>OX458974.1:10000000-12673138 GCA_949774945.1 Hoplodrina ambigua | reverse complement strand
TAGTTCTTCTTTCTTGCCAAATGAAATCTTCACTCAGCCACGTCAAGAAACATAAACAAAAATCAATCCTAAAAGGCATTTATTTATTATTACAACTTAAATATTTATGTAAGTTGTCATAAACCAGACAGAATTATGTCTGATCATTAATTTTATTGTAACCAATTGACTTGAATGGCATATGACGATAGACGCCATATTTTTTCTACCTTTGAAGTGTTGACGTGTGCAGGTGCGCGGATGTTGCCTGTTGTGGAGAAGTAAATTCATCATAAATGATGAATGGTGCGTTCGCTTACACCGATCAGCGAGGAATGAGCGCATTTTTTAATTCGCGCATGGCAACACTTCGTGAATTGAGCGGGAAAATAGATATGTCAGGAAAAAGAATACTGACTCTGTGGTCTAGTATCATAAATACAAGACCACTTCAAAATGATTATCTTAAAATAAGTTTCTTACACGTGTTTTTGATCGAAGAATTAATGAAAAAATAGTAGGTGTCTACTTATTTTCCTTTGCGGCTTGTTAACGTCGCTAGAATAATGGAGTTCTTTTATGTTCAAAAGTGATAGGTCTGAACGATAGGTCATTTAATTTACTACAACAACCTTTAAATTCAATCTTTTCTTGTGCCATTATGTTAATGCTTACGAACTGCTTCAGATTTTTGTACACATTTTTGAAACTAGATCCCACTACTCAGGGAATTCTAATTCTAGTCGAGGTAAGAAAAACTATATGGTGTTTTATAATAAAATAAGAAAATATTATTCAGAAAATACAAAATTATCATTATTTTTGTTTCTGTAGGCTTAAACGTAGCAATAAGTTCACGAATTGAATGTCACATAAAAATCTAAAAACTAGTGACATAAAATAGGCCTTTAACTTTAATAGCTATTACGCACTTAATGTCTACTAATAACGCACCTTTATTTCCGACTTCTATTTATCTATGGTACACAAATAAAGATCACATCACTACGCATTCCCGTCAATCAAAGCCGGCGAAGCCGGCACGGCACGTCAAAGCATACCAGCCCAAGAGCGACATCCTACTTACCATCCCATTTCAATCCATACCATCCAATATCTCACTTAAAACATTGTAAAACAATCTTTGCTATAAACCTGTCGAAACATTGTATCGTCAGCCATCAAGAATGAGACGGAAGAGCTAAGTTCGCTATGCAAAACGTCTCTTTCCCGGACATTGCCGGGTCATTCCCGCGGGAATTGATGGGGTATTCTGGTTACCTCCGCTCTGGCTCGTGTATATTTCTGCTAAGTTTCATTTCCTTTTGAATATGTTATGCTGGGTTGAAATTAAATGGTTTTATTTGTATTTGTACCTATTATTGTTGGAAATTTTATTTGTTTTGGTACTTATATGATTATTTACAGCATACAACGTTGAAAACGTACGTTAATTTTAATGATACTTTTCCAATATAAACCTTTTTATTTAAAACGTTTTTCAGTGAAAGGAGGAAGTATAGCTCAAATTCAACACTTCTATACAGAAATTACATCACAAGTGAAATGAGGAAAAATGTGAAACAAATTCCGGACTGGACAAAAATGAATAGTGCATGACCATAATGTCAAATTTACAATTTCAAATAGAAGGTAAAGCAAATTTTGAGTGATTTTTCAATGCAACATGAAGATCTTGAGTACAGACAGACAGACCAGTCAACACACATCACTAGCTTCAACATAATTACTAATTAACTGTTACTAACTTTCATAGAATACAATTAACATACTCCTATTGTCATTTTTACTAGGTATAAAAAGATAATAAACCTATAATTAATTTGGCAACACTAAACTATCAATTTTAATTCAAAATTGCGTCTCAGTTGTCAGACGTGAACACTGCCATTCTGACATCTGTCAATCCAGTACGAGAGCTGGCAACATCGGATATTAATACAGATGCTCGTTAGTGAATTCTTATCATCTTGTTAATGGCAACACTTTGGTCATTTACATACCATGTTTGCATACAGCCTAGTTTTGAAAGTAGGATTGGAATTGCGTGTATTCTCGATATGTCTATTTGAAAGAGAAAATAGGCTTTTAAGATATAAATGTATCTTTATTAATGTAATGTTTACTCTGTGATGGCAAACAACATAAGTTTATAGACTATAAAATGACGGCAAACAAGACAGTTAGTGAGTTAGAGCAATAGAATAAAATAAAGCTTTCATAGCCCCTAAATTAATGGTTGATTACCTAAAGACCTGATAAAGTGATTAGTAACTAAAAAATTTAAGCGGAACTTATTGGAAGGTAAACAGGCCCTAACTCTTGATTCACTTAAAAAAACCCATTGGTCCAAGCGTTTGTGGGAATTAAGAAAAAAAAACATAACCAGTAAGGAATACAGTTAGAACTTATTTAAAAAAGCGCCTTCGTTCTGACAGATAAGCTTTTTGCAACTGATTGATATCATAACATGGAGCTTCCTAGTCGTAACTGATTTTATCAAGACTGTCGTAAGATACCTATATCTTAACACTTCAGACGTTTCTTTTGAGAAAGAAGTTTGAATCGTTTATAAGAATCTCTGAGAATCTGTTTGGTTTACAATTTCAACGTTATTTAATAATATTACAAGAAGAATTTGACAGTCCACATAAAAATGGATGTTATAGCAATGAGAGTCGCATAACACCTTTAAAAAATTTAATGTAAGATGCACATAAAAAGAAGCAGTTCTTAACACGACTGAATTTTTGACGATTGTATATTTTTATTTCGGTTAGTAGCAATAGAATCTAATAGCAGAAAATAACGATTTAATAATTACATAGTGTTTTTAAAGGTAAAACACGTACGTACCTCCCTATCACAAAAGAGTAGTACCTGTTTAATCTGTGGCATAAAAGCGTGTCATATCAGAGATTATCAGTACAATCTAAGATATTATCTCTTGAATACATCAATCCGGACTGCGATGTGAAAAACACTAATAATAAGCTCAGGACCTGGAATAATTACGTTTATAATAAAAAGATTTTGTTTCGTCACCTTGCTGATTACTGCTTGCTTGGAATCGATCTCCTTTGCTTAACAAAAGCTTAAGCTAATTGGAACAGAACTTTTATTTTAATGGACATCTCCTCAACCGGGTAAAATAAATAGCATAGCAAATAGAAAAGAAAGATGAACGCTACTTTGTAGTCTCTGCGTTGCGATTAGGTACTGTTATAGTACTCAATGAATTTCAATCAATATGTATTGCAGACACTAAAGATAGGCTTTGAGGAGTAGCCATTTAATATGATGAATGTTCCTGCCACATGAAGGAGCATCTCCTCAAATTGGTCAATTAGTGGCTACATTAATATAATGGATATTATCACCACATTAAGGAGCATCTTCATAAAATGTTCATATAGTGGCGACATAATGATGGACGTTATTACCATATTAAGAAGCATCTCCTTAAAATAGTCAAATTCAAAGCATTCCCATAAATGCTTTGAAATTGACCATTTTACTTTGTTACATTTTATTTTTGACTTACCACTATGTAGTAAGTTCTGACAATACTGATATAAAATAGTTTGTGTGATAATGTATTCCAATATTTGCACACCTATCGTTGAAGTCGCCCAGACGCCCATCGCTTTTAGAATATCTAAGCTTATCGGTTGATTAAATTTATCAGTCCCTCCAATCCTGAATCTCAAAGTCATTCAGCGTTCTCCTAATTCATTTAAATGAACGATTTAGCACACATGTCCCAACATTCCACTGCCACAAACCGGTGTCTATCTATTGAACTAGTCTCTCTGTGTCCAAGTCGCGACAGTCACCGTGTCAAAGTGACGCTAAACCTGTGGCACTGGACCTGCCGCATATTTTTATATTATGCTTATCACGTAGGAGAATCTAGGAGGGACATACGGTATGATAGTTGTGACTGGTGAGTAGCTATTTCAATTCAAATTGAAGTTATGGTCGTTGCGAGAAATTGGTCCTTTTACCCCCAATGGCGGTATAACATTTTTTGTGTATCCTTTGATCCGCTTTCATCTCAAAACTCTGAGGTGTACTAGCTCTCTTGATACCTGCCTTTGCGTCTTATCTCCCTGAAGACTCAGTTTGAAGTCTGAATTACAAAATTAACTATTGGGAATAAGAGAGTTAGCAGTCCCAAGTTTATTCCTACGTCACTCGCAAGTTTTCCAGCGGTGTTATTCTGTAAATTTCATTCGGTAAATTTAGGTGAAGTTATCTGTAACTGTCATCACACCCGACGCTAGGAACTGACAAGCTCTCTTCACCTAAGTTGACCAAAGGAGATTTTTATAGAATAAAACTGCTGGTCCTTAAATTATTCCGGACGTTTCCGCTACCAACTCCAACGTCCCTATGTTTTCAAACCAGAGCGCCCAGGATCACCCGCCGTGAGAACTTCTAAGCCTGCGGCGGCACACACATTACACAATGTATACAAGTTTCATCACAATTGTATTGTTTATGACCTTGCGACACATGTTTATAGTGGAGACAGCATGTGGGACCATTTCCCACTTCGAGACGGTCACGAGGAGGAAATAATAGAAGTTCCAGAGATATTTTTGTGAAGTGTGATGTCAAAGAGTGTGAGAAAAATGTTTGTAGGCGAAATATGTATAAATATTATTATACATGCCTATAATTCTCTTAATGCAGGGCAAAGGTCAGTCTCGTATAGAAAAGGCACGAGAATGCATCACCACGCTTGCTTAGACGGGTTGGCGATTTAAGAGTTATTTAATTATAAGTCCAGGTTGTCCAAGATAACCTTAGAAAGTACATATATATTTTAATAAAGTCACATTGATACCTAACCTATACGCCTATAACTAACCACTGCCTTAAACAATCCGTCACACTACTTAAAAAATCATATAATCGAGTATACTCTCTGAATTCTTGCATTAATCATCACAAAGTCAATACTTACTTAGCCATACGGGCTGATAAGTTTTAGTTGGCAGAAATTCATTTCTATAAAAAACAAAAGAAAAACCAAAGAAACAACATGGCAGGACAATGTTCAATCACCGATCTACCTATCAGACTTTATGATGATGACGTCATATTCTCGTCATTCCCAGAAACCAACTTGGGTCCAGTTATGGAAGTCACTGGGCCGTAATAATTATTATTACCATATCTCCACCTCCGAGACCGCCTCTTCCGCGTTTCTTTAAAGCCAATATAACAAATATTCGTAGAAATATGTGTAGCCAACTTTCACAATCCAACATTAGCATTGGTCGACAGACTGGCCAATAAGAAAGAGCGCATTCGGCCGTATCACTTCCGTGAAAATTGTAGGAAAAAGAAAATGTTAGAAAAAATGTGCACTAAACTTAATGTAAATTAGTATTGTGGGTGGTTAGAGAGAGAGGTCCGAGACTCCGAGTTAAAAATGATAGGCTTGATGAAAGATTGTTTTTTTTTATAATTTAAACCGATCCGAATGGTGTTTAAAAAAGACGCGTATATCAAAAGTAGTGCGAATTATAAAAGTAGAAACGTTGTACTATTTTAGGTACTTTACTCAAAACATAATTATCAAATTGCGGATCACCGGACCAGTGTTAAAACAATTTTTCAACGCGGTAATTTTTTGTTTATTATTTTCGTAGTATATCTACCTGACCTAGGGTGGTATCCATATTGGTCATTGTTAGTATTTATTTTAACTGATTTAAATAAATAAGTGCAAATACCAACAGGTTTAGCCAACAATAATAGTACACGTAATGCACACCTTTCCGACACCTCCTATCGAAACTATTAAAGTACAGATAAAAGCAAGTAACACTTTATAAACTCCATTGAACTATTCAGAAGTATACGTTAAATAAGTATTTTGTAGAGGCAATTGTCATTACTATCTTTATTTAAAAGCTTTTTTTTATTTTATTGGTTGGCAAACAAACCAATGGCCTACCGAATGTTAAGTGGTCACCGCTGCTTATAGACATCTGCAAAACCAGAGGCCTTGCAGATGCGTTGGCATCCCAGAAAAAAAGTTGTAATGTCTTATGTGCCTGTAATAACACCGGCATGGCAGTCAGCTGATCAGCTCCCATGCCTTTTATTTAAATAAGTTTGATGGTTCTTCCCTGAACGAGCTTCTTCTTAAAGGCAATACTACTTCTAAACGAAAAATTGTCTTTGTACCCTAAAACCATTCGTTAGCTATCATTTAATTGTTGACTTTCTTCACATCCTTTTTCTATTATTCAATACACTTACACTGTATACAATTACAACACATAAGTCTTTGCGCTTATGTGTTAACCCCTAGCGTAGTTTCGTCCTCGTGAACATCAACTATAAGGACCAATAAACATATGACACTATGACATGTAGTCTATGACACTCGACAATAGGTTTTCTTTGAATTTTTTAACATAATTTTCAAGCCAGTTTTAAAATACTTTCCTTATAAAATAAAGCAGTAGGTACCTGTGTTATGGTACGTTCAATACCCACAATGTATTTATTATTAACATTTATAAATATCACAATTTTATCAATATACATTCACTTGTTACTTATAATATTTTGTGTCTCAATTCCGCCGTACATTTCAAAATGGCCGTACATTAAGATAGGATATAACACGACAGGACTATTAGGTGTCATTTAATATGATATTGCTGAATACACAATGAAATGTTAGTATGAATAGCTATGACTATGATAGGGTGTGGCCTGACTGACATTTTCTATTAGTTCTTTGTTTTGCTGCAGCCATAACATTTCAGATGAAAATCTGCATTGAAAAAACATCATAATCGCCAAGGACCATGTTCTAAAAAAAGCCAATATACTACTCTAATATCCTGAAAAATAAATTAATGGATCATCATCACAAATGTATGGATCAGCAGATGGTTTCTACCGATGTCATGGTTGGTCCTATCACAAAAGTTGTTCATGAGTGACCCTTTTCCGGTAAACAAAAAATAAGCTCTTAATAGCACTAATTCCATTTTGAGAAACCAAAACATTTTAAAATATTATGTCAATTCTTTTATGTATACTGAAATAAAAATAAAATCTGGTCCTTCTATGTTATCGAAGGACCAAGTTTTTACAGAGACTGTCTTATGTGACTTATTTTATTAAGTACTTCACGAAAAATTTGGAGCTATTATAAGGTATGGCTTAAACCAGAGCAGAGCCTTAGTAAAGCCTACGCAACACTTGCACCAGCACGCGGCGATCGCTTAAAACGCTATTAATCGCAGTAAGTCGCCGGACGAGTAATCAACGTATAATTTATTGGTACATTTATGCGCAATGTCGCATCGAGCCATATTCATGTACCGAGCCATTTGCTCTGCGGACTTTAATGAGGGTTATTTCATAAAGGCTTTAAAAATAAAGATATTTGTGTTGGTTACTCCATTATTATTTATAGTGAAGTCATCAGTACTGACTATGATGTATCCGATACCTTTATCATATGGTACTTTTTTTATGTGTACTACACTTAACCTTTATACTACTTACAAACTTAATAAATACACAGGTAACAGTGAACTTAAAACAAATAGCAAAAAAAAATCCTCCACATCGCTATCAATTGAAAAGGTGCCCAAGAGACTTGCAGCATTGCCTCATTAGAGGTTTAGCTTCTGGTGAAGGTAAAATCCAGCTCTAAAATCACCATTTGGACAGTTCTTTGAAAAGGACATGGGGTTCGAAACTGTCGACACCCACATCTTTATAAAGTATTATGTGGTTTATTATAGTCTTATTAAAAATTGATAGTAAAGAGTAAGAAGAAACAGTTGAGAAACTGCTTAATATAGCTAGTAATTAGGGAGGTACTAACACTGATAAGTATCTTTCATTAATGAAAATGAAGGACAAGGCTGTTTGTTATCTTCATTTTCACGGCTAGCACACAAAATCAGTTATGATTAATAAGTAACTTTCCAAGAGAAATAAAATGTTGACTTAAAATCATTATACATTATACTGTTCTGATGTCAATTGACACCTATAAGATTTCTAAACGTACAAAGAACGTAGTTTACACAAATCACGGTTCGGACATAAGGACCATTTATTTATCCAACGTTAACACCAGAAGGACCAAATACTGATAGTAAATAAACTATTTGTGTTTTTTCCTCCATTTTTCTTCAACGCAAGATAATCTAGTTACCGACATAAAATACATTTTATCCCATCATACATTATAAGAGGTCTAACAAACTAACGGTAATTCTAAGCGCAATGGCACTCGGTTTCCATTTTAAACACATTTGTTTCTGTACATTATCATAATAAAATTATTTAAATACATACTGGCTACTTACTCTGGGATGCCAGAAATTTAATAAAACTTTAGGGGAATATGATAAGAATTTATTATTTTATCAATAATCTTTTGACATAAAATATAAAATATTTTAAGTCACCTGTTTATATGTTTTTACTCTTTGTTGTGGGCGACATCACGTGTATTATATAAAATACTAGCTGTTGCTCGAGACTTCGTCCGCGTGATTATAAAGATATGAAGTTTAATGATGTTTAACGCAAACTATATTTGAAGTAGATTGGACCAAGAAATCACGTTGTCTCATCTCATCCCATAGGGGGTAAAATTTCGGAAAATTCTTCACAAAGAATACACTATCCAAGTTTCAGGTCTCTACTATCTGTGATTTATGCTGTGCGTTGATCCGTCAGTCGGTCAGTCATTCTGGACAAAGCATTTTATATGTATAGAACAGCCTGTAGTAGACGATAACGCCCCTTGTGGGCACTGCAGGCCTAAAGGTAAGAGACCCAGAAAAAAAATCGGGGCATTGTGTAGAGACTTGGGGAGCGATTTGTAATGTCATCTAGTAGGTGAAAAAATGAGGGGCGCTAGAAAATAATTTGTTCTCAAAGTGGGCAGTAGACATAATAACAAAATAAGTTTGGAAACCTCAGGTATAGAAGAAAATATTATTTTGTACAACAACAACAGAACGTGGTAAAGTGCTGCCCTATTTCCAGGAAGCATGACATTTTCATTTAAACAGAGTCATTAACAAACATAAACAAAATAAACATAAACACAGCGTGCATATTTTCCCATAATTATGCAAATTCAAACACGATTGTGTATATTCTAATGAGGCGTTATGTGCACGCGCCGCTTTTTGTAAACAATTTATTTTATTACTAGCAACACTGCAAATTAGTTGCCTTTAACATGCAATTGATGAAGTACTACTGTTTTATGGAAATCATTTTGTTATTGATATGGGTAATAAAAATGTTTTTTTTCAAAGATAATTATGATTAAGTAGCTCATAAAAAGGTGTTAATAGTATGGAAATATAGATCATGTCGTAACTAAAAAAATACGTTTTTACTTTATTATGTTATAAATTAAGTTACATGAGCGTTGCTATTTATTATTATGTCTTCATTCGTAACTAGATAAGCTAGCTACATTAGATAATATATCTTTGAAAAATCTAGTTCTAGTTCGTTAACCTTACACCCTGAACAAGTGAAATTAATATTGCACCGGTAAACGGGATGAATAAGGATACAGGGATGAATCGGGACGAAATTTTAAAAGGGATTTTAACATTGAAATAATTTTTTTTCTGCTAAATTATAATTTAAGTTTTAGTATCATTGGTAAGAAGCTATGCGTATATTATTTAAACGTTTAAATCCGTTGTTAAAGTTTCTTCCCGATTCACCCCTGCATCCTTTTGAGCTAGTACATACTGGGCGCTCGGCGCTGCGTTGAGCGCGCGTTGGTCGCGTACACACACCGCGCCTAGCACGGGGTTCAGCTCAATCTTTGCTCGATCTCCATTTTTGAAAAGTGCGTCGTCTCTACACAAAACCTCTGTACAAATCTGCAGCTCAGCTCTGTACAACAAAATGGCCGCTCATGTATCTCAAAGCGCGTAGCTGACGCCCGAGCAACGCGCGTTCTAACGAAAAAATGTAAACGCGCGATTAAGGCGCGCTTGCATGTGTACACTTTTGATTGAATTCGGCGTTCTCAAAACGCGCGTTAGCAAAGCGCGCGTTTCAAAACGCCCAATTTGTACCCGCTCTTTTACCCAATCAAGCCGTTTGACCGTTTCAAACACTTTCGTCTTCACTTCATATCACTTCTAAACCATTCCAGACCTATATTCCATCCATACTAATAAGGAAACCAAAAGTAACTTTGTCTGCACTGACAGACAAAGTTCAGTTCAGTAGTTTAGTCCACCAAACCACTGAACCGATTTTGATGTAATTTGGTACGGGCTAAGTTTGAATCCTAAGAAAGGACATAGGCTACTTTTTATTTCGCGACTACGTCTGCGTCCGCGACTACCAAGATTTACGCAGACGAAGTCGCGAGCAAGAGTTAGTATTTAATATATTCCAGGACTACCGTTATTCTGTAACTTGTCACAAGCAGAAACTTGATCGTTTTAATGCGTACTAACTACCAAACACATTAAGCATACAAACATATCTCTAGAATTACCCTTCTTTAGAATTACCCATCTTTAAAATTACCTAGATTATACCAATGTTCAGCGGATACGCAAGCTTAGTCCTACAATGATCTACAGACATCATAGTACATAATGACATGCTAGATCATGCGTTATAAATCCATGCGCATGCGACGCCGAAATGTGTACTGAACACGCAACGTGAATTGTATCATATTTCTTAGTTTACTTTGCAGGGATAGTCAGTAAACGTTGAGCTTTTAAAGCTTTGATATAGATTGAAGATGATACAAAATGAAAATGATTATGAAATAGAGTAATTTGTCGTATAGCCACTTACAGTTCAGAACGAAACTGCGGGAATATTTGTATAATGCGGGAATTCACTGACTCAACACGAAAAATCGACACTATTTTACTTATGAAGCTGAATTTTGGCAAGTAGATTGTTCATATCTTGGAGACTTAACTTTGAGTTTGATTTCCATGCGTAGTCGCGGGCCAAAACAAGTTTTATATTAAGACATAAGATTTTAAAAAAGCTGTATAATATTATCCACGCTCGACAGATAGAAGTAATAATAAGATGTTTTAAAAAATGCTTAAAATTACTTTAGTTAACTTGATATTTATGAACCCTTAAAATCTAATTTTTTAATCAACTTTTTATTTTTAATTGTAAAATAAAAAACCTAGTTATAATTAGCAAGGTACACCGATAGTGGCCACCTCTATCAAAACTGCATTTCTTTATTAGGCACACTCCTCAAAGTCCACTCGATCGTGATTTATCGATTCTCGGACTACCTTAATTGATCGAATGTATCGATAATGGATCGATTCATTAGGTCTAGTCGAGTTGTTTGCACAATGCACACCGATGTCCATATTGGATTTCGCATGAATCTGCGGTTCTCAATTAACAAGAATTTAGTTTTAAAACTGAATGGAGATTTAGTGAGAATTGTCTGAAAAAGTAATCTTCATTCCAAAACTTTGTATGGCCACTAAATCACTCACAACAAACCAATTTGTGAATTTCAAGCAAATTGGCATTGGAAATTCACCATAGACAAATTGTGAACGTGTTTCGAACTCAAGTGGAAATACCTTTTTAGTTAACTTCGATTGAAATGGAATTTATTTTTAATAGTCCTTTACAATTGTCATGACATAGATAATATATAACAAGCATTCTTTTTTAAGACCACCGAATGTGTCTCTATGGTCATAATTGGGTACTTGACACTGTCAATCAATTGACGTACTTTTTATGTCTGTCATAACGCAATTCCCCCATAGATTTTGTAAGGCAATTGGGTTGTTGATACCATTAATCAATAATTCCAAGACATAACTAAAAAAAAACACTTTTTTTTAACCTGATTAATTATGAATTTGAATTGGATAATTTGTGGATTTGAAATCAATAAATAGTTAGACAATTGATTTGGCAAATAAGTGACGTCACAGGCCGGTATTGCCATACAAAATCTATGGAAGAATCGCGTTTCGACAAGTCATAAAAAGTACGTCAGTTAATGGTGGTTTCAACCAGCCTATTGTAAATTGTGACGTCACTTATTTGACTACCTAATTGATAAACTATTTTTAGAAAAATGCAACAAATAAGTTTGACTGTTAAATGAAAATTATTCAGGTTTTCAGGGCTAAAATAAAGTTATTTTTTAAAGAAGTGTCTGTGTTTGTCTTGAAATCATTGATTAATGGTATAAAATACAAGATCGCAATAAAATTTCAGTATCAACCTGTCAAAAATGCCAAAAATGAGGTAAGATATGCGACAAAATTTGAACGTTTTTTAAACATAACATCACGCCTGAAATCCCCGAAAGGTTAGACAGAGGTGTACCCATTTGCACACCCACATTTCGCCAGTGTTTTTTTTGAACGTTTTTTATTAGTTAAATTGGTGCAGGTGTGTAAATATTTTGTTATCCTATCTATCAACCTTACCTAAGGCATGTCTCCTGCTGTCTAGGAGGATGCATAAAACACTCTCGATCTTCCATAAGCGTCTATAAACGTAAATTTAAATATAATCGTGATCTTCACCTGAAGTGGCGTTAACGACTTATTTTAATTAGTTCAGCAGCCGTTCTGCCCACCTCGTAAAAGAGAACGAGCGTGATCATAGATAAAATTACGCATTAAAAGCTAACTACGTGTTAAAAAGCATGTTATAGGGTTAAAAATGTTTAGCTCTGTTTTACAGTTCTAATTTATTTTACTGAAAGTCATCGGCTAACTATGTTATTATGTGAAAGTTTGTGAGAATGGATGAATGGATAGTAAATGTATGAATTAATAAATCGATTTTTATAACACTTTGACGCTATAACGATTGAACAGAGTTAGCTGGAAATTTTCTCGCACATATGGATTTATTGATGTTCCGTTAAAGTTGCTTAATTCTGACATACATAACGTCACGCCTATAATCATTACACCCTCATTTCGCCAGTTATGTATAAGTCCCATGTAATAGGAGGCGAGCCTATTGCCATCAATTTGACACAAATCCTGACTCCGAGGCTGCTACTGAGAAATTCCTGGAAAACCCCAATAACCAACGACCGACGAGGCATTCTTCATACTGAAGTCTACGCAAAAACGAGACTTCACTTTTCGTTTACTTGAATTTCATATTATAAGTGTCGGCGTTGACGAATTATGTAAGTGTGAACGCAGATGAAATTCCCCAATGGTTCACGGTTGTCGCGCGGTCACGCGGCCACGCGACTCGTTAGCCGCGCCGCGATTTATTCGCGTTACTGTCCACTCACGTTATGTTATTTATTATTTTATACAAACCGCTTGATTTATTCCGTGTCGGTTCAATGGCGAATTTGTTAGAATTAGAATTGCACACCCACGACTGTGTGGGTGCTCGCTTTTAAAAGTGTATCATTTAGCTTCTGAGGTATTCTATGCAAATGTATGGAGATAGTTATGCATTGTATTGTATAATTGGGCTGGTGTCCGCAACTCCACGGTTTTTTTTTTGGATGGTAAAAATCATCATATGAGTCCTTCCTCCCTGAGTGGGGCGGAAGTATAAGTCCCATAGGTGCGAGCCTTTTGTCATAAATACAACATAGCTTTTAATTTAAATAATTAGGTATAGTTAGGTACTTAATGAATGTGTCCTACTACTGATAGGTAGTCTTAGGAGTATTTTATACCTCCATGTATATGAATGAAGCCATTCACGACGACCACAGTCACCATTGGCCGTAAATTCAAGTTACGTTACACCAACCGAACAAGAAAAAGCTGTTACATTATAAAATACTGCACCCTAAACCTATAAAATTATTTATGAACAAAACACTAAAACCTTTCAAGGTAATATTTATTTTTACCTACAGTTATTGCATTTTATATTTGCCCGCGAATTTGTCCGCTTAAATGTCGGTTATCACGGACGCAGACAATGTCGCGGAATGAAAAGTAGCTCATGTCCTTTCTTGGGGTTCAAACTTACCCCTTACCAAATTTCATCTAAATCAGTTCAATAATTTAGTCCTGAGAGCGTAATAGACAGACAGACAGAAAGAGTTACTTTCGCATTTATAATATTAGTGTGAATAAGTATGTTTTGCGTTATTGATTTTCCACTTCCAACAATGTAGGTGTGAGCAGCAATTTCTAAAGCATTTCGTCCTACGTATTCCGTAGGTACATGAAACGTTTGAAGACCGTTAATGATAAATGGGAACACGAAGAGCTTACTTATCAGCACTCATTATACCCGTAACTTGATATAAAAGCATGCGCAGACTACTTATAGGCGGGATCCCAATTACATCGCAGTATTCCTGTACAAATGTTGCTTATTCCCTTATCGGGCGCGCGTTACCCACAGACATGACTTATAATTATCCAGAGCTATATATCACTTTTTTTACACTGGCGTGCGTACGCGTTTGCAATTGATTCCGCGCGTTCACGCGATCCGGCAAGATTTCTACTCGCCAATTGCACAGCAAAAACGCACCTCGCCATTTACGCGGCTCGGCACGTCTGGCGCCTCTACGCACCCCCCCGACCCTCCCACGCCGCGCCCGGCCAATCACAGTAATCTATTCGAAATTAGAACTTCACGCGCGCGATTACAATCAAAGAGTGCGGTTTGCGCGGGAAACGTTGCGGCGCCATATTTGTTTTTTTACTGAAACGTTCCGTTTTACGCGACATCGTTAGCGGTAGATCGCGAAATAATATTTCAAACCTCAATTACACCATCCGTCAAGTTGATTCTCTGGGGGCAGCAATTTTGTCATTCAAAATCGTTGAAACTAGTCGGTGGCCCGTTATGGGATTAATTAATGGTCCGCTGGTTGCGGGGCGGCCATAAGCCGATGTAAACGACTCGGTTGGTTGTCTCACATGTACAAGAAAAACGTTAGAAGCGCGTGTCTCGATCGTGACTACATCAGTCAAATCTTCGCTTGATATTCAGGGGATGGCATTCGTTACGACATCGACAGCGCGTGCGACTCTCATACGTATTATGGATTATTTTCTGAATATATTATTTTAATGTGTTCAGTTAACGACCCAAAGTTTGTTTAAGATTTTTATTAGTGATCTAATTAATCACCGTTTTATAACCGAACTCGCAAATGACAACCAAAAGCACCTAAAGCTTGTCATTTATAAGTAAAGTCATTGTTATATTAATACAATCATTTCAGATATATTTATGTGTTTCCACTCACTTTAATGTATCTCAATAAGATCCAACAATACTTGCCATATTAGATGAAATATTTCACCAGTAATGAACTCAACTGAGCTTGACAGAAAACGATAATAGTCCGCTCTATACAAACCGCGGGCCATCGTAAATAAAACTAGAATAAAGCTACGTAATTTTGTTGGCACAATATTTATTACATAACACAATATATGACAGCACAATGTGACCAATACGGTAAACATTTTGTAATTAAGCCAACAGAGATGCTACACAATCATACCTTTTGTCCGGCAATACATTACATGACAGTCCACTATAGCACAAACAACTTTTCCTTACAACCCAACCACTCAAATATCATCTCTACGCCTCAGAATATTAGATCAAGTATAACTATTTCGATTGCAAAAATAATCTCGTTGTATTTCTACGTAAAAGGCGTTCCAAATCACGCAGCGAACGTTGCGTTTAGTTCGCACAGACAATGCTAATAAGACAAGTGCTTCGTACAACGGAACGTATAGATGACAGGTTACAATGCTTTCGGAGGAAACCATTGTAGGTTCTGTTAAAATTATTGTCGAAGTACTTCGGGAATTCGGAATAGAGGATGTGTGGAAATCGCATTGTGGTTCAAAATTTAGCGATAAATTACGTTAAAAACTGACCTGCAGCGATTGATTGTCAGGGACTATATTTTAAAGCATCCCCAAGAGATTTTACATACCCTATCTAAGTAACCTAGAACAGCCCTCTAGCATCATCATTACTGTCTGGTTGGCCATCGAGGAAAACAAACAATATTTCAGTTGTCTTATACAAAGTAAATTTTCCCTCCAAAATCATATTCAGCTAGGCTGAGGGTCGGCAACCTTTGCGACAGAAGAGCCAAAAGATACCATTTACTCAAAATTTTCTTTATGGAAAAGCATGGTAATGGTAGGTACCTACAATATTTATTACTAAAATTGAACGGATTTCTGTCAACACGATTTCCTAATGAATCTGAATATATTTCATGTAGATTCAGAAACCATTACACGGTAATGGATTCAAGCACACACGATCTGAATTATTCGTTATGGTAATCCCGCCATTGGTAGGTGCCCTTAATTGCCTTGATCGCTATCATTCTAGACGCACTCATTTCAAAACCTAGATACGCGACCTTTAAAAAAAAAACAATGTTAAAATTATACATCATTTGATTAATTAAAACTACCTACTTTAATGTTAAATGCTTACTTTAAAATAAAAACTTGAAAGTAATCGATCATAGACTTAATTTCTCTATGATATGTCAATGAGGCGTTTCTTTTTTCTCTTTCCGCTTTTGTCAATAAAATTAAAACATTTTCTTTGAAGCCTGGTCCGTTTATTGGTACTTTATAATAATTAACCTTTATTTTAAATATTTGGAAGTAGATGGCGTGTGCGAACATAAATAAAAATTGTCCGTCGGCCATCATTTATAACTTACAAAAACATTAATGTCTTTTAGTTACAAAACATGGCGACGACAATCGTTTTGAAGTTACAATGTAACTGTAACGAGTAGTAGAAAAAGGAATAATACATTATTTGTTCGTTGCATTTACATAAGTAAGCATTTAATTAAAGCGGAATGCGTAAATGCGAGTCCGTGTGTTTACCGATGAGCTTTTACAACTTTGTTGCTTACAACGTGACGATAATCTATAAAAATGCGATGTCAATCGCTTTCCATATAATTTTCGTAATGCCCATATTAGGCAGCACCACCCAGCCAGCGTGCTTTACTCTTAAAATAAACCAAAAGTTCTACTTTATTTATAAACTCTATTTCAACGGTATAAGGTTTAAAATCGCCCTATTTGACGGTTTAATATGTTGCAACAATGATGGAGGAGTGTGTCCAAAGGCGGGGACAAACACGAACCATTCGCGATACCTCTATAAAGTATAAACAATTGCGCGACACATTGACTATTGTATGATTGTTCCTTTGATTTGTGATTGAAGATTACATTGTTCAATCATAACATGGAAGATTCAACCATAAAACAAGTAACTAAGGTGGGTTTTCAAACAAAAATGTTGTTGATTTGAAATAATGCAGTTTGGTATCATTAGTTTTGGTTTCGATCGTAAAGTCGTAAAGTTAAGCGTTAAACATACTTCACGGGTCGTCCCTCCGGGCTGGTATTGTGTGCGGTCAATGCAGGCGCCCGGCGCCAGGCGCCAGGGTGGGAAAGTGGCGCCAGGATGTAATAAGCGCCTCTTTTATTGTTTACTACTGTTATTCAATTGACCATTTTGTAGCCTGCAGTTGCGATTTGTTTTGGCGGTTTTATTACTGTTTTGTCAACTACAAGGGGATAGGTTCAATGTTTGTGGCGGCGTTTCATGGGAATCTAACACTTAATCAAACAAGCAATAAAGTATTATTTAGTTTGGGACTGTAAATCCGGCAAGAAAGTAACTCACGCGCTATATAAATTATTATTAAAGAGAATTGATAATACTGAGTGTCACCTTCTGCCAACCCCTAGTAGCAACTAGCGTAAATATAAGTAAGTACCCTAAGTGTCGCACACAATGTTCTGAAGCGCAGAACGTATAAATCGTGCGCGTTCCTAGCGTCGCATGCGCATGTAGAGCCAGTACTGCGCGGTAGCCGCGTTAATACCGCGTGTGTACCGCGCAACTGCACGCACAATGCGACGCATCATAGCTTTAAATGGTAAACTGTAATAGAAGATATTGGATGGTGCAAGATAGGAGAGGATTCCTAATTAGTATTTTTAGGTCTGTGATTGGTCGTAGTGGAGTAGGTTATCGACGAATAGGAGAATATCTTACTATATTCCATTCTTTATAACATTAGACAAATATCGTTATGACGCTATCGCTATTATAAGCGCGCGCATGCTTGCGTTAGCATGTTATAAGCTTCGTTATTTCACGATACATGTAAAGCAATATAAACTATTTGCCATTTACACATATAAAATGCAGCTATTTCGACAATACATTTAACTTAATAACTATCATTATTTGGCCTCTTTTTGTCTAATGCTAATAAATGGAGTACAGAGCTAGCTCGTCTTAGGGCCCGTCTGATGTCTAAATAAAATGCATTTTGTATCGTTATCTCACTTACATTGCGTCACGATTGTCCTCAAATGCATCCACCTCATCTTTTTTGGGCCCTTTAAACATTTCGGTACATTCGCTCGTCACTTGTACCACCCGCTATTAGTATGGTACAGGATCACGGGTCGCGCCAAATTGTCCCATTGGCGGCTCATTGTTGGGACACTCTGCCGCGGAAATATCCCACATTGTTATACTATAAATGGTCACCCTTTATTTCGTATGCCAACTACTGTCTGCTTTCAAATTGACTGTAATTTAGGTTCGTCTCTATTTTATATGCAGAGAAGCTCTGGTTAGCCTCGCTTGGAATTATTTTATTTAAATACATATATATATATATATTTTTACTTTTATTTTTTTGTGGTCTCGTTGGTCTAGTGATCGCAAAGCGTGACTGCTGAGTATGAGGTCTTGTGTCCGATTCCCAGGTCGGGCAAAATGTTATTGGGCTTTTACGTCAAGAATTTCTCCCGGTTGATGGCAATAGGCTCGCCCCGTATTACATGGGCGTTAAACATATATAACTGGAGAATTGGGGTGTACTAATAAAATAATAATGAGTACACCTCTGCCTAACCCTTCGTGGATTACATGCGTGATGTTATGTTCTTTAGTGGTTCTATTATCGTCTTGATTATGAATTAGACCTCTGCTTTTTGGGTTCTTAATGAAAGTTACAAAATGATAATTTATTATAGAGGCAGGTAATCCTTTTTAGAAAATTACAACTTCATTAGAAAGTACGCAGGTATTTAATGATTATGAAAAAGGTTGCCATTCAATTTATTTATTTTTTCTTAAATAACGAAGAAACGAATAAAAGTAATGAACTAATTTTAACGGTGTTTAAGTTAAGAATAAGTCAAAGTAAGTAACTATTCATTATAAGGTCTCTGCTTATGATCCTTTGGTCTTCCCGTTATCGCCAGGCATGCAACAGTTTGTTGGATACGTACAGCAAATTAAAGTTAAAAACACACTTCAATCTTATACCCCTGTATATCAATCACAAGTAAATATAGGCAACCATTTTCCTAGCGTGAAAACGCGCAAATAATATGCCGCGTCCGAATACGGGACACGCGCGAAGATTGAATAAGTGCAGCAATTATACCGGGTGTGCGTACGCGCCGCAAACGCACGTGTGTAACTAGCTGATTTGTATCGGATGACAATTTAGAGTTAGGTAGCTACGTTAGTAAATAAATGGTTTGGGCTTCTTGAATTTTCTCTAGGCTCGTGTTATAAATCACAATAGAATAGAATAGAATTTTATTTATTCGAGTAACCGAGACTCAACACACTGTTAGTAAAACTTAGATCTAAGTTAGTAAGCACTGACATTAAACAAAAAAGAAAAACAACATAACATCACGCCTGTAATCCCCGAAGGGTTAAGCAGGAGTGTACCCATTAGTACACCCACATTTCGCCAGTTATATTTTTAGTGCCATGTTATAGGGGGCGAGCCTATTGCCATTAACCGGGCACAACTCCAGACACCGAGGCAGCTACTGAGAAATTCTTGATGGAAAAACCCAATAACACTTTGTCCTGGGAATCAAACCCAAGCACAGCAGTCGCGCTTGCGACCACTAGACCAACGAGGCAGTCAAAGAAAAAACAAAACAAGAAATAACGATTGATTGGTCACTGTTGCAACACCCCATGAAAGACGGCACAACAGGGACCCAAGACAGTTAATCGTTTCTCTGGGACTCGTCGAGCTTTATTGCCTCGACGCTTTTCTGGTGGCCTCCACTGTTGATTCTGGCTTTCAGGAGTTGCAGTGGGTGGGGAAAGTGTGGCGGGCTTGTCCCAATAAAAAAAAAAAATACACACAGTCCAGGCGACTCGCAACCATTCCTAAGACACTGTTGGAGCTGTGCAGGGAAGCGCATCTTTTACACTTGGTGCGAACGTTTTTCGGCATTTGATATGTGAAGGAAAAGCAGAACTCTAGGACAATATGGTACTACTACTACCTACTTGTTTCTACTTTGCTTTTATGTGCAATTTTTTTTTTATTGATTGTGTGCGTTATTTTTATGTTAATAAACAGTTTTTCTTTCTTTCTTTTTACTTTTGAGCACGGAGATCTCTTTGAAACTATTACTTTCTCAATTAGCTTTTATGTACGGCATCGACGACATGAAGGTTTCTTCGGGTTTCTTACGGAACCCTAAATTATATAATAAAATATATTTGATAATAAAATATAGCCTTCAATTTCAAAAATAACGTAGCTCCTTATTAGCGAAAGTTTCTTTCCAGAATTGAACCTGTAGTTCCGGAGATTTGCTACAAAACAAACAAAGTTTACAGCTTTGTAATTTTAGTAAAAAATTTAAAAATATTATTTCACTGAAATATTTTTCTCACTTCCCCAACATTTTTTTTATATCTATCATAATTTGTAGATGTTAAATGAACTTGGAAACAAAAGCGCAGAATAATCTTCACAATATGAGTATCCTTCTCACTTCAACTTTGCTGAGACCAGTCGCTAAATCCCAAACAGATAAATCTTCAAACTAGCAATGTCTAAACTTTTCAGTAGGTAACCCATGTATACAGAAATAGTAATCCATATTGGGAATATCAGCCGACATAGGATTTTCCAATGAATAAATTACTGTGTCATGCCCAGAGACCGGACATTTGCATCAAAGCAGTAAATTGAACAAATTTGAAATTCATCGATCCGACATAGTTTCAACACTTGCTGAATTAAACTCCCATAACATGGATTTATACGTTGGCTTATTACCATTCGGATCTGGATATCAAAAATACAATATGTCGATTCTCTTTACCGTCATGAAATAGACACAATGCTATAAATTTCCTTACTATTTGTGTATCTACTAAAGACATTAAAAAAAGACAGTAAAAGATATTAAAAATTCAGCGTTTGAAATTAGAATTCACAATTTAAAAAAGTGTTCTTAAAAACAGCAGGACCAACACGGCGATACTAATCGACAAATAAATCGGTGAGTTAATCGATCGCTAATAAAATCAATTACTCGGTAATTGATTAGCTCACGAGTTCAGCATTCTCAGAATCTCTACAATGTCTATGAACCACTTAACTTTTTTTTAAGGCAAAGACAACAACTTTGGAGCATTACTTACAGGTTTTTTCACTGCACAAACAGCTTCATCCAGCTTCTACCAGATAGTAATTGCCTTAAAAGCCAGTTTACTCGATCACGGAAAAAACTTAACATGACTCTTGCATCGCTGCTGCATACGGAAAACTGTTGTTTTCTACAGCACTATTTTAAACTGTAATATGTCTAGGACAAGGTTCAAATTTAAATAAGCAGTTACTAAATTAATTCAACCTTAAATGTAAATAATGCTTTAGAAGGTAAATGAAGGTTTTGAATATTCTCTATTTGCCTTGAATTCATTATGCAAAAAATAAGAAAACTACAACAATTTAAATAGAAAAGCCCAACAAGGTATTTTCTATTAGTGGAATCTCGAATGCTCATAATTAATCGCGTCACTAAAAAAATCGACTAAAAATCTTTCACACCGCATCACTAGCTCCGCCATCTTTTTAAATTAAACCGAAACCATAGGCTAAAAAAGCCACCTACCTCTTTCTTTAATTTTATTGCATTTTTTTATCACACTCACTGAATCTCCTAAAAGCCAGATTCAACTGTCTTGGATCCCACAACGAAATTAATCAGAAAAGAATAGCGGAGAAATAAGAACTTCCACTTACCTACAAACAAACAGGACAGAACAGAATAATTTGATTGCATGTTAACTCGAATATAATATTGAAAATAGAAGTTAGGAAATGAAATAGGTATTCTAACAAGGTGTACTGACATAACAAAAGAGTTGCCCCGAGCGGTTTTCATTACGCTAGCCAGTGCAAGCATAATGACACGGCGGAGCCGACCTTTGGGCTCTGAGGAAATCCCTGGCTTGCACATAATCGTTTTCTTAATAATAGTTAGCGGTTAGAATAGATTATTGCAATGTTTATTATGACCTGAATTGAGGTGGGTGTTAACTTCCGTGGAAAGATGGAAAGCTTTCAAAACTATGAGGGAAATTATGTAAGTATCTTATACTTACATGAAGTCTGGTTTGCTTGCATATCATAGTCCAATGAGCCCAGTTAGTCGCAAAGTTTCAAGAACTTTGAGTGTTTTAGAATAATATGACTATGCGACGTTCTCTATAACTGTGGTGAAAATTCAGGGTCTATAAAAATCTATAAGCTTTTAACTTTATACGGAGTGGCCCAGATAAGAACGTTCAAACGCAAATTTTAGAAGCCTCTCTTGGGCTATCCAAACCACCCCCATGTGTGTTCTATGATTTTTTTGTTGTTTAAGAGCTGGACGATTTTTAAAATATTTTTTGAAATATTCTTTTCTGCTGATTTTCTCTTTTTGGGTCGCATTTTTTGGAAATATTTTTATTTATAACTAGCTTTTGCCCGCGACTACGTCCGCGTGGAACTGGTTTATATCGTACTTGCATACAAACTTCCACTCCAGTTTTCACCGCCTTAGGGGGTAATTTCCGGGATAAAAACTATTTTATGCCAAATTTCATCAAAATCGATTCAGCGGTTTAAGCGTGTAGAGGTAACAGACAGACACACTTTCGCATTTATAATATTAAGTATGAAATAATCCGTAGTTGTTTTATTAGCAAAATCCATAGTTTCAAAGCCCAACCAGAACCCTGATCATACAGACATACAAACAGACGCACGACAGTATATCCTAAGATACGTTCTCATACATAGTACCCAGTAAATTAACACAGACCTTATAGACGTCCTTTAAATACCGTACTGAGCGAAGAATCTCCATCATATAGGCACTTAAGATACACGCATGCGTACTCACCGGTACTTGAGCGACCGCTGACCGTTAGTGAAACAGGGTAATTCTAGAATTATTTGCATAATGTTGCGCCTAAGCCCTTATTACCTACGTGTTCCCGGTAAACGCTCGCTGTAGTTATTTAACGTTATCAGTTATAAGTAGCTGCTATTAATTTGATTTTAATATTTTTTAGGGCTGGCAGGTTTTGAGAACTTAAGTATCCTACTAATACTCCCTACTACTACTAATCCTACTAATATTATAAATGTTAAAGTTTGTGACGATGTTTGGATGTTTGTTACTCAATCACACGTAAACCGTTGAACAGATTTGGATGAAAGTTCATCAACTGGGCACAAATCCACTCCGAAGCCGCTACTGTGAAATTCCTGATGGAAAAACCCAATAATAAAAAAGTATCTTTAAACCTAATAACACTTCCCGACCCGACCTGGGAATTAAACCAAGACCTCGTGCTCGGCCACTAGACCAACGAGGCAGTCACGAGGCACTCAAAGTAAAAAGCATTTTAACAGTTTATATTACTACTAGCTGACTCGGCCACGCGTTGCTGTGGCTTGAAGTAAGTAAAGATATTGAGATCAATAATCTAGATAAAAACTGTCCTATCTTTTAAGTTTGAAGTATTGTGAGATGAGCGTGTGACTGTCGAATACCTAAATACTTTTCGTTTTGTTTGTCTTTGTACTTATATAATGTGTTTGTGTCTTTAACTAAAGTAATTGGCCTTGGCCGTTTTATGTTAAAGTAAAATAAATAAAATAAACTGACCAAATTAAACTCAGCCATATTTCATAAAAAATTGTTTAGTAGTTTAGGAGTCTATCTCGGACAAACAACGTGACGCGTAATTTATAGATATTAAGATAATACTAATACTACCAACGGAGTCATACATAAACTAGAACAATATCACGCCTCACACTCCCATAATCTCATAAAAGAGAATACAGTAGCCGGGCTATAACGGCTACAATGTCGGTTTTATGTACTCCTGATTAAGTAAATGACCTCATTAATGTCTAAAGAGATCCTAAACCATAATATTAATTAAAGACGTAAGTTTGTTATTCCTTGAAATTTCGTATTTCATCTATTTCGAACAGTAATTATGCTACAAATATCTTTAATTGAGCTGCGACGTCCAGTTTATATTCAACTAGAGAACCGCCTTGGCTTCGCACGGGTGCTATGTAGTACAGTAGCAGTCTTAAATGGAGTAGCAATCTCACAAAGCAATAGATTGATACTTTGGTTAAACTTACGACCTTTCGACGCCGTATGGGAATTTTGAGGTGTACGTAGATACTGTGTAAATATATCACTTATACACACAGATACTGCGTCCTGCACAGCAATTCAAACCTTGGCATGCTACTGCACTTATGACCGCTTACTGTACATAAGGCACCTCGCGCACTAGACGGCCACGACCAACGTAGATAATCTGGTCGCTGCGGCCGCTGATCGTGGCCGTGGCGATCTAGTGCGCGAGGTGCTCTAACATTCCTCTGGAATCGCTCTATCTATTGATGAAAACCGAATTAAAATCTGTTGCATAGTTAGAAAGATCTAAACGTGCAGGTTGGTGATTTCTTGCTATGGCTTACATGTTTATCATTATTTTTATTTTAAAGTTTTATTTTCACCTTGTTTTTTTCACATAAAGAAGCAAAAGAATATTGTAACCAGGATTTTCTAAAAACTTGATTGGTAAGAGTGTCCATAGAGATTCTTGATCGTTCTTCTTCATAGAGGCCTGCCTACGTTTTGACCGTCTCTTTGTCATTTTGAAAGTGCTCGTAAATGTTCTAATTTGAATAATGAAGAAGATAACGTTGTTAAGAACTTTATACGGCATCCTTTTCCCATTTCCAGCAGTGCTATTCTGGAAAATAATCCCTTGGTTAATTTTAATGAAGTGAGCCTAAAGTGTCAACCTACCGTTGCTAGGGATTGACAACTCACCTGGAGCTCACTTCACCTAAATTCATTGATGGAAACTTTTAAAGAATAGGACCATACATTTTTTTTTTTCTCCGATTGCTACATCTTATTTTCTTTTTTTACAGATTAATCTGCTGTCAAATAAAAAAGTCATCAATGGTTTATGGAGAAAATCGTAACCAAAGTCATTGAAAAACTTTTTGCTGTTTTGAAAATGGAACCTGAGTTTTTCATTTTGAGGAAGGAAATATTTACCCTTATTTACCCCTGTAAGTACTTGTAACAGATTTTTAAAGTTAGCTAATGATAAGACGTCTGCTTAGCCATTTATCTTTGACGTGTCTCAACTTTAAATAGTAAAGAAATTTAAATCCCTCAGATTTTTTTTTAAATTATACAAATTAATTAATTACGCAAATTGCAAAAAAAAAAATGGTCTAGTACGT
Organism: Hoplodrina ambigua; assembly: GCA_949774945.1. Lineage (NCBI taxonomy): Eukaryota > Metazoa > Arthropoda > Insecta > Lepidoptera > Noctuidae > Hoplodrina > Hoplodrina ambigua. Next base: position 12,647,481 of record OX458974.1, on the reverse strand, counting down.
ACTTGATTTGTTTTTTCATGAAATAATATTTTCTCAAGCAGGCTCACATGGCATTGATTGATAAATAAAAAGAATCTATTTTTGCTATCCCTGTAATAAAATTTCGTACAATTTCTTATTTATTAGGCCTATATAAAATTGTCTAGAACAGTGTCCTATTAAAAACAATACCTACATTTGCATGTGCAGCGGCAATTGGCTACTATTTGTTTATGGCGCGAAACGCTACAGATAAAATATTAAAATTAGAACGAGCCTATTAAATGTTACACACGTACCTTCGATGTGGATGGCAAATTGAATGTTACTAAAAATGGAGGCGTTGTATGATTGCATTGTTTAATGGTTACTGCGATTGTATTTTTAGATTAAATTGTTATTATTATTTACAAAGTTATTTTAAAATGCCATTTCGACATGGCACTACCACACGTACCTAGTAATAGTTAGTATTATTTGCCGGCCGATTTCGATGTCCTTTTTTTTCCTAGGGATTTTTTTTGTTAGGATAATCAGATTATCTGTTGTTAGATTGTAAAAATATTAATTTCTGCTGGCAGGCGGTCCTAATCAGCCTACTGGTACCCCAATTCAGATGAAGATTGCTCTTAATTGTATCCTGAATATTATCAAGAATAGGCTTTGCTCATAAATCCCAAATTGCGATATTGAAGGCTACTATATAAAGTTGATATAAATACTTACTGTGAATTTGAAACTTATTGCTCGCACACTTTAAAGCCCGTATGTCACTAACAGCAGCAAAAATAATCGCGCCACGTTCTGCTACCTTGCAGCTACCATCTTGACGTATTATTTATCGATATTAGAATATCGCGATATTAGAGAATCGCGTGTGCTCAGCGCTTCCATCGGCTGTTACAATTTATATTTAAGCGCTACATCCGCTAACTGCTCAAACTACTAATAGTTATCACCGTATTTGGAACACAGTATTTGGAAGGAAAAGGTGGTTGCATGCCAGCTTTAACTGTTAGAAAAGTATTTTTTATTCGGTATTCATTTTGAAACGTTGATTTAAAAATAGAACATGTGAATTTTCGGCCTCAACTGAGCTAAATAATACTTGAGTTCTGACCATATTATGGAAAACTGAAGATACATTTTTGAATAGTACCGAAAAAAGGGGAACGTCGCGTGGGTGTTGTGTGAGGCGGTAGCCATGAAGAATTTTACTTCAAATAAAAAAAAACATATTTCTTAGCTTTTTTGAAAGCACCATCTTGAAAGCTCATATTTTTCAAAAATGAAAATTCTGTACAGCCATTACTAATCTTATCCCATAAATAAAACTTAACCCTCGTTACTTGTAATCTGTAATAATCAGGTTAAAACCCATAATTCTTCAGCCATTTAGTAACGGTATAAACCATTTTGTTACGTTGCCAGTAATAAACGACAAGTACCTGTTTTATTTTTCCCTCTGGCAACACTGCGATGCGAAGTACACAATTTACTGAAATGAAAATTCTAATTGAATTTGTGTTTTTGCATGAAGTATGTATTATTATACCTTTTTACATAATGAGGTGATCAGAAGCGGTGTTTTGCTTGCATCTGCAATCAAGATAGCGTTTGTTTAATCTATGGTTTTAATTTAGATAAGTATCTATTTTCAATATCTATGGTCAGAGTAGGTGATGTTCTGACTAAGTATTCTTGCGTTTGCCGTGTTATGTTAATTCAGTTTTTAAATATAATCTGTTTAAGTTTTTATTATAATACTTCGTTACTCTTTTAAATGACAATTTGGCTCAAAACTAGAGGTGCCGAAACTTACCTATTTTTTAAATTAACAATTTTAGACATGGTAGCTCATGATAATGGCTACTTATATTATTGTTAACGATTTTAAGAGTCAAACAGTAATATTTTATCTATAACAGTAATATAAATATATCTAAGTATTAGACTGAACAAAGCAAAAAAGTTAATATAATATTCCGAGAGTCTCAAATATGATGACAGTAAATGAATTTACTACAAAATATAACCAAAAGAAATGTTAATCATCAAAAAAACCCTTTGGTCTTTGTGACAGACGGCCAAAAAGTCATCTTATAAAGTATCCATATTTCTCATTCAAAAAATAAACTATACCTAATCCTATAACCATAAACATCCTATACCTACATTATAAGTTTATTACATTCTCAAACCCTTCCTGTATGCCGCATGCCGCACCTATCGCAACGATACGCAACGATACGTTACGATAACACGCGATGTAGATGCGATACGATAACGCTATATCGCTACATCGCTACACGTGTGCACTGCCTGAAATTAATTAAACTCAGAACAACGTATGTTAACTTGTACTTATGTACTTATGTTTAGTTTTGATTCGCTTATTATGTTCCGGAATTAGTTTATAATTAGTTTCATTAAGAAAATACAGACTGTAGAAACATTAAAACTTGGTTTTAGAAAGTGCCTAATTTTGAGATACTTAATATAGGTACCTAGGAATAGTTTAAAAAATGTAAATCGGTAAAAGTTATTTCAAATTAATAATATAACTCAAAATGGCGTTCAGAAATTAACGAAGATTTAAGTTGTCAGTGTTTAAAGCATTGTGTAAGCAAGAGCTTTTTGTGAAGTTATTTATTTCATTTACTCTCCTTTTTATGATTTGCGATTCGAGTATGACGTTCAAAAGTCCCTTATAATGACCTAATTAAATAATGATTTGACTTTAACTTTGGGGAGTATTTTGTGCCACTCAATAGGCTAATGTAGCACATATGGTATAACTAGAAGTCGTCTTCGAATGGGGAAATCCATTCCAGCTTATCAGTCTCTAGATTTTGCAGGTCAACTTCGACAACTTCCTAGCCAGAACATAGATCGTTCGGGATTTTTTTTTTTTTGGGAATTCTAATCTGATCGAAACACGCATGCCTTTCGAGCACTAACTTGGTTCTTTACACTTACAAACAGACAGTTCTAAAATATATTCTATCAGATCGATTCGCCTGAGGTATCGACATCGATAACTCGAACTAAGAAGAGATTCGATTGTCGATAACACGCCGATCTAGGTGCGATAACGTCGCCCGCTACATATGTTAGGCGCTGACATTATAAAGTAGCTTTTATACGATGCGCGTATCCGAACGCGTCTGGTTTATGGTTTGCCTGTTCGTGTAGCAGGGTGTTGGAGCTGTTGTTCGAAATTCAAAAATGTTTCGCGCTTTACCGGGAAATATTATGTAATTTTTTTTTATTGTAGTTACGATTATTTTGTCTACATATTTAAAAAGCTACTTTTAACGGTTTTATTGTATCTTTTCTCTGATACTATCTTCAACTGAAAGGTAACCACCATGTTTAGCACCTCTAAGTCACGAGATACAAGCATTGCTTATGGTCCACCGACTGTGTCACAATTGTTACACATACTTTTTCCGTGCATCGAAGTGAGAAAACTGACTCTGCACTCTGTTCATAGGTATCTGTATTATCTCTGACATCATAAATGACATAATCATCACCCAAACCATATTTTTATTAATCTATTCATCACAAGAACCCCACAGCACGCGCCAAGTAGGTAAACCACTTTCATTTTCCAACAAGGAACCCAAAGATTAATTTATGTTACTATAATTACACAATTATCTCCACTTAACATCTACCGTCCATTGGTTTAAATATTATTTGTACATCGGTTGAGATTCAAACTGACTGACCACCGCTTGAGGCTCTCATTACGAAGTGGCACAATTTATAAACGATACAAATTTTAATTATTACGAAACCACCTTTTGGAACGGACAAATAGATTTTATTTGATTTTTCTTGTAAATGTCGTTTAAAAGTCTAATTAAAATAAATGATTTCATTTTGAATTTTAATTACCTACTTTCGCATTGTACTATATAGAGACTGGCTGGTTTTGGTGTGTCCAACCTTTTCTGTTTTCCTTTTTTAAATTCCTATGACATAAACTCTATTCTAAATTCAAATAGAGACTTGACAATTCGCTACAATAATATACACATATCACATATTAAACACATACACTTAAGGAAATTACCATAGGGAAATAGTGTATCACATCACAATAGATACAATCGGTAGTACGCTGTGTACTGGTAAATTAGTAATTTTGGACGTGCTCAAATGATTAGGAATGATAGGGCGTTCGTTACCATAATAAATATATAAGTATTATAGTGAGCTATTAAATACAATTTTTGCTGCAGTTTTTTTTTTAACTTAACATAACATCACGCCTCTATCCCCGAAGGGTTAGGCAGAGGTGTACCCATTAGTACACCCACATTTCGCCAGTTATATTTTTAGTCCCATGTATCAACCGGGCACAAATCCAAACTCCGAGGCTGCTACTGAAAAATTCCTGATGGAAAAACCCAATAACACTTTGCCCGTCCTGGGAATCGAACCCAAGACCTCATGCACAGCAGTTGCGCTTGCGACCACTAGACCAACGAGGCAGTCGAGTCGAGATTTTCTTTTAAAGACCCTTTTGTTAAAGACCATAATTATGCTTTACTGTTAATAACAAAAAAGCAGAGAAATATTCTTTGATCATGTATACTCGCTAACCGTCTAAAGCTTGGACTACACTAAAAGATAAAGTAGCCACGGAGGTAGCAAGCAAGTAATCACGCGCAACCACGCTCAAGGGTATGTGTGTACCGGCCTAATCATTACAACATACCTATAATTACGAGGAACCGTTTCACGCAAACTACATCAAATGTTTGCCTTTAGGAAGCAGATGGAATGGCCCCTGCTAGTTCAGTTGTTCTTATTTACATGTTGTTCTTATTTTCATATGGGTTCAAATCCGGGCAAGTACCAATGTGAATTTTTCAATTCATGTGTACTTTCTTAAGTTTATCTTGGACTTCGCTGGCATCGGTGAAGGAAAACATCGTGAGGAAACCTGGACTTACTGTTCCACTCAAACCACGTCAGAGGCTCTTGAGGCGGTTTCGAAACTCTGACACTAGGGTGTGTAGGGTCGTAAGGCCTTACTACCCTCACGATAAGAAGAAGACATGACTATACAGTTGTTTAAAGAAACAAATTCTTAATATATATAAATTACGAGTCACATTGTTTGTCCGGGATGGACTCCTAAACTACTTTTAATCAAAGAACATTGCGAAAAAGCGTCCCCACCCTTGTAGCGCGTTGTCTCATTCAACAAATGAAAGAGCGTAAAAAATACAGTATTTTATTGTAAGGAAGTCAATGTGTCAATGATAAGGAAAAAAAGTTATTCATCCTTAAAGATAGAAAGACAATTAATTATTTTTAATAAGAAATATTTTTTGAGCACGCAATACATGTTTAAATAAATAAAAATCATAAAATAGTAATCTTATAGAGTAGTCTAAAATAAAAATAACAATTTTTTTTTTCTCTATGTATCAGTAGCCAGCGACAAAAACCGACAACTAAAAACAATGACATGATTTGTTCAGTCAGTAAAAGACAGTCACACCACTATTTATCTTCTCAAGATAATTTTACCATAGACATAATGAATACTGCCGCTTACAAACCATAAGTTAAAATATCTTCTTCCTCATCAGAGGCCCAGTAATCCCGGTGACCTACGGCGGCGGGTATCTGCGAAGCGCACGTTACAGCAATCGACAGTTTTAACCGGAGGTAATACGATACAGATATCTGGGTGCTACTTTAAATTTATCCGTCCGGGCAGTGCGACTACGTAGTGTGTGGACTAGCCATAAATATAAGACCCATCCGTGTGTTTATTTATATTAATCTATTCTTATTACTTATTATGCAGGGTGTTTGGTTATTTTATAACATTTTTTTTTTAATTTTGAATTAAAAAAAAAAAAAGTTATTTTTACTTCTATCAAAATTAAAATTACTTGCTAGTAAGGTTTACTTTCTTTTTAATAACTCGTTATGGTTTCGTAATAAAAAAACCGGTGTGACAAGGAACGAGTTATTGGGCGTGAAGAGATAGCAAATGACCTGTCCTATCGGCCAATTCAATTTGGCAAACGTACCTTAACACGGATTAAAAACTACAGGTTTCATTCAAACCCACAAGTTTTTGAGTTTGTTCATCCTAAAAGATGTTACTGCGAGGGAAAGTTCTCTATCAGTCCAACGTTAAACATCGTTTAGGGTCTGGCTATAACCCGACCTTTCAAACTAAGCTACAGTACGCCAGCTGGGCGTGGTTCAACAACAATAGTTTAATTAACGCCTTTCCCTATTGTCGCAAATACAAAACAAAGCTTCCCTGCGATTGCTATTATCCAAGTTTGGACTTATGAGAATACTGCCTTTGCATTGTCTTCAACATGACCTTTCTTCCATCTCTTTCTGGTTTTATGAAGTAGTAAAGGATAACTATACTTCAATGTATTAACTGAGAAGATAAAACCTTTCATTCTTTTTTAATTTTTTTTTGGTTTTTTATTGTTATATGGTTTGCTGCTAACTCTAGTAAAAGTCAGAGGTGACAGACAAACTATACGATGAGGTGAGCTTACGCAGATGAACCCTGTTCACTCTAACTTTGATAAGATTAGGGTCGAATGCGTTCGGACATACAGACGCAGGTGGAGAATTCCACGCCTTTGCTGTGCACATTATAAAAGTCGTTTGGAAACGCTTAATGCGAATTGGTGGAACAGCAACAAGGCAACTGCTGAGCATAAGGTTTTGGGTTCGATTCCCAGGTCAGGCAAAGTGTTATTGGGTTTTCCCATTTGGAATTTCTTAATAGCAGCCTCGGAGACTGGATTTATCCCCAGTTGACAGCAATATGCTATTGGGACTTAAACATAACTGGCGAAACGAAATGTGGGTGTAATTATGGATACACCTCTGCCTAACCCTTCGGGGATCACAGGCGTGATATTCTGTTATGTGATATTACCAACAAGTCAAAATTCTACAAAAAAAAGGCTGTAATAGTCAGTGGTCGTCCCATAAGTCAATAATCAAGCTCTTAGGTGCCCGCCCATTAAGGGGAAGATAACTCTAACATCGCGAAATAAATAAATACAGCGCTTGTCACGACAGCATTAGCTTCCACTTAACTGGATTAGATTAAATGTTAGATTTTGTTAGCCAATACCGCAGTTTATATTGGCAACACCGTTACTGAAGATCTGGATTTGATAGACCGCTGTAATTGGCCAGTTGAATGGTCAAAATCCATTACTGTACGTTGTATTTGTATTTACTTTCTGTGTTCACAGCATACTGTTCCTAAGGCAAAGAAATTGTCGCATTTTATAAGTAGGACAAGTTTTATAAGTAGGGCACTTAGATTCAAACCTTTTTTTTGTATATGACGTTCAAAAGTGCCGCATATTGACCTAATTGAAATAAATGATTTGACTTTGACTTTGACTTTGAAGACTCAAATAAACCATTAATAATAATTCCAACCTATTATTGTCCCACAGCAGAACAAAGGCCTCTTCTCATACAGAGAAGGCATGAGCATTGATCACCACGCTTGCTCAAGGCGGATTGGCGATTTGAGACTTATATTAATTATAAGTCCAGATTTCCTCACAATGTTTTCTTCACCGATGTCAGAAGTATTAAGTATATTTAAAAGTAAATAAACCATTTACAGCATTTAATTTTCTAGGAGTCAGTCAATCAGAAAGTCGAAACAAGTTGCTCGTTTCAAACAATAGATTTGTATAAAGTAAAACAAGCAAGAAACTCCACGAACACTCTTTTAAATAAATAAATAAAAAAATAAAAAGTCCCTTTAAATTAGGTTAGGTTCACACTCTTCTAAATAAATAAATAAAAAATAAAATATTACTTTAAGTTAGGTTAGGTAGGTGCAATATTGAGAACAATGTATAATAAGTCGTGCACATTAAAAGAGGTTTGAAGTCATCATCATCATCTGCCTAGACTTTTCCCAACTACGTTGGGGTCGGCTTCCAGTCTAACCGGATGCAGCTGAATACCAGTATTTTACATGGAGCGACTGCCTATCTGACCTCCACAACCCAGTAACTGGGTAAAAGAGGTTTGAAGTAAAATATGATAATGATAGAAACAACGTAATAACGTGTTAATACCTCGAGATAATAAAAGCATCTTACTTCTGAAATTCCTGAAAAGAAAACATATAAAAGCTCCTAGAAGGACTTGAGGGTCAGGGAGCCATTATCCAGCAGAGGGACAGCGAAGTCTAATGAAAACATAAACTTTAGAACTATGGCCACATAAACTGAAAAAATACCGGTTTATTTAACTACTAGCTTTTGCCTGCGGCTACGTCTGCGTGGAACTTGTTTATATCGTACTTGCATACAAACTCCCACCCCACTTTTTAAGGCCTTAGGGGGTGATTTCCGGGATAACATACTAATCTATGTCCTATTTTATGTCCTTCCCTGGGTCTTAAACTATCTCCACGCCAAATTTCATCACAATCGGTTCAGCGGTTTAAGCGTGAACAGACAGACAGACACACTTTCGCATTTAGTATGGATTGATTCTTCTGTCTTATCGATGCTACGATTAAGTGAGGATTAAGTGCGGTAAATGAAGATCGATCTTCATTTACCGCACTTAATCTGTATATCGGTGACAATTGTTCACTTATCCAAACACTTCATTATGTATGCAGCCAGGCCAGAGTATCCTCCTGCTGTCAGCAAAATGATTATGACGCTTTATTTACTTAATTAAGACCCCTACAATATTTATGAAGCTTACTATGTATCTGATAAATAAACCACACAAAGCTGGAGGGTCTGCGATTTCTATATCGCCCGTAACGAACTATGCTGTAGGGAAATGCTTTAATCAAGAGGCTGGAGAGGTAAATTGCGATAGACGACGATTGGGCAATGCGTTACCCACTGGTAACAAAGATATTACCCAAGATTCCCAGGCCTGGAATATCTAACTTCTCACGACGACTCACGCCCGTTTCTATATTTCTATATTTAAATAATTGAAGCACTTTAGTTACTTTGGATTTGTTTAACCACCTTCCTATAAGTAAATTACTTGGCAGGTTTTATATTTAGCATTTTATACAAATAATTTAGACACACATCTCAGCGTATTGTTTTTCGCTGAGATGTGATTGTGATTAAATTTTGAACGTTTTTAAGTTGTATAAAGATTTGCTTATTTATTAATTCTAAAATGGAACAGGATTAGTATAAAAATTTTGGTAAATTAGGCGCATTTTGGACAGATGGAGACTGAATTAGATTGCGATCTGTTACTAAAAGGTAGTAGACTTGCTCCCCTGAGGATTAGTGTCCATTGAGAGGTTCTTAGAGGATTTAAATATCAATTAATAAGGACTTAAAAATCTCTCTACATACTACACAGGCCTTGCTGCAATCTAGCCATCAATTTGTGAGCCATCCTCTAAGTCACTTGGACCTTATTCGAATGCAACATACATACTGTTTTATAATTAATTTTGTACCTATATTTGTGTCTTTTAAACAAGAAGACGGAGAACATATCCCGTAAGTGCAAGTAATTATACCCTGATACTAACTGGCACCAAAGTGTCACCCATCCAATCAAAGACACAATATTAACACGTGAACCAGACGCGGTGACGTCGCGTGCGCATGTGGGCGTGGCTAACGAGCCGCGTCAACGTCACCGCCCGCTGACACATTGATTGATTTGAGCGTCGGCTAACCAATTAAGTGTTTGTAATGAAGCGTTTACGAGATGTAAGTTGTCTTGAGATGTGCCATAAATGGTGTGGGAGCGCTTCCTGAAATAAAATAACGTTTGTTGGGCGAAATTCGCTAGCTGTGGACGCGGTTTTTCCTGTCATAAAATTGTTATTATTTAATAGGAATTTCTTTAGGTGTTATCACGCAAAGGAGTAGCTTTGGCAAATATTGTCTAAGTCCGATTGACACTATATTTACTATAAATAATGTCTAACAACTGGCAGATATGTCGGGATCCACAATTTAATATTTTTAAGTAGGTACTTGAGCGGTAAACTGATACATCGCTACGGACCCTTTAATAAAGACTCTGCATAATGTGTCCACAGTCCACATCAAAAATCAATAAAATTTTACTACTATTAATAAACACGAAAGTTTCCGAGGATGGATGGATGTCACCCTTTCGCTCTTAAACAGCTGAAGGTGATTTGCAAAAATTTGGCATACTTACTTATAAATACTAAACTAGCTTCTCAAATAGGATAAATTTTACACCGATTTCATGTTCGCGTGAGATACCTAATTTAGAACTGGCCTAATTTTTAACTCAACGCAAACAAAGTCGCGGATTGAAGGTAGTGACTGACTAAATCGGCCACTTATCAAGAGTCAATTGCGACAGTATTACAAATGGTTGATATAAAACGTGAAACTTGAACATCAGTTCACGTCCTCGTTAGTAATAATTGGAACTCCTTGCACCCCCAGGGAGTTTTCTGGTCTATTAACTATACTGAAACATTGTATGCTTCAATTTAGTTCAATTCAAACGAAATTAATGATGTGGTTGCTTTAGGGTTGTTCTGTAGGGTTTTATTACCACTCAAAGTCAAAGTCAAAGTGTGTAATATTGCAATTTTAGGCGAGGGCTCTGACCGTTAATCTATAGAAAAAATAAAAGGACTAGGCTAGACTATTAATCATTTGGGAGTGAATTTCAGTCTAGCAATACAAATTGAAATAAGAGCACATACCAAGTACTAAGTTTTTCCCTTCCAAACAACATTTTTTTTTATATTTATTGATATTTGGGTTTTTTAAGCATTATTTAACTGCTTCCATTAATTCAAATCAAATCATTCATTGCAATCCTTGATGTACACTTACAGGTGGTAAATAAAAAATAAAAATAATAGAAACAATCATGGACCCTGTCGGGCACAGCAAATTATCTCAATAAGTAGAGATAGGGAGAGAGCTTTAATCTGTCAGACTTATTACCCTTACCCCATCCAATAACATTTTCTTTAAGAATTTACTATAAACCATCAACATCTAAAACAAAGCAATCGAGGAAACAAATATTTACCGAACAACAATAGCGAACAGTGTCGGGGTTGTACAGTCAGCAACACAATTACGTAGCGCGCTGTGCAGTTAATTGTGGCCGGTTAATTAGAGACGTGTCGCGTGGGCACGACGCCCCCGCGCGTGCGGCTTTTGTGCTGACCGTACTGGGTGCAGAAAAGTCGAACGGCTTCATAATATTTGTTTGTGTTTTTGTATTGTCTGTGTGTTTTTTTGTTGTTTTTTAATTCAACGGTTTTTTTATTAATCAGATGAACACTGTCAACTTCCAATATACCTTTTTACGACACTTCCAGGAAGAGACACAGAACCTCATTAGTTACGTAATTAATCAAACATTTCAACGGACTGAAATTCTACTACATCAAGATGTGACATTCCTAATGACTTGCAACCATCTGAACAATCCCAAAAAAGAGCGAATGACTCGAAAACTTTGTACAATGTACCTGTAACTTATTCTAGCAGAAAGTTGATGCCATCGTAGCAACTGGCGCGGTTTCTGATAACGCCAGATAGTTCATGTAATGAATATCTACTGGTAACATATTTGTGGCCCCTGCAAAGAGAATCAAAAATAGATATTTATTACAATAATAATAAACAATTCCCATTTTGTCTATCCCTACATGTCCCAGCTTAATTCTAGCGCGATGTAAACGCATTTATGAAATACTCGGCACTCGCATTGTGCAGGATGACTACACGGCGCAGCGCTACGATACCTACTGGATATGGTAACTATGCTCATCTTTAGAAACACAATGATGTGTTGTTACGTATTTGGACTATTTATGTTGTTCTTATCTGACAAGCATAGAGATTTAAACAGGAAATGAGGTTGGTGTTGACTGTTGTTATTGGCGTTCATGAGATAGCATTTATGCTACTGGCAAGTTAGACTTTTGAGCTTTGTATTTTATGCAACACAGCAGCTCAAACTCCTTGGTGTCACCAAAGTCTATTGGTGGCAGCAACCATTCTCCACCACTGTCGCCCTTTGCTCACGAACCAACATGAAAAAAAAATAAAAAATTGAAAAGTCAAATAATCAATCCACTACCATAATTCATAAGGATGCAGATGACTAACCGAATAATGGAAAGAGTGCAGTGAAGAACTACTTTACGTTGTGTTTTAGAATGAATGAAAAGTATGTAGTCATTCGAAACCTTGTAAACATCGGAAAGCTAATTTAAGTAGTTCAAACGTTCAAAATATAGTAGCAATATCATCTCAGCAACAATCAATGGCAAAATCTTGCAAAAATATAGGTAATTTACATGGGATGCATGGGAACGTCCTCATAAATAAGAAAATTGACCTCCTTCTGACTCACTGAAATAGTACCTAACACAATAGATAAGTCAACACATTAAAACATTTCAAAATCCGCCGTCAACACATTATGCAAACAACCCAACAAATTCACAACTTGCGAAAAATCTATCAGATTAATAGATAGAAATAAAATCAAGCCATTCGACGTATTAGAAATTCCTGCAGAGTCGTGACCGGCCCATCGCTAGCCGAACAAAAGACGGCTTGGAATGAAACCGACCAATAAATCGTAGCTGACTATACAGAGAATCAATTGAGCTTTTGAATCTGGGTGCTACTTTGTCCAGTCCCCTTCCCCCTTCATATTACTGTTTGTTTAAGTTCCCCTTTTGTTTAAGCTTGCTCACGATCGGATTGGCATTGTCAGTTGATGTGTACAACGGCTCAGGCTTTTGGGTTATTCTTGTATAAGTTTACTGTAAAAGTTCGACGGTTTATTCTAAGAATTTTCAGTAAAATTTAATTTGGCATAAATGGGGCGTACTTATTAATTTAGAAACAATTGGATTAAAAAAGTGACCAGATTGTCGATGGCTTCTTTGAAAATAAGTAGGTTATTATAGCAAAGTTCGTTTCCCAATTGTTGTTAACTTCCGCTATAATAAAGCACCAGGGGGCAATCTCGAAGTCTCAATCAGTCAAAAGTGCCTCTAATTTAAATAAGGAACATTATTTGACATTGACGTTTCGCTAAGATTAGATTATGACTAGATTTTAAACATTTTACTAAGGGCTGATTTTTCAATTGTCAGATAACTTTTAACTGAAAAATAAATATGACAGTTTGACATATGCCATTTTTATTCCTCCTATAACAGTTATCCGACGATTGGAAAATCGGCCCATAGTTGAATTTTCTTTCAGTAGTAAATTAATGACATAAGATCAAAATGAGACGACAGTTATATTTAATTTAATAAAAAAAACTATCTACTACAAGTGAAGTCAATTTTTAACGCATAATACCATCTCAAATCCATCAATTTACCCCTTAGCCGTAAAGCAGGAACCATAGATAAAATGGCTCGTTCCCCGGTTCTTCTTGCGATGTGGCCATAGATAACAGAGTACTAAGCACACCTGTTTCCTAGGCCGACGCGGACGGTTCGCCACACAGGAACTAAGGTCGAGTCGCTGCGGGCTAACAACTGATTTATATTAATAACTAGCTTTTTGAACAAGAGTTTGGTGTTAGAGAATAACTTCTCAAACATTGTTTATTAAAAGCTTTTATTTTATTTGTTCATTAACGTCGTAAATAGTAGTATTATGGAGTAAAAACTTCCGTAAAGCATAAATCTATTATGTAATTCAATTCATTTATAAAGTCTGATAAATAAAATATCCATACACAAAACCAACAAAACATAAAAAAAATTAAAGACATATTCTATGAAATATCGTAATGCGTAAATACGTAAAAATATATAAAAAACTATTCACCGCTTCATAAAAAAAGGAAAAAAGTTAATCTGGAAGTGTAGGGACGATATTGTTTAACAACCAAAAATATTTTAGATATCCGTAAGAATGAATAACTCCTTAATAAGACATCATCAGAAGCTTATGATATAACAGAAGAAACTTGACATAATTGATCAACTCCATTTTGAATTATAACTATCTGACCGTAACTTGGAAACCTTTACACTAAGTATATTTTTCTTTTCAAAGATTTTCCTAAATTTTCAAAGGGGAAATATTCTCAAAAATTCTCTAATTTCCGCATTGTTACCAAGTAAGCCCAGATCCCACCCATCCTGCATCCAAACTCCTTCCCTCCACAATCACAACAGTCCACCATTAGTATTGAAACAATGGCGGCTGTGTTTTAAATAATATCAGCTAACTGGAAGGCCATGCTCGTTATCATTACAACCAGTATCTGATGCATTATTTATAGCTGATGTAACGGGTTCCTGTGAGGGGGGGGAGTAATCTTCTAATGTAGAATGTATCTGGGCTGCTCGTGAGGATTTTTCGTTGGAGATGCTTTGTTGTTTACCTGGTTAACTGTTTCATTGATTTTATAGATAACTTCCTGGTTACCTACATGCAATCTTTTTAAATATATAAAAGTATCGCGTCACAATGATTGTCTGGAATAAACTATTAACCAATTTATTAAAAAACATGCTTACTGCTTGTAATTAAGTCCGCCTTTGTACAAAGTATTTTATTACATGTGCATAAAGTTTAAATAAATAAATAATTTGGCCAAACTTAAAAGATAGGATAGTTTTTATTTCGACTATTGCCAACGCGTGGCAAGTTTAGCAAGTTATTAATAAATGACTAATGAGTGATTACTGTTATTTAAAGTCATAAAATAATAATTATTAATCATAAAGTCTGATGCCTAAGGACTAAAGAAGTCCATTAATATTTACGGTAGCTCTTATATTCTAACCAGTTACAATAAGAGAAAGAAATACTTACATACATAATAATTTCCTGGGGGTAATTCTAGTAGTTTTTAGGAACGTTCACATTCTAATAACTGTCTTAATTTGTCAAAACGTCTCTATTTTACTTACACTTTGACAAGTTTTTAACATTGATTGTAGTTGAATTGAGACTGCGACTAGATTTTGAACGTTTTTATAACGAGAATCCGATACTCTTGCTAATATTTCGGAAGGTGAATCCTTTGCCACTATTCTTAAAATGTAGGTATTTACGAATCTTTACGGCACTAAGGATCGTGATACAGAACCCTATTCGAATGAAACACTACTTAAAATAAATGATTGACAAAACTAGTTGTAACTAAAGCTTGAGTCTTGAGTTAGATACCGTCCTAAAAGAACGATGATGTTTTTTTGTTCAGATCATTGTATAGTTAGAACATGCCTCGAGCACTGGATAAATAGATTTACTTAAGTGTGTTGTGTACCTTACCTACCTCTAGTGACCCTACAAGCACTGCAAAGTAGTACCTTGCAACGAACACCGTTAATATCTGTCGTTGTCCATTGTCCAGACATCCCATTTCGAAAATTGCACCAATCACTTAAAGGGACGATCGACACGAAACCACGTTCCTCCATCGTCCTCAGGCCACTAGCCGACAAAACTGTTATTTCCTGATTAAATCAACAAAGCCAGAAATAACAGATAACGATTTCATGAATAAATAATCAAATACGGTAAAACGGTATCGATTTACAAACAACAAAACCCACCTTTATTTATTTTAGCCCGAAGCGTCGCATTACTTATAAACGAATAATCGATTCAGCACTCAATTTCCCGTCAGCACTCGGTATAATAACAAAACTATCGATAACTGAATCGCGGGCGACGTCTCGCGATTTCTATTATTCGAATGAATCGATTTGCCCGCAGCGAGTAACGATGCGACAGCCATTATTCGGTTCGGACGGGATTATTTTAGACGAATTTATCATCTTAATATAAATCTTATGATTTATACTTGTGGATAATGAAGGTTGTATTAGCTCCCTGCGGTGGACAATGGTGCTGCCATTGGGTTTATTGTAACAATAATAAATTGTTTTTAGATCACTGGTAGCGACAGTCGTGTAATTGCATTATGTAAATAAATAATTTCGTTTGACATTCACAGCCAAATCACATAAACTACTTCAGAACAATCAAATATTTTATGGCCAGAATTGTAACACTGCATTGGCTATGGTCAATAACTATTAATTCAGTTTCGTTTAATTTTTGTTTATGGCGTGTAGAAATCCCACAGGGATTTTTCAGCGGGCAATCCTTTCGTGAGCGTTGAAGTCTTTTACTGTAAACTCCGATTCTCCGGTGAAAGACATCAACGCACCTCCAGTGCGTCGTCTAATTACTCATTATAAATTAAGCAAATAAACTGTAATTATATTAAAATCGTTACAGCTGTATACATTACAAAAACAATGATTAATCTGGTCTACTAAGGCGGGTTTGCACACGTACGACCAACTGTCTGCGACACTCGCGGCCAGCGGCGGTATTGTGACGACGATTACAATTATTCTTACGAGTATGTTTAAGTCACTTGAGTATCGACTACCGTATGGCTTGTTAATATAACATCACGCTTGCCCCAAAGGGTTAGGCAGAGGTCTGCCCATTAGTACACATGATTATGTTTAAGTACCATGTAATAGGGGGCGAGTCTATTGCCATCAACCATAAAACAAATCCGGACTCCAAGGCTGCTACTGAGAATTTCCTGATAGAAAAACCTAACCATTAGTACACCCACATATCACTAATTATGTATAAGTAATAGGGGGTGAGCCTATTGCCATCAACTAGGCACAAATCCGGACTCCGAGGCTGCTACTAAGAAATTCCTGATAGAAAAACCCACTTTGCCCGACCTGAATCGACCCCAAGACCAAGATGAGAACAGTCACAAAACCATTCATCTGGACCAATTTGTTTCAAGAGCAAGCATCTAACGCTTTTCCACAGTTTCTGCTGTAACCACACAACAAAACATCTAACCTAAACGAGACAACAAAAAACAAAGCCCAGTTTAGTTGCCAGCCTTAAAAATTTTAACACCATCTTGCGATTGTTGTAAGGCAACCTGCACAAGTTCGACTAGACGTGGTGCGGCGGCACAATCTGTAATCGCCGCCCCAGGCCAACACGCGAGCCATTCTTGAGCTTGATTAATCGCCGGTGTGTAGATACCCTAACGCCTACGGAGAGTACTAAGATACGATTGTAATATGCAACGAAATGTTAAGTGTGAAAGTTACCGTTTGTATTATTTTAATTCTGATATTCCTAGCGCCTGTCCCGTTGGTCTAGTGGGTGCAAAACGCGACTGCTGAGCATGAGGTCTTAGGTTCGATTTCCAGGTCGGGCAAAGAGTTATAAGGTTTATCCATCAGGAATTTCTCAGAAGAAATTCCACAAGACCAACGGAGCAGTCATCATCTTAATATCGATATCAAGATGGGTCGGGTCAGGGTCACCAGGTCGAGCAAAAGTATTAGGTTTTTCTCAGTAGCAGCCTCGGAGTCTGAATTTGTCCCCGGTCGATAGGAACAGGCTCGCCCCCTTTCGCATGGGACTTAAACATAACTGGCGAAATGTGGGTGTACCAATGGATAGATAAACCTCTGCCAAACCTTTCAGGGATTACAAGCGTGATGTTACGTTATTCCTAATGCTAGCTTTGTAAGCTGTCATTTTAAAAATGAAGTAAGTTTTAACCTATTAAAGCTTTTTAGTGTTCCTTAACTTGCACTTATGTTTTATAGTTATTTATTACACCATTTTGTGGTTATCAGTTCAAGTTTAGTATTCAGTCAGTTTACTAAGCTTTATGATTACGGCAACGCAAGATTACACATTATTAGAAGTTAGAAAAATTAACTAGTTCCTGAATGACTTGCTGGCTCTTGGAGTATGTTTTCACATGATTGACGTATATTGTCTGGGTGCTGGCATAAAGAGTGACCCAAATAATTTTATTGTACAGATTTGGTTGTGATGTAGATTAAAAATTATGCTGAAGGTTAAAATATTTCCGGGGTCGCGGGACGTCTTAACAGGATACCGTGGCCCCGGAACGCAAAGGGCAACGGAAGGAACAGTGTGGTTTTTTAGTCAGTAAAAGTCTGACAGTCCAGATTTATTTGATGATTATTACCACTAATAAAAAAAAACATTTACGACACTATATTCAATAATTTGAATAGGTACTTCTTGTAGGTGATTGATCAAGTAGGTACCAAATTTATTTATTTAAACTTTATGCACATGTAAAAAGGCGGTACACTGTACAAAGGCGGATTTAATGCCTTGGGTATTTTCTACCACTCTACCTTAGGGTGATGCAGAGACAAATACAAAACATAATGCACAGATACAGAAAAAAATCTATAAAAAATCAAATAAATGCATATATACATACATACAAACAAAATATAGAAAGTAGAGAGAGATAAAAATACTTAGGTGGTGAAGTACAACAAATTAATTGTGGGAGGAGTCTGCGAATTCCACTCGAATTTATACATTTGAAACAGACCAAAAATTCAATCATAACAATTATTTGTAATCACATCTTTTTTCAGGTAAATATTTATTTATTATTTATTTATTTAAACTTTATGCAACAAAAAAGTACAGACGGACTTAATGCCTTAGGCATTCTCTACCAGTCAACCAAAATAAAAAAGTAAATAATAAAGTTACAAGAAATATTTGCGTAACTGCCTTACAGGTGTTGATGATTTACCCACTATTTATTTCAGACTAATGGATTAAAAATTATATACAAAAAATAACCTAAACACAAAACCAATAAATTATAATTCATATTCGAAATTAAATCATTGCTTTCAAAATCTTTCTACAATTGCGCACGCTCATAGGCTTTAGTTGTTTAAATATGGCGCGCAATTCACCTCTCTGATGAGGTCTATGAAATTGCAGCAATCGTTCAATTAGCAATAAAACAATAAACGGTCAAGTTTCCCAGTTAACTTTATTGCATGCAATATTTGTAATGGGAGCAGAGATATTCCACATTCATAAAAGTTGATTAAAAGCAACGAGAAACTTTTACGGATGTACAGTCGCCAGCACTTCAAACTATACCTTTTTGTTGCTAAATCGCTTCTATTACAACGGCATAAGGTGCCGCAGTGTTTACCTTAACGAGCTGTCATCCGTACCTACAATTGTAAAGATTTTGATTTTACAAGGTTGCCAGTTGAGAAAATTGTATTTCTACTATGTTACCATTCTAATTAACTAACATCAAAGGTGGCCGAAGCGATATTAATGATTTTCAGTTCAGAAATAATTTTCCATAATAATTTTTATAATTTTATTTATTTTTCTTTGTTGCAGGTATTATATACAATACTTTCTTATGGGATTTTGGTAAGAACAAGATGAGGTATATTTCCTTAGATCATGCATAAAGAACTTTCCAACTCTGAAGACTTGTCTCTGGTCCATCACGGCAAGGGTCTTGGCGGTCTGGTTGGTGTGTCATTCTTACTGGCCTGCTAAGTCCCAAGCTATGATGGACCTTGCCAACATTGGAAGATCTCAACATCAAGAAGAAAGAAGACAGAATCTTATTTAGTTTGTAATGTTGCCTGCCTAAAATAAGCAAGTTTCTTATCTATAATATTGTTGTCAATAGTTGTGGTTTGTTTGGTTTTTTAACAATTTGTGTATATTTCACGTTAACTTTTACCGAAAATCTTCTCTATCCGTCATAATTTTCTAGAACTTTGGAAAAATTGCAACGAGAATACAGATAAAAACAGCACTTGAGTACCTATGTGTAAACGATGCCGGAACATCCTTATTCTAACTACGTTTAGTTGCTAGTATAGTATAGAAGTTACCAACATACATACCAAGTGAGGTGAGAATACAAAATGTCGTGAATAAAAAATGTAGGTATTATGCGAAATAGAAAAGTGCAAAAGACCCACAGATATTTAGAACATTTTGAGGCGACATCGCAACGATGCTTATTTCGCTTCAAACAAACTATTCAAGCAAAATATTAGGTCCATTTAGAAACATACGTTTTGCAAATTCCCAAGCCAATCCATTTAAGATCACCAGCCCAGAACTATTAATTGACCAAATACCCACCACAATATTACAAACTAAAACAAAACTAAGCAATTGTGGCTACCACTAATTGTGCCATACAATGTCACTTGTTAATTAAGAAGGCTCATCTGACGCGACTTTCATGTAGCCGGTCGCATTGTATTGTAGATCACAAGTTCACGACATTGTCGGTGAAGCTTGTTCATCAAATGAATGGGAAGCTCGGTGGTTTCGTTGTTCTATTGTAATTTAGGTTTAGTGATATTTGTGCCCAGCTAACTCAAGTTTTCGCAAACAGAAGCGGACTGCGGATCTACGCATTACCCTAGTATAGGATATAGATCCCTTTTAAATTTTTGCTACCCTTACCTCTACCTACAATTGTTAGTTCAAATTACGAACGTTTCTTACAAGTTTAATACCTACAAAGAAACGCTTTGTAGGTATTAAACGTGTAAGAAACTTTACGCCCATTAATGGTAGGCGTGAACTGAGTGGTACCGCTGAATATACAATAAAAATGAAGTGGAAAATGTCATCAGACAGACATACACTCTGTCCAAAAACAGAGGGCGTTCCCTTAAACTCGTTAAGTCATAGATTTTTTTAAATATATCGCTATAGAAAAATATGTGTAAAAAAATCCAAAAACGAAAACTCGAATCCACCTTGACGAAGCGTGGTGATCAATGCTTGTCCCTTCTCTGTATGAGAAGAGGGCTTGGATGAATAGACTGGTATTAACATACCTCGGTAACATAACTGAACTTTTCTGCTTTTGTGTACAATTAGTATGATAATGATAACTTTATGAATTGAATCATCAACTTCGTTTTCCTATCTTTTGAACGCTGCGTTATATATGTATAAGTGAATGAATTTTAGCAAATAATATAAAGGCTATTATATTATGTATATGAATATTATGTACGTTATTCTATCAATGTTGAAACGATGCATGTCGCCGTAGAGCTGGGGTTTCAAAGCGGCATGTGCCTCCCGCTATGCAATGCCCTTGGAAATCCCAAACGTGCTGGCGACGACTACCAACAACGATTCAACGAAGACTGAAGATTAAGAAGATTTCGCCATACTGTTAATATATATTTGTGTTGTTTTTAATTTTAGCAGATTTTTTCATGTATTTTCTTGATTATGTAGCTATCTTTGTATAAATTGATAAAATCTGTAGTATTAGTAAGTTATGTGACACATAACTTATGTATATCGTTCGTGAAATGTAACAACTATATCAAAATTGACAGCCCTAAGTATGAGTAGGTAGTAGAGTAACTTTGAGAAAAATCAATAATACTGGCCGACCTGAGAATCCAATCTGGCCCCTTTCCTCATGCTCTGAGCTGCTACACTTTAGACCCTATGGGCCATCGATGCAAGCTTTCTTTCTCATATAATTTACAAATGTTTTATTCCACAATAGAGCAAAATAGACAATGCTGCAATGTTTCGTTAATTTAGTACATACGAACGTGACTATGTTACGTATGAACTAGGTATATCCTGGTATTGTTTAATTGGCAGAACAAGAGATATATCTTGTTCTACAAGTTCTATATTCGCATGTATAAATTGTGCCTACTATCCTATTTTCACGCAGGTGTACCTATATTTTACACGGTTTTTAACAAAAACATGTTTCGCAGAAGAAATAAGCAGTTGTAACTATTCATCATCATCAATTCATCATCATATCAGCCGTTGGTCGTCCACTGCTGAACATAAGCCTCCCCTATAGATTTCCAATGTTGTACCTATTATATTTTAAAATACATTTTGTTTTTCTTTCAGGATTTTCAGAAAGTCGTCGCTGGTTCCGTCCATCATGAAACACGAATAACGTCTCCTTTAATTTAATTAAATATGATTTTTAAAAGCTTTTATTTAACTTCACCTGTATGTATGTATGTCCTAATTTTTTTTTAAAATTATGTTGTACTTTTGTTTGCGATCTTGCTCAATAATTATTTAATTCATTCATTCATTCAATCAGTCACCTTGTGATTAAATAATAATTTTCTCGATAATTAAAAACGAAAGTCAAAATTATTATTTGGACGAGCAAAAGTCCTGTTTATAGATGACGATAGTTCATTTTATAACCAAGACACCCTGTTACTTGAGGTGACATCTAGTGAAAATGTCAATAACTAAACGTTTTCTTAACGATCCATCGATGTCAAATTAGATCTTTTATAGTTATGGCACCCTGGTATTCAATCCTGGTATTCATCCAATGAAAATGTGGGTAAACAACTGATAATAGAAGTTTTTAACTACCCACCTCTGTTGGACTCCTGTATAGTTATGGCATCCTGGTACTATGACAGTTAATATGTAGTCAAAATGTGCACTCAACTTCCACTGGGTTATCGTATCACCCGGAATAAAAATACCGCCAATAAAGGGTAAGCTCCTGTATAGTTATGGTATCCTGGTACCTTGACAGACAAATCTATTAAAATTGTAGGTAATCCAATCAAGTTTCATTCGTTTATTTATAACTCTACCCGCCTATGACGGTAACCTCCTGTATAGTTTTGTTACCCTAGTACTGTGACAGACAACATGTAGTAAAAATGTGGGTAAGTAGAGTTTTCATTAAAACTGCCTGCTTTGTTAAGTAAGCGTCTGTGTGGTTATGGTATCCTGGTACTGCGACATACTAAATCTAGTAAAAATGAAGGTATGCAAAGTTTTCCTTTATTAGGTAAGCTTCTATATAGTTATGGTATCCTGATACTTTAGAAGGTATTTGTGCCGATTCCCTTGTTCACAAACTAAACTAAAATAAAAGAATATTAAGGTATTTGTGTCGATACTCTTGCGCTATCCCATCTTCCTAGTTCGGCGTGCTGTGCTGGCGCTGCTGCTGCGGCTGCAGAAAACCTCAAACGGCGTAAGTACGAGTATAGTACCCTTTCAGGTAACTATATTTTCGAGCCGTTTGGGGTGGAAACTCTCGGGTCGTGGGGTCCGTGTGCCCATGGCCTTTTCAAGGAGTTGGCCAAACGATTGGTTGATTCTTCCCGTGACCCAAGGGCTGGTTTTTACCTTGGCCAGAGGTTAAGCATTGCCATTACCACCACCTAGCGCAGGAGTCAGGGTTTCCATATAATAATGTAACATACTTTTATGTCAATAAAGATTATTATTATTATTATTATTATTATTATTCAACGTGGCAATGCGGCCAGTCTTTTGGGCACATTTCCAGTAGACAGCGATGAATTTTTTGATGCCATTTAATTTTAGTTTCTCTTTTTTTATATTCTGGTTGTTTTTTATTTTATTTTTATTATTAAGCTTGTAAATAAGAGAATTGACATTATCTGATGTCAATTCTCTTATTTGAAAACACGGAGAAGTCTCCGTGTTTTTAATCAATACGTTTTGACAGATCAACTAAAATTTGTATGGATGTTTCATAAACTTGGTAACTATGCCCATAATGAAAATAGCCATGTCCTTTAATTTTGACAACTCTTATTTATTTAGTTGGAGAGAAAAAAGATGAGAAACAGTCTAAGTTAAATTTTGCTCGTGCAAAATAGAATCGACATACCAATATCTAGTTAGAACTTGAGTGAACAGAGTTCGGAAGAGTTTATAATGCCCCTTCCAAACAAGATTCAAGTGGTCGTAAAGTGGATCTGCTCTCCCTTTGGGCGGTCTGTCTAGAATTATCTACGTTGATCGAAGCTCTTACGAGTTTTGAGTCTATCTGTAACTGGCCTATAGTCGCAAAATAGCAAAGGCGATAAAAAATTGCAACAAAAAGTACTAAAAAGGAATTATAATCGTACTAAAAAACTAAGTGTGCGCCCAAAGCGTACGATAGACGATGACATGTGCGAGGAAATAATCGCCGCGCTTTCAGCACGTGTACGTACTTGATTAGCCACTTGAAAATACTTGAATGAAACAACGATAAACAACATCAATTGATTTATTTCAAACATTCAGTCCCAACTATCGCTTTCCTTGAAAGCAGTCACACAGTTCGACTTAGCTATGCTGTCAAACTTCTCAATTACTTTTTCTTTCTTATTATCTACTTTATCTTTTTTCTTTTCCGGGCCGTCTTTCTTTTTTACAAGAATGTCTTTTTTTCCAGTTTCTGTGGTATCAGTCTTTTTGCGGCCATTTGTCGATTCGCCGCGTGGTCGTGGTGTGTCGGCGCTTGGTCGTTGTGCTTCGGCTTTTGGTCGTGGGGTTTCGGGCGAATTCGGAGATATCTCCGACTTCTTGGCTAGGGGTTCCGAACCGTCAATCTGGTGGAGCAACGTATGAATATATTTAAAAAAAATAAAATGCATGGCAAGATTGTTAGAAGTTAGAAATAAAATAATTTGTCTTGTATTAGGGGTGCTTAGTGCGTTAGCACTTCTTTCTTTACACAATAGTTATATTGTGTTAATTTACAAGGTTAGTAAATCAATGACAAAACAACTGACTGTCGTCATGATTTTCCACCTTCTGCCGACAATTGAACCATTTCTCTTTGATACTTTAATCACCATTACAACGAGGGGTGATTGCTGAGCTGACTATAACAAAGAACTTACTTTGAAATAGCCGGACGAAGTTCTCTTTCTTGTAGAGACGGGCGGCGATGTCATCGAAGTACTGTTTGAACGAATCCGGCTCACTTTCTGGGGCAGATGGGGCGACAGTTGGGGCGACAGACTGGCAAGGTTGGTCTTGCTCAACCCTGTCAACAGAGGTACAACGATAGGTTTTCATTGATCAATAAATAGAGTTAGATGTTTTTTATTTTTTTATTCTGTGGTGCTAGGCAACTCCGCATTGTCTAGTTCTAAATGGCCCTACGTGGCAATTGGAGTTGCTGTCTTCTGTCTCTCACTTGTCCGAGACCCGTTGAATCTCATTTCTTCGGCGGCTTACAGTTGGTCGCCACTGAATCTGACTTTCAAGAGTTGCAGAGGTAGGCAAAAATATAGGGCTTATCCAAAAAAAACTATTAATGTATAGATGTCAGCATTTCTGCATATTATAAATTCTACAACTGTAAAACAATATCATGAGTCTATAATGATTATTATTTTTACCTGGCAAGATAACCCATGGTGACAAAAGAAGTCATCTATTAAAATAAAACGTCATTTTAAGACATAGCACACAGCTGGCGCACATAACTGGCGAAATGCGGGTGCACGAAAGGACGCACTACTGCCTAACCCTTCGGGGATTACAGGCGTGATGGTGTTATGTTATGTCACTTTAAGAGAAGCTCTCTTAACACAATTTGTTATACTTAAGCCTCCTTCAAGTTGTGCAACACATCCGGTTCTCTGCCTTTCCTGTTGAATATGTCCCTGCCGACTTCTCCAGTACGTCAGTCAAGGGGTAGTCACGCTGCTTTTACCAACTCGAAGTCTAAAAGATTCTGCCGTTTAAGAATCCAAAAAAGCATGAATCCTTCAAAAAAACACTAGCGTAAAACGGTATTGCTTTCGTAGAACAAACATGACAGTTCCCAAGTGAAATGAAATCGTGTTTGTTGTGTAAAAGAAACAATATGAAATAACGAACCTTGCCGCGTTTTCACGTCAGTCTTCGCTCTGAAACAAAACACAAATATTATTAAAACTGCAAACTTTAATTTGTGGCTTTTTTTTCTAAGGGAAAATGTTAACAACAATTAATTAATTTTTGCATAATCACTACCTTGATGACAATAAAGATTAACTAGACACTTTTTCTAAAAGTCAAGCTACCCTGCGAGTCAACGAAAAAACAGGGCTGCCATAAATAAAAACTATTAAGCTATATGGAATTTGCCCAAGAATTCATTATGACGATAATATAATATATTAAACCTTTACTGGTCAATCAAAGTAAACGACTTATATGAAGTTTGAAAATATTTCGGTGAAAAATATTGAGGTAAATAGACTTTTAATTTTAGTTCTTGATAAAACTGCGCCAGATTATAATAAACTATAGCGTTTTTTTTTTTCTTATACCTAAAAATTATAACAATTTTTTTATTGGACCAGGAATACTAAGTCTCTGGCACTTCTTTTTTTTTCTAACCAGAGCGAAGGCGCAGGACTTGTCGCCGTGTCCGTTTAATTGGTATCCGAACGCATCCGCTAATTGTGGGTGAAGTATCAGGCGACACTAGCGCCGCTGTCGCGCATTCACCTGTCGCGGACGCGGGAACACGCCGCCGGCAAACCAAATTACTCGAACACGGTCACGACTAACCAAAGTTCTTTTTTGCCTTTATTTTTTTCAAAGAATTCTCGAAACTACTGTGTCCTGTTTTCTTTGAAATGTACATTTTAAAATAAATGTTCAATTGAGGCTGACTTGCGCATTTACTAAATTACCTCAGCGACCTAAACTGTGTCTTAGCTTCCGACATATGAGAAGATTCACTAACTATACTTAATGCAATGGAATTAAGTGCCTAAAAGAATTTCAAAGCGGTCCATTATTATTTTCCACAACGTCAAATTATAAGGAGACCTGACGGGCTTCAGAATGTATTGTTAACTTATAAAAATGTATTAGACGTTCACACTTTGAAGCGGACGTATTTTATATAGATTTATGGAATAGCCTACTTAAATCTAAGACGATCCTTATACCTTACTAAGAGACCTCTTCAATCTCAAACTAACATACGGCCAGACATAAAACGTCGCAATTCTTTTCATCCGACCCTCGCATTGGATATAAATTGACTTATTTTAAATCTAATACTCGGTACTGGAGATCAATCAATTATATACGATGAGGCAAAACACAGTCCAATAAAAACTTCTACGTGATTAGATTGGAAGTATTAGAGAGGAAGCCTTTGATATTTTTATATAAAAATGTTATTTATATGTTATAGTTGCGGACGTAAGGGAGTCAAAGCTGACGACGGTTCATCTATCAAACGTTTGACCGTATAAGGCGAGCGGCGCGCCGAGGAGATGACACACCAGAGACAACGTTTGATTGACTTGTTACTTTTTATTTTTTGTTGTAACGCTCGCTAATAAGCTATGTTCCCGCCGTTAAGGCAGCATTCGGATACGCGGATGAACGGAACGTAGCCTGATGGATCGGGATTACATATTTCTTTGCCATCTGATCGTGAAGAAACTGCGCTGATTACAGTAGGTGCAGGGCTCAAGTGCAATGCTTAGGTATTCTTGAACGCAACCACAGATAATCTACAAGGCAGATATGAATGACAATTCTTGGAATTTGTGAAAACGTTCCAGTACAAGCATTCCAGCGTACCAGTGCAATATTTTCAAACTACGTTTCTGAATAATTGAACAAAATTCGACCAAATAAAACACTAACCCATGAAGAATTTTTTGTTTATTTCGATAAAAACCAACTACTTATTTTTTGCTACAACTTTAATATTTCGTATTCGAGTGATTTTAGGAAACGCGAACCCCGCTGTGCGAATCTGATCACGACCGATAAAATTAAATTTAAAAACGTAAATAGTAAATTAAAATGTTGAAGCACGTACTTAACGGATGCTTAGATGATTTTTTTCCAGCTGGAAACGTGTTCCTGTGGGCTTCTATGTTTTTTATGAAGTTATAATGAAGTAGGAAATTCCATTGAATTAAAATTACATTTCTATCTCATAACTTGGTTGAGACACTAAAGCAAGAAACGACCAACTTGAAAGAATATTATAAATGCGGAAGTGAGTTTGTTTATGTGTATGTTTCGCTTTTACGCCTTAATTCCTCCGAAATAAAATTCGACATACATATAAACCGATTATCATGAAATTTTTCAGGTATGTTTTTAGGGGTACAGAAAAATATATAGGGGCACCTTTCATACAGAAGGAAAATAATGTGCACTAGGGATAATGAAGGGCTTGCGTATTCAAGTCAATAGATCAAGTTTTACTTAATACCTAATCGCTGAAGGATTAGGTAAAGGTGTACCCCCTCATTTAATTAATTTGTTCTAAAATATTTCAAGTAGGTATTCCTTTTTATTGGAATAGCTGGTGTTTTCAATTTTTGAGGCACAAATAAATCTAAATGGACCTAGCTAGTCAAATAGAATTTATAGATCTTGATTATTACTCTTTATTAAAGAATCGCAAATTCTTGCTTCCTAGATTTTTATCCGAATATATCGAAATACATCGCCATTTCATTTTAAAAGCTTTTATTTAACTTCACCTGTATGAATATATCATGTATGTATGAAGCGCCAAAGCTTTTATTTATAGTCATACGAATACAGAAATACCGTGAAGAAATACGATAAAGATATATTTTTTTGGTTGAAATATATTGAAGGCCCAAAATTGATAAGCTCGGACCCTTTGTCAACCCAAAACTTATTTTCTCCTTTTTAGTACATTTTTTTGTTAAATAAAAGCTTTTTTTTAAAATATATATTTTTATTTATAATTTTATTTAGGATAAACTATATTTACAACAAGAGTTCACGTGCTCTATGAACACAATAATTTTATTATCCAAAGCCATGCTATGCACTAAAGCGGATCAGCTAATTCGGGTCGGCATTATCGGCACAACCTACGATAACGTTGAATTGGGACTGCCGAACCGAAAGTGCCGATCCGCTTAAGTGTACAGCATGCCTTAAACAACTAAGCAACTTATGCGGCCCACTGTCTCGTCCAAGATGGGCAGAACGAACCCTCAATTTGGCTCACATGATTTAAAATGCTCACACAATCCGATGTTGTCTGGCCGGACGTGTTACAGCGCAAATAACAACCTTATACAGAGAAATGGCGAGTTAACAGACCATAGACAAGGCTAAGGACATATTGTTAGTGCGTGTATGATGGAGACTTATCTGAAAACAAAGTGTAGGTCCGTCGGACCTGCTGCGCCTGCGCATCCGCGTTGTAACGAGCGTCAAAATACATGCGATTTATGTCTCTTCACGCGTTTTGCCTTATCGGGACGCTTCAAGCTTCAGGCAAAGAATAATAAGCCTTTAAATGGGCCGCGTTAAGGCATCAATGTCAATTTGAATATTCTGAAGGAATAATTGTTTGGTCATTAGATGACATCTTTTATTGACCAACGAGGCAGTCAAAAATTTAAATTATTTATTTAAATTTTTGACTGCCTCGTTGGTCTAGTCGCAAAGCGCGACTGCTGAGCATGAGGACTTGGATTCGATTCCTAGGTCGGGCAAAGCGTTATTGGGTTTTCCCATTAAGAATTTCTCAGTAGCAGCCTCGGAGTTTGAATTTGTGACGCATGAAGCACCCTTGACGTACAAAGATAAATTTAACAGGGAGGTAGTCAATAGTAGTAAACGGCCGCTAAGAAAAATAATTGCAAAATGCACCCCCTAAGATTATGAAACGGAGGTCCAATGTTTGTATGGACCAATCAACATTGACGCGGACGAAGTCGCGGGTAAAAGCTAGTTCATGATAAAAGTTTTCGTTCGGATGTATGTACCTTCTACCTCGTATACCAGTATTCAAGGAATAGGCGATTCTAATAAATTACCGGTGTTCAGACTCGATAAAATTTACGTAATAATATGTTAATAATTCAATTACATACTTAACTAATAGCTAGGTACTCTTCAGGGAATTAAGTTCAACCAGTACCGTGATTGCTTCCTGAACAGTTACTATGTATTCCGAGAGGACGCAAGACAACTTTGCGTACAAATTACGGCAACACGACATCCCGACCCACTGAAAATTACTGCTTTTTTTATGGTTCTGTAACCAAAGGGTGCCAATCGGGACGCTATTACTAAGACTGCTGTCTGTCTGTCTATCAGAGAGTGTGAACCTACTAAAAACGATATAACAACAAATAAAATGAAGTATGACTGCCTCGTTGGTCTAGTGGTTGCAAGCGCGACTGCTGTGCATGAGGTCTTGGGTTCGATTCCCAGGTCGGGCAAAGTGTTATTGGGTTTTTCCAACAGGAATTTCTCAGTAGCAGCCTCGGAGTCTGGATTTGTGCCCGGTTGATGGCAATAGGCTCGCCCCCTATTGCATGGGACTAAAAACATAACTGGCGAAATGTGGGTGTACTAATGGGTGCACCTCTGCCTAACCCTTCGGGGATTACAGGCGTGATGTTATGTTATGTTAAAATGAAGTAATAGAGGGCGGGGAGGGGGTGGGTCATACAAGAAATGTGGCTTTTCGTATGTAGTTTTAAATATTGAACGGTGTAGCGAAATTATTCGGACACGAGTCCGTCCCACTTAGCTAGGCTTTTTTAAAGCAATGTTTTTTACGAGCTTTTTATTTAGCTTGCATTGTTCCTTTATATGTAAGTTGTCTTTTCAAAAGCAAACCATTTTTCGACCATTTGTTGGTATCCGATTGAGCTGAAATTTTGCATACACCTTTAGTTCTGGTGACAATACAATGTCCAATACCCAATAGTGTAAAGCTTCTTTTAAAAAATATTTATAATATAGTTATTATTATGCTTAATGTCCCGTTCATTTTCACTTTTCAGTCGGTCACGCACTAACTACGCAATAAGCAATTATTTAACCAAATTAATATTTCTGTCAATGCATATTATGATTATTAGTCCAGTAATTCTACCCGCCAGTGTTACAGGTCAATCCGCATTTATTACACACGAAATGGTTCTTGAAATAGTTAGTTGTTCAATTTCGCAAGATTCTGCGAAAATCATGTTGAATTAAATCAGTGTTAATGATCTGGTAATCAAATGATTTCGGCTCGATAGCGAGACAATAAGCGTAGAATTTCATTTCAGATCGTTGCGTGAGCGCCTCTATTACCCTATTTCTGTTTATATAAATGGGTTGTTAGTTGTGGTTGTGCTGTGGCTTTACAATTGGTGTTCTTTTTTAGGGTTCCGTGGATGCAAACGGAGCCACGCTCATCCGTCAGTATGTCGTTTTTTTCTCGATCTCCTTGATAATTTTATTGATTTAAAAGAGACTTAATTAATATATACATTATTTACAAGCTTAATAATAAAAATAAAATAAAAAATAACCAGAATAAAAAAAAGAGGAACTAAAATTAAATGGCATCTAAAAATTCATCCGCATCGCTGTCCACTGGAAATGTGCCCAAAAGACTCATACCCATATCTCCTTGATTGGGCTTAAAGAGTAGAAAACAATAAAGTTAATAACATCACACTAAAAAGCTTGTTTTTAAAAAGTTTATATGCTAGTTTTTACTACGCCATAAAACAACTAATATAAATTAAAATTTAAAGTAGAGATGCCAATGCATGAAACCTTTTTTTTTTTCGAAGTTTTTTGCTTGAAGTTAATATTGTCACGGAACCCGTCACGTTCGAGTCCGACTCACACTTGTTTTTTTTTTACAAAGGTACAAGAATTATTTGTTTTATTATCTTTGTCATGCTTTTGATTGGATAGTGTACCCTGTATTGAGGTTTACTGCTCTTCAATTTAAATTTTTACTAATGTTAGCGAAAGGTCAATCTATCACTCACTTACTAAATGCAAAATCTCGAAAACTGCTTGTCCTATGAACGTGGAATTTGGGAGGCAGGTAGATCAGAGATAGGAGAAGTCGGCTAGGAATCGTAGGATTTTGCGACAGGGCCATCTTTGACTTCAACGCAGACGAAGACGCGGTTAAAATCTAGTTAGAACTGAATTCACACCTTTAAAATATTCACAAATTTTCAACACATTTTTTACATATTCCATTCTTATTTATACATTTCCAATTACTCTAATTGACGCCTTAAAGGCAATGGATGCCGAAGTGTTGCCAGCATACCGTTTTAAATAGATAATAAGCACTCATTATTTCATAAACAGCATATTCACACGAAGTGTCCACATTTTCATAGTTTTCTATGAAATGGTTACATTTTTATACCCGGTGGACTCGTCCCGGCGGCTCAGCGTACCCTTAGCTTTATGTTAATAGAATGTAGGGAACAACGATGGGTGATTATCGCGTGGAGTAATCGTTGTTAGTGGGAACTATTCGGCGCGCGCACTCTTCTTAGGGCTGGGCTTTCTGCCGGGGTTGCGGGACGTCTTAACAGGATACCGTGGACCCGGAACGTAAAGGGCAACAGAAGAAACAGGATGGTTTTTTAGTCAGTAAAAGTCTGACAGTCCAATCATTTGATGATTTTTACCAACTAAACAAAAAAAAGCTGGGCTGGGCTTTAGGAAGCTGTTGTCAAGCGCGCGGGCGACGGGATTTTGCTCATGTTTTGAATATTTAAGTCGATTATTGGTTTTGCAATGTCTTGTTCAATTAAAACCGTGGTGTTAGTTAGTAAAATAGTAGCTTTTAGTTTATAGCTACAATAAGCAGAACCCATGATAATGATCACTCAACGCTCCGCATTGCCAAAACATAAATGAAGCGCTCGAAGTAATTAACATAGATATCAAAAATATGGAAACATCAAACAGAAAGAAGAAAAATATATCAACTAGGTACACAATAAGTAGACCCTACACTCAAAAACCGAAAAGTTGCGCGTATTCCGCGGCTCCCCCATCCAACTGGCAACCCTACGCGCTTGGGTGCGTGCGCGCACGCGCGTTACGGCGCCGCCGTTTTGAAAGCCATTAACGCGATCACTGACTAATCGGCATTTACAGGAATTTCATGCGATTTGCCGCGCGTACTGTTACTGACACTTAACAGCAATACTTGCAAGTTCTGGTGATGTTATCGCGAAATTGATGTGTAAACACGCGCTTGGCGACACTTGATTTGCTGTTGATTGGTCAATGTTTTACTAACCACATCTGGAAAACAGGTCAAACACGTTTGGAAAGATTGAAATGAAGATAAAAAATGTTCCGTGAAAAAAGTTAAAAATATTGAGGAAAAAAATATGGTAGACAAAATATCACTTCTTAAAAAGTCTTGAACTTGGATTCAAAAAGCACTGGGAGAGATGAGAATGGTAGAGCCTTCATGTTTGGCACAAAGTCTTCAATCATCTCAGCGCCTCATCAAACAAAACGACAAAAAGACAGATGATTTTTGTTTTCATATCCATAACTACAATGACAATTCTACAAAGTACTCGTAACCAGACTGCTTGTACGACGAGATGTATGAAAGTGGACGACGCGAGAGAAGGAGATACATATATATGTAAGGATCGTAGCAGGTGGCGTTTTGTGTTTTCTACTCCCATGGGGAAAAGGCGTGTTTATGTGTGTGTGCATGTAATTCTACAATCTTCTTTACCGTGTGGGCAGTAAGGTCTTACGGCCCTACACACCCTAGTGTCAAATTATCTAAACCGCCTCAAGGAAGGGATTTTTGAAATTTATTCGACCAAATCACACAAAAAGTTAGACTTTAAAAGAAGTCTACAATAAAGCCAAATGTCGCAATCATTACACCAACTCGCGTCTTATCGATTCGATGAATTACAATAATGCAACAAGAAATGTTATTCGATTTTACGATGTTGACATTTACTCGAATAGGCAGGTGAAAACAAGAACTTATGATTCGAGTAACTATTTCAGTTTATCTATGTAAATCTGTTGCTAGAATTTGTGGACAGGTGTCTTGTTCCAAATATAACCTTACGCTACAGTGTTGCAGCATCGACTACATCCAGTACTAGCTTTTCCCCGCGGCTTCGCCCAAGTAGAAGTAAGGTATAACATAAAATTTATCCATATTTACGTTATGGAAAACTAATTTTAATAAAACTTGTATAAAATATCGAGGAGAGTTGGGAGAGGCCCAGAAATGGAACAGTGTAAGCGAGAGAGAAAATATAACAATAACAAAGTGATGCGTGTTGACTCTACGTTTATTAAAAAGTATTATCAAATTAATCTAAACTCTTGATATCTCATTTCATTTAAAGTTATCTAAGAGGCATCTGCGAGCTGGCTTCGGCCCCTCGTACGCCTTCCAAATGCCCCGAGATATGTCCGAGATATGTAAAATCATAATACCTATTATCAAATTAATTTATTTCAATTATGCCAAAAATCAGCTCTCATCTTTCGGACATCTAAAATTATAAAGCCGACCCTTGACAGTTTCCTAGTATTCAAGTTGAGATGGAGCGACCCAACCAACTCCTGCGCAACACCTCTTGTTGATCCGTATAAATCTAGTGCTTAAACA
This sequence comes from Hoplodrina ambigua, assembly GCA_949774945.1. Classification (NCBI taxonomy): domain Eukaryota; kingdom Metazoa; phylum Arthropoda; class Insecta; order Lepidoptera; family Noctuidae; genus Hoplodrina; species Hoplodrina ambigua. The sequence goes on along the minus strand of OX458974.1, from coordinate 12,613,395 downwards.
TTTTACATGGTTTCAAATCAACCTTTATTATACCATTGGATTACATTACGATTGCATTTTACAGGAGCTCGTTTAAAACGCAAATTCCTTTAACACTTTTAAAAAGCTTACCTACCAACTTTTATATACCAAAATAATTTCCGCACTTCACTCTAACACTAAACTGCTGCAGAAACGAGCCCCTAAAGCTATCAAACGTAACCCTACACGTTCTTGTTCCGGATTAACGTTTAGGTCTCGTCTTTAAATCGCTACCCGTATTTATTAGTCGTGTCGCTTAGCAAGGGGACAAGGGCGCACCTCGGGTAAATCACCTGCAAGTGCCTGCTAGGCTAGATAGGGCACGTTTACATGGTACCAAGCCACATTTGGTGTGACCACCCATTTATGGTTTAACAAAGAAAGGGGATTGTTTTGGTGTAAGGTGACTGTTTTTTGGTATCGTTTAAGGTAGGTGTTAATGTTGCTTAACTGGTAAGCCCCGCTTGTGACCGCCATCTTTTAACTCCGAGTTAGTTAACACGGGCCCTTTTGTATGACATTTTGCAATAAATTTATCGTCGTGTTAGCAACTAAGATAGTTTCAATAGTATGATATTTGTCTCATTTACATTTAGGATAAAATGTTGTAAAATAAGCAATAGCTTATTGATCTATATTTTAACGTTACATTAGTAAGAATAAATGCAAATGTTTTTTTTTACATAATTTAATATAAATGTTAGTGTTCCCTACAAAGTCAAAATCAAAGTCAAAAACATTTATTTCAATTAGACCGTTTACAGGCACTTTTGAATTGTCAAGGAGTCTGTCAGTTAGTCCGAAACAAAGTACAGGATCCACAATTGTGCCTAGCTAAAAGCCATTGCATGTAAACATCTTAAAATATTGTAGTATTCAATAAACGATATGAAGTAGTAACTGCGAGGTAAGTTTTTGGCACAAGTGAGCTTAAGAGTATTCAATCGGTGTCACCACGAGGTAGGAAATACTGAGTAAAGTAAGGGTGCAATTTCCCTTTTTATTACTGTTGACTCACGATCATCATAATTTTAATACGTAGAACTTAGTTGGCATTTTTCAGCTCTGCTTCAGTTTAATTTCAGTTTAGTATCAATTGATCAATGAAAACTGCCAGAGCTTATTTCTGTGCAAACTAACGAAATGCGCTAATCGCACGTCCGAATGACACATCGCTACGTCATAAGAATCCATTCGATCACTGCCGCACAAATCTAACATAGTTAGCACGCATTTTACTGCCAATAAAATAAGATTTAGATAGTTTTAACGCACTCAGTAAATTCAATGAAAATTATACAAAATACTGCAGCCGTCATGTACGCCGGGCATGCACTAACAAGGCGCGCTAATCGGGCGTCGGAGCGACACATCGGTACGTCGCGTGCGCACGGTCGATCACTGCCGCACAAATCTTACATTGTTAGTGCGCATTTTTACTCCGAAGCTACATAGATGCATCTTCGTTGTAGTGTAGTTGGACCTTTTTTTGTATGTAAAGGTGTTGTTCAATGTAAACGCAGACGCATTGAGAATATAGTTTTTAAACTTTTTAGGAAACCAATTCGTAACATTTTTATTTCTGTCATATTTTTAACCTAAACTGGTAATGACAAGATTCCTGTCAGATCTAACTCCTGCGCAAGATAACCTCTATCCGACTACCGAATCAGTCGCTCCTTTTGCGCACCGAGATCACTCTAAACATTTTAAAACCTCAAACACGATCACATTCAAATGACATTCACACTCGAAGAGCTAACATACATTCGACCCCACGACCAGCGCAGGCGCAGTAATTGACGACCATTTGACAAGCGTTGTCGCGCCCAAAGCGGGCCCAAATAGGTAAAACTCGAAATGTCAGTAACAAAACGGCCCGGACACGTCGCTCAACTTAATTGGCTATTAGCTAATGAGATTGTAAGATAGTTATCTGGTCGGCGACGCAAAGCGAATATCGCGTATATCGAAAGCGCCCCGTTAGGTGCCTGACGATGACAGCGGGCAGGCGACAAGACGAAAGGGATTTACCGAGATACGATGTGCGAATGTAGCTATCGAGAGGCTGATAACAGACCCTTATAGGGGCTCGACGGAGGATGAGAGGTCACGTATTTCTGGATGATGGCAGTAAATTATGGTAACGGTTTATTGCTTTACTTCTCGACTCATCATGCTTCGTCTTCTATCTGAAGGCTAATTCTACTAATTAAAAACGTTTTAAATCCAGTCGCTATCTCATTTGAGCGACTAATGTAGGTAGTTAAATTAGAAGCATTTTTGACAAATTAAGACTAAGAATTAGTATGCGATCATTCCTAAAATTTATTGCCCCCTGCGCGAAGTTACACATTGCGGAATGTCAGTTGTTATAAAAAATATTTAAAAAGCATTCAATTTAGGTAAATTGCACCTATTGTATCACTGGAATTATGGGTAATATTTCCAGCGATAAATTAGGTGCAAAAATCAATTACAATAACAATATAATCAAAATAAATAAATAGAATCAAATAAAATATCTCCATTACAATATCCGGCACATGCATGATATGCATCATATCTCCACTTTTTCAAGTCTCATTGCCTCCAGTAAATAGTGTCATTCTGACGGCCAACAAACCCCAGTTATTTCAAGCAACACTTTAGCCACAAACTAACGTCGAATTCTAACCTTAAAATATCTCAATTTGCTAAATAAAAGCATTGTTCGTTCTCCATTAGTGCCGGTTACTTAATGAACGGTTACCACAATCCCTGAATAATCTTAAGTGTGGAATGGAACCGTGTGAAGCAGCCATTCCCAAAGTGGGCGCTGCAGGACTAAAGGGGGCCGGTAAGAAACCCAGAAAAAAAAACGGGACGTTGTTTAGAGGGTTGGGGAGCGATTTGTAATTTCATATACTAGGTGGTTTTGCAGAAGGTGAAAAAATGGGGGCGCTGAAAAATAATTTGTTCTCAAAGTGAGACAAAATACAAAATAAGTTTGGCAACCTCTGGTGTAAAGAAATCCGTACACGTCCGGACCGACTTGTTGCTTGAACTCGGGACCCTTTTGAACGAAGCGTTCATTTCGCTGAAACGCTCGGTCACATGTCGCTATGACCTTTGGAGGTAGGCAGAAGATTTAGCGCTATTTATTTACTGCTTTTGTTCACTTTCGAATCACTTTACGTTTATTGCTAATAGATAATTAGTCTCAGCTTTTTAGCGTCGATTTTTATTAGTAGTGATACATAACTACATAAAAAAATGGGATAAGGCGTGCGTTTACATATGTGTGTATTTGTAGTTTTTCTTGGTAGAAATATAAACTTACTTATCAATATAATAAAGCTGAAGAGTTTTTTTGTCAACTTGTTTGTTTAACCACGCTTATCTCTGGAAATACCAGTCTGATTGGATAAATTGTCTTCTTGTATATGCTATATAACATCACGCTACGACGTAACTGAACGCGGGTGAAACCGCGGCGCATAGTTAGTGATATTTATTAGGCAGAAAAGCGATAGACTTGTTATTTTGCTTTGAATTAGGTAAGACGTTCACCATAGTTACGTAGGTATTACATGATTTTTATTTGCCTCAATAGCGATTCAAAATAGGTAAGTATCACAATGGTGCCGATTCTCTTGGTCACAAACTGAACTAAAATTAGACTATTTTCATCTTTTTCTGACCAATAAAACAAGAAAGAGACTTATGAAAATAAGAGCTGTCAAATTTGGACAATCTTAAAACGTATGGATTAAAAATACGGAGAAGTTCAAGGCAAAACTAATTTGACATCGCTAACTTAGTTCTTTAATGTCACCGTCCTTTCCTTTCGCTGTATGTTAGTAAAAGATGTCAACTCTCTAAATTTAGTCTAGTTTGTGAACAAGGGAATCGGCACCAATATGTACCTGGACGAAATCAGAAACCACATTTTACTCAACTCAAATATTTTCTACATACAAAACGCATAGAGAGTGCTGACAAATGAATCTCTTTCACGATTCAACAGGAATGCAAACAAGAGCTTCATACAAAATCTAAAGCAAGTGGCTCCAAGATATTAGTCAGGGACCCACTCCGGCGCACGTGCCAAAGAAACAAAAGGTGAATGATAGCGGCAATAGCGGTGCGCGAGCGCAAGGTATCAACCACAAAGCTGGTTACACACGAAGTGATTTGTGCTTGTGAATACAGTGCGGCAGTAATAAAACTTGTACTGTCTTTAGGGCTTTTAAGCTCAGCGGGAGGAACTGGCGTGCATTCTTCAGTAGCTAGCGTGAGATTGTATCAAGACACGACATGTCATCATGATTTGTAGGTACTTCTTCAACGCGCTACATAATACAACTTGTATTGTCAACTACCTAATCAGAAGACATCTCGAATAATAATCATAATTACTCAGATTCACGAAACATTCAGAAATATTTATATTGCTAGTTCTAGTAGTCGAGTTCTAGCTACTCTCCAATAGGAAAACAACCGCGACGATCAAACCGAATTTAGTTTTTTTTATGTTTTACCCCCTATTCGTCGCAGATGCCTGTCAAAAATACATATCCTATCCTACTACTATTTTAACGGGACAGAATTAGCCGAAATTTAGCACACATAAAGATATTGATCTAGCTTCTAATGGAATCATCAAGACGAAGAAAAAAAACAGTATCACACACACACGCATTCAAACCAAATCTTAAAGAAATTAAATCATGCTACCAATTTCAGCCAATGCCAACTGCGGTATGTCCCCACCATTATTACACGAGCTTACAGCAAAAATCACACCGTGTGTTCCGCCCTTTATTCGCTGACGTGATACTAATGGCACCACCCGACGATGCCCGCAATTTATTGTCGCGAACATTGCCATCGCCGTCGGCTCAACGACTCCGTATGTTTCAGTCCTTACAAAGTGTAGATTAAGCTTTAGAAATGGAAATGCGCGGGAGTTCAGTTGAGGCACTTAATTTATGACATCTCTCTAAGTGGAGTAGCTTCTTATAGTGTCATAAGGGTGGTTAACCAATAAGGTAGAAATACTTTAATGTTGATCAAATTGAAGTTTGAGTTAATGACATAAACATTCACAATTTGGCAATCTTACGCAGACAGATGCATGATCTAGAATCGGGATGTAATTAAAAGCGACATCTAAAAGTCGAATTCCATTTTAGAAGGCGTTTCCCTAAAAAAAAATTACTTAGGACCCCTTAAAAAGCGCTCAAAATGCTCCGGCGCTTGCGCTGCCGCGGTGCGGGTGTCGTACGGGAGAAGGAGGGTTGTTTCTAACATACAATTAACGCGTCGAGAGCTCCGTGGGATACCTACCGATGCCGCGCACATACGACGGCAAGATGAAAAAGGACGCGCGCCAACTTTAGAAAAAATAAATAAAAGACGATAGTCCGTATACTTTAAAGCCTCGTATTCATGGTAAACATTTGTTTAGCAACAGTTGATCAACGTTGTTGATGAACGACGAGAATGCTGCTGGAAACTTTGTTTAAATCAATATGGGTTGTCCACACACGTCAACATTTGTTGATAAACTGATGTTTTCGCTCGCCGGGCGTCAACTCTGCAATATGGCGTGATCAACTCCGCAACACAAGTGTTGCCCGCAATATGTTGACAGCAACTCGGCAACATGTTTATGCAACCATGTTGCTAAACAAATGCTTACCTTGAATACGAGGCTTAACAGAAAAAGCCCTTCAGATTCAGTCAGTCCCATAAAATTTTCTACTAACCTGTAAACTATGCAAGAGCAAGCCTTCTCTTAGCTTAAAACAAACAATAAATTCAATTCACACAATTATCGCGTGATCGACCGTTGTTCGTAGACATTAGCATGTGGCCACATCACGAACTATTAAATCAGGCACAATGTGCAACTACCGTCATCGCTATCTGCGGCCGAGGCGCGAACGACCCAGTTTGGCGCGTGCGCACCATAGATCAACTGATTAATGTCAGACCACCAGGACGGCGAAAATTTTGTTGCTGGTTTTATTACTGAAGTATTACCTTCTGAAGAACAAGGTTGAAAAGGTGTTTGCTTAAAATCCTGGAACGTTTATCGGTTATTGATTGGCCGTGAAAGTGCAAAAATATGCGTGTAATCACGTATTCAATTTAAAAATATTTTTTAAAACAAGCATTAATTTTAAAATATTACAATATTGAGGATTGGACATTGTACTGTCATCATAACTTGAGGTGTATGCAAAATTTCAGCTCAATCGGATACAAAAAATGGTTTGTAAATGAAAGGACAACTTACGAACAGCGCAAGCTAAATAAAAGCTTGTAACAAGTTACTATAATTTAAAAAAATCAAAAACACGACTGCTAAAATTGCACATATTTGTGCTTTGTTTACTCGTCAGTTTTTTTTACATAGACACGACCAGAATATTATTCATTAAAAAAAATAATTGAGGCTGGTGTTAATTTACGTTTTAAAGTGACCACAGAGGATTCTTTTTATTTTTAACTAGCCTATGTTACTCGGAACGATGCAAGGATTGTAACGATACCCCATACATCTAAATCGGTTCAGGCGTTTAAAAGTTATGGTGGAATAAAGAATCTCACATACATACATACATTAACCCTGAACACATAACACTCCATTTTTTGGGGCAGTCGTGTAAAAAGTGGTATTTCGTTACAGTATTTAAATTATCCCATTGCCATCTCATTTTATCCCATGAACCCAATAACATTGCCGTTACTCTTGCTTCTATAGATTCTCGATAATATTATAATACCTCGACTTTTTCTCTTCAAGGAAAGTAGGCTTCTCGTGCTCACCAGCTCAGATTATCAAACGTAATACTTTCAGTAGCAATATTTAATAATAATGATCAGAACATTGTCTGTTCATCTTTTGTATTATCAATACTGCTCCTACAGAACAGAGATGATCGATACCTCGCTTCTGCGTACCCGGCTAATCTTTGGCTCACGACGTAAGTCAGCGGGCTCGATATCATCGGCACGAGCGATGCATCGCGGCAGTTTACGAGCCTACCGGCAAGATTGCGGCCACGGGGCTTTTTATACAACCAGCATTTGAGGCTCTTTATCTATGCACTTGTTCGTTTCTATGGATTCGTGGTAGCGATTCTCAGGACTGTGCCCTTAATGGTTTCTCTTGCATATGCATCTGATGTAGTATAATTTTTGTTTTGATATTTATCCTGGCAAAAGTCGGGTCGGAATTTTAAACGAGAATAATCTGCTATTGTAGTGCGAATCCTTAAAGACAATTCTATTACTTAAAACCGTTCAAAATCTAGTCACAAACTCATCTCATTGTCAATTTGTACCTTCTGATATCACATGAAGTACTATTGCTTAAGCTTAAAAACGGTATATTATTTTTTACCTACCATGTCTTAACCGTTACAAATAATTTGATTTGAAAAAATGTATGTTAACAGTAAACCAACTACGGAAAGATTAAGACCAAAAAAAAACAATAAAATGTATGAACGTTCCGCAGGTAAGTATGTTAGTTTAGTTAAGACAGTAACCACATAAATTAGATTTTTTTTTAAATCTTTACTTTTTATAATAGTCCTGCTGGGTACACGTATTTAGGAATAGTCTTTACGCTTTTAAAACTAAACCACTAAACCGACTTTGATGAAATTTGGTACGGAGTTGGTTTGAATACCAAGAAAAAACATAGGCTAATCTGTATTCCGCGACTTCGTCTGCGTCCACGATAACCGACATTTACACAGAAAAAGTCACGGGCAAAACCTAGTAATAAATAAAGCTATTTATTTTAGACACATACCCTATGATCTTAGTATGACAGAAAAACGTAAGCGCACGTAACTACCCACATTTCGCAAAATTCTGCATACCGACCTCATCCCACACTGCAAGATCAAAGCCAAACATCAAAGTCGGCTCAATTCTAGTGCCAAACACGCATACACCATTTGAGGAAGCTCAATTTCAGTATAAACACTTTATAAGGACACAAAACATTTGCCAAATAGACGGAGAAGGCATAGAGCAAGCGTAGTGGGCGGAAATCTCCGAATCTCGGCTTACAGGCGCATGCAAATAGCTATACGACAATATTTATGAACTGTGTGGCTAAATGTTAATAGGAGTTGACATGCTTAGATATGGACCGGTGAAAGAATGAGCTATGGAGGTATGTCTATCTGTATATGTATGGGATTTTCTTTTGATACTCGATGGCCGCATTGAATAAGAGAAGATAAATACGTTTAATCCATAATAACGTAGGGTTCCTTGTCAGCAGATCTATACAATTAATTAATTAATTATATTTAGACTAAAATTTATAAAAAAAAAATAAGGGAGTAGGAGAATGGGCAAAGGAACCGAAAATACCAAAAAAAAAAACAAATGCAATGTTTATTTGATGCGGCCATCGATATGCACTTGCAATGTTCTGTAAAGAATTCGTCTAGAACTAGTTTCAATTCGGACCTGAAGTTTTAAGAACGTTACTAGAGAAGCGACTTGGAATTGGTGCCGTACTTTAATTTTGTTATTTTTTCATTCTGAAAAGTGATGTCCATCTCTAAGAAAGGCCAAAGATTTTTTTTTTGCTACCTAGACTTTGATCAGTGGCGTAGCTTGCCCCTAGACGGGCCCTGTATCATAATATGTTGGAGGGTAAAGATTTTCTACTAAAGAAACAATATATTATGTTTTTTTTTCGGGAAGTTCTTCATATATAAGTGGATACTTTACGAGTTTTTGGTTTCACGGGTTCGGGTGCCCTGTATCTTATATACGGACCCTGCTTTTGATGTATTTATGTCTCATGGGACAGTGCTTCTTCAGACTGTGTGATTAAAGAATAGTTTAGGTAGGCACCTACAATTTTTACTACCCAATAAAAGAAAATAACAAGAAAATTATAAAGCTAGTCTATTTCTTTAAATACCACGACTTATAGTCAATAACACCAATCACTAAGCTTTAGAAAAGGTGCAACAATAAAGAATAATGAAAAACAATTCAATTCAAAACATTCAACCACTACCATCCAACAAAACAACATGGAAAGTTCCATTTAAGTAAATAAGTAAACTAAATGAGAATAAAATATCATCGCACACGTCTTAGGTATGCAAATGGGCCGGTGCGCGGGCGCATTAAAATGCAAGATGGCGGAAGCGCGCACGCGAGGTCGCGGGGTCGCCGGTATCGCCACGCGCCATTGTCCGGGCTACCGAGTAGGGCAGCATCAATTACAATGATACCAGGATATAAGGATATATTTTATGCGATACTAGGGACCAATTTGTACGTGCCAGTGCGGAATGAAATGTTATCACTCAATGGAATTGCGGTGGTGTGCGGTCTTACTTGTATATGGGTTCGTTCAGTCATCTTTGAGAGTTTATTAGTGAAGCAAGTAATGAATTTCTACAATAACTCATACTGTTCTAAGACATTCTCATTTCCACAATTGATTAGGACTAGAAGAGACCTGCTAAGGTAATCAAATCAGTAAGTCGAAAAATGTCTTGCGTTATTTTTGTCCCATTTTAAGGCCTTAAAGAATGACGCCTACGACACAACAAATAATTTGCCATTCGAGACAGGGTTTTAAAACGTATGTGTTTAAATATTTTTTATAATGACAGGATAAAAAAGGTAACGGCTCGCGAGCGGCACGCTGGCAGGTAACGATTGAATATTTCAAGGCAATTCCGGCCGGACTGTTGCCGTGTCGGAGCGGTGTCATAATGAACGATGACCTTTAATGACACTGACTGCAATATTTCTCTAAAAAAACCATTTTATGTTTGCTCTAAAAACTCGATTAATTTTCAATTAACTGTAAGCCTAGATTTTCAGTTGCTCTTAAAATAGAGTTAGTGTATTGAGTTGACAGAAAAAAGACGTCACAGTTTACAATTACCATACAAATTCTGCGGAGGAGACGCGATTTAACAGGTCATAAAAAATACGTCAATTGATTGGTATTGTCTAATCCCCAATTTATGCAGTTCTCAAAATAATATTAACAAAACTAAGATTTACCGGTAATTCAAACTTAACGAAAATCTAATATATATAATATATAATAATCTTCCTAGAACCACAAAAAACTCAAAACACAACATAACATCACGCCTGTAATCCCCGAAGGGCCTGACAGAAGTGTACCCATTAGTACACGCATATTTCGCCAGTTATGTTTAGGTCCCATGTAATAGAAAGCAAGCCTTTTGCCAAATTGGATACTACTTTTTCAAATTGGATACTATTTTTTCAAACACAATTTCTAGTCCCCAATTACGGACAGTCCCGGTCCGGACAATCTTCTACACCCACTACTGATATCTTCTCACGATCCGCTAAATCGCGTCGTACAATAGCGGTGGTTCAGTTCGCTTAAAACAAAGTAGATTCACAGCTTACACAATGTGTGGCGAACAGTTAGAAGATTATTTATGGACCATTTATATAGGTCGGTAACTCGCTGTCCCGAGGGCTGTATTGGCCGGTTTTCTAGTAAAATGTTGTAAGACTACACGTTCTTAAAGTTTGCTAAGAAATGATACTAGTACTTGTTGTAGGAATAGCCAAGTAACCGCTAGGGTTGTCAATCGTACTTATAGACGTACTCTTTTTTATGTAAGGTACTTTATTATCTGTAATGTTAATAGAGTACATTAAAATAATCTTTTTTATACAATGTTTACTATATTTTACTATAACAAAAAGTTTACTCTTTACTGTTAATATATTGGTGTCCCCCAAAATTTTCATGTGCAACAAAAGGCACTAAAAAGAATTAAAATAAATGTACTTAGATACTCTTTTTACACGACTGCCCCAAAAAAAGGAGTGTTATGTGTTCAGGGTTAATGTATGTATGTGAGATTCTTTATTCCACCATAACTTTTAAACGCCTGAACCGATTTAGATGTATGGGGTATCGTTACAATCCTTGCATCATTCCGAGTAACATAGGCTAGTTAAAAATAAAAATAATCCTGTGTGGTCACTTTAAAACGCAAAATTAATACCAAACTCAATTTTTTTTTTTTGATAAATCTGGTCGTGTCTATGTTTATCGTCTAGAATTTAACAAGTAGATTTAAAAAATATATAACACTGTAAATAAAAAACGTCGTAAAAAAAAACTGTCGATTAAACAAAGTACAAATATGTGCATTTTTTGCAGTCGTGTTTTTTAATGTTTTTAATTATAGTAGCTTGTTTAATAAATTGGTACTCTTTTTTTACCCTCTCTGAAATCAGATATTCTCAATTCTTTAAAAAAAAGTTTGCTCACACTAGTTACGACTTCACAATCAACATATTTTTTAAACGTTGGGACCTCATCAAGTTGCTTCTTCCGGCCTGGGCGGAGCGGAAGGGAGTGTCAGACTCTTGATGACTAAAAACCCATCCGTGTTCCTCCTAATGCCCTTTGCGTTCCAGGCCACGGTAACTCTTTGGAACTAAATCTGCAACCCTGGAAGGCACTGTCCCTAATGGGCCCAGAATCAACCTACAAACTTCTTTTTTTCGTCTATGATGAGAACGATGATAAATGACGTTTCGTCTAAGATAAGTTACTTGAGGACGATGATGGTCTACGTTAGTGATGTGTCAAAAAAATCGACGAGTCCTAAGTATTAGAAATTTTACGTCTTAAAATCGTCTCGCTTTAAGGACATAAATGAAACAATAATAGAAAGACTCCACTACAAAGTTATATACTACTCGAGAAATAAGAAAAAATATATATACCTATTGCACATTGCAATGTTCGGTTTAAATATTAATTAGCGGTTAGTTAAAACAATATTGATGAACAGTAGTAGTTCGAGAGTTCCGTACCAGACCTTTAAGAGCATGGATTCAAATAAAAAAAACTTACAAAAGCATTTAAATATTCGCAAGCATAAAAAAAAACACGACTTTAAGTACAGCTGTTGACGGTAATCTATTTAAATATAAATATCAATTATTTTCAGATTTTCCTGACATAACAGCCCTTGAAAAGCAAATCAAGTAACGGTGTCGTCTCCTGCAGTGAAGTAAGGAACTTTCAAAACGGAATTACGGGATGAAAAAACAAGAAAATCGTGCATTTAGATTTTATTAAACTATCCTAAGTACAGACTATGATAGTTACTGCTAATAAACATAAAAAGTCACATGTACTTAACCTACTATAAGTCTAACAGTATTGTCACTAGCAATCACAACGCCACGGAAGAAACAACTCAAGCGCATATCAAATAGAAATAAGCATGAGACATGCAGTGTTAGGGATATGAACACAGGGCGTTTAAAAATAATAGAGAGAAATCAGTTATTCGAAAATTTCAAAACAATGAGTTTTTTTTTTTAACCAATTAGTAGGGCGGCCGTCCGTCTGGTATTCCCCGAATTGGTCTAACTACAGAAGGCGTCCGGGGGTCGTATGGAAGGCATTTTCGAAATATCGGGAGATTTCCCGATTAATTAAAAAGTTACTAATAAATTAAATTAATAAAATTTAAGAAAGATGTTTTTATTTCTATTGTATAAATAATTTACTCAAAGGCGCAGAAATAAAACAAATTTTACTCAAAAGTCAGGAGATTGTGAAGTTTTGATCTAGCTAATTTAGGTGATGGCAGCCCTACCGATTACGCTTAGAAAAACGATTGATTGAATCAATAAATTAATTCTTCATAAAAAATAATAATTGGGTACTAAACACCACTGATCAATTGACATACTTTTTATGAGCTGTCAAAATGCGTACCCATACATTGTGTATAGCAACAGTGAGCTGTAACGTCATTTATTCGACAATTCAACTGACTAATTATTTTATTGAAAAGCAGCTAAAAATCTATTTTTATAGGTTTGAAAATAAATCGGGTTTACACTGTTAAAATAAAAAGTTTTTAAAGAAGTTATGTCTTGGGAATATTTTATAAGGTGTTAAGTACCCAATTATCCGCAAGTGACCTCTATATTTTCTAACGCTCTGTGGATACGAAACATTCGAGACTGAACACAAAGACATTTATTTTCTAAACCCATAAACGCCTATCGCGATACATGAGCTACAACATACACAATCAATAAGTAATCACATTCAAAGACATGACATGCACATTTTTAACCGATTTAGGTTCAAATATGACTTTCAAATTCAACAAATCAAAATAGAACTCGAAACACAACAAAATACGAGCCATATTGCAAGTACCTAACGTACAGGTGCATTAAAAAAAATCCTCGATTAAAAATAATACTGTACCGAAATATTCGAGAAATTTAGTTTATACTATCTCTAAAAGATCAGTTTCAAATTCAAATCGATTAAATATTTAGTGTTACTTATTAAGTTATCTTCGTTCACACTGTTTACTTTTTTGAGGTAAGCAGGAAAGTAGCCTTACTCTATACAGTCTTACTTGCAGCGCGAGAAGAGAATTATTTTGAGCATGACTTATAAATCTAATCAATTTAATATCAAATCTAATCAATTTAGGTAATATCAATATTGTAATAAATGCGAAGGTATCAGTTACAGATACTGTTTAAAGTAACACGTGTTTTATTTACGGTGGATCAAAGAGAGGTATAGCCTCTTTGTTTATAAATGTTATTTTCTTTTGCCTTCTCACACCTATGAAATGATAATGATAGAAAGACACGAACACTTTAGAGGCGTTTCAAAATGTTTTTATTAGTAAGCATTCAGTACCTACTTATAAAACTGAACGACGATAAACCATTATGTAAAACAACGAATGAAAAATTAATGTGACAAATTGTTAAGCGCGCGTAAACTGTGATTGGTCGACTTGATATCAACAACCAATCACAGCAGTTTAAGAACTCTTGACAATTCATCATTTAATTTTTTATTTTGAAAAGCCGGTGGTTAGCTTTCGCAGAATTAAAAATGTACCCTCTAACTACTAAATACTTAACAAGGTTATGTAATTAACAGGGATCGGACAATCATATGCATATTTATTTACCTAGACTTCGGAGTGAGTATGTTTTGTATCGAAAATATCTTGCAATACCGAGATTTCGAGACTGTCGTAAAGTGACTAAATTAGTGATGGTACTGACTGACTATTCTAGAATGCTCTCGATATTGATTTTGGGACCTACAAATATACTACGAATGAAAATATTTTATATAGTTTTTTAGTAGTTTGGTTAGTATTTTGATAAGTATGCCTTCGGTTTATTATTCGATCCCGGATATTGGTATTTATTTCTTCAAATAAATTATTTCTTGAAAAATAAACATGCATGCATGCATCCGAATATCCATTTCCTACTGATAATACCTGGCTGTAAATATAACATTCAAATGTTATGTTTTTTTTTTTCCTAATTCTTCTAGGTTTTGGAACAAAAAAGATTATAGGGGCGTCTCTTTTCCTCCTACGTGTATCTAAGGCTCAACATACTATAGATATGGAGGTATACCCTTCCCATAACGTTAAATGGCGTTTGTAAGTAAGGGTCTCAATGTGTAGCTGTTAATGTTCAGACCATAAGCCTAATAATAGCATCTATGTCTGAATACCTCTGCCAGCAGTTGAACAGAACTAAGAGAACTATGGAAGACATGAACACAAATACGAACATTAGTTTATACGTATCCATTTTGGGCCGCTCGCTCCGTAACGCCATCTGTGGACAATTGATGACAACATTAAAATATTTTCAAAAATAAAAATAATATTAATTTTATGCTTTTACAGGCAGATTTATATATCTGGTTATACAATCCAATAATGGAAAGCAATATTAAAAGTTTAGGCATCCAAACATTGTTTAGACGTTTATTATTGCTTTAATTTATTGTATTTAACTGTCAGACAAAAATCTGACAGTCAAAGTTGAGAAGCGTGCAACAGTGGGGCTAACGCAAATTATTTTAACGTAGCATATCGTATCGTGTCGTAAGTAAATAAAAGTTATTATTGAAGTTATTTTTCACTTTGCAGCTTTTTGAAGGTAGTTGTCATTTATTGTAAAAAACATTTTTTTTTTTCTTTTGTATTAGCAATGTGTTGTTTTTAAATAAGTATTTATTTTGCGGACATTGGTGTGGTTACACGTTTAGCTTTTAAACGATTCCTGTCCTTTATACTTAATATGTAAAGCGTAACTTTTTTATAATTTTAATATTTTAATTCGAAATACGATCAACTGTATAAACATCTTTACGATACACCACGTCAAAACTATTTATGCTAGCCCTTTAGTACGGTCAATTACATTGTCATAGATATGTTAATGACAAAACTTTAGTGTGACAATTTAAATTGTAGCTGTCAATTTATTCTTTATAGTAACAAAATAACAATGTAATAGCGTTCTCAGTTTAAAGCACATAAAGGCATTCATTCATTCAGTCTTTTACACAAAATTTTAACTGCATCCCTATCAATCAATTGACTAACTACACATTAACCTAAGCTAAATATGTTTCAATCACCACCAAATATTTTTCATTTTTTCAAAAAAACTTTTTCGTTTTCATGCTATTATTTTTTTAAATATTTTGTTCAAATTTCTTATACCACTAGAAACGGGATGTAAAAAGACATAACATAGCCGTTTACTATGTATGCTACCTATCAAACTAAGTAAAATCAACTCGTTGACTGCGGGAAAACACACACGTTGTGTTTCGACTAAAAACGCAAGTGCGGCGCACACACACCGTATGTGTTTCGCCATAGCAAACACGCGAACATTGGTAGCTAGCCGCACTTGCGTTTGGCGCAGCGAATGTTCGTCCGCAGCCAAAGGGTAGTAAAACATTGCAGGGAAACCACTTTTTATTTTTGGTGTGAAATATCACTATTTAGGGTAGCGCGCAATATAACGCACTCAATACAACAGGGGTCTTCGCGTTATTTAAACTTTATTACTAATAAATAATACCCGGCTATTACTGTCCCACTGGCCTTACTGCAGGGCAAAACCCTCTTCTCATACAGAGAAGGCACGAGCATTGATCACCGTGCTTACTCAAAGCAGATAATCCATTGCAGACTTATGTTAATTAAATCCAGGTTCCCTTGATAAAATGACCAATACTGGGAATAACATGAAACGGCTTTGTAAGTGTCTTGTAACATCCGTTATTTATTTGTATTTTTGGAAAAAATGAAAAAGTATAGCGTATTCATACTTACTTGATCTCAGCCGGCCCAGGATGGGGCAATTAGGAAGAAAAAAAAATCGAATTCTAATACATTCGCCATCACATGGGACTGAATACTGCCATCGGCCTATTGGCTGATCGGTAAACACCTTTGTCTCACGCTTTGGAAATAATATTACGTTTATAATGACATTTGACGTTCTAATGAAAATCTATGGTCAAATGACATTTAAAGCTCAGGAAATTACATTGATTGTCAAACGACATTTCAGGTCATTATTTTTCGTCATTCAATTGTGTAGTTGACACCATTAAAAGACACTGCTTATCTAAAAAACACTTTACTTTAGCCTGATTAACTTTATGAAACTAATAAAATATATTTTTATTTGCTTTAAAATCAATAAATAAATCGTCAATTAAATCGGCAAAGAAGTGACGTCACAGTTTATTGTAGTCATTCGAATTCTACGGGAGAATCGCATTTGACAGGTCATAAAAAGTATGTCATTTGATTGGTGGTGTCAACTAGTCTATTAGTGGCGTTCCAAAGAGTAACTCATAGATGAACAGAATGAATATTGCCGATGACGGTATATCGATCCCATGAGACAGGACTAGTCTATCAACTTTTATCGGACAGAGTGCTCAATCTAAACAGAAACATAAAGACTTCTTGAAGCATAAACTTGGTAAAAGCTTTGTACAAAATTCTTTAATAATATATGTATCATACAAAACACATAGGAATGCGTGATGAAGCTACCACCCAGTTTCTGTGTAGGGCATTTTCTTATGAATTTGCTTTCGTATATAAAATATTGAACGATTACAACATGAAATAGATAAAAAAAATAAGTTAACCATCACGGGACGCCTGGCAGATGCGAAACATCTATGTTCATATTAGAATTTACATAACAATCTATAACGGAATATGGAGTAAAATAAAGAAGGCATGACAGCGTCACACTGTTTACCGTCACGGCGTTCAAGTCGGTATTACTGCTAAGGCGCACTAATAGATGTTTCGCATCAAAAACACTCATGAATATTTTATCTATCTGTAAACTTTAGCATAAATGAAAATGTAATTTCTATGACAAAATATTGTGTACAGTACCTCCCTGTCCCCGCTGCCGAAGCTCTTATATTTGTGGTAGGGCGTCAGTGTGACGCGCGAGTTCTTAGCGAGCGTGCGCATGACGTCAGCGGCTTGCTCGCGGCGATCCAGTCCGATGTAGGCCGATGTCTCGTCTAGGAATTGCACTGTTATAGCACCTGTGGGAAGGTATGATGCTTAGTATCCGTATATCCATGGATATGCATGCCAGTAATTTGCCAGAAGTATCTAAGTACCTTGCATATCATTGTGGAAAGAAAACCTCTGATTGATCATCATGTTTATCTTACTACTATTATAAATGCGAATGTTTGGATGGATGGATGTTTGTTACTCAATCACAACTACTCAATCTAAACAGATCTAGATGAAATTTTGCACAGATAGATTATAGCCTGGAACAGCACATAAACTACTTTATATCCCGGAAAAATGTATGGTTTCTGTGGGATAATTGATCAACTTTGACCTGCACAAAGTCGCGGGTTCAAGCTAGTCTTGCATATTGCTGAGCAAATTTTTGACATGTATACTCTTAGCCTCACAAATAATAAAGTAATTTGTGGAACATTATCAAAGTAGAAGGTTACAAGATCAATACATATCTCACCAAAAGGACTAAACAGCTGGTTGAGGTCGCCCCTCTGCCACTCTTTGGGGAACACCAGGTGGAACACGTGGTCTCTGGACGGAGATGCTGCAAACAACACGTCTCGCTTATTACAATGTCAAATTTAAGAACAATATTCGTGTAAAGATGTAGATGCATACACGGATCATGGATGTAGGATGAAATCTTACTACTAATATAAATGCGAAAGTTTGGAAGGATGTTTGTTACTCAATCCCAGAACGGCTGAACGGATCTACATGAAATTTGGCACAGTACTAGATCTAGTCTGGAATAGCACACACACTACTTTTTATTCCGGAAAAATGTATGGTTCCCGTGGAATAAGACCAATATATGATAAAAGATATATTATGATAGATAAAATCATCTCACTGCTTAGTAAATCAGTAAGACTTCTAAAGAAATCTTAAGTCTAGCCTTACAAACACAAAACCACTCACGATCAGCGCCAACCAGATTGATGTACGGACTGTCCTGCCGCGCCGTTTTCGCCAGAAACAGCTTATTCAAGAATGGCTTCAGAGTGGCCGACTGCGGGGCCAATCGGACCGAGTCTTCACCGCGCATGCGCGAGAGGTGCGCATGCATCGCTAGGAAGCACAGCCCAGTTATGTAGGCGTCATAGCCCGCCTCGTGCTCCTTGTCCTGGAGGCGCGAGTAGCCGCGGCCTTCTAGACATCCTGCGTGGGAATGGAACTGGTTCTTTTAAGGATGTACATGCATGAAAATGTGACCTTTAGTCTTAAAAATAGGGTTCAATATAGAATACTACAAAATCCAATTACTTTACTTTAGATTGTGCATGGCAGGAGGCTTGAAGAGTTTTCATTTACTGAATGATCGAAACTCGAGGCAATGTAGATGTGTGTGATATTGGGCATAACATTTTCACCCAATAACATTCAGAAGGCCTATACTCTACTAATTTGAAACATTCGAAATCTCATCTCAGCGACAATCAACATTAAAAAATGTATGGAAATTGAGCAATTTATGACAGATTTCCAATAAAGCATTCCTTAAAGTTTGAATTTCCCCCCCGGCCAATAAACAAAGCCATTAAATAGGCTTTAAAATTTCCTTTGATTGTGAATTAGGAACAAAATCAAATAATAAGTACTCACCAACTTCAGGTATTGAGAAGGGTGGTTCAGCGAGAGTGGTCAGCAGTTCTCGGAGCACGCTGGAACCGAGCTTGTCTTTGAATGGTGGCAAGCTCGACATGTACTTTGTATCCAATAATCTGAAAATAATAGTGGTATCATAAATCAATAATATAAAAATAAATACTTTTTTTTTGCCTTTGACTGCCTCGTTGGTCTAGTGGTCGCAAGCGCGACTGCTGTGCATGAGGTCTTGGGTTCGATTCCCAGGTCGGGCAAAGTGTTATTGGGTTTTTCCATCAGGAATTTCTCAGTAACAGCTTCGGAGTCTGGATTTGTGCCCGGTTGATGACAATAGGCTCGCCCCCTATTACATGGGACTAAAAACATAACTGGCGAAATGTGGGTGTACTAATGGGTGCACCTCTGCCTAACCCTTCGGGGATTGAAGGCGTGATGTTATGTGATGTATGTTTTTTTTTTGTAGGTTAAAGTAGGCGGGACTATGATCCCACACGCACACAGATAATATCGATAAGACGATAAGACCACTGCCTGACACTGCCTGACACTGCCTCGCCCCGTTGCGTGTGCACCCAATGGAACGATTCTGTTCTTTGAAATAGGGTGTATTCTGAAATACCGTCAAACAAACAACTAAAACCACAAGTATTTATTAATTACTGGCGAGATGTTGTAATTTTATTATATTTTTTTATGACAACCTCCTGTTGGACTAGGACGAACTTCGAGGATGATACTTAGTGAATATTAAATTATATAAGCCTCATATTTACTGAACATAGGACACATCGTCCTTGGCGGATAGAATTGATGTCGGAACTAATTTGTTTCTATTAGTCAGCGCAGATATAGCAGCAATATGCTCGAGTATATTGCCGCTCTGTTTACGCCGACCCTTATGTATAAATATTAAAATAGTCTTACAATTATTATGAGTCCTATTATACTTAATAACTAATTAATATATGAACAAATGTCTTACTTTGGGAACATGCAATGTGTGTACTCTTTGAAAGACGGGTAGTCACTGGGCAGCTGTTGGAAGAAGTGGCCCAGTGTGTGAAGCACATCCAGCAACATGTTATGGCCAACCACTAGTTTCTCCTGTAGGCAACAAACAAAATGTTTAGAGATTTGCCGACTATGACGTTGACCGACTAGGTGAATAGCCGATTAGTCGGTTGTATAGAGGTCAACTAATCGGCCGACTAGACGGCGCTTTTTGCCGATTCATCTCTATTAATTTTTTAAAACGAGTAAGTATGGAGTTACATGTCCATTCTGCTCCATACGAAACAAATTTTTGGAAGGTGCATCTTCTGCAAATTCAATTCTTTTTTCTTGTATATGGCGATCAAAGTGCCCTAACTGAAATTAATGATAAGACTTCGACAAACATTGTTTTTTGACAAAATTGTATATGGTTCTGTAGTTCTGTACCTAATTATCTTATATTCTTAGAGGAGATTATTTTTTTACTAATCCATTGCTTGCACGGTTACGCCTCTGCCTAACCCTTCGGGGATTACAGGCGTGATGATATGCCTAGGTAACTTCTTTTTTGAAAACGTTTTTTACTTTGTTGTTACAGAAGATTTGTTTGAAAGCTTGATATTTAAAAAATGTACAGAGTAAATAATAGACTCACCGACTGACTGATCATCTTGGCCACTTTAGAGAAGCCCACAGCCTCTTCCAACTCTTCCCATTCTCTTTTCTTCCTTATAGACTCTTGATCCTCCATGTCACCCTTTCTACGTATCACTTTGATCACTCTGAAAGATACATTTCAAGAATCATACACTTGCATTATAATAAACCAAATATACACTAAATAAAGTTCAAAATTGTTTAACATAATATAATTGGGTAGTTGACACCATTATCTAGTAATTACAGAACACAACTTAAAAAAAAAAATCTAACAGACCAACCCAATAATATGTTTCATCCAAAATGGAAATTGTGGGGATTAAATCCAGTTAAAAAATTAAAAAACAAATTACGAACATAGATATTAATGAGTTGCACTTAAAATATTCAATACCATGTTTAAAGGTCCCATATTGAAATGACACATACCTACAGGGTGCTCCTACACTAGCGACTAAACATAATTTGTAAAATGAAAGATACGATTTTTCTTTTGTTCCATGATTAAAACATATTCTACAAATGTGTTACCAGTGTAAAATGCTAATATATTTGACTGTAAAAGTTCTTCCAAGTAGTTTATTATCACTAAACATTGAGTACTTCAAGATGGAGCTTGCCAAAACTAGCCCGAAAAGTGGTGAAATTCTTACCTGTTTTTATTTTCTGCGACTTTGGTATCAACAATGACATCATCTTTGAACCTCACTCGTAGCTCTTGGAAAAGCAGGAATCGTATAAAGGAGTTGCACTTGTCAATCTCCATTTCATCTTCTTTTGTGTTGTCAATGAAATTCTTCACTTTTTGGCTGTAGAAGAAAAAATTACAGTGGTTCAAGGCTGAGGCGACGGAACACTCGCGCTTGCAACGATCTACATCTAGAATAACAGTCATTGCATTATTTAAAATGGATAGCAACACGAGTGAATGCCTCTATCATTGTATGCGCCTCCAAGCCTTTGGTATTTTGTCATCCAATACCTTGTACCTTGTCTCTCGAAACTACCAAATGTTACCATATTTATAAAGACAAGATAGTCAAACACTAAAGAAAAATCACACTACTTATGAATGAGACCACTATTAAGGCATAAAAATTGAATGCAATAAATATATAACAACTAGCTGACCCGGACATGCATTACTGGAAGTAAGTAAAGATATTGAGGTCAATAATCAACATAAAAACTATCCTATCTTTCAAGTTGGATCAAACTGGACACTGTGTGAGAATTTAATTGAAATTGGTTAAGTACTTTAGGAGTCCAACTGGGACAAACAATGTAATGTGTAATTTATAATTATATCATAGCTCAGGACATACTGTAATTTCCGCCTATCTCCATAGAAAATAAAGAATTCTGTCTTAACCGGTTTAAAAAGAAAGCATTACCATATATCTTCAATCAGCTGTTTGTTTTCATCAGGTATTCTTACTACTTCCTTCTCCTTGCTGTATGTCAGTTGCCTCTCAGTCAAGGATTCTCGTAGTTTAGTCTCGGATGAGGCAGTCATGTATGAGATACCTGGGAGGATTATGATAATATAATAAGTGGAGACAATCTTGTTTCGGTCTACTGAACCATATAAATATCAGACTCAAATTTTAAGTATATTTTAATGTAACCTATTTGGTTGATTTTGTCATATTAATCAAAGCCCCACAATAAATAATATACAAGATTTATACACCTTTATTGTGTAACAACACGGTGGCAAAATAGTTAAGCGATTGGCTGCTGTGTGCAGAAGTTTAATTCCATCACAAAATAATTTTTATTAGTATGTCAGGTAAATGTTACGGATATGTTTATTTGTGTATGTAAGTTTTAAAGTTTGCAAAGGATCTAATAATGCTGAAATTCCTAGTGTGGGTCAATGTTTTAATAAAATACACAAGCATATTGTAAATAAACGTAGGATAATTATTGTATATTGTTTTCTTATGCTACAAACATCACTTTCCCGGTATGTTTCTACTCTTCCATTTATTCATTTATATCCTTTAATTGCAGGACTCAATAGTTACGTAACTCAAGAACATAAACGTCAATGGTACTGACCTTCCTTAATAAGCTTGTTGAAGTTAAATCCATTGGATGCCAAGAAATCTAAGCTGGAACTCTGGCAGAGGAACATTCTGTCTGGCCCGGGCCGGCCGCGCGGGTACAAGTAGAAATTATATGTGTCATTCATGTAATGCTTCTCCTTCTCATCCCAGTAAAACGCACTCAAGCCAAATTGTATCAATAGAAACTCACTCGAGCCATTCATAATACGAATATAATAGTCCTCGGGCGAATCGTAAATAGACACGTCCCGCCCACATATAAGCCCTGTAAACTCCGCATCTATCGATAAAAAGTCCGCTTTCTCTATAGAATTATTAATTAAGGGCAATGTGTCCTTAAAATCTGAAAAATATTGAAAAATCAATGAGCTTGTTTGCCGCGTTTATGGTATCCCATAACTTCTTGAAATTACTACTCACTACTACGAACTACCTCCATTATTTACATATAAAAAAACGTCAAATTAATGTAATAACATTTAGAAATAAATTATTTGTTAATTTCAGTATTAATCTAGTAAAATGGACAAAAACAGAACAAACAAAGGTAACGCAGCGCGGCTTACACGCGCATGTCTAAAAAGTGTCAAACAAATAATAAAAAGACGTCAAATCATACTTGTCAGTGGTGAACCTCAGACGCCGATATCGATTTTATTTACATATTTAGAATAAAGGCTTTTGGCGTAAAAAAAGAAAGGAATTCACATTACAACACGAATTCACGACTATGAAGCTTATAATATTCTGTATATATATTATACCTGTTCACTTCGAAGGGTCAAGCAGAGGTATTTACCTAGTAGTATAAAGTCCTACTTGAAAGGGGGCGATGTTATGCTATTGATATCAACCGGACATAAATCCAGAGTTAGAGCTACTGAGAAATTCTGATTTTACCACCCTGTACAAAAATGCTCGTATTACTTCAATGAGAGGTATCAAATGAAACCACATTAGTTATTTTTAGTTTTTATTGCACGTGAACTTAAAAAACCAAGCATTTGCACATCAAGTGAACACTCGACCATAAATTAAATAAACTAATCAAGAATTCGCTATAATTCAAATTAAAACTAAGATAAGGACACATTTCATTAATAGTACAGTTAGGATAAAAAATTTGACTAGCTAACCGTATTAAAGACCTTTGCACACTTTATGTTAACTTAGAGGCAACACTGGCACATGAGAGACAGAGCATCAAAATGCGCGAGCAATTTCTCATTAATGAATTGATAAGAAACAATATCGATAATAAAATAGAGTTCTAAGTAGTGTGCACTAGAAACCATCCGTCCGTTTCTAATGGGATTGTGTCAGCACATGCTCGCGCATATTCACTCATAACAAGACAGGAAGCAATTCGTTGCTCTATCTCAGCTAACCCTCATCGTGCATCTTATCCTCCATCATAACCTCATCTTAACCTCATCTGTGTTACCGCATAACTAAGTGTAATGAATAAAATTATTATTTTAAAGATGAAAACATCATTAAAGATGACTACTGTGTGGCGGGACTCTCTTTATAACTTAACAGAATTTTTTCAAGGTGTTTAGACAATTTTTCATAGGCAGCCTTATTCCTGTAAAGATGTATGTTCGCCTTGACCTTCTTCATGAGAGTTGGTGGGTCTACGTCGCTAAGCTTGATCAATGCCTCTGCAAAAATAAAAGAAATAATGAAGTTAGTTATTTATCATTTACAAAATACTATTTAATTAATAGATTAATAACCCTACTTTTCGGGATTAATAACCTTACTTTTTGGGATTAATAACCCTACTTTTTGGAATTAATATCCCTACTTTTTGGGATGAATAACCCTACTTTTTGGCTTTGGCGTATTCGGGCAAAAAAATGCCTGTCACTTTCTGGGCCCTAAAATCTCTTTAGGCTAATGGTATGTAAAAACGGTAACCAACCGGGCTAAGTACGTAAAGTTCAAAGCGTAGGTACATATCCGCTGTCGTGAGTAAGAGGTCATAGAGCCTTACTTTACAGGTACACTGTGGCGACGCAGGCAGGCCGCTATGCCAACTAAATGTATGTTTATACATATACAACATGAGGATGGGGGTGTACCTCACCACAGAACTGTACTCATTCTATTTGCGAAGCAACACAGCTGCGCCATCGAGCGGTCCCGGTGGGGTATGGACCTCCGAAAGAAGGCCTGAGTCCTAACAGTGACAGCATTATAGGCTGACTATGTAATACCAAACTCGCAAATCGGGATACCTCACTAAAAGCCGTAAATTCAAACTTACCAAGCATCTGTTTCCTGAAGGCTTCGTCAGAATCATCCAGGTGTATGAGCATTGCGCTGTACAGTGCATCGATGTGAGCGCCGTATAACACGGTCTCGTACGGCTCAGGTCGGTTGGCGAACAAGGTGACTAGAGTCTGGACGGCGTACGAACGAACTTTGTCGCTGCTGTCATCTAGGCGTTTCAGCACCACTGGGGAAAAAAAAATTGTATCAAGTGATAATTAAAAAGAAATAATGAATTGAGAACAGCCTTTTTTTTAAGTCTTTTACAAACTTTGCTCGTAAAGAAAAAGAAATCCTACAAAAAGGGTCAAAATTATTCCTTTACTCACTTCTGCCAGCGATTTCATCCTTGTGGAAGTAAAAAATACTATAAAACACAACCTATGGCATTCGATAATCGTGTAGCTTTATATCACAAAGATTCTTATATTCGGATCAGTAGTCAGTACTTTCAGAGGTTAAAAAAAAAATCTACCTATTCATATATCGACGTCCCCGAGGAATAAACCGGTAATCGCAAAAATCAAATTTTACAGGAAAAATGTTTTAGTGTTTTTGGCGTATATCTCTTCAACAAAAGGTAATTATGAGAACATTGTTATATGACGGAAAAGCTAATTTTTACCCGAAAAGTTTAAAGTGTTAAGTGTAACTATTAAATATACACAGAATAAGTTATTCACCAAAGTACATATTACCGAAAATGGTTTCATAAAATTTTTAGGGTATTGAGATCTTACGATCCTGACTTATCAATATTATTCCAGTAATGTTTACTTACCGATTTATTCTTGTAAATTTCTTAAAACTTATTGGCATAATATTGCTTTACTGGATTATTGAACGTTTTTTTTTCATTACAGAGAGAGAGAGATTGATACTCAATTACTTTTGAGGTGTTTTTAAATTCTATCTATGCATTGGGAATCTCCTCTATGACCCGAAAATGTACTTGATTCGCCGAGCGCGACCAAGTTACCGCCAATACGCGAAAATGTGTACCACAAAATTTACGATAATAAACCTGTAATCGCATTAACCAAGATTTTTTTTAAAATATTTTACAGTAATATTACTTTACCGAAATATAGCCACAGACTTAAATTGTAATAATGTATAACGTTATTTTTCTAGTAAATAAAAAATGGAAAATTTACAAAGAACAAAAGTGTTATAAGGAAAATCGTTGGAAATTACCGCAGAAAAAATACGAAAAAAATTGCATAGATGTATCCCGACCCATAGATTACGAAAATGGAATAACAGTAAAAAGTCAGTAATAGTATAATACAGGTTTATTCCTTGGGGGCGTCGATATTATCTAGAAGTTCTCCTTACCAAAATACAGCTTGTGTAGTATCTCTTCATTGAAGCAGCCGCGCTGTTTGGCGAGCACGGCTAGGCAGCACACAGCTCGCAACGTGTGCTGGCGCGACAGAGTAGAGTTGTCATCGGCTAAGCCCACCAGGAGAGGCACCATTTTTTCCAAAAACGGTTCCAAGGACTCTTTGGTTGGGAAGAGGTTTACTTTCTGACAGAGAAAATGTTATTGTTAGGTACTTCAGAGAAACTAGAGATCTTCTTATTCTAAAACCCTTACACTCCTTACGAAGTATGTTTAGACCAGTGCGTATTTTATTATAACGTTCCAAAGTGCCTTGCCTGAAATTAATAATTTAGCTCTGAAAATCTTGTGGATATGCTTTTAAACCTGTAAGGATCAAACAAAAAAAGACAGGATGGTGGTTGGGTGCCACTAATTTACCTTATCCCCAGTATCGCCATCCCCGCCCCTGTCTGCAGTCAAAGGCTCTTCGTTGTATGGATTATCCTGCAAGGCGGAGCACAGGCAAGCAACGGCCGCAGTGCGGATGGCCTCGGCAGTACGTCCAGCGCACCACACTAGGTTCGGCATTATCACTTCTGTGTGACAAAAAGGAAATAAGCGATAAAATAAAGAATATCTTTAGCTTTCGTCATATTATTTATTTATTTGATTAACAATAAATACTTAACTAGACCATTACTAAGAATTCTTGCCGATACGCCGAAGTAAGTAAGCCAAGTTTTTTTTTTTTTCAACCGTTACCCACTACCAAACCCTATCGACGTTGTTTGCAAAATGGCTGCGGGCCCAAATAATAACGGACGGGGGGACAGCGGAGAGTTAGTAATGTTCGAATAGGGCACCCTAAAAACAATCACCTACTTGGGTTAATTAAAATTCAATCACATTTCTCAATCACTAATATTGTCATGTCTCCTTGTCTTCACGAATATTTCTGGTACATGTGACAAACAACTTGTTGTGTACGAATTTTATGTCCTAAAGCAATCTCACAAAGCAATAGATAGATACTTTTTTAACTTACCACCTTTCGACCCCGTCTGCAAATTCTGAGATGTTTGTAGGCCTGTACTGTGTGTTCACAGTAATTCAAACCTTAGCATGCTGACCTACTTACTATACCTTCAATAACAATGTTGAGGAAAGCCTCAAGTTTGTCAGTGTCGCATTTGGTAAAGTTGACGTCTTTCTTCAGCAGCACCGAGGACAGCGTGGTGAATATCTTGAGCTTCACCTCCGGGTCCACCTTGGGGGTCGCCAGGCATTCCCTCAGCAGCGGGGCTATGAGGTGCAGCTGGGCACCCATTGCCGAACCTAAAGATTTGAGTTTAAGCGCAAAGATTTTGTGATTATTTTGAAGTAAAATACTGAAGCTTTACCGAAAAGTTCACGCTTGACGACTTATTACGGCACGATTTTAACAGACTTTCAAGAAAAGAGATTTTATTTGAATCGAAAATTTTCATGTCCACGATTTTATCAAAACCGAAAAAAACTTTTAAAAATTTTTGAGTAGTGTTTAAAGAAAGTTTTCTTTTGCTGTTTCACACTGTATACACGATGAAAAGGCAATATCCTTACCAGAATGTAGCAAAGCACATTCCAGCAGACATTTGTCCGGGGTCAGCTGCGTCCAAGTCAGCGCGTCGCTGGTAATACCAGCCAGCATCTTGCCGATGTGCTTCTCATACAGACTGATCAAAGTTTTACCGCACTTCGTCGCGTAACGGAGCCTGTCCAGGTTGGCTAGAAAAGTTATCCAGTTATTCATCCATCTACGCTTATAAGAGAGATACATTGTCTGTCTGTTTGCCAACTCATCATGGCAAAAGCACTGAACCGATAGTTATGAAATATGATAAAAAGTACCTTCTCGCTTGTGATCTGGATAAGGACAAAGGCTACTTCGTAGAGTTCATGGAGAATATTTACTTCCATTCAAGCTCAGAATGTCCCCTTCCTAAAATGTCTCTTGGTTTTAAATAGTCCCTTTCCCAAAATGCCCCATTCCCGAAATGTCCCTTTCTCAAAATGCCCTTTTTCTACGACAGCTACGCGTTTAAATTGGGAATATTTAAAAAACAAGCCAAGTAGTCAATCAACTGTTAATCACATATTATAACATAAACAAAAGCGTCCTAATCTAGAAATTAGCCGTTCTGGCTCCCCGTGATAACTGTTAACAGGGAAAGTGCTAGTCTGTTTATAACCACGAAAATTTATAACTACGTAAGAATAATAACTCACATAGCGCCATAAACTGTACGGTATCATTGACCGCCATGGCGTACACGGTGAAGTTGATAGTGAACAGGTCGTCTGCCACTGCTGCGCATGCCTCGCCGCATACGGTCAGCAGAGCCTCGCACATGTACAGCAGGTTCGTTTGGTATTTAGGCTGGAAAATAGGTATGTATAGTTTAAAAGACTTTGGGTTGGAGCTAATCGGAAAAGTACCCATACGATATAATTTTTCTGCTGTTATGAACGCGCATTATTGGATGGATGTATTTTACTTAATCACGCCAGAAAGGCTGAACGGATCTGGATGAAATTTGGCACAGAGATAGATTATAGTCAGAAAAAGCACATAGGATACTTTTTACCCCGTTTTTGAAATCATTACGACAAACTAATTCAATATGCCAATTATCCAACAATATCGGTTCAATGTATGCCCAAACATGGCTCAATTACGTTCTTTTTAAAAGACAAAGCAGTGTCTTGAACCTTTACCTTCCTAGTCCTACATCTGTCAGGATCCGCAGCCTCCCTGCTCAGTTCTTCCAGCACTTTCTCCTGGATCAGTTCCGCCCGGGAACCCTTGATAATATTAGCGAGGACCAGCAGTGCAGCCCACGAGTCTACTTCGGCCTCCAGCAGCGGCCACCAGGTGGTAGGCACTATGAAGTAGCCGAACAACTCAGCAGCGCGTTTTATCTGAAGGTAAATGGTGCTGTTTATACAAATAATAATTTTATTTTGCACAATGGTTATGTAAGACACAGTTTACATTTCGACGGGTGAAATGTATTAAGCGACAATTTGGTCATGGTATATTTTCAACCTTATTAGGTGTAAAAACAAACACCTTATATGGTTAAAAATATTTTTTGCCTTTCACCCGTCGCTTTGGAGTTTTGAACTATTTAAATTCACAATTCAGCCATTATTCCAGCCTGAGGCATATAAGGCAACTTAAGGCAAGATTCAAGATGAGAGAGAAGATCCCCCATACGGTCTGGGCGCGTCGATGCAACGGCGGTATGTTCATAGAATAAGAATGCATATTCTCGCTTCATACGCTTTATGAATGGCTGTATACGGTTTTATGGCTTATGTATAAGTTCTATGGTCAAGATTGCATTGTCACTTGTCACTGACTGACTTGATCATGCTCTATCACTGAAAAACTATTTCATATGTCCAACCCAAAAAGTCCAGCTCTTATTCTAAAAAGACGCAGCAAGCCTTTACCTCAAGTATAACCCTGGGATCCTCATCAGTGGCGCCACGAAGCATAGTTTTCACGATAGTGTGGGAGTGTTGAGTGGCGCCCTCTTCCGCGCAAAGGATCAACCAGCACAGCAGCTGAGACACACGGAGTCTCGCATCTGCTTGCCAGCCGTCCATCTCTGAGAAAAAAGGTCATAAAACCAGTCTGTTATTGGCAAGACCAAAGCTGTCTCATACAGAAAGGGATAATATTTTTATTCTTGTTAGCTATCTGCATGCTGGCAATCCAGTTTATAAGCATTCAGACTAGACTAAAATTAGACATAAGAGAAACTTCTTATAACAGTGTAGATCTAAGTTGTTGTCTGGATTGTAGAGGCAGGAGTGGAGAAATACTGCATCTCACCTCGAGAAATAGCCGGTACAATCTTGCCAATATTGCTTTGCACTAACATTCTGCAACCTAAGTTCGGTCTCTTAACATCAGGGTAGTGTGTCGGCACATCTTTCAGGAAATCTGTTTTTTTCTTTAAATCTTCTTCATTCTCCTCCATGTATTGAAGACCAATGTCTGTCCAGAGGTTGCTGGCTGTGTTTCTTATTTCCTCCATTACATCGCTCATACTAAAAGAAGAATTTCAATTTTTTATAAGTATTGTAGATGAATGCAAAGATAGCCATAAACATTTATTTTACTTTTTCTAGTACTGTAGTTACCTTGTAAGCAGCAAGGGTAACATGCGATGCCAGAACGAATATCGGTCTCTATAGTTGAGCATCCAGTTTCCAACTTCTAGTGTGACCTGCATCCGGACCTGGGTATTTTCATCAAACAGTTTTTCTGCCATGGGACTGATGGACAGCTCGAAGCATTTTGCATTACCTGCTATAACAACTGCTCCTGTGACAAAGTATATAATCATATCAATTAGATGTTGGAGTGGAAGAGAGAGACACAGACACTGCAATCAGTGGCAGATCCAGGATTGTCATTTGGGGCGGGCTTGACCCTCTGAAAAAAAAATTAAAATCTAAAAAAGTACATTTTATAATTGCTAACAATAGTAACTTAAGGTGGACTAAGATGCTTTTGGGGGGACTCAAGGCCCCAATGAGTCCCTTAGTCCCTGCCCCCCCCCCCCCCCCTAGATATGATACTGCCCACAATTTTCAAGGTTCTGTACTCTGAACCATTGTAAGTTCACTTAGTCTGTCTGTCACAACAACACTGTCTGTTACGAAAGTGTACCAAACAGACATACAAGTTAGACACGAGTTACTTTCGCATATCTTATATTAGTAAGGATAAGACAGTGTAAACATATTACCAATAGCCTTGATAGAAGCAACACGAACTCTAAAATGTTGATGTGCGAAATTAGACAGTATGGGCTTCACATAACTCTCAGATTGGAAATGGAAGTCTCTCTGTAAGGACTTAGTTATCATGATTATACAGTCGCAAGCCTCAAGCTTCACACTGGGGAATGGATCAGCAACCGTTTTAGTAAGGATATTAGTCAAATCATTGATAAATGGACTTAGGAGGTAAGTCACTTTGTATTTCTCTAGTATATCCCTTACTAGCTTTATAAGCACCAGGCGGATTTCTTCAGATTCCTCCACGATTTCTGGGCAGCCAATGCGACGGACTATTACCGGTAGTATATAGGTCAAGTAGTAGTCATTCAATGGAAGTTTTTCAACAAAATTCGATATTATCAAGGCTGCGGTTTCCCGACATCCCTCGGAGCCATCAGAGAAGCTCTTTAGAATGTAAGCGTATACTTCTGGAAAAACAACAGTGAGGTCGCAGTCCTTGTTAGCTGGGTTTTCAAATATCTCTTCATTTATTTTCTCCAGCGCCTGCTTCCGAGCCATTTTTGATTCGCTTTGCAACGTAGTAATGTAGGTGTCTAACGCAGCGCGGGGATTATCCATCAGAGGAGATTTCGTTTCGCACATTATTGGGACGGCTATAATTCTCCAAAATCTAAAATATCGACAACTGCAGAATATCGATAAAACAAAATTGTTTGATAAACAAAATCAGTTTCCATGACGACTGCTACACAGTCAGTCAACCTTTGGCACAGCACAGGTGACAGTGACATGACATATCAAATGAGATGAGGGAAATTGACAGTTGACTAACATCAATACGTGGATGTAGTAAGTTTCACTTAGTTCCATTAAAAAAATATTTAGAAGAACATTGCTATCCCCAAGGGGGTAGGCAGAAACCACAGAACGCCACCTGTTGTAACATAATAATAATGTTACATATTTTATTCATATTTATCTTTATTTATAACTATTCACCTTTTCTTAAAATTATTTACTTTTTATTAAAATAACAGGGAAAGAAACCAAAACTCGTTAACACGCTCGTATTAAATCGGCAACATTCTAGGCACCCAGTAATTCGGTTGAAACCAGTTCTGTTGTTCGCGGCGCAAGCACACAGGTAAATGTGTCCTGTCCCCGCACTACCGCGCCGCGCATGACAAAGCGATTTCGACGGTCGAGGCGAACGCATGTCACTTTAAAACGATCACTGCTACGCAATTATTTGGCGTAATCGTTATTTTAAATTACTTACCGGAATTTGATCATTGTTTTCTAGACGTCCCTATACGTTCCCTTGACGATATTATAGATTCTGTGATTTTGTGAGTGAATTAACCCCGAATTGGGTAAGTGATGCACAAATTTTAAACAGCAAGTAGCTAGTACATCTGTAACGGTTTTTTTCCTTTAGCTTGTTGTAATAGTTTTTACCTATCACTTTATTATTGCCATTAATAACGCTCATTAGTGATCATAAGTGGTGTTTTTATCACTCATTATTAGTATTTCATAGCATTCATGTTAACCGCTGCTTCGCCTATTTATAAAAAATCTACCTTCTTTCTTTTTCCATAGTATTCTATCATGGATTTTATTTTTATGTTTTTAATATTGCAATAGCTTGTCGCCATATTGTAATCTCCGTTCTGATAGTGAATATCCACGGCAACACAGCTTCTTCTTGGTACTTTCTTGTCCACCGTTGCCGTGGGTGCTCACCATCGGCGACCAGTGTGTGAGGCCTTCGCTTGTTGCGGATTTCAGGGTTCCACGTACGCCGTAGAACGGTTTCACTCCATCGCTTCCATCCGGCGGACATTGGCGAGCTCCACCGCCGACCCTGAACCAGTGCCTTCCTTCTGCCGCGCACCTTCATCGGCTGTCTGTGCGTCAGGGGAGTACCGGGCCAGTGGTGAATAGATTATTAAAAACTGTACAGGCCGAACCACCTGATAAACCCCTACCGACTGACACTGAGTCATCACCGAATTTGATATTTATTAAATGTCCGTTACCGTTAATTATTCTATTTATTTCAAACCTAAACCCTAAGTAGTGGTTCAGTAGCATAATTATCTGTGTAACGGGACACTGTTACGATCGTTACTATATAATACCTTTCGCCTCGTCCAAGTTCTTAACTCGTCATACAAGCACGCCGGTTACAAGTAGGTACTGCGCACCTGACCTTTCTATATCTTGCTTAAGTGAAGGCCCATGTAATAGAAGTTGAGGCTAATCCTATCAACAGGGTACAAATCCAGCTTCTATCACTGCGAAATTCGTATACAATAGAAAACCTCTATAACATTTTCCCGGTATGCACCTGAACTCAGGACTTCATGCTTAGCAGTCACAATTAGTCTTAATCATCAAGGTAGAAGAAGTCCCTCAATATGCCCTCAATTAGAGGACTGAGGAAGGAAGATGAACTTAGCACTAGGCAAAGAAAAAAAAAAAACGTCTTTTGCGAGTTTTTGAGCCTAAAGATTACATGTTGATTAATAATCGAACGAAGCTTATTACAGATAAAGAAAAGCTTATTACATATCAATTTTAATTTTAGTTGACTGTTTATTCAACATTTAGATGACTATACTTATTAAATTGTTGTATTAATCGACTATCCACCGATTAGAAACACGTGTACACCTCGAGCATCCCAAAACCAACGTGCACCAATCACAGCTCGCCAAGTAAAGCTGTCAACGTTTTCATTTCTATGAATGGACAAGATTCTTCTATCGTCAGTTTCTTTCTACATCTTATTTCTATTTATTCTGTAACAAGTTACGGAGCAGCTGGAGTTAAATTTAGTATAGCTCATTAGCAAAATAATAGTGCAAAATGTTTAAATTAAGTGTGTTTCATTTATTATTCTTGGCGATAATCGTGCAAGTATCGCTTGCACTAAAGGAAGGCGAATGCGAAGTTTGTATCAAAACCGTAGAGAAATTCGCAGCCACGTTAACAGATGATGTAAAGAAGGTCCCTAAATCAATTGAGACTGAGTTCAAGAAGTTCTGTAAAGGTTCTAAGAATAAAGAGAACAGGTTCTGTTACTATTTAGGCGGTCTGGAAGAGTCCGCCACAGGTATCTTGGGCGAACTCTCAAAGCCGCTCAGTTGGTCGATGCCTGCCGACAAAATCTGTGAGAAGTTAAAGAAGAAGGACGCACAAATCTGTGACCTCAGATTCGACAAGCAGATCGACCTAAACAACGTTGATCTGAAGAAACTCAAAGTGCGAGATCTGAAGAAGATCTTGAATGACTGGGATGAGGTCTGCGACGGCTGCATTGAGAAGACAGACTTCATCAAGAGAATAGAGGAGCTAAAGCCCAAATATATGGGCAAATCTGAATTGTAGAATAGCCCAATTCTAATTCTAGGTAAGGTTATATTTTGCATATGGTTTTCCTAAATTTTACAAATATTTAAACACTCCGTAAGCCACATAATCTACCTACAGCATATCTAATTACTTATTATTACACACACACATGGAAACAATGTGGCATATTGTAGTAATTCACACTAATTCAAAATTGAAATGTTTATGATGCAATGAGAATAAAATTCTAACTTGTCAATGAGTGTAAGGTCAATAACCTTTATTACCAATAAAACTAAGAGAATGAAATAAATGCCTAGTTCAATAATATAATTCATTTAATTCCTATTAATTCAAGTTAAGAAATAGTAAAAGAACATTTATTTAGTTTCTTACAGTTCCATGTGAGTTCCAAAATAAGGAACCATAATATTATTAATTTGGAATATAATTTTTTAAGAAAATGACTTGTTTAATATTTAGGTTTCCATACCTTAAAAAGAATAAGCAGTACCCACAAGGATCACTTTGTTGTACATCTGTCAAGTTTTATTTTGTAATAAATCTTCCAAACTACACAAACTACCTACTATGTTTTTTTTTTTCGGATTTGATGTTCATGTTGCCCAGATTTAACTTTCAAGGAACTCTTATCAAAATTTGGTTAAGTCGCTTATTTCTTCACTGTTAATATTGTTTAAATTTGTTACAGATTAATTAATGGGACACTTATGTGATATCACATCTCAGCAACAAGCCCAGGGCGCCTACCGCCATCTCTTATAACAATATTATTTTAATATTACTTTGTAATTTTTGTTGTTGCATTTTCAACTTTCTGCGCTGATCCGAGCGTTGAAAATGCAACAGTGTGGAAGGCAAAGTAATATTACAATAATATTGTTTTAAGAGCTTGTGGTTGGCCCCCAGGTGGCCGTGGTAGCGGCGGTCTAGTGATCAACAGACTATTGCATTTGTCGAACTGTATGCAAGCGTGTGTGGAGAATGCATGTGTTGAATAAATTATTATTGCTATTAAGTAATTAAAATATTTTTTTCAAGTTATTTCTTTTATTTTATTTTTTAAAAAGCTGACCCAGCAAACTTCTTACTGCCATTTTTTTTTTTAAATAATATTCATAATAACAAACACGAATTATTAAAATCCAGCCGTTCACGCGTGATGCCGTGATCACGGGAAATAGGGATTAATTTTTATGTAACTGCAGGCGAACATTCGCTGCGCCTAACGTAAGTGCGGCTAGCTACCACAGTTCGTGTGGTCGCCGTAGAAAAACACATACGTTTGTGTGCGCCGCACTTGCGTTTTTTAGTCGAAACACAACTTGTGTTTTCGTGAAGTCAATAGGTTAATTAAATGTGCAGGATGCACATTTTAGTCAAGACACAAGTTTATTAATTTAGTGTTTTTTCTAATATTGCTGCCCACTGACGTGTCGACATCGAAAACCCATCCGATAATTATTCAAAATCTTACTAGAAAATGTAAGGTTTCTGATTGGTCAAATGTTGTAAATCCTTTATGATACAAGTAAATCCTTTATGATACAAGTAAATACATTATTAGACGCCTCAATTTATACAGGTAGCCAGATTGTCTGACATCTAGACCACTCAATTGTCAGATTGTTTTGTGGGCTGTTTATGCTGTGCCTAATCTACCTGTTTCAAAGAAAATCTTAAGACCCACACATACTGCGGCGACGGAGCCACCTAATTTTTGCCTCGTGGGTGTCTGGTGCTTTGGGTGTCACCACCAGCTTACTCTACTGGCATTGTATAGGAGCCTATTAGCTAGTACCACTGCTTACTTTACTCTGCCATGGCTTGCAACTGTGGCAAAGTAAAATGAACCAATTTCTTCAAAACACACACCTTAAACCATACTTAACCCGATGACTGCGGGCGAACATTCGCTACGCCAAACGCGAGTGCGGCTAGCTACCAATGTTCGTGTGTTCGCCATAGAAAAACACATACGGTGTGTGTGCGCCGCACTCGCGTTTTTTAGTCGAAACACGTGTTTGTTTTCCCGCAGTCAATGAGTTAAGGGATGTAAATTGGAATAAAACAAACCACTTGTTCACACTAATAACTTTATTGCAAGTATGCTTGTTCTAGTACATACAGATTCATTTAGCTGATTGAATACATAATTGCATACAACATAATTACATGCATATAGATGACACATTGAGAGTTATCGATTAGTGGTATTTGTAGTTCCTGTGGTGCTCTGAAAAATAGAAAAAAGGAATATATAAAATTGCTGTCAGTTGTTATTAGAACTTTTGAAACAAAATGATTATTATTTCTTAATATGAGGAATATATTAATGGTATTCCTAAGCTATTATATCTTATCATCCTCTCTTCCCAAAAAATTTACAAAACGCATGTCTGACTGAACAAGTATTTTCAACTGAATCTAAAAGCTAATCTATGGCCTAGGTCAAAGTTTCGGCAGATGAACTATGAAAAATTCTGTGTTGGGGTAATCTTGTGTGTTCAAGTATATCAGTACAAAATTATTGCTTACTCAGTTTTCCGTAGTTGATGACATAGAAGAATGTCATGCTGCCAACCAGCAGCTGGAAGAAGGGGGCAATGCCCACCTTCTTAGGCTGCATGTACTTGTGCTGCCACCTCCACCATGCTACAATAACAAAATAGATTAGTCTTTTTGCCAGCTCATTTGTCTTTGATCTTATTTAATAAAATTGTTACAAATTGTAGCTAGTAAACAGAACATCCCTTTACTCTGGTTAATAAATTTAATAGTCTCAGTGACTAAGAGTTGTCGATCTTTGAATTTAGGGTATTTATAACATACCTTACATGTTACCATGAAGTCAAGGTTTTGTAATGATACAAGTACATTTATGAGTATAGATGCCTAAAAATGTCTAATTGGCTGCTTTAAGTTTGTAACTACTTTATTTAGGACGAAAAAACGAAATACCGTCAAATGGTAGATTATACATTAATTTCTAACCTAAAATTAATTATTAAAATACGAAATAAATAGTTTCTTACCTCGGCTGAAAACACCAGCGAGGGCCTGGGGCGACTTATTCCTGCGTGCGAACCATCCACCGAGCTCATTGATTTTTACCTGTCCGAAGGGAGTATCAGCTGAAAACGAGATTGAAAATTACATAATCGAAAATGGTCAACTTGGGGCGACATGATGATAAATGATTGAACTCATACTTACGCTTGCCATAAAAGCGGGCTGGATCATATGGCCCATGGACCGAAGGGTTGTATTCCTTAGGGTAATCACCGAAACCCATGATTACTGGGTTTTCTCAACAAGAATTATGGAATGAAATGTTGACCTCGGATATATCGGTATTCGGACAATCTGACAGCTGACTGACAGCAAATCTGTCAAATTGTAAACCATAAACAATATTCGTCTTTATCGAATCGATATTCTC
The DNA here is from genome assembly GCA_949774945.1 of Hoplodrina ambigua. Lineage (NCBI taxonomy): Eukaryota > Metazoa > Arthropoda > Insecta > Lepidoptera > Noctuidae > Hoplodrina > Hoplodrina ambigua. The sequence goes on along the minus strand of OX458974.1, from coordinate 12,575,367 downwards.
AAGCTTCCGTCAGGAGGCCTGTGTTGCTCTGTTCTTAAGAAAGGGATTTCGGTATTTTGGTTTTGTACAATAGTTTCCTTTAGTTTATATCTGAAAATCAAATTCAAAATAGTTTATTTTGCGACGACTATTGTGTACTATTGGATTATTTATTAGAGATATTTTTTAAATAAAAAAAAAAAATGAATCAAATATTTTTTAATTACCTGTGCACTTCATTCTCTATCTTTCAAAATTTTGCAGTCTATGATTATACAGCAGATTTCATTCTTTGTGAGGTGTTCGCAATTTGTTTATTTCGTAAAAAGTCGCTGAAAAATCTAGCAAAATGGTCTTAGAAAGTACAATGATTTGTGTAGATAACAGTGATTATATGAGAAATGGAGATTTCCTACCAACAAGACTGCAAGCACAGCAAGATGCCGTAAACCTGGTATGTCATTCTAAAACACGGTCAAATCCTGAAAATAATGTGGGTTTATTGACGCTAGCCAATGTAGAAGTGTTGGCCACGTTAACCAGCGATGTTGGGCGCATAATGTCCAAGTTACATCGTATTCAGCCTAACGGTAATATCAATCTTCTGACTGGTATCAGAATCGCTCACTTGGCGCTGAAGCATCGTCAGGGCAAGAACCACAAGATGCGCATTGTTGTGTTCGTTGGCTCTCCAGTGGAACTTGATGAAAAAGAATTAGTCAAACTTGCTAAGAGGCTGAAGAAGGAGAAGGTAAATTGTGATGTGGTGTCGTTTGGCGAGGACGCAGAGAATAATCCTCTCCTGACAACATTTGTTAACACTTTGAATGGCAAAGACAGCAACACTGGTGGTAGCCACCTAGTATCTGTTCCCGCTGGCGGCTGTGTTGTACTCTCTGAAGCTTTGATTTCCAGCCCATTGATTGGTGGTGATGGAGCAGGCCCATCTGGGTCAGGTTTGTCGCCATTCGAATTTGGGGTTGATCCAAATGAAGACCCCGAGCTTGCACTTGCTCTACGTGTGTCTATGGAGGAGCAGAGACAGCGCCAGGAGGAGGAGTCTCGCCGTCAACAGACTACTACTGAAGGAGGTGAGGCAGGCAAGACTGCAGAGCCTCAGAACACTGGCATGGAGCGAGCTCTGGCTATGTCACTGGGCCATGAAGCTATGGAGCTGTCTGAGGAAGAACAGATTGCCCTTGCCATGCAGATGAGTATGCAACAGGAAGCTCCAGCCACTGAAGAGAGCATGGATGTGTCAGAGGAGTATGCTGAAGTAATGAATGATCCAGCATTTCTTCAAAGTGTGCTGGAAAATCTCCCAGGAGTTGATCCTCAGAGCGAGGCTATTCGTAATGCTATGTCCACCATCAAAAAGGATAAGGATGAGAAAGACGATAAGGAACAGAAAGACAAGGATAGCAAAGGTTCCTCCTCTTCCAGCTCTTCTAAGTAAACACAGCAATGTTTTTTCAATTTTTTTAATTGATACATTTTGCTCGTAAACTTTAACATTGGACACACACACTGCGCAGCATTATTACTACCAAAATAAATATATAAAAAAATACAGAATGTTTATAATTAAACTTGGGTTTATTTCCACGTGATCCAATTCAGACCTTCAATTTTTTCAAACCCTGAAAATATGTTTAGTAATATTATGTTATTATAAACTAAGATAATCTGTTATGAGAGTAATTAAATGTAATGGATTTGAAAATTGTTTTTGAAACCTACTTGACTCTTCAAAGAATGTGGAACTTTGGAATTTCTTTTTAATTTCTGTCAACTTGTGCCTTCTCCTTTCCTCATTGAATTGGTTTACTACATGTGATACTTTGTTGTATACATTTTTTTCTAAAAGAAAGAGAAGTAATTAGGTGTATAAAACACGTCATTATAAAATTGAATTAGAGTGTTCTATTACCTTGTGTGAAATTGGACTGGATTCCTTTAGTCATAAACAGCCTCTAGACTATAATCAGTCACTCTTGAAAATGAATAGGAATGCAGACCAATCGTTTTCACTAAAATAATAGATAATATGTTACACATGGTAATATTCAAGAAATCAGAATTAGTCAATTAGGGGAAGCAAAAGTGTACTAATCCACATTCAAAGACCTTTTTACACTTAAAAACAAATATAATTAGCATCCAAGTTATAAGAGACATTTATTTTTGATTCATAAATGAAATTGATGGTTGTTCTTACCTAGAAATAGATAAATCCAAGGTGTAATTTGGTCATAAATGAAAATACATAAAAATGTGGGTTGGGCCACTTTTGTGCAGACAGCCCCGTTTATTGATCACACTAATAAAATTAAAATGAACTGTATTGAATTTGTATACCGGCTTTTGTAACCGTTTTCGAGCTATCCTGGGTAATTTGGTTTAACAATAAATAAGAGCTCTTTATATCTTCTAACTGGGGTCTGAAACTTCTATTGCTGTGGACAGGTGCTGAAAAATCGTAAAAAATTTCAATAAAGTACCTAGTATTTTAACTTATTATGCCAGTAAAATGGAACAAGTTTTATTATTTAATATTCTTAAAAATCTTGAAATAAGAAAAGTAGATAAAGGAGTAAAACTCGAGCCCTGATTTATGAAATTATTAACCTTGTCTACTTGTAAGTAGGTACAGTCAGCAACAAAAGTAGCATGCACACATCCACATGACACTAAAGGTTCTTACTGTTTGAAATTTCGAATTTTTTGGAGGGGAGTGCTGGGGGTTCAATTATGTACCTGCCTGCATACCTACAGTACAAACGGCAGCCGTCATTACTAGACTAAACTATAAAAGGTGAGGGGTCCTATTTGCGAAACCACCCATGTAACGTGCGTGATCGTTAAAATTATTAGGAAAGGGTACTTATAGGTACCATATTCTGATTTCTGAATACCACCATACTGTTACTACGAATCATACTATACTAAGAACTCTATGATAAAAAAAGAATAGCACGACCATAAATTAGGTCGTACAAAGTAGATAGGTGTACACAACAGGTATAGTCGATCGCACAAAGTGTACCGTAAAACGGGGTGAATCGAGACGTAAAGACATTTTAACCCTTTAACCGCCAAGCGACGTATCAGTTTTCGTGCCCTTAGCGCCAGGCACAGTAAACTATTTACCTTATACAAACATATTTTTCATAGAATACAGCATAATTAAATAACAAATTAAAACTAAAAGTGATGGTGTATTTGGTCGTTTATATACGACGCTGGCGAAATGGACACGAAAATATTTGTCGGATTAATCCGACTTTGGCGGTTAATGGGTTAATGTTAAAATAATATAATTTGTTGGTAATAAAGACTGTTTTTACTGAATTATAATTTTCAAATTGGTCTCCTTGTTGGCGACACACTTTATTAGTTAACGTGAAAATACCTTTTAAAGTTCCGTCTCGATTTACCCCTGCGTCTCTATTCACCCAGTTTCAACAAAACAAGCCCTAAGTGCTCAAACACAACGAATATTTTACATTGTTCAATTATAGAGTTTCAGAGTATCTTCCGTGTCCATCATCAGATCAGTTCGATGGTACCATATTATTAAAATGTCATGACTCAAAAAATTTGCGAAATTTTAAATCGATACGACAATACTAAACTGTGACGTCACTTTATTGCCAACTCAATTGACTACCTAACTATTTATTAATTTCAAAGCCTGCCAAAGAAAAATTCTGTTTTGTAATTATTGGTTAATACTACCCAATTAGAAGTTGGTTTAAATTCGACTTTCAAAATTGATTACATTGTTCGTTACAGGTGAAGCTACTAAAAGGTCAGCTTAGCCTAGGTATACCTACTGGTTTTGTTACAAGTGTTATCTCTGAAGTGCGGTCGACTGTACCTAGGTACCTATAAGGAAGGTATCTTTTCAACTGAAGTAACTTATGCAGCTGAAACGTCACAATTTGCAAAAAAGGTCATTCTATTCTTAATCTGGACTAAAAGGCTAGCAAGTTAACTACCACTTGGCCATTAAAAAAGAAATAATACTTCGAAAAGGAGCGAAACTGGGGAAAATGTAAAAAAAAAAACATTTTCTTATTATATACGCCCAGTATTTCGAAAGAAAACATAATCTGACAAATTGTGAAGCGATCGTAAGCTTCTGTGATTGATTGTTTATAATTCAGTCCAATCACAGCAGATTGCGCGCGCTTCACAATTGGGTACTTGACACTTTATTTTAGCCCTGAAAACCCAAACAATATTCAATTAACTGTAAAATTTGATTTTTAAACATTGCTTTCAAATTAATAAACAGTTAGTCAATTGAGTCGGTACAAAAGTGACGTCACAGTTGTCTTCACCATTAATCAACTGACGTACTTTTTATGACCTGTCAAAACACGATTCTTCCATAGATTGCATGATGATTTAGACAATTATCAAGGCTAAAATAAAGGTTTCTTTAGAGAAGTTATGTTTTGGTGTCAACTACTAAATAACAATTTTAAATACGTCGGAGCAGAAGTTTCGCTTATTTTACGAAGATTATTTCTTTATCGTATGTACTTATCTTGGTTTATAAGTTTTAATAAACTTACGGTTTGGTCTAGTCAGGGGTGAAGCCGATGGTTCTTTAATTGACGGCGGTTTCGGCTTATCGGCAACTAGGTGTACATCCTTGTTTGTCGTAGTAGCTTGCCTTTTTGCTTCTAACAGAAAAACATATAATTAATTTCTCCTTATTCTTCTTCTGGGTCGCACAGTAATTTGATATTGATAAATACTATCCTGGCGGTAGGCCTGTCTTTATATATTTAGCAATATCTGGTCTCTGTTTATATATGAGGGGCAATTCTATTAACTTTTAATGTGTATTAATAAAAATGTAGCTAAGTTAGAGACATTTTTGGCGGAAAAAAATGTCTCTGTTATTGATGTCGCTGAGATGAGATTTTGAATAGAATTTGAATAATTTAATTAGCAGAATTTGCCTTCTAATCTGTTTATTATATTGTGTATATATTATACTAGCTTTTGCGTGCGAATACGTCCGCGGAAAGCCAGTACCCTCGTTTCATCCCATTAGGAGCGAATCTTCCGTCAGATGTGAACCGACCCTTAGACTATTCCTATCATGCAATAGATTAGCCCTAAACCTGTTGAACAAGGAATCTACCAATATTATAGGGTTGGGCGTATGGGATACCTACCAACCGTAATTTTGAAAAACCTATTATCATGACCTAACTATTATAGGAAGATAGGTACCTACTTAACCCTTACCAATAAATTATTATGACAGTTACCAGCAGATGTAAGTCTGTTCGTCAATGGTGACCCACTTCTATTCGGCGATCGCGGTGGTGTTCTAGCTCTTTCTGAAAATGTATTTCGAATTTAACTTTACAAATATTACAGATAGATTAAGTCTAGACAGATTATAGGTCGGAATTATAAATGAGATACATTCAAACTGTAGCATTGGAGCATATCTTTTGTTAACACTATCGTCGATGACAATCAGACCATAGGTAGGTTGATGTTTGCAAAAAAAAAAAAATTTAGAATACTGTCAAGTTTACTTTAACAGTCTGGTGGAGGAGGGGGGGTGGCGGCATGAGCCTCTTAGATCCGCCGCTGCCCAGTTTTACCAGAAGATACCAACCCACAATGACTTAATCAATATAATTACGTACTTTAAATCCAATATTTATCCCCAAAGTAAGGTATTTGGTAAGTTGGTACATCCCATTACATTAGGTACAGCAAAAAAAATAAAAACAGTTATAAATTAAAGTTAATCGGCTGTGGCTGTCTCTACCTAACTTATTAGGTATGATATCTCTGTCACTTTGAGGTGTATTGTAACAACAGAGATACATTTATATAAACGTCATAAAGGTTGAGAATTTGAAGATTAAAATCTTTAGTAGGTAAGCACTCAAGCAAATTAATTGGAGATTTTATGTGAATTAGTAGATATGTTTTGGCATTCTAGTCACTGTGTTCTATAAATAGGGCAAACATTCTGTTTTCTTGTACCTGCAGTCCAATGTTTTATCTCGGGAGGATCGTTCTGTTCTATCCTCAACTTATTACACGTAGAAGGGTACGTTTTATCTGAAATAACGATTCATTAATTAGTTCTCTTTATGAGTGACTAACTAATGGATAGTAAAGGGACACCTACTATATAATTTCATATCGAGGAATGCGATACAATGTTGAGACCATGACTAACCCGCCGACACTACGAGTGGTGTTGGCGGCTTAATATCATTGAAGTTCCAACTTTGTCAAAGACAGGAGATGAACATGTTTGTCTAATCGAACGCATACGCAGGTCGCTATCATGCCACCGGATGACTAGTTAAGTGAGCATGCTAGTTGCTGACATGCGACCAGGGGCCCGATCAAAGGGAGGACCAGCCGGCAAACGCCCTGACCGGCAAAATTGAGTGTACCGGGCGGTTGCACGAAGTCCAACATACTCTCATGAATTTTTGTATACTCTTCAGAAGCCGTAGTTGACTAACTTAGGTGAATATTATACAATTAAAACAATATTCAACAGGAGCGGCTATATAGCTAGATCGGGCCCTGCATGCATCATTACTTTTAAATAAGGGCGCCGAGTCGATGGTAGCTAAAGGTGACCGCGAATCAACCTACTTAAGTTAAGGCCTTTAAGTGTGGCTGGACAGTGCTAAAAATAAGGAATTGTAAAGAATCAAATCGAATAGCGTGCGCTTGGGGAGGCCTCTGCTTATAGACTTACCCCCGGTTTTACAGAGCGCGTAATTAAATTTGGTTCTTAAAGCACAGTGATACGGGCCGCACGTAATAATATTAACTTTTCCATCGACACGACTGTACATGATTACATGCACACCGTTAAAATTGAACTAGCGAAGTAGCGACACTGCGTGAATAAAATATTCCAGTCTTCGCGACGGAGACTGTCGCGTTCCCGGAGCCCGCCCGCGTGTTCACGCGCCTAGAACGCAGTCTCAGGCCTTAGATCCACAAAAAAAATACGAGTCTCTATGAAAACTTGGACTTGGACGGACGTGTGTGCAGTTTACAAAATGATGTGATGATGGTCGGCGCAATACCTCCAGATTTTTCCTGAGATTTCAGCTGTCTAGGCGGACTTCTGCTATTAGATCTTCTACCGTGTATAGATGAGCAAGAAGGCCGTAATGCTGGAAAATGAAAACGTGCTGAGAAAAACGTGACTTGTCTAGAAAATTGAGATACCTATTATGGGTATGCTGCAGCAGACAAAATCGTTAGAGAGAATATTATAAATTCAATTTCAACTTCAGTTTTCAAAGTAGGTAAATAACAAAGGTTTTGACGTCGAGTGCCGCGAGTATAGATAGTTACTGAGGAACGAGGAAAGGCGGAAACGCACAAATTCACGGCGAGTGCAGATTTAGAGCCGGCTTCATAAGCAATGAGGAAAAAACAAACAGCTTAAAAATCCAAAGCTTTTTAATATGGAATGGTGGAACACACACGACCCGGATGGCTGTGTGAGGCCAATAAAAACTTGAATGAGTAAATGTTTAGTAGAGTAACGCAGGTTATGATGAGCACGGCGACGTTGCGGCTGGTAGGTTGTAGCCGTTGTAGGTAATACAGGTCGGAACGGTTGCGGGAAGTGGCACGTACTAAATGGGGTGTAAAGACGCATCGCATAGCCATTAACTACGCATACTGCCCAACAAACTAAGCAACAATGAGCAAAAAATAACTACTGAGAAACATTTTTTTCTTTTTCGGTGCCCAAAAACACTTCATGGTGCCATGCAGCGTAACACACGAAAATTATTATGCAACAACAGTGCAGACACCGGCAAAATTTAAAGTTTTAAAACATTTTAAACTTGTTTTTGTAAAAAACGTTCATCAAAGCTAGAACTTCAACCAACAATATAGTTCATAACCAAAAGATTTCCAGGCATGGTCAATGAAAAATGAAATAAAATTTTTAGACTTTTTTTTTTTTTTTAGATTTCCACGCATGGTCAATGAAAAATGAAATAATTTTTTTTTACTTTTACATTTGGGCTTTGTTTACATCTTTTATACCCGATATTTATATGCCACACACGCCTAGTTTTTTATTAGTTGTATCAATAAGGCGTTTAAAATATTCGACATCATGGCTGACTTGAAAAGCCACTGAAAAGTTTGACTTCCTGTACACGAAATTTGTACAAAAAAAAGCTAATTTATAAAATAGTTGTTCTAAGAGCGAGCGTTGCGAGCTTGTTATATCCCCTACACGGACAGGTCAGGTTTTGAAGAGAATGACGAGAGCGAGAGTGAGCGAACAAAGCGATCGAACGAAGCCTCTGTCATCCCCTTCGTGTTAGCTTAGGTACTTTAAACCCTGAAAAATAGGAGCCCGCCGACCCTACTAGCAAACTGACATTTAACCGTATAGCTGAGCGTCGACTAGCTGTACTGTTGAACTTTGTGTTCAGCCACGCGGCTAATCGACTTTTGGACATGCGGCTGAATAGCGTTGCTCAATGAAAGAGGGCTAGTCGTGCAATTAAATGGCTATTTTATAACCAGTTGGCTGCGACATCTATACCCGTTTTAATTAAGTATGATATCACATACATCCACAGCGTCTACTTGATATACACTTAGGATATTACGTACACCCACGGCTTACCACTCGCTAACCGGTACGCGTTTCATTTAATCAACGGTCGATAAGCCAAAATATATAGCAATGGTCGTAATAGTATTATTTATATAGCGATGTTGTAGAAACCTACAAAAAGATCATTGCAAAAAAAATGAACTCACATTTAACGCCGAGATATGTTCTCAGGATGGGAATTTTAGTATCCGGAAAGACATTGGGACTAGTATTCGACTCCCGTAACCTGTTCCCGGATACTGTGACCTTCGTGGCTGTCCAAAACAAAACGGCAAATACTATTATAGTGACAATCAAAATCCCTCCGCTACCCCCGTGCGGATAGATGTAGGTGGTGATGCGAGCCACGCGCCAAAATATTAAGTGGCCGAGTACGCTCGTCACAACATCAAATCTATGAAGTCTTACTGAAATAGAACCGTCGAAACGTCGGCTGTTAAACTATTTACTTTCATCTAAAAAATCTGCCGTGCAACTGTAGAACAATAGTCGGGCAACATACGCTCAAAAGTTAGTCAACTAAAGCGCAATATTCGGGCAACATAATGTCGATGAGCAACAGTTAGGGCAACAGGCGCGTAACAGTGAAAAAAATAGTAAAATTAACTGTTTAATAAAACGAATATTTAAAATAGAGTTTAACGAAAGCTTTTACTCACGTATTTTGGTGCTGAACATTTTTGGTCGCTGAAGAGAAGCGTTTTGACAAGGCGATTCTCTTTTTTGCGCTTGAAAAAACATTCCATTAATCAACAGAAATACGTGGAAATGTCACATGTCAATACAGTATTTCAACAGCAAAATAATAAGCAAAATCAGCAAAATAATATTTCAACAGCAAAATAATAAGAAGTGTTCAAATAATTAATAAAAAATGTATCTTAATAACTTTTTCCGTAGATTTACTTGCAATTTTCCCTGTATGGGAAATAACTAAACTCATCAAAGATTTTGTATTCCTATTGATTTAGTGGAATAAAAATATTATAGGCCAGTAACATAAAACTAATTTGAACTCTATACTTAATACAAAGAGGGTTTTAATCAGCATACATTTGTCGTACCCTTCGTGGTACACGGGGGTCTGGGCTCCGGGGATGCACTCGTCCAGTACAGGTTTGGCCGTGCAGTGAAGATGTCGTAAACCTACCAATAAATGCATGCAATGCACCCACTATACGTCCTATGCGTATCAACCGCATACTTCGCAAAAATATAACAATAAGGAATTACTCTATCTGGATGATATGTTAAATACTACGGAGGATAAAAATAATCGTTATTATTTACCTTTATACTTCCGGTTTGGAGATTTCGTTGCGTTACTAGACGTTACGAGCGCGCCGGCTATAAAAATACTCATTGCATTACCTATCCAGCTTTCGCAAATTCTGCTTTCGCAAATTTCACTTAAATCGGTTCAGCGGTTTAAGCGTGAAGAGGTAACAGACAGACAGACACACTTTCACACTTATAATATTAGTATGGATACATTCCTACATTATGAACTAGCTTCTGCCGGCGACTTCGATCGCGCCAAAGTTGATATATTATCCCACGGGCACATATCCAGACTACAAGGCTGCTACTGAGAAATTCCTGATAGAAAAACCCAATAACACTTGGCCCGACCTGGGAATCGAACCCAAGACCTCATGCTCAGCAGTCGCGCTTTGAGACCACTTGACCAACGAGGCAGTTCAACTATCATGTTAATAATTTTGGAATAAATTACGACCAACATGAACATCTAAAAATGCGTGGATGAACATCGAAAAAACCGTATTTAAAACTGTTGTAACTTACTGGTGTCACTTGGCCATGGCTGATCTCTCCTGATAGTCAACCTTCTATTGAGCGGTGTCACCAGCGGCTTGCCGTAACCAGTTTCACCGCTCCTGCAGGCATTATTAGTACCTGGAAACAACAAGAATACAAAGGATGAACAATGGAAACGCAATGGGTACTTGATTGAAGGGATGTCTGTACCTATACCTATAGGTATATAAATATCAGCGGTTTCCTGGGTTTTATGACACAGGGGGCGTGTCTTACAAACAAAAAAATATCCGCGCCCCCCTGCCAAAATATTATGGTACATACATAAACTCACGCATTTTTTCCTTGGGGGTAGGCAGAAACTACAGAACGCCACTTGCTACGATCATTACATACTTCTTTCGCCTCATCTGCGTTCATACATCTCGTCATACAAGCACGCCGGTTACGAGTACTCCGCACCTGACCTTTCTGAAGAACCTCACCAATAAGGTCAGTGTAGGTCTTCCTAGGGCGACCACTCCCGGCGATGCCACTCACCTCTGCCATACCCTTTGTCAATCGTCTTTCACTCATCCTCTCAACATGACCGAACCATCTAAGCATACCCTTTTCGATCTTTGTCACTACATCTTCTTTTAATATTATGGTAATTTTAGGTTATTATCTAGGAACATATCATCAGACATACAGAACGTTTTTTATTGCCAAAATGTCTGAGTTTTAAACCTAGGTTTGCATAAAATGCCGTAGGTACGTACTAAAAATAAGGTCCTTAACTACACTGCTGGTCCACACCCCCTTTGTAAGTCTCTGCGCCCCCCACATGGACAACTCCTGATCAGGAGGCCTACCACCACCTCTTAAAACAATATTATTTTAACATTACTTTGCCTTCCGCCCTATTGGATTTTCAACGCTCGGCTGAGCGCCGAGAATTGAAAATGCAACAATAGATATTACAAAGTAATATTAAAACAATATTGTTATAAGAGGTCGTGGTAGGCCCACTGTTCTAATAATGTAAAAAAGCTGAAGAGATTTTGTTTGATTGATTCCTATGCGGACGAAGTCGCTGGTAAAAGCTAGTGTCAAGATAATCTTGAGTGATTTAGCTTAGCTATGCTAAGTTTTGTTTGGCTCGACACTTCTTGCTGTCAGGTTTGCAGCTGTTAAATTGTATGACCTAGCTTACCTAGCCTAATGATATTATCCAAATACTCACGACTGCTCTTAGGTTTCGCGTGGTTCATGATATCCATCACTTCTTCGGCGGTCGGCGGTGGTGCTGGAGCCACGTTGTTTACTGTTTTTGAACGAGCTGGAAGTAAAAAAAAATGGGATAATAGTAATTTACTCCCGACCGATTTGGTTATGGTAGCCAATATCAATGGAGAGCATCAGCCAAGTACGCAGATATTATAGTGCATGAGAGTATCTTCCTCATTCCAGGATAGAGAGAACCGGAGGGAGATCTGGCGCAGGATCAGCTGCCCCTCTCTACCTCCCCCCACTTTGCGACGCCTTTGACCCCACCTTAGAGTTGAACCCTCAGCAGTTTAGCTTGTAACTACCAGATCAAGAGGACAGTTAACCCAGAGCTTGAGATAATCAAATTCATCTTAATAGATATTTTAATAGCAAAATTACATAAACATTGACTTAGAAAACATACATAACATCACGCCTATAATTCCCGAACGGTTAGGCAGAGGTATACCGATTAGTACACCCACGTTTCGTCAGTTATGTTTTTTAGTCCCATGTAATAGGGGGCGAGGCCTATTGCCATCAACCGGGCACAAAATCCAGACTCCGAGGCTGCTACTGAGAAATTCCTGATGGAAAAACCCAATAACACTATGCCCGACCTGGGAATCGAACCCAAGACCTCATGCACAGCAGTCGCGCTTGCGACCACTAGACCAACGAGGCAGTTGACGAAGAAAAATAGTAAGTATTACGCAAAATATCTGATTTTCAAAATTTGTACCCGCACCAGCGCGACCACGTACCGAAAGCCGGGTTAAGGTCGCCAAAAACCGCCGGATACGGGCAACACAGGACTATTTATTGTGGCTATCTTTAGGTGAGACCCATGTCCAGCAGTGGACGCGCGTCGTTCGGCTGATATGATGATGATGGTGACAATTTGTAGGTACTTATTATAAATTAGCATCGCAATACTCACTATCCACACACACAAGTTCCGAAGGGGTATTACTGGGCAATTTGACCGAAGAATCCTTGACCACGTAATCACTTCCTGAGCGAGCTGTAAATAAAATCATTTATTACAGGAACTACCTATATAAAAGTTTAAGGCTGGTATAATATAACGAAGCGATGGAGAGGCATATTTCGTAAACAGTTGCTTTGCTGAATAGCAACCCTAAGTGGGTTTTGAACTTCCAGATGTCTGCAAATCAGTGCAGATTAAATGTCAATATTATGCCTCGGTTGATGCATATACTTGCGCCCAATACAGGATAATTGAAAATATACCCGAAACCTTAAAAGGGTCATTGTACTTATCATTATGAACAACTTTTACTATGAGACCAACCCTGAAATCATGAAAAAACAATCAGCTGTTCCCTACAAAAATACTACATAATAAGATCGTGATGTATGGATCAGCTGTTTTTTTTTTTCATGATTTCAGGGTTGGTCCCATAGTAAAAGTTGTTCATAATGATGAGTACAATGACCCCTTTTAAAGTTTCGGGTATATTTTCAATTATCCTGTATAAACTAATTCTATGCTAATAATATAAAGCTCAATTGCTTAAAGGAAGCTATACATTCTTATAAACATAAGAGATAGCTATGAGAGAATTGAATTCACAACGACAAAGTTGCGGGCAGCTGCTTTTACAACGTAATTGGCGAAAATTACTCCTTATTATAAAGTACTAGCGAACCGCCCCGGCTTTGCACGGGCGCAAACCGATGAAACCGGTGGATTAAAAAAAAAAATCTTGCATAAGAACCTTGTCCGGAAAATTAGGAATACAACAAAAAAAAAAACAAACAAATCTGTCCAGCCGTTCTCGAGTTTTGCGCTTAGCAACACATTTAGCCATTCATTTTCATTTTATAGATAAACCACTGCCTTCTTTCTAGCGTTATGGGCACCTACACGCGTAGGTTGTAACTATGCAAGAATAATATCTATAACTAGATGATGTTTAGTGTTTTTCAGCCTGCTGCTACAAAATATACAAATAAAATATGATTGTAGCTAGAAAATAATATTCTTACGTAGTTCCGGGGTCTTCTCCTTTTCAGGGGCTGCCTCCTTCCCTTTAGAACGATCCGCACTCCGCTCCTTGCTTGGTTGCCCTGTACGGGGGGTGTATGTGTATATGGAGGTAAATGTCTTTCAACCCAAATGACGGATAAAAAGAATATACGGGCTGTCTTTGAATTCACCACACATTTTAAGAGGGTTGAAATCTGAACCAATCTTTAATGCAAAAAACTACTACTTATTCTATGGGTACATTTTGATAGTATGTAGGTAGGTACTGAATTTTTGTAGGAAACAACTGATTGTTTTTTTATAAAATGTCTGACTAGATTTCATGGTAAAATTAATTTATATTTAAGATATTTTCACCCTCTTAAGATGCACGACGAATAAAAAAAACAGCCTGTATTTTATACAGTCAACAAAAGAGATTTATATGCAGGGTCGTCAGATATAGTTAAAGTTTCCTTAGAAACTGATGGATGTTTTCAAATACAATTTAATTTAAAAAGTAGACAATTAACAGTTCATTAATTAATTAGGATTCGATCACGACATACCAATCACTTTTGTTGACTTTTTTTTGGGGCGGTAAAAATCATCAAAACTGACACACTTTCTGTCTGACTGTCAGACTTTTACTGACTAAAAAACCATCCTGTTCCTTCTGATGCCCTTTGCATTCCGGGGCCACGGTATACTGTTACCACGTCTTGCAACCACGGACTTTTTTCAAAACAGAAAGTCACAGTCAATACGCAACAAAAATAATAAACAATGAACGTACGAGATACATTTCGCGGGGTAGTGTTCCTCGGGGTAGTCTTCTTAGAGCCCGGCGAGCCCGACTCGGACGCGGAGTTGCTTCTACTGCTAATACTGCGCGGATGCCTTATCACGCCCGTAACAGTCATACCCTTGATCTCCTGGCGGAGCCCTGAGAAAGCGAACATGTGTTCCTATATTATGTACAAACTTTGACCTTGGAAATCTCTCTCATGGTTATCATGGTTATTGCGAAAACTCTAAGCGCTCTTACGCACTAGCGGTTAACCGCGGTGCCGGCTAGCCGCTTTTCCAGTTTAATATACAACCGCTTTTGATTTTGTGGCGGTTTAGTGCGTACATCATAAGCGGTTGCATATTAAACTGGAAAAGCGGTAACCGCGGTAGCCGCGCGGTAAGCCGCCCCCGCGGTTAACCGCTAGTGCGTAAGAGCGCTTAGTTCAAGTATTTCGAGCAATAGAGCTAGGTACAGATTTCTAATCCACCGAGCAACTAATTTGCCGACAGTAAACAGTCGGCCAACTGTCGCTCAACATTTATCTACTTACGTGAAGCGTTGCTCTCCCTGTACCGTGGCCTCTTCGCTGGCACAGGGTTGACGGTGCGGCACGCAGCAACCCGCCGGTAGCGGCTCATCGAGTGTACAGACTCTAAAACACATTCTTCATAAATTCATCCGTAACGTTATAAGAACTTTCACGTTGAAATGTACCAACCCAGTAATGGCTGGTATATTTTGATGCAATGTAGGTTATCAAAAATTGTGTTTAGGCAGGTACTTACATAAAAAGATTTAAAATCAACTTTCATCAACAAAAATCATAACTTCGAAATTAAGAATAACGCAAGAGCACGCGTATACTTTGTCGGGCCGCAGCAGGTCGGGGCGTGCCGCATCGCAAACGGGCCGGGTCGCCGGGTCGCAGCGCGTTGGCGGATAAAGTACAGTACACTGCCGGATGTTGAAGTTTTAAAAATTATAATAACACGTACGCGCGCCCTTGTGCAGCACATTACTGACGTGGCGCAGCGGGGCGGGTTGCATCGCACGGACTAAAATGTACCGCGTAATAATCCCACCCGCTGGCCGCTGTCAGCATGACGTGCGGGTAGTTCATAAAATACATACGAGCGATTTGCGCTGCGACCCGTAGCTTTAGGGGCTTTGCAAAGTAAGTTGAGGCAACTATCAACTCTTTAAAAGTTTTCTGTAAAAGTTGATAGTTGCTATAACGTTTATGGTTGCCGCAACTTTCTGGCAATCTGTGAGCAACTTTCATACCCTAAATAACGGTATAATATTTAACAGTTGCTAGTTGCGGCAATTAGGAACTAACTTAGTCATCGATTGCAGCAACTGAAAACTGTTGATTATTGCCGCAACTCGAAACTCGAGTTGCTATGTGTGCGCAGTCCAATTGTAATATATGTTGCCAGTTGCTGCAATAGTTGCTCTGTGTGCAAAGCGCCTTAGTGTAGGTTGATGCATTTTGGCAGTGTCACAATTAAGTGGGTACAATTTCGAAATACGGATGTAGGTTCCACCAATCAATTGGCATACTTTTTATGAGTTGTCAAAACGCGATTCTTTAGATTTTTCCCATATATTTTTTTATTGTGTGATGTCACTTGTTTGCTAACTCAATTGACTACCTATATTGATTGATTTTGCAAATAATTTTACAGATAAATTGATCAGGTTTTCAGGGCTATAACTTTTTTGACGTGGTGCACGTATTGTAACTTCGAATCACACACACAGGCAGGGTTCTGAGTAAAACATGTAAAAAGGCACTAAAGCACAAGTTTTCTGGCATATTTGCTGAACTTTTGCTGGCCTTGGCGCAGCTGTGAGGCGCACACAATACAGTTTATTTTATTATACAATATATACTTGTATGTACATGGTCTGTGTAAAATAGGTAAACTTTGTTTTTCTTATTCTTAAACGCGCGTGGTAGCACCTAATAAAAATGTGATCACTGTGTGGATCACACACACAATGAAGTATATGGATATATTAAATTCCACTTTTTTCCTACAGAGAAGACTACTAGAGATCGATATACAAGATTTATCGATATACAACAGTGTATACAACTTACAAAAAAAATAAGGCAAAGGATCTACTCAATTCTTACAGGATATGGGATCAAAGGGTGACATTAATGAAACCAAGATTACATGATAATATTTATTAATAATTGTAACAACATAACTATACGCACTAAATAAATGTACTTTATACAAATCTAATGCATTCTATGCGAACTTATTACAGTCTACCTTTGCAATAACTTGAGTAAGGGTCAAGGCATACTGCGATAGAACGACTTTAGTCGTTAATATGCGCAAGCGCAATATAGCGTCATCACTCATAGAAGAACCCGGTCAAGTAACCGTCGTCCCGGTTTAGTCGCAGTCCCTAGTTGTTGTATTTCGTGATGACGAGTGAATTAGGTAATTGAATTCAAATCATAATATACAGGGTAATTGAAAATATACCCCAAACCTTAAAAGGGGTTAATGAACAACTTTTACTATGGGACCAACACAAAAACATGAAAAAAAAAATAAGCTGTTCCTTACGAAAATACTGCTTAACAAGATCGTAATGTATGGATCAGCTGTTTTTTTTTTTTCATGATTTCAGAATTGGTCCCCTAGTAATAGTTGTTCATAATGATGAGTACAATGACCCCTTTTAAGGTTTCGGGTATATTTTCAATTACCCTGTATACGAACAGGCGCAGTTTTGCATCCTAGTAAAATTTCAGGAGGTAATCATAAAATACAGAAATAATCAAATAAAATAACGACACCTGGTCAATAATTAATAAATACTTGTTTTTTTAGTCTTTGATGTTCAACAGTATTTCTGAATACATCTCTTACAAAGAACAGAATCGCCCCGTTACGTATACGATAGGCATAGGCAGTGTCGTGCGACTATCATTGTGTGCGTGTGGGTTCATCACTCCGCCTATTTAAACTCAGCGAAAATATGGCTAGTTAGCTTAAAATCCTACAAAAAAAAATCCTTATTATAGATTCGCGTTAAAAATCACAAAAATAGTTACCTCCTTAAATTTGACGAGTATGCAAAATTGCAACTTGTATTTACGAGTAAAGGTAACAAATTGACTGACATGTTAAAATGTCGTGAAATTCAACAACAACACCTTGAATATAAGAGCGTGTCCAGTTGCTAATGACTTGTTTAAATATCAACAAACTTTATATGAACTGGACACGCCCACCCCTCCAGCCACGTCAGCGAAAATAGAAAACAAAAACGAAAAAATAAAAAAAGTTTACATCTGCGCAAATGCAAGATGGTTTCCTAGCTAGCATTAACTTTCGTCTGTATTTGTATTTTCCTGTTTCAAACAATCCTTGCTATTACTATCATTCGTTATCACACACTCAGTACTAAATTTCCGCGCATGTACTGGCGAAACCCTTTCAACATTTTTCAAGGACTGTTTAGCCTTACTAATACCAGGCAATCTATACTCCTCTTGGGAGCTCTCATCTGATAAACTATCGCTGCTATAGCTACGGAAACGTTTAGACACGTCGTCAGAGACGTTAGACGCGTTACTATGGTTACGGGAGCGTTTACCAGGCGCAGGCGCTGGTGCTGGGACGGTGCGCTGTTCACGAAGACGTTGTCGTTGTGCTGCTTTCAGTTCCAACTCGACGCAGTGCTCCGCAAACATCAGTTGGAGGGGCGCGTACATATGGGGCAGAAGTTCTAGGTCGCTCATTGCGATCTGGGGACAAGAATTGAAAATATTACTTATTTAAAATCATCTTTCAAGATTGTGGAGATTTTTTTTTGTCATCTTCTGGCGCAATTACTCATGTTCGTAAGCTAGTGTTCGAATGAAATTACTCGGATTCCGGCACCCGATGCAATGAAATGTGGGACCACCACCATCTCTTAAAACAGTACCATTTTAATATTACTTAGTGATTTCTGTTGTTGGATTTGCTTGACACGTAATATTGCGGGGCGCGATTTAGAATTATAATTTAATCGAAAAAAATCGAGGCACTTGCCGCCGTCCCCTGTGCTGCCGGAGGCCATGGGCCCCCTTGCCCCCCCCCAAGCTACGCCACTGTCCAAACTGTAATATTAGTAGGAAGTAGAACCATTTCAAATCGTTCCTCGAGTGTACATGACAAACCTTTTTTTAGGTGGTAAAAATCATCAAATGAGTCCTTCCGCCCTGGGTGGGGCGGAAGGGACTGTCAGACTTTTATTGACTAAAAAACCACCCTGTTCCATCTGTTGCTCTTTACGTTCCGGGGCCACGGTATCCTGTTAAGACGTCCCGCAACCCACGTATATGACATACCTGCATGTTGTCAAACGCGATGCCGACGCTGTTGTTGTCGTTCAGTATGTGCGAGTTGAGTCGCGGCAGGCGCGCGTATCTCTGGCTGAAGTGCGTCAGCACTGTGTACCGCGCGTTCATCTGGCGCCCGATGTCGATCGCCTGTGTCGTTGTTGAGTGCATCTTCATACGAGCTTCGTCTGCTAGTTCGTCTTCCATTGTTGCTTCGTGGATCAGTAGCGTTGAGTTTTCACCTGAAATTGAAAATATTTTGTTATTTCTTGGTTTATTTGTCACTCAAAATCGTTTTAAGCGCAAGAAAATAATACTTGCAAGGACTTAGGGTAGGCCGTTGCCTAGCAGTGAGACATTAATAATAATACCAGCCTATTAATGTCCCACTGCAAGGCAAAGGCCTCTTCTCATATAGAAGAGGCATGAGTATTGGTGACCACGCTTGCTCAAGACAGATTGGCGATTCCAGACTTATATTAATTACAAGTCCAGGTTTCCTCACGATGTTTTCCTTCACCAATATCAATGATGTCCAAGATAAACTTTAGAAAGTACATATGAATTGAAAAATGTCACATTGGTACTTGCCCAGAATCGAACTCTACTAGGATAGTAAAACAAAAGGTCAGATATCTAAAACTCACCGATTTTAACGAGCTCCTCACAAGGCAGCGTGTCCCCGGAGTACGTCAGCTTGTACTTATTGTTATCCACCTCTATGGCCACTCCGAAAGCGTTCGGACAATGTGCCACGAGACAAGTAGTTACACTCTGCACGCCGATACCCGCGAGGACCGCTGACGTCATGTCCTGGTGCTGCGGGTGGTCGTGCAGCTGTAATGAGATGTTATTGGTTTAGTATTTTAGACGTTAACCCGTCGCGAGTTGATCGTTCGTTTGTCTTTATTAAGTGCCTATGCGGTGTTATGCGACACTCGAGAATTGGCAGAAAAAAAAACACAACTTCATCTTTCAAAATTTTCAATTAGAATAATATATATATTAGGAATTATTATTATTATTATATTAGGTATATTTTTTTGAAAACTCACTGTTATCTTGCAGCATTCTATGATGCCGGTGATAAACATCAAATTATGGTATAAAGATTAAAAAAAAAACCAACTACAACCGCTGGACCGCCCACCAACAGAGTATGAGAAACTTACTTCTAAACACATATTTGTCAGTACTTACCAAATTCTGATTAGGTATAAGCGTATAATCCCCCTTAAGCTTCTCGAACTGATTGTGGTACAGCGTCAGCCACGTGATGATCTGTCCGGGCGCCAGCAGGAACAGGGGCTGCGGTGGTGCCGCGCCCTCCAGCTCCAGCATCGCCTGCCGACGAGCTTGGATCACGCCGATCAGTCCTGCAGGAAGTGTCAAAACCTTCTTACTTTTGTACACTGCTAAATATTTTTATGTGGCCTGCCCGCTTCTCCTATTCTCAACCACTAAAATACCTCCATCTATGTATAAATCAAAACATTGTTGTATTATCCATTTACACTAAAATATAAATGTGAATGTGACTCTGTCTGTTTGTCTGTTTTGTATCTAATGACAGAACCAATCACAATGAAATTTTTAATCTTTTTAAAACAATATACAATAATTTAACCTAAACATAAAACCTTTACAATTTATAAAAAGACGGAAAGGAGGAACCTCGTATGGCAGGAAAAAAATCTTCCGCGACGCTGTCAATGGGGCAAGTGTCCAAAAGGCTTAAAATAGGATAAGGACATAGGTCGGCGTTTTCGCGAACGATGTCACGAGAAAAAGCTAGTAATCAAAAATTGTCCCTTACCGATATGATGGTCAGCATGTAAATGCGAGATGTAAATCGCATTCAGCGTCCTAAGAAAGGCGTTCACTTTCTTAGGTCCGTAGAATCGCACCAGCTGGCCGAAAGTGCCTTCTCCACAGTCCAATAACATTGAATGATTTTCACTGAAAAACAATAGAAAAAAAATTGTAATGCTTGTATGTTCAGCCTGTTAAATTGAGCAAACATGACATCTTTTTCGTCATGTCATGTGTGAATAACTCATGTACTAGGCTGTAAGCTTGTTTAAAATAAATTGAATAAGAATCCATGAAGTCATTAAAAAAAAATCTTGATAATTTTTCTCAAACATTATTTAAACAAAACCTGTTCAGTAAATAAGTATAGGCGTGTAAAAAATATGATTTAAAAAAAAATACAAAAATAGTCGACTTACTTAATTTGCAGAACAATAGCGCTAGTATTCCTGGTCTTGCTGGGTATACAGGAACCCGTGCCCAAGAACACAACCTTGGGGAACTCCTTAGAATCACATCTGGCGTATCTCATGCTATCCACAAGACGACGGAACTGCTCCAAGCTGCCCACGAAACCGTCCACATCCATAGTCTCCTGGATGTAATCTTGGATGTGCAGCTTCGGCTCTGCAGACCTGAGGAATAGAATTTGCGGGTTTGTCTGTGATTAAGAGAATGGAAGGCTTTAGCGAAATTCATTTTTGACTGAACTGAAACTCAACTATGTTAGAGATTGGAATGGCTGTCTATTTGACACACTTGTATCATAAATCTATGTCGTGTATGTGTTTTGTATGTCGTAGTGTATTTTAATGACGTCACTGCCTTTGGTAAGAACATAATTTTGCCATATATTTATATTAAACAATTTCTTTTTTTAACTGATTACACAATACGGACAAATAACAATGCAAAATAACTAACCTGTCCAGCTGTTTCTTGGGCCTCAAATGGTACATAGTGAGCGTCCTCCCCGCCACAAGTTCCAATTTGGCAACAGAGTCACATTCAGGCAACGCTGGGGGGTGCCCGTCGCCCTTAGCCGACCCCTCCAAGTTTATAATGTTCTGGAACTGCGCGAGCGCTATCTACAAATGATTGTTTGTGATCGCACCTTCACCGCATGCATTGCTAACTACGTACAAAAAGCGTGTTGTTGGGCAAGCGCAACAGTACTGAAGAGTTAAACAAACAAAAAAGGGGACATATAACGGCTTTGCGTCTCTTTTTAAAATGGCTTCTTTAAAATAATGAACTGGATTTGAATTCTAACATATCCCTTTTATAAATATTTGCTTTACAGCACATGCAATGTGTTCCAATTAGATCACAACGTCAGTGTAACCAAGTTCGAAAAAGTTATTAATTAAAGTGAAATTGAATTCCGTTACTAATTTACAATTTTAAGGATGAGGGATATAACCATGTATAAACTTACACAAGACATAGACAAAGCACCAAGCACCACAGCTCACATAATGCAAAAATCCGTAAAAAGGTTAGTAACAAACTTAAGGGTGCCATTACACTGCAAAACTATCATCTATACCTCATGAAAATAAGACAAAATTATGATACTGAGTGTTTTTGGTTAATATACAGTACTCTTAAAATGATTGATAATTGGAAAGTCATAAACTTTATTAAAATCAAAATAGCCAAATGTTACCCGGCTAACACCCTACTGACTGGCTAATATTATTTACCATAGCTTGAGCTATTCCAATCGAGCTTGTTCTAGTATGAGAAAGAAGAATATTAGAGAAGAATTATATCTGATCAAAGCGTTCGATATTGAGTTGTATGGAGTATGAAGTGATGATGGTTAAATGGCAATGTGACAGCAGCCTCACGCAAACAACTAACAAAAAACAAGCCTACATACCTTGTTCTTTAGTTCTTCCAAACCCTTCAATCTCACAGGGCTATTGGTCTTTGGCACTGGGGGATGTGCGTTCCACACTGCGGGCACGCTGACGTCACGGAGAAGGGGGAATATGTCAGGGTCCAGTAGGTGCAGCTTATGCTGGGTCCGGTGGACCGCTTCCGAGCCTAGGCAAGAGTTCTGCGCGTTGAGGACCAGGTGGCGAGGTAGGGGACCGAATTGAGCCATGAAGGCGCGGTACCTAGAACAATAACGCTATCATAAGTTTTGTTTACTTTTTGCTAGACTAATAGGTTAGTTTTACATGATTTACTCTTATCCATGTGTTGTTAAGTTGTTATACATGTATACTAGCAGCTGTTCATTGCAAGATGGCCGTCGTTCGTTGACGTCATAAGCACAAGTATTGGAGGTAACGACTATCTCAACTGAATGCCTAATACACATAAAGCTCTGTCTAGACCGTGATCAAAAACACTGATAACTTGACGCTATCACTGTGTCTAGTTTTACGAACTCAACGCAATTCAAATAAGTAAAATCATCCTCTTTATTTACTGCAGAGCTACATCTAGCAAATCATTGATAAATGACCAAAATACATGCGAGTAAAATCATCATGTTTCGAGATATTTAAAAAAAGTGGAGTTACGTTGGGTGATGAAACACGTGGGGCGGTGTGAAGTGCACGATGATCGAAGGAATGTTCTCCGCCGGGTTGTAGCCGGTGTCGTAGTGAGCTGAGAACTCGGACTCCTTCAGGTACGAAAGTTCCGGTACATCCAAGACTGGTAGACAACATAACAATTTATTATTATTCTTTCTTTTTAACATAACATCACACTTTTAATCCCCGAAAGGTTAGGCAGAGGTGCACCATTAGTACACCCACATTTGGGAGAGAGCCTATTGCCATGAACCGGGAACAAATGGAGACTCCAAGGCTGCTACTGAGAAATTCGTATTGGAAAATCCCAATAAGATGTAGCCCGACCTGGGAATCGAACCCAAGACCTCACACTCAGCAGTCGCGCTTTGCGACCACTAGACCAACAAGGCGTACTCACCAATGAACACAGGCCCAGGGTCATCAGGATTCTTCACGTCTTTGGATAGCACCAGGGTCCCGTCAGGTAGCACCACGTCCAAGCCAGCCTTCAACTGACCCAGTAACGGCCCAGGTTTCACTCCTCTCTCCACACACTTGCCAAGGTCAAGGGTACCCAGCCTTTTCTGTTGAGAAAGGTATTTTAGGTTGAGTATTTTGTGTACATCTTTTATTGCTTTTAAACTATGACTATGCCATTGTAGAGATGCAGGTAGCGCACGTAATGCACATCAAACATCATGCTTATGGCATGTAATATTAATGAAAACAACAGCCCCTACATAGGCTTCGTAAAAAAACCTTTGACCTACAATATCTCCATTATCAGAAGGTATGGTCCAGATATCTTACGTCATTTTTGACCAATGCTTATATGCTTACCTTCAATGTACAGATGTAGGCAACTGAGCATTTTGATTTCTTCTGCAGCTCATGTAGAACCTTCTCAGTCTTTTTCTTCATAGGATCTGAGAAAATGAGTGTAAAAATTTAAAATTCATACTTCCAAGTATTGCCATTACTTCACTAGTGATGGACAAAAAAAAAACGTGAAAACAAACTCGTAAATCCCTAATCTCCTGACAGCGTCCGTTCTCGAACATGACGCGTGGATCAGTATCATTTAGCTCAACCATCTTGAAGGTCATTTTGAAGTAAATTAGAGGAATATGTCTCAAACTATCCATTGCCTTGCATTATTATAACATACATGACCATTATAGTTAATATTTCTCCTCTCTGCCTCAGTGAAGAATGGAGCATCAAGTTCAGTTAAAACTAAACGTAAAAAAAATGGTAACTCACCTTTATCCATCAAAGCCTTCGCCTTAGCCCTGTCTCTATTAGATACATCTCTATTACACTTGTTTTTTGTGCTAGTGGAAACCTCAATATGGCGTTGTTCAGGTTTATAATAGTCGGTCTCGTCATGACAAAACTCTTCATACTCTTTATCAAAGTTACCGTCTGATCTTGGTTTCTTTGCTGCAGATTTATCTTTGTTTGCTGCTTGTAATATATTTTCGTTTGGGCCTCTGAAATTATTAAGGGCTTTTAGGTTTTGTGTAGGAGATTGTAGGTATTGACAAACTTATTTTATTACAACTACATATTACACACAGTAAACTTATGCGGAGTCCAAATTTTTAATCCAAATTTCCTAAAAAATTATCCGGTGTTTATCCTGGAGAAACATCGTGACGCGATATTTTTATATATTAAAAAGAAACAGAAATACTTCTTTTGAATTTGGAGTACCAACCATATTTTTTGATTAAATTGGTAAAACAACAAATATTGACTTATTAATATTTAGTCTATTAATGTAAATAAACGAAATTTTGGCTTGCACTGAACTCCCGCTCGCCTTGGGCTGCCACCCACGTCGTCCCGCCCTAAGCCTGGCTCTTGTTTAATACTTCAAGAAATAGCTAACATAACCTTTTACTGAATTTAATGTTACACCACTTGGCAACTTGGTTGCACAAATATCAACATAGCCTAAAATAACGCAAAATATTGACTGTAGAGAATAAATAATGATTGTTGAACTCACAATAACACATATTTGACAGTCATAACATTGTCATCAAAGTCTTCGCTAGGGCTACAGTTTGCCATTGTTACTCGCATGTCCTTCATTATGACAAACCGCTTTGTTGCAGCATATAACTCGTCCTAGAACAATGAAATAATACAAATTAAAGTTAAAATCTATACAAATAACAATTAAAAATAATTGAGTTTGTTGTATTGTTTGTTACACTTTCTCTGCTAAACTTATACACTGATTTTGATAAAATTTGAACATATTCTACAACATACAATCCATTTACATAGTGAAGTCACAGGCGGAAGCTAGCCATATACAACTGAGAAGTTTATTTTTGGTGTGTAACTGTCAGTATAAGGCAGAAATAAGCTCAAGCTTTTTTTCATTAATTCATTGATAATGAACTAAAGTGCTAGTCAAATAGAACTGAAAACTGTGTGGCATAATAAGTACCATCAGAAATTATATATTGCACACAATTTTCAACTGTATGTTAGTAGCCTTTTGGCTCACTATCATTTATGCTTCTAAGATATATTACCAAGCCCTCAGGTCCATGCAATGTTATGTTTGGTACTCCAACATCTTGCAGGGTGAGTGACAGTCCCGGCAGTCCTCCAAGGTTCCTCCATGTCTTACTGGTGATAAATATGTGGTCAAGTCGCGACAGCTTCACCTTGTGCTCATGGGCAAGCCTCTGTGTGCATTCACCACAGTTAAATAGATATCTGAAAGAAGAAAATATTCATATTATAATACAAAACAATATTTTACCAAAAATAAAAGAGTATCAAATATTTTAATTTCTTTAGTTATTTATATTCACATTATAGTTCTAAAAAAAACAGAAAATGCAATGGTAAAATTATAATTTATTTGCATTATGATTCAACTAGTAGAAAGTAATTATGAAGCAAAAAAAAAAATACTTTAAACAAATGATTTTAAAATTGCATCAGAATTCAATTTGATTGCATCAATTGTTCAATTTTGCTATCATTTTTGAAAATAGGAAGAATAAATGTGTTAATATCAGGATAGGGGATCATTCCACGTGCTTTGTGGTGTCATCTATGATGATATTCACAAATAATTGATACAGATAGATGGTAAACAAAGCGTCTCAAAAACAAAAGCACTACAGTTATCGAAGGTTTTATCTGTGGCGGCTTACCGCTTTTGGTCCGTGAAGAGGTACAGCGTGTTAGGTGCCCCTCTTGCGCCTGAACCCAGCACCTGGAGGTATACAGTGCTAGGAGCATATTTCTCGCACCTCTTCGATATATGTTGCCTTTGACGTTGCGACTCAGCGATTCTGGTCGTTGTCGCTTTCGGCATATCGGCTAGAAATTCCAATAGCTTCTTAGTACTACCAGACGAATAAGACCGTACGCTACGTTTGCTAACTACACGGCAATTTAACAATACACTTATACCGTACATGTGTTTTGAGGTTATTGTTCTTCCAAGACAAAGTTTACGAGCATTCGTCCCAGATTTTTACTTGTAATTATTATTTTTGGCATAATACATAATTATTTACTTATTGGTTTTCATGACAGCGTTTCAGATTTGGAACAGAGTTTTCCTCTGCGATATTCAACATTTTCTGAAATTTTCAGATTTATTTGACAGTTGACGTTTTAGAGTCACGGACTGGCATTTGATTCTCGATAGCCTAAATGACGAAATAAATGCATTTCTCCACAAATTCCAGTTGATGCTATTGTAGTAATGGAATGAATTAGAAATAAATGTAATTTTCACATTATTTAATTTCTTGATTTAATTTCTCAATTTTTTTACATTGGGGTTGCCCTCATCTCAAAAAGTTACTAAAAAAAATGTTGCCCACGTCACGTTACATGGCAAAAGTGACAATTAGTAGAAAATTAAAATAATAGCAAGCAACACTGATCCGATTTAGAAAAATGGCGTTCTATACAGCTGCGGGTTGCGCAATTTTTATGTAAATGTGCACGAAATTTATTAAGAAAATTAAGTTTTAAGTGCAACAAATACTTCAGACTGTGGGCATGATCTTTATATATAATTTATAGATTAAAAAACTCATAGTGTAACAATATTTTTAGTTCAGTGCAAACCTGTCATGGACCGTGTATTTTTTGTGTTGTGATGTATGAAAACGATAAATAATGAAACGGAAAATAATGCGGCTGTGCAAATAATGTGACAATGATGAGTATGATATGGGTGGTGTTATTGGTGGCCTTGACCGGCTCACACTTGGGACACTGTTCGCCTCTCCGATCAACGCCGCAAACGTACCCTCATGGTGAGTCATTTTGTCGAAAAATGCATGTTTTACATTAATTAAATAAGTATTTATCTCTCTGTGGGTCGCCTTCGGGTGCAAGGGAAAGGAGCATGTACAACTTTTTTATTTTTTGTCACTTTGTGTCTAGAAATGCTAACATCTGTTCAGATTAGAAAAATCCAATTGATGTTAAAAAGGAAGTGATACAGATTTCCGTTACAAATGAGAGCTAATCATTGTAAATGTACCCACAAAATAATTATTTTAATTTCAAAGTTTTCACAGTTATGACTGCTAGCACTTTGTCTCTGTATTCAGAGGCTGTCCTTGTCTATACATACATATTTATATGTTTACATAAGTATAGAAACAAAAAGCTTGCATTGTTACATGAAATCTGTGCTTCCAAAATTCTGAAACAATTTAAGCATCAAATTATTGGTCCAACAATACAATACAGTATTACAATACAATACAGAATTACTTTTCTTAATCACATCATATACTGTTTACCTCAAGCCGAGCTACAAAAATGTGTTAAAGTAAATAAACACAGCTTATCACAGGCATTGTTATCTAAACATTGTTATCACTGCTTTTATTATTGTTTGTGTATTATAATAGTAGTATTTATCACATTATGATAAGGAAACACCTGTAGGCCTCCATCAAAAATGGTCTGATATCTTAATGAGTATTTCCTGTATTTATTTTTTTCTCATGAATCTTCACATCATTATAAATATGAAAGTAACTCTGTTTATTTATTATCTAACAACTGGGCTAATTATAATAAAATTAAAGAAAGAGGTAGCTTGGTGTCTAGACAAGGATATAGCTTATTACTAATGTCCCACAAAATGAGAAACAATTGATTTTCTATTGTTCTGACTTACCGGTAAGCCATCGGGGGCTTGAAATACACATTCATTATATTTGTGTCTTCACAGTTGGGTACAAAACACTAAAGATAATAATCTTGCAATTCTGAAATGTCAACACAAACAAATTTCTACTAACATCCAGTATTAATATGAAAAAGCAATTCAAATTCTCAGGGGAAGCAATAAAAATGTTTATAAATGCTGATGTGCCATTCAACTTAGATATTCATGGTGTCAATCAACCTTTGCTTTTATTGCCCAGGACCAAAACATCCAGTAAATATTTAAAACCAAGCTTGTTTCATTGACAAGTATGCAATATTATGTAAGCCAGTATTTTCTAAACCAGAAACAAAGGTATAAAAAATATAATACCTATAAAACATAAAACAATGTAATAAACAATTACAAACTTGACCTTAAACTCACAAATGGTCCTATTTTATTGCAATGACTGTTCAACAATAATAAAATGCAGTTTATTTTTATCCGACTATGACGGAAACTATTATGAGGCTAATGTTTTTATTCTGTGTGCTTACAACACAAATAAAACTACTAAAACATACCATCATAATTATAAGAATTGTGGTTGTTTATGAGTAGTCAATGCCTACCTACCTCTTGAATCACTATGTATTAATGAAAACCACATTAAAATCTGTTGCGCAGTTTAAAAGATCAAGTGTACAGACAGCAAGAAATAATTTTAACTATGTAGAGAAGTCATGGCTTGAAACATGTAAAGATATTTAGGTACTCTAGCATTCATCAAAACAGAATATCTATCTGTGATTTTAAAACAATCCTCTCATACACAGATGCAGGTTCTCAGTCCCAGTTGGAAAGCTGGGGCTCCCAGGGCGGCTTGTACGCGGCGGTGCCTGCGCTGGCGCTCCTCATCACCGCTGTCGGCCTGCTCCTTGGCTGCACATGGTGCTACCGGCACAAGGATTGCAAGGTATGTGGTTGATTGTGATACAAAGTTGAGTGTGCATGATAAGTTGCCTGGTTTTGATATCAAAGCTACCAATAGTTGTCTTTTCTTGTGGTCTTGATCTTTAAGTGTAAACCAATAATTCCCTAAGGTACAGTCAACAAAATAGATTTCAAAAATCAGATATAGATAAAGATGGCAATAAAATTATCTATCCTCAAATATTATAGTTTTGGTTGTCAGATATTTTTTGATGTGTCCTTAGAAACAACTGTTTCCTTCCTATCAGTTGAATTTAATTTCATTATTAAATACCATGTCTTTCCAAGTAACTTACTTTTTTGTGTTGACTGTACTTATTACTATTCTCCATAATTTTAAATCTCTAAAATCTTGACACAAAAGATCCCATTATTTAGTAGTCACAAAAAATAGTTTTTCTAAAATATTATAACTGGTATTACCTACTATTAATAATTTTATTGTTTGTCACAAATACTATGTAAAACACAAACAAATGTATGTGTGTGGCCTACTTGATTCTAGCTCATTGTGCACACATTATACTAGGTAGATAATTGTTATTGGATTATTTGGTATCCTGTTGTGCTGCTTGCTAGATTAAATGCTTTGTTAGGTTAAAGTTGTAAATATCTAAGAATATTTTACTACTGTCATAGTGTAATACCATACTACTGTTGAGAGTTTCTCAAAATTAAATATTAGTAAAAAGAATTATAGATTGGTCGAAAAATGGTAAGCTTGAGATTGATAGTTATTTCTCCTGTAATTTTATTGTAATTAAAACATGTGTACTGAGTAATGAAACTATTACAAAGATCCTAGGATCCAGAAAAAGAAGTAAATAAAATTTTGTTGGTGTTAACCACTCTGTGTTGTGTCGACTCACCAATATTAGCTAAATTAGCCCTACCTATTCTGATCATTGATTATAATAGCATGCAAATCTATAAGGAAATGATGTCGTTTCCCAGCAAATTTTTTATTTAAAGTTATTTAGTTTGATGAACAGTATGCGTAATTGAACGCTATGTAGAGTCTTTTAACTTTTTACACTCTGTAGACTTCACTTAATATGTTTCTACAGTTTATTATAAAAGTTATTAACTTTACAGCCAGTGCAGTATAAAATGATAGTCATTTCCCACATAAATCTTTTTAACTTGTAATAATGATGTACTTTCACTTGAATTTAACTATTCTTTTAATTAACAAAACCCATTTCGCACTGAACGTTCTCAGCTTGAATAAACTCGATTCAAGATTAGATAAAACTTAATAAAAATGGTAATTCTTTGTACCTCTTTCATAGTTTTTCATCTTAGCTGTAACTACTCTGTATGTTCAAGGTTTGTTTTACATAAAAGAGCCGCGCGCTGGTAAACGACCTTCCCTTTGACTTTACTGTATTCATCATTACTAGCTTTTGCCCGCGACTTCATCCGCGTAAATTATCTGACGGATCTTTATTTCTTTTTAAATAGCTCTAAGGGATAACGTAGCTTTCAATTAGCTAAAACAATTTCAGAATTGGACCAGTTCCGGAAATCAATTTCGTTTGAACAAACAAACTTTTCAGTTTTGTAGGTATAAGTATAGTTAGCACGTACTTCTGGTTACTCAGAAGTCTCACTTCCGCAACCAATAGGAACACTTATCGTACTTGTAATCTATGTATACAAACTTATACTACTATGATACTCATGGCGTGACACCCGCGGGAAGAAACAATCTCCTATTCTTAGCCAATGAGTGGTGACACGCAGAAATGTGTGATACATATACCACCCACCTTTATATAAAGTTCAAGGCAGATACATAAATACATCTTATATGCCTATTTACATAGACACGACTTCCTTATCGATTCGTGTCTA
Organism: Hoplodrina ambigua; assembly: GCA_949774945.1. Taxonomy (NCBI): domain Eukaryota; kingdom Metazoa; phylum Arthropoda; class Insecta; order Lepidoptera; family Noctuidae; genus Hoplodrina; species Hoplodrina ambigua. The sequence continues at coordinate 12,544,193 of OX458974.1, read as the reverse complement.
AATGGGGACGGAATGCATCAGCTGTCACTTCCCATGCAGCAAGAGTCACCAAAGGGTCACCATTGTGTGGAGGTGAAGGGTTAATAGGTAACTTGTCACGGTTTACACGACGTTGCAGCATTTTAATCTACCACCAGTATCTTTGTCGTGTTATTTTGTTACGTGAATATTGTGTGGAAATTAAGTAGGTAGGTACCAACGGGGTTCTTTTTTGGTTATATTCAATAGCGGATTCAGGGGGATAAGTGGATCAAGCCCCTCCCCAAAAGCATCTGAGTTCGTCCGTCACAAATCTTAAAGTGAACTTGATATTATTCTAATAAAACTTTTTTTACAATATCATTGTTAATTGCAACAAAAAAAACGGAGTCGAGTCCCCCCAAACGACCATCCGGTATCCGTTACTGGCTAAGTTTGTGTATTCTCTCCAGGGGTGTACCTTGCCGTAAGTGGGCCCTGTATCAAAATTTGTTGGGGGGCCTTCTACCTATCTGCAGGTTCGGGGCCCCAGTAACTAGGGGGGGCCGTATCTTCGATACGGCGGTAGCTTCACTCCTGTTTTTCACCTGTCTTAATTACTCGCAAACACAATCAAATGGTAATATTAAAATGGTCATGCTTCTGCCTTTAACCCATCATCTGTCATCTTAGTATTCATCCCCTGTTCTAGTCATAATCTTTATTCACATGACGATACGAAATAAAGTAAGGTAACATGTAAACAGGTGTTTCGTACCTCTCTTTACATTGAACAACCATTTAATTTGCGTCATAAAATTCGCAATAAGAAAGTTTGATTCGTTCGTACTCTTTCGTATATTCCGTTTATGACCCAATAAAATCAATTGTACCAAACTTAGATAATGTTAGACCGGTCAATGAACTTTATCAGTTTGTATACAAAAACTGATTGGTTTTTAGTTCAACAAACTGTTTGTGTTTAGAAGTGTATCAATATGTAAATGTTAGTTGGCATTAACATAATTATGGGTATACAGTTTGCGAATTGCTTATTTGTTTAATTTCCGTTATTCTCTTACAAAGTTTATCCTTTTCAGTGTATCAGAAATTAAACGATTTTATAATTATTTAATTAAGGTCAACAGCATAATGAGATAAACCCAGATGAATTATTATCAGTTCCAATTAATAAAATAGTAGGAATAATTAATTTACATGATAGTCTAATTTGTTAAATATTAATTATTTCTATGCTGAGGAAAAACTGCGACGTATTTTAGCCTCCAACTCTAAATAGTTTATCTAAACATGAATAAATGAAGTAGATATGTTTCCTTATCATATCGTTAGAATGGACAACACATCATAATGTCATAATTGATCCTCTTGTCGAGAGCTCTAGGCGTCATAATCTTCCTCCCATATGCAATAATAAAACTTGCAGTTGTGTATCTAATCAGCGGCCGACGGGCGGGGTCAACGCACCCGGCACGCCCTCGAACACAATACGTGCACAAGACAATAGTGCAGATCCCGTGCGCCCTCAGAGTGAACATCTGTTCTAGTAAACATATGCGAAACACGAGTTAAGAACTGCCGAGACGAGAGAATGCCCATACATTCCAAATGCCAGGCTGGTCTCCGAATATCAAGGTTGTAAATCTAGTACAAAGAAAGCAAAGAAACCAGGTCTTCTACATTATTGTGTGCTTGGATTCCACCGCATGTGAATTACTTACTTTTGTACCGTATTTCTTACGTTCCTAAATTAAACTTCTGGTCTGTCCCTCGTTATTCTTTTGTGGCCGGAATAGGGGTATTGTGTCGCGAGAGATTTGATAAAATATCCGCAAACATTCTGAGTGAAGTGCGCTTTAGTGTGACGGACAAAGATTTTGTTAAGAGCCCCTTCAGAGTAATGGGAGACAATAACTGTTTATTTTTCGCGTGGGTCGTCAATGACGTCATTGTTACGCTATTCTCGGCCTTCTAAGTCTTCTAACTGTCCCTTTCATGACGTAATTTTCTTGAATTACTGTACGCCGATTAGACAAAATAAGCGCACTTTGCTTATAAGTTCATACTTATCACGTTTTATTGTCGGAATGAGTACCTAAGCTGCGGACATTTGAGTAGATATATTTTGTTATTTATATTTCTTATTGAGAGTATGAGGTAATCCGTATTAAAAAAGAAACCGCAAACAAGTAGTGTAGTGGAACAGCATAATACTTGTATAACAAGTAACAACAAACCACACGCACAAGCTTTTAAAGTTACAACAGTATTAAATGAAGAGTGAACATTTCGTAAAGCAACATTTCAGACATAAATTTGACGTTAAAACAATCTCCCGACTCCATTTAATCTGTACTTGAAATAATGAAACGCTAATGTGGTCCTTGCAAAGCCTGTCTTTAAATAAATGGGCACTATTTGTGGCCTTCTATTGAAAATAATAGAGGCCGTGAAGGCTTATTTTAACACTCCTATCAAACTCATCCATTAAATGAAACACTAATTGAAAGCCATAACAATCAATCTGCCATTTGTACTCCCACAATCACAGTTAATTGAGCTGCTGTTACTTGGCTACGCGCACTCCTACCTACATGATCTTCAAATGAAAAGGCAGAGACTGATGACGAAGCATGGTCATCAATAGTATCTACAGTTTTCCCATTTAATCAAATTTTACTACAAACCCACTATTTTTGCATTAGTTTATAAGGCCTATATTCAGCGTTGGGCATTTTAGACTGGAAGTAGCCGAACCATCAACAACTAACAACAGGAAGATTACATAAAAGGCAAAGAAGACAGGTTTTACTTACAAACAGAAGACTCTGACAAGAGAGGGTTGGCACATTTAGCGACAGTCCCTTAGATCTTTCAAACCCAGAATATGCGTTATCGGCTCCTAGCATAACACAGCGACACGGCGTAGTAGACCACCAATAGACGTAACTAAAACTCAGGAAACGTTCTGCGCTAGATTTGGATCGATAAGCCTGCCAGTCATAGGGGAACGCCTGCGCCTAGTGAGATGTTAGCCAAACGGTAACAGTAGACGCATGCGGGTCTACCCGACACTTACTCAGTCGTTGGCACCGGTATTGTTCTATTCCACGCGATGATGTGTCTACATACATCAACCAGGCATGTGTACAGTTATTAGTCACAGTGTTTATTTCTGGTATTTATTACCGCCGATATTGATCTGCATCTGATATCTTGAATTGTTGTTGCATGAGACTTCTCCGTAATGGGCAAGCGATTGCTATTTGTGAGATGTTCCGGTCTGTATCTGTAAGCAGCGGATCACTGCATGCGTCTGTGAGTTACTGTTTGGATTAAGTCCATGCAGATAATTACGATCGCATTTAAAACATGCACACTAAGTGATCTCACTTATTGTATTGCGTACAATGATTTAGCGGATGTAATTATCATGAGTCCATTAATAGATGTCGATTAGCAACACAAATCATTCTACTTTTCCGAAAATCTTCTCAAATCGCATTTCAAGAATTCACACTTTGCTAAAAGCCGAAGCGTTGCGTCTGTCAGCGACTTCGACCTAGTCTGAATACTCCAAAACACAATCTGGCAAAAGCTTTGTAGTGTTAACCGTGCCAAAATTCACCCAGCTTTCGTTAGACCAAACAAATGTTCAGGAACAAGTAGATTTATGAGTTATACTCAGTTAAAGTAACGATTGCACTGTCTTGTGCGGTGCAAGTGTAATAGTTATCTTTCATAACTGATCTACTTTTTCACAGACAGGAAAACTGAGTTCAGTTTTCATAACTAGCCAGACTGTTTATTTTACACATACCCACCAGCTATGCCAATGACTTGTCGATATACCCAGTTTAACAATAGACAGATATGTTTCTGCTAACTATGCTTCTCACTAAACATGGATGGAATAAATAACTGTATGTTCCCCGTTTTCGTATTAACTATATACAAATTGCCACGTCAGAGGCAAGCAGTTTACACGTGACCTTTGTCTCTCTAGGGGTTCCTAACCTCTAGGATTATCAATTGAGGGTATCTCCCAAAGGACGTTTTTAAAAACGCAGCGCTCCGAAAACCGACCTTTTTAAAAGGGAAATAGTTTCTCTTCTATAATTCACTCGAGGGAAAAATATGGAATTGCGGTTGCCGAAAACAAAATTGTATTTTAATATTCCATTTCAGGAGTTCCTTCAAGATCTATCACGAATTCATGAGTTTTAACCAAGTGAATTGCTTCCGGTTTTGTACCGGACAGCATATTATTTGATCCTTTTTGACTGGTTGTGAACTCAATAACGTACCAAGTAAGCCTTTATCTTCAACATCAGCACCTATTAACGTTGTCTTACTTTGGTCTGACTGACTAACGCTGACACATCAAGGAGGTCTCCCTTATCTTTATGGATCCTTATTTAATAGTCCTTGTTCATATTGACAGACCGATCCTGTTTTATTTATAGTCAAGTAATTAAACCTCAATCGCCCCTTAGTCCTCGAAAACTAATTTATCAATCTGGATCAATGTATCCGAGCTGAAAGTGCCCATAGAATTTTATCACAGCACTTATTGTAATTAAGTGATTAAACTAAGTGTTACAAAGTGAAGCTTGTGTTGTGGCGCCGTTCTTGAACTGAGTTCGATTGATTTTATAAACTTTGGTCTTACCTGAGGGTATAGGCGTGTCTTACTAATTTTTTTCATAAACAGGGATGTGCGAAAAGTTTCGATTTTTATATAGACGTTTGATTTGCAGTATTTTATCCAATATTAATGTAAATATTGTTTGGTCGGGCATGACGTAAACCCGTCATATCTAGAGAAGGGACAGGTCATAAATAACTTTATGATCACAAAGCCGACCATGGACGAAAATTGCCAAAAGGTTGATACACAAAATGTACAGGAAATCTACCTTTTTTATATGAAATTGTGAATTAAAGTCAGCCGTTCCTTCTTGTCGACAACGTTTACATTATATTTAATTGGGTTGGACATTAGTCTAATATCCCAAGGTAGTTTGAATATTTCGTGGAAGTATATTATTTTTATTAGACACTACAAGCCAGACTGCTACCATTATAGGCCAATTAGTGAAATGGAATAGGAATCACTAAAGAAAATATAGGGACATACAGTGTTTTCTCTATAACCTACGACCATGGACTTGTAATAAACTAATCCTTTTAGGAGACCATCATTCGTAAAGTTTTTGATTTCGCGGTCCGTAGAGTTTTTTTTATAAACCTTAATTGAAATTCATTATATAAATGGAGCAATGAACTTGGTATCTATGTATATGGTGGTAGTAGAATTGCGAGGTATTTTCAAAAGCAAAATGTAACTACCGTTATTCCCAAAGATTTAAATCCTAAACCGAGATAGATATGAAGGCTATATCGTGCCAAATTCCTGCCCAGTTTCCTGTAAATTATAGCCTTTGGTTGCCCGAATTTCCTGCGGTTCTATTCCCTGATAAGGAGCACTATAACAAAAGACATTTTGTTCGTACAATTGATATCTTTGCTATAGTCCTCACAATGAAACATTGATTGAAATATTTGTACTCATTCAGATTTTCTTCTTTAACAAATTTTCTTTTATCTTCATTGAGCAATCAAGTATTGAGATCGAATCTATTTATTCATACACTTTGAACAACGCATTACGATACGTTCCGCGTCTCAGTAGTGTTATTGGGGGCACTAAGTACACTCATCGTTGACCTTGTAGGAAGCCTCAATTGCAACGCCCCAGATTACACACTGGCGGTTGTAAACAGTGTTATTCACACTTATAATTGTCTAAAAACAATGTAATAATCGTTATCTGTGAGTCAGCACGCTCCTCGCCCACCTGTCCTGCGCAGGCGACGCACTAACGTAAACATGTGTGACTTTTTATGCAGTTTGTTCTAAATCGCATTGATAAGACGAGAAGTCTCGTTTTCTGCTGTCACGATTTTGGCCAAGAACAAATATATTATTTTTGTGTACTTCATTAATTTAAACTACGTAAACAGAGCGTGGGTTTACGTGGCCTCAGGCGAGACTGATATTAAGCATGTTCATTCTGGCATAGTTGGGTTTATCCTTAGTTTCAAGACCAAAATTAAAACAGAAATATATTTTTTTATTTACAATATGTTTTGACTGAACTGAATAACAGTGTTAAATTCTGTTGCGTAATAACCTTTTCTCTTGATTATAAAATAAAAGTTTCTTAGTTCCTTGATAGCATCAAGAGACATAATCAAGGAAAAAAAGACAAAAGGGGGCGCCAAAAATACACAGCAACATTTCTCACAATACGCTAAAACAATCCGCCGCGAATTCTTAGCACGGCGGACTTTGAGATACTTCACATAAAAACCCTAGACTACGCGCGAGACATTCACACGACCAAACAACAATCAGATATTTTTCATCCATCAACATTTAAAATGAACCGTATGTGTGAAAGATTAAGATTGGAAGTTGATGTAGTGAGTGCAATATAATGCCAGTCATCTGACGATGCAGTGGCGCTTCTACTTGGCATAAAGCCCGAGGCGGGCACACCCCACAGTCGTGCCCCTCCCACGCTGTCATCGCTTCACACCTCCCCCATTGCTACTCTGATTCATGTACTAAAATATGAAGCGGCAATAAAACCGGCAATGTACTCTCAAGAGACTCATGAGAGTAGAATGCGATTTAGATTATTTGCAGAGTAATGCGAGTACCTGAGTAACGTCCGTCACGTGCCAGAATCAGTATTGTTGTACCTCTTCTCTTAAGATCTGTCCGAACTGTATGTATGGCAACGCTAAACGAGAGCTGTCTTAATTCCTTTAGAACATCTTCTAGCCAAAGCGTAGTTTTAAAGATTTTATGCATACAATACAGTAGGTTACGAAAACTGATGGAGTTTTCACAACAACTTGTCTAATCGATTCAGGATTTTAGTTGGTGTTTAGCTAAGGTTTTTCAGTTTCTCTAACGTGCCTATGTTCTCTCCCTCAGAAGCATTATACTCTGGTTCTTTAAAATCATCTTGGAAATACCCTAAAACAGACAAAGATTTTCAACAATTTCCAACGTCACCATAAATTCCGTACGACCAAATTCCCAGAACTTATGACTTTGCAAATATATTTGTCAAAATTTTACGTGACAGTCTTAACTTTAATTAACAAACGTCCTTAGTTAAAAGGACGTTCATTATAAAACAAGATTCACACGCTGACTCAGCTATTATATTCACGAAGCAAATACCTTGACAGCTTAACCAAAGTCAAACTAAGCTTCACGAGACTTCGCATCAGCGCGTTGAGGCAGGTCTCACATTTGCTTTTCATGTTTGACACAATACGTCCCGTGAGCTGGAGTTTTTGTATAAAATGTAAATATGTATTTTTAAAAAGATAACCGTAAACATGAAACCTCGGAACGAACGAGGTGTCGTAATATTTTATTTGAGTTTGGTTGTTTACGTATTTGTTCAACTCATTACTCAAAACGTACTGTATTTGAATGGGGTTACTTTAGTAAGAAATCATAACTACAAGTGCTATAAATATTACTGGAACTTGGTTTAAGGAATCGAGCTCAAACACCTACACTTCCACCTGAATTTATAGTCCCTGCGGCATTCCGGTTCCGAAATGTCTACTAGCTTGTTCAAATCCTGGTCTTAAGTATAAACTTGTGCACATTTGTACAAAAACGGAAGCAAACAAAGCCTCCCACATAGGTACGTAATATTATAGAGTCGTACAATTGTCGCATGCTTTTAGCAAAGATGTCAACAGCTCTTTAGCAAGCCTGGGGCTGTAAATACGCCGTAGGTATAGCAGTATGCACCATTGTGTAACCCTTTTGAATTATAATCCTGTTCCGATGAATATTTTATATCAGCTGCATACGATTTACAAGTTAAATTTGTTTACCCTTGCCTACATTTGCAGTACACGTCATCTTCCCAACATAGATCTGTTCCGTAATAAGATTAGTACATGAAGCACTTCGTCTTTGACCTTATGTTTGTCCTAGTTTGAACCTCAAAGTGAATTAGGTGCCACAATTTTTTGAATATCTTTCTGAATGGATATGACAGCTAGATATAATATGGTGTTAAATTATTTCTTGTAGTGTTGTCTTCTCTATCCTGTAGGTTTCTATATTCGATGTTATTAGCAGATAGCTTTTTAACATCTTCAATATGTAAAAAGGATCAGGACTAACTTCAAAAGTTCGTTTATATCAGTTAATTTTCTTAGTATCTATCTAAAAATTGCTAGATTAAATTTTCCACATAAAAAGATTCTAAGAATGTCTAGTTAGGACTATTTATGCGTACTACAGTTCCCATAAATTTCCTGTTAGGCGACCACAGGCGGCTACCGTGTTGTGGTCGCTGATCGCAACCCGGATGCGCGGCTCTAACGACATAAAAGCCGAACCTCTGAAAGCCCATCGCTGTAATGCAGTGTAATGGCCAATTAATTGTGTCAATGTAATACGACCGCTCCGCTCCTTGGTTATCATTGTTTCCGGAATGGCTTGGATTTTTGGTTATTTATGCTAATGGAACGGGAGTTTCTTTTTAAGTGTCTGGTGATGTCTATTTTTTGGTAAAACGATTGTATCAGAATGTTCTTGTTCAATTTTGCATGTACTAAAAGGGTTTGTTGTAAAATTAAACGCTTTTCTCATTCGAACCTTTTTATGTAACGTCGTTTATGTGATACACTTTGCACTAAATGCAAAGTTCTTGGGTATATGTGCATTCTGATGTAATGACGTTGGTGGTTTATCAGTGCAGTGATTCAGCTAACGGAAATAGATCATTAAGAGATCGACGCTTAAAACTGTGCGACGGACGGTACTTATACGCAAGACGCATATTAACATAACTTATGACTTCTACTAGGCTCTACTTTAGTACCCATTAACATTTTAAGTAGGTAGGTATCCGTTTGTCAGTCACTTGGCCAGATTTACGTCTCGACGTCTTTTATTTATTCTCCGTCATTGTTAAACTTATGTCTATTCTCCACAATACTTGTCCAAACAACTCTATCCGTCTACTAAGTGGCGACGACACGCGCAAGATAAAAGCGAATGTATTTTATTATGCGCGGGCGCATCACCGCGGTGACTCACGCGCACGCTAATTACAATGTACAGAGCACGTGTTCGCCTTGAAACGGCCCGTTTATTGATAACTCTTAGTTAATGAATGTTCCTCTGTTTCAACAACCTGATCCTTGTCGAGTTGATAAAGTTCTTTGGAAAATTTAGTCATGATTAGCTGGTTGTGTTCCTGCGCAGAGGAAACATGATCTTTTTTGTGAAGAGAATAATGTTGTTTGTCCCTTGTATTATGTTACACTTTCAATTCTTTGGCTAACATTAAAGCTTTTAGCATTGTTGTCGTTTAAGTTTGCTAGCCAAAAATCTTGGCGAAAGTGTACCACGCTAAAGGCAAGAAATAAAATGTCGAAAATATTCACACTATTTCTATCATTTCACCTACTTTAATGACAGAATAGATTTATTTTACCGGCCATTAAATATCAGTCATCTAATCACTACATAATCTATATTTTTATCAAAACACTTCTTTTTTTTTCGAAATTTTATTTCGAAGAATGTCAATGCCCACACCGCTATTCCAATTATTTTGGCACCAACGCGGTGTCATTCATTTTAAATCTATTTTTGTTTGGAATTCACAATGTGTACATCAAATGAGAAATGCATGTGGTCTTGTAAAATTTAATTTTCCTGTTTTTTTTTGTGCAATTTAACGAGAGATTTGGTGCTAATTTGCAAAAAAAATATTCAACAGGGGAAACGATAATGACTCGCTTTTTTAAATTATTTTTTCCTTCATGCCAAAAATATGTGATTATTCAAAACAAGAACACATTTTTTTTCAGTTGTGAAAAAATGGACGACTTTAATCAAAGTGTTCTGAAATTCATGTACTTGATTTTCTCTATTTTTCTTACTTTATTTTTAATTGAAGGAAGTCATTGAGCAGGCAATAAAGTAAAAAAACATTTCTCTTCAAGCCATTAACTTTCCTTGCTGTTGCGCGGCGCAGCCGCGTCTTGAATGCCTCAGGAAGTGAGCAATTAATGTACCAACAAGGATACTTACACGCACGACTGACCGATAATTAATATACTTAACTGAGTAGTGAGTACTGACGGTCACGAGGGGCGCAAGAAAATACAGCCAGAAACTCGTCGAGTCTTACTGCCAAGACAAACTAAACCGTGTCTCGTGTATATTTGAGATGACTTTCGCGTAAATTAAAATGATGAGAATGACAATAATCAGAATTTAATTTCTGGATGTAGGTTCATCGGGTTGACATCCAATAATTTAGTTAAACCAGCGAATCCTTTGATCCATTTGGACCAAAAATTATGGCTGAGGGACCTGAAAATGACTTGCTAGATTACCAAGTAAAAATACTCTTTTAGGGGAAACCTAATCAATAAAGCAATTATTTTTATCGGCCACCATCCAATACAGAATTCCATTAAGATTAGACTGTACATTGCTACGCAGTTTTACTCAGAAGAACCTTGTTTACGTACTATTCTTATAATAATATGTCAGTTTCCTCATCTCGACTCGGCTACACTCATGTTGACTTTGCTTCGTAATATTTCACTTTAAGACAGTTTCGCTAGAAAGGATTGAAGTTTGTACATATTAGATTTCCTTAGGAACTATGGAACACTTGAACTATCTGATTTTGTTTTGACAGATTACTTTGGAAATTGGTCAACCCTGATTTATAACAAAACTTTTTGGGTGTCCATCTTCATCATTCTCCCGATATTTCGGATATTTTTGAAATTGAATGACTGAATTTTATTTTCGGAGAATTTATGGTGATTTAACATTTGGTATGAAGCGCCAAACCTGTCTATAAACAAAATAACAAGGTTATATAGATCATAATTCATACATCCACTCCACAGATTGTACGTTCATACTTTTGATCCGCCATAAAATCGTACATTTCGATTTTATAACATTCGGACACGCGACATCGGTTACGATGCCGATCGGTGTTACGTTTATTCTAGTTCTTGTTTCGTAAAATTGATCTCGTGAAGAAATGTTTTGCACAATACAGGTACTATGTTATAATATTGTTTGCAAGATACAAGCACATGCAACTGTTGTAACAGTCCGCGTCATCAATTCACACAATTATCACTCCTTAGTGCAGTGTTATCGTTGTGTAGTATGCCAATGGCCATTCAGAGAATAATGCACTGTAAATCATAAAATTCTGCGCATTGAAGGCGATTGCGAAACGGCATTGACACATATTAGCACCGAAACGTAAAAGACCAGCCCTTAATGACTTATTTGAACATTTCTAAAGACGTTGCGTTGTCATTTGTTTTGCGAAAATTAGGTAAAAGTTTAGTTATGACAAGCTTTTGCATTTTGGTAATTGAATTGGCTCTTCTACGAATATGACCTTCGCGGAGGGTCGTCTATCCTAACAGGCAGCGTTATAATGACGTCAAGCTGGTCCATTGTCCTATTTACTCTTAATAAAACCTCCACAATTTGTTTAGTTGGTCGGGCTAAGTGATTAAAGAGGGTGGGATATTAATTAAGTTTTCCACTTTGCGCTACGCACGACTAATTTCTTTTAATTTTCGCGTTCATCGGTATTAAAATGTCGCCATTGTTTTAAAAGTTTTTAACCAATTTTGTGGTTTATAAATTGGCGTAGGATTAAAATGTATCTAAGCCATCTGCACGCTTTGAGAAACCTAACCTAATAATTCGTGAATGATCCGATTTTACGCATTTAAAAATTTACCGGTACGATTTCTGCTTGGACCATGAATGAATTGATGATACATCGACATCCATTTCAAAGCTCTAAGAAATAGATCAATAGTGACTTACATAAATTCTCAAATAGTCGTAGGAGGCAAATTACGAGTGACATGGGCAGATTGTGCAGAATTTATCAGATTTCAAGCATAAAGTTTCTCAACATTGGAGAAATCTTTATCAATTAACTGACTTTCATAGAGAGTTTATTTCATGAAACCTCATTAGAAATCCCAAGAACCGTCACTTGATTTAAAGAAACTTTATTCAAGTAAAGATGACCCCAACCTGGCCGGATAAACGCCACTTCGCTGAAGGCAACAAAAACGTGCCTCAATGACAAGAAGTTGTTTTTTACCAACAAAACAAGGAAGCAACGGATTGATCCGACCATCCAACGCCAACTTGTCACACTCAAGTAGACGTCCTACATTTCAACACCGTTATCATTCACTTTCCCTAACAAGGCTCGGATCAAACAATGTGTGGAGCTGTGGACTCCACTATAAACTTGATAACTTCATTGTGTTGAACTCGTGTTCTTATGAATTGTCGCCTATTGTTGCCACAGCGACGGGGAACGCTTTTTGCATGCATTTCATGTTCTGTTATTGCGCAATTGTGTTTCCTTGAATGTGGTTGTTCCTTTTTTCATTAGGTGATTGATCTTTGGTTGTAAAGAATTTTAAATCAAGTTTTTGTTTCGTTTGACGATGTTCAAGAAATTGTATAATTTTTATTGCTAATGAAAGTATTGGAAAGTCCTCGTCATTGCGGCTTTTACTTTAATTTTTAAACATAACTTTCGCACATCAAAATGTATCTTAAATCCAGTCGCATACTATTACGTACATTTATGGCCAATGTTAAATATAAAATATTCACTATAATGATGACAACAATGTCCGGAAATAGGCCGATGTACAGTGAGTGCGAATTAAAAATAAACGGCCGTTGCAAACCTTGACGTAACCTGCGATGAACTGCATAACATGAATCGTAATACGATCCGATGTCGAATACATTTGTCACGCACACATACACGGACAATTATCTTGTTAACAGCTCGCGTAAGTTTTAATGCGTTACGTCATTCATTGTAATTAAACGCAGGTGTCGTTATGGACTTAGGATCATTTGATCCGAACAAAAAGTCATTCTATGTTAGATCAACATCTTTTTACTGCGATATTTCAGTAAAATACTTTCCTGGGATATACAAATCATTTTACTTGGTTTTGGTGAACGTTGTTGATCCTGGCTTTATTGAAATCAGATGTCGATGTGAAGACATGGAGGTTGTAAATAAAATAGGCATACAGCAAAACAGCAGATGAATTCTACAATAGGCACATGAAAATTGGTAAAAGGAAAGACTCCATTCTGCCATTTCTCATAAGCGTAAAAGATAGTAAATTATTTAAAAACACATCTTAGCGTCAGGTTAATTAACCGGCCACTAACATTTATCTATTAATTTACCAATGCATAGACACACCATAAAAAATGAATTCCACCTAATGAAATTACAAGTAACTCTCAACATTCGTGCCAGTTCACACGACTCATTGCGTGTGACACCTCGAGAGATGCAACACGATTGCCATAATGAAAACGTTGCCTTCCAAGTATCGAGGTGTACAGTGCAATGGACAAGTAATTTTGTCCCTGAATGTACCTTACACTGGGTATTATAGGCATACATACTTGTGTAGAAGACTATGTTTATTCAATTATGTACTCAGTGTTAGAGAGAATTGGCATAATCAGTATCCTAAAACCTTCCCCAGTGTTTTTGGAGACTACTACCTATACTTTATCAATACTGATAATTATTGTAGACTTCCACCGAATCTTTTTGAATGCTGGTAATTTATTTACATCCAATCCGCTTACGACATAGGTACTTAACCTGCACATCATAACTATCCCAGAAATGTTGATTAAATAGGGAAATGGGTTAAAGATCTAGGCCACAATATGCAGGGACCAATGCACAAGCGGCTTTGAATCAATCCTTTCAAACCGTGAGGGAGACCCGTGTTGTACAATGAACGTCTTCCGCCTCCAATGATTTATAATGATAAATATTTTTGCTTTGATATTTTTGTCCTAGTTTTAGAAGCTACTTGAATAGGAGCAAATAGGACTAGTTCTGTTTGATCTAGCCAGTTTTATCTAGCCAGTTTTTTAGGGCTTATAAAGTTTCTGATCAGATTCTATGTTAGCCGTACAAAATAAAACAACCAAGTAAAGCTGGGGTTTCACAACGTCTTGCAAAGTATTTCGTACGCGATCCTCGAAGCGAAACGGTCGTTTTGTCCTGTTTACCTGCTGTAAATTCGTTTGTCACGACATCCACCGGAAAAGATAAAATCTGTCGCAGTTCACAGCCACCTGCAGCTGCATCCCGAAATGCATATTTAATACTTTCGTTGTGTACATAAATGATGTATGAACGTGGCGTTCTGTGGTTTCTGCCAACCCCCATGGGAAAAAGGCTTGAGTTTATGTATGTATGTTGTGTACATATTGTGTAGTTCCACCAATCATATCTATGAACAGTAACTAAATCCGTTAAACATCCCAATTTATTTATATGTGGTCTTATTCAGGCCAGTTATTGTCAAAAAGCCTTCGGATTGGCTGCTCTGGCTGAATACCTCTTTGTGACCACGATCCCACAGTCAATGGGCACGGCTGTACATGAATAGAGCGCCAATCAAGGCCATACAATTATTGTTAGAGGTATTTTTTGCGTTTTGCACATAAATAAAATTTATATTCTTTCTAGGCGTATAATTTGGTCGGATAATGTTGACCTAGTAATCAGCAGATATAGCTTTTTACGCTTGAAAAATTGAACCGTAACCTAGTTTCCCCGAAGGAGGCGTGGTCAGATAGAATGGATTTGCATGGCTATAAAACCATAACAGTCTGTAAAATGGCTGAAAATATTAGGTGTAAAACGCTTCCTAATAACGGCACAACTAATCTTTTAACAAGTCTGCATACGAGAAAAGTCCATCACAAATGCACTTACATTCCTAGAACACGTAGTTCCTAAGGCTTACATGCATTATACTTCTAATGACCTAGTTATCTGAAGTAGTACTACTTATTACACGCTAGTAGTTATCCTTTGTGAAAGCGAACGAGCGCTGTTTTCCTGCAACTCTCTTATTCACAGACAGTAATTGACCAATTATGTTTGTATGTAAAAGCGAGGATTAGGAACTATGCTCGACTTTTCTAGCTAAACATTTTAAATACCACGTATGTTGAAGCACACCTATTATCTCTTATGCACTAGTTAAGGGATTCTATATTTTATTAGACTAGACCAGACACCTGGTAGAGAGAGATTGATAGAATTCTAATACTTATTGTCATTTTTGACAACTAATTTTACTATTTTGTACTTAAATATTCCTGCGAAATAATATTTCTGGTTGTAACTGGTTCTTAAGCACTGAATGAATTGATATACGAAATCAACATAGAAGCCATGATTCTCAATAAAATTACTTTTAAATAATAACTCTTAAATTCTATCATTTAGTCATACAACAGTCGACCCTGACCAATAGAAACGCCGATTGTACACAAGTTCTAGTCATTCGCTTGGATGAGCTAATCCGAGGGGCGACGGCTGCAGCCAGATCGCATTAGCCAATTATACGTGACAGAAGTATGCCGCTGTACAGTCATAGTTGCATGACGTCTAATACACTATCTGCTATATAACTCGTCGAGTTACCCCTCATTTCACAAACGACAACATGGCTTTTAAAACTTTCTGTCGCTACAATACATGACAGCTCGAGAATTAATGATAACATACTGGTCTTTTCTGCACTATGTTGTCGAAATAAACAAAGAGCTAAAATTCTCACTAAAATCTAGTTCGTGTCATCCCTCTGCTCCGTAATATCACGTAACCTCACTTAGTGCTTAGGTCCTTGTATGAACAATACAAAATATAACTCTGTATGAACAAGATCAAATGTCTGATGCATTGTTTTCTCTGTCGCCAGCCGAACGAAGGAGCGGACAATCAGGTACTTAGTAGATGACGTAGATGTGTGTGTCCCATTATTACGTTTAGTTTTCGCTTTTAATTGTTTGTTTATAGTTTTGTGGTGGAGGTTATAATATGAGGACTTCCCTGAAGCGTTTGCGGATTCAGAAAGTGTAATTTGAGATCTGTTACATTTTATTTGGACGGATCTGTGAATTCCGTCTTATCATCTTATGTGTCATCAGTTCCTGTTATCGTTGCATGAAATGTTATTGTGATTAAATTCCCTTTATGTTTATCATTAACAAATTACTAACTCCAAAATTAGTATTCACACTATCACTATCAGTCTATTACATGTTCACCTACAAATTATCTTCTTTTCTTAACCTTCAAATATTAATTCTGTCCAACGTTCCACAGTTGTTTACTGCGAGCGCGACCCACCTTCACGATGGTCGTCGGGCCCATCCGCCCGACTCGGGCTTCGCGGAACCCGTCAACAATAACATCAGTGAAGACAATAACAACGGGCCGATATCACTGCGAGAGATGCAGAATATTGCCAACAACAATGCGGCCGCGTACATCGTGAGTGAGAACGAGGAGAGGAATAGAGTCAGCAGGGAGTCGGTTGTGGAGTTCGAGCCGCTGCCGACTGGGATACGTGTTGCTGACCCGTTGGAACATTGCGCCGATTGGTTCGGTGAGTATTCATAGTTATTATCATAGGTCCCTTTTGAGACCATGATCGCAATCTCGACACTAAACTTAACGACCCATTACCCTTCGAAATCTAATCATAATACGCTCCGTACACTAAGCTCCGCCTTTCTTTATCAGTGATTATGAATTATACTAGAGTGGTAGGCCCAAGCCTTCATTTCGTATAATATCGCGCATCTTTATTCACCCAGTTCTCGTCGTCACTTCCTTCCTGTGACTGTTTTCCGGTCGTTACGTATTAAGCTATCTATATGACATAATGTTTATGTCATTTGCAGTACAAATAGGTTTTGCGGGGCAATCAAATTGATGCTAGCTTCTTTTATCTGCATTAAATAGTTGTGAGTCTGATATGTCTTTACTTGAAAAGTATTTATTCTCGACATTAAATGTCACAATTTTACTACCTTTGCAACGTTCCGTTTCTCCAAAATATTTAAAGCGGTAGAACGGATAGCTTTAGGCGACCCAGGCCGTAAGATAAATCATTGTAACTAAATGGAATGCCACAAAAGTCGTGGGTAAAGACCTCGTAAAAGATAAGGACTACGGTTTATCCAACCTTCGCTTGAATAAAATCTTTAAAAGAAAAACCTTGCGATAAAACGACATTTAATTCACTTTAAGTGTCCACAAAGCGTCAAAAATTGTCATCCATCCTCGTCTCGAGGGAAATGAATTGGCAACTTAAAAAGCCTTAAATATTGGGGGCCGAGTCCCGTAATCCGTAAATCAGTGCATAAGCCTGCTTAAATTATTCACCCCGTTACATCAGAAAATCCACCTTATAATGTTACGGATTAGATCAGTTTTTGATTGTAACATTATGCAGACCTGAGACCATTCAGAGTTTATAGCGGGTACCATTGTTATCGTTCGACCATTACAAAGTTCCCATGACCGATGACTATCACTGCTTAACTCTATAGTATAGAAACATACGAACAATAGAATTTGGGTGCAGGCACGCTGCTTTTGGATTAAGTAATGTCCTTGTCTCCAAAGATTAATATTACTATTAATGAATAACTTAACTGAGACCAAAATCATCAAGGCCCTTTTTCATGCGAAGGGGCGAAAATTGAATAGCAACAAATGGAGTACTAGCTTTTGCCTTCGACTTCGAAATTGCGGATCAATAAGTAACCTATGTATTTTCTTGGGGTTTTAGCTTAGTCTGCACTCAATTTCATTCAAATCGGTTCAGTAGTTTAGCCGTGAAAGCGTAACAAACAAACAAATAAACACACTCATTACACGACTGCCCCAAAAAAAGGAGTGTTATGTGTTCAGGGTTAATGTATGTATGTATGTGAGATTCTTTATTCCACCATAACTTTTAAACGCCTGAACCGATTTAGATGTATGAGGTATCGTTACAATCCTTGCATCGTTCCGAGTAACATAGGCTAGTTAAAATAAAAAGAATCCTGTGTGGTCACTTTAAAACGTAAATTAATACCAGCCTCAATTATTTTTTTTCATGAATCCGATCGTGTCTGTGTTTATCGTCTAGAATTTGACAAGTAGATTTAAAAAATATATAACACTGTAAATAAAAAACCTCGTAAAAAAAACTGTCGAGTAAACAAAGTACAAATATGTGCAATTTTTGCAGGCGTGTTTTTGAATTTTTTAAATTATAATAGCTTGTTTTCGCATTTGAAATATTATTTTGGATGTACTTGGCGGCCTAAAGAGCTTTCAAACATAATGATAGATTAATAAAATGATTCGGAGCATGTCCTTACTATTTCTGTAGTTCATAGTAGTACGTGTTGCATCGTGCCCGCACCCACTTCGAACCAAGTATGTTTTCATACAAACTTCCTTATACAAAGACACAAGCAGCAAATTGATTTGAAATGTACCTAATTTACCATATATGGTTACAGGCGATGAAGATTTCCCGCGTAATCGATTGCAGTACCTTCGAGAAATCGGTAGAGGATGGTTTGGAAGAGTAAGTAATACGATTTTGATACATACTGTATTTATTGTCCTAAAAAATAAGGTCGTAGGGTCTGGCGAGATCTGGGTCTCGTCCTCGACAGCCGGTGGAGCTTCAAGGAGCATTTCCGACGTCTGGCTCCGCGATTGGACAGGGCTGGGGCTGCTTTTTGGCGGCTCCTGCCCAACCTCGGGGGACCAGGCGCCTCCTGCCGGAGGCTTTACGCCGGAGTCGTGCGGTCCATGGCCCTCTACGGGGCCCCTGTGTGGGCCCCTACCATCAGGCGGCGGCCACCAGCCAAGTTGGTGGCATGCCAGAGGGTCATGGCCATCCGGATGATCCGGGGATATCGCACGGTCTCCGGCGAAGCGGCAAGCCTCCTTGCCGGATTGCCGCCGTGGGATCTGGAGGCAACAGTCCTCCAGCGCGTCTACGAGTGGCGTGTGGACGCGCAGCGCCGGGGCGAAACCCCGCTGCCGCGGCAAATCGCGGCACTGCGGGGTGAGCTCCGGTGCGATCTCATGGCGGAATGGGAGATGCGACTGTCGCAACCCAAGTTCGGGCACGCCGCAATCGCGGCGATAAGACCCCTCTTTGAGGAGTGGCTGGAGAGGCGCTACGGCGTCCTCACCTACCGCCTGACGCAGGTCCTCACCGGACACGGTTGTTTCGGGAGGTTCCTGTGTCGGATAGGGCGGGAGGAAACGCCCGGGTGTCACCACTGTGTGGATCGCCCGGAGGACACGGTGGAGCATACGGTGCAGGACTGCCCCGCTTGGGCAGAGCACCGCCGTGTCCTCACGGAGGCGATAGGCGGCGGCGACCTCTCGCGTCCGGACCTGGTTCAGGCCATGCTCCGGGGCGAGAGGGAATGGGATGCAGTCACCTCCTTCTGCGAAGCTGTAATGCTAGCGAAGGAGGAGGCGGGCCGCGTGAGGGAGAGAACCACCTCACGCCCCAGCCGCCGCGGGAGACGCCCAGGGCGTCGGACGTCGCGAGGCGACATCCGGCCACCGTAGGCGCGGGCTTGCGGACGGCGAGTAATGGGTAGCTTGCCGTCCGATCAAGGACCAAGCCCGGGTCGACGGCGCGTTCTGTTCGCGCGCGCCTCAAAGAGCTGTCAGCACAGGGACGGGGCCCCCAACGGGGCCAACGCCTGCCGGGGTTGCGGGACGTCTTAACAGGATACCGTGGCCCCGGAACGTAAAGGGCAACAGAAGGAACAGGGTGGTTTTTTAGTCAGTAAAAGTCTGACAGTCCCTTCCGCCCCACCCAGGGCGGAAGGAGTCATTTGATGATTTTTACCACCTCAAAAAAAAAAAAAAAAAAAAAAAAAAGGGTCTGGCGAGGCTATTTCGACTGTGAGGGTAATGTAACTATATAAATAGTAGAATAACAGTTACAATCCAGCTTATTATTTGTAATTAACCTAAATGTGAATTGTGTACCTTTTTTTTTTAGCGTAATAAAGATTATTATTATTATTATTTTATATGCATATTGTATCTCGGGACCCTGAGGTCCCGGGCCTTTGTAAGGCGTACGAGGGGCCGGGGCCAACTCGCAGAGGCCCCTTAGGTAGCTTTATATGAAATGAGACACCAACCGACGATTATCCCTGTACGCACTAAGCAAGTGCACCCAAGAACAACCCCCGGTTGGTGCAGAACTATTACAGGACATGGAAACTAACAGTACTGGACTATGGGTATGGGTTGCTAAAGTGACTTGGTTACCTGAAACTATGAAGTGACTATGGCCCCTGCCGGACCTATGTTTGTATACATGGATAAAATGGCAGGGGGTGACTTGCACACTCACTATATGGGCCCCCTAAAATAGTCGCTAGCACTAAGTGACGTAGCGACAAGGGGGCAACATATCTTGAGGTGCTAGGGGATGGAGAGGTATTCCACGGCTATCGGGACAATCCCGGAAGTACGGTCAAGATCCCTACCAGCGTCTTACTGGAATACTTCCTCCCCCGAACACGAATGCTCTCGCGGGTTTCCACTCTAACCGGCTAATTAAGGCAAGATAGAGGTGGGAGGTCTATTCCTCGTCAGTGCTCACTCTAGCCGGCCAATGAAGGCAAGCCAGAGATGAGGAACAAGACTTCTCCCGGGAGTCAGGTCCGTGGGGTCGCTACTGCCCAACAGCTCGCCACAAGCTGCCCTGCGGGTTTATTATTATTATTATTATCCTACTGCAGGGCAAAAGGCCTCTGCGGGTTGTTCGAAAGAGATACCGCGCCCCCGGAACGCAAAGGGCACAAGAAGGAACATGGATGGGTTTTAGTCAGTAAAAGTCTGACACTCCCTCCCGCCCCGCCCAGGGCGGGGGAAGTAATTTGATGATTTCCCATCGGTAAAAAAAAAAAAAAAAAAGGGCAAAAGGCCTCTTCTTTAGCAGAGAAGGCACGAGCATTGATGACCACGCTTCCTCAAGGAGGATTGGCCATTTCAGACTTAATATTAATTACTAGCTTTTGTCTAGGACTTCGTCCTCGGACTTAAAATATAACTCGCGAATGGGTAGACCACTGCCTAAACCTTCGGGGATTACAGGCATGATGTTATGTATGTTATGTGTTCGTCCTCGGAAATATCGGTTATCGCGGACATAGACGATGAAGCGGAATAAAAATTAGCCAATGTCCTTGCTTGGGGTTCAGACTTACCCCGTGCCGAATTTCATCAGAATCGGTTCAGTGGTTTAGTCGTGAAAACCTAACAGACAGACTTCATTTCTGATATTAGTTATTACTATGGATCAATAAAGGATAAAATCATCAAAGTAAATAGGTTTGTATTTTCCATGCATAAAATATGATTTATGACATTTCATAGGAAATGTAATAAACTAAGAAGTGCACGTTCAATTAAATTTTAAATGCCATACTTTGATCATTATAATGGCCAACGTGATGATTATTTATAATCACGTTTCTCGATGTTATTGATGATTGTACTGACCAGTATAATTAGGCTCTTTACACGTAATTGCTTTAAAGATTAATAAGGCAGGGCATCGTTGCGAAAACTTTTACCATGAAAAAAAAAAACCATCTGTTCCATACGCATGGAACAACTGACACGAAGGGTTCTGTACTAAGTAGAAGATATAACAGTATTGCCATTATAGTATCGGACCAAAAAGGAAAAAAAAATCAGGTGCCTCTTAAATAGGGGAACGCCTTTCATTTGTTTTATTATTTGTTGGTATAGAGGCAATATTAATACACTTTCTGTAATTTTTTTTAACTCTTGTTATCACGGTTCATGAGATACAGCCCGCTGACAGACGGACGGACGGACAGCGGAAGCTATAGGAATATTACCTACGATAGATATGAATTCTGGGATAGAAATGTGTACTGAATTTATTGTATAACATATTATTTAAATATATAGTTATTCTTCATGGTTATTTGCGCAAAAATGGTCCGGGGTTCCTTCCAAGGGTTGTACAAAAGGATTTTTTTTTTGCAAATAATGATAGCCTGTATAAGTTAATACCTTGTCCATTCCCGAAACAAACGACACGCTGTTTGGTAACCACAAAGAATCCAAAAAAGCACTTTTATAGACATACATAAACTCACGCCTTTTTCACATGTTCCTGGTGCCTACCCCGGCACCAGGAACACCACCTGCTACTTTTATTTGACATCCATATTTTTCTCATATAGGTGGTCGAAGGCGAAGTGGAAGACAATGGTTCCACGAGCACTGTGGCAGTCAAGATCCTGAACCAGAACGCGAGCCTGGAGGACAAGGCGCGGTTCCTGGACGAAGGCAGGATGTACCGCGACGTACGTCATGAGAACGTTCTGGCGTTCGTCACCAAATGCCTGCAGGAGGATCCTTGGATACTGATATTTGAACTTTGTTCTATGGTAAGCATTACTGGCTGGAGAAGTAAATACATATATTTTGACTTTTAATTCTATTCAGTAACTTGACAGTTAAAGTGTTACCAAGTTTTGACAAAAAAAGATGGTGAGGGGGTGTAAAAATGAACGAAATGGCATGAACTTAAAAAATATATTTACTTTGGTATTAAATCATTCTTATCATTCGTTCCTTACGCAAAATCGTTCACTACCCCAACACTATTAGTATGCTGACATTATTTTTCTTTGAACTGTCAAGTTACTGAATAGAATTAAAAGTCAAAATATAGACAGAAGCTTGTTATCAACACTCAGCCAGTGGTCAACTGATGCCTGTTATAAGAAAATCCTTCACGACTTGAACTCTGGCTAGCAGTGAAGGATGGGCGTGTTTTCAAACTAATTTTATGTTTTTGAGCTTTAAATATTAGTCCTAAACTAAATCTATCACAAAAGCCCCGAGACAAAGAATCAAAATATTTTGCGTAAAATAAAGGTAAATATCCTCCACTTGACTTGATTACAATGTTGCTTCCTGACTGAGTCACTGGTTCTTGTAACTTGAGGATATCCGCTGCACTCATGAAACCCTATTTCCAAATTTGGTCAACTTTTTTTAAAATCTTTCTTGTCAACTTGCAGGATCTTCAACAGTACTTGGTAGAAAACCGTCCTAAGATGGCCATCCTGAACGAGGGAGGAGTGCCGCTGCGGCTCATGTGTGACGTCAGCTCTGCGCTCGCGCATCTGCACGCACGAGGCTATCTGTATGGGTATGTATCGACTAACCCGTAAGCTCTGGGCTTTATAAGGAAATTGCGTGAAAAAGATACAGGTAAACTTGACGTATAGCGCCATCTCTTTCTCGCATTAGAACCCAAGCTGAAACAACAATAATGTTGCAATTTATTTTACGCTCAAATGGTCATAAATTAGCTGTTTATTGTAAGTGCAATTGAATCTTGCAGTAATGCAGAGTAATCCAATTATTCTCACTATAAACTTATTTAGCATAGCAAAACGTTAACCTACGGTTTTTATTTCCAGTAATGTATGGTGTGGTTCGGTATTAGTGCGCGGTACAGCAGACAGCGCACGCGCCGTGCTGGGGAGATACGTGTCCGCTGAGCCGCCCTACGACCTGTCTGCGCCTGAAACGCGCATGCACCCGCCTGTATATACGGTACGATCCATACTATTTTCTTTTTTTCATTTTATGAAAACGGGGTATATTAACTTATGTTGAAAAAAAGGTGATCCATACTATAGTCCTGCCGAAAGGCATACAAAATATTGTCGTGTTTAAATAATTAATGTCATAATATAATTAACGACTGCCTCGTTGGTCTAGTGGTCGCAAGCGCGACTGCTGTGCATGAGGTCTTGGGTTCGATTCCCAGGTCGGGCAAAGTGTAATTGGGTTTTTCCATCAGGATTTTCTCAGTAGCAGCCTCGGAGTCTGGATTTGTGCCCGGTTGATGGCAATAGGCTCGCCCCCTATTACATGGGACTAAAAACATAACTGGCGAAATGTGGGTGTGCTAATGGGTACACCTCTGCCTAACCCTTCGGGGATTACAGGCGGGATGTTATGTTATGTTATGTAATATAATTATAAAACTAAAAAAGTAATATATAAAGTCGAAATAATTTCATTCTGTTTCCTAAATAAAGGTTCCGATTATGGCGAAGTTAGTCAAAGTGTACTAAATCACTTTGTAATGCAAACACGGGTGTATTATGCGTTAAATTTTGTTTTATAATTTCGTGTTAGTAGCTAACTCTGAATTAAGTTGCCTAATATAAATATAACATCCTCGAGCTCATTAGTACAACTGATTTTTAGCATACCTAAATTTTTTCAATGCTACGGAAGTTGCGGTTTGCGGTTTTAACAAAAAAATCCAATCAATCAAACGCGTCAATACTCATAGTTCGGACAAAGCTTACCGTGTACAAATAAGAATATTATCTTAGGTCGTATTATTATTATCTGAAAGACGCAATAGAAAAATGGAGTGATGAAGTAATCTACAGATCATCGCTTGGTCTTTCTCTCGCACATTAAAACTGACATTCATAATTCGGTCCCCTATACTTTCTATTTCTACTGCACCATGTGAATTTGAGTGTAAAAAATATATTTTTTTTTATCCCAGGCTCGCAGCGAGTCGTGGTCGCTGGGCACGCTGGTGTGGGAGGTGTGCGCGTGGGGAGGCGCGCCCGGCGCCATGCCGCCGCCGCTGCCCGACCTGCCGTGTCCCTACCGGAACCATCTGTGAGTCGCGTTGTTATACTCCTTTCTACCCACAGCTATGTGTAGATATAGCCGGTATAATATCGACGTCTATCGTCGACTCAAATTGTGTCACCTTAAATTTGTCATAATGTCGATGATCAAACTCGGTCCGGCGGTCCTATCTCTTTCTTTTGCGCATAAACTATCTCTGTTCTCATAATAACACGAGTTTATTGTTGCAGCTACCAAGTGATGCAGCTATGTTGGAGCACTAACCCCGAGGCGCGACCCACGTCTGCTCAAGTGTACGCACTCATCAATCATCTGTACAGCTCGCACCGCGACGCCAGCCAGCCGACGCACGACGACGGCTACGGCAGCGCCGACTTCGAGGAGCGCTGGCAACGCCTCAAGCCCAACACCATTCCCAAACTAGACGAGCACCGCGCCATCGTCCATGCGCCATCCACCTCCATGGCCTCACACTTCACCGCCTCCGAGCAGGAACTCAACCAACACATACAAGACTCACTCAGCGTCGATATGGACACAGCCGTCTCACGATCCAGCAGTATCATGTCCGACAAAGACATGTCCATACAAATTAAATCGGAAAGCTTAACCAACCTCCACGGCTCACTAGAAGACGTCCGGAACATCTACCTCACACACAACGAGACGGCCGCACTTGAATGCCATCAAGGTAATATCAGCTTCGAAGACGCCAGGGAGAAGGAACAAGACCGCTCCGACGCCTCCATGGACCCCTGGCTCAAAGACATCATAGCCGGTAGTACTGATGACGTCAGCTACTACAAAGATGTCAGCGACGTCATAAAGAATCTCGATAATATACTGAACTCAGAGAAAACTTCCAGTTCAGAGTCCAGCCACCAGGCCAGTCCTTCCAGAGACAATCTGAGCTTAGACTGCAAGAAGGATTACCCGATGCAATCCAGTATGGTCAAATCTCCTGGTATTACGAACTTCCAGAACATTCTAGATACTGGTTTCAGTTCAAAATCGGAAGACGCTGAGACTGGCGAGGATGATGACCTCGACCGGGATACTATAGGCACTCTGAGCCACTCGTTCGAACGACACAGCGAGGTCGACACCACCAGCCAACACACACTCGAAAACCTCACACCTGATACACCAATCAAGGATGTAGATGTCGTTACAAGAATTGAAATACAAGTCCAAGTAGAAAGAGATCATACACACGATATTATAGTTGATAATGAAACAGTTGAATCTGTGAATCAACATACTGAATTGCCAAATGATAACAAAATAGTGAGTAGTGATAGTGAAATACCCAAGCTGAAGGAATTATGTGTAGCGTCAATACCTAGTGCTAGTGAAAACGAACAATTGAACGTTAGAAAAGACTGTCAAACATCATGTGATAGTAACTTAAAAGAAATATGTACTGATATTAAGAATGAAACTAAGTCAATAGATGATGTAGGGAAGGTGAAGGAAGGTACACCTCGTGAAGTAGAGAATAAGGATTCTTTAGATAAGAACGAACTGGAACAAATGGTAGATGATATATTCTTGCCTATAATGGTGCATGGAATGTCAACTAGTAAAATAGAACAGTCACACGAAGAATTGTCTGAAGGGAGGGAAGGAGAGAAAACAGCAGATGTCATGTCTGATACAAATGTCGATAGTGATTTTGAAGAAGTCCTAGTTAGTGATCTCATAAAAGTAACTGAAAGTTCGAAATCCCTTGAAGACTCTAAAGAGGACAGTTTAGGAGAATTAAGTGATTTAGAGCCCTCGGAGCTCCTTTCCCCAGAACAGACACCTGAGCCAGTACAAAGTATGAATATTATTGAAAGTTCTATCTTGAATGAAACAAAAGAGACTGAAATACCAACAATCATAATAGAGGAAGTGAAATCTCCATCGCCAGAATTGCCACCTGAAATAGTACAAAATATTTTTAAGGAAGAAAATGATAATGAAACTGCCACAGTCAAAGATGAAATTGAAAATGCAATGAGCGAAGACAAAAACAAATCTATTATCAGTAGATTAGAAGACAATCAAACTACCACTGTTACTGAAAAAAGTTATACTCCTGTAGAACAAGTGATAAATGAAGTTGGTGATTCTGTATACCATCAAAGTATTTGTGAAGGTGTTCCACCTGAAATTCTTCAAGATACAAAAAGTAATGCCAATTTTGTCACAAAACCTGAAACAAACATTTCCAATGAAGTTTCAGATTTTATTATGGAAGAAAGGAAGATTGCAATGTTACATGAAGTTAAGAGCGTATCTAATGTGCAAGTAAATCTTCCAAAAGACGATATAATGAATAAAGATTTCGATGTCATTAGTGAAAAGGATCTAGAACCTTCTTTAGGTGAATCACATAATAAGGGAATTACAATGTCACATGATATAAAGAATGAATCGAATGTGCAAGTATATCTTCCAAAAGACGATATAATGAATAAGGAGTTCGGTGTTCTTACTGAAAGGGATCTAGAATCTTCTTTAGGTGAGCCACATAAAACAGTCAATGTCTTGCCACAAGTCGAAAATAATGTTGCAGTCGAAAAACCAGCAGTGAAACATTTATTTCTAGGGAATGAACACGAGAGCACGAATATCACTGAATATTCAAATATAGTTGATAATGTCTTCCCTTGTGCTGAAATTGATACAACTTGTGCTCCTACCATTGCTGAAGAAATACTAAACGTTATTAAAAAGATTGCACCATTGGACAGTAATATTCTCGAAGAAATTCTAGGTACACAGTCTGGTGTAGAATCTGTCGTCGACACAGAAACGGTTGAAGATCTCAACGAAACCTTTACTGTCACTAAAGAAAATGAACACAAAGACGTCCCTTTAGTTACTGATATAGAAAGAAACAATGCTGACACAATTGCCATTAACAAAATGGAGATGGGTGAAGCTTACACCACAAAAGAAGACACAAAAAATGTATCCGAGGAAGGGTCTTTGTCCAAAATGGAACCAACAGTATATGAAAATTTTACCGTCCCTAAACCAGAACGAGAAAGTATTGAAAAGTCTATAATATCTATTTTAGCCAATGTAAGCGTAACACCGTCAAGATTTGAAGATGAAATAGATAACAACGTTCTTGTCAGATCAGCAGAAAAAGTTAATGCAACATCTAATATTGAAAATACTTCCGAAGAGAAAAAGCAAAATGCCGATGTTAATATACCTAGGTCTGATAATCATTTACTCACAGATGGTAGACCTGTATCAAATGCCAGCACAGTATACATGGATCTCATTAACGATACAAATAACGAAATACTAAACGATAACGCCTTAGATAGTAACATAAGAGACGTTATCAAATCATGTCTAGAGGGTTCCAGCACAGACAACACCTGCTCTATGGTCAGGAACGAATCTACAGAATACCTAGATCCACCCAGTTTTAGTGTAAAAGAAGTTGATAATTTCTTACATATGGAAAGAGTATTCAACTCGCATAATGCTGAAGTTGTATCAAGTACGCCTTTAGCCAGCGACAGTTCCGTAGAAGTGAACAGTACTATCGAAAACTCCATCAAAGAAGAAACTCAAATAATGTCTGAAACTAAAGTACCAGATTACGGAATGGGAATGTCATTCACCAAATTGGAGCAGAAATATGTTCCTGATAGCTTGAGCCCTTTTGAATCTCCCACCAAAAGTCACCACACTGATACGTATGATGAGAATAGCTCAGTAGTTCTAGGCCCTTTTGAGAACTGCACTCTGGAACTGTTCAAAGGAGTCAAATCAACTGAACTAGTCGATTTACCGAAAGAAGAGTTGTTAGCATTCTCTTCGAACTTCAGTGAGATGAATCTCGAAACTCCATCTCCTTTAAGGGACGGGAATTTCCTTAACGAAGTACCAGACATAGTGCCCGATGATCTACAATTTGATGATATACAAAGTGTGAGTGAGAAACAGTCGGACCCTCAGACTGAGACCGACAGCGGAAACTCGGGAACAGAGAAACGCATATCTCCATCAACACCTCCGAATTCCCCTGGAGTGTTCCTAGCATCGACGTCACAGCAGAAATACGTCGTGGACATCGACCTAACTCCTGAACCAGCACCTGTCTTAGAACCTGACCTATCACTCCAGAAAGAGTTAGAACTGAACCAGATAGAGTTACAAATCACTTCGAAGCTAGCAATGGCTGAAAACGAAAATAACATGAATATTGAGTACTCTGGTCCGTTGACAGTGGAAGGTATAGTTTCTGATGAAGAGATGATGCTCAGGGAAAGTGATGCACTACCCGAGTCTTATTTGGCGGGTAACGGCGGATCTGTAGAGGATCTGAGAGAAGATTTGACGTTAGATGAGGAGTGCGTCAAAGCGTTGAGAAATGAACTGGAACTGAAGTTGCCTTTAGCTCAGGTGAGTTAACAACTATTATTTATTATATATTTATATTTTTGACGCGATTTTTTAATATCCTTGCAGTGATTCATAATATGTTATGTAACTGCACTGTCCCAAAATTAACGTAAGACGACTCGCGCAAAAGACGAAAAGACGCACAGAAATCGTCTAGAAAACAAAGTATGAATAATACTTATCTGGGATTAAAACTTATCAATCAGTAAACGTCAGCGTATCGAGCGGTAGCAATCAATCGCGAGAAATGGTTAATTCGCTTATCCTTGTGCAGTGATAAACCCCACTTGTTATTTCTTATTTGTGAAAAATAACACTGTGACTACTTCCTATCTGATGAAAAAGGGGAATTTTTATTAAATAATTTAAAGAATGTGAATCATTGGTAAAATTATGAAAAAATGTGTTTGGATTTTTCAATGGAAGAAATGAAACAGGTACCTTATGTTGTGACTTGGAATACTAGAGATTTTTCAATTACTACGTAATTTCCTTTTGTACTGTCTAGTTCTGATTTATAACAAATGAGAAGAAAAATTAACGTGTATGTATTTTAACGGCGCAGACGCACATGCTTTTTTGGTGGCGCAAAAATACACGTTATTGAAGATATTTACATCAATATTTTAGTCAGCATCTAACTAATATATATTAATTGATTGTTGTGTCAGATATTCTAATTAAATTATGTTATTTCTTCTGTTAAGTAACCGCCACATCGCTTGCCCATAAAAAACTCACGGCTGTACTGGTACTATCCAAAGTACTCGTTAAACATTGTAAAATAATTATAAAAACAGTAAATAACAAGAATGATGTAACGAGCAATTAAAGTGTGGAAGCAGACCACTACATAGTTGGGAAAAGGCTAGGCAGATCAGATGATGTAACAAATAATTCTACAATAATGTGAAGTTCGGCTGCAGGCCATAATAGACAAAAAAATATTATTTTTACTTCTCTTTGAAACGGTTTTTTTAATTACTATTACAGACCCGCATTTTACAAATCTTTATTTCAATACGCCCCGCAGGTAGCCGCTATCGAGCCTCCGTGCGAACAGGAACAAGAATGGACGGCCGAGCTGCCGCCGCCGCCCGAGCTCATCGTGAGCTACCCGGGAGCGCTCAGTCCTATTGCGGAGGAGACCGGACAACAACTGTCGGCTTACGAGAACGATATGAATTGTAAGTGAACATTATTATTAATATGATAATATGCATAGCCAATCGGCAAGTGCTCGGAATTCATTTGGACCTACTTACGCAAAACGGAACTAACCCACACAATGAAAGGTTTGAGGAAAAGCCATTTTTGTGTCTAAAGTGTGCAAAAAAAATATTAAATATAATTTATTCAGATAACATAACTGGCGAAATGTGGGTGTACTAATGGGTACACCTCTGCCTAACCCTTCGGGGATTACAGGCGTGATGTTATGTTAAGTGTTATGTTATTCAGATAAAAAGCCATTTTTCTCAAAGCTTTAATTGTCTGGGTTGGTTCCATTTTGCGTAAGTAGATTCAGTTGACCCTTGTTAATTTTTGATTTATTATTTATTAGCTTTAACGCGCTTCTACGTGAAAGTCAAAAGTCAAATACGTTCTTAGCATAATCTCTTACCTCCCAAATTTTAGCTTCATAGGTCAAGTTGTTGAAAAGAGGCCTTTGCCTTGCAGTTGACAATAATAGACAGGTTAAGTAGTTTTTCAGATTTCGTGTTTAACCTGTGTGCGATCTTTCACTATATATGATTATATTAGCGCCTTATACACATAAGTACTAGTAAAAACATTCTCTCAAACAAAAATTTCACTATGACTTATTTGTCACTGTAATAGTATAATCTCTAGATAATTGGGAGCCATTTAATTAATACCATCGGTACTACAAGAGTGATTTACAGAATTACATCAAGTTGATGACCAAACCAACTTTAATCTACTGAATTATAGAACAGCATCAGCGTGTCACATTTAACCCATAATAAATAATAAACTTTTGTCGCAGGGAACCTATCAACCCGCACAGAGTCATCGGAGAGCTACCCCGAGCCGTGCAACAACAGTACTGATGACGTCACCGAGTTGCCGACGGGTGCACAGAGCGGCACCCATGGGAACTCCACATACACGATACAGTCGCGAGATCCATCTCGTGAGCCGTCACGAGACGCACGAGACGACACGTACACACTGCACAGGGATCTCGACCTTGCTAGCAGTAGAGAGTGAGTATATATTTGTAGAAAATCAGGATGCTTAATTACAAGCGGTAAATGTTGATGGAGGTTGAAGTACGGCGCATTGATTTTTGTTGGTGAATTGTAACACAGTCAGTTTTAGATATGAACTTGAACACAGCAGTACTTTTCAGCTAAAAGATAGCAGTATATAAACTATTCTCGTTTAGAAATGTTTTATATATGTCGTATATTCAGACTGACTTAGCTATAATTTCTCTGCTCATCTTTCAAGGGGAGAAGGTATTTGTACGATTTGGCAAATAAAAGCATTTTAATTAACGATTAGAATGACATTGACTACCATCCTATGGAATGCATAAAAACAGTCATATCGAAAGCGAACGATCATAATCGTCGTTATCTAATAGGTTATTTAAATGGACTCATATTCAAGACCGACACGCGAGCTATTCGATTACGAAATGATGCGGCGTTAATTAAACGTTTATTACTTGTAAAATTGCAGCAATTAGCAACTAAACGTCATTCGAAACTACAGGCTTCCAACAACAGGTGCGTCATAACTCTAATCTATAAATTATCAATTTACAGAATTACAATGAGCGCAGACAGCTTGAACGCCAGCCCTTTTAAGAAAATCATACCCGACGCCGACGTCGAATCACCGATCGACGACAAAACGTACACGAAAGAAGAAGAGAAAGAGTCCTTAGAACGGATATCGCAAGTGTCGCCCTTTCTCCTGAGCCCCACCACCGACACGTCCGCTCCAGACACCGACAACCTCGACAATGCCACGGGAGTGTCAACCTTATCCAAAACTACCCTCCCCACAGACGCGAAGCTGTCCAAACCGTCCGAAACGCAGTGTCTGTCCAAAGCCACCAGCATAGACTCGTGGTGCTCCAATGACACTCTGTACAACGTCGAGGAGAATTTTGACGACCTTGTCATGGACCCGGACGTACCGGAATTCGAACCGGAAAAGGAGGAGGGGAATAGCGAGAGTACGGACACCTTAACACACAACGATGATGACAAGGAAGCCAGCCATTGTTCGACTTACATCATACACGACAGCAAGTCAGATGCCTGCGAAACTTTCTCCCCGGACTCGATAACCGCCAATGATAACTATACGTATACGAAAGTGAAGACTGAGAACGCAGGCACGACGCCGTCCGTTTTAACCAAGTCAGATTTAAACGATTCTACAAAAAACACGACTAAAGACTTGGCCTACGGAACCCTCATGTCGGGGATGCCATCATACTCAAATTGTACTACAGAGGTCGCGTCAGGGTTTGATGACTGGAAGTTGGCTCAACCAGAGCTGGTAAGAAAGTCTCCCATGCCCGGAGAGGCAGACATGACGCCGCCTAACCCGGCTGAAGACAAGGTTACCGATATCACCAGCCCGCAGCTGGACACTGAACCTTGTCTCAAGAAAATGGAAAGTGTCGACATTTCCTGCCTACATGACAATCTCATAGACAGCCATAATAGGACTGAAAATGCTGAAAGTCAAATTCTCCTAGCTAACACCGACAGTCCGAACGACAACTACAAAAATATGCTGCCATCTGTAACGAGTACGCCTCTTGTCGACCTTGTCGATGTCGACGACAACGTCGAAGGGATACCCATGAGACTGCCCGAAGGTAACACGGAATCTCCCGAAGACAGCGGCAATGTACCGAACTTCCAGACCTTCCTACAGTCCGCCGAGGTCAGGCCGCAAGATTTGTCCTCGAACGCGAGTAACGAATGCACAAACCAAGACACAGAGGTGCTACTAGAGGGAGATAGCAAGACTTTTAGCAGGAACAGCAACCGAGACAGCTTAGCCGTGTCCGAACGTACGCCGACGTATTCCGACTTCGAAAACTCGGCTGTGTCGAAACCTCAAGACTCGAAAGATAAGTCTAGTCAGAGCATGGAGAGCGGAATCAGTTCGGAGGATTTTCAGAGATTTGAGACCTCTGTGAGGAGCCGTCCTCAAGATTTGTCATCGTTAATCGATGCCAGCTCCCTGCTACTCAAGAGTGAGAGGATGTCGAGTGAACTCGCAATGGGTTCTCTGCCCACAGACTTTGATCAGACTAGTCAGTCAGAAAGCCAAGAAATCGCGAACGAGCCGCAATCTCAAACGAGTCCGCCTATCGTTACGAATTTAAATGAATCTCACAGCTTAGTTAATTTTAGAGAACCCAATTTTTTAATAAATTTCGATGCTGACGATGAGACCGAGCAACCGCATTCGATTATTATAACCGAAACTACGATGGATGCGTTCAAAGAGAGTCCGAACAGGACTTACGATTCTTCGGACGTGAAAATCCTAGATGTGAATCATTCCTACGATCCCCACACTAGTAGATTTCAAGCGCACGACGATTTCGAAAAACTACTAGAAAACAAAATAAATGGGGAAATAGATTTGAACGAAGAAGAAAATCTAATCAACTCTGAACATTTATCGCCGAAAGTCGAGACCGTATCAGAGAAAACTGATACAACAAACAGTATATTTCTAACCGAAATACACAGAGCGACTCCAAACACTTCGAAATCGAACGAAAAGAGTCGTAAAGTGAACGAAGTAAACTGCAATGGTGGAAGCGAGAAATTCGCTACGGTGAACTTTCTTAACGAGACGTTTGAAGAACTGATCGAGAGTAATGTAGATGATGAAACTAAAGACTTGAAGACTGAAGATCTTCCACCAAGTGAAGAAGTAGCTCCCGACAGTTTAAAACCTAAAAGTCCTTTATCAGAAGAAGTTGATGTTCTGGAGAGTCCTAAAGAGTCGAAGAGTATAAAGGATGAATTGCAAGAGATTGGTGAGCTAACGAACGGAGTCGCTGCTGAAAATGATAGGATGACGGTGGTCACGGAAGATTTTCTGCAGAATGAGAAGAAATTCTGTACGTTAGATTCTTATTTTCCGATGCTGAGTGATATAAGATTCACTGGTGAGTTATTTTCTTAATTTACTTATTACAATTTCCGCCTATTATTTAAAGCCTAGTTTCAAGTTTCAACGTCTGCCAATTACATTAAAATTACGGTTGGTTTCTGAACCGAAAATCCTACACAAAATATCTCTAACAAATTGTCACGCACGCATAACCTGCTGTGATTATATTGAAATGTTAATAGCCAATCAGATCACTTGACTTTAATTTTGACTTTATAATTTTAAATCCGAGTCATACAAAACAGAACCGTTCTAGCATAATAATTGAATTTAATGGTCATAATTGAATTGAATAGTCAAAATAAAAGGCACTAAAAATAAATAACTGCCTCGTTGGTCTAGTGGTCGCAAGCGCGACTGCTGTGCATGAGGTCTTGGGTTCGATTCCCAGGTCGGGCAAAGTGTTATTGGGTTTTTCCATCGGGAATTTCTCAGTAGCAGCCTCGGAGTCTGGATTTATGCCCGGTTGATGGCAATAGGCTCGCCCCCTATTACATGGGACTATAAACATAACTGGCGAAATGTGGGTATACTAATTGGTATACTTCCGCCTAACCCTTCGGGGATTACAGGCGTGATGTTATGTTATGTAAATGAATAAATCAAAATAAAAGGCACTTTTAAACGTCATTTACAAGACATTTTACCTTTCTCCTCCAGGCCCAGCAACAGAAATAATGAGCACATCATTTACTCAAGACTCCCCAACTGAGCCCACCTCACCAGAGAGCGCAGACAAGCGGGACACCGCGGCGGAGCTACTGAAGGAATGGGACAGCGACTCAGATTCCCATACCAGCAACTCGTCCAGCGGGGAGTTTATATGGAAGGTAAGTTGGAAGGGCGTGTCTGTGTGAGGTGAGCAGTTTGGTTGGGTGAGACTTGGTACAAAGTGTTTGTTAATATTTGGTTGCATAAGTTGGGATTGACTTGACTGTAATTATTTCCTATATTTCTTATTTACAACTTAAAACCAGAATTACCTACATATTATATTTAAAATATGTAAGATAGAATATGTATATATGATGTATTAAAAATACCCATTTGGTATTTGTAATTGATTAATTAAAATTAATTTTCCTATACATGAATTGTTATTAGCATGTCTACATATTAGGATAAAACACGTTAATTCAATATTTCTTATTTGAATGATCTGTATTAAAATGGCCGACTAGCCATTGGATTAGCTCCCACAATCAATACCATAAACAATATTAAGACAAACCTGTCTTAAAGCTTTATCCAACACTTGTAATGGTCATTCCAAACAAAAATCGTATGCAAAATTGCACGCCTTGACGCAGAATTGCGGATCAGCTCCTATACCAATACTTCAAAAATGTTCTGAACAGTGACCAAGTCTCGCGCAACCAAGCATCCTGTATTAAAACCTAAGAAGGTGTGAGATTTCGCGGGCTACTGTGACTAAAGCAATGCTAAAAAAATGTGAATAATGTAATGGTGTGGATACTCTGTAGTTTCTCTCCCTGCTTGACTTGGTCAATACCAAATCTAGATTTGAGATGACGTTTAACTTGATAGCTCAGTAAAAAGGTTTTTGAAGAAGTTGTGTTGGCTATGGTCTTCATAGACAATGCTTTTGTATCATATTCTTGTCACTAACTTGTATATTGTGCTTTGATTTTTGAATATTTTAGGGTGCGTTCCAACCTAGAGCATTTGCACGTCGCTAGCATTCATCTACGTATTTGAACAGTAGGTACATTGAAATCAAGCATTTAAAGCAATTTGTACAACCATATGAAAATGCTCGCGGTTTGGACGTACCTTTATGCAGGCCACACAACTAACTACACTTTGTAAATAATTATAGATCTGCGCAAGTAATTAATTAACGTGTGTAGAATGATTAGCACTATTTTTTTCGAGCCATTTACGGCCACAACGACGTCACACTGACTTGTGCAAGCTTTACGCAAGTATATCGTTACTTGTGTGACCTGCATTAGACACAAATTCATATAAAATTGTTATAATAAAACCGAGCTATCAAGTTAAACCAATAAAGAACTTATATAGCAATTCCAATTATAATAAAGTCGGCCCTCGCTTCTCTGAACTATACAGTTTAGCTCCCCGTAATTGTATTTATACAGATGTACATGAAACCATTGTTATGCCCCGATATGGTCGCTTGTGCTGGGTATGGGAGATGTGATGTCAACGCTGTGTCAAAATCAGCCTGATTTTGCAACAGTCGCATAACTTTTACCTGAAGAGGAAAAAGCTGTCATACATTCATATTTATCCCTCCTTTAAAGAGTTATCTGATGATTGAAAAATCGGCCCTGAATATAAATCATAATATAGAAATCATTTTTAAAGATATTCCTATTCATTTATTTGCATACCATTATGGTATAAAAGAAATCATCTGCCTTTTCTCAACTATGTTGGAGTCGGCTTTCAGTATAACCTAGGAGTTAAATTATTAAAGATTTATAGGATATGAATAAAAATAATTTCTTATAATCCTTGATGCAATTATTTTTCCTTACTTATTATATTATATCTGTACAGAAAATTTTTGTTTTAATTTTTTTTTTATTTCCTGCAAAAATGCTGCACTATTTCCTATATCATTAATATTTAGTATAATGACATCACTCTCTCACAAACCACACAAGTCGTACATGTATATAAATATGGGTGTCGGTGTGGTGTGCATGTGACGTGACTTGTGTGTGTGCTAGGACGGCGACGGCCACGAGACCGCGGTCGTACCATCCACACACTTCGACCACGTAAGTCTTTATCTCCTATGTGTTTATGTATGCCTGGTACTATTTTTGCTTGCTTGCTTTGGAAAGGCTGGTTAAATTTGATGTTTTTTAAGTTAATCAAATGTTGTTGTTTTTTTTTTCGTTTTAGAAATTGGTTTACGACTTTTTCTTTAAAAATACGCAGTGTCACTTTTTCTGTCGTACAATTTAATCAGCATTTCATGTCATTTTTTAAAATTTTAGATTTCATTTTGGGTTTGCATCGTTATGTAATGCAACATGCTTTATTAAGGATATTATGCCGCAAAGTATAAATTGTTGAAATGTTTTATTTTTTGTATGTAGTTTAGGTATCCATTACAAAACATTATCAACTCATGAAGTATCGTTTGTCTTGCAAATCGTATCGTTACACAGGAAAGTTCATTTGTAATATTCAGTATTGATCATTGTAATATTTTACTGTAAAATTTCTCATTCATAGTCTTCTCAATCATGTTGGGTTCGTCCTAGTCTCATCGCGGTTGAAAATCAATTTCCATTTGTTTTTATGAGCTTAGTACTTGTCACTTACTCTAACACCTTGCGTGTAAACATGATGAATTAGTGCTTACGCGCTTATTACACTACTCAATCGATAGGGCCTTATTGATAGAGTGGGCGTATCGTGGCAAGTGCAGTCGGGAGCACCCGGTTGACTTAGCGGTAGCGCCTATCTCTCTATCTCTTATTACACTATCCTACCAAGGAGATAGGGACCCTACCGATTGGGTAGTGTAATAAGCGCTGACCTGGTTCATTAGCGACAATTTAAGCCAACAAGACACATGCCAGGTACTAAGCTCGTGTGAACAAGGCATTATTATTACTTCACAACGATACGAATTAACTTAGAAAACCACATTCCACTCACAGCAGCGAACAGGCGAGTCTCGCAACAACAGTGGCGGTGACCGCCACGGGTCTCCTCCTGGAGGCTCGGCCGGCTCGGGGGCTTCGGACGCGTCCGCAGACTCTGGCTCGGGCTCCGAAGGCGATGAGGTCGAGTTCGTGCCATCGTCGTGGGACTGCCGCGCAGCACCCGCTAAGTCTTCGCTAAGGAGCTTGGAGCAGGCGACACCCGTATGTATTCATAAGATATGTATTGTAAGGGTAACTCTTTTTCCGTCATGGTAACATCTCACGTCATCATGAACTTCACAAAGTTTTTTAACTACAGTGAATATTTCAAAGATTATATTATTCCAGAGATTAGCCAAAACAAACAGACAGACAATAAATGAAAATGTTATTTTGGTGCCGTATACACATACATTCATATGCATGTGGTAAAAAGCGGTTAAGTTAATATTACGAACAGACATTTCAATTTATTTATTTGTGTAGACTGTAGATAATCTTAAAATAGTAATGTATTGTGTACAATAGATAAGATTATCTCAGAATCTATAACAATCTAACTATCTAATCGTAATAATGACGTTTATTTATTAGAAACAAATCATCTATTAATTTAACTTTAAGCACCTTTACAATTGTTTTAATCCGTAAAAGAATTATTATTATTAAAAAACCATATAATTTTGCATGTCGCCTTTCTGACTTCTCAGATGAAGAAGAAATTCGCTCAAATAGATGATTTTGTCGAATCAATATAAAGAATTCATGTGGGAATATCAGAAACTGAGCATGATTTTAGTTCATCTCGAAATATAAGTCATATAATTAAATTTCTAACTAAAGCATAGTCAAAAATAAGGAAGGAAACTAATGTGTTTATATTTATAACACATGATTGGTTATGTTTATAATTACGTATATCATTGACTGATGTAAGCGTGCTATAGTGTCACAGCGCGATATAATATGCTGTTGCATTGTGCGAGTTAGTTTGAAATGTTGTCTAGTGCCGTTCGCTACGCTATAGCACAATAAGAAAGTACGTAAAATATCCTTGTTCTTGAAATAGATCGATCTGCAATAATCTCTGGGTTTGTCTGTTTGTGTATATATGTTTGTAGCCGCGACACAGGAGAAATTCATATAGTGGGGCAACGTGTGATAAAAAATCTCTTGTTATTAGTGTTGTTAATGACGCTTTTGGATCAAGTCTACTGGTGTCCTGTCGCTGCAAACTGTGGTTCTACGCCTAGTACACGGGGTGCAAAAGTAAACTTAACATAACTTTTTTTTCACGTATGATTGAATAAACGAAACAATTTGTGAAATGCATTACTCTTTCTTTTCCATAGTTAGGTATCCCGTAACTACGCATACTAAAATACTAACCATCAAACTAAGTCACCTTGAGCAATTTTTTACTGGGAAATTATTTTTTTATTTTAGTGAAAAATTACTCTATTTGTCCTCAATGTAACGAATACAAAACATGTGCTTTCGGGTGCATGCAACAGCATACGGGTCGTAACAGTATTTCAAGTTTAGTTAAAACATTTAAAATCGGTTTTCGTAAAGAACGTGTCAAAAAGTTGGAAGTTTGACCTTCTATATCTACGTAACAAAAAGAAAAAAACATGATGAGAAGAACATGTCACTTTCGACTACGTTAAGAGATTTTTTTTAAATTCATATATACATAAAGAACGTTATTTTCCCAGGACAACAAGAAGCGCGTGGTGTTCAAGCGTCAGAAGTACCACTGTGTGTACGAGTACCCGCGGGAGGTCGCTGACATCGAGGCGCATTCCCCTGCCGCCTATCTACCCGACTTGTCTACATACACAGGTAAGTTAGATATTAAACTTTAACTATAACCTTTTAACTATATACCTTCTCTTGTATAGGCACGAGATTTATAAGTACCTATGTCTGGCTAATGAGAAAGATAAAGAAAGCGCGAATACTATTTTATAATTTTTTCATCAAGGATAACGACATGGTTGGCGCAATAGCCGACTGATTGGTGCTACGCTGCGTGTCATGTTTTCGAATCCCGAACGGAACAAATATTTGTTAGACCCACAGGCCATGTATATGTTTGTAAATATACATTACATACATTACATTATAAAACATTGCTTGTTAGTATTTCGAAATCTAGTTTCCTAAATATTGTAAAATGATTTTTTGTGGTGAGAAATAAACAATTTTATTTATATTTTTATTTTTATTTTATTAAGGGAAAAATTCCG
The DNA here is from genome assembly GCA_949774945.1 of Hoplodrina ambigua. Taxonomy (NCBI): domain Eukaryota; kingdom Metazoa; phylum Arthropoda; class Insecta; order Lepidoptera; family Noctuidae; genus Hoplodrina; species Hoplodrina ambigua. Next base: position 12,503,997 of record OX458974.1, on the reverse strand, counting down.
AGTGTGGAGAACACTAAAAGAAAATGTTATTTTGAGTTCGTTCGTCTCTATAATAATACAGTAGTGTTTAACTGGTCAAGCATCACTTCCCAGTGTTTCTGCAAAAGAGAATATATGATTTACAGATAAATGTGACAAATTCAAATTACTTAAACCCGACTCTTATTATTTTATAGAATGGGACCCGACGAGCGCGGAGGACGCTGAGCTCGGCTACGGACAACTGTTCGGTGGGCCCAGCCCGCTCGACCTGTACCCGCTCAGGGCCGGCATCGCATTTGGAGCTGGTGCGTATTTTATTATCTGTGCCAATATTATAAAGGAATAAGTTTTATTATCTCTGGTAAAACTGATCACTGATAGCAAATCACATTATTGCCGAGTGACATAGGCGTTGTATGGTAGACTTTTATTAATATCTCAACAGCAGGGCATTCGGCTGCTGCGACAAATGTTACATATAACGGTGCTTTGCCCACAGATTACGACGAAGACTTCTTCATATCGTCGTCAGCGCGCCCCTTCGAGAGCCTCGGCATCATGTCGACCACGAGCCAGTTCTTCCCGGGCAAGCACATGAAGCCGTCGCTGTTGGACCGAGATCTATCAGATGACCTCACAGAGGACTTCCCGCCTCCGCCCTCCCCTCTGCCCACCACAACTTTGATGCAAACCCGCACACCCTCCTTGGACTTCACCACACCAGACTCAGGAGTCGAAGACATCACACCAGGCTCCACAACAGATGAAGATTTCAAAAAGAAACTTCCAGAAACAGAACTCACATGGAGGCCGGTCGATAGTGCCAGCTCCAGCGAGTCCGTCAGCCCGAGCTCCCCGGGGGGCGAAGCGCTGGGTGGTCTCCGGCACACGAGAGATAAACTTAAGCTGGACCTGCCACCCAGCCCGCACATACCATCACCACGACACAACAGAGTCTTCAATTTCGTCCTCGACAAGCCGAAGCGACGGGAAGACCGACCAGCCGAAATCGGCTCAACACCTCTCGTCATGACCGACGACACGCCAGTAGTCACCACGTCACTACCCTTACAGAAGGATTGTGAGGACCTACCAGTACCAGAGCCGACATTCTCGACCTTCGGCAAGAGTCCGCCCAAAGTTGAGCCCGAACAGAAGCTGATACTCACCGACGAGGTCGAAGAAAACAACACAGAGGTCAAGGACGAGAGTCCCAAGGTCGTAGAAGCTGTCAAGGGCGAAGGGACAGTTCTCGACAGTGGAGATGAAGACTCCGGCATCGAGAGCAGCTCCAAGGCTACCCTCGAGCGAAACAAGACAAACGTCTCGTAATTAGAACAAAGTAGCAGTAGTTTTGTATAAATAGGTACTGAACGATAGATCTGAAATACTCGTAACTGAAACTTTGTCAGATGAATAAAGTGTAAGGTTACGTTAAAAAGAGAAGGAAATATGATAGTTTGGATTACACTCGGTATCAATTAGTGCGAACGTAAATCAATTTGAGAAGGTTATTTAAATATTTTAACTTAGTAGTTCTCATTTTATGAATGTACCTTCTTTTATTAGTACTAAAATACCCTGGCCTGGCTCTAATTCAAACTAACAATTTCATTTCTCGTGGTGGTTTTCAGAGCCCCCACAAGTACGCGTCGAACTCAAGTCGACGAATTATTGCCATTATTAAATAAAATAGTATTACAATCAGCAAAAAGTATTAAATGCTGGACATAAACTTGATATACATACATATCGGAATTATGGACATCCATGTTTTATAGCCAATCATTACAGAATCACCGAGTTAGGAAAACTTGACGTGTTTTTAACTAATTTCATTTAATTCTTTCATTATCTTTCTGAACAATTTTTACTGTTGGAAAGTTGTTTATGATAAAAATTTCGCTTCGCCTTTTACAAAGAAAAATGCCTTTGGAGATTAACTACGGAAATCTTAAACCTAAAAATATTAATAAATCATTAAAATTAATGTAGATAAACCACGTTGGAGTTTCCTAACTCGATTCCATACACAGCATTCACTGAACTGATTGCTTCGTCCAGACAGGCTTAAGAGCGACTCGGCTCGTCCGATGATCACACACAAAGGTACAAATTGCCATCAATTATATCTAAATCGCTTTCATTATCGCGTAAGTTAAGGCTTTGATACTTTTTACAAAACAGACAGCCTAATTTTATGAGATCAGTCGCGTCCAGCAGGTTTTTGAGACACATTTTTGTTAGATCTTAAGTCGCGTGCGAAATGATTTTGTTTGGTGCACGTAGAATTGTTGAATTGCAGTAAAAATCATACGTACTGTATTTAAAACATAATGGATTCTCTAAAGTGTATTCGGAGTCTGCACGCCGCTGTATCTCTGCACGCGGCTAATCCGACTTTACACTCATTAGTGGTCCCGGCTCCGTGTGAGTTACATCCGTACTAATTAGTTAATTCTCAATCATTTTATATTTGTAATTAATGAATTGTAGGGTACTTGCCTATCACATTGGTCTACAATGTAGGCAGCTGATCGTCGTACTTGTTAGAATGTTTCATACGTAACGTTTTTTACTCTTATTTCGTATGTTGTAGTGATAGTATACGCTCGCGTTGCGTTCGAGGTACACGTCCAATAAAATTATAATATGTTTTATGTATAGTATTGTATGATTCCCACCAAAATTACTTATTATTTTGATATTATATGAACAAGAATGTTGTGGCGTTGTGTGGCGTCCCCGGCGTGTGCCCGAGCGCAACAAATATCTCAATGTCTAAATTACATGTTATTTGTGACGACCTATTACTTTACGCACAAGTGAGTACGCATCTTCCATCTTTTAAACCTCAAAAAATGTCTAAATTAAAGCGTTTCGGTCTACGATTGAGGTTAAAAAGCCAATTCTTAGTTAAGTAAAAGTTTATATTAGATAAGTGTAGTGTTAGATGTAACAAGTTGTGGTGATAGATCGACATTGCGTATTACGTACACTCAGCAACAGAATGTCTAGCTTCACTCGTTAAATTCCCAGTTATTATTTATTATTATTGATTGTAACGCAGTGGTGTCTCGATACACAATGTCGATAGGTAACGCTGTTGCTGACTGTACCGCGAAGTGTGTGCCACCGTATTAACGTCATCACTATAGTATGCAATACGTCCAAGTGTGAACCTAATGTGCAATTCTTCTCATTTCCATATCATCGCGTTTTAGTTGTTTAGTTACTGCTGTAAATATAATTTAATGTTATTATGTATTGAAGAAAATAATCTTTTTGAATATGAAAATTTATTGATTGTATTAATTGTACTACACGTTTATTGTTCTGAACATTATTTTTTACAGTTTTAGAATGTTTTCGTTAATGTACAGATGTAAATAAGTGATAGATGTTCATTTTGTTACGATGCGTAGAGCAGGTGAGGTGTGTCGCGCGGTTGAGAGCCGAACAAGACAACGTTTACATTAACTCCATGTAGTGTTCTCTATACATTTCTATTCGTTTGTAGAAAATCTTACTCAGCAGGTTAGTTTACTTCAAGCTTATGATATAAAAACTAAGGAATTTATTTGAATGAATTGTCCAGTTTAATTATGGTATTTATTGATCGTAAGTTGTTATTGATTTGTATGAGTTGTCGGCAGTATTTAGTGAATGTGAACGCATTGGAAGTCTTTTCATATTGTGACTTTGTCGAGTCTTTTAAAAGTATTTCTATGAAAAAAATAATAATTAAATAAAACTTGTGACTCAATAAAAGCTTTTTATTTACAAATAAACTATGAATGGAATGTTAACATTCTATTCTATACAATACTGTGATATCAGATCTGACTCCTGAGTTGAAGTGTGGGCGGTCAACTCCTCCGCCATATGATGACGAGGCCGGTGACGTCACTGGTCGCTAGCAGGCTCTCGTCGTAGCTGAAGCTGACGCCGATCACTGGAGATGCGTGACCTAAAAACAAAAGTTACGAACAAAACTATTGAAATATCTAATTATGTGCGTGTCCTAGGTAACCCATTGTAGTGACGTGCATGATTGAGCGAGCAAAACTCTCCCACTAACATAACAGCAAAAGGTATAACTTCATAACACATGCACACATAAAAAAAGACTGCGCACGCACACAAAAATATAGATCAACGCTCGCCCATTGCTGCTACCCTAGTACTTTGTTTTGCTTTTACTTGCTTTTTGTGTCTCGTCGCGAAACACACACGCATCGACAGCTTATTGATACCCTAGTACTTTTCTGCGGCAGCTGTCATTTATTGTCTTTCTTGTCGCTAACTGCTTACACACACTTCTACAATTTGCCAGAAAGAGAAGTACGCTATACTGTCAATGTGACATTGACAATATAGCGCATCTCTCTTTCACTACCATTCATTTGATGATTCATTCATAGCTGCTACCCTGGTACTTTTCTCCGGCAACTGTCATTCGTTTTATTGTCTCTTTCTACCGCGGAACTATCAAGAGAGGTGTTGCACGGGTTACCAACCTCTTTGAATTTCTGCTACCCTAGTACTTTATTTTAGCTGCAGCCGTCTTTTATGCCACAAAAAGCGGAGAGAAATAATTTGTGTGTAGTTTAGTTTAGTTTTCTTTTACTCATTCGTTTCACTCATAATAAGTTGTAATAATTTAGTACCTACCTTCTTTATTAGCGAAGATAATTCAAATTAAATTTAAGTCTTGACCGCCCGGATACGGGTTTAGTTTACAATGCAAATAGGTTTAGTGTAAATTGGCTTTGTTTTTCGTTTTAGGACAATCTTTTTTAAACCAAGCAATTATTTATGAACAACGTAACTACGATTTATGAAAACATTTAATTTTTTTACATCATGGTGTTACCTTGAAGTTTATTGACAACCGGATGTTCAGCATGCCCCTCTATGTCCAAGAAGTAGACGCAGGAGTCCTCACTCCCGCTGACGACGCAGACGCCGCGTCTGAACGACATGATAGGACAGAACGTCGACTTGACGCTGTGCTGCGTGTGGAGCACGTCGAAACGCTTCTTCAGTTGTAGATTACCCTCGCGGTCGACTATCCTGCAAGAGAGATGGATTTAAGGCACATAGGGTTGCCCGCGAAATTCTAGTTTCCTTAGGTTTTTAGCAATCTAGTACAGAACAACTTACTTACTATACTGAGCTGCAAATTGCAAAAAAACCTTAGCGTATGTTGACTTTGCAAGCCAATAGTTAGGAAAGTCAAATCAATGTCAGTAGTCAATATTCAAAGGGTCGATATATCGAAGAGACTGTTTTTGAAACTCAAGAACGGGATTCCTAAGTGTGTAATACTGACAAACATTGCAATAACTGAAAAGCGAAATATGTAACTTAGGACCACTTGCGCTATAAACCCAACTTGAGTTATTCATTGAGCTGTGTAAGCAATTCGAAGTTAAAAAATAAAACTGGCAAGCAGGCCTTAGTTGCACTATGGTAGGAAATTTCGAAAATAGTTAAACAAGAGTTGCAAAGTAATGAGCTTAGTTACTTTTTAAACCGACTCCAAAAAAGGCGAATGTCATGTAGGTTCTTGTTATGTTACCTGAACAAATACAGCGAGTTGTCCGCAGCACTGACAAGCAAGGCAGGGTGTCGCGCGAGCCAGGGGCTCCAGCTGAGGCAAGTGACAGCCCCGCCCACTATACAGCGCCGCAGCTTGCTGAGCCCGCCGCCCATGCTGTCCATGCGATAGCTTACTATCACACCCTGTATAAATAGAGCTTCCTTTGTATAAGTAGGTCCTGCTTACCATGAAAAGTATTTATAATTAAATAATTTTTGTCTATTAACCACATGGCTGCAGGAAAACATAACATAACACTTTGTCCAACCTGGGAATCGAATCCAAGACCTCATGCTCAACAGTCGCGCTTTGTGACCAATAGACCAACGAGTCAAATAAATATTATGTGCGAATTCCTACATGGGTACTTTTTGTTTATAATGTATCTAGTTTCCGTTACGTAACTCCGCGCCCTCAGGCTCAAATTGCAAAATAAAAGATGTTAAGACGTAAATCACCGTATTTCATTGTATTTATTATATTTTCAGTTCCAACTCGGCAATGTTTGCAATAAACATTAGATTCCACTGATAAATACCACAAACAAAATTCTGTAAACTTCAAACTATTCTTGGTAAAATATGCAGCGAGTAACGAGTTCTTAGTATTTATCACGTCTAAAATTAGTGGTTGGCGGAAAACCGCTCGTACTTTGTCATTGGCCGCCCAGAACATTCTGCCGCTGGACTCGCAAGCGATCGAGAGCACTCGGCCTCCTAGGATGCTGCTGCCACCTGGACAAAAGGGATACAACTATTGTATTTTTTTTTCTGAATTTAAAAAGGGATTAGATTGTTGCCATTTTTCTATTATTCCCATTAAACCATTGAGAAGCCTACATAAGCTGTTGATAGAGATAGGTTCCATATTTCAATACGATTATGTTTATTTTAGATATATGTACTTACTTAATTCTCACTTTTTACGATTGTACCTAATATGTGCATATGAACCATGTCAAGAGGAGTAGTAAAATAACATCTTGCATCATCTGCAAAATAATAGCTAAACCGTTTACTAAACAAGCGTTTGGTGATTTTTTGTAAATGATTCCTGATAATAATTAAAATTAATCAGAAATGTGATAGTTTACTACTGAAGTTATACATAAGTTATGAGCAGTAATAGGTACATATTGATGCCTATTTATAGTATTCATTGGAGCTATAAATCCTACAAGTTTGCCTCCCTTATTTGTCCTAATTACTCAGGTCTAGATGTAGGAGAACGCACTTTTACCCTTACGACCTTAGAAATAAGGTTGAAAGTGGCCAAGCGCTATTTTCCTCAGTTGTACATTGCGCAGTATTTGCACTACGAATAATGAACCCATTGCACTTAATTGATGATTCATATTTTTTGTTTACATTATTGATTTGTTATCTATCAAATAAGTTGACCTTTAAGATAAAAAATCAAATCAAAGTCACACTCACCTCTTGGATAGATTCCAGTAGAAATATTGAGCACTTCAACCATTCCTCTTGCGTTGCCGGCCTATGGGGTTACTTTTAAGGATTATACTATTTTGTCATCTGTAATTTGTTGTTGTTCTTAGTAGTTATGACAGAAGAAACACTAAAAAATCTTATTTGTACCATGACAGAGCATTTAACACCCAAAGTAATAATTAAATCTCTAATAACTGCCAGCTTAGATCTTACCACTTCGCCACGCAAGGGATATTATTTTTATTCATATTTATAGAATTTATTTATTTTTGTATATTTTTTTATCGATTAAATTAAAGTAGGTTACTAACCTATTCTGAGAAATGTGAAATAAACCAGTTACTAACTCTTTATAGAAAACCTAGGACCAGTATGAATGTAGTTCGCCATTTATTCGGCTTGACAATCCCCTCTCCTCATGTAACATAAATGCATCAGTCGGACGAGAACTCCATTTTACTATGCTATATTCTAGCTCCGCAAACTTGCTAATTATATTAAAATCCATGCTTATAACTCGTGCCAACACGAGACGAAAGTACCAATGTTTGAAAAGGATACAATAACCATGTTATTATTAGCTGGCTGGAACACGCAGCACAGCAGCGGCGCGCCCAGCTGGTCGGCCACCGCGCGCAGGCGCCGCCGCGCCGTCACCTCCCACAGGCTCAGCGCGCCGTCCAGTGCGCATGTCACCAGCAGCTCGTTTGAAGCTGACCAGTCGCAACCTGATCGAAGGAGAAGGAAATAATGAAACAACTTCTTTCATCTTCTTTCAATCTTTTCTTTTTATATTCCAAAGTCAATTTTTTTTTTATATTATATTTCCTAATTTCTAGACATGGTGGTTGGCCTGTTAATGGCGAGTTTGAGACCACGACCGATAATTTATTATACCTAGTTAAGATATTAGATCTTAATTATAACAAAGAATCGCGGAAGGCGCATGACTGGTCATTTATGTCTTTAGGGGATGCTTATGTCCAGCAGTGGACGCCGTACGGCTGAAATAATGATGATGAAAATCAGACTATCCAAATCAATTCTTTTTCTTCTTCATAATCATTTTGAAAGGAAGGAAATTGATAGTACATGCTATCATACACATTTCTAGGATTCATCCAATTTTGTTATCAAATTCTTAGAATTAATATCTGACTCATATTATAATGGATATTTATTAAAAAAGACTGTATATTCAAGTGACATTGTCAATGTTAGTATTTAGCATAAGTGTAATGCATGTGATGTGGCTTTTTTTTTAATGTTGGGAAATCATCAAATGACTCTTTCCGCTCTTGGCGGGGAGGAAGGGAGTGTCAAGACTTTTACTGACTAATACCCATCAGTGTTCATTCTAGGGCCCGTTGCGTTCCAGGGCCCGGTAACTCTTTCGAACAAATTCCGCAACCCTGGCAGGCACTATTTGATCTGGCTTAGCTTTATAATAAAGTAACTTTTGTCCCTGACTTAGTTTACGCGTCAGACGAAGTCGTGGTTTAATATTGACCATATCCTCATTCAACCCTTTGTCTGTCTATCATGACAACATCAAGCAGAATTACTTCGCATATTATTTGTAAATTTAAATGTCTGCTCGTAATATTTTGCTAAACTACACTACACCTAAAAAAATAACTATAAAAATGTTTGTCTGTCTATCCCGGCTTATTTCCGAAACGGCTTTATTGATTTTGGTGAGACTTTTACTGGGAGATAGCTGATGTTACAAACCGTAACTTAGCTTTATTTTAAAAAAGAATAAGGATACCATGCAAACAAAGCTAGTTTATAAGTGTAAATAATTTTTCATGTACCGGTGACAGGTTTAGTGTGTCCATCCAGAATGAAGGACACTCGAGGTGGCGTGGCGGTGACGTCACAAATGGACACGGTGCCGTCGTCAGAGCCGCAGCAAAGTTTGGAGCGGTCGTTGTTCGCGAATTTCACTACGCTGACTTGTTCAGTGTGCTGGGGATGTTAAAGTTGGGATTTAGTGGGAGTAAAGAAGTATTATTACCTAAGCAGTGTATCATACAACTCTGGCAAAATATCTGAGAATAGGTAGGTAAAAAGGAAAATAAACAAAATGTTTAGCCTTCTAAAACTTCTAGTAACTAAACTAAGCAATTCCTTGCTTGAAATAATTTATATTTAATTTATAAGATGATAATTTCCACATAATTTGCAAAATGTGGATGTACTACATTACAATTTGTAAATATAAGTCAAAGTAGATCTTATTTTTAAGGGCAGAACTATCAGATTTAATTGACAATAGGTATTTTCTATATTAAATTGCGTGGATATCTCAATTTTTTTTTCTATATCTACTGTATTCAACATTTACCTGATCAAATATGTGATGAACTCCGGAGAATGCATAATTCTCTGATATTGTCATATCATTTTTCTTCTTCGAATTTGTACCTGACGGAGTCTCATCCATCAGGATACTTGCCTAAAACATAATGAAATGAATTGCAAGTGTTATTATTAATGCATACTTTTACAAAAGGTTTTTAATCCTGCTGCACTGCAGTATTATCTTTCATGTAGTGTGTATTATCTTTTTTTTTAAATTTTCTTTGTAAATACCACAACCATACCCTAGCATTGTTATTCAGTGAATTTTTAATGGATCTGATATTATTATATTAAACACTCAGATGAACAGAAGCCTTCATACTTCTATTCTATATAATTGATTACCTAGCAAACCATTACACTTTTGAACTGTGTATAAGTTCACTACCTTAATCCAATTTAAAAAAGAATAAGAAGGAATCTCTATGGATTCTGGAACTCTTGTTGATGACAGATTTATAAATGATTATAGTTATAAAAGCTATGCTTCTACAATACCTTGCTACTAGACCTAGGTCGTGAAGAAGATGAACTGATGGAAATGTTGTCCTGGACTCCATATCGACGTTGCAGCAGCTGACTCCTTACATTAATGTACTTCTTTATAGTTTCTATGTCCTACAATCATTGTTTTAGATTTAGTATTTACATGAGAATGAGATCACAATATAAATAATAATTATGATAGTTTTCAGTGCTACTTACCTTAAATTTTGCATTTTCTCTTAGAAGCTGGCTTCGGCGCCGAATGTAAAGAGTTTCTATGTAATAAATAAAAGAAGAAAGGAATATAATTAACAAACAAATTTTCTATCAATTTTGTTTTGCATCCGAATGCAAGTTCTATTTACATACCCACTAGCCCACTAGTTTCTCAGGCTGATATATTATGGAATCGGACCGTTAATACTATAAAGAAGAAACTAGTCTTTTATTACATCTAGAAACCTTACTTACTAAAATTAGGATTATTTGGTGCCCTGTATGCATTGAACCGTGCATCCAGTGCGAATATCTGTTGCTGGAACGCCGCCGCCATTGTAACCATTAATTTTATGTAGATGTAATAAACTGTTTTCTAATTTGATACAAAAATATCGTTTATTTACTATTTTTTACAGAAATAATTCACGAAAACAAAACATTCTTGTGATTATTTGGCAATTGTCAATTTTGACATTTATTTGACAGCTATCAGCTGTAAATTGAGCATTTACAAAGATAGCTAATACCTACCACATTTATTATTATCTAAAAACATTAAATGATTTCGATATTTATTATTTTTAAAAATAACATGACAATAAGTAATATGTGTAGAATCATAAATGTAATAAATTAGTGGCAACACATTTTTTTTTGAAAAATATAAACTGTACCTACTTATAAGTACCACGGATACGGATTCGAACCATACAATGCGCTAATGCTTTTGTTAATGTCAATATAACATGTAAATATTTATTTAATTTATTGGTATCTATTCTACCTATAAGCATGTTAAGGAAATAAATTTTAAAAGTAATTTATTTAAATCTTGACCTTAGTCAATTACCCACATGTCGTTAAAGTAGTCGGACCCAAAAGTCCATTTGTCACACCCACACAGGCATGCAAGTTCGACGCGCGTCCTCCACCTGCGAGCCGCGGCCGGCTGAGGCCAGCGATTTCCTAGAATCCTTATTTCCGATCCGAAATACTCGGCGCGGTGATACCAGGAAATCTTGACGGTGTTATTCTGGGGCAATGCCGTGTAAAACCCGAAACACGTAGCTTTCTAGCGAGGTGGCTCTGCCCGCCGTTATAAATAATCAGAATGCGTAAAAAGGAGTCGGTGACCCTCAATTACACACTCATCATTTCTCGTACTGAGAAACATCTTTTCCGCTTCTCTTACAATTATATTTTTCAGACGAACCGCATCCTCGGGGGATTGGAAATAAAACTGCGTAAATAGTTGTAGATATTTTAAAATTTCGTTATATTATTAATGAATGAACATACCATACATCGTAACATTTAAAAATCCATCATACAACAAACGTACGTAAATGACAACGTGATACAATCCAGTGAACAGTTACTTAGACCGACTTTATATTTACAAATTACAACTATGAGACGGATTAGTGCTTACGTGGATTCGATTCAGGACAAATAAGTTATTACATAGGTTATAGTAACAAACGTCTACTGTAAATATTCGCTGCAAATAAATTAATGACTTACACATCGTTAACACAAACAAATGACACTAATCCATCTTAAAAATATGTAGGTAGTTGACTATTGTTTGTTGTACCTAAATACATAGTTTAAAAAAATATTTGCATTGACTTAAAAGAAATGCATGGAGTGTAAAAAAGTCACTATAAACTATAACACGTGAACATTTAAATCAGTCAGTCAAAACTTAAATAAAACTATGAAGGCAAGTATCACTAAGGACCGCACTGTGCACTGAGACGTAACATTCATAAAAACCTCTAAGACTTCATATACTTAACACATTATGTACAGACGAATCTATAACAATACGCCTCAATGGACAATGACGTCATACTAATAATATATACGCTAACAGTTTTTATACAATTAAAAACATCTACATTAAGTTCTATGTACCTATATACATAATTTCGTTAAATTCATTATAATATCAACATAGTTTTAATTTATTTTCGCCGATAAGCTACACAGACAGTTAGTCGGAATTCATTCAAACTTAATAACTATTCAGATTTCTTTCAGCGCTTGCGCACAAGTTAGTGGACTTCATGATGCACTACACCTTACCCTGTACATTTACATTTCATTTGAAAAATTTTTTTATCTGTGGTTTTAGTCTTAATTTACAATCGCATCTCTGTTTAATGTCTTTAGTAAAAAGTAACGCAACGGTTTTAAAAAGGCTTGATTTCAATGCCTTGATTTGTTTGCAAAAAATCTGCCTTTAAACTTATATCGAGCTTAATTCATTAGAATCTCAATGAGAATAATAAAGTAAGCTCCTAAATTGAGACTTCAGAACCGCTCTTAATTAAATTCTGTCTGGTAAAGACCACACTGAAAATACTCAATTAAGACGTAGGTATAAGCTACTTACAGCGCTTGTCATAAAGGTCCCTTTGTAGTTATTTTTGCTAACACTGTAAAATCAGTGCCGGCCTAAATATAATAGCGGAATTAGAGGTGTTACTAATGACATTTAAACATAGAACGCAAGTGTACCCATTCAATGAAACACGCCACACCGACGCGCCGCGGGCGCGCCCCACCAATTACTATTAGACCACCTAATTACAAAAATTAAGTAACACAAGTCGCGTGACTTTATTTCACATTTGTTTGAATATGGCGCAGTGTATCATCAAGTGCAGTATAAGCCCTAGCTTGCATGACATGCGACATTACATTATTTGTATATAATATTGGCGGATTTAAAACTTAACTTTTAATATAATATAAGCTAAAACAATGGCATTACGTAAAGCACCCACACACGGACAGCTGCGTTATAATTTTTTTTACATAATCTCTGACGTAACTGTGTAATTCTGCCTAAATTAGAGAACTTTTCGCTTGAAAGACAGTCGATACGAGCTGAACGGAATTATCAAGTAGATTCAGTTCCTTTCCAAGTAAACTGCAATATATTTTTAACCGCATACCGTTGCTTCTCCACGCGCGTCTGTAAGACTGAAATAAAGCGCCGACGGCACTTTGAAAAGCTAGCTCGTAAATTTTCAATTCGTATCGACCCTACTCCAAAGTAGGAAAAGCAATTTCCGGCTTTAAACTTACATAGCTAATTTAAAACTATAGGAAATCGCACAGAACGATAGCTTTGAGGTCTGACGTGTAAGAGGCAAGACCGGCTTCTAAGCTATTTCGGAAATGTTACGACGTGGTTCGACATGTTTTATACGACAATATTAACAAAACTCAAGCAGAACACGCAAAACTACACGCTATTTTAACAACAATTAAACTTATTATCCAAGATTACATTAATGACAGATAAGAAACAGTTATTCCTGTAGAAGTAGCAAATTCTATTCCAGAATACGACACCTTTTTATTACACAAATCTGCCACTCTGATAGTTTCATAAACTATCCAGTGTTTTTAACAGTTCCAGAGACCAAAACTGTAGTTTTCCATTGTGATTTGACTATTGTTGTAGTTCAAAACAATTCATACTTCTATTACTTTTATATTCCAACGGCTCAAGCGGAACTCGTAACCCATCTTTTAAATCCCACTCTGAAGTTATTATACACCCTATTGTGTTTCGAATAGGATTCAAACTTGTAACGTACGTAATAGGTACACGCATGAATTATTCGAAGCATGTCTTCAATTTAAAATAACAGCGGGATTATTGCTTAAAGGCATTAAGGAGCTGATATTAATTATTTTTATAAGGATATTTTTAGCTTTTCAGGAGAAAAAATACTTAAGGTTTTATATTGTTTTAAGCTTCAAGTATATAAGCTTCTGCTCACGATTTCAATCGCGTGGAAGTCGGAAAACGGAACAAATTTTATATTGGCTGTGCTCGTATATAATTAATATCGCTACATCATTTCGGAAAACAACAATTTTAATCCTCCGTTAGTATGCTTAACGCTCACTAATTAATAATAAAATATTTACTGTAATTAGGAAACTTAACAACTGTTACTGAAAACGTCTGCTTAAAATAGATCTCATTCAAACTTCCACTTACAATGTAATATTTAAACATACGACAAGACCTTATTCTTAGACAGATAGAAACATGATTTTGCATTACAATTAAGACACCAACATTAACACCTAGAAACAATAGTTTATCGAAGCGATCGGCGAACAGTGTCTGTTCCTAACCCGTCCTCGTAACAAAATGAAGCTAACAGCTATTTCATGTGAATAACTGTCGTCAGCACGCGTCGCCGGCGCATACTGATGACCAAAACAAAATAAAGCGACACCGCACCGCCATTTTACCTAATTCAAAGATAAAGAAACCTGCTCACGCGCACAGATGAGGATGCAGCACATGTGTTGAGCACGCGAATACCCCTCATAGACCCAGCTTAACAGCCTAAATTGCCTACGTGTTGTGCCTGTAATCAGTGATTTTTACGATTCTCTACATATTTCTTTATGTATATAGCTTAAGGCAACTCCACACTTACTTGTACATTGAAGATCACTCACAATAACAGTTTTACAAAATTAATATTAATTACTTAAAACTTTTCGTAATATGTCTGTAAAATTGTTGAAATAGATTTTTTATTTATGACGAATCAATCATATTCTACGAAAAGAGCGGTTAATAACATTCGCGACTTTTTAATTACGAATACCGCAAATAAATTACGTAAGCTTTACGTGGGTTTTTTCTGATTACTTAAAAGTTCCTTCGTACGTACTTTGGAACAGCTACCTACACATTCAGATACAATTGTCAAAACACGTGGTACTTGGACCATATTATACACAGAGAGACATTAATTTATTATCATTTAAAATGCATTTTCTTATTAAACATTTAATCTAAACAATTGATTTGTAATTGCACATAAAATCTGAACAATGTTACAATTTTCAACAGTGTAAAGAAATTCTACGTATTGTGTTGTGACGCACTACACCAGTTCACTGGCAGGAGCGAACATTCGCAAAGAATATGCGTAATATCATTCATTGCCAATACATGGCGCCGTGTAGCGTGAATACCGCTGACTACGTCAACGTTACCAATCTCGAACAAGTTCTCTATCATATCAAAACCAGTCTTCGTTGACCTTACACTTACCACAAGCTATGCAGTTAACATTTTAGTTTGGGCACCGAAACGTTTTCATTAAGCAATACTTTCCTATGTCTTCATATATTTAGCACCTGTCGCACAGTAGGCACAATCATTTAACAACCTAGATTCCATCCTGTTTACTCCGCTTGTCGGATGTTTATTTTAGAACTCTCCTAACACTAACAATGACGTTCGCGATCATATATATTTTATTCAACATACAATATCACCTCTGTTCAGATCTAGGGCATCTAATTCACTTTCCTTACTAATTAGGCCTAAAATATCGACTATTATTTGTCTCATCTATGTCTCACCGATTAGAAATGGTCCTATTCGATTATATCGAGAACTACATCGTACTCCCGCGGCAGCTTTTTCTCAATTCTGGAAATGCTAATCAGCCGAACCAGTTGATAGTTTGCGGGGAACACTGTTAATGTGGCCGAGCAGCTTCCTAGAAACGAAAGCGAGATAGTCACTAGTGAGAAATACGATTATCGTAATAACCTCCCGGAACGAGAGCCCTTTTCCAATCTCTGTTTGTAAATAGAACTCGGCTATTAAAAATTTCACGGAATACTACCGTCGAGTAAAATTGGATTGTTCTATGATTCCCTTTAATTATTGAGCTGTTGATTTGATTTTAATTATGTTTTGTTTTTTCCAAATACGTACAATAACGTTCCTTTTAGTTACGTTGTACAGTAGAATAAAAAAAGTAGGCACCTAAAAACCTTGTCTTAAAAAGTCCTTTTTTTTTCGTTTAATTATTAATTTCAGGTATAAAAATGAAAACGGTACAAAAATCTAATGTTATAACTACGCAAATCCCAATGTAACGTCTTAAACAGTAACAATTATTGTATTAGTATGCGTCAGTGACGTTCGTCTGACGTCACGCTTGCCTTCGCACCGCTATTTGCGAGTCTGTGACGTAAGATTTGGTTACGTACAGTATTCTAATGAAACGATAACGCCCAAAATAATATTTATTTAGTAGAGTACCTTTCATATCCTTTCAGCGCACCGTATTTTGTTTTTTAGTGACGTCACTAACAAAACTGTAAATACTAACTTCGCAGTCGGACATAACATGCGTATATTTTATGTAACCTATTAGTAATATATTCCTAGCAATTTAGAAACACCGCAGAAAATGGCTACCTATATATAACATCGATATTTACTGAAAGTTTATTACATTAATATTGAATTCAATTACAGTTTAACATCAACAACTATCCTAGAATAAGGAAAACGTTTCTTAAATGTTGACCATTACGTATCTACTTTACATAGCTTTCTGACCAACACCACCGAGATATTCACGAACGTACCGGGAATTGAGGAAAATCGTAGGAAACGACTCGCAAACTGAAACAAACACAACGCGTGTATAAACGTACATAATCTGACAGTTTTTGATCCATAATAATGAACAAAAACATTTAATTAGATGGAAATTAGACTGTTCTAAGTATTCGGAAGCGGACGAGATAGAGGTCGGCATTAATCGATTCGGAATTATATGTCCCACTCCGCTTCCGAGAAGGTATGAAGATTAGAGTTACATAAAAACCCTAATACAGAATGACCATAAATATACCTATTATACGACCAACAATCGATAACGAGTTTTCGGAGAACAAATTAATGTGTTTTTACTTAGAACATACAGATGGCAGTACCAGGAAAATTATCTTAAGAGAACCTCTTAATTGGAGACCGGGGAGGAAATACTACGCATTTGAGAAAAGCAGTAATTACGACAAATGTTTTTTTTGTACAAATGTACATAATTTCATTTAATTTAACAATTTCGTTTTAAATTTTAAAATAACATTTATACTCTTCCATAATTCAAAACTTAATAAATAATCATTATCATTTGTATAATTACACTCTTCCCCGTAGGAAATATTGTCCTCTTGCGTCCGTGAACTCAGAAGACCTGCAGTTTATAGCGACCGCATATTTATGTAACGACTTTATTTAAAGAATTAATACTCGGTGTTATTGCGCCCATTGGCGGGACTATGAATAAATCGCAAGAGAAGGATAGCGCTAATATATTTTCTTTCAGTCTCTTTCGCCTTTGTCTGTACCAGGTTTTCTGTATAAACTGCAAGCATCTTATCACCTTATATCCTAAATATTAACATTAATATACTAATGCTTTTAGGTCTGCAAAGTGCCTGCTATTGACAATCTTATTAGTTAGCAATATTAACATTAAAAATCTTTTGAAAAACGATTGAAATATTTTTACATTTCCAGTAAAAAAACTACGCGCACTGTTTCATATCCATTCCTTTAGTACCTACAGAGCAAGCACCAAGCACTCCTAAAGTTACTTATGCATAGATAAAATGTAATAGAAATCTTCTTTTTGTTACGTCCAAGGTTATTCCCAGTCGTCTTCGCTAGAAGAGCGCGCTGGCGAGGACTGGTCGGGCTCCGGTATGTAGCTGGCCAGGGTGTGGAGGACAGAGCCTCCTGACCGTTCAGCCCCAGAGATGCCTCGCCGTCGCATCAACAGCTTAGCGTGGAGGTCCGCCATCAAATCGCCGCCGCTTGGTGTGGAACCGCCCTATGGACAATGCAAAAGGGTTCTTAAGTAAACGGGTTATGAGCGAAAAGAAAAAAAAAACAATTGGAGATAAAACAAATTCCAATGCAACCGGTTTGTAGAAGAGATTTTAGAACATAGTAGAACATTTTGCTTTTTAATAGATACAACGTACTTATTTTGCTAAAACATGAGTACACACATAAATGCAAGATGTTACATAAAAGTACACTAGTCACTGTCATGTTTTGTATAATTGATAACAATAATTGATTATAGAATTTAGATTTTTTTCGAGTTAACTCTTACTTTGGTATTATTTATTAGTTGAGATATAATAAGGATCACTTTGTTATATCTCAACTAATAGATAATACCATACACACATGATAGATTTTATATAAGATTTAAATAATGCTGAGTGATTCATGCTGTTTGCCCCTATTTTCATTTCTACTAAAGATTAAGTCTCACTTAGCCCACATTAAACATTCAAAGGAATATATAAAAGTCCGTTTATGTATGAAATAAATATTTGATCGTCATTAATTGATACCTTGACACGTTTACAGGCGGGTCGCTTCGGGGAATCGTAACCAAATTGTGTTACTAATTTGCGACGTCTAAAAGGTATGTATTACTGTTGAAAACTAGGCCAAGTGTTCTAAATAGTCTAACGACAAATTAACAATGTTGCCTTGTGGGTATAGACAATATAATATTTGCCTTCAATTATTGTTAAACATGAAATAGGTAGTACATACATCCACAAATGAACCATCTCTTTTTTAAAAGGAAACTGTTACTGACTGACTTATCCATCAACACACAGCTCAAACCACTCAACGGATTGTGCTGAAATTTCGCACGCAGTTAGTTACTATGACGTAGGCAAGCGCCAAGAAATTATTTTCCAAAATTCACCCCCCAAAGGGGATGAAACGGGGGTCCAAATTTTGTATGGCGAAACAAGATAAGATCGCCAATACCCGACATACATAAATTCCATTAAATTCCATCAAAATGATTAAAGAAGAATAGTTGTTAATGAGTTTACAATGATGTCGACAGTTCACCGAAACTACCAGTGTGGCCATTGTCAGTGGGCGCGATGGCCGATGGTGCCAATAACCTCGGCTTCAGAGGCGGCTGCCAAACAAACGAGATGATATGTTGTTAATAAATTATTAATACTTTACACATACATATAGATCCCCTAGTGAATCTAATCACTTTTAAGAATTTTATATATTTCCGATCATAATTTAAATAAATGACTTGCAATTTCCAACTTTGTGTGCTTTGTGTTTAGGTATATAATATGATTTTTTGCAGTGTTACAAAACCACGAGACAATGACCAAACAAAACCATTTCGGCACGAGCCATAAAGATATCAATAAGATTAATTTCCCGTGAGATTGATAGATAAAACTTTTCAATAAAAAAATTCTAAAGAAATAATTTATCACTTCTTGTAATAAAAGATTTGTTCAACAAGTAGGTAAATTATGTAGAATTATAATGAGGAAACCATTATTCCTATGATTTCACAGAAACACTTTGTGAGCTCAGCATCCTGTTCTTATGAAAATAAACATTTCTAAAAATTCTTTTTACCATCGAATTTGAGAGATACTTTACAAGAAAAAGTAAGTTCTAGAAGTGTCACGGTTAGGGTTACCATATCTAAAGAAATCTATGGCCTGATATTCAGAAAGAATTTATAAGGATGCTTTGCCGTTTCGATACCTTTCTATGTCTTTAATACCTCTAGAGCCAAAATCACAATTAGAGTCTCAAATAAATATTGCAGTGTGCTACTCTTTCTTTTCGTCCTTCCATAGTAAAGGATACTTAGAAGAATATGCGTCACAGAACGTACAGTCACGAGCAAAAACTAGTATACACTTAGCAAAATTCAAAAGCGATTTTCTTGTGAAATAATGGTTTTAACTTTGATCTAAGACCTATTTCATAGTAGTATTGAATTCAAAATGCTATATTTCTAAAAACAAGACATTTCAATTAAAATATTCGAAGATAATAGCTTCGCAATGTTGCTAAGTGTATGCTTGTTTTTGCTCGTGACTGTACAACTTACATATTTTTTTTAAATTATTTTTTCAACAATGAGTTTTTTTAACAGCGGATCGTCTTTTTGGAAGTTCAATGTCTGACTTAGAATAATGCCGGCCGGACGCCAGATTAAGTATTAAAATGCCTGGAAAATCAGGCGAAAGCCTAGTATGGTAACCCTAGTCACGGTGCACATGGGTGTGTTAGTCAGCCACGTCAATAGAAACCTGTCATAAAACTTGATAAAACGTAGACATAAACTAGTGAAAGTAGAAATCGTTTCTGCTAATTCTGATTTTCCTGTAACTATACTTTACTTTAATTGTATTTTTTTAGGGCTTCCTCGTTGGCCTTTTGATCGCAAAGCGCTACTGCTGAGGTCTTGGGGTCAATTCTCAGATCGGGCAGTGTTATTGGGTTTGTCCAACGGGAATTTCTCAGTAACAATCTGGATTTGTGCCCGGTTAATGGCAATAGGCTCGCCCATGTGGTTGTACTAATCGATAGGTACATCTCTGAGTGTTTGACTACCCCTTCGTAGTTATTAAAAGAGTTTTTATTATTGTATGTTAGAAAAGGTTAAAATTATGTTTAAATTGCGTCAAAATAATCAAAACAGCGATACATTTTATAACGCAAACTAAAAATTAACGATAACTGTATTAGGTACTATCAGTTAAATCAGTCAAGTAATTAATTCGTTAGTTAGGCTAACGGGGAATAACTGAATTTTCCTGTTTTACATTTTTGATAACGTCAAATAGATAATATCCCCAATTCGTTTGGTTAAAGTTTTAAACACCATATAGTAAATAAGTACTTTTTTTTTTAAACCAAAGGTGTGACAACCGCTGAGTAATGTATGTAAATAATAAATCTATAATAAAAATATCCGTTGGAATATGATGATGAACCTTGAGTCCTCTTAACCGGTTCACTTCCGACAAGCGTTCCAAGCGCCGCAGGCCTTCGCTGATAAACATTTAATTATTAAAGCGTTGAATGATAACTTGGAACTGCGTGTGCGCAATAATTGCTTTACGAAGAAGCGCGTATCTATTAAACAAACTTATCACAGTGACAAGTAAAGGTCAATGGCACGCAATTATCTAGAATCGTACTAGAAAATGACAAAAGATAACATTCTTTTTAATTTAATTATTAATTGGAAATCGAAAAAGTATCAACTATGTACGGTTCTTTCCAGTTTAACTTTATCATTTTTTAAAAACAAAATGTCAGATATTAATATTAATTAAGCATATTTTTTTAACAACGAAATAAATTAATTAATCTGTTTTTTTTTTATACTTCCATGGAATTTCTGTATAAAAAGCCAGTTTGTCAGAGTTTTATTATGGCGACGACTCGTCTTGTTCGGAGAAATAAGATGTACGATATAAATAAATTATGCAAACCGAACAAGGCCAACTTATGCAAAATTCCAAAACGCTCATTTATAAGAACAGAAAAAACTCAATAGTTTTAAATAGGTGTGAGACTCAATTTGGTAATGCATCTAATGCTGTGTTAGCATACCGTAGCAGCTGACACATTTCCCTCTGACATATTTTATTCATAAACCAATATAGTTTCCCATATCGAGTTCAAGTCCACTCCAGTTGAGGGTTAAGTAAAAAGCTTAAATATTCAGCAAGACCTGCAGCATCATTAATTACCAACTCAAGTCTTAATGCTCTCGCTTAGACTTTCAGACAAGGAGCAGCGCAGTTTCGCAGACACTCAAAACAAGTGGCCACTACCTATCTAATGTGCAAGAGCGTACAGATCCGAAGTGTGGAAGTGGCCCATCTGCACCATTACGCCAGCCGGAGCCTCGGACGCACTGACAGATATATTATGACCTTATCTCACTCATTACCTTAACGGAGATCACTTCGTGGAAACCATCTCCTTTCTCGTAGCATTGTCAACCTTGTCGGGATATTTTACGAGGAAAAAATTCATGAGTCGGAATGTGCTGAATACATTTGTAGCTGGCAACACAGTTACACATGTTCGTCTTCGTATCCTGTACAATGTGATGTATGAACAAGAAGCTGGATGTAGTTGGGGTTCTGGAATACTACCAAATTACTCGCAGATAACCTATAGCAACAGGATTGTAATGACTTTTATGGCATTCTGCTTTTGACAACTTACGATCGCCAGAAAACAATAATAATTTAGTTCAAATTTAGCGCTAATTGTGTTTTATAGTGCAGTGAACAAGCGAGTGAAAATTATTCATTGTTATCACGAATTGTACGTAGTCAAGACAGATGTCTATTGACGTCCTTTTTACTGAGTAATTTCCTTCAACATAAGTATTATTTAAATGTCTGCATAGGTTTTCACCACTTTACATCATATTTTCCTATTGCAAACCACAAGTACATGCATAGTCGTAGAAAACATTTACAAGCGTAGACAAAATGGAGTTGATTTGAAGGGTCAGCCCTTCAAATTAACTCCATTTTGTCTATGTGAATACGTCATACCCACATTCAAAAATAAAATCACAAAACAATTCGACCACCTACTCTTAATTCAAAATGCGCAAGCGTGACAAGTTGCATATTTACAAAATTAAACGCATTGTAGAACATTATATCGAGACAAATTCTAAAACAAATTCCGAAAACTGGTTGGGAATTAGTAACAAGGCTATTTGTACTGAAGGCCGCAGGGGGCAGCCGCGACTAATCGCGCATTGTGCTCCACAATGGACACGTCCCAGTTCTAACCCTGCGCCCGAATTCAAGGAGTGCCTCTCCTTTGTCATGTGCGTCTGATGGACGGAGAATGTACAGCGTGTGCTTTTATGTTCTGCAGGAATTGTTCGATTATGACGCAGCTAGTGTTAACCGTCGCCGTCGGTTAACTTCAGCCTGACTTTAAGCATTCATTCACAGGCAAATGATGACATTAACGCGATGGAAGTAAATTCTGATAGCACTTTGTCTAAACTACCTTAATTTGGGTGTGTGGCACTCTTTTTTACTTTTAGTATTTTTTTTTGGTTTTTAGGTAATATAAATTAATATCTGTAAGAATATTTTTGGTCAAAAAGGTTTAGAATAAATCATTGTTATACCCACTCCCACTTATAAGTCTGTCATTCGACGCCTACAATTCCCACAACTTAATATTATTTTATTTGTTCGCCGTATTGAATTCAAATTTTATAATTCATTTTTATTCAAAAAGGAAATGTGCAACTTTTATGCCCAAAATATACTTGAGTGCGGTTGTAAAAATAAAAACAACATTCACAAAACATACAATATTTCTGATAATAATGGCTACCACCTACGATGCTGAATTTCTGTGAAATAAGAATTAATTCAAAGTAGTTTTTGAAAACCCACGTGTATAAAATCACAGGCTGTATAAGCATAAAATAAGGACCAATTTGTGTTGCGTTATAAATCCTTATAAGTAAAGTATTAAGGGCATTATACGTCCGTGACGATACGATACGTTGTAGATCCCTGTTTTGTTCCGCACTTGGTCGAACCGTGGCAAATCAAACATCTGAAATGTGGCGTATAATTGGCTGGGCCGACTGGAATGCAGTCTGCCCGACCAGTGCGGAATGGCGACACATTAAATACGATTATAATAAAACATTAATTCTATAATTTGGTACTTGTTAAGCTGGTATTTGCAGGTTAAGCAAATACAGATTTAGTATCAGATACTTAGATTTAATTCAATAGCGAAAATCGTTATTTACGCCACAGTCTGCGCTATTATCCAACTTCAGAATTATTTTTGGTCAAAAGTGCTATTTAATCAGTGAACTAAATATTATTCTAGTATTCTAGTGATTCATGTTTTAGACAGGTACAGAACAAACGGCGTCTGGAGTCTAGACAAATCGATCCAAACAGATTTGTGATAATATCTTTACGCAATTTTGAAACAATCGTACCTAATCCCAAAATACTTTACAGATTTATTTATTTATTTACACACAAAATTATAACCCATGGATGTTAAGCAGTATTGGCGTCAAATAAATACAGCTCGAGTTGACATTTCATTTGCGTATGAATATGGTCTTTCACTGTACCTACGTGGTAAAAATTATGATGTCTTTTCCACAAAAGCCACTAATGAAGAGTTGAAATGAACGTTCAAAATTTAACAGCTACCCTTGGCACTTTGCTTACATAATCCATGTTTGGCATAGGTTTAATAATACGCGATTACTAGTAATTGTAAATCCGATAGTATTTTCTTAGAATCCGCGACGACTTTGACCGATCGTATCCTTTGTGAAGATCTTTGGCGCCCACTAGACGTTAGATCACTAATAATATCGTACAGAGATCTTTAAATAGATGAACATTTGTCACGGTACGAGGCGCCAACTGGCTAAAGCTAATGTAAACTCGTTTAATTAGAGCGCATAGTCAAACTGTTCTGAGTATGTACTTCGGTTTCTTGACGTTTTCTCAACCTTTATTTTACGAGCAGTCGTCTTCATGACCACCTCTATACGACTTCTATCTAAATAGTCTAGACTTGGCAATAAAAGCCATGTTGCTTGTACGGGTTACAGTTTCTTCTGTAATCTATTCGCACTGTAATAATATCTAACACATCCCGTGCGATTACCGCTCGAAGCTCCTATAACGGAGAAAAAATCCCGAACGATACACATAATTGTGCCCACAAAAACTATACTTAGAAATCAACAATTCTTCTAGGAACCTGTCCATATGTAAGACGTGGATGTAATATGCGTTACTGTACCTCGCACGAACGGGAGGACAACAAAAACTATTTATTAGCCGAGTTAGTCATCCATACGATCCGAGCTTAGTGCTAAATGTCAACTTGTGACGTCACGGTTAACCCTTGCAGCTAATACCTCAACGGAATTGTAGCGAACGTGAAACGAGTATTTAATATAAACTGGTCATTCAGTTATTCCCTGTGTTCACGTAAATGTTATAACGTCCATTCAGACCCACGCGTTAATAATAAATTGTGAGCGAGTATGCTCTCGGAATGATGATAAGTGAGACTGTTTGTTGGAAACCTCCGACAGGACGTGGATACAATAGTACTGGGGCACGATAACACCTCTAAAGCCGAGAACCGATCTTGTAACCGTTGTAACGTGTAAGGTAAATATGAAGCAATGATATTTTACGCCATCCTTGCTGGTCATCGATTACTTAACAGTTTCTAACAACTCACAGATTTGGCACTCTCATGATGTGTGGCATTGGCAAATATTCGTAGGCACGATTGTAATGTTTCTTGGAAGTCTTATATCTAATATTACATGCCTACCTTAATCTCCGTTCATTTTTGTCACATTAAAATTCTGAGTTCGTACTTACTTATTCATCCAATCAGGTTGATTTCATTACTATACCAATATTATTTTAACATAGGTTCTTCTCAAAATTTAATTTACCACATTTTTTCAACGTAGTTATAACAAAAGCATGTTTTTTTTTGTACATTGACTAACATACCCTATACAATTATCTGATTCACAGAATTATGGAGCCAACAAAAAAACATTGAATTCATAGAAGGTGGGTGTTGTTCCGCATTCTCCCTAAGTACAGTAGGTTCAGAGATTTAAGGCCCAATTTGAATATACGGCCAAATCACATGGAGGCACAGAGATGCATACATGCATGCGTTAACTGGAAGCATACACAATGTTAGCTGGAAACGCACAACAAAGTGGAATGATGAGAAGCGCGGATTCCGTTAAACTGTAAGACGATCGATACCACACGACGCGCGCTAAATAAATGTTTGGGAAGACATTTTATTGCTGTCTTTGTATCCTCACGGTTCGGTGCCAATACGGCGTGGGCAGTACTTCAAAAGGGACTACATCAATGCGATTAGTTCCGCCAATCTCGGTGACTTCTGTGTGAGATCTATGGCTTTATTCGAATATTTAATTATAGAGAAGTAAAGCAGTCATTCATTTAATTTATGCTTCTGAATATAATTTTGCTTACTTGGATTATTTGTCCCTTTTAATCATAAGTTTTAAAATTAAAGCCAACGGGAATATTCATTCAAGAAGTTGGAATAAAATATTTCTATGAAACACCTCCACTGCGTCCACTTTAGTACCTACTACAATTAGTTCCGTTTTATTAATGCACTTCAGCTGTAACAATCAACTGATAAGTACAACGTAATGACGGTCGCAACCATCTATCAACCTGTCACTAACAAACAACTACCGCAATCTTAAAACACGATAAATGACAACTATTCACACGTGCAAGTTACTATTCATTCGCACAAGTGCAATTTAAACAGCAACTAGTGTTCAACCACCTCGCGATGTTATCACATCTCCGTAAGGAAAAAACGTCTGATACATACTTAATTAACACGCTTTTTTAGCATTGGAAAAACGCATTCAAATTCTTAGTAATTCAGGAGCACATAAATCTCAGTGTAAGATTAAAAAGGTAAGTACCCGGAAAGTCCTATAAGAGCTGAAAAAAATGCTGATCACGATCGAAAAAAAAGCAGAATGAATCAAAAGATGAGTCAGGTACAAAACAAAAAGTTTTTATGAATCAAACTTATCATGTACAATCTGCGACAAAGTTTAGGATAAGATTGTCGCTACAACCCACGCTTGAACAATGTTCTCTCGTCTGTACCCGATAATAACTGCATTTACGATGCTCTCAACTCTTATGCAAGACCATACGCATTTGGAATAACAATGTGCTTTTAGTACTTATGCATGGCTTTTAGAAATGTTCTTTAACACAGTTATGGGTTTCTGTTTGTCTATACACGATAACATTTGATTGCTGTTTGTTATACGACGGTTTTACTGTCACTTTGAAGTCGGGAACTTAACTAAGTGTCTCTAGGTTCGGTTAGCTTAAAAAAAAATTCAGTGTTGTGAACTTCCTATGACTGTGTATAAAGTCTTGACGATCGTTCATGTCGCACATTATAACGTTTACGGTTAAACCACACTAGATCTGCTTGTACAGTTGTAGCTTATTAAATGAATGTTTGTTTCTCACTGAAAATAATTACTTAGCTAACAAATTACAGCTTCAAAGTGAAAACTAAGAGGATTTCTATTCAACATGTAGACTATTTACATTATACAAACACAGGCAAGGTCCTTTGAGACATCTGTATGTAGATTTATGTGCTGTACTGAATTCAAGTCACAACTTTACTCGTTTAGTCTAATTAATGAATACTAGACTCGACGCAGTTCCATTCGACCGTGATGGATGCAGCAAACAAATGTAGTCTGTCGACCAGTAAATGTTACAATTTCAAGCAAAATCCGAATACGTCAATATTGCCATCGTAAATCCCCAATGTTTACATTCGCAAAAAAACAGTCTGTTCATTCACAATGTGTTGTGTTTACACATGCGCCGACGCTATTTCGCGTTTAATTTTAACTAGTCAGCGGAATCTCGAAGCGTATTCAAGGTTCCGGAACAAAAATGCGCATAATCTGTTGACGTCATTAAAAAATAGAGGAAAAAATAATATAAACAACAATACGGTAACCACGTGGAGACGCTCACAATGGGTGCTGATACCATTATCGCGTTATCATGCACTATAATAGGCTTTCTTAGAAGCAAAATAGCCTGGTGCACAATTATCGCTGCTTCTGTGAAACGTCAGTCTGTGCTCGTAATAATGTAGGTGTACCGACTACCAAGGTTTCGTTGTTTTACTTACAAAAATTGAAACTATTATAGATAGTTTAGATAAGAAAACAATACATTACTTGGAATCATGTGGTGTAACACGAGCCCGGGACGTCGGAGAGTGAAGTATGCGTTTTTATAATATGACTAGCTTCTGCCCGCGACTTCGTCCGCGCGTTTTTGGTTACTATTCCGCCCCTTTTATCTTACCGAGATGTTATACGTAAAGCCTATACTATTTTTTCAAATCCGACTAGTAGTTTCAGAGATTAGCGCATTCAAGCAAACAAATAAAACATCTCTTCAGTTTTATTATTATAGGTAGAAAAATACCTCTATTACATTATCATGATTAGAAAAGTTACCAAAAACCATAATACGGCCTTATTATACACAATATCGTTGAAAGCTGATCAAATCTACAAACATAAAGGGGATTCCCTATTGACGCAGATGTAAAGAATTTAGTGGATTAAGTACAAATAATACTCTTAGAAGGCTAGACATAGACAATGTCTCAAGAAATTATATAAAGCAAAATCTGGAATCCCACACAACGAATTATAGATCGTAAAAGTCGATGTGTAATTCCAAGTTCAAATTACAGAGACATAGCTAGCTGCCAAATGTCTATGCCCAGACATAAACAACAAATGTTTTCTGTCAACGGTTGAAGCAATCTGTATAATGCGTACCTAACTATTACATTTGAATTTGTAAGTTTATTATTCAACTTAAAAACATAACATCACGCATGTAATCCCCGAAGGGTTAGGCAGAGGTTCCATTAGTACACCCACATTTCGCCAGTTATGTTTTTAGTCCCATGTAGTAGAGAGCCCCCAAGACCCCATTTTAGTAAATAATGAACAAATAGACTATGTAGAGGAATATATATATTTGGGCCAACTTATATCTATAGAAGATTGCATGCAAAAGGAAATGGAAAGAAGAATAACTAATACCTGGAAACGTTATTGGTCTCTCAGCGAAATAATGAAGGATAAAGATATGCCTATGAAAGCAAAAAAGAAAGTGTACGAAATATGCATTATGCCATGCTTATTATACGGGTGTCAGACATGGGCCCTAACAGAACAACTGGAAAGTAAATTAAAAGTTTGCCAAAACGGAATAGAAAGGAGCATACTGGGTATTAAAAGAAGGGACAGAGTGAAACTAAAAGAAATTAAAACAAAAACAAAATTTAAAAATGCACGTACCACTTACAGACTGTTAAAATGGCGATGGACGGGGCATATGCTACGAGAATGTAAAGAAAAATGGACAAAGCTTATAACAGAGTGGTATCCAAGGGATAGTAAAAGAAACCGAGGTAGACAAATTAAAAGATGGGAAGATGACATAAAGAAAATAGCTGGTCCGGTATGGACCCGTTTAGCGAAAGACAGGAATATGTGGAAATCTTTAGAGGAGGCCTTTGTCGACAGACAAGCTGTTTCAGATAAACATCCAGCTGCCGATAAGTTAAACACTATGTTAGAGTAGATTAGATTTATAAATACCTTAAATATATTAGAAAGTAGGCATGTACCATTTAGTTATTGTAAAAACGAAAGGTAACGGCAATAAAGGCTATTTTATTTTTATTTTATTTTATTTATAGTAGAGAGCGAGCCTATTGCCATCAACCGAGCACAAATCCAGACTCCGAGGCTGCTACTAAGAATTCCTGATGGAAAAACCCAATAACACTTTGCCCGACCTGGGAATCGAACCCAAGACCTCATGCACAGCAGTCGTGCCTGAACCCACTAAACCAAGGATTTAAAAAAAAACAGATTTAATAAATTAGATTAATCTAAATTGACTTTGCTTGCAGACTTAGTTCTTAGTTTGCATTCAATTTTGTAAGCAAAGTAAATTTGGATGAAACTAAATTTAGTTCAATTTTCAGTAGAGAAATACTCAACTAACAGGATTGAACGAAATTTTGTAAGCAAAGTGAATTTGGATTAATCCAAATTATTATATAGACTAGACAGCTTAGTAAAACTATAACTTAAGCCTTGGATAATCTCTTCTAATTGAATTACTTAGCAGAAAATTCGTTTGCAAAATAAAATTTACTGTATACAGCTCTATCAAGTACTGAGCAAGGGCAAAAGTTTAGACTTTCATGAATTTATACACTTTTAACCTTTTGATCGCCACAGTCATGTATAGATGACAAACTAAAATGTGCCCAGCACGCCATGGTCACTAATACATGACAGACTTTTATGCGAAAATAAAGCTTGAAACAACATTGTTTTTTATTTCCTTCATTTTTTTTATTGCCACACAACCCGCTACAGATTTTAAAAAACTTCTTAAAATAATAATTAAGCTACCCTAGCGCTATTCCCATAATGCTTACATGATCTTGCACTAATTTATTCAAAGAGATGTACCTGAGGAATTTAATTAGCTACAAAACAAATTAATCAATGTCTTCATAATGAACATCGTGCTATCAGAGATCTTACATTCACATGCAGTCAATTATTAAATTAATTAATCTGTTCACGCCAACATGCGTTCTCCTTTGGATATCCATTCAATGCCATCCATACTAATATTATAAATGCGAGAGTAACTCTGTCTGTATGTCTGTTAGTATTTTTTATCCGATTTTGATGAAATTTGGTACGGGGTAAGTTTGAACTCCAACAAAGGACATTTTACTTCGACTGCATCTGCTAAATCTACATGTTAAATACCTTGTCTTGGTTTTTTACGGATTTAAAAAAAAAACATCAGTATTTTACTTTCATTTTTAATCACAATCCACTCATTATCGGAGCGTTTTCTTATTGAGTATACGCGTCCAATGGGGCGCATGCGCATCGTAAAATGTTAATTGGTCATCAATAGCTGATTTACTACTTCTCAGAACTGTAAGATTTACGCGTTAATAGTTTATATTTTTAAACAGTGTAAAGTCACGAGCACAAATATTTTTATCATAATTATTTAGCTAAAAGTAATTTTCTTATAAAATTATAATTATAATTGCAAGATTGAGTTTCAAAATAATAAATTGGTGACATCATATCACTTCAATCAATGCTTTGCGAGAAATTTTCATTGATGTTTGTGACTGTACTCGGCCGCTATATCTAAATACTAGGTAGGTACATTCCATGCACAGAAGACTATTATAGATTGAATGGAAACATACACACATGTTTGTATATAATTGTACACTTATTAACATCACCTTTTTTCTAGAGAGGAGCTCGTGGCTAAGGAATAACAGCCGCAGGGGTCGATCCATCAGGTTAAGCTACGCTTTGCTTGGTCCGTGAGTGATCTTTATAAACAGAGACTCCTCCGTGCCTCGGAAAACACGTTAAGCCGTTGGTCCCGGCTGTCATACGTGGATCTTTGACAGTCGATAAAGTCTCGACAACCAGTCTTACCAAGGAGTATAATTTGGAGGTCAGATAAGAAGTCGCTCCATGTAAAATACTGGTATTCAGCTGCATACGGTTAGACTGAAAGCCGACCCCAACATAGTCGGGAAAAGGCAAGGCAGACTGATCATCTACTCGATGTTAAATATATCTACATCTTCTGTGCAATGTTTAAGATAAATTCTACTTCGCTATAATAATATGAGAGCGCTTATCTAAAAGGTCTCGCCCGGATATTTCTACATTTATGTGCAGCACGGGGTCGACTATTTCGAAGATAAACTTGTTATTGTAAGTATTATAAACATGAATTTCATAGAATTGGACGTTTCAATGAATTGTTTTGTTTATTTTCGTAACAATAAGATAGATAACCTAACCTTATGACACTAGTTTATACTAATCTAGTTGCGTTTTCTCATATTTTATTAGGGAAAATCGTTTAAGATTATTTCATCACCTCACTTAGGATAATCCGACACGTTTACGTTTATCTGTCTGTTACGCTTTCACTACTAAACCATTGAACCGATTTTGATGAAATTTGGTCGGGGTAAGTTTAAACCTCAAGGAAGGACATAGGCTACTTTTTTTCAGCGACTTCGTTGCGTCCGCAATAACCGACATTTACGCGGACGAAGACGCGGGCAAAAGCTAGTCAGATATATTACGCAATTACGCAACTAATGAAGAGTTTAGCTTTACACTACTACTTTAAGCTGTGGACCTAGAATGTGTCTTACCTTCTGTGGTGTGGACTCGGAAGCCGAGCGGAGCTTGGCGCGGCCAGCCCCGCCCGCTTGGCGGATGGCGGCCATGAGGTTCGAATGTGCATCGCCTACAGCCGGAGACGCCGGCGCAGGAGTCGATGACGCAGCCTTGACATCTCTGTTGACAAGAGATAAGCATATTTTAATAACATATCCTACATAAAAGTTGAGATAAGTAGAGGGAGATTGAAGAAAAGATAGATAGAGTGTGTGGGGGGTGATATGAATGAAAACGTAGAAAAAATATGTGCCGAGTAAAAGACAAGGATGAAGGATAAAGAAGAAGAGCATCATCGTCTGCGCCTAGGCACATACATTTCCAGAAATAGGCGAGAAGGTTTTTAGACGTTTTAAGTATTTCAGGAGTGAAAATGTGGTGTAATCGCGTAAACAATGGTAAGCTCTCATGTTCTGAGACTTAACACATAAAAGTTGCAGGAATCATAATTATATGGCACAATATTCGCTATGGACACGGTGAGATGACGATAGGGACTATTACATTAATTTAGATGCATCCGCACACTTTAAAAGGGTCTTGGTCATTAATGAAGAAGAAGTTTTAAAATTAATGAAGTAGGAGCTATTGGTCATATTATATACAATGTAAGTCAATTATACAAACCAAGCTATTATAAGTACTAGCAGAAGACAAATTGACTACATGCTATGTTTTTTACGGACTGACACTGATAGATACTGATGATAGACCGTGAGAAACAACATTTATAACAATTAAAAGATTACCTACAACGTATTACTAAGGATTCCTTTCGCAAAACCCTCGCGGTTCGCATAAATAATTAAATTAAACATCTAGATATTAATTTGTTTACCGGAGCCTTGTGTGTTTCTCGGTATAACATAATATTATTAATTATACCTGCCAACATCGCTAAAGAATCACGATGTTAATTTAAGATAGGTTCACACCTGCGTTAAACCATGACTTGGTGGTTCTTCCCCTATCTCGAAACAAAATCGCATCCGGTGTGAAATTAAAGGCAGATGTGTCCTAAGCATTACAAGTAACATTTTGTGGGCAGTAAAACCCTTGTAACGTAATAACACAGTACTTAGAACACAAGTAATAAAATGTAGCCATTATGTAGATGAGATGACAAATACAACGTGCACCTTCGCCAGACTCGGTTTCCAGTCAAACTTGTACACACGGCGGTGCTATTCTGTTAAAATGACCTGCGGGGAATTTAGATGTAATGAGCTTGAAGTGTCATCCGACCTGGAGTAAGTTGAAGTCCAAGCTGAAGTACGTTTGAGGGGGGCGGACAATCCTACATTCAACGGGGGAGAATTTTATAGAGCAGACAGGCTAGTCTAGAAGTACAAACAAAATGAAAAACTCGAATCAACGGAAGATAAAAGGGCGATGAGAAATTACAATAACATTCATGTCTGTAAATCCCCGGGTTAATAAAATGGGGGGCATACCGTCATCCGCCAATTATGTTTGAATTCCATAAATAACCAGATTGCCGAAGCAACGATCGATGCCTGAGGATTGTGATAACATAGTTTTCAATATGTATTTCCTTACATTACATTAAGGTCCATGTGAACGAAACTGTGGGCACAGTTAGTTATACCAATATGGGGAAGAGCAAACGCTATATTATGCAAAGCTATCCTTCGAGGTATTACGTATTCCACCTGGTTCATTTTATAATTCAAATATCAAGCGCTGTAATATTTAATAAACCCTAAAAGCATAAGGGGACCACTGAATACTCTTAATGTAACATCTTGGGTAACACATCAAAGCTAGCTCAAAGCTGACAAGGGACGCACACATTCAAAAACATGTGTTAACGTGTGTGTAACATATGCATTAGTAAGTTGCTAAGTATCTCTGTGTGTGTTACTTTATACCTACTGCATTAAATTAATTCTGACCTTTGCAGGGGCGAGTATCGATTCGGTCAGGCTTGTCTACGGTCTAGACTACTCTAGCTCAGCCACTTTTTAATGTTATTACGTCATAGAAATTAAATACGTTTGAGAACGAAAGGGTTATTGGAGCGACACTCGATATTTGAGCTGAAGGGTCTTAATTAAAATAGTTATTGTGTTTTGGGATTTTGATCCTTAAATACGTTAGGCATTAGAATTTAATATTGATTAATAGAGATGTCTTTTGCCATTCCACGGAGTACAAATTGGTTAAATTAGGACTTGAGGAATTTGGTCATTTGAGTTGGCTGGCAAGGAGACTTACGAAAACGCAGGGGTTTACAAGAGAACGTTTTTTCTAATATTGGACGAGGACACCGCATTGCGTCATCAAAATGATACGGTGAATTGTTAAACTGCTACACCATACTTGATAGAAGACTTTTATCCGTAATTCCAGTTGAACGAAATGAAATGAAATAGAAATCATACCTGTGTTATGTGTCAACCCTACGACACAACTAGTACGAAAATAAAAATATATTTTAAGCTTGATTGGCACTATAACCTAAATAGGGCGCCTCCGCAAGTTTCATAGAAAATGATAAGGAAAAATATAAATCGGATTAGCTGCTTCACTGCGTGGGATACACTTAGATATACGTATATGAGTTTGAGAATCAATACGTTTGTTGGGGTCGTAAGGCTTACGATCGATAGTTGTTAAGTTATTCAGTGATGCAAACTGCTATTTGTAGTATGAACTAGTTCAGGCTCTAGAGAAAGTTATGTAGAAAGCTGCTACTGTTTTGAATAACGTTTAGAACGAAACATGATGTTATTAAGCTGGATTTCAAGGAGAACCCGTAACTACGTAACAACACAAAACCTCTGGACGCTTTGGTGCACTACATTCAAGTTACGTGTACATTCTCGTTCCAGGAAATCCATTAAATGACAAAACAGAAGGTGTATTATGCTTTCATCAATATCTCTCTCGATCGTCATTTGTTTTCAATTGTTCTGAGGCACGAATCAAGTCAAAGACCGCTATAGTTCTTCAAACTTAAAGCACATTGTACTCAACAAATTAAATACATAAATACTAAGCATGACTCGACACATATGCTACTAACAAGATCAAATTGTGGTAGGGTCGAAATACCAATTGATCATAATGGTCGGCTAACAAAAAATGAACGCACACAAAACTTTTTTGTTATATTAAAAGACGAACAACTAATGCTGTTCATAATCTGTAACTGTTTTTTGTTAGACCGGCATTTTGGGAAGCAACCGGACCAATGAAACTGATCAAAAAGTATTGATCACAGTATGATAACCTCAAGACTGATTGCGTTGATAAGTGCGAGCTGTTGACCTGCAGCGGACGTAACAAATTTATCTGTTGACAATGTGATTTGAAAATGACCACGCTACTTATATGTGTCGGTATCAATGTACTGTTGATTTGCGTTGAAGGCTGCGTCTGTCACCCGTATGTCTGATGACCATGCAGATAATTCGGCAGTTGAATCTGGGAAGCGATTAAAGAGCGATCCGCCCTATTTACGATCTGGGAATGTATTCGCAGAAAGTGGCAGTTAAGAAACTATATTGAATATGATTTATTTCTTAAATTCATTAAGAGAGAGGAACGTAGACTTTAGTCTACAGATAGCAAAAGAAATTGTGTATGATGAAAAAAAAATACAGTTGACTGCGCACACGCACAGAGCTTACTGTAGACAAAAAAATAACCTGCTCAGGACAACTTGGACGCTTAGAAGAAGACGGTCAATGCAATTTAATTCAGTATTTGT
The DNA here is from genome assembly GCA_949774945.1 of Hoplodrina ambigua. Taxonomy (NCBI): domain Eukaryota; kingdom Metazoa; phylum Arthropoda; class Insecta; order Lepidoptera; family Noctuidae; genus Hoplodrina; species Hoplodrina ambigua. Next base: position 12,468,516 of record OX458974.1, on the reverse strand, counting down.
ATTAATAATGCAGATTGACAAGTAGTAACAATGTTAGCAGGCTTCGACCAATTCAAACCGTCCGTGTATTCCCGGCCTTAGTAAAAAACTGATAAGGCGCTAAGAATTATACAGGTGACAAAAAGAAAGATTCAAACAGTCTTAGAACAGTCCACGAGACATAATTATCACACCAAGTGTAATAATTAGAGTTAACAAGGTATAAATTCTCAACCTACGACTAATATTCACAGCATAACTCGAAGCACTTGTAATAACAGCAAAAAACACAGTGCTTAGCTCTCAGTCGTTGTATTCCTACAGAGTCTTGTACGCAATTTATTATCCACAGTTACAGCTGAAGAAAAATATGAATCCACGTTTGGCGTAATTGCTTACCATTCCGAGACAAATACATGACATTGCAACAACGGAATGGGAACGTTAAAAAGCTTCACACTCAATTCTACTACCCTAGCTTTTATGTTTCTTTCCATATTCATATTAATTAATCGTCTACATTTAAGCAATTAGTAGTCTTATTACCTTCTCGTAACTGTCAAATTGGCGTGGTCTTTCGGTACAATTGTGTCAGTACCTCGGTCAGTGCAAAACCAAACAAGACATTCCAGTCTGGCTATCATTCCAAGTAACTTGATGAGATCAAATTCGCAAAAAGTGTAATAAAGTATTATTTTCATGAATTCTTTTTCTGGCATTAACATTTTATAATACATAATTATTTAATTATTTTGGAGGTTTTGTCCTGTAGTATACACTGCAAGCTTTTGATAATTGAATTAGTAATGTCAGATGAGTGCTTCCAGAGATTATTTACTTACACCTTCAAAATAACTCTTTATAATAATAGGTAATATAAATAAATAACAAAATAATTAAGTCTGTTTGGCACACTTTCAAGACTAAACCACTGAACCGATTTTGATGAAATTTGGTACGGGGTTAGTTTGAACCCTAAGAAAGGACATAGGCTACTTTTTATTCCGCGACTTCGTCTACGTCCGCGATAACCGACATTTACGCGGACGAAGTCACGGAGCAAAAGCTAATAATATTTAAATTAACCTGTATTTTCTGCAAATACATACTTCTTGATTCTAGTCAAATAATAATAAGTATTACCGACCGCTCTACTTAAAAAGCGGAATATCAATATTCAACCACCCAAGTGACCGTTAATTAACTTTATTAAGTGCGAACTAGTGCTTATTCTTTAGAAAAAACACAGCTATCAAAACAGGTTGAAATAATGGAAGCAATTATTTGGTCGTTATACGATTATTTGGTCGTAATACGCGACCATGTGACTATTTATCGTTTGAACTGTTTTCCTCTTAGGCACCTATTAGTGAGGATAAACATTTACAATGAATTGGGAAATGATGACTGATGTTTTGTTTGGTATGTTTGAAAAATTTCATAATATAGTAAAATTCAAGCCAAGTGTAATATTTTTTTTTGAATCATCATACCTGGCTGTAAAAAAATTTAAACTGTATGCAACAAAAGTACCAAGGCGGACTTAATGCCTTAGCTATTCTCTAACAGTCAACAAAAGGTGGTGGAAGAGATTATATACATGGTAGGTCCAAATATGTAGAACTACATTTCAACATCCGATTTAACAGTTTCTACCGACTCCTCTAAAATTCACTTTCGTAGAATACGACTTGTACTGATGGAACAGACCGCTACAGAAATAGAATTTCGTGGTACATAGTGTAGCTACATAAACCGATGTACATAGTTCTATGTACAGTCGAACCATTTGGTATACAGGCAGCTAACTTGCAACTTCATTTAAACAATGTTTCGAGTGTGTCAATTCTTTTAAATCACTCCAAATGATTCAAAATTTTTAGACATCACAAGCTTAAAAAGTGAACACAAAATAACAATGAATGGCAATGTAGCAGAAAGAAAATTATTGTTGTCTGTGAACCAAATAGCTTGTTTGACCGTACATACTTTATGTGAAACTGAACGAGATGAATCGGAATAAAACCCGCATAATTATGTTAGCAAGGCCTTTTGTCATTGAGCATGAACAATTGCTCAATATTACTTAAAAAACTAGCTTAAGCCTGCAATCATTTGTCCGTTTCATCCTCTTAGGAGGTCTTCTTTATCGTGTGGGCAGTAACACACACCCACACACCCCAGTTTCAGAATTTCGAAACCGCCTCAAGGGCCTCTGACATGGTTTGAGTGGAACAGTAAGTCCAGATTCCTTATGAGGTGAATTTTAGGATTTTTTTCTTACCGCATGTCTACGTCATTATAACTATCTGCTTGCCAAATTTCAGCGCAATCCGTTCAGTGGTTTGAGCTGTGTTAATAGATCAGTCAGTCAGTAACGGTTGCCTTGCCTCTTTATTATTATATGTAAATAAAAGAAGTTGAAATGAATGAACAAATAATTTTCTGCACAAACTCATAAAGTATCTTACAGTTCAGTGAATCATTGATCTATCGATTACTATTCCAAAGAGCTTTATTGAATTGGATAAAGCTCATAATGCAGAGTGAAATCAAACGAATAGCCGTGATCAAAAACACTTAGAAGGGCTTTGACGTATTAGAAAAGCAATGCCTATGCAAATTGCCCCACAAACTATAATAAACGGCAATCTTGTAAATATCAGAACATGGTACATGATTGCAACCTGTCAAACTCAATGGAACGAGTAATAGACTTTGCATGAATTTGATCCAACATTATCCGAGCCCTATCTATAATTAATCTTATAATTTCTGCTCAAGGCTTCAAGTGAAAGGTTTAACAGTAAATAATATGGAAACAGGTCATAATAATCCTAAAATATTGACAACAAGATTGGATCTAATGGATAAATCTGTTCGAGTTGCGTTCTGAAACGAACATGTCTGAATTACGTAAGATTGTAAGACCTACTTGAGTGGTTAACACGCAAACCTCTATTCTTATAATTACATGTTATCGCGAACAAGCAACGTCAATATCAATGGATGCTACGAAGTGAATAATGTGCTCGGAAATTCTATTAATAAATACAAGTATGATGCGTCGGTTTCGCGTCACGTTTTGCTATCATAGGTAGGTATTATTTCATGAAAAAAGGGAATAGCCAACCGCATCAATTTCTAGGAGTTCAAAACCACAGTGTAAATAATAAACGTATTAGGCACTGTGTAATTAATTGGGTACTTGACATCATTAACCAATAATTCTAAGACAGCTTCTCTAAAAAAAACTTAATTTTAATCCTTAAACCCGATTATTTTACAATTAACTGAAAATAGATTATAATTCGCTTTGAAATCAATTAACAGTTTGTCAATTGAATTGGCGAAAAAATTACGTCACAATTTACCATTGCCATACAAACTAAACGGTTTGACAGCCCATAAAAATTATGTCAATTGATTGGTGGTGTTAAGTAGGTACCCAAACCAGATCAAACCAGAGTTCCGCATCCAAATCATCACAGCAAGTTACTCTATAGTTTAGGTAGTGTAGTAATAGGGTGTGGTACGTCTTCTTAAACTAATCTTGAAACCTCATCAGATCAATGGCATTTTTCCAAAACCGTACACAACTTTTAAGCAATGATTTTTGTATTTATTTAAAAGAATTGAAGCTCCGAGATGCGAAGATGGTCATAACAATTTTAGGCGGTCAGAAATTATGAAAATGAAATTGTTTCCTAGTACCCACAATGACGGTGATAGTCAACCAACAATAAGCACAATATATGTAGTTTATCTAATAGGTACCTACACATTTACACTTATGTATAATAGTGTGTGGGTGTCAGCATAATATTACTAGAACTTAATAAGCTATTATTACTCGACGATGACCTAATACCGAGAAAAGGTGCTAAAGCGTATCTTAAGGGTCATCGCTCATAACAGCTCGACTTCGATACAGCAAATAATTTTTCATTCAAGTTAGAGCTTTAAATGTTGTGCGTTAAAATATTTTTTATGATGACAGGATAAAAAAGGAGAGAGCACGCTTGGCGTGCTGCTAGCTAACAGATGGATAATTCGAGGCGATTCCGACCGAGGCCGTTGCCGTGTCGAAGCGGTGCTACCATAATGGACGATGATCAGTAAGATTAGATCGACCGGTCATGACATTCGAGATACCAATGTCAAGTAAGAGCACTGACAGTCAAGAAAAAAAGAAAAGAAAAATCTCAGCAGAAGGGTAACGACCTGAGCAGATAATATCATTAATGATAGAAGACCCGTCTCATGACGTAATCAGGGAATCCCACTTGTTATTATGCAACTTTGGTCACGTGGGTCATTTAAACCTTATGCTTTGGCGATCCTCCAGTACTTATGTTTATCGTCGGCGCTGATGATAATAGGTTCGCGAAATCCTTTGGTCTATGCATAACAAAATCGAGAGCCGTACGTTCGGCGAACCAACACGTGGTAACTGCGGTTCCTTTAGCGAAAAGATGTGATGTTATGTCTGTATGTAATGGACATAAAACTTAATTACATTCACACGTAAATTTCGAACACAATTAATTCATAATGGACCTTTAAAACTGCCTTACAAATCTGCTATCGCATCTCAAATCAAGAGTTTCGCCGTAACGAGGCAGTCGAAACATATTTTTACAGAACAATACATAATTTGCATGCTTGCGATAATTTAATTTGCGCGTGCGCGTGTTTATTTGTGCGCGATAATGATTTAGGATCCGGTGCCGAAGCCTTATAAGTAAAACAGTACAATGGATTGTATGAAATAGGACTTATTTATGTGACTTACACTGTACGAATTTTCGCAATTTTTATGTTATACCTCTAGGGTATTCTTTTTTGCTGACAACAACATACAAGTTGTTTCTCGACACAAAGGATTAAAAATCGAAAAAATAGAAGATTCGGATTACAAAAACTGTCTCTACAAGTTTAAGAAGTAAATTCATAGAATAAGCCTTTAATTTAATAAGCCTATTAATAAGCCTTTAAGCGAAGCTACTGAACAAATAAAAAAAGTATAATTAATTCTGAAAGACTTTCAGAACCGCAAACAACGTCATTTATGTTTAAAACAAAATTTAATTAAAATGAACCGACGAGGATGACAAGTAATTAATGGAAATTAAATAATGCTTAACCCTTGAAACTTCACCGCAATAATAATGACTTATTATTACCGATTAACATGAAAGTGCACGTCACAAGTCAATACAATTTAGAATGCACGCTACGAACGGTCATCAATCAGTATTCGATAGAACGACCATTGAACACTATTTGTTAATCGAATGATGACGAAATGACACGAGCCGCGTACATGTGGTCTACAAGACCACAGAAGATAATATGTATACTATATGATAATATAATCATCGATGTGCAACAATTTATGAATGCGAATCCGATAGAATTAATTTACTTTTGCTGAAGAGCAATTAATTACTTGTTAACGGAAAAAGGAAGGTCGGAATCGATACTCGATGAGGCCTTCGGTTTTCATTTTGTTTTCAATGGAAACAAATTATCCATTAACAAAAAGTGGTTTCCATATTTCATTTACGTACGTTGAAAGGTTTTCACTCATCAGCAAAATTATATTGAAAAAATCATTTTGAATGAAAGAAATTGTGTATTAAATAAAACTTTTAAAATGTTGACAGCATAGAGTATTCTCAAAGCAGAGGGTCAATTTCTTATTAATATTGCACGCACATACGAGACGAGACATTCGTAGTACACTTTCCACCTGCGAGGATAGAAAGCGACCAATTGAAGTTCTCAAGTTCATAAGAAAGCTATAAATAGACTGCAGTACTTTGTACACTGTGGATCGAACTGCATTTCTGTGACTTCCACGAGTTATTTTTTTTTACACTCTCCATGGAAGAAAATAAATGTAATAGAGGTATTAAAAAATTAAATCTTGTATAATGTCGATCCAGTGAGAGCTACGACAGATGATGCCGTGTTTTAGAGGGACACATTTGAGTACCCGAAGATTCACATTTTTTAAATATTTATTTTATAATATACAATCTACAATGTAATGAGGATCTACTAGATCGAGGATTTGTAAAGCGTGGAACGCACCAGCTGCATGTTTCGAGTAAAATGTAATTAGTATAGTCTTCAAATCGTCACTGTCATAGAAATTAAATTTTCTCGCTAATAGGATTACAAGCGCGGAAACCAAATACCTTTGGACTAAAGTTAACGAAATGTCAACAAAAACACAGATTATTAGTCATTTTTTTAGCATGGTGGTAAAATCTAATTATAGCACTCCCTAATGGGTGCGCTATAATTAGATTTTTAGCGATTTAGCCTAATGGCTAACAAGGCGCTAACACTACCCTTAGTAATACAAAAATTATAGGTACAATTTTAAGCGCATCATACATAAATGTAATACATACTGTGAACATTAACAATTCAGTTATGGGCACACCTATATAGGGAAAGTCATTAGCATATGGAGAAACAATGCAGTCCGGCAAGGACGTTTGCATAAACAATTTCAGTCCGGACGATGATTTTATCTTTTGCGAACCGTACCTCCAATATGGCGAGGATTTTTTGAATGTCAGACTACTCGGAAGACGCATTAACGACGTTCTGATAAGTAATAAAGACGATTTCGTAGTAGTAAAGTTGCAAAATTAGCACTTGAGAGTAATTACGTTGTTTCTGGGACGCAAACCGTATAAAAGGGTACCTCAATCGGAGATCTTGACCTTGACAAATGGCCCATTGACAATCTGGTGAAGGTTAAAAGCTTTCTCACGAATTGCACAGATAGCATACTATTCTGTATATATCTTTTTCGGAGAATTTATGTGAAGTGAACATGAGGTAGGTAAGCTGTCATGACAGCTGGGATTTCTTCACCTAAATTCGCCGAGGGAGATTTTTACAGACTTACCAGCCGTTTGATCTTTATTCAGCAGTAGAAGTTTACGGAATGGTGTATAATTGATAGCGCATTTATAACTAAAGCCACAAACAGCCGATGAATGATAAAATAAAGAACTACTAAGATCGCCTATGCTTTTATTAGTTGGGCAATAAAGCGCTTCTTGCTAAAAAGAACCGCATTCAGATATAGTAGTACCAGTTATGTAAATGAATTTCAGTAATCGTCGAAATATAAAGAGGTGTACCCATTAGTACTTCCACATTTCGCTAGTTAACCAATAATTCCAAAACACAAGTTCTCTAAAAATACACTTTATAGTAAGCCTGAAAATCGGATTAATTTTTAAGTGACAGTTAAATTAGATTTTTATTTGCTTTGAAAATGATAAATTGTTGATCAATTGAGTTGACAAAAAGAGACATTTCATTGTTCATTATTGTCATACAAAATCTAAGGAGGAATCGCCTTTTGACAGGTCATAAAATGTACGTCAATTGTTGGTGGTGTCAAATACCCAATTAACAATTGTGTTAACATCTCCTTTGTTCGACCAGACCCAGTGAAATAATTTTCGTATTAAATATTAATAATAAATGTTTCTGACATCGTGATCAAAAGGAGTAGCTTTCCAAAGCCCTTTATGAATTTTACACAATATGAAGACTTACTTTGATGTACATTTAATACAGAGTTTCATGTACAGTCATTACTCAAAATTACAATTTCGTCTTGATATTGTGTTTATTTGATAATGCAAATCTAGGCCTAAAACTGTGTCATTTAACCAAATCTTGTTAGAAATTGCTAAATTTTTTGCTTGAAACAAAATAAAAAATGGAACACTGTGATACAATCTGCATTTATATTAGTTCCACTGATCTCTAAACCGTGTGACTATGCATAGCAGTGGAGAGAACTTCATACAACTTGATTCCCAAAGGCTTCCCTTCAAAAGGTCGTGATCTCAGCTATTCTACCGCCATTGAAAAATGAGTTGGTATTGTCTACCCAAGCGTATGCTTGGGAAGACAATACCAACTCATTTTTCAGAGGACTGTATAGTCCTCTGAAGGTATTTTAATTACACAATCAACTAAAACGCGTACAATTTTCCCTCTTACGAGAATTGGGTAGATGACACCATTAACCAATAATTCCAAGCCATACTTATCTAACGAAAAACTTAATTTTAGTCCTGAAAACTCGATTAATTTTCAATTACCTACTCTAAAATTTGATTTTTATTTGTATTCAAATTCATAAATAGTTAGTCAATTGAGTGGGCACAAAAGTGACGTCACAGTTGCCTTTTGTCGTAAAAAATCTATGGGAGAATCGCGTTTTGACAGGTCATAAAAAGTACGTCAATTGATTGGTGGAGTCATCTACCCTATTGACCCATCGCCACCGATATACATAGTATAGCAGCATATCCCTATAACTAGTTATTAAGTAGGTTTCATGAGCAACTGTCTGGTGTCTATGTCCAAAGTTCTGAACCGAATCTTTCTTGTCAACATATTCGCAGGCATAGACGATCCTTTTTCATTACATACAACGCATCGTAACGAATCGTAGTTTTAACAGATAACGATCGATAAGAAAATAAAATTGGATTTATCTGAGGGACAATTCAGCTTAACGAGTTACATAATAGTACACAGTGGTACGGCTACGGCTAATTAGGATCTTGTCTCGACCATTAATGGATAGATATGATAAGATATACCGACCTGATATTATGAAAAACGTAGGAATTGAGTAGGTACGCAGGTACATTAAAAGTGAAACGTTTTCAATAGAATTTTATTAGCTATTGATAAGGATTTAAAGGTCTTAGGTAATTTCGTGGAAGACTATCGCCATGATCGTTATAATGTTGTTTATATAGGCCTGTACCTAATCGACAGGATTAGTAAAAAAAATCGACGAGTAACTACGCGCTAGATAGATAAAATCGTAAACACAGATAACAAATCAAACACACATTAGAAATTACTGAAATATCAACTTTTTTTAAAGACATTTGCTAAAGTAACATAGATTTTAGTTATTGTCCAATTAGCTAATAATTTTTCGGAATCAGAATTCTCAGAAAACAACAAAAAAAAAACAATCATTTGAAAGTTCATTTCTTGGCAGAATGTGAAATTGTAGATACTTTAACGCAACAGAAATAAAACGCGTCAGATGTTTTTTGACTCATTTTCCTTGTCTGTCCATTGATAACTATTGCAGACGAGATAACCTTAGCTCTGGTAGTACAATATTCATTGAAGTGGTTGATGTAACTGTTTATCTGTGACGTGGTATTGGTGACGATATAGATTTTGCTTAGGGAACTACCTTTTCATTCCTCATTTTACTTCATTTATTATCTGTCCTCTCCTTATCACTTCTTACTATCTCCCTAGGTGGGGTCCTAGGGCTGCCCTAGGTACGGGATTCCCTGGATTTGTTCTAGTATAGGGGCTCATCAGAAAGTGATTTTCAAAAAAAGTCAAGATGAAACCCGAACACTTTTTGTCAGTTCGGGAAAAATCTTAATTTCATCCAAATTTTTGAAGCTAGAAGTGGTTGATTAATAAAAGTTTATCCGGTGTCGGCAATTTATGTGGTCGCAGCCCTAGCCCCACCTCCTTTACTTCACATTTATTTTTAAAACTTCCATGAATCCGTACAAGTGAAAGCATTGAAAGCGAACCAACTGATTCACGACCTTCTTAATTTCCACTCGTTCTTATTTCAAACTCTTTGTGAACTGCGCCTCGGCAGAAGCTCTATGACTGTTCACTTCGCAAAGGAAGCGGCCAGTTACTGGCCTGACAGTGAATGTTACAACGAAACATTTTATTTATTAATCGAGTCATCGTACTCTTTCGCTGTTGCGCCAATTGGTAAATCCGTTCTAGAAGACGATCTATAAAACGTTTCGGCGAATGATAGTTTTATTGTTACACCAGCTTCTGCCTGTAACTTCGTCCGCATCTTTGATATATTATCTCACGGGAACCGTATATTTTTCCGGAATATTAAGTAGCTAGTGTGATATTCTCCAGTTCAGCTGTTGTGGTGTGATTGGGTAACATACATCCATGCAAATTTTCGCATTTATAAAAGTGGTAAGATTAATAAAACGCGAATTTGAAATAAAATTCCCAAAACTATAGGGGGAAATAAGTCTTGAACCTTTACGAGATTCACAAAGAAGGATGCAATATGTTTAAGGTTCAGTGAGTACCTAGCTAATATTTTATGGATGAGTCTATGTAGGTCCACTCGTGCATTCATAATTAAGTGATACAAATACATTAGTACCTACTGTCGCTCGTGTAAACCGAAGCACTAATCTAAACCTGCATTGAAGACAATCATTTGCCTGTTCCTACTCTTAGATCTAACGAAAATATACCGTTAGATCTTAATCCTCGTGCACGACCCCATTAAAAACTAATTTCGAAATCTTGAAAGGTTTTTTTGTTAATTCCATTAATCCATTTACTGCGCAAATGAATAAACGCGAAATCAAAGTTAATTACCTGCTATTGTTCTGATTGTTCTAGTATTCCTTCAACTGTTTACTGAGAAATGTGTGACCGATGTAAAGGAGTCTGCCCACTAGTAGCCTGCCTAGGAACAAGCCCTACAGATCTTATACGATTAAAAATATTCAGATGCAAGTTCCAACAGCAATAAGTCATAAGATTGCAACATTTTTGAGCAGTGTCTGAGGTTTATGTTGTTATTTAATCGTCAGTCAAAAAAATATTGTTTGTTTTGGAAAGTATGAGACTATGCCTATCAACATGAGCATCAACAATAATCTTTTGATACGTTTTATTGGGCATAGTAGTCTGTATCATGTTTTTTGCGTACGTAATAAGTTCATAGCCCGGCCATGAAATAGTACGGTGTAATGGGCAGACACCTTTAGGAGAATTTATAATTAGCAGCTGCAAATGCTGTGTTTAATAGTATTGGTACTGTGGGTGTTTTGTTCGGAAAATATTTTGGTGTGAGCTTCTCAAACGGAAAACCGAGTCCGGTCATAACAATCGCCGCGGTAATTAGCTGCATCTAACTTTAGCTGTGGAAAATAATAACATCATGTTTGCATTAGCTAAATTACTTTTTTGTTTTTTTTTTTTTTATAGTTGCTTTACTGCGTTATGTACTGTAGAGATTCTGGCTGGTTTAGCCATAATCAACTTTATTATATAAGTTTAAAGTTAGAACATACATAACAACTTTTCTAAAATAGAAAGATATGACTGGTCAGTCAGTCTGTGTGACTGTAATTACTGCGTTTTTGGAATAAACAAGAAAATCGTTTTTATAATGAAACTATTTTACGATCCGGGCATCGGGCATTCAGAGTCTCAACATAGGATCATCATTATAGAAAACAGAAGTCAATAAATCTTTGTGACAGGACAGACATCTGAAAGTTGAAGATAATTAAACCGAGCCTTCTAATGACTTCAAGCTGTCAATAAGCTGCCACAACGACTGCATTACTGCAATACTTATTAGTGAAAAAGCTCGCAACTATGCCGCATTAGGCTCAACACCGCGGTGCGATTAAACGCAAGATTTATTACCATTAAAAAATATGCCACACCATGTTGACCATATCCCGTACAAGCGTCGCATTAGCGATTTTTATCAGCCAGTCAGGAATGTTTTTCATGCAATTTATCGCGACTGAAAATAACTTTAATGCGCTCCTCGCCTTGCTAGCGTTCGGGTAGCAGGTCATTAAATTGCACGAAGTGGAAATGAGTCGTGTAGAATCCATTGGCTTTCCTTCTAACTCAATTTGCTTTAAATAAATAAAGCTTTAAATATTCCTTACAGTAGTACCAGATCTTAACAATAAGTTATCAAAAGACACTGCTGAAGTTCTTTTTCACAATACATAATGCATGTGAAAGGAGCACAAGCGAAGATCAAAATTAGCACAAACCACAGGAATCACATGAAATACCTAGAGCACATAACAACTATTTAGCTGACTGTAACAATAGTAAACACCATACACGGAATGGAACAGGACTCATTACAGTTAAAGCATCGTATTGCAACTTTCTATGAATGCGCTCATTGGGCTAATTCCATAACACTATTCTTCGTAACTAGTTCAAGATTGATGGCTGAATAGGCTTCGGTTACAGCAAAAACTAACAATCAATTTATTTTCCCATAAAAGAGGATTTATTCAGGAATCGGTAACAACATTAATTGACAGAAGTCAGGTTCAAAGAGGTGTACATTTCACATACAATTTGCCGGCATTTAATTGGCTATCCTATCAGCCATGACGTCCTGATATCTTTAGACCTGTCACTCCCAGGTTTGTCAACATTGTCCCGATTTGCGATGGCTGCTGAATAATGCTTGTTTTCAGGTTCAATGTCTAATAGAAATATGGATGTAGTCAATTTAATCTGACACAATGCTGAGTGGTTTGTGACCAAGTAACTCTTCTAGAATTAGCAAGCGGCAGTTAAAGTGACAACTTGAAATAGCTATATTATTTGCGACAACTTTGTCTGACAGTGAAGTATTTTAAATAGAAGGACAAAGCGATATTTTTTGCGGAGCCGCCCCTTTTTTATAACAGGCCAAATCTTTGCCAAAAATCTTCTGATCCTCTATTTGTCGCCAATAACCGCAGAAACAAGAAAGTAAACACAAAAAATATTTGTACAATACGTCGTTCTGTGGAACGCACGTTGGTTGTTTTCAAAACGTCTGTTTCTACTAAGAACACGGTACTGCGAAAGGCGTGCAGTTTGTAAATAGTCCCCTTATTCTAGAATATTCGAAACTCCAGTGCTTCAATACTTCTATAATCATTGGCGTTCGACACAAGACGCTATTTGCGTTCGTGTATTTTAATTGAAAGTAAATATTTATTATATTTCGCACACGTTAAGCGCGGAGGATTAAATATAACTGTATTAAATATAGCTAAGCTTAAGTGAAATGTTTGTTTGTTTTTTTGTATCGGTGCACACGGTATCGCTCATTAGATAGCTATACAATCATACAGACTACATAGATCTAGAATTTTATACGCCATAGTATTGGTTTCACATAACAAAGTAGGTACTAGAAACTATGTATACACGTAGATAAGAAATAAGATTAAAAAAAATAATTAAATAACATTGTAAACACACTACCTACATATCGGTTTTCACGTTTATCCCATAAGCTATATTGCAAAAACACGATAAGATTTTCTTAAACCCACCAATGAGGTACGAATGACGTTTGAATATAATATGTATTACAATTTAATATATTATATTAATTGATCAATGGACTGTGGTATGTAGATACTTACCAACCGTGTAACAAATCTATGTACAAGAACGTGACTATTTACTTTTTAATGTACCTAGATCTATAGATCTAGTTCCTTATCTATGAATCAGCCTAATCTATTTAATAGGAAATTCTCACAAGTCCACTTAAAGAATTGTTTCATCGGAAACACGACAACATTAAAAACCCAAGGTACATTACTATTGAGAAATTTATTTTATTTCTACATCTTTTTATTATTCTCCGAGCTGTGTTTAAGTTGGCTCTTATCGCAACAAATATTTTGGTTACCTACATCAATTAACAGTTGTATAGCTCTCCAGTCAAGGACTAGTTAAAAAAAGCCTTATCAAAAGAAAACTAGGGTCCAAATTGATCGACACACATGAATATTGATTACCACCTCACGTTGCCACCTAAAGAGTCCTAATAGTAGACGATACGACCACTAATCACCACAAAGCCATATATGTATCACCTAGCCAGCTTATAGCAGCTGCAGACTTTTTCTTTCACTTTAATATAACTTAAGATGACTAATTAAGTAGATTCATGAAGAACAATCTTAAATTAAAATCTTTAATTAAATACATACCAGAGGCTATCATTGATCAATGCAGATCATTCTGTTTTTCTAACCACACGCATTCTCTTGAAAAAGTGGTCAACGGTTGGGAATCGTTGGGAGTACTTCGGAGCATTCATTAGACCTACTAATCCTCCTAAGGTATCCTCGTAAGGCATTTTTTTGAACGTGTTAATCAAGCTCCTTTATACTACTTCATGTCAATGGATGGGTACCCCTTGGTGCTTGCATTCATTAATTTGCACAAGTATACTATGAATAAGTACACAATTCACAGGGTATATCTCCCTAGCCACATACAGGACACGTCTCGTCTTTAAATTAGAACCCGACCAGCGCTAAAGAGATGCTTTTGATCCATTATCTGGTTCAGTTTCGAATAAATATTGACGTTATTAAAACAATGCACGCGGTCCTCTTGTCTTATAAGCTAAGCGCACACCGCATATAAAACAAACATTTATTTTATGAAGCTCTTTAAAACGCAGTAGAGCTTGTTCATACAACTTTAGAGGTATTTAATATTCCATTGATGGAGTAAACAGGGGTCAAGTGACCCATAACTCTAATCCGGAGGTGGAAAACACAGCGATTTACATTTTTCTACGAAACTGTATCTATTATAACGCCTTTCTTTTGTAGCTAAGGTGCTTACGATTCATGTAATTCAATGCATCTACTGGGAACCGTGTGCTGGCGGCTAACCCTGAAGTGTCGGCACACTTGGCGCTGCCGTACTGGGAACTATCGGAATCAGTCCGGATTTATGCTAAATTACGTATTTTAATTTGAATATTCCCACGTTATTATCGTGAGAGTCAAGTGTCTACATTTAATTCTGTTAAAAGCTATTAGAAATTCACGAAATGGATTGCACTTTGCTGCAAGGCAGCACTAACTGGTGGCGATCTTAGCCAAGATGCATCGTACCATATAACACAAATTAGTAGACATTTCTTATCTCTGTTACCAAGCAGTTCTCATTAACCAACCAGTTCCCATTAGTTATCTTGCGCAGGAAAATTATCAGACATTATGATTAAAATTCTTATTTTTATCTGCACAACAAGTAGAACTCGTGTATCCGTTTCCTAAAGCTATCTTCTCATGGGTGCTATACGCAAACATAATACGTATAATGAATGAATTAATTGAGGTATTGATCCCTATCATATATATCTTCTGTCATAAATAGCTAAGGTAATTAGTGACAGAGATAATGAAACAAACGACTTTTTTTATAGCCTCTATTTACGAACCTTTAATTACACAAAATCCCATACTCAATCAGAGGACAGTTGGACACATCCAGTGTTTTAGCATTAATGTTTAATGTATAGAGCAGGTTTGACGTGCACCTTGCGGCTTGATAGTGTGGAATAAGATTTCATATTTTTATTAACCAGAGCTATTTATCTAGGATTGAAAAAATCTGTTCGCACCGCATATGGCGCGGAGATGAACACAAAAAATCAGGTAAAGATATTATGATAAGGCTGATATGGGCGTTGATGGGTAAAAAATAAACACGTGTTGGAAGTTGGAACTGAGGAATTCGGTACTTGTTTTTTGTTGTAATCTATTTTGCGAATGTTCTTAGAATGCAGTGATAATGAGGGAGTAGAAAACAAACAAAACAAGTTTCCGACGATAATTATGTAACGTAACAATAGAAAGAAAATTAATGATGGCGACGAAAAGCCTATTATTGTCGGTAAATAGAGCATTTATTCACCGTTAATTAATATGTTTGATACAATGCATTGCGTGTGAAGGCAGAGTTGGTTTAAACATTATCTGAATTTGGTTGACTCCTACACAGGATAACTGTGGATTGATCCCTGCCCGCAACCAATCAATGATCCAAAGTTGCATTTATAGAAAGCGGCCGTTAGTTGTAAAAAGAGAATGGGAAAGTGTGGTAGACGCTTAAACTTGTACAAATAAAATAAAATCCCCGAGAAAAGGGTAATATTACAGATAGAAATGACTGGAATTAAAAAAAGGAAAGTTTTTTCGATTTTTATAGATTTAATATACATAGTTGACGTGATAATATCTGCCCACTGCATAATGTGTTGACGCAAACATTCCCATGAAATACGCCAATATTCGGCAAATAGCTTAAACCTTATCAACAAAACACTCTACTATATATTTAATCTGTACGTACTATCGAATGAGTCATACGGTACAAATCACTCTGTGATCAGACTGATTGGCGTAATAACTTCGTCATTGGAACATTTGTTTTTAAAACTTTTTGTCTAACAACACCGAAAGTTTATGGGCCTGCAAGTGGAGCTCACAAAATACTTCGAACTTAACGCGCTACTTCAACAAATAACTCTTTTAGTGAAACCTGCAGGCAACTGACATTACGCAAATGTATGTTATTCATGCGTAATTCATCAAAAAATAAACACACGCCAATAAAAAAAAACTGAAAAAAACATCAAACAAAACGTATACCAGATTTAAAATTTGAAAAACAAAAGCACTTACCGTTTCATATCGACGGGTGGTGCGATGTCCATTGGTGGAGGCGGCGGCGGCGGTGGTGGCGGAGGTGGCGGTGGAAGCATTTGCGCAGGCGGCGGGGGCGGCGCATCAGGAATATCAGGCACTATCACCGAAACAGGCACCTCAACCCCTCCCTTGGGCAAGTCAACATCCGGCAGTTCCTTCAAATCCGGCAGTTCTAACTCCGGTACAGCCATGACCGGTGCCACTGGTGATGTAACGACTGATGGAGCAATGGAGCCGTCAGTCGTGTTGGAGAACTGGACGTCCCCCGCTATGCCTGGCAGGTGTGGAAGGTCCAGCGGCATCTCTAGCTCCGGAACCTGTTAATGATTGATGATGATGAGTTTAGAAGTTCTGATTTCTAAATGTCGATTATTTTCTTGGAACGAAATATTTGAAAAAAAAATCTATGAATCATCCAAACTTTTAAAAATAATACGCACCATGCCCATGCCGGGCGCATACAGATATTCGTCCGCATCTCGCTTCAGAACATCTCTATTGAGTATGGAGCTAGGCGCCGCTTCCAGGAGGCTGTTGCTCTCGACCTTAGATGTCACTACCGGCACGTAAGCCGACGCCGGCCGCGTGGTTCCAAGATAGGGACTCTCATCAGTGTTAAAGATTAACAGGTCACCAACACTTGATAACTTGTCGATTATAGTGTTCAAATTGAAATCCTGTTTGGGCTTCGGACTCTTAGGCTCTGTCACTTTCACGTGGTAGAAGTGGAGTTTCTCCTAAAAGTAAATAGACACGTCACTATTTTGCCGTAACTATGTAAGACATTGTTATGTAAGTAGGAACATAGTATGTTTAGATATCGTTAAGGCGCTAAATTGTGACAAATGGTTCGCTTTTGATCTATTCTTGCAACTAACTATAGTAAATTGTGAGGAGTAAACTGTGAGACTGTGTAGAATGTAGAATAGATAATAATGTAACACGAGTCGAGTCTAATGAAGGCATACCAAGACTATTAGTTTTAGACTATTAGTATTAGACTATTAGTAGCTTGGTATTACCTACACAATAAGGTAAATAATTATTATGAAATCGAAATAAGTCTTACTGGGAAAATTGAACATTATTCTATCACAAAATTATAACGAGCGCTAGCGTTCGGTAATTAGGAAACAGTGTTACTTTGTCCCTGAACAACGATATAGATATATGAAATTCAGGTCAGACTCTTTGGTTGCGTGTCCTGCAATAGGAGATGGTCAAATAATCATCTCGTCACAGTTTACCAATAAACAACTTACTAAGCGCAATTGCAAAATTAATGACTTAAATATAATTGCAACGTGGACCCACGAATCACAACCGACCACACAGTTAAATACACTTCAAATTGTCTCTTAGTGAAAAGTGAACAGTTTAAAATGTTCAGATTTTATCGTTGCTATTTCCCCGTGTATGTTGCAAGTTGCTGATAACGAGTTCACATTGTTTATACAAAATAAGCTTGCTAGGCAGAAACAGTGTTATGATGGCAACTTAATTATTGGCTTACCTGTAATTCCTTTTCCTTGGACTGCCCCTGAGTCTTCCCACTCAGAGTAACCTTTTTTGGCTTGTGTTGGTATCCATCCGCATCAAAAGCTGATTGGTAATGTTCATGGGTTATTGAGGCCGGATACTTCGCACTCGAGAATACCTTGATCGCCTTCTGCATACCAGTCAACTTCTCTACTTTAGATCTTGATAACTCTATCCTTTCATTGAGTTTCTTAGTCTTGTCCATGTTCTGTTTGAGTCTTGTCGTCAGCCGTGCAAACACATCGTCTACAATGCCGTTGAGATTATCCAAAGTGTCTGCAATCTGCAGTATCGTCTCCTCAACGCTCAGATCACTTGGTACTAAATTAATTCTATATATACCCTCCATATTTAACCACTTTTAAGCGCGTATTTTAATTTCTGTAACAAACATCACGTGTTGTAACGCTTGCCGAGGTATAACGATGATGAAATAATGCGAATAATCAAATTCTTCTACGAATTTAAATAGGTTCTACATTATTAAAGCTGCGGATGAAATCTTACCTACTAAGCTTCTTAAAAATCACCTAAAATAAATTAATAAGGCACAAGAATTATCACTAGACAACACATCCACATTCTTGTGTGTAATTATTTATGTCCAATAATTTTATAGCACTTCGTAAAGCTCCTAAAGTTCATTATTTACAACTCAGTCACTTAAAGTCTATTTTTATCAGTACTGTGTCACTTATAGTATGCTATATTGGGCTCAATTTTTCGACAAGTTCAACGTATGAGAGTCGGTGAGCAACGAATGAAGATTATCGTTCGTGGGGTCAGTGCTCCAGGAGAATCGACAGTACGCATCGGGCGACATGGTCGGGTCCAGTATCGCCGACTCCTCGAGCTGTCCTCCCGATAACATGTTGTTAAGGTGCTTGTTTATGACCGCGTCTCCGGGGCTCACGTAGCCGCTTGACGCCGGCGGCTTTAACGGTACAGCGTTGCGTACAGGTTGCTTATGACTAGGCAAGGCGTCTAAAGACTGCAACTGAATGTAACTGCTGTCCGCGCCGTTTTTCACTGGATGTGGCAAGGTAGGCATAATCGGCAAGCTCTCAGAATCGAAAAGTTTCGTTGGCGATGGTCCTAACTTGGGGAAGTTCATCATGGAGTTCGCCTGAGCGTCTTCAGGCATCACGTAGCCTGAAGAGGCTGGCGGTTGACTTGGTACACTGGGCGGTGCGACCCCAGTCGTGAAAATCGGTGGGGCCAGAGCAGCCATAACGTAACTCGAGCTGGTAGGCTGTGCTGCAGGTTTTACAATAGGGCTTGTTTGGGGCGCAGGAGCAGATTGTACGTAGCCGCTGACCGGGTTCACTACAGGTTGTTGTACGTAACCACTAGGATTTTTCTTAAATGTCTTGTCACTAAAATAGGGTGAATTCTCTCTAGAATTGTCAGTTTCAGAGTTTGAAGAATCCTCTTCTTGCGTTGCGTTATTGTCGTCTGCTCTCACGGGTTCAACTTCTAAATGCAAGGACGAGTCCGAGCCGTCGTCCGAAGTGGAGGCTTGTCTCTCGACGGCTCCGCGTGACGTGTCTGATAGCGCGGTGCTGTCCGTGTGATCACTAGAGCCGCAGTTGTTATCAGTGTTCTGTTTGGTTTCCGGAGTAGATACAGTAGTTCTACTGTTCGGTAGTAACAACATCTCGTCTGATGATGGTTTTTCATCCTTATTTGTGGGATTCCATCCTCCAAAGGCGTATTTCGAAATATCTTTTTCGGGTATACCTAAGCCATTTGGTAAGACTGGTTTTATATCTTCCATTTTCCTATACTTTTTGTACAGTTTAATTGAACCATACATCGTGCCTATTAATGCACAAATAGCAAAAAGTATAAGAATCACTGTAAGACGATCCTTGCTTCTACAAGCCATAGAGCTTGGGGGACTCCATGGACCAGGATACTCAAGAAATCTTTTGTTCTGTTCCAATGGCAATTGAACTTCTACTCTATCAGCTAATATGCCATAGTATGGATCTTCATCATAGTTTACTGCTCTGACTTCGTAGGTTTCACTTTCATCTACACCTTCACAATGTATCAAAGAAAAGGATAAATTAGTTGTATTTAATATCTCTATTTTCGGTGAAGTGCTTTCATCCTTTACTCTTCTTATTTGGTAAAGATCCAAAGTTCCCCCAGGCCTTTCTGGTGGTTCCCATGTCAAGTAATCTGGATTATTTTTAACTGTAGGGGCCTTCATAATGCTGGGTGGGCCAATTCTTGTTCTGACAAAGATGCCATTCTCAGGGCTGGGTTTAGAACAACTTCTAATGGCAGAATTACAAGCCCGAACGGTAAATGAATAATTGGTAAACCCCTGAAGGCCAATTAGTTTGAACTCCATTCTTGTAGTATTCGTTTCTTTATCTGGCAGTTTATCTGCCACTTTTTCAACCCTCCAGTCTTCTCCAAAGTTTGAAATCACATATTTTCCTATTATGCCATTTTTATGAAGTGGTGGATCCCATGAAATTGTTAATGAGTCACTCTGTATATCAGAAATACCAACATTTCTTGGACTTGTTGGTGTATCTTCAATGGTAGTCACACCTGTGGAAGCATTTTCGATTGTTTTCAGCCCATAAGTAGTATTCAGTGCTAGTGTAAACTGATATGTTGTGTAAGGTTTCAGATCAGTTATGTTTATTTCCATTTGTTTTGGGTCAGAAACATATACATCTTTATTTTGAAAACTGGTGTCACAAACATTGCTTGTGGCTAAGACAGGGCAATATGTTATTAGATATCCTTTTATGATACCTTCTTGTAGTGTACAGGACATTGTCCAGGTGATTTTCACAAATGATTTTCCTGGAGCATCATGGTTCACTTTTACAGGAAAGCCATACATTGGAATACTATCTTTAGAAATGTCACAAGATGCCCATGTCATACCACTTGTTTTGGATCTATTATTAGCTGATATTGCAAACTGATACCTACTGTCTCTTGGCAAATCTATGACATGGGTGGTCTGGTTGGGATCCAAAACAGTGAAATTCATCCGTCCTGTACAAATTTGAGTAGTATTGTGTTGACACCAGAACAGTGTATAGTTGTCAATGCGCTTGATACCAACCCATGATAGCTTGTATGTGCCATTTTCATATGCTAGTTTAGTAAACGATGGTACATTTAGTGCTTCCGTATCTATTTTCGAAGGGATGTAAAGGTGACTGCTGTTAACAGATGAGCCAATTACATTATTAGACCATATAGACACATCAATAGCTTCTAAAGTTGCGTCATTCAGTATAACATAACTCAAGCTTTTGTTTTTGTCAGGTAGCAAGGTCTGCGGGTTCTTAGAGCCTTGCATTGCAACCACCTTGTAAGTGAAATTAGCACCAGCCTCCTCATATTCTTCAAGCTGCTTCCAGTACACATATATTACTCTTTTATTTTCATAAATTGATTGGTCAAATGCTCCAGCAATTGTATCGGGTGGTCGCCGGGGCTTCTCACTTGCAGTTGTAAACAGTACATAAGTGAAATCAGACCAAAATTTATCCTCAGTAGCTAATTCTGACTTTATGTATATCCTGACCTCATATGACATGTGTGCATATGGTAGGTTTGAGAGCAAGAACGTGTATGTCTTGTTTTTTGGTGGTAAGCTTGAAGCATCAACACTGCGGAAGTAAGCTGTGTTGTCAATTTTAGCAATTTGATACTCTATCCTATGCACAACTGGGCACGGCAGGAAGTCATACATGTTGTTTGAGATCTTCCACTGAAGCAGCACACTGTGAGTGTCATTACTCAACACTTTGAGCTGTTCTGGTGGGTCGGGCTTCACAACAGAGAAATGATCAATTGTAAAATTCTGTGTAATATTGCCAAAATAATTTGAGGCTGTTAAATGAAAATAGTAATGATCCTCCATCTGTTTGTACCTGGGCTGGCTGGTGGTACCCCACGAACACCATCTTGACTTGCCATTTTTCTTTGCTTCACAAGGCTCTACTTTGTGGCCATTAATTAAAAATGTTAATGAGTAACTTGTTATACTATATGACTCTGGGGAGGTCCAGGTACAGTTCAGCTCATCAAGGTTCTTAGATATACAACCAAAGTCAGTGACGTAGGAAGGAGGTTCGTCCACTAGAACTCTACTAGTGCACAGCTTGTTTGTAACTGTGTTTTTGCAATAGTATGTGTATACCTGTTTCTCCAGGTGCTCAATATACAACCTTCTTGTAGTCACATTCACTTTTTCCGAGTCTATAAGTTTTCCTCCAAGGTAAAACTCCAAGTTATCAGCTGTGTCTTTCTCGGCCACACAAAGAATCTCCAAAGGGGTCCCATAACGTAGTTTAATCATACTGTCAGGGTACACTGCCACTGAAATGTTTACTCCTTGACACCTCGAAAATATGCACGGTAAACTGATCAAACATTTGATTACAATACACCACATCCATAGTCCGAACTGCGGCCCCCTTCGGAACCCTTTACACTTCCCTGGGGTATTTGCACATATATTTGCCATAACTGCTGCGTTAATCTGTCACTCCATCACGAACTGGAGCACTGGTTTCAACTAAACCGATCGCGGCGATGGACACATTCCTTGTTTTTTTTTTTATCGCGAGCTAAATGGCGCACCGATGGTCCCAACACGATGACACACACTGACTGAGGACCGTCACTAGACGCGCACCACATTTATTTATCAAACACTACTGTAATCCGGGATCGAGTATTCGATAAAAGATGTAATCGCGGAACCGAGAGTCGTCTAATTGTTCTGCATTGAAAATTTTGTAACGCCTGCAGTACAGTACTTACATAAAATAGAAGAAAACTTTGGAAGTATTGAAATTCTCAGAAAAGCCAACTTCAGTTCAGTTCGTGCAGTTGCAGCGATGATTGACGGCGGTGTTGCAAGCTACATAAGTTTGATTGCCCATTGGAATCTTAGTTTTGAGAAGCAATTTTAGTAAAAAAAAACGAGATTTTAAGCAAAGTCAGAATCCTTAAATTATAAATAAATGCGATCGTAGTTATAAAGACAAACCGACGAAAATACTCATTATGCTATTGATCATGCAACTAACTCTTAGTGATTTGGAATGCAAATTAAATGAAAAAAGAAGGAAAAATTATTGCGCGTTTGGAAAACTCTGTGTAGCCTAAGGAACCACAGAGACTATTATTAGAAATTTCCTGATTTTCTACGTTGAACAACCGAATTAATTATTTTTTTAAAGACACCTGGGTTTTCTAGGAACCTGGGCCCCTTGAACTGAAAAATAGGTTTGGTTTAGTCTAATATGGTATATCCATGATATTATTATATATATTAGACTCTAAAGTAATGAACATAAATCAAAGATTGTAACAAGAGTGCAAGGCTTTTCAATAACAATAATAACCCATGATAAAACACTGCAATTGCGTGCTAGTGGCAACATTCCAGTTGACAGCGACTGAAGTTAGCAGCATGCGATTAATAACAAATCAATGACAATAATAAACTGGAAAATGTTGCCATTTTATTAACAGTCCCTAGAGAGTAGGAAAACTAAGCGAAGATATATTCTAAGATTCATAATAATTATGTGTGAAAGTAATGTTTCATCTGGTGGTCAGGCATGCCTAAAAACGGGGGCGGGAAATAAAAAATTACAGACTTGGTCACTTTTAATAAAAATTTCGTAAGGCATGAAATAAAGTTGGGCCATTACTAGTAGTTTGTATCCAAAAATATAATTAAACATAATAGTTGTATCCGAACTATTTAGAATTTTAGACCAAAACAAAGTTTCATGTGACTTTGAGATGTCCGACATTTTTGACAGTGTTAACATTCAAAAACTACAACAAAACTTAGTTTCAGACATTTGCATATTTCGATCAAATACTTCAACGAAACAGTTTAATCATAATAATAACGTCAACATTGGCAATAATTTATTATTTATCAAACGATCTATGTTTCATCCGGAACATAGTAAAGTTCTAATAAGTTAGACCGGTGTGTTCTGACGTTAAAATTATGTAATAAATATACTTTCAGAACGTAACTGCAACCTTCATCAGTGTTGATAAAAATAATTTTCATACAATCTGGGTGTATTGAGAAAGAATCAATTATGTGAATGGAATATTATGATACAATGGATGATAGTAACTTACACTCTCTCGGTTATACAACGAAAACAGCACTCATAAAACTCCGTGATGACATACGAAATGTTATAGAAGAGCATACAAAGAAAAATCCAACCGGGTATGATAATATTAAACTGCTTCCATGATTCCAGGCATTATTAGCTCTTGTTCCCAATAATGATACAATAATATGTTTGCTATATGCATGTCGTATAATAATAGCATGGACTATGACACATTAATTTTTTTTTTTCATGTTTCAGGTTTGGTTTGGTACGCAATATTATTTCGTTTTCATCAGAAAAAGTCCTGTTGTCAGGTGTCGCATATACAATAACACTAGTGTATGTAGTCTGCTTGGTACTGACGTACCTTCTTGGTGAATCTGTACAAGCCCACGCCTATTTACTTTGGGAAGCATTTTTCTTAATTGTCATATTGTTGGTAAACTTCTTAGTGGCATTCAATGAAGAATATTTATACAGAAATGAAATACCTCATAGAGTAAGGAAAGTTTTAGGTAAGTGTGTGTGATAAGTGAAGTTGTGTTTATTTGTACGGTAGTTACACTGCCCTGTTGGTCTCATGGTCGTAAGGGGCACTCCTGAAGGTGGGGTCCTGGGTTCAATTTCTAGGTCTGGTAAAAAGTGTCATTCAGTTTTCCCATTAAGAATTAAGATGTAGATTCTACATTGTGTGAAGTTGGGGCGATATATTATAAGATTGAAAATCCAACAGGTAGTTCATTATTTGTAATATTTATTTTCTTTTCTAGAAACTTTGGATGATGCCATAGAGAGTTCAAAATGGAAGGAGAATCATTATCCTCATTTATGTGCTCCATATTCACCGTGTGTGATCCTGCAGTGGACTTATCGAGATTGTAAGATAAGTTTTTAATTTTAATTAGCTGGCAAAATGTGTGCTTACTTTATGTACACCTCTGCCTAACCCTTTCGGAGATTACAGGCGTGATGAAATGTTATGTTTATCCTTGAAGTATCACTTTGCTTAAATGATTAAATAAAATAAACATAAACAAGCAATAACTGCAAATATAAAGGAGGTATTATTTCAGCAACAATAGTGAACCTGCCATGGGCATTGTTGGTGGAAGGCGATGTGATAGTTCTGAGACCAGGCCAGGAGGTGCCGGGCCACTGTCGAGGATTACAACCAGAAGATCCAGAGCAGTTCTTCGGACAGATTTTTCAACCTACAACACCGGTAATTAGTTGTAATTGCATTTCGCGAGCACGCGTTTATTGCAATTTAAGCCTTATGTCTATGAAGTCAAAGTCACATTTCTTTAGCGGTAGAAATGTCTAATAGAATAAGCAGTACGTTTACACTCATAAGTTAAACATTTTCTTTACATATTATGAAGTCAAAGAAAAAATATTTCTATTACAGCAAAAAGACAACTTTAGCACTCCTCGGATTCGAACACCGCATCGTAACAAAGCGTACAGAATGTGCGAGACTCCCTACCTGAAGAACTTGAAGTTAACCCTGGAACAGGCCACCATTAGGCCTGTGACAGTCTTTGAGAAACAGAGGTACCTGGTAAGCATTGTTTGACACTGGATTTTATTCTTAAAATATTTGTAATAATGAAATAAATTCCTTATCAGATGTTTATTAATTTTAAGTTTTTTTAGCCTAGCCCTCCCCCCCCCCAGCTAGCTACGCCACTGGCTGCCAGCTGCTTCATTATTCCATACGCTTATATTTGGTTCTGAAAGTCACGATAGGCCTGTACCCTGATGGCGAAGACTCAATTAAGCAGTTTAGCTATAATAGGCATAAATGTTTCAGTGCACAGTAAAAATAATGGAAGGCATAGTCCTGCCGCTCGTCATATCACTGGTGGTGATAGCCAGCTTCGTCCGCCACGTCTACCACCTGCCTGGCGTTACGCACTGGACAGAGATCTACTTTCTACAGACGATCGCCGCTTCACTGCCGTTACTGCAGATTGTCTTTCCCATTGCCTGGGTGACTTTGAACTGCTATGGTTTAGCTAGGTAAGTGGAAAATTGGCCCTTATTTACATTAAACTTATTATCATTTTTTTAAGGGTTTATTGAAGAATTTAAGTCTGTTTGAGGATTTCCTTCGCTTGCATTATGCACAGTTAAGGTAATTTAAACTTTAACTGGCGTCAGAAAGAAAGTTGTCATTGTCCTTTATGTAAAAAAAAGCATATGGTTTATTTTTTATAAATATTGACAAAAAAAATCTGAATAGCACATAATTTACGTTTATTTTCAGGTTCAAACTCTTATCAGAAACTCGTCAGAAATACGTCCGTCCGAAGTCGTGTTCTATATCGGAAGACGCGAGCGATCCTCTCATCCAAGCGATGAGCGAGTCTAACCTTCAGCCTGAGAGTCTAAAGTCGCTTGGCAGAACCTTTTTCAACATACTGATGGGCAGGGAAGATATGGTCTGCAGAACTGCCAATATTGTGCATGTGCTGGGCTCTCTGTCGGTGAGTTTATTTGTTTTTTAGGGTAATAGAATAAGAGAGAGACGGTATGACACATTGAGTTTGAAAAAGAGACAAACACACTTGGGCGTTCGTTAGTAGTCGAGGGTGAGGATCATGGCGCGGTAGTATGCGCGAGCGAATCCCATGCCCCTGTCCAAAAATCTGTCGAGAAACACCGTGGTGCTTTTAGCCGGTAACTGTCCAGCGTCTCATCTCCCCTAGACGGGGATAGTACATGACGAATTCCCCTCGACAAAACAAAGTTCGAGCATCAGGCGTCAAGTGTATACCTGGCTTGCGATTCAAAATCCAATCTCTGTAACCTAAAAGTTCCAAGATATGAACCAAAAGTTTTCAAGGCTTAAACAAAATATAAATAAAATATCGCAATGAACGACGAATATCACACTCTCGGCTTCGTGAAGTGTCGTTTTATATTCATTATTAAACAGCACCGAAAGTTAGCCAAAACTCTTGCGCCAAAACTGTAACTCACCAACCGATCACTGGCTATGATGATGAATTTACTCCGTCCACAAGCCTCATTACACCGATTTCCTCCTGTTTCCCCAAGGCTCTCAGCTGCGTAGACAAAAAAGGCATCCTATCCTGGCCTAACCCCACCGCAGAGAAGGTGTTCTTCCTCCGCAACTCTAGTCCATCATCACACAACTCCAGTAAGACGAGCCTGGTGGGCTCCATGGGCCACCAGAGCGATGAACAGCTGGACACGCCTGTTGAGGGCCCGAAGACTGCTGAACCTTCTACTATTGTTGAGGTTAGTAGAAGTTGAGTGTTTATACAAAAATAGGTTTGAAATTGTAAGAAAGAGTAGCATAGTGGTTGCATAATCATATTTTTGTGGTAGGTGGAAAAGAGAACAAGCAAACTTTAATTGCAGCCGACTTTCGGTTTACAATACGCGAAACATCATAAATAAGCGTAATTTTTCTTAGGTATACGATAAACGTTATAAGACGCCAGATTAAAAATCGAAAGGAACGTGAAATTAGACAACGATAGAGATTGATTTTTGTGAAAGAGAAGGAGAGAGCTGATTGCAGAATAACAGGCAGTAACAATAAAGCTTATTAAAATCGTAAAGGAAAAATTGTAATACATAATGAATTTTATAAACAATTCTAGCTGACCTAGCGAACTTTGTACCAATAAATAGCCAAAAAACAAAAAGTTCAAGTCATCAAGTCCCACATACCACAAAAATACAACCCATTACTAAATTTCTCCAGGTGTTAGACCTAACACACGATCAGAACGCGCCGTTCTGCGTGGAGTTCGATGACCAGCGCTGGCGCCAGCACCTCGCGCGCCTGAAGCCGCTCGGGCTGGCCGCGCTGCTCAACACGTGCGCGCCCGCACCCAGGCACACGTATGCGCACTTCTGCGCACATCTCACGTGCGAAGCACAGTACAGGTATAATTCCTAGATTTTTCATACTTTCCACCTGAAGAGGTGGAACACGTCATTTGCATGATAAATCGGTCTATGAAATTATATTTATTAATGACGGATGACAGCAGGTTACAAATAAAAATTTGGATACAAATAATATTACCACTGTGACGTCACATATCTGTCCAGTGCACATTTCGCCTCTTGTGTATGACGCTATGAGCCCCCGCCGCCGGCACTTCTCTCGGTCCTCGTTCTCGTCCTACCTACCTAAGGACTTAATTAAACGGTTTAGCTATACATGAATTTGATTACAGTGAAGACCTAGTACCGGTGACGAACAGACGATGCCTGTGTGAGTTAGCCAAGCAGATCGGATTCACTGACGCTGTCACCGAGTCCTACCATGTGCAAGAGTGTCTCGCGATATTCAGACAATTGGTAAGCCAAACTAAATAAGCCAGTGTTTAAGTTTATAATTTTTTTTCACCAAAAATACATGAACACTAGCCAGGTTTCACCAAATTATCTATTACTAGCTATTGCCCGCGACTTCGTCCGCGTAAAGGTCGGTTATCGCGAAAGCGGACAAAGTCGCTGAATAAGAATTACCCTATGTCCTTCCTCGGATCTTAAACTATCTCCATGCCAAATTTCATCAAAATCGATCCAGCGGTTTAAGACACACTTTTGCATTTATAATATTAGTAATAGTATGGATTTCAAATAATCTGAATTACAAAGTTTAATTACTTATTGACCATAATATTGCTAAACTACTTTTCTATGAAGTGCTCTGTCAGTACAATCCCCTTACATAGTGTGTCTAGCAATAGTAGATCATTACCAGAAATAAATAAAGTCATTTTTTCTTTAGCAAGCGGACACAATACGCCGTGAAACTCGCTTCGTCCGCTCTCTACAGCTGAGCACTAAGGTCAAAGTTCCTCTGCCTCATATGCTGGCTGTGGTAGTCAAGGACCAGGCCAACCAGTTGCAGATGCTCACACAGGTAATGTTATGTTGTAATATAACTCTTACGTGTATTGAAATAAAGGTCAAATTGAAATTATTCAAGAAATGTTTTGTTTTACGTCATATACTGAAAGTAGGTTATATAAATACATACTTTTTTTAGATTTTTATACAAATACACCATCTAATTTTTGGACATTTCCAGTGAATTTTCCAAAAAATATCTTGCATCCATACTTTGTCCTGGCAATTAGAACAATAGAATTGAATAATTGATTGGTCAAAATAAATTGGACAAAATAAAACTTATTAAAATGCACTGAATATATTGCGCCGGTATGTTGGGGGCCAAATTTTTGAAAATACGAACAGAACAATAAATCTAGCGTATTGGTCGAGCAGTTCTCAAGTCATGAATTTTCACATATGCCGTTTTTTATTTGCTTTACTTCTGCAGGGCACAGCCGACATAATCTTGGACTCGTGCGTGGACTACTGGAACGGGAAGGACCTCACGCAGATCTCTCCGTCCGACCGGAAGAAGATCATTGACTTCTACCAAAGAAATTCGCTCACTGCGTATTGTACCGCCTTCGCTTATAAGTACGTAGTATTTTTACCTTAATAATGTCGTTTCCGACATCGCGATATCGTACTTCTCCGTGACATTAGCATATATACAAAATCCCGACAACAACCGTCGGGCAGTAGCCCACCAGATACAACACCGCCGTCTGGTCGGAGGATCATAACATAACATCACGCCTGTAATCCCCGAAGGGTTAGGCAAAGGTGTACCCATTAGTACACCCACATTTCGCCA
Organism: Hoplodrina ambigua; assembly: GCA_949774945.1. Lineage (NCBI taxonomy): Eukaryota > Metazoa > Arthropoda > Insecta > Lepidoptera > Noctuidae > Hoplodrina > Hoplodrina ambigua. The sequence continues at coordinate 12,438,784 of OX458974.1, read as the reverse complement.
GTTATGTTTTGAGTCCCATGTAATAGGGGGCGAGCCTATTGTCATCAACCGGGCACAAATCCAGACTCCGAGGCTGCTACTGTGAAATTCTTAATGGAAAACCCCAATAACACTTTGCCCGACCTGGGAATCGAACCCAAGACCTGTGGTCTGTGGTGGTGTGTGTGACTAGTGGTCGCAAGCGCGACTGCTGTGCATGAGCACAGCAGTCGCGCTTGCGACCACTAGACCAACTAGGCAGTCAAGGAGGATCCTCCTTTTTTAATGAAAGATGAGGAACTTTCCACTCTGTTCCACAAACTGGTGATCCCGACGTGATCGTCATCACTACCTCTAGCTCCCGAGCAACAAGAGAGAATTTTATTTATTCATCTCCATTTATAGTGGTTACTTATTATCTTTCAGTGTATTCATTATTCAATATGTGAACTCCGCAGGCCTCTAACGCGCGGCATATCATCTTCTCTATCAGCGATGTATCTTGAGCTGCCAGCGGACAGTAGGCAACTGTACGCGCCTCTGTCGAATCACTGGGCCGACGCGCCCGCTCTGCACTTTCATTCAACTGGTAAGATTTTTAATAAATACTATTTAATTATGTCGTCTAATCTGGATACATTGCATAACAGCATATTGCAAAAAATGCCCACAGATGATATCAAATTGCATTGTGAAAACGGTTTTTGTTTTTTTTTTCAGACTCTTTATTGTTTAACGAAGTGACGGATGACGACGTGAAGGACGCAGAAGGTTTCTTTGATATGCAGTGCAATCAGGTAAACAATTAAGCGTGTGAGTTAAATAACAAAAGAGTTCAGTTTATGAATGTTTTAATGTTTTTTGTATTCCTATTACATGGAACGTAAACATAACTGGCGAAATGTGATTGTACTAATGTGTACACCTCTCCCTAACCCTTCGGGGTTCTGTCGGGGTTGCGGGACGTCTTAATAGGATACCGTGGACCCGGAACGTAATGGGCAACAGAAGGAACAGGGAGGTTTTTTAGTCAGGAAAAGTCTGACAGTTCCTTCCGCCCCGTTTCAGGCGTGATGTTATGTGTAGAAAAAGTATTCGCATTTAATTTTTTCTACTAAACGACACTCGCCTATTTTCTTTATTTATATTTAAAAACTAGATAACCTGGTGTACTTCGTACTAACCATATTTAATTTTCATTGTTCCTGTATGTACCACTCCAGTAACAAAAAAAAAAGCATATTATATATTGAAATGGTTCGTGCCATTTTCGAGTTTATGCGTGACTAGTACGGCAACTGATTTTTTAATGTATCTAGCTTCCTACATTTTAAGCCAATTTCCACAGGTATTTATAGGCATGGTAACAATGCAGTACCAAGCACAAAGCGACATGGTCGAGTTAATAGAGCGCCTAGAACGGGCCTGCATTCGCTTCGTGCACTTCAGTAAGGAAAACGAGCTAAGATCCAGGGTTTTCAGTGAGAAGATGGGCCTGGAGTCAGGGTGGAACTGCCACATATCACTTATCAGTGAAGAAAGTGCAAGGTAATGTAGACTTTGTAGTTAGAAGAATAAAATATAAAGTTACATTTTTGATAATTTTATGTGTAGGAATTTTGAAATAGATTAAGGTTTTTATCCATGAGAGAAAGTGTCCTATCCAGTGACAAAATATCTTTTTATAATTGTTTTATTTATCGAGCGCACGACTGTCATTGTAATCTAAACCTTATTTCAATATAATAACAGTTAGTATACCATGTTTGGTTGCTTGATAGAACAGTTTACTCTTAAATGGAAAATACTGGCTATTTGTGTCCAATTTTAATGGGATTAAAGATTAAACAGAACATATTTATCATACATTCTTGTAACAAAGAAACAAAAAGAAAATTGGGTATTTTTTAAAAGGGAGAAAGTAATATTTTGTTAACCAATTTTGTAAATACACTAAAAGGCATTCACTTATAAATAAAAATATTTCATGAGGCACCTAAAGCATAAGCGCCACTGGCCACTATGCATAGGGGTGAGAAAAACCGCAGCAGCAAAAGCGGTACTAACAGGGTGTTCGACAAAATGATTGTGTCACGTTAACATGACGCTTGAATTGGCAATTAATATCAATTAATTCGGCATAAAACTATAACAATCACATCATTTATCACTACAGCAGATACACAGCACAAGTGTAGACGTTTCTTCTGTCTTTCCTTTAACTTTTTGATGTTAAATTGATGTTATACAGGGTGTTTGGGTACAGAAAAGTTAAAAAACAAAAATATACCCGTTTTATTACAAGAAAAAGTACCCAACACTCTTTAGTAATGGATGTTGTCCTTTTAAACCCCTTTTTAGAGAAAAAAAATCCAAAATATAGATTTCAATGTCTTTAAATTCTAAATGTTAGTGTTTCTCTATAGTTAAATGTGATGCACTACAGCCTAAACCTGCCATTATTTTGCCTTAAAAAGCAAAAATGTTGCCATAAATCAGGACCAAGGACCTACAACCTCTTTTCTTACTATCACAAAAGTGTTGCTACACGCAAAAATATTTTTTTATCTTTACTATAAAAATAAAGTGTTTTCCAACACCAGGCTGTGGTCCGTCACTGTTATCGTCACACATTGTTGACAGCAAGAGCGTGTCGCCCTTATCGTCGCAAACCTTGGCCCAGGGCAAGGACCGAGCGTCGACGAGGCTCAATAGGCATATCGACGCCTATGACGCCGCCGCGCTCGGCTTTTACTATAGGTTTGTTTTCTCAGCTCTATCGCGCTTGCTTTGTTATCTCACGTCGTCTAAGTCATGGAATTTTTTCACGTCTGTGTGTGACAAGCATGGGCGCCGGCATAAGGGTGCAAGGGGGTGCACTTAAACCCCTCTACTGTCGAGAAAAACATATGTACATACATAGAAGAATTTTTTTTAATTATTATTTTTATAAGGTGTCGTCCTGTCAAATTAAAAAATGGACATAAAACACATGTATAATTTAATTATATTGGTTAATAGTATAGTTTGTAGATACAAATGCACCTCCCTGAAAGTAACCCTGGCGGCGCCCATAGTGACAAAAGTCTTTTAGGACTTTTGTGGTATGTCTCTATGATGATTACAAATTAAATAAACACATTAATATCATAAGCGCCTGGACTAAAAACCCGTGAGATTCTCTCAGTGAAAATTTGCCTTTAATCGAGATGTTTCTTGCAATTTTATTTAGTAGGAATTTTGTGACATAAATATTTAATATACAGGGTTTAAGGGACATCGTAACATTTTTTTTACCATGGATCAGAGGCCTTTGAGGCTGTTAAGAAACCCTGACACTAGGGTGTGTGGTGTTGAAGGACCTTACTGCCCACACGATAGAGAGAGACTATGGATTGAATGATGTCACGAGCAAAAAAAAAAAATTTTTCTTCGAATATATTGATTGAAATGTCTTTTTTTTTTGTTAGGGATATAGATTAAATTCAATACTACAAAATCGCTTTTAAATTTTGCTAAGTGTATACTTGTTTTTGCTCGTGTACTAGACGTCCCGGAGGTAATTCAAAACCAGCTTTTCCAAACAATTTGATCGTGTTGGTGTAACACCATTTATAGGAAAGCTATAATGTACGAAATCCGTGGCAAACGTTTTCGGTAACGAAGTCCCTTCTACCCTTTATTGTCACGTGATTCATGAGAATATTCTACTATTTGGGAATTAATACATTAATTGCTCATAAAATAATAAATAATCATAAGAGGTAATAACGAATTTAAAATCTAGACGTGACATAACAATGCTGCATAATATTTAATCTTCATTTATGATTTTGTTAACATTTCCAACTATGTAAAGCGAAATAGACTTTATTGTAATGAGCAAACATTTGTTTTATGCATTAAATGACCCAGTAACGCTTAAATTTTTAATCAATTACAAATGTGAACAGAATCAACATTATTTTAAGTTCCGCTTTGCACTTAAGCTTTTGCTAACCTGACTTCAGCACTAAATTCCCATTTTGTTATTAATTATCACCACTACATATACACTGCATTCATAACATACAATGCTTGTCTAGAATAGTGATTAATGAAGGCCACACATGCTTGTATATACTTGCACAAAAACTTGCACAAGTATGTATTAACGTGTGTGGGATGAGTAACCGCAAGGTTTTAAGCCATTCGTTGGCACAAAGCTGACTTGCGCAAGTCTATACTTGCACAAGTATATTGTTGCGTGTGTGGCGGTTATGGTATAAGTTAAGAAGAAACCATGAATAATTGTTTTTTTTTTTTAATGTACATCTGTTAAAAAATATTATTTAGTCACTTGTTTAAGGACTTTAAAGAAACTTCCACTCTAAAACTCTATATTAAGCCTCTTTGCTTTTTATATTCAAGCCTACATAATATTCAGCATTATACAGGGGTTCTAAGATTTTATAAATATACTTGCTTTTTCTAGAAAATATTTACATGAAAGGAACACATTCAAAATAAACAACTTTTCCTTAATCGAAAACCCATTGGTTGTTAAAAGAACTGTTTACGTCCAGTGAAGCAACATTGGGGTCTCCACATTTTATAAGCACAGTCAATTACATATGGAGAAAGGTACAGTAGCGGTCTTAAGTGGAGTAGCAATCTCACAAAGAAATAGATTGATATTTTTTAACTTACCTCCTTTCAACACCGTCGGTGAATTCTGAGGTGTTCGTAGGTACAGTGTTAATACATAATCACTTATACACACACATGTAGGTACGGCCTGTACCGCGTGTTCACAGCAATTCAAACCTTAGGATGCTACTGTACTTATGACCGCTTACTGTACATCGGAAAACTTTAAACATTTATGCAATGCATAAATAGATCCTGTAGCGTCAAAATTTTTCATGCCTACTTAACGCCTCAGCACCAACATAGCGACTTCGAAAGCCTTGTCCATGTCTGCGCCGGGAGCCATCAACCTGGACCACAACACCGTCAAGTTTGACAACGAGATCAAGAAGGCGAGGCATTCTATTACTACGCATACTAATTTGAAGGTACTTGCTGTTTTTTTGTTTTTCGACCTAATTTTGTCCCAATGTATGACAAGACAATGTTTGCTTAAGGCGTATTGGCGAATTGAGACTTAAATAAATATTATAAGTAATGTTTTCCTTTACCGATGTCAGTTTCTAAGATAAAGTACATATAAATTTAAAAAGTTACATTGCTACCTGTCCGATTCTGAAGTCATAAACTCATGCAAGAGAGGCCCTCGCCTTAACCACTGGCTCATCCATTTATTGGATTATAGGATTTCAGATAATTAGATAGTTGAAACATTAACCAATAATTCCAAGACTTCTAGCTAGAAACTCTTTATTTTCGCCCTGAAAACTCGATTAACTTTGAATTTACTGTAAAAATAGATTTTTTTGTAGCTTTGAAATCAGTAAATAGTTATTCAATTGAGTTGCTAAATAAGTGACGTCACTGTTCGATATTGCCATACAAAATGTTTGGAAGTATTGCGTTTTGATAGGTCATAAAAAGTGCGTCAATTGACTGGTGGTGTCAAATAGTCTATTAAAAAAATGTTTCGAAGTACAGAGTTACATAACATAACATAACATCACGCCTGTAATCCCCGAAGGGTTAGGCAGATTTGTACCCATTAGTACACCCACATTTCGCCAGTTATGTTTTTAGTCCCATGTAATAGGGGGCGAGCCTATTGCCATCAACCGGGCACAAATCCAGACTCCGAGGCTGCTACTGAGAAATTCCTGATGGAAAAACCCAATAACACTTTGCCCGACCTGGGAATCGAACCCAAGACCTCATGCACAGCAGCCGCGCTTGCGACCACTAGACCAACGAGGCAGTCAAGTACAGAGTTATCTTTCAGTTCCAACGCAGCAGCATATCAACAAGCCATCCTTCAGCGGACTCTTTGCTTGACGACGACGAGGACGACGAGGCCGGCTCCCCCGCAGACGCGTGTCGCTCACTGTCCTGCCTCACCGACTCCACCGACCACTCTGCGCCTGTCAACTTCGATATGAGCAATAGGGTGAGCGTTTAAATTAGTCTAGGAAGACCCCTCTTACTTGACGCCTGCGCCGGGCCCATTTCGTCAACCGCCGGGTCCAGCCAACAAATTAGGTAGCTAAGCAGGGTCGTCAGATATAGTTTAAGTTTTCTTAGAACCCGATGTATGTCTTCGATTGGAACTTAATTTAATAAATTAACTGTTTGTATATTATAATAAACAAGATAACATTTAAAAACATCCATCGATTTCTCAGAAAACTTCAACTATATTCTGACGACCCTGCATACCTGTCTCTTTTATTGACTGTCCATTTTTATTGTTGTTATCCTATTGTTGTTACTTAACAGCAGTTCAGTTTGCCGGGTCAGCGATGGAATGTGTCAGATGTGTAATCTAAGTTAGCTGCAACGCGTTGTATAATGTTTCTTTTAATTTATTTTTATGAAACCACAATTCTTTCATGTTAGGGGTTTCTGCTCCTCAATACTAAATTACGTTTACCGCATCCAGGCGAAACTCCCCCGCGGCATCGAGAACATTCGCCCTCACATAGAGCAAGTGGACAACGTGCCCCTCCTAGTGTCGCTGTTCACGGACTGCTCCGCGCGCTCCGTGCAGCAGATGATACAGATCATGCAAGACTACGGCGAGGTGGTCTGCGTCATGGGCTCAGCCGCCAACTGTCTCAACATGGAGATATTCATGCAGGCTGATGCCAGGTAAGCTGAGAATCTGGGCAAAGTGTCCTAACGTATTTAGTATCGTAACTTTATCCTTCTATACTATTATAAACGCGAAAAGTGAGGATAGATCGTGTGTTACTATTTCATGCTTCTTCTTCTTTTCGAGTCGATGATTTTAAGACAATCCGTTTTTTTCTATAGTTTTGGGCCCACTCTTTCATGCTTAAAAGGTGAAAAAAAATACCTGAAATTTGGCATACACAGGTGAAAATGTTAATCTAGCTTGTTATCCCGTTTTGTGTTAGAAAAAAGTTAATAGTTGAAAAAAGCCAGATACGCAAAATGTTAGGAATGCAAATTGCCAGATACGTTGAATGTCAGATACGCAAAAAGTCAGAAATGGATCAGATGGATGGATGGATATTACATTTGGTTTATTTTTAAGTTTGCATTTATTTATTTATTTAATTTACAACGGTTAAAACAATTACAGTAAATCAATACGTTACGTTACGTGTTACGTTATTACATAAAATGCAATAAAGTGCATCAACAAAACATGGTAAAAAAAGGTTTAAAAAGAAATAAAATAAAAGATAACATGGTACGAAGAATTTTACAAATATCCATTCGTCTCGCAGTACCTCAAGCATTCTGACAAGATCACCTTCCATTCATCCGCAAACACATCAAAGTCCGGTCTGGTGTCCAGAAGAGCATTGAGTACGCGGTATGGGAGATCTAGCCCGAGCAATAGTCCTACATAAAGTACATGCTACATAAAGTACTGCATAAAGTACAGAAAGTGAAAATGTTCATTTATGTTTTAGCATAGCAGTAGAGCCGTTATACCCGGTGTTGTGCCAAAAAATGCCGCCATATCAAGTGCCCGAGTCCTGCATCGGGCCCATCGACCTGGCGAGAGCGCTCAATTCTATTCCTTGCTCATTATCGGTAAGTATTTAACTATTTTTATGTCGCGAGTTAATATACGCCTAAGTGTAGCGCAGAGCGGCAACATGCTTGGGCATTGATTAATTGATAATGAACAGAAATGTAATAGAAATAGAGTTCAACATTGCGTGTCAGATAGCATGTCACGCGGAATATGTGTGTAGACAGTTAGACATTACCAATCAGCTGTCAAAACGCGATTCGCCCATACATTTTGTATGGCAACAGTAAACTCTGGCGTCACATTTTTACTAACTCAATTGACTATTTGATTTCAAAGCATTTAAATTAATTTAAATATATTTTCTGGTCATATGAAAATCAATCTGGTTATTAGGTATAAAATTGAGTTTTTTGTTTTTGAGAAGTCCTGTCTAGGAATTATTGGTTAATGCCATTCCATGCAATTTACGACTCTATGTATAGAAGCATCTGTTGCATATTTGTTAATTTCAAGCACGTTGCTGCTTTGCGTTCAACCAAGACAAGAGGAAAATTGTTTTTTTTCTGACCTTTATATTATAATACTTATATAACTCGATATGCATATTTTCACGCCGCTCAGTTACAAAATAAATGGCAGGACCAGCCATTCACTAATTACTGTAGCCAAAAGGTATGTATGAATAGTATTCAAGTCCATACAAGTTCATTAAACATAAACATTGTCTCAACAAATACACACATATATACATACATACTACATTGGCACTAAGATTGATTTTAGAACACCAAAAGCTTTTGAAAACGACAATAACATTAACATTTGCAATAAAAACTAAACTCTACTTACAACGTTTAGGGTTCATAATCCCAAAGCACGTTACATAAGCCTTAGTAACGTACGCTATGTTCGCAGATGACCCGCGACGCTGACGTGTCCCTGTTTACCCTGATCACGATGTCACGCCACTACATGACGTGTCTATGGAACAGCACACAGTTCTGGATATGCAGCGTGTGCTTCATAGCTCTGCTGCAGGTACGTGGAATAGAATAGACAAATTTTGATGTGAAACATGTATTGGCGCTCTTTGCAGTAAAATCGACCTTTCTGCCGTAACGGCAAAAGGGATGACGACCTCTCTTGCCGCCAACGCTCTCGGCTCCTTTGTGTGTGTGCGCGCACGCATACTGTAGACCCCGTTGCTTGCTTTAACCACGGTGCCATCACGACATTCTTTGTTTAACCTTTTGACCGCCACAGAAAAGTATAGGTGGCAAACCAAAATGTGGCCAGCACGCCACTGTCACGACTACATTAACAGACTTTAAATACGTAATCAAAGCTCATAAAACTATTTTTTTTTTCTAATTATATTTTTTGACTCATCCTTATTTATATTAGTAGAACTCCTTGTATTAAAATAGGATTAAAAAAAAACTAATACCAATTATAAAATTTCCATTTCGTGGATTGGCGCGGGGCCGAGAAGGGCACGTATTTGCTTTTTTGACGCGTGGCGATCAAGACCTTTTTATCAATTCGACTAACACGTCTCCTTACTTCATAACATAATACAGGTAGGTTCTCTGTGCGCGTTTGTGCCCCTCTCGCTGAGCGTGGGCGGCGCGGTGTGGGGCGGCGCGTGCGTGGTGCCGGTGCTGTCCGCTGCGCTTGCGTTCGCGCCGCTCGACACTGCACTAATGCAACGAGCCGCCACACGGCCGCAGCTGCTTATGAATGCCAAGGTAACATAACTATTAAACTTTTTGTTCTTTTTTTCTTTGTATTCAGATAAATGTAATTTTCCTAAGTCAAAAATATATTACAAAAGGTACTTTTGAATATTATTGATAAAAATAAATTGAATGTAGTTGCCCCTTCCAAAAGTTAGTTTCGTATGGAGAAGAATGGGCAAAAAACTCCTTAAGTACTACTTAATTTTATGTACTTAATATTATAAAGCTGAACAGTTTGTTTGTAGGCGTTAATCTTAGGAACTGCTTATACGATATAAAAAATATTTTAGCGTTATGTAGCCTGTTTATCGGGGAAGGCTATGAAACATCACGCTACGAACCACGGGGGCAATAAATTCCTAACTCTTCAATAATTTCTTCACCCACAGATGGCAGTCTTCGTGTTCTGGTGCTACGCATTAAAGTTCCTACCAGCGGTACTATCGATTCTAGTTCTCTACGCGTTTACATTGCGCGCTTTTTGCGAACAACTCGCCCAAGCGACCAACGTCACCACATGTTGGATAGTGTACCCGACAAATGTTGGTCAATTTAATGCAACACATGATCTCTCTTTGAAAAGTTGGCACGGTTGGGGAGATGACTTCTACGACGGGTTCTATTTAGCGCAACATATTACACTTGCGTTGATTACTTTGCATTTAAGTGAGTAAACATACATCATTATACATTTAAACACATTTTAGAGGTGATTTTGCAATCGAAAGATAAATTTTATTTCAAGAATAAATATGGCGGTTTGTCATTTATTCTACCAATTTATTCTGCAGATGAAAAATATCAGACAATTAAAAAATCGTGCCTTGCAAAATAACTCAATATGGATGCATAAACATTAAGAGATTGATGAAATATTTTTTTAAGGTTTCATAACTTTTGTCCGTGGCTGCTCAGCAGTATGCACCTTTTTGATTCATATACTGCATGACATGTATCATTAATTCATTATATGACACCCATTTTGTATCTGTACAATCTGGGGTACAGGCCCATATAATCTTTGGCCATCTCCTTTAACGTTTAAAGGGCAAAACACTTTCAATTGTTTTTTTTTTTACATCTGCTTTGACTGCCTCGTTGATCTAGTAATCGCAAGCGCGACTGCTGTGCATGAGGTCTTGGGTTCGATTCCCAGGTCGGGCAAAGTGTTATTGGGTTTGTCCATCAGGAATTTCTCAGTAGCAGCCTCGGAGTCTGGATTTGTGTCCGGTTGATGGCAATAGGCTCGCCCCCTATTACATGGGACTTAAAACATAACTGGCGAAATATGGGTGTACTAATGGGTACACTTCTGCCTAACCCTTCGGGGATTACTGGCGTGATGTTATGTTGTGTATCTGCTTTAAATTGTAATTATATTATTGTTATTTTATTTATTCTTTTTAAAAATTTCATTGTAATATGTACTTTCGTTTCATCCAATTCCTCTATGAGTATGCAGTTTGCACCCGTGCGAAGCCGGGGCGGATCGCTAGTTTAAGATATCATCATCAGTAATTTAGCATGCTGTAGTAGAAGTACCTATCTTCTATATAAAACATAATGTATTCGTTTTCAGTTGTGATATCATTGTCATTCGTTCATCGACAATCTTCTATATGGCAGAAGAGTTTCTGGGCTAACAAAGTGTGGTCTGTCACTGTGCTCGTTTTGTAAGTATCCATTTATTTTACTTTTACTATTACATAAAACGGCATCTACCAAATAATTATATACATTATACCTTCTGTAACTAATAATGAGTTCCAAAGTTTTATGAATCCATTCGATTGGTAAGTTGACATTATTAACCAATAATTTCAAAACATAACTTCTTTAAAAAAAGCGCTTTATTTTAGGCCTAAACACTCGATTAATTTTCAATTTACTGTAAAATTAGTTTTTTTGTGGCTTTGAAATCAATAAATAGTTAGACAATTGAGTTGCCAAATAAGTGACGTCACAGGCCAGTATTGCTTTACAAAATCTATGGAAGAATCGCGTCATAAAAATACGTCGTACGTCAATTGATGGTGGTGTCAACTAGCCCATTGTATAGGTTCAGCGTAGAGCATAGAATTTGTAATGACAAATAATATCGGTGCTATGAAGTGTAGAAAAAACATTGGCGCAGCATAAGATTGCCCTTTTCTTATTTTTTCCTAGGGAAGTCTTCATATATGCCCTCCGTCTTGGGATAATGGAGGGTTATATCGGACTCCTACCGACTAAAACCCCACGGTTCCTCCTGCTGCCATGAGTCGGGAGCCCGGTGTTCGTATTACGCATGATCCGAGTCCATGCTGACCATCCCAGTCTCCCTAAATCAGAGCGGAGCTGAGTTTTTTTTACCGCGCATTTAATTTTGGATTGTCGCCATTGAGCCAAGGGTTGAAAAATCATGAGCGCGATAAAAAACGCGTCAAAAAGGGACCCAAGAGCTCAACTATTACTTATCTACCTACTACCTTTCAGAATCCTAGTCCAGTTGGCATTCAGCGGCATAATGTTAAGCGGCAGCTACGGTTTCTGCGACAAGTGGGGGGTGTGCGAGCTGCAGTACTACGTGCCCTGGCCCCTCGCCGTGGGCTACGCCTCCTCGCTGTTCCTAGTGTTCGCACTCAACGAGTTTATCAAATGGCAGGAGATCAAGTAAGTTATAAAAAATCTTCGATTAATATGCAGCATATTATTGGCTGTTTGGTCAACCAATCACAGCAATGAAATGAGATTTAAGCAGCCATTCAGAAACCATGAGTGAGTATTATGCCATAACTTCACGCGGATATGCAGAGCTTTATACTATTAACCAATAATTCCAAGACACAACTGTAAAAAAAAAACACTTTATTTTAGCTCTGGAAATCAAATTGATTTTTAATTACCACTTAAATTAGATTTTTAGTTGCTTTGAAAACAATAAATAATTAATCAATTGAGTTGACGAATAACGTGAGATCACAGTTTACTTTAGCCATACAAAATCTACGGCCTCTTCAGGGGATTCGCATATTGACAGCTCATAAAAGGTATGTCATTTGATTGGTAGTGTCAAGTACCCAATTATAAGTGACTAGGCCAAACTACAGTCATTAACCGGTAACAAATTCAGAAACTAGACTGCTTCCACGTATTTTCTAACGGAAAAATCTAAGATTTGACAACGCTCATGTGGCTAGGACAACGAGGCAGTCAAATGAGTACTATTTGTATTGGTACTGACGCTGCTGAAGCAGTCTTGAAGGCACTGACAGTTAGCGCAGGTCGATCAAAGCTTCGTATTATGCTGTACTGTATTAATTTTATGATGATTGATGAAAAAATGCTCGTGTATTTTTAATTTCTGACATTCCCTTTACTCCCGCAGGGCTGACGGGCGCAACCAACGCCGCGCGCGCCTCGACTTCGGCACTAAACTGGGAATGAATTCGCCCTTCTAAAGTCTAGTCAATTACGCTTTATTTCTATATTTCTACTGTGAATATAATCGTATCGGAGCCGTCTGGCGTTTATTTTGTAAGAGAAATGTGACATGTACTTAGTACTATTTTGTACTTACTTTATTTATATAATGTTTTGATGATTTTAAATAAATTTCATAATATATAACGGTTTTTTATTTATTAAATAATCTGGGATCAGCAAATTCAAGAGACTAGTATCAAAACTTGTTACGAATTCATTCTATTTTAGTCTTTATCTGCCACAGTATGTTGTCAATATCAGTCAGACAGAAGCATGTAAGGTAATAGAAAAGAAACGACATAATTGAAAACAAATATTTTTTATTTAAGACTAAATTATGATAATTTTGTGATGCTTATTAAATGTTGCCAGTCATTATTTTGTTACACCAATTCCTTTGTTCGCTGAGGTCAAGTTAACAGACTACACATAGTTAAAACCATATGAGCGACATGTTACTCTTACATCAAACTACCCTCTCACTACTACTACATTATTAAATTGACAATGTTCCACCTACACAACACTCGGTCACTTCAGATAATCTACCACCTGAAGTTATCAAGTGTTGCACTAAACAACTTTGAAATCAAACATTTAAAATCGCCGCTTACGCCGACAGCGATCGGCACTCTATAAAGAATACATAATTTAATTTTATTATGGTTAATTATTAACATTATTTTATATCTTTTCAATTATTAAACTACATTAAGGTTAGTCGGTAAACGCTTGTACTTAATAGGTACGTAAATAATGTTCCCATCACTAGGACTCATCTGGTAAGTCTAATATTTCTTGAACGAACGACGCGACGTCTATCTCCTGACTGTGGTCCAGGCAGAACGGGTGCACCAGCAGCGCGTCGTAGTTCGGTCTCTGTTTGTAATCTTTCAGCAGACATTGGACTATCAGGTCCTCGAACTGCGCGGAGAACTGTCCGCTCGGTAGTCTCGGGGGGTCGTCTTTGACGACTTGCTTGAGCTGTTCGAAGGGCGTGCCCCACGTGTTGTAAGGGAACTTGCCGGTCGCCAGCTCGATGAGGGAGATGCCGAGCGACCACACGTCGCTGCGGATGTCGTACTGGCCCGGGTTGCCGCTCGGGTCGATCCTCTCCGGCGCCATGTACGGCTTGCACCCCGCGTCAATAGTCTTAGCGACAGAGTCCACTAAGTACCCGGATATACCAAAGTCACACATCTTCACCTCTCCTTTCCTGTTGATCAGGATATTAGATGGTTTTACATCTCTGTGGATTACTCTGAGCTTAGAATACAAGTAGTGTAAAGCACTGACTACGGAAAATGTGATTTTCCCTAGAATATTTTCAGGTATGGTGCGGTTGTTGTGGTAGACTTTCATGTAGAATTTGTCGAGGCTCATGTCCATGACCTCCATACAGATCCAGACGTCTCCCTCGCGGAACATGGCACCGTAGAAGTGCACTGTGTATGGACAGGCACTGGCTCTCATGGACACATCCAAGTCCATGAGCAAACGCTTCAACTCTGTTGACTGAGTGTTGAATGAGGCGGTGATTCTCTAAAAATGAAATATAAAAAGAAGTTTGTATTTAAACTGCTAAAATCTTGAGTTTTCTCTATCTAAAGTTATAATTGTTTTGTTCATTTGTAAGAAGTAATCTTTGGAAAGACAGAACTGATTACAAAAACACTTTTAGTGGTCTACTATAGTAAACATTTTGTAAAGCACTTGTCTTCTAAGACCTCTATAGACAAGTGCCATACATTATGTTTATGGTAAAACAAATAAGCTGCTTCATCAGAATGCACTGAGCAAATGTTTTAATGAATCAAAACAATGGGTTGCAATAATATTATGCTTTATTATTTCTAAAAAAGACAACAATATTAATGGTGATTGTCAGGCATATTTTAAGGTAAATGTATTAATTAGTATAAAAAGCCTTGACATCACAAGCACATAAAATTTGCAATTTACAACATGTTATTTAGTCATAGGAGTAGGAGATAAAGTAAAATACGAAAATGCATAACACAAATCAAATAACTCAGTGCCAGTGGTGCTGGTATATTTCAAGATAGTTTCAGAGCGGGAAGGATACCATTTTCCTACATAATATGAGTATGTGAATCTTAACTCCACAAGTGTCAAGGTGTGTCAAGTGACTGCCTCGTTGGTCTAGTGGTCGTAAGCGCGACTGCTGTGCATGAGGTCTTGGGTTCGATTCCCAGGTCGGGCAAAGTGTTATTGGGCTTTTCCATCAAGAATTTCTCAGTAGCAGCCTCGGAGTCTGGATTTGTGCCCGGTTGATGGCAATAGGCTCGCCCCCTATTACATGGGACTAAAAAAACATAACTGGCGAAATGTGGGTGTACTAATGGGTACACCTCTGCCTAACCCTTCGGGGATTACAGGCGTGATGTTATGTTATGTTACAAGTGTCAAGGTAAGTACATGTACCCTCCTTAAATATAACATATTTTTCCAACTTTCAAAAGTTTCAAGTACTTTCAAAAGGCAGAAAAACAATTTTCTGTATATTTTTTTTTGTAAAATATTACAATGGCATGTACTTCCAAAAATAACCAAGACTGGTTATCAAGTATATTGGTTTAAATTATTATTTGGTTTTTCTTACATTTCTCCCAATGAAATGTTTCTAACACTAGATATAAGTGCTTATAATAATGACTGTTCTTACCTTGACAGCCATAATGGTGTCACTAGGGATGTGCTTCATCTTCTCCACAATGCCGTAGGCCCCTCGGCCTAGGTCACTAATCTTAATCAGGTCATCAGTGTGGACCGTGAACGTTCTATCATCCACTGTTATTGTTGTCTGCTTGTCCAAGTTTCTTGGAGGTGTTCTGAGGAAATATACATAACCTTATAAATAGTGAATGTCAAAATATTTCAATATCCAGTTGCATTTTGTCAATACTCAATGGAGGTAAGCAGGAGTTATGAAAATTGCAAACTTTGCAATCGAACATGTTTTTAAATCAATTAATGACATGACACCCTCTGTTAATAACTTTTTTTAGAGACAACCTACTATAATTTGACTTGAAAGTCTCATAATAATCTAGATACCCTCCTACCTATAGTATTATGCTTATCAAATTTTGTTTTTTTTTTAGTTGTCTACCCTATTACTGCTAGTTGAGTAGGGGATTCATATTTCTTTCAAGCATATCACTAATATGTAATACTAATTTAGCAGATACTACAAGTTATCATTTGGTATCACTATTATTGTGGAAACCCAAATGATTATATTGTTTACTAGTTAGATTGTGCATTCATATTTCAACTTAAACAGGTATCTCCTAATTTGGGTTTATGATATTTTTTCATTAGCATAAACATTATTATATTCGATATAAATATAGAATGGACATGTCAGATAGACAGTGGTCAGTTGACACTCACACGACCTGTTCCTCTGGGGGCTTGAAGTTGAAGCTTGGCGGCGGCAATTTTCTTCTCGACATATCGCCGACGTCCTCCCAGCGAGACCCGAGCCAAATACCACAAATCCTATCAGTATTTCACCAAATCCCTCCACGATACGCTTTAGTCCAAACTGTTGACTTAACTATGTAAAACGCAAAGTTTACATCTAAATCACACAAACATTTCACAAGGCAATATTAGGTGGACACTTTATACTAGTTTATCGAGAATTATACAATAATATTCAATTATTTCCAAAAATTAAGCATTTGGAAGGCAGCTAGGTTTTGACATTTAAAATATTGTGTTGCCATATTTTAACTTATCGCGCCAAGCCGAAAAGATGATATTCTCGATTGTCTTGATGTCAAAAAGTAACCGACGAAAAAAATAAATAAACAATTCCCCAGTATTTGCCTAAGAATTCATCAGAGGTGTACCTGGCTAACCGGGTTAAGGGTGCAGTAATATTTCTATGAACGGTGCAAATTCAGATTACTACCGAGTAATTTTTGAAAACATATTAAAATCCACTGCCTAAACTGGGAATTGAACCCAAACATAAGTTGCAATCTATAACATTTTACCCAGCGTGCACGACATACCTATGTACGGTACTACTAGAAAAATACATAAACTGAAAATAATTTCTCAAATCATCCCTTGATTTGAGAAATTATTTTCAGTTTATGTATTTTGAAATAAAAATCTATGTTGAACAAAAATTAGAGTATAATTCTTTCACTTATATTATAAAATACAATCAAAATAATCTTAAATTAATCATGGAAGGAATGATTTACTTGGAAGAAAATCTGATAGCTCTAACTGCATCTTTTGCTTTTTTTACTGCTTCTTCTTTAATTCTATGCCGTTTCTCTTTTTCTGCCAACCCAACAACTACATCATGTTGTAATGCACTCTTAACATTAGCTTTAGCAAAAAGTTTACTTAACACATAATCATCATCATTTTTTGATTTCTCCTTCTCTTTTTTATGCTTCTTCTTCTTAACTTTTTTCACTGCAACTACATTTTCTACTTCAATTTCCGGATAATGTTTTCTTTTATGGGATTTTTTAATTTCTTTATCTATTGTTTGTTTATCTCTTTCGGGTGTTCTTTCTTTTATTGGTTTTTCTTTACAAACATTATCTTCTGTGTTAACTTTTTCTGTAACACTTTCTGGACTTTCGTCTTCACCATGATCACTTTCTACTTCTTCACTTTCTTGGTTTTTTAAAACATTTTTTAATAGATTCTCTTCATAGTCCTTTTTCACATGCATATTTACTATATCTAATTCGGATAATATGTTTTCAAATGGAACATTTGTAATTTGATCATCAACTAAATTTATTTCAGGTACTTCAACTTTAGGTGGGTTTAGTAGTAACTCTCTTTTCTTTTTGTACTCTTCTCTGGGGTCTTTCTCTTCTTTACTTTCCTCTTTATCCTTAGAAATCTTCTTACTTATTTCTCTTGCCATCCTTTTCATTGCTTCTATCTTTTTCTTAGATATGGATGTGCTTTCTGTGGAATACTTACTATCACTCTTTTTATTACTTTTTGAATTATGATCAACATTAATTTTAGTATGTTTGAAAAGAGATGCAGTTTCAGTGTCGCCATCACAGTTCAGCTCTTCAAGTGTGAAAAGACCCTGTAGTGTACTAGTAGTCAACACATTCTTCTGATTAGGATCTATTAATATTTTGTTACTAAGAAAATGTTTGAATATCTGTCTCTGATAAATCTTTTCTTCAATAGTTCCGGCTGATAGTAGTCTGTAAACTGTTACATTTCTTTGCTGCCCTATCCTCCAAGCTCTTTCCTTAGCTTGGTCATCAGTCGCTGGATTCCAGTCAGGGTCATATATGATTACTCTATCAGCACCTGTGAGATTAACCCCTAGACCCCCAACTCTTGTTGTAGCCAGAAACACTAAGTATTCAGGATTCTCATTGAATGTTTTAATCATGTTCTGCCTCTGCCCAACATTCACTGAGCCATCCATTCGCAAATATTTAAACTCTTGAACCTGTAAGTATTGCTCCAGTAAACACAGCATTCCTCTGGACTGAGAGAATATCAAGGCTCTGTGACCTTGTTTTTGCCAAATTTTTAATAAAGAATTAACTACACACATTTTCCCAGATCTTTTGTAGCTGCCAAATCTTTCCGGATCTATGTCATCAGAATCTTCATGAGCCTCATAAAGGTACAAGTCAGGGTGATTACATATCTTCCTCAAAGTGCATAGAGCAACCAATATCCTTGCTCTCAATGGGTCGCCATATTTATTATCTTTGTCTAAAATACTTCTTACAGTGTTACCAGTGAGATATCCCATATACAAATCTTTTTGTTCCTGACTTAGAGCACAGAATAGCACTTGTTCATTCTTCTCAGGTAGATTTATATGGCTTTGAACCTCTGCCTTTGTTCGTCTTAACATGTAAGGTGTAATAATTAATTTTAAGGCCTTTGCTATTTCTAAGGCAGTTGCTTCTTGATATTCAGTAGCATTAGCATATCCTCCCTGAGTAATGGGCATTGCAAAATGGTCCATAAATGCTGTATAAGTACCCAAAAGCCCTGGTCTCATAAAGTCAAACAGTGACCATAGTTCTTGTAAACTGTTTTGCATGGGAGAACCTGTAACAAGTAACTTATGGGGAGTTTGAAACTTCTTGACGAGCTTACTGACTTGTGTGTCAGGATTCCTAATTTTGTGGCCTTCATCTAATATTATGTAATGCCATTTCCGGGCTGTGAGATCTTTAGTGTACTTCACAACACCAGCATAGGTGATCAACAGGATCCCATGTGCAGTATGCAAGTCTCTGATCAGCTGGTTATGATTTCCTGCATGGGAGCCTGTGTGGTGGAGAACTGCAACTCTTAAGTGTGGGCACCAGAAGTGAAAATAGGAGACCCACTGGTAGAGGACAGTTGCTGGGGCTACAATTATTGTAGGCCCAAGTCCTCCCCAAGCTCCTAAGTCGCTTTTGGACAAACCTGCCAGAAATGCAATTATCTGGATTGTTTTTCCTAGACCCATTTCATCTCCAAGCAATCCTCCAGATTCCACCTGATGTAGTTCCCACAACCATTTGACACCAATCTTTTGGAACTTGTACAACTGCCTCCATATAAAGTTTGGTATGCACAAGCCGTTCTGCAGTTCATGGAGTTCTTCGGGATCCTTGTTACCCTCTAACACGTACTGGACATCAGCTGTCATTGTTTCACCATCGTAATTACTTGATTTGGCTGCAGCTAGATTTTTCTTCCAGGTTTCTATTCTTTCATTGTAACTAGCTATGTCGCCATCATCTATAATTCTCTTTAAGTTTTGTTTTGTGCGCGCGGTGGCGGTGGAGGTAGAGGGTCCAGCTGCTATGTCAATTATATCATCAGCCTCATCGTTGGAAGGTAAATAATCATCGTCAGAATCTTTCTCTGAAGAAATTGTAGATGTTCTCTTTCTGGACGTGGTCGGCACTGGCGTATCCTTAGGTATTTCTTTTGAAGATTGTTTACCAAACTGTTTTGTTTGCTTTTTAGATATTAATTCAGCAGCGTTTTTACTTTTTTGCGAAACATTGTCATTTTTACTTTTAACTACAACTTTTAGTTTTGCGAGTGCCAGTTGGCTCTCTAAATATTTATTTATATCTACCATCGTATATTTAATTATTTTTATATATGAACATCGTAATACAGTAATTATTATTTAATGAAAACTGAACATGTTTATACTTGCTGCTACACAAGTGAAAATTGACGTCTGTTTGGCAGTTCATTGCCATTGACACTACGGGATACATTTCTGAAGTTATTCCTATATTATGAGCCATTATTGCAATATATCGGGTGTCCGGTAAAGAATGGATTATCTTGAAATGGGTGATAGTAGAACTAATGGCGATTCAGAAAAAAAATACATTAAAAAATAAAAACAAGTAGTACCAAAGATATGATTAATTTAATAATATTCATTGTTTTTTGTTACCTTATTTTACATTCTTGTACACCACGACCACGAATTAATGAATTCCGTCGGTTTTTTATTATTAACGTAATTTACGTTAACTAAGCTAATAGATAAGTAATCAAAAGTAGGACTGCTATTACACGGTTTTGAAAAAAAGCAACTTAAACTATGTTCTTTTGGAAAAAATTGTGAAAAAAAATCTTTTTGAAAAAGTTTAAGCGTCCGTAGTTTAAAAAAAATGTATCGAAACACAAGTGGCCAATAATTTTAAAAAAATATGTGTTTATAGCCGATTTCAAAATGGTATGATTCAGTTTTGTACCTAATGTAAATAGTGAATTATTGCTTTTCGTTTCCAAAAGGAGCGGATTTTGGTTAATCAACAAAGTTTGCAATATTGTAACAAATTTGAACATTAGATGAACCTGACCATCTGGGTTTAAATAAGAAGATTAGTAGACGTTAGCAATTAATAGAAAAGCTTGGTTAACCTGTAATGCGACTTGTGGGATGTGATATGATGAAAATGTGGTGTGACCGTGTTTTTTTTTTATTTGGGCTGTCTTAAGGAAAATTATTACGCGAAGTCGATCCTTGAAAGACTTAGGTAGCCGTGTCCGATCAACCACATCAAAAATAAGCGATCGACGTGATATACGACTACTTAGGAGAGCATTTATTCTAAAATTAGGGTCTGAATCAGAGTGGGTGGCAGACAATTTACAACGAATGTAATTTACAACGAATACACTCTTAACATCACGCCTGTAATCCCCGAAGAGCAGAGGTGTAGCCACATTTCACCAGTTATAACACTTTACCCAATAACACTGCTCGACCTGGCAATCGAACCCAAAACCTCATGCTTAGCAGTCAAAAACAGTGTCATTAATATCAAATGCTGTTTTTTATTAAACCCCAATGACCAGATACATTGAATGTAAATAAATATTCTAATATCTCAAACTTTGTTGTTTACCCAAATTTCGCTCCTTTTGAAAACGAATAGCAATAATTCACTATTTATATTAGGTACAAAACTGAATCATACCATTTTGAAATTGGCTATAAACACATAATCTTATAAAATTATTGGCCACTTGTGTTTCGATACATCTTTTTTAAGCTACGGACGTTTCAACTTGCTCAAAAAGAAAATTGTTGACGATTTTTTTCAAAAGAACATAGTTCAAGTTGTTTTTTTTCAAAACCGTATAATAGCAGTCCTATTTTTGATTACTTATCTATCAGCTTAGTTAACGTAAATTACGTTAACAATAAAAAACCGACAGAATTCATTAATTCGTGGTCGTGGTGTACAAGAATGTAAAAAAAAACACAAAAAACAACGAATCTTATTAAATGAATCATATCTTTGGTACTACTTGGTTTTTTTTTATTTGTATTTTTTTCCAGATTATTCATTAGCTCTACCATGACCCATTTCAAGATAATCCATTGAAAACCGGACACCCTGTATAATAACGAAGAGTTGAAGACATTAATTATGCTTGATTTTTATTATCCTGCCCGCTAACGCAAATATAGTAACAGGCACCTTTGTTCTATTAATAATACTAAATCATTTTGTGTCCTTTATTTTTGCTACATTTAATCCTCCCGGGAAGTCATTGAAGTCAATATTGAATTCTCCTTTTTTTTTTCCTTTTTGAGCATTATTAGAAACACTATTAATTAAACAACTTGATGAGTGACTTGCCGTGGAAGTGCAATTAAAAGGCAATTTGATTAATAAATTCATGTTATTGGAAATTGTTACGCATATTTTATAGTTGTATGATTTCGAACATTGTTTGTAAACTGATACGTTACGTCAATGACAATAATGCAAACTTGCCAAGTGTCAATGTCAATAATGTCGATGTCAAATAAAAACAATTTGCACGTGTGGACTGGTTGCCGTTGGTGAAGTTGAACACGCCTAAAAAATATTAGTTATTTTTAAAAGCAATCAATAAAGTTATACAATATTTAAGCATAATTTTATTACTGGTTACGTGCAACGTATAGATATATCGTTAGCTTGAACAGTATACTTTAAGATTTGAAATTTCATAACCTCGTGTAATTTTTTGAGCAATATTTTGAAAATGCAGAAAGTTAAAAGAAAATCGAATGAAGATGATGCTAGTTCACCTAAAAAGAAGAAGGTAAATCCAGACAATGCTGAAGGCAAACTAGCACAAAGTGAAAATGCTAAGAACAATAAATTCAAAAAGGATTTCAAGAAGGATGGAGCGAAAGGGCCAAATAAGTTTGGGAATCCAAAATTTAGCAAAGATGGAAAAGGAAAACCGAGTTTTGGTAAAGATCCAAGTAAATTTACTAAGGGAAAGCCTAATTTCGGTAAAGATGGCAAAGGAAAGCCTAATTTCGGTAAAGATGGCAAAGGAAAGCCGAATTTTTCGAAAGATCAAGCCAATGGAGAGAAGCCCAAGTGGTCAGAGATGAAAAAGGAAAAGAAAGAACTGAGGCTAGTGAGGCGCAAAGCTAAGGCCACTGCTGAAGTGTTTGAAGTGTCTCACAAAGCTAAGTTATTGGCTGCACAGATTCAAAGGTAACCTAAAAGGATTCTGAATTCTATTTTTTTTTCTGCAGGCTGTCAACATTTGTGTGATTGAGTTTTTAGATTTTATTGAAAGTAAGTTTGTGTGCAGTAGAAGACAAGACTCTTAAAAACTAGCAGTGCTATTCTAAACACTTAACTCCGTAACTAAGGTCGACCTGTCAATCGTTAGCATTGGGTCGTGTGATATTTATCTGAAGGTTAATTTTCCACTGGAGGTTTGTAAAGAATAGCATGGTAGATATACACTTTTAATACTAATCCTTAATATTTTTCAGGAAAGTAGTAAAACAAGACTTCAGAATGAGCTCATGCAAGGAGCTGCACTGTTTGCTGAAAGGGCATTACAAATCCATAGCCCTCACACATGATCTCAGCCGAGTCATACAAGTCTTACTAAAATACGGTCCTGACGACATTAAGAATGAGATAACAGAAGAATTATTAGACTTAATGGTTCAAATGGTGCAGTCAAAGTACGGGCAGCATGCGGTCAAACGTATATTGAAGTACGGTACTGAGTTCATACGACATGAGGTGCTTAAGAAGTTCTTCGGTCACATTGTGTCAATAGCTACACATGCAATAAGTGCACCAGTGTTAGACTATGCATATGGAGAATTTGCTACGAAGAAAGAGAAGTGGCATATGCAGCAGGAGTTCTATGGAGACATTTATAAAAATGTGAGTTGATGTAATTATGCTATGATTTTTGCAAACTTACAATTTTCTATTATTTTCATTACAATAGTAATATTAAGGTTTTCCATGGGAGATCATTTTATTTGTAATCAAAAAGTAAAAGCCATGTTTTGAAACCCCTTGTTCTATCTAAAGATTTCTTTTAATTTGTAAAACATTTGCACTGTTTATAGACAAAAGATGACAAAGTAAAGACAATCACTGACACATACAAGGACAGTCCTGAGATGAAGACTGCTATCCTGCAGGCCTGCAAGGCAAACATACAGAAGATTTTGGACAAGAATCTACATGATGGAGAGTATGTATAAAATCGTATACTACTGTTAGTACTGGTTCTTGAATGCCAAATTTATAGATGATACTTGACTCATGCCAGCTATCTTATAGTCCAGGTAAACCAGTCCTATGAAGCCATTTGACAACTTTTCTATTTGATTTTGAATAAAATCTTAACAGCTCTTTAACAGTTCAACCTGAGATTTAAGAAAAAGTACCATACTTGAGGCTACATTCTGCCAACTGATCTAGTAAGGCAGTATTCACTGGATAAATAAAAGAATAGATAAGCTATTATTTAACAGATAATTAACCCTAAGCTAATGAAGGTGGATGCTGTAATACAAGCCAAGATTTAAATAAAAAACTTATCAATTATTCCAGGTTATTCCATTCAATTTTGTATGACTACATTCGTGAATGCAGCGCAGAAGATCGTGTTGAGCTGATCTCAACGCTCAGTCCCCTCATAGTGCCACTTAGTAACTCTCTGCCAGGTGCTAATGCAGCTTCCATCTGTGTGTGGCAAGGCACTAATAAGGATAAAAAGGTGAGAAAAGTATTTGAGAGATCTCAAAAGGGAATATCTTGCTTGAATTGTAAAGTGTGTGCATGACAGAATATCCAGTTATTTATGGCATAGGTACTCTGATCTAATAAAAATAAATAAATTAAATCATTAATTTATAAATAGAGCACTGTTTCTTAATTGCCTGAACTAGGTTGAACCTGTGTTTCAGGCTACAAGACGCATACGTATCTACTTAAAATATTAAGAAAGAAGTAAAGTACTAAAATTAAGTGTTACACAAAAACAAGGCAGCATTGTTGCAATTTACTTGCATACAACAAGTAAATCTTCTGTCTGTGCATAAGACATGGGTTGTAAGAAACTAATTATAGATTTTTTACAGCTAAAATAGTTTAACTTATATATACTTAGTTTTCTATTTAATCTATTGTACAAAAATGGGCCTAAAAATGAAAAGAATCTTTTCACAAACACATGTTTCGAGGTTTGGTTCGAATTACATACAATATCATTCCGTCTCTTGTTAGTTTAGTAATTAGGACACTATTGGGCACTGCCAACCTACATCAATATATTGCTAGGAAAACACCTCATCCAACAACTTTTCAGTTATTTTGCTCCAGACAGAGCTAATGTGGATCATTGTTGGAGGGTTATGTCCAGCTGGTCTCGTGATGCTATAGATTATCTGTCTCTCGCCCTCTAACATTCAGGGCTCTATGTAGTGGTTACTTTGACCCAAAATAAATGGCAACTGTCAAGTACAAATAATTCAGTAAAAGAAGGTTCCCATTTTTATTTATTTTTAATCTTCATTTTATTAATTTTCAGACTATAATGAAAGTGGTGAAGGAACACGCAGTGGCGCTCAGCAAACACAAGACTGGTTACCGCTTACTGATCGCCATATTTGACTCCGTTGACGACACGGTTCTCGTGAAGAAAGCGATAGTTTCAACTTTAGCAAGTAATTTGAAGGACATCGCTAAAGATCATTGGGGTAACATGGTAAGTTTTAGATAGTTTCTTTTGTGTACAATCATAGAGTATTAAAGTTTACGGGTTTTCTTGAAATTTAAATGGCCTCTATATATTAAAAAGGTGTGAAAGAGACGTAAATATGTCACAATAGGCAAAATCAACTGATAAAACAAAAGCTTTAACTAATTTTTCAGACATTACACTGGCTAGTCAAACCTAAAGACTCAGGGGCGTTCCACCCCAGTTTCATCAAGTTCCTTGAAGAGGGCGCCAAAAGCGGCACGTCCAAAAAAGATGCAGAGCTTCGAGTGTCAGAACTTAGGGAGGCAATCCTACCGGCTCTGAAGAAGGATATGGAAGAAGACCCTGGGTTTTGGCTCAGTAGTAAGACGAATATGCTGTTGACTGTCGCTGTTTTGTCAATAGGTATGTATGAAACCAATTAATAAAGAGACAAGATATTCTTGTTTGTCTTTATGATATATCTGATGCCAATCTTTCGAGATTAGTGCAATTTTCAATTAGTTTTCTAACGCAGACAGTCCCTGCGATATAACTAAAAAGTGTATCAATATTAATAATAATATACATCATGAAAAAAATAACAGAAGTCATTTTGCCTTTACAGAATCTACAAAAGAAATCCTAGAAGCTTTAGCTAAGGTGATCTGTCAACCTGATTGGCGTATCACAGCTGACGGCAAAGACCTGCTGGCGGTGGAAGACGCGGGAATCCACATGTGTCTCAAGAAACTGGCGACACTGGACAAAGATAAGGACGGCA
This sequence comes from Hoplodrina ambigua, assembly GCA_949774945.1. Classification (NCBI taxonomy): domain Eukaryota; kingdom Metazoa; phylum Arthropoda; class Insecta; order Lepidoptera; family Noctuidae; genus Hoplodrina; species Hoplodrina ambigua. Next base: position 12,412,659 of record OX458974.1, on the reverse strand, counting down.
ACTCTTTGGGTGAAGCTATTGCTGAACACTTGGATGATGACACTGTGAGTTTATGATATTACATATTTTTGTTTATGACCCATGGTGACTCAACTTGTTACTGCAGTGCCTGTAACTTCCAATTTCTGTAATAGTTGCTGTGTTGACATTTATTTTATATTTTTGAACTACCTAGCTAGTCTACTGATGAAGTACACGAAAATTGTAATTTACTGTGATCTTAGTTGTATAAAAACTAAGAGATCAACATGCATCAACTAACATTTCTTTTTATCCCTTATCTTTTCAGCTCAAGCTGTGGCTGCCAACCAACAGGGGATGTTTCTTCCTTCTGAAACTAATTGAAAGCAACGAAAATACCGTTGCCAATGCACTAAAAAAGAAAGTAAAGCCTCATGTAAATATCTTGAAACAACAAACTTCGGAAGGCGCGAAACATTTATTACAGACCGTGCAGAAAAAATAAATGTTTACGTTTTACATTTGGGTTTTTTTCTATCATGGCTTGACCCACTGCAGGGCAACGGCCTCCCCTCGGTTTTTCATACTACTGTTAGTTGCTAATGCGTATTAGGATCCGATAGTTAGTAATATTGTGATTCATCAACATCATCATAAGCCGTACGATGTCCACTGCTGAACATAGGCCACGCCTAAATGGCCTCATTACTAATTAGTGGTTTTCTGTTAGGTAGTCTGTGGCTTGGTAGTAATGAGAAAATGTTTTGTACGGGAGAGGAAGTACTCGCGGCGTATGCTAGCTCTGCGATTCTCTTTCACCGGCATTTCCAGCTGCTCGGACACCTGGTTTAAATTGCTTGGTACCATCTCCAACTCCTAAATGACTTATAGGATTCCTCAGGTTATTGTTACGTATATAGGGCACAGTTAATATAAAATAAACATCAAAACACAAAATATTTATCGAAGTTATTTATTTATTTCATATTACACATTAACGGGAGATATCCTAAATTATCTCTTTAAATAATCAGATTAGTATGATCACAAAAATTATAATAAAATGTTAGATATTCAAACAAGACAGTAATTTTAGCGGCAGAAGTTTGGCTATACTACAGTATGCCTACAGATATACAGTATTATGTACGGTTTTGGATTACACACCCTTAAATAATAAAACACGGTACTATTGCATTATTATTACGTAGATATTAAAAAAATAATCAGTATCTATGGCAATCAAAAATATACAGAATACTGGTATGTATGGTTTTCCATAGTTTTAAAAGGATACTACAAAAAAAAAGGTTCCAACGAATTAATCCCCTGTACCTCGCAGGCGAGGACTCAATGAGGCGGTTTAGCTATAGATACGAAGGGTGCTTATATTAAAACTACAACAGATCACAACCTAACGCTATTTAAAAAATATTCTAAAGCTGAAACCAGCAGCTGAATGAAATAATAAAGGAACTATACTATTATTATTCAAAAATATATTATATTTATAGACAGTGGTGCCAACTCCCTTGTTCACAAGCTAGACTAAAATTAGAATTTGCATGTTACTAATAACATGCAAATTCTAATTTTAGTCTAGCTCACCATCCTGTTTTTCGCTCTAGACTAATCTAGAGCGAAAAACAGGATGGTGACAGTTAAAAACTGGTTACAATTAAAAACTAAGATATGTCAAATTAGGTTCGCCTTCAACTTCTATATTTTAATCAATGGATGTTTCAAATGAAATATTTTTTTTTAATAGAATAAATTAATAAATAACAGCTGCCAGCTCTTATTTATGTCTGTCCCTTTCTTGTTTTGTGGGAGAGAAAAAGAAAGAAATAGTTTAAACTCAGTTTAGCTTCTGCATAATAGAATCGACACCAATGGCTTTGTCTACAGAAGCTGCCGTAGCTAGCTTAATCTATAGCGAATTAACTATCAATAATTTAAGTAATTATTATTTAATTTAGTAGTAAACTCTAATTAGCTCAGTACTTTGGAAAATGTTTTTTTTTTTTTTAATTTAGCCCTTAGAATTTAATCTGTATCGTGCGTTATGTTTGTAAACATAAAGTTACATAAACAAACACCGGAACAACTACCTGTAGGTCATACAAATATTTGTTCCGTGCGGTAATCGAACTTGGGGCACGCAGCTCAGCAGTCAATCGCTCAGCCACTGCGCCATCTGTATCGTCAGCAGATACTTATTATAAAAATGCATATTTGAAAATATTTCGTTATTTATTTTACAAATTATATCTGTAATAAAAAGTGTAATATTCCATTAGGTGCTTAGAAAGAGACATTTCTAATTGAGGTCAGTTATATAAAAATAACATCAACCTGAACAGCAGGTTGACTGTGCAATGTTCCTAAGCATTCCATAGAAAAATCATACAACAGTAAAGAGTCACTTGGAGCAGTTTCGAGCATATCTAGCTCTTGTTAACAATAAAAACGCAATGAATTTTTTTGGTCAAAATCAAAATGTCAATGTTTTATAACTTTAGTTACTTTGCACCTAGTAATAGGTGTAAAACAACAACACCTCATACAGTTTGTCAAAAATTATATTACCCTGCCTACCCATCAAATACAAGATTTAGTCTGTCAATTCATATACATAGAAATAGAAGAAATAACACTATCTCCATAAAATGTAAAAAATCTTAAAAATTAAGAGAATTTGCAACGTGCGCCGCAAGCTACAATACAATTCTGAGTCGCGGAAATACGCCTTTATATAGGTATTCATATTTTTATGGTGGAATAACACACACATACACCCTATGAAACACTGCTGCTTTGCTTTACTTACAGCGGTAAGTAACTTGGCAGTTTGGCGGATTGGGGGAAGTTTGCGCATGTACATTTAGTACATTTTGCATGCGCAAACTTCCCTCACTACACCAAAACCTTGTAGACAGTATAATAGTCATTTCTATTCACCTTTATACAATGTCAACTTGTCAGAGAAGTCAAAAGTTTTACCCTAATTAAACTAAAATATTACTACGTCAATCACCATGTGAATGAAGAATAATTACATACAAATAATATTCGATACTACACATATTGATGTCATTATTTTTTCCAAAGCTTTCCAATACTTTTATTAGAAACTTTATTTACTACATTTAGTGTATATTCCAGCATATCTTGTTGAATGGAGTCAATTGACCTGAAATAGATTAAAAGGTGATAAAAAAACGGATTTAATAATTCGGAAATAACAGGTGTAAGGTTACAAGAGCTAAAAATAAATAATAACCTGTTGGCATCCAGAATTTGCCAGCTATTTTCTCTTAACTTCATATATGTTTCAGAGACTTTCTTCTGGAAATCCACTACTTCATACCTGCATGGAAGAAAAATACTCATTTAAATCTCATTTTTTTATACAAACAAATTGAACTGAAGAGTCTGATCGTAATATTAAAATAACAGCTATTTGATAAATATTTAAGAATAGAGTACCTATATAGCAAAACAAATGTTTTTCCTGGCTAAATGCTGAAACTGATGTTATAAATTACTTTTCAAAACATAAGTTATCTGCATCTGAAAGTCCGAAATCCTAATTCTTTTTCTAAAATAAACAGCATAAGTAGTAAAATACCATTACTAGCATTATCTATGATAGGTGATGCCAACTAATGTAATCCCTTTTGTCCAAAAAAAAAGGGTCTGTTCATGTCAGTCGAATCGAGCATGTTGTTTCATTTAAAAAATTGCATTAAAAAAAACCATTTCGCCGTTTTACATATTCTATTCTCGAATGAGCAAACTTTTGTCCCAAATTGATAAGATGATTCTTTATCTAACTGAGACACTGACCTTTCTGTTCCAAATCCCTGTCTTTCAATAACTGAGTCAACTGGCAATGTGAGGAAAAACACTTTATCTGGTTCAGGCAGACCTACATCCGGAGACTTGCACCAATTTAGGTCTAAACCTGGAACATAGAACAGAAAGAAATATTAAAATAAGTTTTGTTTGTAAATATCTGTTATGCTAAACATATTCATTTTGGGGACACAGTGAAAGATAAAAGTACCTAACGTTTTTATTTTGCAGCTGAACATAGTACAAACTATGCATGTGAGTGTGCCTAGGGGCAAGCCCAACAGATTTTATACATAATTATTTTTTTAAATCGGCAAGATTTATTTCCTGGGCCCACCACTGGTTATGCAAAAAAAAAAACATACGCGTCGAATTGAGAACCTCCTCCTTTTTGAAGTCGGTTGAAAACATTTAACTCAGTGTCAACCCCATTGTATACCGTGACGACGGCGCGTTCGTGTTCCACGCGCGCCTCAAAGAGATGTCAGCAAACAATTGAAGGGGCCACTAAGGGCCGATGCCTGCCGGGGCTGCGGGTTGTTCGAAAGAGATACCGCGCCCCCGGAACGCAAAGGGCACAAGAAGGAACATGGATGGGTTTTAGTCAGTAAAAGTCTGACACTCCCTCCCGCCCCGCCCAGGGCGGGGGAAGTCATTTGATGATTTCCCATCGGTAAAAAAAAAAAAAAAAAAAAACCCCATTGTATAGTGGAAAGTTTTCACGTAACAATGTTCAACTGTCCATCAAAATATAATATTCTTACCTTTAGCAGCTGAGAATGCAACACCAGAGTAACAATATCTATCTACAACTAAAGTGGTTCCCGCTTCTAACGTCTGTATAATTTTCTTAGCTCTCTCCCATCTATTTGCAGAGAATAGCAAGTGTATCACTTCATCTGATAGGTCGTTCTACAACATTTAAGTTTTTTGTCAGCAATGGATTATAATTAGAGTTTCAAATTAAAATTATATAAGTAAGTAGAGTTTTTGTAATTGTTGCACTAATGCAGGCCACACATAAAGGATTATACTTGCACAAGTCTCCATTAACTTGTGTGCTATGAATTTGCAACTGTGCCATTATGTCACATTAATTTGTGGAAGTATAAGCATATGCAAGTATATTATGGCGACATGTAGGCGTGCGGATGGGTACATGGAGTGCATACATGTGTGTTATGTAATCATATAATTTCAGATGTTGACTTTAACTCTCCACACTGAGTTGAGCATAAAAATCCATTAGAGTGCAAGGCAAAGTAATATTAAAACAATACTGTTTTAAGAGATGGCGGCCTATACAAGCAGTTGTCATGTCTTCAATTTAAGGAGATGGTTAAAGCCAGGCAGAATTTTTAATATTTTAAAGTGCTGTGGTTATCATATTGGCTAAAATTATTATAAGAACCACCAGAAAATGAAACATTTTGTTTATAAAATGATCTTAAACTAGCTTTTGCCTGTGGCTTTGTCTGTGTGATTTTTATTTTACAAATTCAATTTTTCTTTTTAAATTATATTGAACACTCAGGGATAATGTGATGCTTTCTAGAAAATGTAGAATTATTAGAACCTGGACTGGTCTGATTAAAAAAAAAAATCTGTTCCAAGAGTTCAGGAAGTTTGAACAAAAAAATTAACAAACAAACAAACTCGTCAGCTTTCTCAAATTAGTATGACTGTAATAAATAGATAAGATTATTGCATGCACCTTCAATTATACAATCTGTAAGATAATCTTTTATAGGCATACACTATTTAAAAGATTTATTAAATTAGATAGATTTATCAAATATAAAATTATCAAATGACATAAATCAACAATACATCACCTTCAGTTGTAAATAACTGTTTATAACTTTTCCAACATCTGTATCTCGCGCTGGGAAATTAGCATATTCTGCTTGAATGTTCTTCCTTTTAAGATTCTCAACTGAGGAAAAAAAGACATTAGATTTCAGCTTTTTAGATAAACTCAAGAATTGAAGAGTAGCAGAATTTTTCTTTAGATATTTATTATGCCTTTTCTTTGGTTGCAAGAGATGTATTAGAGTAAGTAAGCCTTACAAATACATAGCTGCTTCAAAATGAGAACTTGAGCCTACATACAGATGAAATTAATTTCAAGGGCAATTTTTTTCAATGTAACTCTTGCTTGCACCCTTGGCTTGCTACCTGTCTCTGATAGTTTGACCTGGTTCGACCTTCTAAGTAAAGCGGTTGTAAATACAGGCACTTACCAAGTGCCTTGGCTTGTGTTGACTTTCCAGTTCTGTCCACTCCTTCAATGACTATAAGAGCACCACGCTTCATTTTCAGATGATTTTTAATTTTATTCCAAGTCTACAAACAAAATAATATTATAAAATTTTAATTATATTGTAATGAACATCACTCGCAGTTTTTAGCCCTTATACGCGAATACAGGGACGATTTAAATGGAGAACTAATAACATAAATGTTTTTACCGAAATTCAAATATAAATTGCGGTGTTAATATGTCACGACATCCAATTATTTTAATATCTTTAAATTGGACTTGGTTAGAAATTTGCAAAGCCACTGGTTTTTGACAGCAAAATATTTAGTTTAGGCGGGAATAATATGAGACGTGTTTTGTCGTGTTGAACCAAAGAGTAAAAAAGTAGACAGATAAGGTGGACAGTAAAGTGAAGTCGAAAACTCGAATAATTGAATTTGCTTAATATGTTGAGATGATGATGAGATAAATGCCCATTACAGAAAAGGAAAATAAAAATTATTCATTCATTGAATAAAATAATAATACAATGAAAACAATAGTTTTAATTTATCATATATTATATTCAGCATAATATATTATTACAAAAACTGATTGATTTGAATGGCATTTTGTCTATAAATAAATGCCTGTAAGGAAGAGGAAAGGGGTGGGGAGTTGGGTGGCAGCCTAGGCAGCAAGATGGCAAGAGGCAACTAAGGGGGTTGGGTTACAGACGTACTTTTTAACGTACTACATAATTATTACAATACATGTGTTGGGTAGTTCGGTATGTACCCAGAGCCGTGACGATTGGTACTGAGTTGCCAGATTCAGAAATATTCCTCTTAAATTGGTAAATATAGTGATTAATCATTAAAATGTTAACACTAGCCAAAAAAACCAAAGGTAAATCATCTAACGCATTAAAGCGAGTGAATGATTACAATCAGTGCAGAGTGCCTATAGTACAAGATTCGATGAAGACGATCGCAGTGTGCAGTAGAATATTTATGCATTCAAGTCCAGGCGTAAGTTCAAGTGCATAATACATTTAATACAAATAGTATCCATAGACTGCGAACGTTAGCGACAAAACAAAATAACCAATGAAGCCAAATTAAGCACTGAAAATGAAATATTGGAAATTTTAACGCTCGCTAATAGCTGGCAACCCTCATATCAAACGTCATTTTAGAATCAAATTGCGCTGCAATCCCACGTTCGTCTGTTGAATTTCTTTGTTTTTATTTTTCTAATTAAATGTAACTTAAACGTGTTATCATTTTATTTGAATCATGAAAAAGGGATACAAAGTTACCGATGTAAAGAGGGAGAAGAAAATAGGCGTTGCTGCCGAAAATCTGGAAGAGTTGATCGAGAAATCATGCAAAAAGTTAGGCGTAAGTAGAAATTACTTTGTTACTGTGGTTTAATCGTGACTAAAATGTTGTTTAATAGTGATTTTGATGTTTTTCGAGGCTAATTTTAGTCATAGTTAGGTGTGTTTATCGTTGTGTCAAATGGGTCACGGCGAAGCCTTGACCGATATTTTTGTACCTTGACCTAATTCCTCTACTCGGGATTTCCAGTTCAATGTCAGCTGCGCGGAGTGTCGGCTCTGCGTGGCGGAGGATGGGACGCAAGTGGACGACGACGAGTACCTGGCCACGCTGCCTTCGCAAACACTCTTTATAGTACTGAAGAATACAGAGAAAATGGTTACTGGTATGGTTTGTTACAGAAAATATTGTCGGTATAATAACTTTGTAGGATAAGCTAAGCTAGGATAAGCTTTGTAGGATAAGCTTTGACTCTTTTAAAAACAGGCTTAGTAGGTCATCTGGGGAGGTCTATGGCTAGCAACAGTGCTGGATTTACGCTTGGGGCTCAGGGTAGCAAAAAATAAAAAACCATTTACTTGGCATAAATGGAAAATGCTTTTTTAAACATCATAATATCTTATAAATTATTGTCCTTCAATTGAGTCATTTTTTATTTTAAAATTGTATATCAAAACTTTACCTATTCATCCAAAGTTTTGATATTGGTTTTAGTTTTGTATTTTTTTTTAGTGCCAAGGGTTGGCACTTGGTTTGACTCCTAGTTAGCAATGGACATGTTTTGACTGGATATGTGATCATAAACAATCTTTTTCCAGACTTTGATTTCTACTATGACTTAATCCGGTCACACAAGAAGGACTACATAGACACAGGGGCCGCAGCCAAGGAGTTCCTTACCACCAACATCAAGGAGAAGTTCAAGGTGTTCCAGAAGTACATTGCAGCTGCTGATGATGCCAAGACCATGCTTAGTGAAAGGGCACAGGATCCAATGTGGTTTGAAGGTGATATTGGATAATCATGTTTTTATATGAAAAGTTATAAAATGGCAACACTACTGTAATGTTGATCAGAGAGCCTGAAAAATGCTGGAAGCTACTTTTTTTTTTAAAGAAAAATAATTTTTTGTTTATTTGTTTACAACTATCTGTACTACTTAGTAGCATTATGGAGGATTACTAGTGTAATATAAGTTAATGTGTTTTGTTGAATAGGCCCAAAATAACAATTTTATTAATGGGCATCTCAAACACAGTTAGCAACATTTCATATTTTGTTTTTATGCCATTATACAGCAACAAGTAGAAAAAACAGCTTTATAAAATAAAATGTAACTGGGTCTTTAATCAATTTTGGGACCTACCTACTATAACATGAACCAAACTAATAACAAAAAAGCTTTAAGTGGCAAAAAGTTTACACTGACTTATTAAAGGGCTGAACAATTTCTAGTATTAAATTATTCTCTTTCTGTTTTCAGGGTTGGAACCATCAGAGAAAACAAAAGAGCAGTCAATGTCGAAACGCGTAAAGGAACGGATGCGTGGGTACTACTACAAAACAAAATCCGCGCTCCAATCATCTGACGTCTACATACACTCGAAGAATGGCCGAGGTAAGAAACTCATAGACCAGTTCTTAACAGATCTACGAAATATTCTCGAATCTTACAAGTACAATGAGACATACTTCAACCGCAAAGCGAACAAAAGCGCTCGCATTTGCGACGAGACCGGTCTGTTCCAATGCGGGGGCCTTTGGAGCAGTGACAAGTGTCTCTATGAAGGCGAACACATCATCAACCCTTACCGAAGCCGCGAAGAACGCATCATATTCCAAACCTGGAATCTCGACCATAAAATTGAGCTATCAAGGTCTATAATCCCGAAAATTTTACAAGCTATCGACGGGTTGTACAACGGTGATATTAAATGTATGTTATGTGATAAAGATTCGAAGGTAGGTGGCATCGAAGCTGATAGGTATTACTTGCAAATATTTACGCGGGAGAATCTTAAACTGGTGCACATTGTGTGCCATTATAAAGGAAAACACGACGCCGAGTCTGGTGTGTACACGCTGTGCAAGAAATGTTGCGGTGGCCAGAGTATTGAGTAGAAGTAAGATGTTATTAATTAGTGTTTATAGCAGATTCAGAATTCTAGGGCATTTAGCGATGTTGCTATTACTTGATGCCACTTGAAGCATTGGATAACCTCCTTTAACCTTTTGACCGCCACGTCAAAAAGCAGTCACGTAGTCATGACTGTAATGTGCTGGGCACATTTTTGTTTGTCATCTATACATGACTGTGGCGGTCAAAAGGTTAAATCCTGACAAAAAGAAGTACATAACGAATAATAAAAAAATATTTTACTGATTAAATGATTAAATTCTCTGTTAAATGTTCCCTTAGGATACTGAATCTGTGTATGAAGTTGTGAACACATAATTGCAATACCTATATTAGCAAAGTATATTAATTCTATACACAGAATACTTTATATTGTATGCTATATTTTCTGCTATAATATACGCTATTTTTATTAACGACCTCTGACAGGCGGGAAATGATCTTAGGAGAATCTTGTTACATTATTATAAATAATTATTTTATCATCGTTAAATAATGTAAATATGTGAGCTGTAAATATTATTTTTTTAATTTAACTGTATACTGTTTTACAAGTCTATATTTATGTTTATATATCTGTTGTATTCGCAAGGAAGATGTGAGGGTGGGGCGCACGTACTAATTACACGGTAGCTAGTTGCACACTGTTTATTCAAACGTTAACGCGCGCCGGCGCAGCGGCGCGTATAGCTAACTACACTTGTAAATATATAACAATCCCTCCCCCATACATTTATGACAATAACAAAAGATTCATTAAAAGAAAGGCTTATAATTAACTCTGACGCGTTCACGCCTAGACCTAGTGTCCTGATGGCTCGTCGTGGGATCGCATTCGCTCCGTTCAGAAGCGTCGTTCGTTTGTGCATGTGCATCAGCGTCAGTAGGTGTCTCCGAAGGTTTCTCGAACCCACTCGTCCCCTCTCTGTTGTCAATGTTATCAGTTGATGACGTCATGTCGTCAGCTGACTCCGTAACATCGCCTGCGGAGACTGGTGGTAACGGCTGAGTTGATGTAACGCTGTCTATATCTGGCACTATATTTGGTTCCCAATTATGTCCTTGGGATTCAGAAATTGGTACATCCTTTCCGCTGCGAGGCCATAGTTGGTCTATGTGCCTATTCACCTCTAAATTATATTCCGGTAGGTAAACTGCATACATAACGGCTCCAATCTTTTTTGAAATAACGCCTTGAGTCCAAATAAATTTCTGATTGGTTAAATACTTCTTTATCCACACACGATCTTGTAGTTCGAACTTAGGTCTAGACTTCCCACGGTAATGTTTAGCCTGTGAACACTGATTGCGCGCAACATGGTCAATGAGATCTGTGGATGGCGGAGTTACTCGAGCGGGATTCAACAAGTCTAATCTTGAGCGTAGGGTTCGGCCGAATAACAGCTCAGCAGGTGATTTACCTGTCGTGCTGTTTTTAGAATTACGGTAATCGAACAAAAACTTTGAAATCTTTTCTTGACCTATTTTGCTAACTGTAGTGCTTATTAATATTCCTCGCAACCCCTTTTTAATGATTTTAACAAAACTTTCCGCCTGACCGTTACTAGATGGGTGGTAGACTGAGGAAAACGCTTGCGTAATGCCATTTAATTTACAAAAGGTCGAGAATTCTTGGGATGTAAACGATGTACCATTAACCAATACCCGCGCTGTCATCGGCCTACCCCTCGCACAACGTATGTTGAAAAACGACTCACCGTCATCTCCTTCACCCACAGATTTCTCATCTACGAACTGTACTTTATCTGACGTGCACATACGACGCAAATGACCCTTTTTTCCGCACTTTTTGCACTTATAACTTTTGAAACGACACTTGTCGGCTTTATGATTGTTATAACCGCACACACTGCACTTTTCGCCGTTGGTGATGCTGAATACCGGTGCGCCGCCTGCGCTGGTCGCCGCTGCTGGCGCGGCGCCGGTGCCGCCCAGCGAAGCCGCTGCTGCCGCCTCGCGCGCGCACCGCACGCTCTCCGCCAGCTCCACCGCGCCGCTGAGGGTTAAGTCCTTCAGGCTTTGTGCGAAAAGCTTGTCCTTCTCGTGGCCCGCTACCATACCCATGACAAACCTATCTAGTACGGCCTCCTCGAGACTTTTAAAGCTGCAGTGTGCTGCCAATCCTTTTACTCTGGCCGCCCACATTGAGTGACTCTCACCTGGCCTTTGTACCGCTGAATAAAAATGGAACCTCTCCGCAAACCCGCACTTTTTAGGAATAAAATGCTCATCTAATATTTTGATGATATCGTCGAATTCCACTTCTTCTAATCGCTTTGGTAATACCAGGTTACTAGCTAACTTGTACGTCGCTTCCGAAAACGCGCTAAGCAATATTGCCCTTCGCTTGACCTTGCTCTTGTCCTTAATGTCGTCCACGTCATTTGCGATGAACCACTGATCCAAACGGGATTTATAACTATTCCACTCTTGTGTTGAGTGGTCGAAACCCGAAAAAAGTCCGAAAGATCCGGCTGCAGACATGGTTCGCGAAAGTTCCTCGTCGCCACTTGTTGTATTCGCAAGGAAGATGTGAGGGTGGGGCGCACGTACTAATTACACGGTAGCTAGTTGCACACTGTTTATTCAAACGTTAACGCGCGCCGGCGCAGCGGCGCGTATAGCTAACTACACTTGTAAATATATAACAATATCTTACCAAAGAACATATAAAAATTATAGGGGCTGAAGCCAAAGCATCTGAGTTCTTCCGTGACAAATCTTTCAATGAACTTGATAGTAATATTATTCTAATATTCTAATATGTCGTCTTGTCACTAATTAAAACGTTGTGTGCAAAAAAAACGGGATCAAGGCTCCCGAACGACAATCCTGGATCCGCCACTGCAAAAAAATCCATTTTTCCACTTTAAACTTGGGTTGGAATAGATAGTAAGGTATATTTTTTCTTGGGCCACTAAAATAAAATATGTTTAATAAGGACTTTAATGTCCTAAGTTCTGTATCGAATCTGAAAAGCAATTTAAACTTTATATTGGATATTTGTATTCCTACAGAGCATCGCAATATTCCCAGGCTTAAACTTCGTACCCAATTTGCATACCGAAATTGGTCTGTTTCGTAAAATTGTCTTAGACTTGGAAAACAGATGCTTTCAAAGACTTTATTTAAGTAGTTATTATATTTTTATTCAAGTTATGCCTAAGTGTAGGTAAATATATTTTTATTCACGATCTATACTCAGCGATAAAACGGCTATGTTCACTAGAAATCATGTAGTCTTTATACATAGTAGTTGTTCGTTTTGTAACAATTTAAAAACGTTTTATTGTTAATATTTAACCACTGTAGGCATTTCTATTCCTTAAGTATTGATCTCCTTACCCTTCATGACGTAGTATAAGAGTTATATACCTGAATAATATACTTATTGAATTAATTTTATTTTTATACTAGGTATTTTACCCAAATATAACTTTTGAATGGATTGATATTTAGACTTTGTGATAGATTTTTCTTCAGTAAACAAACAAGAAATTTTCAGAGAATATTCTGAACTTTACGTGTTGAAAATAAGGTACGAAATCGTTTGAAATCTACAAGTTTAAGTACGAATTCATTATGCTAATTATTACTTTGGAAATATCTATCACCGTAGTCTAGTTTCGGAAAGTGTTACATCATGAGAATTTTGTTTTATTTTTTAAACTTAACAGTTGCCATCTAGATTGCCATCTAGACGCACTGAAGTCGTGAGCTCCAACAGCGAGAGAAATTTTAGTGTAAATTGGTGAACTGGCAGCTAATTGGATAGTAGATATCATTAACCAATAATTCCAAAACACAACTCAAAAAAAAAACAGTTTATTAAGTGACGTCACAGTTTGATAATGACATACGAAATCTATGGCGGAATCGAGATTTGTCAGTTCATAAAATGTACTGATTGGTGGTATCTACTACGCAATTGGTGTGGCTACTGACGGGCAGACATCGAATATGCATTAATTCGATCGAAGGACTTCGGTGCATTGTCTATCGTTATCTACATGAGGTCAGATTTGTGTATTGTTACGTGAATAATAATAATTTTATATGTTTAATCAGTCAGTCTGCTTAGCCTTTTCCAACTATGTTGGGGGCGGTTTCCCAGTCTAACCGGATACAGCTGAATATCACTGTTTTACATGGTGCGACTGCTTATCTGACCTCCACAGCCCAGTGACTGGGTAATATGATACCCCTTGATAAAACTGGTTGCCAGACTTTTGAGAGAGATGTCTCTTGATTATTATATTTAAGAATATATGAATCTGTCCTCGTATAGAGAAATTTGTATTATTATTTGTTAAAATTATTGTTCAATACAGGAGTTTGACATGAAACCTCATTATAAATACAGGGTTGTTAGATAGCCATAAACAATATTTTTGTGTAACGAATTAAAAAAGTTAATACAGATCAATGGCACATTGATAGTTTAAAATTAAAACTAAAAATCTATAAAGTTTCAATATAAAATCTTTGGCTTGAGCATAACTTAAATAATGAATTAAAGCAGCCGTTGTGAGCGGTTTACTATCATTTGTCTTATTAATCGTTCTCTTCGGCTTTTCCTTATGATATGCCGTGACACGGTTAGCTGGCATCTGGAGGGTGTAAAAAGACACAACACATACTCTTTGATCACGCGTAATGTCTCCCTAACTAAGCAACATTAAGCAAAATATATTGCTGGGAAATTACTTTTTTTTTTTTAACAACATTGGGTGGTATTTAAGTTTAGGTTGGAAGTGTGACCTTCGTGCTGCCACCACGATGACGTGGAAGAAGCAATGTTTTGGGCCACCCAAATTTAAAAAAGAAACTGTCGTGTCAGCGACACACGGAAGAAGAAGAAGAATATCTCAGTAGTCTCAAGCTAAAAAGTTGCCTTTCGGCCTTTTTTACTTTTTTGGCTTGCGGCTGTGTTAGAGTGTCTTTTTACACCCTGTAAAATGCGCATCTCGAACAAAATGTATGTGTGCCAGAAAAATGAAATCTTCCCAGTTTTAAACTTCATAAACATGGCTAGTGGGTTTGATTGAAAAGAAAGATTCCATAAATTAGTCTATGTAAACTAAAATGTTGTTAATTTAAGGCAAAGCGCAATTCGTTTATAAAACGGCAAATGTTATCTAGATCAGTTTCCTAAATATAGATCCAGAAGAAGATAAGTGGATCAGTAGACGCAGCAGTTAGAGGTTGCTGGCACGGGTAACTTATAAAACGAATTTCATTTTTTTACCGCTCTGGATTTTCAACGTTGAGAATCTAACAAAGGCGATAAAAAAACGTCACGTTAAGAGCTCCACCTCTGTTTTATAAACACCCCGTCAGGCATTTTTTTATCGATGTAATCGCGATTTTCACTCGAGTCGATACAAACTGCTATGTGACAGAAAAACGCGGTATGCGTAGGCTCTAAAAAGCGCCAGTGCGAACATGCGCCATACAGTTTTACAAAAACCTCTGCAAAAGCATGTGTCACTCATGGCTTATTGCCAGTTATTTTCCAAAACACTTTATCTGTGATCATGTCATCATACTTTAGGACGAACTGGTCTAGAATTAAGTTACCTGTTACATCAACAGATGGTGCTAGATAAGAATTGACCGTTGCTTTGTCGCTAGCCAAATTATTTTTGTATACTTACTTAATTAATCATTTATTTATTGACTGATTAGGTACCTGGTGCCAAACTATCGAATTTTTTAGAACATTTGTATTTCATAAATAATAACCATTGAAATGATTCTCATTTGTGATTTTTGTATAATTTGGATTTCAATATAATTGTAATCTTAGATAGGATTTATGAAATGGAATGAGAGGCTTTTCCACAGGCTTATGATAAATTACGAGTATTGTTTTTTTATCGACCATAATTTATAATTTAAATTAGAAGTGATAATAATTTGGCAAAGGACTTTTTTTTTTGTTAGACTTAAACCAGTGTGACTATTTCAATTCATTATGTACTTTACATTATGTAATTTCTAAGTTTATCTTGGACATAGTGATGTCTAAGGATCCTCGTGAAAACCTTGCATGACTTATACCTTATTAATATAAGTCTGAAATCGGATCGAGTGGCCGCGTATTCATATGATCTGATTCTTGTCCAAAAATTAACATCCACATCACCACACTCTGTCCAAGTGGAAAACCGGAATAGGAATCCATATGCTAAATATGGATTTTAGAAAAAAAGGTTTTCCCAAGATTTACAAAAAAAAAAAATATATGTAATTGTTTTTCTTTCTGAGTATGTATCTAAGCTAAATGTGGAAAGGGTTCTCAAGGTTGTGTAAGAGTACTGTGTCGAATTTTCATACTAATTTATTCTAAGTACTGTCTTTTTTTATTATTGAGACAGCTCTATTTATCTTTCCTATTCTTACCTTAAGCTAAAAATATTTTTTCATTAACTAATCTAATGCTAAAATGGGGCTCTACTATGAAGAATTAATGCGAGAGTGAGATGGAGATATGAGATATAATTGACAGATAGATAGCAGTACTCCTTGTTCGCAACATTAGTTCTTTGTTGTACGGCCCATATATGGTCTGCCACACAGTCATCAAATGAATTCCTGTATTAAAGAATGATTGTGTGGCGGACCTGCGTATAAAATAAGTATAATAATTATATCAGAAATCCTATTTTGTGACAATCGTTTACCAACTTGTTTACATAGAATTTAGTGAATAGCGATGAATAGCAATACTAATTTGTAAGTTGAGTAGGAACCACGTTGATTTGAGATAGGCGGTAAATAAGTAACTAAAATGATACCTAATGGCAAATGTTCATACATCTCTTTTTGTGAGCCGTGAGTCGCGTATTTTGAGTAGCATAATTTCGCGTACCTATTTTGAGTAGCATAATTTTGCGTACCTATTTTGACTAGCATAATTTCGTGTATTTTGAGTAGCATAATTTACATTAAAAGCAACAGAACTGGGGGTCTACCCCCATCTCTGAAAACAATCTTATTTTAATATTACTTGGCTTTCCGCACAGTTGGAATTTCAACGCTTAGCTCAGCGCCGAGAGTTGAAAATCCAACAACAGAAATTACAAAGTAATATTAAAATTAGGTTGTTTTAAGTTATGGCGGTAGGCCTCTTGACGTCTCGTTTTAGATCACAGTGTGGCACAAACAGGAATTTTGTATGAAAAAGAATGCATCTTTAACTTGCGTCTGTATTTCCGAACGAATTCGACCCTCCCTTTAAAGTTGGAGTGAACAGGCTTCTTCTAGGTAAGCTCACTCCATGCCATGGTATATCCTGTCAACCTAAGCTAGGGTCAACAGCAAACCCATAGGATAATTTAAAAACAATCGCGTGTCACAAAATTGCGTTCGATTGACCCACACTAAAAACACCAATATTTTTAACCGACTTCAAAAAGGAGGAGGTTCTCATTTTTTTTTTTTGTTTATTTGTTCTACGATTACTCCGCCAATTATGAATCGATTTGGATGATTCTTTTTTTGTTTGAAAGAGTATAGTTCCGAATAGGTCCCATAGGAATATTGTCATGATCTGATGATAAACTTTGGAGATATGGAACGGAACTCCTTATAAAATCACAGCAGAACCGCCGTAACAAGAAAAATTGCTTTGTTTATACGTGTAGTCGATGACTGACTGAAGGAAGTGGGGAGGGGGTACGTCAACCCCCCTCCTACCACTTTCCAAAATTAAATATATCGTGTGAGGTATTGTTTGAAAGGGCTTTATTTAAGGATTTCAAACATTAACACACAAGCACTAAAAAGTGAAAAATAAAAAGCTTTTTTACAAAAAAAGATGACCGCCTTCAAAAACTACAAAATAAAAAATAACTTTAGCTTGGAAGTCGGTGGCAATACCTACCTAACAAGAAACAAAACCAAAGCCGCCGACTTCCAAGCTAAAGGCGGTCATCTTTTTTTGTAAAAAAGCTTTTTTTAGAGATTAATGTCGGTAATCACAAAAACTACAGCATAAATCAAGTCTACATAGTAGGATGTAGGTATTGTAGGTACTCACCGGCCATTGTGGAGTAGGATGAACATTATATCCGTCATGATTTGATGAACGTACAACCGAATATTATTATGCTTAGGCACTGAAACAACACAAGCCCTTGTTATCTGTTTGTGATAAGACAAACTTGTATGAACATGAACTTATCATGGCAATCACTATAAATAGATAGATATGCATATTGGAGTGCATTCTGCAGCTTAGTAGATAGGTAGATAAATTATCTCGATGAGAAGTACCTACTATCTAAGCATTAATATTCCTACACTGATGTGGCGGACCAGAAAACAGAGGTCGCACGCATTTTATAAGCTTACTAGATTTTTCCTGCGTCTTCGTTCGCGTGGATGTCAAAGCAAAGACACCCTTATTTCGGCCCTGACCCAATACCTGACATGTCTTACCTTTAACTGTCTCCCCGCCAAATTTCAGCTTCTTAAGGCAAGTAGAGGTACTTACCTCTATCCCCCCACACTCTACCTCCTCTGGTAGGTACTCCTTTTCTCTGTTCGGATGTTCTTTGCACCGGTGTTAGTATTTATAAATCCTTTAATTATCTGAAGAAAAAAAAAGCGAAACGATCGATACGAGCAAAATCACTTTGAAATTACTTTTATTTCGTAGCAATAAGGTCCATTTTCATAGTTCAAATGATACTGACATACGGTTGACCGAATTAGGTACATAAAGATTTGGATAATCCGTCATTAAAGGTAATAAGTATGAAATAAATAAACAAATTGATAGAACCGCTTTAAATCAACGTGGTTAATAAATGTCAGATATAGAAAAGAAAATATAGAGGCAGTTTATTTCTTACCCCATACAGTAACGTCTAACAAGCGTTTTCGCTGAACAGTCTCGCAGGGCTTGCAGTCTGAAAACAGGTAACCGTGGGACTCCCAAGCTGCCTTATTGCATCTAGGGAGGGACCTGAACATCGGTTGATGATTTAGAGGCCGTATTACGTTGACAAAAAGCAGATTGAAGAGCCTCAAGACTAATTGAAGCCTCAAAAACACCTGCCTCCCTGTCGTGAACTGCAGTGGTCTGTCTGAAAGGCACTGAATGGACTACGCACCCAAGTAGGCCGCTGTAAATTTAATTTGGCAAAATAGGGCATTCATGCGTCATAGACCCGTCCGACAACCAGTGCGACTGCGGAGCTCCAGTTCAGGCTATGTCCTATGCTGAAGTGTCCCAATTGTCCGTTGACGACCTGTGCAATGCTTCTGATGCGGCAGTAAACGTGGCGACCTACTGGGCCCAAATAGTTTAATTTATGAAAGACTAGCTTATGCCCGCGACTACGTCCGCGTGGAACTTGTTTATATCGACTTTCATACAAACTTCCACCCCCGTTTTCACCGCCTCAGGGGGTGATTTCCGGGATAAAAACTATTCTATGTTCTTCCCCGGGTTTTAAACTATCTCCATGCCAAAATTCATCAAAATCGATTCAGCGGTTTAAGCGTGAAGAGGTAACAGTAACAGACAGACAGACACACCATCGCATTTATAATATTAAGTAGGATGTATCATCCATACGAAAAGACGAGCCCAATTAGTAATACGACCTTTATAATTGAATGCAGTGGATGAATTAGTCAAGAGCTTTAATACATATTATATTTGGATCACGCGATGCGAGGACTATGTGAATATTTTAATATCACAACTGTATGGGTTAAGAATATACTGTAGTAGATGCTTCCATGTAGCTTACAGTAATAGTAAAGTTGTTTGCGTAGCGTAGCGTGTTGTGTAGTCTTCTCGATATACAGTATTATTCAATATACCTTCTCCTTTGCCTAAATAGATGTGTAAACGTAGAAGTAAGGAAGATATCATTATATTTAAATACGTAGCACACTGGTACAAAAATGTAGGAACTAATGCAGCACATGTTGAAGGTAGGACTGATTTATAGATTAGCATGAATAGATGCTATTTTGATTTCTGTGTTCATGTAGGTGCTGTGTTATTTAGTGTGGATATTTTCAAGGAAAAATACTAACTTTTTCCCTTAAAAAATATAATAGAAAAGTTTTGACATAATATATAATACATTCTCAAATTATTTCTATTTTTTATGCACCTAATTTTATTTTACTGTTTTTTTATTTGAATTACATGAAAATTCTTTAAAATATCTGCACTTAATAATTTCACGCACTGTATCTTTACGTAGGTAAATTACAATGCCATTACCAAAATAGCATATAGTAAGTCCACATTCACGCCCGTTTCTTTCACTAGGCGACACTCAATCATTTTTACGATTTTTGACGCTCGGCCTGCGTGGGAGAGTTGAAATTCCAACAGTGCAATAATTGTACAAGCACTTCCTTGCTATAATATGTAACAAAACTAGTCTTGCCAACTTCTTGATAAAATATTTAGTAATTGCATTAATGTGCGATATGATGGTACAATATTTAAGCATTCCATTACATTTAGGTATCGCCTAGTGACAATAGAAGGGCATCAGTGTGTATACCGATACAATAATTGCCAAATTTCCGACCATAGTAATTATTTTAGGACGAATATTCAAGACAATCTTTTCAAAAATGTTTACCATAGTTAATGTATGTTTATTCACATGTGCAGTCTATAAAATAAGGTTGGTTGTCTCTAAACACAAACTTTGTGGTTTCTGAAGGAATTGTAAAAAAACTAGTCCATGATTAACTTTTGTTGAAGAAATAAAATAATTTAAAAGGTTTGCAATCTCTTTTTATTACACCCCTTCATTATAATTTTCTTACATAATTATTATAATTACAATAATTTTACATAAAAAGGCGGCCAGTAACGCTTAACCGCATGCACTTTTCACAAAGGCATTTTTTTTTAGTTTATACATTACGTAGTGAAACAAGCCGAAATAATCCTTATTGAAAAGGTCATAAATTGTAGGATGCAAATAATACGGGCAATGGAAATGAATGGTGTTCTAACCTTGAATCAAAGTACTAAACATTACATTTCTTTGCAGCTGATTCAAGCTATTGTAGGTACAGTCGCCACACATCACACTATATCTTGTTGCAAAATTGCTCCTATTACAACCGCATAAGATCCCGCAAAATAACAATGAGGGTTTAGTAGGTACTTTTCATAAAAGTACTTACTTCAGAATTGCAAAATCGTATGCATGAGCTTAAAATTACCTCTTATAATATTAAAAGATTTTAAGTCTTTTGTTGTATTTGTCAAAAATCTTTATCTTCTCTTCCTGCCGCCCGCTTTTTTACCAGGATTCCTCTCTCCTTTGCCTGCTTTAGGTTTCTTAGCTGTGAAATTGGTGGGGTTACTACCCTTTGTCTTGGTTTTAAAGTTAGTACGCTTGCCTTTGGCGGGTTTTGTGTTTTTCTTTTCTTCTGATCGGCTGCAAAGAAAAATGTTAAGATTTAGACTGAGATAAGTAAATGTTACATAAATTGTATTGTGTACGTCGATTTAATTTCCATCTGCAGCAGCGTGATGCATACATTTGGACGGCGACAGCGGCGTAACCGGCGTGAAATCCGCGATAGAAGATTTAATTTAGACTTTAGGGAGGAGAAAAGCAATTTGGCATAGCGGACACGCCTAATGTCTACACTGCATCAACTACATAAGTGCCCAGATTATACATTATGTTTGCACTGACACCTTCAAGTTTTATCATGAAATCAGCTTTTCTAGATAGCTTCAATAATGTTTAGGTCAATCTTTTTGTTCGAAAAACATACTAATATAATAACAACTACTAGAAAATCAATACTCACTTCACTTGTTCCTCATGTATATGCTTAGCTACTGCCTTGTCCATATCAATCTTGGGCCTCTTATTCAGAATGTTATCAAGCATATTTAAATTATTTTCCCTCTCTTGTGCAGGAGTCGGTATTGGCAGTTTGCGTTTCCTTTCTTTGCCTGGGATGAGCTCATGAATACCTTTGCCTCTAGCTTCCTTTTCTTTGGGCAACTTGTCTTGGAACTTGCCAAGTGATGCAGTTGAAGCCTTGGCTATGGTTGCTGCGGTGTCTAACTGCAAGTTGGAAATAAAATGGTATTAATTTTAGACACTTCGAAGTAAATTATTTCATGTAGTTTGTTATAAATCAAAGAAGAAAGTAATTACAAAATCTTTAAAAAATTATAATAGACATATTTTTTTCCTTTTTACCTGAGCAGCTGAAGCTTTATCAGAAGTGACAGGTAGCCCAACCCTGGGGATCTTGACTTTCCTTGCCCGGGCAATATTTTTGAGCCTCTGCAACTCATTCTTGGCAACTTTCTCTGATTTCTCACTAGACTTCTTCTCAAACATGTCGGTCATGGGATCTAAGTTCTGTGGCACTTCTATCAACCAATTCTTCTCTTTCTCTGCAGCTGCTCTCTTGAAACTGTAATTGAAATAACCATATAACCATAGTAAGATATTTAAAATGAACAGCACCTAATGTTGTCTTTGAGTGGAATTTGGGAATCTCTGTTTATTTAAAAATCAATTATACTCATGCTATGCTATGCTCATGAAATGCTTTGACTCTGACTTTGAAGTTGCTATGTGCTCACAGCAATTGATTTTTAAATATCTTGTAAAAACTCAGAAATGGCTCTACCAATTTGAAGTTTTTTTTAGGTTTGGCTGCCTCAATAGTAATGGATGGTTTAGGAAAAGAATAAAGAAACAGCCACAAAATCAAGAACTTAGTTACGGGCACAGCTTTTATAGAATAAATACTGCAATAAACTTACCCATACAAAGGCACCCATTTCTGCAACTGTTCATCCCATTGTAATTTGTCCTTCTTCTTCTTTGTGATGCCTTTAGCTTTAGCAAACTCTTGCCATTTGGTGAGAGCCTTTGGCTTAGGGCAAGGCTTAGCCCTGGGGACAACAGTTGTGGGTTCCGGTAAACGGACAACGATTGCTTCATCAGCCCGCTCTGTGGGAAGCTCCCATATTTTGTTAAGGAGTAACTGTGTGTTGTCGCGAGTTAAAGATGTTAGATATTCATCTTTATTGGCCCTGGAAAATAACATGTGCGGTTATTGGTTGCACGATTGTTTTAATGACGCAGTTAGGTCTTTCATAATTTTAAGATTACTTATATGCTGCTACCACCATAATTTTTGGATAATGTCATGATATATAACAGCATGTAAAGATTTATAAAGAGAAATTAAAAAATCAACTCACTGTAACAATTTTGTGTCCAAGTCGTTTGTGTCCGATGCAAGTAAAGAGCCTATATCTAGATCTACATCTAAATGCTTCTCTACCGTGATAGGTTTGTACTTTTCAGATTTCTTCTGTTCTTTTTCTAATATTTCATTTACGATATCCATATTTATTCACTAACACATTACCTTGTACACAAGAATAACCTCAAACTTATTTTGAATTTGACGTTTCGATTTCATTCATTGTTGCAATCCACGTGCAAGTAAAAAGAGACAGACAAGTATTTTCTGTTGTGTCTGTCTTCGTTAACCATTTTTTTCATTTATACATAGGCCTATGAGGCTGATAAAGACTATAAGCACATCAAACTCAGAACTAAAATTAAATTGTGTTTTTATGTAATAAACGAAGAAAGAAACCAAGGTTTCATTGTTATTTAATTTAGTCGTAATAAATAGAATAGGTACCTTCATAAACATGAAAGATTAAAATGATTTTTTTTAAACATAAAATTGAATGTCTCGCATGAGAGAAGAGTTGTCTGCGCTTCCTCTCTTGTGATGCAGTAGAAATTGAAATGTAAAAGTTTTCGTGTGCTGAATTTTGTAACTTTTTTTAAAGAAACGAAAAAATATAATTCGTACTATGAAATAAGGTAGAAGAATGTATAATCAGTTTTTGTAGTCTGTGGTACTTGTCAGTCTAGGCAATCCGAGCCAATCCGAGGCATAGGTACTGTTTTCACTTTCAGCAAATTCAGCTAGCCTAACTGTCAAAATCAAAGGTTCATTGGTTATTGGGACGAATTTACAATAGTTTTATTTTTCTGAAGTTGTTATGAACTAATAATTGAATATCTGCTGTCGAAATATCTAAAATAATCGTAGCGACATGACTGGTGACTCGGAGAAAACATATTGTTTCAAAATTGAAAATAAGTTTGTCGTGAAAAGTGGGTGTAAAAAACGTATGTGGAGATCTCTGAAACAAATATTGACGGCTGAAAGAACATTACCATGGCATAACGAAGCTGTTTTGTGTAAGAACATTTCTTTGTTTGAATTAAATTTAATACTAACTATTTGTTGCAATGTTTATATTTTGGTAACCTCACTTTGTATTTCAGATTACTCCATCAACGCTCCGCCAACTTTTAAACCCACCAAGAAATATTCAGATATATCTGGCCTTCCTGCTCCGTACATAGACCGTCATTCCAAGTTATTCTACAGTAATGCAGAAGAGTTTGCAACTGTTAGAAGTTTACCTATGGACATCACTGCAGGGTACCTACAACTGAGAGGGGCGAACACTATAGTAGGATGAAAGATGAATGATCTAGGCGAAAATATTGTTGTAGTGATCTACATAATATGTGACCTCTGTGAGAAGCCTTAAATGGATGTTGAACTCATAGTGAAACTGAGCTGATTGTAACTCAAACAGAAAAAATGAATATGAAACATAGTGTTATGACTTTTAGGTCTATATTATCATTATTTTGATATATATAACAAATAAGTAATATCTTACTGCCCACATTCATAAAAACCATTCAATCAATCAATTGAACAATAAAATTATTGATTCAACGACTATGAATTAATTAAAATGGTATCATATAGGTAATAATATCATCTTCAATTTTGTATGATGTAAATAATGTATTTATGAGTTTTAATAAATAAACATAACTTTATTCTTTATTACTATAAGTTACTGTGTTCACTGCATTACTATTTTTATGGTTAGACAGTAGGGCCCAACTACATCCTAAAAAAAATTGATAAGCCTGAGATGGTAATGGAAAGAACAACACATTTCTTATATGTATAAGTATTGATACAAGTTACGTCTTCGGTTTCTGCTCCTCTCCATTGTATCATGTGTAAAAGTCAAAGCATTACATAGGTATTTTAATTTTTTAAATCATTAACAAGCACTCGATTTTTTTTTTTATAAAAACTTACCCCTCGCAAGGAATTTCTTCCGTAAACACACCCGTTTACTAGCTAAGACTAGGATCACTTAACAAAACAGTCCCAAAACAACTATCCATAAATACAAATAATAAATTTAATCCATGCGGGATTTGAGCCCGTGACACAGCGCAGCAGCCAAAACTATTATTTTAGTAAACAAATTCATGGTCGCCCAGTCGGTTAACAGAAAAACTGCGACCAATTTCATCATCTGTGAATAAGTATAGTTAAGAAGAAGACTATCATCAGAAGCAGCAAGTTTAGTGCTAATGTGGTCGCGCGCATTCCTCGGCAGAACGACGCTATGTAAGTATTTCAGAACATTAAAAAATTACGATTTCTGAACTTAAGAGATTTGGCAGATCTCCCATGGTCCCGTTTTTTAGTTGTACTGTCAGTGTCAAACTGTCAGTATTGTCAAACTCAAATGTAAAGAAAGGCCAACGTGCATTGCATGCCTATTCTGAACATTATTTTTAATTTTATATTGATTTTTGTTATAAATTAAGTGATTTATTTTAAAGAATGTCTTCGTCATTTTTTCTAAAAGGAAAATCCAGGCAAGTTCAAAAAAGGAAAGGCGACAAAGTAAAGAAAAAGAATCCTAAAAAAAATAACGCGCCTAACCTAGAAAATGGGCAGGAATCTTCGGATAGTGAATTAGATTTACGAAAATTTTCTGACGCGGAGGAGTCTGAAAGTGACCATGAAACGGCGGAGCAGAAAAAATTACGTCTAGCTAAGAAATATCTACAGGAAATCGAGAAAGAGGAGGCGAAACGAGCTGAGCTCAAAGAAGTCGATGATGCTATTGAAAATCGTTTAAAAAAAGATTATTTAGAACAGAAAGGTAAATTAAAGATCGAAGTTGCCGAAAAGTATGTTGAACCAAGTGATGATGACCTCAGGCTTATTCGTGCAAAGGAACATCGCCTAACACTCACATGTGTGTGTGTCAGTAGTGATAACAACTTCGCGTTTACTGGCAGTAAATGTGGATCCATAATCAAATGGGGTATCAAAGAGAAAAGAAAACTTGGTAGTTTAACATATAAAGCACATTCCAATTACATAAAAGGTGATGTAAAATCTCTTGCTATATCTACAGATGGCAAATATTTAGTCTCATCTGATAACTCTCCATATATTGTAGTTTGGGATCCAGACACTCTCAAACATATACACACATTCAAAGGCCATAAAGACGTAGTAACAGGGCTTGTTTTTAGAAAGAATACACATGATTTATACTCAGCAAGTAAAGACAGATCAGTGAAAATTTGGTCTTTAGATGAAATGGCCTATGTAGAAACTTTGTTTGGGCACCAATCTCCTATCACATCCATCGATGCACTTACAAGAGAAAGAGCATTAACAGCTGGAGGTAGAGACACTACAGTCAGGATATGGAAAATAGCAGAAGAATCACAGTTGATATATAATGGACCGGTAGGAAGTCTGGATGAAGTCAAGCTTCTAGATGAAGAGCATTTTGTGTCCGGCAGTGATAACGGCTCATTATGCATATGGAGCGTGCTTAAAAAGAAGCCTCTGTGCATTGTTACAGAAGCCCATGGCTCTGAGAATGAAGTACCGAGGTGGATCACTAGTTTGGCAACTTTATTGAACTCTGATGTTTTTGCATCGGGTTCCTACGATCTTAATATTAGGTTATGGAGAGTATGTGACCAATATAGAAAAGTTTTGCCTATGTTTAGTATAAAAGTGTGTGGGTTTGTGAACTCTATGCAGTTTACTAGTGACGGTAAACAGTTGTATGTGGCCGTCGGCCAAGAACATAAGGCTGGCAGATGGTTCAAGTTAGGAGGTGCCAAAAATGGACTTTTAGTTGTTAATTTTACTATTAAGGCATAATATATTGTAATAAACAATTTTATTTTAATTATATTGTTTTATTCTTCTGTTGTTCTATCTAAGCTGTTTCATGAGGCAAAGTGAAGTACCTCATGAACTTGACACTAGATGATGATGGGGTGTCAGTGTGTGTGAGATGTTCAATACCTATCCTATACTCTACGTAAGAGAGTTACCCACGCCGAAATTCTGTAAAATAATAATTGTGGGCAAATGTACACTAAAGGTTACCTACTCCGTCCTACGGTTTTCGCAACTTATTACCCCACACAAGGATAATTTCTCATGTATCGCGGATGCGTTTACAAACAAGCTCACTAACACAAACAGCCAGACACGCGAAACAACTTATCTGTAAGTATCATACAAATATTTGTTCCGTGAGGGAATCGAACCCGCGACACGCAGCGCAGTAGCCAGTGCCAACCGTGCCGTCAAATGAATTGCTGCAGGCCTGTAGCAAAGCCACTGTGGGCAACCTCACTTATTTAGTTATAATTATTATCTTACAAAACACCTCTGGCTTGAAGTTTACATAGATGGTTAATTTATAGGAACATAACTTAACATCACGCCTGTAACCCCCGAAGGGTTAGGCAGAGGTGTACCCATTACTACACCCACATTGTCCCATGTAATAGGGGGCGAGCCTATTGCCATCAACCGGGCACAAATCCAGAGACTCCGAGGCTGCTACTGAGAAATTCCTGATGGAAAAACCCAATATCACTTTGCCCGACTTGGGAATTGAACCCAAGACCTCGTGCTCAGCAGTTGCGCTTTGCGACCACTAGACCAACGAGGCAGTAGTTAATTTATAAGAGTGAACTTTGATATTTTCTCCCAAACTTGCTGAAAAAGTTCACACAATATATATAGTGCACTTAATGAGAACTGGCGAAATGCCGGTGCCATACAGCACTACCACTACCTACCCACTCTTTCGGAGAATATGAGTGGTATTTATGTTTTTAGTACAAAATCACGAAGTACGTTAAATGATAGGTATTCATCAGAGCTACCAGAATGTTTCACACTTTTCCACTAAGCATGAGCTTTTTTCACATCTTGCCAAACCTCAATTTCTATGAATCTTCTACCTACTACAAAGCTATTGACCCTGGTCGCCTTGGTATTTCGAAGAAATCTAATGTGTAGATTACCGAATAGGTCTGCTGTAGGCTGCTGATGGTGACGATTGTATATTCATGAAGAGACATTGGGTTTCAGTGTACTGGAAGGTTTGTTTGTGTACTAATCCATCAAGCAGGTGGCAACTCAATCAAGAAGTATTTATGAGTGCTGTTGTTCATTTTACTTATTCAGGAAAGGGTTCAGAATAAAAACACAAAAGGTATTCCTAATTAATTTATTTCCGACAAAACCTACTTAAATCCAGTGCCAGGTGTCTTCATCTGTGACGATCTTCATCAATCTTCAAGTTATTAAAAGGTACAAACAACCATTCGTTTAGAAATTGTAAAGGTGATCCTAGTGCTAAATAAAAAAATAAGAATATAGTAAGCCGCATCATGTACTTAGATCGCTCGTTAATCGGAGAGGCAGGGAGGGCGTTCCATTTTACCGATAAACCTAGCCGCATGCGAATCTGCAAATCAGCACAGGATACTGCCACAGCAAACAGGCCAGCGTGCAGCACCGGCCTGCCAAACAAACGAGTATATTAGATCGCAGTCTGCTGGTCTGCCGGTCGCCACCTACGACTCGCGTTTACGTGTTAATACTTGGTGGTCATTTATGACGCGACTTCGTCGATACCCGATAAGACTCGAGGATTGACTTATTACATCGAGCGATGTAGTTTGAGACGGCACTAAAATTGTGGACAGTGAAATTAAGTTTAGTTATGTGCGCGATGTATCGCCCTACGTGCCGTTTTTCAAAATTACTGCAATTACAACATAATTTTTGTGTTGCGTAAAAGACGTCAAGTTTACCTACTTTATGCGTGTCTCGGTTTGTCAATAAATATAAAAGTTTACTCATAACTTATGTACGGCAACAACAGCAATTCAGCAGTTGTCAGCAAACAGCAAACCCCCCCTCCCCGCATACAGCCTCGCTCCCCGCGTACTCCACGCCCTGAGCATACCAACATTTTGATTAATATTACAGAATCAGTTATTATATTTAAAATATTTGCAACAAATGCTGTACTTAAAGTAAAGTCGTAAGTAATAGGCCGCATGCTCTACTATTGTTGGTTATAATCATGTCTCTAATTAAGCCACCTTAACCTTTCAATCACTAAAGCAGGTTTCAGACAATACAACTCTGATAATAAAGCGAGCTTACATAAAATGCAAATTTTGGGCGTCGTCGTTTCACATACATAAATAATACAAAATCGGTAATCAAAAGGTTTAGGTAAAAGCAAAGGCCTACTACTTAAGATAATATTGACAATGTTGAACAGAATACATACATAAAAGTATAATTTAAAGAAACTAAAGACTCCAGGCATCACATTCTTAAGAGTTATTTACCAAGAATCATGAATGATGATGTCCCACAATAATGCCCAATTTAGCCCAATAATCACTTGTGGTGGTAGGTACATGATCTTCCAGTTATTTTGTTATATTATACCTGAAATAATATCTAAGACCACATCGGTCTTACACCTAATGCGATTATTACATACATTTAATCTATTACAATATGAACATGAAGACTCAAATACAAGTGACTGAATAGTCTGTTTAAGAAATCCCTATACTAAGTAAAAAAAAGATACAACTAAAAGTATTTCAACAAATGAAATAAACTCAATTCAGTGTATTCAGTAATTCATATTATAAGATATGTTTGAGAATTTCATGAAAGTTCTATATAAACAAAAAATAAAGTATGAAAGTCTCTAGAGATACAATTCTTACATTATGCAGTTAGCCTATGTTAAAGTTAGGGGAACTTAAAAAATAATTTGTTACGTTGCATGTTTTGCCACTATGTTGATCATAGTTAGGTCTGTGGATGGCTTATGAGTAACTGATGAGTTTTAGTACCTTGGCTGAAGGCTGCTCAGAGAGACATGTTGTACAGCACTTCAGCTCACAGCTGGTACTCTCAACCTGCAGGAAGAAAAAATACTCATTACTATGACAAATAGTTTGAAGAGAAGCAGTCAATATTATATTTGGGGTCAATGCTTGAATTTAAAAAAAAAATGTTAAAAGCTTGTAAAAAGATTTAGTATTACTTAAGCAGTGCACCTCATGTGCTATCTTATATAAAATCCTTGAACCAAAGTATATAACTAGATAAGTAAAGTTACTAGGAATTAATTGCCAATAAAATCAATGATGAGGTGTTTGATAATTTTGTTTTGTTATCTCTTCATGACATAATACGTGCACATAACATGTAAGAATATGTTAATGGTGCATTTTTCTCAATTTTTTAACTTCAAATTTTTACAAAGAATGATGTTATACACATTGCTGGTTTTAAAAGGGAGTAGATATTGTAAGACTTTTAACTGCAACAAAAGTGTACTTACTCAGCACTTCAATGCCTGGAGCGTGATCGTGAACGGGAACGACTGCGGGTGCGTCCTCGGGAGCTCTTGGAATCGGAGCGACTGCGGGAGCGCGAACGGCTACGGCTGTACGAACGCGACCGCCTTCGGGAACGGGAACGAGACCTGGATCGACGACGTGAACGAGACCGTGAACGCGAGTTGCTAAAAGAATAACCATCACACAACACATATGAATACATCCTCTGCTCAAGCCAGTGACGCAAGCGCCCTTTCCTGACATGTAAAAATGCAACTGTAGACGTTGGAGCTACACAATTGCAACATGCACCACCTCCGTCTATACGAGTTGAACAGTACAAATGGTATTTTAAGTATAGTATACCAGCTGACCACAACATACTAATGAATTACAAACAAACAAAATATTTTACTATATTAATATTATTCCATTTTATTAAGAAAATACAACTTAAGTTTAGAAACAAATAGAAACAAGGTCTAGTAATGTAAATCTTCAATTAGTGATGAACTTATAGAAAGTTGTAGTTATTTATATGATTAGGGATACACAGCAAAAAGAAGCAAACGAGTGGTCAGCTAGCGCAGCGGAATGCGTCCCGACGAAAGAAGACAATGCATCTATGTTACCTGCGGCGGCGGTCGTAGCGGCTTCTGTACGGAGACGAGGGGCGCCCGTAGCGCGCCATCTGCACACGGAGCTCCCTGCCATCCAGCATCCGACCGTCCAGCGAATCCAGAGCCTCCTCTGCATCACGGCGATCGTAGAACCTATAATTGTGAGTGGTGAAATCATGAACGGGTGAAATAGACGAATTGACTGATGAAATAATCTTACAAAGCATCATCGGGAAAAAATGTGCATCAGATTAAATTTTATTTAAATTCACAGTAACGCCACGGTACGCTTTAATTTAGTATTATTGTAAGATAATAATGCCGAACTCGGGTAGGGCAGGTGGTATTTTACCGGTAATGGCTTATGACGTCACGTCACTGAAGTAGATACCGATAGATAGACACAGTAAGAAAGTAAATTACCTGACGAAAGCGAATCCTCTGCTTTCCCTGGTGTACCGGTCTCTGGGTATATAAATATCGCCTACTTCACCACATCTTTCGAACACACGACGCAAATCTTCTGGCGTTGTGCGGTACGTTAGATTGTCCACTTTTAACGACACCATGCCGTCGATACGCGGCGGCGGTCTTCCGTAACTCATCTTGTCTTAATATATCCAGCAAGTACACCGTATGAAATGTATGTCTGTTCACCGTTTGGTCACAACAATGAAATGAAAATGGCGTCACTAAACTTAGCTGGCGGGCCGCAACCGACCTCGCGTGTGCAAGCGTAAAATTAAATATGGCTACCGGACGCGGACGAATCAAATCAAGCAATCGCAAGCGGAAGCAGAGATAATGTTGTCACTCAAAAAATAAAATTAAATGATGGCAACAATCCTGACAATGAATAGTGATGTAAAATTTTTTGGTGGTTGCCAAGAAGTTATAATAAACATAAAAGATTCATGATGGTTGCTATGGAGTTACTTGTTTGTTTTGTGTCAAAAAATCCATTGTCCAGTTAAAGAGAATCACACAAATAAATTTTTGAAGTTAGTTTTTCGATTTAGATTTTATCAAAACTTCGTAGTGTTTAGCACCAATTATAAAAATGTCTGTAATCAAACAAGTTAGAAATAAAACTCTTCTTCCTGATTTGAGAAAGGAAGGCGAACTTACCAAAGATATTATACTTGCAACTCAAAATAAACACGTTGGCTCAACTGGGTATAGGCTGTATTCGCATCATACACTAGCAAGTGTAAGGAAGCTAAGTTTTTATCATCCTTTCCAGTAAGTACCCATATCAATAATTAGAAGAGGTAAAAAGAATAGTATTTTATTTATTTATTGGGTATTATATACTCAGTGCCTATTTCATTAGTGAAAAAGTACCATTTTTTTACGGAGTCCAAATAGCTATTTGATGGAAACCTTTCGAATAGTTATGAATCAATGAAACCGTGATCAGGGATCCGGTACCGCCGTAGCAATTAATTGAAACGCTTGATGCAAATGGTTTTCTTTGCAAAGGCTTATTTTACCTCGAGCACGCAAATATTATTAGAAGGAATAAAAACAAAGCAAAAAATCATACTCTGGATACCGGTTATCACTAACTAGTTAGCTTCAATAATATAGTTTTTGAATAGTGTTGCGATCACTATTTAAAATTGGCTTCATAATTTTAGCTTGCCAAAAGATAGTCTGGATTTTATACTATCGACGACTTACAATCAATCTACAGAGACGTTTGCGGATAAGGAGGATCTGTATCTACAACCTGAAACGATTGGCTGTGAAACTTGGCGGCGACTTCGCAACACCTTTGACAAACGTCCACCTATCTTTGTACCCGGGGTAAGTTTAATTATCTAGATTATTAGTCTTTTACAGATAATATTCGACTCTAGGTAATAAATAATGATCGTACTTATCGCAGTAAATACGATGGCCCAGTCGCTGCTGTAGGTGTAGGTGGGAATGATCTTTCGCCTTTCGTTGTCATTCCTTTTATCCGGTTTTTAATAAATTATTTTCTTCGGGAGTCGGAGGAAAACGGCATGATGATGGCCCAAATGTTGGTAATGTATTGTCATGCACACACGGCACTCGATTATAAACGAACGCTAACTATCTACACGAGCTTGAGCCTGTGCGCACAAGCATAACATAAATAACATTACCTTTCTATATTTCAGGGACATCCGATGAAACGCGGCGGAGTAAAGGAACGTGTATCTCCATTCAGTGTGAAACTCATGAACTCTGGCTTCCATTCGTCGCAGACCAATCCTGGATACAGCCGCCAACCGGCTGGTGGCGCCATTTTCTTCTACTAATGTTGATCGACATCATTAGTAATAAGCCCGTTTACCATTTTCATTTTTTTTCTCTGTATTTTGCTTCGTTCTGAGAAATTTGGAGAAGATTGTAATAGGTACTTATCAGGGTTGCCAGATTTTTTTTCCGGGCCGGTCGTTATTTTTAAAACTCTTTAGGTAAACAAATTGAGTTTCATTCTATAAAAGCAGGACCAAAAACAAAAAAAATAGCAAGTCAAGTCACGGTAAAAGCTAGTAAAGTTACAAAATTCAGCACACGAAAACTCTAAATTTCCGATGCACTGTCAAAACTCACGTAAAAATGCGACAGTGCTAGTAACGCGCGGGACAATCAATTTTAAAAAATCGGAACCACCCGCATTAATTAATGACTACTGAGTCATTAATGAGGACTCCTCTCCTAAGACTGTAGAAGCTCTAATAACTGTATTAGAGCTTCTACAGCCTTATAGGGACTTGCTGAGATTATAACGGATTCTCATTCGATAAGATTTGATGGAAGGACTTCTCAAACCTTATTAAATATAGATACTAATCTGTCTTGTTAAAACAACTTGTCTGTATTAGTCGGTTCTGTACTGTAATAAAGTGGGCAAAACACGTACTTACTAGCAAGTAAAGGATTCAGCACAATCACATTTTTTAGGTACGTCAATTAGGTACACACAGTACACATATAATTATGTAGACGCCAAGCAAAAGGTATTCTACTCATTTTAGTGTTTATTTCTGAAATAAAATTAGCGAGTGTTGTGTGTGATAGTGATGAATCAAACTGCCTCGTTTGCAATGGTGTTGCAGAGTGTGGCTAGTTGGCTAACGAGTTAATAGCAACTCATTCAATGTACGTAATTATTATAAGAAAAAATCTTAGGTCTTTATTGGACCGGTGGTAAAATGAATTACCTTTTTTCTATTGAACTTATTACAGTTCTTTCTACGCGGCCACATTTGGCACGTCTAGTTTTAAAAAGTTGGACTTGTAAAGCATCGTTTGATTCACTCTCATGAGTGATGGGGAAAACAACAATAACGAAGCGAGACAGTCTCTTTTTAAAACTCGAGAAACTTTGTAAAGCCCGTCAAGGCTCTGAACGTGACGAAAAAGCAAACGACATTTAGGCGCACGAAAGTTGAGCCTGATCCGATAGATTTCAAACAACCGTCAAATTATGTTATTTGTATATTATTTCTCTTTTTCATCACTTTCATAGAGTGCCTTTTCGGGCTATTTTTATTTTTTTGCGTTTTTGTATTCTGTACAAATAAAGTGTAAAATTATTTTACAAGAGCACACATTTTTTAATTTAATAGTTATGTTTGGTTGTTTAAAAGTGAGTTGTGGTTTATTATGTTGCTTCGCTTTCTTTGTAGACGTCGTGTGGTCTAATAAATATATTCGTTTGCCTAAAGGTGTGTCCAAACATTGAGCAGCAAGAGCGCGGCAGCAACACGCGGCATTTGTAGGACACATTTCTGCCGCGCTCTAGTTTGGACAAAGCCAACTAATGTTTGCGCGGCAGTACTGCGCGGCACAACCAAGATATGCCGCGCGCTTCAGTTGGCATCAGAACTAAAATGAAAGCGGTCGCATGTGTCGTAGCTCTGCTTATTATTAAAAAATTGCGTAAAAGAGCTAAGAAGAAACATATTTTAACGAGGAAATGCTGGATGAAACCACTTTTTCAACGGAGGTTACAGAATATTGAGTCAATCAATTATGAAATTAATTAGTTTGAACATTTACATAGCCTGGTTGAGTCACATATTAAAAAAGAAGAATAAATAATAATTGCGTTATGAGTCAATGATATTCAAAAGTATAGATTCGCCTTGTATCGCCAAATTTCGTACCACAAACATTCAAATTGCCTTCTATTTTATCTATTTGTCTCCTTCCCTCTTGTGATTGCCGAATATGTCTATCGCATTCAGTGCAATGCAAATGGCGTACCTAAATGGCATGTTATTTTGACGTGTAAAGTATGACTATACTCCATCTATACTTTTTGAATATCATTGTTATGAGTATAGTAAGTAGGTCTAGATTTACAGCAATATTGGTATACATTATATTAATTATTAAAAGATTATACCTAACCCAATCCAGTTGTATTGCTTGTTTTTCTCTATTCCTTTCTCGTCTATAGGAACTTATAAGACTTTTCATTTTAGCCAATTCCTTCTTGGGAAGATCAAAATTGTTGGCTATTTCATTCCACAAGTCTTCACGTTTATTTTTATTATGGTATTCCTTTTGTCGAGGATCCCATAACACTTTAAAAGATCCATACATTTCAATTAAACGAATCGATGTTTCGTTGTCCATGTTTGTGCGCAGAAATACGTCCAAACACAATTACTGCCGAATGTTTACTAAGAATGTTCGCGCGCGGCAGGTAGCCAGAAGCGTTCGCGCGCGGCAGTCGTCTAATCACAGCGCGGCGGGCCGCGCGCGGCAGCCGCGCTCGATTGCCGCTCGATATTTGGACACACCTTTACCTGCCAACGATGCTCATGTTATCCCATCTGAGTAAATGGTTATGCATTGTCATCCACAGGTACACCTTGTTGGTCTAGCTATACCTATACTAGCTATAGCTAGTCATTGCAAATCACGCAAGTCCTGAATTCGATGCCCAGGCTGGGAAGTGTTGTTGAAAATTTGCAAAAGGTGAAAGTTAATTATTATGATCTATGCTTTTCTCTAACACACACACGCCTAATTTTCAACCGACTTCAAAAAGGAGGAGGTTCTCAATTCGACGCGTATGTTTTATCTTCTTGTGTTATGGGCGCACACCAGCCAGAATCATTGACATGAAAGAGGAAGAGAATTTTCATTGAAATCTCACTATGGGGTAAAGGTGAACTTTCGTTTTAAATTTTTGACTACTATGGCTCTGCCATAATACGCACGTGCTATGAAATGATGGCATAAGGTTTACTGGTAGCGAGAGAGGTATGCTTTAACCATAATAACATGGTTAAATGTTGTTCTTGCTGGCCAACACAATACACAACCAGGGTCGTAGAATCCGTTGCCCAACTTACAACGTCAAACAAGCGGCATCCATGTTAGTGTGTAAAGAGAAGACAATGAAATAGCTACAAAAAATAATTTTGACCCTAAACTTAGGGACTGACGATCAAAGATTTAAAATATTGATATACGATTACCTATAATCTTTGTTTGCGATACAATCACGAAAGAGCTCTGTCATCAGTTGTGTAACTGGCAGCTGGTTTTTTTTTCAAATTCAAAAACAATTAAATACAAGATTTGGTAACTTCTGGTCTGGCAGGAAAAGCACTGAAAACCCAGTTTACGATAATATATCCAAATACATTGAAAAAATTCTTAAAATTAGTTTGAACTATGTAAACCCTATATTTTCCGAATCAGTCAAAACACATCCAAATATTTGCTTTTATCGTGATATGGAGTTTTTGGATTCCCTTGGTAAGTGTCACATTTTTTTCCTCTTTTGTGTCATTTTATATTAAATATTGAGCCTGCAGAGCCCTGATTTAATAATGTTTTTGTTTAGATCTAGATACAATCCATAAAAAGTCGCACCGTGTGCGATCTTGGTATTTATACGAGCAATTTAAGTCCCTCGAAAAAAGCCAGTTAGATGCTGCTCAGAAATTGAAAGATCGCTCCTATCAAGAAAGGATTTTGCGCCAAGAACTATCAGAAAGACGGGCTAGGCGTAAACTTTACGATCAATTCGGACTTTGCCAAAGCGAGCCTGGATTAAAACGAGGTAAATGCGATAGTTACAAAGCTTCAGTGAGTACGAGCGATGACGACTTCTTCGAGAACTTCTTCGTCCTGCACGAGGACGAACGAGTGACCCATATTACTGGTGAAAATGAGTTTACTGGCGAGAATGATTTTACCGACGACACCTTTAGTCAAGACGGCTTATCGGCGAGCAAATGTTGCGTACAGAACTACAACGTTGACGATCATAAAGATGACTGCAGCTATACAGGAAGCATTGCCAGCGTAGTGGAGAATTTAAATCCACATAATGACGAGTTTTTACCACCTAAAGAAATGGAATTTCAGCAAAACTCTACAGATGAAGATATAAATATGCAAAATTCGTTAGCAGAAGAAATAAATAAGCAACTTGACTCCGTCAAAGAGAATATACAATGTTTGGAAGAGATGGCAAATTTTGATGAGGTCGAAAAAATCTCTGTGGAGTCAATGAGTTTGAATAATGCCCGCGTACGAGAACTGAAGCATATTACGGAATGCAAAAAACCAGACCCGGAATGTAATATGATCGCAATATGGTCACGACTGGTCTCGTTCGCATATCAAGTTGTGCAGTTAAACCACGGTGATTGTTTAAACGTTTTACTAACATTAGGAGTAGGTGCAAATGTAAACTTCAATGCATGTATGAAATATTGTTCCAGGCAACTGCTACTGTGATTACAGCTCGCAGTTCCTGACGGCGGTGCTAGCATGCGATGTATTGCGGAGAGGCGTCAACAGAATGTGTGAGTAATTATCGTTCTAACATTTGCTTGGTCAAGTGGAGACGGTCATTATTGTTGTTTTTTTCAGTTTATGGAAGTTTTCTATGGGTACTTTGGGAAACAGCAGATATTGTTTTGTCTTTATAATAGGTTGGTTTGTTGCTAAGTCATTTTAAACCTGATTTAATACTGAGAGTCACCTATGTGTGTATTAATTTGTTGGAGTTTTAATTTTAGGTCATATTTTGCAGCCTTACGTCTCTCCAATAGAGTTTGCTAGAGACGACACCGACGTGTCTAACGCGAGCCGTAATTTAAATACAAAACGGAAAAAATTGGTACAATTAAGAAAACGCAGGAAAATATGTGAAATTAAGGTATTTTTCGTGCTAAATGAATATTAGGTTATAATTATAAATATTTTAGGAAGTAAGAAATTAATATTTTACAGCCATTGTCATGCCAGAAACCGAAAAAGTTGACCAAAACAAGACGTTCGGAAAGAAAACATTCATTTAGAAACTGTCCAGAACATTATTCACAATCTTTGTATAAGCAATGGCTCACCGATGGATCCGTGACCGCTGTGAGACGCCGCCGCGCCGCTCACCCGTGGCGCACTTCTACCAAAGTATACCATCACAGGGAAGAGATCAGCTCGAAGTCCACCACAAGCAGCAGTGCATGGTCAGAGCTATGGAGGGAGAAGCCTAAGGTTTCTAGACGCTGTTATAGCAAACACAATAAGGCTTTACATCCGATGTTGAAAATAGCTCAATGTATAGACAGCATACTGAAGGATATTGACGACTCCAAGCGTGATAATATGTGAAATTGTTGTTCATAATAAATAATACAAACTTCTTTTTTAGTTTTTTGGTTTGGTAGTTTATAGTTTACTAGGGTGCTTCCAGACTGAGGTTGTGGCGACATCTGTCTTACCACATCCTAGCTACATCTGACGTTCTCAGTGCAGCGCCGTGTCTTTGCGCACTGCACCAAAACGCTTAAAACCGCCATCAACATTTAAAACAGTATTACTTGCCTTGTATACTTTGGATTTTCAACGCTCGGCTCAGCGCCGACAGTTGAAAATCAAACAGCAGAAATTGCAAAATAATATTGGTAAAAAGACAAAATGTTTTAGGATAGGATGCCCCCTGTCCACACTTTCTATACTTATTTTATAAATGCGAAATAAAATATGTTACGCTTTTAACACTAAACCAATGAACCAGTTTTGATGAAATTTGGTACGGGGTAATTTTGCACCCCAAGAAAGGACATTTTTTGCGGACGAAGTCGCGGGCAAGAGCTTGTACTTCATTATACAGGGAGTGTGCCTAGAATTTGGAACGTGGAAGTGAAATAACAGATATAACAAATATGTAACACTTTAATACATTCGTCGCCTGTACAACAGCGAATTTAAGGTAGTTACAATATTTTATTTTATAGATTTCTACGTAGAAGTTACATCGAAAATGTTTCATAAGAACGCATTCCCCTTCACCTTTTAATTCGTATCAAAAACAAGCCAATTTCACAGAAAATGTATATTACAAGAACAAAAGACGGCATTTTATTATAATTATTAAGTTTAAATAGATGGTTTTTAATATATATTTATTTTTTATAGATTCAAAATGAAGACTGCTGAAAATCGTATGTCTGTCTTTCATCTGTAATCTATAAATATAATAAAACAAAGTAGCTTTTCGTGTCTGTATGCCCTCAGTTCTTAAACTGCACAACCGATTTTGATGCGGTTCCCACCATTACATAGATAATAATATATTCCGGAAAGTTTGTGTATAATACATTAATAATACTTAACTAAAGCACAGAAATCTTGATGTTTTGACAATATGTCGCCACATCAGCAGATTGCACTCGTGCGAAGCAGGGGCGGGTCGTTCAAACTCGAATAGGCCAGTACATATTCAAAAACATTATTCAAAATAAGTAGAAAAATATTGGTGTCGATTCTATTATGCACATTCTAAACTTAATTTAGACAATTTTTATCTTTTTCTCTCAAATAAAACAAGAAAGGGACGGACGTAAATAAGACATGTAAATTTTAATTTATCTGAAACTTCCATATAATAAATAGTATGATTAAAAACGCGGAAAAGTTAATTTGACATCTCTAACTTAGTTCTAAGGTGTCACCGTTCTTTTGCTGTACGTTAGTAAGAGATGCCAATACTCTAATTTTAGTTTAGTTCGTGAACAAGGGAATCGGCACCATCGTCAAACTAAAGTGGTACAAAAATAAATTGCAACAAGTGGTAAGGTAAAGAAACGTTACTTAACAAGGGCTATAAACCATTATTCCTGTCACTAAAGTACTATAGAGAAGGGCGGAAACAGACTTATAACACACTACGCCACGCCACGTCAGTAAAGCTTGCTGTTTGGTCAATTATCATCTCGTGAAGCCATTCCTAACCATATGTCCATTAAGTACGCGTGGCTTATACTAGGATGTTAATATGGATATAAACAAGCACTCCATTCCATCACATTCTAAGGCAACAAAAAAACAAAACAGATGTTCTCTGGAAAATGGCACTACAACATGATCATAATGTATGAAACAGCTGTTTTTTTTTCCATTAAAATGAGTAGATCCCGTAATAAAAGTTGTTGAGTTCATGAGTACTCTTACCCCCTTAAAGATGTCAGACGAATTAAGTCAGCCTGTAATGTCCATTCAGGTGCGATCCAAGCCGCGCAGAGTGATGGAAATGGAGTGCTTCCTTATATCCACCTGTACAACTGCGCAGCGTATGTGCTAAGTAACATTTATTTTTCTGTCTAGTTTCTGAGCCTTCCTTACAAAAAGTATAAAATCAACTTTTCTTTTTGTAATATGCATACGTTGTGTGGAGCTATTAGACAGTAAAAGCAGAAACAGTCTTATAAAACGCTACGCCATTGGCTAATCTTCACAAGATGAAATGTGAACAATGAGTACGCTTCACTGACGTGGCGTGGCGTAGCGTGTTATAAGTCTATTTCCGTCTTTATGCGGCTTGCTTATATTTTCATACGGAGAATAGGACAGAATGTACATTGAAAAGATGGCCTTAACAATTTAATACCAAAAGGTTTAATAAATGTGTATATTTTAAGCTTTCTATAACATTTATGATAATCTTCAACAGGTAAATTGGTGTTTTATGTTTAAATTTAATTTTATATTGTCACATTATCCAGAATATTCTGCACATTGTGACATAGTGCGCCCAGTATATATACCGCAACGCTGCCTCCAATATCTCAAATTTAAACCTATTTTGACATCTGTAAATATACACTGGGTGCCACATATATAAAACGTATTTATTTCAACTTATACCCAACTACAGATCAACCACGAGGGACTAACAAGCATTAAACTATGTTTCGGAAATGTCCGACTGGTTCCAGACACGAAAAGGAGCTCTAAGCACAAAACATGACATCTATTTGAGCTTGAGGCTTTTTTAAAATTGGGACAAGCCCGCCACACTGTCCCCAACCACTGCAACTCCTGAAAGCCAAAATCAACAGTGGAGGCCACCAGAAAAGCGCCGAGGCAATGAAGCTCGACGAGTCCCAGAGAAACGATTAACTGTCTTGGCAACGAAATTAATCAGAAAAGAATAGCGGAAGAGTAAGAAAAAAAAACCAGTTTCACTGTAGTCGGGTAAAAGACAGTATTGTAATACAACAAATCTATACGACTATAACTTTCTAAACATTTATATAAATATATGATATTGTTACATGCATTTGTGTGACGGTAAGGCGTGCTACTCTATTGTACGCTGTTCGCGTGTTAATTTCACTAAAATGTTTCACAAAATATCTAGTAAATAAAGTTCGGTAAATAAGGATGGGTAAAGGGGTCTAGCTATAATATTAGGTGCTTCACATATTTTGTGCTAATTTTTTTAAAGCTCCTCCTATACACAGTCGCACATCAAAAAAAGTTTTTTTCATTGTGTTTTTTATGTTGATCAGATGATCTTTTTAAACATATGAAGCAATGGGTGCTGGGTTCAGATAGCAATACGCAATAACCCCACTGGTCATAAGTTAAGAACGCGGTTACAAAACTAACAAAAATAATGTTTTTAGGTGCATTTTGCTGCAAAATGAGTTGAGTTTGAGCAGATAATACTATTTTTTAAGCGAAAAAAGTATTAAAAAGTATAAAGAAAAAAAATATCCGTTTCTTTTTTGCTTGTTAATCTTAAAGCAATCGCATTAAGGGTTGTTTTAGTTGGACACTATCTTAATTATTGCACAAAATCTGATTGTTTATTTTGCAAATGCGTTCTATTTTTTATTTTATTGTATTGAGACTTGAAACGATTATGATCTTACTAGTGTAGTAATTTAGGATTCGCTATTATGTATAGGAGCTATTACAATTTGGAGATTATTCATATATTTTTTAAATTTAATTATGCAAAAAGCAGACTTTCCTCCGCCGTGCGATAAATTCAACAATACGCCGAATAATGTTGCCCCATTAGAAAATTCTATACATTAACTATTTGATATTTTGATTTAGTGTACAATACGTTACAATAAGAATAGTAAACAATTATAAAATTGACTCTATTGTCTGTTGATG
The DNA here is from genome assembly GCA_949774945.1 of Hoplodrina ambigua. NCBI lineage: Eukaryota > Metazoa > Arthropoda > Insecta > Lepidoptera > Noctuidae > Hoplodrina > Hoplodrina ambigua. Next base: position 12,370,450 of record OX458974.1, on the reverse strand, counting down.
TACACTCAGTGCATTACAAAAAAGAAAAGAAAAGAAGAAGAATAAACAAATGAAAGTCTTCCTGTAAATGTTGAAATAAAATAAATTATTGGAAGATCAACAAACGAGGAACATTCTATGAGTAATAAGTAGGAAGTTTTGTTTCCAAATTACTTGTTTATAAGATATTTTTACTGGCAAAAATCAATTGATTAAAGAAATTGATTTATCTATTGTAATAAGCATATCTTTAAACTCATCAAACCTCACTGGGTACCTCCAGCCTTATCTCACCTTACCATTAATTTCATTACTTATTAAACCCACATATTATCACTATCAAGATAAAAAAAAACTGTTATCTCTTCCTAGTATACTTATACGGAGTTCTTTTCCAAGTTCCCGACACAAACGAGCATTACACAGTTTTTATTTATCTTCTTTCCTACATGGGCAGCATATTGCATCCCACGACAACTAATCATAAGTCCCATATATCCCCATTCACAAAACTTAAGAACCAATGCGCGTACGCACGCTGCTACACACATAGCCTAATCAAAAATGGCGCCAGGCCGGTATAATTTTTCTAAGTATAAATAATGGTAAAATATGCACTGAGTGTACGCACCTACGCTACAATTTGAGCTAGTCGTCTAGTTGTCGGGCGGGTTGTCGAAATAGTCGATTTTTTCCGCAGGCGGTTGCTGCGGTTGCTGCGGCTTCGGTTGGCTGCGTGCGGCCCATGCGTTGGTCGACGTTAGCGTTGCCCAGCCCGATCTGTCGTGGATTGAATGTTAAAATTCTTGGCAAATGATTTAGGATATAAATAAGTACTAGTTTTCGACTAAATGTTTTAGGTTGAAATCTAATCTAAGTAAATTGTTTTTTTAAATACTTTGGTGTCGTGTGTACGTACTTAGGAGTAGCGCCTGCTGCAGCTCCGGCGCCGGCGGCGGTAGCGTGTGCATGCGCAGGCGCACGCAGCACGGGCCCGGGCACGCGCCGCTTGCCCGCCTCGCGCGCCAGCACCTCCAACACGCTCATAGCAGGCAGCCACGACTGTAGGGATATGTCCATTTTTACACCACATACGCAGCCGTTATGAAGTCATCATCATCTGCCTAGCCTTTTTCCAATTATGTTGGGGTCGGCTTCCAGTCTCACCGGATGCAACTGAATACCAGTATTTTACATGGAGCGACTGAATATCTGACCTCCACAACTCAGTAACTAGGTAATACTATACCCCTTGGTAAGACTGGTTGATATGAAGTAAAAACAATTTTTTTTTTTAAAATAAATTTAGGCTTCATTAGTGTCTTCTCTGTCACCCAGAAAGCACCTTGACGGTCTATAATTTGAATTAAAATTTGAACAAAAATGTTTTTTCTACTAGTTTAAATATTTTTTCCTGACCAACTCGAAGTCATTAATTTTGATTACTTTTATTTCAATTCCATGGTAAACATTGGGTGGTCAATCAAACGAGATTAACGCCTTGATCTGTTGTCGTTTCGTTACCTTTTCTTTGTCAGCTGTAGCTACAACGTTCCTATTCGGTTCGGCGTCGTAGGCGACGCTCTCACAGCCGAAGTGTTCGCAAAGCTCGTGTATGAACTGACGCTTCTGCCAGTTCATCGATGGGAAGGAGTGCGCTCGGGTCTTCTGTTTGGACTGCAGACGAAAAAGTTATAATAAATTATGTGTTTTGGTTTAAGGCCGATTTTTAATGAGTTAAATATGGCAGTTTGACAGCTTTTGTATACGAAACCTCTCCATACAAAATCTATGGGAAAATCACGTTTTGACAGGTCATAAAAAGGAAGACAATTGATTGGTAGTGTCATCTACTCTATCGGCAGGATAAGTATCAATATCGGTACCTTCTTGGCGAGCTGCACGAGCTCGGTGAGCTTGTCGTGTATCTGGACGGCGAAGGCGGGCTCGCGCGCGGCCGTGGCGCGCACGTGCTCGGAGTAGCGCGGCGCCAGCTTGGCGGACACGTCGGGGTTGCGGATCTGCAGCGCCAGCGCCAGCTGCCGCGTGCGCGCCTCCACGCGGCACTCGTCGTCGCACTCCAGCCTGCCGGGCCAAGCTAATGTTATATAACGGTTTGGTTGCTGCGCTGAATATTTGTGTACCCTACAGGGTTTGGTTGTGTGTTTATATGTTTGCAAAAGCATCCACGATACAGGAGAAAGTCCAAAGTGTGGGGTGAGGTGTAAGAAAAGATCTTGCAGCATTTAAAGAAAAGTAAAAATTAAAATTTTGGTCCTATCTTACCCGGCTACATTGTAACGACTTTAAAGTTAACCATGTTTTTATTAAGTGTGAACTGTAACTCGCTATAGTCACGACATTTGAGCCTTGAATACTTATTTTGAGATGATATTAATTATAATTTGTGTTCTAATATTATTTTTCTAATCAGCATTGAGTGTAAAACCGTACGTTTTGAGCATACTGCCAGGGCGCTGTACTTCTGACAGGTCGACTGAACCGCCTTCCGACATCTTCGTGGCGGCTAGAGCGCTCATCATCCTGTTGATAAACATTTTGAATATTAATAAAATACTAGATACGATAGATAGATAAAGACTTGGGTACACTACATGAATATAAATAAATAAATATTCATAAATATTGTATTGGTTATTTAAGGGGGTTGAAATATCTAGATCAACTAGCTTAGTTTGAATTGAGAAAAAATACTGAGGTCGATAATCCATATAAAACTATCCGAGACGCGAGATTTTTATATGTAAAGGTTAGATTTTTTCTAATATTACAATTCAACATGATTTATTTATCAGTTTTTTTACGTCTGTGTGGTGTTTTCGTCTTAATATCAATATTAAGACGAAAACAAATAATAACTCTCTCTATTCTATTCTTCTCTCTCTCTCTATTATAATTACTCTTTTCCTTTTATTTCTCAAAAAAGTAGACGTGACTTACTTAGCATAGTCCCGGGCGTTATCGCAGCACGGGCGGTCCGCGTGGCGCCGGCCGCACGGGCACGTGGCGCGCACGGCGCGGCGGCAGGGTGCGGCGCTGGGGCACGGCGAGCTCGCGCCCACGTGGCACGCCGCCGCGCACGGGTGCCCGCAGCTCGGACGCTTCTCCATGCACGGCTGTGTGCATCTGGGTAGCAACGAACTAAGGTTAAATCGGGCTGTAGCAACAACTATGACGTAGTCAGCTGATGCGTAGGATATTCACTTATATCCCATAACGACGACTTCTAATTTTTTAGTGCATTTTAATTCACAATCTTTTAGGGGGTGAAAATACTCAAGAATACGAAAAACTTTTATAATGGGATTAAGAGAAAAAAAATAACATTTGCAGTCGCCTAAAAAAAACACTATTTATGATCAAAATGTATAGAACAACTGATTTTATGTTGAAAATAAACCTGATTATTTGTTTTAGGAGGAACTGCCTGTACAATTTAACTTAAAAAAAAAAAACAAACATCTGATTAGAAAACAAACTTTTCGACCACAATTCCGTTTCAATACTCACTTGCCAGTGTCACAGGGTCCCTTGTGACAGGTCTTGATACAGGTATGCTTGCCGCAAGGTAGTGGCTTCCCGCACGGAAGGCCGCACGAGAACTCTTCTTGAGAACACGGTATAGTTTTTCGCTCCTGTTATAGGAAATATTCTTCGTTTAAAGTTATTAGTAATTATTAATTGGGTGTTCCGAGTACGAATCAAAATAAATAATCTAATCTGTACTGTCCACAGTTCCGGGTCAGTGGATTTCAGGCTCGGTGTATATTTCTGGCAGAATTTGGCTTGAATGGCTGGGGCGCGAAAGACGGAGACGTGACCATGATAAGATTATTATGTAAATCTTGATTCGAATTGTCTGTAATTTTTTATGACCATGATAGCCCACCTCATGGTCGCCGTGGCAGCGCTTGGTGGTGAGCACGACGCAGGGCGGGCAGTCCCCCGCGTGGCACGAGTGGTGCGGCGGGTGGCGGCAGGCGCGCGCGCGCGCGCACGGCGCCGAGCACGCGGGCGCGCGCGCGCCGCACCGCACGGGCGGCAGCAGCACCTCCGCGCCGCACGAGCACGACAGCTCCTCGAAACCTGCGGGGGAGACATACTTCATGAAAATGCACACGTACACATCTGGGATTTTTAGAAGGAATAAACTGTTAACAACGAATTTTCAAATTCTTATCAAAATTCAAAATGGCGGCCATAAGAATTATTTCAACATAAGAATGGATGGAGGGAATGGAAGATGAGAATAGAGATTTTGTATTACAAATGAAAATAATTTAGTAAGTTTAGTAGGTACTCACTGACGCGCGGGCAGGGCGCGCAGTGTCCGGTGTGGCAGAACTCCTCGCAGCGGTGCGTCTGGCACGACAGCGTGCGCCCGCACACCACGGCGCAGCGGTGCGACGTGGCCGCGCAGCACACCGTGCGGCAGCGGTGCCGCCCGCACGACAGCTTCTGCTCAACAATTTTAATGTAACGCTATATGGACTCATGCGATCCACATGTTGTCGATAGGTATTATTAACGCCACACAATTTGACGATATCTGACGAAAAAGGGTTGCTAGGAATGAGATGAAAATAAAAACCTCTGTTAAAATAAATTCGATCAGGGCAAGCCTTGCTACATAACATCACGCCTGAAATCCCCGAAGGGTTAGGCAGAGGTGTACCCATTAGTACACCCACATTTAGCCAGTTATGTTTTTAGTCCCATGTAATAGGGGGCGAGCCTATTGCCATCAACCTGGCACAAATCCAGACTACGAGGCTGCTACTGAGAAATTCCTGATGGAAAAACCCAATAACACTTTGCCCGACCTGGGAATCGAACCCAAGGCCTCATGCACAGCAGTCGCGCTTGCGACCACTAGACCAACGAGGCAGTCACTAGACCAACGAGGCAGTCAAGCCTTGCTACTGCAGCTTTTATGTTTATGATGTTGTTAATTATCATTTTTTTACATTAATGATTAGCAGTCTATCATTGTCTTAATTTACCCTTGTAACTAGCAGGATAATATTAAACTATCTATTCTAATTATTATTCATTATCAATTACCTTGTTGCACTTCTTTTGGCACAGCACATTGTTGTACATCTGGGGCAGGTCGGCGCAGGGCACCTCGCGGCTCGAGTGGCCGCAGCGGCACTGCAGCACCGTCTTGTCGGGACATTCAGGACACGGTCCTGTGAAAAAAGTTAAATGATATGACGTTTTAATTGTAAACTTTTCATCATCGTCATTGTCATATCGGCCGAAAGATGTACACTACTGGACATAGGCCTCTCCTAAACATAACTACAATGACCGGTTCAGCGCTGCCTGCATCTAGCGGTTTCCCGCAACCTTTACCAGGTCGCCAGACTACCTAGTGGGCCACTGAATTTAAGTTTTATGGTACCTTTAAAGATAAATTTTAATTTCCAAGCTCCCTCACTTAAATGGTTCATACCTTCATGACAATTAAGTTTGCAGAAATGTTTGTCTCCGGCCGGGCCGCACTGCAGCGGTTTGGCACAGATGTTGCCGCACAACGGGATCGGGTCCGTGCACGCTTTGCGAGAATCTTTGGCCAACCTACAGAAAATAATTATGAGAATATTTAGTAAGGAGTTTGTGAGTATCACGGGTTTAATTTTTGCACGGAATAAATATTTGTGAAGACTTCAAATAGTTGTTTCGGTTCTTGATGTTTGTGTAAGTAAATGTATATGATTGTAAGAACACCCACGATACAGGAAAAATACCTAGGAGTAGGGTAAAGTTTCTTATATAACGCGAGAAAATATGTGGGCGTTTTGCAACCTTTTCTAACTTTTTACTTTCAAAAAGTGTTTGATCTCAGGCTAATCTTGGTTCTATTTAGTATAGGTAGTACTCACTGCGTGTTCCCACAAGGACAGCTCCGCACGTACTGCGGCAGCAGCTGGCAGGGCTGGCAGGGCGGCGCGTGGCAGGGCGCGCGGCACACGTGCGCGCCGCACGCCAGCACGCGGCCGCACGTGTCGCCGCACGACCAGTGCGCGCACGAGCCCGTGTCGGCCGTGCACGCCACGGAGCGGGACTTGGCGGCCGGGCAGTAGCATACTGGATATTCAAATATTGTGTGAGGAATATATACTTTTTACCGCCTATTATTAAACAAAAACTGGCTTGAAGGGTTAAAATTTTACTGGTTTAGGTTTTAAATTTCAAGCCAGTTTTTAAATTTCGTACTTTATTTCGATAAAGTTTGTAATACAAAAATTGGCTGAATGGTTTAAGCAAAGACTTTATTTTATAATAGGGCCTTTAAAGTTGGGACCCTATTACTAAGCCTCTGCTGTCTGTCCATATGTCTGTCAGCGGGCAGTATCTTATGAATATACTTAGAGTTTAAATTTTTACAGAATGTGCAATTGCCGCTACACATACAGAACCAGTAAAACAAAGCATCATCCTACCTTGTTCGACAGTCTCAGCACATATGTCACAGGGCCCCTCGTGACACTCCTTGGTACAGCTGTGCACACCGCACAGTAGGGTCCGTCCGCAGATGCGACCGCACACCTGCGGTAACTTGCTGCTGCAGAGTACGGAGCGGGTTTCTACGCCGCAGCCACAATGTCTGCAAACAAATATTTAGGGATGCAATTGAGAGTAGAACAAACTGCTAGGTTGATGGTAAGAATCAACAGCATATTTATCAAACATTGGATCATAATTCATACTGATGAGGGTATGAACCACGGGTATGAACTGTCTAGGTATCAAAGACAGTAGACACTCTGAATTTACTAAAACTTTTTAATGAATTGCTATGGCATTCATTGTTTTTTTTTCCTTTATAGCGTTGTGTACTGGCAGAGCTACCAAATTTCCCGCGACTTCGTCCTAGCTTCCTATTAACGAAATTCTATCAGAATCGGATCAGCAGTTCCTAAGCGTTTAAACTAAATCTTAGATTACTTCCAGCATACGTACTTGACAACAGTAGCCTGGCAGGGTGGGCACGGGCCGGGATGGCACAGCAGCGTGCAGGGGTGCGGGCAGGCTCTTGGGCGGCGGCAGGCGCGGCCGCACGTGTGCGCGCCCGTGGAGCCGCGCTGGTACTCCGGCGCGCGCACCGCTCCGCACATGCAGCGGTATTCAGTAGCGATAGTTTCGTTCGTGTTCTGGCAGGCTGGGCAACGCCACTTACCCTCTGATAACAATAAAATAACAGTTTTAATTGGATTTGAAATATCTACATTATTTAATTGAGGATGGTTTTCCGAATTATCACATTATATTAATTTTAAATTGCTGTTAGGCTTTGGTATCCATAGAAAGCTGTAGCTTTGCAAAATAATCATAATGATTAAATATTTCTACTCTCATGTAAATTCTGATAGATATAATGCTATTTACTGTACATCATAAACATACATAATGACATGTAATAGTAAACATATTCTTACTTAAACACAAAAGAAAAATCGTTAAAATAGTAAGCAGTTCATAGCAGATTTTGAGTATTGAGTTTAGATTGCTGAGTCATACCTATGAGTCAGCAAGCTAAATTATTTACTCAATATTTGTTAAGATACATTCAACAGATACTAATACTTATCTCATTCCTTATAGTATCCATGATAAAATTAGAATACAATGACAGATTAAAATCGTATGAACTTTAAGGGGAAGTTATAATGTTCAAAATGATTTGTTTTTTGGATATTGCAGCACTGTTTGACATAGAATGTTGATCTGAATTCACATGTAGCAATCATGGTGACATATTTATTAAATTGTTATTATTATAAAATGTCAATGGAGCTTAAATTTGATGAAAATAAAACTATTTTGTTAAACTTCCAACATAAAAAATCTTAAACATTACAGTGTTCTGCAAAAGCTGTTAATAAAACCATGTACTTACCAACCATACTGCTCATGGCCCATTTCCGGATGCACCTCAGATGCAGCACATGGTAACAGTTGCAGCACGACCACACCTGGTCAAATTGCTTGACTCTGTCGCAACAGACCAAGCACTCCAGAGTGCCCTTGTCTAGCTGTTCAGTTAAACGCTCACGTTGGGTCATCTCCTTGTTTACTAAAATAGAATATTGTGTTAGATCGAGACTGTTTAATACTTATACCAGACCTCTGACACTCCATACAAACGCACTTCATCACATGAGCTGGCCTGGCCGCACACACTGTGTGTGTAAGTAACTATTGTCTGGGCTAAGCCAAGTCAATCACAGCACTGCGCTACTGCCAGACCTACTGTTAATCTACTGTTTAAGAGAAACAGAATTTCCAAGTGATTTATTTGGAACATATTCAAAGGTGCAACTTTATACTGTAATATGAGCTGAAGACCTAAATTCAAATATTCAATTCCCAATGCTAAGTGGCCCTTAGTTTGTGTATGTATTAGTTTATATTACGATAAATAATAAGTACAATCTATAATATAGTATTATTTCAAGATTGAATGGAATAGACAGTATTTAAACTGCAGCTTAATCAGTGCAAACTTGCAGTCCAAAGGCAGCGATTTCTGCAAATCTTGGGATATTTGTGCAAATGTATTGAGGATCTGACATGTTTAAATAATAATAGTTTGTACAAACCTTGATCATTGCCATATTTAGTTTTAGTTCGTGCAGGACTGGGTACATTTTCAGACTTGATTGCTCTCTCCCTCTCTTTAGTATCTCTGTCCCTCTCGCGAATATCTCTGTTACTTCTATCCATTTCACGAACATCTCGGTAATCCCTATCCATGTCACGGGAATCTCTGTTGTCTCTATCCCTGTCACGGATGTCTCTATAATCTCTGTCTCTATCACGGATATCTCGGTTACCTCTGTCTCTTTCACGAATATCTCGGTTATCTCTATCTTTTTCACGAATATCTCTGCTATCTCTATCTTTCTCACGGATTTCTCTTTCCCTATCTCTATCTCTGTTTTCTCTCTCTCTGTCTCTGTTATCTCTCTCCATTCTATCTTCTCTACCTTGTAAGTAAGTATTGGCGTATTGTTCATCTTCTGTGTTATTACGATCTATAGCACGAAGTCGCGGAGTACCAACCCAATTCTTACCGCGCCCAGAAGTTTCTCCTCTGCCATTCCTCACATCCTGACTGTCCTTACTTATAGCACTGTTGTAGAAGGTACGAGCATCATCTTTATTCTTTGACTTGTAATTTCCTTTTCCTTGGCCTCTTTTATTATTTGAATCACAGTTACGGTTGTTAGATTCATAGTTACGGCTGCTAGAATCTTGTTGGCGACTATTTGATTCATACTGTCTATTATCTAGTTCCTGATTACGGCTGTTTGATTCTTGATTGCGGTTGTTAGAATCATGATGTCGCCCGTTTGATTCGTTATTGCGATAATTGTTATCACGGTGGCGACCATTTGATTCTTGGTTTCTAGGGTGTTCTTGGGGACGTTGGTATGATTCAGTTTTCTGGCTTGTTTCAGTGTTTTGTTGTGAGCTCTGCGATCTTTCTCTCCAGTTAGTGTCTGATGAACTACCGCTGGCGTTTCGTGGTTCACTTACACTAGGGTAGTTATTTCGAGAATCATTCATACTATTGTAATGGTTCCTAGGTTCAGTTACATTGCTATAATTATTTCTAGATTCACTATCATCATGTACAGGTTCAGTGATGTTTTGAGTGCTACTTGAAGGTGTCATCATAGAACCTTTTGGCACAAATTCGGTAGCTGTAGGAGTGAGATTAGATTTGAGTATCATAGCATTTGTATAAGCGTTAGGATTGGCTGCCACTGGGTTGTATTGACTCTGAACATTCATAGGGTAAGCTTCAGTGCCACTGGACACAGTCGCTGTGGTTGCCGCATATCCATAACTGTCTAACTGGGGGTTTTGAGCAGTGGAAGGTACATTCTGGTAATTATATTGCCTTGAAGGATAGTTTTCATATTGCACATTGCTATAGTTGCTAGCGTTGGGCGCACCACTGGTTTGCATTTGAGAAAGAAACTCATTAAAGCTCACATACTGATTAGCTTGTTCTGGTCTATTAGGGTAGTAGGCTTGGTTGACATATTGGACGTTTGGGTCGCCATTCCAAGCTTGGTACTGGTTGTTGTAGGCGTAAGTGTTGTTCCACTGAGACATGATAACGGAATTACAGAATATATATTGTGAAATATTTGTGTTTAACTGAGGAAGTATGGCAAAGAATTTTGTGGATTATGCGAGTTTTTTTGAGGTTACGGTGTTGTTATGACCGCAGGCCGAAGCCTGAGGTCTCGAGTTAACCGTGTAACTCTACCTGAAATTAATAAAATGGGTAATTTGTTGTAAAATATGAGACCAACCGACATGTGCCACTTTCTAAAATATAGGATAAATGCTGTTGACTTACCACTTGCTTGTTTTGTCTACTGATACGTTTTTGTTAAAAATAACTATATAATAACGAAAAATAAACTAAAATAATTTAATAATTTACAAAATCGTAATATTTCTAACGATATGACAAGGATGATTCGGAATCAGAAGAAGGGTGGTGAGGTGAAGGGGGGAAGGTCGACGTTGACAATTTGTTTGACAGTCTGTTTTTACTATTTTTACGTTGCAACTTTCAGAGCCCAGGGGAGCCCAAAGCAAAGGCCTTCTTCAACAATATCTCAGATATTTTTTATTTATTTTGTTGTTATTCGTAATTTCAATATTTTAACAAAGAATGTAGTAACTGTAGTTAAATATTATTTTTGATCACAACAAGACTGATTAAAAATCAGTGTTTTCCAATGGTATGCATTAAATGAATATGAAGTAATTAACATTTCCATGACGTCTTCTATTCTCGTGTTTCACATTCTGATGTCACAAGATTGGCGAAGATATTCTCGATAGGCTAACAGAAACAGCGGAAATTTTTGAATTTCGAATTTTTATTACGTAGATGAACACATACACATTGACACTAAATACTTAGTTTGATGAGCAGTAAGTTAACAGCTATGTTATGTCTTTTAACACTCCATAGGTATGTACATGCAGCTAGCCTGTATACTAATTAATACCTAGCCTGTTCGATTGTACACATAATAGTGCTAAAAAAAAAAAACATGGAGGGCGCAGTGGTTTAGCGTAGGCTGTTCTGTTGCACTGCGTGTCGTGGGTTTCGATTCCTGGACGGAACAAATATTTGCATGGCCTACAGATAGTTATTTCGGATCTACTTAATTGTGCATGTAAGTTTATATGTTTGTAAACGAACCCATGATACAGGCGAAATTCCTAGTGTGCACAGTTTTGTTTTTAAAGAAGCGATTATTTATTTTTTCTCATTAATAGGAAACTTTAATAATAGATAATAAAAAAGATTTATTCATTCATATGAATCAGCAAGGCGATAGCGTACCTATCTAATCATTTTAATTGTGCTGACTCACTGTTTTGCGTATAGCTTATCCTACTCCAATACTCCTACTAATAACATAATATATTTATAAATAGTGTGAATGTCAGTGTGTTTGTTATTTAAATCGTTTACACCAAGAAAATTTTCGAAACTTATTAATTTGACTGCCTCGTTGGTCTAGTGGTCGCAAAGCGCGACTGCTGAGCATGAGGTCTTGGGTTCGATTCTCAGGTCGGGCAAAGTGTTATTGGGTTTTTCCATCAGAAATTTCTCGGAAGCAGCTCGGAGTCTGGATTTGTGCCCGATTGATGGCAATAGGCTCGCCCCCTATTACATGGGACGTAAACATAAGTGGCGAAATGTGGGTGTACTAATGGGTACACCTTTGCCTAACCCTTCGGGGATTACAGGCGTGATGTTATGTTATGTATGATTCTAATTTTCAGATTTCTTGGCTAACATTTTTTAGGAGCTAAGATTCTCATGCAATCCTAGTAGATAGCGCGATAATAATAAAATTGGGTATATTTTTCTTTTTTTTTGGGTCACGGGCTTGTAAAATTTAAAAGTGGTATTCTTGGAAAAAAAAATGTGTACTTCTATCCTTCACTCAGGTGTGTCAGTCGAAGCGAAGCCAATGGTAAAAGCAAGTCTACTATAGAGACTAAGTATAGAGCAAAACGTTTGAGACCTCCCGCGTGTGCTGCAACTCATGCTAGTTTCATGTTCGTGCGTGATCGTGATCGTGACTAATTATGTCACATTGATGTACAAAACACTTTTTACCTTACTTTATGAATTTCTAGTTTACAAACTGTATAAATTGAAATGGGGCTGGGCGGATCATGTCTGCTAAGCAGTGAGCCCGTATATCACAAGACTGGAGCCTTAACGCTTTAGACATGGTCGCGGCAAGCCGAGGAGAAGATGACTGTCGCCTTGGGTGCTTTCTTAAGGTATTTCCGAGATAAGGCAGAAAATCGAGGGAAGTAGAAAGATTGGGGACCTTTGACCAGGAGTGGGACAGTGAAGGCTAGAAAAATAAATAAACATAATAATATAAATTCACATACACAAACTACTACACTCGGAACTGTAAGCCTTAGCCTACTTTAGAAGTCTTGGGGCTGTCACACCACCAACTTGACTCCAGGCAGCTAGTGAGAAAATTGTTATGGAAAATTCTAGTAAAATATTGCCCGAACTTGAAATCGAACCTAGTACCCTAATGGTCTTGCCATGGTTAGGTACGGATTTTGTTCGAAAGAGTTACCGCGGCCCTGGAACACAAAGGTTTTAGTGAACAAAAAGGTTTTAAGTAGTTAGTAAGAGACTGACACTCCGTTCTGCTCCGCCCTGAGCAGAAGAGGTCATTTGATGAATTTCCAACCTTAAAAAAAAGAGGACCCCATGCTCACAACAGTCGAGCTTACGACCATGAGACCAACGGGCATTGAATATTAAATGCAGTTATGCAGAATTTTAATTTGCCACCTTCAAATGTTCATATATCCGTATAATCATTTAAAAAGCCCATATCATGTTCGGTGCCGTGCCGCGAGCGCCCTATTGTCTGCAAAATGAGTCCTTTGAAAACCTGAAGAACATTGGCCATTTCGTAGTAACCTTGGCCCGTTTATTACCATTATTTGACTTGGTATTGGCACCGTTCAAGACTCTTGCAATTTAGTCTGGTTAGTGATGGTGAACGCTGTGGGCATGGGGTGCATGGCGAGTTCCCAGAAAGTTAGCGTAGCTGCTGTGAGTGATGATCATTTTAAAGTGATTCTTATTTTATTAAAACCATAGTAGGCACTTATAATATCGGCTTTTATTTAGGTGCATAGCTATGTTTCTGTCTGAAAATTAAAACTGTGATAAGGTACCTATTTCTGGGTACAATAGGTTCTTGTTAGTTTGGAGTCTGTGTCCATATTATTAATGAGCAAAATAAAAAATACTTATGTTTCTCTCAGTATTCAGAACCTTCCAAATCTTCGTTGAAGTCAACCAAAGCGGAGACGGTCCTGGCAGCACTGACGCGGCTCGACGACGAGATAGCGAAGAGCGAGAGGAGTCATCCGGCCGCGAGGCTCGCAGTAGTCGCCGTCGAGCTAGAGAGTATACAACAGGTAAGGAAGAGGGCCTTTCATCAAACATTCTTTGACCAATTTTTATTTGCACCTGCAGTTTTATTATTAGATTATTGGTTTAGCTGCTCTAGGATTGTCCAAGAGCTGGTTGCCAAAGAGTTAGTCAATCCAAAGTGTAGGTTCTTGGCAGTGTAGGGTCAGATGACGTTTAACAGGAGTGAAGAGTCAACATGATCATTGCCCACATAGCATAGTTATAGTCGCAATGAATTATAGTCAAAGAGGTACAAGAAAACAGAATGTAAATCACCCGAAAAGTAGTAGTTTCGTGTTGGGAAGAATGGGCAAGAAAAAATTTTGAAAAAAATATTACAATATTTTTATTTTCAGGAAATTAAAACCTTTGAAGAGATAACTGCAACAGTAACTAAAGATACATACGCCAAGACCATCCACCAGGTGAGTCACTTAAAATGTTTAGAAGATGCAAAAGTATTACTAACAATTTTTTTGATTGTAAATCGTTTTTGTTTTGTTCTAGTTGTTTACAAGCTTAGATCTCTACAGGCGGCCGATGTTGGCATCAGAAAATGAAGACTTCATCGCTAATGTTAATAGAAAGGTAAATTAATAATTATAATTTTAACACTTCATGTCTACAGAAATAATATTAATAATCCGTAAAATCTACAGGAGATGCGCCGTCTTGAGCTGAGTTGGCTGCGCACTCGCTACACGGAGCTGGTGCGCGAGCGCCGCGTCTTGCACGCACAGATTCTGCGTTCGCGCTCACTGTACGCACAGCTGCAGCACTTGCTGGGTTAGTACGTACCTTATTTACATTATCTTCTGTAATCCAGACATACAAAAAAATACTGATAAAAAAATGAAGTTACAAGAATACCTAGTGAGACTAACTCGTAGCGAATTTTAAAAAAATGCTGTGTTACACCACTCTGCTACGGCAGCTTCAGCAGTTACGCTACACGATTACGATTGCTACGAAGTGGTCGTACCTATGACATTGATTGATTCAACACACCTTTTAGCAAATATTTTTTATCAGCATATTTTTTTTACTATGATTTATTATCATTGGTCGTATATAACAATGGAATAAGAACTTCCAGGTAGGTACTTTGTTTGGGCCTTATATAAAGTTTTAACTAAGTATGTCTCCCAAGACTCCATCTGGGGCACGAATGCTCGCCCCGGCAGTGCTCAAGAGAGCGCACTCACAAAGGCACTCGGTCTTCGCGACGCTATGGCGGCAGTGACCGCGCGCCTCCGCGCTGCTGCCGAGTATGCGCACGCGGCGGTGAGGTTGCTGGATGACGCCATGCCCGCTTGGAAAATGACAACGGTAGGCAAGTGAGTGTGAATTGATAATGAAATTATTGTTGATGATATTCTCTCGACCGATTGACAAAAACGATCCCTAAAGTCCTATTGGCTATTTAATACTTACTTATTATTATGTATTTTCTTAAATTTTTCAACATATTTTTATGGAAATACAAAACATTTGAAAATAAAAGAAATGGTAGGTAAAAAATGAAAGATGAGAATGGTGGTTATGTGCAGGAATAGGAAGGGTCATCCTAAAGAGACGAACAGCCTCTTAACAATCCTTGATTTCATTACTGATATTAAATTGTCTCTCATGGTACAAAATCGCACAAAACTTCATTTTTCGTCTTATATTGACCAATTATAGGAGCGTATGAATATTGGTAATATTCTAGGAGCGGATGGGAACGTTCAGCTGCAGTAGCTGACGCATGCGGGCTCATGGTGGCAGCCCGGTGTGCGGAGCGAGGCGCGCGCCGCGTGCTGGCCGCTCCTGCCGCCCCACGCGCCGCACGCGCACTACGCCTTGCGCTCGACTACGCCTTCACTGATGCTGTGCACGACCACAAGTAATTCTTCTAAATATCATACCTCTACTTTTTATGACATTTGTCTTCTTCATTTGTTTTTAAGGCTTTGACTAACATTTGTAAACCTTATTTAGAGCTTATGTTTAATTTTTTAAGCCCTTGTAGAGCCCGGTGCTGTTGCCCTGACCCGCATGATGTGAGGTATATTTTTTATGACCTGTGAAAACAAGCCTCAATTCACTATTCATTATTTTGAAAGAAAATCTAATTTTAAAGGTAATTAAATTTTATCGGGTTTTCAGGGCTTAATTAAAGCGTTTCTTTGGAGAAGCTATGTCTTGTAATTATTGGTTAATGGTGTCGACTAAGTACCCAATTATGTTTCTTCTCAGGTACCAGAGAGCTACCGAATTTTTTTTCCAATTCAAAGATGCACTGGTGCTGTTAATCGATTCTATACATCAGGTATGTTCAACTTTTTTTTTAATTTTTGCTGTCTTGTCGTTTTCTCTATAATAACACCTAATTAGGTAGTGACACCCAGCGGCGACCTTAACCCAAGAAGGTTTAGATATCAAACAACAAGGTTGTGTATTTATATAATTTCTACTAAATTCTACGTTCACCACTCTAATTTACAGAGGTTTGATTGCGCTAGTGAAATTGACCAAAGATATAATAGACCATTTAGTTTTATCCATTGTGCAGGCCTGTATGAAGACCTCGATAAAAGTAAAGGAGACCACTGAACTTTATGTATTACACAAAAAAATAAAATAACAAAACGTCAGATGTCTTTAGGCACATACAATTTCAAACTTGATGGATTTATGACATCGTGATATCATTGTTATTATTGAATCGCTAAATACTAATATAATTGAAGGAAATGTTCAAACCGTTTCCGCGCACATTATTGAAATACCAAAACCTACGTCGAATCTTGCAAACAAGACACTCCTCCGCAGCTCCAAACATAGAGATATTCATAAATGGCAAATCAGTGCAAGTACCTTCTTATTTTACAATCATGCAAGCTCTACGAAGAGAAAACGTCACTATTCCGTCATTCTGCTTCCACGAACGTTTGTCTATAGCTGGTAACTGCCGAATGTGCCTGATTGAGCTCGAGGGCATGGGGAAACCGCAAATAGCTTGCGCTGTCCCCGTGGCTAAAGGCATGAAGATCCGCACAAACTCAGAAAAAGTCTTTCAAGCTCAAGAAGGTGTTTTAGAGTTTATACTAATCGACCACCCGTTAGATTGCCCAATATGTGACCAGGGAGGCGAGTGTGATCTTCAAGACTTATCTGTGAGGTATGGCAATGATCGTACTCGATTCACAGAGATACATTTCACAGGCAAAAGAGCCGTGGAGAGTAAAAATTTAAGCCCACTCATTCGTGCGAACATGAATCGTTGCATTCATTGTACCAGATGTATACGTTTCGCGAATCAAGTGTGTGGCGTGGAAATTCTAGGATCAACGGGTCGCGGCCACGATATGCTTGTCGGAACTTTTGTCGATAAAATGTTTTTATCTGAACTATCTGGGAATGTCGTAGATTTATGTCCAGTGGGAGCTTTGACTAACATCCCATATAGGTTCAAAGCTAGATCTTGGGAATTAAAGGCGGCTAATTCTATTGACGTTACTGACGCTACAGGTACAAATATAGTAGTAAATTATAGGTTCAATCAGGTACTTCGTGTATTGCCTCGTGAACACGATGAAGTAAATCAGGAATGGGTCTCTGATAAGGGCAGATGGGCAATAGACTCGCTCGAGATGCAAAGATTGGTGACACCTATGAAAAGAGCTGATTCTTGTTGTTGTCCGCTCGAATGGGACGATGCCCTAGCTTTAGCTTGTTGCACGGTTAGATCATGTAACCCTAACGAAATAATGGCGATAGCTGGCCCTCAGACCAATGTCGAGACTTTGGTGACTTGTAAAGACGTCCTTAACATGTTGGGATGCGAGAACACTTATATAGAACGAGATTTTTGCTACACGCAATCTGGAGCAGACATCAGAGCTTCATATTGTTTTGGTATTAAATTGAGTGACGTCGCACAAGCTGATGCAATATTATTAGTTGGCACTAATCCTCGATTTGAAGCACCCATTTTAAACATGTGGATTCGAGAAGCGTTTAGAGCTAACGAAGCCGATATATACGTTGTTGGTCCAAAGTGTGACTTCAACTACCACGTTAATTATCTAAGCCGCTTATCAATGGCTTACAAGTATTTACAGGAAGGTAAGAATCCTCTAATATTGGTTGGAGTAGATCTATTGGAAGGTGACACGGGTGCTCAGATAATGAGTGCTTTACTTGAAATAATAAAAAAATTAAAAAAGCAACAAAATGTACTACACATTGTTACTAGAGAGGCGAGTTTTGCCGGTGCCTTAGAGGCTGGATGGAAGCCTGGAGCGCTGAAGGTATTGGAAGAAAAGCCACCAAAAGTAATAATCTCTGTAGGAGCTGATAGCATATTTTATGAGTGGACCCCGCCGCCGACTTGTAAATTAATCTACGTAGGTTATCAAGGAGACCGAGGCTCGGAATTTGCAAATTTAATTTTACCAGGATGCGCTTACACGGAGACTGGCGGGCTCTACCTAAACATGGAGGGTAGATCCCAGTACGCGTATCCTGCCGTCACTCCTCCCGGGAAAGCGAGACCTGACTGGAAAATATTTCGTGCTCTAGCTGAATACCTTAACATTGGTTTATTTTACTGTGATCACAATACTCTTTGCGCTAGAATGGCCCAAATTAGTCCTAATTTCACGTGCTTAGGCTCGTTTCAACCGAAGGTATTTCATGACATAGTGACGGGACTTGTGTGTGCTTGCTCTCCGACTTATGACCCGAAAGGCAGCTCTTTGTGCATAGAATTGAAACATCTCAAAGATTATTATTGTTCCGACATTTTCACTTATAATTCACCCACTATGGTAAAGCTTCAGAAAGCAGCGCAAAATTTTGAAAGGTCCCCGTATCGTTGTCAGTAGGTTCGAGTTTATTTATAAAAATATTTTTTTATTATTAGTCTTGTATATTTTTATTTTAATAAACTGTATAAATTAAAGTCTTTTTAATTTAAGGTGTAAAAATATTGATTGCTGTTTTGGCCGTTAATTACGAGTGAAAATTGCATAGTCAGTAGTGTCCTGCCTACTATTTCCAAATAATGTAGTCAACACTGACGGTATTTGTAGTACACTATCTAAAATCTTACCAAGTACACCTTCGCTACTGGTATCTGTTTTATGAAAGTCTGTTTCTACATGCAGTTTACGTGATAAAGTTGGAACCGATGGTTATAGATCTAACTTTGACTGCTTTTTTATCAAAAAACCATCTTCATTTGAAGCGAATCTGGTAAATTGGCAGCTCTCGTCAACTTTTTCAATTACTGTTTGATGTTAGGTTCTTCTCAACAACCTGGAGAACTTAGCGGCTGCTGAGAAGGATGTGGCTAATTGCAGGAAGGAGCTCCGAGCGGCAAGGGTCAATGACATCGTGCGTAGAGGACTCGCCGAGCTCAAGTATGAGCCCAAAGCCCTGACTAGCTTGAATGTTGCAATGAAATGACTAACTGAAATGAAAACTGCATAAAAATCCATTTTGTTGTTTTGAATAATTAAGTGGTAGAGGTAAGATAAATGGTATTTATGACGATGTAAAAATAAAAGTCAAATGTATAAAAACACAATCAAATTTTATTAAATATCAAATATTGTATTGTCTAACACGATTCCTTAACTATCATGTTTCACATCAATATCTCGTAATGGCATAATAATACGGTTACAAATACATTGGGTCGATAAAGTACTGACAGATCAAAAGATACTAGTAAAGGACAGAATCGAAAGTACAGAGAAGATGTCGCGATTGTAGACACAGTTATAGAATACGATATATATAACATTTTCATCAATATTGTCATGAAGGAACAAGAAGTAGCCAAGGATAATAATTATATTATACTCGTGCATGAAAACTTAACAATATTATACAAAGACACAAACAATCTAATAGATTTTTGAAATAATAGATAAATAGAAGTTGAGTGAAGTCTGATAGTCTACGAGTTTCAAGAATGAAATACATGAAACTGGAAACAAGGAAAGTAGGAGAAAGAATTCGACGAGACTTAGAACACACTCACATTATAAATACTTGTACACAATACATGGGCTTAAATGCAAAATCTACAAAAAAGTGTTATACACGATTATTATCTCAAAACGGTATGATCAGTTAATAATAGGTCTTATACACTATACATATTAGGTAGATTTTTGTGCGCCAAAGCTCTACTTGGATGATATTAAGCATTTCATAAAAAGTCTTCCGCACATGACTAGTTATCTTACTATAGGCGCAAGAGATATTAAAATCTTCTAAACTCGCGATATTTTCAGTTACAGAGAAATGTTAAAACTTTTCATGTGTTTATTTGTATTCATACGCAGAAGAGGTTTTATAGTAATTACGACGATTTTTTAAATTTAACACTGATATGTGGCATGATGTGTTACGTCTCACTTGGTCAACACAAGTCTTCCCGGTCAGTACACGCAGTCATTCTTGACATCTACTATCTTACTGTATCGTTAAAATGCTTATTATAAGTATTGTAAATGAACTAAGCATTGAAATACCACTAAATGTATGTTAATATTTGTGCGAAAAAAAATTACTGTAAAAGTTTATTTTTATAAAAATAGTAGTCACTGAAAGAGTCATGAAAATAGATTTGCGTAAATTGCAATTGTAAAGAAATTAGCTGAATATATTTAAAAGTAATTATTTATCAATAAACACTGCAGATATTTAAAGACTTTTGAATTTCTTAGCCAACTTAGGGTTGTCGTCATCATGTCAAGTGTCGCTTATCAAAATGGACGGCTCTGTGTTAGTCACATTGCCTCAGCTTCCGACGGTTGGAATGTTTTGGGGATCCTAAAAAGGGCTACTCCTTAATAACTTGAATAGAAGGCGTCCAACGTGTTACCGAGACAGCTACGGCGTAGCTAGCTAGTATTACAGCTAACGAGTATATTGTCAATCAAAAAGCCCGACCAACGCTTCGGCTAATCGTTTAGCGCGGAGTTATAAAAACCGTCTAAAGCATTATTTTTATATACGTAGTAAAAACATGGAAGCACTCCTGCGGACAGACTCTTTGCTGGCTATCATTTGTTATATTACTAATGTGTACACACTGCCAGTAGTTGATGTGGTTACAGTTGTAGATACATACTATTGTAGTAATGGTTAACATTTTACAATTCGCAAATAATCGACGCGAATTAAATGAGCAAACTCATGTCATTAATGATTTAACATCAACTTAGGTAATAGTAAAACTCAACAATAGTAGACTTGCGAAATAGTAAAACAACGCAATGAAGATCACGAAACAGACAACAGAACGAACGATGTCCATGTGAAGGGCCGGCGGCGCGGTGACGTCACCGGGCGAGCGAGTACTCACGAATGTTACCTGCTTCGCTTTACACTTTGGTGATGGTCTTCAGTTTTCTGCTCCTCAAGCATCTGGAACATTTAAGGTTTTATTATTTGTTTGATTTTTCTCAAACATTGCATCAAGGTTGGGCACGATATATTATGATGGGACTCTTGTCGCACTCCAAAACCTACCTGATAAAGCCGCGGTACAACATGTAGGCTCCGTACAGACTGAGCACGATGGTCGCGGTCCACACCACCGCCAGCACGGAGCTGCTGCCCTCTGTGACCAATGAACAGTTAATATTAATATCATCAATATATATTTGAATGGATCGTAAGTACAGTAGGCAAGGGATCTATAATGGAATGTTACAGTTACTTCTGACCAATGGTGATGATCTTGTGGTTTTCGATGGATATACCGGGTAGACACTGAGCTAACGTCGTGTCAATATGTAGTTTTTAGATAGATCCATATAGCAACATGCACTTAAAATAAGAGTAGATCTTGGGCCCAACTAGGTACGACGTGTTGAAGACGTCATTATTCGTCGCTGTCTAATACCAACTTTGTTTTATAAGACTCAAATAATACTTGTAAAGCAATCTATATTGGTTTCTGTGTTGAATAAAACGGCGTTGTTACCGATATATCCGTCGTGGTAGATGTCCTGGTGGCCGTGCGCGCGGCGCGGCTTGTCCTCACGCGGCTCCACCGCCAGCAGGTCGGGGATCTCGTCCAGCTCGCCGGTGCAGTTTGCCCACTCAATTGTCACATATCTGATAAGAGAGTGATAAGAAATCGTGTATGTGGACTTCGGCATACAAACTGGTAGAAGACATATAACCAATACCTATCATAGCATAATCGTGAATGAGAAGTTATTATTGAGTGTAACGAGTCCATGTAGGGGCTGATTAGAATTCAACAGATATAAAAATGTGCTGTACCTGGAAGGAGTGCTGCAGGCACGTCTCGCCGGCACGAGCAGCTGCCTGGTGCGGGAGCGCGCTCCACCGCGACAGGCGCCCCATGCACCCCAGGGGCCCGGCTGACCCGACTCTGACTGTTTGCAGCCACACTCTACCTCGCATACCTCGTCCTCCTGCATACAGAACTGTTCGATAAATATTCAGCTAATAAGATCAAAATATTATTGAGTATGGTAAGATGAGTGGGTCACCCTTAGACTGACAACTTTATGAAGGACAAGGAAGTCTACTCGATATAGAAAGCGCAAGACTGGGCGCTGTGGAGATGTTTGGGGAGACATGTGTAACAGTGAATGTGTTGGGGTGTCCTGTCAACGCGGAGTGTATGAGCAGACCTGGTAGTGCATGGGCGGCGCGACGATGCGGCCGGGCAGCACGGCGGCGCAGCGCCAGGGCTGCAGGAACAGCTCGGCGGAGTCGTCGGCGCTCGCCAGCTCGCAGCGCGCGTGCGACACCTTCACCCCCCAGCCGCACGCGCCCGCTGCTTCCAACCCAGTTGACGTCTATGTGCAAACAAAACGTGCTGGAGTTATGAGTTCAGTTTATAGAAACCATGATTATTATAAGTCTTTTGAGGCTAACTGCATCAACTGCCTCTTAAAAACAAAATTCAAAGCTTGAATTAAAAACTGAACCATATATTTTAAACTTGCAAAAAGCTTAACAGGTATTAAATAAAACTTAATAAAAGCCAAAAACAAGTGTTACCTCATTAACTACCTGTATGTGGCATCCGAGCGAGGGTCTGGCGACGAGCTTGAGGCACGGCTCGCGAGGACACGGAGCGCGCTGCTCGGTGGGCGGACACGCGCGGCCCGGCCATACTGCGGCCGTGAGGTGTTGTCTGTGGTCAGGGAACAGGATGTCAGACTGCATTTTGTGACATAGAGTGGTGGGTGCAAGGCATATCTGCTGATACACATCATATAGCCGAAGCCCTATTACGTATATTTCACGAGCACAACTGACGGTTACTTGTTTACTTGTACCAGGCTAAACTAGTTGACAAGGATACCTACGCTTTGAATTAAACAGGTTGGCCACAATAAGCTTTGAATGAATTTGGCCTAAAACGAATTAAGTAGTATGTCCGCTCTGGTAAACCGGTGAGAAGAGATTCTGAGTTTTTCTGCTATCAGAGTTACTATGCGGCAACTCAACGAAAGAAGTAATCGATCCCCAGATGATTTTTGGCCCTATTGCTTGTGAGATCCTATCGTCATGTTCCTGGTCCACAACTTCGGTGTCTGTCGTGTCCTGTGTACACTAATAAACTGTTTCACAAACTATTCAGTACCTGGTTCGTCGCATGTGGCTTGCAGTGTTGGCGTCGCCACAGGAGCAGGCGGACGTGTCCCACGTGCCCCATTCGCTCAGCTCGCAGTCCACGCCGCACGGCACGTAGCACCATGACTCCTTGGCTTCAGTGGCTGTTGTGTTCTGTGGTAGAAAAATACCTTGTGTATTACTATTGAAACTTCAAAAACAATAAGGCCTTGTTTGCAACGACAGTTGTGTAAATCTTGTCATCCGGAATTTCTGAAGGAAGTAAAATTCCAGTAAAGTTCTATGCAGATATGGCCATGTGTTACTTACAGGGCAGAATGAGTCGTTGACAAAGATTCCGTCACTTCGAAGACATCTGACAGACCTCTTCTTTGTGCCTTCACCGCAAGGTGATCCTCCTAAAACAAACACTTTGTTATTATAGACCAAACAAGACGAGACGGGTGAAAGAAAAAAAGATTTTTAAGGGTTTAGATATTCTTTGTGGATGCCTACATACCTAGAGGTTGGCAATCATCCCAGGGTGCAACGTGCCAAGAGTACGCGTGAGGTGAGCAGGGCTCTGCCCCTACCAGGTGCGGGCAAGCCGAGCCGCCGTCGTCAGCGGGGCGGAGCACCACGCGGGTACGATCGCGACGACCACCCCACTTGGTCTGATAAAAGCAAGAGATATACTTAAAAAAGAACTTTGTCTCAAGACAAACATCTTTTAGAACATAAAGTCAATAAAAACGTTAAATTGGTACGTTTTCTTTACTGCATTATTAATGTTGATTGTTTTAATGTCCGCATTCAAATTTAGAATAAGATAGAATAAAGATAAAGATAAGATAAAGATTTATTTATTTGCAGATAAATATGGTTATAAAAGTTCTAACAAATGTATTTTATTAGTAGCTAAAGGTTAGTAGTTGCTTTAGAAGAGCAATATTAAAGATTCGACTGTGCAAGGCTCGGTAGACCTGTTTGAAGGCAATAGTTTACCTGTTCGCAAGGGCTCCACTCGGACCAGGAGCTGACGACGCAGTCGTTGGGGCAGGGCGCGCGGCAGGTGGCGTCACGCGTGGGGGCGGGGCCCGCGCCGGCCGCCTCGCATGTTGCAGGTTCTAGAGTTTGACCCTCTGCGTCTACGCAGCTGTATGTGAACGAAGGCTTGGATCAGTTTTTTGGTATTTTTTCCGCCACATTTGGATAATAAAGATGAGATCTAGGATGCTTAACTATCAGTTTGCGTATGTATTCTTAATATTCGTGTGTAAACAAAGCACGTTCTATTCGAACAAGATTCTCATAGCAAAATAATAAGTGTCAAATAAGGTTTTGGTCAGATACCTTTAAAAAAAAATACTTTAGGGATCTCTCATTGGTTGAAACATCAAAACAAAAAATTAGATCAGCATTGTGTACTAACGTGACAGTCCTGTTGATGATGGCCCGGCCGCACAGCGAGCGGGGCGGCGCGCACACGCTCCACTCGCCGAGCGCCCAGCGCGGCTCCGACACGGCGCACGTGGCGCGCTGCAGCGTGGCGCCACACTCGCGGCCTCCGCCTGAACCCTCCTCTATCACTTCCCTGGAGGTCACAAGTTGTATCACTATTTAGAATGGGGAACTGTGAATTCAATATTAGTAACGATTAATGTTAAAAATAGATCATATTAAACATCGTGTCTTCTAAATGATAAATAAATGGTTGGTTATAAATTTATTTTATTTTTACCTAAGCCTGTAAGCCTAAACCTGTTGGAACGTAAATTAAAAAGTCCTGACCAAAGGTTCACATAAGTTTTTACCATCTCATTACAAAACAATTCCAGTTCTATTTTTAAAGTTTCTTATCGTACCTCGTCCGGAATCGGAAAGCCGCCCTGGATCCAGGCTCAGAAGCGCAAGGACCCCACTCCCCCCACTCGCCCACTGCGCAGTCTCTTGCGCATCTCACACTGCACGCACCGCGCAGCAGCGACGCAAACTCAATGTCGTACGAGTAACCATCTGTGGAGGCTTCGCGGACGCGGCTTGGACCTGGAGTAACCCCAATAATAGACATGGAAGGGAATTGACAAGGTCTAGATGCTCCAGCAGAAACGGTGCTGGGTTTATGAGCTGCTATGAATAGATATAAAAGTGCTGTATACAGTTTGTTCATGGTGATAGAATCTTAGCAAAAAACGTCTGACCAACATACATGATTGCAGACAAATTCGACAAGATGTGATGCAAATTCTAGGAATCTCACCAGTAAGTGGATGATACTTCTTGCACACGTCCATCGGCACATCTCGTCCTCCCACCATGCACCTGGCGGCGCGCAGAGATCGCCCTTCACCGCACTCCATTCTGCAACAATACTCTTGGTATCACGAACTGGTACAATAAAATTTTCAATTACGATGAGTTTGACTTCACTGGACCGATGTTAGATAAACGGGTAGCAAATAAAATGATATGAAATAAAAGTCTAATTCATTATCAAATTGTTTAGTCTAAATTCTGAAACGTCATTGTTAATTCAAAGAATAAATTTCATACCCCGGGGGAAGAATGCAGTCAGAGTCAGTCGGCAACAACTCCAAGGATACGTTCTTGCAAACGCAGTTTGGAACATCAGGGTCTGAAGCGTCTAGGTATCTGGAAATAATTGACATATTGATTAAAGAAATGGTTTTTTAAGGTTAATATATAGGCATTATCTAGCATCAATCGGTTCGATTTGTGCTAAACTGCTTTCAACACCAATGGACGTCTGCAGTAACTGGTAGTTGGACAAGTAGGTTATTACTATTCCGGAGACAAAGCTGAAAAACGTTCATAATTTATGAGCCTGTACTGACATCGGCACGTATATCCTTCACATTGTGTCACAGCAACTTAGCAACTGAAATTAAGTACCTATGTACGGTATGACGGTAGTACTCGGACGACAACTAAAATACGATGTTTGTTTGAAAATTCAAGAATTGTTAGGGATTCTTCTGTTCACTATCTTGTAAGGTACTTACTTGAGCGGGTCGGAGCACATGACGTCACACGTGAGAGGCGTGATGTGCTCACAAGTGACGTGGCACGCGGCCACGCCACGGGGTATCAACTGGCCAGCACAAGCTCCTGCCTCCACACGGTGTGATTCCGAACCGCACCATATACCTGGAATAATATGAATGAAATATGAACTTAGTGAATTAGAGGATCAATATTCAGAATGTTTTGTCTGACTTGGGTGGACGGATAGGTAATCGAAGATCTGTAGTCCAAGAAACCATATATTCTAGATTTGTTTTGCAACTTAAGGCAGACATAAAGAAGAAGAAAAGAAATTACAGAAGCCTGCCCTCGGTAGTTTGGGTGAATTTGTTTTATTTGCTGATTCCATATCCCAATATATCCCAATACAAAGGTATCCAGACGCATGTGCTACGCTACTCACTCCTGACTCTATATCCCACGCCGCATCTCTGCATGGGCGGCAGGCGGCACGTGCTCCAGTCACCGGCTACCCAGGCGGCGTCACGTGCGCGACACGTGCGTGACACGGGACAGTCGCGGGTCTCCATGCGGGAGCCGCAGCTTGGACCGCCGTGGACTACGCGCACGCGCACTTGCTTGCCTGGTTCTGTGGAATAGACATATAGGAAATTAGGAGGAGTCAGGAAGCTAAAAGATGATGTAAGATCATTATAAGCACAAAAGCAGCTACAGTTAGATAGTCAAGATAAAATTATAGCTCCGAGACAGGCATCATCATCGTAATAATAATTAGAACGAATTGTGGATGTTCGAAATTAAAACTTGGAATTTAGCTAATATAATAGATTGGCTCCATTAAAGAATGGAGCTCAATTATTGACTTACCACGCTTAACACTTACCACAAGTATTAGGGCAGGGTGACCAAGGCATCCAAGCTTCGACCCTGCATCCACGGCGGCAGCGTACAGTGCACGCGCGGCGTGATGCTGGACGTCTCAGGGGAGCACACCTGACAAGAATAAGATTATAATAACCTGAGTTTATATCTGATTTGATTTAATATAACTTTTCAGGCACATGACGATAAGAACAAGGGATTGGTAAGATCAAATAAAAGCCAACGTTAATTGACAGTATAATTGAGAAGGATTTCCTACAAAATAGTTGTTAAAGGATCAAGACTGTAAAGTCAGTCTATACTTACAAAGCCTCACGCACAACATCAGCATTGTTCTGGACGCACATCACGTCTCGAACCATTTCGCCTTCTTCTATGCACGGCTCTTCTTCATCGCTCTCGTTGTAAGTTTCCCCATCCTACAGACAATTTCATCAAGTCATGAAAACATTGATTCACATATTCAGGACGAACCAAGGGTCGTTTGAAAGAGAATATTTTAATAATACCTTGGGTGAACCTTTAGCAACTAAACGACGCCTTGAAGGGGCAAAAAATACGTCCACATAATTATTTCCTTATAATATCTTGAAACTAATTGTACGTTTATATACCTGCCTATAAAGAAACTATTGTAAGAATTAGTCGTCAACTCACAAGCAAGTCCGTGTAATTGGTGACCGGCATGTAGTCCTGCCGCCGTCTCTCGCAGGGTCCCCACGGGGTGGCGAGCCAGGAGTACGTGGCACAGGCGTGAGTGTTGCACGTTTCGTTCTGAATCAGCTGGTCTTCTGAAGGGCATGGCCAGCCGTCTGAAAGAGGATATTATTATTTTCCAAAATACCTTAGCTACACCATAGTACATATAGATCAACCTTAGGCCAATAGTGTGTAATTTATCTAAATTAGGGCTACCATACCTTCCTTGGGCCAGTAGTAGAGCTTTGTAAAAACCTAATTTAAAACAGTGCCGTCGAGTTTCTTGCTCGTTCTTCTCCATAGAGGCCGCTCCGCTTTGGAACGAGCAACTAACTTCATCTTTCGGACAAACTGACTGACTCCTTGACAATTCAAAAGTGCCTGTAAATGGTCTAATTGAAATAAATATTTTGACTTTGACTTTTCACTTACTTGGCGCTGAATGAGCTAGTATGTGTCGTCGCCGAGTCCTAGAAGGTCGTGGGTGAGCAGCAGCGGCGCATGGAGCCGAGCAGTGGCTCCAAGACGCCCAGGATGACACCACGCAGTCGCCAGCGCAGGCAATGCGACACCTCTCACTGCGAGGAGGTGCGCCAGTACCACTGCACCATGCGCGTTGAGCTTCCTTCTGGGGGTAACAGGAAGAGAAATAAAAAAGAGGTTTTGAACTGTCTCATGACCAGTAATTGCTTGAACAGGTGAGATTTGCTTTTTATAAGTAAAGAACCCACAATGTAGGAGAAAATCTGGTTGTTTAGGTGAAAATTGTAGTTAAAGGGAGTATCGTTCCGATTACGGCTTGCTATTAGTGGTAATGGTAACACTCGCGCAGTCAAAAATGAAGAGTTAGTTTAGATTAGGGGAATTGTATTACTACACAACATAACCTTACCCCATCATGTCCAACGCATCTCAACTCCCGGCTCCTCTTGCCAGGGCCGCATGTGGTGTGAGGCTGGTTCAGCACACAGGGTCCCCACGGCAGGGCCCTCCAGGAGGCGCAGCGAGGGGTGCTGCATGTTCGCTTCTCTTCCAGAGGAGGGCAGGGTGCACCGCCTCCTGAGGCTGCGGAGATTACACGGCGGCGTCTGACGCTATAGCCTAGGGAAGTAAATAAAATTGTAGCATGAAATGCTTTCTTATAATATCTTTACCAATTAACGTGTAAAGGTAAACTAGAACCTCTTAACAATTACCTGTAGTAGTTAGTTGTTGCACAGGGAACAGCGGACATCCGTCAGTTGGTTGGCACGCTCCCCATTCACCCCACTCGCCAACCTCACAGTCACGAGGACAGGGCACCTACAACAAAGATGCAAGAGGTATCAAAATATTCTTCATAATATGCAAGGTAGAATACTAGTAATAGCGGTTCAACTTATTATGACTTTCCATTTAAAAGTTAACTATCATTTTATGTCTATTTTGGTCAATAAATAATAATTTTCGTTCTTAAAAGAACATCGACACTACTAATCGTACCTCACAAGGTTGTACAAGTGTCGGCATCGGCGCATGAGCACACTGCGCGGGATGTAAAGCCCGTCCATCAGCGCGCACGCAGGTCGCATCTCTCCGCTGCACTCCTCCCCCGCAGCCCGCGTCCCGCGCCGCCTTCCCCTCGTCCTCGCCGTCGTCATCATCATCTTCATCGTCGTAGATCGCGTCATTGTCGTCAGCATCGTCATCATCGTCTGTGTTTACTGGATTGATATTTTTAAGGTTAGGTTAAGAATATTTTATTCATTCGCTGGATAAAAAGATAACGTATTACAAAGCTATAGTTTAATCATAAAATTATGTTATCAAATGTTCCTCATATTGGCACTGTAGTACGGGTAGTGTCACCCCCTATTCGAACGAATTTTAAAGTGAGAGGGGTAACCAGTTGATGACGCTGCTTAGTCCTAATTTTTTTTAGTAGGTACTACTGACTTGAACTTAAACATTAATCCTATTACTCAAGCGACATTCATATAGGGTGTTAATAAATTAGGTAACATCGGCGAAATCTGGTGGATTTTTAAATACCTTATCTCACAAAATTGAGAAAAATATTCTCCGATGCTTCTGCTTATTTCCCGACTCCTCATACAAATTCCATGAATATGTAACACGAACTAAATGATCAACGATGCAGTTTTAACACATGGCTCGCGTCCAAACGCCATATTTATCACGTCAGCGGACACTACGGTATCAAGACAGACATACAGATATATATCTTGATAGATATATATTATGTTGCTCTATGCTTTTGTGTAAATATATAAGTTTAGACTTATATTATGCCCAACAGTGGGTCAGTACTAAGCTGGTATATTATTATTGGCATCTCATGTTTAGTAAAAATCTATAGATGCTAACAGATCAATGCAACAGACTTCAAAATTAAATATTCGTTCTCTTTTTATTTTGTACTAGATTCTGCCTGCGGCTTCGCCTGCGTTAAAAATAAGTTGTACTACTAATCCAGGGGAACGCATTACCGGCATAAAAAATATCCTATGTCCAGAAAATCATTCTATGTAATGGTTATAAAACGCGTGATCGAGTAACAAACATCCAACATCTAAACATCTTCACAAAGTTTCATAATTTATAATGTCTATCGGAAATGTGTCTACGAATTTGCTAATGCAGTGCTTCCATTATGCAAATTTTAATGATTTATCATATCGTACCTGCACGTAACCACTCTTATCTTCCTGAATACAAATTAATGCAACAATTCGCAGCCAGTTTCAGCATAATTATCGTAACAAATCATGTCAGTTTATCAATTAATCTCAACGGAACAATGGGTCAGCACCGCTCGGCCCATTACTCATCAAAATTAACCTTATTATCGTCCGCTCGCGATTCTCTAACATTGCTATTACGATTAATCGAACAAAGAAACGATAATGACAGTCGATGTTATAGAAAATGAGATACTATGTAGCAAGTAAATTAATTGTTAGGTAATTAATATGAATGCTCCGATTTGTTGCGTGTATTAGATGGATCATATTTCATTAAGTAAATACTTTCGTAACAATATGTAGGTATCTAAGTCGATTGATGATTGTTATGGTTTTTAACCACCGACGCAAAAACGACGGGGTGTTATTAGATTGACGTGTCTGTGTGTGTGTCTGTCTGTGGCATCGTAGTTCCAGAAAGGATGAACTGATTTTGATTTTGTTTTTTTTTGTTTGAAAGGTGAATTAGACGGGAGTGTTCTTAGCTATGTTTGATCAAAATCGGTCCAAGATGGCAGCCCGAAGTCGGGGATTAAAAAAAAAAAATCTTGAATTTAGGTAGGATACTGACCAGGCAAGGCAGTAGCGTGTCCAATCTCGATGGCTACGCGGCACTGGCCCCAGGGCCCCGGCGTCCAATGCGCGCTGGCTTCCAAGGCAGCAGGCCTTACTTCCTCCACCACTTCACATTCCCTGCCTCCACCTGGGTACATGAGATGCATGAATTTTATCTCGTATTTTCACTACCCAAAGATTATGGACATTCAGTAACTCCAAAATTTCGTTCAAAATACTATTCACAAACCTTGCGGTAACCGTTTTAGTCTCCGGGTCCTCACCAGTGCACCATCTGGCCGCGGTCGCCATGGCAACCACTCAGCTAATACGCAATCCTCGCGGATTACGCACACGCGGGTTGTTCCTATCTGCGCTAGTGTGGAAACGCAATACCTGTGCGAAATTCTTGTTATTATAGCAAATGAATATATACCGAACACGGTAATGGCCGAAAATCAAAACCGATAAAATGAAATAGTGGGTAAGAAAATGCTTTGTTGACTAAAAAACTACCAAATACGTTCATTTTAGTTCTGCTAAATATATAAATTAATAGGTATTTACGACTTTCTAAAAAAAGAGCATAAGTTAAATTATATCAAATCATTTATTTGCTGGAGTATGGGTACCTGGATACATGAGGTGTTACAAATATCAAAAGTTTATTTAAGTTTTTTTAATTATTCAATCAAATTGGCCATCACCAAAAGTACTTTACGAGACTAGTCTTATTTTCAAAGAAAGACGCGACTGACCGATTATATCCATATCAGGAGCATAATTAAGTTCATAAAGGTATAGCTATATTCAAGTTCAATAGCTGGTGTGACAAGAATTACCTCTAAATATCATAGAATCCGATGAACACGTTCTCAACATAAATCACAATTTCAAAAACGCCGCACCATCATTTATTCACGACAACCATTCGAGAACATTCGAGTAAGCATTCGTGAAACAAACGTCAGCATAAATTCCAATAATGATCAGTAAAAGTCTTTGGTTGGCACGTGATGCGGAGATGAAAAATGTACACTCAACAAAGAGATAGGTGTGCACTGTGCAGGGTCGTCAGATATATTTTAGTTAAAGATTTTTTAGAAACTAAAAATAAAACATCTTCTTGGGACAACTCACACACGGCTATCTGATCCCAAGCTAAGCAGAGCTTGTGTTATGGTAACCAGACAACTGATATACATACTTATATAATTTATAAATACATACATATTATAGATAAATCACACCCAGACACAGAACAAACAATCATGCTCATCACACAAAGTTTGTCCTGGGTGGGAATCGAACCCACGACCTCCGGCTTAGTAGCGCTTAGGGCGCTAACCACTAGACCAACAGGCCCGTCTGATTGTTAACATATGTTTTCAAATGTAACTTAATTTAAAGGTAGATAATAAACAGTACATTAATTAAGTCTCAATCTAAAACATCTACCGTTTTTTAAGAAAACTTTAAATATCTATATCTGACTACCCTGAATCTCTTTTGTTGACTGTACTACTTTATGTTATTTTATTTTATTTTATTTATTTATTAAGGTTAGCCAACAATTGTTTACACAATACATTTAAAATAATATCCTAGTAGTACATTTATAAGTGCAACAATTACTTACAGGCTAACACAACATGCGCCGTTTATGGTATTACATAGTGTCTATCGCAATTTGTACCATGGTAATCTATTAGTATTAAATAATGGTTGGTTAATACATAGACAATAATATTTCCATAAACTTATACAATAATAATTCCAACGTACTTTACGTAGCAATAGTAACAATAATTTCGTTTCGAGAATTCAAATAAACAAAGTGAAAACATTAACTACTAAACATTAACTACTTCTCTTCCATTCATAAAATTTTATACGAGCAAGAGGTATTAGATCAATAAGTGAGCGAATTGACCCAGTTTCACAAACTGTAATAAGAATGCATGCTTGAGCCACAATATCAGGCAAGTTTGACGATATGAAATTTCTTTCACAACATGTGAATAATGAAACATGTTTTCGCCATAAAATATTCAAGAGTCCTTAATTCTGAGAGGTTTTTAGCGCTCGATATGAATATATGTTAGCTTACACTTCTTTAGGAATTTATATTAGCTAAAACTTTTCTTACAAGATGGAACGTAAATTGTGACAAACTGCTTATACCATGGATTTAGTACATAATTTTACAGCTCTCAGAGATAACGCTTTCCGTTGGTTATTAAAAAAAACACCTTTTTACCGAGTCAGTAGGTAGGTGTTGCATTTTTGTATGTAACAGCAGATTTTTTTTATGGACAGACAGACGCGGCGGATGACTTTGTTATACAGGCATAGGTACTTGAATTATTATAAAAATGTTTATTTTAATTTAAAAATAAATAAACGAAAATTTCTTTCAAAAATTAAAAAAAAGTTGCGGATTGTTTCATTTAGCACTGTGTTCCCGCGCGTGTAGGGTGAAATAATTTTAAGGAAAAATGAAGACTGTACTTTAAAAAAAATGTTAATTTTTATTGAATTTACGTTTTATAAGTGAAACTAAACCACTGGTTTCAAGGATAACGGTGTTTACACTAACACTCTGTATATAGTGATAGCCTACGATATTATTGGAGTCGTTTATGTAATCTATTAAAAGTGAAATAAAAATAAAGAACAAATGTAAAATCGGACATGTCTAAATTCAAGATGTAAAGGATAATTGTTGTTTTCTTGCTACGTTCTACAATGTAAACTTACATGGATTCGACGAATTGTCCGTCCTTCTTGCGACATTGCACCTGTCGTCGCTGCAGACCAAGCCGGGGCGTGTGTACTAGCGAGTCAGTCTCCGTCCTCATGTACCTGTTGGAATAAAAATGGCTTATTTAGATAAAAGGGACTAACTATACATATTCAGTTCAATTTAGCTTTTGTTCATAGTAAACACCAGTTTAGTATTATTAATGGAGATTCCGATCCGTTTGCATTTCCGCGGCTGACAGAATGTTATACAAAACTAATGTTTACTTTACATAAAAGCTAAAAAAAAAACACTATCTTAGCTCTGAAGAACCTAAAAACATTCAATTGATAGTTAAATTAGATTTTTAGTTGCTTCAAAATCAATAAATAGTTTAATCAATTGAGTTGGCAAAAAACGGGAAACAAATGCACACAAAAGTGTCGCAGTTTAATATTGCCACACAAAATCTATGGGGGAATCGCGTTTCAACAGCTCTAAACTTGTCAAAACGCGATTTGCCATAGATTTTAAAGGTTTAAAAATAACTGGGACGTTAATTTTAAAGCGACTCAATTGACTAACTAACTATTCATTAATTTGAAAGCAATTAAAAATCTTTACAGTTAGCTGAAAATTAATCGGGTTTTCAGGGCTAAATTGAAGTGTTTCTTTATATTAGAGAAGTTATGTGTTGGAATTATTGGTTAATTGTGTCATCTAGCCAATTAAGCCGAATAACTGTCGTTATTCCCTAAATATAATATATTAAAGCGTTCGTAAGTGCTTACTATACTTTTTATATTTTTTACTCCGGAATTTTTGTATACGGAAAAAGCTGACGGAAGGTATGGCTGAACGGGAAAAAAGATACAAGAAAGGTCCGAATAACAGGAAGGCCGAGAATACTTGTACATAATGTAAAAATATGTATTTTTATCTTTACTTCCTTCAAGCTCGATTAAAGAACAAAATTGGAAATATTTTTGTGAATATTCTACCATCGATGGTATGTTATGTAAGATCAAACAGCATGGATGTACAACCCGGGGTTGCGGGACGTCTTAACAGGATACCGTGGCCCCGGAACGCAAAGGGTAACAGAAGGAACAGGGTGGTTTTTCAGTCAGTAAAAGTCTGACAGTCCATTCCGCCCCACCCAGGGCGGAAGGAGTCATTTGATGATTTTTACAAACTAAAAAAAATAAAAAAGTGGATGTTCAGCAATATAAGCACAAGTATCTCATCTATTATATATCAATACTCCAATATAAATATAAGAAGGAGGTAAAGCTTGCTTTTTTATTTATTTTTTGTTTGTCGGAAGTTATTTCTTAAAGCACTGCTCCGACATTAAAAATTATTTCACTGATATAAAGCTACATTATTTCCGAGTGTCATAGGATATGTTTTACAGTTTATTTGTATTCCACGACGACGAATACGCGAGTAGAAATTAGTAAAAAATAGTAGGTACTATAAAGGCGTATAAATATAATATTATAAATTAGATATAGAAAACTTTGATGCGTGTACAGCTATAAAAAGTATTGAATCTAGTCTACGAAGATTAATGGAGTTTTTGAAAGCGAGTTACTTGCGCGATTGTGATGGATCGACTGTCGTCCCAATTTGTCAAAATGTTAAAGAGTTTTCCAAAAATAATAAATTAAAATGCGAAATCCGAATGAATTGTGAAATTGATTATTTTCCTGTGTAATTTTGCCTTGATTGCGTTTTATCGATCAATATTTATTGTACATTTATTTCAGAGGTGAATCACTTAGATACTTGTATACTTATTACTTATAAACAGCGATAAAAAAAGCAAAAAGGTACATGCCAACAAATTGATTGCTAACAAGTAATTTCATGCATTGCTAACTAACCATGAAGTTAAAAAAACCCCGTAAAACCAACAAAGCGCGCCAGTTATAAAAATTACAAAAAAATAATCAACTGAAAGCCAGACATGAAACGATTAAACAAATGCACATAGCAAAAAAAAATATAACAAAAAATACCAGTGTTCATATTTTTTACTGACGATGGTCGCTGTCAAAGCTAACAGAGGAATGTGCTACCTTTCTATGGTGCGTGCGGCGTGTTCACCCGCACCCAGGGGGTTGCATTCAGTCCATTTGCCTACGTAGATGGAGTATTCCGAATCATTTGTTGACGGTTCTGTAACAAATAAAAAAATGTGAAAGAAATATTTTCCATAAAACTGTTTATTTTATCGTACGGATGGGCATTTGTCGAATATTTTGAGCGACGCAAAAATTACTTAATATTGCTGCCATTTTTGTTTAATATTTTCCATTATTATTTTTTCGTATAATTGCTGTGTAAATAACGAAAAAAAGAAATTAAAAGAAACAAAAGAATCAACACGGTATTGTTTTTAATGGCTTCCTATTATGTAGCAAACGTAGCGGCCAGTATTTTCTCAATTGACTGCAAAACCTTTTTGTGTGTATGTAATAATTTAAAAGGAGGTTCATTCATCAACGACCTTTTCGTTCACCTACCTAACTCAAATGTGTTGACATTTACATTTCAAATTAATTCAAAACTGTTAACTAACAACGCAGTCGCTAAAATCTAGTGGAATTCAAAGGTAAATACACATCTGGCCAACATAGTTGGGTACAGTGACTTAATTATCCGAAATTTAAATTGTATGCCAGCGAGTTCCATTTAAACTAGCAGGACTGGCAGTGTGAAATTGAATGTATGAGGCAGGTGGTGAGCGAGCTTTTGAGGTACCAGGTAGGATTGGCAAACCGTGTGTCAACAGCGTGGACGTGTATTTTGCTCACACAGTCTTTGAATAGTGGATTTGGGAAGTTTTTAGCGTGTTTATTATGATTTTATTTTAATGTAAATGAATTTCTCTTTTGCGTTTTTATTTTTAGAACAGTTTCCTTTTTATGTATCGTCAGTGATTGCATAATTTCTGTTAGTTTGTTGTTGTGTTTATAAACTTTAAAATTCTTTGATTATGATATAGCTTTGATGTTTTTAGGTTTAGGTATTTTCTCACACTTTTAATTATGAATAATAAAAAAGATTTTTTGTTTGTTTTTATCACTGCAATGTAGCGTCATATTGTAACATTTCGCAGTCTTGCTTAATTTCTCCCCGTTTCTGAAACCACTCGACGTAATAGCTTAGTACATAATGAAGCTGGCAGCACATTAATCATGAGCGACGCGGTAAGCTTGCCTTCATAATACACGAGCCTAAACGTAACGCTATTACCGAGCGCGGAATAGCCGCGGAAAATGTTCTAGCTGGTAAGTAAAATACTGGCTTGTTTTTTATGAACTGAACTGTACACAACATGGATTATGAACAAAAAAAATATAATATAGACCTTATGAACCTTTGTTGTGTCTAACGGAAAACCTTTTCTTGATTTTCTAAGATAAAAAAAACTCCCAGCAATTTTTTTGTGTACAAAAATCTTCTTTGGGGATTATAGCCAATGCGCGCTTAATCTTACTTAAGCAAAATATACTAGAGACTCCATATTTTGTTCATCCAATCTCATTTTCGTCCCCTATTTCGTGAGAATGAAATCTAATAAAAATTCCAGTTCACAAAAAGCTAAAAAATAGACAGCAAGTTAAAAATCCTTAGCTGGCTGAGTAATGAAAATCCTATACAATTACTGCAGATAGAAAAGGACCCTTTTTTAAATCTCGCTGTAATCTGATTAGTAGGCAGAGAGGCATAGAACAGATGGGTTCAAAAGGACTATTAATTCTCCTATATTTCTGTTCTACGGTACACCTGCATATAGTTTTTACCGCCGTATCAGCTGTATCAAAGTTAGGCCTGGGCCCCTTAGGTACAGGGGCCCGTGTAAGTAAATATTCGAAAAATGTTATCTAATAACACACTTAAACTTAACACTACAACTTTACTTCACTCATTTAACTTTACAAAAATATTTTAATCCCGTTTCGAGTTGTAATTCCGTTCTTCCTACTGAGTGGTGGACGGAGCGAGTAGTTCCCAGATGCGGCAGTTTTCACTCTGATTAATTAAGTGCACGATATCGAATTAGCCTGGGGAGAACGATTTGTTTGCTCTCTAACCTTTAATGGAAGTGCTTTAGCGTTCGAGCGGAGGGCTCGTGTCGCACTTTGTAGCATGGAGCTCGGAATATGAATTGCTTTGTATTTAAGTGCTTCTTGTTTAATAAGGCTATTATTGCATTTGCTTGCTTGGGAGAGGACGTTATGGAAGCATTTAATTGTTACAATAATGCAGTATTAAGTTAGTATTAAGTACACCGTTGTGGCTTTGCTGCTACGCCTGCTGCGTAGCTGATCTGCTACGCCAGTCGCGTAGCAACTTTGCTACGCTAACTTAGCAGTCACGAATCCAAAAAAATCCAATGTGAAAAGCAGTATTTTTATTTGGTTTATTACATACCTGTGTAATTATATTCAAGAGGCTATTGCTAACGTACGTTCTCGTAAAAAAGGTAAAGAGATCGTCAGTACAATAGTATCAACAAACAACCCAGGACAGGTTGTTCTCTATTCCGCTATGATCAAAAGTATTTTAGTGACCTACTTTTTCGCAATATTTATTTTCTGTGGCCCGAGGGGCGATAGCATCTATTTATGCAGCCTTGTTATCTTTATCGTTGTTACATTGACACAAGAGTGCCTGTGTTGCCAGAACCTTGTTATTTTTTATTTTATTTTTACCCCACCATATGTGATTGGGGTGGCTGTGTTTATGGTTGGTAACACCATTTTATGAAGTTTTGGAATTATATTAAGTATGTTAATTTAATGTTAATTTTATGGTGTTTTTTACATTAAATCGAACGGTAATATTTAACCGGTTATTTTCAAATATAGAACCGTTACTATATTTGAAAATAACTTTAGGTTTGACGCAAACAACTGTTTAAATGCGTTCTGGGTTGATTGAACGCTTGACAGCTGATATTGTCTAGGGCATCTAACCTACAGTTTAATATTGGTTACCGAACCAACCGGGTTAAAAGTCTCGTAGTCAAATCTGTTTAAAATATCTACTAATAGTTTATAGCAGCTCGTAAAATGATGATCGATTAATAAAAACTACCAAGCTGTTATCTACCTACCTACAACCTAACCTTCCTACCGTATATCTACTTTCTAAGCAAACCAAAGATATATTCTAATACAATTCGTAAATTAACTTTTTTCTTCGTAAACTGTCTCGGCGAGTAAATAATTAACTTAATGTTGTTATAAATTCTATTTAGATAACTCGTTCGCAAGTTTTTTGTTCAACAACAAAAGTTAGTATCGTGAGGAATTAAATTATTCGCAACTTTCGTAACTGATTGTAATTTCTATTGTCAGTTGGGTTATTCGGCCTCTGTTGGATTGGAATAACCCTCGTTTACTTTAATATGTTTAACTTTAGTTTAGAATTCTGTGAACTTTATACTGAACTTAGTATCTTGCAAAATTTCACTTGAAACATGGAATAATTAATCAAATGTGACAAACTTAGTTAGTTACAAGTTTTTTGATGCTGTATGAGTTCTGGTTCTGTGTTTTGCTGTGCCATTTTATTTATAAGTTAGCTTCCGCCCACGATTTTGTCCGCCTCAAAGTAAATGTATTATTCCACGGGAATTATACTTTTTTCCGGAAGAAAAAGGAGCGTAGGTGCTATTCAAGACCTTTATACCACATCCAAATCCGCGTGATTGAGTAACAAACATCCAGCCATGTAAATTTTCGCATTTATAATATGATTAGTAAGAAGATTAAATACGTATATTATTTTTATTACTATTTATAAGTGTTGTGTATACGGGGTATAAAAAGACATATAATATAGCCGTTAACTCCGCATATTGCCCATGAAACTAAGCAACCTTGAGCAAAAAATATTGCGCCATGTAACGCATGTAAATCATTGTGCCCATGGTGCATGCAACAGTACAGGGGTTATGGGGGTATTTAAAACTTATGTGCAACATTAAAAACGTTAAAAAAATTTAGAACATTCAATATCTTTGATTTCAATCTCTCCGTAACCAGAAAGTTAATAACATAAAATTTAATTATTTAATGTTTGATTACAATTTAATAAATATCAAACCCTAAATAAGATTGATCTAATTGTAAAAAATAACCTTAATTTATTATAAGGTTGAAAATCCTAAAAAATATGTTATGGAAAGTGTCCTCGGGGTGGTTCTAAGGAAATTAACGAGTAAAGTCATTAATTGTCGAGTTTCGTTTGGGTTTCATCAAATTAATGCGAGCGCCCGCGCCGCGTCCCCGTCAATAAAGTAATTTATTATAAGTGCTTGTTGATTGAAAACACTCATTTTCGGATATATTTGATCAAGCTTAGTATTTAATTTGAATTTTAATTAAAGGGCTGTTTAAGCAGGCTTGTTTGTGTTGAAAAGTAATTATAAACTCATTCATTTATTTATAACTATATGTATATGATGATGTAATTATCTTCGGGGAATGCCTATGTCCAGCAGTGGACGTCGTTCGGCTGATATGATGATGATGATGTCATTGTAATTAGGAACATTTAGTCATGCTAGACGGTAGTTTTCAGTACAACTAAGAATACGTTTAAATCATGACCTATTTAGATTATAAAATAAACCAACATTAAAATAAACTTTTTATCAATGACTATTGGTAAAATGTTGGTTTTAAAAAGTTTAGTTTTAACAATATTTTAACATTAAGTAACAATACTGCTAAAATAATCTTAAACTTACCTACAATAATATTCCTTATTGACACCTTTTCACTGTAAAATACTTACTCAGAAATAGGTCTCCCAAAAAAATACAGCAGAATTATTCCAACGACCCCTTTACAAAAAGAGTCTACAAAAAAATTCCAGACGAGACTCTTTAAGTTTGATCAAGCTAACAAATTGGGACCTAAGTCTTTAGACATTGATAGACCTCGCCCCATCTAAGTTAGGTCTCAGACATATAGCTCGGAGACATTGTAATATGTTGGCAGATCTTATAATCCCGTGTTTCGTGTGGGTCTACTCCACCATGAGACGCCATTTGCATACAGACGGTGCGTTCAATCCAACCTCGGTAATGTAATTTCTCGACTAGATAACGTTCTGAATATTCCTGCAGAGTGTATATTTCCTT
This sequence comes from Hoplodrina ambigua, assembly GCA_949774945.1. Lineage (NCBI taxonomy): Eukaryota > Metazoa > Arthropoda > Insecta > Lepidoptera > Noctuidae > Hoplodrina > Hoplodrina ambigua. The sequence goes on along the minus strand of OX458974.1, from coordinate 12,329,534 downwards.
GAGAATATAGTTTAGTTGGTTATTACGTGATTAAATCTTGCAAATATAATAATATTGTTTTGTTGTTGGAGTTTCTGCAATAGTTTTTTGCAGAATTACATAACATAACCTAACATAACATCACGCCTGTAATCCCCGAAGGGTTAGGCAGAGGTGTACCCATTAGTACACCCACATTTCGCCAGTTATGTTTTTAGTCCCATGTAATAGGGGGCGAGCCTATTGCCATCAACCGGGCACAAATCCAGACTCCGAGGCTGCTACTGAGAAATTCCTGATGGAAAAACCCAATAACACTTTGCCCGACCTGGGAATCGAACCCAAGACCTCATGCACAGCAGTCGCGCTTGCATCCACTAGACCAACGAGGCAGTTTATTAATTATTTGCAAGAACATATATTGTTAAACAAGAAAGCTCTTATAACCAAAAAGTCACTGTATTTTATAATATTTTGGAATTACAATAATTAAATGAAAGACTTAAGATACATAAATAAATAAAATTGAAATGTCTTTTTTTAATGTCATAATAACAGTTTTTCCTAAATTAATGCAGAAATTTTTACACGGCACTTATATTAAAAATCTATTTTATATGCCTGTCTTACTTTCTGTTATTTGTTCCGGCTAATCTCCAAAACCGTTGGAAGAATTTTGATGGGACTTTCACTGGCTGATGTTATAAAGAGTAACAAAGGAGTTCTTATTTTTTTTTTTTTTAACAGAATTAGTGTTCCGCGTTCAGTTTGAAATTTATTTTAAAATCACTAAAAATATTCTTATTCCTTCACAGATAGTCGCCACAGAAGATTTGTAGCCTGTTGTATGAAAAAATGCTTCCAAATATTGTATCTACAATGATGGAGGTAAATGGAGCATAAGGATACGGACATCATAACGGCGAGAAGGCCGAAAGGACCCCGAATTAGGATAAGTACAATATCCTGTGTAACCTTTAACATGGGGAAAGGACGCGAGTTTATGTGCCTATTGATAATCTATCAACTACGACCAGCACAGAAGAAGCGGCTTTATGCTCGAGCATGAAGTATTGAACTTAAACACAATGGAAATAGAGTCGAAAATTGTATAATTGCGTGCGAGAAAATAAATGCCGGATGAAAATTATTTATTTCACATAACTTTCAACTCTGCGATATTTCTTTAAAATTGATTCTGGTGGAAATTGGTACAGAGATAGATTATACTTTCGAATAGCACATAGGCTTTATCCTGGAAAAATGTACGATTCCTGCGAGATAAAATAATAAAAAAAATATATATATTTATATTGCAAAAAAAAATACACAAAGTTTATAACGTTGGCCCCAAACTAACCAAGTCTGTATCTTGGGTACCAATATGGAGGGTTTATTCTTACATTTTTTTAACACAATATGACCATCTTCGTGTACTTTTCCTAGACATTATATAAAGCAAAAAAATATGAAAAACTAAACTAATGATTAATTAATTTTGATTAATTTTGACATGGGTACACAGTATTTAACGACAAAAGTAATATATTCCAAGCAAGGGTGCTTTAATAACAAGGACATCTTGAACTGGAACAAGGTAAACATGTTTACTTCAAATTTTACAGTATATTTACATATCTAACATACAAATAGGGACTTTTGGGAGACATGTCTGCATACAACTTGAATTTTACGTTCTATTACAGCGCGGGACGCTGACTTGGTTTCAAGTGCTCTCTTTACATAATATGTATAAGTTTTCTGCGACCTTTCACGACAGTACTACTGTTGAATTTATATGTTTTTGTAAGTTTTATATATTATTGCAGTATTTTCTGAAAAGATGGCGGAGAAATGCAGCTGTTTGTTATATTTTAAAACTAAATCTGTAGTCTCAGATTTCACTCTTCCGCATTACTTTGGTATGTTAACTACAATATTTTTAACAAAAACGTCGAATATATTGACATGTATGGTTAATATAGCAACCTATTTAAACAAGCTGTCATGTTTGCTGAAAGCTGGCCTGCCGATACAATATCGATCATTATAACAAGGGCTATTGTCGTTTGACACGCATACCGCATACGTACGGATGTGTGTACGTAATTTATGTAAAATCGCCACACGGTGCAATTTACATGTAAAAGCTTTGAGATTGGAGTATTGTGTGCAGGAAGTATGAATTTTTAGTTTTGAAACGTTGTTAATGGCCGGTGATTCGATATGATTTATAATTTTTTGGTTTATTGGGTGGATGCAGACGGAATATAAAGGGAATATGAATATTATAATAACCTTATCACTGTAAGTAATATAACTATGTAGTTAAATTAGTAATTCTTCCCGATTCCTACCTTCATTAACTATTAAGATATTTTTTTCTCTTGTAAGTGAATATTGTAAAATTCTTTTACAGAAATAAATTCTTCTTGAAATTGAATATACATGTTTATTTTATAACACCTACAAAGTAATAAACAGTAATAGAAAAATATATATTTTAATGACATTATTGTGTGCTTTTACTAAAGTGAACTTTGTTGCTATCTCGTTTTAGATGTTTACTTGTTATATGCGATATACGATTAGCTGCTGCCCTGCGTGTCACGGAGTCGATTTCGGTACGAAACGAATATTTCTATGCAGTTATATCTAGTTATTTATGTATGAGAGTTTATATGTTTGTAAATGCACCTATAATAAAAGAAAAAATCCAAGTCCAACGTCAAAAAAATGCTTAACATAACTCATATAATTTAGTTAGTATATAAAATGTATACTCCAGTCCACCACATTAAAGTCTGCCTTTCCGAAGTTCATCGGCTCAGCCAAGTTCTCAGATTTCCGTAATCCTAAATCTGTCCTAGCCAGCGTTTCCCTGACATGAATTACAAAAATCCCTTTAGCAAATAAATTAACTGCCAAGGGCCGAGTGCGAGCGCGCTAACGTAACCTTAGTCGACTCCAGAGGATTTTCGAAACGGAAATACGAATGTCTTATAGTATTTTGATTTAATTTCATACCACAAGCACCCATTGTTATGAAGAAATACGACGAAACTAAAATACTATAATAAAATTTTGGTTTCATTTTACACTAGTACCTTCCCGCGGCGCGCGGCTTCTCCGGAAAACTAAGTTACCGTTAAGTAAGTTGCTAAAACTTGTACCTACTTAACTATTATTCCAAGGAAACATATCCGGGATGAAAAGTATCCCATGTATTAATCCAGGAAAAGGTCTATCTATGTGCCAATTCTCATCAAAATCTGCTCAACGGTTCACACGTGTTTGAGTAACAAACATCCAAACATCTTCACAAATTTTCACATTTATAATATGTATTATTAGTAGGAAAGTAGAGTGACAAGTTCCTTTCAAAGTGAATAAAGCCTTTAAGCTTATTCTTCTTCTTAATCGTGTGGGCAGTAAAGTCTTACGACCCCACACACCCTAGTGTCAGAGTTTCTAAACCGCCTCAAGGACCTCAAAGCAATATAATGTGCGAAACGAGTACTTTCAATTTACGTCTACACCGCGCGTTCACGCTAGGCCTTAAAGCACACGTGCCCCAACTTCTAAATTATCCTGAAAAACTTTTTGGGCTCTGTAAACGGCTATTACTTTTCAAAGAAATGAGTATTTAATCTTTTAAGCCTTTGTTTATGCGTAATAAAAACAAAAATATATTATATTTTTATGTCCAAAAATAAGCTCCGCTTATCCCGACTTATAAAAGGAACAACGAAAGCATTTTAGGACACAAACAATATTGTATTTTATTTTTTAGGTACTAAAGTATTTTTTAAATGGTAAAATCTATTAGGTTTGTGTGGAGCGCGCAGCAACGTGCTGTCGAAAATATCCTCTTCAAGAGGCCCACTTTTTGAGTATCTTTATGATCTGACATCTAAGTACCTACATAGTCGTATATCAATATTTATAATGCTGAAGATGTTGTTGTACGTTTTATTTTTGATTTGAGCGCTCTAATCTCTGGAAGTACTTGACCCGACACTGAAAATTCCTTTTCTAAGAGGAAGCTGCCTTATCTCCGAGTGCTATAAACTATATTTATTATTTAATAAAATAAGGAAACGAAAAAAAATAAAACGGATGTAATCGCGGGCAGAAGCTAGTCTGATAGAACCGGGAAGAAAGTCAATAAGACAGAAAAACATCACAAGCTATGATTAAAAAATTAAAAAACACGACTGCAAAAATTGCACTTATTTGTACTCTGTTTACTCGTCAGTTTTTTTTTACGAGGTTTTTTAATTTCCAGTGTTATATATTTTTTAAATCTACTTGTCAAATTCTAGACAATAAACATAGACACGACCATAGATGATATTAATTTGCGTTTTAAAGTGACCACACCGGTTTCTTTTTATTTTTAGCCTATGTTACTCGGAACGATGCAAGGATTGTAACGATACCCATACATCTAAATCGGTTCAGGCGTGTAAAAGTTATGGTGGAATAAAGTAACTCACATACATACATACCCTGAACACATAACACTCCTTTTTTTGGGGCAGTCGTGTAAAAAGATAATTAAGGTATTTCAAAACAACTCATTGGCTTAGATCTAGTACCTACCTTATTCAGAATATTCATCGGACATCCAATAAGGCAGATAGGCCGATCGACCTCTTAGTTCATTGAACCGATGTATATTAAGACAATTGAAGGCCTAATGGGGCAAAGGGGGATTATTGGGGTACAACTGGCCCTGTGGGTCCGTTAGTACCCCGCAAAGCTTCGGTTAAGCATCTGGCTGGAACCGTTAATTTAATACCGATGAGATGTTTAAATTATGTTGCTTGTGAATACAGCTGTGTTCATGGTCCGTAATGCCTGATTTAAGTTGCTGTTTATGCAGGATATATGCAAATGTTCTGGGGCGCGTTTGTGTTATCTGCGACCATTGCATTGCTATTGCAGATTCGATGACACGTACGTTTGTCTAATGCAAGGAACGAGGGTAGAGAAACGAATTTCCAGTGCTGCAGGTAAACTGCTTTAACCTAACTTCTTATGTCTTTTATTGAAAGAAGAAAGGTCTGGCCAACATGGGAAGTATAACCTATATCAGTAAATGGATGATAGACTAAGTCTGCTATTTAACTAACACCGAATACCTTCGTCAGAATAATCACTTTGTTTCGGTTCCAACATTCCGTCTGTAATCAAAAATCTTTCTACAAACGTATCCTTTTCAAAACCGAGTCTCATTTCAAATGCTGAAGGATTTTACTGAAACATTTGAAATGCACAATATCCCTCCTCTAATAAGAGCTCTGTGGCTGTGCGGAATACGGAAAGCGTTCGGAGTGGTGAGAGCGGTCTGAGCGGTGAGCGGTGGGAGCGGTCGGAGCGATGTGAGCGCGGACTGACCGACGCTAATGCAATCGTCGACTCCACACCTGCCCGGTATTTAGTTCCCTCAACTTGTGCAATTATGCTGAGTTTATTATGATAGATGGAAAATATTATGAAAAGGAGTTGCGCTCGATTTTAGTTTAGAAACTTTTAGTTGTAAAGTGCTTATATTTTATTGTTTACGTTCAATTAAGCATCTACGTTAATGGTTTAATAAAGCGAGTTGGATACCGAGTAAATAATGAAGTGACTTTTTAATACATATGTACATTCTAAGTTCATCTTGCACAAAACATTGCGAGATAATCTGGAATTATAATGAATATAAGTCTGAAATCGCCAACCCGCCTTGTGCAAGCGTGGTGATATTTAGATAGCCTTTAACCCCAGTTTTACTCGCATCTATAAAATTAAAGGTCTGTCTTAATTATACTCCCATTCAATCTTCTCCCCGTTTTATTACATTCCTTTTATCCAACCTCGCTGAAAGCTGTAAATTACCCGTAAAATTGTTACAAACAAAGTTTCATAATACTTAATGATTGTAGGCCTATTATTGTCATTGAATACGAATAAGGATTATTACCACAAGTTATACTAATCACTGAGAGGATTTAGTTAAATTGAAAATGGAAAGAAAAGGGCATTATCTTCCATTTTCCAATAAAGGTGGAACTGGAAGCTCGTTATTTTAAGTTCATTGAGTTTAAAACTGAGATATTGTGATTTGTGAACAGAATAACGATTATTATAAGGCCTTATTTAAATGATATTGAGTTTCTTGATTTAAAAAATAATGAAGCAAATTGGGATGTACAATTCGAGACATTATTAACGAAATTTCAAAAGTAGAATTTCAAGTTCTGAGAAGATAACATTAAGCCTGTCATCCCCGAAGGGTTAGGCAGAGGTGTACCCATTAGTACACCCACATTTCGCCAGTTTTGTTTAAGTCCCACGTAATAGAGGACGAGCCTACAGCCATCAATCGCGCACAAATCCAGACTCTGAGGCTGCTACTGAGAAATTTTTGATGGATAAACACAATAACACTTTACCCGACCTGGGAATCGAGCCTAAGACCTCATGCATGGAGTCGCGACCAACGAGGCAGTTAGAGTAGATATTCTTTGTAAATAATTCTATGAATACTAAGTACAAAGCCCAACGATAGTTACCAGGCAACAAGATTTTTCAAAAGCGAAAATCCCCATTGTGCCCGGATCAAGCAACCAGTCGCTAAGACGACAACTCAGTTGCTTAGCAACTTATTTATAACACCATATTACCACGAAATGGGAAGCTGTGAATATTGTATAGGTACCTGTCCTTTTTCCTCTTCTCAACATTATATATTTAAAAGCAAGCTCATAAAAACTCAACGCTATAAGATCTTTAGGTATATATAGTGAATCCATTAAAACTTGGAGGAGCATCTCTATGATTTCTCGCGAGAGAGCGTTTACTAGAGCAAAGTTTTCCAATTTAGGTTAGGCTACTACCCCCAATTCCAGCTCCCCGAGGTCAGTCACCTCTGTCAAAAGAGAATTTATTTACGAAGAACTGTTGACGGGGCAGAATGTTTATCTTTTGTGCCAGATATGGTCGAATGTTGGATGTTTGGAAATTAGATAAAGGATTATTTAAATTCGGCTTTTGAAGTCGGGATGACGTAAAATCTTTTTGGCGAAGTTTCCGTTATGACGGGTAATTTATTTAGCACTGGCGGCTGGAGCGATTAATTCTTTAACCCGAGCTTGGGGCGTTTGGTGTTCATAATAAAAATCAAATGACGGTTTACTGGTTTACGTTTAGCTGTTCTAGTTATAGTACTACATAACATCACACCTGTAATCCCCGAAGGTTAGCCAGACGCCCATTAGCATTTTGCCAGTTATGTTTAAGTCCAAAGTAATAGGGGACGAGCTTATTGCTATCAACCGGTCACAAGTCCAGACTCTAAGACCGCTACTGAAAAATTCTTGATGAAAAAAACCTAATAACAATTTGCCCGACCTGGGAATCGACTTCACGCTCACGCTTTTACGACCACGAGACAAACAAGGCAGATATGGTACTACCCTAATAAAAACATAGTAAGATACCTTAGTTACATAAACCTCGTCCGTCAACGATATTTAGTGGACAGGCAGTGGAAATATCCAACGAAAATTTGTTCTGACATATCAGCGAACACTATCGCACAGAACACACGCGTAGATAACAGGTCATTAAACCCTGATGCCTGTGGAGTAAAACCGAGCTCGACTGTATTCGCACAGTTTGGTAAAAAATGGCCTCGGCACGCACCAGATTTATTGTGCCGCCGCCATTTTAGTTTTCAACGTTACGTGAAAAAGAAAAATCGGGTGTAAAGGGTGCTATATATTTTAGACGGGCATTTTAACCCTTACCGGGCACATAGGCTGTTATTTACATATTTATTTGATCAGGTATTTACTTATTTTTCTTTTGATGTAGGTTTAAGATAAATCTACATAAGAATCACTGCTTTTTAGGGTACCGTAGCCAAATGGCAAAAAACGGGACCCTTATGAATTCGTCATGTTTGTCTGCCTGTCCGTCCGTATCACACCACTTTTTTTCGAAACTATAAGAACTATACTGTTGAAACTTTCTGTGAACCGCATTAAGATTTTCGCACAAAAATAGATAAAAAACAATAAATTTTGGGGGTTCCCCTTACTTTACAACTTAAACTCAAAAATTTTTTTGGGTGCCTATGAATAAGTCTTCAAAAACGATGTTGAGGTTTCTACTAATATATTTTTTTTTCTAAACTGTATAGTTTGTACGAGAGACACTTCCAAAGTGGTAAAAAGGTCCCCCCCCCTGTAACTTCTAAAATAAGAGAATAATAAAAATATTTTAATAGGTCCGTATATTTTCCTATTAACTAATAATGTAGCGGAAAATATCTCCTTTCTCTATAAAATATGTATGTTTCCAATTAAATCAATCGATATGGCGGAAGCTCGTATTGGTCGGCTGTTAAAACAAACTTGTGCAAACTTCATTTGGTTTTGATTGGACGTGATGAACGAATATCGGACGATATTGCGAATAACCAATCAAATTAGTTCAGTTTTATTGCAATATAGCCTCAGTTTGATTAAAATGATTGTCAATCTATTATTCTATTAATATTTTTTGAGCATGTTAGTTTTTACACAGAATAGTACATTATAGTACAAGTGACTTGAGTTTGTCACTACGGTCGGAGTTCCATTTCATCCCAAGCCGAATATGGGGGTGTAATTTTGCCTAGTGTTATAGCAAATAGAGTGTAACCGCACACCAATGCACACCATCCCAATCAAAATTTTATCTCGGAATTAAAAAAGAAATCATTACTACAATAGTCGCTCTAGTTTGCTAAAATAATGTAAAGAGGACGCGTGCATAATACATCGCAATAAGAGCCACTTTAAGTGTGGTTAGACACAGTATATTTTGTAACCAATAAATATTGTATTAAAGATAAATTAAACGGACAATTATTTCACCGTACCTAGTTAGTGACCCTCTCACGTTTGCCCACGTAGGGATAGTACCACGAGCGACCACTCAACGACTTACCGCCACACATTACTATTAAAACTCCATAAGAACAAGAATTGGACCACAAACGTCTTTCTGCCGTGTTTTACTGCCAACGATTCGGCATGATTTATTCATTTGTCCATAAATTCGCTCATAAGCCGGACATATTTATTTTGTATGAAATATCGGTTTTACCCTTGGCCGGTAATGCGATATTTTCCCCCATTGTTATCCTCACATTCGGACTTGACCCTTGATATTTTCGGCTATTATATTCTGTTTTTTTTCGGTTATTTCTGCTGGCGCAACGTTTTATAGCCACACTTGAATGTACAAATATAACGTACGTAGGCGGAAAGCTTAAGAGTGCTTCTTCAATTTCTCCTCCAATCGCATAGAGCAAAGAGTTTCTTGTTAAAGAAGCCTATTCAATGTTTTTAATCTGTACTCTTCTTAGAATACTCGTTGAGTAAGTATTACATTATGTAGAATTGTACATAGAGGTTTGGTAGCGAGGGGAGATTTTCATTTTAATTAAAGATGTTACCAACAGGATAAAAATGTATCCCAGATTTTTATGGATGCTACGACATTTATCCGGATTTAATATTTTATGCTCTGTTTACCTTTAACATTTAAATGAAGATGCTAGACTATACTTACTTCAATATTTGGTAGATATAGTCTACTAAATCTTTTCGTCACTTCCACAGAATAAAGAATTTATACGAGTACTTTCGTACTCACGAACCGGAATTAAGTGCTCTCTGGTATAGCAGGACTACAGGAGACAAACACTTAAGTGCATTCACTTACTTTAACCCCGTAAAACTTTGTGGGTCTGGCACTTAAGATACTGCAAAATTAATGTTAAAATGTATCTTGCTCCGGAAATGACAGAATCGTAAAGATGGGTCTTAACGTTTTAGATTTTCTTGGGAATATCGATGTTTTTGCTATCTGTCATCAAAAATGGTGTGGTAAAAATCTACAGAATATTTTTTCAGGTAGATATCTACAGAATCGCAGCATCTTCCGCAGAATGGTTGCAGACTGTGAAGTCCAATGGTCGTAAGTGTGGTCCATTCCACTAACTTTTAGAAATGATTTCAATCTAATCTCAGCCTCAATCTGTCAAAAATGTCTCTAGTTTATCTACATTGATTGTCGCTGAGATGAGATGGCGATTAGATTTTAAACGCTTTTATTTAGTAAAATTGCCTTCAAGTTTACTCAGAAATGCGTTGATAAATATTATTTTACGTATAATATAAGACTAGAACACCTACGGCCTAAAATAACAACCATTAACGTCAATTCGTTCTATTTCAGGAATAAGCCGCTTACTTGTATAGCTCCGACAATTTGTGCGTTTTCCTCAACGTCAACAATACAACTTCACACTGTACTGCTTTTAGAATAGAGTTGGAAATGCTCTGGCAAAAAGCTGTTTACAGTCGATAAATTTTTTCAATTGTGCTAAGTGAATGTGCTCACATAATATCCTTGGTTTGGTAAAGCTTTGAGATACACGTGTCAACCGCCGTTTAAATTGAAGCCTTATTGTCAATTGACGTCACAAATTGATATTCGTGATTATATTTAGATGGGTATGCATCGCAGTGATGGGTTTATAATTGTATAGCGTTAGGTAAATTGAGTTTAACCAGTGACGAGTATGGGAATAAAACTAGCAGATATCTACTGTACCCAGATATTGAGACTTCATAGATCTAATCTTACCTCGTACCAAATTTCATCGAAATCGGTTCAGTGGTTTTTCGCGCAAGCGTAACAGACAGACGAAGTTTATTTCGTATTTATAATATTAGCATGCAAGTATTTCATTGATTTAGCTTAACACATAGTATAATAATACTAGGACTAAGTTCCTAAGTTATAACTTAGGACTTTGGCTTAATTCTGAAGTCTATTCGCAAACAAAGTCGCAGGCACATACTAGTGAGATATTATGACTTTCAACACTCCACCTACTTATAAAGTTACATTTTCACCGACAATTTCTCAAAATTATCCAGAAATAGTTACAAGGATGCGACCCTAAGTGGAAAATACTGCGTCCCCGTCGCCATGGAGATTACAGCTATAAATCAGAGAGTGGAACCGCACTCATGCATACGTCAGTAGCGGGTACGTGCCTCCTGGTGTTATGACCGTGTTCCGCTTATAAGTAGCGGGGAGATATTTGATATTTTTCCATCTGATTTTGTGAACGGAAATCGAATATCAGTTGGGTATTTTGTTTTGTATGGATGCTGGTATCTTTTTTGTAGATATGGAGAGAGATTTAAGAGTTTCACTTTTATGGCCGCAAAATATTTGAACATTTTACCTTAAATATTACCTACTCTTTTAAATTCTCATACTATCTTACCACTATTTAATACAAATGCGAATGTTTGGATGTATAGATGTTTGCTACTTAATCCAGAACGGCTAAACAGATCTAGATGAAATTTTTTGACGACCACCGACGTCAACCGTGTGCGGTGAGATCATATACCTAAAATGTATGAAAACTACAGGAAATACATCGATGGCGAAGTTTTGTAGTTGTGACCGGTGGCCCGTATGCAGCCAGGCTTAGCAGACTTCACCTAAATTCACCGAGGGACATTCTTACAGAACAGCACTGCTGTAGATCACTTGTTTCGAACCCCCAAGTGCCCCCAACAACGAAACAAAGCCTATCATTGGTCTCTGTGCCTACTTAAATAAGAAAACTTTATCTTTAGGTCTATATTTTACTTTATCATTCGTGCGATCGTTTGAATAATGTAGAGAGAGAATGGAATAGTACCTACTTCACAATTGTTTGGGGCGCCTTTGTTGAATTGTTGTTACGTTCCTTTATACTGATCGAAAGGGGATAAGGTTATCTTGTTTTACATAAACATAAAAAAGACTTATATGCTGAATATATTATTAGATATACAAGCTTTTGTCCGCGACTTTGTTCGCGTGAGATTGTTTGTATCTCTTATTTAAACATCATAACATTACATGACGCTTGTAATCCCCGAAGAGTTAGACAGAGGTGTACCCATTTATACATCCACATTTCGCCAGTTATGTTTAAGTCGTATGTAATAGGGGTCTATTACCATCAACAGGGCACAAAGACTTTGCGACTGCTAGATCAACGAGGAAATTTCTAATTTGTTTGACAATAAAATGCGATCAGGGATAACGTAGCTTCGTATAAGCAAAAGAATTGCAAAATCGGACCAGTAGTTCTGGAGATTAGCGTGTTCAAACAAAATAACAAAGAAACAAACATTTAAGCTTTATAATATTAGTAGGTATATATGTTATTTTAAACATATAGAAAACTTATTTCGGTGCCACGGCTGGCACAGTGACTGCGCGATTGGTTCCTATGTTACGTCTCGAATTTAATTTCCGTCATTGAAATTCGTATGAGTTACTCTTCTGGGTGCATGTGCATGTAGAAAAATTGAATCTGCACACCCATATACGATACTGGAGAAATGCTGACTCATTTTTAGAGTTCCATACCTCAGCCGGCAAAAACCGAACCCTTATAGGATCACTTTGTTGTCCGTCTGTCCGAAAGTTATTTATTAAACTTATTATTTGTGTCTTGTGTTAAATATTGTATAGTGGTGCGGAACTGTGCGGGTTCGACACGCAGTTGGCTGGTTTTTTTTTATATCAAGCCGACGTGACGCGGCGACGTCGACCACGTTTGGTCTCACCACCGTCTTTAGACATTAGCAATACCAGAGGCATCGCAGATGTAATGCCGTCCCAAAGACAAAGCTTGAAATGTTTCATGTGCCTAAAGTTACACTGTCATCCATACCCTTCAAACGAGAACACAGCAACAATGATGATATTGAATTCAAATGTCGAACTTATCGCTCATGACAGTTGTATTTGTATTATACACGGTGGAGCGAACATCGTGACGTGTACTATGAATACAGTATCTACACGATTCTAGACCCTTTTGTATGGAAAAACTGTTATCGAGCAACGTACGAAAATTTTTATTTCTGGGGGTCTGAAAGTTGTACAACTTGTTGTTGTATACAACTTGATGTCTTCGATTGAAAAACTTAATTAAATATATGTTTACTATCTACTTTTTAAATTAAATTACATTTCAAAACATCCATTGGTCTAAAAAAACTTCAACTGTATCTGACGATCCTACATACCTACCTAGTTTGATGACAGTACATACCTACTGAACCTATGATAACAGTTAGCGTCAAGAAGTCCCTTCCATCTTGTATTAATATGGTTGCTTTTATATGTAATTATCAACTTTATATTAATCAGCGTCTCTAGTACCTACTAAAAAAGTAACAAGTAACGTGGACGTTCGTATGCATAAAGAAAAGTACTGCGGAACCCAACGTGATGACTGATGAATATAAATAGACCACGCCTACTCCTTTCAGAGAGCGATAAGTAGATCCTCACGCTCGGAGTACGCGCTTTTATGATGACTGGCATTATTGATGACTTGCTTTTATTATTCAAATGTCGCTCGACGGATTTCTATTCTTGTTTTTCGCAGTTTTTTGCCAAAATCGTACCTGTATTCCCCGAAGAGGTGTATTTATAGTACACACACTTTTCGCGTGTATCTGCTTTTAGAATATTCTTCGAAAATAATCTAAAGGTTAAGACATAAGTACTCATACAATAATCTTTAAATACATCATCATTCATCAACGTTATTCATCTTACTTACTATGCGAAAATTTGGATGGATATTCGTTACTCAATGACGACAGAACAGCATAATAGATCTGGATGAAAGGCACAGAGTTGCTTTACAATCTGGCATAGGATTTTGAATTGATTCTGGATAAGATTTTTTTTTATTCCCGGAAAATTTTACGGTTCCTGCGGGATAATATAAAAAACGCGAAGAAGCTAGTAATAAACTAAACTTTAAGTTCTTCCAAAGAACGTTTCTTTTAAATATCCACTTGAGCTCTCGACACAAGCTTCCAGAAAATCCTTTCGACAGCCAAGTCTTCAATCCAACGAGGTCAAGGTTGCTTGTGACGGATTTCGAAGCAAATTAACGACGACGGTGCCAAGATACGAGTAGCTCCAGATCCGTCACCTGACTACAGATCCGGGGCTGAGATCCGGCTAATGAATTCCGACGATTTACCTCGACGGAATTAATCTCATCTTGAAATCCCACTGTTACTTACTGGAGAGCTTTTTACTCGCGGATTATGCGTTCTTGGGAATTTGAAAAAAATATTCTGAAAGTTGATGTTTATTTGATTACTTATTAGCAAGGTGGGCTCGTTCACCTTTGGGGTTTCAATTGAGGGAATGAACTGAGTTTTGTTAGTATTATTGTGTTTAGAATCAATGTTTTTTGTTTATTTAAGAGATGGGTTTCCTCTTGACTCTAGTCTGGGTCAGAGGTGACAGAGACAAAGTCTACGATGGAGTGAGCTTACCCAGGAAAACCTATTCACTTTAACTTTTAAGAGAATTATTATTTTTTAATTTTTATATACGAATACTTTGTTGTACTCGCCCCCTATTACATGGGACTAAAAACATAACTGGCGAAATGTGGGTGTACTAATGGGTACACCTCTGCCTAACCCTTTGGGGATTATAGGCGTGATGTTATGTCATGAGTACTTTGTTGGGCAAAAGTAAAAACGCGATATTTTTTAAAGCTTTTTCGTTGCTCATGTTTGTTAAGACATGAGCTATTTAGGAAGAAATAGCCCTTTTTGATCGACTCTATAGCATAAAACAAAGTCGCTTCCCGCCGTCAGTACGGTAAGATCTTTTAAACTACGCAACGGATTTTAATACGGTTTTCATTAATAGATAGAGTGATTCAAGAGGAAGGTTAATGTATCTACATTGCTCCCGTGCGATGCCGAGGCGGGTCACTAGTACTTATTAATTTCTCAGCTGTTCAGAAAGTCAGAAAGCAGATTATTATTTTCAAAGCAGTCTTTTAACTTCTTTATTATGTAAATATAAAATGGGGAGACAAGATTTTTGTGACAGTGCCTCAACCTCTCCTCTTTACAATTTGAAGAGACTACAAAGGACTGTCTGATCAATGGCCTGACCTTTTGGATATTATATAGTTTTCTTAAGACAATTTTTAAGATATTAAATGTCATTCATGACCTTTGAAAGGGTACTGTACTGAATAATATCTCGCTGTTATTGATTACTTCTTCTTATCTTATGTATAATATAAGTGTAGGAAGAAAATCCAGTAAAATAAATTAAAAAGAGGATTTGTTCAGGGTTTTAATTTAGTGAGGAATAATTAAGCCTCGTTGGTCTAGTGGTCGCAAAGCGTCACTGCTGAGCGTGAGGTTTTGTGTTCGATTCCCAGGTCGGGCAAAGTTTTATTGGGTTTTTCCATCAGGAATTTCTCAGTAGCAGCCTCAGAGTCTGGATTTATGCCCGGTTGATGGCAACCTAACATGGCACTTAAATGGCAAAATGTGGGTTTACTAATGGGTACACCTCTGCCTAGTCCTTTGGAGATTACAGGTGTTATGTTATGTAATTATTAAAATACTTTGGCTTTAGTTTATTTAACGTGTCCATCCATGGAAGGGACATCAATATCTACACGGTCAAAATGTATTAAAGAGCAAATTTTGTCTTAATAACCGACCAGGGGTTTACAATTATGTACTGAATATGTGGTAAAAGTTTTTGTTACGATGACCCTTCCAGCCCGTTACTTGCAAGTTATGTCTTTGACCTGTACAAACTTATAAAGTTCTGTGGACCTCTGACCTTGTTAACCTTTTGGCAAGTCTATGAAATATGAAGTTTATTAGCACTAAAACCGTAGAGCATCTTCTAAATCAGGAGTTTACCCGTGGGAAGAGACTAACAACTCAATATTAGGTCGGTAGACCAATAGAAGTGGAATATTGATTTTGATATGTTTTTATTGTCTTTCTATGTTTATTGGATACTTGTCTCATAGTACCTACTATACTATATGACGACAAACATCTTGGACACTTATTGCGCAGGTATCATCTCTGACTCGTATCAAAACGTCCTCCTGCACCTCATACGTTTAAGTATTGAGACATTTGAAAAAAAAAGATTTACATAACATGTCATAACACCGCGCCTCCAAAATTCATGAGGCAGAGGTGTACCCATAAGTACACTCACATTACGCCGGTTATGCTTAAGTCCCAAGTAATAGGGGGCGAGCCTATTGCCATCAACCAGGCACAAATCCGGACTCCGAGGCAGCAACTTAAAAAATCCTGACAGAAAAATCTAATAACCCTTTGCCCGACCTGGGAATCGAACCCGATACCTCATGTTCAGCAGTCGCGCTTTGTGACCACTTGACCAACGAGGCAGGTAAAAGATTTATTATTATAAAACTTAAAATAAACACAAGTCCATTCATGACACACTCAAATGTTTCTATTGCTAAACAAATAGTTGGACCGGTATCGACCAAGTGATACAAAATGGTCGCTCCACATTGGATCACGATTGCCTCTTTGTGTGTCGCCATAAACGTCGACAGTTCGGAAATAGAAATGTGAAGATTGGTGTTACTAGAAACATTGCAAGTTAACTAAATGGTATTTTTGAGACGATTTAGCGATGTTTTGTTTGTCGAAGGCTGAGAAAATTCCCCAGAAGGTTAAGTAGGTACCTCTTGAATTAGGTATAACTGCTAATAAGTATTATACGCTATTACATCTTCATATTAAGCTATTACATCACTAATTAATCCATTCAAAAACCATAAAGCTAAACAGTTTTTGTTTGTTTTAACGCGATTATTTCTGGAACTAACAGTTATGTTGAAAAGTTATTTGTATATGATGGCCAAATTCATGAGGAATAAATAGTACAGGCTATAATAACATCACGCTTTGACTCACGGGGCGATAACCAAAGACTTAATTTAACGCGGGTGAATAAAACCACATGGACGGGCAGAAGCTAATCCAAAAATTAACACCATGTATTGAGAAATATAAGAACGAAAATCATTATCAATCGTATCCTCGCTTTATCAAATACGGATAAATTATCAAAATTATCGATAAACAAGGCTTTCATCGATTCTCGGAAACTAATTATTGTCATTAATCTCGTTGTCTATAACATCGAGCATCAATATTCATTATAGGATTATCAGACTAATTTGTTCCTGCTGAATATTAATCCCGTATCGTAATACATCCAATTACTAAAGAGTTGTATTAACGTATATAATTGAAAACGTGTATTACTCAGAAATTAGTACAAAACTAATGCAGTCGCGATTCCTTTATAAAAAGAATTATACCAACGTATTATTGTTCTACTGCAGAGCAAAGAGCTCTTCTCATACAGAGAAGGTACCAATATTGATCACCACACTTGCTCAAGGCGGATTGGCGATTAGTTTTCCAACGATGTCTTCCTTACTGATGTCTGTGATGTTCATGATAAAGTTTTGAAGAACATTTAAAATGTCACATTGGTAGGTATGCATTAATCACATTGTTAAAATTACAAGGAGTTATCTATATATGGAACAGAGGATCGTTAAAGCTTTACAGTCGAAAACCATAACGTTTCTACCATTCCCACATCATTAATTTTAGTCACACAAATCATTATTATGCTATCAACACCGTCTTCATCCATTTTATAGATCTATATAACTAGATATAGATTCTATATAAAACATTTTAATCGGATTCTGCGTGACACGAAGTTCAGACTTGAGTTACACGCTCCATCAAAGTCTTAGAGAAATAACTACGGACTTTTAGCAAGTCCTTAAAAGTTCTTCAAACTGTGAAGAATGTTCTAGACGGGAAAGGGTTTCAAATTAAAAATGGTGAACGTGAAATTGTTAAGTGGAGCACCCCAAAGATGTTTAATAAACATTTATTCGTACCAGCATCTTGCAATAAACAGGACAGTAC
The DNA here is from genome assembly GCA_949774945.1 of Hoplodrina ambigua. Lineage (NCBI taxonomy): Eukaryota > Metazoa > Arthropoda > Insecta > Lepidoptera > Noctuidae > Hoplodrina > Hoplodrina ambigua. The sequence goes on along the minus strand of OX458974.1, from coordinate 12,311,634 downwards.
CTAGTCAAAATATTTGTTTTAAAAGTTTTCTTTACATAAGGAAAATATTTTCATCGTTTTGCATAATTTCACATTTTTTGCGGTTTTTATTATGAAGTTTGTTCTGGAACGACGGCTTTGAGTACAAGTTTGTGAAATGTTAACATTCTCATTAATAAAACAAGTGAAAACCATCTTCAACGTCAAACAGTCAGAGTATTTTACAGTAGTTAGTTATACTTGTTGAATACTGCTTATACTTCATAAAGCTTTATTCACTAAAATGTGAACTCCATTTTATGTATCAAGCACACAAATCATTCACATGTCGATTTTCAAATCACATTTGATACAGTACCTCAATTCCAGTAAAACACATTTATTTCAATACAGACTCGACGTCTCCTTAACACTGTATCCGGCGGAGAGTCGATCGATTATACAGGGTGATATAGGGGCGAGGGAAATACCCTCAGGGGTTGAAAAGGGGGGTAGAGGGGGTTGAATCTGCTGCTTTACAGGCGCGAGCGTCCACGGTGCGAACGATAAAATGCTCCCGTCTGCTAGCACCAATACGTGGGGATGAATGTAAACAGAGGGACTATGGATGAAACTGGGTTTATTTTTAGCGATGAAAAGAAAAAGTATTACTATGCTGTCTTTTAATCGGTGCCCATTAGGAAACATGTAGAGAACGGTTATTTTAGCCATCTTTACGATAGAGTAAATCTTTTTATAGACAAGAAAATGAGAAGTGGGGTTTTGATAAATCCCAGCGTATCTGAAATAAGTTTCAACATATGATATTATATAAATCATGTTTAGTTACTTATATATAAAAGAAAAGTACATAAGCACGCGGTAGCCTCTATTCATTTCACTGGCTTCAAAATTCCTGAGTTCCCTCGCTTTAAATTCGTACAGGAGTATTCAACCATAAAAGGCAGACATTAAAAGACAGAATTCAAAAGCAGGTCGGACTACAATAGGGCTTCAGACCGGAACATCCGGTAAACGCACAACAGCTGGTCACATTACTGAAGCCGTCGGGGACCGCGGTAAATACGCGAAACCTTTCAGCTATTTAATTTCATGTCTTTATAAGCGTAAAAATGTTCTGAAATTGGATAATGGATATTTGTAATGGGATCGTAAACAGTTTGACATGTATATTCTGTATAAGAAACTGTTCTATGACATGGTTTGAGTGGAACAGTAAGTCCAGGTTTCCTCACGATGTTTTCGTTCACCGATGCCAGTGATGTCCAAGATAAACTATAGAAAGTACATATGAATTAAAAAATTCACATTAGTACTTGCCCGGAGCAAGCATGCATGCCAGAGGCCCTTGAGGCAGTTTAGAAACTGTGACACTAGGCCGGTGGGGTCATAAGACCTTACTGCCGACATGATAAAGAAGAAGAAGAAGAAGAACTGTTCTATAAATGATTTCCTGCAAACAATACTGTGCCCGATATAAGATCGAAGGAAAACATTTTGTCTTAAAGACTTATTGAGACCTGACGGTGGTACTGTCAGATCACGCTGCCATGGTCATGGCTAATTATATTTTATTGGCATCGCGACCTGGCTACCGTGGTATCCTGATAAGGCAAAGTTTTTATTAGGTATGCAATAGGTATATTGAGGAAAGACTATCTAAGACTCAACCCCTGTGCAAGCCTATGTTTGTATGCGAACGAAGTGTCGGTCAATGACTAGTTGTTCATAAAAATCAATTTTTATTTTTCGCTTAGTATCTACGCCCTATCATCCAAATCCATGAAGAAACGATAAGACTACGTAAATTTAGCAAGCAACACTGAACTTTTTTAATTTAGCAAGCAATTTTTTTACTGGATGATATTTTTTTTCAGTTACGTTGATTTAAAAACCAAACGTATATTTTTTCAAATAATAAAAGATTTTTCAAATCGGTTTATAAATGACGGAGTTCTGAGGTAACGAACATAAAAAACATACAAGCGAATAGGAATTTTCTTCTTTTTTGAAGCCGGTTAAAAATGACGCACTGTATGACGTTACAAACCTTTGTTATCAAATAAACTTTTGATTATTTTCGTCAAAAGGTCGGCTTATGGCGGCGGATTAAAATTAGCGGTCTGTGGGGTAATGTCAGTTGTGGAAAGTAATAAAGTTGTCTGTCCGGCCTGAAAATGTTAAAACTTTGGCGTTTAATTTATAAACCATAGGTACCTAATTGTTTATTTTACGATGCTTTTTATATTATATCACAGATAATATTATACTAACGTATATCTTTAGTCAAGAAAAAATTAACAAGAGTACATCAAATATGCCACTAAAGCAGGGTTTCTTAACTAGAGGTCTATCGCCCCGTGAGGGGTCCGTGTAAAGAACGCCGGGGGTCCATGACGAGCCTACCTACCTAGAAGTGAAAGACTGAAAGATTGACATGCGCCTTGCATTAGCAAAACCGTGTTTTTTTTTCGGAAATGGTCTGACGGCTTATTGAATTTTTGAGAATTATTTTAGAAAAAGGTTAAGGACCCCTGCAATAAAGGTTCCTTATATTTATTGACTTCATTATTGTCATATTTTCTTCATAACTATGTGTAGGTAATAATGTTAGGAAGTGGCACTTCTTGCAAACAAATAATACAATGTTGTGAAAAGGAAACAACCAGGTATCTTACCCAAGTATGCTTTACCGAGGACAGTATTATCAGACACACAAAAGTATTATTTGGAAAACACAAATTCCCAATAATCCAACCTCATTCAAAGGGGATAAGGGGGAGAGGAAAAACGGGGATTTTCATGTCCAATGTGCCAGGGACAGTAGACGTTTTTATTCGTTACAGAAACAAACACTGTATCTGTACCGTTAGCGGAAACTTGAATAAACACGAACTATGAGTGATTCTCGCTTCAAACACATGGATGTATCAATATTCACGTAGGTAGGTATGCTTTCCATATGAATACCGTCAGACGCAACTGAGGGATGATAATGCCTTGTGAATGGGTAAGAGCAGTGAGTCGTACAAGTCGAAGTTATTCATGGGGTTTGGTGATTGTACGAGAAAGTTTACGATTATGAAACTTTAACAATGTGATTACTGGATAATCGTAGTAGCTGTTGGGTGGTAAATTATTTAACATAACATAACATCACGCCTGTAATCCCCGAAGGGTTAGGCAGAGGTGTACCCATTAGTACACCTACATTTCGCCAGTTATGTTTTTAGTCCCATGTAATAGGGGGCGAGCCTATTGCCATCAACCGGGCACAAATTCAGATTCGAGGCTGCTACTGAGAAATTCCTGATGGAAAAACCCAATAACACTGTGCCCGACCTGGGAATCGAACCCAAGACCTCATGCACAGCAGTCGGGCTTGCGACCACTAGACCAACGAGGCAGTCCATTATTTATTTATTTATTATGGCACTCCAACGACAAAGTCACAAAAACATTCATAGATACAAGATTTCTTAAATAATACTATAGTGATCTTATCACTTAAAGGTGTGCATAGATTTTATATTGCGATTATAAGGTGTACACAAGTTATTTCGAGATAGGTTAGATCGGATCTACATCATTTACATTATTTAAATAATTTTATTTTTTATAGGTTACGTTTTTGAATAAATGTGTACAGTCAACAAAAGAGATATGAATAAAAATCCAGGGTTGTCAGAAATAGTAGAAGTTTTCTTAAAAACTGATGGATGGCTTCGATTGAAACTTGACTTAAATAATGAACTGTTTATATAAAATTTAGTTTTCATGAATATATAATTTTGTAGAAGGCAAAAAAGAATTATCGTTAGCTGCATTTCTATGGGCAAAAAACACTTGGTATAGTCACATAAAAACACTATGAATCAAATTAATAATTACTGTTTCCAAATACAGAACAATTTGATTAAATCAATCAGTGCGTTAATTTGCACTACACAATGTAATTGTTATTTAATGAGAATGTTAATTATCTGTTTGTGAATGCGTGCCATTTTAGAGGGTCATTAGCTGCCACTTGTTTACCCAAAATAATACCAATCCAAACTTCTGTACTATCCATACTAATTTATAAATGCGAAAGTAACTTGTTTGTCTGTCTGTTACACTTTCATGACTAAACCACTGAACCGATTTTGATGAAATTGGAACGGGGTGAACCCTAAGAAAGGACATAGGTATATACTACTTATACTCGAATACTCTTTATTCCGTGAGTTTGTCTGCGTCCGCGATATCCAAATACGCGGGCGGAATCGCGGTCAAAAGCTAGTATTTTATAAAATGTAATTTGAAAATCAAATCAAGCTCGTAAACAGTGAACACAATTTCAACAATACTTGAAACCAAACACGTTTAAAGCTTCAAATAATTGCAATTAAAATCGGCTTATACTATCAATAAATTCGATACGAGAATAGAACGTTTATTGTTTCCATAACAACAATAAAGATTGAGCTGTATTGAAGCACTTCGGAGTCTGGGTACTCGAAGTAGGAGCGAAGCAAGTAAAGTGCTTCGCTGGGTGGCTCGGCCGCATTTGCACCGTCATGTAACGATGTTATCTCAACTCTATTGTGAAGACATGGCTCTCTTTGTGAGAAATGTTCGTAGTTTTCTATAGTTTGACGACAGAATAATACAGATGGTACAGAATAGAAAGATTTGTTTGTTGTTACAATAGAGACGGCCGATTTGATTGATATGAAACTTTCATTCACGATCGGTGAATGGATTTTCTATGGAAAATAACAAAGATTTTTATGCTTTTATTTAAATTAAATCCGCAATGAGAAGTGGGTACTACCTATACGTATATATTCTTTTCCGTGATTCAGATTAAATCTAAGTATGACAACAAAAATAATCATAATCGGTTTGATTATAATTATATTGATGTGAAAATATTACAGCATGAAGACTCATTTTGAATTTCTTTTCATGAAAGTATATTCGTAAGTATATTTTGTACATAAATATTTATTTTCCTTATCATGCTAAAATTTCATCCATTTTTCAAAGTAATTATAATCATTTTGAATATTTTACGGTAATAATTTTTAAATATGTTCTAAGCATGACTTTTTATTGTACGTTGACCTGTTATTGCTGAATATAACGTATCACAATTGGCATATTGATTTAATTTGACGTAATTAATTCTATATAGAGATTGTCGTCTGGCTAATTTCGACATGAACTCAATAGAAATGTATATTACCAAATAGTTCATTTGATAACGAAGTAAGTCGTCAGTACAGTGACTTCGTATGCCACTCGTGCGCCGCGAGACTTCAGTCAGCTGTAGTGACTGGCATATTGATGAGACGTTCGACGAGGACCAGTTGACAGTTTGTTGTACGTGAACATGTGAGTAATGTGTTCTATACGCTTTTGTATTCTTTCGTTTTTTTCAGGGTTCCGTACGCAAAGGGTGCCAAACGGTGCTCTATTATTAAGACTCCGCTGTCTGTCTGTCAGTTCGTCTGACAGAAGGCTGTATGTTTTAAGTCGTGATAGATAGACACTTGAAATTTTCGTAGAGTGTGTATTATAACATCGTTACATAAGTTGGCAGACGCGTCCCTCAATTAATTGGTTAAATTTCTCCATTTTATATATTTTTATCTTTCTTTACTTTGTATATTTTATTTGTATGTATCATGTGCATATAGTTTAATAAATAAATAATAATGATAAAATAAAGTTAAATATTAAAATAAATACCAAACACAAGAAATGTGTAAGGTGGAACGAAACCCTTCGTGTGTAAGTTCGACTCGCACTTCAAGAACGCTTTTTCTAGAGTTTTCTGATTAAAGTACAATAAAAGTATAGTTACTCGTGCTGTTCACCAGCCACTCACATTAAAACTATAACGTATTAAGCTTAGCAGTCATGCAAATGCAAATAACATAAACGTACATAAATGGAATTTAAAAAAAGGAAATGTTTTGTTATTAACATAACGTATTAATGTTTTTTTTTATTAAAAGTACTGACCATTTTTATTATACTCATTTCATGCATATGATTATTGGTTTTACGGAAACCGATCGATCAAGAACCTCCGGTTTAACTAAAATGAATGTGACAGATTGTCAAGAGCGCGTAAGTAAGCTGTTGTGATTGGTAGATTGAATTATCAACAGCCAATCACAGCAGCTTCGAATGCGTTACGATGTGTCACATTAATTTTTTGTTGATTTTCTTTAGACAAACGGGTGATTATACACGTGCCGAGTGGATTTAACATCGTGGTGAAAGGATTGGTTAGCTAGACTCTGCGTTACCGAGTGCTACATGTCCAGGGTACGCCGGACGTTTGGAATCGCAGTACGATTTAAGAACGCCGTTCGGGGTGGCTCCTCTTAGGGCGCTTTCAAATTAGACGGTTGGTGCCGGACTGCTGCAGTCCGGGTATCGTACTGCGCACGGACGGTTATGATTTTTCATACAAAATGTCTCGACGCAAGATCGTGCGAGAGCAGTGCGGCGCACGTCCGTTGGCTCATTTATATAGAGATTTATTCATCATACATAGTGTCTTACTTCTACTACTATTATTAACGAGAAACTTTTGTGAGGATGGGTGAATGGATGGACGAATGAATGTTTGTTACTCTTTTACGCTTAAACAGCTGAAAGGCACACATAATATAGATACTGCCTGTGGGAAAGTTGTCAACTTTGGCTCAAGTCTGAAGTCTATAACCTGCTTTCTCAAGCTTATAACTAAGATCATGCTTACTTGAATACTTTTAAAGGTTATAAGTACAATATACCTTATTGCTAACACAGCAGTACCTAAACTTGAAATGTATTCAATATGTAAATTATGACGAGTCTAATTCTTCAGCATATTATGAAAATTAGATGCTGTATTCAAAGTTGTAACAATTTAGTAGCGAAGTTTTCAGTCTGGTGAGTAAATCTGAAAAATATTACGTTCTTTGTGTAAAAATGAAAATGAATTCTTCTGTAGCTACTTACAAGTTCTCCTAAATGGCGATCAAATCTTAGAGACACAAAATATGTACCATTTTATTAAATATCTCCTGCGTTTGGAAGACAAAAATCCGACCAAATCCGTACTTTCACCGTTCAATATTTAACACAACATACCAAAAACACCATAAGTAACCCCTGTATTTTTTAACTTAAAATATATTTTATTACTTGTTGTTCTAGCAGACATAACAACATCTGAACATTTCAAGTGTCCACCTAATACAGTTCAAATTAGATTTCAAAATTAAAACAATGTCCTAAATTTTCCTTCGGGAACTCAAACCGGGCTAAAAAGTAGCCCATGTGCTATTTCATCCAGTTCCATTCAGCCGTTCTGGCGTAATTTAGTAATAGACATGTATCCAAACTTACGTATTTATGTATATTAGTAGTAGGATTTGACTTCCACGCGGACGAAATCGCGGACAGAACTTAGTATACAAAGTTGATACGAAAGATGGGCTTTCCTTTAAACTGCCTATACTAGGTACCATTTTCAAGCTCTGTACCAAAAATCAATTAAATAGGAGCAGTAGTTTAGTCGCAAATCATTTTTCAAGTTTTTGCCCCGTTTGAACACAATGTATCTTTCCTAACAGCTGATTATGTCTATACGCATAGGTCATGCACCTACGTTGCCGCTTTAATACCTAGGTATCTAAGGTCAGTTAAATTTATTTACAAAGGGTGTTTGCGTTTTACTCTGATTTGTGAGCTATTTAGTTTGTTTGAAAAAAAAATCTCATTTATATTTTATTTTATACCGTATTGAATTAATACTAAACACGTATAGTATACGTAGTGTAATTTAATGCCCCTCTGTTATATCAACTCTGTACATAAACACAGCAAAAATAGTTTTTATAATTGTACTTTATACTTATATAAAAGTAAAGTCGTGCCATGGTGTAACAAAAAACTGAATTCAATTTACTCTGTTACGTTATTCAGTCCTGTAATACAACTTATTTCGTCCCTATTATTTAGCTGTCAGGAACAGGTCGCAGTAACTCAACCGAACACATATAAGTCACATTTAGTTAACCGACACAGCCGAACGTTGTACCAAATGGTATACATTATATCAGGGTACGTAATTTACTTCTTTTGTGTTGACCTTAATTTAGTTCATAAGTGAAGTAAATATTAGGTAATTTGTGATGAAAGTGACTAATGGATACTATGTTATTTGGGAAATTAGTAGTTACATGTTAGTTTGATGTGTAAATGTTTGTTTTTCATGTAGAGGTAAATAAAAGTTGATTGCTTTAATAAAATCTGTGGGTGTACGATTGTGCTACGAGATTTCGTAGCAGTGCTACAGCTGCTACGGCGTAGTAGCTGAGCAGTCGATAGAAGGCTACAGAAAAATTATTTACTAGAAATACCAAGTATTTGGATATTCCTAATTTTCTTTTTGCTAAGCCACTCCAGTATAGGGGCGAGCAAAACAAAAAATAAATAATTTAACTCGGTCGAGCTTAAGTGTGTTTGTGAGACTAACATAAGGTAATTTATTTTTATTGTATAGTAGTGGAACACCCTGGGCTCCGACCAAGTGCAATTTTCCGACCTACCCGGTGGTTTTAAAAATGAGTCTTAAGAACCTTGTCCAGAAAATTATGTATACAACGAAAAAAGAATCAGACAAATTGCTTCAGCCGTTCTCGAGTTTTGCACTCAGCAACTTAATTAGCCATTCATTTTTATTAATATAAAAGAATTGAATTGAAGATAGATAGATAGAAATAGATTCAGTTCCTACTAGCAAATAGATTAATATATATACAACGAGTCACCAACAAAATCAAAAAATTCAACCTGAACACAAACAAAGCAATTTATTTAACATGAAACTGATCCATTAAGGCTTTTTATGCACACTCCTTAACCTTTTATGTTAAAACAAGATTATCTGCGCAGCTCCTCGGGAAATCCATTCTTTTTAAACACCGCCCGTGTACAAAGGCCTTATCAGGTAACGAGATTAATGTTCTGTTTCTCTGCTTTTTAAAACATTTGAAAAAAGAACTCCTTTAGTGATTTCAATCTTTTTTAGAGAGTGTTACGGTCAGTAATGAAATTCGATAAACTTTGATTTTTAAGTAATTTTCATCGAAATTGACATAGCATTATTCGATGAGTTACTTTTTAGTAAATGTATGTTAATTGTTAGCATGTTTTATGTCATGTATGTTTTTGACGAAATGTGGGTTTTCCATACACACTTGCATATCTCTTCGTCCTATTAACATTATGTGGTTATCTGTCAAAAGTTCAAATTATTTCAATTTGCAAACAACCAGGGTTCACGACAATTTAGTTTTGTTATTTGTTCGAATCGATTTTCGGATTAGAAATACGATCATCATAAAGGATTTTGATTTTTTTAAATACAACAAGCATAGTTAGTAGTATCTTTGATATAAATAATTTTTTCAACCTAAATAAATATCAAGTGCAAAAAGCGTATTTTCGATAAAAAAATCGACCGAATTTACATTAAGTTTACAGCGAGACATCGTGCTAAATCTTCTGTTGAAAAAAACCCTGATGTTAATCGACTTTTATTACTGACTGTACTACCACTACGTCCTTTTTTGACCCTACTGTCCTCTACAGGTTACAATAATGTCTATTTCAGAACTTGAAGAACGAATGTTCGTCGATTGTAATTTAGTTAAGAAAATAATTAGCATTCGCCTGCTCATTGTGTTTGATAAGATCTTTGTATTATAAGTCTTAGGCGCACTTGCGCCATAAACTTAATTCAGAGTTAATTGGTAATACGAGATTAAATTACAAAATGTCGTACGTAATTTGTAATTTAATCTCGTGTTAGCAATTCACTCTGAGTTAAGTTTTTGGCGCAATTGGGCCTTATGGTACTGGTAGGTAAGCACGATGGTATTACATAGGTACTAGCTTGTATGCCCACGAATTTATTTGCGTGATTGTCGGTTATTACGACTTTTTTTAATAAAATAAAAGTAGTTTATGTAACTCTTTATAACCCAAGCTATCTGTTAGTGAAAACGACTACAAAAATAAAATAAAAAATGTTTTTTCTTGATGTGACTTGTAAACATTTACATTTATTTTGTAAAAAAGCTATTTATAAACAGACACTGCATTTTGATTTATTTGTAGATATACCTAGATTATGAAAATCTTGTATAATGGGTTTAAGTATTAAAAGCGAGGTGATTAAAACAGTTGCTGGCAGTGCTATAGTAGTCTTCCACATGAACGTTTAAAATGAAATAAAAAACATTACCTAAAATAAAGTTAATGTCGACATTTGATGTCGGATTTATTTAATAGATAATTTTATACTATTAGTGTTTAAATACGATTTCGGGCATATCACTCAACGGCTAGCTAGAATGCTAAAATCATAGACATAGCATTATTTGAATTTCTTTTATTTCATTTTGAAAGTTAAACCTCGAAAGAAAAAATACCCGTTACATAGTACGTAGTTTATTGACCTTTCGTATATCTTGTCTATTTTAAACTGACCTATCGGGTGAACTGCTAGGTCGCGTCGACCTTAACTATCTTCACAATCCTTGAAAGTTTATGTTGTTCGATAAAAGTTTAACATCGAATGAAGCTTGTTTTTCTTTGTTAAGACATAGTTTATTGTTTTTTTGTCTGTGTTTTATTTAAATAAATTATACCTTTTCAGTTAACTTAATTGATAGGTTTGTCGAAACAAGTTGTGGTCGTTTATTTGAAGATTTTATTTTGAATAATAAAATTTATAGATTTTTTTCGACCAACGCCTCGAGAAACTATCACTCAATAGCTAGGTCAAGAGTTAGATGCAGAAGTCGGATATCTTGGAAACGGTACGTATAGTGAGGAGGTTCCCTAACCGCCGTTACTTCGGGTCTTACTAACGTGCTGTGGTATCATTGTACATATTTTTGAAAAAAAGAAGAAATATTAATAAACCTTAAAAAAACCGTTTTGTAGTTTACTTATATTTGTTTTTTTTTTGCTTTTACAATTTTTTTATGAATTATAAATGACGAAAAACTAAAATTTACCTCAATGTAACAAAGAGATATTTCTGAAAATATTTCATCATGAATTCCTAGAACTTGAATGGGAAAATGTTGTACAATTTCCGTTGTTGCAGTATTGAATACATATCCCACAGTGCCATATGACGATTACAAAGCTAAATACACACTATACACAACGGGTTCAGCTTTTCCCAATTATTTCGGATGAAATGACGCTCGGAATTTTAGGAAGCTATTTCGAAATTGCATTTTATAGCGACAGGTTTCCGGTTCGACGCTTTATCTGTACGTGATTCAGTAAATTATTCTCTGTGATCGACTTTTCGATGAGCATGATGCTATGTTGTAACAGAGGTAGTTTAATCTAAACTTATCTACATAGTATAAAACAAAGTCGCTTCCCGTCGTCTTTACATTATTTTTTTTTTAAACTACGCAACGGATTTTAATTCGGTTCATCAATAGATAGAGTGATTCAAGAGGCAGTTTTTTTACGTATAGTTTGTATCTACATTGCATCAGTGCGAAGCCGGGGCGAATTGTTCGTATATTATAAAGAGAAACGATTTGAATTTTTGTTTGTAATGGAGAAGCTGAAGCTCAAAATCTACTTTTGACCTATTTTAAACATTCTTTCACATATGGAAAGCTACATTATTATCAAGTAACATCAGGCTATCGTCGGATCCGTTGAAAATTCCCGCGGAAGAAGGCGCGTGCAAAAGCTAGTTTTGTATAAACACATAATGTTATCTAGGTAAGTATTTGACACTTGACAGTTTTCTTGCTACTGTCGTATATTCCAGACATGTCGGCACGTATATTTGAACTTCATAATTGAGATATATTCGTCAAGAGGCTAAAGTTGTTAAAGGGAATTGCGTTACGAAGTGTCGGATAACAACTACGTAAGTATTGAACCTGTCTGGTAGGATTCCGATAAAAAATTGACAGACTTCGTTATGTTAGATATCACTGATATCGGTGAAAGAAAACCTCGTGAGGCAACCTGGACTTGTCATTTATATAAGTCTGGAATCGTCATCCTCCTTGAGCAAGCGTGGTGATCAATGCTCGTGCCTTCTTTGTATACGAAGAGGCTTTTGCCCTGGAGTGAGACAGTCAAGATCATCATCATCTGCCAAGCCGTTTCCCAACTACATTGCGGTGGGCTTCCAGTCTAACCGGATGCAGCTGAATACCAGTATTTTACATGGAGCGACAGCCTATCTGACCTCCACAATCCTGTAACTGGGTAATACGATACCCCTTGGTAAAACTGCTTCCTTAACGATTGTTTAATTAATATCAATAATTAAATTAATAATACGATGCCGCTAGGTAAGACTGGTTGTCAGACTTTCAAGCTTCTGACGACTCGTAACGACTGTCAAAGATCCTGCAGTGGGGCAGATTTAGGATGTAAATAAATAAATAAATAAATAATAAATAAATAAATTATTATGTGAGAAACGGGCGTTGTGGGTACAAGTAACGTTATCTCTACGTCGTCAGCTCCTCATAACAACACGAATAAACATAGAAAATAATAAAGCAAGTAAATAAACAACACGCATATTATTCCGTGCCTCTATTCCCCTGGCTGAACAATATAATCAGCATAACTCATGTGTTCCCTGCGACGCAGACGACCGCAAACTAATTCACAATGAGAATCTGAACCCGGTGACATTTACACTCGTGTAAACTTATACGTGAAGCTGCGTGAAACGGATTTTCTACCCCATAATGTTATGCAATAAGGTTAATTTTATAACAGCTATCGACATGGGGGAACGAATACCGCAATGTTTACCTACCTTTGTCTTAGTAAGCCTATTGTACGTAATATGAAGATTTTACAGAGAACTTTTGCAAAGGATCGATTAAAATACAAACTTGTTTTTTTTTTAGGAATTCTGTCCTACTGTCTGCTCGTCTTAGACTTTCTAGTATAATTTTATTTGTACATTTAGTGAATTAACAGGTATTTAAACCTGAAAACGTACATATTTCTGGCATGAAAGTGTCTTTTGTGCTATTCTTATCTTATTGCCAAATTATATCAAGATCCGTTCAGCCATTCTGGTGTGATTAAGTTACAAACATCCATACCTATCCACACATTCACATATAAAAATAGAAGTAAGAGATGACATAGGAGTAGTTTATTTTATTGAGATCAACACTTTTTCAGTAATCGAGCCTTTTCGTGCCACGTTTGTGCACAGATATTAATAAGCGATATGTTTCGTTTACATAAACAAGTTTTAAACTAAATTCAACCATTTTCAATTAACAGCCCCAAACGAGCCTGTATTCAAGTAAACATTTGCGCCAGACGGGTCTCTCTCGAGCTAAACACTTTCCATAACGGGCAGACGTCCGCGGTCCCAGTTGTGTCGGCAGCGCCCCCTAATGCACGCTAATGGAACCAATTTGCCGTGTTTTGCTCAACTCCGGAGTGGGGAAGTAACAGGCTTGTGGCTGGGAAGATGGGGAGAAAATACTCACTGTACGATCATACACATATAAGGATGGAAGCTGATTTAATATTGATATTTCAAGGTGAGGACATTCTGAAAATATGGCGGATTAAGGATGGGAAATCATTAAATGACTTCTTCCGCTTTGAGCGGAACGAAAGGGAGTGTCAAAGTATCAGACTCGTACTGACTGAAACCCATCCGTGTTCCTCCTAATGCCTTTAGCGTTCCCCGGCAGCGGAGATTCTTTCGAACAAATTCCGCAACCTGGCAGGGATTTTCATTCGACGGTAATGTTGCGAAAGTGTCATAAACAAGGGCGTGGCAATACACGTGACGTTGCCCCCCGGTCAGCGGAATGATACGCGCGAAATTGTGCCAGGTTTTCCGCGCTAATTAGTGCTTCGCCTAAGGCCGTTCTCCCATTACGCTACTCAAAAAGCAATTAGGAACTCAGATTACCAATGCACACAGTAATTTAGATTACTGTCGGTAGCGCAGTTTGTGCGTATTGATAAGCGAGACTAAAATGTTACGCATTGGTAGTTAGTAATTAGTTTTTAGCACTAGCTTTTGCATAGAAAGTAGCCTGTCTATTCTTGGGGTTCAAACTTACTACGTGCCAAAATCGGTTCAGTGGTTTAATTGTAAATGCGTAGCAGATAGACAGAGTTCCTAACGCATTTCTAATATTAGTAGGTACACAAAGGAAGTTATCTAATAGCTTTTATCTCACACATATTTTTTAGCAAGGCTATGTACTTTTCTGGGTTAAGCCTTATTGCAGATTGAAAAAGAAGCTTCTGAATCTATTTATTTACTTAGTATTTTAGCACAGAATTTCTCAGTAGCAGCCTCGGAGTCTGGATTTGTGCCCGGTTGATGGCAATAGGCCCGCCCCCTATTACATGGGACTAAAAACATATCTGGCGAAATGTGGGTGTATTTCTGCTTAACCCTTCGGGGATTACGGGCGTTGTGTTGTTTATTTTAGCACAGAAAGCTAAGAGTCAAATAATCCAGTGTTATATAATCATTTTTGTGCTTCTGCTCGATTTAAAGATGATACGGCTCGCTTGGTAAATCTCACGGTAACTATTAAAATGTAGGACAAGCCACATTATACATTACAATAAATTGTGATATCTATGAATACGGAATGTTGTAGCAAAAAGTCTTGAATTATTTGAAATCAGACGTTCAATCTTTGACGGCGCCCTAGGGAAGAAAGGGTTATCTATTTTAGTGTTCCCAAGTCTTCGGTTTAATTCAATTTAGATTTAATTTATTATTTTATCTAAAATCAGATTTTGTTTGGCCCCTGGGGGTAGGTATAAAAGTAATGGATGACTTTGACACATTATTAAGTAAACATTAAAAGTCTTAACGAGAATAGAATAAAAAAAATGCATAACATAACCGTGTTAAAAATACTTGACAAAACCGAAAGTTGTTCTTTCCATCATTGCATTTTTTTTTTGTTCTGGATAATGCCTGAGAACTTTCAGATTATGGAGATATCTAATGTCAAAGTAAAAAAAATGTAAGTACATGTTTTTACTAGAATAAGTTTAAAATATAAAATATATATTTACTAAACCTTAAATATCACGACCCCTGTAGAATGCATATAAGAATAAGCACAAAGTTTAACAATGCGCGTTACCGTAATGATTTTTCACACCAAAAATAAAAGTCCTTTCCCAGTTACCTATAATGTTTGCCCAAACTTACTAAGTTTGATTGGCATTAAGCGTACTTAAAAAACAGCTATGTGATATGTCTTTATCACCCTGTATACATAAAATTCTGTTATAAAATCCGTTTAGCTATTTTCACGAGATATGGAAATAAACAGACAGGACAGACAAACATAAATAAAGATAAATATACAAATATAATGTATTATTATTTTTTATTAAAATAATAATATTTAATTAATAAAATATAGAGATGAGATAGATGAGGCGTAAGGAGTATGTAAGGAGCGTAGCAGATGGCGTTCTGTAGTTTCTGCCTACCCCCATGGAAAAAAGGCGTGAGTTTATGTATGTTTGTATGTAATAAAATATAGACATGTCTTTTATGGGGGGCCGAGCTTTGGTTGCCAGCACGTCCGCGCTGCAACCCGAAGCAGGGCCCCACTGACGCGCGGCGACCGTCCGTGCGATCCCGATCTTCCCCCCCACTTCCATACCGCGTAGGTAGCCTATAGGTAGTCTATAATATACTCGTAGTTAGTGCAGCCGCAAACCGTATGTATACTATGTACTAAGCCGGTATTGGAAAATAGAAATCTCGGTTTCGAATCGGTAATATGGAATCTCATAGAAATTTGAAACCTGTACGTACAACTCATGAGTAAGGCTTATTAATGAAGACTTTGGTGTCAATTCTGTTGTGTATAAGTTAATTTAGAATTAATTCTATTCCTATCCTTTTCTCTCAAATAAAACAGGAAAGGGACGGATATAAGGACTGGCAATTTTAGTTGACATGTCAGAATGTATCGATTAAAAAAGACATGGCGTTTTTTTATCTCATATTTGTCACCATGCATTCATTTGCATTCATTCATTTTGCTCTTCTTATAAGTTATTTAATTGACTATTTTAGTTTAGTTAATGAACAGGGAAATGTGTAGGTACTTATTTTTCTCTCCATAAGAGTTATTTAATTGACTAAATTTAGTTTAGTTAATGAACAAGGGAATATGTACATAGGTACTATTATCTGTCACACGGACATCTAACGATCTATCTTTCCTAACTCTTTGCACTCATCCATGTTAGTAGTTTTTACATTCTAACAGCCCTCAACATTTATATGAGGTACGTGTGAAAATTGATTCCAAACGTGCTGCAAAGACAAAATGGTGGTACGGTCGTGAAAAATAATGACAGGAAAACGCCAAGAGTGTAATATTGGTGGCGACGAAATAATGGTAAATGATCTGATAATTCCAATGCTCTCGGGAACTAGGGATAATGAGATGGGTGTCGTTATCTTTTTGTTGTTATTATTATTTCTCATTAAAAAGGTGCATTAAAACGAAAATGGTCGGTTTTAGAATTGGTTTGTGTGTGCAAGTTTTTTGTTGTTAGACAAAAAGTTGTTGTTGTTTTGTTGTTGTTGTTGTTTAGTGTTTTTTGTTGTTAGGTTGTTTTGTTTGGTTGACTGGTAGAGAATGCCTAAGGCATTACGTCCGCCTTTGAACTTTTTTGTTGCATGAAGTTTAAATAAAAAAATAAAAAGGCTGGTTTAAATGT
Source organism: Hoplodrina ambigua (assembly GCA_949774945.1). Classification (NCBI taxonomy): domain Eukaryota; kingdom Metazoa; phylum Arthropoda; class Insecta; order Lepidoptera; family Noctuidae; genus Hoplodrina; species Hoplodrina ambigua. Next base: position 12,294,846 of record OX458974.1, on the reverse strand, counting down.
GTAATAACTATTTCATATTATAACCAGCTTCTGCTCGCGACTTTGTCCGGAAGGCTTTACCCTCGCGTTAACTTACGTCTTTGGTCACTGCTCCGCTCCCGTAGGTCACAGCGTGATGTTATATAGTCTATTTAATTCCTTATAAATCTAGTTACCATTATACAAAATATATTTTCTTATACGACTTGAGGTTTCAGAGATAAGCGCGTTAAAACAAACAAACTTTTATAGGTTCTTCTACTATAATATTATCCCACAGCATGGCAAAGTCCTCTTCTCATACCGAGAATACACAAGTGTTGAACACTATCCTCAAGGCGATTATTTTATGTAAATTAAATTATATTTTTTCTTAATATAATATAGTTCTAAATAATTTAAGTATTCCCTCTAATCTGTTTAAAATATTACGTCTTGAAAATTGAATTTCCTGAATGTTATTATTGTATACATATAAAATATACTAATACTATTGAACATACTTAGTATCAAAATCTATATTGTAGGCCACGGTAGGCGTGATTTATTGCAACAAGAATCGCATAAACAGAACTGCGAAATCCTTTATTCCCTCAATATTTAGACCAGCCAGTATATTCGAAACCTCATCAATATCATTTAGCACATAACAATGGACTAGGATAACCGGCCCGTATCCCGTCACATTAGATCCGAACGTTCAGCCACCACCTAGCTAAGTAAAATTGGCAGGTGTTGTGATGTGCAGGGAGGTGTGTGTGTGTGTCGGGGGGTGTGTAGCTGTGGGCCAATTTGATTACCGGCTGAGCGGATTATATAGGCATCGATACATGAGGTAGAGAGGCTGGATAGCGTTATTATAAAATTAACTTGTTGTTTTTATGATGATTTTGAGATGAAGGTGCGAAAATCATTGCGAAAAATTGACGGAGGTTCTGTGTCCTTTAATTATACATATTCATTATTGTATTGGAAGATAGATAAAGAAATAGATGATAAAATTTAACACCATGTACTGTGTCTATACATAATTCTATTGAAATTACTGTCCATAATGATCTATTACATTTTAAACTCTCGGCACTGAACTAAGCATTGAAAATCCAACAGCTTTACTTTTGCATCATCATTGCTCATTCAATTTGGTAGCTTTTTATCTAAATTGTAACTAAATTTCAAAACTGCGAGGCAAGAATTGCGATTAAATATTTAAATTTTCTGTTGTGCAGTACCCTAATTCCATGAAAAATTTAATTAACTAGCGAGCACCGCAAATAAATACAGAAAATATTTAAAGCTTTTCAAATAAAAGTAAAATTGCAATCATACTCAACTACATACAAAAGTAAATAAAACCTGCATGCTCCATAAAATACTGGCAACAAATATTCGCACAAACCGGCCCTCCGAAAATAGATAAAACCACACACAAGCCGGCTGCGTTCAACCGTGTCTGTTGCCGGCAGTCGGCAGGTAAAAGTATGAAAAGGATCAAAAATATGCGGTAAAATGACGGATGAGGGGCGGACAGGCTTGGGGTTCTATTTTTGATTGCTCGGACTAGCTCGAAAGTACGTACTGTGACTTGTGACAATGGATGCATTCATTTCATACATTTTTGACATTAAAAAATGCTTGAATAGTCTTTTCTATTAGTAAAATGGTGTTTATAATCAGTACTAATACGGTACAACATAGTCGCTTGTCATCTCTTATTGTTAAAGACTAGCTTCAACACGTGACTTCATATGCGTGAAAGTTGTAAACATGTCAAAATACAAAGCATAGCGGTAATAGTGTAGCAGTGTACAGATTGGACGCGTTTAAACAAACAACTGACTGCCTCGTTGGTCTAGTGGTCGCAAGCGCGACTGCTGTGCATGAGGTCTTGGGTTCGATTCCCAGGTCGGGCAGTGTTATTGGGTTTTTCCAACAGGAATTTCTTAGTAGCAGTCTCGGAGTCTGGATTTGTGCCCGGTTGATGGCAATAGGCTCACCCCCCCCCCCCCCTATTACATGGGACTAAAAACATAACTGGCGAAATATGGGTGTACTAATGGGTACACCTCTGCATAACCCTTCGTGGATTACAGGCGTGATGTTATGTTATGTTAAACAAACAAAAACCGCTAAAGCTTTATTATGATGTCATATTTTATTAAATTATTTTATTATTAATTCTCCATTTATTTTCAGAGCCTGCCTATGACGTCACAGCGAGATACTAATCTGGTCGTGACATGTTCAGCCGTTTCTAATGACAGCAGCATTCGGAGCCGATATCCGGTGAGGACGGTAGGTGTCGCTGCGGTCGCTGACACGTCTTCATTTCCTCTGTTTCCGGCGCGACCTCTACAGGAAGTGGACGCCTAGCCGCGCAACCTAGTTTTTACAAGTACGTGACGTATTTTCGTGAGATGTATTATTTTCTATTTCTTTTTATATTTTGTGATAGAAATAAAATATATCACTACAGTATAAATAAACAGTACAGTAAACTGTTTGTTTTTGAAAGGTCATTCTAAATATGTTTAATAAACATTTATTGTACTAAATTTGAACTATGCTGTTCAGATTCAGCAGTAGAGTTCATATTCAATTTATTCGCCCTTCCTATACACTATAGAATAGAGGACTCTTGTGATACCACAAGTACCACTGACATAATTATAGATTTAAACTTAATATTATAAATGCGAAAGTAAGTTTGTTTGTTACCATTTTACGCCTAAGCCACTGAACCGATCATCCTGAAATTTTGCATATACTTTGCCAGGTATACAGGAACGAACATAGGGTACCTTTAATCCCGAAAAAGGGTACTGTGACCAAAGGAAATCACAATAGCGTTCTTATCACGTGTCGTTTCGAATTGAAATGACAGGACAAGGGTAAATTTTTTCAGCGACTTCGTATGGTTGGGTCCGCGTACTGAAACTTACGCGGACGAAGTCGCGGGCAAAAGCTAGTATAGATTCATAATGTGGCCTAGGTATTAATGTCCCGCTGAAGGGCAAAGCCCTCTTTACATACAGAGAAGACATAAGCGTTGATCACCATATTTGCTTAAGGCAGATTGGCGATTTTAGATTTTCATTTATTATTAATATTAAGTTCAGATTTCCTAACAATGTTTCCTTCACCAATATCGATTTGGCATACAAACCTAAGTCAAAGTAAAATCATTTATTTCAAGCACATTAAAAGGCGCTTTTGAACGTTATATACAAAATTAATATTGAATCTAGTTGCCCATTCCGAAGGGTAGTTTCGTATGGAGAAGAATAGGCAAGAAACTCTTTTTTTAAATCAATCCCAGAGTACCAGCCAAAGCATTCACAAAAGGGATTACACTAATTACATTAATGTTCCTCGTATTATTGAGTGAACAGGCCATTATAACTTGCGTCCACAGACGGCTTATACACTCCGCCATATTGCTATCAATTGTACTTCGAGACAATAAGTGAAGTCGCAATAATAGTGGAAACTCTGTGAAGCAGCTCTCGATACAATCTGATTTGTAGTTCGTATTGGAATATAATGAAATTACTGTACTTATGAGTAGTTTATTGTCTTGTTTTTGTTATATTTGTCGGATATATAATCACTAACCGCCTCGTTGGTCTAGTCGTTGCAAAGCGCGACTGCTGAGCGTGACGTCTTGGGTTCGATTCCCAGTTCGGGCAGGGGTTTTAGGTGTTTCCATCAGGAATATCTCAGTAGCAGCCTCGGAGACTGGATTTGTGCCCGGTTGATGACGATAGGCTCGTCCCCTATTACATGGGATTAAAGATAACTGGCGATATGTGGGTGTATAACCTCTTGGTGATTACAGGCTTGATGTTATGTTTTTTTCAAATACGACCAGTAGCTTTTGAGCCTAGCGCTTTCAAACAAACGAACAAACTCAATCTTAAGCTTTAAAATATTAATAATAAAGTATCGATTTGCAATGTCAAAGCCCTATAATGTCCCATTGTTTTATATGTATTCATGCAGCAGTTAATTTCATTGCCACATGTTTCATGAGTAGGTCATAGTGGTAGGTTATAGTGACCTCACATAACTTCTGCGAAGCAGTATATTTCTCCCTTGTTTCCAATTAGCGGTGAGGTCGTTAGAGGTCGTGAAAATTATCTATTGACACAATATGGAGCGAGTCTGTGTTCGACACTGCTCGACACTGTGCTTCACTGTGCTTCATAGCGGCTTATCGTATGGGAGCAGGCGTTTTGATAAACATTCGTATACGAATTACGAATGGTTGCTGTTATTATATGTGGCGGCGATATTTGTAAGAGACGCGTGTGGCTGAGTGCTAAATTATGTTGTAAAGCGGGTTCATTTTGAGGATCATTTGTTTGAAGATGAGATTTCGAGGTAAGAATATAAATCTTGTAGGATATTGTAACATTAAACATGTTTCTGAATAATCTTTGTGTTTGTAACTAGAAACCACATACCTATCTTAAAAAAACTGAGTAAAATGCGATTTCATAACATAACATAACATCAAGCCTGTAATCCCCGAAGGGTTAAGCAGAGGTGTACCCAATAGTACACCCACATTTCGCCAGTTTTGTTTTTTTTAGTCCCATGTAAGGTAAAAGTAATGTAGGGGGCGAGCCTATTGCCATCAACCGGGCATAAATCCAGACTCCGAGGCTGCTACTGAGAAATTCCTGATGGAAAAACCCAATTACACTTTGCCCGACCTGGGAATCGAACCCAAGGCCTCATGCATAGCAGTCGCGCTTGCGATCACTAGCCATTCAAATGTAAAATATTGTCACAAACACGTAGGAACCGCGCGCGGTTGACTTTCGGTTCTTATTGACATGAGCATTTTCATATTCGTTCGGACGTAACCGTGCGGATACCGTTCGGTTTCTGGTACAGCTGAACATGCACAAAACCATCACATCATAAAGAACAGAATAGAATTTCAAAGAGCACTTCATTTACTTAGAATGTAAGTATAAAATCATGCTAGGGTAGTCTTGTAAAATATTAAAATTAAATTCTTCACTATAAATTATCAGCTGAAAATCTGTCACAGAACATTTTGTCTATTAATAATTTCGTAAGAAGCTTTTTAAACATTCTTAAGAGTGGTTCTTTAATATTATTCGATAATTTAAATTAATAAAAAAAACTTTAGGTGCTATAAAAATAAGACTTTTTTTAAACAGTTTCTCAGTTTTAATTTTCCTCCATTTACTGTAAAGTGCTTGTACATTGGCAGCTGTCTGTTCGAGTCCACTCGCACATCCGATCCATTTTCCTGTTTGCTCGCAGTTTGCAGTGAAAACATGTCTCTAAATGTTCCAACAATGTGCCACATACATTTCTTAGATGTATGTGGCACAAATGTATTGTACAAATAAAATGTAATGCAATGTATTGTGGACGTGTTTGCTGCGATAGCGGCGTGTTCCGCGTGTATCTGACGGAGATTGGTCGTGGTTTTGTTCTGGAATATGAGGAATAGTGCATCGGAATACCTAAGGGAACTTTATAAGCTACTCACTATGTCCCGCGCTTTCATCTGCGCTCAGTTACGTCTTTGATTACTGCTTTGCTTCTGTGGGTCGTAGCGTGATGTTATAAAATTATTATTATTTTGCTCTCGGAAATATTCTTTTTACTTTTCTTGTTAACAATGGGGATGACCACGGAACAAAAATAAAGCTTGCTTCATATTTCTTGATGATTGAAATTTGATTTTATTAAGGTAAAAAGATACTGCTCTCGATATAATGACCTAGAACCAAATATTCGCTTTACATTTTTTTGATCTCCCAAAATTCACAATACAATACCAGAAAATAAATGAGTTGAGATAATAATATAAACCCACACTCAAATGTTTATTTAGGTCAGATATCCCGCGCCAATAACTACTCACATTTAGTTATAGAAGGTTGCCGCCAATTTTTCAGACGCCATTTTGTGAAAATATGATATTTATAGTTATATTCTTTGGGGAAATTCGCACTTTCTCGTTCGTTTTTATCATCTTCAGTTTCGCCTTGGGGTGGGATCGTGAAGGTGGAATTAATATAGGATCGAAATATACAAGATACATTTTTACTCTGTTTTTGTTAAGGATTGAGCAATCTTTTTGATAGAATGTGCTTTGAAAAATATTTTTGGGGTGCGAAAGGTTTAGTACGAGCGCTCAGAATTTACGTTATGTAAATTCGATAGATTTTGAAATTGGAAATAATAATATTACGTTTGATGGTTTTATTCAAAGATTTTTTTATCAATGGGAGATACTAATTTTTGCTATCATCTAAAATTAAACCAAAATAATTTCCTTTAATAGTCCTTTAGTTTTGTTCTTATGATTATAATTGTGTAAATACAGGATATAAAAGGACACAACCCATACTTAACCATACTAGGTACTTAAAAACTATGTACATATCATTGAGCTTATTGTTGGGAAACGATTATTATTTTAGGTGTGGAAAAGTGTCGCAATTATTTTTTAGTTCTATACTACCCGTTGCTGAGCTTTAAGTGAGTTATTTCAAATTCGTTTATCTTCGCAAACGGATATTGCTTAGTTTTTCTCAATTTACTATTAGCTTACACTAATCTAGTTGCATTCTCCCTGATTAAAGAAATAGTAGGTACACCCATAAAAACACTACTAAAGTGTCAATACGAGTATGTATTTTCTTACAAAATTCATCCTCATCAAAACCATACACTAACTAATAAGCGGAACGAAATAGCGAACGTTCGCGAATATCCTCGTTGTAATACCCAGCCTGCATCGTCGAAAACGTGTTAATATTGATTTAACGAAGTTAAGCCCATCTGCGGGTACTGCCTATATACCTATGTGAACTGCGAAACACGGAGTAGTTAGTAAATAGAGTAACTGTTCTGTAGTTGCACTAGTGGGGAGTATAAGCGAAGTTTATAGACCTCTTCAGTGTGATGAAATATCTTGCTATATTAGACTAGCTCTTATTATATTAGACTTGGTTAAAAATACTTGTTTTTTGATAAAATAAAACTAATAGAAAAATATTATAAACAGTTTTGTTTTATATTGTCAGTATTCGCACACCATTTGTGACAGTAATGTTGTTATGTGCAAGAATTCTGTTGCTCTTTCAGTATATAGTGCTCTTTCGTTTTGTTTTTAGCTTGACCTTTATAATATCAAAAAAGAAAGAAAATCTCTTCATTCACGTGAAAGTGACGCACATAATATATAAAAAATCAAGTCAAGTGGGTATCTATATCAACAGGTAGAGATCATTTTTTATCGGTAACCTAACGGAAATTGAGTGTTTTCTTTCACACCACACACGATTATTTATTCATTGATTTCACAAAATTTAAAGGCGGAAGCAATTGATGGCTTTTCAAGATTGCCAGTACATTTGCGAATCTTTCATGCTAGTCATGCTACATTGTTACTCCATTTACTTGTTACTCAGTGGCTCGTCCGAACTACACACGTAAGCTTGTTTGTAATGCTCGGGATCTGTTTACTGGACTGTTTATGTAGCGGCACGCGTGTTTGTTTGTATGTGCACATACTGGAAAATAGTATGTTGGCTCATAGACAAATACCTATATTGTATTTCTGCGAGATGAAAATCTGCACTATTGCTTAAGGATTTCCCCTGCGACTGCTATAATTATCTTGTGTATGAAATTTTCTTAATTGAATTGGTTTTAGCAGGTGAATTGCTGACAATCAACTATATAGCCAGTTTATTGCTGCATGAAATGTCTCGTTGCGATAGAAAGAAAATGACTAACTAATATTAAAGAGAATGCGATAGGATGTCGCGCTTATTTTGATTACCTAACAATCTTATGCTGAGCTGCCAAGAGCAAAAAACATAAGAAAATTGAAAATTCACAGGCTAATCACGCGCTTATAAAGCTACACACTACATAATGCACACACACATGTAAAAAAATGTATGTATTGGGTGATTTATGTATGTGTGTGTATGTACATATACGTTACCGATACGGAAACCTGATTCGGAAACCGGACGTGTGCGGCCTGCTTTAAAAGTTAAACAATAATACCGTACACCTGTATACAATGCATGGATGTTGCATATGTTATAACTATTGGTACAATGTTTAAACTTTTGAACAAAGAATTCGCTGCTTAGTTCGCAATTCAAAATACAAAATAAAGAATACAAGTTTGAAAACTGTTGCAGCTTATCATCGTTCTGGCACCTAACTATAACATTTTATTACGCAACCCTACATAACTTTACATAATACGCAGCGACAGGATTTTATTTTTATTTAGGTCGTAACATAATATGACGTGTCTGGAGCAAGGGAAACGTACGCATTCTGCCTCTATGCCCCGGATCAAGGGAAGATTGAATTTACGTGTACTCTTTGTATACCATAGACAATATGTATGTCGCGTAATGTAATGTATCGACCTCTTTTTATTGGTGTTTCTGCTTTCATTGCGATAAATTGATTTATGATATTGATTTTTTGGTTTATTTACGTTCAATATGTTTATGTAAATACGAGTAAGTACTCTTCAGTAATATAATAGGTTTGTGGAAGAGAAATTACAATTTATCCAATAACGCGTAGGTACCGCAATATTCCCCAGGCCGATTTAAAATGGCTACCGTAGGCGCGGGCTTGCGGACGGCGAGTGATAGGTAGCTCGCCGTCCGATCAAGGACCAGGGGGGACGTCGGGTCGACAACGGGTTTTGTTCCAGGCGCGCCTCAACGAGCTGTCAGCAGCACTGGGACGGGGCCCCAACAGAGTCAAACGCCTGCCGGGGTCGCGGGACGTCTTAATAGGATACCGTGGCCCCAGAACGTAAAGGGCAACAGAAGGAACAGGGTGGTTTTTTAGTCGGTAAAAATCTGACTGTCCCTTCCGCCCCACCTAGGGCTGAAGGACTCATTTGATGATTTTTACCACGTCAAAAAATAATAAGGCTGAATTCAGATAATGTTTGATAAATCCACCCTAAAAGGAAATTTGCACCCATGCGAAGCCAGGGCGGTTCTCTAGTCTTATAATAACATTAATATTGTATTTTGCGTTAAAAATAATACCAAGAATTATAAGTGTAAGACAAGAACGGAAATAAAACAACTACGAAGTAAAGTAAACAAAAAAAAATGGGTTCGTGCAATAAATAGCTTATATTAGCATAACGTTATCTTTAATCGCTTATACTTTACAGCAATACGTTTGTATTTCTTTACTTACGTGAAGTACCTAATATATAAATAATTTTCCCTTTTTCATTAACTTATAGTGAGTTTACGTTTTATTATGTACTAGAGACCCGTCCCGGCTACGCCTGGTTGCAAAGTAAACACTATCTGTAAGCATAAACCTGATTCTTGAATCATTCTATCTATTAACGAAAATTGAATTAATATCCGTTGCGTATTTCAAAAGATCTCAGAGTACAGACTGCGAAAAGTATCAATGAAAGACATCCATCGGTTTCTAAGAAAACTTCAACCATATATTATCCTTCAGACATATATCTTTTGTTGACTGTACCTACCAGAGGTATATAATATTAACCGTCCTATATTATTTAAGTACGTCAATGAAATACAGATACATTGAAAGAGCAATACTCTGATAGCCTTCGAAGCACTCCAAACTAAACGATACGTGCAGGCGTCATAAAATGAGAGTATCCTTACATTGCTACATGTACTACTGTTTTTATGATCTCCGGAATCTCTTTACTGAACACCAACTATATCTGTGAGACTAGCATAGTCACCCTGTCGATGGCCGCATCGAATAAACGTGCAAGTCAAAAATGACAACTTTACAGGAGAAAATAAAAACGTTAAATCCTTAATAACGTAGGGTTCCTTGTCAGCAGATCTATACAATGTATTAATTAATTAACTTTAGACTAGAATGTATAAAAAAAAATTAAAGGGTACGAGAGTGGGCACAATCTATGGGCCCGTAGAGCCCAAGATTGGTTTCCCGATACGACAAGACGGGGACGCGGCAGACCAAGAAGGAGATGGCGGGACGACTTGGTGGGCTTCCTTGAGAATTGGCAAGACTAAGCGCAAAATCGCGAGAAATGGAAGGAATGGAGGGAGGCCTTTGCCCAGCAGTGGGACAGTACAGGCTAGTTATAATAATAATGGGAGAATGGGCAAAAGAACCGAAAACACCAAAAAAAAGTATGCAATGGTGCAATCTTGCACGTTTATTCGATGCGCCCATCGCTGTGTGCACTGCAGATTCGAAGGGTAATGCTTCTAACGAAAAACGTTTAAAATCTACAATCTCATCTCCGCAACCAAAAAATTTTGTACTCTAAGAGGTATTTTTGAGATTAGATTGTTATCTTTCCTAAAAGTTAGTACAATAGCGGGAATCGAATCCAAGACACGCATCCCAGCAGTTAATCATCAAAGTGCATAGCGATCTACAGCGCAAGTGTCTTTAAACCACGAATTATTTTCGAAGTTACTCAGAATTTTAATATCAAAAAGTTTATATCATAAACAAGTTTTCCTTTAAGGCTTCTAGCAGTAATCCTCCACTCTTTCCTGAACAAGAAATCTCTTGAACTTTAATAAATTCACAACAAAATTAATCTAAATCCCAACAAGAATGTTTACGTAGCATTACTCGAGAAAATTGCCAAGTATAGCGCGTTTTTCACAGAGAATATTAAACAGTTTGTTAATTAAAAATAGTTTTATCGCGACCGGACGGCGCAGTCCGGCTGGCGCGCCGGCATCCGGCACGGCACGCGGAAGAGGAACTTATGAATTTGAAAAACTGTTACGGTACCAAATATGTTATTATGAATTTGTTATAACGGTTGGAATTGCATCGTTATGGAAACTTTTATCATGGATTCATAAAATTATCTATGTATCTATACTTCCATCCTAATATTATAAATGCGAAAGTAACTCTGTCTGTCTATCTTTTACGCTCTCACAAGTACACCACTAAACCGATTTTAATGAAATTTAGAACGTGGTGAATTTGGACCCCAAGAAAGGACATGGGCTACTTTTTATTCCGCGACTTCGTCTGCATCCGCGATAACCGACACAGGAGTGTCTCTTTGGACGTCGCCCCCAACGGGGTCAGCGCCTGCCGGGGTTGCGTGACGTCTTAACAGGATACCGTAGCCCCGGAACATAAAGGGCAACAGAAGGAACAGGGTGGTTTTTTAGTCAGTAAAAGTCTGACAGTCCCTTCCGCCCCACCCAGGGCGGAGTCATTTGATGAATTTTACCACCTTAAAAAAAAAGTTGAAAGAATCTTTTCCAGTCTAACAATGAATTTCTTTTGTCATTGTTTACTGAACAAAGAGTACCTCTTATATATATCCACTACGTACACACTGATAGGGACGATTAAAAACAGCATAGAAATATTGCTTGATTGATTTGATAGTCTCCTATAAAACACAATCGCCATACTAGGCATAGCTATTGTTAATAGATACAATATTTACACACCACCACATAATTTCATAAACAGCACATTTATTATACCTACACGTGTACGAAGCGGTATAAAGTTATTTACATTAAGATTAAACGCCTTATCTCGTTACCCACTTTTATACACTTTTTAAATATGGCCGTTCCACTGTCAGCTTTAATGCGTTATCAGACTACATAATACCAGAGTAATGGCTACGTACTGGGAGAATTATGTGCTACGCCGTGCTACGAGCGGTCGTAGGGTGCTACGAGACTACGGCGTAGTAATTAAGCCGGGTTTTATTGAGGAAGTAATCTTCGGATAGCATTTTCTTGTGCTCTTTTCTCGTTTAGCTTTAGTTGTGGACGTGTTTTCGTACCTTTTAAATGGCGCAGTTTGCACTGAGTTTAAGAAGAATGTACGGCGTTAATGTCAATTACGTGTAAGCTGGATAACGTTATGTTGCTTTAGAATAGGATTAAACTTTATTTTATTTCTTGTCTAATCATTTTACGTTATCACTTTAAAATCTCCGGTTTATACCGGTAGGTATTTAAGGGGTGTCTGGTGTATATAAGGGAATATGGGTGGCGTATCATGTTACAATGTAACCTAGCTAGGACGCTAAAGCCAGTCTTGAATTTGCTATTTGTCAAAACTATCTCTTGTTACTGTAACAAACTGCACCACACTTTTGAAATAAATAAAGTATATGAATGGATTTATCAAAATCTATTACTTTTAGACTTAAGTATGTATCTTGCTTATCAACACTTCTACACCAATATTATAAAGAAAAAAAATTGTATTTTTGTTTGTAACGGATAAACTCAAAAACTACTGGACCGATTTAAAAAATTATTTCACCATTAGAAAGCTACGTTATCTGCGTGTAACATAGGTTATACTTCTTTGCGCGGACGAAGTCACGGGCAAAAGCTAGTGTGTAAGAAGTTTCATTAAAATCGGTTAATTCAATTTGAAAAATAAAGACTTGAAAGTTTGTTTGTAATGCTGTTAGGCGTGGCGTTTATGCCCTTGCCTGAACTAAAAATTCAGTAATACAATATTTACTATGTTCTACTTACCAGCAACAGGTTCCAGCAACCCCTCAGGATCGGAAGCCTCGTCGGCGGCGGCGGAGGCCAGCACCGCGGCCACCATCAGCCACCACACCCGACACATTGTACCTGCAAGGATAGCTACTGTCAGAATAGAGTTAGGTGACAAACACACATATAGAACACATAAGTTTTAAGATATAATAATTTTCGTATAAGTTTTTTTTTTTATAAAAGCGTGTTACATTAGGACGTCAGGAGAAACGAAGATGTAACACGCTTTTATTTCAAAAATCAAATATTCCTATACTTTTTTTCTGTCTTGTAATGAGCTGTAAGTTTTCCTAATAAATATGTACTTAAAAAGTCCCTATGTATAAGAATTTTCTAAAGAAATATCTCACATACATATGTGGTGTTTGGGTTAAAGATTAGAAGAGTAACTTTGCCCTCTCGCGACAGGGATTTGTAGAAAATTAAACTCCCGTCAGCGAGATTTAAACCCACGACGCGGCGACGTTCTTATTTTAAATATTTCTTTCAAATATTACTTTGAATGTGTATAACGTCCTCAAATCTTGAATGAAATAAAATAATATTATTCTTACGTACAATTTATAAGGGGTTAGATGTTTATTTCTATGTAGGTATTTATTTAATTTAAAATTTAAGTTATCGATAAGGGTCTTTTTTTTAAACTTCTAAAATCTATAACTTTGCACAACACTATATTAATGGGTAATAGTAAAATTACTAGTCGCGATGTAAAATTTACAAAAGAGAAGAGGAAGCTTAAAGGGCATCAGAATTTAAATGATTAATTCTAATGTAAATGAATGTTTATGATTATTTCTTACTCTTGAACGTTTTCAATAATAAATTGATCATTTGATTGAAACCACAACAGTTAATATTTCCGTATTTTTTGTTCATATAATTCTATAACATATTTCAATAATATAATTAATATTACATTATTTGAAGGAAATACATTTTATGTTATTTGTTCTACAAGACACAAAGGTTTAAATCCACAATATTTAATATATTTTATCTCCAGTTTAAAGTCATTTCTGTAAATAATATATCTGAATTAAACAGCGCGTAAAATTGGGTACTTTCCTTCATCAGAAAATGTAATTTTCCGCCCAAAAGTTTTACATGTATTCGGTCGAGCCAGTCACAGATGGTTTTAGGTACAATTATTAACACATTTACACAGTAACTCGCAAATAACTTAATCAAACGTTGTAACTTTAACTTCAACTTAACCGAGGGTGTAAAGTTATGTGCAGTGACAGCCGCCGACGCCATTTTGGTTACCATTAGGGTTGACCCCACCATAAATCTTACGAACCTAATTAAATAGGTAAACTTTAATTGTTTTAATGTTACACAACAATATACTCTTAAAACGGGTGCGCTCTATGTGGATTTAATTTAATTTAATAACAATTAAGAAGATAATTATAATCTAACAATACAGATGTTTCAAATTACTCTCATAATAAACAAGCAACTACTGTAAGTAGTAAGTAACTAGTGAAAACGGTACGAGAATTCTATATAATGATATTTATATGACAATAGTAATTATTTATTCATCTTTATTTTGTATAGAAATAAATAATGATAAGAAAAGAAAGAAAATAAATTTATTTGTCACGGCCTGGTAATCAAACTGCCTAGCCGTTTTAGACTATGTTGGGGTCGGCTTCCAGTCTAACTGGATGCAGTTGAATACCAGTATTTTACATGGAGCGACTGCCTATCTGACCTCCACAATCCAGTAACTGGAAAATACGATACGCCTTGGTAAGACTGGTTGTCAGACTATCGGGCTTCTGACGACCCGTAACGACTGTCAAAGAGCCTTTGTGATATACAAAATACAAAACCATAAAAAATAATATTTAAAATACAAAAAATAAAACAATATTGTGAGCTCAATGCTAGAAGGAGTAACATCGAATTCTGTTATCGTTTTGAAGAGGCCGTAAAACTTAATTAAGATTCTGATTTTCGAATTCTTAATCTGCAGCCTACAACGAGCGCGATAACGTCAAAGTATTTCATTTGAGACAATTTTCAATTTGAAATACGACTGTCTATTAATTTTGTACGACATGTACTAATAATATCACCCATTGATAAAAGTAAAGCCTTTTTTAACTTAATAAATATTGTGTGCGAAATGGGTATTTTTAAATTTAAATCTTTCGCGATCTCGGGCTACCAATTCACTTCGAGCACAGTAAAATAAAAAGTTCATATATTGCTTCCATTTATATCTGCTGAAAGTTGGTAACAACTGTCCGATACCAACTGGCAAAAAACAACAGCAAAATACACCACCATACATCTGTGTAATCAAATCGAAAAACTAGGATTCAAAAGCTCGTCTGTTGTTTTGATTACTTTTCCCTCCGTTAAAACTAAATGCAATTCCGATGTAAAGTCAGTTTGCTTTGAACGGGTTCACGGTTTTTATGTTACAACGTACAGAATTAAAAAGAAAAACAAGAGAATCTTTAATGCAACGACTAGCCTGCAGATGGCGTACGTGTAGCATGAAAATAAGCATAGAGGGAGCGCAGCAGATGTCATGTGTTACAATTCCGGAGTGGAGCGACGTAAGTTGAATGTAACTCTTTTAACGTTAGCCTACTTTCAAACAACGTCTCTCATTGTGTCAGGAGGGCGGGGGAAGGGGTGAGGACTCAAAGGGAGGTCACCTTTTATGTCCCAAGATGAGTCGCTTTCATCCGCCCCATGGTTTTACACAAAAATGTTTGGATGTAAATACGTAATCGGCGAATTCCTGAAAGATCCCTAGTGATTTCAGAAGAACGGACTTGCTCAATTTTCTCGTAAATTGACGTCGTTTGTTATCTAATATCGGATTTCTTATTGTTTTCTAAGTATTCAACGTATTTTGTTATTCAAATCGTTTATTCAGTTTCAGTTTGCCATTTGAACTTTGTAATAGCATCGCTGCATTAAGTAGGTTTCTTAATTAAACAATCGTTCAAGGCAATAGAGTACCTAGCTTGTTCTAACTGCCTGCTCATTATTACGAACTGTGTGCAGCCGCAACCGACTGTGTAGCTAAATCGAATTCAGTTCCAGATGGGAAGCTGCGGTGTTCTTGTATTCTCTGCATAGTAATATAGGAAATTGACTAGCCTATTTGCATATTCAATGAATATAGCAGCATTTCCTCATTCATCATGTACCCTAAAATTCACAAAATTGGTCGTGTTTAAAATGCAAGGGGCGCAAAATTTATAATTTATGAGGTAAAAAAGCGACGCCGATGCGGCAGACGTCCGCGCCTCCCCAAGCGACCATACCAACTCACTGACTCGGCGAAATTTTCAATTCAACAGTTTTTCTAGCGTTCATTAAGTCGCTGTGATGAATTCATCTTGTACAGGCGAGCCTGTAGTGTTTTTGTAGCAAAAAGCAACGAGCGAATCCGCCTCAGAATACGCCTTAATTCTTGCTCCGATTAATTTTTAGTCGTGTTTACTGTTTCGTTACCAGACGGTAAATACAGGCTTTAATGGATGAGAAATCTTTATTTACCCGCCAGTATTTAAGTTTAAGTACCCAAATAATCTACGCTAAAGCTATTTTCGTCGCCTTTTGTAAAGTCAGACTTTTAGAGGGATATTATCGCTCAGTAGAGTTTTAGGGGCCGTTGCCAAGTGAAGTCTTTTCTCCACCAGACCGTTCCATTAAACTTGCAAATGCTTTCCATACTAAAGGACATCATGAAAGCAGCTAACGGAAATAGGTGACGAAAATGAAAAGGATGGCAGATAGCTCTTGCTCGCTTTTCTCTCATTTTTGTTTACCTCTATGGCAGAAAATGCATCTTTTTTTTTGCTGCCACGCGAGACTCACGAACAATTGCTCTGAATATAAATTATAACTGTTGTTCGGAGTACGTTAAAAAGAAAATGTACCGAGCTTGTTTAAAAAGGAAGGTTTACATTTGTTTATCTTTGTTTAAGTTTATTCTCGGGAGCTCGAACACAGCTTAAAAAGATTTGTATTTTGCGATTTGAATGTTTGAAACTTGTATTGAAGTTTTTTATAGGTCAATCTATACTAATATAATAAAGCTGAAGAGATTTTTGTTAGTTTGTTTAAAAGCTTTTTGTTTGTTCAAATCACTGAAACTACCAGTGCTATTGGAAAAAATCCGACTTTATCAATGATAGCTAGATTCATAAGGTCTCTTCTAAATATGTAAAAGTCTAGTGGTCGCAAGCGCGACTGCTATGTGAGGTCTTGGGTTCGATTCCCAGGTCGGGCAAAGTGTTATTGGGTTTTTCCAACAGGAATTTCTCAGTAGCAGCCTCGAAGTCTGGATTTGTGCCCGGTCGGTGGCAATAGGCTCGCCCCCTATTACATGGGACTAAAAACATAACTGGCGAAATGTGGGTGAACTAATAGGTACACCTCTGCCTAACCCTTCGGGGATTACAGGCGTGATGTTATGTTATGTGTCCATAGAGATGTTGAAGCGTGATAGTAACAAATATACAGACTTTCACATTCATAATAATAGCAGTAGGTAGTTTATGGGAAATTGAAACCATATTTTGGCTTCAATAGCGACAAGGTCTCACATACAATTTAATTAATCTTTGTGAGTATGCATATCACTTCCCCATGCGTATATCGTGGTGTTTCAAACCACATCAAAGCCAGTACAGAAATTGCTTAACCATTTTGTACACTCGACTGGTTCTGCCACACAGCCTTTGTAAGTCGCACTGCACTTGCAAGGACCCGACAAAAACGAGAACTTTTCTCTTACTGGCGTACTTGCGGTTTTATTTTAAAATACCTCAGAACTTCCACAAAGAAGGTGAAAGTTTCTCTGTTTAATTAATGGGTTCTTTTCCTTTTTTCCTCTTTTATGTTTTTTAATAGACGGCAAGAAATGATTTATTTGAAATTAAAATGATTTATTTAGATTTTATAAGCATAACTACTCAACTAGCTCCCAGTTCCCAGCGACTGCGTTTTTTTTTCAGTCGTGTTAAGTTACGTTTTTGGTTACTACTCCGCTTCCATGAATCGTTGCGTGATGTTATATAGCCCACATTTCGCCAGTTATGTTTAAGTCCCATGTAATAGGAGGCGAGCCTATTGCTATCAACCGGGCACAAATTTAGACTCCGAGGCTGCTACTGAAAAAGTCCTGATGGAATAACCTAATAACATGCACAAACAATAACAAGTTCTATGCATTTTAATGAAAGGTACCTGGATTGGCATATAGACTTCTATTTTTCTCATACCATAAGATACTATCCGACGTTCAAAACGATCGAGACCGCTGGCAAAAGCTTCATAAAACCTTCAGTTATTATAAATATTCACTGTGTACAATAACCATTGACAGCAAATAAAGTCTCCAGAGACTAAAAATAAACTTGCCAACCTCAAACAAAAGCAAAAAATAGTTTATTCACAAAAAAGTTTCTTCTCACCGAACTCGATTCATTTATTATTATTACTATCGGCAAGTTTTATTATTTACGATGTAAACGGTACACGATGCGGGTAGGAGGCAATTATTAACAGTTTGATAAGGGTAGGACGTGGCCACACTGTCCCGACTAATGTAGGCGGTTGTGATATATCGCCGACCGTCATAATGACTTTCCACTTTGTTTTTTACTGTGATATATTGTTTATTGATGTTTGTTTAAACGGGTGTGTTTATTGGCCTTGAAAGAGGGATATTAAAACCTTTTTCGCACTTGGTCATATTTGTATTGGTCATCATCTGCCTAGCCTTTTCCCAACTATGTTGGGGTCGGCTTCCAGTCCCACCGGATGCAGCTGAGTACCAGTATTTTACATGGAGCGACTGCCTATCTGACCTCCACAACCCAGTAACTGGGTAACACGATACCCCTAGGTAAGACTGGTTGTCAGACTCTCAAGCTTCTGACGATTCGTAACGAGTGTCAAAGATCCAAGAATGACAGCCGGGACCAACAGCTCAACATGTATTTGTATTTTGTTGTATTTTGTTTGTGTTTTTTTTTTTTTGTTGTGTATTTATTGGTAAGTAGATTTAATTTTATAACTAACCTATCAGAGTTGCGGATTATGTTCGAAAGAGTTACTGCGGCAGTGGAACGCAAAGGGCATTAGGAGAATCATGAATAGGTTTTAGTCACTAAGAATCTGACACTCTCTTGTCATTTGATGATTTCTTAACCTTATAATAAACTTGGTATTTGAAATTTGAAAACAAGGATGGAACTGTGGATGTTTGTGGATGGAAGAAATATCTTTTCTGGGGGCAATTCTACTAACTTTTATGAACGATCGCAATCTACTTTCAGTCTCAATCTGTCAAAAGTACCAGTAATTTACAGTTTTTTTTTTATATTGATTGTCGATAAGGAGATTTTTATTAAGCAACCAGCATATCGATGTTTACCTAGTATTGTCAACTTTTAAAATTGGTTCCACTTTGCAAGTAATGCAGAGTAAATAAAGAAACAGCGACACTTTATAGACGCTTCTTCATAAGACGATCAGTGTCAATCTACAAAGTCGTGTCGAAACGCTTTGAAACTCTGTCAGCCCTTAGGCTGTGTATCCACACATTGAGTGACGTGCTTGTTTGCTTGATGCACGCGAGTTGCTGTCGCTATTAGCAATACCTATACTCCATCACAGTGCATACAAACCTAATACCCAATAAAAAAAGTAAATCTAAGTACATGCAGTTGGGATTTCAGATTTTTGTTTTACACTTTTTAGGAAGAGGCTAGCCAACTTAAAATCGCTATAAATTCTAAATGGTCATAAGAAATGAAAAATGATAAGAGAAACCTAAAGATTTTCAAATATCTTATCTTTGACACCTCATGTAGCAGAGTGCATCGACTTGCATGTTTTTCTTTTTTACAATATGGCGTTCATACGATGCCATATTAATTTTGATAACTGTTATGTATTTAGTGACACTCGCAAGATTAAGACAAATTGATTGACGATTTATTTATTTATATTATATTATTTATATAAAAGAAACATTGGCTAATGACATTACTCTTTGCGAAACGTAGTCGGTTATAAAGCAGGCAGCATAAAAATATAACATAACATCACGCCTGTAATCTCCAAAGGGTTAGGCAGAGGTGTACCCATTAGTGCACCCAATAAGGGGCGAGCTTATTGCCATCAACCGGGCACAAATCCAGACTCCGAGGCCGCTACTGAGAAATTCTTGATGCAAAAACCCAATACCACTTTGCCCGACCTGGGAATCGAACCCAAGACCTCATGCACAACAGTAGCGCTTGCGACCACTAGACCAACAAGGCAGCATAAAAATTGCTGTAAATGTTAAAATGTTTTTCCCAAATGATTTAATTAGAGGCACAT
Source organism: Hoplodrina ambigua (assembly GCA_949774945.1). Lineage (NCBI taxonomy): Eukaryota > Metazoa > Arthropoda > Insecta > Lepidoptera > Noctuidae > Hoplodrina > Hoplodrina ambigua. Next base: position 12,274,903 of record OX458974.1, on the reverse strand, counting down.
TTCACACGCGCTGTTGTTTTCGTTAGACGCGCGTCAGCTAATGTCAACGAACCCTTAGGTTCAGCGAATCTCGGCCAAGCATCTCTGCCAATTGTAACTACCCTCGACCTATTTGGCTTTGGTTCTTAAAATTAGCATCTGGGTTGTAATGTGTCTATAGCTGGTATAAAAATAATAACTTTATGAATGAATAATGTAGTTGAAAGTACATTTGTTCCAAGTTCGGATGTTAACTCGTTTTAAAAAGCATCCATATTATTGGAATGCTATTAAGGCGAAGATTTATAAACAATACGGGCCTGTTGGTCTAGTGGTTAGCGGCCCTGACTGCTAAGCCGGACGTCGTGGGTTCGATTCCCACCCAGGACAAACTTTGTGTGATGAGCATGATTGTTAGTTCTGTGTCTGGGTGTGATTTATCTATAATATGTATGTATTTATAAATTATATAAGTATGTATATCAGTAGTCTGGTTACCATAACACAAGCTCTGCTTAGCTTGGCATCAGATAGCCGTGTGTGAGTTGTCCCAAGATATTTATTTATTTATTTATTTAATACTCATTTTTTATTGCATTCCATGTGTACTTCTACATTATATTTTAGACAAAGTAAAAGAGATCAATATGGACCCTGTCGGGCACAGCGAAACTCCTGTAAAACCATAGTAATCCTGTAAATACATAGTAAATAAGACCGGGCTTAAAAGATTTATTCCGCCATTATTCCCATAATAAAATACGTTCGTAATAATCTCTGTTTTTCGTTCGCTCCTTCGAATCTCCGAGAACACTTATTCAATTTATTACACGCATCCTCATAACAAAGCCAAAAGCACTTTGCATATTTTGGAGTAAATCATATAAGATATACAGCTAAAACCAACCTACCAGCGCTCAGCTAAGATCGAAAATAAGATTGTACACAGATACAAAGAGGTATAAATATCTCTTTTTATATTTTGGTAATAAGTACAATATTTACAGATTTAATTATTAAAAAAACAATCAAAATAATAAAAAAAAACTAAATGGCATCAAAAATTCTATCGCATCGTCGTCAACTGGAAATGTCCCGAAAAGACTGGCCGCATTGCCACGTTGAATGGCAATGCTTAGCCTCTGGCCATGGTAATAACCAGCCCTTGAGTCACGGAACTTTTAACCAGCCGTTTGGACAACTCCTTGAAAAGGCTATGGGCACATGGACCCCGCGACCACCCCAAACGGTTTGAAAATATACATAGTTACCAGTAAGGTTACTATACTATACAATGAGATATATCATATCCAGTCTCCCAACGATGGAAATGTGGGGAGGGAGATGCAAAGAGGTAGTCTCAACCTCTCTCCACGATGCGGTGTCCCGATAATAATTTGGCACGGTATCAAATCAGCAGAACAACTTTAATTAAACAAGCATTAGGAAGTTTGTACAGATAACTCCGCTGTTTTGAACTGACCGCTATGTTTAAATACCTACAAAGGTACACTGACAGTAATTAATAATATTAATGGAACGTCGGTCTGCTGATTAAGGTAGGAAGATTTGATTTTGTTGTTTAATAGTTAAACGTTTTAACTGGCAGTTAAGGCGATTTCTCTAGTCGAGTTATATATTTGTCAATAAATATATGTAATCAAAAACAACGCTAAGAGATATTAGTACTGATATAGATATATTTCGATGAGATTGTGCGTTCGAAACCGAGCAAGTACCAATGTGAATTTTTCAATTTTTATATTTCAAAATTGATCTTGGACGTTATTGACATTGGTGAAGCAAAACATCGAGTGGAAATATGTAAGTAAGTCTGAAATTTCGAATCTTCTTATGGAATGCTTAGTCATTAATGCACTTGCATTATCTGTTATTGCCTTAGCTGTTTATTTACTTTTTAAATTAAATTGCATTTGTAAACATCCATCGGTTTCTAAGAAAACTTTAACAAATCCTGACGACCCTGCATTTCTATCTCTTTTGTTCATTGTATATAGCCTAGGCATAGTACCGTCCCCTCTTTATACGCGCATATTATCAAAGTGACAATGGAAATACGTAAAGGGAATAAGAAGCTGCATCCTCCTTTGTGCTAGTATGACAAAGTTTGTCGAGGGAATTGCTGAATATTCCCTTTATTCGTTGCATTGTGAAAGAGGTGTCCAATATTCAAGCTCCCGTTTCAAACGTGGTATATAAGGTTGATAATAATAAAACAATAAAAATACCAGCCTGATATTGTCCAATTGCAGGTCAAAGGGTCTTTTCATATGGAGAATGGAAGAGCATTGGTCTCCGTGATTGCTGAAGGTGGATTGGCGATTTCAGACATAGGTATGTAGCTTTTCAATGTAAAGAAATTATAAAAATAAAGAACACACTATGGCCAAGAGCTATCCAGTTACAAAAATAACAATGAACATGTACTTACGTACAAAAGCAGAAAAGTTGTCGCATTTATGACAAAAACTGTAAATACGAGATATTCTCACGCTTTTACACGAGCAGTCTGAGCGAATTTTCGTAAAATGATGTCCATTTAACTGAAAAGCGGGCATGTCACAGGTGCAGAGCAAAAATGGCGTTTATTTGAGATCTGCACTGCAACGTTGAATTTAATTTTGAAGCTTAGAATGTTACAAAATTAAACTTCAGCTGAGTTATGTTTGTTAAGAAAGTTTATCCAAGCTTATAGTAGTAATAACAGTGATAATAATCATCATTTCTAATTAAAGAATTAATATAAGTTAACAAACCCATTAACATAACATAAAACGCAGTAATTACCCATCACAAACGTGCCCTATAACAATCTCTTCAGTAATTGCGAGAATTCTCATTAAATTGAATCGTTAAAAATCTCTTGCTGGTTTTGTTAGTGATCTTGTGTGAGACAGTCCTTTTGTCCCAGCAATGTTTGCTTTAATTAAAATCTCTCGTCTGGCCTGGGACGTCGTAATTAATGAAACTTTAGATTATGTATAAAGGACAGTTGCGTTGCGTTGTGTTATGACAACTTTGTTTAGGTTCGGTCGCCATGATTGTTGAATAGGTTAGCTTATTCTAAAGTGTGGACAAGGCTTTAAGGTTTTAAAAAGAATGAAGAATAATGGCACGACGTGCAGTTATTGCTGAATTTCCTTTGTAACATCCACGTTCCATTTTTCTTACCCAATTTCCACCCTCCATTGGACATAAAGAAAGGAATTTTCTCGTGTTTAATTAAAAAGACGGTGATTAAGATCCGAAGTCTAACAAAGACAAAAGATAGAATGATGGATAAACGGTCGGAGGGCAAGCTAGTGAATTGAACAGGATGGAATTATGTTTGTATAAGGTTCGCTGTCTTAAAAATCTTGATTAATATCGCTTGTACTTCTCGGAAGAACAAGGAAAAAGTAATTGAGAAAAAGCTACAGAGCTTCTTCTGATAAAACGTCCACGTTCACGAGATTAATAGATACGAATAAATAACAATTTCTGACCGTAACCAACAATATTTTTGACTCTGTCGAAAAAAATATGATTACTCAGCCAATAAAAACGTCACTTCTGATATAACATAACAACAGATGGCGTAGAAGAAGCCGTTATCATAAATCTAGGACGAACTAACGACCTCTAGATAGGCTGTAGGGCGAACATTAGACCTAGCTACAAGGGTACAGAAGGGCCACAAAACTAATTTATATTTACTGCCACTGTTGTGGGAACAGGTTAATAACTTCGTTAGGTTGGTACTGCTGCGGACTTGTTTGTAGAACAAAGTACGGACTTCGGAGAAAATGTGTACGTGCTGGGAAGACGCTAAGAAATAAGGCTAAGTATATAAAGAAGGGGAATTTAAATATGTTTTTTTTTTTTATTAAGTTCGTATAAGTCTGCCTGTTGACGAAATGTTTGGTCGTGTTTTGGACGAAGTTTTTGGGAATGTTATGTGACTTACGATTATACTTACTACTTATGTATTCAAATCTTTTATTTAACTTCACTTGTACAAAATATTTCCTTTTTTTTTAATGTAGCTGGGCAAGATTTGTCCAGTTGTGTTTAACATAGCCAGATAGGGGAGCGAATCACGAAGGAAACAGCGGGATGGCTTGGAAGTCTATCTTTGGTATTGGTATGAAGTACTACCGAATTGAGACCAGAGGAAAATAGCCTAATAGTCGAATAATACGTAGAAGTATACTAAAAATATACCTCTCCAACCTAAATCAAAACTTCTCACAATAAAAACTCATGTTTCGAAATCAATTTCATATTTTATGCCATAAATCCGCTTCCCACTCCACACCGTTGGCGGATCGAATCAAAAATACATGAGTTGGTAAAGCAGGTGAATCCGAGATAGTTTGCTATCTAAATATAAAGTTACCGAAGTCGGTAAGTTGGCGGAGTAAAGTTATAGTCGAGTAAGTTGTCGCAGTTACTTCACTTGGCGCTTCCTTTGGAGACGGCCCGTAATTATCTGATGTTGACTGACTAGTTAAGCGCGAGTTAAGTTACTTGAGTAATTGCTTAGTGTTAAGGTTTAAGTAATTACGTATTTGATCAGTATTAGTAGGTGTTTGTTAGGATTAAAATTGTGTGACATGAAATGTACCGGTACGGAATTGATTCCATCGATAATATGGTAAGGATCTTTGAAGTTGGAGCAGCAATATTCTCGAATCCTTAATCGATTATGAGCTAAAATCTATTCACAAATAGAGTTGAAAATTCTATGAGAGATAAAGGTTTTTCGGGTAGTATGTCTTTTGGTTCAATTAATTAATTTGCAACTCTACTTCAGTTGCAGTTCATTATCAATTAAGTGTAAATAAAAGTATGCTAATCTGAAATATTCCGATTTTTTATTAAATAGTGTTAAATATCATCAATATAATATAATAAGAAAATTTGACGTGTGTTGGTTGGTTTTAGCAAAACTAAATACCAGTGTAAGTATTCGCACACAATATTGTAACAACAATGGATATACACTTACTAGTAGGTACCTAATTTTAGTTCATTCCTTCAAAACAAAAACCATAAGTTGCTGTAATACTGATGACGTTTTATTTGTAGAACAGCTATCAAGAAGCTCCCTACTTATAAAATTTACTTTCCAATCCCCCTTCCAATGAACTCTGCCAGTAGTTGTCGTGTTTAAGTTCATCGTTTTATTACTAAGTCTTATAAAGTTGTACCTTGTCCTCACTATGTTAATTTGGCAGCTACAGGCAAATACTAAGTTTATGAGCGTCCCGGCCCGAGTGCTTGGATGCAAACAAGGTTACTGGCCTAAGTTGAGTGTTATGACATTTTAAGTAAGACGTAATTTGACGTTTTAATGAGGCAGCTATTTTAAATCGGAACTTTACACAAAGATCACAATATTATGTGTAGAAAACGTGTGGGGGATGTTTTTGCCCTATCTGAGGTATAACGTAGGCACAATTTTTTTTAAAATAATAACTGAATGTACAGACTTTGTTGCTATGTGTTAGACTGCCTCGTTGGTCTAGTGGTCGCAAGCGCGACTGCTGTGCATGAGGTCTTGGGTTCGATTCCCAGGTCGGGCAAAGTGTTATTGGGTTTTTCTATCAGGAATTTCTCAGTAGCAGCCTCGGAGTCTGGATTTGTGCTCGGTTGATTGCAATAGGCTCGCCCCCTATTACATGGGATTAAAAACATATCTGGCGAAATGTTGGTGTACTAATGGGTACACCTCTGCCTAACCCTTCGGGGATTACAGGCGTGATGTTATGTTATGTTATGTTATATTTAAAATAATCATACATCTATCGTTACAATTATTGTGCACTAATATTGGTTTTTATTAATTATTTTGAATAATAACTACTTTGTTTGTTGTTTGTTTTTTTGATGAGACTGACATGTTTTACATCTGCAGAGCGTCCCGTAATGGCTTACTTTTTTAAATACACACATTTTACCTTTTCAGATATCTACACGTAATAATAAGATAAACAAATAGCGATGCTTTTGTCTTCAGAACCCTTGTTTCGCATTTCCCATTTGCCCTGGAAATGCAGCCAAGCATTTTGGTACATACGTTGTTCCAAGGTTTTGGCACAATATACAAAAATATAGCCAACTGCACGAGCCAAATTGTTCTAGTGTTAATATTTTTATAATGAGCCCAACATTTCCTTGTATGTTATTGTTATTTTATGAAATAGAAATTGAATAAGTCGAATGTTAATAAAAATGGGTGCTTTGAACAAACTGAAGGTTTTGAATCTTATATCTTTAGATAAAACATATTGTGTGTTAATTTGAGGCGTTAATAACATATATTTCTGACTATTTGTATGTCTAATACGATGTTAAGCTAAGTTAGTTACAAAAATAACAAAAAACTGCCTTGGTCTAGTGGTCGCAAAGCGGGACTGCTGAGCATAAGGTCTTGCGTTCGCTTCCCAGGCAGGGTAAGGTGTTATTTTGTTTTTCCATTTGGAATTTCTCAGTTGCAGCCTCGGTAGTGGCCAGTTTATGGCAATAGGCTCGCCCCCTATTACATGGGACTTGAACATAACAGGCGAAATGTGGGTGTAACCCTCTGCCTAACTCTTTGGGGATTAGATGCGTGATGTTATGTTATGTTAATACACAAAGAAAAATACTTTGCGCATTCGTAAGCAAATTGTTTTTGCTATTACCCATAAAAATATTTTCAACAACTCTAGAGAATCTCTATCATTGTTGACAATACCTCTATACCTCAAACCCACAAAAAATACCAGATAAACTTCGAGTATTATTCTAATAAACATAAATACAGCTACATTGCGTGTTACGTATCTTTATCAAAATACCTTTTACTCGTATAACCGTCAATAATGTACGTAATCGCGGAATCACCTTCAATATCTATTACGAAAAGAATCGATTCCGTCAGCACACTCGGGTAAGGTTCCGCCCTAGTCTGAGTATGGGAGTAAATATCTGACAGAGAACAAAGGTACATTCAAGCGCACTGCTATCTCGGCAGATGATCTGGGTATGTGTGTGTTGTTCACGTTAATGCAGTAATGCAGTAGTGAATATATAGGCAGAGCTGATCAGCAAATGGATATTCTCGTCGGCACTATGTCTATCGTCGATGGTAGAGAATAAAAAACTCATATGTATGCAGTAACTACAGCCGTTTTTTAGAGCAATTTTGTAAAATCATTGACATGTTTTTCAAGGTGTGAAACCAAAAAGATTAAATACTAGCATTCTTCATGCGACTTCGTCCGCGTGATTTTTCTTACGAATCCCTATTTTTTTTATAAGAAAATAAAGCACTCAGTGATCACGTAGCTTCTAAAGAATTTTCAAAATTGGTTCAGTACTTACTGAGATTACCCCGTACAAACTCACAAACTTTAACTCTTTATAATATTAGCATAGAGGTATAGATTTATTGCGAACTACTTGATAATTTTCCTACTTTACTGGATTGTTGATTGCACATCTAGCACGATTATATGAAGCTTGGTCTCTGTAAGATATTTACTCCTGCGCTGGGTGTCACTCAACACAACATTTTAATATTGCTCAATCGATAGCTCACGTCTTCGGGTCGCGATGCGAGGTTTAAGGGGTGTAATATATACGTATTTTCCTGTTTTATTCCCTCTGCAGAACGTGTAGGTAGTTTATGTTTTAAATTATTCGATTCATTTGCGAGAATTGAATAATGAACGTGCTAAAAGGTTTATGCCTTTATATTTTTTTCCTACCAAAAATTTTTCTGCGAAGAATAATCTTACATCTTCTATTCTTATATCAAGTAATCTTAACCAAATAATATTTGTTTTTCTGTGAATTAACCTAAAATAGTCAATAATAAACACGTTAATTAAAGTGAAACATAATATTGATTACAAATATTAATTACAATTTACATTTGGTTAGATCACCACATGAACGCCTCATTAATTAGCCCGTTCCCTTAATTAACCCTTTTCATACCAACAAGTATTTTAATATAATTAGCAAACACATAAGAGGCTTAAAACAAAAGTACCAGTTTTATTTCTTTGCTCGATTCCAAGGCAGTTCTGCAAAGATCGTAAATCCACCTGAAGAACATAAGAGGCTTCTATTCGAGCATTTCCGAGCGAAACTGGGACATATTTGAGGTGGAGCTCTATTCGAGGCAGTGACGGTTAAAGTGTGCTCGAGCCGCGTATGTGGAGGCAAAATTCCGTATAATGAACGGCGCAGTCGATGACTCTTGATTGTACAGGCTGTTGGCGCAACAATGACGTACTGACGCCATTTTGAAAAAGGATATACTGTTCCAGAATGTCTAGTTTTTGACTGGTGTATTTATATTTTAAAAATATAAAAGTAAGTATAAATAAGTATTTATTTTATCAGAAATATACGATGGAATACAGACAATTAATTATATAGATAACAAAGAGTATCAAAGTTTACATCGCGATTGATGTGTATGAAGTTAAAAAAGTAAACAAGACTGTGAGAAAAGTTATAATAGTCATAAAGTTATAATGATAAAAAAATATTTACGTGGGTTTTTAGGTGGCGTCGGGTGGTTACACATATCACGCACATAAAAGCAGATAGTTATAATTATTCTGGGCTTTTTAACACCAAAAACCTATACCACGTCTGTGTTTATGTTTACTAAATAACAAGAACATCATTTACCATCCCCAAAATATATGGTTATCACAGATCTAGCCTTACTTAACCAATAATTCCGCCGCCTCCTTTCTAGTCACGTTCTGAGGTCAAAAATAACACAGAGTACAAACACACAAACGTACCAAACTCCACAATAACCAGTGCGACAATAATTCCAAGCACTCAGTATTTAATGTGTACGAAATGTCGACAAAATGTAAATGTACCACTAGCAGCGCTCAAAACAGTAGTTTGAGCTATGTAAATAAATTCTTTATCTTTCCAGTATTTAGGGTTTTCACATCGAATTAAAAACTTGAATAAGCTTGGTTACTCGCTTGCTCAGTTAGGTAAGCACGAAAATCCATTTTGAGCCTGAAATAGACCTGTGACACGGAGTACCTAAATGCTTCAGAGATTCAATTTTAAGGCTAATAATTTTAAGTTAGATATTTTCCGTCTTAAGCCCCAACAGCCTTTATTTTGTGATGATAAAGTAATATTATAAAAAGGAAAGATTTGTATATTTCTATGTTTGTAACAAATTAGCTCAAAAACAACTGGACTGATTTCAAAAATTTTTTCACCATTAGTTACCTACTACATTATCCCTGGGTAACATAGGCTATGTTTATTACTAGAAAAAAAATAGGGATCCCTACTAAAACTGCAGTAGTGTAACCCAAGGCGTCAACAATCTGCCTGTAAAATTCATTAGGGAACTTTGTAAGACGAAATGTACACGGACGAAGTTGTCGGAAAAGTGCTAGTGGTAAATAAAACGAAGATTTCTACCATGAAAGATTAAACCAGACAAAAATCACAATCTAAAAAAAAACTCCTTCCTTTATTTATATATTTAGCCTCTTTCAATCTAAGATATAAAAGTCCCAACAAAGTCTAGCCGAATCCGAGCGTTTAGCAGCCCTAGCACGCCAGTTGGAAATAATTGCCGTTCCAAACAAAAGAATGTTACCGCGGCAAACCACGGAGACTTTTCACTTTGGGCATTTTAGTGCTACCCTTTTTTTTTTGTTCCTTTAATTTTTATGCGATAGCTTTACACGCGAATTTTGTGGCTTTATGTGTAGTCTGGGGCTTTTAGTTTACCGCAAATACCGATAGAGGGAACTGTTCTTTGAACTAGTTTGCGGTTTTTGTTTGTCGGATGGAGTTTAAGACTTTCATTTAGTTTGGTCTGGTTCAGGGATAAATAGGAAGTTTCAATAAATAAAGTACACATAGCTGTGTAGATGTACCTATACCTATTCTTCTTTAAATCGGCTCTGTACGTTAATGCATGTGCTCTTAAGTGCATGGTCAGTATACTCCCATTAATGCCATGCCATTTTTGCCATTTTTACCTTTAATTATCAACTATTTCGGGACTCCCGAAAGTCTCTTAGTAGTCGATTATTTTGTAATTTCCCATAAGTTTCAGAACTTGTTTTTTTTTTTCTCACTAGATTTTAGAAATATTATAAGAATTTTCTTCGACAAACAAAATTAATGAAAACTACTTGATTAATGTTCATTGTTACGGGTGTTTTATACGCTCTGTGAATTAAATCAATCGAAGACGTTAGGGGGTAATTCTGTAACTTTGAATTCGCATACTAATCTCAGTCTCGATGTGCATAAAAGAGTCAGTCAGTCTGCTAAAAATGCTTCCAGTTTACCTACATTTTTGTCAAAAATTGGTCCAGGGTGGGCAATTCCACAATTTTTTAGGGGCGATTGCATCTGTCAGAAACTTTAATTTGCCTGCATTACATGGACTGTCGTTGAGATGTGATAGCGACTAGATTTCTAACGTATTAGTCAAATTTCCCTTTACATTTTAAAAGTTTTTAATTACGAGAGCCTTCCGTTCAGTTTCAAGATCGTTTATACTACTACATTTGTTTTCACACCACTACCTCCACGAAAAGTCGATAACTTCGGTCTAGTTTCGCATTCAAGGTTAGGTTAGGTGTAAGTTTGTATAATAATTTGTAGGTGGTGGAAAAACTATGTAGGTGAAGTTTGGAAGTCTTGTTAAAGTCATATTATCGTGACTTGTAATCGTGTTAAGTGTGTGAATGTGTTAGTTTATATCTTTGGTAGTGATCAGCACTCGGGTCTAGGGTGTATTGTTTTATTGCCGTTGTTATCTGATTAAAGAGTTATGCTTTAACGATGTTATAGTGACGGTTGGTATTTTTGTTTATAAGTTATTAGTTATGTCAAAATTATAAAAGTGATCTAAAACATACAGCGTAATATTACTGACTTAAGTTATAGATTAAAAAAAAAGGCAGAGAGGAAAAATCACATAGGGTATCATAAAATTCGTCCAAAAATTCTGCCTTTTTTTTTAAATTGTACATATTTTACATTTACTTTAAGGTTTTATGTATAGGTTAATTATTGTGTATTTAATTGAAATAAAGTTATAGATTGCAAACTACAGATAGGGATGTAAAAAGACTAAAATGAAAGTCAAATGCTCTTGCCATCATTGTACCTTATATTGGAATGTCTTGGTTATTGAAGATAAAAGTTTTAACCTTTCCTCTTCATCTCATAGTTTATCCCGACATTTCCATTGAAGTCAAAATCAAAGTATTTACTTCAATTAGACCATTTACAGGCACTTTTGAATGGTCAAGGAGTCAGTTAGTTAGTCAAAAAATTGAAACTAGTTGCTCGTTCCAAAACGTAGATCGGCCACTATGGAAAAGAACGAGCAAGAAACTCCAGAAACACTCTTCAATCTCTCAACTCATCAATCAATTCAACTCACTATATACATAAAAAGAGGCACCTTCTGTACTTAAATCACTAAACCTGATACACGATAGTAGGTACATAACGCGAAGTCACACGAGGCAGACAAACAAAGTAAATGTTAGTAGCACGCGAACATTCCGCTGATGTGTTTACCCTTATATTGTACGATACACGCCTATATACTAGGTAGGATAGTGTTATTTACTTAGCTTTATAGTTACTGATATTGCTTGGTTTGTTTAATACAGTTGCTGTTTTCGCGTTGCTTTTTATTTTGGGAAGCAAAAAGTGGCTGTCCTTTTAGGCGATTAACACACGGCACCGCGGACCGACGCGGTCGGGCGGTGTACGTGTGATCCGCTTCACCGCCAATCGCGGCGGTGCGCGGTGCCGTGTGTTAATAGCCATAAGGTCGTTTTTAGGACTCCGTACCCAAACGCTGTCTGGCCGTCTGTCTATGATAGGGCTGTCTCGTACTTGTACCTACTTAAAATTTTCACAATGTTTTTTTATGCCTGTGGCCGCTATAACAACAAATAATAAAAATAAAGTAGAGCTAGAAAAGTTTTTTTTTGAACATGTAGAATTCGAAACTACCATCGCGCCGCCCGCGAGCCGCCACCTTATTACCCGTCAATCTTGTTATTATAAAAAATGCGCTTTGCGACCACTAGACGAACGAGGTAGTCAATCTAGGTCACACAGCCCACACCCCCCTTAAATCACTCAATCTAGATAAAAACTTCAAAATAATTACGATAAACAAAACAAAACTTGAGGCAAGCAACTGACAAAGCAAGACGAAACTTTAATATAACACAATAGGGACAACTTATCAATTTCTCCAGCTTTCTTGACAAAGGGATAGTAGGCAGACATTAGTTTAACTTGTATAATGGTACAAGAACCCAGTGGCGCCAGGCTTACGTCATCTAGCATGGATAATTTTAAGGATAGATAGAGGAATATGTCGTTAAGAAGATATGCATACTTACTTAACAATGTTGTGTAAAACATCTACCGTCTTATTACAAAACAAAGTCTTTGCTTGAACTAGGGTTAAACCTTCGAGCCAGTTTTTGAATTTTGAACTTTATTGTGAATAAAGTTTGTAAAAAAAAATTGGCTCATTGGTTTAAACCTGGTTTGAGCAAAGACTTCGTTTTACAAAAAAAGGCCTTTAGACTTCTGTACTTATAATACACGGTTACTTTTAGGTCGTCCTGGAACCGAAAGCCATAAACTCGATCATCAAACTCGAAACGATTGGGACATTTTTTTCAAAAAGTAACAATAAAAAAAATCAGCTGTTCAGGAGGCCTACAGCCACCTCTTACAACAATCTTATTTTAATATTACTTTGTAATTTCTGTTGTTGGATTTTCAACTCTCAGCGCTTAGCCGAGCGTTGAAATTCCAACTGTGCCGAAGACAAAGTAATATTAAAATAAGATTGTTTTAAGAGTTGGTGGTAGGCCCCCTGTACATTTATGTTTGTCTAACTCGTCAAAGTGTATTGAACAGCTGTTTTTTTTATAATAAAACTGAAGAGTGTTTCCGTTTGTGTGTGTGTGTGTGTTTGTTTATGCTCCTTCTGTTTTATACAGCCTCTGAATACACACTGTTCACTGGATATTATTTAAAGATCCAGCCAAGTGTGAGACGAACTCGTACAAAAGGGGTTTTTTTCGTGTGTTACAGAAGTCATCGCAATACACACTCTGTTTAAATTTCAAGTGTCTACTTACGTTTCATAAGATACAGTCCGTGACAGACGAATGGATAAGCAGCAGGGCCTTAGTAATATGGTTTGGTGGTGTAGTTTGGTTTGATTGGTATGATTATGTTTGTAGTCACTAAGGACGTAGGCAAAATATTGTTCGTGCTGACAATAGTTTTTCCGTTTGGCACACTGAGTACAGAACCCTAAAAATACATAAACTCACGCCTTTTTCCCATGGGGGTACGCAGAAACTACAGAACGCCACCTGCTACGATCCTTACATACTCCATTCGCCTCATCTACGTTCATACATCTCGTCATACAAGCACGCCGGTTACGAGTACTCCGCACCTGACCTTTCTGAACCCTAAAAATGTAACAGAATTTATCTGCCAAGTTATTCAATTGGAACTTATTTGGTGAACAGGGCGCCTACCGCCATCTCTTATAACAATATTATTTTAATATTACTTTGTGATTTCTGTTGTTGCATTTTCAACTTTCTGCGCTGATCCGAGCGTTGAAAATGCAACAGTGTGGAAGGCAAAGTAATATTAGAATAATATTGTTTTAAGAGCTTGTGGTTGGCCCCCTGGCCCTAAATCCATTGTACTGCTTTCCGTAGTAAACTTACGACTTAGACAACCCTATCTAAGTATACCCATTCCCGGTATAAAAATTCTTTATGTCTCGGATGTTATCGGTACAATTTATTCGGTACTAACTTGTTACTGCTGCCTTGAGCGTTGCATGGATACTGGTACTAAACTGACACTTTGCTCTTTATCTTCAGTGACAAGGATAAAGACTTTTTTAAATGAAATACTAGCAATTTAGTGCAGGGAAAATAGGTATAATTTTTGCAGAAAAAAAAAGGTCTTTTGTAGTTTTTCTTTTTTTTATCATGCATTTAGGTATAAATTTTAAAAACCTTCGACACAGACAATATTGGGACAGATCTGTGTAAGATGCTTACATCCATAAATCAACAACAAAGGAGCTGATAATTTAGAAAGATTTCCTTGAATTAGAGCTTTGTTTTTTTCTGAAGGTTTTTTTTGTTTCTTTTTTAAGGATGGGAAATTATCAAATGACTTTTTCCACTCTAGGCGGAGCGGAAGGGAATGTCAGACTCTTACTGACTAATACTGACCATCCGTGTTTCTCTTAATGTCTTTTGCGTTCCAGGGCTGCGGTGACTCTTTCAAACAAATTCCGCAACCTTGGCAGTTAAATTTAAGCTATACTATCTTAATACATAAAAAAAAAAAACAAAAAAAAATCGGTTCAGCTGTTCCAGAGCTACGATTTTACAGACAGACACACAGGTTCACACGTTAAACTTATAACACCCCTTTGTTTTCGACAGTGGCAAAACCCTACATATATCGCTTCGGTAACATGAAACTATGTGAGCTAATGAATTTGTTGAAACCGGAGCCACATCTGCACGTAATTATTTTAAAAGGGGCTTTGTTCAATGGGTTTTTGTTAGACCCGATAGGGCTGAAATACATTAACTTGATTACTCTATGCCATTATTTGAAATTCTATATGTTTTGTAACCTTTTAGCGCTGTGGTTCTTAACCTTTTAGCGCTAAGACCCCAATTGTCAAATTTTTTATCTTGCCATGGACCACGAAATGCTTGGCGGGAATATATATACCCTAAGGTAGACTGGTAGAAAATGCCCAAGGCATCAAGTTCGCCTTTGCACAATGTATTTTTTTGCATGTGCATAAAGTTTAAATAAATAAATAAATATTTGAATCGTGCCGAGCCGTAGTTATATGTTTTGTGCCCTTGAGAACCTCAAGAATGGACATAGGCTACTTTTTATTCCGCGACTTCGTCTGCGTCTGCGATAGGCGACATTTATGCGGGCATTGCAATATATGACAAAGTACATAAAAATAACAGTAAACTCCGTGTGAAATGTTTGTAAAGGTAAGCTTAGCCTAAGAACTAGCTACATTTGGTAAGTGAAATACAATTACTATTGTATAGTTGGCTGCTTTCGTCAGACCTTACCTTGAGCCTCAAATGAACCTAGCATGACCTTTATTTTGTTAGAAAACACACAAAAGTATCTATTGCTATCTAAATATAAATCAAATTCTTTAATGTTTTCAATAAAAACGATCAATCGCTCAAAAGTTTGCTGGTTGGTACTAGCAAACCTTTGAGCGATTGATTCAATTTTATAATACAATATTTTTTGCATATTGTAATTTATTTTGCTAGGTATTAGATTACAATAAAAAAAATGTTATATCACCATTCTTTTGTTTCACATTTATCCAAGAATGCTCTTGCATATTGTTATTTAAAAAAATATATATATACCTGCATAACATCACGCCTGTAATCCCCGAAGGGTTAGGCAGAGGTGTACCTATTACTACCTACACCTACATTTCGCCAGTTATGTTTAAGTCCCATGTAATAAGGGACATTTTGCCATCAACTGGGCATAAATCCAGACTCCGAGGCTGCTACTGAGAAATTCTTGATAGAA
Source organism: Hoplodrina ambigua (assembly GCA_949774945.1). NCBI lineage: Eukaryota > Metazoa > Arthropoda > Insecta > Lepidoptera > Noctuidae > Hoplodrina > Hoplodrina ambigua. The sequence continues at coordinate 12,259,240 of OX458974.1, read as the reverse complement.
AAACCCAATAACACTTTGCTCAACTTGGAAATTAAACCCATGACCTCACGCTCAGCAGTTGCGTTTTGCGACCACTAGACCAACGAGGCAGACAAAAAAAAACATTACCAAAATTCTATTGTTTTTACAAGCTTTTATTTAGCTTGCACTGTTCGTATGTAAGTATGTATGTAAGTAAGTTGTCCTTTCATTTGCAAACCATTTTTCGACCATTTGTTAGTATCCGATTGAGCTGAAATTTTGCATACACCTTTAGTTCTGATGACAATACAATGTCTAATACTCAATATTGGCATAATTTAAAATTAAAGCTTGTTTTTAAAAATATTTTTTATTAAATATTTATGTATTTTATATACCTACTCGTCAATTTTATGGCAACAATTTCCATGCTTATTGTAGTTAATTTGCTAAAGATTACAAACAAAATTATATTATCAGCGTTTTATTGTTTCAAATTAGTCCATTTGTTCGCAACAACGTCCTTGCATTACCTAGGATATTAATACCCGCGGCACGGCACGGGTCGATACGACACTCGGCCGGCACAACACGTGCTGACTGAGTGCTCTTGTGCCTCTGTTGGTGCCAACGTTGTGCCCTTACAGCCCTCTGTGCATGAGGGCTATTGGTAGTTAGTGCACTGCAATTGAGGAATGGCGGTTGCGTATTATTTTTGTCCTTTTTAGGGCTATTTTCCAATAGTCAGATAACCCCCTGGGAAAAAGGCGTTAGTTTATGTATGTGTCAGATAACTCCTAACGAAGGCATACATATGGCGGTTTGACAAATTTTGTATAGAAAATATGTCAAACTGTCATATTTATTCTTTGGATAAAAATTATCCGATTACAAAAAATCTGCCCTAAGGGCTGTTTTTAATTTAATTAATAATGATTTTGTTTATTACCTAGCTACATGAACGTTATTGTAATTATCAATGTCGTTGAACTGTAGGTATGTTATTATTTTCACAGTCTGTAATAAAATGCAAATAAAATGAAAGTCTTTGTCTGTCGCTTTGTTTCGTTTTCCACCCTTTTCTACTTTGTAACCTGATAAGAATTAACTATTTTTTGTTCTTTCATTATTTTTATGTTCTTGGATATATTTACGAAGTGAGTTTTATATTACCTGAAAAATTTTATATAACGAAAACATCAATTAGGTACATTGAGACCTTATGGGTGTACACAATATAAACATTTTTGTTTAAAATACAAAATTAATTCCAATCAGTAGTCATACCAAACTCACAAAACTAACCTAAATATCAAAAGGTACCTACAACTGGACTGAAAAAGACAATTTCATTTCAGTGGTCTCTCGACCCTCAACATCGGCTATCAGTTGTTCCTCGACAAAGACTGAATTATTGGAAGCAAATAGTGTACGATTTGTATTGGGAAATTCTTTGTTTCCGTACCCAACAATACGAAATGTTCCGATGGCTTTGTTGGAAGATATAAGTCCCTTTTCATGCTTTCTGTTTACACGGACAAGCCATTTATATAATGGTTGTTTATGGCTCTTCATGGCGGAAGAACAGTCGACGATAATGTTCATTGTTTGGGATATCAATCATCAAAATTTGTGCAGTAATTTCAAAGGATTATTTTTGTCTTTTATGCGGAGTAGAAGGGATATCGTGATGAAAACTTTTACCTTGGAATCAGTACATAATTTTAGATTCATGCCAGTAAGTTTGATATCTCCACGCGTTACTGAGAAGGGGTCTTGACAATCGGACAAACAGACAGACAAAGGGTTCCGTTTTTGGCGACTGAGGTACGGAACAATAAAAATCTGCTTATTCTTAAAAAAGTTCAACACCTACACAGCCAAAATTTATGGAACAGCTCGTATTTTTTTAATGACTACAAAAATATGTATCCTGAGGGACTAGAATTATGTACCTACTGCTTCCATAGTAAAAGTTTTACCCTTACCCGTTATTACCCCTTAAAGTCTTGTAACATCATACTCGCACGATCACCTCTCCCACAATTTAATTAACTCCAAACAACAAAACCGCATGTTGTTATTTGTCAAATGGCGAACAAGGACATTTTAATGGAATCCTTCCTAAAAATAGCAAACGGAAAACGTTGTTTTTAACACCCCGGGACCGCCTCCGCAGTGCGTTAGCGAAAGCGAGAATTTACCGAAAGTAATTTCGACTCTTATTTACAGAGCCGGAGGGCCGCTATAAAAACGGTCCTCTATTAAAACGGCTTTAATAATCGTCTTCGATTTTGGAGCGAGGGTAGAAATGGGATGTTAGGTGCCGCGAGCCACGATAACTCAATTATTTCTCACCCAGCCATAACTAACTTAGGTACCTAACAGCCGGTTTCATTTGTGTACAAATTGCGAATACACATATTGTTTATCAGGACTAAAGTTTTCAATGAATTTCGGCTTTCGTTACCTCCATAAGTTTAGGGATCCTGAAAGTTGTGCGTCAGTTTCGGAGAAAAATGAGCGCGACAGATATTACTTGGTAACTTTGCTGACAGCGAGATATAGGATTCTTTTGACTTCGTCGGAAATATTTTTGGTAACTACATTACATATTACATGAATATGAGTTAGGAAAAAGTTAGCGTAACAATTTATTCTGTACACGACTCACGAAATAAGAGTGACAAAAAAAATTGAACAATTTGTAACAAGGTACCAGTCAAAACTCAACTTTATTAAGTCATTTATTTCGTAATAATAATTTTGCCTTTTATAATGAAATACGAATTTCAAACCTTGAAATTACCGTTAAATTATCATATCATTAACAACGTGGAATATTCTTAATTTGAAAGAGAGGTCAAGCACCGAAACAACGGGCAAGGGCCGTTCGAAATGAAAGGCTCTAAAAGGGCTGTAGGGCCTCGCTCGAGAGCTCTCAACATCGCTCGCTCACTTTCCGCATTCATGTCATTTCTCACTGCGAAATTGTGGCTGGAGTTCCGATTTCACCGTACATGCTCCCAGAACTCGGTAAAAATAATGCGGACTCGCTAAAATTGAACCGACAGATGACGACAGCTTGGAAAGTTTAAAAGTCCATTTCGAATATAGAAATGGTTAGAATATAATCTCTGCTTTTTTTTTAACAAAAGCTATCAAAAGTAAATTTTGAGTTTAGAAATGTGAATCTATCTGTCTTATAGCCCTCCCCTGCCCTGTTTCACTTCCCTAATATAACAGACTATACAGGACATGAGATTATTATGAATAATATGATATTAATTAGTTTGATAAAAGAAAATCACAATACAAAAGAGGTAATTCTTCAGAAACCGCGAGAACGAAAGTCTGCTGAATTATTACAGTTCTTGCCCGAATCGTTTTTAACAAACCCGTCGACAGTTTGGCTTTGTTAGAACTTTGGGATTCAAGTCCGCTTGGGACACGTTACAAATGTTTTTCGTTACGATCTTGAAAGTGTTGTGGAAAGTAAGAAACAAGAAAAGTTATATGTGCAAAAAGGGGCAAATAACATAGATATAAGTATGGCTATGAACAGATATAACACGGGACGGAAGGGACACCGTAACTAAAACTCCCCCTAGCCTTAATATTTTTCGTCGGTTATTAAAAAAGAACCAGCTGTTTCATACAATTCAATTACAATCCACGAGCATTGATCATCACGCTTGCTCATTCAAGGCGGATTTGACGATTTGCAGACTTATATTGACTATTATTGAGTACAGTTTTCCTCACGATGTTTTCCTTCACCGAAAATGATGTCCAAAATATACTTTAAAGTACATAGGTAACAACTTTTTTTTTAAATAAGTTTTTCGAATAACCTCGGGAATAAAAGTCGTGTAAAATAAAACGGTTTTGTGTGCAGAAAGCCAAATTGAACGGCCAGAGATGTCGACAGCTTGACTCCATTACCAACAAGTTTTAGTCTCGAAGGATAGGTAGGTAAGCTAGAAAGTTAGAAATGTTTTCGGGTCTTCTAAAAGTTCTTTCCGAAGTTTCATCGATAAAGGTTTTTTGTGCGGGATGGTAAAAAGAAAGAACAAATGTAGGGACCCCTTTTTGTATATTGCATATGGTCGGGGTTGGCTTCTTAGTTATGGGAACGTGTTCCAAACACTTTTATACATATAGGTACTAATCTTGTATCTCCGTACAAACTTTGATCCCTGTTTCATTCCCTGAGGGGTGAATTTTTGAAATCATTTCCAAACGCATGCCTATGAGTTAATTACGTTACGTCATTCAATAACGGTTGCCTTTAATATAATAATAAGGATTATTGGTAGGTGGTTGTTTTTTTTATATATTTTCAACTGTGTACACTAGCTCTTACTTTGCAATGAATTTATTAGAAATTAAAGTCATCATTTAATTATAAGGAAATAATATTTCATTGACCGTTTTTATGTTTTGATTTTAAAAAGCTATGCATTGAGTGTGCTAGATACCCCCTGCTGTATTCCTAGGCACTCAGTCCACTTTAGCCCTCTGAACATATAGGGTTATTCTTTGTTAACATATCTTGCAATAGTTCTACACAATCCGGGGTTTGTCCTTGGATGTATTTGAATAATGCATAAAGGGATAATCATCGATTGATGATTCACATAATTCTAAGATGTTAAACGGCCCTCTGCGAATTAACTACAGCCCCGAGTACCTACGCCTTTTAAAGGTCCAGGATTGCCATCGTTCGGACATAATGTAAAGACATAAAAATAATAAAAAATTTATTTACGATCTCTTTCGGGACCGAAGAAAAATCGTTTACAACATCATACATTTTTAGATTTGTACTTTGAAATCTAAATGGAACTTTCAGTAGACCATACACATTTAGTGAACATCAATAAATATTTCTATATTTATTGCGTTGTAAATATTCTAAATTATTCATAAATCTTATTATTTAACTCTTGAATACCAAATTCAGTTAAACTAACAAGTTGTTATTCAAATCAAAAACAAAACTATCCGCTAATTGGGCGCTACGCAAACTGAATACTTAACAAAGTGTTGATTAAGTTCAAAATACCTCTGTTTATGAGTATCTATATATAATAGAATATAGTTACTGTATAATTATATTTCTGCGTCGTGTTTGTATTAGCCCCAACCCAATACTTTAGGGATACTTTTGGGGTTTCCGTGCAACTTCCAAGGCTTTGTTCCAGTTCAGTCCACGTGTTTTTCAGTGGTTTAAGCACCAAACTTCGCGATGTTGGTATAATTCCGATTGTGCAAAACATTCATTGGTGAAGTGAAGTTCACGTGGCAGGTGATATATTATATAACATTTCCTATCTATATACATATATGTGTATAAAACCTTAAGGTCAGTTATTCATATATTATCATACACATTTGCTACCAGTTCGTTTTTAATTCCGAAGCTTTTAATATTTTACTTGATTTTTATTTAAAAGTAAGAAGAAGACTTTTTTAAAAAAAATTACAGCATTTCGGTTAACATATTTACATGTTTGGCTATTTAAAATTATATCTCCTTAAAAGCTGAAACAAGAAAATTCAATTCCTTTTGCATGATTATAAATTCCATCCGTTTCCTTCTGTTTATACATTTGACCAAAAACAATGCCAGAATGGTTTCAAAGAATATTATATATTGAAATAAGGAATGTCTGAACAAAATAAAAGCTTTGTATAATAATATTAAAGCACTCAAAAGGAATTAATCACCAGCACGATGCATCTCCATATTTTTTATACACAATTTTAACTAAACCAGCCAATCAAAAACCGCTTTTCATCAAAAAGCGCCAATAAAACCTTTAAAAACGGCCGTTTTATTCAATATCAGTTCAAAAACGCAAAAAAATATAAAAAAGCACAATTTTTTGTGACTGAAACCTACGGTTCACTACGTTTTTTTGCTTTGAAAACGCAGTTTCAAATGATAAAAGGTAGCTCGGTGTATCCCCCCTCTCTAATTGGGAGACGTCGCTCCCCACTAATTCTGTTACGTCCTAATGGTTGCCTCTCGGTCTGTGTACTAACAATTACGTTGAATTACAGGCCTTAATGTCATATCTGCGTATTGTCTTGGGAAGTTTATTTTGTCCTTTGTTGTGGTTTCAATGTAGATAGTCAGATATATGTGACTGGTTCTCTTAGATTTTGTAATGGTCGTGTTTTGAGGCGATTGTTGGTCATGATAAGGTAGTCCTTGTTTCGGAACTGATCGCTTAATTTGTAGTTTTGTTCCTCTTATTGTACTTATACTGGTTTTGTTCATGTAACTAATTAATTAATGTAGTTGTAATGTATTTTTTTTAAAATAGTAACTACATTAATTAATTATTTGCTACCAAGTTGTTTAAAGTGACGACTAGATTTTTTTTTCAATTTTTTTACTCTGACGTTCAAACCTATCTTTTATTGGTCTTATTGAAATACGTGATTTGACTTTGACTTTACTATTGTCTATGGTAATAAATAAAACAAAAAACAGCCTAACATTAAAAGGCAAGCACGGAATAAATACCCGAAAATCAATATTTATTTATTTATTTTACAACTTCTAAAATAATAACAAAGAGAGAAAGAATTAACCTAACACAAAACTCATACATAATAAAAAAATACAAAGTATACCTATAATATAAATAAGTCATTGCTATATTAAAATCAATAAAACAATAACTTATTTGTACCAAAATAGTAATATACCGCCCGATAATTAACTCATAAAACCGACCATTAATCATTTCTTTACAAACTAAGTCTCAATAACGAACTCCAAACAATTTTCGTGTGAAGCCTCCATTACCCACACATGCATTAATAATACAATAGGAGCTTCTAAAAACACACAAATACATAATAAATGTTAAGTTGAATGAGTTATTAGTGTGTAGCCATCGAATAACTAACAAGACGACTGCTTTTCAAATTATCTTCCTTGAATATTTTATGAGATTCATCCACTACTTAACGCATGACCAACATATCTTGGTTTGCGGCAACACGGAGAACTAAAATAGAATGTATGGCGTTTGATACATCGTTGGTTCCTGTTTGCAAGGAGCGCCACGCTTAAAATTCCAAATTATACTGGTCGTACTTTAGTTGGTCGTATAGCTCTTAAAAGCGTTTCCTTGTTATGTTTTCAGCGAAATCAGGATTGCGATGTTTCGTACTGAATTATGTAATGCATAATTCAGATAATTTGCCAGATCTCATCAACGATTAATGTGACGTATGATTTTTCTATTTATATTCTCTTTGACACTTCTGTAGGTTTTATTTATTCGTGTCTTGCAGTTAATAATGTCTTCTTTGAACTTACAGATTAAAATGTTTAGCAATCTTCTATACATATAAAATGCTTCGTTCTAAATGACTGACAGACGGATTAACGTACAGCCTAAACCGCTGATCGTAGAGACCTGAAACTTGGAGGGTGTGTTCTTTGTATGACGCAGGCAAGCGATAAGATTTTTTTTTTAATGCACCCCGTAAAGGGATGAAACGAGGGTCCGACATTTACGCGGACGAAGTCGCGGGCAAAAGTTAGTTGACTACAAATTTAGGTTTCCTCTCATTGTCCAAGATTAACTCAGAAAATACCGGAATTGAACCCACAGCCTCATATACCGCCTTAACCACTAGGCCATTATTGCAAACATTGCAAAAATACTTAACTTATTTTGATGAATGTCCATCATTTATTAATTGAGGGCGCATTCAGTTTGAAACCCCTCATAAAACACGAGCAATGGCTCCTAAACTTTATTAATTAAATATTCCCAAACAAAACGCGAGAATTTGGGCCATAACCCTCCCGTGCCGTGTCTCAAAACTGGAATGGAACAAACAACCCTCAGCGCTGGTCATTAAACTGGTAACAGTGGAACTACACTCGACGTTTTACGGGTTAACATTACAGCACATAAAAACTCCGCGGTACGAGACCACTGAGAGCCAAAAAATAAAAAAATTCCTAGCGATAAAAACAAAATTAAACTCGGATATTAGAATTTATTAAAATTATTGAACTATATAACATAACATAACGTTACGCCTGTAATTCCCGAAGGGTAAGGCAGAGGTGTGCCTATTAGTACACCCACATTTCGCCAGTTATGTTTAAGTCCTATGTAATAGGGGGCCAGCCTATTGCCATCAACCGGGCACAATGCAGGCTCCGAGGCTGTTACTGTGCTTTTTTGATGGAAAAAACCCAAAAACGCTTTGTCCAACCTGGGAATCAAACCTAAGACTTCATGGGTTACATTAGTCATTTATAGGTTACGTTATAAATCGTATTCATACTAATATTATAAATGGCGAAATATGGGTGTACTAATAGGTACACCTCTGCCTAACCCTTCGGGGATTACAGGCGTGATGTTGTGTGTGTATTATAAATGCGAAAGTACCTCTTTTTTCTAACTATTACGCTATCACGACTAAGCCACCAAACCGATTTTAATGAAATTTGGTACAGGTTGAACCTCAAGAACTTCGTCCGCGATAACCAACATTTACGCGGACAAAGTCATGAACAAAAGATAGTTAGATGTAGTTGCAATGAAATGAATAGCCAAGTGTAGTAAAAAAATATCAGTTGAACGTCTGACGTAAATTACAAGAAGAAAAAAGGGTAATGGTGCCGATTCCCATGGTCACAAACTAAACTAAAATTAGACTATTTCCAACTTTTTCTGACCAATAAAACAAGAAAGAGACTAATGTAAATAAGAGCCGTCATATTTAGTCCATCTGACGCATCCATACAGTTATAGTTGATATCTTAAAACGAGTGGATTAAAAATACGGAGAAGTTCAAGGCAAAACTAATTTGACATCTCTAACTTAGTTCTTTAATGTCACAGAATGTCACCGTCCTTTCCTTTCGCTATATGATAGAGATGCCAATTCTCTAAATTTAGTCTAGTTTGTGAACAAGGGAATCTGCACCATTGTGTAAGTAAAGCCAATATATATTTATATGTATGTACTCTATACCTATTTTATTGGCGTCAGTAAAAACATACAAGCTAAATTACCCGTATATCGCAGAATAAAGGTAACCTATATAGTGCGTACCTTTATTCTGTCCTACTCTACACATTGCATCCATTACGGTTAATGTGGCTAGTTGTAGTATAGAATCATCGTAAAAATAAAACCCATCAGAACTGCTACGATTAAAATGGCTACGCCGTAGACCTCGTAGCTCGTAGCAACGCTACGACGACACTTGGAATTATTGTGCTCAGCAAAATTGGAAATGAAGTCAAGATCTTACTGTTTTTATTGTTCACAAACTATAAATATAGACAAAGAGATTTAAGCGTTTATGTTTTTTGTTTTGTTATGAGTTGCCTGATGTGAACAAGGATAGTATAAGTTTAGTTCGTTGACCCTTTCATTTTTCTCGTCATAGATACATATAAATATTAGTATAAAAATATTTAATGTATTATTTTTTTACATAGTTTTATAAAATATGTAAATCACAAAAGTTGTTAGCAAAATATATGATTATTAATAGAGTTTGAGATTACAAATATGCATTTTTTTTCTTCCTTTTAATGAAAAAATGCGTGAAAAAGCTTTGAAACAAGTATTTCCCGCCTTTAAAGAACTTGTTTTTAAAACCTGCTTATAAATAGTTATTCCGTCGAAACTATTTACTTCCTTATCTAGCGAGAGTCGTACAGAAAATAAAATTATTATCAGATTTAAAGAGCAATATAAATAAGATAAATAAATACAATTATAACCTTTCGTATTCACCCTATTTTATTTAAATAACAATAATATGCCGTAAGTGCCGCAATATTTCACTGTGCGACAAATTATACAATCTAAAAATAAATTGGTGACGAATACGGAGCAACCTTCCATTAACCGTTTCCATTACGCTAAATAAATAATAATTTTAGACAGCATTTTACTGAAGCAAAAACACGTGCCAATCCACCCTGAAATATAATATATCTTATCTCTTACCTTGAATATTCGCCCTTCTTCCTATGCCAGCCACATGCCTTATAAAACACTGGCCAAAAAGAAGAAAAAAATCAAACGTCAAGCATTTGTCAATGGGATAAATTCTAAATTTGAAATATGAAAATGCTAGTCGTAGTGTCAGTCGGGAACGCGTATCGTTCAGTACGCGGCGCGCGGGGCACTGACCAACACTGGCTGCGCCGCGCCGCCCGCTGCGAACAACGCGCGAAAACCTTAAAGATGGCGGAGAGAAGATGGGTGGGTAGGCAGAATAGGGGTTGTTTTTGCGTTGTCATTTTATTATTGGGGTTAGTAGTAAAAGCGCTAGGTTGAGAAGGGTTGATGTTGATGCGAAATTATATTTGTTTAACATACATTGTTTTGAAATCTGGAAATTGCTTAACTTGAAACTATCAATTTTAGATACAAGCGGTGTTTAAAAGATTATGAACAATAATGATTGTATGTCAAACAAGAAATATAATGGATCGATAGGTTTTTCGTCCTTAACCAAATTTCGCAAGCCGCCTATAAGTTCTATATTTAAAATATTAATTATTCTTGTGTTACCCTAAAATCAACTAAATAATAGTACATACATACTTCATACACAATCAACTTGTAAATAGTCATGTTTTACAAATAAAATATATTTCATTTAGTTTTAACGTCCTATGTTATTGTTCACCATCTACTTCTGTACGTAGTCTATGCCATCCGCCCATCCGGGCGGGCGGGCGTACTCGATACGTACCCAGCACCCGGAAGCCTCGCTCGCCCTTTACGGACCTTTGTTTCACCTAACAGCCTCAGCCAATTATAATTTCTCATCATTCAACCCTTCGCACAGTTCATTTTTTAATTTCCTTTCGTAGTAATGAGGGTTTATTTCAAATGTATAAATGGTGTTAGTCATTTAATATTAAGAATCATTTAAATGAAAACAAAAGAGCATCAGTTCTTTTGTTTTGATTTATTGAAACATTTATAGGGGGCTTAAGTATGGTAGACCCTTACATAACGTAAATAAGATCGATTTTAAAATTAGTAATACATACTCGTATCGCTTATAATATTTATTGAGTTGAGAACTTTTTCTTCGTAACTATGGGTGATGTTAATTGTGTTGGTCGCTCCGAACCGAAATGCTGTAGGATATTCGTATTTATAATTCGAAAATCGAATCGAATCAAATACTTTAAAGTGAAAGCCATCTTATTATTAGAAAATAGGTATATATTTGGAGAATTATCTGGTGTTTTAGGTGCTTAGTTCATTTATACCTAATAATAGAACCAAACAAAACATGTCAATCAATACCCAAAACTGTTCCCCTTAAACTAAGTATATTAATGGAAACGTAAATGGAAATCTTATTTTCACAACACAACAAAATTAAAAATAACTTACAAAGAAAGGCTTTTTAATATATTTATTCGCAAAGTTAAAGAAAACATTTTTTTCAAGTTTTCTATAATAGGAACAACATAAACCCATTAAAACTTTCAGAATGTCAATCACAAGATAATACAACGAAACTTAACAGGAAAAACGGCAGAAAATATTTACGTTTTTGTTTACAACATTTTTCCTCTTTGAACAACCAATCAGCAACCCGTCAAAGACAATAAAATATCGTGGAACACTTTTCCTATCATTCTATTATCGTTTATCATCGACTATGGACTGCCAGTCTCCATAAATTCGTCGTTCGAACGACTTTATGATAACAAAAGTCTTGACCAATCAAACTTACAGCTTCCCGTAATCTTTTCCACCTGTACTATCTCTATCTCTTTCTAACACCTTGTGTTGAAGCAAGATAGCTATAGTTCTGTTGAATGTAAGGTTTATACCGATTGAGGTGGGGATAGAACGGCTTTCGCTCAGAATCAAAGCCTCGTTGGGCTGAAAGTTTCTACAATAACTGTCAAGGCATAATAACGGAGCTGGGAGGAAGTTAGTCCGTTAATGTTGCCAGCGACGAAAATGTTTAATTTATGTAGGCCCCTAGTAAATCTCTGGGAGTCATTAATATCTATGTACATGTGGGTTTGAATGGCGGGGGATCCTATTGATGGATGTCGAACACTGGATCTATGCGGTGATAAATGTCATCCGTGGCTATAAATTATGAAGGTAAACGAATGTTTGACTGTATGTTTTACGTTTCCATTTCTATTTTCTGTACAAAATAGCAAAAATAATTATCAATTTTACGGATTACTTATTCTGCCATCCACCGGATATAAGATCTAACTTTGTATCGTTATTTAACTTGTAATAAATAATGGATAAAGGATGTCGCCCACTCAACGCCCATCGGTTCGGCATTACTCTTGAATAATCTTGGCGCAGAAAGTCGATGTTTATTGGTTTCTAAATAAAGATGATTTTTATTCAGCTTATAACTATTTCATTTTTATTATGCTGACTACCTCGGCACTATTTTAGGAAGAATATTGTGCACCGTTATTTAAACAACAATGTTTCAGCATTCAGTGACGCCATGTTCCTGTTTAAAACTTCATTCTTCATCCTCCTTAAGTGTTGGCCATTGGCCGTCACAACTATCGGCACAGTGATTAAATAAATAAATAAAATAAATATCTTGGGACAACTCACACACGGCTATCTGATCCCAAGCTAAGCAGAGCTTGTGTTATGATAACCAGACAACTGATAAACATACTTATATATAATTTATAAATACATACATATTATAGATAAATCACACCCAGACACAGAACTAACAATCATGCTCATCACACAAAGTTTGTCCTGGGTGGGAATCGAACCCACGACATCCGGCTTAGCAGTCAGGGCCGCTAACCACTAGACCAACAGGCCCGTCAACTGCTGTGATTGCTGTACTCACATCCTACTTGTCGACAACCTCGCGAGCCAAGTATTATACTTCATTTATTTAAAGACTAAGACAATATTTTCATTATTATATTAAACGTTAATAAAGTTCAAGTAAAATGTGTGTCATAATTTCTAATTTTTAGGTGATAATCTACCTTCATATTTTACTTTTATTTTATTTCTTAGCCTTATTTGGCGGTGTGTATACTTTGTTCCACAGTACTTTATACTACACGAGCTCTAGACGTGAAGACTTGTAATTGGCTTTCAGATAGTCATGCTGTTATTTATCACCATTGTATTTAGCTGAAGGCTTCCAAAGTCATTAAATAAATAAATAAAACCTAACCTATAGATTGTTATTCCATTAAAACTTCAATAGAAAGCTCGACGTGCTTGCCTTTCCAAACTAGGTATTAAAAGTAGTTGTTTAAGCCACCGATTTTGAAAGTTTGGGAGCGACGGATAAACTCGAGTTATCAATCAAGATTTGAGCCATCAAAGTTGTTGCCTGTAGCAAATAACCTATTACGGGCGGGTATTGAGACCCAGCGAGGGTGCCCTACTATCGGCATACGCTTTATTAAAATTAAAACAATATGGACTAGACTAAAGAACTGACTGGAGATTGTGAAGTTCCTATTTTGGACAAGCTTAGGTAGAACAAATTTTTCAATTTCTTTTTTCAACAACAAATAGTAGTAATAATAATATTTCTCACTTGCTTCTACACCCGACTTTGTCTGCATGGAAGTCAAGAGTATCATAAACCATAAGTACCTATATTACGTCATTCAGCAATAGTATAGCTTTCTATCAATGGAATATTTTTTATAATCGCTCTTACACAAAAATAATCCAAACTTTTCCTCCTTATAATATTTATTACACATCAAAACCATGAACACAGACAGACGAGAGCGCAGTATATTACCTACCGTCATTTGATGCCGTTGACAGCTCTTAACAACGTAGTAAAGTATGTTAGTCATCATGTGGAAACAGAAGCTCCAATCAACCATGAATACAGAGTGTTAGTGTAAACACCGTTATCCTTGAAACCAGTGGTTTGGTTTCACTAATAGAACGTAAATTCAATGAAAAAATAAATTCTTTTTTTTTAAAGTAAAGTCTCCATTTTTCCTCAAAATTATTTCACCCTATATTACAATGCTTTAATTAGTTAAAACTTATGTAGGTAGTTATAACATCCAATTATAATATCCATGAATTTACGGACGGTGTCGGACAGATTTTTTTAAATTTTTGAAAGAAAACTTTGTTTATTTATTTTTAAATTCAGATAAACATGTTTTATAATAAATCAAGTACCTGTGGTTTTAGTGACAACGGTGTTTACACTAACAGTCTGTATACTAGCTTTTGCTTGCGACTTCGTCCGAGTAAATGTCGGTTATTACGGACACAAATGAAGTCGTTAAATAAAAAGTAGCCTATGTCCTTTTTTGTGTTTCAATTGGTTCAAACTTACACCACACCAAAATCTGGTTTTCAGTAGTTTAGCATTGAAAGCGTAACAAAAAATATAGATTTTTTATACGTATATTGCGACCTCACTTTTTCATTGTAAATAACAAACAACTAATCCTAACTAATATTATAATCCTAACTAATATTATAAATGCGAAAGTAAGTTTGTTTGTTACCATTTTACGCTTAAGCCACTGAACCGATCATCCTGAAATTTTGCATATACATTGCCAGGTATACAGGAACGAACATAGGGTACCTTTCATCCGGAAAATAAGTACTGTTCCCGAGGGAAATCACAATAACTTACTTTTGGTGATAGATGGCGCCACATGTCTTTCGAATCATGTTCGAATTTTAAATTTAAGTACCTAATACATTTTGTGAGTTTTGGGTGTCGATGGACCAGCTTCAACTAGGGTGTCATAAAACCGATTATTGATAATTCACGGTTATTACAACCAACTTACGATTACCCAAGAAAAAAAGTACTAGGGTGTCATAAAAAAGGTATATCTCTATGGCAGCAGAAATAAAAAGTTTTAGTAAGAGTGGAAGGTCAACATTCTGGATTTATCAAAAAAAGTACTAGGGTGTCAGAAAATGAAGGGTTCACTCATGCACTCAAGCCGAGTACAACCCGAATTGATTGGCAAATTCTAAATTAACGTGAGCGAAGCCGCGGGCGAAAGCTAGTTAACAATAACGATTGAAAACACTTACTAAATACTTTAGACTAGATGTAGTAAGACTTACGTTTAAAAATAAAAGTTACAAATAAATACCAGTTTTTACTGGTATTTACGTTCCCGATTCTAAAACACACTCGAATAATATAAAAGGAAATATATTTTATGCTCGAAGTAATCTTCAAACCCAGTGAACCGATTTTAAACATTCTTCCTCAGTAATAAGATGACACTTCGGATGGACATGGGTTACATTTTAACCACACCAACGAATCTCAAGAGACGTAGTAAAAGAAAAAAGATGTTAGTTATTCTCGTAACGTAAAATAAAAGAGAAAAATTGTTTGTTATACAATATTTTTCTAGTAAGATTTTTTTCGCGGTGTTTTGAAATTATAGCGAGTTAACAGGCGAAATGTGAGTGACTGCCTCGTTGGTCTTGCGGTCGCAAAGCCCGTCTGCTGAGCAAAGTGGTATTGGGTTTTTTCATCAGGAATTTCTCAGTAACAGCCTCAGAGT
Source organism: Hoplodrina ambigua (assembly GCA_949774945.1). Lineage (NCBI taxonomy): Eukaryota > Metazoa > Arthropoda > Insecta > Lepidoptera > Noctuidae > Hoplodrina > Hoplodrina ambigua. The sequence goes on along the minus strand of OX458974.1, from coordinate 12,243,698 downwards.
CTGGATTTGTATCCGGTTGATGGAAATAGGCTCGCCCCACAATACATGGGACTTAAACATACCTAACTGGCGATATTTATAATATGTTTTAGGTTTATAAAGATGAACTTAAACGTAAAAAAAAACCATTAAAACATGTAATACAGGGACTTGACTGTCAACCCCTTTTCCAAATTACAATATTTCTTTTGTCAGTTTTAAAGATAAAGATAAAAGATAAAGATAATTTATTTGTCAAACATACGTTTACATAAACTGACTAATCAAGGTATTAAGTTAACAGATGTTGAGCGTCCATGTTTTGCTAATAATGGCTTAAAATCTATTAAAATGTCTTTTTATGTGACTGGGTTTTTTTCCTGACTGGATGAATATATTTTTTGTTCACAGAGTTAAAAATATGAAACATAGATAGATATTCCGATAACCGCTGGTAGGAGTTTCAAGTTAAATTGGATGCACGGAGCGACGGACAAGTTACGCGTGCGAGGTAGCCTCTGATGAAGCCTTTTGGAGATTGTATACGCTCACCATGGGGGTATATACCTACCGTATATAACCCCCTGTTATACCCTGTATAATCTGCTGGCTGGTTTAAGAAAATTGTTTGTTTATATAACCGGAGTTTTGCACGGCGAATAGAATAGAATATAGATATATTTATTGTAAAACATAAGTGTACATCAAATAATATGTGCAAGGTCTTAAAAATAACAGGTAGATCTGCATGTTTTGCCATGTTATGGTGTACAAAACAACATACTTTTGGTATTTTTTCTTTTCTTAAAAGAAAGATGGAGGGATGTTTGTTATTCAATCACGACAAAAGGGCTGAATGGATCTGGATAAAAATCGGCACACTGAAAGATATACAAACACTATATTTATCCTGGAAACAAGTACGGTTCCTGTAGGATAACTTTATTGGGAATCTGGTTCTGGTCACACTTTCAGTTTTGTGCTTATAGCTTAACAGTAAAACTCAAAATTCTAGACAAAAAACAAAGCTCAAATCAGTAACAATTAAAACTGGTAACAAAAAGGCGTACTCAGCCGACGGTGCATAGAGGTGCCTAGTGAAGGGCGCTCGATTTTAACGATGCGCCGTCGAGAGCTCTCGGCGACGCTGGGCGACACCGCACCTGTTAAGGAGAGAAGATAGTTTTAAACCTGTCGTGTGTTTACTAACGAGCTGGAGGGATATGGGATTTTCATCGGGTGATGCAACTACTAGAATTGTTTTTTGTTATTCTGGATATTGTGAAAGGAAGGTAAATAGAAAGATAATATAAGTTAGCATTTTTTTTTAAACTAGCTCCACACTTGGAATCTCTCATACATACATACATACATACATACATAACACCACGCCTGTGATCCCCGAAGGGCTAGGCGGAGGTGTCCCCTTTAGTACACCCACATTTCACCCAATAAGGAGCGAGTATTATGCTATCAACCGGCCACAAATCCAGACTCCTAGGCTGCTACTAAGAAATTTCTGAAGGAAAAACTAAAAACATCTTTTCCTGACCATAAATATAGTATCCATTGACAGTGTTGCATTCATATTATTATAAACGCACTAAACATCACTGACTTATTATAATAACAATTCACATCGTACGCCATTAGTGAAAGAATTCTTTTATCTCCATTGTCTAGAAGGTAAACGCCAAATAAACAGGTTTTTCTATTCCACGAAGTACAGTTCAGTAGGTATACCTTTCGTGCACAAACTAGGTTTATTGGGAGCACCGTGCCGGCTTCTATTCTAGATCCTTCCGCTCACAGTCAGCCGGTGAAATTGGATGCACGTACATACGTTGATTCACGTATTGGCCTTACTATGAAAAGTCTCTTTGTTTGGCTGTTTTTCAATTATTTTCTGTGCAATGTGTTCGAAGCAATGAGATTTTTTAATGTGTGCCAAATATGCAGGCGATCAAGCCCAGACCAGCGCTTTTACACATAAATATAAAATCACATCTGTAATCCCCGAGGGATTAGACAGAGGTGTACCCATTAGTACACCCACATTTCGCCAATATGTTTTTGTCATCAACCGGGCACAAATATAGACCTTTTAATCCATATGTTTAACTTCCCCTTCTATTATTAGATTTATTGAAAAATCAAAATGTTATGATTAAAATAATTTACCCATAATATCTCTATAAGATTAATTAAATCAAACTGACTGCCTCGTTGGTCTAGTGGTCGCTAGAGCGACTGCTGTGCATGAGGTCTTGTGTTCGATTCCCAGGTCGGGCAAAGTGTTATTGGGTTTTTCCATCAGGAATTTCTCAGTAGCAGCCTCGGAGTCTGGATTTGTGCCCGGTTGATGACAATAGGCTCGCCCCCTATTACATGGGACTAAAAACATAACTGGCGAAATGTGGGTGTACTAATGGGTACACTTCTGCCTAACCCTTCGGGGATTACAGGCGTGATGTTATGTATGTATGTATGTAAGATTAATTAAACAAAGCCGTATGAGTAGCAAGATGTTACTTAGATCGTAATCAGTACTTGTGAGGTTTCGCGGTAAGTTGACCCTAATTAATCTGACATTAAAAATGTACACGCACGGCTTACGGTTTCTTCGATGGGAATTAAAATGTGCAGGGGCCTGAATACAGGAGTCTCTGTGGATAAGGCAATAGGCTCGCCTCCTATTACATGGGACTTAAACGTAACTGGCGAAATGTGGGTGTACTAATGGGTACACCTCTGTTCAACCCTTCGGGGATTACAAGCGTGATGATGACACGAAGATGTTTGTGTTTTAGACATAGGTTGGTGGTAAAAGTAAGGAGTGTGAAAAGACAAGACACATAGCAGTTCACTACGCATACTGCTATTCATCATAAGACTGAGTAAAAAATATTGCTAGGAAAATATTTTTATTGTAAAAATCACTCGTTCTGGTAATGTGCAATACAACGCATGTGAAAAATATTAATGCTTTCAAGTAAACAGTACTAAGGTAGGATATTTCGAGCTTTGAAGTTTATATTTAAAACAGATTTTCGGAAAAAATCGTCAAAAAAAGTTGTAACTTTGAACTTTTTTATTTATTTATTTATTCAAAATCTACAGAAAACACAATAACACAAATTCTGAATAACGGTTTGTCGGCAGTTGTTCTCGTAAACAATATTAAAGCTGTTGTTTCTACAAACATAATTATGTGTGTATTTTACTAAAACTTATTACCGGTTACTAAACTTATATCTTGATTAATATAATTTACAAGGTTACAAAAAAAAACGGACCATGGACACAATGACAGACAGATTTAAAAGTGAGGTCCAGAACAAAAAAATTGCATAATTATATAACTTACGGCATCGTTAAGCGTCTTTTCTTTTCTTATATATCCCATTATATTGTGGGGATGCTATATATGCTGGATATTCTGCTACATCTGGTTAGTCTTAAAGTACATAATACTAAATGGCATCGTAAAATTTTCTAATAGGCACTCAGAAAACAACAGCCATTACAGCCTCATACTATGAATTATTTAGGTACAGTCGAACAAACCATTTGGTACTTATACAGGCAGCTAACTTGCAACTCAATGTGTCACTCTAATATATCTCAAATATACACTCTAATATCTTTCTATAGGTCTTAAAATTTTTAGACACCACAGGTTTAATTAAAAGTGAACACAATATAACATTGAATGGCAATGTAGAAAGATAATTATGGTTCTCTGTAAACCAAATGGCTTGTTTGACCGTACTTATTTACATTAGTTTTCTATATGTATAGTATACTTTAAAAGATATTCCGAGAACCAATAGTTAAGTGAACCTGGAAGCGATCGCGATTGCTCCTAAAAAAACATTTCACTGGAAATATATCGTTTGATGGAACGCGAACGGCCACGGAACATTTTGATTAAAAAACAAGAAAAAAAATGTATGTTTGTTTTTTCCTCGTAGGATCAGTGGCGGTAGGACATGAGGATTTATAAAAAGGAATCTTCGATAAAAGGAACGCCAAATGAATACTAAACGCTAATTCTACTAATCAAAAACTTTCAAAATCTAGTCGCAATATCATGTGAAAGAAAATCACTGTTTAAAAATTTTGGTAAATTAGAGGTATTTTTTGACAGATTGAGACTGAAATTAGATTGTAATTGTTACGGAAACTTTGTAGAATTGCCTCCCTAGTTTCTGCTGCTTAACTGGATACATGATACAACAATCATGTTACACAGAAGTGACATATTAAAAAATAAGCGGATAATCTGATGCAGCTGAATACCAGTATTTTACATAGAGCGACTGCCTATTTAACCCAGTAACTGAGTATTACGATACTCCTTGGTAAGACTGGTCGTCAGACTTTCGGGCTTCTGACGCCCCGTAACGACTGTCAAATATCCACGTATGACAGCCGGGACCAACGGTATAACATGGTTTCCGAGGCACGGACAATAACGCATTCTGATTCTGATTCTGATAATCATTGTGCATTAAATACTTACAGGCAAAAATATTTAAAAACTCGGTACAAGTCTATTTACTACCACATAATAAACTAAATGGAGCACCCTTTTCAACAAAAAAAAAACATCAATTACAGCAGCAAAAACCACCCTTAATTTCATCTGAAAAACATCATTATTTTCGCAAAACATTCTCGGTTAGATGTCGTCGCATGATTTGCAAGAGGTTCAGACAACAATGCAAAACGTCGTGAAGCCAGCTCGCTTGCGGTAATATTAAAAAAGCGGGGGTGAACGCGAATTGATTAGCTGTCAGCTGCGGCAGCCGTCCACTGTCGGGCGATAAAACCAACGGAATATGTGTTACAAGTTTTAAAATACTGGGAAATCCGGGGCAGCCTTTATTGTTGGGAAACACGTTTTTGGGTCAGTGTGTAACAGATGGGCTATTATATAAATGGCACTGTTGGGATTGTCTGTCTTTTTATTACATCCTCTTGTGAGTATAATAATGCTATAGTCGCTTTATGAGTGTCCAAGAAGCTACACACTTGACCTTTATAATGTACGACTACAATATTGCCCTCCTTTCTATCTTTTTAGTTCTCAGATAGATTTTATCTTTTCAGTGTAACAGAAAGGTAATGCAAATAAAGAAGTAAACCGACATTGAGACGAATGGATTTGTGATGGAGCGCTACGGGAGATGCTACGCTCGTAGACCATGTCGTAGAGGCGCTACGCTCGTAGCACCTCACATTTCTTGGCTCCATCTTGAGATTTTGTTGTGAGGACACTTTAACTAACGAGCTCTGACGCCGTCAATCCGGCTCAGCTTTATATTTGTTTGAGCAAGTACTATTTACTGAGGTTTTCTTGGGAGAGCAAATTACAATGGTAATAAAGTAGCTATGTATCTACGAGTGAGTCGGAAATCAATGTTGAAAAACCCGTATTATGAAAGAAAAATACAAGAAATATTTTTATTTGGCCAATTTTACTAAATCTGAATAGACATTATTAATCAGTAGGTCTAGTCTGTGAAAATTCCCCTCGTGGACGGTCATTGACTTTGAGGAAATTAACCGAGGGAGATCTTCACAGAATAGCACTGGCGGTATATTCAAAACGAACGAAGAAGATAATCATAACAATATTTCCATTATAGTATTGAGCCAAAAACGCAAAAAACACGCACGGCTCTTGTATATGTGAAAACAACTCTCTAGCTATTACGGTACATGATATACAGCCAGCTGACAGACGGACGGACAGCGGAGGCCTAGTAATGGGATCCCGTTAGGACCTTCGAGTACGGAACACTAAAAATGGAATGCAATTTGTTAAAAATGATACCCCAAGTAATTTATTCGGAACTTTTTAAAAGGTCGTGAAAGCAGTTCGTTTAAAACTACTGATTTTCAATCAACAGTGTATGGCTTTAGTCCTAACCCGAGCTATACCTAGAGGCTTCGGCCTTGGGCTAAACCTTTTTCCACTTCGCTTGTTCTCACACATGATGCTTCCAGCAAAATATATTCAAAATACATGTAGGTTTTACTCGAAAATCGGTAATGTATTAGTGAATCGCGATAACCTTGTAGTCTTACTAACATATCTGAACATGTAAGGCCAGCAGCAAAAGTAGGTCAACCGTACCAAATGTTTTAAAAAAGATTAATGAATAAAAAGTCTCATTGCTTGTAACAATTTTTTTAAGAGTAGAGAATATCTAAATCTACTGTTTAGAACGAGCAATTAGCTTTAATTTTCTGATTGACTTTTTGACAATTAAAAACTACCTATAAATGTCTTTTTGAAAGTTATTTCGCCAGTTATGTTTAAGTCCCATGTAATAGGGGGCGAGTCTATTGCCATTAACCGAACACATATCCAGTAATGCATAAAACATTAATCATTGAAAAAATATCCACAAGAGAGAAAATTAAACAGTAACTAAGCTAGTACTAAAAGGAACATAACATCACGCCTGTAATCCCTAAAGGGTTAGGCAGAGGTGTCCCCATTAGTACACCCAAAATACCGCCAGTTATGTTTAAGTCCCATGTAATAGGGGGCGAACTTATTGCCATCAACCAGGCAATCCAGACTACGAGGCTGCTACTGAGAAATTCCTGATGGGAAATCGCAATAACCCAAGACTCCACGCACACCTAATCTTAAGTTCTAATAGAGTCAACTCCGAAATAAACATCGGCTGTCCATCCGACCGTACATCTATACCTACATTTGTGAAGCTCAAAGCTCTTTGTTGCAACACAATAGCGTTGAGTCACAGTATTACGAAGTTAGTTCGAAGAAACGGCCGTATCATGGAGTAATTCGTTTGAAAACCTCTATTGAATCATCGTGACTCACAACTATAATATAGTTGACTTTATTTCACTGAGGTCGCGTAGGTGATTTAGTTATTCCATATTGAAAGTTTCATCAGAATTCATCATTTATGTATTGTAATTGGGTAGCCTGAAAGTCTGACGAATCGTTTGATTACGTAGCTAGCGTCTGACTTAATGGACTGAACTTGATAAAGACGTGTTTGTATGGTCGTATTGATAGTAATTACTTATTGATCTTATTGAGTTTGTTTATGGTACATAAAGAAATGTTCTCTAATACTGTTGTAGGTAGTTACCATTTATTCTGCTAGGGTTGCGGAATACGTTCGAAAGGGTCACCGCGGTCTTGAAACGCAAAGGACATTAGGAGAGTCTGACACTTCCTTCCACTCCGCCTAGGGCGGCAGAAGTCATTTGAAATTTTCCTATCTTTAAATAAAAAAATACCATTTACTAATAATAATTCCAAGTTTGTGTATGTGAGTTTGTTTGTTTGTAAACGCACCCACAATAAAGGAGAAATTCCTAGAGACAACGTTTTTATTTTATTTTTTATAAGCCATAAAAGCCTTTATTATAAGCCATAATAAGGAAAATTAAATTAACAATAAAATTAGATACTAAAATGCTTTAAAATTAGATTTAAATTGCTTTAAAATCAATATAGTAAGTCAATTGACTTGCCAAATAAGAGACATCACATTTTGGAAATGGCAAAAAAATCTATGGGTGAATCGCGTTTTGACAGCTCATAAAAAGAATGTCAATTGATTGCTCAACATTCCTATTTTGAATACTTTCTTCGTGCTTCTAATTTTAAAAAAGAGTTCTACATGTATTAGTTAAGGATATTCGTTATGTATTAATTTATTACTTTCGAATAAAACATACCTTTTTATTATGACGTACCAAGTTTCCCCATCCTACTTTCTCATTCGTTGTCTCGGTAACCTCACTCGCCCACCGCAGTCCGCTAAGCTTAATTAATTCCTCGCTTCATCCGACGTGGAGGAGTATTTTTGTTCGACTTCAAGTACTTTCATCTGGTGTCTACACATCTTATGAAGATCCACTACTTATGCCTTTTTCCTTTTTTACTTTTTCCATAAAAATCCAACAATGTGTATTAATTTAGCTTCTGACCGCTACTCTGTTTACATAGATTTCAAAATTAAGGCCTAGAACTAATTTTTCCCACGACAACACAAAAATGGGATTAAAATCATCATATGTGTTAAGCTAAGATGTTAAGCTAAATCAATCAAGCGTTTATAATATTATTTTATTTTATTTTTTATTCTTTGGGATAACAAACAATTACGGAATAGCGTAATACAGATAAAACTTAATACTAAAACCTTAATTAACTCCGTAACCAACACCGTTATCCACAACTTAATCCAAACAGAGTTCCAACAGAAAACAGTATAAAAACTTGAAAACGATGAATCAAAGTAAAGCCTACAATACGGTTTTTAACACTATAGTAAATGACATACTTTATATGAGCTGCCAGAACGCAACCGTATTAAAATAATTTTAAATATTAGTAGGGTAGTAGGGCGTAGTACCTAACTGTCTTTTCCCTTATTTTTTTGTTTTATTAATAGGGTTTACATTCTGTAAAAGCTTCAACTCTCTCCCTATTATATGTATAGAAGCGTATTTGTGACAGCCTGCAAACAGACAGATGAACGAACAGACGGAGGCTTAGTAACTATGATAATGGGGACCCGTTTGCACCCTTCAAGTACGGAACCCTATAAAATAGTAGGTATTAGTCTTGCCTATATTTTACCGTGTGCTACAATATAAACACTCGTGTAACTTTGTTTATATTCGTTCGTTCAATCAAATAAAAACATTGATATCGTAAACGTAGCGTGCGTGTAATTCCGTTTACGTTGTACTTAAGTAAGCACTAAGAAATTCAGTAAATAGAGCTGCATGCAAGTGTAATGGACCTGTATTTCACTGTGACTGTATTTAAAAAAACTTAATTTCATAATATTTTATTTTGTCAAGTCTTCTTTCGTTTTAAAAGCTTTTATTTACTTTAACCTATCCTGGTATAAGTGTAAGGCTAACCAGCTGAGCCAAAACCCGGTGTTTGATTGAGCTGGAATTTTAAACACACACGACAATGCAATATAAAAGCATATAAAAAAAGTGCTCCACACTAGACAGAATTTCTTCTGTATCGTGGAAGCGTTTACGAACATAATAACAACATAACATAAAACGAGACCCAGGACAACTACTTGTATGCCATTCAAATATTTTTTACGCATGGACGACATTTTACGGATCTCGCGACACCTAGTCCGGCGGCCAACCGCTCAACCACTACGCTAACCGTATCTATTTAAACCGTATTTAAAAAAGGCTTTTGATATTTCATCTGAGAAAATAAAAATAAATACTTACTGATGTATGTACACGGCATTAGGTACTTATAGCTTCTCTTTGATTCATTGTTCCAATTTCCGCGAAAAACACTTTTAAAACCATTGTTTAGTTAGAATTCTTTTACATAAAGAATCAACAGACTGGGAAAACAAGTTAAAAGGCTAGATCAACTACGGCTTTGAAGCTAACGATAATATTTCATTTTGAATGAGTTCAAATTACAATGAGGTTGCAAGTTTTTTGGATAATAATAACAAGGTTCACTGACTTCATGCCCTTGCCAAAAGTTACCCAGTGCCACGAAAAATCAATACAGTGTCTATGGTTCATTCAGTATCCAAATGTGTCAAGTAAAAAAAGGTGTACACGTAAAAATTCGGTAAAACAGCGGGGGTTAGTGAAATTGTTAAATTCGCACAATTTAAGAGATATTGGTACAAAATATCTGATCGACGTAACGAGTATTTTGCGCTGATGATTTCTTTTGTTGCTTTTTTGTGTTACGTATTGGAATTCTGCTTTCCTAGTTTTTTTTTATAATATTTATTCTGAGAATATCTATACTACATACATACATACATAAACTCACGCCTTTTCCCATGGGGGTAGGCAGAATCTACAGAACGCCACCTGCTACGATCCTTACATACTCCTTTCGCCTCATCTACGTTCATACATCTCGCCGGTTACGAGTACTCCGCACCTGACCTTTCTGAAGGACCTCACCAATAAGGTCAGTGTAGGTCTTCCTAGGGCGACCCCTCCCGGCATTGCCACTCACCTCTGCCATATAAATACCTTTTTTCAATCGTCTTTCACTCATCCTCTCAATATGACCGAACCGTCTAAGCATATCTATACTAAGAATAGTGATTTTTACACTAGAAATGAAAGTAGTTTCTCCGAAATATTTTTTGCTATAAACTGTTGCTACTTATTAATTTTTAATAATTAACCTAAACGCAAAAATATCTACACGGGTTAATTGTTCATTTACTGGAAACCTAAAAAGGGGTCATTAAACTAATCATTATGAACCATTTTTACAAATGCTTTACTGCACGATTATAATGCATGGAACAGCTGTTTTTTTTCATGATTTCAGTGTTGTCCTATAATAAAAGTTATTTTTGATGATGTCTATCTGTATTCATACATGCTTAACGACAAATTCGACGTATTTATATACATAGAAATAATTATATTCATTACGTCTATGCTAAGATATTTAGTAGATGATCAACGGTTTCCGTCTAAATCCCTGTTTAATTAGAGCTTAATTAAAGCGACTTGAGACAGATTAACATGAGTTATTGTGGTTATTCATATCACTATAGTTAGTCGCTTAAGATTCATGAGCTTACATACATAGATAGGAGGATGATGAAAATAAATTTAAATAGTATAAAATAACGTCACCCCTGTTATCCCTGGAGGGTTAGGCAGAGGTGTACCCATTAGTTCACCCACATTTAGGGGGCGAGCCTACCGCCATCAACCAGGCTCAAATCCAGACTCCGAAGTTGCTACTGAGAAATTCCTGATGGAAAAATCCATTAACAATTTGCCCGACCTAGGGATATTTTATTGCTTATGTTTTTTTTTTAAATGTTTGTCAAAGTCAAAGTCAAATATTTTTTTAATAGAAAAACAAACAAATCTGTAGATGATTTAAAACTGACATAAAGTATCGATTTCTGAGTCAGTCTGTTAATATGCTTCCATATTATCTATCTATCGTAGAAGTTCCTCCATACCTCAGCGTTCAGAAACCATCTAAACACAGCATAAAAAAATAACGACCATAAAGCAAAAGTGTTGCCATTACTGAGCTCCGCAGCGGCTCTACAAATAAAACTAAAACAGAAAAATGCAATGATAATAAATAAAGATAGGTTCTTGCGAATATTATTCATATTTTTTTACATAATTTCTTGCAGGACACACCTATCGAATACTATAATGTGCTGGCCAGCTGCCAAGTCTTCGAGTTCATGACTCAACTCTCGTATTACATCGCACGATTAATATTATAAATGAACTTATATTTCAAATGATAACTTGCATACTTTTTTCGAAGAAGAGATTTATGTTTGGAAAATCAGTTAGTTTCAGAAAATATCGAAGCTTTCTTCTTTTCATTAAAATTCATTTCTACATAGTATGGCAAAGTCGCTTCCCGCAGTCTGTACGCTTAGATATTTTAAGCTGAGCAACGGATTTTAATGCGGTTTTCATCAATAGATAGAGTAATTTATAAAAAAGGTTTAAACTTATTTCATGTTTAGTTGCTGCCTTTGATAGCAAATTAGTATTTTGACAGTGTATGTATGATCAACCGCTTCTCAAATAAAATATGAACACAACTTTTTAATCAATCTTTGTACATTTTTTATCTGCTAACAAAAAAAAAACACGAAACAAAAATCTATACACAAATAATTTGTACAATTGGTCCAGTTCCAACTGAAATACATAGTATTCTCCACTTAGAGAAAACAAGTTAAACTCCAAATTCAATTTTGACCGTTCTCCTCCGTACAGCCAAAAAGCTTAACTTCAACCACATTGTCTGAAAGCCTCAGGGCACTATTCAGACTCCGCCACGTCACGCCTTAATCCTGATAACGATAATAATGTTGAAGTTTGTATGTTTGTTACATCATCACACTTTAAGGACATAACGAATTTCAATATGTTTTAACGAGTCACTAGAGTATGCCTTGGACTAAAACATAGGATGCTTTTTATCTCAGAACATAAGTAAGTTTTTCTAGAACACGAGCCGCGGTAAAAACTAGTGTGAAAATACAAACAAAACTTCGTCAGTACCCCAGCTTGTTCCAATTGTTCTAACTAACTTAGAACGACATAAAACGACATGCACGCTTCTAGTGGCCATAAATCTAGACTAGAATTCAAGACAGCGAACAATAAAGACAGGAAGACGGTAGTTTTGTAGTAAAACTTGGTTTATAGCAGGTGGAGCAATGGAACGACGCTTTGGTATGAATTCTGAATTAAGATGATGCGCGCAAGCTTCGGAATTAATTTGGAGAATTTTGTGCTAGTGACATATATTCTTAACCAGCTTATACCGCGACTTCATCTGTGTAAATGTCGATTATCAACGAAAGTTTATTTTTAGGCCAAACCCAAATTCTTTTCCAAAAATAAAATTTTCTTATGTTACTACTATACATCAGCTATCTGCCAGCGAAAGTCTTGTCAATATCCGTCAAGTCGTTCAGGAGGTTAGCCGGAACAAACACATAGACAGACAAAAAAACTAACTGGATTTTTGGTTTTAGTACCGTGTAAACACAAACAATAAACAAACAGACACTTCAATTTTATTTATATGTATAGATGACATCACACTTGAATGTAAAATGCAACTGTATTTCTGACTTCTTTAATTTTTACGGAAGTAGCTGAGCTAAATAGCATCAAAGTACGGATAACAATTCCAAAGAACTACAGCTGTTGTGTTCTTTTCTTTTTTACTCCTTAGCAAAAAGAAGGTTGTTACAAGTTTGACTATGGTCTGTCTGTGGCATCGTAACTCTTAAACGAATGGACCGACTCTAGTAGTTAATCGTTCTGTCGGATTGTTTGATTATCATCTGGTCCCCAAGATACAGGCATCGCCTATTTTGGGGACCACCGTTTTACCAATAATGCGGACCGCCTAATGTTACTGATTTATATATGTGTGTGTGACAATTTTAATGATAACCTAGTTATAAGGTAACCATTGTAACAACAGTAAATAAACTTTATTATTATCTCATTTATTTATTGACTGCCTCGTTGGTCTAGTGGTTGCAAGCGCGACTGCTGTGCATGAGGTCTTGGGTTCGATTCCCAAGTCGGGCAAAGTGTTATTGGGTTTTTCCATCAGGAATTTCTCAGTAGCCGTCTCAGAGTCTGGATTTGTGCCCGGTTGATGGCAATAGGCTCGCCCCCTATTACATGGGACTAAAAACATAACTGGTGAAATGTGGGTGTAAGTACTAATGGGTACACCTCTGCCTAACCCTTCGGGGATTACATTCGTGATGTTATGTTTATGTATGTTATTTATTTATTTTTCAATACATTTTTAAATATTTATATAAAAATAAAAACATTATTATTATTAAAATAGTCAGTGCATTTCACAGTCCGAATTTGTGCTTGGCCAACGTCAGAGTCAGAACTGCAATATAATTTTATGCTTGGTTTGCTTTGCGGTCCGTAATCCACCTTGCCTGAAGTGATAAACTGCGAGAGGTCAATGCTCCCCCTGGGATCGACGGTGTTGAGAAGATGCGGTAATTCTCTCGCCGTTTCTATAGCGTTTGAGTAAAAATAAATCATTTTAGTAACAATATGTGTGTTTAATTTTAAGTTTCTTTCAATATTTGCATGCCTAGTTTAAAGAAGATTGTGCAAAGGACAAAAATGTTGTGTATTTATACATTTTGAATACTTACTCTTTAGACTATTATAAACGCAAAATTTGGGATATATGAATGATTGTTAGTCAATCACGCCAGAACGGCTGAAAGAATCCAAATGAAATTATGCACAGATCTAGATTATAGTTTGAATAGCACATAGACTACTTTCAATCTTAGAAAAATGTGCGGTTCCCGTGGGATAATTTATTAATTTTGCCACGAATGAAGTCGCGGTTAAAAGCTAGGGTGCTAAATTGCATCTAGGTCCGTACAGCCGTTCTGGCGCGACTGAGTTACAAACATCCATCCAACTAAACTTTCGCATTTATAATAACACAGCAGCACGCCAGTAATCCTCGAAGTATAAGACAGCGGTGTAATTTAACCATTAGTACACCCACATTTCGCCAGTTATATTTAAGTCCCATATAATATGGTGTAAGCCTTCTTTATTTTTTTGAGGTGGTAAAAATCATCATTGACTCCTTCCGCCCTGGGTGGGGCGAAAGGGACTGTCAGACTTTTACTGACTAAAAAAACCACCCTGTACCTTCTTTTGCCCTTTACGTCCCGGAAGCCTATTGCCATCAACCGGGCACAAATACAGACTCCGAGGCTGCTACTGAGAAATTCTAATTTAAAAACCCAATAACACTTTGCATTTATAATAATAGTAGTAAGGTTATGTATGTTTCTCTAACAAACCGTATTAATTACTTACATACATTGTAACATAATGTAACCAAACCAAAACTATTTTACAACTGACAACTTCAGCACGCAAGCTAGAAGCTAACCTAGCTGACCGGGCACCTTAAAACTTGCACATTTCCGACAATCGTGTCGTTAACGAAAGTGCTCCCGAATCATACGCTTGAGCTCACACCGTCCCAGTAGTTTCTCATTCACTCACATAATAGTCAAATTGTCGTCTGCACAGGAACACTTGTGCCTAATGGATTGATGACGACTGCTTCGGGAGGTCTTCAGACAATTATGGAGTTTTGTAACTGTCGTTGGCTTTGATGGTGCAGACGAGAATTTTGTTTTTAAGTGGAGTTTGTGACTTTTTGGGTTTTGTGTGCCTGAAACAATTTTAGACGCTGTGCTGAAATACTTGCGTTTTATTTTGTTTTATTTGTATTTGTTGAAGGAGGTTTTTATCCTTTAATGGTAGCGCACAGTATATCTATGATTTTATTTTATTTTATTATTTCACGTATAACTATCCTTATTTTATGAGAAGTTTCGCAACACTATGTGCAAAAAGAATATTTTCGTCTTTTATTGTGCATGATTGTATCCATCTCCTGCAACGTGCGGAATTAAGTATAATATATCTTGGTTTTAGTTGACTGGTAGAGAATGCCTGAGGCATTAAGTCCGCCTTTGTACCTTCTTGTTGCAAAAAGTTTGAATAAATAATAAATAACTACTATGTTTGATATTCTTTTTACTGTGATTGTAATAAAATGGAGCATTTTCTTTTTGTATCCATTGATTTTTAAATTTTTGTTAAGTATCAATTTAATGTTATTGCTTAAATAGTAACGATTTTATATTATAAAGGTAAACATACCTTTCAATAAGAAACCAAGATGTAAGCAGTATTTTGTAGGCACCAAAATTCAGAAGGTATAACACACTCTGGGATGTCAGTCCCGCGACTGTCTCACTGGCGATTTGTTGACAACTATACGAGTTATCGTTATTCAATTCATGTCGACACGAGGAAATGAGAAGAAATCATGTATAAACGTTTATATATCCATCTATTTAAGATACCAACAGCTCTGCACATTCCACATAAATAGTAATATTAGATAAGGTATATCTACTCAACACTTTCGCCATGAAATACCAGCACTGCGTGCATACATCGGATGCCGAACATTCCGTGTGATGCCTGTACATAAGCATCGGTAGCTAATATTGAGTGGCATGGCGGCAACAGTATATACTGACGATAGCGTGTTGCATCTTATGCGTTTGTAATAGGAGCGATTTTACAACAAAAATGTATAGTCTGATGTGCTGGCGTCGTCGCTGGCGACTGTATATGTATTTCCTTTATACGTAATAGCTACACAATGAATAGCTAGAAGAGAGATATAATCCTCTTTAATAAAACGTGTCTTAAAGGATTTTGTCCCTTTTTCTTGTTACTTTTTTTCTTCAAACACTGGGAATTTCTCCTGTATAGACATGTTACATACACTATATATAGTTAGCAGACCCGTAACAACTACTTGTGTAGTTCATTCAAATTTTAGTTCCTCGTGAGAATCGAATTTGAGACACGGAACGTACCTATCAGTCAATCAGACGCTGTACCAACCGTGTCCTCAAAATAGCTTCCATTTAATAAAAAAGGAATTAATTAAATTAAATGTTCCAGAATTAAAGTATGACATCAAAATGGATTACGAAACAAACGAAGTGTCATAAATGATTATGAATAAAGTCGACGAAATTGTGAAGTTACCTAATAAAGGCCCGAATAGAGAGACAGCGAGATGAAGACGCGGTAAACCACGAAAAGGGGGGGATGGCATGACGACTTGGTCAGCTTCCTTGAGAACTGGTACGCCCCAACAAGCAAAATAAATGATATACATATCCATATCATTGAAAATTTACCCGAAACCTGAAAATTTACCCGAAAGGGGTCATTGTACTCATCATTATGAACAACTTTTACTACGGGACCAAACTTGAAATCATGAAAAATAAATCAGTTGTTCCATACATTACGTACGATTATCTTGTGTAGCATTTTTGTAGGAAACACTTGAATTTTTTTATGTGAAAAATTGAGTGCAACAGTGAGTAATTAGTGGGTAATTTTTAAGACATCAGACACAAAGTGCCTTTAAAATGGCTCAACATTGATATTAACAAGTATATACCTAATCCTCTATCAATTCTCTAAATTTCGACCATGCTAAAATGTCGTAGGTCTGGCAACTCCGGGATCTAGGACTATTATACAAGTATCTACGCTCAACAAGTAAGATAGACAATGAAATGGAATCCTGTAAAAAAACCTTTTAATATGCACACTATAGCTCACAACAAAAGCATAGTTAAAAACGGTACCGGATCAAAAGTCCGGTCTCAAAGACCCGTGGTGAATGCTTAAAGTTCGGGGGGTTAACCCCCCCCTTCACCCCTAAAGTTGCGGGTTCCGGGTCGGGGTGAGCATAGGACCGCTTTATTTCATACCTCGAAAACTTTGCGATCATTATTTTGCGTTTGGCAACTAATTCGTATGCTATCGGGGTTGCCAGCCTGAGGGGCACTTAATTTACGTGTATTTTACTACCTGTTAAGGCTTTCGTATTGTTTTGAATAATTAATGAGGATATGTGTATTATTGTGTATGTTTGAAACACAGAATGAAAGATCTCACGAGCTCTCATTGTCGTTTAAGAAATTATATTATCTAACGTTAGGTTCATAATTAACTACGTTTACATGTTAAAGGTTGACAAAAAAAAAAATAAGTAAAAATGAAACTAAGTTAGATACAGTTAAGATTTCTTTTCCTCACACTTATGGTGTAACAACTCTATCACACTCGGCAGATTGGTATAACTAACATTTTCTATAAGAGCTTGTTTTATGTTATATTCGATATTTAAAAGGCAACCGTTACTCACTTACTGACCTATCACCACACACCTGTAACCACCGAACGAATTGCGCTAAAATTACAAAATATATTTTTGGAAGAAAGTCAAAAGTCAAATTCAAATCATTTGTTTCAATTAGGCCATTATAAGGCACTTTTGGATTACAAGAAGAAGAAAAATAGAATTGAATCTATTTGCTCCTTCCAAAATGATTAAAAAGTAGTCTATTATTATTTATAACAGATTTTTACATTGAAACACTAATTAGATATAACGTCGCCTTCACCTAGCTGACATCACAGATTATTTCACCAACAAAAATCGACCCGGAAACTTCGCCCCCAAATGATTTTGAACAAGTAAAATCAGCTCTTTCTCGTCCCAAAGCTATAATAATACCCCAGCATCTATATGACCCTTAATCTTTACAGTTACATCTGAAACGTCCTCGAGAACGTGGCGTACGTACTATATTCACACTTTACTGCGAGCGACTTCAGCTGCCATAACTAGTCGCCCAGCCATAAAGTCACCGTGAAAACTTTTAACGATCGCAGCACACATATTGGAAATTCTTCGGAAAGTAAATACGTGTGTGCAGTATATACGTTTCCTTGGTAAAGTGAGTATTATATTTTATGTTTTAAGTGTATATATAGTTGTGGTTTGGTATTGGTAATGTTAGTTCAAGTTTTAAACAAGTAAAAGTATTTAGTTTCTTGCTCGTTCTTCTCCATTAAAACTACCTTTTGTAAGGGGGCAATTAGATTCAACTCTCTTCTCTTGTATACGACGTTGTAAAGTGAGTTTCAATGGCCTAATTAAAACAAATAATTTGAATTTGACTATTGTACTACAGATATTATTCTTTAACCAAGGAAATGTAAATACCTAAATTGACACGTTTACTGCTGGGCCAAAAATGTTGATGGTTAAACCTCTACTAGCATCATACACTTTTGCCTGACGTGGTAGCAAACAGGTTAAAAAAAACATCCACTACAATCATTATAACATCATTTGAGAACTTCCTCTTGTTTTTAAGTCTGTTTAAAACGGAAAGAAGAAGACATAAAGATGAAAGAATATTATAAGGTAGCCGCACTTCCCTCAAAAATCCTATAAATAGTTCTCTTAGTGAATTGTAATATTAATTTCGTTGGTAATTTATTTTAAGCTTATAAGATTTTTCTTCAGCAAATTATTAAAAACATTCTCAGAATTACAGGCCAGTATAATTAAATTTCAACATAGCAACACCGGTGTCTCCAAAGAGGCTGTATAAAAAAGTACCTTAACACAATCCGGTTAAATTAAATCAAAATATTGACATTTTCGCTACACCTTTTCGTTACCTGAATTTATGAAGATATAACGTTAAAAAGCAGCTTGAAGCCAGTGAAAACGTAAACCTTTGCTCTACTCTTATGTATAAAAGAATTAAGATGACGTTGAAAAAGAAATGGGGTTGGCTATGGGCGGTCGCGGAAGAGCATTTGCAATTTCTTTAAATTAAGTACAACGATTTATTTAACTGACTCTGTGCCAAACGAAGCTTAGCTGAGTGCTTTGGCACTGATTGTGTGCCTGCTTAATTTTGTTTGTGATCGTAAACATATAGGTAGATCATAGGTAAAGACCTACTGTCAGTGTCCTTCAGCTCGAGGCGTTACAAATTTTATGTAAATGGGTAAATTAATAAATAAACCGTAAAATATGTTTAGATTAATTATTGTTTTACGAGTAGAAGTTGTAAGATGAATAAAAATATTAAGATCACACATATCATAATATCACGCCTGTAATGCCCGAAGGGTTAGGCAGAGGCGTATCCACACCCACATTTCGCCAATAGGGTCTATGTATGCCATCAACCGGGCTCCGAGACTGCTATATATTAAGATCAGAAAAGGCTATTTTATAAACCGTACAAAAACATCACTCCAATTCAGAAACCAATCCGTTACAGACTTCCTAAATTTGAAATAAGAACAGCCAATCAAATTACTTGACATGGAAATGAAGGCTTTTAAGAACTGCGAATAAATCCTTTCGAAAACCAACTACAAATTCTATCTACTAAATGATGCTAACTACCAGAACTTCATTCGACAGCCACATTCAACAGACGCAGCAAATTCTATAAGAAGCCTTATATAGCGAGAGCAGTCGGATCCTCCCCTTCATTCTGTCTTCCCAGTCCGACAAAGCCTTATTAGGTTGTGTTGTGCACGATGCAAGATGCGCCCGGCGCCAATCGATGTGGGTAACCATGGCGACGGCCGCCAGCCCACAACCAGACAAGACCTTTATACTGTATGATTTGGGGACGATCGTTGATACGATCGGTCTTTAAGTCAATTTTTTTTTAACACACTTTTATTGTCTTGCCTTTTAGTGCCTTATATTGGCCTTTTATATTGGCCTGACCTTATAGTGTGGTTATGTTTACAAAAATACTTAAATAAGTAGATAATCATGGAAAATCGAAATCTCGTACAACTGATATCGATGTAAAGTCGGCAGGCAATTATCACACATACACCCACACAAAATGAGAACTTACAAGTTCACTTAAAAACCAGCGTCTAGAGCGCAAACTCGGCGCATTTTTGCTGAACCCGGCCTGTTTAACGCAGCTACATAATAATATTTTTTCTTTTTCGTTTCTGTATTTTTTATAAAATACCTAACCTTTTTATTATTTTTGTGTTCCACGTAGACTGTGTTGAATAAACATTTTTCGTGATTTCTTTTTCTTAAGTGGGCAATAGACGTGCAAGCAAGTGCACTTACCTACTTGTAACACGACTACCTTTTTTTGCTCATATGTTTCACTTTAGAAGTTTGCCTATTTAGCAAATAATTATTCGATCTGTGTATCATAACGAATACCATACTATAAAAAAAAAAACAGGTTTAATGTTAATAAATGTCCACGATCGAGTCTTTGTCAAAAGACGTCCACTACTAAACCCAGACTTCTTCCAAGGAATACCACATCAACCAGTTCTACCTTATCAACATCAAAATGATTGCCGCGGTCCACCTTGATGAATGATTATTACAGTTAATTAAAAAATATATCGGGTTTTCAGGGTTAAAATAAAGTTTCTTTAAAGAAGCTATATCTTGGAATTATTGCTTAATGGTGTCAACTACCCAATCGTTTCAAATGCATTTTTTTTCGTCCATTAATAAAAATGTTAGACGCCAAAAACCCTTAAACGAAAAGTACAATTATCAAATAGTTATAATTGTTTGAATCCCAAAGGGCGAAAACTGTAAAAATGGCTCTTACCCTCCCTCAAAAAGGTACAGATTGCCACTCGTAGTTTGCCATACGACCGCCGATCGCAAGGTATAAAAATCGTATAGTGCCCACGCAAAATTGGCAAACTATACACAGATGAATGGGATCCTCGCTTTCAAAGTTATACCCTGGCAGTGACGTCATTGTTTATTTGACATGTGTCTGCATGGTGCTGACCGCTAAATGTATGCAGTTGAATATAGTTAGGAGGGAAGGTAGACAATATGCAGCTTCGGTTTATTCAATTCACCACTTCATTGTAGCTATATCAATCTAATTACTTACCTGTCTATCTCTTGTGTTGTCAAACGAGTCGCTATTGTTTTCACTTTTTCACTTAGTTTGAGATGATTAATTGGTATTACGACGTTTTCCATTTTCAAAATCAATTATTTCACATTCATACGTGACTAAAAAAAATAATTACAGAAACTATCAAGCATTTTCCAAAACCTATCTTATTCTATATTGATCATATCATTAATATGTAATTCAACAATCCCTACTTACTAATATTATTAATGCGAATGTAACTGGCAGTCTGTTTATTACGATTTCACGCCTAAAC
Organism: Hoplodrina ambigua; assembly: GCA_949774945.1. Lineage (NCBI taxonomy): Eukaryota > Metazoa > Arthropoda > Insecta > Lepidoptera > Noctuidae > Hoplodrina > Hoplodrina ambigua. Next base: position 12,222,503 of record OX458974.1, on the reverse strand, counting down.
CACTAAACCGATTTTAATGAAAGTTAGTACAGAGACAGATTAGACTCCTTTTTTTATTTTTATTAGATTAGAGCCTTTGACGCGAAAAAAAGTTTGAAGTGGTTGAAAAATTGTATGGTCCATCTTCAATAAAGATAAAACCAGGAACATTGCATTTTGGTACCTGATTAAAAAAAAAACATTTGTTCTCATAGTTTTATCTTTATAAATAGTCCACCTATAAATAGTCCAAACGAAAAATAAAGAAGGCTGCCCAAAGTGACTATTTCACCTGGACGCAATCGTGGGCATAAGCTAGTACCTATACAATAAACATATTCTAATTACCTACCTATGAAGAGATGCGTCAAAGATCTCTCGATGACACAAAGCCGCGTCACACAAATGGCCCGCACAACAATCAATAGAGTACCTACCAAACAATGAATGATTGACATTCAATTATATCCCTTATATCCATAATAATGGAGCCTACTAGTCCTACTACACAAGAAATGTAGTACTCAATGCATGTATCTGAGGAGGTAATCACTAGATTAGTTTAGAGCCTATTCGTCAATCATCATAGTTATCATCATCATCTGATGTTTGTTAGGTACACAATCACGGCAGAATAGCTGAATGGACTTTGATGAAATTTGGCTTATGGACTCTGTGTTATAGAGATAGAGAATAAATAATTATGGTGGTTTGACAGGTATTGTTTGGAAAATACGCAAACTAACTGTCATATTTATTTCACAGATTTTTATATGAATAATGAGAATCAACCAAATATTAAAATCGCTCTTCCGACACGACAGCTGAAAACACAATCTACATTGGATTTCTCTGAGAGTACAACAAACAATAGATAGAGAGGAGTGCATATTTATCTAAACATACAAAAAAAAAAAAAAACTACATTAAAAAATAACAACATTACACAAAAAATGGGGCACAAAAAGAAAAAAAAAAATCTAATAATATAAATATAAATAAAAAAAACAGCTAGAATTTTAGTGTAAATGAAAATAAATTAAAGCATAAGCAAACTCTTTCGTAGTCTATACAGTCAGTAAATATAATTAAATAAATAACATCGATGTTATCTAAAATCGGGAACAAATCTTTATAATAAATGCTATAACATTTACGAAAAACTCATCAGTTTTCCGTAAAAGTTACACATGTATGTATTTTTACGTGTAAAACTGCATATAGCTAAAAGCTTATGCGAAAGCTTCTTTCATAAACACTTTCATTTAACACAAGAGTACCTAATGTAATAATAACAATATTTCTATTATACTTTTACGTCACCAACGTGTTCTTTTAAAAACAATTTATAAACAAACACTCATTCTTATCTGCTATTGTATTATCCGTATGTTACAGCAAATCTACCAATTGTCAAGAGACATCCGTTTACATCCAGTAAATACCCAAAACTCATCCTACCTTCATAGTCAAATCCTCGTTTCCTGTTCTCACTTCAGTGCATTCAAATCCCGAAACGGGACTTCAATAGAACGCTTTGGAAAATCTAAAACAATGGTCTTCATCGTGATCATATCTGAAACAATCTAATTTGCAATAAGAATTTTAGTATCTTCGAGAAACGTGCACGAGAGTGTACTTTGCTTTAAACTATGGGTATTGAAATGGATGGAAAGTCGATTTTCTTTTATAATAGCAACGACATTGTAAAAAGTTATAGTTAAATTTTATTAAACTCAATGTTTACCTACTTATTTGTCGTTTTTTTTAAGGTTTTGTATAAGTATTCAATGGTTTTATAGGTCTTATTAATCATACTACATAAAGGTACCTTTTTCAAAGAAATGCCAACCGCTTACAATGCTGCTCAACTGCATTCAAATGTAACAAAAGAATTATAACTGAAATAAGACGTGTACCTATTTAACACAGTTTTAATTGTTTGTACGTTTTATATTTTTAAATGTTTTTTATAATAATATTTAAAAATGTAATTATATATGTATATTAAGTAAATAAATGGAACAATAATACTTTTAAACGTTTAAAGTAGGTATTAAGTATCTAGAACCAACCTATCTAGAACCAACTTTTTCTGCTCGATATAATAATTTTCATTTACCATATGTATAACCTAAAACAGCTCCTTTAGTACTGTAAATATCTAACCAAATCAAATAGTATAGGTAAGCGTAAATAAACTCTACATTTATTTCACAGATTAGTGAAGACAACGCAAGAATACGTTTCAAATTAATACAATACCTGCGGTACCACACAAACCCTACCTCTCCTTTACTGAAACACTACACAGTTAGACGGCAGAAGTACTAGACTGCAGCGGCTCTGGCTGGCTGAGTCAGATACAACCTCATTTAATGTGCCATGACACATAACGAATACTATTGTAGTTTAAAATAAGAAGGACTTAACAGGCCGTAATTCATCATCATCATATCAGCCGTAGGACGTCCACTGCTAAACATAGGCTTCCCCTACAGATTTTTAATAGGACCCGTTGGAAGCGGCTAGAATCCAGCGCGACCGTAACTACGATTGAAAATATAACTAGACATCAAATACTAGCGAGCCGCCCGGCTTTGCACGCGTACATATAGACACTAACTATGCGCGCGACCGTAACTACGATTGAAAATACTTATAACTAGACATCAAATACTAGCGAGCCGCCCGGCTTTGCACGCGTACATATAGACACTAACTATGCGTAACCTCTTGAATCACTCTATTTATCAATGAAATCCGCAGTAAAACGTTTAAGCGTACAGACAACGGGAAGCGACTTTGTTTTATTTTATGACAAGTTTTACGTTAACTATATAACAAGTTAATTTGTTCAAAATACGAAGATAATTAAAAAATAAAGTCGCTTAGTGTTTCAATCACAGTAGGTACATTGATAATCCCGATAAAAAGTAGTACGATCCCACGTCTTGGTGTTACTACAGTAGGTAGGTAGTGGTATAACTTTGAACCGCAACCTCGCCCGCTGTACATTGTACAATCACGCGCGAGACATGAGTCGAAAATCTCAATAGAATTGCCCAAGTTGGGAACTTACTGTAGGTACTTGAAAGACGAGAATGCAGCAACGCCTTGTGTCTGTAGTGCCTATTATTTATAAGTGGAAACTTATATTTGGTCATCTTGTACGTACATACACACCACACCACGCCTGTAATCCCCGAAGGGTTAGGCAGAGGTGTACCCATTAGTACGCCCACATTTCGCCAGTTATGTTTTTAGTTCCATGTAATAGGGGGCGAGCCTATTGCCATCAACCGGGCACAAATCCAGACTCCGAGGCTGCTACTAAGAAATTCCTGATGGAAAAACCCAATAACACTTTGCCCGACCTGGGAATCGAACCCAAGACCTCATGCATAGCAGTCACGCTTGCGACCACTAGACCAACGAGGCAGTCGATCTTGTACGTAATTTATTGCTTATTCAAATAGGTATACCAGCCCAGCTGTAAGATTTTCCTAATATGAATAAAATAAAATCATTTACCTACCCGCTGGGCACCGTGTCGCGGGGTCTTCGAATTCTATAGTCTTAAAAGTTGTTCAATTATTCTCAAAGGCTGGTGCCCAACATATAAACCCGTGACTGCAGATTAATTCTATTTTCCCACACGTACGAAATAGATTAGAGATTGCTGTATTTATTAAACTTCATAATTTATCTCAAAGAATTCTAAGAAGAATCTACTTATTAGTCGCCGATTATAACACATTATTTCATTTTACAATTTTTCCTATGATTTAATTTGACCTGGCAACACTAATTCTATCTAAATTTCTCTTCCACTAATATTATTGTCTACTGTTATTAGTCTGTCCTTTGTCTAGATTAACGTCCTTCATAAATAATTAATTATGATCAAGAACGAACCAACTTAAAATGTGGACGCAAATATTCAAATGCAAGGACAAAACGTAGCGATACGGGCTTAATTTTAAACCCAGTATTATGTTAATATTTTGTTATGATTCGCTGAATAAGTAAGTATTTTGTTTCTAATGGTATGTTAATGGGATAATAGGGTGCATTTGACAGTCCCCACGGGTGGTGAAACCGATATGACGTCCGACAGGCGGCAAGCTCTGGACAGTCAGCCCTACTCGTAAACTTAGTGGTTGGCAATATTATTGTTCATATGGTTTTTTTTGTGTTAATAAAAAAGCAAAACAAGAATCGAACAGTCAGGTTTTAACTTAGTAGATACTGGCTGGCCAATGTGCCTATAGCTGCTATAATTATTACAGAATCACCGTGAAAGGTGAGTAAGAATCACCTTTTAATAAATTCTTGGACACGTATTTAAACTTATTCGTACTAAGTACTTTACGTACCTACCTAAATCCCATCCCATTATTAATATTATTTATGAACAGTTTCGGAAATTCTAAACTTACTTATTAGCTACGGAAACCCTCAAAAGGCAACAATACGTTGCGGATATTATGAAAAAAAAAACCCACCCCTCGATATTTGCAGAGGGTGGTAACCACAGACTAAATAGGGAGGATTACGCCGGCTGCCATCGATTGCTAGTACCCATAGCTAGTACCTACTAAGTACATGTCAAGTGTACATGTGACTAGAAATACCTCCCGGATTTATTTTTTATTCCTATAAAATGAGTGTCACATCTCTGGAAGAACAGCCTTCGGTGCGTTTGACTAAATATGTGCTATTTTCATGCTTTTTGCAACTATACTGTGACGTACACACACCGCGGCACCGTGAGAATTGCAATTTGTACAAGTGTGAGTGGAATAAAGTATAAATTGGCTCCAGTACCTGTAATAAAGAGTAACATTGATTAAAATTGTGTTGTGATTGATAAGTGCACAAGCGCCTAGTAAAATATGAAAGCAATATGTCACTTTTCATTAAATTGTTCATATTCACCACACCGCTTCAATGCTTTGTTTTATTTGTCGCATACCATTTTAGAAATAACATAAAAGCTTACTTAGTTTCTAATCATCAAAGATAACCCATAAAAACCTAAAAAGGAAAATAAAATAAAATACTCCTTTTTGTCCTATTACTTTTCTAAAAAACTGGCAACCCAAAATATTACATAAGCTGTGGCAGGATCATTCAAAAACTCAGAATTATTAAAATAATAAGTCGTTAGAATCTTGCTAGTTTGATTTTTTTAAAATCATTTATGATAAACAAGTAATAATTTAAACTACATTTAAACAAGAGACACAAACAGAAATAGTTTTATGTTATAACTGTATTAATTATATCAATTTTATTTTGTTGCATTACCCATGTTTTTGAACGCACTGCAATAAAATGTTGCAAATGAAAAAAAAATTGAGTAGTTTGTTTTAAATTGCTTATTTAAATGTGATCCATGCTAACTTACATAAAAAATATTATGAACTAATATGGTAATCATTTATTCACATATCATTATTTCTGATTATTACGAACTGTGGTACACATTACCCAGTGAAACAAAATACAAATATCAAACACACAAGCGTTGATTTCAATTTCATTGTATTACAATTTAACAGAGTATTAGCGCATATTTAATCTTATGTTTTTATAATTCAATTATCATGCTATGGGGAAATAACATGCAGTTTGTGGCAACACATAAAACCAGTCACGTCACTTCACGACATTAGTGTGGGTGCTTTGTGCGTGCGTGCGTTCATGAATTTGTGAGTGCTTTTTCATGTTTGTGTGTATTTCTGACGCCGTTTGTGAGTTGCCTGTCATCTCTCTAATTTTGGATTTTATCACTAAAACCCTTCAAACTGTCGTCTTTGGGTATGTAAACTCTACTTATCTTGAATCGCTCATTCATAGGTTACCCTGTAAAACAAAACATTGTATTATTGTTATACGTGTAACCTGTCGGACAGGCGTTGTCTGCGGTCAGTGGCCATAATTCAAAATTATGTTAGAGACGCTTTAAATTTGGTGTTTTTCGGTGTATTCGGCTATCGATCGTGTTATCTTGGAGCCGGTTATCTTGCGATTCCAAGTGAAGCTCGTGTTATTATCTCGCTGCGGGGGCTAGGCGATCGTATCGGCGGGTATGAGCTAACAGGCTATAAAATTCAGTCGGCTTTTTGATGCCGGTCGGTGTACTAGTGTTCGGTTCTTCGCGCGTCTTAGCATGAAATTATAATGGTGGGGGTAGTGTGTTGTCTGTCTGTTTGTTTGTTGTGTTGTGTGTGAAGAGTGCTAAGTGCTTGTTCTGTTGCAGGCCGGCAGGATGCTAAAGTTCATACGCGGCAAGGGGCAGCAGCCCTCTGCTGAGAGGCAGAAACTTCAGAATGAACTGTTTGCCTTCCGCAAGGTATGTACCTAGCTGATAGTCATTTGTTTATGTTGATAAGTTAGCACTTTAGAAAGTATATCATTCAGAAGTTCAGTTGTACTGCAGAACTTTCTATGTGTGAGCTGTCACAACAACCTTATTTTTTTGTCGAAAACACTTGTACTGAAGGTCTATAATGGCCACTTGTTACTTCAGTAATGCATTGTGTCATTAGTCAGATAACATTGGATTTCTGAAGCTTATCAGCGGGCAGAGGAATTTGCTTGAAACCTTTTAAATTCTTCTAAAAATGTATTGTATTTGGGGTTTAATATAAAAAAATAATTTAGGCTAAAATCGCACAAATGTGAACTGTACATTGTTTTGATTTACCTTTGTAAACTCAAATCATAATTTCAGTCTAACACTCTTCCATCCATAAACCATGAAACACAGTTAATAATGATTGTTAAATTTAAACTATAGACAATATGTTTTATGTATTTATGAATGCCAGCCTCATTTTGAGTAAAACTTTTAATGATAATTCAACCACTTATGTTTATACTTAATGTCAACATTATTTAGTACCTACCTAATATTGGAATGATCATATGGATTGTTGAATGAAGATAACATTCTGTACATTTGCTTTTCAGCATACACATTTTCATATTTTAAGCTTTCGGATAAAAACTAACAATATCAATCAAAAGTATACATTTTTTAACGACCTAACAGTGATATTCCTGTTGTTTTAACACAATATTTACAAAAAATCTTAATAGGTAAGTATTTATAGAACTTAAAAAATGAAGCATCAGATTTTATTGTCTTTACAGTCTTCATTTAAAACACATAAATTTATTATAAGCTAAACCACACCTAAATGTCTACTAGCTTCTGCTTACAATTCGTCTGCAACAAATTTACTATCCCACGGAATTGGTACATTTTTCCAGGATATAAAGTAAGCTATGTGGTATTCCAAACTATAATCTATCTCCATGCTAAATTTCATATAGATCCATTCAGCCGTTCTGGCGCAATTGAGCAACAAACATCCATCCATACGACCTTTCGCAATTATACTCGTAAAAAGGTAGTAAGATTTATCTTAAGTATTCAAGAAGTAAATAACCAAAGCCAAAGTTGAAACTCTTGTTCATTTTATTTGTTTAAGTCACAGTCAGCGATGACAAAAACTAAGTCTTTATTCTATGACATAATGATTGCACTGTGAGAATTGACTATGTACTACAATGACTAATTATGACGCATTTCTTCGTATTAAATAAATACTACTCTGTCCCTATTATTGAATGCCTCGTTGGTCTAGTTGTTGCAACGCGCGTCTGCTGAGCATGAGGTCTTGGGTTCAATTCACAGGTCAGGCAAAGTGTTATTAGGTTTTTTCGTCAGGAATTTCTCAGTAGCAGCCTCAGAATCTGGATTTGTGCCCAGTTGATGGCAATAGGGTCGCCTCCCTATTACATGGGACTTAAACATGACTGGCTAAAAGTGAGTGTACTAATGCATACACCTCTGCCTAACCCGTCGGGGATTACAGACGTGATGTTATGTCCCTATTATTACTAGCTTAGTTACTGTTTAATTTTCTCTCTTGTGGATATTTTTTCATTGATTAATGTTTTATGCATTACTAATTGTTGTGGCCAATCATATGTAAGCATGTCTGATGCGTACATGTGGTTTGAGATGGCAATAATTACTAAGCAAGGTCAGATTGTTGAAACTTATGACCTTGAGTCCGCTCCCTGTCTCTATTGTAGTCAATCTGTTGATAGGTATGTGCATTGAATTTTTGAATGTAATCATAAGGTTGCATAATACATTTTTTTCCGGTCTTAAGAATCATAATGCTAAAACAACAATGGATAAGTTGAATTTTTAAGTTTAAAGTTGTAATCTAAATATTATAAATGCGAAAGTGTGTGTGGATGCATTTTTGTTACTCAATCACAGCAGAACGGCCGAACGGATCTTGATGAAATTCAGCACAGAGGTAGATTACAGTCTGGAATAGCATATAGGCATAACTACTTCTTATTTTGGAAAAATGGGATAATATATATTAACGCGGACGAAGTCGCGGACAGAAGCTAGTCTACATCTAAATCTGAGCTAACACTGACCCATTTCTCACTATAGGTATGTATAGAATTCCATTTTCGTCTTTTCGTATCGACGATACAGTTATACCAATTCGATACTTTTTGGGCCCAGTAGTTATCCAAGTTTATAACTGCGCCAGAGGCATTGAATTTCTTATACTGTAAGATGAATAGTTGAATACTCTAAATTTCTCTCTCCAACTAAAGTAATGCACTACAAACATTTAATCAAACATAAATTGTTTAAAAAATACTAGGCCCCATATTACACAAAGATAAGTCCACGTTGATTACGAAACTGTTTGCTTCAGTTATCGCCCTTCATTATTTGTTTACAGATTAGATGTGGCACTTAATTTTTACAGTACTCACCTGAATTTTTGGTGTTCAAAATGGGCCAGGGCCATAGTTGCGACATGGACTTATCTTGATTCATTAGGTTTGCAGAATCGTGTTTATTTAGGTCTCTATGTCATATTTTTTAAACCTTTATGGTTGTCTGTGCTATGAAGGTGATTCAGGATATCTACACCATTATTTTAACCGCAAGTGAACGGTTATCCATCGTCACGTCCGCGTTCTACATAGACGCGTTCTAAAATGCAACATAACACTGCAAATACTCTCAAGAAACATTGAATCCAAAGGTCAACTTTATTGGAACCAATCACATTCCCGTTCATATTGAACTGTTTAATACAATGACAGGCAATTCATAGAAATCATCAGAATTAATATACTCTATTGATGCTCATTCAGAAGTAAGCCTCTTTCTTATTAGAGTCTATTGGCTATGGCGGTCCCAATTGTACGATGACACCATGTAGATTGGAATCAAGGTCGACATATTGTTTTAAATCAACATTCAAGTGTTATGACGATCGATGGTATCTTTGCATCTATAAGCTAAACGAGTTTCAAGTCAAGTTATTGAACTCTGAAATTGTTCGTTAGTTACAGTTATAATGGACGAAACTCTATGCTAAACTGTTTCTAGTTTGTTTAGATTGTCTTAAAGTCTAGACCTGATGTTAATGAGGAGAGTTTGCTAATTAATTTGTTTACCGGATGAATAAAAGGTTATTAGTCCGAGAGCTCAAATAACCAGAAGCTAAAATCCACTTGCTCTGTTTAAAAATTTAATTGATGTAGTCGTTAAATTTAGCTGTTAACTGTATCATTTTGAGTGGTCACTACGCTTGATTTCGTGTTAATCTCTTGAGTTGTTACGAGAAACAATTGATTAAATCATCATCGCTTGAAACACGATGTCATCAACCTTCAAAGACTGTCTAAGTATGTTGGCGTCAGCTTGCAAGCTGACCTATCGAAAAATCAAAAAACATCAACTCAAACCGGATTTAGATCAATCAAAACGGTTGCATTCAAATATTTTCTTTGAAATCAAATTTCAAGTTTTTATTTTGTTACTGTAATAGTACATAACCAAACAGTGTCGTAGGTATTGGGTGCGTTATCGTGCTTTATCCGATAGCGGACAGATAACACCGTACAATCGATATCTGTTTGTCGTCAATGCTATTGGACTGAGGCTTAGCACTTGTTGAGACCATGTTTTGTCTAGAGAAGTTGCGCTTCTAAACGCTAAAAAAGATAGTATTTGCGATTTCTTCAGTAGTTCAGTCCTTGTCCACTTTGTAGATGCCTTTTTCTGTCCGCTTCAACATAATGTCCCGTTATATCCACTCGTTCAGTGTCTCAGTCTCGCTTTTAAACGCTGAAGAATATAGATATACTCACCATTATTTTAAATTCTGATCACTCTTCAAATACCCTTTTCAGTTCCGCTTCTCCATAATGGCCTGCTCTATCCTTTCGCTCAGTGTCCTATCAGTCCTAGCCAGATCTATAGCAACGAAGATCATGAAACTTATTAATGACAAGTAGATCCGTATCCTGAATGAACTTGCCCGATCTGTACCTATGTCGCGATCTGGATAGCTACCATGTTTCCGTGATTTAAATCCTAAAAGGTTCAAGGTGATTGTGCTACATTAATCATTAGCTTGAAAACGTTGTTAAGGTCCAACACCTAAATTTTCTTTAGATCACTTCAATGCTTTTCCGATTCAGCAACACATACATAAACTCACGCCTTTTTCCCATGGGGGTAAGCAGAAACTCCAGAACGCCACCTGCTACGATCCTTACATACTCCTTTCGCCTCATCTACGTTCATACATCTCGTCATACAAGCACGCCGGTTACAAGTACTCCGCACCTGACCTTTCTGAAGGACCTCACCAATAAGGTCAGTGTAGGTCTTCCTAGGGCGACCCCTCCCGGCGTTGCCACTCACCTCTGCCAATTTACCAATTTTTTTTATCAGAATAAATATCCTAATTTAAAAGAGACCGCCCAAGCGGAAAATTTACTACATAGGTAGGTACTGTTTGTCAATGAAGTAGGTTAACAAAGGAATAAAAATCTGTCACTGTCTAACCATCTTTAACGTAAGTAAACACATGCAGACCTAGTTGTCTATGCCAATAATGGCCGAGCGTATTTTCCATTAGAGGCCTCCCGGGCATAGAATAATAAACTTAACGAGTTTCATTTACTAATTGTTGTAAAAAAATAATTGCCCGGTAACATTAGTGGCAAGCTTTTGATGGCTTGTCCGAACACCTGGCCAATTTGGACCAGTATCGATTAACAGCTGCGTTAAACAAGTAATATAGTTGAAGTTGGTTTCAATCTAGTTTCATTGTTTAGTTCGCTGAATTTTGCTCTCTTGGCTTTATTGAGAAAGTGTTATCGACTTCTGACCCTGCACCCCTGTAGCCTCGGTTCAGGCTTCAACATTATTCATTTTTGTACTGATTTAGGGTTTGCCATATTGCAAAGCTCAACTTCACCATGAAACGTTCAATTGAAAACAACGTTAACATAGATCGAGGCTAAAACTATTAAACGTATTAGATTATTAATACTCAACTCGCGATTGATTAGATCTATAATAAGCGTTTGGAACCACTCAATAGCTTCAATATCTCCATTATTTGTCAAGTCCTTACTGCGGTGGTGTGTTTAGTCACTATCTCTGGATCGAGGTGCAATAAACGCCGCACCCCGCTTCGCCTGACCGTTAATTTTTATCAATAACTGATAAGAAATATTTATCGCCTTTCTAAGTAGTGAACCGAATGTTTGGAAAACGGCTCGTGTTATTTTTGGTATTAAGTGCTCATCGTGATTTTGAGTTTTCGTGTAGTTATTCATTCTTGGTCTATTGGTTCTGTTGCCACCAAAACGACACAATGTTCTGATCAAATTATGGTTCCAGTTATTCCATAAACACATAATCATATCTGGTTCATAATGCACCAAAATGAAAATATCATAACGCACTGCTGTATCAACATCTAATTTGCCATAACTGCTACGCCAAATAAAGTCACAATGAAATCCCATTCGCGTGAAAACATTCGCACTCTTATCGGTAAAGTAACAAGGCACTGCAGAAGTTTCCGTGCAATCTTGGAAGGAGGAAATTTTAAGTGAATTTCTTCGTTCCCGAAGTTCTGTGCAACATCGTGTCCAAGTTTGTTATCAGTTCCTGCGCCAGTTTACTTAAACTTGAATGCTAACTGTTGTAGACTTGCATTCACTAAATATAATGCTCAGAAGTTTGCGATAAGGCTCTCAACTTGTTATGCAGTTAAGCAGTTCCTAAACTTCATTTTGTCACTTTGCTTTATCTTTTATTTTGTGTACTTGATCGTTTTTCTACGTATTTGACTTCTTTACGTTCTGCCACTTTATTCGCTCTTCAATATCTCATCGCCATTCCTTTTCCTTTTGTTTCTCTTATCTTACTACTACATACTATTATAAATGCGAAAGTTTGGCTGGATTTTGGTAACTCAAGCACGCTAGAACGGCTGAACGTATCTGCATGAAAGGCATAGAGATAAATTATATTCTGGAATAGAATATTAAATTAGGGATATAATATAATATAAACTTTGATGTGGACGAAATCGCGGGCAGAGGCTGTTGTTTTATAATACCGACATGTACTTCACTGCAATAGCTCTCTAACATAATATTCATCGCTTATCCGTACTTTAACATTCTCAACATACAATCCTTTGGCTTTCAAATCTATCATTTAGTACAATCATGTACTCCACTGCCACAAATTACCAGCTTAACATAGGCGAAAGCGAATAAATGAACTGCGAAATTGTGGTTTTAATTAATTGCTGAAATTCCGGTCACGGGTATTAATAATGTGCAGCTGCCAAATGGTGGCAGACAACCGGGAATAATTTGCGGACAGACGAAATTATTGACAGTACTTCCCAAACTCTGGTCATGTCAATTAGATTTCATTGTTCAAGTAGAGTTCATTAGATTAATTCTCTTATAGTATCTTCTTTGTTGTGTTGTCTATAATCAGGGTAACACCTTTGTAGTAACAAGGATTAGTTCTCTAATCCAATTGTTGACTTGACACCGTCGACTCTAATAGATACAAGTGATATAAAGATAACGAACGGTTTACTCATTTACAAAATACTACAGAGTCGTTTGGTACACGGATGATTAATCTTTTTAGGCCGTATAACTTTTAACACATAAGTAATATTAATATCAATTTTTATATATTTCGCAAGTTATTATAATTAGAAGCTGTGATTGCTCGTTTTTTTTTTCATTTGAACGCGTTTGTCTCCGGAACTGCCATACCGGTTCTGAAAATTCCTTCGCTAATAGAAAAATAAAGTAAATATAATTACATTATGACGTCGCCTATCACTTCTGGTGCTCAGGGCCCACCAGTGGTCCGCAGACTGGTTTAAAACCACTGCTTAATTTATAGATATCTTTCACAGTACTGGTAACAATTTAAACTTTTTGTTAACAACGTGCTATAGATTGAAGGCTTTGATTTGTAGTGCTGATACTGACTCACTGTGGGAACTGGTTTGATGCCCTGAGGCTGTCGCAGCTCCGTAATAAAGGATTATATAATCAACAGGTTATGTTAGAGACTAGTACTTTTCTGATTTTTCTATTGGTACCATATAACTGCCACTTCTTGGAAGTTCGTGAACGGGCGTCGTCAATTGGGTCTGGTCATCTCTTAGCTGCTTCGGCTATTTTTAATTGTTTTTGTTATTTATTTTACTCGAGACCTCTTTTAACGTGCACGACTTCTTTCATATATTGTTCTTAGATTGTACCCGTAGATGCAACATGAATTATGTAACCTATATATTTGTAATATTTTAAAGGAGAGTTCAGGCAATTTCTTGCTCGTTCTTGTCCAAAGAAACATTCTGGTTGCAATGAGCAGCTAGCTTCAACTATCTGACTCATTCCTTGGCAAATCAAAAGTGCCTGTAAATTGTTTATTTGAAATAAATGATTTGATTTGAGTTCTTGATGGGGGACATAGATTATAATTAGCTAATTGTTTCGCAATTGTTGCCTATTGCATTTTAATAATTGTGACTATTAACCGCATCGTTACGATGTTGCCATTACGTATTTCTTCATACCGGTCGATAGCGTCATCGAAAAAGGAATTTATAACATTGTCATTTGTCATCGGAGTTCCCCTTGCTTTCGAACCTTTTGGTTTTCCTTATGTTTTACGCATGGTATATACTTATATGCATACTAAATTATAATAAAACCGAAGAGGTTTTTTGTTTGTTCAAACGCGCTTATCTCTGGAACTTCTAGTCTGATTCGAAAAAATATTTTTGTGTGTGATAGTCACATTCATAAGGAATATTAAAGGCTATATAACATCACGCTAGGACCCACGGGAACACAGCAGTAGCCAAAGACGTAACTTACGCGAGTTAAAAAAACCTAGCGGACGAATTTGCAAAGAGCATCTACTTATTGATATATCCACAGTTTGGATAACCTAAGGATGTGGAGCATATGTAATCATTCAGACGATAAAAATATCCATATATTTAGGTATACTAGAGCTCATTTTAGCAGGAACTTAATTTACTTCTTGCTTAACCTTAGAATCATAAACCACGTCCCAACTTTAAACCCACGCATGCCATTCTAATCATCACTTTGCATGTTAAAGAAACAGTTCCCATAAAGCGGGCATCAGACTGCACACAGTAGACGACGGTTAGCAACAAACCCGTCCTAGTTGCCGCGCCTTGAACGATGGGAACAAGGGCGGTGTTACCTACTATGTTAATTTTATAACTAGTGCGGAGCTAAGCAGGCAAGAAAAGCTGCATTTAAGTTGTATGAATTGACTTTTCTTTTTTTTCTGTGTTCATATTACTAGCACTCTCCCCGCGTCATCGTTCGCATGATTTTCGTTACAGATCCCTAACTTTTTTGAAATTATAATATAGCCTATGTTACTCGGGGTGAATATACCTTTCTAAATGAAAGTTTTTTTTTTTAAATCGGCACAGTGGTTTAAAAATTTATTGATTAGAAAGATACACAGATACCCTCACACAAAAATGCAAATGTTTCCTCTTTATAATATTAAGTGTAGAATAGCTTTTGCCCGCGACTTCGTCCGCTTATATGTCGGCTATCACGGACACATACGAAGTCTCAGAATAATGTAGTATTTAATTTGAGCAATGATCAAGCGCGGTGCTAAAATTGCCCGACAAATGATACCAACCAATTTTCCTAGAGGTTTCGACTCGAGATATTTAATGAAATTCAATTTTCATTATTTTTATGAGCCAATTCTGAATTTCTGACCCACTCCTGGGCAAAGGCCTCCCTCCACTCCTTCCACCGTTCGCGATACAGTGTTTCATAAAGGTGTTTATATGAAACATAATTTAGCTATTGTATATTTTTGTAGGTAAGGTAAACCTATACATAACTCATTGTTTACTCATTCGTAGGTAAACTGTGCATCATAAACAACATAATATTATGAACAAGTAGATTGAAATAGAGACTGCCTCGTTGGTATAGTGATCGCAAAGCGTGACTGCTGAGCATGAGATCTTGGGTTTGATTCCCAGGTTGGGCAAAGTGTTTTTGAGTTTTTCCATCAGAAATTTCTCAGTAACAGCCTCGGACTCTGGATTTGTGCTCGGTTGATCGCAATAGGCTCGCCCCCTATTACATGGCGAAATGTTGGTTTACTGGGTACACCTCTGCCTAACCCATCGGAGACAGGCGCGATGTTATGTACTTGTCCAAATTGTCCTTTTTGCAAACACTTGCAAACCAAACCTTCCGTTATTCTTCGCCTAATAATAGTTTCACAAGTTTCGGTCTAAGGTTGGTACTTATAAAAAGCTTTTGCCTTAAACAGGCCGCCGTATTCAGGTCAGGCAGTACCCACGCCCCCTTTCTTGGAAAGACCCATAGCAACCTTAGGCAAAACCAAAATAACACAGGTAGACCCGTTTTGGTTAAATCTGCGATCAATATCGCTATTCCTTTTATTTTACTTCGCTAATGCCTTCTCCTGGGCTAATGTGTCTTTTTTAACCCCCAACTGATCGATTTGCCGAAAGGATTCCATTTAGTTTTTTTCTGACTTAAAGAATTATATTTTCTTCGAAGTTTTTACTAAATAAAGCTCTGTATTCTTTTCTGAGTTGGGTTTTGTATGATTAGTGTTGGAAAAATCGCACGTTTGTTTGATCGTTTTATTTACTTTTTAACGGTCAGTCAAACACTTTAAATATAAATACTTACTGAGAAACTCAATTTTACTCCGGAGTACGTAACAACATTTTTGACGATCAAATACTTCATCTATTATATATAAAACTAGCAAACCCTATATCGACTTCGAATCGCCTCATAATTAATAAAAGAAAAGTTGTATTTTTTCGTGAATTTCTCCAATTTTATTTCCTATGTCAATTAATTTATATTCTTTTATTCGGAGCGGAGACAAATCCAACAAATCAAAGATCAAAAACCCGTCTAGCCGTACTTGAGTTCTAAATGGTGTAACTTTGTTGGTTTTTAGAAAATATTTCATGTAGTCAAAGCCTCTCTTTAGGATTTCGTTAAAATCTTTATGTAATTCCAGAAAATTACCACCACACTTTCGTACCTTAGTCTGCTCCAAAAATCCCATTCTAATAATATGTTCAATTATGTTGAACTGACGAAACCACATTCCACGTGCCAGCACAGTTGTTAACCGATCGGCCACAACTTGCTTCTTTTGTATTGTCTGTATGTACTCTACTCACTACTCACTAAATACTTGCGCCAGAGTTGCCCAGCAAGATGATTTGATAAAAAACTGTTCATACAAAATGTTTTTTTCTATTGTAGAGGCAGTAATCAATATTAATAATGACCTAACCGGTTTTATTCATAATTCACTATATTGTTGAATAACAGCCCCAAATATTGGACACTTAGAATTTAAAATTTAAATAACTTCCGACGAAAACTGTCACATTTGTGGCAGATGATCAATAATGATCATGTTGATCTTCAAATAGCTGGAGCCGTTTTCTTAAAACATAAATAAAACACTCTCGATAAAATCACTTAAAACTGAATTAAAATCAATTCAGCTGTTTGGAAGCTACGATGTCACAGATTGAACTTATAACACCCCTTCGTCGAGGGTTAAAAACAGAGATGTGAAACGAATGGTGAAACGTGGGTATACTAATGGGTACACCTAACCCTTCGGGCATTACGTGAGTGATGATATGATCTAGTATAAACTAGATCTCTGCTTTCAACAATGCTACAACAATAAACAACAATCAAATATCGTTAGTTAGTCAGCAAGCGGCTGCCAAGCTAGCTTCGGCCGATGATCTATTCACCTTTCAGAAAGCCACAAATAAATATTTAAAAATAATGCCACGTAAGCTATTGTGTACTTTAGTATCATTTTATAGCTATCTATAGACCTGTGATGCTGACCAGACGCCGAACACCATTTGATTATAGCTTTTGGTATTTTAATTTGATGATATAAAAACTCCGGAGCGAGCCACATGCTCGGTAGGATCGCGCTCGATTGAGTAACAGGCCCACGTCATTACTACACACAATATTTTGTAAACTATCTCCGGCATGCATCTTTAATATCTTTATTCAATGTTTTTATCTTCAAATGCTTTCACATGGATAGTGGACGTGGTATCAAACTGTTTTCCATTTCATTTCTAATAGCACATTATGTTGGGACTCATTTCAATCATATTTGTTCTCGGCATTCCATTGAACGTTCACGTGATGACAAAGGAACTCATCCAATTTGACTGTATGAACATAGTTGCGTCCAACAAGGCGCGATGCTCGTTACATGGGGGCACACATCTTAACCTCCATTAAGCCGCGTCATTGCCTGAACTGCGCGCCTCCCACGGTTTCCTACTTGCTACAGACATCACCAATTCAGGCTAACTATTATAACACACATTTGGAGATACATTCCTGCGACCCGTCCAATTCTCGAGGGTGGCATTTCCTATTTCGGGCTTCTGTTCTGTTTCTTGATTGGCTTCCCGCTCGCAAGATATTTTACCAATTTAGTCTAGGAGTCACGAGTCATTTAAATAACTCTAATTTACATATGCTATCTGGTTGATGTTTTTGTGAAATATTAATGCTAATGATCTACTGGTTTTACAAATGTATAAAAAACTTTGTATATTGTATGCGGTTTTGCATGGAATCGTCATCTGCGTACTTTTGGCTGACTAATCGTTTTGCTTAGATTTTTTATTTTAATGAGATGATTATAAGTCTGAACATGCATTGCTTTGACAGCTCTTTTAAAAATAGTAAAAACATTCATGTAAACTGCTCAAAACAAATCTTCAACATGTAAATGTGTGTATCTAAGAGATTACACGTCCCTGTGTATATTTGCATTGAGGAACATTTCCGCGACCCAGTCGGCGTACGATAAGCCAGGTTTTAGGTTCATTCACCGGTCCTAACCGACAACCATCGACATCATTATATTTTAATCGCGATTTCTTATCATAATGTAACATTACCTATATTTACATATTTTAAAAGCAAATCTTCCATTCCGATTTGAGAAATAGAGCTATTTAAATAAGGCTACACACAAATAAGGTTATTTAAATGAGTCTTCATGATTTTTTCATTCAAAAACCTGAAGAGAGAACTCCTTATTAACATGTTTTGCATTAAATAAACAATGTAAATGAGTCACACAACATAGTATCCGACGACAGACGCAGCTATGCATTGTTTTTGAATAAAATATGGAAATTCCAGTGATTTTATAGTCCGAAATGCCTTTTCTGAATCAAGTTATTCTTAAGATTAGGTTGCAAAATGAATAGCGACACAAGTGTCAAACTATTCGCTAAAAAAAACGCAGGCTTATGAATGAGTTAAAATAAGGTATATAAATTAGAAACTGACAAATATGACAGCCGTCAAATATGTAATTTGCCTATAATGGAACATTCCAGTCTTGGGTTCAGTAGCATTATTTGCAACAGTCTGCATTCTTAAAATTTTTGTTTTAATTGCGAGGTCCGAGATTTTTTCTTACGGAATGCCGTACGTGTGCTTCATAACTTTTGAACTGATCACATTCCTTTGGTGTTCCTTATAGCTGTAATAAAAAAATGTAAGCATCTGTAAAAAGGTTAGATGCCGCAAAATGTTTAACAACATTTCTGGAAGGAAATGAAAATTGGCATTTAATACACAAAGTTGGACAATCTTCCTATTTACAACCAAAATACCGTAGAAATAAACATAATAGCTATAATAAAAGGCGCCATTCTGTGCGATGCACGGAGCATTAAGTAAGCGATGACAATTACTGTGAGATGATCCCACAATGCCGAGGTTTTCGCATTGTGTTTATGTATTAATGGTACGAGCGTTTCTCGTATTGCCTCTCTCCATTTTCTCCTGTTTTCAACTTTTTATGGCGAATGTATTAGATGAAAAGATGAATTTACATTATTTTTAACAGGTTATCAGATTTTCTGTCGTGTTCTGAAAACACACCATTTTCCACATGTCTAGATCCAAATGTAAATGATGATTTCTCTTTACAATCTGCAGCATTATGTTTTGTAACACTACTTTTCCTAGTACTTAAATAATATACCTAATAAAACAGTCATTAATCAAGTAACACCATTGATCAATGCGCGGGCACGTACCAGACATGCGTACTGCATGAACAGAACTGTCGCATCGTGAATAGCAAGTTTTAATCATTTTAGTCATAACTATAATCCATACTGACTAATAAAAAAAAAAGTAAATGTCGTGCTTGTTAATGAATTTAAGTAATAAATTAAGGGTAAGCGAGAATGTGGGTGCGTTACCGTGCGTCGGTACAAATGTCAGGAATACACATTTTTTGCTAAGCACGCACTTTAATATCAACTCATTTACATTCAGCTAAACTGAATCACATATTTATAAAAATGTTCATAATAAAACTGTACCTACCTAGATTTTAATATTGAAAGTCACATTGAAGCCGGTGTTGGCAGTTCTTGTGAAAGTAATGTGCTTTCACAAAAAGTGCCAATATCAACTTCAATATATTTTGAATCACATAGTCATCATCTTATTCAAAAAAACATCCGTTACTTCTTACATTAATATCTAACAAAAACGAAACTATATTGTACTTTTTCTTTTTTGTACGAATGATTAATTTTGAGATAGGTTAGAATGTACCAGCTAGGCCTTTGTGGCCGGACGATCACCTCCGCGAAGGTCGAGCCTTTATTTATAGCCACAATGACATGCTCATCCTTAAACCTGTAACGACTACGCACGAATTTCACTTACAATTCTTACATCTTGTATTACTCGTATCAGTTTTTGGTTTTTATTATGCAATGAAACACGTTTTTGACTGATTAGCTATTAGACAAATTACAATCTCTTCTCAATTAGGCTAGAATTAAGCTAAGCCAAAAAAAAATATTGTACCTGCTTCAATTTATCATCTTCGTGTCTAAGCAGAGAATCTAAAAGCAAATAATGGCATTTGCTTTATATTCAAATTAAAAAAACCGTACGATGTGAAATCGAATCCCGCACAATTACAACCTACACATACCTACTTGCATAATTTACTCTATCAGCTGCGAGGAAGCCTTAACAGTTGACTGGATATCAGAACTTACCTGTAAAGGCTTAGAAGCCTTACGTTAGGTTCGATGGACTCCGTATCGATTCTCTTGCTAATTACACATTGTATAACACCACTTTTCAACATATTGCAAGCGGGTATAGAACTGGCAACCCTCGTATATAAAATAAAAGTTCTGTAGTCGTTAAAGGAGGTGTGATATAGCTTAAATTTCGATGGAGTACCTATAGGAAGTGTCATGTGTCCATTATAGGTTTGTTGATTTGTAAGTGGCTTATCTACCGACTGTGTTTCTCTTATTTAATCATGGTAGTAGTTCCTTCAGGAATCGATTATGTACGAGTAGTTTCTTCTATTACGTTCACGTTCGACTCGTAAATAGGATTCAGGAAATGGGCCGTCCTATAGCAATTTCCTTGTAGACGGCCAGTCTAGTTTTTACACAGACAATACATAGCTGAGAAAGGGGCAGTAAAAGCTCACGTAGATAGTGTCTGGAAAGCTAGACTATCAACAAAAGTAACACTAGGTGGGTTTAGTATGCACTATTGTCTGAAGGCGAGCATTTTTATTTTACGCTTCATGTGAATAATCTTTTAGTCAATGTTTTGTTTTGTCTAGCAGACAGAAAGTAGATTTAAAAGATTCAGAGCTTTTGTGTTTGAGAAAAAATTGAATTCTTTTGAAATTGTGAGTTTTTCACTGTCTTTTTTTTGTGCTCAAGGTAGACTTTTTCATTTATTGCATATTAAGCCTTTCGCTCTGTAATATACTTGTTCGTTGACTATTTTTGTTGTCCCTACAATATCGTACTTGTGGACTCGAAAGCGCACATTCTTCCTTGATGATTCATCATCTGCCTAGCAAAAGGCTAAACTATGTTGGGGTCGGCTTCCAGTCTAACCGGGTGCAGCTGAATACCAGTATTTTACATGGAGCGACTGCTTATCTGACCTTCACAACCCAGTAACTGGGTAATACGATACCCCTTGGTAAAATTGCTTCCTTAATGATTAATATCAATAATTAAATTACAGTACACAGTAGTGCTTAGATTGCATATTTAATTTAACTCATGTCTTGCTGACTAGCGATTTTCTACCACACCAAGCATTTGTTTGTGTGTTAAGATCAATAGTGTTCTCGCATGCAGTTAAGAATAAGGAAAGTGTTCGGTTATATGCAACTAACGGTATTAAATTTTATTTAAATTATAGCCTGGTTGTATTGTCAAAGAAAGTAGTCTTGATTTTTTTTTCTGTCTTGAACTTTGAGCCGTCATGATGGATTTCAATAGTGTTCATCTCTATTCAATAAAACAGTTTGGACAAAGGTTTGACTATCATCTTTATTGACCAAGGTTACACTGTCGAGACATCACATTACACTGATAATACTGGCACGTGTTAATTCTTTGATTTTATTACCCTGCCCGGCAATAAAAGTACCCAAATAAACTGCAGTTACATTTACACTCCCACAAGATAAACAGACCACTCTGCCCATACATTTGGAACACTCTCTTTCAATTCATCGTACGTTTGTACCATCAGGTCAAATTCCTCTCATTTACGATTGTTTTATGGTTCTGCTATTAGCTAATACGAGAATACACCTCGTCCGCCATGAAAGTTTTATTTGTGACGTAACATGGCATAATGAATGATGGTTCGTGTGCCTTTTATTACGCCATTATTGTCTTCGTCGTTGTATCGATTCCTTATTGGAGGATCGCGTGTTACCCTTACTGTATAATTGTTTGTTTACAAAGCATTATATCATTTGAAGCTTGAATTCTGTATTCTCAGTTTGCCTGTTCTCTTTTATATTTACTTGCGTATGGTTTGTTATTGAGCGTTTCGTTAGCTTTTGCACTTATCCTATCATAATTACTATAATAATAATACCAGCCTATTATTGTCCAACTGCAGGACAAAAGCTTCTTCTTATACAGAAAAGGCATAAGTCCAGGTCTGGTTTCTTTACAATACCGATGTTTTCGAGTGATGTCTAAGATAATATTAATATTATTATTAATATAATATCAATATTATTGCCACTATGAAAGCTCCTTTTTGTGAGGTAGAGAGTAATACCGATTTTTTTTTTTTAATAGAATTGTTAATAATTGAAAAATCATTCAACGTTATTAGCCTGAATTGATTGCTATCCCATTTCTAAGACGATATTGTCTCCGTCTTCATCATATACTTAATGTATGCAATTTATATTACGTAAACTTGTAACTAAGGAATCCTTAACGGAACATTATCGTTTACAACATCCATGAGTCATTTAGTTAAAACAAGTGATACGACTCATAGCAGTACATATGTACTTCTAAAATTATTGATTGCTTCGTTGTACTCTTATCGTTATATTGATAACATTATCAGTGTGTAGTATCATCGATTACGCGCCCTTCTTGAAGGAGACCGAGGTTGCCTGGTTTATGGGTACGGCTATTTGCTGAAATGTTATTACTGGAATGTTCATAATAGCCAACGTTTCTTTTCTTTGTTATGTCATTCACACAATGGCTTTCTGTATCCACCTGTATCCCTGGAGTTTCTTGCCCCATTCTGCAAGGGGCAACTAGATTAAATTATTTTTTTCTTGTATAAGAAGTTAAGCCTTTTAATGGCCTAATTGAAATGAATGATTTGACTTTGACTCCTTTTTCGAAGCTTATTATCATCTGTCTTATTGACGAGTCTTGTGTCTTAGAGAAATCGATTATGGAGATCATATACTTGTCGAGAGTTAACTCCACAGTTAATAAATAGATACCTTAGATTTGGATTCCCCTAAGCCCTGGCTAAGCTCTTTATAAAGTAATAATGTCAACCGAACCTCAACTTGTAACTCGCATAACTTATAAGAACTTTAGGAGCGAGAACACGGAAATTTAATTACACACGTAGATTTAAGTCGTCTATCTTTCCGTGTAAGCCGATAATCTAAAGGACCGTAAAGAGATCATAAGGATTCATAAACAAAAATGGTGAGAGTATTTGTTGAAGTGAATCTTTATCTGACCCAACTGTAATTACCTACTCTTTATGAACTTGTTTTGCTGTTCAGAATTAAAGCCGCACCATGGTCGCTTCGACCCTTAAATATGCAAATTATTGTCGACCTGCTAAGGACCTACTAGAAACAATTTTATTTAAACATAATTGCGAGAGGAAACGGCGGCACTCCCATTGCTACGGTGATAAAAAATCATAAAAAATCATTAACAAGTCCATAGTAAATGTTAAATATTTATTATTTAACGGAATAAAGAGATAACCAGCCCTCGCTCAAGTAAAATTAGCCTCAAGTGACTCTCTGAAATCTTTTTATGCTCCTCGTTTTCATATTTTAGAAAGAGGGAGAAAAATACTCCGAAAAACTTTGTAAGTAAAGAAAATTAAAATGCCAATTAAAAATATTCTTGGAAATTCTCTACTTATGTATATCTCTTTGATACTATTTATTCTTCAACATCAGCCCTAGTAAATATTTGACGTAAGTATATCGCAATTCACACCCCTCGAAAACATTGCACCCTCGAGCAAGCAATTCTAATAAATCAAAGTTTGTCTAACGTAAATTGTGTACGTGCAAACCGGTTTACTCTACGTCTATTCCAATCTTGTACGCTGTATATCTAGTGATACATTCGACAGCACATTACACTGCACGTACAAATAAATATTATTCAACATCAATATTTGAACTGTAAACGAAAACGGTGTTGAAGTTTCGCGTTTGAGATACGACGACGGGTCAAAATATAGTAGGTTTGGACGAATTTTGTGCATATACCAGCGGTTTTCAACTTTTCACATTTAGTTTTCTATCTTCTTGTCGTCGTTCCCACTCAAGCTCTTAAAGCTGCCAATTCCTTCGAATGAATTGCCAGTGCATTAACTTTGATTGTTTAGGTTCAAGAATTTTGGTTTGGTGATCCTACACTTCTCCAACATTTACGACTTTGATTGAAAAGTCATGTTCTGTTTGTATGTATGTATATATGTATACAGAAGCTGTTTTTGCAAATTCATTTTCTCCAAGAGAACCTAAATGTTTTATACTTTTATTCAGACTACATTTCTCTTGATGTTTTACTGTTTTGTACTTCTGCCTGGAACGTAACTTTGTGAGACTGGAAAGAAGTTTCAAGTCCTAAATAAGAAATCTATCTCGAATAAAGTTGGAACAGGCTCAGGAGGACTATCTCTTCAGAACTTTTCTTGTCTTCTATTTATTGACTTATTCAAGAACGTTTGCGATGAATTCTTTGATCTACTTAGTTGTGTTTTATGTTTCTTTAGCGATACACAGGAGGAACTTAATTCTAGGTTATTGGGTGAAGACAAATAAAAACCGTACCTTGGAGACAAGACACAATCATTCAACTCTCACTAGACAACCATCTTGAAATCCAATTCATTTTCAAGTACCTTTGTCGAGTAGATATTTACATTACTCGTCTGCTCCTGACGAAGGTCGGCCCAGGTATGTTATCGTTACTCATAGCTGACAACGACCCGTGCCAGTATCAGCATGAATATTTATGACCGTTGCCATGCACCGTGTTTTGTTTGCAAACCGTGGGTGCCCCGTCCTATGCCGCCATGATTGTGGTGGTTCGTTTTTCGACGTAATGGAAGCTTGTTTTACAAGTTAGGTAAGGTTAAAAATAGACTAGATGTGATTTTGATTGCTTTCATGTTCGTTAGGATTACATTTGTGAAATTCCTTTCGAGCTTAACTGATCAAGGGTCCCGGTGTTTCATGAAGGATACGCAAAATGTATGATGATTGAAACCCTCTTTGTATTAAATATACGTCTTCCAATCTTTTTCTAAATGTTTGCTGTCGATAGCCTTTAATATTTTTATTCCACTGAATGATCACAAATACAAAATCTTTGACGAGTTAATTGAATATTTAGTAAAGAATGATTCGATTGGGAAGAGAGATTGGGGGCACCTTGGAAGCGAATTGCTTCTCAATGTAGCTCTTATAACTCTTTAACACATATGGCTCCAGTTTACAATATGTGCAGCATTCTCAATGACAACCGCGCCTACCGTTCCGCTAGACGGTATCGAGATCACACGGCGTGCTCCATTTCCTACTCATTGCATAATTCAATCGCATTGCATACGAGAATCGATTTTCACTTTCGCGTGCATTCGACTCCATAGAAATGTTTATTTTAAATGCTTATCCAAGATCGAAACTGACAGTAGGTAACTGTTTTTACTTTGTAACAGTCAGTTGAGTACAATGTACCTATTGAATTACTTCTGTGAATGCGGTGTTTTGCTAACCAGCTGATTTTATAATAATTCACATCCTTAGTGTATTTAGTTCAGGTACATAGTCACTCAACCATTTTGTAGACCTTCACGTTTTGCTGTCGTAACGATTATTTCCCGCTACGTTGATCGGGCTTCCCATCCATTGACCCTTTGAGTAGGATGAGACGCAACATCTGTCATCTCAAGAATTAATTAAGCATACAATATTGTACCGTTAACTGTTCATTAGCTTATTAAGCTGCCATGTCTTTATTTAGAGATACAAACGCAAACTTATTTGCTTCTTCGTTACACTTTGGTATCGGAAGAAGAGCTTTACGATCTAAGGAATAAGGTTTACAATCACTGCATGTAGGAATGGTTGATGTTGAAAAAGAGGTTGTGATCGGATGTAGGTTCAAATGTTAAAAGCAACGGTACTCCGCCTCCTTGCTGCACGAACTCACGAAGTTTCACCGTATTGAGATTGTTGCATTGTTGCCAGCCTTATATGCCGGTGTCACCTTTGATGCTTAGGTAGGGATAGGTTTAAGTACTTGTAAATTATTTATTGCAAAGTTTCAACGTTTTATCTCTTCTTCACATCTTATTTAAATTAAACGATAGTTTGATTTTGTCTTTTTCATGCAAAAATTATAAGAAAGTTTTTTTTTTTAATAGGCCCTCATCGTAGTGATGGATATGTCTGTCTCAATGGCAATAAGCAATGATATGACCTTGGATGGCAACTGCATCAGACCCGCACGATCCAAATAGCAAATTAATAATTCTCATACATATTCTTGTCACGGTATAGAATCTACATGATATCAAGGAAGTCATCAAAGCAATAA
This sequence comes from Hoplodrina ambigua, assembly GCA_949774945.1. Taxonomy (NCBI): domain Eukaryota; kingdom Metazoa; phylum Arthropoda; class Insecta; order Lepidoptera; family Noctuidae; genus Hoplodrina; species Hoplodrina ambigua. The sequence goes on along the minus strand of OX458974.1, from coordinate 12,195,831 downwards.
AATCGTCCACAATGCTAGGCCAATTCTCGTAACAAAAACAATCTAGCCACAATCTCATCACAGCAACAATCAATGACCAAAACTTGTCGAAAATGTTGGCAAATTAGAGGTATTTTTGACAGACTTACGCTGAGATTAGAATGCGATCGTTGTTTTTACGAGAATTGCCCCTCTAATATTGGCAGATCCTCCGGGACACCAATACCTACCTTACTATAGAAAATAGGAAAGCCTCTTAATTACTCTCGCAGGAGAGCCGGGTAGATGGTAATCGTATTTAGAAAATTGAGCCTGAACTCGGTACAAACAATCTCCATGCCTGATTTTCTTCATGTCTTTAAAACATTAAAGAATAACTTTTTACGAGTGAGTCATAATTCATTGCAAGCTATTGTCAGCGACAATAGAAAAGGTTACGAAAGATTTATAACTGTGTCCCTTTGTTTATTTATTTCATGTAACTTCAACGTCACAGCTATCCTTAAATAGCAACAAACGTCAAGCCACTCAAAAATTTCAATCAGAAACAGGGTTTTTTTTTCCTCAACCAATGTAAGGGGCAAAGGAAACACAGCAGTAAGCCGTGCACTCGTTCTGAATGTCAATAGGTGTCTGACTCATACATACCACAATCACCTGCACGCACCTCTATGACTGCAGCTATTATCTATGTCTTTTACACCACAAACTATTTACATTGAAGCTTATGTTTAGACGGAAACGTCTATCATTTATACCTAACCGGAGATGAACTGAATATTTTATTGAGTTGTCGCATTTAGAATTATTTGTTTTTTGATAGCGGTATGTCAATGTTGATTCACTGCGTTTATACATTGATAATGGTGGACAGGTTATCTTATCCGCAACTTGATTCATATTTCCAAGCATTATCCGTGTTGTATGAGATCCTGGAATTATATGATTAGCTACAGTTTTCTGAGAAAATTATGAAAATGTCTCTTTGCAGAATTTATGCCGCAAATCCATTGCTTAGAATGAATGCGCAAGCCTATCGATTTCTGATATTACCTACTTTGCCTGACAGTATTTCAATGACAATCGCTTTCTAAGAAAATAAGAAATAATATCTTTGTGCATGTATAAAATCAGTTTATTTGATTCTGCGTACCTAATATTTGATGACATTCATACGTAATTGAATACAAAGTCATGAGAATGTTAACAAAAAAAATTATGTATATAGAATTGGCTTCCACACCTAATTAGGGAAAACGATACATTTAAATTAAATATATATTAAAGACATTAAACTTGACACGATGCGTCACAATTTATTTATTAATGAAATACCATTTACCTTATAAATCACTATTTCAATTCAATTTGTATCATTTCACTATCAAAAGAGACTAAACATCCGATCATGAATGACATTTTACTAAGCGCCGGCGCATCTGACTCAATGGGCCAATCACCGGCGTATGCGGTCCCCCGTGTATAGTAACCGATAGAGGAAATCGCTTCGACCGTATAAGGGTCTACGCCTATTACGAGTATTACTTAAGCTAATTGAACGTTTATTTATTCATTATTATTATTCTAGCTTACCCCGTCCAGCTTGATCTTTTAATAACTATTTAATGGTAGTTTATGGAATCAGTGGCTTTATAAATCCTAAAAGGGGTTAAACCTGGTGTCTGCTATTTACTTGTCAGTCTCGCCCAATGAATAGGTATTCCAATTACGATTATTTATGGATTGAACATTTTCCCTTTAAATGAAATGCCTCTCAATATCTAATTTCGCTCAGGATAGTAGTAGAATGCAGATAAATACTAGTTTAAACACAAATTAGTTTCCCTGCATTTATAGAATCGATACACGAAAGGCAATTGGCACCGTAGACAAGTTGTAAAATCCGCCATAGCGTGCAGTTATCACGTACAATCGATTACTCACTGCGCCCGCGCCGATGGCAACAACAATAGCGACGCCTGCGCATTGTGGGTGCGGAAGTTGTGCAGGAAGCCGGCCAGTGACTGGTGACACCGAGACGTAACTTGTGCTACGTTATGTTAGTGACGTCATACTCATTCATTAGGTGCACGCTAATTTTTGTAATGAGTAGAGTACAACAAACGCTTATTCAGCTGCGATGTAGGACGATGAAGATTTATCATTTACCAAACAACTTAATAAAGTCAGATATTTTTGAAATCTTCAGTTACAATAATGTACCGTTTTCTGAATGAATTCATCAAAACTTGCAATCCAATCAAAATAATTAGTTTAAACACATTTGATTCTGATTCATTAATGCTACGCAACTAATCGCAAGGTTGCTGAACTCTCATTGATCGATATTGTCCACCAGCGAAGCGAAAAATTATACACCAACAATACACAGAGCCCTCAATGTACCTCACCTATTTATATGTATTACAACATCGCCCACGCGCCAGACAGCCTCTACGTTATAGCCCCAAGTTTACTTCTCAAGTGGTTTCTCTAAAAAAATCAAACCTCTTGAACGTTTAACATACGATCCGTTTTGTTTATTGGCACACTGACAGACCGCTGTAATAATACTACGGACAGGAAAAGCTTATTAAAAAGTAATTTAGTAGCTGAGGTAAGCACTTACACGTGTCGGTTTATGTGGTCTGTTTTGACAGGTACACTAGCACTTGTCTATCAAAACGGTTCTTGTTTGCCATCACCGTTAGACGGAACCAGTATGTACTTATCTTGATGTGTCTGATAGATATCGTTATCAACCCGACGCAGCTTTCTCCTGTTCTATTTATCTTTTCTTTTTCCGTAACAACCATAGAAACCTACCAATTTTATCAGCTACTAGGTTGTGCTCGCGACTTCGTCTCCTAGGAAGTCAAAGTGAAATCCTTTCTTAGCAGACATCTCTTACCTACCATGCCAAACAGTTTCATAGTTCAAGTGGGTTTCGAAATTTTGTGATTAATCAGTGAGTAGTATTTCGCCTTTATACTATTCCTTATGAATCAAGCAATCATATACGTACAAAAAGATTATTTACAATTCGATTGATAGTTCCAGATAAACAAACAACAAAACTCTTCAGTTTTATTATATTAGAATAGTTACTTGTTCATCTCGATCAAGCTCTGTTGATAGTTAATAACAAATTGCCGTCTTATTGACCTCTTCAATATTTTTGGCCTGTATAAATCAATCACGTTCAATCAATCTTGCTCGGTTGATGGCATTACGTGTGCTATTAAGAACACAGACTTTTGTAGTGGTTGTAAACTTGCGAAATGATTTCTGAGAAGAGCGTGTTAATCACGAATGATTTTGAAGGTCCCTCGTCTAAATTCAATCGATTCAGTGGAAGAAAGCCAAAGGATATCGCAAAGATTAAAATGGGGTTTTTCTATGACTGTTAGAAGTCGTTGACATAATAATGTACGCATGAATTCGCACTGCGTCGTCGACAAGGTTTCCGTTTCCTCCCCGCAGCCATATAAGTACCGTGTGAAGTTTTAGAATACTCTTTAATAATTCCGAACGCATGATCAGAATTATTTAGAGCTTGCACTGATTTTTTTGTGCCGATTTCTATCTTTGGAAAAGGGTCCTTAGACAAGATCATCATGTGCCGTAAGTCATGAATACAAGAAAGATTATCTATTTAGGATATCGTATCTAGAGAGTCCTAAAACTATGCTTATCTATGAATGAATCCGGAAAATTTACGTTTATCTCCAAAATAGTAATAATTACTCTATTTCCAATGTCTGTTTGCTAGATGAGGCCCAACCAAATGCCGCATGAGTTACCGAGTGACGAAACGCTCATCAACACATATCTAAATAAATAAACTGTGCTGTTATCCGGAACAAAATGATTCATGCGACATTGTATAAATATTCTGGGTGCGTTAATTATATTTATACTATCGGCACTCCCGCGGTAATGGTCAAGGCCACTACCAGGGTCATCTTAGACTATTTAATCTCTCAATATTCACTACGTAATTAGGTACATGGACAGGTTATCCGTTCAATAATAGTGCGAAATATAGGTATCAATATCGGAACACCTTAAAATTCATTCTGAAAGGTTCCCTAAAAACTGACACTTTTGCATATAAAGAGTTTGATCCCAAGAACTGTAACACCAGTTTCTGGTTTACGCAAAACAAAGAACTGCCAAGTCAACGCCAACGAGATTTTTGGAACATGACGTCATTGTTATTCAAGTAGCTATGCTAGCCATCCACCTGCTAGAACTGCTTCGCTAATCAAAGCACGACTTATCGACGGAAAAGAAAGGGTGACCAAACCACTTCCTTGATTTAAAATCCAATCCCGGAAGGACCAAAAAGTAGAACGATGCATATTAAACAGTCAAAAAAGGTCTACAAAAACTTCAACTCGAGTGTTGATTCGTCCTCATAAAATGACGTCACTTGGCACGAAAGCCGCAGCTGTTAAATGGCACAGTGACATCATAGCAAGGTGCGTAGGCATATCAGTGCAATTTGATGTGAACAATCGTATTACTTCCAGTTAACCGAGGCTAATGTGATATGCAAGTTTACGAGCGGATTGTTCTTCGTACTTGATGATTAGTACAGTTTTACCTAGATTTAGGTGTAGACTAGGTTTTATTTCTTTTCCACGTAAGATGACCTGTAAGATAAGAGAACAACACGCTAACATGGAGACGAAATAAACGACCGACGTGTGAATGCTTTTTAGACTCTCCCCATATTACTTTTAATTAAAAAACAAAAAACAACAACCAACTTTTAATCATAAATTAATAAATAAATAAATAAAAGAAATGAATAAACGTTCATCATTCTCAGGTCCTAATCCTATCCATTAGGGTCAGTTGGAGTATCGTATCCACGTCTGCTTGAGCCATATCATATTTTTCAGTCGATCCATCCTCATGATACAAGCCGTTTATAATCTAAGCCCAAACCAATGGCAAACATTTCCAACTCATGAATCTAGGCTAACAGATAAGCTATTTCCCAAATTACCCATGTCCTGACTGGCACATAATGACCACAGATACACAAACAGCGATACTCTAATTGCCCCATGTGGTTAGCACATTGATTAAATTCCTCACACATCATGAATATGAATGAGCAATGTCATTTACATTCAGGCTATTATTCGTAATTGATGAACGAGTGACGTTTGTCATTAATTTATTGGCGCATCAGTTTGTATTGACATTATAGGCAATTATGAACATGATGGCAGTTGGGATGGGGAAGGACGTTCCCCGAAGACTCAGTTAATTATAGTAAACGGTAAGTGCGTCATCTCTCAATTGATTAAGTCTCTTGGAGGTACAAAAAATATAATTCCTAGAAAGCAATAACATCAAAAACATATTGCACGAGTACTTGTCTCTTTCTCAGCAGAAGTTAAGTAAATGGGCTAGTATAAACTTCTTTATAGTATCAATTCCATCAATGGCTCGTAGGAAAGCGCATATAAAACTTTTAAAGCACCAATATTCTCCACTAGTTTTTTTAGTTGACTTTTCTTTAACATTACTTTTTCAGTACACCACCTCAAAATGTCAATTGCGCTCTTAGATTATCAAATCTCCTTATAAGTCTGTATGAAACCTTAGCGAATCTCAAATCTCAGACCATCTTAAACAACATCACGTTCTCAGGGCGTTGTACCGCACCAAAAAAGCAAGATTAGAGCGATCATCTCGTTAGACGTAACGACTTCAGCAGAATATGGTCTTTCGTACTTCGTAATAATGCTCATGCTTTGAGCTTTGTGTCCTTTGGTTGGTGCATGACAGGCTAGACCCCATAACGGTGAAGGGCAGAGGTACTCAACCTTTTTATTTATCGATACGTATGTGAAAGTTTAAAGTCTCGTTTGAATATAGAAACCATTTCGAATTTTGGCGAAATTCATCTTTATTCCAATAGTAATAGGAAGGCCGTACTGCTGCATTACTTCAAAGAAAACTTCCTAATTCTGATGATGTAGCTCTATCGTTCCTTCATGACATCTAAAAGAAAACTGATCTCTATCTTCACAATCTCATTGCTTAAACGTTTATATTTTGAACCTTAAGGAGAGCTACTAGTTTGAGAACCGCCGTTATTTTAAACCGGTCCAGTAAAGCTATCTATCGAACTGTAGGCGAGTGCAAGTGTACCGACTACAAGCAGATTCTGTTGCACAATCGTAGTCAAAGTTGGACAATGAACGCGCACTGTTCCGACCATCTCGTTTGTTGATGTCTACTGTTATTGTTATGTAGCTTTATGGGTACTTGCGAAGGTACTGTTATGATGATAATAAAAGGCGAAGCGTTATTTTGTTGCGAAAGCAATATTAACTAATATAGTCTCGATTTTTTCTAAAATTCAACTCGAAAAAGTAAAATAAATCATTCAATCCAATAACAGACGCGGGAAAATTCCCACAGACACAAGGAAATTTCACAGTTTCATACAACGCCGTTTGTTCTAAGAAATAGCAGCTGTTTTAAACGAAGATGACACAATACCTGTGTGTGATAATATAAGCATTTGAGGTCGACGGTCACGCTCACTGCGATCAGGTATGCGACAGCATTCCGAATCGGCATCCATCGAACTGTGAACTTTTGTCAAAGCATCTGCTATGCAAAAATGCACCGTAATACTACAAGCATAAAGTGCAAGATTATAATATGTGTGCCTTTGCTTTAAATAGAAATTAATTACAACTACGCTATTTATAAATGCGTGTCTATTAAAGAAACGTTTTGTTTACTATAATGTTTTCTGATTCATACGATAACGTGAACTTTGTAGCAACCTTAATTGGTTTTGCTAATGTCCCACAGCTGAGTCATGGCAATTAATACTTGTACGTCAAATATTTGACAGCAAAGGTAGTAGGCGCCATTAGTACATCGGAAAACCTTCACTATTGTGTTCAATTGGGCTAGCTTTCACATGGCCCGAATAGCGATATAATGATATGGTTGTACCCATGACGTATGGTCAAATATCGGACAACAAAAGCGGTAATTACAGCTTTATCTTTACATATGAATGCGAGAGTGATGTACTCACCGTAATAACCGTCATTCATGCAGGTTGCATTGCTCTGCCTACATGGGCAAAATTCCCAGAATAGCCATTAATACATAGGTAAATAAAAACCAGCCTTGAACGTAAATGAGTAAGGTAGATTTTGTACCTATAACTGAAACTGCTCAGTATTGAAGCTAACAAATAAATAAAAACAAACCTTGAACGTAAGTGAGTAAGGTGCCTTTTACACCTAATCCTTGAAATAGTACCCAGTATTCCAGCTAACAAGTACAAGACCTTCATAACAACAAACTTAATACTCTACTAGCTTCTGCCCGCGACTTCGTCCGCATCAAAGTCGGTATATTATCCCACAGGCACCGTATATTTTTCCAGGATAAAATGTGGTACTGCAGGCTATAATCTCTCTCTGAGCTAAATTACATCCAGATCCCTGCAGCTGCTCTAGCGTGATTGATTAACAAACTCTCAAATTTTCAGTCATGCATAAACGTAGATTTCGATCTCTGTCCACTACACATCTGATACTTAAGCGCGATGATATAAACAAATATACCAATTTCAAAAAATATCCGTATCGGCTAATCGAAATATTAAATGCGTACTATGGAAAGTAATGGACATCCTTTCATCTTTTTGTTTCAGTTTTTTCTTTTAATCATTGAAGGCTGTCAATCTAGCTCTATTAACTAAAGTACAATTTTACTATACACACAAGTAGACAGACCAATAGCAAATTGAAACTACAGTAGGTACGTGATTAATTTAAAATCGTTCACGTTAGCCGTACAACCGTACAACAAAGCGTAACTTGTAACTCATTTAATCTCTGACAACAATACATGGCACATTTGAAGTCACTCTATAATAGGTAATTTTGATGGCGTTTTTGAAGTATGACAACGTATTCCAATACTTCAGAAATTCTCAGTAATCTCATGGTACCGACTCGAAGGTTTTTTGTACCATTTCTTAGAATGTCTTTGGGTAAAGTTGAGGGAACCACTTAGAATTTCCTGTCTCCTTTCCCTATTCAAATTAAAGTTCGCTCAAAGACTTCATCACTATTGTAATCTCGCCTCAAACGTGGCTCTTGCTAAGTTCGTAAGGAAAAACTACTTTTCAGTAAATTTTTGTATACGTAAAAACATCGGTGAAGGAAAACATCTTTAAAAAACCTAGACTATTCATCATCATCACATCAGCCGAACGACGTCTGCTGGAGATAGGTCTCCCTTAAAGACAAGCACAATGACTCGCCAATCTCGCCAAGACTCGCCAATCCAAATAAATGCTCGTTCGCTCTTCTCTGTATGAGAAGAGGCCTTTGCTCTGCAGTGGGGCAATAATAGGCTGGCATATTATTACATACATCAAACATATCCTACTATTTGCAGCAGTAACACATACCTAACCAAGCAGTTTACCAATACAACACGAGTTCCCACGTTCCTTTTCATCATTAATAATTACACGTCATTAATTTTTATAGTAATCGTTTGTTAATACTCAAGTGGCATCTAATTATGCGTTTGTACATAAAACTTTGACAGCCAGCACGCACGCTAGGGTATTCAAAAAACGAACATCGTCATCTCTAAAATGATTTAATAACTTGGCTGTGTTTTTTTATCTGAAACAGATGTTTAGTTGACGTTTTGAAGGATACGGGGTGGTAGAAGAAGTTTTAACTTTGATGTTATGAGATAAACATTGTGTTTAAAGAGATCCTTCTATGTTGAGCTAGTTGGTTTTTTGGTACAGGTGCCAGACTGAACGGATAAATTCTCTCATTTTCTAATGAAATTAAGCTACACAATGACAACCAAATTTAAAAAAACCCTGGTGATAAGTATAGTACCTAGTATTCCAAATTAACTTATTATTTGACTACCGATCTTTCAGAGGGTCAAAGTACGTAGACATGATTATAAATAACTTTTACTATGGGACCAACTTACAAATAATGATAAAAAATCAAGTATTCCCTACAAAACAAAACACGATCAAAATGTATGGAACAGCTGTTTTTTTTAGATAAAACCGTTTTGTTCTGTCCTTATTCATAAACAGAACAGATCGATAGTGAATGGAGTCAGTTTCCATAATAATAAAATATTTGCAGTTGAAACCAACCCAGTTAGAAACTCGGAATAAGTGAGTAAGTATATAATGACAACAAAAGGCAATGATAGTGTAGGAAAACCTTTTTTCAAAATCGGTTTACAACAGTACCCAGTAGCTAGTACTACACAATATGTACTAGTATGAGTCAGACAACTTTGCACGTTTCGTGACGTCACCCCATTGTATTCGAGGTGTCAAAACGGCAACAAAAAGCCCATTCTACCACTTAATTACCTGCTTATTCACATTTGTCGGATGTAATTGTCCTACAAATAGCAATTTTTGAGATAAGTTGTGATATACCTTTATTAAGTTACAGATGTTGATAGGATGATGAATAGTGGCTGTTTTAAAGTAAGGAAATATACAACTAGTAAATAAATTGTTTTTTCCTGACATAATCTTATCAGAAATGACTAAGATGCATTTACCACTAACATTGCGATTGCTTTATGAAACAGCCATTGCTCAATCCACGGTCTATCTAGCATTTAAAAATACCACGTGAATAACTATTTAAAAAATAAACATGCTACTCCCCAAGTACCTAAACCGTTTTAATACATAACATAACATCACGCCTGTAATCCCCGAATGGTTAGGCATAGGTGTACTTATTAGCACACCAACATTTTGCTAATTATGTTTAAGTCTTATGTAATACAGGGTAAGCCTATTGCCATCAACTGGGCAGTTGGGCACAGATCCAGACTTCGACGTTGCTACTGAGACATTCCTGATGGAAAAACCTAATTAACATTAGCCCGACCTGGGAATTGAACCCAAGACCTCATTGCATGCTCAGCAGTCGCGCTTTGCGACCACTAAACCAACGAGGCTGCCCAATTATAAATACTTCTTTAAAATAATTATTTAATTATTCTTTCTTGCTGGATCGGGTTAGGCTGGAAGCCGACCCCAACATAGTCGGGAAAAGGCTAAGCAGATTAATTGATTGATTAATATTCCTTTTAAAATACTTCTATTAACGAATCCCCTCTCGCTTGTCCACAGACAGTTCAGCACGGCTTTCCACACAGAGCGTCCGCGCTAGCATGGGACCCACTCCTGCGCGTGGTGGCTCTTGGCACCGCCACCGGCGCCCTCAAGGTCTACGGCCGACCAGGCGTCGAGCTATACGGCCAGCACACAAACTCAGACTCGGCCGTTACACAGATACATTTTATACCAGGTAAGGGAAGAAAACCCGTGTATTTTTAGCAAGAATATAAATTCAGAAGATGCTGTTAGTTTCTTGTTCCTCGGGTTATTGGTAGTAGGAAGAACGGAGGTTTTTTTTGGTTGAAGTTCGAGAACCATCTTTCCAGAAGGAAAACTGTACACTGTACTGTAAACCGTTAGGATTTCTCCTCTAAAAAATAAAAGTGTGATTTTGTTTAAAAAAAAATATAAAGCATCTAAGAACCTCTGCATCCAACTAAGAAACTCTTAGAGCAACATCCATCGAACTTGAAAATCCTAATTGTAATTAGGATTTTTCCCGTTGTATCTAATAGGTTCCGTTATAACTGTCGAAATGTGGCTGTACTAATGGGTACAACTCTGCCTAACCCTTTGGGGAATTACAGGCGTGATGTTATGTATATTATATCTGATAAGAACATAATTATAACCTTCTCATCTAGTACTTAAGTAAGATCATGTTCTGGAGGTAACGGTATTGGGGCGAGGATGCCCATACCTCCTATCCCTAAATGTCATATTTCACTCTCTTATACCGACAAGAAGCATCAAGTATTTGGTGACTAGGCTACTGATAAAATTAAATGTTATGGTATGTTAAATATTTTAAGGTGAGCCGTTACCTGGATTAGATTAGTTTTGGGTGGTGACTATTATTTCGATCATTTTGATTAGATTACGTTTTGATGAATTGATGACTAATAAATTAAAGTGTGTTGTTTTGCTTTAAAATATCTTATTAGAACATCTACAAAATAATGTCTGATATGTATTTAGAGAGATAAAATAAAAATTTAAAACAATAATTATATTAAAATGATCATAAACAGTTAATTTACCTACATTAAGAATTTACATACAAAATATTTCTTTAAAACCATGATCAGTCTTATTATAATTCATTTTATTCGTCTTAAAATGTAAACAGATAGGAATAAAACATTTCGTAAGGGATTCACAGCCGTGCAGCATGCCTGCGCCCACGCATTAGGTTTATTATGAAACGTTTAGTCATACCCAGTGACTTTGATAAGGAATTATTTTGGGATATTATTCATCTGTGTCACACTCACGAGTACCTATCGACGCCCTTTTTTAGATATCACTAGTTTATAATTAAAATATATGTCATCATTGCATCAGCGTCATCTGCCTAGTGTGACGTGATGGTCCAGTGGTTAAGTGACCCGTCTCACATGCATGAGGTTGTAGATTCAAAACCGGCCAAGTACTTTTTCAATTCATATGTACTTTCTAAAGTTTATCTTGGACATCACTGACATCGGTGAAGGAAAACATCGTGAGGAAACCTGGACTTGTAATTAATATAAGTCTGGAATTGCCGCCAGCATACGTGGTGATCAAAGCTCATTCTTTCTTTGTATGAGAAGAGGCCTTTGCCCTGCAGTAGGACAGTAATAGGCTGGTATTTTTTTTAAAATTATTCATCTATGTTGGGATTGGCTTCCATTCTAACCGGATGCAGTCGAAAACCACATTTTTTTCCATACAGCGCCTACCTACCAACTATATTATTGTATATCACAACACTAAGCTATCGATATCAGATAATATATTTAATATTTTCAGAAATATAGTATACGTTATATTGATAATCGACTGAGTTACGATAACAAAAATATACAAATATAGGTAAACATACATAATAGCAATATGTTCGATATTTAATTTTGCAATTTCTTATCTAACAGATAAAACGATAAAGAATGCAATGAACTTAGTACTTTCTGAAAAAACCTGGCCTCTGAGGGTTGAGTTTTGATGTAATATTATATGTCAAAGGCTAAACTGACAGTTCATTGATCGGTTAGTTTCAAGAGATAAAGCGAGGTTATTAACAATTAATCTGACACTTTATTTTGCCCACGACATCACGACAAAACGTATTAACGTAGCTTCCATTTAGTGAAAGAATTTTCAAAATCGGACTAGCTGTTCCGGAGATAAGTGCGTTCAAACATTTCTCCAGCTTTATAAAATTATTTTCTATAGATCACAAAATTCTGTATCGTGGAGTTCCCGGCCGAAAGTCGGTCATCTCGAAACTATAACTACTGCGAATAATCTACACTTTAGCAAACATCCAGGATGTAGGATGACAGCATCAGTAGCAGTAGACGGGAAGTGGACCATTTTCGGGAACCACCGCCAAATTGCTTGAATGTATTCTATAACAGACCTAATCATCAAATTAAACTTATATGAGCACTTTTTGATCTAAACGCAAATGCTACGTTAAGACTCCAATTCTTGTGTCTGAATTGGGTACTTAACACAATCAATCAATTGACATACTTTTTTCTGTCAAAACGCGATTTCCCCATAGATATCGTAATGGCAAAAGTAAACTGTGACATCATATTTTTGTCAACACAATTGATTATCTATTTAGTGATTTTAAAGCAACTATAAATTGAATTTTACTACTATCTGAAAATAAATCGGGTTTTGAGGGCTAAAATATTGAGTTTTAATATAGGGTTGTGTCTTAGAATTATTGGTTAATAAATAACCAACTCTGAATAATATTCTGCCCGAGCACTGTACGAGTCTTAGGGCTAATTTTTCAATCGTCAGGTACTCTTCAGATAGATAAATAGGGTAGTTTGACAGCTTTTGCATAGAAAATATGTCTTACTGTCTGTTTGACTAACTGTATTTATTCTTTGGATATAAGTGGTGCGATGAGGCTAACTATACACCTTTGCATGTTCTTCCTTGCAATACAAGTTTGATGTTATATTATTATAATTTTTTCAACTATGACTTTTTTTTTCCAGGCACAGGCCGGCTAGTATCCCTATCCGACGACAACAGCCTCCACTTATGGGAGATAAACGAGAAATCCCTGGTGGAGTTAAAGACATACTTATTCGAGGGCAAAAACAAGAAGATCTCGTCGCTATGCGTCGAGTCGACGGGCAAGCACCTGCTGATCGGCACAGAAGGCGGCAACATATACAATCTGGACCTTAACACGTTCTCCGTCACCGAAGATGTGATATACCAGGACGTTGTTATGCAGAAGTGAGTAAAAACGCTATATTACGTTGACTGAATATAATTATGTATAATAATAATAATAATATCTTGGGACAACTCACACACGGCTATCTGATCCCAAGCTAAGCAGAGCTTGTGTTATGGTAACCAGACAACTGATACACATACTTATATAATTTATAAATACATACATATTATAGATAAATCACACCCAGACACAGAACTAACAATCATGCTCAACACACAAAGTTTGTCCTGGGTGGGAATCGAACCCACGACCTCCGGCTTAGCAGTCAGGGCCGCTAACCACTAGACCAACAGGCCCGTCAAGTATGTAATCTTCCGGGGTCGCGGGACGTCTTAACAGGATAGCGTGGCCCCGGAACGTAAATGGCAACAGAAGGAACAGGGTGGTTTTTTAGTCAGTAAGTCTGACAGACCCTTCCGCCCCACCCAGGGCGTAAGGAGTCATTTGATGATTTTTACCACCTCAATAAAAATGTATTTAATCTTAATATATATAAAATTACGCGTCACGTTGTTTATCCGGGATAGACTCCTAAAGTCCTTAACCATTTTAATAAATTACGCGTTACGTTGATTTTCCGGGATAGACTCATAAACTACTCAACCATTTTTTATGAAATATGGCTTACTGTGTGTAATTTGGTCAAACTTAAAAGATAGGATAGTTTTTATCTCCATTATTGACCTCAAGCCACAGCAACGCGTGGCCGGTCAGCTATTTATGTATATAGTAAATTGATTGTTGGCAAAACGCTCACTCCCTATTACATGGGACTTAAACATAACTGGCGAAATGTGGGTGTACCTCTCTACTTCTGCCTAACCCTTCGGGGATTGCAGGCGTGATGTTATGTTATGTTGTTATGATTTATTTCTAAATCAGGTGTCGGTCTGTTATGTTATGCATGAAAGATTTTATGAATGTAGTTTCCGGCGTGATTTTAATGATTCCATTCATTCGCTTGGTTTACAAATACTAATATTATACATATACATAGTAGTGTTAATACAAATAAATACTAGCCGTTCCATTCATGAACTAACCCGCTCTAACCCTCGATCGGGCCAGCCCGTTCCGCTGAGCCTGTCCTCATAAAATGTTGAACCGATAGCCTGTCCCCTTGCTGTGTTCCCCCAGTGACGCTCTGGGCCGAGGTTCCGACAAAGCCCACAAGCGGTGCCCTTAGCGTGTAGTCGCTTAATTTATAAGTTTTCAGCTCTAGCTGGAGGCCTTAATTTTTAAAGCACCACAGGAAAGTTCGGTTGAGCAGCCGACAACGACATAGGACGTCCTTAGAGATTCCAAACCGAAAAAAAAAAAACATTTACTTTCCTGTCATAGCCCTGACCTTCAATAAGTGCCCTAACCATCGAGGTTTTATAAAAATAAATTTTACTACCATAAAGTTATAAACTAACCTCTTTCTCTTCAACTTCCAGTTGTCCAGAAGACTTCAAAGTGAACCCAGGTGCAGTGGAAGCCATCTGCGAGCACCCAAAGGTGCCGTCCCGACTGCTGATTGGCTACAACAGAGGACTCGTTGTGTTATGGGACCGCGTGTCTGCTGCGCCCACACACACCTTTGTGTCCAATCAGCAGCTTGAGAGCTTGTGTTGGAACGATGATGGTACGTTACTTTTACATGAAATAATACTTATGTTAATAGGTATATCGGTGTTTTTAATAGAGGCTTTAAATATATTTGTCTTACGCTATATTTTGTTATTAATGACATACAAATATTGTACACAAAAAAAAATTAACACTCTTAAAAAAACATGTGAAGTTGTGAAGGACTTGGGTTCGATTCCCAGGTCAGGCAAAGTGTTATTGGGTTTATCCATCAGGAATTTGTCAGTAAAAACCTCGGAGTAGTCTGCATTAGTGCCCAGTAGATGACAATAGGCTCGCCTCCTATTACTTGGGACTTAAAAATATCTGGCGAAATGTGGGTGTGCTAATAGGTACACCTCTGCCTAACCCTGCGAGGATTAGAGGCGTGTTGTTATGTATGTGTATATTAAATTATTTTTACACATAAAAACTTACGCACTTCAACCGCCCTTTTAAAAACTTTTTTAAGAAATAACGAAATATTTTATAAGTCAATTTCCAAAACCCATCGGGGATTACAGGCGTGATGTTATGTTAAATTCATTCATACTTTAATATAACTTTACTCGATCAACAGTCTATGAAGTGTCTTTTTTGAATTTCTGTTATTGAATCTTAACCAAGTAATTTGTCTGTACAGGCGAGCACTTCACATCATCCCACAACGATGGTTCCTACGTAACGTGGGAGGTGGCGGGCGCCGCCAGTGACCGACCACTCAAGGAGCCCATCACACCGTACGGGCCCTACCCCTGCAAGGCCATCAACAAGATCCTGAACAGGACCAGTGTTGATGGCGATGAGATCACTATTTATGCGGGTACGTTGTTTTACAAGATTTCGAGGTTTGAGATGTTTATTTCCCATAAGAATAAATTAATTTCTTATGTAAGTACGTATGAAATGTTATAAAACTAATATTAAATTATTTTTACGCTTAAAAACTTACACACTTTAACAATTCTTTTGGAAAACTTTTTTTTACAATATAACAAATATTTTACAAGTCAATTTATTGCTGAGTATTGAAAAATCATCAGTCTTTTGTTTCTTATCTTTTAAATAGTCATACTAGAGATTCAAAATCCATTGCTTTATATGTTTGAAAGATTTGTTTGCTCTTACAAACTTAAGTACGCTAGTATTGTTGAATTGTTAAAACGTATGAAAAAAACCGAACTCATGATTGGCGGAACTTGTTTTAATTTTTCGTTGTAAATGAAATTGTATGAAGTAAATTAATAAATATCTATTGTAATTTGCAGGTGGTATGCCGCGAGCTTCATACTCCGACAAATACACGGTCACAGTACAACAGGGAGAGAAACACGTCGCATTCGATTTTACTAGCCGAGTAAGTATAGAAGGAATTATTAGAAATCATGTTTCCACGTTAGAAAACATTAAAATTTCCAAATCCCGCATTTTTTCTTGTTTAAATGTATTCAAATGTAAACTCCGTAGGTAATCGATTTCTTCACAACAACCCCGGTGCCGCCGGACGGCGTGCCGCTACAAGAGGAGCGCCCCGATACTCCTGCGCAGATGCAACTACAAACTGTCAACCAAGTCGCCGCTGCTTTGGTAATTTATACTTTTTTTATGTTTATAAAAATTTACTAAATGTAGGTTTACATTTTACTTGTATACAGTTTATTTCTAAATTAATAAGGTGTAATTTAGATTAATTTTGTGATTTGTTAGACACACTTGATGACTTAAATAAAATTATTTCATTGTGTTATTTCAATGCGAGAAAGAGAAGACTATTCGTCCATAATAACTTCGTCTGTCTCGCACTACAAGAATGACATAGGCCCTACCCTACATGACCTCTGCATGACTAGAATATAAATCACACCCTCATTCCAACCTTTCTTCCAGGTGGTATTAGCAGAAGAAGAGCTGGTCGTGATAGACCTGTGCGACGACCGCTGGCGCCCGCTCCGCCTGCCATACTTGGTGTCCATCCACGCTTCCGCTGTCACCACAGCACAGCTGGTCGACAACGTGGCTTCTAACGTGTACGACAATATTGTCGCTGCTGGTGAGTAACAAATGAATATGCAGAAATGTGACAAAAACCTAAAATGTTTTAAGAATAGAAGATTTAAAAAAAAGGCTACTATAATATAACAGTAGTCACCAAGTTTTATTAAATAAACTTCTCTGTCAGCCTCTAAAAAGCTTTCAACAAAGAACACAACAAAAAAGTATAATTACTTAATATTTTCCATATTATTTAGTCTTCCAATGGGGCATTCATTACTTTACTACATGAACAATTTTGACGACAATTTCCTTATGGCAGGCCAACAGCAAAGCGACAATGTGTACTCCCTGGGCGCGTGGCCCATCTCGGGCGGCATCACGGAGAGCAGCGAGCACGCGGAGCGCCAGCTGCTGCTGACGGGACACGAGGACGGCTCCGTGCGCTTCTGGGACGTCACCGGCGTCGCCATGACGCCGCTCTACAAGTACACCACCGCGCAGCTGTTCAGGTGAGCACTGGGTCACTCAGGACATTTCGCCGTTATTATGTACAATCACGTGTAAAAATATGTGTGTAAACTTAGTGAAAGACAAGATTGATTTAGTATATAGTCGGCAAACATCTCAATCATGGTGTCTACTGTGCAGGTCCTTTTGACTTCTATGAAAACATACCCTTGCATACTATTTGTTCTCCAAATAATTTAGTATTATCAAATGCGAATGATGCGATTTTGTTTTACTGGGAATAATCAAAAATAAATCGCGTTTATGAGCTTCTGTGCATACAGTGCCTTTTCACATGCATACGGTCACGGCACGGATGCCGTGTAAAGTAGGGTCGCCATGCCATGTGAAAGCTCTCATTGTAGCTCATACTGTACACGGCACGGCGACGGTACTGTGATCGAATGCATGTGAAAAGGTCCAATCTCAAAAATAAACATCTAAAGACTGTCGCTCTGTTTTTAAATTTCGAGCATACTTTTACACGTGAATGTACAAGAGATACTTACAAGGTTAGAAATAGGATAGTTTAAATATCTTGATTAATAAGAAGCATTTTTTATACTAGTCAAGTAAATCCCAAACGTAACGCAAAAATTAACTTCGAATAAAGATAAAATAGTCTACAAATGTTCTAAGTACATGCTTACTTACTTTTTTTTACAAATACTTAGAGGTTCTTTTAACAAAAGTCTAGTATGTTCTAAATGATGATTTACAAAGCCTGCTAAAGTCACTCATAGCTTGCTACTAAAGGCTTTGACACACAGAGGACATGACGGGTGTAAAATTGTCGTGACATAAAAAAATATAATGATATTAAATTGTAATAAATTATTATTATTATATTATATTGTCTGCCTCGTTGGTCTAGTGGTCGCAAAGCGCGACTGCTGAGCGTGAGGTCTTGTGTTCAATTCCTCGGTCAATGTGTTATTGAGTTTTTCCATCAGGAATTTCTCAGAAGCAGCCCCGGAGTCTAGACTTGTGCCCGGTTGATGGCAATAGGCCCCTATTACATGGGACTTAAAACGTAACTGGCTAAATGTGGGTTTATTAGGGCGAACACTTCTGCCTAACCTTTCGGGGATTACAGACGTCATGTTTTGCATAATAATAAATTATAATAGATTCCTGGTTTTAGCTGATTGAATGAAATACCTGAAAAAGTGAAAAAATAAAAAGCAACACTTAAAACGTATCCAAAGAACAGGTTTAATTGTCACGCAATTTTCAAGCCCCGAAATGCCCCCTGTGTGTCGACACCTTTAACGTTAGCTAACGATTTGTTCCTCTGCTTATTGCTTGCTCATAACGAAGTGGGCTCAAACGGTCGACCACAAGGTAACAGATATTGTTGTAAGCATGGAAAATTTGTTTATTGCCAGCTGCATGCTTCTTTTATTTCTTTTTTATTCATTCTGGCAACATCGTGCCGTGTTTATAGACAAATAATGCATGCAAACATTGAGGATATTATACGTCGAATTTTCTTTGAATAGTGTAGCTATAGTTCTTTTATATCACATTTTTTTTTCTTAATGTTGTAATCGAGTACCTTCCTATTCATTTTCTTATTACTCATTACAATTAATCATCAAATCATCACAATTGACTGCCTCGTAGGTGTAGTGGTCGAAAAGCGCGACTGCTGAGCATGCGGTCTTGGGTTCGATTCCCAGGTTGGGCAAAGTGTTATTGAGTTTTTCCATCAGGAATTTCTCACTAGCAGCCTCGGAGCCTAGATTTGTGCCCGGTTGATAGCAATAGGCTCGCCCCCTATTACATGGGACTTAAACATACCTGGCGAAATGTGGGTGTACTAATGAGTACACTGCTTAACCCTTCGGGGATTACAGGCGTGATGATATGTTATGTTCATCACAATCCTCGTATTATTCATTACGTGTAATGCCACTAAAATGTTGTAAATTATACCATTGTTCATTACCTAGCTAGTCGTCGTCGAACAAAAGCTGAGATATAAAATATTTAAGAGAGAATATCTATATAAAATATACAAGTATGTAGAACGTTCGTACGTACGAACACTCGTTAGTGATCTTATGCTTCTGTATAGCAGACGTTTCTCAGTTTTTGTTGGACTTATTGTGATACCCTTCATTTCCATAATACTTGTCTGGAAATTTGTGCCGTGTGGTCCCCGAAGACCTGTCTTTTCCACTGAGTATCGCAAAAGGCAACACTGATCAACAAAAACATATACATATATGAAGTAGTACATCATTACGGCGGTATCACACTGATGCTTGTCGCCGCTATTTCGCTGCGAAACGCATTAGTTTATTTTTCTTCTGTTGCGTTTTCGACGCGTGATGTTGTTCATGATACTGACGTTGATGTTCCATAGTCAGCAACAACTGCAAGGTCAAATATCTCCATTGCTATATAATCAATGTATTATTTTTATGTTTAGTGGTGAAGAAATAGGCGAGAACAACGACAGTCAGACGGACGAGGAAGAATGGCCTCCGTTCAGACGGGTCGGCACCTTCGATCCTTATAGCGACGACCCACGGCTTGCTGTGAAACGGGTAAGAAATGTTATGTGAAACCAATAATTTGCCATTCAAGTTAGGACCTTAAATCGTTTGTGTTTAATTATTTTTTAAATGACAAGATAAAAAGGTGACGGCTTGCGGGCGGCTCGTTGGCAGCTAACTTTAGATTTTCGAGGCGACTCCAGCCAAGCCTGCCTGTTGTCGCGTTGTTATAATGAGCAATAATCATTTGACCAATTCACGGGTGTGATATTCTATTTCTAAGTGAGAAATTGAAGGATTGATATAATTTTCTCTGTTGTCTAGGTAATCCTATGCCCTCTATCGGGAATGCTGACAATCGGCGGCGCGGCAGGTCACATAGTTGTCGCGAGCCTCAAGACATCTTCCAACACTGCTGAAGTTAAGGTACGACACATATTTACACTTCATTTATTAGAAAAATAAATTGTATACATAGCACTTTTGTCGTTTTCTTTTGCATTTTT
Source organism: Hoplodrina ambigua (assembly GCA_949774945.1). Taxonomy (NCBI): domain Eukaryota; kingdom Metazoa; phylum Arthropoda; class Insecta; order Lepidoptera; family Noctuidae; genus Hoplodrina; species Hoplodrina ambigua. The sequence goes on along the minus strand of OX458974.1, from coordinate 12,175,284 downwards.
CTTCTTTTCCATTTTTCCCGACATTTTATGAATACCCGATTTTTATCCATTATTTAACAGATCGAGTCCGCGTCAGTTTGTTGCATTTCGTTTGTCATTTGTCATCTTATAATTGTTTTTGTTTTATAGTCTGTGACAGTGAACATCGTGTCGGACCGTGACGGCTTCGTGTGGAAGGGACACGACCAACTGACGCTAAGGTCAGGGTCACTCACATTCCCACAGGGATATCAGGTTAGTGACGTCATATTGTGAAGTTTATCATTTTGTATTCGTTCAGTTACTTAAAATTATTAAAATATAAGTATGGAAAATTTTAATTATTGTGTACTTGTGTATATTCCAAATTATTTATGTAATTGTTGTTGAGTTTTTTTTATGACTGCCTCGTTGGTCTAGTGGTCGCAAGCGCGACTGCTGTGCATGAGGTCTTGGGTTCGATTCCCAGGTCGGGCAAAGTGTTATTGGGTTTTTCCATCAGGAATTTCTCAGTAGCTGCCTCGGAGTCTGGATTTGTGCCCGGTTGATGGCAATAGGCTCGCCCCCTATTACATGGGACTAAAAACATAACTGGCGAAATGTGGGTGTACTAATGGGTACACCTCTGCCTAACCCTTCGGGGATTACAGGCGTGATGTTATGTTTATGTTATGTTTTTTTTTTAATCTCTAATTTAGTTGTTTTACTTTCGTACAATATTTGCATTAGTCATGATAACTTTTGACCATCTTTGGTTGATTGGTAGAGAAAGCCTAAGACATTAAGTCTGCCTTTGTACTTTTTTTGTTACATAAAGTTTTAAATAAATGCATACATTCTGGAAGGACACACATGATATGCTGTATAAGCGTGTGTAGCGTGTAGTAAGACGTGCCTTGTGCCCGCAGGCGAGCTCGGTGGTGCAGCTGGTGCCGCCGGCGGCGGTGACGGCGCTGGGCGCGCAGTGGGAGTGGGGGCTGCTGTGCGGCGGCACGGCGCACGGCCTGGCGCTCGTGGACGCGCTGGCGCCGCGCGCGCTGCTGCACAAGTGCACGCTCAACCCGCACGGTGAGGCCCGCTATACCTTCCTATGCCTCCTCTAAAGATGGCCACAATGACTGGTCCTGCGTTGTCCGCATCCAGTGGTTGTAAGGCTCTCGAGTGGCGACCACGTACGCGGTGAACCGATAAAGGTCGCGGGAAACGCCATTATCTTGTTCGAAGATTTAGCAAAATTTTTTTCAATATATACAAACAAATTAAATGAAGTATCTGTTTGTAATATCAAAATAACAACTAATTACTAAAAGCATATAAATGTTTACACGGTACTGATTATTATTTTTTACTCTTATCTACTACATTTATTTAATAAAAAAAAAAGAGTGAAGGCTCCGCGCCAAAAAACAATAGTCCCTTTGGCCCTTTGGTAACCTACACACAGAATAAAACACTTTAAACAATTAAACCCTTTTCAACCAGATCATTCCGGTGCTGGCGACACACCAATTTCAAGAAGAAAGTCGTTCAAGAAGTCGCTGAGGGAATCGTTCAGAAGACTGCGAAAAGGAAGGTCACAACGACGTCAAACGACTACATCGAGCCCCACTTCACCCACACAAGTGAGTGTTTATAAAACCAATATAGAAGCTGCAGGTCTGCATCCTCATCAAAATTATCAGGAATTTGTCATAAATAAATAAACAAATAAAATTAAGTCACCTCAACAATAATCATCGCCTCGTTTGCCTACCCCTAGGAGCAAAATATTCGAAAATGATGTACAACAAAAAAACATTTCTATTTTATTATTGAGTAGTATTGAGCTTAGTTACCTCCTTGAATTTGACGAAGAGGGGGGGGGTGAATGTTTTAGACCCTATTGCTGTTTATGGTGTGCGAATGTTAAAACGTCACTCTTCAAAGTTTTTTTTTTATTTAAGGTGCAATTTTGTACCGCCAGTCAATTAACGTACTTTTATGACCTGCCAAAACACGATTCTCCCATTTAATTTGTATGATAAAATTCAACTGTGCCGTCACTTTTGTGCCGACTCAATTGACAAACTATTTATTTATTTGAATTAAAAATATATCTGTTTCCCTTGCAGCCAATCCCGAAGAAGCCGGCAGACAAAGCAGCTTCAGATACAGACGCGGAACTAAAGCCCGTGGAGCGCGCCATCGAGGCGCGGCCCGCGGATGACGGGTTCGGCTCCATGGTGCGCTGTCTGTACTTCGCGAGGACATTCCTTATCAACAGTACGTACCACTTAACCAACCGCTAACACCAAGTATTTTTACCAAGTAAACTTTACAATAATAAACATTAATACCTAGTCTATTATTATCTCACTGCAAGGAGTCTTCTCGTAGCGCAATTTAGAACCTGCATAACATTGTCTTACAAGTGCATGTTCCAAGTTTAAAATGTTCTAACGAAAACATTCAAACTTTTAGTTAAAAACTAGAAGTTCGACCTTTAATATACCAGTACACAGAAGCTTTCCAGGTGGTGAAAAATGAACGCATTGATGAAAAGAGCATGTAATTTTATAATTTTTACAACAATTACAAGGAATATCTGGGTTAAATCTTGATAAATCACGAGTTAGCTCTACAGTTTTAACAAAATTCTTAAATATAAATACATAGGTATTTAATTTAATTATTCGATAAATTAAATTTTATTATTTGGGTTTCTTTTTTTTTTGTCATTTTATCCATCTGATGTCTCATGAAAATAACTGTAAATATTTGTTACAGCACAAAACTCAACGCCTACTCTATGGGCGGGCACAAACAACGGCACAGTGTACGCGTTCACGATAACCGTGCCCAACACAAATAAGAGGAAAGACGAGCCCGTCACGTGCCAACTAGCCAAGGAAATACAGCTGAAGCACAGGGCTCCGGTCATTGGCATCACCGTGCTGGACGGAGCCGCCGTACCGCTGCCCGACCCGCTAGAGGTACTCACACTATCAACATTTATTTGCTTACCATAAGAGATAAGTAACCGGGGCCGTTAGATATAGTTGGAAGTTTTCTTAGAAATCGATGGATGTTTCAAATGTCATTTAATTTAAAAAGTATGTTATGAACAGTTCATTAATTTAATTATGTTTCAAGCGAAGACATCCATCGATTTCTAAGAAAACTTTAACTATTTCGGACTACCCGGGATACTTATCTCTTTTGTTGATTGTACATGAGTTGGTCTTATTACAAATAGATACTTACAACTTAGTAACCCTTTTACAGGCTTTGCAAATTTTAGGGCATATTCTAGACAGAAAAAATCAGCTATTTCATACATTTTGATCAAAATGTTATTCCACATTTGCGACAAAAATAAAGTACTTTGTGACGTTTAAGAATATTTTCTATGACATTTTTGACATTATTTATTATTTGTGTAGGTGGAGCGCGGCGTGTCCCCGCTCCCCGAGAGCGGCACGCACCGCGTGGTGATCACGTCGGAGGAGCAGTTCAAGATCTTCACGCTGCCGTCACTTAAGCCGCACAACAAGTACAAGCTCACCGCGCACGAGGGCGCTAGGGTACGTGCTTACAATTGTTAATAAGTTCAAAAACTAAATGTTCCAATCTAGTTATGGCTTTGATTTGGCTATTTAGACAGTTTTCTCATTCTAAAACTGAACAATTAAAATGATCTCTCAAGAAATTTCATTGAATTTTATTCGGTGAAACAGATCTTTTGGATTATTTGATATTTTGCTACAAATCCTAACCGTACCCGCAGGTCCGTCGCACAGCCTTCGCGTGGTTCGAGTGCGGGCAGGGCGTGTCGCGCGGCGCGGGCGGCGCGGGCGCGCGGCACCGCGAGTGGTGCCTGCTGTGCCTCACCAACCTGGGCGACTGCCTCGTGCTCAGCCCCGAGCTGCGGCGCCAGCTCAACGCGGCCGCCGTGCGCAAGGAAGACATCAAGTAACGCATCACCATATTACTTTCCTTATAATTAATAAGGTCAGGTGTGGAGTACTCGTAACCGGCATGCTTGTATGACGAGATGTATGAACGTAGATGAGGCGAAAGGAGTATGTAAGGATCGTAGCAAGTGGCTTTCTGTAGTTTCTGCCTACCCCCATGGGGAAAAAGGCGTGAGTTTATGTATGTATGTTATAATTAGTAAAAATATCACTCAGAAACAGAAAAGTACACACGACGACGACGACTCAAAATCGGAAATTTCTCAGTAGCAGCTTCAGAGTCTGAATTTGTGCCCGGTTGATGGCAAGAGGCTCGCCCCCTATTACATGGGACTTAAACATAACTAGTAAAATGTAGGCGTATTTACGGGTACACCGCTGCCTAACCCTTCGGGGATTACGGGAGTGATGTTGTTATGTAGAATCACATAAAATAATCTTTGATATCAGTGAAGGAAAACATCGTAAAGAACTCTGGATTTATAATTAATATGTATAAGCCGCCTTGAGCAAGCGTGGTGATGAATGCTAGTGCCTTCCCTGTGTAAGAAGAGGTCATTGCCCTGTAGTGACAGTAGTAAATGTAAAGTGACAGTAGTATAAGTAGTTTTTCCCCTTTCGAAACTACCTTTTGGAAGAGCAATTATATTCAATATTATCATTTTTTCTTGTTAATGACGTTTTTAAAGTGCCTTTAAGTGGTCTAATTAATATAAATAAATTGACTTCACGCCAGTATAACTTAGACTTTAAGCAAGTAATATGTGTAACGATAACTAATTTTTTTCCAGTGGAATTTCAAGTTTATGCTTCTCGAAACGAGGTGAAGCTCTGTACTTGCACTCCTCGTCGGAATTACAACGGATTACCCTTTCAGCTACAAAGGTATGCCGATTTGTCTATGTCATGTAAAAATTACGAATATTATGTATGGGTGACAGCGCTTTAAGGTACTCGTAATACACTGCGGTGTTTTATGCGACTGTAATAGGAGCGATTTTACATCAAAAATGTATAATCTGGTTTTGCTAGTCAATACATAAATAAAAAAATATTGTTTTGAACTTTATTATTTGTGCATTAAATTGAAATTCATTGTAATAATGTAAATGTTCAGTTTGTTAGAGCTTTCGATACCGCTTGAATAATAAGATTGATAAGTGTATGTCGTATGCGTGCAGGTGACGATCGCTCAGTGCCACATCATCCTGTCGCCGTGGGCAGCCGCGCTGCGCGGGGCTGTGGAGGAAGCCCCGCTCACCAATGGTGAACACAAGGTCAGAAATTCAAAAACAACTCTATTATTATAACTGAATGGTGTAATTTCCATTGCGGAGGTGTCAAACCAACTGAAAAATCCAGACTGGTAATGATTTCATCAAATAAGGCATATTTCATTTAGTTTTAATACGTTCAGTAAGTTAGACACTATTTAACATAATATCTTGTCACAGGAGGAAGCATTAGAAGCGCCTCACGACGTGACCGCAGTATCCGCTGATATCACGGTTGACTCAGTGCGCGACCACACCAACGCCGCGCCCGACCCGCAAGCTGCACCCGAGCTTAATATCAACTTACAGGTGAGAGATACTTTCTTAATAACACAGGAAATGTCGAATGGCGCGCCTTGTTTGCAAAAACAACATCTTTAATATTGTTAACGAGAATAATTGGCAACAAACTGTTATACAGTTTGGCAGAATTTATGTAACTATGTTTTCTGTAGATTTTGGATTAATAAAATAATAAATTGGCAGTAAAACCAATTCGAATGCCGTGACGATAAACGGCGTGATGCTCTCTTGCTGTTATGCCCCCTCTAAGCCACCTCTCTCGACTTACCTTGTGTGTGTGCGCGCGCATATATACGCTTTATACACTTCGTTACTTCTCTGTATGAGATGCTCAATTTTTATTGATTTTTATGATGTTTCACATCTGCGGGGCGTCCCGTAACGGCCAAATTTGTTCATTGCGTCCTTCCTAACTTACTATAAAACCTGCTCCACAAACAGAACTCGCAAGTGAACACGTCTTCCATGGTGGTGAAGACGACGACGCGCACCATGGTCAACGACACCAACGGCGATGGTACTACCACTACCACCACCACCACCACCACGAACTCGACTAGCGAGAACAGTGAGTATGACGTCTTAAGCACGTAGAACACTACTTTAAAGACTTGCATTAGAACGATGCTCATGGATTTCGTATTAAGGCTAGATTTTTTAATACATCTGGGAGCCTACCGCCGTCTCTTAAATCTTTTCAATTCATATGTACTTTCTAAAGTTTATCTTAGACATTACTGACATCATTCCGTGCCTCGGAAAGCACGTTAAGCTGTTGGTCCCGGCGTATACGTGGATCTTTGACAATCGTTACGAGTCGTCAGAAGCTAGAAAGCCTGACAACCAGTCTTACCTAGGGGTATCGTATTACCCAGTTACTGGGTTGTGGAGTTCAGATAGGCAGTCGCTTCATGTAAAATATTGGTATTCTGCTGCATCCGGCTAGACTGGAAGCCGACCCCAACATAGTTGGGAAAAGGCTAGGCAGATGATGATGATACATGCAAGAGCATGCAAGTTATTATATCAGTTGGGAAGCCAATCATGTTTAGCCTTATGGATCAGCATACAAATATAATAAACCTAGCTTCTGGTGGTTATATATAAAGAAAAAGATGCTTTATTATATTGTTAGAGAAAGTATAGTTGATATGATTGGCGCGGGTGTGCAGCAAATTTCTGTATAGAATTAGTCTTGAGTCGAGATTCATGTTTAGCATCGACGAATTGGGCAGTTCGTTACTTTGAATGTGTCAAACTTATAATTATTCAAATGTTCCGACGCATTTTTTGTAATGTACGCCTTTGCGATGCGACGAACTACTCAACTAGAATAGAACCTTGAATAAATATTTATTTATTTTTAGATATACCTAGTAAAAATAATTTTTATTTAAATATTTCATGGTACTTTTTCATGGTACTTTTAACAAACATAAATATTATAGTAGTTTCTAAACTCAAAGTTGATATTTTTAATATTTTAAACAGTTTTTATTTTCAGGATTTTAATTCCCCACCAATAAAAATATGATTTGCATGGATGCGAAATTTACGCTGCTATGAATTGGCTTACTTTGTATACAAATTATATTATGATGTTTATAAAGCAAAGCTTTTGCAAAACGCGCAAAATAATATTTTTATTGTATCATAATTATGGTTACAGAAAATATTCAATTTCTGATTAATTTACAGTTCTTAAGTAGGCTGCTTATTAATAAAAAAAACGCAAACAAATCACTTGAAAAACACATAATTTTCTAAAATCTACAGTAAATTTCAGGTTTATCGAAAAAAAATATTTACTATCTTTTCCAACAGAAATTGTTCACTTTCTACCACTCTGCTGACAAAATATAAAACCTTAAGATTCAAATCGCTTCATACACCATTTTTATATGTTTATGTTTCATGTTTATTCGTTTGTATGTTTGACGGGCGCTTTGTGTTTTGTTTGTAGTCCTAGAGCACAGTCGCGAGGAAGGAGTCATCACGCGCATCGAGGTACCCCACACTTTGCTTTCATAGTACCATAAGTACAAAAAACTTCTACATTACCTTGCATGAACGCCCTTCTCTTTACGAAGTCTTTTAGTACCTGTCTATCAATTATGTAGCTTCATACGCCTGTGTTATTAACCTTTTAGATTCCTTGAAGTTTCCAGTTTCTATCTCTACTAAAAATAACTAAATTTAAATTGTGTATTAACCAACTAACTCAAACTATACGCAATGTATTGTGGCGTCCGCTCGTGTATTGTTCGTACAGGGATCACGCACCATCATGACTAAATTATAAAAAAAAGGAAAGAGTTATAAACAAGACCGTTTTGGCAATAATCTGCAGTAGACCCTGGTAAACACGCGCGGGCGTCACGAGTTCCCGAGAAGAACGTAAGATGGTACTCATAAGCCGGTGTTCACACAGACGGGCACCGTGACGGTCCCGGCCGGCACCGACCCGAAGCTGATCCTCGAGATGTTTGACCGGCAACGCTCCCCGCTCACCGTGCCCGTGCCCCCGCAGCCCGCTGCCGCAGAGACCAACTAGCCGACCACACCACACTCACCCCCACGACTCGACATGCGACCACTCGCTCTTCGAAACCATTCGCTACGCTACCGGTACTGATACCGGTCTAAAGTTCTGCCACTTGTTTATATTCCAGCGTTTACTACTATTGTATCGTTCAACCGGTAGACCACCGATTCATGACGAAATACCGGTATTTTTTAATATTTGACAAAAAATTGTATTAAAAGTGACAACATTTAGTTTTACAGCTAGTATAATTTGTAAACGTATTTATAGCCTAAAATTTTCTTCTATGCCTAGACAGCTAAAGGTACTGCCATGATTTCATTTCTTCTTATTAATTAAAGTCAATTTGGTTATTCTAGGTATGCATAAAATATCCAATTAGGAGCATTTTCTGTACATTTATGTATTAATTAATTCCTTGGTGTTTAAGGTATATTTGCATTTTATAATTTTAACTTTAATATTATTTACTATCTATTGATTAATGTGACTTGCATGTTTATATTATGGCGACTACTTTGGATGTAATTTTCTTTGCAATGTTGCGTATTATTTAGTGAAATTATAATTAGAAAGATGCTTAATCTGTACTTAACAGTATCATGAGAATTTTATATTAAATGAGATTATCTTAACTTCATTATTTAATTGTTCTTATATCTATTTTTAAAATGGCTATCTGAGGGTGAAGCTTCCAAGCTTTTGTATGTTCACAAGATAGCTTACGTGCAACCGGCGACACATCCATAACGACAAAATGTAATGATGAATGTTTATGTTAGTACAAAATCCGGAACGCCATAGCAACGTTTGTTGTAACCAGCAATACTACAATATAATTGTGGATTGTTTTAAGTAATTTATAGTTAAGAGAACAATGTGAAATTAATATTCTAATTTAGCTCGTTAAGTTAGTATTTCGAACATTCTGAGTGAATGTGATGTGCCTATTTATTTCTTTTTTAATATAATAAAGATTGTATCTAGGTGATAGCATTAGATACGTTTTTGACAATTAGTAATGACTAGAATATATTTTATTATGAGTAGCATTTAGATTTTCCACAGCAAGTTGGAGTAAACATTTTTATTGCCAATTTTATATTAATATTATAAAGAAAAATTGTTGTATTACCTTGCAGTGCTTCACTTAATTTGAATTGTATATTCAGTAAATATTAATTTTAATAAATTATAATGTTGTACGAATGAAAAGTTTTATGCAATATTTTTTTTAGCTTTTTAATACTTATTTTTTGTATTTTATGTAACCAATTTGCAATTTTATTTTGTACCTTAATTGGAATATTCTGTTATGTTTTAAACAACCAATGGCAGCTAATAATATGCGAACGTATTAGAGCACATCTTTCTACACATCACAACTCGTGATTTAAGGGGATTGATTTATTGTTAGACATATATTTTATTCATAGATATAAGTTAATGTGCCTGTCTTTTCGTTGGTAAACTTGGGGCTCTTCCGGGCCATATCGACATACATAAAGTAACATTTACTGTAGGAAGCGTCAAGGGTACTTGTATGGCGTCCAAAATGCTTCTATTTATAGTATATACAATTTTTCTCCTTATACTGTGGCATTTTATTAAACATTTGATACGAAATTAGCAATTTGTATCCAACATTCTTACAAGAAAATAAAAGCTAAGATTATAACATTGTGTTTTTTATTGCTAACCTGCTTATTAGGCTGGTTTTAGAGTCGCGCTGATACCTCAGCGCGTAGGTAGCTCATGAGCTCTGACGATGCGCGTGCCGTCGGTGTAAGAGTAAGATTAAAACCAGCTTTACTTGGCCAACATTTCGAAGTACTTTTTACCGCCATTTGCCCGGCTTGAACGACTAAGGTATGTAGTAAAAAAAAAAGCTATAATTTTAAAACACTAGCTGCGATACCTTAACATAAATTAATTCCAAGTGAAGGTTTGATGTATTGGAAATATTTAGGAGAGGAAATATTAAGAATTATTTAAAAGTTAAAATGTACGTGATTATAATTATTACTTTAGAAAATCTATTATTCAATCCGGCTTGCCAATATTAAACAATGGCAACTCCAATATTGAAATGTCAATGAAGTGTCATAATGACAAATCGTTGCCAACCTGTCTATCATACTGTCATAAACTCATGTCAGTACTCAGTCATGTCAATGTTTGTAAGGGGCTTTGGGGTATTATAGTTTATTATTTTAGTTGTAAATAATAAATTAATATGAATTTATGCAGAATCTGTCTTACAAGCGGTTCACAGAAGGACATATTTCAGTCACAAAGTGTTAAAAATGTTGATACAAAAAGTTTCGCTGAAGTTTTCATGTTTTGTTTGGACATACAGGTAAACAACGTCCTGTTGGAATATAAATAGTGTAGGTACATACTCTTGTCGAATTTACACTATAATGTACTCTCTCTCTTTGTCCCCAGGTTGAGGAAAACTCAAAAATAAGTACAAAACTATGTTTAAAATGTTATAAGAAAATACTATCATTCCACGAGTTCAAATGTTTAGCTTTAAAAAACGATACATATTTGAAGTCAGTGCTAGAAGAAACTGGTGTAAAAAACGAAGTATTTTTAAGAGACGACATTAAAAATGAGCAGATATCGCTGAGCGATGATTCTCTTGATGTAGCTGTAAAGGATGAACCAAAAGACATGCTCTATTTAAAAAATGAAGACACTCTACATGATTATGAATCTGACGATGAGTTCCTAAGTGTTATAAAAAATATTAAATATGAATATGAAAGGGAAAATGATGAAAGTAAAGAGAAGGGTAAGTTAGAATGTTTTATTATTTTTATTTCTTCCGTTGTAGGTTTTACGATTTACACAATCAGCTGATTGATCCATTAATCACTGAAAATGTTGCCATTTATAATAATTGCGATATTACTAGGTTAAACATGCACTGTTTCTTTTTTGATTTACAACCCTCTTTCTAAAGGAGTATTCATAGTCCTTGTCCTCTTCTCCTCTACTCATTTTAACTTTATTTGCATCTCTGTCTTTAGAACCTCTCAAAAGAAGAAAAAGAAGAACTAGAGGTGCACCAAGAGTAAAACCAGAAAAAGAATCCAAGACTGTAAAACAAATGTGTGAAGAATGTGGGAAAACTGTAATAGATTTAAAGTCTCATGCATTCCTCCACTTACCTGTGTCCTCTCGAAAACGCATCAAGTGCAAAATATGTGACAAAATGTTTTCCAGCCACAGCGCACGGTACAAACATAATAAGATTAAACATTTAGGTATAAAGCAAGAATGTTTGTTGTGTCACAAAAGTAAGTAAATCATACTTTTATTTACAAGTCTCATAAACTCATAATCCATACTAATATAATTTCATTTAACATCACACAATGTTAATCAGTAGGTAGTTAGCCCTAGTTGGCCCTGTATCAAAATTTATTAGTGCTACCCCTACCTAACCGCGGCGAAGCATAAGTGAAGGGTAAATATTTTTCACAAAAGAAAGAATTCATAATAATATTATAAATGCGAAAGTGTGTCTGTCTGTTTGTTACCTCTTCACGCTTAAACCGCTGAATCGATTTTGATGAAATTTCGCATGGAGATAGTTAAAGACCCGGGAAAGGACATAGAATAGTTTTTATCCTGGAAATCACTCCATAGAGCGGTGAAAAGGGGGGTGGAAGTTTGTATGCAAGTACGATGTAAACAAGTTCCACGCAGACGTAGTCGCGGCCAAAAGCAGTAGTAAAAGTATATTTATATTTTCCTAGGAAGTGCATTATACAGCCTAAAAGTTGAGTGAGGTAATGGATAATATTTTACGAATTTTTACCCATCTTTCAAGTTAGGAGGAGCATAACTAATCATGGTTGAATCAAAACTGGATCTGCCTTCAGGGGGCGTGCAGCTGGAAGGGCTTTATTAACTCATTGACTGCGGGAAAACACACACGTTGTGTTTCGACTAAAAAACGCGAGTGCGGCGCACACACACCGTATGTGTTTTTCTATGGCGAACGCACGAACATTGGTAGCTAGCCGCACTGGCGTTTGGCGCAGCGAATGTTCGCCCGCAGTCATCGGGTTAATATTAATTTTAACTTTATACAATTTCAGTGGTAACTTCACTAAGCCAGCACCATCGATTGGTGCACAACCGCTCCTCCTTACCATATGGATGTGTATCATGCGGACGCAGGTTTATATCTAACTCAAGTCTGGAACTGCACATGACCACACACACCAAGGACCGACCGTTCCCCTGCACAGAGTGTGACAAAAAATTCTCCACAAGACAAAGAATGAATATTCATAAGTAAGTTGTCTTCTAATGATAAGTTCTATAACATGTATGTGTGATTATAGTGATCCAAAATAATGTTTCCAGGCGTGCAGTTCACGATAAAGAGAAGCCACATCTATGTCAACTGTGTTCAAAAAGCTTCTTCAAGAAATATCATCTACAAATACATTTAAGGTAATTTTCTAGATCATCTTCTATCTTCTTCGTGTTCAGAGACAGATATGACATATCAGACATGAGTTATCATGAATATGTTTGTTTGCCGCTATACCACCAAATAATAAAAATAAATATAAATTATAAATAATTATAATGGTACTACTATCTACTAGTATTTTTATATCTTCTGAACCCTTCGTGTGCGAGTCCGACTCGCACTTTACCTGCTTCATTATTGTATTGCTTATTCTGATTGGAGTGGCAACTAAAAGAGCAATTTGATCCAACAATAAAATGTTGTTCACGCAGAAGTCATTCAAAAGAGAAGCCATACGAGTGTCCTGAATGCGGCAAGTTCTTCGCCTCCACCTCGATCCTGAAGAGTCACCGGGAGATCCACATGGAAGGCAAGACCTATGCCTGCACGCTGTGCGATATGAGCTTCAAAAAGAGAAAGTTTGTGTCTAATTGTCTTTATGCTGATAATCAATAGTTTCAACATTCTTTTTTAGTATACTTTTAAGATAAATGGTATACTTTTAAGAGATGTATATTAATTCCATGCTTTGTTCTAAAAATTGCACAAAAGCAGAATAACTTTACTTTTGGACTGCCTCGTTGGTCTAGTGGTCGCAAGCGCGACTGCTGTGCATGAGGTCTTGGGTTCGATTCCCAGGTCGGGCAAAGTGTTATTGGGTTTTTCCATCAGGAATTTCTCAGTAGCAGCCTCGGAGTCTGGATTTGTGCCCGGTTGATGGCAATAGGCTCGCCCCCTATTACATGGGACTAAAAACATAACTGGCGAAATGTGGGTGTACTAATGGGTACACCTCTGCCTAACCCTTCGGGGATTACAGGCGTGATGTTATGTATGTATGTGTTTTAAGATGAATGGTCTACTTTTAAGACGTGTAAATTAATTCCATGCTTTGTTGTAAAAATTGCACAAAAGCAGAATAACTTTACTTTTGGACTGCCTCGTTAGTCTAGTGGTCGCAAGCTCGACTGCTGTGCATGAGGTCTCGGGTTCGATTCCCAGGTCGGGCAAAGTGTTATTGGGTTTTTCCATCAGGAAGTTCTCAGTAGCAGCCTCGGAGTCTGGATTTGTGCCCGGTTGATGGCAATAGGCTCGCTCCCTATTACATGGGACTAAAAAATATAACTGGCGAAATGTGGGTGTACTAATGTTAATACTACCTCTGCCTAACCCTTCGGGGATTGCAGGCGTGATGTTATGTTATGCAGAATAACTTTAATGGTCCTTAATCTGCCAGTCAGTAATGTGACATATTGGGTAGTTGACACCATTAACTCCAAGATTTAAAGAAATGTTTTTAGCCCTGAAAACCTGGATAATTTTCAATTAACTGTATTCGATTTTCAAATTAATAAACAGTCGATTGATTCGGCACAAAAGTGACGTCACAGTTGTCTTTTGCCATACAAAATCTATGGGAGAATCACGTTTTGACAGGTCATAAAAAGAACGTCAATTGATTGGTGGGGTGTCATCTACCTACCCTACTGTCAAGCACATTGTACGCTGCTGTGATTGGTTGCTCCTAATTCATTTAGTGTGTTGATTGGTTAATGCATAACTAACCTACCTTATTATCTCCAGCTACCTCAACGTCCACATGATAAGCCACACCAAAGAGAAGCGTCACCCGTGTCAGTACTGCGGCATCAAGTTCGGCCGCTCCGACCATCGCAAGCGGCACGAGTACACTGCCCACGAGAAGAACTTTATAACCGCATGACCCTCGGCCGACGCACCCGACAAAAGTGCTAAAGTGCAAACATACTAGCCGACCAAGCTACACAACAACGTCAACAGTACAATTCGTTGTGACGTCATCCGCAAAAAATGATGGATTTGAATTGACCTATTTCTAGTAGTCATACACATTAGTTTTGCACTACGACTACGTACTAAAACGTTCATTGCCATCGACGGTGACGTCTGACGTCATCGTAAACTTTACTGAATATTTTTACGTTGTTTGCGTTTCAAAAAGACCTTTTCATTACATTCAGCATCTTTACGCAGCGTACCTGCTGCGGGAAGACTGTCTATGCAACGTTTTCATAAGACTACTTGTAGAGATGGCCTATTTTACTAAATGTCGTTAAAATTCAAGTTGCAATGTAATCTCATTGGGAAGGCCCATTATTGTTACTAAAAACGTTTAAAATCTAGTCACAATCTCACCTCATCTACAATCAATGCCAAAAATGTAGGCAAATATTTTTGACAAATTCAGACTGGGATTAGAATGCGATTATTGTTTTAACCTTTTACCGCTACGTCAAAAAAAGTAAAACTAATTCGCAACTTTATAATTGCTATTCGTTTTTGTAATTCTATGTTAATCAATAATGAAATATAAAAAAAGAAATTGCAACTAGTATAAATTAGGATACGATGGGTTAGCAAAGGAAATAAAAAACAATGTTGTTTTATGAGCTTCGTTTACATATAAGTCTGTCATGTAGTCGTGACCGTGCTGGACATCTATGCATGACTGGCGGTCAAAAGGTTAAAACTTACGGGAATTGGGGCTCCGACGTCTGTTTGGCTTGGTCAGCTAGTTATTTTAATGTCTGATTATGAGCTCTATATCTGTGAATATTATTTCAATAGTGATCAGATGCTGAACTATTGCTGTACTGTTTTCTCTTCTGTGATGGCTAGGCCACGTGTCTGGCTTAGCAGGATTCGTCCTTCGAAGTGGTTGTCAAACTTTGTTGTTAAACTCTTGTTAAGAATTATAATTAAAAATGTTCGTTCAAATTATTCATAATAATTGTATTAAATTTTTATCATTGGTTATTTAGTATTTTTAGTTTTATTTGAAACAAGTAATCTACCATATTAGAAAAATACGATACGGTCGCCGTGCCTTGTGAAAGCTCATGATTTGATGTGAAAAGGGGGGGCTTCCAGTGGGCCACATAGCTAAAGTCAGCTAAACCTTCTAAACATAATATTAACGACTATCAACGATCTATTCTTCTCTTTCATTTCTATCAAATTCGCAAGACTGGCTTTTGTTTGATTGAAACATTTATTTTAATACACACTCGTTTTAATCAATTAGTTAAGTAAATTCATAAACGCGTCAAACTCACACAAACACAATAATGACAAATGCTATCAAGAAAAACAATACACAATCTGTAGATTGTGTGATATAAAAATCATTAAATAAGAGATACCTACCTACAACCCGGCCGAGTTAAGTTTGCACCTCGCTAGAATGCAGCAAGTTACAATAGGTAACTACTGAAATAAAAGAGCATAAACTAAAGAGTAGCAATTGATATAATACGTAGGTACTTAAGTACCTTCTTATATTACTACGTTAAAATAAAGTTTTTAAAGTGTTGGCAACACTTTAAAAAAATATTCGTTACATAGTGACCCAATTTTTGCACAGTTATGCGAGGTGCAAACTTAACCCTTTGACTGCGGACGAACATTTGCTGCGCCAAACGCCAGTGCGGCTAGCTACCAATGTTCGCGTGTTCGCCATAGAAAAACACACACGTTTGTGTGTGCGCCGCACTTGCGTTTTTTAGTCGAAACACAACGTGTGTGTTTTCCCGCAGTCAACGAGTTAACTCGACCGGGCTGTTCTAAGAATCAAAATGGCCATCCGTTCCAGGAAAATCAATTATAAAATTCAGAGGGTCTTGCTGGTTTAAGGAAGCATCAGGCCCAACTTTTCTTTGGCTGCGTCTAAAATCTCTTCATCTGTCAAACGGAAATCTCCAGACAGTAACATTTTGCATGTACCTGTCCCAGTCAATTCCGGTGATTCCTCTGGCGAAAATATGTTCAGAGTATTCCAGACGTATTCCAGTTTATCTTCGAGATGCGGAAACTCTCTTATTAAAACGCTGACTATGTACTTCATGCGGTCGTTTAATTCTCGTGCTTGAGTTTGTTCTGTCAGGACAACATCCTTTGGCTTCTTGGGCCGGACACATTGCCGCTTGATGGCGACTGAAAGCTCGTGGCCGAAGCGTTGGGAGCGAACGACACGCTCCAGTAGCTGTAATCAGAATATAGTTTGTAGGTTGCCATTTTAAAGGTTCTGCACCCGTAATTTTTAATGTATTTCTAAATATTGTATGGCCATACGGATCGCGTACTTCTAAGTGACAAAGAGATAATAGGGAAATTAAAAAAGGGAATGGCCCGCTACCGGTTCGAGCGTGAATTTGGACGCCGGTGGTGGTGGACAAAATAGGTAATCGACAGTGGGCAGCAGTGATTTTAATAAATCGCGGGCAAAAGTTAGTCAAAAATAAACACAAAAATAAGTAATAGTTTAAAACTAAATATTCGTCTTAAACATAAGTTATCCACTTATCAATACTGACCCAGTGCTTATTTCTCTCAGTGATACGCATCTCTTGGATGAGCTCTGCGACGCGCTCCTCCATTTGTGAGATATTAGCGGTGGTCTCCGCCAAGTCACGGTCCAAACGCTCCTGATCCTTCTGCAGCTGCTGTATTTGAGCCTTCGCATCTACTATATCCTGTAAGCGACACATTATTGACGAGATTTGATTAAGTAGGTATTAACTGAATGTTTCTAAACGCCTGATGTCTATCTATGTATATGTCTATCCATAGATAGTTTATAATCACCCACATTATCATCTCAATTATAAAATTAATTGCTTTCAGATAGGATGGGTGATGGAGCTAGCAGGATCAGTGGCGACCCGGTACTATAAGAGCACAGGAAAACAAGGATGAGAGGTTCCTTGCAAGGTGATGACCTGGTGAAGGCTGAGAGAATCCGCTGGATGCGGGAAGCACTATAGCAAGCTTGATGTGTATACTTGACGAGGCGATCCAGCAGTATACATGTTCATGCTGATGATGATCAATTATCAGTTCATCACCACGCAACACATAGGACGGACCTATCATGCGCAATTCTACCACCGTTGTTGGTTCGTATAGCTTAGTACCGGCAAACGTGATCATGTGTACCTTGGATAGTCTGACGACGTCTGCCTTAGCCAGTCTGAGCTTGTGATGGTAGGATGACTGCGAGGTTCCTGTAGAATGCTTCTCCACCGCTGCTTGGGCTCTAGTCTTCTCTATGGCTGTGTCCCGACGCGTCACGTAAAGCGCCAAGTCATCAGCTAGTTTCTCGCTCGTGCGACGTAGTTGTTCTCGACGAACCTAGATTCAAATATGAATTTGTATATTTAGTTCTTAGTCTAAGCTAGTTGACACCACCTATCAATTGACGTAGGTATTTTTTAAGACCTGCCAAAACGCGATTCTTTCATAGATTTTGTATGGCATTAACGAACTGTGACGTCACATACTTTTAGTTAACACACTAAGTGATATGATCAGGGTCTTCAGTTCTCGAACACGTCAACACAAATATGGCGTCTACATAGACCCATGAGCTGATGAGGTGTGCTAACGTGGAAGGAGCATCATTTTAATATGTACAACCTTACCTCCATTCTATGTATTTCATTCTTCATTTTTCCTATTTCGCCCGCGGACGACTGGGCACTCTTCATGTTTTTCTTCAGTTCCACTGCTAAGATTCCCTAAAGAAGCAATGTAAGACTGAATAAAAAGCTCAAAAATATGCAATGACATTAATTTTTGACCTTGAACTTCGACATTGAACTGACCTTCCTCTGCCAAATGAGAGCTTCCCTTTGAATGCGATCCAGTGCTTGTGTTAGGTTCATCTTGTCTTTGTCCAACTGTTCTATATCTTCCTCTAGTTGAATTATTTCGGCTTCCGAATCCTGTAGAACGATTATTTAAAGATAAACCTGCATGCCTACTGAATTGGTTCTTTACAAGTAGAGGTCACCCATTTAAAACAATAGATGACCTTCATTGCTTTAGAATAGAGACTCTAAAACTTTATTCACACAAATCAGTGAAGACGCAGTTCCGGCAGCGGTCGGTATCAATGCTATAGTGCTGCGGAACTGACACTGAGAGCACTGTGTCGTCACTGGCACTGATAGGTGTGAACGCGTTCATAGGAATGTATGAAAGAATAATTATCACGGTGATGGAACGGTGCCGGAACTGTGACTTGAATGAACCTTATAGCTTTTCAAAAAATAAAGTAAAAAGTCAAAGAATGGATGCAGACAAGCAAACATTTTCTGTCAGTGAAAAGGTGGCCTATGATTTAATTTGCCATGCACTTTACCTTGAGATTAGCAGCATACTCATGAGTAACCGCCACGTTGCTTTTTTGCACGTCTTGATTCCTGTCTAAAGCATCTTTACGCGTGCGCTCTAACACTTGAAGTCTCCCGCGCAGCGCTCGAAGCGAACGCTCAACGCGGTTTCTGTCTGCTTCCACAGACTCGGATTCGGCTTGAATACGCATTGCTTTCTGTTCGCAGATCTGGATCTCTGAAAATATAAAGAATGCCAGGCTTAAGCTACCTAAATACCTTTGTTTATTGCTTTTCCCACTAGTGACCATATTTTTTCGTTTAATAGAAGTTGTTTAAACACTATAAAATTTACGGTTTCACTCGATATAGAGAATAGGAACCTACTTAAGTACTTTAAGGGACTACTGACACTTATTCAGCTCAATTCAGCTTTAGTCCATAGAAAACAACGATTTTGTATCGCATGCGTTCAGACGCGGATAGCTGAACGGACGCGTACGCGTCTCATACGAAATCGGCGTTTGAATGGAGCTGAATAAGTGTGAGTAGTCACTAAATGAAGGTACACATTATAGTGTATGATCATTATCATCAATAGAATTTAAAAACAAATTAGATATATAGCTACTAGCTGACTCGACCACGCGTTGCTGTGACTTAAAGGAATATTGAGGTCAATCATCGAGATTAAAACTATCATATCTTTCAAATTGGATCAAACTGCACATGGTGTGCAAATTTGATTAAAATCGGTCAAGTAGTTTACGAGTCCATCCCGGACAAACAACGTGACGCGTAATTTTAATATAAGATCATAAGAGGTACTAACGTTTAGAAACCAGGTTAATGTCGGTGATCAAGACATGGTGCTGGTCAGCCAGCTTGACCACATGACCCTGCTGCCGCAACCACTCATGCTGCAACGTCTCAGTGCGCTCGCGGAGGCCTTTGATGACCTTCTCTAGCTCCTCAATACGACGCTCTTGAGGCGACTTACTCTGGAGACAAAGATCATGACAGTTAGAATATGGTCAGTAAATATTGCATCGCAGTGTAGAGGTAGGTACATCATATTTAGTTGTCTGTAAGAATAACATATATAACATCACGCCTGTAATCCCCAAAGGGTTAGGCAAAGGTGTACCCATTTCACACCCACATTCCGCCAGATATGTTAAGTCCCATGTAATAGGGGGTGAGCCTATTTCCATCAACCGAAATTCGAGAAATTCCTGATAGAAAAACCCAATAACACTTTGCCCGACCTGGGACTCGAATCCAAGACCTCATGCTCAGCAGTCCCGTTTTGCGACCAATCCAACAAGGCAGTCTATAAGAATATCAATTGGAGTCTGGACGTTCAGAATTATGAACGGAATTTTGAAATTAAATAAAATTAAAATATTTCTAGAACTCACATCAAACAATTCCGTCAAAACGTGAAATCTCTTCTGTATAATATCCAGTTCCCTTTGCTTCTTCATCATGAGGGACGTCTTCTGGTCGTACACGTTCTCCATATGCTCTATCTCTTTCTCTTTCTCCATCATAATGTCCTGGTGCTCTTGTAACACTTTCTTGTTAACGGTTTGGCGGTTCCGCATCACCTCTATGTCGAGCATTATGTGTGCGTGTTGGTTTTCCATTGTCATTAGAGCTATTTCCTGTAAGACAATGTTGATTGTAACTTCTGAATGAAGCGTTATGAGATAGACTTGCAATACTCCGCGGCCGTCATAATGGCACAACGATCTTGAGAAAATGTTCGATATTGTGTGTGTCTGTTATTTATTTTCGTGTGTTCACGCTATTTTTTATACTCGTAAGTGTAACTTAGAAAAAGTGAAACTAAAAAATCAATCGATTTTTAAGTTTTACCTTTCCTGTTAGATAAGTTTTAATGTTGACTAATTAATGTCAAAACTATTATGATGATCTGCAATTATTCAGATTCTGACATTAGTTTTATCGCTCATATCAAAATATGAATGCAATCCTTTTCTCCAATTTAGTTTTCGTCCAAAACACTCACTGTTTACTGTAATTACAGTATATTTTATTTTACCACAGTATATTTTATTCATAGTCACCTGTTTCCTAGACATCTCTCTCATCTTCCGGATGCCGTTAGCCATGGACTGCACGGCCTTGTCGTTCAGCAGACAGTCCTGAAGGTTCATTAGTATTTCATTCTCTAGCTTCGCTTTGTATTCCATCTTCCTGTCCAACTCCTTCTCAGTGCTCCTCAGTGCATTCCCCATTTTGAAGTTTTCCTGAAAATGTGGCATAATATCCTTAGTTTTATCCGTAGCTTAAGCTGTAGTTCCAGTCCACTACCAGTGAAAGCTATTACAGCTACAATAATATTTGCTTTATTAAACAACATTCTATGATCAGCAAACTTCAACTAAATCTTGCTGTGAAAGCATTCTTTTACATATCCCCAATTTCTCGAACGCAAAATGAGAGCAGCTTAAACGAGACTGGGCTGGACATCTCTGACGCATGTCGAAACACCTATGGGCTCAAAAGACCGCAAGATTGGTGCCCCGAAATACGTAGGAGATAGCGGGACGACTTGGACGGCTTCCTTAAGAATTGGAACGACGTAACGCAAAGTCCGGGCCAATGAAAGGAATTAAGAGAGTCCTTTGCCCAGCAGTGGGACAGTATGGGCTAATTATGATTATAAAAAACGAAACTAATTAATTGACAAGCGCGTGTAAACTGTTGTTGATAATTTAGTCATCCAATTGGCCAAATCAATGTTGCTTTGATTTTCGTTTGAAGAATCCAAGAATACAAGTTTCAACATCTGTCTAGCCAGTTTAATAATAGACCTGAAATAAAATAAGTAGTTTCAACAAATACGTACCACTTTCATCATCTCCTGGTCTCTTTCAGTCATTTCTATGGATTCCGTTAGCTGACTGATCTGAGCTTCTGTATTGTGCCGCTTCGCTAGTTCAGCATCATCTGTAAATAATTAACCATTTAGGGTAACATCACTGGAAAGGGCAAGCTTTTTGCCTGCATTGAGTATATCAAGATCATGGCAGCATTTTGCCAATCTACTTAATATAGCCTCAATCTGTCAAAAATGTCTCTTACTTTATGCTCCAGTAAAGATGACACTAGACACACAATACAAACTATATAACTTCGTAATAAATAATATAGTACCTGTTATGAACAACTTTAATAATTGATAACTATTTCGTACATACATACCTGCGCAGGCTCCCCATTACTTACTGATGCTTGTCAAGTCTCATCTTTCGTGGCGAATATTATACCTACATTCGACATTTTGACATTGCTTACGAGATGAGATCTGAGAAGTCACGAGAACAAGCTAGTAGTAGTAGTTCAACTCACGCATCTTAGTAGCAACATCAATATCATAATTAAGTTTATCCTTATTCATGGCAATCTCTTTGCCCTTAGTCATCTCCTCCATCACCATGTTCTTGGTGATCTCGAGAGTGTGAACTAACGTGTGGTAGCTCTCTTGTAAAAACCTGTAAACAAAAAAACATTTGAAGAATTATCCGCAACAACTTTACTCCGGTGTCCCACGTTGGGCGTCAAAACTGGTAAGTTAGATCTTACTCTTACAAAACACTACTATTAAAAATGCAAGTTTGAATGGATAGATTTTTCTTACTCAATCACAACTTAACGGCTAAAAAGGTCTGGATGGATTTTGGCATATAGATAGATCATAGTCTGAAATAGCGCATAGGCTACTTTTTATCCTGGAAAAATGTACGGTTCTCATGGGATAATTCCAACATGCAATGCAATTTCTTAATTGACTTATCTTTTGTGCATGAACAGCTGAGCTCAAGCACCATAGGCACATTAGTGAATTTAGTGATATGTACATATGTGAAACGTTGACATGCTTAACACCTTTTGTCGCTAACTGTACTAGCACCTGGTAGACGGTAGCCAGACAGGGATCAGGGTTTTCATTTCCTACAAATGAACGCTTACCTTCATTGAAAAGACACTTACTTATAATCATCTCTGACGGAGTCGAACGCCTTGTCTCGCTGCGTGATATTCACAATGACAGAGTTCCACAAACTGACCAGACGTCGTTTGTCAAGATCCAGGTCTTCCAACTCAGCTGCGTATGACGTCACCTAATGAATCAGTTTCATTTAGAGAACGGTTTGCGCACAAGGTCCAAATTTAATTTATCCGAATTTGGAACATTTTTTTCGGACCATCGCTTCTCAGAACATTTAGATTGGATGCAGTACGTAGAGGATCTCATTTTTTATAGACACATTAAGGCAGTAAACTTTCTGTAGACTAAGGGCAATGAAATTATCTTCACTGTGTTATGTTTCGCGCAGGGATACTGTTATCCCCTTTTCACATGGAAACGGTCACGGCACAGGCGCCGTACGTGTAAAGTAGTAGGTAATGTATACTCATCGCCGTGTGTAGGCACGGTCGTCGGTGTTGTATGGGTCACTGTGAGAGCTTATTAACATACACGGTGGCGGAACGTCATGGCGACGCCGCCGTATTGGCCGTATGTACTGCCTCGTTGGTCTAGTGGTCGCAAGTGCGACTGCTGAGCATGAGGTCTTGGGTTCGATTCCCAGGTCGGGCCAAGTGTTATTGGGTTTTTCCATCAGGAATTTCTCAGTAACAGCCTCGGAGTCTGGATTGGTGCCCGGTTGATGGCAATAGGCTCGCACCCTATTACATGGGACTTAAACATAACTGGCGAAATGTGGGTGTACTAATGGGTACACCTCTGCCTATCCCTTCGGGATTACAAGCGTGATGTTATGTTATGTTACCGTGCGTCCCCCTCGGCGCGGCGCGTCTACGGCGGCTTTCGCACTGCACGGTGACCGTGCCATAACTGTATGCTACTGTGTGCTGTATGTGAAAAGGGGCTAAGGCGCGATTCCATTGTCATTTCAAGGAACAACACAGTTTTATTTAAACAGATTGTCATCTATTCTTACCTTATCGTTTACTTTCTCCATCTCGTTGTTCTTGATATCCATCTGTTTCTTGAACATCTCCAGTTTGGATTCCAGCTTCCACACTTCATTGTTCAGGCCAAAGAGGAACATGTCCTGCGAGGAGTCAAGATCATTTCTAATTAGGAGAATTTATTTTTTGTTTTTGTGCTTATGTGGTTAAAGTGTCTTTATCAAAAGAAATTAACTACAAATGTCGCTCACTGAATGAATTTTGTTTTTTACTTTATAATAATGATAATATTCGTGAGCAGGCCTACAATATTAAA
Organism: Hoplodrina ambigua; assembly: GCA_949774945.1. Classification (NCBI taxonomy): domain Eukaryota; kingdom Metazoa; phylum Arthropoda; class Insecta; order Lepidoptera; family Noctuidae; genus Hoplodrina; species Hoplodrina ambigua. Next base: position 12,151,296 of record OX458974.1, on the reverse strand, counting down.
AGAAGACAACAATAGTTAACGTACATCACATGACATTGAAGGTAGCAATACAAGATTCATGCGAAACAAAAATCAATTTTTGGGGGTAAATTGAAAAACGGCTTTAATTGTAAATAACACAAAATTTTAACCGTGTTCGAGATAATTGCAAACTGAGGTTTTTATTTCCCAGAATTTAAATAATGATGCCAGTTCTGATTTTCGACTGGGGCAGCAGCATTGATGACGCTGTTTACAGTCAAGGTACCTACTTAAAAACATTAGGTAGTTCATAAGTACTTACCTACTTGTTTGACCCAAGACCCTTTAACAAGAAGGTCAACCCTCCAAGGAGCAAAGTCCTCTCCAAATTATTTTTATCAAGGAAGGATCTTATTAAACATTTTTATATTTAGTGTCCTACCAATTGTCTCTTCTGATCGGCAAGGGACCGCTTCTCTGCCCTCATCTTGTCAGACATGCAGTGACTGACTGTCATTTCAGTGTCGGTCTCGTCGCGCCACGCTTCCAACTGCCGGCAGAGAGCGGCCAAAGCTTCCATCTCTTCTGTGGCCTCGCGTTCTGTTTCGGCAAATGAATTAATAAGGCATTAATGAGACATGTAAATGGAATGAGTCTATGAGTAAATCAACGACAAGATATCGGATATCGAACGATAATAGGTATCATAAGTTTTTCGATATTTTTTCTATAGTACCGACCTCTCCGACCGACTCTTGGTATTTGTAAAAAAGTAGCCGAAAAATACCTTGTATTTTGCTGATTATACCAATAATGTTCTCACAAATCCCATCTTTTGCACTTAAGAGAAGGATAGTAATAAAATGCATGTATTTCCAAAATTAACTATTCCTCGGCAAAAGTAACTTTGTTTTTATACTTTAATGGCTAAACCATTAAACTAATTTTGATGGAATTTGCTACGGGTAAGCCGATGTCATTTCTTGGTCTTTAACCAAGAAATGACATCGGCTTCTTTTTAATCTGCGACTTCATATGTGTTCACGATAACGGACGACATCGCATGAAAAATTTGTATAAGCAGGTACCTCTAACGATGTCTTCATCAAGCTTAGCCTTGGTTTTCTTGTACTTCTCGTTGATCTCTTTGGCACGTTTCTCAGCTGCTTCACGCTCTAAAGTGTATTGCGCTAGGGTAGCTTCATATTCCTCTATCAGCACCTAAAGAATTAATAATATTTCATCTTTATGTCAGCAGGCAGTTTAAATATTACAGGTTATTGATCAAGCAAGCAGTTAATAATAATTAAATTAAGCCTGGCTGCCAGCGGCGTCGTGGCGACCACCAACATCAACCGTGTGCAGCGAGACCATATAAAATGTATGACAACTGCAGGAAATACATCGGTTGCGGCTTTTGATTGTTGTGGTCGGTGGCCCGTGTGCCTCAAGCTTACTTAGTTGTAATGCACGTACCCTTTGTGCGTTAGTATCATGGTCGCTCCGGTAGATGGACTCCAGGTCTCTGTCATACTCTAGCTTACTCAACCTCAGGTCTTCACGCTGTAACAGAAAAATCAGCTTTAAATTCTTTAGTATAAAGATAATATTTGGATAAGAAAATATTTAGTTTCTTTTATTACTAAGTAGCATCCGGCGGCGATTTTTTTTTCCTCTAAATTAATTCAAATCTAAAGACGGTTCCATAAGCAACATTATATTACCAGATTAAGTATCTGTTCCTCGGCGATAGCGTTCTCCTTCAAAAGGAACTGTTTGAGCGTCTCCTGGAATTTCTGCATGAGCGGGTGGGTGGACTCCAGCACCGCTGGCAGAGCTCCGAGGTCCCGCTGACTGCGCCATCTGGATGATACTATATCTTTAAAATGCGCTTATATACTAAAGAAACTCGTTGTCGTGTAAAAATCAGGGGCGTAGCTACCTCTGTATCTAACATACGGGCCCCCCAGCTACAGGGGCCCGAACCCGTATCCGCAGCTAGGCAGAAGGCCCCTCCAACAAATTGTGATACAGGCCCCGTCCACAGCAATAGTTACCAATTACCAATACCTATCACTGCTTATGATTATCATATAATACTGTAACATACGCATTGGCTACCTAGTGGTCGCAAAGCGCGACTGCTGAGCATGAGGTCTTGGGGTCGATTTCCATGTCGGGCACTGTGTTATTGAATTTTTCCATCAGGAATTTCTCAGTAACAGCCTCGGAGTTTGGATTTGTGTTCGGTTGATGACAATATTACATGGGACTAAACATAACCGGCAAAATGTGGGTGTGCTAATGGGCACACCTCTGCCTAACCCTTTGGGGATTACAGGCGTGATAATGTTATGAAACATATGCAAATTATTAAGAAAGATTTTTGTCCAAAGGGTTGACTTACTTGTCGAAAGCTTCCCTGCCAGACTTATTGCAGCGGCACTCATCGACGGGACAAGTGCAGACGCAAGGACAGACTCCATCCTCGTGAGTAGGGTTCTCGCATTGGCAGATCGGGTCCTAGAAACAAAGCAATATTGCAAATGATTTTATCGTAAGTACGTATTTTTTTTCTTTGTGAAAGCGAAATTGCGGTGAACCAATTTTGATAAATTAGTTTTTTTTGGAACCATAATAAATTCAAAAAAATGGAGAGCGTGCTTTTATAGCTACAGCTTGCGTATACACTATAGATAGGTATATAGCTTTGTCTAAATAAGGTTTTGAGTAGTTTTGACATAAAAAAATCGTTAACTTTAGGTTTTTCTTGGAGATCTCTTGGTCAAAAAGAAAACGGTTCAGATTTTTCCTAGGTTTCTCAATTGACTGTAGTCAGTCAAGAGTCTAGGCGAAAGCAAGGGATCACGAGATTTAAACAGGAATAATTAAACATTTTAAAAAACACGACTGCAACAAAAATTGCACATATTTGTACTTTGTTTACTCGACAATTTTTTTACGACGTTTTTTATTTCCAGTGTTATATTTTTTTAAAATCTACTTGTCTAATTTTATAGGATAAACATACACACGACCAGATTCATTAAAAAAATAAATTGAGGCTGGTATTAATTTACGTTTTATGGTGACCACACCGGTTTCTTTTTTCTTTTTTACTAGCCTATGTTACTCGGAAATCGGTTCAGGCGTTTAAAAGTTATGGTGGAATAAAGAAACTCCCATACATACATTAACCCTCAACACATAACACTGCTTTTTTGGGGTAGTCGTGTAAAAAATGGACATGAATAAAAAAATATAAAATACTGACATCATAAACAATCGTCTCATGCCTGTACATCAGGCATGTTGGCTCATGGATGACGATGCCGAGCTCATCCCGGCCGCACTCGCATTTTCCACTGAGGACGGACTCTTCCGTTGTGCTGTCTTCAGTACATACGCAAACCATTGAAGATTTAGCAGTCTCTGATTTAGTATCCGGCTTAGCAGTCTCGGACTTAGCAGTATCCAACGTAGCAACTGACTTAGCAGACTCCGACATTTTTAATCTGCTTTCAACTAATTTCGCGTTAAATTATTAAAAAAACTAATGTATATTTCAAGCACTCGATTGAAAATGAAAAATTATACTCAAAAAAATTGACAACATTGATTTATTTTGTTTGTTGCTAGGCAACGTTATTTTTTATTATTTTATGGATTCATCAGTATGTTTGGTTATTGAACCTCTTTGGTGTGAATGGTTGCCATAGCAACGTTTTGTCAACAGAAGAGCGGGATCGTTGCATGGTGGCGACGTAAACATAAATTAAATCATTCACTCACAAATTAGTACATAAAAGTATTTATTGTTAACTATAATATGGTAAGCATTACATTAAGTATTACTTATGTGTTAACCGATAACAAAAATTGGTACTTTGGAAAATTTTACGTTGTGTTAGTTCGAAAGTGCTACAATTTATTTCTACAATTTGTTTCTTTTTAGATTCTATCTAGATCGAAACCAGCGACTGAGAGCAGGATAAGCACAGGCAGTAGCTCCGCAAAGAAAAGCTTCCCTGAACTAGAAGACTTTTTACTGAAGAGGGACTATGTCGGCGCCCTCACTATGCTTGAGGTAAGTCCATGATTGAGTTTGTTTTACCATCGCCTTGACAGTATGTGCAATGATTCATTAAGAAAGTAGGAGGTCCCTCAACACGCATACATCCATACTCCGGGTTATGATAAATTCCTAATGGAAAAAGTTTTTAACTTCTTGGCTAGGATGGTACCCGGAAGAACCACGCAATATCTAAAAATAAATAATACAAACCTATTAGGTTAATTGTTTTGTTATTGTGTGTTACATATTAAAACCGCTGACAAGCGTTTAGAAGTAAACTACAGTAACATGACGCGCCCTTCCACAATTCAAAACGTTTGAAAGTGTTTGTAATAGTTAAAAAGACTCTTAACGCATGTGTGCGTATTGAGACGGCTCTCGAAACAAATACAAATCAGCGATTTGTTGATCGACAAGCGGCGTCAAAAATTACTCATTTTTATTAGTATGCCGCTCTGCACTGACATTCTCTATGAAAATGACAGGTGCATCGTCTTGTTTTATGATCAGTTGACAAACAAATTTTCTAGCCTGCTTCTGAAGACGATTACTCACAACTACATACAAACTCTTTCATACGAATGTGACTACACACATTGAAATGTTAATATGGAGGGGAGCGTCAAGTTATAGTACTTTATCTCTACCTACTTGCCAGGTATCGAACCTGCAACCTCATGCATAAGAGGCCTTATCCACTACCACCATCACGATATTATTATAGAATCCTTTATTGAATATGCTAAATTAAATCTCTTACTTATGTAGTTTCTCAAGCACGAGGGTAACTCGGATGTGTGGCCAGATGTATGGAGCGCTTGGTGCTGGTTCCACCTCGGCGAGTACCGACGCTCGCTGGACTTATACCTGCGCATACGCACACGGGAAAAGCTCGACTCTCGCGTGTCTGACTATATCGCCATGGACATCGCTGTCTGCTACTTTTATTTAGGTTCGTAAATCTTTATTTTCTTCTTTTGTGTTCTAACAAGAGTGGTTAAAATTTGGCTATTCAGCTAAGTAGCATGTCTTGCTGCCTCAACGCCATCTTTTGAGCAATGAGGACGTCACTTTGGACTTCCTATAAGTTGACATGATATATTATGACAGTCCAAAATATGATTGAGCCTTTTTGGAACCCAAGACAGACTAATCTATTGATTACCAATTACGATTTTTATTTTAAATTTCCAGGTATGTACCAGGAGTCACAGGAAGCAGTCGAAGAAGCACCGAAATGTTCGTTAAAGGTATTCAAACATTCTGTAAATATTAGATACCTATTTACTGCCGTAACGCAGCTGTCATAAGAGGCCAATACAATTTTTCGAATAAAATTGATCAAATTAAAACAGTAATTCCAAAATTGATTTTCTTTGCATTTGAAATATTTTTTTTATAAAATCTACATCAAATCAAACAATTTAGATATTTTTTAAAGTTTTTCTTTTAACAACCCCTTGTTACGCAATGTCACACTTCGGTTACTCCCCTTCCCTTAACGTGTGACGTAATTTATAGACGGCCTCTAACTCATCTAATTCTTCTCCAGACGCGTCTTCTATTCCACCTGGCACACAAGCTCGGAGATGAGGAGTCTTTGATGCGCGCTCATGCAACGTTGAGGGACGTACCAGAAGACCAACTGTGTTTAGCTTCAGTTCACTATCTAAGAGCACATTACCAGGAGGCTATTGATGTGTACAAGAAACTGTTGCTGGAAAGACGGTAGGTCAAAATGTTATGTTAGTTGGTCGGAGAATGTTCACCTTATAACTGACTATGACCTGAATCCGAAACAATTGCTTCAAGTTTATGTTAGGAAACTGCAGGATTTTATGATAAGGTTTCCAAAAGCAGAAAATGCAAAAGTATAGGAAGGTAGAGTCCGCAAAGTTCGCAGGGCTCGAAAATGTTTATTTTCTCCCATAGAATTCTAGCTAAAAGTTTATCTTAGGAAACTGAAGGATTTTATGATAAGGTTTCCAAAAGGAGAGAAGGAAAAAGTATCTAATTGGCTTAGGGCTGAGTTCTCAATAGTCAGAAAACATTTATCCAAAGAATAAATATGACAGTTTGACATATTTTCTAGACAAAAGCTGTCAAATCGCAATTATTATCCCTCCGTTAACAGTTATCTGACTATAGAAAAATTAGAATAAGCAAACAGCGCTTAGAATAAGAAGGTACAGTCGGCAATGTTCGCAGTTGACTACAAGAAAAAAATAAAAGAAAAAGAAAGTGTTACAAAAAACAAAATGAATACTTTATTAATAATTTTATTGATTCAACATCTTTATTTTATTTTCTAGGGTGGTTATTCAAGAATGTACCCACTAGTTTAGTTCTAAGAAGAGAAGTATTAGTGTTAGATTTAGGTTTAGAATTATCCTGTTGAACACGTTGTGTTAGTTTGGTCAATTTTTCTTGTTCTTCTCTTTGTTTCTTTCGTCTGTCTTCTTCCAATTGTTTTCTCATCAATTGATCCTGTTGTTCTTTGACCCGTTTAGTTTGTTCTATATGTAAGTCATGAGCTTTTTTAGTTTTGGCATCCACTTTAGCAACCTTTACACCAATGTCAAGAGTATTGATGAAAGCTTTTTGTGACATTGCGTCTTCTGCTTCTACTATTCGTGTCGAATGACTTAATTTTTTTGACTCAAATTGCGGGATGTATCAGGCCTTAAGATCCTTCAATTCTGGATTGTGCAGCACATCTGGAATTCAAATTCAAACACTCATTACGTGGGACTTGAAGTATGAACCATATTAAATATTTAATTATTGTCATTCAAATAACATACGATTCAATTATAAAACTCAACAAGAATATAATACTTAGTATATCATCATCTGCCTAGCCTTTTCCCAACTATGTTGGGGTCGGCCTCCAGTCTAACCGGATGCAGCTGAATACCAGTATTTTACATGGAGCGACTGCCTATCTGACCTCCACAACCCATAGTAACTGGGTAATATGATACCCCTAGGTAAGACTGGTTGTCAGACTTTCGGGCTTCTGACGACCCGTAACGACTGCCAAAGATCCACGTATGACAGCCGGGACCAACGGCTTAACGTGCTTTCCGAGGCACGGAGGAGTCTCAGTGTGTTAAGATGGTCACCCATCCACGGACCAACCCCGGCAAGCGTAGCTTAACCTGACGGATCGACCCGTGCGGCTGTTATTACTTAGCCACGAGCTCCTCATAATATATATATATCCTTAGTATCCTTATTATATACTTAGTATATAATACGATATAATCAAAGTATATAAGAATCTTTTTCAGATCATAATTTTATATATTACTAGCTTCTGCCCGCGACTTCGCCCGCAAAAAGTAAATTACCAGGATAAAAGTATCCTATGTGCTAATCCAGGAAATGGTCTAACTATGTGCCAATTTTCATCCAAATCTGTTGTCTGTTGCTGTCTACTGTTGATCGAAGATCACGACATAGACACACAACAGACTTAAATAGTAGAGCTCAAGTATATTTAATAAACATACAATTTTAAAGCATTGAATATGCTTAGAATAAAAAATCTTTTCACACCTAACTCAAAATCAACAGCCACAACAAAATTTCTCTAAAACATTAAAATGAATCTGATCTTTAAAACTATCCTAGTTAATTAAAGTAGGTAAGCACCAATTAAATTAACTCACCCGAAGGACTAGTGATCAGTGGCAAAACACTTTCGTTACTGACACAACCAGAAGGAGACGTAGAATTTATATTGTCGTCTGTCTCTTTCTACCGATGAGAGGCAAATAGGACATCGTACGTCATCACAGGAAATGAGGTCGGGACCTCCAATTAGGTACCTACTCAGCTGACGTAAAAAAACATGATTCATGAAATCATGACAGTTTCTGAAAGCTTAACGTTTGGAACAATAGGCTTATCTGCAGTTTTTTTTTCCTTGTTTCCTAACACTGTCATAAAGACACTTTTACCACTAAAAATATGAAAAAACCCAGAAAGAATAAAAAAGCTTATTTTCACCTTACATAGTTTTTAGGTGATAAATTACCTAAAAACTATGTAAGGTGAAAATAACCTTTTTTAAATTTGGGAAAATGGTCATAAAATAACTAACCACTAGACCAACAGGCCCGTCAATATGTAAGTAATTGAGTTCTTCCACATTAATCACTTTTTATTACCCTTAAGCCCAGAAAAGTTCAAATATGGTCAACCACAAACATTGCCAACTGTACCTACTTACATATTATGTATTCTACGTTAGGCACTAGCGTTTTTTCCATTAAAATCGTTGCTCATGTTAAAATGATGACGAATTTATACAAATAATGGAATTGTGTTCGAAAAATTATATATTTTAGGGTTTCGTATCAAAATGGTGTCAAATGGGACCTAAGACTCCGCTGTCTGTCCGTCGGTCACTGAGCTGTATCTTTTGAACTAGGTAGAACTAGGCAGACACTTGAAATTTTCACATTTTCCACAGAGTGTGGCCGCTATAACAATACTAAATACTTAAGTATAAACAAAACCTTATTTTTTTACTAGAAAATATTTTTTTGGTTTTAAATTTGCGGTGAACTGTCATTCGTTGTAAACATGCTAGCTGGACAAAATTTACTTTTGAATTTCCTTCAATTTGTTACCTGAGTTTTTGACGAATTTCTGTATTCTTTGGACTAGAGAGTACTTTTACGGCTTGTACCCGGGCTAGAAATTATATATATATATATATATTAATTAGCCGTATTCATTAGCTTTTAAAATTAATAGTAATTTCAGTCTGCAGACTGCAGTAGAACTTTGTTTTTTTGGCTACTTTGCAGAATAGGAATTCTAAATCTCAAAAATTAAGGTTTTTGTTGAATGTCAGAAACATCCTAAAGTGAACTGAAATGGTAGAATATGTGATTTTCTATTGATGAAAATTATTTAGCAAATACCACGGAAGCATCTCGAGGCAAATCAAAATGACAATAGGAAGATTGTCTGTCATCCAAATTGACAAGAAAATAAATAAATTCTGGGAAGAGTCCCGATCACTTCCTAAGAACTCTGAGTGGGTGGCTGGGTGTGGTCATTCAAAGTATCCGTCCACTACGCAAAGCCAGCACCATAAGCATCAAGAAGGGCTTCGATTCCAGGGCGTCCATCAGTGGATTTCACTGAAGCTAGTGAAAAATAGAAAAGGAGGCGCGTGAACGACCTTTTTTAATCACGCGAAGTGAACCAATTGATAGTGGCAGCTGAAATATCTTGCTTGGCTTCAGTGAATAAAAAAAGGAAGTCACAGTCCTGAAAAGTGCAAAATAATGAAAAGAAGTGAAGGTATTCACGAAGAACCAACATGTTTTTCAAAAGCTGTGGCTTATTACGTAGCCAAATCTACAAACCACTCATATAAACAAACAAGGAAGTGGAGCATCAAAGCAGGACATCAGATAGGTATTTCTATCATTCTAGTGTTAGTGTCATTCTGTGTTCCGAGGAACAGGTTTTTGTAAACGAAACGCGTGTAGGAATGAAACTAATATTTGATTTATTTAATAAAAGTTAGTTTTATGACCTGCATGTTATTTATGAAAAAAATATTGCTAATGAGCAGTAATGATATCCCATTATGTGCCATTGTGTAATTAGTAGCTAGGTCATTAGTAGTTTTGTATTTGTATTACTGTTTCTAATATTTTATTATTGTTATATTTTTTTACCTTGCTTTTAATATACAAAAATCTTTTGTTATTTTTTGTTTTGTTCGTACACGTGACCCCTACCTTCTGTTATTTGGGTGTTTAAATAATGCTGAAAAATATATTAACCATCATAAGAAAGCCGTACAAAGCAAAATACCCCAATAAATAATTTTGTCCAGCTAGAAAGAAGAAAGCTAAAGAAAACACTGTGCAGTAGTACAGAACCCTTCGTCTACGAGTCCGACTCACACTCAAAGTCAAAATCATTTATTTCAATTGGACCATAAAAGGCCATTATGAACGTTAATGACAAGTCACTTGATCGGTTTTTCCGTTACACGTAGCGATGGGTGGTTGGGTTTAGCTCTGCCGCCTCTGGAAAACACAAGCCTGATACTGTGTTATGTTAATTTCATCTAATTATATGACGGCTTACAGATATAAAATATTTGAAAAAGAAGATATGGAATGGGTTAAGATGTTGTCTTCTATAGAAGGGTAATTCTATTTATTAGTACGTAGTCAAGAATATGGAGAAATAGTACAATACTTTCGCTAGGTAGTCAGTTTTTCCATCTCACTCATTTCTTAGTTTTGATTTTAGCAGCTGCATTGGTATTTAAAGATGTCGTAATTCAATGCCGTTTTAAATAAATAATTCTTTAAAGGGCTGATTTTTCAATCGTCAAATACTTTTATCAGATGAATAACTAAGGCGGTTTGACATAGGTATTTTCTGTAGAAAAGTCAAGCTGTCATATTTATACCTAGGATAAGTTATCTGACGATTAAAAAATTAACCCTTAGAATTGTAAGGTTTTCTCATAATTAAAAATTGTATGTATTTAAAAATATATTACATTTATATACGTATATAATCTTGTAGGTAGGTACCTATTGTAGGTAACATACCAGAGATATTAAAACACACGGTTATTTTAAGTAAAAAGGTTTAAGCCTTTTCTAGTTTTCTGTTTCCAGCTAACAAATGTCAAAATTTTAAAACATTTCAATTTTCACTTTCTTGTATCCTATAATCATTCTTCTTACACCTCTTCAGCACATTCATGGCACTTAACGTGTACGTTGCCCTCTGCTACTATAAGCTGGACTACTACGACGTGTCCCAGGAGGTGCTGGGCATCTACCTAGCTCAGCACCCCACATCCACGGTCGCTGGGAACTTGAAAGCTTGCAATCTTTTCAGGTAAGCTTGAAAGTTAACGTCCATTTTCAGGTATTTTTAAATATATTTTATTTTTTAGTTAAACATACATTACAACATTACAATTTATGTCTTAAGTTATAATGACTTTCATTTTCATTCATTCATTCATAAGTTTCATTTATTTTTATAACATTTCTAGATATTTCTGGGTACGTATACCTATCGATGTTTTCTTTTAACAATCTCCTTAAAATGGCATACAATTTAAATAAATTGTCTGCCATAAAAATAATCAAAAAAAAATTACTGAATGGAGGTTGCATATACATGTTAAGCAACCTCCATTCAGTAAAATGATATTTAAAGAATATTCCATCATCATTTAATTTTATCCCAGATTATACAACGGCAAAGCAGCTGAAAACGAACTGAAACAAATGACGTCAGATCAGCACACTTTCGGACAAGATTTGGTAAAACATAATCTGGTGGTCTTCAGAAATGGCGAAGGAGCGTTGAAGGTAACTTTCTCATTTATCATTACCCCTGGAAGTGGGCAGCTTAAAATAGTCTGTACACTACATTGTATTGTACCATCACCATGAGCTAGATGAGTAAAGGTATGACAAAAAAAAATTTGATTGAAAACCATGAGACTATGCCCGTTCCGTCATCAACCAACACCATCGCATGCCATGCTCGTAGCGTCAACAATGTCAGTTGATACGCTATTGAAATGTTCTAATAGGCATAGTCCATGCTATATTTCCTTCCGTGTCTGACATGATCATGGAATAGTCCGATGTAGCGGGTAGTCTCCATATGGGTGACTTAATAATATCTTTCCACAGGTGTTACCAGAACTAGTGGACGTAGTACCTGAAGCCCGGCTCAACTTGGCGGGCTACCGGCTGCGGAACCGAGAGCCTTTGGAGGCGAGGACCTTACTGGAGCCCTTGCACCCTACCTCGCCATTACACTACATCCTGAGAGCTGTGGTCGCAGTGAGGCTTTACAATGAAACTAGTGACGTGAGTATACCAAAAATCCAATTCAAAATCGACTTGGGAACAGTGCCCTCACAGTTTTATTTACATTCTCTAAGATCATATCTTTGTACTTAATTTATCATGTTAGGTAGGTACTAGATTATGTCCGCAACTTAGGCCGCGTAATGTCGGTTAACACTAACGCAGACGATAAGTCGCGTATTTAAAAGTACGTCATGTCCTTTCTTGGGGTTTAAACGTACCCCGTGGCCCGTACCAAATTTCATCAAAATCGGTTCAGTGGTTTAATTGTGAACGCGCAAGAGACAGAAAGAGTTCCTTTCGTATTTATTACTATTAATATGGATCACACACACGCAGAAAGTATTTTCTTGGCATGAATCAATCTCTCATTACAAAGAGAGAGGAGTCCCTTTTTAAACATAACATCATGCCTGTAATCCCCGAAGAGTGAGGCAATTATGTACCCATTAGAACACCCACATTTCGCCAGTTATGTTTATGTCCCGTGTAATATTGTCCCCTTTATTGAGCCCTCCATAAATGAATTTAATAAATCTGGGCAGACAGCCGTGTGCCGCCACAACCTTTTATACGTCATAAAAACGCAACAACACGATATAAAACACTAAAACATGTTCCCCTATTACAGGAGGAGCAATTAAAACTGGCTCAGCAGAGTTTCCACCTGGTTGGCAGTTCCGCGTCCGAGTGCGACACAATCCCGGGCCGCCAATGCATGGCATCCTCCTACTTCCTAGCAGGGCACTACGAGGAGGTGCTCGTCTACCTCAACTCTATCAAGAGCTTCTTCGTCAATGATGATACTTTCAACTTTAATTATGCACAAGTAAATATGGAAACGATCATTATTTTTTTTATGTCATCTCTTATACTAATTATGTACCCGTTTAATATAGCTGAAGAGTTTTTTGTTTCTTTTTTTAAATGTGCGAATCTATAGAACTCGCAATCGGATTACAAAATATATTTTTGTTTGTGATAGCCAGATTCATAAGGAATAGTATAGGGTAGTTATATAACATCACGCTACGATTGACACAAGGGAATGGAGCAGTAACCAAAGACGTTATAAAAATGACGGGGATGAAGTCGCGAGCGGAATCTTTTTTTAAACATAGATTAAACAATTATTTCTAATTATAAGCCTCAAGTGCTGGTTAATTGTGTACGGGGGGATAAAGAAAAAAAATCTATTGCTAACTTGTATTCAATTTCAATTTTTTTTATAACAAATTGTAGCACAAAAGAAAAACATTAAAGCCAAAAGAGCCAATTTTAAAAGTAATTGTACAGTCATTCTTAACTTTGGTTTTTTTTAATAACCGACGGAACACATTGACATAACTACCGAACCGAAAATGAAAAGTTTTCTTTATGATATATCCAATCCACCTTGTATAAAGTTAAGGCTTCATCAAATAAATGTTAGATCTGCAATATAATTTACTCGACAGGCTAAAGTAGCAACGGGTTTCTACCGCGAGGCGGAGGAGAGTCTGCAGACGATACAGGATGACAACATTCGCAACTCGTTCACGTTCCTCGCGTGTTTGTGTCGCTGTCACGTCATGAACAAGGACTCCGCCCTGGCTTGGGAGATGTGCCTTAAAGTAAGATTAAATAAATGCGAGAAATGATAGGTAATTAAAAAAAATATTTGACACATGCAGATTAAATAATTGTGTAGTTGACATCAGTACACCGCCAATCAATTGACGTAAAAAAATGCGACTAGTCAAAAGATTTGTATGACAATCTACTACAACATGGCGCGCTCCTCCATATTTCAATGTGTGTAGTCATATCTACAGTTTCTATGTAGTTTTAAGTATTCGTCTTCGGTAGCAGGCCAGCAAGACCGCGCAAGACAACGCACTTGTCATTTTCATAGAGGATGTGTCAGTGCAGCGCCATACTAATGATAATGAATAATAAATGACGCCGCTAGTCGTTCAACAAATCGCTAAATTTGTTTTTGTTTCGAGAGCCATCTCCGTAAGCACACATGCGTTGTGAGTGTTGTAAATAGTTTCAAACGTTTTGAATTTGTGGAGGGGCGCGCCATGTTATTGTATTAAACTGTAACGTTATTTTTATGTCAACTCAATTAACTAATTATGTTATTCAATTAGTTAATTCATTCATCCGTCATTTATTAATTTCAAAGCAACAAAAATCAAACTTTTCGGTTAATTGACAATTAATCAGGAGCTTAGGGTTTTTAATTTTTATTTTATGAAAAGTCGTGTCTTGGAATTATTCGTAGGTACTTCCCAACTGAAGTTGAAATGAATGAGTAACATATTATTTTCTGGGTCACAGAGAAAAGTCTTTTTAACAATTTGTTTATATTAAGACGTTACTTTGGCTTCTTTTTAATATAAGTTTCAATGACACTCCTTCGCGAGCTTGACTGTTAAGCCATGATTATTCTAAAAGTTGCCGGATATTGCCTATAAAGCAGGCATTATTTATAAGTAATGTTACTTTAAATCAGTGCACCTTATCGTATTTGGTTGACAGTCAGCGGGCACTCCCGACAGCTTCGCGTTGTTGCAACTAGTTGCCAACGACAGCTACCGAATGGGACAGTTCCTAGTCGCCGCCAAAGCTTTCCACATGCTCGACAGGTAAGTCCAATTATCACAAATCAATCTAAAAGTGAATTCAATCAGAACTACATACCTACCTAATATGCAGAATTTTGTAAGGTTTTCGATATGGAAATAATTTTAATATTTAGGTACTTATATTTTTTTGACTACCTCGTTTGATGGTCGCAAGGTGCGACTGCTGAGCATGAGGTCTTGGGTTCGATTCCCAGGTCGGGCAAAGTGTTACTAGGTTTTCTCAGTCACAGCCTCTGAGTCTGGATTTGTGCACGGTTGATGGCAATAGGCTCGCCCTCTTTTACATGGTACTCAAAACATACCTGACGATATGTGCGTGTACTAATGGGTACACCTCTAATCCTTCGGAGATAACAGGCGTGATGTTATTTTATGTAAATTTCATTTGTGAAACTTGCTAGAAAATGCAATTTAATGCATTATAATTCAATGTAAAAGCCGCAAAAGATTTCCATAAGAACAATAGCCTAGTACCTAATTCCAATGTAGTTTATTTTACATGTATTTTACATGTTTCAATGTTAGATTGGACGGTGGGCCAGAAATGTGGGAAGGTCTCCGCGGGGCAGTCTGCGGCTGTGCCCAGGCCGCCGCAGCCAACAAGCCCAACGCTGCAGCCGACCTCAGAGATGCCCTGGCCTTACTCAAAGGCCCCAGGTCCCACACGCGAGCTGACAACATCGTTAGGACCATCACCAAGTGGGCGCAACAGAATAGGATCCCCGTGTGATCGGAGTCCAAGGCTTGCCTTGTATCGTAGAGCCTTGTAGAATAGAATAGTGTAGAACTGCATAATATCGAATTTAAGTGATACATTGTCTAGCTCAATGAATTATTTAAACTGTTTAATAATATTGTTTTATTTGAGGATACCTCAAGGGTTTATATTAGGACCAAAATTGGTCTTTCGAACCGGGAATAATAAATTGGTAAAAACACCCTTAAAAATCCAGGTTGTAAAAAATGATTATTGTTGACTTCAAGCTATTTATGGTACAGTCCACAAAAGAGTTTGTCGTCAGATATAGTTAAAGTTTTTTTAGCAACCGATGGATGTTTATCCAATGTAATTTATTTTAAAAAGAAGATAATAAACAGTTCATTAATTAAGTTTAAATCAAAGACATCCATCTGTTTCTTAGAAAATCGCTACTATATCTGACGACCCTGGATACCTTCATCATTTCATCATTTAATTTCTCTTTTGTTGACTGTACCTACCTGACTAAAGTAGGCAGGTAATAATCAAATAAAATAAATTAAACCTATCGATATTTACTCATATCTCGAGAATTTTGAACGACACCTGTTAATCTTGACCAAAGTTATTAACTAAGAATGAGCTTAATTACCTAAGTACTTAAAACTATAACGTGAACAAATTCTCGACCTCAATGATTCATCTTACTTGCAAAAGTAACATTTATGACATAGTGCAAGCTGTATTAATAGTAGGAACGTACTTAGAGCCTGGTATCTATTTCTCAGACATATTCGTACGTTCGCCCTAAATAAATTGGTAGTTACATTGAATATTTATGTTGTCGCAAATTGGCTGAATATGCCAATGTTATTTCTTAATCTTTAAACACGTATCGCTTCTAGATTTGGTCTCACGTGCCCCAGATCTAGAAACTTAATTTACTACTTCCTTTTAATTATTTAAAATGTACACGCACTATTTCTTTTATGGCGTCCCGAGTCCTTCGAACTTAAGTTGCTACTTTAATTTGCAAAGCTGAAGCAACGATTAATAAAAATATACCTTTAGTACAAGCTATACCACGTGGTTTCACACGCGTTAAGCTATTGCTCCGCTCCCATCGGCCGTAGTGTGATGTTATATAGCCTATGTTACTTGCTGATAATGTAGCTTTCCAAAGTAAAAGTTTTTTTTTAAACCGGTTAAATAGTTTTGAACTGTATCCATTAAAAACAATAATATTAATCTTTTTTTTTCATATAGTTTTCTTGACATAGTTTAAGTAGGTCACTTATCTACTAAACCAGCAAGTTAACACACCTCATAACAATCTACTCTGTACCACAGATAATATAATACTATGTCCGTACTTATAGGTACTCTCATATCCCTGGATCACACTACCACAATTTATTGAGGATGTTGCGAATGTTGATTTTTTCACATCCGCGTACGCGGATGCGAATCTTTTAAGGCGCATAACCACGAATGCGGATGTGAAAGCGGAACTTAAGATCTTTAATAAAAAACTATATGGTTGCAGTAATACAATAAAAAGATTAAGTAAGTAGAGTTAAATTCAATAAATTGTAATATTGCTGCCTAACCACAATCGCCATCTTTGAATGTCCAAACCGAAACTCAACCATTGACCCATGTTTACCGGTTCCATAGACCATAGACGATTTCAACATAGCTACCATTTCCGCTGGGAGGTTGCTTACCATAAGTAATTAAGAGTCGGACAGGTTTCATAAATAATTGCTATTACTAGATTTAACAGGAAAACTAAGTTTAAGCTCTTAATAAAACAGTTTTACCAAACATGGAAAATCGGTTAAACTTGTTTACATGAAATTTTATGATTAACTAGCTTCTACCTGCAGCTTCGCCCGCGGCTATTTTCCTATGGATCCCAAGTTTTTTATAATAAAATATCTGATGGCAATTTTTTTATTTTTTATTTATTTACAAGGCAACTATAACAGGTGACAAACACACATATTATATTACATTATACCTAGGTAAGGGAAATGAGCAATGAGCAAATAGGGATAACTATTCCTTCCTTCTTTGTTTTTTTAATGAAACCAGTGGTTTCTTTGATTATCACTTCCAAATAAACAAACTTTTTAGTTTTAATTTCTCATATTTAGATTGAAAATGGAACTGACAGTCGGAAATCGTGGATTTGATAGGCATTAGGCACCTATTAGATTTATTATGCTGACTGCAAACTTATTACCTAAGTAGGTATATGCAGGCTGTTTCTCAACGTTGTCAGTTTTAACTTCACCCCTCCCTCCCCCATTTAATCAATTTCATTAGGAGCCCAGATAATTCAAGAGTGATTTTTATTTTGTTTAATTTAAAAAAATCCTTTTGTTTATTTGTTTAAGTAAATCACGTGGTTTAAAAGGATTGTACGAATTAAGTAATGGCCAGTTATGCTTTTAAAATAATAGCCTCCTTACAGATGTATGTGTATCTAAACTTAGCCATGGTTATCGTATTCTTAACCATACCTACATTCTTTGATATTTAAGGGTGTCATCAGTTTAAGCAAAGTATAGAAACAGGACTAATTGTCAAGTCTTGCATCTGATTTCTTATTAATAAAAATATAACATGTCGTCGATGCGTTGACCGCCGTTTGTGTCTGAGAAAGCACAGATCAAATCAATCAAATAAAAACATGAAATACTGCAAAAATTGCATTTATTTATAAAACTACATTATATTTACATGTACGTAAATAATACGATGCGTCAAGATCAGGTCCGTAGGCAACAGTCAAAGCAGTAAGTACATAATAAATAATAAGTTACAGTAGACGGGCGAGGTCATCAGGCGCGCCTAGTCTTGCTAAACGAACTTTCCTTGTCTTACAGACTGGGGCCGGAGAGCAAAGGCGAGAAAAACTAGAAACAAGGGCCTCTCGATTTTACGTTCTCAAACTAAAACGTCCAATGGTGCATTTTGACGTTTTAAACATTTAACTGTTAGTGCCCTAAAACAAAAACATTAACTTCTACAAAAGATAGGTAAAAAAACACATTACGTTTCGCCTTTGCCATGTAGCCGCGGCCTATGATTTCTAACCCAAACTATTACAGAACAATATCGGTAAAAAATCACTCAACTAACTTTTCATCACACTCATTTTTAGCAACATCTCAACAGCCTCTACACTGTCTTAACTTGTAATCTATCCAAATCCTTAACGACGCCAGAAAATAACGTTAACTACACTAAACATGATGATATTAAATTCGATTTTCAACACAATTTTCTATCCGTCGTAATCCATATCAATCGTTCAGCAAGGAGCTAGGTCGCTTTGTGTTCGTTGTTGCTAAACTTAGCCCCACGGGTGGGCAACGCCTACGTGGGCAGCGGGCAGGGTGTACCTCGCGACGGGTGCAGCGACAGCGACCGGCGCCGGCGCAGCATACACCTTCGCTATGGGAGCCGCGACTGCTACTGGTGCTGCCACCTGAAAGAAAATCAATCATTAGAAACTAGCAAGGGTGCAGGTTAAAATAACATTTGAGTAAGATTTCGTCAAAAACATTTGCGATACAAACACAAAATACTTTATTAATTCAACAAGTTTTGTACTACTTTACTAGTCTTTTTAAGCATCCTTTTAGGCAACAAATCTGTAGTGGAACACTTCTTCTTATATTTATTAAATGTAAGTACAACAAACACAAGTGCTTCTAGTTTTCTTTTGTAATAAGTTTAAAATGAATCAAAAATAACAATAAAAAAGAAAAGAATAGTGGAAAATACAACCGTAGATTAAAAAATAAATAGTCGTAAAAGTTACGCAAAATGCAAATAATCTTAAAAGCTCCTCACCGCATGAGCAGCAGCGCCCGTCCTCTCAACCACGGCGTTGAAACCGTTGATCTTGTCTGCTGTGTAAGTGACCTTGCGGACGTGGCCGTCAGGCTCCACCAGGCTGTAGGAGCCGTGAACCACGCCGTTCTGCAGCGTCTCCGCAGCGTCTTTGTGGTCACCAGTGGCGGGGTCCGCCACGCCGTATGAGAAACTGTACGCGGGGTTCGGGTCTACGGGCTCAGCGCGAACCACCTGTTGAAGATAGAGCTCTCGTAAAAGGTTACATTTAAAAAGGCCGTCGTGCGATTCAGATTCAGACAAAATCCCTCCTTATCCGCAACAGATCCCTCGGGAGATGGAGGCTACGAAACGATCTCCGGGTGCCATAGGATGTAGTCTAAAGGTGGCAGACTTGGAGTGTCTATCATCTGAACAGGCCCGTGACGACAGCTAATACCGTGCGCATTTAGTCAGTAAGAGTCTGACGAACCCACCCCAGGCTGAAAGACATCCATGAGGTTATTTCTCACGTCATTTTAAGACCTTTACAGAAACAAAAGCATGTTATATGCTTATTATATCAATTCTTACCGGCGCTGCAATAGCTTTAACGACAGGCGCTGCGTATGCCGCGTGTGCGATGGCAGGCGCATACGCAGAAGCGTACGCCGGCGCAGCATACGCTGGTGCGGCGTACGCTGGCGCGGCGTACGCCGGTGCTGCGTAGCCGTGGGAAGCGTAGCCAATGCCGTCCAGCAGCCCCGGCCGCGCCATTGCTCCGGCGCACGCGCAGCATAATAATAACAACTGCAGGAATAAAAGGTGAAGTAAAAGTTAATAAACGTTACCAAAAAACAGCAACTTTTGAAATCAGATAACAACAAGCTACACAGTACTTTATTCAAAAAAGCCATACAAGAATAAATTTATTGTTCCATAAGAGAATCGAACTCACGACACGGCACACCTAAGTATACTTTGAGGCAAGTAGCTCGATATGGTTTATTGTCAAATTTTTACTATAATACTTTTTGCACACACAAAGCCACATATAGAAATCCATTTCAGACAAAACTAACAAACATTACAAAACCATTAAAAGTCCATTTTTATTTCAGTCACCTGTAAGCTCCAACTCATAAATCTGCAAAAGATAGACTGACGGGTTCCCACCCGTCAGTCTATCTTTTGCAGATTGAAATCATTTCTGGATCCCCAGTTGAAACCATTTCTGGATTTTTTAATTGTTCCTACCGGGTGAACGGCACAGGTCTTAGACTAGACTGGTTCTATGGCTATGTTTTCATCTACAATAAGTTCACCTATATTTCGCCGTAAGTACTAGGGTCATAGGGCATGGCATTTCATGAACTTTCAACTAACTTTAGGTAAATGGTGACACCAAATTCGGAAGCATGTATATTGGTAAATAGGTACACTCTGATTAAAATCAATATAATATTTATAATGTTTACCTTAGCGAGCATGTCTGTCGCGTGCGCACGTCGTGGGGTGGAGAGCACGTGTGACGCTCCCCGCCAAAGCGCCGTATATAAAGCGCAGCAGAGGCGGAGGTGCGGCTGCGCCTGCGCCGACCACGCACGATCTACACTTGATACACATTTCGCAACAAGGATACTGACTTAAGCAGTGGTATACCTATATCGTGTCGGCTTAAGCTTAAAACACACATAAAACTGATGCAGGTCGTGTCGGTAGTTATTACCTACGGCGGGTTTAATTAACCAGCATTTAAATGACAAATATACAAAACGCGAGAGCCGCACGGGCGCGGGTCGTGCGTTTAGCCCCCACAGTATTCTCCCGACATGACCCGCGCTCGACCCGCACCTGTCTTATGTGTGCATACATCGATGGCAACTATGGCAAGGTTGGCGCAGTGACTGAGCGATTGGCTACTGCGCTGCGTGTCGCGGGTTCAATTCCCGAACGTAACAAATGTGTACGGCCTACAGATGGGTATTTGTGTTTGTGAGTTTTTATATTTTCGTAAACGCACCCAAGGTACCTACAGGAAAGATTCCTGTGTGGGTCAACGTTTTTTTTAAACAAACAAAACAACAACAAACGTCGGTAGCATTTATTTAAAATAAAATACCAAACTAATATAAGATGTCGTTCATAATTCAGAATCTACATTTAGCATAAAAATTAAAGCTATTAACTAAAACTATAAAGAAAGCTCTTATAAGTTGAATGTCTCATGGCAGCACAAACATAATTATAGGTAAGTGTATACAGTAATTGGTCGGCCAATAAAGTAATCCATACAAATAGTGTCTATCTGTCTGTTACCTCTTCACGCTTTAACCGCTGAACCGATTTAGGTGAAATTTTTTATGGAAATAGTTTAAGACTTAGACCGGGGAAGGACATAGTATAGTTTTTATCTCGGAAATCACCCCCTAAGGCGGTGAAAAGGAGGGTGGAAGTTTGTATGCAAGTATGATATAAACAAGTTCCACGCGGACGTCGCGGGCAAAAGCTAGTATTATAAATGCAAAAGTAACGCTGTCTGTCTGTAAGCCTTTCAGGACTAAACCACTGAACCGATTCTAATAATAATTGGTACTGGGTAAGTTTGAACCCCAAGAAAGGACATAGGCTACTTTTTCGTCTACTTCAACGATAAACGACTTTAAGGCGAAGGAAGTCGCGGGCAAAAGCTTGTAATCGTATCCGCAATCTAAATTCTGGACTCAACATTGTATACCTACATATTATTCTAGGTTGCAATGCGAACATAAATGTAATTTGGCGTAAAGTAGGTCACATTCGGCCCGCAGTTATTCCGGTACATAGGTAGGTACATATAACAAGCAGTCATGTGCAAGCCAGTTTAAAATTCATATCTAGCCGCGCCCTTAGCCAATGCACGTCTAATTTGATAGGTATGTCGATTAAAACAGCTAAGTGATGCAAAGACATGTTTGATAAATATTATGTTATGCCTAAAAGCTTTGTCATATTGGATCTTTGGGAGTGAACCGTGTTTTAGGTTTGTCAGTACGTCTCAAGTAAGGAAACTTTGTAGGCACGATTCATCATCTGCCTAGCCTTTTTCCAACTATGTTGGTGTCGGCTTCCAGTCTAACCGGATGCAGCTGAATACGAGTATTTTACATGGAGTGACTGCCTATCTGACCTCCACAATCCAGTAACTGGGCAATACGATACCCCTTGGTGAGACTGGTTGTCAGATTTTCGGACTTCTGACGACCCATAAAGACTGTCAAAGATCCATATATGAAAGCCGGGCCCAACGGCTTAACGTGCTTTCTGAGGCATGGAGGAGTCTCGGCGTGTAAAGATGGTAGGCACGATTATTCTCAATAATGCCGGGACACAACTAATAATTATTTCAACTGTTAATACAATAAATTAAATAATATCTAACGAACATAATGCTTCCTCCTATTATAAAAATAATAAAACTTGACAAGTTAATAATAAATTTCCTTTTCGACCCAGGGGGACAAATTATTCCTAATTATATAACGCCTCGTTTCGTCCATACAGACCATAAGCACCATGAAGGGGATCGCCAGAAAGAAATCAGAATAACCTATCCTCTCCGTACTAAAAAGTTCATGACACAGTGGCAAGTAAGACACACACAGCGCAGAGAGCAAATCAACAACTATACTAGCATTCAGCACGTGGTTCCTCATACCTTTCTTCACAATCGAGATTCTTCTAGTCTTACAAATAATTACATCTGATATCTGAGTCCAGCACACTGCGACAAAATAAGCTGTCTGTGCTTTTCTTTCAAGCCTTTTTCTGTCTAAGTAATTCCAACTACGGCCTAATGTATCTTTCATCATTACACGTTTACCTTCCCATTCGTTGCGAATAAAAAACAAACTAGAAGGAAAGAATCCTTCTTTAGCGTAAACCATGAAATACGCATACATTGCAGCAAAGAATTGAATGAGACCTACTTGAAAATACGTCATAAATAACAAGTGGCCAGTGACGAGGTGATCAGTCAGTTTGCGAGGGGGCATGCACATGATGTCGTCTTCAGACTCTTCGTATGCTAAACTTATTGCAGGAAGTAGATCCGTTCCAACGTTAATGACTATTACCAACATGAGAGAAATGGGCAGAGGCATACCCAGACACGCATACAATACAAAAGGTACCATTTCAGCTGCGTTTGATGTAAGACTATACGCAATCGTCTTTTTTAAATTGTCGAAAATTCTCCTACCTTCTTGTACTCCTAGCACAATGGACGCAAAGTTATCATCTAATAGGATCATATCAGCAGCCTTTTTAGAGACCTCAGTACCGTTAATACCCATAGCTATACCAATGTCTGCTTTCTTCAAAGCCGGGGAATCGTTAACACCATCTCCGGTGACAGCCACGACGTAGCCCAGTAATTGATAAGTCTCAACAATTAACAATTTCTGCTGAGGACTAGTTCTCGCGAACGTAAGCTCCTTATACTTAGATTGTATCGACTTCAATTCGTTAACGCTCATTTTACGAAGTTCGTCTCCAGTTACAACAGCTGCCTGAAATTGATTCTTAATGTGTGGCGGTACATCAGCCAAGTCAATATGGTGCTCAAACGCGTAATCATACGCAGTTGGCATTGAAATGATGCCACATTTGCGAGATATAGCCAACGCGGTGACTGGGTGGTCTCCAGTCACCATTATCACCTTGATTCCAGCCGTCCTGCATAAACCAATATATTTCTCAATATCACGTCTCGGAGGATCTATCATCGATATCGATCCTACAAAAACAAGGTCTTCCACAGGAAAGTTACGTGCTTGTGTATCAAATTGAAAACCTATTGGAAAGTCATCGAGTGACAATTCTAATTCACAGTATCCAATAACACGCTCTCCCATATTTGCTATTTTCATAAAATTGGCTTTCAATTCTTTTTTCAACTGTGGCGTAAGGGGTTGCGGGCCTTCGTCAATGAGAACTCTAGAACAGTATTCTAACACAACTTCAGGTGCTCCTTTCATTATTACGCAGTAGGCACCGGTGGCTAGCATACGATGAATCGTGACCTGATATTTATAGACTGAACTGAATGGAATTTCTGCTACCTTCGGGTTTTCTTCTTGAAGCTTCATGGCTGAGCGGTTTTTCTCCATGTACCGTAATATAGCGGACTCGGAAGCATCGCCAAGAATTTTTCTGTTATCGATCGGTTGATCTATAGTCTCAGGAAGGAAACATGCTTTTAAATTAAGTGAACCTGCTATACATAAAGTGGAAAAAGTTGGATTTACTATGTAAGAACGGTCCTCGTGATCTATTATTTTGAAATTGCAAAATAAGTGGGACACTCTCATTCGATTCTCAGTCAAAGTTCCAGTTTTATCTGAACAAATACACGAAGTGGATCCTAAGGTTTCTACAGCTTGTAATGTTTTAGCGAGACAGTTTTTCTTTTTGAGAGTTTTAGCTGACAGCGTCATACACACTGTCAACGTAACAATTAAACCCTCAGGTACATTTGCCAATACCATTCCCAGCATATACTGCAGCGCTGACAGAAAACTATTCTGTATCAAATATACCATAATAAAAAAAAATGTACCCATAAGAAATGCTACACCGCACAACAGCGTTATGAAATGCGTAATTTCTTTTGCAATAGGCGTTTCTTCTTTCTGTAAACCAGTTACCAATCCGGCAATTTTTCCAATCTCAGTCATTTCTCCAGTTGCAATCACTATGCCTTTGCCAGTTCCTTCAGTAACAGGACATCCAAAAAACGCCATATTTTTGGACTCCATCGCATGAGCATGAGTGCATTCAGGCTTGTGCTTTACAGGCTCAGATTCTCCAGTCAAAGAAGACATATCCGTACAAAAATTGGTGCATGTAAGTATCCGAACATCAGCTGGTACTATATCTCCCCCAGTCATTTCCACGATGTCACCGATGACCAGCTCTCTATTAGGTACAGTTTTTCGAATACCATCTCGTATAACAACTGCTCTCGGTGGGATTAGTTTCTCGAAACCGCTCATAACTGCTATATTTCTGGCTTCCTGGTAAAATCCAAAGAAGCCTGTACCTATAATAGTGATAGAGATCACAGATCCCAAATACAGATATTCTTTTGAAGAGTGGCCTTCTTGCGCGTCTTCCACTGCCTCAGGGCTCGATGAGTATTCAGTACAGAAATACCCTATGAAATTGACTATTGCTGCCACCCACAGTACACATGGAAACCAGCCAAACATATTAACCATGAATATATGAATGAGACTGGTGCCATGAAGTTCCTTTAGCTCATTCGGGCCATTGCGTTCTAACAGCTCCGCGGCAAAGTACTCCGTGAGGCCGGTGGCCACGTTTGTCCGATACACGTTTTCGAGTTGGTCTGGAGTAAGGAAGTGATCCCCTGTGTTTGTTTCTTGCTTAAGGAGGGATATCTGGGATAGTTCTATGGCGCTTTGGCCCAGCACACTCCCCCGGCGCAGGCTTCTAAGAGAGGTGGTGCTCGCCCGGCGCCCATGCCCATACCTACCCGTGGCTCTCATTTATGCGAATTTAAATACAGCATATAATGACTACGTTTAATATGATGATGAAGTTTAAAATATCTTGCCATAAAACGGTGCCTAAACACATAAACACAATGTGTCAGCTTTGACAGATTTTTATTTTTTCAGTTCTATTTTTATTCACTTGTATTCTTCTTTATTTAAAACAAGCATGAAATAGGTTTGCTTACTACGGACAGAGATCTCAGAGTAGCCCATATCATTTAAGCATATCTCTTTCGAAAATATATTTTCGATCGACTTTTTAAGCGTTTGGCTAAATAATGTACGGCCCCCGAAAAGTGTCTGGCAAGGCAATCATGTAATAAAATGGTTTTTATTAAACAATATTCTGCAATAGTAAGGTAGATACATAAATCAAACGATAAAAGAATTATAAAATACTTTTATTACAAAAAATACCTTTGCTACGATACTGGATATACATATAAGTATGTAGTTACAACAGATTGTTAAAACTTTGAATAAAGGCAGGGCTTATCTACACTCGAACCCTAGTATAACATGCGGTTGTTGTCACTGACTAGCAGTCCGCCGCGCCGGCAGATATTGGTCTGTCAGCTATCGCAATAGGCCACACACTACATCTGAAGATCTGAGACTGTGCCCTATTCCGTACTGTATCAGTGTGTGGAGATTACTTCCAGTAATAGTCAGTAAGCGATCATTAGTTACATTATAGCTGTTTCAATGACGATAGAACTCAATAGCTAAAAAATAAATGCTATCGGATGTCGTGTCAGTACGTGTTTGAAACAATTATCTATGTAAATTTAAGTTACTATTCGTCGCCTAAAAATGTGCTGTGCCATGCCACCAAATGGACGCCATGCTTAACAAAAGGTACAAAACGCAGAGCTGCGCGGTTTTCTCAGGCAGAAAAATTACCTATTGTGGGTTAAAATAAAATTTAAAATGAATAAACTTCTACCAGTCCGAGAGAGCATTAATCATTGTTACAACTCATAAGGTAAAATTAAACCAATAGTAAAAAAATTTACCGTCTGGAAAATTTTCTTTGGACAATTAAATATATGTATCCGTCTTTTTGTTTATTGGTAGGTAACGAAATGTATGTAAGTATCTACCTGTAGTAGTTATTTAGCCCAAAACACGATTGAACAAACTTGACTCTATAGTCAATAAAGTTGGTAAAAAAAATATAAAAAATTTCTAAAATCCCACAACTTCATTTTGATTGTTACTAGATATATTTCAATCTTCCCCGTGTTTAATTAAAACGTCAGAGAATCACAGTTTTATTTTAATGTAAATGAGTTTAATTCATTAAAGAAAACAAGTTCGATTAATCCTAACTTTTGGTCAAATAGACCTCTCTTTGGACACCGCTTTGCTTTAACTGTTGATCTTACAGATTCTGGATGATTTCAATAATTATATTATGCTACGTGGCTTGACACTTTCACTACCACCCCAATTTCTACTACGTCCTGTCCGATGGTACGGACAAACTGAGCTGGACACGCTAAGCGTGTCGCCGGCACTGGAAGTTAAAATACCTAGACACGCTAGGCGCGTTGACTGATATTATGCAAGAGTATATTCGTATTATTGTAATTGTGTTTTAGCTTAATTCTGATATATTTGCCAAAAAATTCTGAACACGCCAGGTGTGTCCTCGGCACATGGGGAAAATTTACAAGAACCCACCTGGTGTATCGGCGGCATTGAAAGTGTTAACAATTTGTTCGTTATATCACCGCGAAATGAGTTAATTAAAATAAAATAATACTATCAATATATTATTATGTACAGTAAAGTGCACATGGCTTAGATGATTTAAAATAATAATTGTAAGCACGCGCATTATCGTAGTAGCCGGTCCACACACGATACAAAAACTTTTAGTTTCCGAGATTTCGCATCAAACAACAAGTTTATAAAATAAATCAAGTACAGAAAAATACATTGCATTTGTTTCATATTTCTTCTTATATACAATTAAAATCATTAAAATTAGGTATTTTATACTAGCAGTTCTACATGTTTAGTTTATTTGATTTATCTTATACATATACTTACAAATAAAATGTTTAATAATGACGATTATCAATTGGTTGAGCTAAAAGGGAATAAAAAGTTTGTATGTAGCAAATTAGATGCCTATACAAAATTATACATATTTAAAATATACATGTGATTCAAAAAACATATGTGTCTTTATTGCTGAATCTTCCTGTTTCAGTTAAAAATTATATTATACAGTTAGGGACCTCCCAATCTATGCGTTTGGTGCTGAACTGCGGCGGTGTGAAAGGCGGCTTACAGCCGTCTCTTAAAACAGTACCATTTTAATAATACTTTGTAATTTCTGTTGTTGGATTTTCAAATCACGGCACTGAGCCGAGCGCTGAAAATCCAACCTTCCCTGGGATTTTCAACGCTAAATAAAAGTAATATTAAAATAATACTGTTTGACGGTGGTAGCACAGTAGGCCCCCAGTTGACGCGTCGAAACCACCGTGCGATACTTGTAACACGCAAGGACGAAGGAAGGACTGTATAAAAAAAAAAAGATTGCCGTCAAGAGACGCCAGATGTTAAAAATCTTCTCGAATATTTAATTTCTAATAATTTAAAAACAAAAAATTAGTAAATAAGAGTACACGTGCGCACATACATAGTGTACAGCTCCGCACAGCTCCAGCGCCGCAGCAGTTCGCCACCAAACGCATAAATGGAAAGGGCCTTACACTATCATATTCTGCCTGCTATACGATCTTGTTGAAAGCCTATCAGTCTCATAACAAAACAAATTTTAAGTTTAGTTCAAGCTGATGCCGCTTTCGAGTCAGGATTTGAATTTTGACCTCTATTTCAATTGCGAAATAATACAAAATCGACTACGTGTAAGCCGAGATTAATAAACGTACATATTTTTGCTTTATGGGATCGCCATTAAGCTGATAAACCTCTTTTTTTAATCTTTATTTATATAAAGATTTTAAAAACAAATTGGATTTGCAGTTTGACAGTCATGTGACATTGACAGATATAATGCTTAGACAACGTACGTGAGTAACTTTGATTAATCTCGGCCTTAGACTCGCTTGTAAAGTCAGTTCTTGTATTCAAAACTTTATCGCTGTCGGAATAAAATTGAAAATACAAAAACAGGCTCAGTTAGAACTCATTTTGGAAAGAGACGGCTTTACATTAATCCAACCACTCGATACTAAATAACGGCATAGTTTACGGCAATTACAAAATGATATAAGTATGTATTATCAAAAAGAAAATATTATGATTGAATAACATCTTTGGTAACGACTATTTTGTACTTTCGACGCATAATAATATGGTAAAGTTATATCATAGACTATCTACATGACGAAACGCAATCAAAATTTATTTACGACCTTATTATTGAAAATTGTTATTTTTAAAAACAACTTAGACTACATAAAGCTAAAGTAGATTATTGAGTGGCAATTAATTTAAATTATTTCAGAATTTCGACACACGCAAAAAAGTTATTCTTTTTGGGTAATGCAAAGATGTTGATTTATTGCTTGATGTACGAGGTTGTAAACAAACGACTAACGTAGCTGAAAGCTTCATGTTTTTCATATAATTGGATAAAGTTAAACTACTATAACATGGCGCACCCCTCCATTGAAGTTGTCCATTTAGAAGTTGTGTCATTTTAATGTGGTCACATACATATTTATAAAAACGTTCAGTAGAAGGTCGGCAGATGTGTTGGTCAACTAATCATATATCATACCTAGCGCAAGATAAAGCACGTATCATTTTCATAGAGTATGTATGTCAGTGCAGCACCATACTAATTTAATGAGTAATTGTTAACGCTGCTAGCTGAGCAACAAATCGCTGATTTGTTTCTGTTTCGAGAGCCGTCTCAGTATGCACACATGCGTTGTGAGTCTTGTGAATACTTTCAAACGTTTATAATTGTGGAGAGGCGCGCCATGATATCGTAGTTTATCTCTAACGGCTATTTTATGTGTTTTTTACACCGCGTATATTGAAACTCTTTTGTCGATTAACGCATTGTTTTTTTTAAAGTAATGTTGTTTATTCAGGTATTTATTTTCACTTCGCACGGTTTAATTATGCTATACTTACATATTATAATAAAAGTTCATAATTCCGATAACTACTTTTTTCTTAAAATTTAAAAATAAATGAAAAATGCTTTAGGAATTAATGAAATGGAATGATCCGTTGTTATTTATTTAATAATTATTATGCTTTCTGTCGACGCGAGCAAAGCTGGCTAGTTAGATTTTTCTTTTCAATTTAGCCGATTCAGCTAAAACATAATTATGAACTTCATACACGATCATTCTATTTCGGTCATACGTTTGAAGTTGAAAGAGACGGAATGACGTTATTATTTTGTTTTGCACCGACCGTGTCTCGCAGTTCGAAGTTCAAAACTTTAAACACAACTCAACCAAAAATATACAGACCACATTTTTTTTTATCTCAGCATAGTAAGCTTATGGTACCGTTATCACTGGCCAGTAACAACAGTCTATTCAATGGTAATACTGCCATGCACGTGAGGACACCCCGAAACGTGTCGGAGCGCAGTTTCGTGCTCGAAAAGCTCGCGTCTTGACAGAGGGACGTGTGCACTCCGATGCGATTGTTCGTTGTTCCCGAGATCAATTCGTTGTAGTACACTGAGAGGCAGTGGACCGGCTCTGTGCTGCCTCTGTGGGGTGAAAATAAACTTTAGATTAATTACCTTAGTGTATCAGATGATGATGACGTCATCTAGCTGATTTTTGGTCGCGTCTGGTGTGTAAGATTTTCCTTAGAATAATTAATAACGTAGAGTCTGTAGTATGACAACCAGTCTTTAAGGGTATCGTGTTACCCAGAAACTGGATTGTGGAGGTCAAATAGTAAAATACTGGTATTCTGCTTAGACCAGAAGCCGGCCTTATCATAATTAAGCATTTTGAAAACTGTAACAAGAGAATTTCACAAAAAAGTTTATCTATTTATCAATGCCATTAAAAGTCAAGTCGAAATTGTAGAGTACTCTTTCTAACTCACCGTATGTTCTGCAGGGAAGAAAGAGACATAAGTATTTATAAGTCTTTATAACTGCCTCTATATTAGTTGCATAACCCGAAGATCGTTAATGGCATTAAAATAACATTTAATTTTTTATACATAGATATATTTTAATCGACCTGAGTTAGTTTTACAGAAATATAGAAATAATTCTGTAAAACTAACTCAGTTCAACGAAAGAAAGTACGAAGTGCTACTTACTTGAGATGTGCTATTAGTTCTCCATCGTCAGGTCTCCATAGAGCTGTAACCTGGTCTAAACCTGAGCTGAGTAGTCTGTGGTCGTCTACTGTCGCTAGCCTCAGCACCTGAATAGTGAAACAACATATTTAAAAAAATTGGGTTATATTTTATTTATTTATTTTATTTTATTTTATTGCTTTTAGGAAAACTTACAGCTAATACATTTGTCATATACGAGGTGTAACATGACATATCAACCCCACATATCAAATCAAGTAACATTAGGCACAAATGAATTATTAATACATTGTACCTATCGAGTGCATGCAAAAGTACTGTATATAAAGTTTTTTAAACCTTCAATATCTCCGGAACCAGAAGGTATGGTCCAGACCAAAAAAAAATCATAGCAATGTTAGAAATAAATAACATGTAAGTTTTGGCTTCGTTAGGTATCATTTCACGGCTGAGCACAAGTAAAAATTGATGGAGTTCTGCTCAACTCATTTGAACTAGATTTTTATCGGTCGGTGACGGCATCACATCACACGTACAGTCAACAGAAAAAGATAGGTATATAGGGTCGTCAGATATAGTCGAAGTATTCTTAGAAAACAATGGCTGTCTTCGAATGTTATTTAATCGTAGGAGTAGATAATAAACAGTTCATATTAAGTATAATTCAGTTCAGACTGCCTCGTTGGTCTAGTGGTCGCAAGCGCGACTGCTGTGCATGAGGTCTTGGGTTCGATTCCCAGGTCGGGCAATGTGATATTGGGTTTTTCCATCAGGAATTTCTCAGTAACAGCCTCGGAGTCTGGATTTGTGCCCGGTTGATGGCAATAGGCTCGCCCCCTATTACATGGGACTAAAAACATAACTGGCGAAATGTGGGTGTACTAATGGGTACACCTCTGCCTAACCCTTCGGGGATTACAGGCGTGATGTTATGTTATGTTATATTAAGTATAAGTTTCATTTGAAGACATCAACATCAAATATACGTTGTGGTACTGACCTCCCCGTCATGCGCGCGCCAGGTGGCGAGCGTGAGGCCGGTGCGCAGGTCGGTGACGGCCACGTGTCCGCTGGCCAGCCCGCACGCCGCCCAGCCGCCCGACGAGCACACGCACATGCAGCGGATGAACGTCGTCGCGCTCATCGGTAACTGTAATGTTTGAGATAAGGTCTTAGCAAAAGAAACGGAAGGGTACTTTTTTTTAAGATTTTTGGGTACTTGCCACTACCAATCAATTGACATACTTTTTATGAGCTGTCAAAACGCAATTCGATTGGATTGTCAGGGTTAAAATAAAGTGTTTCAAGTTCTGTCTTGGAATTATATTAACTACCAAATTCAAAATTATTAGAACGACTTAGCAATTTAAACTTTAACTCAATGACAGAGAGTTTAGGAACCTTTGTTTTAGTCGCAGTACACCGTACACAACTACTTTAATGCAGATATTTTTTGTTGCTGAAAAGTTTGCTGCGCCTCTTCTTCTCAACTAAATAATCTTTGAAAGCAATGAAGGGCAGGTCTTGAGACCGATGAATTTTTTTCTAATTATTGACAATCAAAAAGTTCTCTGATTGCAGAATTTTTTAAATAAATATTTTTTTGTTTTGATGGAAATCAGATCAAAAAATTGGAGCTGTTTTATCAAGTTTACCTTCAGTTCGTATGAGGTGTGCGGCGTGCGCGCATCGATGACGCGCAGCGTGGCGTCTGTGGTGGCCGCGAGCACTGCCGCCGACGGACCCGCCAGCGTACGGACTATGCTCACTGGGGACTTCATGCTATCCAACTGTATTGTAAAACAAACATATTGTTAATTAAAGGACAAAGCCAATTTGATTGATCAGATATTAAAACCTGGATGCAATATAAAGTCCTTTTTCCAAGTATGGGCAACCTGGAGTTATTTAAAGTAAGTTAAATAATCAAAGCAAGTAAAAGACATAATTTATATATATTTTTATATTAGTAGTGTAAAAAATGTACATCAAATTGTTACGCAAACTAAGTAACATGGAGCAAAAGATATTGCTGGCATGCAAAACATTGTTTACAGGTGCATTCGACAGAAAAATGTTTTAAATGTTTTAACTATACCACTAGTCGAGTCGTCATCGACCAGTACAGAGGTCGTAAGGGTATTAAAAGTACAGTGAGAACAATTAAAAACTTTTATTTTTTTCGGTAACGTAGTTTTTGGCTTACTTGTCATTTTACACTCAAGACGTAAAAACGTTAAGACAAACCTGCGACACGACGCTCTCCATGAAAGGATCCCATATGTGCACGACGGAGTCAGTAGACACGGCGAGGCGCAACGACTCCAGGAACGTGAGAGACAGCACGCCTTTCTTGTGGCCCGTGTACGTCCAGTTGCACTGAGAGGTCGCGTTGCCGTCGCCCTGAAAAATATTAAATAAATAATTCATCATCATCAACATCATATCAGCCGTAGGACGTCCACTGCTGAACATAGGCCTCCCCTACAGCTTTCCATTAAGAACGTATGGAAGCGGCTTGCTTGCAGACGATCTGATGAAGACCGCGGGATTGCGCTGAATAAATAACATTACATAACATAACATCACGCCTGTAATCCCCGAAGGGTTAGGCAGAGGTGTACCCATTAGTACACCCACATTTCGCCAGTTATGTTTTTAGTCCCGTGTAATAGGGGGCGAGCCTATTGCCATCAACCGGGCACAAATCCAAACTCCGAGGCTGCTACTGAGAAATTCCTGATGGAAAAACCCAATAACACTTTGCCCGACCTGGGAATCGAACCCAAGACCTCATGCTCAGCAGTCGCGCTTGCGACCACTAGACCAACGAGGCAGTCGAGGCTGAATAAATAATTATAAGAAAATAATTAAAATGTTTTAAAAAAAGAATTTTGTCCCGCACTAGAAATTAAACTGTATCGCGGGTGCGTTTACAAATATATACCCTTACAAACATATACATAAGACCCAAAAGCACTTTGCCCTACACGGGTATCGAATCCAAGACCTAGGAGGAGAATAACGCGGTAACAATCGCATGACTGTCACTATGTGGTAGTAGCACATATTTCTTTCTTGTATGTTATTTGTGTTTAATTTTTTAGATTTAATGCCAACTTGCTTTTATTTTACTTTTGTGTACAATTTTTCTTTTTATGTTATGTACGTGCGTCATTTTCGCGTGAATAAACAGTTTTTCTTTATTTTCTTTTCTTTACTGTATTATACCCATTCAATCGCCAGCGGGTCATAATTGACCCTAAAATAAAACAAGAGACGGCCACCGGGTGCATTTTGCCCCGGACGACTAGTTGATTTACAAGGCTGAAAAATGGAAACTGTCACTTATGTCATACTTGAAACTGTCACTTCTGACGCGTGAGTGGATAATAAATAATAATAAAATCTTGGGACAACTCACACACGGCTATCCCAAGCTAAGCAGAGCTTGTATTATGGTAACCAGATAACTGATATACATACTTATATAATTTATAAATATATACATATTATACATAAATCACACCCAGACACAGAACTAACAATCATGCTCATCACACAAAGTTTGTCCTGGGTGGGAATCGAACCCACGACCTCCGGCTTAGCAGTCAGGGCCGCTAACCACTAGACCAACAGGCCCGTCAAATGAATATAGGATAGGAAGACTAATATAAACACGACAATGAATTTCAGCGTTCTGCCAAGTGAAGTACGAACTCACCTGATTCCTCAAAGACCAGAGTCTCACAGTCTTGTCCTTGGAGCCGCTCATGAAGCTGCTCTCGTTGTCCAGACAGTGTATGGACTTGACGGAGTGCGTGTGACCCACGAACGTCTGCAACTTGATCTGTTTGAGGTTGAAGCGCGTCTCCTTGTCGGGCCGACCGATCTCGTGCTCCCAGTATATGAGCCAGTCACCACGTAAATGTCTGCGAAAAGAAAAATATAAAATAATTGAATTTGCATTGCAGCAGTGAATTGCTTTGCCACTTAACAAATTGTGGCGTAGAGATAAACTATGATAACTTTACGCGCCCCTCCACAATGTAAAACGTTTGAAAGTATTTGTGAAAAAAATTACATGACTCACAACGTATGTGTGCGTACTGAGACGGCTCTCAAAACAAAAACAAATCAGCGTGTCATTGTTGCTTGACTAGCGGCATCATTAATTACTCATTATTATTGAAATAGTAATATGGAGGGGCGCGTCATGTTCTAGTAGTTTATCTCTTTAAAATTTTCATTGCCGATTTTTGTCGGTGAGCATCGCTGCATCGGTGATAAAAACCGCCCCTATTCGGCTGCTTTTATTTCCG
The DNA here is from genome assembly GCA_949774945.1 of Hoplodrina ambigua. Classification (NCBI taxonomy): domain Eukaryota; kingdom Metazoa; phylum Arthropoda; class Insecta; order Lepidoptera; family Noctuidae; genus Hoplodrina; species Hoplodrina ambigua. The sequence continues at coordinate 12,116,024 of OX458974.1, read as the reverse complement.
TGTAAAATTCCGTTTTCTGCTACTGCTTTAATCCCGTGAGACAAAGCGTGATGCTATATAGCCAATACTATTCCTCAAGAATCTGGTTATCATATACAAACGATGTTTTCCAATCCGACTGGTAGTTCTAGAAATTAGCGCGTTTAAATAAACAATGAATTTATTTTTTCATCTATATTATATACATAATAAAGCAAAAAAACAAAATATTTGTGTAAAAATTTACGCGGACTTTTGACGAACTGATAAATGTCGGTCGTTTACGATACCCACTATAGTTAAAAACAAAATATAGTACTAACCGATTACTCTTAATTCCATTATCCGTCTTATAAGCTACGACATCAAATCCATGCCCCTGCGCACCATTCCCCACATCGCAAGCATCACTAGCGACATCTATCCGATTGCCGACGAGTGTCACGTTGGATCCGAAACTGTTTGAGCTCGATATGTGGTCCATGACCACTTCGGGTTTGGTTGAAGATAGATCAGCTTTTCTGCTTAGAGGCTCGTCGCTGAAGGAGGGCTGGACTCGCTTGTCTGGACGGATTTGGAGGGGGGAACTGTGGAAGAGTGACAAGATCAAATGTGAGGTGTAAAAATTTATAAATTCAAGTATGTTAAGTATAATAAATTCTATTAATTTTTGGGGAATCATTCTTGCCTAAACGATAGTTTAAAAGCTCTTTTTTTTAACGTTGGTCACACTTTCACAGGAATTTCTTCTGTATCCCGGATAGGTGACCTTACTAGAGACCTCGGATCAACTTTTGTACGCAATCAATCAATCTGTCTAGCATGTTCCCGACTGTGTTGGGGTTGACTTCCATTCTACCGGCAGAATTTCAGTATTTTACATGGGAGCGACTGCTTTACCAACTTTCATAGTCAATACATATATTTTTCCAATAAAAAAATTGCGGGTATCGAAACCGCAACACGGGGCGCAACAGCCAATCGCTCAGCCACTGCGCCAATCTTGCAGTCAAACTGCACAAAAACTATGTTCAAAAACTATACCTGATCACAGCAATAACTTTAGACAACCATACCTGATCGAATGATTCTGCTCATACTTCCTGCAGAGCGCGCGCACTGTATCGATGTTCTTAAGACATCGCTCCATGGTCTCCGCTCCTATGAACTTGGCAAACGTCGTGTACGCTCGGTACGCCAGTTCCTCGTCGAATACCATCAGGAGTTCCTCTTGAGCCTGGAAATATCAAATTGATTAATATAAGGTTGTGCAATCCACAGTTAAAGCTTAAGCTTTTCATATCACACCATACGTCTTTTCTTGTCAAACTCCCTAGAGATATGTCGACTCTCCTCTGATTTACTTTAACACTTTACCTAGCGAGAATCATAATATACTAAGTTGCTTGTGAATTGTTGTTATTATTAAAATTGGGTAGTTAACAGTATAAAACAACAATTTTTGACACTATTTCTCTAAAAAACCGTTCAGATGCAGGCTGGGATGGTTTCGTATTAAATAATTATATTTTACTAGCTTTTGCCCGCGACTACGTACGGACACAGACGAAGTCGCGGAAAAAATTACCCATATCCTGTCATTTCAATTATTTAGTTAAAATCATGATTCGAAACATGTGGCGCCATCTATGATTATAAGAACGTTCTTATGATTTCCTTTGGAAACCGTACTTTTTTTCGGGATTAAAGGTACCCAATGTTCGTTCCTGGACACCTGGTAACGTATATGCAAAATTTCAGGATGATCGGTTCAGTGGCTTAGGTGTGAAATGGTAACAAACAAACTTACTTTCGCATTTATAATATTAGTTAGGAAACACACAGATACACCTTGCCCTTTGCATATACTAATCTTTAGGCAATCCCATTTCTTATATATCGTAAATTCTGTACAAGCAGCTACACCGTAATTGATCTCTATCTGACCCAAAGCTAATTCCTATATAAGTTAACCGGTAGTACTAACCGTAAGCCTCGTAGTATCATGTGGATGTTCGCAGAGGTCGGGCGGCGTGCACGCGAGGTCGGGCAGGTCGGCGCGCACGACGCGGCCGTCCTGCACGCGCCACTCCGCCGTGGTGCCGTCCCGACATATCTCAAGGAAACCTTCGGGCTTCGAGTCCGTTGACTCTTGCTCTGATGACTGGGACAAGAGGAAATATATATTTTTAACCTTTTAGATACACGAATGAATACTAAAATGTGAAATTAGAAGTTCCACATAAAAAAATTGTTTATTTAAGACCTTAATGTACAGTCAGCAAAATTGATAGGTATGCAGGCTCCTCAGATATAGTTGGTAATTTTCTTAGAAACTGAAGGATGTTAAAAAATGTAATTTATAGATAATAAACAGTTCATTAATTAAGTTAAGTTTCAATCGAAGATATCTATTGGTTTCTAGGAAAACCCCAACTATATCTGACGAGCCTGCATACCTATTTTGCTGACTTTACCCATATACTAAATACCTAAAAAAAACATGAATAAAATAAAATATATAAAACTTCTGTTCTATTCTAAAAATAAAATCTAAATGCATTATAATACGGGACCTATTCACGTCATATGTATTACCTTTTCAGGAGTACTTTCTTCTTGTTTCGGCCAATTATCGATCTTGCCAGTCGCCTTGTCGAATGCCAAGAAGAATCTGAAACAAACGTGAATTCAGACAGTGTCAATGCGTTCCAATCCGCTTAATTATGCTCACATACGGAATGATAGCCCTAAGATTTAAATTGCCTCACAAGGAATGGGATACTTATGTCTAAACGAACCAACCCTCGATCAAAATTTAACGTTGATTAATTTTAAATCAAAGAGTCAATAAATTTTGAATCTAGATTTAACTGTTATGCTGTTTGCTGGATAGTAACACAAAACATTTGACATATTGTGTTATTATTGAATTAGCTGCACGTAATTAGGTATCTAAATTACTAAAAAAATTGTTGGTTAGATTGATTTTAGCAGAACTTGAATAAAGCTCAATTTTGAGTAACATTCATAATACGTGTAAGGGTCTCCCCACATTTATCGACGCGGAATCGGCTAACACCGGTCAAAAAAGCCTTTATGTCTACGTAACAAGGTTGTTACTAATACCATTCGTATCGGCTCTGCTCGGACGACGCATCGCGACGTTGGCCGACGGCGAAACGAGCCGTTTGTCAACACTCGTCGCAACAGCTGATAGAAAGAGTGGTGATACGCACTCGGCTTAAGCCGATTCCGCGTCGATAAATGTGGGGAGACCCTAATATGGACTATCTATAATAGCATTATCTTCTAGACTATTCTGTTTCTGAATGACTTGCCGTTGTAAAGCCGGCACACATAGGTGTCTCCTGGTCATCTCGGGCCCAATCCTGAGCGCTAAGACATGGAGAGCGTCCAGCAGTTTCCTGGTGAGAGAGCACCGCGCCGCCGCGCCGCTGGGGTACGAGCAACGCGTAGTGGAGGCGAGGCGGAGCGCTGGCTGGAGGATTGTCTTTAGAAATGTGTCCTGAAACAATGGCTGGTTTTAATGTGACTATAACAAAATAAACATCTCGTATCTTAAGCTTATTTATATGAAAGTTTCAGGGTATTGTTAACACCATGGTTATAACATTAAATTGTTGTAATAACTCAAATGAAAAAAATATAGTTGTGAAAACAAAGAATCAGGTGTACAAAAAGCAAGAAAATAAGACAACAATTTTACTCAAAGATGCCATGGCAGTTAATAGATGACCAATTCCAACTGATAGTCCCCGTTCACGAACATGATCAGCCCCATTTAGCCCAACCATCTTGAAGGTAACCGAACGAAGCGTAAACGCACGCGCGGCCTTTAGCTTTGACACTTGAGTGAGCATTACAATATTATGCTAGACTATATTACGGAGTGTACCTGCAACTGCTCCATAAGCTTGACATCCGACATATGCGGCAGTAGATACTTGACGAGCTGCAGGCACGCGACCACCCCGCCCTCTAGCGGGGCGGACAGGCGGCGGCGACACGACGCGATCAACTCGCCCATGTGAGGTAGGTATTGGAATATAATTAATTGTTCACCGTACATTGCTGTAAGGAAGACAGAACAGTTTTAGAATTACAAAACTTAATTGTCAGTTTTGAATTAAGAACTTTAGAATCTTCTGAACCAATTTCTAGAACTGGCACCAAGATTTAAGCGCGCTGCATACTTAAAATAACCGACGAAACCGCGTGTGTGCTTTTTTGTCAAATGATGGAGAGTAGCTTCATGTGATCACAGATAATATAATGTGAGATGAAATGTGGTCAAAAAGTTCGTTTCATTAGCGCAGCGTGACCTTATATACGTAACTCTGTTTGCGCTAAGCTCGGCCTGAGGGTAGACCTTGCTTTGTAATAAGGAGGTTTTATTTTTCTACTATCTTCCATTACCATTTACTTTCCATGTGTTCCATGTGTGTGAGTCAACGAAAACTCAAAAGATTGAAAATTTCTTACTGGCTGACATTCTTTGAAATCGTAAAGATTCAAACTAAGTGTCAAAAAGTTAAGCTTTTACAAGACTTGTGTTTAGTACAATTTAAGTAATAATATATTTACTCACCGACTATAGAAGTGAGGCACTTGATGACCTTCATAGCATTCCTATCACCGACCACTCTGCTACTCACAATAGATATATCATCAAACTCGTCCTTCTCGTCACTCTCCCACGGCGCCAGGTTATCCTTCCCAATATAACATAGCGTCAACATTTTGAGCAAGTTCCTCGTTATATACCTACAAGTAAGTACTGGGCCCAGCCTTTGTGACAACCAAATAAGACTTTCCGAACTCATATCAGATATTCTAGCAGAATTCGGTTCTTTAAAACCTTGAAAATCTTCATCGTTCATACTTCTAGAACCTTTGGCCGAAACTTCCAAAGGTTTTCCAAGATCTAAGTTGACTTGTGGATCGTGGGATTTTCTTCTCATTTCTACCTCCTCGGAATCGTCCTCTTCGGCAAAGTGTAAGTAACTTGTGAACATAGGTTTAGTCGGTATCTCTATGATCGGAGAAGTTGGCTTATTAGAAGGTGTTACCGTTTCATGGTTTTGATCTTTATTGACTAGGAAGTTGAGCTCTTTTTGCGTTGTGTTGTTTGGTGTGAAGTGTTTAGCGTATATTGGAGATACATGGTCTATGGACGGTGAAGGCGTGTGGATGTTATTTTCTTGCGTAGTATTAGAGTTAAAGGAGTCTATGGACTCAGCGGGAGACTTGCTTCTGCTGTTTCTACTAGGGAGCCTGTCCTTATCAGTTTCGAAGTGAAACAATTCATTTTCGCTTCTATTATCACTGTCTTTCTCCTTCAGTCCTTCATTCGTCTCTGTCTTTTCGACACTTGGGGTCGTCACGTGTTCGGACCCGTATGACGTATCAGGTGAAAATATATCGGTGTTGCTAGACAGAGCATTTTTCACGTTATCGTCGGAATATCTCGGTTTTTTATTAGACAAGGCTTTGTTGTGGCACAAGTGGCCGGGGGAGCCGACCTCCTCCGTCACGTCTTTGTAACCACCGACCGCTTCAACAAGATGTTGCGTGAAATTGTCTAGGAAGCACTGGAGCCCTAGTCTCACCATCAATTGTAGAAGGAATATATTGTGGTAGAGTTTTATAAACTTCTGCTTATCAGACACTCCTCCGGAAAAAGATAAACTGTCGACATCTGTCAACTTATGCTGGTCAGGCTTGTCGACGGCAAAGGCATCATCTTCATAGAGATTTAACACATGTTTGAGCAATTTCTTCCTCGTCTCAGCGGGCCCTAACGCTTTACTTACGGTGTCGAATAAATACCACGCGGCTAATACTGATGTGTCCTTATTTTGTAGCAGTTCTATGTAGTGGGACAAAAAGATGTCTAGAACGTCGAATTGGTTATAACAATTCACTTGGTTCAGGAGTACGTCCAAATGTGTAGCGCACGCCTGAATCTTTCCTTCAGCGATCTTCTGGTTAAAGTACAGTTTCGTTTTATCAACATTTTGGTACTTCTCGCACTGTATACCGTCACATTCGTACATATACAAAATATTTAACTCAGTACTTGTTAACTCATATTCGTGTAAAGTATTCAATAATTTGTATAAAATATTAAAACTTTGCGGGAAAGGTATTAAATGTTGCATCAGTAAAGGCTGTAAAAGCTGCGCAGGAGTGGGTGCTGGCAACCCTTTTTCTGTAACTAAAATCTTCTTTAAAGGTTCCTCCTTTTTGGGAGTCAGTTCGTTCTTGTAACTCAAGCTGGGAGGTTGGACGTTTAGGAGTAAGGACGCCACGTAGCTGACACTTCTAGGTAACGCATGGTAATTATGTTTTAATACAGTTCGGCAAGTGTTGTATCGTTCTAAGAAGTTATCGCTCGCCGTTCTGAGCGGACGCATGTATGTGTGCAGGAATATCTCCACAATCAAACACCCTATCACCAACATGTCTTGGCGCCGACTTTCCGTCACAAACTGCTTGTAGATCGCTGCATCGGTAGTGTACCTCGTATTGAAAGACCTATTCTTCCTCTCTTTCAACACACTTTCCAAATGCGCATCCTGTGTGAATTTCTTCAAATAACTTTGATCGTATGACGCTAAAAACATGTGATTGGTGAACGCTGTGTCATCAGATCCTTCTTTGTTGGATGCTGTGCTATCCTGCCTCGTGTCTTGCTGTACCGGATAGAGGTTTAAAGTCGTCACATTCTCTTTGTGTTTCTCCTTATCTTCCGCTTTGGTGAAGAAGCATTTAGTACGAAAATTATCTAACGACTCGATTGCTTGTATTGAGGCTACCGGGTTGAATTCTTTTGGCAGATATATTACTCCTTTCCCGAGTTCAGAGCGTTGGACTCTGTAATGTCGTGAATGAGAGGACGCCCTGCCTTCTGACGTGGTTGTCTGCGAGTCTTCAACTCCTTGGCTCTTGGTCAAGGAGCGCGCTCTGCTGCTGCTCTTGTGACGCGACCTGACGCGTTGAGGGGGGACGTTTAATCGTGAAACGTGTTGAGGAAGACTGGTGGACTCTTCTTCATCATCAGATACATCGTCTGAACTGTCGTTTCGAAGGGATTTTTCTGTTAACAAGGAAACGCATGTTAGTAATAATAAAAAAAGTTATGCACAGTTAAAGACTTATAGTACCCCATGCCAGTAATAGGCTCGCCCTCCATCACATGGGACTTATACATAGCTAGCGAAATGTGGGTGTACTAAGGGGTACAGCTATGCCTAACCCGTCGAGGATTACAGGTGTGATGAAAAGACCTTGCAGCTGGCATACTGATTACTCCCTGTTTCTTAAATATACGACATAAGCACAGCACAGGCCATGCACAAGAGGTACTTCAAAATAAAGCAGTACTCACTAGCATCCTTGGGCGCGGTCCAGTGCAGGCGCGGCGGCGCGGGCGGCAGGGCGCGCGCGGCGCGGGGCGGGTGCGGCGCGCTCAGCAGCTGCACCGCGCCGCCGCGCCGCATGCGCGTGTGCCCGTCCACGAGGGACAGGCACACGTTCTTAGCTTTTATTGACGCGGCGCCTGACAGTCTGGGATAAAAGATTATGTAGTGAGATTTTTGTTACTTCAATAACACACAAGATAACATGACGTCACAACTGAACAGCTATTTCTTCTGCAAAGAAGTGTGTTTCGGTTAGAAGTGCCATACAGGCAGACATATGAGACAGTTTACCTTTGTCTCTGGTATAGCAATGTATCTTCGAGATCTTTGAATAAACCAGTCACATAAGAAATTTCAGGTTTTTTTCTGGGATAACAATGTATCTCCGAAGACTGGATAAACAAATGTTTATTGGCGGCGTTGACTACTTAACATCAGGTGGGCCAACGGCTGGTTTGCACAAAAAGAAAATTTGGCGGGCTAATATTTCGGGAAATACAATTGATTGTCACTGAGATGAGATTGAGACTACATTTTAAACGTTTGTATTTATTGGAATCGGCCTTCAAATAGGCCGTTCGGCTCGTTTACTATGCAATGACACAAAAAAAAACCTTTGCTTAAAATTTTGGAAAATTCCTTTTAAACCATCGTAAACTTACTTGTAACCAAAAGTGATATCAATCCAATGATGGAGGTTCTCTGACACGTGGGTACTCTCCAGCGCTTCCCTATGTTTAGTTATGAAGTCTTCCACACAGGTCGCCCAGGATGGTATACCCAGATCCTAGAAACAACAAACGGTGAAATATCGTATCACAAATTCTCCGTAACGATGTTGCACTATTGTACGGAACAGCTGATTATTTTTTTAATAACCGACAAAAAATGTTTATACTTGAGAGTCTAGAATCAATAATTATGTTCTGAATCCTAAGTAAAAGTTTGCGTCACGAAATTCAACGTGTAATTAGGTGCCTTTGTTCCAAATAAACGACTATTAAAAGATTTTAAGATCGGCCAATTTGGGATGCCACCATTTTCGCGCTGGATTTGAAGAAAAAAAAATAAAATGTTTTTTTCAAAGGACCCAGCGACATTTTAGGCTCACTTTTCAACTTTGCTCTAATTTTGAAAAGTGGGTCTAAAATGTTGCTGGGTCTTTTGAAAAAATATAGATAAAGGTATAGAGGTATAAAAACTGCATTACATAAATGTCTTCTTACCGGCAGGTCTTCATGTATGCTCTTAAACACGGTGGGGTCCGTGTAGAACTCCGGTATGCACTCGTCTGGGGTCCATTCTTGCATGCGCTGGATAGACGCAGGGTACTCAGCGGGAACCCACTTATTTCTCACGTATTTACATAGGACTTCTTTTGGTGTTCTAGAAGTAATAATAGTAATTTTATTACGGTAATCATCAACTTTGCCTAACTTCTTTGTCTGCACTGTAGACTAAGAAGTTTTGCAAATTTAAGGAAACTTTTGACTCTCTAAAGTCTACTTGGAAGCAGCCTATATCTCCAGCAATGGTACTGAACATAGGCTTCTCCCAAATTGCCATAACATTCAAGATAGGAATACAAATAAAAATACATTAATTTTCTGTTTATCATTCTAGGTCAACAACATAGATAAAAAACACACAGATTTAAGCATCAATCCTATCATAGGCCTCACAAAAACAAACTATATTTCTTTCTCATAAGTACCAAATTCGCGTGAACTAACCTGCGCGCTAAGTAGACGTAGCATGTAATATCGGACAGCGCATCGGAAACGTGGTGCGGTATCTGGTCGGTACAGCTGCTGACGTCATAAGTCATGTCAAGCTGTCTGTCGCCCTTGTTCAGACGGTACTTCGACTTGCTCAGGTCACGCCAATTCCTTCCTAAAAATGTGTTTGTATTAATAATAATAATAATATAATTTTATATAATTCTCAGAGGGATAGATGTCATAATAAAAATCAAAATTATGTATGATAATCGTTTTTCCCAATCCGAAAATTGACTCTAGCTGAACTGCTTTTGAGCCTCGACCGCGAGGTACAAGGGCGCGGGGGTAGGATGCGAACATGGACTGAGAGAAGTGCGGGCAGCGGGCGCTCGTAGCGTGACACACAAGAGGCGAAATGTACACTGGACAGTTCTTAAGATATGTGACTTCAGTGGTTAACGGTGACAGTGTCAGCTGGCGAGGACTCAGTTAACCGGTTAAGCTGAAGATGCGATAGATTATAGATGTGGTGTTTTTACGTCAGCATGCTTGTCCACAGAGTTTTTCAATATTCATTCAACTTGATCAATAAATAACAAAGGAGTTGGATTAAAAGATAAGAATTACTATCAATTAGTATCATAGTACTTGCGATAATTACTTACTTCCTGTTTGTGTCTAACAATCTAATTAATTAAAAGCAAATTGGAATTTATCAGCATATTAAAATAATCATGATATAGTTAGGAGAGTACCTAATAGTAATTTTTACTGAGTTAACATTTACTAAATTAAAGTCAGGGATCAGATAAATAGATCAATTGAATGCATATTTATCTAAACAACAGTTTAGCTTGGATGGCTTAGTATGTAACGGACTTTAGAATCGAAAGATTTTTTTTCTTCATTTTTATTTAACGAAAAATGAATTTTAGGTAAAGAATGCATACATTTTTTTCATTAGATCATTCCTAGAAGTGGCATCCCCAATTTTTTCACAATAAATGAATTCCATCATCCCATTATCCAATCCCTAGTTATAATCAATTCTTCTCATACAAAAGTATACTTTACTTTGTAATGTATAACTAAACATTGAATTACATTACAAACATTACTGATAACTTACAAGCATCTGTGCAGTACACACATTATGAATCATAACAAACACAATTGTTATCATTCAAAACAAAAGCTACAACTACAAAGACTTACCACATCTGGAAGAGAAATCAGTGACCCAAGGAACCATTAAATGTGCCTGAGGATCAGTGTTGGACCTTCCAGCTAAGATGTTCAGGTGTAGTAGATAGTCCAGGTTGGATATCCTGCCTCTAACCCACAACATACACAACTTCTCCAGCTGTACGGCCTCTTTGCGCCAACACCACTCTTCCCCCCTCTTTCCAGAAGGACCCTGACTTATCGCTGGAGTGGTCTGTTTACTTCTATTGTGTTCAATAATCAGAGATGCATCCAAGCAGTGTATATTATTTGTTATCATTGGCAACACTTGCAGCCATAAATTCTCTGACAAATAAATGTCTTGAAGGGTTAACATGCCTAAACCTAACCCCCTATCACTCATGGCTTTTGATAAATTCAGCAATTGATACACAATAAACAGGCCACGGCTGTAATTCATATCTATTAAGTTTGGACTGAAGTTTAGACAATCTAGAAGAGTGTTCTCATACTGTCCTCTGTATATGATGTAGAAGTTATTGTCTGATTCTATAGTGAACATAGCTGCTAGAAGATTGCCATGGGTTTCATACATTTTTAAAACATGTTTATTAGGTATTATCTCTTTGTACTCTATATGTCCAGTTCCATCACATTTTACCCTAATTATATTACATCCATACAAGCGCAGCACTACTTCAGACATCAGCTGATCATGTTCTAATAGATTTACTATGGTACTTTCCTTACTGCTATCATTATTCTGACAATACTTCTTATAAGATTCTTTCCACAATGTTCTTTGGTTACTCTGTGATACATATTGCAGTAATTGAGAGAACGTAAGGGGCGTCTCATTCGAGTTTTCATTGAGCTTGTATCGAGGCAGTGGAAGAACCTTGGACACTTTTTTATTCAATACCTATAATAAAAACGATTTATTTTATTAAATCGCAGTTGTAGTTAAAAAAATATATAATGATTGTATTCACAAATAGATACATACCCTCATAAATATTTTACGCCACGGATAAGGTACACTTTCACCAGGTTGCAAGGTAAAATCTACATTGTTCAGTGAGGTGTCCACTTCGAGGTTTTTTATCCATTTCTTCAACCAGCTGGTGTGGACGACGACGGTGTAAAGGCCAGGTGAGGCAGTAGGGAATATATTTTTATTACTTATACCTAATTCCTTAACTATATAATCCATTTCTAAATTAATAATGATGTTTTGTTTTGTTTTGTTGCATACAAAACTGCAGTCATTATCAATTTTGACATTTATTTGAGATTGACAAGATAGATGACAGTTTAGTGTAGGGTTACCAGCTTGACAAAATTAAAATAATGTCGTTCAAAAATCAATATTGTGCAACCAGCAAATAGTCGAAACAAAGAAGTATTTTGAAATTGACTAGAATAAGTGAATGTAAATCTAAACGAGTATTTTCGGACTTGGTAACCATTTAATACGATTGGCTCTCCTCATCACGACTTACTTCACTGACCTAGTACTCTTTGGTGATTTCAGACAAATATAAATCCAAAATTCTAGGTTTCTTTAGAACATTTTTTTCCTACCCAACGTGAAAACCCAAGAGATCGAGGCCATGTTTTCAATCTATGTTAGAAATTATATGATACATAAGAATATTTTTTATCATTTCTCATCAATCCCCTAAAAAAATGTCAGGACAGGAAACAGGAAAAATGGAAAATAATAAAACAAAGGTTTTAAATCAATTTCGTTTTTAGATCATAACATAAATACAATACTTGTAAAGATTATATTTTAACAAAATTAAATGTGTTTTATTGGTGTAATAACACCTAGGAATGTTAAGGCACTAAGTATATTCAATAGCACCAAAATGTTACTTATATACCTATGATACGCTATCACAACAGTTATTGGTCCTTGTACACAAATGCTTACTATCCCTATTCTTACACTGGAGAAATGTGAGTGTACTATAAATATCTTACCCTTCTGGGAAAACAGGCATAATGTTTCGTGAATTTTCAAAACTATGGAACAGTATTACTTATTTCTAGTAACATTATATGTATATAATTTAAACTAAGTAAATAATACATGATTCAATATGGATTAACGAAATCTAAAAATTTTAATAATTCTAATGTGCACCTCTTTAGGTATCACATAGAAAATATGAGGTTATATCATTTTCCTACTCAAGTTTCCCAGAAACTCTCTTCAAGTAACATTTCCATAAAGTATCCTTATAGATGACAGCTTGGGCTTCTGGGCTTTTTGCCGCTACAATACCCCTGCCCACAACTATTACATCTCCACCCTTCTCTAAGATAACTTTTTCTGGAGTGTTATAGACCTGGCCCAGATCATCCTTGCTGCTCTCCAGCTGAACTCCTGGAGTCAGCTGTATGAGACCTGGGTCTTTGAAAGTATCCTTATTCTGGCACACAAACCCAGTGATTAATTCTGGATATTTAGATGCCATAGCCACAGTTGCTTCTTTGTACTCTGGTGTTATGAGGTTACCCTGAAAATAAAAATAAAAATAATTTAACCTCATATTTAATGTGACATAACTTGATAATATCTCGGAATTTATGACAATTTCACATTTGTAAAATGCAGCTTACCTCACTACTCATCTCAGCCAATAAGAACACACCACGGTTAACACCGTTTGGCGAATTCAGGGCTTTCAGAATTCCTTCACCTGGCAAAGAATGGGCAGTCACACAATCGGCCCAGTCCCCTACTTTATACAACCCTTTCAAATACTGAAGGGAGACCGTATGTCCAATATCAGCATACTTTCTATCTTCTAATATTAAAAAGTTAAATCTGTCAGCCAGCTGTTTTATTCTTGTAATAAAATCATTGTTGTAGTCTTCGATAATGTCCGCATGAGTCTTTACTAAACAGACATGTTCCCCAACCTTTTCTAGTAGATCTAGAATCTTTGTTGTGGATGTTAAATCAACCGAGAGGCATAAGTTTGTTTTCTTCGTTGCCATTATGCTAAACAATTGTTTAGCTATACCATTCTTGGCTAGTCCAGCACGCTTTTCATATGTAAGCAAGATTCGGTCCAAAGGTTTGTCTGAAAAAATTAAATTACCACATTAGTAAAAGTAAAATACCAACAGTAAGCCAACAAAATCGTAACTAAATGTATATAACATTATGCTACTGACCAATTACTGGAGCTTGTGTCTCCTTGAGATAATTTTTTACTTTCACCACTGTTTCTTCAGTTATCTTCCCATTCTTCTCCAGAATATCAATCAAACTAGACATTGTAAACAACGATTTAATTTGTACATCATCTGACTCAAGATTTTTTCTACCACCTTGTTCTCTGTCTAATATAATTACTGCATCAGTGACTATCAAGCCTTCTTTACGTAAGTCTCGTACAGTTTCCATAACACTGGAACCTGATGTAACCACGTCTTCAACTATTAAGCACGTCTGGCCAGCCTTGTAGTGGCCCTCAATAGACTTCTTAGTACCGTATGCTTTTGTTTCTTTACGTCTCATAAGCATAGACTTTTTCGTTAATATACTCAGTATTGTAGCGATGGGCAAGGCGGTGTATGGCACACCACATAAGTGATCATACTTTAAATCTTTCATAGCCAGCTCCAATAACAAGTTTGATATTGATTCCTAAAAAAAAAGAAAATTCTTGGGTGACCATAGAAACACAAGGTAAATTAAGTAAATTCCGCAAGTTTTTAATAGAATTTAAGATATTTGCGAAATCTGTTTATTAATGTTTAACTAGTTTTACTCATGTGTTTATTCCGGGAGTGGTCCGCTCGACTAAGAAACTAGTAGGGACAGCACGAAATAGACACGTGAGTAAAACCGCCAACATGAATGAATCTCAGAAATCATAATTACTTTATAAAAGCTGGTAGTTTTAAGTGGTATTTTGCTTAGGGTTTAATCATGTATGCGTAATTCACCAATTGATTTTAATTACATACCATAACATCAGGGTAACTGACTATAACCCTCAAATCAAAATAAACAGGTGTTTTGATGCCGCTCTTAGTTGTAAACTCTCCAAATTTTACGGCGTCTACTGAAAAGAGCTTAATTGCTAGGCCTACAAGTTTTTTATCGTAAGACATTTTAGTTTTTCTTAAATTTTTAAAGTTACGTGAAATTCGATGGAAAATAACCAAATAGTTACCAACTATTCAAAACAACAATTTGATTGATATTTGATTGATGATGTGGATGTCATTTTTGACATTAACATTAACTTGACATGTTCCTCTTTTTCTTGATATTCACAGCAATAGATTTTTTTATAAAGAATGCTAATAGGGTCGAAATCTCTACAAACTAAACTTAGTAATTGTGTGGTAATTCATGAGTGCCTGTTAACCAATAATACCAATAATTATAAAAATAAGCAAATTCTTTTGTTTGCCCACAGATTATCAACTTGTGTTTCCTATCAATGTTGTCATCATGCTTATTTTTGTATTCCCACTGTTTTACGACCATTTGTAAGCCAAAAATTAAGAACATCTAATAATTTCCTGCATTCAATTAATTTGTTCAAAAATATTAGGACCGAGAGAATTACAACCTTCGCCAAAAAGGGTTTTTGATGAATGATCACTTTTTTTAAGTCCAAAAACGAGATTCCGCCTTCTTGTGATTGTATTAATAATTAATAAATGCAAATTTTTGCTTCCATTATGGAGCAAAGATGAGTAAATTGCTTTTATTCTGTGACTTCTACTACTTTTTCGCTAAATTATAAACTAATCAGCAACAGGCATGACCGATGAGGCAACACTGCATTCCAGTCAGTCATTCACTTTCAAAACGGTTTGTTTGGTGAGGGAGTGTGCGTCTGGTTTGGGGTATTTTTTATTTTTCGTATTCATTTTCGCAGCTACGTAGGTAGTTATTTACAAATTGCTTTGTGTTTTATCGTATTAAATCAGAATTTTGGTGACGTGTTATATGGCAAAATCGTAAGTATGTTTTTGTTTTTGTACGGTAATAAAACAAATATTGTTGCTTTGTGTAAGTTACAGAACTTTTTCGCGCGCGTAAATGAAAAATTATATTGAATGGTTACAAGTGAGAAGTGCTTCATGTGTATTATTATTTGTTCTACGTTTTGGGCCCGGTTTATAACTCAGGTAGAGGATTTTGAATCAATGTCGAGCTCGGGCAAGGTAAATCCACCCCTCCTATCGGGTCGAGCACGGAGTGGGGTTCCCTCCCCTCCTGTAGGGGAAGTTTGGGTAGACAAAGGGTAGTCACCCCTAAGCAGAGGGGAGCTTTTGGGCCTTGGGCGATATCCGTTGGAAGGGGAAGGGATCACAATTTCAAGTTCAGTTTTTTTGGCCCTTGCCCTTTCTAACGGTTGTGCGCGTGTGGGAAAGTTGTCAATAACGACGTTAGAAGTTTGTGATAAAACATTTTGGTCTTAAAAGTTTGAATTTTTCAGGTAAAAGTGTACTGTGAAGAAGATGGACAGTAATAATGGTATGTTTTTTTTAAATAGTAATAAAATACCTACCTTCTTTTTTTAAACTCATAGTAAACCAAAAGTTTTCTTTCCAGAGCCAGTACCAAACTTAGAGCTGGCTATAAAAAGGAGTATGCTAGCAAAGAATAAGTTGGCTATGATAGTGAGGAAGCCTGATGGAGAGGTGCATTTCACCTGTGTGGAGTGCTCAACCTGGTACTATAGTAAGGAGGAGTTGGAGAGGCATCTGTTGGTCCACAACAAGGATTATAGGTACCTCTGTGGGATTTGTGGCACTGGGTATGTATGTTTTATATTCCTAAATATATAAGAAGCTCCATGCAATCAAGACCTATAAGCCACAATCTTTTTCTGTAAGACCTTTGAATATAAACTTTTTAGAAGCATAACTAATGTAGATCTAAAGCATTTTTTTTTAAATCAAATTTTTAATTTCTTTGCCAACATGGATAGGGTATAATGTTACACAGATAGTATTCTCCATGCTCTGTCATGACATGGGCATGCAAAATCATACACATAAATTACAATAAGCTCATCATCATCATAATAAGTAGGTCTATTGAAATTACTTTTCTGTATATTAATGAATTTACTTTAAATTATAAATATAAGTAGGTCTACTTTATCAATAACTTTTATTCAAAACAAAGTCCAAACTAAGAGATTTTTAGCCAAACTTGCATAAAATCTGACTCTAATTTACTTTAATAATAAAATAAACATAGGCTTACATAAAATTACTTTAATTATCCATTAAACATTGAACACTAAAATATTTTCAGTCCTCTATTATTAAAAACTTTACATTTAGACCCAGACTGAAACAATTTTAGTCATAATCAAATAATCCTCATTTAATAGGTTAAAACGTAAGGAACATTTAGAGAGGCATACCCTAGAACATCAGGAAGTCAGGCCTCATATCTGTCCTGACTGCGGCAAGGCCTTCAAGAGGAAGGAACATCTGAACATTCACCTGTCCATACATAGCGGGGACAAGAGTGAAACGTGTCTTGTGTGCAATAAAAGTAAGTGGTTATTTAAGTAAGCAAGTATATATGTATTTGTTACAAGCTTTTATTTAACTTGCACTGTTTGTATGTAGGTAAGTTGTCCTTTCAAAATTTGCAAACCATTTTTCGACCATTTGTTGGTATCCAATTGAGCTGAAATTTTGCATACACCTTTAGTTCTGGTGAAAATACAATGTCCAATACTCAAAATTGTAATAAAATTGAATAAAAGCTTGTTTTTAAAAATATATTTTTTATATAGTTATTTTTAGTAAAATGTTGCTCTACTCTAGGTATTTCTGCTGTGTTGTAGTAAGATTATGTTTGTAAATGTGCCCCATTTACACACATAATCTTACTACTATTATAAATGGGAAAGTTTGGATGGATTAATGTTTGGATGTTGGTTACACAATCACGCCAAAACGGCTGAGCACAGATAGATTATAGTTTGGAATAACACATAGGCTACTTCTCAACTCGGCAAAACGTATGGTTCCCGTGGAATAATTAATGAATTAATTAATAATAATATAATAATTAATATCAACTTTGACGCGGCCGAAGTCGCGAGCGGAAGCTAGTAAAACAACAACGTGTAGGCCATGCAAATATTTGTTCCATGTGGGTATCGAACCCACGACACACAGAGCAGCAGCCAATCGCTCAACTACTGCGCCAACCATGTCGTAAAATTTTCGTCAATTCGTAATTATCCAGTCAAATATAATTAGTTATGTCTCATGTTAGACAGAGTTAGTATTGTGTTAGTATGTATTCTAGGCCTTGGGAATCAAGATCATCAGGTTTTATTGACAGGATAATTATGATTGTTTGTTACTCATTATACTAAGAAAGAAATCAGCTTTGGTTTTATTTCTTGTTTTGTAGGTATTGCCACCGACTTCCAAGCTAAAGTTATTTTTTATTTTGTAGTTTTTGAAGGCGGTTGTCTTTTTATGTAAAAAAGCTTTTTATTTTTCACTCCTTAGTGCTTGTGTATTAATGTTTGGAATCCTTACAAAAAGCCCTTTCAAGCAATACCTCACACGATATATTTAATTTTGGAAAGTGGTAGGAGGGGGGTTGACGTAGCGTCCCCCACTTCCTTCAGTCAATCATCGACTACACGTATAAACAAAGCAATTTTTCATGTTACGGCGGTTCTGCTGTAATCATATAAGGAGTTCCGTTCCATATCTCCGAAATTCATCATAAAAATATTGCCATGATTCATGACAATATTTCTTTGGGACCTATTCGAAACTATACTCTTTCTAACAGGAAAACTATCATCCAAATCCGCGATTACTTCGCCAATTATGAATTGGCGAAGTAATCGCGGTTCATATATACAAAAATGCTCACAAAATAAAAAGCACTAAACCGAATTGGATGATTTTTTTATGGGACCAAATGGCAAGTATACTGCGTCGAACAAAAATCACACTAATCGGACTAGAAACCTCGGAGTAATCGGTGTACATACATAAATAATAATAGAAAAAAAAATTGAGGACCTCCTCCTTTTTTTGAAGTCGGTTAGAAAGTGCAAATACTCCAATTTTAGCGTTCGTAACCGAAGGATGCCTGTCTGCCTGTTAACGGGCTGTTTCTTAGGATCCGTGATACGTATCTATATAACAACAAATAATAAAAATACTTTGCCAAGCTTAATAAACTGGATAAATCAAGCAAGATGAAGCTTAGGCTTAAATAAAGCTTTCACTGTGCTTTCACGGCGCCATCTCTACAACTACAAGTGAGACAATTGAGGCGATAGTCAAGCTCGTAACGAGCCATCAAATTCAATACAAACTTTATGAATCAATCTCCGCACATCGATATCATCGCGGCGAGAATTTGATGGCACAGCGAGACTTGCCGCGATATTCTCGCTTGCAGGTCAGGGTCATTATACATAAAGCAGTAAAAAGAGTTGTTCTGTTTCAATCTCAGTTCAAATAACAAGTCAAGGGGTGAAGGTCACACAAAGGGTGTGTGTAATAATAATAATAACGCCTTTTATCTTTCATCCTCGCCCTTCATCTTTGTTTACAATTGCACCCCACTAACTACCTGACTAACTGATGCTATGTATAAGATGTTAGTTAGTTAGTTAGTTTAGCTGGGCTGTTTCCGCACTTAGCCCCTTTATTGGGCCATTGTACGTGTGAAAAATATCCTCGAGGAGTCACTCCAACCATCCCAGGTCCTCCCAGAAGGCCAGCAGTCTTTTCAGACTGTATTGCAGGCTTCGGGGAGCGGCTATGTATAAGATAACAAAATAAAAAGAACGAATGTTAAAATGCATATAATTTAAGCGTCCTTTCCTAATTTGTACACAAAATAAAGGGTTAGGCAGAGATGTACCACACCGCATTATTACAACCACATTTCGCCAGTAATGTTTAAGTTCCATGTAATAGGGGGCGAGCCTATTGCCATAAACCGGGCACAATGCCAGACTCTTTTACTGAGAAATTCCTGATGGAAAACCCCAATAACACTTTGCCCGAACTGGGAATCTAACTCAATATTTTATATTCAGCAGTCGTGCTTTACGGCCATTGGACCAACAAGACAGTCATGCCATTTGTAATACTTTACATATTATAATACTAGATTCTGCCCGCGACTTCGTCCGCGTGAAAGTCAAGTACATGCACCATAAATCATATTCTATAACAGTCGGCTTTAATGTAGCTTTCTATCTGTAAAAGATTTTTTGTAATCGGACCCGAATATGGTACCCGTATATGAGATTATTTTTACAAACGAAATAATCTAAAAGCAAATAAACTTTACTTGTTTATAATATTAGGTTGGATGATGTATGTGAATGTTCAGAGGTTCGTGACGTCACAACACAGGCCGAAATGTCACGTGTAATCATTTTTATTTTAGCATTCTACCGCAAAGACCATCTGCGGAAACACATGCAAACGCACACGAAGGTGTTCATAGGACAGAATGTTGATGACCAGGAGTATGTGGAAATGCGCAGTGACCAGCTGGTGGAGATCAAGCAGGAGATCATCGATGAGTACAGCAGGCCGATTGTGGATGAGGAGAATGGCGAAGAGATTGAGGTAAGTCAATAACTATATTTTCCTGAAATTTCTACCTTATTGCTGTGCCTGATAGGGTCCATAATTAATTATCCAGCTTTAATTATAAATATCTAGTACAGTCAACAAAACAGATAGGTATCTAGGGTAGTTATAGTTTAAGTTTTCTTAGAAACCGATGGATATCTTCGATTGAAGCTTAACTTCTGTTTTTTATCTTCCTTTTTGTTTATATTCGTCATACATCTTTAAAGAGGTTAGAGAAATCTGAATATAAACAACTTTCATTAACTTTATTTAATACTTTGAAATATGAAAGAATAAAAACAACTGTCCCCTACAAAAATGCACTACAACATAATCAAAATGTATGAAATAGCAGGTTTTTTTTTCATATTTCAGAGTAGGTCCCGTATTAACAGGTGTACATATCCATGATTACTCTCACCATCTTAAAGATGTATGACGAATTAAAATTCAGCTGATTCAGCCTCTATAATTTTATTATTAAGTATTTATGGAGTATAACAACTGTTTATTAGGTTGCGCTTGCGTCTATGCCAAAAGGGGTTTGATTTCTACTTAATTGTCTATTAAAAACCCTTATTAGTTCGTAGACAGATTAAATACGCCGACAAAGATTTTAAATAACGATTTTTCGATATGTAGAGGGAGGACGGACATGAGGGATGCGAATAAAAAAAGAAAACACCCCTGTTTTACATGTAGGGGAGGTACCTGATTTTTTATTATTATTTTTGAATGCGAATTAATTTCAATATATCGTAGGCGGTACACGTGATTATAGACATGCGAAAAATCGACCTTATTGTACTAATAATCACCGAGCAGAAAGATAGTCTTTCTGCTCGGCGAAAGCTATGTCCACACCAGCCAGTGCGCTTTCATGTTCATCTTAACTTTTCGTCTGACGCATGCGTTTTAGCGCATGTAATAGGATATGCGCTAAAACTAGTTCAAAATAGCGTACGGTAGGCGCACAAGTGTGGACAATAAGCTTATACAGCTTATTGTCCACACCTGTGCGCCTACCGTCGTAAGGCAATCAATATTGCATGCGCTTGATGCGAGATAAATTGAAAGTTGAAAACGCAAGACGAACGTGAAAGCGCACTTGTGTGGACATAGATAGGCAGACAGACAAATAAACGTGCCTTATGAAGATATGTCTATACCTAATAACAAACTAATACATAATCATAGATAAGCCGTTTGTAAAATAGGTATTCCACGTGTTTGGGATTAAAAACAAAACGCCTATAACTAAAGCGCTTAATTGAGTCCTCGCCACTGTCCACCATTAACCACTATGAAGTCACATGTCTTAAGAACTGTCCAGTGCACATTTCACCTCTTGTTTATCACGCTGCAAACGCCGCTCCCACCTCTCCCGATCCCCGTTCACCCCGCAGGCGAGGACTCAACTAAGCCGTTTAGCTATAACTTTGTACGTGTAAATAAAGCCTAGGTTTAGTCTAAGCAGGCGCAAGTCACTTTAAATTCTATACGCCTCCATGTTCATCCCAGCAACGCCCTCCACTGATACCCGTTCAAATCCCCTGCAGGGCGCGCTTGCTTGTTTTGTTCCGTTTAAGCCGGCTTGGCAACATCTGCGCTCGCCGTTGACCGAGCAGGAAAAACCATCTGAATTGATAAAAAAAAAGAGTCAGCTTCTAAGTAGTCAATATTGGTACGATATATCTGACTAGGTATAAAGTCACAGCAAATAAACACGTACAAAGTCGCAGAGAGCAACTAGTATATGTATAAACATATACCTACTAGTTGCTCCCTGCGACTTTGTACGTGTTTTTTTTTACCCGTGTTATGTTACGTTTTTGGTTAATGCTCGGCTCCCGTGGGCCGTAGCGTGATGTTATATAGCCTATACTATTCCTCATGAATCTGGCTATTATAAACAAAAATATGTTTCCTATCAGCAGACTGGTAGTTTCAGAGATAAGGGCGTTTAAATAACCAAAAACTCTCTTTAGTTTTATTAAATTAGTATAGATTAGGGTATTAGGTTGTGTTGACTTCCACCCGGACGAAGTTGCAGGCAAAAGCTAGTATCATATAAATAATCACGAAAACTAAAATAGTACCTACTTAGGTACCGTAGTTTAGTTGTACATTCAGTACCTTAAATTACCTGACCCGTCTCCTCTATATCTTCGTTCTAAAAAGAGGTCAAGTAATGCTGGGCACTGACAGTACTAACCCCAACGCTCCTGATGAAGCTCTCGATTCCACTTTAAATTGCAAAATTCAGTTTTTTTTTTAAATTTCGTATGACTAGCACACAAATTAACGTGAATGTAAACTTTTTAGGTACCAGAAAAAAAATTCAACATTACACAAAAGTTGAATGAGACAGTAGAGAGGCCGTTCATATGTTTTGTGTGCAAAAAGACGTTCAAGAAGAAGGAGCATCTGAAAATACATAGCTGGACGCATATGGAGAAGGACAAAATTTGCAACTTGTGCGGGAAAGGTAAGCTCTAAACATTCTAGATAATTATTTATATCTTAGGTATAAGCAGAGCCGTCTTTAGGGTGGCGACCCGGGCGGCTGCTAAGTAGGTACTCGCCCGGGGCGCCTAAATAGTTAAAGCCGGCCCTGGATATAGGATAAGATTCATGCGTGATTATAAAGTTGTACTTATTTAATTATTTTAGGATTTTATATAACGAGTTTTAAAAGCCACATTAGAAGTCGAAATTACATCGTTATTTCTATTGTTGCGATCATTATTTGGATCATACCTGGCAACCCTATGGTTATTTATGGTTGAAGGTCAAAATTACAACTTTTTTATACCAAAACTACTAAAACAAGATTTAAACGTTTTAACCATCCTTATAAACACACGCACAAAATTTTGCATTCGGTACATTGTACGGTACCATATACCTACAGTGATTTTTCACATAAAAAAAGAAAAAACCATACATACTCGTCGAATTGAGAACCTCCTCCTTTTTGAAGTCGTTTGATAAATAAATATCGTTTCCCAGTAATATTTTTTGTTCAATCTTACTTGTTTGATGGGCAGTATACGTACCTATATAACAGTTAACGGCTGTTGTGATGTGTATTTTTACACCCCCTATTCGTAGGTATATGCGGCAATGACAACGGCTAATATTACTAAACAGTTCTCCCCCTTCGTAGAATACATGCAGGCGTGCTATTACGTACCAACCTATGATACATGTAGGTATATATAGAGTTCATTTCCCTTCAAAGGTAGGCGCGACTCAGGAGCAAAGCTCCAACTGTCATCAACAACATATAAATAAGTACCTTATCGGCTACCCGTCCTTCAATTACGTCCCTTCTTCGGAAGGAGGGGGTCGAATACATCCGATGTAAGGATAACATAGTAGCCACCTACCAGGATAATAATACCGTAGTGCGGCAACCCGTTTGTCCAACGTGGCGATTACGACTATTTTCCCAGAATTATGGGGATGGCTTAGCACTAGTGGCCGGAGCGGGCACGCCACGATAATGGATGGAAAAGGATTTTAATAATAGGGGTTCTTGGGACATCCCCATGTGGTGACTATCACTACAAGCTTTGCTTCCTGTTTGACTGTAAAATGTACTATTTTCCTGAAGTTATATTTAGAACAATGTAATACAAAACATTTATACAAAATATAGGAACAAGTTTCCTAAAGCTTATTTTGACATTATTTTATTTACCATCTCTGATACACGCAACATGATTATTTGATGAACAGATTTCTACGAGAGTCTGTTGAAGCCCCAAGGTTTAGCTCAACCCTCCCCTGTCGCTCTGCCAACCCTCCTAACGTTAGTTCTGCACGTGTAAAGGTTTAAGAATATTTTCATGATATAATCGAAAAGGGGAGAGTTACTATTCTTACCTACGGGGTTGTCTGGAAAAAAAGGACAGACGTCGAGGACAAAACTATTTATAGATTTATCGAATTTCAAAACCTATCCCTGTATATTGGTAGTAGGTACCTACTTATCTACCAACGCAGACTTAGGATATTTATTTAAATTAAGCTTACCTACCTACATGTTTTTGCTCTTGATTGTACGTTATTTTATCAAGGATCGAAGGCTTGTGTGTCATTTGAGCGAGACGAAGTACATACACAGCAGTTTATTATTTATAAAATATTTCAACGCTTGCCTAAAGTGCCAAAGCCAAGGTCGTAGCTAGGGGGTGTGGTTAACACCCCCCCCCCCTCAAATCGTTGGCAAGCCGAAAACAGGTATCAAGTTTCAGAATATTCCATTAAAGTAATAACGTTCATACTAGAAAATGATTCTCTATACAATTTGCTAGATGACGATTCGACTATAATTTCTAAAAACGTGTCTAAGTATTGATTTCCAGTGTAATAATTAAAGTTAGCAAGAACGATTCTGCAGTAAGCTTCTCGACAAGCCATACTCATTTCATTCTATTTATAAACAAGGGGTAGAAGGCTTGCGCCCCTCCATTTAAAATCCCGCGTTAACTTTATAAAATACTTTTTTTATGACGAACAGCGTCCTCGATGACTCAGCGGGGACCGTTCAATCCAAGAAGTTTTTACTCTTAGCGCAGGTAGGTAGGTACGTCTGACTCAGATGGTAGCCATAAACGAAAAAAAAAAGAACTTTCATACTAATAATAGTGTTTTAGAGGAAAACATGCTTTATTCTGAACAGTATTCGGTTCTGATTTGAATAGGGTTCAAAATATCCATCACCTAAATTGGTAGGGGGTGTTTACACGTGTATATTTCATATTTATCCTCATTCTTATGATCTTAGCAAAGTTCAAATTAATGTTGTTCATTGTCATTCAAAAGAATCATGGAACCTACTAGAAAAGTTGTATATACTTGTTCTATTACACACGAAAAAGGCCATATTATAAGCATTATAATTTTTCTACTTGCCTACAACATTTTATAAAAGCCATTCCCACACGCACCCCGCTCAAAGGAATACGGGTAGAATTTTTTTCGTCTCCTATTTTGAATCTTTAGGGAGCAGCCCCTCCATTTTTTGCAATATCTTTTTATTTTTGGGCGAGCTAAAAAGGGTGCCCCTCCTCTTTGTATTGGTTTTTATTGGTCTTGGGTATGACTGAATAAAATGTGCAAAGGGTTTCACGACTCCAAAAAAGATGAGCTTTACTTTCTGAACATAAATAATGAAAAAGGAATTCTAAAACAAGCTCCTTTGAAGTATTTTTTGAATACTAAGTATTAATTCTAAGTAATCCCTTTGTTTTTTCATCTATAAGCTACTTTCGTGAGCTTTTTTTGTCTGCTATTATAAGCCTGGTCTTAACACATCTGAATACGTAAAGTAATAAAAAAGTTCGAACTCTAAAGAGTTTAAAGTTAGCTGTATCATAACTTCAGAATCGATAATACAAAGTGCTCTTACAGACTTCATAATTCTAATATCAGATGTTTGACCTTCAATAATGAACTAATTTGTATGTTCGGCGCTGCTGAAGATATTCTAAATACCACGGCGAAATCCAACCAAAACTGTTATATTTTCAATAAGCATACCAAAACATTCCCAAGCTCCCAACGGCTTACTTTATATTATACTTGTTACAAACTTAACGTACTTTTAACCCACTGCGGAGAACGCAACAACGAAAGGGGGACACTATAATTTAGTCGTCTGCATGATCGGGGGTAGGGATGGCCCCTCGCTCCTAAACGAATTGACAGGTTACGAAAAATGTAAAGCTGATCGATTGAATTTTAAATCGGGTTTTTTATTTCTTCTTTCCGATTCATGTGTGTTGAGATAAAATTAGCCTAATCGAATAGTAAAAAATATTTGTTGTTTGCCAAACTGGTATTTATTTATTTATATTTAAACTTTATGCATATGTAAAAAATACATTGTACAAAGGCGGACTTAATGCCTTGGGCATTTTCTACCAGTCTACCATAGGGTGATGCAGAGACAAAACGTAGTAGGTGCACAATATTTAACTGTTACTTTAAACCAGTCATCTTGAGAAACTCGTGTAACTTTTCATAAGGGTGTAAGGATGTAAATACCCCCCAATTTCGTCCTAAAAGGCACGAGTAATTTCTACAAGGTCGAAAGGACGTGAATATCCCCCAGTTTGAACCCAAGAGGCACGTGTAACTTGTACAAGGTCGTAAGGACGTGAATACCCCCCCATTTCGATGTTATAGTAGATATAATATTATGTAGCTTAGCGTGGGATTGTCGATAAAGGTCGAGTCGTCGTGACCTCTATCCCCCAGCCGGCCTACCCTTGTCTAAGAGCTTTAGGCTTCAATTTTATTAATAGCCCTACGGACTACCAGACCCCGCCCAGTCATACAGATATGAACAGTGTACATTTTAAAACAGTAATTTTCATTCCAGAAATACTTTTTTCTCTCTTAGTGTATCTAGAGCAAAGAAAAATAATATAAAAAATTCACCATGTTTAACAGAAAAATCGGGAGGATTTTTTGTTGTTTTACGCAATGACCTTTTAAATTTTACTCGAAACAAAAATAAAGTTACTCCTACGGTATAATTCTGCACGTTGCGCGTTGGTAGGGTCGCCCTTCTTTGTTCTTTCCCTCCATTTCGACGTGCTCGCCCCTCCCTTGGAATTAATAAAATTCTTAAATTATTGTAAGTTATATTGAAAAGTATAAGTCAGCGGTCTGTTGCCCATATGGTGTTTGTCACTGCAAAATCCTTAGATCACTGCAATATGAAAGCTTTATTATGCAACAAAGTATTGCAGCATATGCTTGCTTTCTATCCTTGCGCAGTGAACGGGCTGGCCTTGCCCTCTCGTCCGTAGGCCCGTAGGGTCGGTTGGTCCTGAACCGGTTGTGTGCCCGTTACATGTGATGGCAGCTGACGTCACAAGGGTACATCCCCTCCCGACGCGGGGTTGATGGCATGGAGTAAAGGATTATCTTGTATAAAGGCAGTTGGTTGTCATGTTTAAAATGATTTTTATTTTAGATACTTCGTCTTCACTTTCATATAATCATTGAATAAATGTATCTATATAAAATATTGTTTTTAATAGAAAGTTTGGAGTTTCTTGTCCATTCTTCTCTATACGAAACTACCTTTTGGAAGGAGCAACAGTGTCATCATCATCTGCCTGCCTGAGTGTCTTTCACAAGTGTAATTGTATAAAATGACTTTATTTAATATTGTAGGTATCAGTACTACTTTTTAATTGATTCCATAACGAGACATGAAAAAATTAGTGGTTTATTGTAGACTAGCTTTTGCCCGCGGCTTCGCTCGCGATTATATCAAGTACCTATCATAGTTTACTCCTACGTTTCTACTAAGTTTTTCCATACAAACTTTGGACTCCCGTTTCATCCCCTTTGGGGGTGAATTTTGAAAAGTCCTTCTTTAAAACAGTACAAATAACTTATTGAAAGCTTAATAAAAGTTCGTATAAATTCGTTATCATCGGCTTTCATTTGAAAGTGAAAATATTGCTTTTTTCGCCTTACCATGTTTGAACTTCAATTGTTCCGAATACTGACCTGTAAAATACTAGTTATTTGTACTGTTTTAAAGAGCTGAGGGTCCGTGGAAGTTTTTGAAATAACTTTGAGGTAATTTGGGTCCTTATTGTGATTTTTCTTTGAGAGCCGAAAATCTGCAATGAAATTTACGAAACAACATTTTAAATTTTAAATTTCAATGAAAATATTGCTTTTTAGCCTTGGAACTAATTTTTTTTAAATTCGGGTGACATTAAGACAGACAGTTGTTTGTATCGATCGAAGACCATACTTTCAGGATTAATTATCAATAAAAATATTTCCAAAAAATGCGATGCAAAAAGTGAAAATCTACAAAATATGATGTAAAGAAAAATATCCCAAAAAAATATTAAAATGTCGTCTAGCTCCTAAACCGCAAAAAATCGTATAACATACATGGGGGTGGTTTGGATAGCCCAAGAAGAAAGGAGTCCAAAATTTTCGTTTGGACGTCCTTAGCTGGGCCACCCTGTATACTATACTGAACGAATAATAATTTATTCGTTCCATTAGGTACTGATAGGTTCAAACTATTACATTTACATCCTTCATCATCCCTTGTTTTATCCCCATGGGGGTTGAATTTATCAAAATCCTATTTAAGCGGACGTCTTCATCATAGTAGCTCCAATCTTTGAAATTTCAGTTCAATCAGTCGAAAATCTAAGAAGATTATACAAACTTTCATCCCATATTTTATCCCCTTAGGGGTGGAATTTATCAAAATCCTTTCTTAGCGGATGCCTACTTCATAGTAGCGTAATGCATGCAAAGTCTCAGCCCGATCCGTCCAGTGGTTTGGGCTGTGTGTTGATAGTTCACTATGTCAGTCCTTTGAGTTATATATATTTAGATAACATTATAATATAACAAGTAGGCAAGTGTGGAAGGGGCCTCATTTTTTTTCACACGGATAGCGTTGTCATGACAACCTCCCTTTTTATGGCAGGGATGGATGAACAGATTGTTAAATATTTGTATCAAACACTTTTTCATAAACCGCCCTCATCCATTGGCCTGAGGTAAAAGTGCGCCATCGGCTTAAGCTTTGCGCATCGGTAAATGGCTTTGTCAGGTATCAGTGAAGAAACCCTGGACTCAATAAACTAGCTATCAGCAAGAAAAAATCTATATAATACTTCCAGACAAGTACCTCTCACTAACAAAAAATATAAAAAAAAAAATTTACCTCTTTATAATATTGTCAAATCAAAGTCAAAACATTTATTTCAATTAGACCATTTATTTACAGGCACTTTTGAATAGTCAAGGAGTCAGTCAGTTAGTCCGAAAGATGAAGCTAGTTGCTCGTTCCAAAACGGAGGTAGGCCTCTATGGAGAAGAACGAGCAAGAAACTCCACGGCACTCTTTTAAATTACGTTTTTACAAAAATTTAAATCTCCAATCCGCCTAAAGCAAGTGTGGTGATCCTTGCTTATGTCTTCTCTAGGTATATGAAAAGTGGCTTTTGCCCTGCATTGGGTCAATAATAGGCTAGTTTATCAAATGTTTAACCTGTCAAGCCCCGGCTGAACGTAAGTAAGTCAAAACAACAGAAAAAATTAAAATGTGTCTCATAATGTGGGACTTGAGTAATTAAGGGTTTATGGTAAGGATGACAAAGATGTATAGATGAAAGTAACGAGTAACAATTTTTGTAGTGTGTTACTTCACAAAAACCAGTGAATCATTTACAACGTGGTGCCTGCGTAGCAACAAAAACAAAAATGAATAATGTGATTCAGTACCTACATACTTTTAATTTTACAAAGTTTTGCAGCTCTGCGTCCTATATTACGTAGGGGAAGGGGGGCGGGGTTGTTCTCTCCGTTCGCCCCCACAATTTACAGGCTGAGATGTTGAACCCCATGGGGCTGCGTTGTAGGCAGTGATAGCAATATCAGTACATGTCCTCAGTCGGTGACCCACTCCTTCCGCACTCGCCCTGTACACTGCGCATTATGATAAAGTGTATTTTTTTATTGCTCACTTACTAGTTACTACTTTGTTTTTAAATGAACGCTAGGCGTCATAGCAGAAATAGAACAGATTTTTCAAAAATGCCTTTTAACGTCTTTTATTTATGTTCCCAACCATTATTAAGGGAACTATTAGGTGCCCTTTGAAAAATTATAAAATAAAGTATTATAAAACACATATTTTATTTATAAAAAACCAGATTAACCGAGGAAGGAAAAATAAACATTATGAAACCTAACTTACAAAAATATTTAATCAAATGATACCTACCTACCTACATTATCAAAATTATATTTTAAAATGACATATCAAATGGTCGACGGTATGGTCGGATGGTGACGTATCATACTTTATATGGTCTAGTGGTCGCAAGCGCGACTGCTGTGCATGAGGTCTTGGGTTCGATACCCAGGTCGGGCAGTGTTATTGGGTTTTCCATCTGGAATTTCTCAGTAGCAGCCTCGGAGTCTGGATTTGTGCCCGGTTGATGACAATATTATCGCCCCCTATTACATAGGACTAAAAACATAACTGGCTAAATGTGGGTGTTCTAATGGGTACACCTCTGCCTAACCCTTCGGGGATTACAGGCGTGATGTTATGTATATCATCTTCATTTACCAATACTTTTATACCACTTTTAGATAGCGCAACTAGTGAGCCTCGAGGCAAATTCTTTTCAACGTCAACATTACAGAGAGACCAGTGTGGTTTCTAAAATGAAACGGTAGTTCTCAACTTCTCAAAGTAGTTAAATGGCTAATTGGCTATCCTACCTATTTCAATTGAACTAAGAATTTAGTCACAATTGAAATAGGCATTCATTGGATAGCCATTTGTATTTTTTTTTTTTATATTTATGCAGTAAATGCATACTCTAATATGTACAGTCTGTTGTCAACATTACCTGACCCACTTTGATCTTTAACACTTAACGGATCATCTAATGTTGACAATAGACTGTACTAAGAAACATTAAAAAAATTACTTTGATTCTAATTCTAGTAATTTTCCATTCGAGTATTCAATTCTGGCGAATATAACAAATGGCTCCAACAGGATATCGAAGTCTTCCACTTGTTCAATTGTATTGATTGTAAATGCACATAAGGGGAGAGCCAATTGCCTCTCAATTCACCGAGAACCAAGGACACGTCGTAAAATCTTAAAACGATATGTCTTAACTCAATTTAAATTAATTATTTTTTTCTGAAACCTACATTATGCGAAGTGTAAAAAGACAAATCAAACTGAGCAACTTTTGCAAAACTTATTTCTGGAAAACAAGTCTCTTTTTGGTGTGAAATGTCACTATTTATGATAACATCGTAATCCACGCAGATTATTGTGTTTATTAGTGCATCACCAGTACAGGGGACATAGGAGTATCTAGGTTTAGATAAAACATTGAAAAAAAAACTTAATTTTTTTTGTGAAAAGTTGGACCTTTGAGCGAGATTGATACTTTGACCTTGAATATCTCCAGAACCAGTGGATTCTCATGTATGATGTAGTAGAAAATAATGATCGTAATAATGGGTAGAATATGTACACATTACATACATAACATCACGCCTGTAATCCCCGAAGGGTTAGGCAGAGGTGTGCCCATTAGTACACCCACATTTCGCCAGTTTTGTTTTGTTTGTGTTTTGTTTTGGGTAGAATATGTGGTTTTCGGAAATGTGATTAATCTCTTTACCCCCGATATATGCCAGCCTATTATTGTCCCACTGCAGGGCAAAGGCCTCTTCACATACAGAAAGGGCACGAGTATTGATCGACACGCTTGCTCAAGGCGGATTAGTAATTTCAGACTTAAGGTAGATAACTAACTTCTGCGCGCAACTTCGTCCGCATCAAAGTTGATTTTTCCATACAAACTTTGGATCCCCGTTTCATCCCCTCAGGGGGTGAGTTTAAAAAAATCCTTTCTTATCGGATGACTACGTCATACAAAGAACACGCCTTCCAAGTTTCAGGTCTTAACGATCAGCGGTTTAGGATGTGCCAACGCACATCCTAAACCGCTGATCGTCAGTCAGTCAGTCCGTCAGTCAGTCATTCATTCAGGACATTTTTATGTATAGAAGATTATTTGAGGTCCTCACGATGTTTTCCTTTACCTTTGTCTGTGATGTCCATGATAAACTCAGAAAGAGAATTGAAAAATTCACATTGGCCACAAATTCACTGTGCCACCGTTTTGGGCAAGTCATTGAGAGATTGTTTCTAGTCGGTATGAAGGCGTGTTTTGGGGTTAATAGTGCCACAAATTACATAATTGCTAATTATTATAGGCGTAACAGGGGTTGTCAAGGGTGGGGCAGGCTTCACATGACCTTGAAACCCTCCTACACAAAGTACGTGGTACCTATTCGGTTTGTAGATACTTCGTTTTTCGCAATAACCATAGAGTCAGAAAGGTCTTTATTACCGGCCAGTTCAAATAGCCGGCCTATGTGCTTCTAACATAGGGATCTTGGATAAAACTTTATTTTTAGATAAGATTTTCGTCGCAACACCTCGATTCTTGTCAATTTATCTGAAAAGAGGTTTCGGTACTAAACTGTTAGAAGATTTGTTAGTATAAACCTAGCTGGCATTGTAGCAGATTAGGTGTAATCTTATCTGACTAGCTTTTGCCCGCGATTTCCTTCCACGTGAAATTTCCCACGGATCCCTATTTTCTAAATAATAAAATAAAGCTTAAAGCGCACTCAGGCATACGGTAGCTTCCTCTTATATAAATATTTTTAGATATTATTTTGCAATCGAATTTTCAGAATCTAGCAATAAAAACTGGAATTCATGTTGATCACACACTGGCTGGTTAATATTTAACATAACAGAATTTTCAAAATACGAACCTTTATTTCGGACAAGTAACAAATTCTGCGACCCACATAAGACAAAATGTCGCCTAGAAAGTACATACACAGGAATATGGCTATTACTAAAGTGGTCTTTAAATCAACGGCGCGTGACGGCTGCACCTAGACTGCGTTAGGTAATTTGCAGATGTGCCTATCATGCGTCAAGACGGCTCGCTGCTTTATTGTTGTGATTTTACATGTAGGATAGATTCCTATAGTTGTTTCTCTTCTATCTTAGACTTACTATAGGATTTCTTATGAGGTAATAGACGAAAGAATAGAACGTTTACGCCCCATAGTATGCCGTATAAACTTTTAGGTCTAAAGTCTTGGAAATTAAATTAATGATTTTAATTTTATTTGTTAGTAAAATCTAATGATTAGAGAATAATTTAGAATGAAAGTTTAAAAAACATTTTGAAAACTATGGAAAACTTAAAATCAATCTTACATGAGGTACAAAATTCCTTTTCTAAAATACGTGTTTGCAATAATTTTAATCAAAATTGGTTCATAAATTTCAAAGATTATGCACTTGAAACTTTGACCAAGATAGTGTGCGTCGTAAACGCCCATAAGATAATACGTTCTTGTTACAGTTGTCCCAATAAATAAATAAATAAATTTCAACTAGTGTCACTGCTATTGTGTTGCCCTTCCGCCGACACACCCTAGAGCACTCCCATACTGGAAATCTCGCCCATATTCGTATCACCAAGCGTGTGTTTATCAAGTGGTAGGTTCATAAGTGAGTATGTAAATATCAGTGTCCTAGATCTCGTACATACTCGTGACATACCTACTGTTCGCAATGCATGAGCTGAAGTTACATAATTGTGGTAAAATTGTAGGTACTTAGATTATATGCAAAACGCACTGGGTACTCGCGACCAGGGTCGTCTTCAACCTATTGTAGGCCCTAGGCACAAAAGGATGTGTTTAAAGTATTTGATAATTGATAAATTGAATATATTTCAATGTTTAATTGTATTAAATCAATAAAAGAAACATAATACAAAAGTTTCCTATGCTTGGGTCTAGAAAATTATCGTAAATCTCACTGCAATCTATTTAGTCATTATAAGGAGTACAATAATGCTATTTTTTTTCTTGGGCATTCCGTTCCGTGGTCCCCGACATTTTTGGGGCCTCGGACTCTTGCCCAGAGTGCCCACTGGAAAAGAGAGGTCTGCTGACTACTAAGGGCGAGATTCACGGTTCGCCCTTAAACTTTGCTAAGTTAGCGATTCACATACTATTATGAACACTAATTTAAATTTCATGAAACCAAAATTACAAAGGCGGACTTAATGCCTAAGGCATTCTCTACCAGTCCACCTATGATGAACTTTAATCAATAATTCACTATTCATCTTTATAACACTAGGAATTCCTCAGTAACAGTCAGGAGTTTAGAAGTTGGGTTGTGTGACCTCTGTGCCTCGGAAAGCATATAAAACGGTTGGTCCTGCGCCAGATCACTGAGTAACACTATTGTAGCAAGAACAAGATTCATATTTGCATGAAACGCTAAACAAAGAATAAGAATAATAACATTTCCAAAACAAGCCAAAGTCACTGTTCATTAACTACAGTTGATCTGAATCGAAGTGCTAAAATTTGTGGAACAATAAAAGAAAGGGGTGCTCACACTTAACATTATTTAATTCATAAAATTATCTAGATACATGTAACTTATAACAACAACAAAACAGATATAGATTTTATATAAGCTAATAATTATAATAACCACCTGACCCAGCGAACTTCGTACCGCCATGTATATATTTTTTTTAATTTTGTTTCATTCAAACCTTCTTCTTACAATAACAAACAAAACAAAAAAAAAAGAATTAGTAAAATTGGCCCAGCTGTTCACGGAAATAGGGATTCATTTTTATACATATAAGTAGATAGTTCTTTGGAAATACTCGTTTAAGTATACTTCATACTTATCAGTCAAAAACCAACGCGTCAGGTTTTGCGCGTCTCATAATTTCGCTGAAAGAGACGCTGCTAAGAAACACCACACACGAATCTATACCAGCCGGGTACGTAAACAATAACTTGTCCCCATACTTTTCAAGAAGCAGACTTCTCACAGTCTCCACATCTATAACTGCATCTTTTACTTCGGTTAGTTCCGCCATTCGTTTCGCCAAGGATGACAATTCGAAGGAAGATGTTGAGAGTTTATCATCAATCTCATCAAGCAGTTTGTTAAAACCTTTTAACATATCTTCGCGTGGTATCTCCGTAGGCAATTTTTTCGGTTTACATTTGGGCTGATCAACATATTTGAAGAAGCACGCTTTGTGGTAGTGCATACCTTTGTCGATCATATCTTCGGGTTTGTAATACCTACGAAGTTTTATAAATACGCCGTCATGTCTCCTATGCGCTGTATCGTATATAAGTTTGGCCGCTGACAGTCTAGATGGTCTAGACCTAAGGGTTTGAGCGTCGCTCTGTACCATGTCTAGGATTTTGTCACAAATCAAACATTTAATTATTTCTGCTGCAGGTTTTGTAGGTTCTGGAGGTACAGGTACAGGTATTCTTTGAAAATTAGGAGGTACAGGTATTCTTTGAGGATTCAAAGGTACAGGTATTCTTTGAGGATTCAGAGGTACAGGTATTCTTTGAGGATTCACAGGATCTGCCTCTGAATCATTCGAATCATCTTCAATTTTGATGCAGATTTTCTCTTCATCCGAATCATCTTCAATTTTGATGCAGATTTTCTCATCATCCGAATCATCTTCAATTTTGATGCAGACTACCTCTTCTGTTTCTTCTTCTTTAATTTCTTGTTTGATTTCTTGTTTAAGTTCTTGTTGTATTTCTTGCTTAAGCGAAACAGGCATTCTTCTGCGAAAATTGTTGTTATCACTTGAGCAAATATAGGAAGTAGCACATTTAAGATGCCACGAAAAGCACTGTTGATCCAAATGGTCATTGTATAGAAAGTAGAACTTGTTGCGAATAGCATCTTGCCGCAAATCTGCTTCATATCTTATAGCGTGATACGCATCTTCGTCTGGATTCAGCACCAAATTACCTTTTTTATCACAAAACAAACACCCTATGAAATTCGACTCATCGTAACTAAAATTCGAGAATCGCGCCGACATTGTGATTTAAATTAACACGACAATTAAAATGTGTTAAAGATAAAGAATCCTTGACGTTAGGTCGCGCAGGGACTGAAATTGCAACTGCAATATATAGAGTTATATCCTCAATATCTATCTGCTAGAAGCTGCGCGGCGCAGCGATCCCGCGGACGAACAGGTGACAGCGCACCGGGCGGGAGGGAGGGGCGCGCCCATGGCCATAGAATAAATACTAGGAGTCCCACACAGACTTCCAAGTTACAACTATTACGTAGCAATCAAAGGTTATTTTTATACCATTAGGTCTTAGATTGCCTAACAAAAATAGATTAAGACAAAATGTAATGCGTAGGTAGGTAATCCACCAATGACATAGTCAAAGTTATCTCAATTCTTAAAAAAAATAAGATGTTATTTGATTGTTTCTCACAAAATGTGACCCTCTTTAGAAATCATATTCGAAACCTTGTCGGGGGGAGGGTAATCAATCAATACAGTACTTGACAACAAGAAATTGTTAGGGAAACACGCTTTCCGATAGCTTATCTAAGCAAACCTAACACTCACACAAATTGTTATCATTATTATTCCCATTTTTTTAATGAAATTATCACAATAATGAACGCGAGATCCCCGTCAGAGAATTATAGATTTAAAACTCAGTGTGTCATAGTCTAAAATAGTTTTACCCACGTATATGACCTACAATTGTATAACTACTGTAGCGCTACACAAATCAATATCGAGTGCCCAGTTTACAATAACGTAGCTAACACATATGCACGCGTAGCAACCGGCCAGTCGACCTTTTTAGACCCTCCCCTATTTTAGGGGCGATCCCCCATGGGTCTTACGAGGGGGCACGGATAGGGTGGTTCAAGGGACGCTAGATTATGGACGGTTTTAGAGATCTAATTTATTTTGGGGAGGGGCGTTTGGGGGGAGCAGACGGGATTATTTTTAGGGTCGACTCCGACCCCTACAAATGATGAAGCTGGCAACGTAGTGTCTCTTGGCGAGAATAATATTGGTTCGTACATTTTGCGACAATGATTTTTGTGACTTAAATCGCAACAAGTTGGTTTATTAAAGAAATCACGATGCGTTAACGAGACGAGTCTTCTAATTTATTCCTCTTTGGTTGGTGTTTCGCAGAATCCAATTAGCGCGGTACCTACTGACATAGTTTTATCCTTTTCTAGTAATAATAGCGATCGTATTGATTTTCCACCACCATAATAATGTTTACGC
Source organism: Hoplodrina ambigua (assembly GCA_949774945.1). Taxonomy (NCBI): domain Eukaryota; kingdom Metazoa; phylum Arthropoda; class Insecta; order Lepidoptera; family Noctuidae; genus Hoplodrina; species Hoplodrina ambigua. The sequence goes on along the minus strand of OX458974.1, from coordinate 12,079,289 downwards.
TTCCGACGTTTAATTATCCACTTGATAAGTTACCTTGTATGTAAGTACATGTACTTACTTATCAAATAAAGGTGCATTTAATGATTATTTTTTTGTTGTCGGCTATACCTGGGAACGTTCTGATTACGGAAACTTTGACGGTCAAAGTTCCAACTTTTTCCCACGTTGTTAGCGTTCCGTACCCAAACGGGATTACGTACCCGAACGGTGAAAACGGGATCGTATTACTAATAATCCGCTGTCCGTCCCTCTGTATGTTAGCGAGCTGTATCTTATGAACAGTTATAAGTAGAAAAACTTGAAAATCTGAATCTTCTCTGTGAAAATTTCAAGTTTTTATAACAAAAAGTAATAAAAATAAAATAAATTTTAATTTTGAAATTTATTTTATTTGAAGGTTATTATTTTATAGAGGGTGAACCCAAACAAGAAACTTGTTTTTTTTGTTTGGTGTCAAGGAACGTTGGTAAGGAACCCTTCGTGTCTGACTCTACTCTACTCTATACTTTCGCAAATTGGAAGCAACATTATCACCGAGTGATTTAAGCTTTATTTTCAACCGACTTCAAAAAGGAGGAGGTTCTCAATTCGACGCGTATGTTTTTTTTTTTTTTTTTTTGTGTGTTTGTTCTACGATTACTCCGCCAATTGTGAATCGATTTGGATGATTCTTTTTTTGTTTGAAAGAGTATAGTTCCGAATAGGTCCCATAGGAATATTGTCATGATCTGATGATGAACTTTGGAGATATGGAACGGAACTCCTTATAAAATCACAGCAGAACCGCCGTAACAAGGCAAATTGCTTTGTTTATACGTGTAGTCGATGACTGACAGAAGGAAGTGGGGAGGGGGTACGTCAACCCCCCTCCTACCACTTTCCAAAATTTAATATATCGTGTGAGGTATTGTTTGAAAGGGCTTTATGTAAGGATTTCAAACATTAACACACAAGCACTAAAAAGTGAAAAATAAAAAGCTTTTTTTACAAAAAAATATGACCGCCTTCAAAAACTACAAAATAAAAAAAATAACTTTAGCTTGGAAGTCGGTGGCAATACCTACATAACAAGAAACAAAACCAAAGCCGCCGAGTTCCAAGCTAAAGTTATTTTTTTTATTTTGTAGTTTTTGAAGGCGGTCATATTTTTTTTATTATCAAAAAATTAAGGAACCGTAAGAAAAAATACGCAGACGAAGTCGCGGGGAGAATGTTAGTACACTATAAACTACTGTATTATACTCATGTTTCACAAATATATCTTTTATTTCTAAATTATTTATTTGTTTTATTTTGGGAAAGCTTAAAGAATAATAACACAAGCCTCCAGTTTACAAGCCTCCATAGATAAATACAAAATTATTATTATGAATTCCTCACAGTATTAGGTATTCGTCAAATATTGGTTCAATAAGTTTAATCTTGAACAAAAAATGGCTGTCCTAAAAGCTACCTCACTGTGCTCGGATTAGTACAGAAAAGGTCAATTTATGTTCTAAGTCGTCAGTGTTACGATTGCTTTTCTTTTGTTCCCAGCTTATCATCTACAAGATCAGCTGCTAACTCACATGAACGAGCATTTGCCATACAACATGTTCAACGGGGACGACGATTATAAGCTGGAGGGGCAGTTAGATAGCGACGCGTATGTAAGTACTACACCAGTCTAGAAGTAAGCATAGAAGCAATATAATTATGAACATACCATAACATCACGCTTGTATTCCCCGAAGGGTTAGACAGAGTTGTATCCATTAATAAGTACACCCACATTTCGCCAGTTATGTTTAAGTCCCATGTAATAGGGTGCGAGCCTATTGCCAATAACCGGGCACAAATCCAGACTCCGAGGCTGCTACTGAGAAATTCTTGAGAGTGGAAAAGCCAATTATCAGTTTGCCCGACCTGGGAATCGAACCCAAGTCCTCATGCTCAGCAGACGCGCTTTGCGACCACTACACCAATGAGGCAGTCATTATTTGAAGTTTATACAAGATGCTGATTTGCAGCCATTACGACAAAATAACGAATAGGACTTAAATTTTGGAGACTCCTACATCTGTCACCTCCGTCAGAATATTTCAAAGTATCGATGTTGTAGCAGCGATATGCGCCTCATTATATTATTTATTATCCGTAAGCGAGCGGCATCGCTGATGCGCAGGGTGAGGGACAGTTCCTCTATGGAGGCATTGGATACATATCCATATGAAATAGTTCCTTCCTTTTTGTATAATGTACTAACATAGATTCGTAAGCTCTTTTGTATTTACTAACACTATATGGACACAGTCTGAAATAAAAACATTGAATTGAATTAAAATTTAAAATAAAAGGGAATTCATATTTCTAGGAGCATTCGTTACATCGTAGAATTTATATTTTTGTTTACTATTATGTATATTTTAATTTACCTTTTAGCAGGCAAGAGCCACAAGATATAAGCCCAATATACCTACGTATAATCGGTCATATCCCATCGAAAAAATAAAAATATAACTAAAAATGTTTTAAACATACATAAGGATTGAATTTGTACACGTAATACTTACGTATCTATGTTTGGGCTTTACATATAGCTAAAAAATAATCACCGTAAATCATTCAAAAATAAAAACTACGAAGCACCTAAATAAGTACCTGATTCTATATAAATTTACAAAACATTCACGGACCGCTGGCCTAATGCATCGCTTTTTTCAGTAAAAATTGAGACCAATCAATGTGACGACAATTTCTATTCCAGTCATCAGACAACAGTCTCTTAATAGCGCGTTCAGTCCGCCAACACAACGAGAGCCGTCCTCACGAGTGTGACATCTGCCACCGACGGTTCAAGAGGAAACAGCATCTCAAGGTTCATCTCCACGTGCACGAAAAGCCCGTGTTCAAGGTGTGGTGCTCCCTCTGCGGTGAAGGTACGTGCAAAAGTCAGCTGTAATTAGAGGCAACTGAGTTGGAAATTGATCATCATGTTACTGCATCATTCCATGTTACTTGAGGTTGGCGAAACACGTTTTCTTCTTCCATTCCGTCCTGTCAGCCTTCATGCTATCACTGACTCCCTTTTCTTTCATATCATTCTTCACAAAATCCATCCATCTTTTCTTTGGCCTTCCTCTCCAGCGATCCACATTCATATTCATAACTATCTTGGTCACATGCGTTTCATCCCTCCTCTTCACATGCCCGTAAAGGTGTGTCCAAACATTGAGCAGCAAGAGCGCGGCAGCAACACGCGGCATTTGTAGGACACATTTCTGCCGCGCTCTAGTTTGGACAAAGCCAACGAATGTTTGCGCGGCAGTACTGCGCGGCACAACCAAGATATGCCGCGCGCTTCAGTTGGCATCAGAACTAAAATGAAAGCGGTCGCATGTGTCGTAGCTCTGCTTATTATTAAAAAATTGCGTAAAAGAGCTAAGAAGAAACATATTTTAACGAGGAAATGCTGGATGAAACCACTTTTTCAACGGAGGTTACAGAATATTGAGTCAATCAATTATGAAATTAATTACCGGACACCACAGTTTTTAAGACTAACCTTGGAAGAGTTTGAAATTCACATAGCCTGGTTGAGTCACATATTAAAAAAGAAGAAGAATTCCCTCTTGTGATTGCCGACTAAGTCTATCGCATTCAGTGCAATGCAAATGGCGTACCTACATGGCATGTTATTTTGACGTGTAAAGTATGACTATACTCCATCTATACTTTTTGAATATCATTGTTATGAGTATAGTAAGTAGGTCTAGATTTACAGCAATATTGGTATACATTATATTAATTATTAAAAGATTATAACTAACCCAATCCAGTTGTATTGCTTGGTTTTTCTCTATTCCTTTCTCGTCTATAGGAACTTAAAAGACTTTTCATTTTAGCCTTTAATTCCTTCTTGGGAAGATCAAAATTGTTGGCTATTTCATTCCACAAGTCTTCACGTTTATTTTTATGGTATTCCTTTTGTCGAGGATCCCATAACACTTTAAAAGATCCATACATTTCAATTAAACGAATCGATGTTTCGTTGTCCATGTTTGTGCGCAGAAATACGTCCAAACACAATTACTGCCGAATGTTTACTAAGAATGTTCGCGCGCGGCAGGTAGCCAGAAGCGTTCGCGCGCGGCAGTCGTCTAATCACAGCGCGGCGGGCCGCGCGCGGCAGCCGCGCTCGATTGCCGCTCGATATTTGGACACACCTTTACAAAACTTATTACGTAACACATTTATGTCACTGATGACGGTTCTATTCAGTACACAAGGTGTGTAACAATCAGCTGTAATGATTGGGAACAGAGTCGAAACTTGTGTGACGGTTCAATTTATTCAACAGGTCCCTATGCGGTCCTTTTTAGCTATTTAACGGATAGACACCAGACTGCTACTGCGCAAATCCTGGTGGAAAACCCCAATAAAAACTTATAGAACTAGTTTGTCAAAGAAGTAACTTGAAAAGTAAAGAAAAATGTTTTTAAATTGCAGGTTTCCTCACGAACGAACACTGCGAGGGTCACCAGTGCATGTCGGCGTCGCATGACATCGTGAGCGTGCAGTACGACGAGCTGCCGCCGCCTTCTCCGCAAGTCGTGACGCCGCAAGAGGCCAAGAAGGAAAACAAATATCCACAAGAATATGTGAGTACCTACATGAACATTGATAATAAATTACCTTGAATTCCCTATCAATATTTGAAGCCTTGGCATCATCAATATGAACAAGTTTTATCCCCGAAAAGTTAGGCAGAGGTATACCCATTACTACACCCACATTTCGCCAGTTATGTTAAAGTCCCATGTAATAGGGGGCGAACCTATTGCCATCAACAGAGCACAAATCCAGACTCCGAGGCTGCTACTGAGAAATTTCCGATGCAAAAACTCAATAACATTGCCCGACCTGGGAATCGAACCCAAGATCTCATGCTCAGCAGTCGCGCTTAAACTTGACAACTCCACAAACCTCTCCAAATTATTCTTAAACATTCTTAAACGTTTGACCCAGATGGACGTAGCAGAGCTAGCAGCATTGGACAGCGTACAGTACGTGGAGGTAGAAGAGAGAGAACTGCCCACGCCCCAGCGCGTGTTCGTCTGCAAGTATTGCTCAAAGCCGTTCAAGAGGAAAGACCATTACAAGATACATCTACACATACACACCGGCATCAAGTCCTTCTTCTGCACTGACTGTGGGAAAGGTGAGCAGTGGCAGTTAGAGGAAAGAATGGTTGCTAACATTTACAATTAAAATCAAATCAAATCATTTATTCATTTGCGAATATGGGGGCTTAGACAAAGTAACATCGCTTTGTCGATTGACCACGTGACTTAACGCGGCTTATGTCAATCTCATACATTTTAGTATTTTCTAACTTCGTTATTGTTTTGAAAATGTACAAAAGAAAAGGTCTTAAAATATAACAATAATGTCCTTTAGCCATATCCTACCATTCTTTTTAAGTTGGTAAAAATCATCAAATGACTCCTTCCGCCCTGGGTGAGGTGGAAGGACTGTCAGACTTTTACTGACTAAAAAACCACCCTGTTTCTTCTGTTGTCCTTTACGTTCCGGGACCACGGTATCCTGTTAAGAGGTCCCGCAACCCCGGCAGCCATATCCTACCATAAGGCATGCAAATTTAAATTATTCAGGTTTTTGCCGAAATGAAGTGTTTTCTTTTTGTCGATTAAATTAATGGTGTCAACTGCCCAATTAATAACAATTATAAAGTTTCGAATTCGTAGCTTAGCACCGAGGGTACGTTTTTACTTTTTTGACATAGCAGTCAAAAGGTATAAAGGCATAATTCACCGAGGGATTTTTTTACACCGGCTATAACTAATAAAATAATGGTATTGTTGTACAGGTTTCTACCGCAAGGACCACCTGCAGAAGCACATGCAGGTACACAACAAGGCCAAGCCGAAGAAGGAGATCCCGGACCTGTTCCCCATCAACAAACTGCCGAAGAAGAAGCAAGTCTTGCCAGAGATCACTATACATGTAAGTACATACTTAAAATTATAAAAAACTACATCGCTCATAAGTAAAGCCTTATTTAAACGATGCGAGAAATATCGTGCGATTTGTTGTACATTCTTAAACCGGCTGTCGTGTCATAAGTGACCGATCATCAACCGAAATGTACCGCAACCTGAGCGATTTTTCTCGCACCGCCTAATTCAGCTTTAAGTTTTATTGGTATTACGACCACGAAATCAACGTGGCAACGATGGTTTATTAATTTTAAGTGTGAATTAATAAACTACCCCCCCCCCTGCTGAGCCAGGAAACAAAAAAAAAAATAAAAGACAAAAAATATACATTTGAAACCAATATTGCTAATAACAATTTCCTATCATCATACATCCTCATCATTTATAGAGAAAGAAAGAAAAACTATTTATTCATGAGAAAGTGATGCCCTCTTAAGAAAAATTGTTTACAAAAGCTCAAGTTAAAAAACAAGTATTAAATCTAGAAAAAATAAAAATAATGAATAATGTAATTTTTTTTATATATTGCAACCTTTTATTTTGTTTTTTAGGCACCATCGAACACGAAGCTTCGCGTGCCCCTTCAAATCAAAGTACCCTATCAGATGGTGGTGTCGATGGACAACGGCGAACAGCGCGCCGTCACCATAGACCCGCAGGCATCGCCCGTCGCTTCATAAACAAGATAGATTTGTGATGTTATACCGGCAGAGGTCGTAGATCTTACACTTATTTTGATGTTTTGCGTGTGAAAAAATTAATTCGTTGACAGTAGAGATAAACTACAGTTACTTGACGCGCCCTTCCACAATTCAAAACGTTTGAAAGTGTTTGTAAAATAATTAAAAAGATTCACAACGCATGTGTGCGTACTGAGACGGCTCCCGAAACAAAAACAAATCAGCGATTTGTTGATTGACTAGCGGCGGCGTCTTTAATCACTCATTACTAGTATGGCGCTGCACTGACATACTCTATGAAAATGACAGGTGCGTTGTCTTGCGCGGTCGGCTATTTACGGTTAGTTGACAAACAAATCTGTGCCTGCTACTGAAGACGATTACTCACAGCTACATACAAACTCTTTCATACGGATGTGACTACACACATTGAAATAGTAATATGGAGGAGCGCGACATGTTAAAGTAGTTCATCTCTACACTAGTTAACTGGAACTTATCCGGAGGTGAAAATGGCCATAGATGTCAACATTAATTGAGATCTAAGACCATTTATTGATGTTTTGTACTGTACAGTCGTCAGCACATCAGTTTATACATTTTTGTTGTAAAATCGCTCCTATTACAATTGCATAAGATGCCGCAGTGATTACCTTAACGCGCTGTCATCCGTACATGCCAGCTGTTGCCACTAAAGCATAATATAGTACACTAAATGACATAGAATTACTAAAATGGGTAGGTGACACCATTCATCAATAATTTCAAGACATAACTTCTTTAAAGAAACACTTTATTTTAGCTCTAAAAATCCGAAAAATGTTCAATTAACTGTAAAAATTGATTTTTAATTACTTTCAAATCAATAAATAGTTCGTCAATTGAGTCTGCACAGAAGTGACGTCACAGTCGTCTTTTGCCAAAGTATCGCGTTTTGACAGGTCATAAATAGTACGTCAATTGATTCGTGGTGTCATCTATTCTACACATAATTTACTTGAAACTATTTTAAATATTTTTAGTGTAAGTATTGTGAATCTATCGCTTGTATTTGGATTGTTTGCGCCATACAGAATAAAAAATATTATAAATAAATTAAAAAGCTTTCTTTTGAAACATCTCTTTTTATTGAGATTGAATAGTATTATTTTGTATGAAGCATAGCATTTATTTATTAACTCACTTTATTGTGTTGTTTGAGATAGATATAGAAGAGCGAAAGTAGGTGAAGGATACTGAAGTATGTGCAATCTCATAGACACAATTTTTATTTTAGTTTAATTTTTTCTGGTGCCTCTCTCAGCAACGGGTTACGTTCGTGCTTTATTCATAGTCCACGTTTTTGCAACAATTTTTAATGTTATGACAATTTTTTTAAAGTCAGGACTTCTTTATCTTCTTTTCACGATGATGCCTCACAGACATGCGATTGTGACTGCGTCACCGACATGCTTATTGCGAAGTATTGCGCCAAACTGGCGACAGTTACTCCAAAGTTTTAAGTATGTATTTAATTTTGCTGCCTATACCAGGATGCGTCCCACGCATCGACGCATCGACGACGAGTACTGTCATTCTTGGGACTCTTTTATTGCATTATTTATTTAATGATGGGAAGTCATCAAATGACTCCTTCCGCTCTGGACACAGGGGAAGGGAGTGTCAGAGCGATTTAAACCCATCCGTGTTCTTCCGTGTCGAATACCCTTTGCATTCCAAGGCTGCGGTGATTACTTTGAACAAATTCCGCAACATTGGCAGTTTATTGCACCCTACTGAGATACTTTTATATTAATGTTTATTTATTTTATCGTGTCACCTACTTTCTTATATACATGAGCACTGGGTCCAAATACATAGTATATTGCCATGATCTCGAATTGCATATCTCTTAATTCATCTACGAATTCTTTTAGTATAACATTGAATGTTCTTCGGTAATAAACTTTGATGTATATTATTGTGAATCGAAGGTTGAAATTGTTAGTTTGTAAGAGTGTCACTAACTGTGCCATGTAAACCAAATACTCGGATTCATTGCCAGTTTCAGAATTTTTTCTTATTAAGTTATGAAAATTTATAACAATTGATTTCTGGTACGAAACGAAAAACGTGTCAAAATTAAACTCGTGGCAAGTAATCAGAAGGCTTCTACTAATTAAAAACGTTTAAAATTTAGTCGCAATCTCATCTTGACAACAATCAATGTCAAAAAATGTATGTGAATGACTTTTTGACAAACTGAGACAGATTAGATTGCGATCGTTCTTAGAAGTGAATAGATTTTTTTGTTGTTGAATTTTAGTCCAGAAATCGGCTGTTGATAATTTTCATATTAATTTCTTGTTGTTTTAGCTAATTTGTGCCAAATACTTTAATTTGTGTAAGTAATCAAATGTTTTTTTTTCTTTGTTTAGTTTTTGGTCTTGTATTGAACAAACCATGTTGCTTCAACATTGTAACTGGCAATGCGATCGGAACTAGTTGTAAGCTTATCTTTCTGTAAAGTTCCTCTATTTTGTCTTTTCACAGAAAATAAAGTTGTGATTCTAATCTAAGTTGAATAAATGTGACATGGAAGTACAAAAATAAAGTATTTTGCACTCAAATTCTTTTATTATTCATTAGAAGTTAGAAACAATTTAGATTTTTATATCAGTTGTTCAATAATTATGATCGGCAGGCGCTCCATGTATAATAAAACATGAGGTTTTCAGCTGCATCTGGTTAGACTGGAAGCCCAACTTAGTGTTGGGAAATGGCTAGGCAGATGACGATTTAATATAATCGATTCTGAAGAAAAAAACTATAGTAATTACCCTAGCTGCATATAAAAAAATAACAGGAAAAATGTAGCTGTAAGTATGATCGTATTGTAAAGAATTTATGTAGGGAATAGTTGTTTTTCTTTCTCATGATTTCAGGGTTGGTCCAATAGTAAAAGTTATTCATAATGAGTACAATGGCCTCTTCAAGTATCTGGTAAATTAACAATGACCCTGTATACGATCTATACTTACCTACTAGTTCCAGGATTGCGTCCCTGTAAACAGTAATAAAACAACAGTATTAAGTAAAATTTTATATTTAAGTTAAAACGCGAAAGCACAAGGTCTGTAAGGGAAGCTGAATATTATGTTCTACTATTTATTATTAGTTGTCAAAAATGAATATGGGATTATGTCCTACCACACTTGCGGTCGTCCAGCGCAGGAGTGTAAGTGATTAAGGAATGGAAACGTCAAAAGGCAGTGTTTAACTTTCATCACCAACGCTGGGCAAACGTACGCAAATGTAATATCACGGTGTGAAAATCTACAAGAATCATATAAGCATTATACAATTAAGACAGTGATTATAAGTAAAGAAATCCTTTATCTTTGTTATCTATTTATTACCTGGCGTGAATGTGTATTTTGTGGCTCTACCGCAATATTAAAAACTTCAATTCTGCATCTTATAAAATATAATAAGTACATGAAAACATAAATTTGAAAAATAACGATTTTGTACTTTTAACTTTAAAGAAAAATTACTAGTACTAAATCATTTAAGACTGAGCGTCTATTTTATTTACTATAAAAATATGTTTTGTACGTACCTATATATTTATTTTACTTTAACGTAAAACGGCCGTCGGCCAATCGGGTAGATGACACCATCAATCAATTGACGTACTTTTTATGAACTGTCAAAATGCGCTCTTTCCATACTTTTTGTATGGCAAAACACAGTTCTGACATCACTTTTGTGCCAAATCAATTGAATAACTATTTAATGATTTGAAAACAATAAAAATTAAATTTTACAGTTACTTAAAAAGTAATCAGGTTTTCAGTGCTAAAAGAAAGTGTTTCTTTATAGAATTAATGTCTTGGAATTTTTGTTTTATGGTGTCAACTACCCAATAACGGCTATGCGAACCTCTATCCGTAGGTACTATGCTATCCTAATATACAAGTTATGAACAAACATTCTATGGTATATAACAGCTATATTGCACAAACATTTACTTACAATTGTCACATCGAATCACATAAACGAACTGAACACCGATACGAACAACAAACAAACAAACAACAATAATAATAATAGGAAACAACCCTTAAAAGGCGTACAACATTAAAAATTTATATAAAAAACACAATAAATGTATAAAAAATTACATCACAGTAAAATATCTTCTAATTTTGCTTCGAAATAACTATATTTCCTTTGTGTTAAGGCTTTGGAAATGTGCTAACTCACATAAGTATTATTGCTCAAATCGATTCGAGGCTTATCAATGTAGGATAGTAGGTACTTTCAAGCGCAGATCTCGCGGTGGGCATGCCCACAAATTCGTGAAAAACATCTTAAGTTTGAATTTGTTATTATATAACCACCTAGTAAATAATTAATTAATATAATTCAATCTGACATGCTTTCAAGCTGTAAAAGTTTCATTAAAATCGGTTCAGTAGTTTAGTGTAGTGCCCAACACGCACTTCGCCTATTTCAAATTCACATCCTTTTTTGAGGGCTGGATCCGCGCATGGGTACTTTACGAAGTCTTCCTAAATCAAAACATTTCCTGCCGCATTAATTAGCAAGGTGGAAGCGCCGCGGTAGCCCGAGAAATTCAAATTTTCTTCAAAAGCATGATTCGCGGGCGTAAGAAGTATGTATTATCAGAATTATAACCATTTAAGTCAGCAATAAAACTCCATAGGGCCAGGTAACCCGATAGAATGACAATTTCATGAAATCTTGACATTTTAGGATTATACCGACTTATGGAGGTATTATGGTGATTTTAATGGTTATGATTCTGTAAATACATACCTACTTCTTACGCCCGCAAATGATACTTTAATCAACATGAAACAATATTGCAAAAAACGTAAGAAAAATTGAATTTCGCGGGCTACCGCGCCGCTTCCACCATAACATTAATATTTAACCAAGCATTAAATTCACAAGTAACCATTGAAATAATTTAACAAACATAATATTTAACTAATTAATATTAACGCCCAATAAATATCCCTGTAGGCGGAACCTTTATTCAATAATCATTCACTTGTAAAGTTGTAATCTTTGTATGAATATTTCGTTAACTACAAAAATGTTATTAGGGATCCTTTTTGGTTTTGTAATAGCGAAACTGGAACATCTATGGGCTTTGTTATTTATAATTGCTGGAAGGGACATCGTTGCAAAAACTTTTAGAATGGATTCAGTACACGGTTTTTGTCAAAATGGGGCATTATCGACCCGTCTGACACCACGTGCGACTGCGGAGCACCAGTACAGACTATGTCACATATGCTGAAGTGTCCCAATTGTCCGTTCACCGGCACCCTTGATGACCTGTGCAATGCTTTTGTCGCGGTAGTAAACGTGGCGACCTATTAGGCCCTTAAAGCTTAATTATTATGAATGTATCATCGAAACGAAAAGAAGTACACGATTATACAAAAAAAACATCTCTCAGAGAATGTATAAAACCGCTGGTTTTTTTCTTTTATCCGATTAAAAATGATAACGTGGTGTGGTGTCTCGAATTATGTAGGTACTGAATCCATGGTCAAAGTTTTCTTTACGAGGTCCCGTCCACCTCGTATAGAGTAGGTACGTGTGACTAGATAGGTAACTTACTAGAGTTTTGTTCTGCTAAAACGAGCCAACCGTCAATCTCTAAATAGTGACATTAATTAAGTCAAATTAATTGATTATGTCAAATGTGCCAATAATAGTTTAATGTAATACATCCAAAATTTTACTAACAATTACATAACATAATATACTTATTATCACGCATAAAGGGTTAGGCAGAGGTATACCCATTAGTACACCTACATTTCGCCAGTTATGTTTAAGTCCCATGTGATAGGGGGCAGGCCTATTGCTATCAACCGGGCTGACTAAGAATTACATTTTCAAATAAAGTGTAGTGTTAAATAATTATTAATTATTTAGTAAAAAGGGAGAAATTTTATCGTTGGTTCGTTTTGGCATAAATAAACCCATTTTATTCACATCACATGTGAAAGATCGGAGCATACCTAAAGATATAAAAATTATGTACATTTTCTAACGAGAAATGGCCGACACGCTAGAACATTTGTCGTGATGTGACGTGAACATAGTTATATCTATAATACCTACACAAAAAAAATCGTATAATATTCGTATGTACTTCTCTACTCAATATTGCTTTGTAGTTAGAATTTATTATGTTCATAGCGTCAGTGATACTAGTCTTAACTAGCTAAGAAAAATGTTCTAAATAAAAGTAATTTTTGTATATTTGTACTAAAGAGGAGAGTTGATTCCTTGCTTACAATTTCTCTACAGGTTTTATAACACTGATTCAAGCAGTCAAACTACACTACACGATGAATTAAACAAGTGGCCTACCACAATACTTTAAAATAGTTTTATTTTAATGTTACTTTGTAATTTTAACTGTTGGATTTTCAACGTTTTAACGCTGAGCAGAGTGTTGAAAATCCAGCGGCGTGCAAGACAAAATAATCTTTAAAAAAAAACTCTTTTAAGACATAGTGGTAGGCCGCCTGGTATATCAGGGTCATTGAAAATTTACCTGAAACCTGTAAAGAGGTCATTGTACTGATCATATGATCAAGTTTGTAAGGAACAGCTGTTTTTTTTTTCATTATTTCAGGTTTGATCCCATAGTAAAAGTTGTTCATAATAATGAGTACAATGACCCCTTTTCAGGTTTCGAGTAATTTTTAAATGACCCTGTATAAGATCAAAATTTTGGCACGACAGGCCACATTAACTAAAAGACGTTTCACATTACATACCGGTAAGACCAAACTCGTTGACTGTGGGAAAACACACACGTTGTGTTTCGACTAAAAACGCAAGTGCGGCGCACACACCGTATGTGTTTTTCTACGGCGAACACGCGAACAGTGGTAGCTAGCCGCACTTGCGTTTGGCGCAGCGAATGTTCGTCCGCAGTCAGGGTTAAATATATTCGTGCTGAATAGAAACCAGACAAATCATCAGTCAATACACATTATGGTAGATATTTACATAGATCTACGTTACCTATTTACACCAACTCACGCGCTTGAATCAACTCGCCTCTATCATAGAAAAAGAAGTAATACTGCGTGTAGAAACGACACTGAGCGTTTATACGCCCCCTTTGCTTGACTACGAAATTTTGAACGTGGCTGAGGCGTATCAACCAGTATTTTTTATAAATAACGTATCCCTTGCATGATTTAAACCGATATTTTCGTTTCGGCTAATTTATATAGTAGAACGCTGGCTTAGTCAGCAATTTTTATCAATGGAATATGCTAATCTGACGTCTAGATCAGTCCTAAGCTTTCTAAAATGAGTATTACTTTCTTTGTCTCCATCTACTGTAAAACTAGTCGAGTCGAGCTGCAATAAGGGTCATTAGATCGTTAGTGTTCTTATCGTGAGTGTGTGGTCAGGAGGGCTCGGGCGTGGGCGCGGGCACCGCGTGCGCGAGGGGGGGGGAGGACGACGAGCTCTGCTGGGACATCTCCGCCTTCACGCGCCGAGCTATGTGCGACCGGGTGTGCTTGCGCAGGTGATCCTTGCGGTAGAAACCTGGAATTAAAGATGAAATTGTTGAAATACTTGAGAATCATAACATCGCCCCCGTAATCCTCTAATAGTTAGGCAGAGGTGTACATAGGACGTGGACCACCGATTTAAAGAAGGTGGCGGGCAGCGCACGTATGCGGGCTGCCCAAAAGACCGAGATGGTTGATGCTGATTACTAAGCAGACTCTTGTCTGCTAGTGTGTCTGTAGCAATAAAAATGCTTCTATTTTGTTAAACTGATGCAGTTTATTTGTAAAGTTGAAGTTCTGGTAAATTGAACATGGTACAACCAAAAAGCAGTTTCGGACTATTTAGATAAATTGAAAGAAACATTTGTTTTTTCCAATTTATCTAAACGTTGCGACCCCGTATGGGGGCTTTATATATATACGTTCCGAATCTGCTTTTTGGTTGTACCATGTTCTTAGGACGGTGGACCGACGATTTAAAAAAGGTGGCGGACTACTACGCTTTTTGGGGGAGGCCTACGTTCAGCAGTAGGCGACAATGATGGTGATGTTCATAGACGTACCTTTCCCACACTCATTGCACACATGCCTTTTCTCGCCCGAGTGTATGACGAAGTGCAGCGTGAGTTGCTCCTTCCTCTTGAACGCTTTCATGCAGACGGAGCAGACGTGCGGCCTGTCGGGGTTGTGCGACTGTTTGTGACGCGTGAGGTGGTCTTTACGCTTCAGTGCCGCGTTGCAGATGTCGCAGATGAACCTTGAACGTAAAACAATCATATTCAATAATGCTTTTCGGACTTAAAGAGTTTGATTGTTTTTTGTTTCAAATCTCCGAAACTACTGGTCCGATTCTGAAAATTTTAATTCTGAAAAAGTACGTTATCAAGGACATTATTTCGTTGTCAAAAAAAAACGGGAACCTACATGACTTTAAATATATTTTATGATTCATAGCGGTTACTGCGTGTTTCTATGATGTCACAAATATTATGGAGTCATTCAGTCTCTGATTTTTTTTTTTTTTTATTTACCTACAGGTTTAAAATATAGATCAGGAACGCCCCAATCAGAATAACTTAGCGTTTACGGTTTCACTATCTATCTATGTTATATCGTGCGGCTGAAATGCCCGCCCCAAAAGAACTAGTAATTGTAATGATACTGAGTTGTATCATTATATACCTTCTTTCCATAGTGTGTCCAACTAAATGCTGCTCCAATAGTTCCCGTTCAGGATACGCCATGTGACATTCTGGACAGCAGTACAATGTGCTGCCATCTGCAAAGACAGTAAATATAACATTAGTATTATAAATACTGTACACAAATAATCTTTGGGAAGTATGTAGAATAGAACGAATATTTATTTGTTGTCTTTTTTTATATAAAGGTTTTTGGTTATCATAATCTTAGCATATCAGCCCCATACAAAAAAGACCAAAAAAAAACCAACCTTTACTTTCAGGGACAACTAGACACTGTTAGCAAATGGCTGCTTACATTTCTTAAGGAAGGTAAATCATCAAAAGACTTTCTCCACTGTGGGCGGAGCGGAAGGGGGCTTTAGACTCACTGATTCAAAACCATCCGTGTCGTTCCTAATGCCTTTTGCGTTACAGAGCCGCGGTGACTCTTCCGAACAAAATTCGCAACCCTAGCAGACACAAAGTCCCTTACGACTGTGATCTTTTAAGAATCGTAGGAATAAACGGAATACGGACAGCGCTAGACCGTCTAAGGCGATTGTGCCTACCCAGCTATGAATAAAGATGTAATTCAGCTTTATTAATGAAGATAGATTCTATCCTTACCCAAAGCAGTAGTGAGGCGTATCTCTCCCGGTTTCGGCCGCGGTTTCTTCTCCTTCATAGATTTCTTTTTCTTCTTCTTCTTGGACATGACGATGGTGTTCGTGTTCTGGTTGACCGTCTGGTTCACTATCGTCGATGTTTGTACCACCACGCTGTTCACTGCATTCGATGGCATCTGAAAGATTATTGGTGGAAAAAATGAATTTACACAATTTAAATCTTTGTTATTAGGTACATGACAATGTTTAAAAGGTTACCGTTACTGACTGTCTGATCTATTAACATACAACTCAAACTACGGAACGGATTGCGCTGCACGCAGATAGTTGTTATGACACATGGATTCACTCCCGGGATGAAACGGGGTTCGAAATTTACGCGGACAAAACTGCGGACAAAAGCTACCCAGTAACAAATATAATACGATTTTTTGGTGATCACGTGTTATTAAACAATAATTCTTACTAATTTTATAAATACCCTATCTGTCTGCCTGTCACACTATCACGACTAAACCACTGAACCGATTCTGATGAAATTTGGTACGGGGTTAGTTTGAACCCCAAGGAAGGACCTAGGCTACTTTTTATTCCGCGACTTCGTCTGCGTCCGCAATAACCGACATTTATGCGGACGAAGTCTGCAAAAGCTAATTATTTTTAATTAGAACTCACCGCAGCAATGTTAGGCATAACATTCAACGCGTTAGCATTAACAGTGGTGACGATAGTCGGCTGCTCTTCCCTCTTGCTCTCCACGACGTTAGCAGGCGTCGAGTACTTCAGAAGATGGTGGAGCGGCAGCGGCAGGGCGGACAAGTAGTCGGCCACTCCACCGCCTAAGGTCTGCCACGTCGAGCTGTCCGTCACGTCCCCGATGCCTGACGCACACGATACTAGATGAATGATAAAGTGATGTGAACATGATGATAATGATATGCATGAAAAGGTGCTCAATGGTTTTGATGACAATATGGCAAAGAACGTCGTCGGTAATGACAGGTTAGTTTTGAGAAATGGGTGATTTCGATGAGGAGAAATTTCTGAATGCAGGTGGGGAAAAAATGGGACACTTAACTAGGTAGGTGATAAGTGATAACCTATGCATTCGAATTTTACATAAACACAATCTTACTGTAAACGCACAAAATATACAAATAATAATGCAATATCCTGGATAAAAGACTGTAAATACTGTTTCAGAAATAATATCATTTCGTTTTAAACTTGAGAAGCGAGAAACTGTGCTGAATACCTGTGCTGTACTTTTATGGCTGCTACGAAGAATGAATGAATGCACGTGACTTGTCAGTGAAGTAAAATTAAAAGAATCTTAACTGATTCTTAAGTAACTAAAACTTAGACAAAATAAATGTCTGACTTCCTCATTCCGTATAATTATGTGCGGAAATAATGATTCAAAAAGTATTATGTTTTAAAGAAAGAAAAAAAATGAGTTTATTGACACAGACCATTGTGTACACAAAAATAATAACAAAAGGCAATAAAAATAAACAAAAAGTAATTCAAAAATCATTATTGTGTGCTCCACAGCTGCGCCAAACAGGCCCAGTTCAGCCACGAGATTTTTAAAAATGGAACAGAATTTTTAAGAAATTCTCTCCCAAATTTTTCTGCAGATGGGGAAACGTTTCAAAAAACGCGAAAGCCTTGAATTCCAACAACATTTTTAAGCAAATAAATTCCATGATAACTTACTTATGAACTCAGCAGGCGCGGTCGCAGCGGCGCGGTCATTCCGACCTTCCTGCTTGATGGCTCTAGCCAGTGCTGCTGCCTCCTTCGGCTCGTGTAGCACTACTAGAAGTTGCTGTGTGCCTTGCTGCAGCGGTGTCGCTTGCGTTACTAATGATGAAGTAAAAGGGAATGTTAAACAGGATTGACTTGACAAGGATCATATGGTGACGTCATTTAACGTTTGAGACATGTTTAGAGCAAAAAATATGTGGGTAGCTTCGAATAAGTGTCGCGCTGTTACTGAGTAGGCAATATTTTTAAGTTTGTTTCGTATTTTATCAGGGTTAAAAAGAGATACGAGGTTTACAGGACGCTATGGCTATCTATTATAAGAACTGAACAGTTATTTTTCAATTCTCAGACCAAGGTTTCGACCTTTCCAACTTCTTCAAATATGCTTATGTCACTCTGTGTTTATTGACATTTTTTTTCCAAAAATACTAAAATGGAGAGGATATGCATCTTTGCGAAAACTTTTATTATGGACTAGCGAACGGCCCCGGCTTCGCATGGGTGCAAATTTCCAACTTTACCCATGGATTTTCCATAAATGTCTTTTGTATAAACCTTGTCCTGGAAATAACGAATAAAACAAAAAAAAATTAACCAAGTCGGTCCAGCCGTTCTCGAGTTTTGCGATTAGCAACACATTTAGTCATTCATTTTTATTTATATAGATTCAGTACATGACCTACAGTAACATTTTTGTCAGTTATAAAAATCAACTGTTCCATACTTTTTTTAGGTTTGTATAAAACAGCAGATTTTTTTGTTTCAAAATCCAACATCCAACATCCCAGTGTATAAGCATGTACAATCCATGGTAAAGTTTCCCTTTTACCATATAAATAGATAAAGCTCGTATGTACCATTGATCCCTTGATGCTGCTGCATCATAGTAGCCATGAGGTCATGATGCAGTTCCTCCCGGTACTCTCTCTTGTCTTGTCGCTGTTCCGCCTTCAGGTGCTGGTGCACTGTTTCAGCCTGCACATAGCTTGCCTGCCCGCCGTACGCGATGTTACCCAGGTTCACAGACGAAGATGAGATCGTCTGGTATTTCACGCCCGTGTTCACTGTGAACAACGGCAGGTAGTTAGTGTTTACATTTGCAGAAAAGAATGGAGATCTAAATATAAAAAACTAAAATTAGAATAAAAAGAGTCTTCCGAAAATTAACCTTTGTTAACGCTAAGATTAAATGCCTAAATTGCCTTTAATGGTATCAAAACACTGACTCACCTGTATGTATGGGCGCCAGGCCAGCCAGCGCCACAGTTCCAGGCTGTGCACTGCTGACCACCACCACACTCTCAGCCTGTCTGAACTTCACGCCATCCACGGCCACCGTGCCCGTCCCCGGCGCCACCGCGAACTGCACTCCGCCACCACTGCCCGACGCATGGTATCGCGTCTCCTGCAGCACTCCTCCAGAACTACTGCCGGTACCTTCATATCCAAACTTTGCAGCGAACTGGTGGATGGTAGGGATCGCTGCCGCCGTCGGAATGTGGCCAGTGAACGGAGCAAAGTTCATGGTAGTTTAAAGTATCTGAAAACGCGGCAGACATCGTCGTTATGTGAATAGTGTTACGTCAGCGGGGGCCACAAGGTCGCACGCGAGATATAAAAAAACTGCACTCGTCCTGTGGAGCAGGTGGAGTACTCTGTGCGAACCACAACAAAGTGAATCAAAGGGTGCGGCCCCTAGTAGGGCGCTCACTCAACCCCCGCCATTCTGCCTCACCCCAGTCATTTCTAACGCTTTATTTTTACCGGCCCGCCGTCTCACACCATCGATCTTGAAACGCGCACTGAGACGTCGCGACACGAGAAGACACAAAAGAGTGGAAACATTATGGAATGGTTACCTGTTTTGTGGCCAGAAAGTGGGTTTTCATTGCGATTTAATTGTTCGACGTTGATGAAATAAGTAAGTGGTGTATGTTCGGGGTGCGCGGACATGTTGCGCGTGGCACCGGCCGGGCGGGGCGGCTGCGCGCGGTCCGGCAGACCCGCGGCGGACTGGGAACGGGGGCCTCGCCTCGCACGCACCACAAAGCGAAAAGGATACACTTCAAGGAGTTACCATCTGTTTCAAGATCACGACAAGTTCAGGGTCAGGTGTTGGCAACGTAATATCTTTAGCAAGATCTTTTTTGGAGTATAAGATAAGGAAAGAAATGGAAAAATAAATAAAACAAAATCGATGTAGTGCCTCGTAAAGTAACGGAGGTAGGTACTTTCCCATCTCCTTTGTTTATAAACATGTTGATATTGTAAAAATGTTAATGAGTTTGTTGACCGCCCCACTAGTTGAACCGATACCCAAATATTAGCGAAAAACCCGTAAAGGCGTAAACTATGTTATAATGTTGCAGGCATTTGCTGTGGCGTTTCTTCTTGCATTTCCGTAACGATGAAGAACGGACAGCGCGATTAGAAGCTGTGATGCAGCTTTAGTACCCAAACATTTTCTTGTTTATACCTATTAACGTGGGGAAACATAGTAGGGGGTCCTACTATATTCACACGTTAATATAAACATCGAAAAATTGTTTGACTTAGTGTCTGTGCCCAGAAGAGCACACTATGATGCCGTAAGTAATTTAATGTTAACATTTTCCTTGACCGATATACACCTTAATTAAAACTAATTAAGAAAAATATAGGGTCAAAAAAATATTGCAGTGGATGGGAATGGTGTGTTGTCCAGCAGTGGAATGTAAGACTGGTATTATTTTTGTAAGTGGGAATGCCTTTGTTCAGCAAAACATATTAAAATTATTTTTTTACTTAAACTTTATGCAACAATTATTGGACTGCCTCATTGGTCTAGTTATCGCAAAGCACGACTGCTGAGCATGAGGTCGTGGGTTCGATTCCCAGTTAGTTTGTTTTTGGATTTTTCCATTAGGAATTTCTCAGTACCAACCTCGGAGTCTAGATTTCTGTCCGGTTGATCGCAATAGGCTCGGCCCCTTTTACATGGGACTAAAAACATAACTGGCGAAATGTGGGTGTACCTACTGATAGGTACACCTCTGCCTAACCCTAACATAACCTATAAAAGGCGAAAACCTAAATGAGGGGATAACCTACTTATAAAAGATTATGTTTGTTGAAGTTGCCGGCAAAAACTGGAAATAAATATTGTTAGATGACTCAGTCTTTTGTACGTTCGAGCCGCGCGCCAGTCTCCGAATATACGGCAATAAGTAAAGTCCGTGTTTAATTGTGTCCCGATACTTCCAGTGTTCCCCATATCCTTCAAATTGAAATGAAACACTGCTTTTCAAAATCTGTGATTTTATTCTTTAATCTTATTACTCTTACGGTGTCTTCTTAATAAATAAAGATTTCATACAAAAGTTTACACTTTCAACTCCAGACAGAAGTTAATGGTCTATTCGCTATGTCTTAATCTTATAATACTTGCAACTAATTTCAATAAAAACCAAATAAAAAAATACGCTTCTAAATTGGTTAACTGCTAACGTTATCTTACATGATAACAGGTAAAGTAAGAAGTAAAGTTTTCGACCGAAGTACGCACAATATGCCTAAAAAAGTTATACAAAAAAAATTAAATAAATTTTTGAGATTTAGAACGACGAACCGAGCTAGACTACGCAACGTACCTATTTTATATTAAATAAAGCCTTACATAAATAAAATGTACAAAAATACAATTCAGTATATTGATTAGGCGCTTTGCACATAGAGCAACTATTGCAGCAACTGGCAACTAGCAGTTTACATATATTTGAATTGGACTGCGCACACATAGCAACTCGAGTTTCGAGTTGCGGCAATCGTCAACAGTTTTCAGTTGCTGCAATCGATGACAAAGTTAGTTGCTAATTGCCGCAACTAGCAACTTTTAAATATTATACCGGTTCTTAAAGTTGCCGGTTTCTTCAACCGTCAATGGCAACGCGTCGGGAAATTTCACACCCTCCCTGTGTCCGGCAATGCCACTGTCGCTTCGGCAACGGCATACCGCAACTTGGCTGTGAAAGTTGCTCACAGATTGCCATAAAGTTGCGGCAACCGTAAACGTTATAGCAACTATCAACTTTTACAGGAAACTTTTTAAAAGAGTTGCCAGTTGCCTCAACTTAAGTTACTCCGTGTGCAAAGCGCCTTAGAGAATAAGAAAACAAATGAAAGAATAATTAGAATTGGAACAAAATGAATTAATTAAAATTACTCTTGATTTATGTAGCTACCACAATTAGGAAACTCTCGATTTTCATAATCACTATGATATTGGTTGAAACAGAGACATTTAAATGTCTAAAAAAGGCTTGCGAAACTTAATGTTTATAGAGCACCTTGAACTGGCAATAGCAGCATTCTAAGCTAGGACATACAAAACATGCCTCAGTGTAGTGATGCATTACAAATAACTTAAACACTAAGTACAAAAATATAATTGGAAAATAATTTACACCTACATTAAAGCTGACAATATTAATATCGTGTGGTGGAAAAGCCTAAATTTAACATAATTTTATATTATGACTCGCGCAAATGTGTGATACAATATCAATTCTTTCGAACGAAACAAAGGTGAAAAACGAGTGAACAGCCAACTATAAAAATCAATAAAAAAACCTTAGAAATGTTCAGAGAGGAGGTTCTTTGTCAAAACCGGACCACCACATACTAAAATACAATAATTCGTTTATTTATTCTTTTTTCAAAGCGACTTTAAAATCAAATAATCTCCCACACACTTGCAATGAACTTAGTCAGCACAACATGTCCGTTCGTTTGTGTCACTAGGACCATTAAGTAGGCCGGCGTAAGTTTTACGTACATATAATTATATTCTTAAAGTATAGCACAAGAAAATCAAAAGCTATTTCCAAAAGGGACGGATCGTCTTCGCGAAGAACAAAGGTTTATTTGTAAGCAAGTATAGTCCTAGCACACAACAACGAACAATAAATAAATATCACAATTCGATGGAAATGGAAAAGTTTGTATACAAAATAAGCACATGATAGTTAACGAGAATGCGACAGAAAGCGGGTTATGGTATAAATATCACAGTGACGATGATATTTACAATGATTCGTTATTGGGTTCCGTATGTTGCTGAAATCAAACGCGAGTCCAGACCTTTGAGAACATCTTTTTGTAGTACTGGAACATCTTCAACATTTAATAAAAAACTTTGTGAATCTGGAATATATCTAATGCTTATGCTATAGTGAGCCTTGTGGTATCCTAAGGACAATAGATCATGTATGGTCCCTTGGGTGTTACGTAAAAACTAATAGGAGAATATTATCGGGGTACCAGTACAGCCGCCTACATTGCTGAGGTGAACTTATTCCGCCTTATTATAAAACAAAGTTATTGCTTAACATTCGAGCCAGTTTTTGAATTTCGAACTTTATTTCAATAACGATAAAGTTGTGAATCAAAAATTTGGCTCAATAGTTGAAACCTACTTTAAGCAAAGACTTTGTTTTAAAATAAGGCCTATTAAGTCGAAACTACAGGCTTTTATAAATTATTGAAACTATTGTGTCTTCGTCTTAAAAACACTGAACTATACCTATCTCAAAAATGTAATATTATGTAAATGTATTATTATGATGAACACATTGCCAACTGGAATCACGATTGATTTTCAATAAACAACAAAGCCTTTTATATAAAAGCTTTTAAATGTAATTTTTTACAGCGTTTTACGGAATGAGAATGGTCATGTCATGGTATTTCAATATCAAAACGAATATAACGTGATATGTATTCACACTATACAAACATTATGCTTGAAGCTTCATCACATATTTCACTTGTAACAAAACTAAGATGGTTCAAGTTTTGTGTCTAATCTTATTTTCCCTTACAAACAACGCATGTCTTTACATGACTTTTAACCTAGTCTCTTCATGGAGCTCAATATTTTACCATGTAATGTTAATTTACAGACTCATACAAGGCCACGACTTCGTAGAGTAGGAAATGTTGCAATGTTTGATACGAAGCACGAGAATTTACACTCAAAACTCATGATTATTTGTCCATTACTGTAGAAATTAAATAGCTTGCTATACTACGCGCCTAGATCTGCGGCTGGCTCGGTCATAAAACGTGTGAGAAGAAAAATGGTGGTCTTCTTCTTCTAAATGGTTGTAAGATGAACAATTAGTACGGGTTTTTTTTAAATCTGAGTGCTATCTCGCTCACACCTTTCATGACCGCAGCTACCTCATTGGCGCTTACTTTAGTCAAATAATGGATAAGTCTACAACGACTTATGTTAAGTTTATTTCGTATCAAATATCGCGACTTTCTCCAAGTTTTAAATTATCTTTTTACAAACATTTTTTTTTTTAGTTTTAATTCGGCAGTGCATTTTGGGCTTATATTTCAAATTACGACTGTCTTACCCTGTATTTGTTAAGTAACTGACGTAATGCTCCTATATTACAATGGCTCCAATTCACATCACAACCAGTAACAATAATTACGCTTTCGATTTAATCCCAATGGTTTTTACATCCATTCATACAAATTCTTTCTTAAAAATGTAGAGCAAATACCTACAGACAAAGGTCAATTGCTACATTTTTTTTTTTTAATTTTCAGGCTTTGATATGTTAGTTTAGGCCAGTTTGGTCCGTAGAGTTCGGATTACGCAAGCTTAAGAGTCCCGCTCCAATTCTCAGTTTCTAATTAACGCAAACCACACGTCATATAAAACTTCCGACAGATTTTTTTCTACAGCAGTGCTCTAGTGCAACTACAAAAGCTCAACACTTTCTAAAGCTTGTAGACTAATGCCTCTGTCGTTGAATGATAATATCACTAATCAAAGCGAGCATATCCGAACAAATAGACCAACATGCATACATAGCCATCGTCTTAATTATTGTCATGAGTTACTCTGCAATGACCTGATGGAACTGTGTCACTGTACGCGCCCTCGGTGATGTCACAAGTTCCGCATATACCAACGAGGAAATGCGGGAGTGCGGTGTTAAGTAATTTATTAGGGTTGATAAAAGATTGAATGGAGCAGGCCTCCAGTGTCTTACAGTACAACCGCAATCCCATACTGTCTCAATTGATTTGATTTGTGCAAAAAGATTATAGGAACAAGGTGGATATAATATTATGTTGAGTTGGACTTTCAACCTAATATTATTTAATTAATCACGTTCTATGTTTAATGATATCAATCAAATATTATTTAATGATTCACGTTCTATGTTTAATGATGTCAATCAAATCTAATTTTGGTATAACCCGTGTATTAAAAAATAACGAGATAAAAATACCAGTGCTAACTAGACCTTCTCACTCACACTATCAAAACAGGAGTATTGTGCGAGAGAGAAGGCATGATTACACGATTGACACGGGATTTACAAAATGTTAAATCCTTACTTTCCTCATCGAATATCTTCCTTGTTCCTATAACTACCCGTTACTTTCACCAAGGGGGCGCGTTTACGTTATGACGTCACGAGTGGTGTGCGAGCAAGGCGTCGAGCGTGCTTTGTTCTGAGGCGTGTTGCTGACTGGCGGCGAGAGACGACACCACGTGCTGCGGGATGTTGATTTGCACTGGCATCTGGGAGTTGGAGCTTGTTGGTATCTGTGGAACGGAAATATGTTAATAAAACAAAATATCTTTACATTGCCAAAAGTGTAGGCGAAAAGCATTTTAAATTAATATATTTGTGTTATACTAACATGTATAGTAATCTCGGGCATGATGTTGTTATTCCCGCTGACTGGCTGCGCGGGCGCAGGCGAGCTGTCTCCGGCTGCTTCGTCTCGAGCTCGCTTGGTCTCGTGTGATCTCGTATGTTTACGGAGATGGTCCTTGCGGTAGAAACCTGTAAGAACAAGTGGTTAACTAATTAGGTAAAAATAAAAAATAAAACATTATAAACATAAAAGAGGTCAAGAATTATATTTTACAATATGGTGTGGTCATGAACTACATCAACCAATCGTAAGATGTGCACTGCTGGATACAGATCTCCAAATAACTTGCCATGGTGCCACCTACATCCAGCCGATTCCCGGGACCTTCACCAGGCGACGCATATGACGTAGAATAAATAAAATATTGAGAAAAAGAAATATTCCAAATGTGGTGTTCTATTATATTTCTACCCTAAAAAACTGTGGGTATCTTTACGATCAGTAAATATTCCTGATAACACATAATAATACGAGGGAAAATGACACACTACATAGTGCCTAAGGTAAGTTGTAATGTTGTAAAATAAATGTTTTTACATTGTTTTTGTGTTGTTATACATTTATTTTACATCGAGAAACACGAGTCACTAGAACGTATTGACAAAACGTATTCACGTGAATCAAGAGGAGCTCATATAAAATGAGCATTTGTAATTTTTTTATATACCTATACTGTCCTGCAGTACACTGTTACAGGCTGACGATGTCGTCCTACTGCTGGGCAAAAGTGTCCATTTTTCAATCTAGCCTCTATTCCCTGAAAGATGTCGAAAATACGGTGTTTTTACGTTATTTACCTTTCCCGCACTCGGTGCACATCTCAGTCTTGACGCCGGAGTGTATGACGGTGTGCAGGTTGAGGTGCTCGCGCCGCTTGAACCCCTTGCGACACACGCCGCACACGTACGGCCGCTCCGGGTTGTGGCCCAGCTTATGTCGCTCTAAGTGCTCCTTCCTCTTTAACCTTAACAAATTAAATAAAATTAAAATCTGCAACATTTGGGTATGCTTGTTATTACTTATCATGATTATAATCATGTCTTTAATAAATAATAAATAAATATCTTGGGACAACTCACACACGGCTATCTGATCCCAAGCTAAGCAGAGCTAGTGTTATGGTAACCAGACAACTGATATACATACTTATATAATTTATAAATACATACATATTATAGATAAATCACACCCAGACACAGAACTAACAATCATGCTCATCACACAAAGTTTGTCCTGGGTGGGAATCGAACCCACGACCTCCGGCTTAGCAGTCAGGGCCACTAACCACTAGACCAACAGGCCCGTCAAACATGGTGTAGGTAAAGAAAAATTTTGATTGGTCGGTAAGGGACGCAGTATTACACTGATTTCCATTAAAATATAGATAGTGGAAAGCTATTTAAGCTATACTTTAGCTAGCAACTATACTGGTTGGAGGGAACATCGTAATAAAAACTTTTACTTTTAGGGAGCGTAAATATTTTCATGCGTTCACGTTTCAGCGTATAATACGCGCCACGAAAGATGAAGACTTGACAAGAGTCAGTTAAGTAGTGGGGAGCTTGCGCAGGTAAGGATGTACGAAATAGTTATCCATAATTTGTGTTTTTGTGCATTTTTGTGTGTTTAGGGATTTTTAGATGACATTTAGATCAGTGGCGTGCCTTCCATAGAAGCCGAAAAGCCCGGCTTGCCCTCAATAACTCGAGATTAATATATATAAAAAAAAAACACCATTGTTTTAATAAAGTAGGTAAATTATTGTCTCAAGAATAAACATTTTCAATTTCGCGCGTAATCCGGTGCGCACAACGTTGCCAAACTTACGTTGATATCGCTCGCGAATCGATAATCTCGCTGTGTATATTGCTATCTCGCCCGCACGCGTGGGCTTCTTACGTGGCTTATCGGAATTACTGCTCATCCAGTACAAATTGCGAAAAATATATTAAAATCATTCATTCATTTCTTCGCCGATTTGTATGAAGAAACAAGCCTGGCTTTTGGGTATTATAACTAGCATGAAGTTGCAGCGAGTGTGATGCTAATCGAATTGAATGATTTGTTTACAAGACAGTACAAAGTAGTTCAAATTTTGTTTTTAGTCGTTTACGGAGCATCTTTGTTGTGATGTTTAAATATCCATTTCCAGATTTGTTTTAACGTATGTGATTAGATTATCTTGTGATTAACGTTTCTTGTATCATGAATTCAGAAACGCATGCCATTGATCCTTGTGAAGGATTAAAGTGTGTGCAATCATTACTCAAGTCATGAAGGTAAATACTTTTGAGTTTTAGAGATAATTTATCGTCTCGTAACTTCACCTAAACCTATTCCTAATTGTTATTGTTTATGTGTTTTTCTTTCTAATCACAATTACCGTGTCGACAACAATCAAGCCGTTTTTCAGAGGTTAGTTGATATTGTGTCCCGAGTCATTTAGCGTCAACAAACAGCTTGTACCTACTCTACATATTATAGTGGCAATTTCTTAAAACTGTATCTTTGCTGTCTAAATATGATACGATTCTAATACGATTTTTTGAATTAAACGAAAATACACAACAACTATAAGGCGGTATATAACCAAGTATTTGTATAAACATGAATTAAATTATTCATTCTATAGCTGAAGTTTTTATATCTCGCATTAAACTAGAAGTTAAAAATTTAAAAGTCAATTATTTCTGCGCCATCTATTGGTCTGCGATTTTACTACCTGCGATCGAACTCTACGAGCTTAGTGGCGCCGATTGTGTTAATAGATGGCTCTTACAATTATTAATTATGTGTAACTGTGTGATCGTGAAAAATTGAATTGGTTTTTTTTCCTGAAAATCTGTCGGGCTTGCCCTAGCTATGACCCCTGGGCACGCCACTGATTTAGATTATAATTCTTAACATTATTATAATATTTATTACAAAATAATAAAGTTTGTGTGTGTTTGTGTCAAGTGTCATCTTTCGTGGCGCGTACTGTACAGAATTCTTAGTAAAAGTTTTGTTGCGATGTCCCTTCCACCCGTTCTAAAAGAGAGTAGTAAGTTACCCAGCGCCACAGATGCCGCAGATGAACCGCCTCTCAATCTTGTGCACGATCAGATGTATCTCTAGCTGTTCCTTCTCCGAGTACGCCATCTGACACTCGGGACAGCAGAATATTGGCGAGCCGTCGACCGCGGTCGCGATCACAACCTGGCCGGGCTTCGGCCGCGCAGGCTTCGGCGGTTTCTTCTTGTATTTTTTCTTCTTTTTACTCTGTATCCTAAGAGTACCGTCTGCAAGAGAAAGAAAGTATTTTCAGTAATAAAAGTCTTGTATATACAAATAAAATGTTGCGTCTGATGCGGTTATTTCACTCACGCAACTTAAGAAAGTAAACGCTGATCTAGGTAAAACTAGAACCACAGTTGAGTAAGAAACGTACAATTATAAAAATATTTTTATATTTAATAAGCATTTTATATGTTTTTAATGTTAAGTAATATAGAGCACTGTCTGTGAGGTGGATGACGCGAGCCGCTTACATACCATTCAAGCCAGACATTTATACATCGTAAGTAAACCTGGACTTACTGTTCCACTCAAACCATGTCAGAGGCCCTTGAGGCGGTTTAGAAACTCTGACACTGGGGCGTGTGGGGTCGTAAGACCTTACTGCCCACACGATAAAGAAAGACCATACAAGCCAGTCCTTACCTTCGCTAAGAACTGCCTCGGCAACGGGTTCCTCCATCTTATCGTCAGTGGCGTCATCCATCTCTATCTCAATGTCTACTGGTTCTGATTTCTTCACGTCCGTTGGGTTCAGTCGTAGAAACTGTTGTAGGGATGAAGGGAGACCTTGGGTTTGCTGCAATCGTAAAATATACGCAGATGTTAAATACGTAACATAAACATAATTGATCTACCCTGGAAACGCGGGCTCCTAATCAATCACCATGTATATCTGACATCTTATGATGACTCGTGAAAATATGAACAAACAATTTAATTATAATAATTTATCTTATTTTTGGTATTTTTTAAGGTAGAGCATTATGATTTCAAGGTAGGGCATTGCCCCACAATGCCACCCTTTAGCTACGGCCCTGCTCCATGGTTGACTCGTTCGTTTTTCATTTCATTTCCACGTATGTCGAAAAATAGGAAAGTTACATAGTAACATCAGTACCTGCCGTGGCAGTGTGTTGAGGTAGTTGACGAGGTCGTCTTTATTAGTCTGGTTGAGCGACCATTGGAAGCATTCGCCCGCGTCTGTGCCCTGCGAGCTCTCCTGTACAAAAACACATTATAATATATTAATATGGTTATGATACCTAAGGAGTAAGAACAGATATTAGGTTTTATTTAATTTTGGCTTATTTTAAATATACGAATATATATATTGATAATATATATTTTTAAAACTTTCAAGCCAAAGGTGAGCAATTACTTAACTTTTTACATTTGGCCTTATCAACAACAGTAGAAAGATTTGTGGAAGGCACAGCCTTTTTTTAAGCAATCGACTTATTATGTATATAAATTGTCGAATTCTACCTAATAAAATTCAAGAAACAATATTGTATGAGCCCTTTTTACTTTTCACTATGGTTTTCTCGCAAAATCTTAACATATAAACTCACATGTACAATCAACAAAAGAGATAGGTATGCAGGTTCGTCAGATTTACTTGAAGTTTTCTGAAAAACCGATGGATGTTTTCTCAAGTAATTTAATTAAAAAAAAATAGGTCATAAACAGTTCATTAATTAAGTTTCAATCGAAGACATGCATCGGTTTCTATGAAAACTTCAAATATATCTGACGACGCTGCATACCTATCTCTACGCCGACTGTAGAGATAAACTACAGTAACATGACGCGCCCTTTAACAATTCAAAACGTTTGAAAGTGTTTGTAATAGTATTAAAAAGACATACAACGCATGTGTGCGTATTGAGACGGCTCCCGAAACAAAACCAAATCAGCGATTTGTTGCTCGACTAGCGGCATCAAAAATTACTCTTTATTATTAGTATGGGGCTGCATTGACATTCTCTATGAAAATGACAGGTGCGTTGTCTAGCGCGGTCGGCTATTTATGATTAGTTGACAAACAAATATGCAGGCCTGCTACTGAAGACGATTACTTACAACTACATACAAACTCTTTCAAACGAATGTGACACACATTGAAATGGTATTATGAAGAGGAGCGTCAAGTTATAGTAGTTTATCTTTACTTACAACTAGACCCGGAAATTTAGGAATTAACCAATTATAACCTACTTGGCGTAAAGTAGGAATGTACTCACATCATCATTCGCGTTCTCATCACACTCCTCCTTGATGATAACCTCTATGGGGCCCGAGTTGTTATTGTCAGAAGTCGTGTTGTTGTTCAGCGTCTTGTTCTCTGGCGCATTGATTATAATCTGCTGGTTCGGCGTTATGAACACCTGCAAGAGATTCGTCAAAGCATTTTTTAATATTACAGTCAAATACATGAAAATGTAGTGCTGGTTGTAAACCTGGAGACAGTAAGGATTACTATCTATACTAATATAATAAAGAAGTAATGGGTAATCTCTGGATCTACTGAACCGATTTCGAAAATTCTTCCGCAAATTGGAAGCTAACGTTATCACTGAGTGCTATAGGCTATATAATATTTAAACAAAATAAGGATCTGTAAGAAAACTCACGGGGATAGTTCTAGTGTCCTATCCATAGAATAGGAAAGGGCTGTCTAAAGGCCAAATTGTTTTCTTTTTTATATTTACATTAAAAGGAGATTTAAGCAATACTTTTATGTAAGTATGAGAATTTGTCTTCAGGGTGGAACAATGAGCACAGGTGTGCATTCTTTATCTTTATGCATAAAAGGCAACCTTTGCTGACTGATCTTTCAACACATAGCATTACTGAACGGATTGCACTGAAATTGGCCACGTAGATAGTTATTATGACGTAGGCATATAGAAAGAAAGTATTTCCCAAAATTCTTCCCCTAAGGGGATATAACGGGGGATTGACATTTACGCGGACGAAACCGTGGGCAAAAGCTAGTTATATATAATTCCATTTACACATAAATTTGTGAGATGTGACCCAATGGATAAGTATTTCAAAATCACTTACTTGATGCATATTTTGTTGCATGTGATCCTTGTTGTCTGTCTGCTGAACGAGCTGCATTTCTTGTGGTAAAGCTGCCAACACCTGAAGACCTGGTGGTACAAATTAAGATACATTTAATTTTGATACTAAATAGACCATCTTTGTAAGTTATATAACCTCGAACGAGCTATTTGGTATTCGGGCAAAAATATTCATCTTTTAAACAATGCCAATATACATTTTTGCTATATGCGTGAGAACTGTTAAGCTAAACAAATTAGCTGCCTGTATACTAAATAGTTTATTCGACTGTACCTTTTTTAAAGGTACTTTGTTATACTAATAATAATATTGAATAAAATAATTTAAGAAGCCATATCAACATTCTTGTTTGCTTTTATTACGGTTAAGTAATCACAATAGCTAACGACAACACCCCATATTCATTGGGAATAAAGTTGCCCAACATTCAGCAACATGTTGCTGACAACATGTGTACGTTCTGTTTTTATGATAAACAAAAGAAGCGCAACTTTCTCGTCTTGTTCATCAAATGTTGCACAACTGTTGCTTTTTTCGACACTTCTAGAGGGACCAGACAGCAGTGCTTTAATTTTAAAATTTCCAATAGCAATCCCTTGTAAGATCTAGCACACAAAAAACATACATGTGAAAAAAAAGAAAGTGATATTAAGTTGGGTTCAGACCGCCGCAACGAATGCAAACGCTGGCCTTGTCTGTACCCAGCGTTACGATCGATTTCCACCAAAGCGAAGAGAGTAAGAGATGTCTCGTAAACAACCAACGCTTAACGGGTTATTGTATTACAACTCACGAGACAGATG
This sequence comes from Hoplodrina ambigua, assembly GCA_949774945.1. Taxonomy (NCBI): domain Eukaryota; kingdom Metazoa; phylum Arthropoda; class Insecta; order Lepidoptera; family Noctuidae; genus Hoplodrina; species Hoplodrina ambigua. Next base: position 12,046,781 of record OX458974.1, on the reverse strand, counting down.
TCAAAACAATACAAACTTATTGACTGTTTGAGACCTCTTGAATAAATGTTCTCTTCGCTTCAGTGAAAACTGGGTCATAGACCATCAATCAAATAAGTTGCCACAAGTGCCAGTGTGTTGTACAGTGGAGTGCACAAGTGTTAGTTAGTGAACATTTACAACTCTTATGTAAAGGCAACTTCACCTGGTCGCAGCCTGAATGTACCTGAATGTATAGAAAAATCACTTTTTAAAATTGTATCTTGAATGTTTCACTATACGTACAAAAATATTTAAATGGTGGTAAACCAATCAGTGCTTACCTGTTATTATAAACTTAGACAAATTGGGTAGTTGAGACCATTAACCAATAATTCCAAGACACAATTTCTTTAAAAAAACCGCTTTCTTTAACCCTGTAAACCCGATTAATTTTCAATTTACTGTAAAAATAGTTTTTTTATGGCTTTGAAATCAATAAATAGTAAGGACAATTGAGTTGCCAAATAAGTGACGTCACAGGCCAGTATTGCCATACAAAATCTATGGAAGAATCGCGTTTTGAATGGTCATAAAAAGTACGTCAATTGATGGTGGTGTCAACTAGCCTATAATTGTAGTCGGACATATTAATCAAATATAGACCCACATGTATGATAGGTACCTTCCTATTCTGTTTGTATGGTTATTAAAAAAATATAACGTAGAAAGCTTACCTTCACCCAAGCTGCCCTGCCCGACTAGCTGTATACCACCAGTCTCGTTAGCCTCTGGCGAGTAAGCAACTGTCAGCACCGCACCACCTTGAGATAAACAAATTAACTTCATATTATGCTAAATATTTTTGGTAATAGCACCTCGTATAAAGGTCACTATGATTGTTACGAGTGAATGTAGTCTTACGAGTATTGTAGCAAGTGAAACTAAGTTATAATTAAGCTTGAAATGTCTAATGTGTTGGATAGAGATAATTTGCCATAAAATAACAAGTTATGAGCTAAAATAATAGCAGTTGCATGTATTAATTATGCAACATTTTGGCGTAACAAGACTAGAAATTATTTTGCAACTGTAGATTGTCCATCTGTTAAGCAAAAAGTCGTGTAAACTTGTATAGTTTGAGAAAAATAAAACTTACACCCAAATTCTCAAAAAATACTGAATAATAGAATATCCTAGTCATTCTGTCGCTAACGTAGACTTAGGCACTATCTTCAAGGGAGAGAATATCGCGGTGAGTCACGCCGTGCCATCCAATTTTACACAGAGAGAAATTGAAGATACGGCGAGACTCAGTCAATTAGACATTTTTGTCAATTTTCAGTCATTTATCTCAATTAACATTAAAAGGCAATTTTGGACGTCATTTACCAGAGAAAAAAAAACTAATTGAATCTACTTGCCCATCGACTATCGCCGCGGTTCACTCGCCCGTCGAGATAATGTCTAAAACGCAGTGGCTTTTGAGAATTCAGCTGTCACTATGATTACCAATGTAACTTGATCAAATACATGACCATAACATAACATCACGCCTGTAATGTTGTAATAAAGTGTATCTCAAGTACACCCACGTTTCACCAGTTACATAATCGTTCTTTGAAATTGGTTAAAAAATAAAGGAAAGTATAAAATGTCATATATTTCCTACATAGTTTACCTTGTTGGAATCCCTGTATTGGTATCTGCATCTGGTACTTGGGTTGTTGCTGCGCTTGCAGCATGCTCGGGCTTAACACCTGGATCTGCACCGTTGGCTGAGGATCACCTACAAACATCATTGAAATGATTATACATACATACATAAACTAACGCCTTTTTCCCATAGGGGGAGGTATAAACTACAGAACGCCGCCTGCTACGATCTTTACATACTCTTGAAATGATTATATTTGACGATAAATACCATCTCTTCATTTATTAGCTAGAATTGTCGGCCATGGTATTGACGGAAGCTGTCAATTCATAAAAAAAATGAATTATGGTAGTCTGACTACCATAATTAATTTCTTTATGAATTCTAGCTTCCAGCTGGTAGAGATGATGACACGTACGAGTCACGAGGCACCAGCTAACTTTTTATATAAATTAGTCATAGTGTTTATGCTCCATGTACATCGTGATGCGTCTGCGTCACACACGAGCAAAAATTTTTAATGAACGTAATATAATGCATATAATCTAGAATCGAACACGTCACGATCTAACAAAGCAACCTTTACAAGTACAAATATTTTTATTATAATCTATTTATAACAAGTATGTACGATATTAAATATACCTATGACGTAGTGGTGTAGCTTGCCCTAAACAGGCCCTGTATTTGTTAGGGGCCATTATAACTAACTGCGGATTCGGGTTCTGGGCCCCTGTAGCTGGGGGCCACGTAACTTGATACAGCGGTAGCTACGCCCCTGATATGACAATTTCTCGTTACATTTCTTGGTATTTTCTTTTTTATATTTTATGCACGGTGGCCTTCTTGGTAATTGGTCGCCGCTTCCTAAGGATATCAACAAAACTAGGTATACCGCAGATCATATCTTCAACACTGAAAGCTTTAAATGTCTGTTATGCCTGCTGTAGTCACCAGTACCCAGAACTTTTGAAGACAGCAGAAAGACGGAGGAAGGAATATCGTAACAAAGGCTTTTACTATGCCATTTTCAGCAAATGTTTCTAGGATGCCTCAGAGTTAACATTATACGTCGGTAAATTTTTAAAAAATCTACTCTTTACATTTTGACCGTGTAAGTGCAAGGAACAGTCGATTTTGTCAATCACCAATGAAATATTTATATTGCTTTGTTGTCCTAAAATCATGAACTTAATGGATTGCAAAAGTCTCGTTGCAATGTCCCTCCTACCGGCCACAGAAATAGGTAGAAACATACCAGGTTTAGCTCCTGCCAGTTGTATGGGCACGGTGATCAATTGTGGCGCGGCCTGCACGCTCCCGTCCAGAGCGCGCACGTACTGCACGCCACCATCACCCATCGCCACGCATACCTGCAACGTACAAACATCAATAAATAAGATGGACACTTAAATAAAATGCCTGTTATAACTTATTCAGATAGGCATATCGTATATTTATTAAATCCTCCCCTGCCTAGCCTTTTCCCAACTATGTTGCGGTCGGCTTCTATTCTAACCGGATGCAGCTAAATATCACTATTTTACATGGAGCGACTGCCTATCTGACCTGAACAACCCAGTAATTGGATCAGACGATACCCCTTGGTAAGATTGGTTGTCAGTCTTTCGAGCCTCTGACTACCCGTAACGTTTGTCAAAGATCCTAATATGACAGCTGGGACCAACGGCTTAAAGCGCTTTTCGAGGCCGCAAAGAGGGTCACTCATTCACGTGCCAACCCTGGCAAGTATAGCTTAACCCGATGACTGCGGGCGAACATTCGCTACGTCAAACGCGAGTGCGGCCAGCTACCAATGTTCGTGCGTTCGCCATAGAAAAACACATACGGTGTGTGTGCGCCGCACTCGCGTTTTTTAGGCGAAACACAACGTGTGTGTTTTCCCGCAGTCAATGAGTTAAGCTGATGGATCGACCTCCAACCGCAGTGACCCGAGTAATTTAAAATTTGCAAATACAATGCTCTAATCAAACTACAAACAAGAGGAATATGTTCCTTACATGGCATAGAACTGCATGTCTAGCTTACACTTTGTTTGAATACAAGTGATTCAGTTAGTGCGCCTGCCTCGTTGGTCTAGTGGTCGCAAGCCCGACTGCTGTGCATGAGGTCTTGGGTTCGATTCCCAGGTTGGGCAAAGTGTTATTGGGTTTTTCCATCAGGAATTTCTCAGTAGCAGCCTCGGAGTCTGGATTTGTGCCCGGTTGATGGCAATAGGCTCGCCCCCTATTACATGGGACTAAAAACATAACTGGCGAAATGTGGGTGTACTAATGGGTACACCTCTGCCTAACCCTTCGGGGATTACAGGCGTGATGTTATGTATGTTAGATGCTTCAGTTAGTCATACTAATCACAACAAAGTAAGAAAGGGTCGATATCTTAATAAAAACAATTTCAATTTACAGTCATGAACTGAATACGTGTATAATTTTCTAAGAAATTGACGATCAACACGGCGAACTCTTGTTCTGTTTCAAACTATGCACATAGAATAAATTAGCTTCGGGAATTTGTCTGATATTTGAATGATGTCAGACAAATTCCCGAAGCTAATTTATTCTAGTTAAAACGGACGTCATTTCTGTTTTAAAATAATATCGTTATTTGTGTATCTGGTTGATATAACAAGACATGGCGTCATGTTCATACTTGTATTCCGATATGAAGCTACCCTCATTTTGGAATACAAATATAACGTTACGTTATGTTTCAAAATAAATATAACTTTTTGCCATGAGAACCTTATACATAATAATTATCAACCACTATCAACGATTCCTATCAACTTCTTGCTAGCAACAGGGCATAAGTACAAACTCCAAGCAGCTCCTGAAAAATCTCTAATGTAAAAACCAAATAACGCTTTAGACCTGGGGCTTAACCCAGTACCCCATGGAGAACAGTAGGTGTTTGCGACTACTAGACCAATGAGGCAGATACTTCAACCGAGATATGTTTAGTTTTTAAAATCCTAGTTAATTGGTATGTAGGTACTAAATGGGTGATAGCCGTAAGAACCAGTATTTTATGGCTCAATATTCTTTTCTGCTCAGCATATCAATACTCAATACTCAATACTTTATTGCATTCCATAATGTAAACAAGGCTGGTAGGTAAATTATAGAGAAACAATTATGGACCCTGTCGGGCACAGCAAGTTAGTTTTTAGAGGAGAGGATGAAGCGCTTTTTGTTTAAAAACATAATAATATTGAAAATAAGGAGTAAATCTTATATTTAGATATTTAAGTAGATATTATTTATGAGTAGATTTGTATTAATTTTGTTTATTATTAATATTTCTATATTTATTTATTTATTTATTTATTTATTTATTATTAATAGATATTTTCTAAATATCCTAAAGTACACGAACTTTTGAGCTGCCACAATACATGGGTGAAAACGGTAGTCGAGCTTTTAGTACGTGTACTTGCCCACTTAAAACACTAATTAACACCCCTGAGATTTTGTTAGAACACATCCTTTGTTCAAGTTTATGCAACAATTGAATGAATGTGTTGTTTCTAAACAACGTCTGTTTTGCTCGGTACGGCTTTCACTAGTTGCGTAATAACGATTTATAGGCATTTCTGGAGTTCAAAATACTACATTATTTTTACATTTGAGTACCTACGGTATTGTGATCAGCAACGGAGATGAAATATTATAATATCATTAGAAACTCCATCTCCAATGGCTTTGAACGCGTTCATTGAAAATGAATTCAGAGTTGTTCACTAGTGAAAGTTAGTACTTACTCAAAAATTATTCAAGGAGTTAGAAAATACATTCGGTAGGCAATAGAACGCACTCAATGCGTTTTATTGCCTAACTAAGTAACAACAACGGTTATCATAAGATGCAAGCCCATCAATTTGTTGACTTGTTTTTAGATAAACAATTAATTTCAGTTAAAAGATATGAACAGTAACATATATCTTCTCATAACTTTCAAACAAACAAGAATATTATAAGTTAAAAATATCATAAGTTGTTCACTAGGCAAAACATTAGCAGTGTTTGGCATACATAGGTAATCACCGAAAATATCCCCTGTAGGCAGAAGTGTTGAGATATTTTTAATACCCAATTGGACATAAACCTTCCTATTTACCAGACAAATCTATGGAGTACTACTGAAAACTTCCTAAATATACGAAAATCCCAACCATACCTACTGTTGGTAATTTTGACTAATCGAACCCTGTACTCCACGATAAGCAGTCACGCTTACGACAATACAACCAACGAGACTAAATTACGTCATTCATTTTAAAAATGTTAATAAGACTTGGTTTGGATATTCGTCTAGGGAGGAAACTTCATACTCTTGGTGGCTCCTATTCTTTAAGTAGTCTTTGTTCTCCGGTGATCTACGAAGAATTTAATTTAATAAATAAAGTGTTTTACTTGGTGTATTACCTGTGGTATGCCGGTTCCATTGTTGGTCACATTCTGCTGTAACTTAGTGACAGGCAGCTGGCCACCAGTGGTCACAAAGTGAGTGCCAGCTGTGCCCACAGCTGAGAATGTGGCGAAATTCATGTCAGAATCCTCGTCACTGGAAAAAACGATGACCTTGTTTACTATTTATTCCATTGGCACTGCCGGGGCATTTAAGCAGTTTCTTTTATAAATCTATTTATTAGGTAGTATGAAGGACCTGCCTTGAAGTACCAATAATTAATTACTGCAATATCCAGTGCCTTTAATGGCAGCCAGTTATTTTTTAGTGCCTTGTAATATCAACGACTATCAACTATTGCTGTATCAACTTCTTGCTAGCAAACGGGCATGGGTACATCCCCCATTTTCCTACCAAAACAGATAAATCTATCAACGTATCCTTCACATCATAGTGAGCATTACCTCTTATGCAGTAGAAAGGGAAAGCCCAATTAGTATATTGGGCTTTTGAATACTCATTCTCAGGATTTTTTATAAATAAACATCATGACTAGTTTAGAAAACACAGTAAGTTTTTTATTAATATACAAAAATACAAGTTTTAAATATTATTATGGTGCTTATACATTCACACCACAATACACAGTTATTTCTTCCTCTGTTAAGACAATAGCTTAGTAGAACATGGGAATATCAATGACCTTAATTTGGTGATATCGCAGTGGATTAGGTAAAGTTTTAAAGAAGCTGTATTTTGAAGAATGATCTTGAGGGAATACTGTTAGTCAGCAGTGCTATTCTGTATAAACTCCCTCAGTAACTCAAGGTGTAGTGAGCCATCAATCCCTAGAATCAGGGGGCTCAACAGCTCACCATAACTTCAACTAAGTTCACAGACGAAGATTTTTACTTAACGAACCAGCCTAATATAGTATTTAAGGCATTATTATCTAACATGTACTTGTGGTAATGATGTGTTCAGGCCTGTGTCTACAGAAAATATATCAATGTAATTTTAGTTTTTTAGCCTTAGAAACATAAACGGTAGCTTTAAAAATAATTTTATAATATATTTGTAATAGAGAGTGAACATGCCAGTTAAGAAAGTTGTTTGACTCCTTATTTGTTATATTAATGTCACAACTTTACAGTGAAAGTAGGAAATGTTATATGTGTATTTAATAAAACCAAAAAAGGTTTTCATCAATTTTATGAAGATCACATGATGCGAGTTCTGGAATCTGTTTAACTTCTTTTCCGACAGTATAAAAATCAATTATAATGTTCCAAGTGTTTAAAAAAAACAGGTTTACAATAATTTTATAATGTAACAAGGCAAAAACTTGATAATATCTAGTTCAGTGACCGTTCAGTTATTTGATCAGCATACATTTTTGAAAAGTGAATATAATTCAGAAATAATTGATCCCCATACCAAGAGGCATCTTCTCTAGTGGGCATCTTCTGCATGTCGCACATTGTTGTTAACCCTCCGCGCTTCGCCGCCGAAGCGGGAAAAAAATAAAAATAAAATTCACTGTCCCACTTGAGTCACTATGGCAACGCGTATCCCCACGTCCCAATGTCCCACCACCGCGGCGCCACTGAGCACGGGACTACACTGGGACCACGATGGTAGGGCACATACCTCTACCGACCACCAAACACGGCACTACACTAAAATTAATTCAGCCACGGTGAGAGGCGAAAGATGATCGCCAACTACTACTAATAAGAAAGTGGGTTAAAGAAAGTTTTTTATGCAAGCCCGATAGTCGACCAACGAGTTTGTTATACATACTGACAGACAATTGGCGTGTATGTGTATGTATGCACATGTAGCTCTAGCGTGATGCTCACTTTCTCTTTGCTGTACTTTCACAAGACAGCGAGGCGTGGTTGTGGTTCACTAGCTGTGGAAGCAAGCTGGTTGGGTAATCATCTAGTTAACTGTACCTATCTATAATTATTATATGTTAAAAGACATCATATTTTATTTTTTAGCAGTAATGTTTTGTAGACAAAAACCATTGACAAAAAGTGAGTAAGAAATAATCCAAAATTAAGTTTAAAAAGTTGCCTTTTCTTAGTGATACCTTGAAACTCGAAAGTTTGCGCCGTTTACAGATATCTTAGCAATAGAAAGTTTAAATAAGGTCACACAAGTTTATTGTGTCATTGACCTCATAAATACGTGGGACGATCCCGTTTTATCTACCTGTTTCATTCATACAATCAAAAACTATAAAATGATTACACACTTTTTTTTACTAATATAGGTACTTTCAGCCAGCTTTATTATTGGAGGGTTAAAAATTTTCATTGTTGGTTGAAGACAAAGAAGTCGCAACAAATATGGCCGATACTTTTCAGTTACGCAATTACAAATAAATAAAGAATAATTCGATTTATAGCATTCATGAGGGATCCCCGTACGATCATGTACGAAATCAGACAGAAATCGAAGGTTGTTCACCCCTACCAGTACTTTTGACCGGCTGTGCGACCATCAACGCGTCGCATCCCCACCAAGATGTGGGATCCCCTCCATGTGCCGTCACCAAATCACTCCCGCTCCCGGCTCCTTCCTCCACTGCCAGGAAAATCGCGAGAGGAGGGGTTGAACGCGGCCCTCGGACCTCGCGACACTCTTTCGAGACTCGAGTGCGCGGAGCGCTCAGATGGCCACGCGCCCCGTCTAACGGTACTACGGAGTACCGCTTCCAAAATAAGGTCATGGATATTCACACGTTGTAAACAAAACGTTGTATCACGACTTACCTTTGACATAAAATTTTCGTTTTTTTTTTTCAGTAACTTAATTTATCACTTCAACAATGCATGGAATAAATTCCATAATTAATTACAAACAAATAAACAACGACGCCCCTTCTCTTTTACCATTTACTACAAATGACGTCCGCCATACTGTTTCGTTAGTTTACGAAACGTAACACCAGATGGCGCGTTAGTTGTTTGTCTGTGATTGGTCTAAAATGTATCATCGATTTGACAATTGACATGAAATGCCATACAATAAAAATTAAAATTGTTACCATGCTTCAACAGTTTTAATTAAAAAAGGTACAATTATATTTATTACAATAAGTACTAATAATAATTAGACATAACAAATAATACACAGAAAACATACACCACTAAAACTTAATAAGGAAATTGTTGCCCACATCTCTGTATTCTCTCTAAATGCAGTTCAAATAACAACTTATTGTCATAATAATAGCTACTTTGAGTGGAACTCATTCCAGGCTCATAGCTTGGTCTTCGTTCTGAGCCCGATGATGAACTTGGCGAAGAGATTCCATTTTCCGCATTTATTCCATTGATCTGACTATGACTAGTATCTTGTGTTTGAGAAACATTCGTGTTTAGGTTGTTATTGATATGTAAATTATTTATCCTCTTTGACAATGGCATAAATTCACAAGTATCGTCCTCGCGGGACCTCTTCCTAGAAACAAGAAATTATTAATAACAAAGATTATGAAGGTTATACTACGTTCAGGTACATAGTATTATAATGTTACGAAGTAAACATACCTATTCTCAGTCATTGTACGAATTATGTTATTCCCATTACTTCCAATACAAGTATTCCAATTGAAATTGGCGATTCTCCCAAAAGTCATCTGTTCACGAATTCCTATAATTTCTTCTGTGAACTTTATAAATTAGTATACGTCGAATAGAAAATGGTCAATTTTAATTTTACATGGAACAGAACATGCAAGGAATAAAAATACGAGATGGATGTAAGTCGTAAGTTCAGGTAGACACTTTACAATTTCAAGCATGTTCCTCAAGGATCTTATTCAAAATGCCGTAGGAGTGAAAGAGACAAAATGATGTCAATGTATCAAATTCTAAATCCGAAGAACAAGGACAGAACCTTAGCGCTTTCAGCAGCTGTTTATTTTTTTCCCAGTCATGTCACAAGAATGTACGTTTAGTTTCTCGAATGATGAACGACCATAAAAATATATATAATACAAATTAGATTTTTTGCAATCCTAAGCTTGTGAAAATGTATTGAATTATAAAAATAGTTAATGATCAAAATATGAGTAACATTAAAGTACATGTGTTGTGAATCTTGTGATAACAAAACGCTAGTAACTTAGTTTAATAAACCGCCCAGAAGATGGCGCTACGTCTCACTAAGGTCCACATTTTGCATCACACATAAACTATTTAATAGATGTCGCTAAGCACGGCTTATACGCATTCAGAACAGAAATAAAATCAATATAATGAAACACCACACAATGATTCTACCACGGATTCTACTCAAAGACGGTAGGTAATGAAAGGAAATAGCTATACTAGGAAAACCTCTAATCAGTAGCTATTAAATCTTGCTATAATATTGAACTAACGTTAAGTAGGTACCTACAGCTTTCAGATATTATTGTCTTTCAATTTTATTAGGTAGGTATACTGATGACGTTTATTGAGGTACCTACCTACATTATTAATAAAAATAGTTTTTTTTAAACATCTTTTGTTAGGGTAGGTATCTAAATAAAAGATGTTTTGCTTTCGACAATTTCGATCTCATTCACGAGGACGAAGACGGAAGCATACCTAATTAATGTATATACGCGCTGCAAATTTTTCGAGTTTAGCAAGGCAGACAACGCGTCGGTGCACGGAGACGAAGACGAAGGCGGGCGAAGCGTATATGTAGTTATTTAAATATTATGTCGTGTCTTTAGGCTTCTATATTTCTGCCATTAGTGCCCAAATTCCGAAAAATTCTGTAAGTTCGTAGGTAATCTGTAAAACATCGAATCGAATTTACAAGTTGTTTACATAATATTTTGTGTCGGTCTACGGGTAAAAACTGCACTGAGTCGATTTCTGGCCAAACATGGCGCGCAAAGAGGTGTCGTGTACCCGCCTTTTTATGGCTAAAGAGAACAACGCGAGGCTGTTGTTGTAATCATACCAGATGTCTATTAGTTGCTCGGATTAATTAGTTAGACTTGTCATAAATGGCAGGCTTTGAGTTAATTGTAAGCGTTATCAGTATTCAGTTAGGGCTTTTAAAAAACAGTAGGCAGCTTATGGCAGGAATTCCTATGGGTTTCTTCTAGGTCCAGCCAGCGTTGGTGTACTATGCAGTGTTAATAAAAATGATTCGAATAAAAAACTTAGGGTTTTTGGATTTTGATTTCTTAACCCATGGGCGGTCGGTCCTGTCCCAAGAAGTGGGTTACATACATCCTACTTCCATGCATCTCACACATCCACGCTGTAAACCCTGATAATCTGGCATTTTAGTCCTTTCAGCAGACTAGAATTCTTTTGTCCAAAAGACGCTTATCTTTCCAGCGGTTTTGTCCTTTAAGATGTACCTAATAACGTTGTGCGCTGTCAATCAATCTCGAAACTGCTTTCCGAAATAAAAAGTGATTTGCGGTACCTTAGAAAGAAACCCCCTTTAATCGTATACTTACTGCATTACCTGTGCTTAGGTGGGAGGTAAGCACTACTATCAAGCAGTCATAGGTAAACACTACATATTAAAAGAGTATAAAAATCAATGTACCCAGGTGCTGGTGTGCAGATGTACACTTACAAATGAACAGTCTCACAAGACGCAATTTCCGAAAATTAGCAATTTCTCCAGATGTCATTTAAAAATTCAACGTTTTGAAAAATTAGCAGTCGTGAATATTTAATTTTATTAAATAATGGCGACAGCTTGTAACTCATTATCGTCGTAAGCTTTCGAGGTATTACGTGGGTCTATTTAAATTACAAATGATGTTGTGCCAAAATATTGTCACCGGTTACGTTCACCTTTCGGAATGCGTTTATTAATTAAGTGTTTCAGAAAGTGTGCACGGCTGTGTGCAGGCGAATGCAACGCACACGGATATAAACTTGTCTTAAATTTAAACGAGAGAGAGCAGGCAGTAAAATTATCAAATTAACGCAGTACCGTTAGCCGGTGCGGTATAATATCACATTTTGGTGTGATGTCGCTCAGAAATCGGCAAGTCGCGTGCTCGCTGGGCGCATCGGCGCGTGAACATCGCGCTTTATCCGCTCTGCTGCATGTCGTGTGGAATTCGCCTTATATGGTAGCGTATCTGCTGTCTGCACCACACCTAAAAAAATGTCTATTGTTGTTATAGGAAAAACGGGCGTGGGAAATTGTGGAGCGTAACCTATATTTTATGTTAATGCGTATTAAACGTCGGTTCACAATACGTGACAAATTGCCCACTCAACCCAAATGTTATTAGCTGGTAGATACCTACTGGTAGTTTACGAAAAGGAGCATAAGATACCTATCAATAAAGCTAGGTCCTATGTAGGTTCCTTTTACTCAACATCATCATCATATCAGCCGAACGACGTCCACTGCTGGAGGTCGGCCTCCCTAAAGATAGCCACCATGACCAGTTGCGCTGCCTGCATCCAGCAGTTTTCCGCGAATTTCCCACGTCGTCGGGAGCCCTCCCACACAGCGCCTTCCGGTACGTGGTAGCAACACATAGCCTCGAATTTTGCCCAGCACTCCTAGTAGTCCAACTTTTTATTTAGGAAAACCGAGTGAAATAAATTCCTTTCCATTGATTAATTAAAGATAGACAGACACAAATACCTCCGTAAATTGCTATATGGTAATAATATGCAGCACCTGCAGACGCAAACCGTTGATAACTGTACCCAACTACCCAGATACTTGTGGATCTCGGAAAATTATATTCAAACTATGTGTTCGATTCTCTGCTAAGCATTAAATAATAGATATGCACTTTCACTTGAATAAAAACATCTATTTACAGGGAAATTTACTGCAGCTTTACCAAGAGTGGCGGGCAACTGCTGGCATATCCAGCTACTAAATTTCTTTACATGATGTTTGCATCCAAGCTTTCTTCTTATATTTTCTTTAAATACTTTTGCTACTTTCGGTTCATAACTGAAAATAAATACTTGTTGGGTTTTTATTATTTTGCTCTGGATGCGGGTAGCGTAGATCTGGTTGGAGGCAGTATGTCCAGCAGTGGAAGTCGTTCGATTGATATGAGGATGATGAAATATTTATTAAGTATGTTTTTATTTCACTGAAGTTCATGCCAATTTCTAATTGCCCAATTTGTCACGTTTGACAACAAAGAGTCGGCTAGACATCTCTGCACCCAGGTCGGCCGCAGCAAAGATAATATCCAAAGATGGGGATTCGCAGATGGCACCGATCTTCTGTGCTTGTGCGGCGTCTCTCCGCAGACCATGACCCACCTATTATCTTGCTCTGAATGCCCTGTCACCTGCACACGTGAGGACCTAATGACTGCGTCAGCGAATGGTTTTGTTGTAAAAAAATGCAAAATTTTATAACTAGCGAAATGTGGGTGTACTAATACGTACTTACACGTCTGCCTAAACTTACGGGGATTACAGCGTGATGTTATGTTATGTAGTATCTATATTTTCCATCGCTTAGAAAAAAAAGATTTCCGGTGCCTGGAACTGCACGCACGTGCATTCACGAACACAACTGTTTTTCATAAGATGCCAATAACAAATATTTTATTATAGCTTCCGCCGTATGGAGATGTTACTTTCTTAGAGATCCGTTGAGCTGTTCACATCGGGTACCTACTACTTATAATACTTTCTCTATTCATACACAGTCTCCTCACTTTCACGCAGAGACGACTATTCATTAATGAGATATGAGATTGTTCGCAAACTTTGATAATCAGATTTAACTTCCCACAATGTTGCAAAGGATTGTGTAAATCGACGGAAATAAATGTAATTTTTTATCACACGCATTGTTGAAGCGTGTGTTCTAACAATTATACATTACTATGTATAATGTTATAATAAGATATCTCTTCATCGTCAGGTTCACAGGCCTACTTGCAGACATTTTGAAAAGAATCATGGAAAGATGATACTTTCCATTATACTGGTGCCGTTGTATAGTCTATCTAGTAGATATTATAGCTATTAATTAAGGAACATTGTGGTTGAAACCTTGTCATGCTCACCTAAATGTCTCCTTGATGGTAACGCGTGTATTGGATAATTTGGTTCCCTTCAAGATGGTTGAGCTAAATCCTGCTGAACCACGCGTCATATTTGTGACCAAGCGCTGTCAGTTAGGATTGGTCATGTGCCATTGCTTACAACTTTATTCTTATTAGGTATTGTTAAAGATTCATCTTCATTGTTTTCACATGTAAGTAGAAGCAACAAGAATACTAGCACCATGGTTTTGTAAAAACCTAATTGAAAAGAGAGTCCGTGGAGCCAAAGTGCCTGTAACTGATTTAATTTAAATATATGTTTTGACGTTGACTTTGAATAACACTCGATTAGAAATGTAGTGGTTCTAAAACATAAATCGCGATTCACCGACAACCCAAGCTTAGCTGAAATAAATCACATTCCATCAGACCAATAAATTCTCTTCAGAATGTGGGCTTTTCAATGAATCATTCACTCGACCATAAAAATCGTCTGCAGCGATCAACAAATTAATAAAAAATGGAGAAAAGCGCGTTCCAAAATCAAATAATTCACATTTTCATTCAACACGTTAATGTAGGTTAATTGGACACGAACACACGGCCTAAACTCTTGCGCGTAATAGACATTGATTGTTGTAAAAAAATATTGTTAATGATAACGTTCAGAGTGAATGAAAAACTATAAAGCGGTTTTGATTCTCTCTCATTGTCAAATATTCGTAGGTGAATCTGGCACTGGCTGGCACTAATGGCTGGCACAGCGTTCAGAAGTCTTTTAGCTTTATTTGGACCGAAAGACATCCGCGCTCTCACAATATTTGATGTGATGCGGATATGTGCCATAGGTACCTAATACCTATCTACAGTGAATCTTCATGAACTCAATCTTATCAATGCCCGCGAATAGTTTGTCATTAATTTTCAAGTGTTTGTTGACACATTACCACCTCACTAGAGTTTTCCTAACCGCTGCGTATTGAAGGAAAGTCATAATGTGGATAAGACTTTGACTCGGTAAGCGTAATACGGGTAAATTATGATTAATTTCGATAAACGGAAATGATACTATAACATTGCTTTCCGTAAAACCTTAAACATAAAATTCGTATTTAAAGCAGGTATATACTTAGGTAGGTACTTAATTAAATCGCTATAAATAAATGTGATGTTTTGTTTTCGGCTTACGTCCACGAAATGATTGGGGTGATGTAATTCCGTTGACGTGTGCTTGATAATAGGTTCATAACGTATGAAATTTAAACGCGTCTTCTGACACCAATCAAGGTCATAGCTACTTGAATGGAATAATAAATTAATTGTATCTGACAGTGGCGCAAAGTCAATATCCGCAAGAGGGAAGCAAAGGCAAAAAATTGAAATTTTAGTAGGTAAAATTATTAAAGTGTCATTTTTAATGGCGATAGAGTAGCTGTTGTTCCGAAATTCTGAAGCAAAGCCGGTAGGAAACGAGTTCAATAATTTTCTGAGCTATTTATATCTATTTATATCTATTTATATCTGTTATTCTAGATCTTTCATAAATCTTTCTGTTATTTTTTATTCGATATGTAATGGTCTAGTATTTTGATTCTAATTCATCTGCTGCACCTACCAATTTTTTTTAATTTTTAGGATAAGTTATCATTAAACTTTTTCAGTAAAAGGAAAACTGAAATCATAACGCGAAATCGGAATTCAACATAAATGCTGAGCTGTTTATGACAATTAAAAACGACGCACCTATCTGCATACTTTACCTATTTACTTAAGTACATGAATCACTTAATCGATAAGGTGTAAGAATTCATTGAAAATATTTAAAATTACAATCAACATAATTTATCAGAATCGGTTGTCAAATGGAAATGATAATCCATGAGATTTCATAATAACAGGAATTTAACTAATCTCCTCGGTGTTACACATTTCCTTTAAATTTTGATTACGGTATCGTTTTTATACTAGTACGAGGCAGAACATAAAACTGTTTTAGCTAAAACGTTGATAACAATGGAACAAATTGTTTCGAGTTTAATAAATCATCGATGACGTGGTGTGCTACCGATTATGTAAGCACTGGGAATTTAAATAATAAATAGGACATTATACAGTGGCAACGGCTAAGGAAAATAAAACAAAGGCATCTACTATACAAACAACAGTTTATTTCAGGGAAATTTATGTTACTCCATATTTATAGAATATTGTTTCTAGGAGAAGCATGCTTCACTTCATTGGATAACAGAAATCAAAGAAGGACAGTTGTTATTCAACAGTAAAGACCTGCATTAGTCGTCAAGTATCCAATAAAAGGTCATGACCAAAACAGTGACAATACTGCGAGAACTCTCCAAGTGTCACAATACAATTCAATCGAATCGTTCATAAAGAAACAATAGTAGCCCAGCCACGCATCGATCGGGCATCCGTTAACCAAATCCATTTCGTTGGCGCTTTGAATTTAAATCGTAACGGACATGAGCCGAGGTCTGGAGGCCAAAGACACTGCATGACACGTTTCGGAAGTCCTCTCCTCTCTGTCTTATCTAATTTTAGTGCGTTATTCACTGTAGTCTGGGCCGGTTTTTTGCTAACATTTTTTAGGCGCACTTAGCCGAAACTGACAACTGTTGAACTTGGCGGGAGTATTGTGAATTAGGTATCGTTAAATTGTCCAAATTAGCCTTATGAGCCGTGAAGTTATTTTTTGTGGGCTGTAAGAAACAATCTGTTCACGGCAATAAATAGATAAATTCCCAAATTATGAGATGATCTTCTTAAATGCAGTGTTATGTTTATGTCTGTTTGATTAATGCTGGTTTATCTTTCTGATATCGGTCAAACCAGCCCACAGATACGAGTATTTTTTTCTTAAACCACAATATTTGTGTCAAGAATTTTTTATTTAGCTTGGTGTGCTGAAAATGTTTGCCCATTCCTTTATTTTCTGGTTGGAATCCAAAACCGCCCTTTAACGTTGATATACTATTAAAATCCAAAGTCAAGTTAAGGACTCAGATTATCAGACGATGATGTCATACTACGTGTATGTTTTTTCACACAGCAAAAAGAGTAATGAGATTTCACGCTCAAGATCCAATTTAAAAAGAGCAATTTCAATTCAACGACTTTATAAACACAAGATCAACACCAGTTATCATTTAACAAGTTATGGCCCAGTGTCATAAGCATCTAATCAATTAACTGTTATAATGCTCGAGGGAGTAGGTCAATGAGAAATGTCTCCTTGAACTAGTGACTCACTGTCCCAAGAACATCTTCCTACCCATAAAAGCATCAATTAGGTAGAGATAATGATGGATCTGAAAGCGCAAATGATCGAATATTGATCACTATAAGACAACATTGAATAACATATGGACTCAGACGTTATATTGCGAAAACCCATACCATTACTATAAGAAAATAGAAATACTATGGCTTTAGTACTTGCTTTAGTAGGTGTGATAGATCTACCATGTGATATCTGTTCAAGCTGTCCTTCCGTTCTATCACCGCCTGTCTTGTCTCAATGCTGCTTGGGATCGTTATACGTTATAGTCTTCCATTATTTTCTATCTACTGTCACACTATCATTAACTCCTATCTCTTATACATCATCCCTTATGCAGCACCATCCTTTATTAAGCACTTCACTCTCTTCAATCATTAACAATTATATTCCGTTTTATCAACCGACTTCAAAAAGGAGGAGGTTCTCAATTCGACGCGTATGTTTTTTTTTTTTTTTTTTTGTTTTTTTTTTTTTGTATATTTGTTCTACGATTACTCCGCCAATTATGAATCGATTTGGATGATTCTTTTTTTGTTTGAAAGAGTTTAGTTGGGAATAGGTCCCATAGGAATATTATCATGATCTGATGATGAACTTTGGAGATATGGAACGGAACTCCTTATAAAATCACAGCAGAACCGCCGTAACAAGAAAAATTGCTTTGTTTATACTTGTAGTCGATGACTGACTGAAGGAAGTGGGGAGAGGGTACGTCAACCCCCCTCCCACCACTTTCCAAAATTAAATATATCGTGTGAGGTATTGTTTGAAAGGGCTTTATGTAAGTATTTCAAATATTATCACACAAACACTAAAAAGTGAAAAATAAAAAGCTTTTTTACAAAAAAAGATGACCGCCTTCAAAAACTACAAAATAAAAAATAACTTTAGCTTGGAAGTCGGTGGCAATACCTACATAACAAGAAACAAAACCAAAGCCGCCGAATTTCAAGCTAAAGTTATTTTTTATTTTGTAGTTTTTGAAGGCGGTCATCTTTTTTTGTAAAAAAGCTTTTTTGTCGGTACGTTTCATCCCTCCTCCTCACATGCCCAATCGTTGGTATTACTAAAAGGTAATTAGATTGGAATAGTCTCGTCGATCTTCGCCGATGGAAATTGAGCCCACGTTTCGTGTCTTATTTGGGCACTCTACATGTTACAAGGTGAGTCGTGTAATCTTGCGTTTGTTTACGTTAGTACTTAGTTACTGATTGGTTGAGCACGTAGGCGAAAACGTTTAACCTTATGTCTCTAATAGTGGCACATTTTTGCTAATGTTTGGTAACCAGTTTGTCTGTTGACTTTTTGTGCATTACTTACAAGTTTACTGCTACATAAAATCATAATTATCATCCTTTTTCAAAAATATATGGAACCAACTTTTCCCTCAAACGTATGCTTGTGACTTCAGACTTTTTAGAGCCAGTATATTCCCACTCTAATGCAATCATTAATAACTCAATAAAAATAACCTTAAGTGTAAAAGACATATTGATTTGTCTGTCCTATGTGTATGCCACATAAGTTAGAGATATAACTTCCTTCATTTTGAATATGTAAATTAATGATAGTTAGTGTCATGACAGAGCATGTAACTAATTGCCTAAAATTAATTAATTATAATATCAATTAATTAATGGAACGTTACTTAATGACTTTACTCGAGTTTGCACTTTGCTATTTTGCCATTCAAACCGAAGGTATACAGGGATATTGGGATCATTCTATGCGTTTGTCATCCTCTATTCTGATTTTTGTGTCTACGTACACAAATATTCCTATATACTGAAATACATACTATTTCTGGTATTTTCCTCCTAAACATTACCTATTTAATTTATTGAGGATATGTAGGAATATAATACCGATGTGACCGTATTAAAAAAAGAGTATTATAATAATATCAGGACACCGCACAGCGCGGCGTTGTCCTCCAAACCCCAGCTTACGATAAGTAAAAAAAATAAAAAAAATAAATATCTTGGGACAACTCACACACGGCTATCTGATCCCAAGCTAAGCAGAGCTTGTGTTATGGTAACCAGACAACTGATATACATACTTATATAATTTATAAATACATACATATTATAGATAAATCACACCCAGACACAGAACTAACAATCATGCTCATCACACAAAGTTTGTCCTGGGTGGGAATCGAACCCACGACCTCCGGCTTAGCAGTCAGGGCCGCTAACCACTAGACCAACAGGCCCGTCAAAGTAATGATAAAAATGGGTAAAAAATAATAATCTGGTAATAATAATTATATTCTATTTATTTATTTTGTATACATATATAATTACATTTTTAAATATTATTATGAAAAAGATATAAAAACATTTAAAAATATAAAAAATAGTATCCCACCGGCGTCGGGAACAGGGTCCAAGCCACCGGTGGTCAGGGCTCCTGAGAAAGGAATCTCCTAACAATACGCGCCGTGTCCAGGAGTACCGCTTTCTGAATCAAGCCCTTGATCCAACCGCCCAACGAATAATATTCTATATTATTTTAGTATTAGCATTAAAACTCTTTGGACAACTTATTTTTTTAAACCGCATCCCTACTTTGATTTCGTTAGCATTTGATGTTAGTTCTTATTTTTAAAAAAGCGGAAATACGAATCATTTGAGAAAGTTGTTAATAAAGACATTAATAATGTTTATATACGCAAATACGCAAATATATTTTAATTTTAATGTTTATACAATTTGTCTTCTTTTGAATCATAATTAATATGATATTAACATAATAATTATTATTTTTGGTATTAAATGTAGAAGGCACACGAAACTGCGCACGTTACCGTTTAATTTAATTTTATCTTTCGATTCCGACTGAATATTCATAGATTTAACTAGAAAATCTTGGAGCTCAGCTAATCTCCATTAAATCTCTTGTATATTGCCAGGTCAATGCCCCCGCAAACGAACTATTGTAATAGACACGCACCTCTTCTTACAGTAGCTCGGTAGCTACTATCTAATTCAAAAATAATAATTTCATTTAAACAATTCATTTTACAGTTCATGCTATATTAACTTTAATTGCGAGTAAGACTATCTAATTGTAAAATAACTTTAAACTTACCTTTTTTTAAAACATTGGATAATTAAACCAATTGTATGTACAATATAAATTGTATGTACTGGCGACGTGTGTTAAAATAAAAACTGTGGCATCTTATGTGGTTGTAATAGTACCGATTTTACAAAAAAAAGGAAGTAAAGTACCTAGTCTGACAACTAATTAAATTAGAGAAATATTATTTAATGTTATTTGATAGTTTACATATTTCCATATCCTGTACATAAAAAACGAAACGTCTTCACTACAGGATTAAGTCAAAGTCAAATAATTTATTTTAATAAGACCATTAAAAGGCACTTTTGAACATCAATAAGGAAAATAATAATATTGATTTAATTGCCCATTCCAAAAGGTAGTTTCATATGCAGAAGAAACGACAAGAAACTCCATTCATACTCTTTGAAAAGATATTTGTTTTATAATAAGTTGTATAGGCATTAAGCAAGGTTGTTGCTCCATTGATTGCGACTCCGTGGATACCCACAACCCTCTCTAGGTTACTGCTCTTTGAACTCATCTCCTGACCTCATCACATTAGTACGTAAACAGCGTTCTTGTTCCTAAAATTATTATTCACAATGTACAATATTTTGACAACACAATTCGCGCAGTGGCTGAGCGATTGGCTGCTGTGCTTGCGTGTCGCGAGTTTGATTTCCGCACGGAACAACTCTATATGCCAAACAAATATTTATGGCATACAGAGTTGTTCCGGTGTGTTTGTGTATGACAGTATTTAGACAGTATAAATGTTTACAAACGCACCCACAAAACAGTAGAAGAGTAAAGATTAAAAAAAATACTGCTAGAGATCTCTGCTTGATGGAAATGTATGTATTTCAAAAGACACCGTCTAAACCCTACCATATCATTATCCTACCTTTTTATTTCCCCACAAATAAAAGGCATGTGCTGTGCTATCAAGTGAAAACATCTGCAAGGACAAAAATACGTTAAAATTGCAAGTTTCAACAGCCGTGCTACTAGTTCACCTTGACACTGTTTCGCTATCGTTTACTTCCTTCCCTCGATGTTTTTGTTGTGGTGCTAATTTTTCACACCTGCTCCCCGAATCCCTTGCCTACGTAGTTTACACATGGTTGATGGCGTTTACACATGTGGCCACGTTGGTGTATTAGCAGAAATATTAAGACTTCTTATTTTTAGTAGCCTGCAGCCTGTGTTATCTCAGAACTTGATAAGAAGCTTGTGAGGAGTGTACGATGCATGAACTATCCCTGTCTGTACATGTCAAGTTCTCCAATCAAACGGAAAATCATCGATAAAGTCTTAACGAAGGTATTCGTTAATTTTAGTACCAAGTGTCCAAATAGGTACATTGTGCTATTTTGCAAGTATCTACCTACGTATGTAAAGTACATGATTGTTATTTATTAAGTGAAACACATACCAACAAGTACATAATTAATTAACCTATGCGTCGCTTTGAGTCAACTGAGTCGCAGTTTCTAGTAAAACCATTAATTAGTTTCCGTCACAGGCATGTTCAGAATTCGATATAAATGTCTGTGGTTTACGCGTTATTATTACTCCCGTTGTAAATTAATTAAATTAGGTATCCTCAGATAATAATGTTGTTATTATGTATTCAGTTCAGGCATTTAATTTAATCATAGCATAAAAAATATTATCTTCGTCATTAGTTTAATTAGAGTCGAATTTAAAAGTCCTAATTAAAACATTTTTTGAACAGGAACAGTAAACATTTCGACAGTTCTTTCTGAAATGTATTGCCAACACACTCCCCGGAGCATGCCTAAGTAGGCAAGCCGCCATAGCCTCCCATAATGAGTTAGAAATCTAACGTTGGCTACAGAAGCTCTATTAAGGAATCCGCCATCTGGATATGGCCTCAAACGCCAAGGTTTAATGCTCGCTTCGTCCAAAAATGGCCTGCGGTCGAGGCTTGCGTTTGCGCACTCGCTAGGCCTTTTAAGGCTTCCCAGTAACCTTATACACTTGAAGTAGCGATGGCGATCGCAAAATGGGACGGAAATTATGTTAGAATCTCAACTTTATTATAATATCCTTGTGTTAGTAATTCGCCTAAGAATAAATATTCTTTGCGCGTTTTCCAGCTATGAGCGAAGATCCGAATAAATTAGTGCTTGTAATGTTATTTCCTGTAGGTAAAGTAATGTTTTGATGGATCGCTGGAGGTCATTGAATTCGTGATTGTCGTTTTAAGGTTGAATGTTGTTCGTCCTAGCTGTTCATAAGTCGGAAGTGAGACCAAATGAAAATGTTCAAAGCTACATTTCCTAACTGCCATAAATGAATTGTGTTATTCATACTGTTGAGTCCAGTTTGTTTTCAAAGTATTCTGTCTCCCTTTCTCTCGATATACTCTATGCATTCTCGACGTAACATGATGAATGACAATCTCTCTTATCGTTTCTAAGATACAAAAATATGCATCAAATCGAACGTGAAGATATTGCCATTATATAAATAAGCACAATGTTCTATTTATGCTATGTTTAACATTAACCAAGGTGCTCAAGTATTGCTGTGCATGTGAGCAATGAACTTGCGCGCGTCTTGCTCGCCTCGACCTTGCGTTTGCGCCGATCGGTAATAGCGTATCGCGTGATCGCTTACAAAACAAACTGCTGAAACGAATCTGTTATAAATAGCCGGGCTGAAATTACTGTGTCACTGAATAATGTACCAAACTATGTAATCCCAGTTAGCCACAATGTACCTACTTTGGTTATCTTAGGATGTGGGCCGGGGAGGATTATGATAAGCACCACGGATGCTGAGTGACGCCATACGTTGTATTTTTTTTACTCTGGGTTTAAGTTCTTTCCTATTGGTACAAAAAAGTTAGTAGTTACTAGATTCCTGTTTGCGACAATATCCGTACCAACATAACGTAGACTCACGCCTTTTTCCCCTGGGGGTACCGGTAGGCAGAAACCACAGAACGCCACCAGCATAGCAGTAGCTTTCGCTTCGTCCATGTTCAAACATCTGGTCATATCCATACCGAATAACTTTTTAATATCGTAGCGTAAACTGATACAAAAATAACGTAGTCATTCGGTTTTAGGTATTTCGTAGCCCGCGTAGCAACGACTACGAATTTTGGGCGTAGCGTAGTGTAGCTGTAAACGACTCGGGTGCTCTAAAATTCTTAATGACGATACTATAAATATCCTAATCTCTAACTGTGATAAGTAATTGTCCAAAATACCATTAAATTTAAAATTTCCTAGAAATTTAACTGGCTTATTGTAAACTCATAAAGTTTTATTTCGAAAACTATTTTCCGCCTTGTCTTTGGGTTCACATTTCAACATAAAAAGTTTACCTAAACCACAGAAATATTCCAATTTTATTAACCAGCCTCATATTGTCGAACCTACTCAATTTTATTGTCCATCATCTATACATATAATAAAATCGTAGAGACGTCAAAACTGTACATTTAATATTTTTGAAAAAGAAAAAGTGCTTAGGGGTCTTTGAATGATACTTATGCCGAAAATATTTTTTTTTAAATTTTTGTCTGTTTGTCTGTTTGTTTGTTGGAGCATCACGCAAAAACTGCCGGATAGATTTTGTTCAAATTTTGAATGAATATTCCACAGTGCCCAAATTAGAACATAGGCTATAAATTATCACGCTATTTGCTTTCGGGGATTAGAAGACTACAACAGTTTACCAAAAGATTGTAAAAAAGACCAAACAAAATGTAAAAACATTATAAATAGCTGCAGACTGAAGTTCTAAAATAGTTATTATCACGCTATACCTTCAAGAAGCTAAGCAGTCAATTATGGAAAACTAGAACGGCTATTTCAAGCCATTTGTCATCAAAGCAAATTGCCTAACGGTTCGACGACCGTCTTGCGAAACGGTGGGCGGAAGTTCGGTCCCCAATGTCAGCATTACTTTTTGTATTTTTTCAATTTTTTTTTTAAATGTATTTTAATTGAGTTATGAGATTTCCTAACAAAAAAAAAAAAAAAAATAAAGTACGAGTGCATGTTTCTACCACAACTTTGATTTGGTAACGTATTTTTTAAATATTAATGCAGAAAATAATATCTTTGCAGCTAAAAAACTTTTGCCTGTTTGCACTACTGCAAAGCATGAGGTCTTGGGTTCGATTTCCGGGTCGGGCATAGTGTTATTGGATTTTTCCATCAGGAATTTCACAATAACAACCTCGGTGTCTGGATTTGTGCCCGGTTGATGGCAATAGGCTCGCCCCCTTTTACATGGGATTAAACTATACAACTATATAAATGTGTGTAGGTAAGGATTATCGCATTATGGCTATTATTCTTAAACATTTTACTGCTAGATTGCTATAAAACGACACCAACGGTACATACAATACTGCAGTTAGGTATAAGTTATAGTTTATCCTTTGAAATCAAAATCATTACGCTATAACTAAAAGGAGCTACTCAACACACAGCAAGTGACGGGCGGCCTATCTGCAAACATTTTAAGTATACAATATTTCATAAACCGGTATTGTTGTGCTATGATTGGCTTAGCTAAAAGCCAATCATAGCACAACAATACCGTAGTAACTATTTAGTAATCTGTGACAATACTGCCAAGTATACTACTGGAATACCAGCGGACGTATATTAGCGAGGAGTGGCGAGTGTAATTTTTTTACGCAGTAGTAGGTAATTAGTATTCCTTTCGTTGCACTTTCGAATTATTTGATAAAAAAATCTTAGTGTAAGATGAGTGATTAGGTACTAAAAAGAATACTTCTATTTCAATGGCTGAATAGAAAGAATTTGGCAACAACCTGAAGTGCACCAAAATCAATTCATCAATCAACAGTAATTCTCCTGGCGGAGAATGTCTCGCAGACTTCAAGCTTTCTGTGTACTTGATTTGATGAAACGACTGTGATCGCAGGAGAGTTTTATTCATAGGCACCGTAAATGGAACATATTCCATGATTTAAGATCAATTTCTAAATGGCATTACATTTTTTAGGTTACTTATTACCGCGGCTGTGCTGCGAGACATGAATCCTTCCATCTTAGCAATAGATTCGCCAACAGAACACTTAGTATTTCGTGGCGAGGAAGTTACGTTGAGTATTAGAAGAACCCTAAGTACCCTGGTGTTATATTGGACAGAGCACTAACTTTTTATATGCCTACATTGCCACAACACCAATCAAAAAATCATCTGCTACGACACCTTATTTCTACCAACTAGGGAACAGCACCCGATGTTTTACGCATGACTGTTACGTCTTTAGGCTTCTTCTGCTGGTGAATTTGCGTGTTCTGTGTGTCATTGTCTCATTGACCAAAAAGCAATATCATCATTAACGAGACGTGTAAAATTGTATCGGGGCTGCCTGAAACTGACTGCTCAATAAACTCTTTCTATTGGCTGGAATTGCACCATCTGTCATTTGAAGGTATCTATGTAGCATGCACAGATGAAACAAATCAAGACTCCGCTTCCTTACATCCCCTCTATCAATGTCCAGTAGCTCTTGGTAGATTCAAGAATCGGAAGAGTTTTCTTCGATGCACACAGGCAATACAGGACCGTGTCGGCACCCACCATCACACAACTTCCACCAAAAAGAGTTCAACCCCAGGAACACATGGCATTCTGTTGAGATCTTTAGTGGCCTATATGGAAAGCGCTTAATGGACTGCGCACTCATGTAAGTCGCTGCAAACGTAACCTAGCCAAATGAGGAGTTATAGATCCTGCAGACACTCAGGGCAAGTGTGGTGTTCCTTTTATATGATGGCCCACTTAAAAATATTGCAAAAAATCGGCCAAGTGCGAGTCCGAATCGCACACAAAGGCTTCCGTTACACCATACAATATGCTTACTGCTTTCCATTGCCTCTTGCTCAGGAGCATGGCCTGAACCAGGGCCCGGACGCGAGGACACGGCGGTGCTCTGCTCAAGCGGGGCAGACCTACACCGTATGCTCCACCGTGTCTTCCGGGCGGTCCACACAGTGGTGACACCCGGGCGTTTCCTTCCTCTGAATCCAACACATGAACCTCCCAAAACCACCGCGTCCGGTGAGGACCTGCATCAGGCGAGAGGTGAGGACGCCGTGGCGCCTCTCCAGCCACTCCTCAAAGAGGGGTCTTACCGCCGCGATTGCGGCGTGCCCGACACCTGAGTACTTGATTTTAATTTTTGCTTGATACCTCCACGCGTTCCTTAGAAAAGGGTCTTTACAGACAGACAACGGACAACAAAGTTATCCTATAAGGGTTCCTTATTTGCCGACTGTGGTACGGAACCCTAAAAAAGATAATATCTAAAATCATCGATGAATCGTGATTTAAAACGGTAAAACTTTGCGTTTACAGGGTTTTGCTCATACTTTCTTTCAAAAACATGAAAGTCAGATTCTGATTTCAGTTGCTCTATCGAATCTAATATCTAAATAATCGAAGCTACAATGTGAGGTACAGTATTACAACAGTAATGTATTAAACTTGCGTCTCAATGGTTTGGGATCGAAAAATGAGTCAATTTTGATACCACTTCATAATATTTTGGAAAGAGGTAATCTCAATATACCTTAAATAAATATACAAAAGCGAAAGTTCACTCACTCAGCACGAAATATCGAAAATTTCGCAGGGAGGTAGTTTATGTTAGTCAGTAGTAGTCCGCTAAGTAACGATTTTTCAAAATAAGTTACC
Source organism: Hoplodrina ambigua (assembly GCA_949774945.1). NCBI lineage: Eukaryota > Metazoa > Arthropoda > Insecta > Lepidoptera > Noctuidae > Hoplodrina > Hoplodrina ambigua. The sequence continues at coordinate 12,019,628 of OX458974.1, read as the reverse complement.
CATATCCCAAAGAGTAGGTATGAAACGGGGGTCCAAAGTTAGTATGGAGTTATCAACTTTGACGCGGACGAAGTCGCGGGCAGAAGCTAGTATAATATAAGAGGTCTGGCAGCCATGTTGAAAATTCAAAACACATGAAGTTACAAATGCCCGTCCTTTTAACCCTTATTAAAACGTAGTATTAATTAATTATTAATAAATATTATTTCCTGTTACAGTGTAGGTAATGTGAACTCGAACCAACTTATTCATGTTTAAATCGCTTACCAGGATAAAATACAATAACAGCATTTTCAATATCCTTAACGTTTCCATCTCCTGTTTTTTGTTATACTATAAATAGGTAAAATAGGGCTGTCATCCGTCCGGGCTGCCCCGAATTTATCCTTGTTTAGAGGGCGTCCGGGGGATGTCCGGAAAAGGTTGTCAAAATGTGTGAAAATAAAAATAAATACTCAAACACACTAAAACATGTAGCGCAAGCGCAAAGGTTGATTACAGTGCAGACCTCGACAGTCATCATTACTTGGTGCCTAGGTACAAACCCGGACAATTACTGTGAACCACTTTTCATCTTTACGTCCTTAGTAATAAGGCTGAAAAATGGTCAAACACCATCGTCCTCGGTTGTACATGCGGTTTGTTAATTATGATAAGCGGAATGCGATTAAATTGCGTGGGTAGATAGTACATTGTTATTTTTAATCTATGATAAAAGTAATTTAAATGCCGTTTAAAAAATTAGGCATATTTTGTTAAAACAATAATCGATAGACCTATACTAATGAAATACCACTAACACACAATAAGGATAAAAATAATGTTTATGACAAAGTATAACATGTCTGCTGTGGCAATAAATAAACGGTTTAGTTTATATAGGTATCCATTATTTAAAGTTCATTGGTTTACCCCATAACACAGTTAAAAACCGATAAATAGTATTTACTTATAGACTTAATAATAAAATAATAAAAATACCAGCCTATTATTGTCCCGTCGCAGGACTTAGGCCTCTTCTCAAATAGAGAAGGCACGAGTGTAGATCAGCACGCTCGCTCAAGGCGTATGGGCTTCAGACTTATATTAACTGTAAGTCTAGCTTTCCTCACGTATTACAGATGTCAGTGATGTCCAAGATAAACTGAGAAAAGACAAATGAATATAGACTAAAAAAAAAACAAAAAGAAGTAGTCTTCCACTTACATAAATTATTTGATCAGATCAGATGTAACGTATCTGTTCCTATTTTTAACCCCCGCAAAAACGACGGGGTGAAAACTAAAAAAAATAAAAAACCTTGAACGTAAAAGAAGCTAATATTTAAAAAGTTAAAAATAATACGTTTTTAAAATAATAAATTAATCATCGCAGTCGGGAGACTTCCGGTCTGTGGAATACTAGTTTTCTTAACTAAGAAGTTTTTAATGACATTTATAGACCTTCTTTGCGGTAAGATTCAGCATCCTAACGTTTCACAATAATTATACAGATCTAAGGTCTCATCCGAAGGTTAGTCCTTGACTCGGACCTCCTTACAGACACCAAAAATATTTACCGCATGACGTAAGAACCATAAAAATGTAATTTACTGTATTATACGCTCAAGAATTCACGATAATCTTGGCGATATCGACTTACGTCATCTGCAGTCAGCTGATAGTATGTTTTGTGAAGATTATTGCGAACCGGCTCATACATACCTGAGTCTGTCGATAAAGTGTGTGAAGAAGGAGGAAAAATATCAATATTTTGTAGTAAATAATTAGTACTGACTCGAAATACCTAGAATTCTAGCTTCTGCTTGCGACTTGGTCCGCGCATTTTTTTGCATCTGCGTTACGTTACGTCGTTAGCTACTGCTCACCTTCCGTTGGGTTGTAAATGTTTTAATATGGCCTATACTATTCTTCATAAATCTGGCTATCAAACACAGAAAGAATTTCTTCAATCTGACTGGTGGTTCCAGATATTAGCACGTTTTAATAAACAAACTCATCAACTTTACAACATTTGTATAGATTGGGATAGGATTCTGGCAAATATTTACTTATTTCAAAATTTACCCCATTTTTCGAAGCATTAGAAATTGATTTTGTATATTTAACGATTATTTTAATCAAAGCATATCTAAGTTTAAACTACATTGAACTGTTATTGCTGAATTCTAATGTTAATGTTTCATTGAGTTGGCTTGATGTCATTTATTTAATGTAAAATGTTTTGGCAGGACCAAGATCAATTTAACGTGAATAATAAATAGTAAAAGAAAAGAAATTAAGCACACAACAGCTAAAATGGTGTTCTCGTCTCACGAGTTTTATAACAGTTAATTTATTCCTTTTTTTACATTTGTCAGTCTACCTGTCTAGACACCAGCCAGATGCAAAAGCCATCTGTGTCCCGACTATACAGACTGCTATTACAGCGATCTACCTTTATACGAAATGGTATAGTATTACGCTACCCTCTTCATAATTTACTACACAACAAGTCCAGACTGCGAAATATAAAAGTAGTCTAGTCTGTCTGAGTGATCTGTGTCTGCTCAATTTCAAGCTCCTATGTTTTCATGATTTCAGGGTTGATCCTTTTAAAAGTTGTTCATAATGATGAGTGCAATAACCTCTATCCCGGACATACCCTCTTTACATAACACAACCAGACGAGGAACAAGCACCGTAGGACCATTATACATATAGACTTTCAAATTAACGAAATAACCTTAGCATCCAGCTTTAAATATTTTTGGAGGAGATGACTCAGAGCTTGAGTCCTAGTGACGGTTGAAGTATTTTTTATATGGAAGCGATACTTTAGCTTCTTTGAACTTTTATAGCTAGACGATATTATGGATATTATATACAAAAAATCTTTGAATTATAGTTAAATCAATCAATATAGGCCATGTCATCGGCCAACAAGAAATATCTATGATTCATTTACAAATAATGTTTTCCAGTTAGGTACAATTCAAATATTTTTTCCTGTATGTATGTAGGCTTTCCAGTATAAGCTGACCATGTGTTGTATACGCTTTAGTTGCAATGAGAGGTCAGGTCATACCGGTAATTTAAAAGTTGATATTTATGTCGTTGTGTCTACATGGTCATCATATACATAAGTAGGTATAATATTTTAAAATAAATTAAGTAGGGACATAATATCGGACACAGTTCTAAGGAAAATATTAATTTTCATTGTTATTTGATTTGTAATGTGTCCTGTTTGCTCAGAAATAATAAACTCATTTGTATTGATTGTGTTCGTTGTAATTGAATACGGAATATGGACGCCATAACGACTTATTTAGTTTAATGAGTTATGTATGTTTAATAATACCTACGTTCATTTGTTTGTGTTTTTAAAAGCTTTTTCACACGATAGTAGGTACACAAAATAATTATCGATGATTAAATTATCAATATTATTATTGAAATATAATTATTATTAAAACACATTATTAATTATTTTTAATATTAGTATTATTTAATTATCGATCAATACACAAAATAATTATACAAAGTGTATTTCAATTACGTAGGTAAATAGGTTACGTAGGTTATATCTGTATGTAACCCTTGAGACGAGGTTACGGTACCAGAGGGTTCAATCTACGTAATTAAATACACTTTGTATAATTATTTTATGTATTGATCTAATTTTATATTATCATATTAATTTTTTATTGAAAATATACCAAAATCTGTTTTGTCAAGTCCGTCTGTCAATTTTGAACTGAATTTATCTCATGCTATTCAAGCTTGGATACAACTAAAATAGCCAGTCTCCTGTGTCTAGTACTAGTAGTGGGTAGGTTAACTACTATTAAACAAAACATCGTTAATTTTTCCCATTTTTCGATTCAAGGTTTGACTTGGCAACTAAATGAAAACGACACTACAAAAATTTATTTTCGTAGTGTTATGTATTTATGGTATTCAAATATTATGAACTATAGGACAGTACGTTAATGTATGGTATTTTAAATCTTAGTTCGTCCGACGTAAGGATTTATAACCGTGCTCTTTTGAGAGTGAAAGTCATATTAAATTCGCTCCAGTAGTTTACTTATTATGTCGTGGCGAGGTCCCTTTACAGAAACAGGTCACCTATTTTATGTCAAAGGTGGACAACATCATCTCTCACTATATGCTTCACTCAGTAAGAAATGGGTTTCCCTAATATTTTTAGGAAAACAATGATTAACGTTATATTCACCAAGCAGAATCTTTTCAATATCATTGATGTAGTTGTTTGGTATGTCACTATGTATGCCCCATTCATTGGACATTGAAAAAGGATAGTAAAAATAGACACAAATTCAACAATGCATTAAAGAACAATTCGTTCCGGCATGACGTTAAAATATCTCAAAAATTGGTCCTCAAAACAGCAACTGAAGACGATGATGACAGAAACGATTTAATGTTGATTACATTACAATATAATATTGACGTCATGATACAAATAGATGATCGAATCTGTGATCGAGACGAATCGTCACCCGATTCGATTACATCTTAACTATGATTCATGCTGTCAAACGCTTGTGAGAAATCGGTGAGTCATCGGAGGGCCACACCAAGGTTCATTCAAATCGCATACGACACTTGATTTTAAAGTACATTTTGATTTAAATCTGACATTGGTACAAGGTAATATTTTAACATGGAATGGAGGATGTTTCTTGTGTTTTGTTATATTACATCTATGTATAGCCGTTTTCCTTAATGAAGTCATCAGAACAATAACAGAATCCATAAATATTGAAGGCAAAATGAATATTTCATAAACAATTATCTTAGCCCCTTCAAGCTACATCGTCGTTTTTGTCCACGATAACTGAATCGAAGTAATTAATGATGATTTAATTGATATTAAATGAACATACATGGGTCAAGTGACTGAGATAACCTAATAAGTAGTTCCCTTTATTGGATAAAACAATACGTCTCGAAACCTTGCTCGGTAAAGTAATAAATAAGACAGTGAGGCATAACAAGGTGACTCCGAAAATGTTCCGGATTGCCAATTTGAGTATCGCTAAAAAGGTAGCGATCGAAATGTATCAGTAATGAACACGTACTGGGACCTACAATACTAAAGGCACGTTCTTAACAAATTTAGAAGATAATGCTAAGCCTTGATTACAATCAAATATATTATATCGTTAACCACTCTATCTTTACTACCTGTATTCATATCTTTTAGGTATTATGATAATATATTCATAACTGGAAATAGTTGATGCTATATTTTAAATATTTGAATCTGAGCTACGAGTACATCAAACAAAACAGCAAATTAATTTGATTCAGGAGGGACGGAGGGTGCAGTCGGTTGAGTCATGCAACCCCATAGCGCACCCCACGCGATGGTGCACTGGCGGGCGGTGAGACGCGGGGGCGGAAGTAAAATCAATACACGCAGACGACTGCACAATATTATTCTATACGTATATTAGGAAATATTTAACGAGGGTGTCTCGAAGCTCTATTGATTTATGTCTACCTCTGCAGTGGTGAGGTTGAATATTGTACGCATTGTAACATCCAAAGTTGTGATGTTGTTACTTAGGATAATTAACTTTCAATTAATGTTTACGATTAACGCTATTGTCACGATTTAGTTTTCCACGTGTATTCGATGCGTCATTATGTATAATGTCATCGTAGATCTGGTTTAGCTCCCAAATGATGCTGCCTACGCTTCTATTCAACTACAAATAGTTTGTTGTTGTCGCGTCGCGAGTGGCTGGTCGTTTATCGCGAACGGCAAATCCTACACGAGTAGGCAGTCGTCCACTGGTCGGTCTGGTCCAGTCACCTTCGGACGCACAGAAAGGTTTTTTGCACAACGTCCGTGCAGCCACTGTAACATCCTACCTATTAGAATAAGATATCTCTCATCTTTTACGTCAGTTAGTAATGCTTTCTGCTCTTTTCATAATTATAATGAGAATATTTACAACAGTCGAGTATTAAACTAATTAAATATTTGTAGGTTAATGTTAGACGTTTGTGGCAATTAGCGCAAAACAGCTGAATCATAGAGAAAGTACGTGTAGACTGAAGAGAAATTTCAGTATTTTAAAGAAGCGTATTGGTGACCCTGAGTGTGTCGTACACTAGAAGGCGGTAGGTACGTGAGTGTTTGCGTGTACAGTCACACTGCTTCAGATAACGTGTAGAGCTATTATAATCGTTATCAAAGCATCGTTATCACCAGATTGTGGATAGAACCGAGTGCGTTACCATATATGGTGACAAAAATTGAGCCAGCTTGTGATTGGCGGAAAATAAATTGTTGCCGATAGTACGTGAACTCTGATAAGGCGCGTTTTATATAGTTTATCCTCACGAGCCGGTTCTCATTTAGTAGAGTGTGCTTGACCGAAGCAGCACGAGTCGTACCTAGTCATTAACTTATTATTTAACAGTAAGTTTTATTTAATATTATTAAATTACATTGTGGATTTTAATTATAAATTATTGCGAAGTTTTAAATCGAATTTAAACCAGCATTTAAAGCCAGTGTTTAATATAATATTAACACCTGTGGAAACTACGTGTTACATAACATTATTTTACGTAATATAAGTGGAGTGCTTTTTGGATTTGGTGATTTTTAAATATCTCATCAGTTTTGTGGCAAGTTGTCTACTGAGTTTGAGGGCTTCTGGGTTCGAACCCCAGACCGGGCAGTGTGCTTTTGGGGTAGTTTCACCCTTATTTTTACCGATATCTGTAATTTTTGCCCCGTTATTCCTTCTAACCTGCTTATTAAAAAAATCTAAATGGGTGTGCCTTTCCAAAATTCTTATCATTACCGATAAGGTGTATCAAATAATCCTTTTATCAGTGAGTTGGCACAAGGCGTGCGTGAGTCGTAACTGTTGCGTTGTTGCTACCTAACGGTCGGTTTTTCCTAGAAATATCCTCGTTCTCGGTCTGACTCACAGTAAAAAACATTTTTCAGAAATTTAACAAATTATTTTTATTATTTCAGACTAATTCAAAATGTGCGACGAGGAAGTTGCTGCGTTGGTGGTAGACAATGGCTCCGGTATGTGCAAGGCCGGGTTCGCCGGTGACGACGCACCTCGCGCCGTGTTCCCCTCGATCGTGGGCAGGCCCCGCCATCAGGGCGTCATGGTCGGCATGGGACAGAAGGACTCGTACGTAGGCGACGAGGCCCAGAGCAAGAGGGGTATCCTCACGCTCAAGTACCCCATCGAGCACGGCATCGTCACCAACTGGGACGATATGGAGAAGATCTGGCACCACACCTTCTACAACGAGCTGCGTGTGGCGCCGGAGGAGCACCCCGTGCTGCTCACGGAGGCCCCCCTCAACCCCAAGGCCAACAGGTACGTCCCGCGCCCAGCGCACCTCGTCTGCATCCACAGCCGCCTGAAGTGACCACTGCTTGCCAAGCAAGCTCCACTCTCCGAGCCGCGCCTGACCATGTCTTTTGTTTTGCAGAGAGAAGATGACACAGATCATGTTCGAAACCTTCAACACACCCGCCATGTACGTCGCCATCCAGGCTGTGCTGTCGCTGTACGCCTCCGGTCGTACCACCGGTATCGTGCTGGACTCCGGAGACGGTGTCTCGCACACGGTGCCCATCTACGAGGGCTACGCGCTGCCGCACGCCATCCTGCGTCTGGACTTGGCCGGTCGCGACCTCACAGACTACCTGATGAAGATCCTCACCGAGCGCGGCTACTCGTTCACCACCACGGCTGAGCGTGAGATCGTGCGCGACATCAAGGAGAAGCTCTGCTACGTAGCTCTCGACTTCGAGCAGGAGATGGCCACCGCCGCCTCCAGCAGCTCCCTGGAGAAGTCCTATGAACTTCCCGACGGTCAAGTAATCACCATCGGTAACGAGCGATTCCGTTGCCCAGAGGCTCTCTTCCAGCCCTCATTCTTGGGTATGGAAGCCAATGGCATCCACGAAACCACTTACAACTCAATCATGAAGTGCGATGTTGACATCCGTAAGGACTTGTACGCCAACACAGTACTGTCCGGAGGTACCACCATGTACCCTGGTATCGCTGACCGCATGCAGAAGGAGATCACAGCCCTGGCCCCGTCCACAATGAAGATTAAGATCATCGCTCCCCCAGAAAGGAAATACTCCGTATGGATCGGAGGATCTATCCTCGCCTCCCTCTCTACCTTCCAGCAGATGTGGATCTCCAAACAGGAGTACGATGAGTCTGGCCCCTCTATCGTCCACAGGAAGTGCTTCTAAGCGGCAAGTAAGACTATTCCTAATTTATGATGCCCTACACCAGGCCCCTGAATGGGCGGCTCAAATTACGCTTGTGATCTTTTATTTAAGTTCAGTATTTAAAAATAGGCTGTAAGGTATCGTAATATGCATATTACGTAATAATGGATGCGGAACATTGTCAATTCCGTGTTTTTGACAAAGATTTTTATTTATTTATAAATCGTTACTAACCTGAACATTTTTAATAAAAGATAATTTATATACCGGTATAAATCTGCATTTTTCTTGCTTTCTATCCTTTCATATCTCATTACCTAGTTAGCTTCATAGGTGAAAGACGGGGTACCGTTTATGATAGTCATAATGACACGAATCTGCAATTCTCGCAGACGGCTTTACTGGAGTGTCTAACTGCAACCTCTAGTCATTGACCGTTCCATTTTACATATTTTAGTTTATATGCGGTAACGGAACTCGACGTCCGCAACTTTATCATCATGGCTGCTTTATTATATAATATTTCATTATGTTACTAATCATTTGGGGTATCAAATTGCACTATATTTAGAGTATCGTAATGAAAAAGCACGATAAGGTGGTTATCATAACAAAATCCTTCATAAAAATTAATAACAGGGTTTATAGCGATAAACACAATCATTACAATCGATTCAAAGAAACGTTAATCGGGTTGACGTGAGTAGATATAATGCAATCAGTCCCTAGTAACCACCTAATAGCTCCACTGTCTACCTAATTGGGGTAATTAGCACTTCTAGCGAACAAAGCAATATTCATGCTGCATTTAATATCACTAATGGAATATTGTAGGAACATGGGCGAGGCTGCCATAATTCTATTGGAACAGGGAAAACCGCACCTATTAGCTTTTCAGGCTATGAACAGGATATTAAACACTGAAACTACGTAGTTACTAGGGTATTTTTAGCCTATGGTAGGTAGAGGAAAATAAAATTACCATTAATGTACAGTGTCAGACTTTAATACTTAATACAATAAATTGTAGGTCTGTTATAAAGTCCAGTAACGTCGGCTGTCAAAGTACTTGATTTTCTACTTACTTACCTACAACGTGATAGGCAAATTCAAGGTTTAGATAATCGCTCATCTTTATCACAATTATTGAGTATTTTCTTTATCTTATTATTATCATAGGTACGTAAGTCATTATCTTTCTTTCATAACAACCTATTAAAGGTAGGTAATAAACTTGACGATTGATTATACCTACTTGAATTTGTAATAGTTACGATTGCGATAAAAAAATACTCGTAATTAATTATGTGTAGGTAGGTACCTATAATCTTCCTCATCGATTTCTCTTAAGTGGTGATAGATCGATGAATTAATAAACTTTTAAACATATGTTTTAATAATTTTTTGAATTAGTTTTCTAATCTGATTACGTGATGATTACAACAAATATTTTTAAACAAGCTGTTACCCGCGACTTCGTACGCGTGGTTAAGGTATGAAGGCAAAATATAATTCTTGAAGTAGATTGGACAAACGAATCACTTTGTCCCATGCAAACCTTCCCTCCTTTTTCACTCCCTAAGGGGTAGAATTTCAGAAAACTATTTCTTATCCGATGCCTACGTCATACAAAGAACACACCCTCCAAATTTCAGGTCTCTACGATCAGCGCTCAGTCTCGCTCGTCTGTGAATCAGTCATTCAGAACAAAACATTTTATATGTAGGTAGGTCTAAATAGATAGAAGATTAGTGAAGTGATGGCTGACAGCACAGCCGTCATTGTAGTTTGATTTTTGTTATGGTTCTCGATGTTTACAAATAGAGAGTGATGCGTCACACATCTACATCACATCCCTACGTGGGATAGCGTGTAGTTTATAAATAATAGCTGACCTAGAGCAATGTGTAGTCGAAATCCTAAAATACACGGTTATAATTAGATGGACACACCCACCACGTGTTTGTTCCGTCTGATGCGTGTCGACGTCACGGGCGCGGTCGCCGCCGCCCGGTGCAACTGTTCGAAAGCTTTCTGGCGCACGTCACTTGGCCCTTGGCAGAATACGATCGTTTCCCATGCCAACAAAGAGTAATGGTCTCTAATGATGGTAGTAGTGGTATCAAGTCGACTATCTATTTATAGGATGCCGTCGTCGCTTAAATATTGATCGAATCGGTTACTGGGCTCGCCTTAGGTTCTGTTCTGAAGACAAAATGTGCTTTTTGAAGATTGGTATTAGGTGCAATTTCTTACCTATATTGGTACATGACATGATAGCACATAAAATGTCCAGCATGGGCCACGGGTGACGTCTTGTGGAGTGTGGAGTTGATGTATTCGGAGGTATTGAGGTATTCGGGACCAAAACGTCGACTTATTTTGTCAGTTGTCTTGTCAGCCAGAAGGGCATGAAAATAAGGCACATGTACTAAGAAAAACAGAATTTAAAACATTTTTTTTTATGTAACGTATGTCCAAAATCTATTTAAATTAGAAATTTGAATCATGCACTTAAATAAAATGCAAATACATTATCATAGCAGTAGTTAAATCAAAATGAAAGCTAGCCAGCAAAAGCCGTGCCTCCCGTCTGTCCGCAGCATGCCCGTAGGGAGTTAGGGATGAGGGACCGATCGACGCAGATGGCAATGTGAGGGTGTGGGGGCGAATTGTCCATGGGAGGCATGGGGGAATGTACATAATATCAATGCAGCGAGACGATAGCCTGTACGCACATAAGGAAGTACTAGGTACTGTATTGCAGTAGCGAGGACTATACAACACGATTCCCTCCGGAAGTTTAGATCATTAGCTAGGTACCTACACTACCGCAAATGAAAAATATCACAGTCATTCATTAGTGTATACTGTCACTATGCCAAATAATATAACCACACTCATTATAAGCCATAATCACATAAAAACATTATTTTTATCAGAATTTATTTATATGTAAAAAAAGTAGTGTGAACCTATCACGTAACGGCTTTAAGCTAGACACGCAAAGGCCTAATAAAAACATCCTGTATAATAAAAAGGTATGGAGTTTTGCCCTTTTTTCTCCATACGAAACTTTCGGAAGAGACAACTAGATTAAATATTTTTCGTAATGCCTTTTAAACGTTAGATATTGTATAATTCCAATTATGTACCAATTTAAAGAATTACCTAAGCGATTTGTACTTCGGTTCGGCTTCCCTGTAACTATAGTGAATGAATGTAAGTCTATAACTAATGTATCGTAACGACAACATGCATAGCAGATATCGATTTTCTATGTTTGTCGTGTGATTATTTCTGTCAGTAATGACTAATGGCTTTCTGTAGTCATTGGTAATCGGTGGTTTAACCCCTGTGACGTTTAGGGTAACGAGGGTCAGACAGCAGACTTCGGACGTGCAAGGTTAATTTCGAAGTATTTTGATCCGTTCACTGACTTGAATATCAACCCAGCTATTAAATACATATTTTTTTTTTAGTTGGAATATTTACTTCTTGCTGCGAATTTTCTGTATGTAGTTTAGGGTATCTCCTACTCAACAAAGTGATTCAAAGAATATTCAATTTTGAGGAATTTTAGGAGCAGTCCTCTCAGCCTATTCCTACCATTTAGGAACCACGTTCTCTAACCACTACCTTTATAAGTACACTACACAGGCATGTGGACGTTGCCAGGTTTCGCGTCAAATATTCACCGCATGAAATCTGCCGAAGTGCCTACACCCCTCACACACACACGCTCACAGCCCACCCCGATGCAGGCGAGGGTCAAGGGCGTAAGCGGGCGGACGATCGATCCCTTTTCCCCCCTTCGCACCGCGCAAACCCCGTCGACATCTGCCCGACTAGACTGGTATGTGGTTCCAAACCAACTTACAAATACAACTGTTCCATTCCTTATTTTTTCTCACATAAGGTTCGTAGGATTATCTTTGGTTTCAGACGGATTTGGTATCTCACTCGCTTCTGAGATATTGAATCTGTCTAGAATTTCGCTGCACAAAAGATTTAGGTACCTAAATATAATTAGATTGATTCGAGTTTCCAATATTCCATTTTACTGTTTTCAGAATCAGATTTTCTTTGCTCAGTGAATTATAATTTCATCGTGGGTTAAGGGCCTAATGTTACTTTGAGGTGAGGACGAAAGGACCTCAGTCAAAAGTTCATTTTTATTCTATGACCTAAAAACGATCTATCAAATTATTTATAAGTATTTATACTAACTCAGTCTTTTCAAAAAACTCATAAATCATCCAAAAACCGCCTCTACTATTGTCCAGAATAGAATAACCCATCTGTTTCGCCTTTTACTGACAGGTTGATAAAAAATGCTCACAAAAGGACAGCCTGTCCTATCCGCCCTTCATCACAGACGTCCTTTTTATCAAGCGACTACAATATAGAACCTTTACAAATGAAAATTTATCTTCTGTGATCGTGATAGGACTTATATTAGCTATTAAGGTTTCCATTGTTCATATATGGCTGGTCTTCTAAATGTGGAAGTAGGCCAGTTTGCATCAGATCGCAGTCCAGTGACGCGATCATACGTGAAATGTGATCATGGACAATTAAGTTCTGTCCTACTTACAGCTGAATTGCAAATAATAAGAGTCGAGATAACCCACATCATTGCGATTTTTATCTGGAGCTGGTTTTTTTTAAAATCTAGGAATTGTATAAACGGGTTTGATTATACTAAAAAAAGAAAAGGATACCAACTTTTTCGATAGGTATATTTTTTTAATTTAGTTCCTGTAATGAATCGAGTAATTACTAAACACAACACGTCTCGTGGAGATAAAAATGACGAATATGCAGAACACAATATGCGGAAGACAATATTGTTTGTTATTGTCTACGAACGTCTAGCCTAATAAAAACATATGTCGTCGTCGTAAGTAGATATTTTTGCAAGCTTAACAGAAAGTTGACGACATGCATAACATCAATTGGAATTCAGCCCAACCTGTCACAAATTACATAATATCGTTTTATATCTGGTAAACAAGTTGCCAAGACCGTCGATAATCGTTAAAATATGTAACACTGCCAAAATTACAATTCGGTATACATATTGGGCACTTTCATGTTCGTGATCAGCATTATATTTCAATATTTTGTGACGTGTGAACAGAGAAAGACATATGGTACCATATCTATACATTATTTACATTTACACAATTCTGCAAAAGTAATATTTTATGCAGAATTGTCGAATCAGCGGACTTTCCAATGAAATGCAAATCATGTTTTAAGTTATTACTTTAATATCTAAGTTTCTCTTAAACTATTCAATAAGTGGTTCCACAAGGTTCGATTCTTGGTCCTTAATTATTTACCATCTTTATCAAATTGTATTTCAATAAAAAGTAAGTTTTCGTTATTTAAACTTAAAGTTGACTTGAAATTAATTTAAAGTAGATAACAGGAAATATCCCAAATACTACGTGGTAATAATAGGAATAAATATTTAGTAGGTAGTTATTTAGGTCCGTATGCATTTGAAATAACAAATGTGTGAGAGAATTTCAAAGTAATTTAGTGTACGCATGTCTTATTGCCAAGATATCTTAATAAAATACTAAAGCAGTTAAGGTTATTAGGCAGTCTTTGCTCTGAAAGGGTACGACTTAGGGGTAACCTTTAATCTTGGGGATAAAGTCAAATATAAAAGAAAAGTTGGCAACAGTTTTATCAAAGCAAATAACGATGAATAAACCAATAAATTAAATAATATTGTGAAAGTCAATACATTTATCAATTAAGTTTTTAACGTTAGTGCATCAACGAAATTCATGAGGAATAGGAATGCAATCGAATTAAAGAAATCTGCAACATCTCTCGGAGATGTAGTGCCTATAGGCTTGAAGGAGCCTGCCAATGGCTGTCCAATACCAGTCGGGGGCGCGGATCATGCGTCAAGCGAATACCTGATTCATGGTAGAAGGAGGAACCTTAGCCTTTTAGACCTTTTACTTTTGGATTCCTACGAAAAGAAGGTGTCTGTAGGCTGCCATAAATCAATCATCTATGTATGTTACAGCCAGGTCGAGTGTTAGTTTTATTTTCCAGACAGTCAGAAAATATTAAAAAAAAAAAACTGTGTTAAACCGATTCCAATTAAATCAGAAATAAAAGGTATTCTAAGAAACAAGTGTCGTCAAGGTTCCTAAAACATCGCACACATGTAAATGATTCATACCATCCAAGAATACTACAAATTACGTATTCCAATACCGAATCATTTTACAATACAATGGTCTATCGCGTTTGTATTCTACACGATGCGCAAGAGTTTCCTTCGTTGAGTCATTTCTTGTGATCCTGTGGAAGTTGTTACTTTCTTATGTTTATAGATATTGATTTAATGTTAAACTGACAGAGAACTTAACTTAGTTCTACGGTTTATTTGCTATGTTTTATTGCTTTGAATTCATGACTTCTAACTTTGTTATGAAAAATGGATTAATTCCATCATTTAGTTAGAGATAGCTGCATATAAACAAATCAATATGGCTCAGCAGTATTCCAATAAGGTTGACTAATAAAATAGAAACTAGGCAGTAAGTGATTAACAACTTGTTAATATAAAAACAGACTTCTCTGATATCCGCTGTGAGTCACCACCAGTTAGGTTAATAAGATAAATAAACACTGTTTACATGATGTGTCACGTCCATACAATCATACTTGAAACTTGTTTGGTCAAATGTTTCAATATCATAAAAGAATTTCGAAAATGTACGCCACAGAGCCATTTAATTTTATCTTTAAGTAGCAGAATTAGCTCATACATCTTCAACAAGTAAAGCAGTTAACGATGAACAAATAATTCGAGAAAATAATGAATTAATCGACAACTATTTTGCCATTCATGAATATAATTGAACATATGAATATAAATTTAAAAAATCACCTCTAATACATGATAATAATATACTTTAACGACGCAGACTGAAAAGCTTTTGAAAGTACGATAACCCACTAAAATAATCAGAGCATGTTAGAATTTTGAATTTGAGAATCATCATGAACACTTGGCAGAATACGTTGAACTGAATTCGTATGAATTTATGATACTTTCGCCTTGAAAGAAATATTAATGATCATAATTGATGAGCAAAAACAGCACAGCACTGAACGACAGCATTAAGTTTCATCAAGCCTTGGAAATGATATATGAAATATGAAATTGATTCACTATAATCGGAATTTCAAGGGGGAAAAACCCCAACCAAAAGATGACTTTATTAACGGTGACACAGACCTCCTGGCAGCTAAGAGACTTTCTAAAAATGTGCCTCGGGCTGTAAAATAATAACGACTTCACAATGGTAAAGGAAAAATTCCCTACAAAATGCTTACATAGACGGTAAATTCTGTAAAATAATATAGTTTAACCTTATTGACAAGATAGAACTTCTATTTTATTTGCCTTATTTGCTTAGACATAATTTAATTTTCAATTATCATGTTTGACTTCCCATAGTACGAATGAAGTACCCACAGTAGGTATCAACTACCACGAAGTAGTTTGTTTTGGAAACATCAGCTATAATAGCTATTGTTTGTAAACTTTTAACGATGTCACCGTCAAGCAGCCTAATGCTGGCTCAAAGGTTGCTAAAATGCACTAACGAAATGTGCTATGCATTAGTCATAGGTCCATAACTTACAAGGAACTGAATTAGTGGACTCCGTCGAGTCAACTGTGTTATTGACTCATCGTCGTAGTACGCACACATGCGACCATGACTCACAACAGCATTGCCTGACCAGCAAAGCCCGGAACAGATTAAGCGCAGTTTAATCAACGTTGTCTCAACAACTGGCGTGTAATGCCAGAGGTTAGACATCGTGATCTCAAACATAACCATTTCTATGAAACTTTCATCGAATCTTTACAATTTAAAAATAATCAGAAAGTGTTTGCTGCTGTGTTCTCACGTTTTTTGCTCGGATCCGTATTGCAGCAACAGTGCAACTGATGGTTTTTTTCTTGACTTTACTAGATAATTAGTGCACTGCACATTGATTGAGATCACAAAAGGTGTAGACATCATAATTGTACAAGCTCACATGCTGCTTCTACAGATTGTCTCAAGTAACGCTCTCATCGTTCCATCCTTTCACAAGGGGTTCACCAAAGTACTAATTCATCGGAAATGCGTTTAAATGAGCCTTTGTGTTGAGGCAAGCCATCCATTTATTAAATAGTGGACCGACAACCCTTGTAGTTGGTGCGTCACAGCACAGATAATGTGTAGACTGTAGAAAGACTCCAGTGAATGACTCACTGTCGTAATATTCGTCGAGTGTCTGTATGCGTCCCTCGGCCCCTCTGTCCCGACGCATTAACATTTTATATTGATAAAATAATTCTCTTTCACACTTGTCTAGTCGTCTTTGTCTCATAAAGAGTACATAGTTTGTATAATTTCTATATGAAATTGATCTGGAATTCTAGATCTGCAATCTTTAGAGCGATGGTATTATTACAAAAACATAATGAAGGGTGTTTCTTTTCTCATCCATGTCAAGCTATAATTGTCTTTGTGCACATTTCTTTCCTACGCTCCCTCTATTGGGTTTAACTTCAATGAAATAGTTTTTTAATGTAAAGTCTAGACTATTAATTTCATTTTCTTGGCATGATTCCTTGGCTTAGTGTTCGGCAGCTAGGATTTGGGGTTTCCCTTTTACTGTCTTTGTTTTTTTATTCGTCCCGTTTATCTATGAACGAAAGTGGGACCTAATTTTTTTTCAGCCTGTCTCGCCTCTTTCTCTGCAATTATATCTTGCCACATGATGTTACATAGAGTTTTGGTTCTCATTACTTCATTCTAAATCTTTTGTAGAATAAGTTCTGTTAGCGAATTATAGTTCTTGTGCCGGTTTTCGGCATTTCTCAGTAACATCGGGAGACTGGATCGAAACCAGTTTTATTTATGACAATGGACTCACCCTCTGTTACATCTAGCGAAATGTGTGCACAATACACCTGTGCCGCACAGGGGAAACATAGCAGGATTGATGTTATGTTATGTAGTTTCTGGAGTAACGGTGGCACAACTACCAAATGTGGCAATTGAACCCTCGACCTCTGTTGTCCGTCAGTTGACGTCTTTACCCGCAGGCTACTATCACTTTCTTTAGACAGGTCTTTGCAAAATGAAGCCACCTTCACCTGTTTTACATAATTTTCTAGATCATTGAACTCAGGGAAGCCACAAAAAATATATAGGTACGGTTACGTTACGGTTATTATTATTTAAGAACAATCTTCAATCATTCATTAGTTTTTTCTTTTAATATCTTTTTTTTTTTTAAAAAAACATTAATACAAATAAAAATTCAGAATGTCATCTCACCTTTATCTCCTTCGTCTGAAATTTAATGTTAGCTACATTCAATGCAAGCAAATGATTTGAATTCATTTAAAATTTATTGAATGGAAAAAAAGGCAATTCTCTCGTATAAAATTACATTAGGTACACAGCTTCAAAATGCTCACCCCTGCACCTTGTGTCGCTGTAGAATTGTGTGTTCAGCATTTGCAAACAAGGGTAAATAGTCCTAGTAGCTATAGTAGGTACCTAGGTAGTTACGTTCCTATATTTTATCTTATAGGTACCTAACATGTTTGTTTTACTAAGTACTCGTTGGTGTCAAAAACAATTGTGAAATATTTTATTATTATTTTTTGTAGTTAAGTAAAAGTAATTAATTCATTAAATAAATAATTTACGACTTCTACCTACTCACTAAGAGCGAAAGTTATCAAAAATAATTATGGTGATCAGTCCTATATTGATATTTACATAAAACGTGTTTACAAACATCTAGTTAGTTTTTTATTGACTGAATAAGTTATTTATGATTAAATTTCACATCGCAAAATACGGAAATACTGTACGTAATTGGTTAAACTGAACCATTCTTAGCAAATAAAAGTAGTTAGGTACCTACGTAGGGTAGGCACCCTAACGGACGGACGATGAGCACCCTTCCATTGCCTACCTACCTATAACGTTTATAGATATGGTGGCTACCAGCCGTAATAAGTAAGTACCTACCTAATGGGTGTATATATTATTAAAGGAAAATAGCTAGGTATAAGTAAGTAGGTGGGTATTTAAGTACTTACGGGTCAGCCTGTTACTATAACTTACCATCGAATGTCAACGCTCAGAGTAATTGAATAGGTTCAATCAAGTAGGTAGGTAGGTACCTAGGTAATAGATACCTACATACCTGATTAAGTCCATTCTTACTGCTTACCTATAGTTGGCTTTGAATTTTAACTTAAAGTTAGTTAGTTTAGGAAGGTGCTTTAAGTTTTAGTTTATTTTTTAAATAATGAAAGTACTGAGCTAGGTAGGTAGGTAGGTAGGTACCTAGCAGAAAAAGTTAAATTTAAATAGGTACCTACCTACGTAAATTTTATACCTAAAGAAGCAAGTTCACTAAGTTCAGAAATTACAGTAGAAGTACCTAGACCGTACATAATTATTATAAACATCTAACGATAGACTCAATTAAGATTTTAAAAAATCATACATCAAAAGCAGGCGGTGCTTACAATTTCATGTTAAACGACTAACTTGAATAATCGTAAAACTATCTGTAGCGTAATTGCGCATACAACCTTCTTAACTTGGTTAAGTTATTTGCTGCCTTGCAGACGGTATTGAATGGAATCGCTTTGCTACTAGACACAAACACAAGCATAAAAGTTTTGTTAGTGTTGGTGTGCGACATGTACGTACAACGACCGTTGCCTGCTACCGTGCACCAATCAGAGCTCAGGATTTTACCCATGCCCATATAAGGTAAGGCCATCGGTTGCGGCAAGCGGGGAACTTGGGCGAGTCCATTTCTGTGGAAAAAATAATAACATTCCTTTTTCGAATAGTAACAATTGCATGACATATGTCAATTTGGCCTATCAGTGGGTGCATTTTGTAGGTCGTTTTGAATGATAACGCGGCGTAATTAGTAGGAAAATTTGGTATTATTTGGCACCTACAGCAGAGGTCCGTTGGGCGAGTCGATTATATCGCGGGGCGCCGGCGTACGGCGTATTCTAGTGAAGCAGATCGACCGACCTCCACGAGCGAGCGAGCAACAGAAAGAAACCGGCCGGCATTCATTTCTCACGGTTCGCGAACGCTGCGGTTATTGTCTCTTCTAAACGATTATTACTGGTAAGTAAACGCTATTTTAATATTTTAATCGATCTTTTTCATAATAGCTAGGGATTGTATTTACGACAAATTTTAAATAGGTTTGTTTTAATGGCCTCTAACAGATTCTGTGCGTCTACTCGTGGTTAGTCTCAGTTCTACTCTGTATAAAATCCATTGTTTCAATGAAAAAATACCTACATTGTGAAAAGTATGGGTAATCCTTGGTTAATCAATTAATCAATCTAATCTGTCAGTCAGTTTGACGAGTGTGCATCGCTGACATGACTGTCTATGCAGGCTAGCGCCACTTGCTGGCTGTCCGCATCTGCAGTGATGCACAGCTGTCTTTTTGGAAGTGTGCCAATAAGAGATGAACTTTCGTTATCATCTATTTCGTAAAATCGTAAGTGCGTGTAGAGTAAATACAGTGCATTACTGACTAGTCCTGAAGCGTTCGTCTGCACGCTAAATGTTCAATGTGAGCGCCGTTTGAGATCACGTCGTTATCAAGAGGAGCGCTATCAGTGGTGGCGGGGGTGTGCGCGGGGCTCGGGCGGCGCGCGCAGGCTCCAGTCCCTGCCGCGGAATACCATATATGGCCACGAAAACTCATGTATTGTGCCGTACTGTGCGATTGGTGGAGAAGCCGCTGCGGCGGGGTAGGGGCGCCCCGATAACCAGCCTCATTTATATACTCTGCCTGCCGCGCTCGCCGACATTCCACGAAGTGAGCTCGAGCAGAGGCGTTGTGCAGCATTTACCGAGGCTGTGCAATAGCGAGTTAATTAATTTATTTATTAGGACTATTTAATTAAAAGTAAGTTTATACAGATGTGCTGCCTATTAATTTTTTTGTGATGTTTAGTGATAATAACAGTGGCGTGAGGAAATAGTGCAATCCCATTAGTGTGTGCGGGTCAGTGACACGTTGCTAGGGTTGGGCCGCGTGACGCCGGCCGGGAGTCTGGGATAGCCGGTTGCGGTAGGGCGTGGCAGTGCTCGGGTTCCAACTGACACTTAGCGATATTTGAACTTGAGCGGTCATCAATCTAATTAGAAAGTAACTCATCTTGTGAACGACTTTCTCGGTCAGTAAGAGCAGATGCCCGTCTTTGTGAAATGTGGTCATGCCGCGTCATGTGCCACGTTTTTCCACCGCACCGCCTATCCATCCATACATTATCTCGCCTTATTTGGTTTCAATTTGCGACTTCGACTCCGCCGCCCACTTAGCATTGTCCCGTATTGGTCGCGTGTGGGTCTTCTACCCACAGACTACATAAATGGATGTGATCTAAAACTTGAACTACAAAAATAGTAATTTTAAATGTAAGTACCTACGCAATTTTTATAAAGTGAAAGTTAACAATATTTTATTTTGTTAATTTCAGACTAATTCAAAATGTGCGACGAGGAAGTTGCTGCGTTGGTGGTAGACAATGGCTCCGGTATGTGCAAGGCCGGGTTCGCCGGTGACGACGCACCCCGCGCCGTGTTCCCCTCGATCGTGGGCAGGCCCCGCCATCAGGGCGTCATGGTCGGCATGGGACAGAAGGACTCGTACGTAGGCGACGAGGCCCAGAGCAAGAGGGGTATCCTCACGCTCAAGTACCCCATCGAGCACGGCATCGTCACCAACTGGGACGATATGGAGAAGATCTGGCACCACACCTTCTACAACGAGCTGCGTGTGGCGCCCGAGGAGCACCCCGTGCTGCTCACGGAGGCCCCCCTCAACCCCAAGGCCAACAGGTACGTCCCGCGCCCAGCGCACCTCGTCTGCATCCACAGCCGCCTGAAGTGACCACTGCTTGCCAAGCAAGCTCCACTCTCCGAGCCGCGACTGACCATGTCTTTTGTTTTGCAGAGAGAAGATGACACAGATCATGTTCGAAACCTTCAACACACCCGCCATGTACGTCGCCATCCAGGCTGTGCTGTCGCTGTACGCCTCCGGTCGTACCACCGGTATCGTGCTGGACTCCGGAGACGGTGTCTCGCACACGGTGCCCATCTACGAGGGCTACGCGCTGCCGCACGCCATCCTGCGTCTGGACTTGGCCGGTCGCGACCTCACAGACTACCTGATGAAGATCCTCACCGAGCGTGGCTACTCGTTCACCACCACGGCTGAGCGTGAGATCGTGCGCGACATCAAGGAGAAGCTCTGCTACGTAGCTCTCGACTTCGAGCAGGAGATGGCCACCGCCGCCTCCAGCAGCTCCCTAGAGAAGTCCTATGAACTTCCCGACGGACAAGTAATCACCATCGGTAACGAACGATTCCGTTGCCCTGAGGCTCTCTTCCAGCCCTCATTCTTGGGTATGGAAGCTTGCGGCATCCACGAGACCACTTACAACTCAATCATGAAGTGCGATGTCGACATCCGTAAGGACTTGTACGCCAACACAGTACTGTCCGGAGGTACCACCATGTACCCTGGTATCGCTGACCGCATGCAGAAGGAGATCACTGCCCTGGCCCCGTCCACAATGAAGATCAAGATCATTGCGCCCCCAGAGAGGAAGTACTCCGTATGGATCGGTGGATCGATCCTCGCCTCCCTCTCGACCTTCCAGCAGATGTGGATCTCGAAACAGGAGTACGACGAATCTGGCCCCTCCATCGTGCACAGGAAGTGCTTCTAAGCGCGCCGCGCCCCGCTGCCTCCAGCAGCCCGCGGCCCGGCCGGTCCCGCGGCCGGCTGCTCAATTCAGGCTTGTAATCTCCGTTAATTTAATTGTACGTAAGATATTATTGTAATTAAATCGTAATAGTGACGGCAGGACGGAGCGCGGCGCCGCGGGCGCGCCTCGACCGCCGGCCTCGGTACTGCACTCGCCAAAGGATCTTTTGTAATCTCATGAATGATGATTGTATGTGCTGAAACGGATAAGACTACTTTCTTACTAGGTCATTTATAAATTATAAAAAATTATGAAAATACAAAAAAAAATCTGAAAAATTTATCTGTCTTTTCTTTAATCATCCCGATACACACATTACACACACGATACAATACAAATGCTCGTTATCGGAGCGCAACGACCGACATTGACCCATGTATGAAAATAGAACGAACTTGGAGCAATCGTCCAGAAATAGCCGACCGCCAGGCGGCAACCATGTTTACCAATGCTACTAGGACGCTATAGATACTAATCGAAATAAATATCGCATACACAACATAGCACGTTACACAATCAAACAAAACATTGCAATAAATTATAAAAATGGTCTTCGATTTTGATAGAATCATTTACCTACAGGGTGTAGAGACATTGCATCGTTCTAATTGATATTAATGTGGGTAGGTATTAAAATTAAACGATCGCAGTACCTATGTACTTATATGTAGGTATGATTTACGATGTACAAACCTATTTTTATGTTCTGTATCGGTTCGTTACCTGCAGGGTGACTAGGTTCTAAAGTAGGTAGAGAAAAACGACATTGCCCGGAGATGATCGTTCTGTTGTGTGGCTGACTCTGGCTTGGCCACCATCAGGGATTTTAATTTTGATAACACAAATATTTAGTCGCTAATTAGTCGAAATTAGTCGCCAAATATCAGATTTAGTCGGTCACTGGTTCAAAAGTTAGAAGGGTTTATAGGTGGCCGATCTGGAGAGAGTCTCCCCAGCTTGGCCACATTTATATCTCAAAAACTAGGATACCTAACGAAGATCTGTTTTCTCCCAGATTTAGTCGCTAATTAGTCGAAATTAGTCGCCAAAAATCAGAATTAGTCGATCACTGGTTCAAAAGTTAGAAGGATTTATAGGTGGCCGATCTGGAGGGACTCTCCCCGGCTTGGCCACATTTATATCTCAAAAACTGGGGCACCTAATGAAGATCTGTTTTCTCCCAGATTTACTCGCTAATTGGTCGAATTTAGTCGCCGAGTCACAGATTTAGTCGGTGTGTTATTAAAAAGATATTAAAGTAATAAATTTCTCCATACATTGGTACAAGCATGTACAAAACACTTTAAGTAGTTTCTAGACAATACGTATTATGTCTTAAGACGCTACCCCGACCAAACGACCTTGAGTATTCGGTCCTTCTCTGTCCCGTTGATAAGTCTCGCTCTGTCTCGCTCACTCCGCCCGCGCATTTATCTCAAAATCCACAAAAAAATTGGAATTCTTTTAATAAAAAAAGATAAGCGATCTTTTCAAATAAAATAAAATGTGGAATATTTAGATTTTTAAATTATCTATCCATTGGTGTAATTCTTAAATTAACAGAACGTCAACTTTAGCAAAAGAAGCATGCTATCAATAATTTTAGAACATTTTTTACAAGGAGATTTTAAATGTATTTATAACACATAAAAATAAATTAAAATGTGCAATAAACTAACAAATAATTTGGTAAAACAGTTGTATGCGACTGTACATCTTGACACCAAATAGGCCAAGAGCCAGGTGTAATGTTTTCAAAGAAAATTAACCTACTCTAACATAGCAATTTATAACATAAACAAAATTATTTAATTGAGAATTTATATCTCTCTGACATTTCTAATGACTTTAGACCGATAAAACGAGAAGTATATTACACATATTAACAGAAATATTTTTATCTTGGCAATTTTTCGTTATCTTTTCGATCTAGCTCTTGGACTATACCTTAAAAGTTGAACTCATTTTATCTTCTAAACTAAGACCCGACTAAATCTGTGACTCGGCGACTAATTTCGACCAATTAGCGAGTAAATCTGGGAGAAAACAGATCTTCGTTAGGTGCCCCAGTTTTTGAGATATAAATGTGGCCAAGCCGGGGAGAGTCCCTCCAGATCGGCCACCTATAAATCCTTCTAACTTTTGAACCAGTGATCGACTAATTCTGATTTTTGGCGACTAATTTCGACTAATTAGCGACTAAATCTGGGAGAAAACAGATCTTCGTTAGGTGCCCCAGTTTTTGAGATATAAATGTGGCCAAGCCGGGGAGAGTCCCTCCAGATCGGCCACCTATAAACCCTTCTAACTTTTGAACCAGTGACCGACTAAATCTGATATTTGGCGACTAATTTCGACTAATTAGCGACTAAATATTTGTGTTATCAAAATTAAAATCCCTGATGGTGGCCAAGCCAGAGTCAGCCACACCGTTCTGTTTTATTTACTACTAGCTTTTGCCCGCGACTTCGTCCGCCAAAAATAAAATAAAATATAGCCTATGTTACTCGCAGATAATGTAGCTTTCTAATGGTGAAAGAATTTTTAAAATCGGTCCAATATTTTTTGAGCTTATCCATTACAAACAAAAATACAATTTTTTCTTTATAATATTTGTGTTTTATACCTACAATAGAGAATGATGACAAACGGACATCATCATTGTTCTCGTAGAAAATTAAACAAATAACGAGACAAACAAAGATTATGTTAACATTTAGCGGTGTCGTGTAGTGGCGTTGTTTTGTAGGTAAATGTTTAGATAGGTGGGTACTCTTTAGATATAGAATCATCAAATCTTTATTTTATCTCAGCAGCACTGGCATTGGATAATTTGCTGGGGTAGTACTAACATAACCCTTCCCACACCGGGTTAGTGGTTATAAATTAACATAACATAACGTCACCTGTAATCCCCGAAGGGTTTTTTTTTTTATCCCCGAAGGGTCAAAATACTATTTTATTATTTAGAACTAACAGCCCGCCACTTAGTCCGCGTGAATGTCGGTTATCTGCTGGCTTTTATTTATTTGACTGCCTCGTTAGTCTAGTGGTCGCAAGCGCGATTGCTGTGCATGAGGTCTTGGGTTCGATTCCCAGGTCGGGCAAAGTGTTATTGGGTTTTTCCATCAGGAATTTCTCAGTAGCAGCCTCGGAGTCTGGATTTGTGCCTGGTTGATGGCAATAGGCTCGCCCCCTATTACATGGGACTAAAAACATAACTGGCGAAATGTGGGTGTACTAATGGGTACACCTCTGCCTAACCCTTCGGGGATTGCAGGCGTGATGTTATGTTTTATTTATTTTTGCGCGAATTTTTTTTTTCACTAATAAATGTAAGTTACTCCATCAGCTATCTGCCAGTGACAAACTCCCGTCAAAGTCTGTCCAGCCGTTTAGGAGATTGAGACCCCGACATACTTATCTAGAGGTACTTACATTCAAGACTGCCACTAAGTACTAACTCGTTAGAATTTATCGGAATGCGCACAAAGCAATGCTAAAATTAAGTGCAATATGACATAATTGATTGTTTATTCTCGAGCCGTAATTAGTGATTGGAATTGATAATAATGTGTCGTCGAAAGATACGCGAGTATAGGTCAAGTAAGATCAAGAACACTGAGTCATAGTTTTAAATACAACTGCTGATAACATCGTCACAGGTCGTGAATTAACGATAGTGTTGGTCATGGCAATCATTAGAATTGATCACACCCTGATATGATAATTAAGTTAATTTCCGAATTGGGTACCTAACTGATGCAAACATTTTTCTCTCCTACCTCAGAAATAGGATAGTCCTGTATATTCCGGCTTCGTTAGAAAGTTAAAAGAAGCTCAATAAGGATAACAAATAAGAAAAGAATACACCCCGATAGCATCCAAGTGCTGCTCTTCGGTGGTGCGACTAAAAACGAATGATTGAAAAAAAAGAAACTATATTTAATCATACGACTTTTATTTCGAACATCACAAATATTCCACATAATTAGAAGTATCGGTTAGTTAAAAACGTATTAAAACATTATCGAGATAAATCTGTGTGTCAACATTTAAAAATATAATCGGGTCTAGAATTCAGAGCAACGGTACATAGCAATTTTATTGTCAAACATTAGAATTAAAGCTTTGTACAGATAAGATCTTATTTATTTGAAATTGTGTTGTACTCTATTATACCGTGAAGGTGGCATACCGCCGAGTACTTAAACGTAACTAAATTTATGAAACCAATAAGTCTCATGGCCATTTATCATTTATGGGGTATATTGTAACCACAAAAATACTTTAGTTTTTGAACGTCCTAGGCGTTGTCGTAATAGAAAGACAGCGTACTCGCGCGATTATCGCTTTCCATTAGCACAGCGCCTTAAAGTTTGGTGGTGTTTGAATACTCGGCGTTTACAAGCATTACATTAGCTTCATAAAACATAATGCATAGAAAAATATAACTCCGATTAATTGACATGATTTAACATTATAAAATATTTTTGGTACTACCAATTGCTTTCCAAATTTTGTAAGACCAAGTAACTTTTTACAACAAGGAAGATTATTGTTAGTGGTAACTTTAAACTACATAAACCTTAACATTAAAATCAGTGACACGTGTGGGGAACTACTTAGTCTTATTTTCGAAGCAATCATTTGATATGACTATGAGCTAACAGGAGAGAGATAAGAGGTGATTCTTAGCCCCATTATTACTGAACATTGTGTAGTTCAATAAATATTAAAAAATACATGTATGAAGAAATTAAGTAGTATTACGGTCTTTGTTAAAATTATCGGCGGTGCCTCTTGTTATTTGAAATCAAACCACTTTTTGAGGCTCAAGTAAAGTACGAAGTGTATTGCTAACAGCATAATTATTTTTTATACCGTTTTAAAGCAAATACATTCAATTCATTGTCACCACGGGGCCGCGAACGGTCGAATGGTTGTTACATAATAATAGGGCGATCAAAAATATTAAGCAGTGCTTCTAAAACTACATAAAAACTAAACTATCTTCTAATAAGATTCTCAAAAATTTCGCAGGGACGTTAGGCTCCTCTACTGGCTACATTAGATTTTGAGACAAACCATAAACACTTACATATATATTGGCATAGAATTTATTAAAATCTAACTGGACTAGCTCCTTCACTAAGCCTATACTTGATAAAATTACGTCGATTTAGAAACGAGATAACGAGGGACAGTTGATAAAGTATTTAATAATAGTAGCTACCAAGTTAATGTGTCCATGCAGCGGTGGATCCAGAGGGGGAGGGGGACTAAGGGGCTTAAGCCCTCCCTAAAAGCATCTGAGTTGTTCTGTGACTAATCTCTAAGTGAAGTTAAGATTATTCTAATTAAACTTTTGCAAGCATTACCTACCTATGTTACGATTCTCATCAATTATAAAGGTTAACAAGTATTTTTTAAATGGATGCTTTTTAGTGTTTACTTAGCTAAAACCTTCCCCTTAACGGGGTCAAGTCCCCCCCCCCACCAAACACAAATCATGGATCTGCCACGTCTATCAATACTCCTTAATTTCTTATATTAGTAAAAAAACCCATGATTGTTGACTAAGACTTAAGTATTTTAGGTTAGGCAACATTTTAATGTACGTAAATTATATTTCAAAGTAGATTTAAAATCTTCAAAATCCACACCGCGTTTCTAAATCAACCGTTCAAATTATAAACTAATTATAAAATAAAAACCTTAATTTATTAAAAAAACTTAAAACAGATACATTAAAAATCTACATTATAAATAAAGTTAAAAAGTATTCAGAACAACTAAGCGTATTACGGGCATTGTGCGGTCTCGGAGATTTCATTAAAGTTATTTCACTGGTCGTAAGCGCACGGTACTAGTTCAAAAACTTAGAATCCATCCTTAACAAGTCACCAACAGTTTTGTACTATCAATATTAAGAATTTTAAATATAAGGCCACTTTACACTACACAGAATATGCCTAGGAATGATTACTATCCTCATTATTGAACACAATTTGATTGGACGAGTTTCCACAGCTTATAGTTCACACAGATCGAGTCTGTGACATGTTAGTTCCTTTACAAACAATTGTTGTTATGCTACGTCTCGCTGTCCTTGATGCTATCCTCGGTGGCCCTGCGGATGTCCGACAGCGGGTTGCCATGTACCCTGAACCTATAGACACAGGTGTATGTCGGGTTGCCATGGTTACTTTCCACTCTGAGCTCAATAATGTCGTAGGCGACCGGGTACTGTACTCCGCCGATGTCGGTGGTCTTGGGGTACTGGACTGGGAAGTACTGTATGGCCGTGCCGTTGGCATTGTACTGATAATCGCCGAAGAGATGCGGCTCGGCGTCCATCTCGCCATGCAGACCCTGGAAGTGAATATTTGAAAAAGGAGATCAGTTTATTATTTGTTTTATTTATAGTAGTTTAAATAAATTGAATGAAATTTTATGTTTTTAAATTTACTAGAAAACAAATAGTTATAAATGGTTTTTATATTTATAGGATGTATAGTGGACTATTTATACTAACCCTGATGTCTAAATGTTAGAAAATAACAAACAAAATGCAAGCACACAACACAACATTAACACAAAACAGAAAGATGTGGACAAAATGCAACTGTGCAATACCATAAGCCCAGGAAAACAAAATATAAAGACACGAATATAACAGTACAAGAATTGGCACATGCAACTCTCAAATGGCTATTATATTGTTCTGACCAAGATCTTGGATGTGTGCCTGGTTAGTGATGGTTATAGGTTCGCCCATAGATTAATATGTTACGAATAGAGCTTGTAATGATTACAAAGTGACACTGCAGGTTGGGCAGTTTAGTTTGTACGTGCAATGGTGCGCGGGTAAAGAAACAAGACAAAAGCGAATAAATGGATGCCAGACAAAAAAAAAAAAATTTGTCGAAAAGTGTAGCACTTAAAACGCAGCATGCAAAATTTTAAAAAAATCCGAAAAATAAATCCCGTAAATAATATAAACAAATTCTACGTACGTATACAGAGAAGTTTTTCGGTGCGGACTCAATCTTGCCTTCGACTGCGAGCAGGCGCGACATATGTTCTAAGGAGAATCCTGTCACTTCTATTATCGCGTATGTGCGGACCACTGAAACGATATAAACATTATTAAGTAATTGTTGTATGGTCAACAGCTCGGAACAAAGCTGTAGAATTATTGGAAATCGACAATACTTTGTCACGTCACGGGTGTATTTTTAACCGACTTCTAAAAAAGGAGGAGGTTCTCAATTCGGATGTTTGTATTTTTTTAGTGTTGTGGATTAAATTTCATTTATTTTATTATTCCATCATTAGGTGTTAGTGGCCACCGTTGACATCCCGAGACAAAGTTGAAATGTATGTGAATGTAATTACACCGGCACCCATCCTTTCATACCGGAACACAAAATGGTGGAAGTCCTCCCCCCAACTCCTTAACAAAGAGCTCTACTAGCACCAAATGGAAAAAAATTGTCTGTTGACCATAGCTGCGTCCTTTAGTGTGCAAGCCAGAGTCCTAGTAGTGGGAACTTTTCACGTTGATAATGTGTGTTGCATGCCAGAGGTCACACATCGTAGAAGTACATAGTATCGTCACTCGTATAACCCTAAATGCAACTAAATATTCAGTCTAGTCTTCAATACAATATGACAGTACAAGCTACATACCCAGGTACCCAGGGAAGCCCTGGAAAGCCCAGCACTCGGCAGGCATAGCTCCAGGAGTGAGGGCATACCGTGGCGACGTATACACCCACCACACCGGCAGGCCTAAGATGCTGTACTGCTTCGTCTTGATCTGATAAAGCTCTGTGCATTTGGTTGAAATCACTTGACCACCTGCAATGTGATGAAAGATGGGTTAGTGAAGTTACTAACAAATTAAAGCGGAAATGAAAATCTCCAAACGCCTGGAATTTACTGTGAATAGACTAGTGTACCGTGCAGATCGTAACTATTATTAGTCACAAGTCATTTTCAATTTTCGTTGGTATAATAAGTCAATATGTACAGAGAACAATATTTTTCTACTTGAATTTATTAACCTACGATTTTGTGAATGATTGGATGTAATGTACTCTTTTCAAATATGAGGCTTAAATACAATACATAAAAGTAAATAGACTGTGGTTTATGAAATAGGTATAAATAATATTTAAATAGTATGTGACAGCATAAAAGTAAAACTAATGGTGTTTTACCTGCAGACTCCAACGCGTAGTCTACTAGCCCAGTCTTATCAGCGTCATACACGTCTAACATGCCCGCGACCACTCTCTTCACAGCTTCGATGTCAGTTCCAGTATGCACGTTGTGCACTTCCACTTCCTTCACATACTCCTTCATCCTCTCAACGATTATCTCCATCTGCCTCCTCTCGAACACTGCGAGGTACTCTTGCACCATCTGACGGATCCTATCCTCGTCCATATCAGGCTTCCATGTACTTATCAACCGCTCATGAATCTCCTGAGACATTGCCTGCATCTGTTCCTTCGTCACATAATCTTTGTCAAAGTATTGCTTCAACTTTGCAGCTAAAGCGCCAGCATTGTCGTTTACATTAAAAACTTGTATTAAGTTCTGCTGCAAATATTTGAGCGAATATTGCTCTATTTGCGCTTCGAAGTTGTCAAGCCGAGATAGTTTTTGGTCGAAGTATTTGAGGCGAGTGTCGACGTTGACGGCCCAGCCTTCTAACGCCGCCATGCGCTTGGACAAGTCGGGGTCCTGTAGGATCGGCGGCGGCTTGTACGTGTCCACGACCAGCTGCTCCGGAGGCGCGGCTTGCTCAGCGTAGTTGTAATCTGAAACAGGTAGTTCACGTCAGATCCATATGCATTTTCCTCTGTCCTTCCCACATAATGCTTTAAATAAAAATAAAAAAATATTGAGAGCGACAGGGAAGGACAGAGTATTATAATTAATTAATATTATAGATATTTGAACTCACCCTAAAAGTGTAGCGTCCATCGAGTACGTCCACTTTCTTATAGGTGATTGGGCCTCTATCCTTCCCCGACTTTATAATATTTAAGGTAAAACAGGGAAGAATTATATGGGAATAAATAACAACACATATTTCTTACGTACGATATAATTAAATCAAAATGAACCAATTAGTAGAACACAATTTGTAGAATAATTGTTACACCATCAAAATGCAATTGAATACGAATTTGCTTAAGAACTAAATTAAATTATTAAGAACATCACATCAAATGTAAAGCGAACAAAGCAGGTTGTTTGTGACAAATAAATAGTTGTGCTTATAGTAATACAATACTTATGACGGGAGTATTGTTTGTGGTGGGGTGATCTAAATTAGCACAGGTACTATGTATTGCAGAAAAAACCCTGTTTTAAAATATAAATCTTAAATTATAACATTGATAATCAAATGCGTCAAGCATTGACTGCAAACTGGTTTATTATAAATCAAATAGTTTCGATAATATATTCATAATTAAAATTACGATAAATCTTTAAAAGAGAAATGAATTTAAAACTTTTGGCCTCATACGAAATGTGCAATCTATAACATTTCTTTTTATCACAAATAAACTACCAAATTACTTTATAAAGCTTCTTTTTACCAAACAATAGTTGCACAATTTTTATAATGTACAGTCAAACAATCTATTTGGTTCACAGACAACGATAACTGTCTTTCTGCTACATTGCCTTTCATTGTTATTTTGTGTTCACTTTTTAAGCTTGTGGTGTCTAATAATTTTGAAACTTATTTGAGTGATTTGAAAGAATTGACACACTCGAAACATTGTTTAAAAGTAGTAGCAAGTTAGCTGCCTGTATACCAAATGGCTTGTTTAACTGTACTTTTTGGATATCTTAGAACAATCTCTATTCTTTTTTTTAAACTTAGCACGCTGAAATTTCTTCACGCATTCACATATAAATAATCAGAATTTATGACTAGGGGTTAGTCTTTTTAATTTAAACAATTTGGAAATAAAATTAGCACGTTTTTGTTAACACAATAATTTGTACCGAAACAGTTTTATAACTGAAATAAGCTAGTAACTAAATAAAACTCCACTGTATGGCCACGTCATGTTAATTTAGGTACATCGATTTCTGTATACTGTCTACAGTACACTACTTAAATAACTAATAATAACCAAAATTATATAATTCCTAGAGTAAAACATTGCTTCTGTAACAATATTTTTCAATTTTGTGTATTTCTTTCATTGAAATTAGAAACTTAGCTTCAAGCCTTAAGCCAATGTGACATAACTTACATTAGCCAAAAATGTTAGTACTCGCTTTACTTTAGGAATTAAAATAACCCAGCAAATTGACATTAAATTAAATAAAAAATATAATTCACAATTTAAAATGGATATTATATCTGTATTGTGGAATGAAAATAAGTATTAAATGTTATTATTTGTATTAATCCACTTTATACATAGAAGATATTTTATATAACAGCAAACAACACAAAATAAAATTTGAAATCATTTTCACAATTATAAAATTATAATCATATAATCTTTGCAATAAATAAACTACATTTAGAACACAATTGAACGTAAGACATAAAATTAAGGTATTTGTGTGATGAACAGAAAGAAGTGAAATTTAAATTTCATGTACTGACCATTAGTTAACGTAAACATGAAAGTAACCAAGAAATCTGTCAACATTTTAATTATTTAATTTAAAAAATCATACCAACTTATTCAAATATATACCTAAACGAATTAAAAAGCATAATAATTGCATTCACTATTGTTACGTTAAAACTTACACCTAGGTATCTACTTCCGAATATATCTAACAACTATGATATTATGATATTAAACAATGAATATGAGCATCAAGGCTGATGATCCGAGCCTATCTTGATATTGAAATAAATTGATTTTCATTTAAAGTACACAATTTTATGAATTAAAATTCACAATAAGTTAATGTATAGATCTAAAAATTGAGCACCCTAATATAACGGGTATGTAAGTAGATAATAAATAGACAATTAAGTACAGAACTACGGTTTAGCAGTGGCGTAGCTACCTAGGGGCTAGGCGGGGCAGTGCCCCGGGGCCCTCAAGCTCAGGGGGCCCTCAAATCCTTACCAGAAAATCTCGATCGAAACTTTAATTTTTTTACAATAAATATGACAGGTTGTCAGTTTGTAGCTCCGACCTTTATACATATAAAAACCCTTAATCATTTTCTTTTTCGTTTTATTGTCACATACCTACATTAAGTATTAATTGTAATTTATGTTGTTACTGTTTAATATTTTTATTACCTGCCCTGGAGTGCACGAAAAAGAGCTGATGATAAAGTAACTTAGAATTTTTAAAATATTTGTATTTTTACTTAATAAAACCTAACCAGTTCAAAAATAGCTGTGGGGCCCCATTTTTTTTATTTGCCCCCGGGCCCTTGGTTACCTAGCTACGCCACTGGTTTTATGTAAATTGTAATAACGTTAAATGCTATGTCTATAAGTGATATTGAAAGTGGAATATTACTACGTCCAATATGCATGATACGTCTAACACATTATTTAATTGAATATTTTATGTCAGTTTCACATGTATGTCACTGGTTTATTACTATGATTAAATATTTTATTTTAGTATTAATGCCGTCATGGATACTCAATTTAATATTTCGTGAATGGATTAAATGAAAATTTAGGGTTTAAATGACCGAAAAATTTGATTGAAGCCTCCTTTGTTTTGTGATGTGAGTAGTCAAATCTTATATTGATGTCCAGTTTGATGACAAAACAGTAAATAGGTAAAAAGTACTGTTCTGAGGCGTCTGTAAGTTCTAAAATCCAGAGGTAAACACAGACTGTAAAGTTATTTACATACATTACAATTTCGAGGCGGTAAACACAATCTCTAACAAACAAACAAAATCTGATTAAAAAACATTGAACCTTTAATATAGGAAACGTAAAGTTGACAGTTTAACGCTGCTGGCGTCGACGCAGTCGTCGGCCACGAAAAATCCCAACGCGCCTCACATTCTTCACGACAAAATTCAAAAGGTAAATCGCTGCGATCAATATTATCGAGTAAAAACCCATTCCCACAATATTCCGGAAGTAGAATAACTGGGAGGAATAAAGTTCGCGTCATCCAAACAAGTCGCGCCATGCCTTCTTGATCTCTTCGAAGCAACTCTCCGCCACGACAACGACATAGTCCGAAGCATCAGCCACTCTATTCTGCACTATATCCCTGTACTCTATGTACGTTTTCTTCACTTCTGGGAGATTCTCCGTTATATCTGGTAACGATATATTAATGTCTGGCATCTTCGGCATGGAGGGCAGCACGTTAAAGCTCGGTAGTGATATGTTCGGTAAGGTAAGCTTCGGCATTTGTATCGATGAGAATTCAGGTAGGTCTAAGCGGAAATCGGTAAAGTTTACCATAGCGAGACGGTCCCAGTTCTCGTATGTGTAGTGCGCTGTAAGGAATTAGTATGTTTACCTATTGGTTAACTAGTGAACTGCGCTTAAGAATTTCTACTAGCAGTCTTAACAATAGTTCCCAGCCGTTCCTATATGAAAATGTTTTGTTTATCTTATCTATTGTATTTATTACCAAGATGTGTAAAGTATATTTATCACCTATTTTATAGCTCTAAAATCCTCTACGTTGCCGCTTGAATTTATTTATAGGCATTTTACAAACTGTCGATTACTAAGAATTGACTGTATTCATAATAAATTGTGTGCCAAGTATTTATTAGTTAACACAAGTGTATACACTTGTGTTAACAAAGGAACGACTGGCAACTTTGACTAGTATTTATGAACATTATAAATGTGTTAGTTTTTGGTTTCTACACAACGTTATTTTAAGAATAGAGGCGTAACGCAATAAATAATGATCATTTAAATTAAAGGTATTCATTCACTTACAATTTCCATATTAAAATTTAAAAATGCGAAAATGGCTGTCTGTCTGTTTTCCATCACAGGCAAAACCACTGAACTGATCGTAATGAAATTTGACGAAAACATAACTTTTCCACGATTTCGTCGGCGTCCACTGTATCCGTCATTCTCGTGCGGAGGAAGCTAATACAGAATAACAAAAACTGACCGTCATAAAATCGATTCCGCATAAACTATTCTCAGGTTTGCACTAAACTGAAAATAACGTTGTATAACAACTAAAGATGTTGAATACGACTAAAGTACTTACATCCATAGCCTAGCACGGGCACCAGGATCAGCAGGAACCACGGCCACCAGCGCTTCTTATTAGCAACGGTCTTCTTCTCTTGGTAGTTCTGCGCGATGTATTTCTTATTGACGTCCACGTGGTTCGGTGATAGCTGTGAAATATTATTATTTTTATTAGTTTGGTACTTTTTATTATATTCACTCGACTGAATTTTGATCACGGCGGTAGTAGCAATAGAGACTCGCTTAGTACTCAAGAGAATTTATCTATATTGAACAAGTGTGCGTGCAAACACCAATACAATACACTTGACAAATACAATACACTTGACAAAACAACTACAATACAACAAACAACAAGACAATTTTTTCTTTTACAATATACTTAAGTGGGTTTGAACCCGAGCGGGGATAGATCCGCTGCTGGATCAACATTATATACTCGTTTTCTGAGGAACGGGGGTGTCACATCATCTAGTTTAGTTTAGCTAAACTCGAAATTCGTTAATAAGAAATTCATAATGGAAAATCTCAACGTTTTTGCCTGACGTGGAAACGAACCAAGGAACTAAGGACCTCAATTAAAAGTCGCGATTGCGACCACCAAATTCAGGTCAATTGAATATAAATCTGGTTTTCAGGGCTAAAATAAAGTGTTTTGTTCAGAAGTTGTCTTTGAATTAATGGTTAATGATATCAAGTACCAGATTGAGAACATTGATCGAATCACTTGGGAGGGGGGAGGGGATTTGTTCGTCCTATAATACTAACAGTTTCCGTGATAGTAGTCTCGATGGTGGTAAAAACAGTCTTGATGGTCGTGTACATCCAGACGAAGGGCACCGCCGCCACGGACGCGCTCCGCGATAGCAGGCTCGCTGTGAACGAAATTGTTGTGTTTAATGTAAAAATATCATTATTGAGTCAATAACTTCTAAAACTTAATTTCTTATTACTTCCCTCGCTTTTTCTATGTTTTTTTGTAGTAAAATAAATTATTTATTTTAACTATAAAGGCACATCGTAACAAAAACTTTTACCATGGCTTCAATACACGGTCGTCGACGAAAAATATTCGTTACGTTTAGTAACATTAAGTGATCTTATTTTTACTTATTACTTACAAAATTTGCATGCGTTATTTTAAGTTTCATTGTACAACCTACTTTCTATTCTATTCAAGCGTGATATCGCGACTTGATACCATCGGCTTGCTTAAACCCAATTAAAGCCAACACACTCTTTATTTATACGTATACATTTAAAACGTGTAAAAAAAAGCCATCCTTGGCGCGTCAAGAACATATTGATCAAGAAAAAATGTCAAACTGAAAACTTCTTTTATATAAAGTTGGTTAACAATCAGTAGACACGATTCACGATCGTTCGATTTTTTTCTGGTAGAGAATGTCTAAGGCATTAAAGTCCGCCTTTGTACTTTTTTGTTGCAAGATTAAATAAATAAATAAATAATTCACCCGCACATATGTGCTCTCTATCTTATCGAGTCCCAGAACTAAAATATTATCATACCTTTCACCGGTCGCCGATCAGTATAAGGGTACCGGTGCGAGGGTCCCACGATCTTCCGGTACGTGTTCCGAGTGCTGGTGGTGATGGTGGTGATCATGGTGATTAGCAGCCTGGTGATCCACCATCGCTGTTCTGCTACGCCGCCCTTCCAGTGTGTGTACGAGGCCTCGTCATCTGAACTGTCTATTGACTGAAAGAAAAAGAATTATGTAAAGGGTAAAATATCATTGATTTCAAAATGCAAATTGCATGAACAGCCTTTAAAATAAAATGACATATACATGACACGAAATGAATTTCTGTGCTTCTGACTGTCTATGTCTACGTTCCTTTCAAAGTATGGGGGTGTCACACCGCCAAACACAAAAACTCCGGGCTATTACTGAGAAATTCTTAATGAAAAAACCCTATAACATTTTACCCGACCTAAGCTAATAATCGACTATGAATAAAGCCCTAACAAGCTTAAGTATAACTATGATTCATAGTTTTGATTGTAAGTTGTGCATTCCAAAGGATTGATTCGCAAGAATTCTCCGCCGCTGACTAGTACTCATTCATAAACGTCGAACTGAGAACAGTTTTCGGGTTATGCTGTTATCAGTAAATATGCTGAAGTTTCTGCCTGGTTCCGTAATATCATGTTTCTAGTGTGCGAGCGAGACAGAGCTATACACAACCAATAGCACCATCTCTTTTTCATATTAGAACAATGATGGCATTAAAATATCAAAAAATACGGTCCGTTTAATCAAATCTTTGTTCTATATTTTGTAAACATTTTTCAGTTCTAGGAGCATGATTGTCCCGCCGCTCGTTTATGAGGTAGCGGTTTCAGTATTGGACACGCACGAATACGACTTTTTCAACATATACTTCACAGACAAGGAAAAAAGACCTTGTAAAGGAAGCTGGAGTTATAACTCATATAAGTTTGGAATCGTAACATAACATCATGCCTGTAATCCCCGAAGGGTTAGGCAGAGGTGTACCCGGCATAACTGGCAAAATGTGGGTGCCACATTTTGCCAGTTATGTTCAAGTCCCATGTAATAGGGGGCGTGCCACAAATCCAGACTCCGAGGCTGCTGCTGACAAATTTCTAGTAGTTATAGGTTCTAAAATAGTTACTTAAAAAAAAACAGTTTACTCACGGTATACCGCCGTCGGGTGGTCCATGAAGAAGCGGCAGAGAGACGATCGATTTCATCTGCGCTGGTGTTGGGGCCCTGCACCCGGAACTGAGACAGGGAACGTCGAGACATGTTCGGCATGGCTACTTGTCCGGGCGCCAGCTCTACGCGGTCCTTAGACAAGGGCGAGTATGTGTAGTCCGTCTTTGGGTATTTGCTGGGGAAAAGATATAGGGATTATTAGAGAGATCTGACCTTATTTATAATAAGATCATCACACCTTGTAATCCCCGAAGGGTTAGGCAGAGGTGTACCCATTAGTACACCCACATTTCGCCAGTTATGTTTTTAGTCCCATGTAATAGGGGGCGAGCCTATTGCCATCAACCGGGAACAAATTGAGACTCCAAGGCTGCAACTGAGAAATTCCTGATGGAAAAACCTAATAACACTTGCCCGACCTGGGAATCGAACCCAAGACCTCATGCACAGCAGTCGCGATTGCGACCACTAGACCAACGAGGCAGTCATTATACTATATTATGCTATATTGGCTTATTTATGTAACCGGAGAGAAAGAACATCTGAACTTTGTATACATCAGTGCGGTTGTACCGTTTTTACGTCCAGAGGGCGATTCTATTAACTTTTAGCATTGCAATCTAATCTCAGTCTCAATCTGTCAAAAATGTCTTGATGAGATGAGATTGCCATTAGATCTTGAACATTTTTAATTAGTAAAATTGGCCTTCTTTCAAATGATTGCTATCGATTTTTCCTAAGCGATTATAGTATAAAATCTAATTTTTATTTACGTGAAGTCATAAATGCTTTCTGCTTAATTTAGTAACGTGAATAAAAACACGTGTGTTTGATAAAAATATGAATGACTTTTTTTATCTTATCAACACACTTGTCCGCCCAAGTAAAAAGTAAGTAGTATTAAGATGAAAGGATACAGGAAGTTACCAAAAGTAGGCCAGTACTCTATAACAAGTAGATATTATGTATTTACCATTAATTGTGTCAAAACACTCCATTTACATTTACGATAATCAAACATACTAGGAGACTCACACTAGAGTTGTAAAACTTGTAAATAGAACCATATGTAGGCGAGAACTGCCCAATAACCGTAAAATACATAATAAAACCGTAGCTCTAAAAGTCGACACAAAACGTATAAACAGATTCAGGAAATACCTTACAATTTCTGTACACCTCAGCCCTTCATACATGATTGATGGAATTACTAAACTAAACTTAAATCACTGTGACACTTTTTTAGCATAATTATTACCGCTTATGCTCGGATTCTGAAGTTTTTAGACCGACAAAGGAAAATTCTTCATTACCCGACTTCAAAAACGCAAATGATGTGAAGGTATCGATCCAATAGCATTGATTAGATAAATTCTATTTAAGAATACTTCAAAAACTAAGCACAAGTGATAAAATAGTGAGTGTTGCTTGAGAATACAGCGTGTAACCAAAATGCACTTATCACAGTTGATGAGTAAAGAGTACTGCATGAGTTTGGCATCGCTTGGCATTTGCGCGCGGCGGCGCATTGCAAATATAGAACATAATATCTAATTTTATTGTCACCGTCCTAGTCGGCTACTTACAGGACACGTCATGTTGTGAGTACATAGGCTTGTTTCTACTGAGAATAAGGTTTAATGTTTTATTAACCAATCGTAGAGTTTGATTTGTACTAAAGTGGCAACAGGTTTTATAGTGTTGCTTGAGTAGTTCTAAATTTGCTGTCAGTCAAGTGTCCATCATTGAAGAGAATGTTTGTATTTATGTTGTTTTATTTAACAAACAAAATAACAGTTGTTATGAGTATTAAAAATACTGACTTTTAATTAGCTGCATTTGTACAGTGTGGTAATGACTATTTAACACTGGCATAAATTGTTACTTTTGTTAAAAAGAGTTCAAATGATTAACCGAAATAATTTACATTTAATTAGACTTAATATATTGAGTTCATTAACATGCTTGCATTAGGTCTTTGACCTACCGTAACGTTAAGACTTCTTCCACTGTCTCTTCCTCCACTTCCATATAAGTCACGACATTAGCCATACTTGTTACAATATTAAAATCAATAGTCTACAATAAATTAGTCAATAAATATTAAAAACTTTTTACAAGATCATTTATTCCAGCCAGCTGGTGTGCACACAGTCATGATTATGACAGTTGACCGTTCCAATTTTGAAATTATTATTGCAATTACCCGCGTAAAAAAAAAGAAATGACGTCATGTTTGTGCGTTCCAGATCGTTTCCGAGTAATTGAGTAGACATTGAACATGACGTATAAATTGATAATGATACGCTGTGCGGTGGCTGTGAACATTGAACTGTTTAGTTTTATCGTTATTGTCTTTGGCGAGATTTTCAATGTCGCATTGGTTCTTATCGTGTGAAAGTCTATCTGTGTGTGTATTATCCGTGTGTTCAGTAATATCGTAAAGTGCACTTTAATTTTCGCGCAAAAAGTATACGGGCCGCGAGTTTATATTTTATGTAACAGTAGTTTTAGCTTTTGATACATATTATTTCTACCGTACGTAGTTGAATGGTTGGTCTACTAACAATATAAAATTAGGATGTTTAAACTCGATCTATGTTTAGCCAATAGTTTAAATAGCTTTTCAACGCTCCGGGAAGCTTTTTGCTCAACCGAATCGTGACACACATAAGTAATTATATTTTTTTTGTACATACAGTCAACACAAGAGGTAAAACGATTGATAGTGCCACTTTCATTGATTAAAAACCATTCCGAAGCTTTTTAGTGGTGAATGTAAGCTAGTAAATATAAATGGAATGAAAATATTTTTTTTCTTGTTTGTAAATGTATTTTGTTGTAAAAAGTACTTTATTGTGTTAAATATTCATTTAGTTATTACTTGTATTTTGTATATCTTTTGCAGATTTACATGAAATATACAGTATAGCTGAATCTTTTATAATTTTTGTCATTATTTATTATTTATCCATCAGTGCAACTACTGTTGGACTTATTTTAAGCCAATGCTGAGTAGTCAAAACTAATTATAAAAGTTAATTATGTCCACTATGACAATAATATTAGTTGCCATCAAAACATTCATAATTATAAATTAATTGCCTGCATATCTAACTCTTTTATTGACTGTACACTATTTATGTACACTGACTTGCAAAGTTTGTTGATAGTAAAAAGCCGTGCCACTGTCTAATGTGCCAAATTATTGATTGCTTTACACATGACGAAACTTAATTATTGATTTTAATTGGAATATGATGAAGGATATTATTACATAATACATACATTGTGCATGTATCGTTTTTTTTTTTTTTTGTATAAATGAGACGTTGACTTAGCATTGTGTAGTTCATTTCTAGAGGTTGGATTATTATTTAAATATTGTACTAATTATACAACTTTACAATAAAATTATACAATTATATATACTACAATTATACACTAATTATCTCAATCCAAAGGATTTTGACGAAAAGTTAACAATCCATTGCTTAATTTGTTTGAAAAATTAATCTATAGACCTATAATATTG
This sequence comes from Hoplodrina ambigua, assembly GCA_949774945.1. Taxonomy (NCBI): domain Eukaryota; kingdom Metazoa; phylum Arthropoda; class Insecta; order Lepidoptera; family Noctuidae; genus Hoplodrina; species Hoplodrina ambigua. Next base: position 11,978,040 of record OX458974.1, on the reverse strand, counting down.
TAAGCATGTTATGAAAGTATAACAAATACTCACTTCCAGTACTCTCGTGCCATCTTGTACAGCCGCGAGGGCAGGTGCTCGTTGTCAGGGTTGAGCTCCAGCAGTAAGCTGGTGTCAGCGAGCGCCTGCTCAGCGAACGAGCTGTCTGTTGAGCACGCGCTGTACGAACTTGGACTTCCTATACGGGACGACCTGGAGACAAAGTTGGTCTGTTAGTTGGGGAATTTATGGTTAAGACGTCATTGTGGTAAAATCAAGGCAAAGTTTATAATTGGATGGGGATAAACTGCATGAGTAGTCCTTTAACAAGACGGATCGACAAACTAGTTGAAACCAGGCTAGGATCTATTCTGTAAAAATCTCCCTCGATTAATTAAAGTGACCTTGAGGTGAGGTATCATGCCACCTCGATGGAAGGCTATTGACGGTTCTTCACAAACTCACTTCACCTTAATTCATCGAAGAAGATATTACAGAATAATACTGCATAACTTGTCTTTTTGGCGATGCTTGTGAAAGGTCGTCACTCTCTTTTGGTACACTAGATTTATCAACTTATAAAATATTGCATTTATGTTACTACCTCGTACCAATGCCTGGTTGCAAACAATAAAAAAAGACTCGAGCTCTACTAACACGATCGAAAAGACAACCCGCAACCATACTATACGGCGCAAAAATACTGGAAAGGCTGACCCCAAATAAATTAAGACAATAGCATAACAGGAGAAAGAAAGACATATTACTATGCCGTACTGTCCCATTTCAGGGGCAGAGGTCTCAAACCTTCTTTCGGTCACCTAAAAACATAATTCTTAATTACTCATTAATTTAGTCATCATTTATGTAATGTGGAAATTAAGACGCGATCAATTAAGTATACAGCAAATAAATGAGATTCGACAGACTTGAAAATAGGAAAGACCTTGAATACCGATAACATTGAGAGGAATTAATTTACAATTCTCAGAATTTTGTTTATGCAGCGTCTAGAGAAGTCGTATTTATCAACCATTTGTTCCGACAAGATATCCTAGCGTTTGATAGGAAATAATTTTATATGTATATTTCCCCTTTCTGTCTTTTTTATAAATTGTACATATTTTATAATTAATTAGTTTAGTTTAATATTTATTACGATATAATAAAGAGTAACATAGTTTTTTTGTAATGTATATTTAAATGCCTTTTATTTTGAAATAAAGAAAAGAATGCAACATTATTGATTGTCACAGAAATCGTAAAAAATGTTTATAAAAAACAATTTAGATGAGCACAGTGGGCATGGCAGTGAGACACAATGATGCGCTTATGACGGAGCAGTTGGGATCAGTGGTAAAATTTCGTTGATTTTGATGTAGGTGTCTAGTAGGTAAGTATCATTTGAATCTGAGCGCAGCTTCCTGATAAATAATCCGGTTCAAGGCAGTTTTGATAGCTGCGGCTAGCACTCTCAATCATTCAGTTTTTGACCTTTCACAATCAACACTTAAGAATTTAACTTAAGTCAATGTTGGTTGACTTAACTTAAATAAAAGACAGACAGACATAAGACTTTAGGGCAAAACAGATTATGTGCCGAGAAACGTAGCATAGGACGTGTTCTAGCCAGATGAACTGATGACCTTTAAAAGGCATCTGGAACAGGGCGGACGTGATGTTAGGAAACGGAATGCTGTGTTGCGACTCCGAAGTAGAGTATGTTTAGGAGTCGACTTTAAAGGTTACTTGAAAACCATCACACCACATCAAAGAAGCAGGAAGCGGCCTGTACTTTTCGTCAGTTATGTACAGTCACCGACGGATTCGGAGTCAACCGATGGATGTCTTCGTTTGAAACTTAATTAATGAACTGTTTAACTGTAAGAAAACTTTAACTATATCTGACGATCCTGCTTATCTATCCCCATTGTTGACTGTACAAACCGTATCTCATGTGGAAAGGGGTCGCCTCCTCACATATTTTGGCTTTATGTGGGCACAAATCCAAACTTAGGGCTGCTACTGAGCGCTTTCTCATGTAATAACATAGTTGCACTTGACCGATCAGCAGTCTTGTTCACCCGTACATAAATTACAGCAAAGATTAAAAAACACGGCTCAAAAATCAGGTACAAATTTGAGCTCTATTGCCCTAGTCTAAATTAGATAATTGATCACACACAACATAGTTAGACGTAAGTCATGTTCCGGTTATTACAACTTACGTCAGTAGACGTAAATTTTTAGCGTGGCATACAAAAAATTGGCCCAATGCCAACTGTACCAATAGTATCGTGTGGCCCAATATTTGTTTATTTGTTAGACAGATCCATTGATAGAAGCTCTTTTGTGAATACAGATATATTTTATACTTGTAAGATTTTGTAAACATCCGAAGTTGGTTAAGCCACCATAAAGAAACCTTAAGATATTTTAATGTTAGGGATCGTTTTGTTTTAATACTTTCTAGCGACGTTGTTGAAACAATATCAACATAAGGATTTGGTCTTTGGACCTTCTTGACTTTGGACTGAATGGTGCTTAACTGTCTCGGCATTCACCGTCATAGTATCGTAGTCAAATTGATCGGTGATACTATATCAAGGACGAATGTCTTGTAACTATTATACCCAGTGTAAATTATTTATCCGTGGACTGAAATTGACGCCCGACAGATTTTGTTTGGAAAAACTGTCCAAAAACTAAAATTCGTTCGAAGATTTAAGACTTGCACTATTTATACAAAATGGAGAAATTAGCTCGTGAGTAAAGTGAGTATTGTTGCGTATAGGCAGTTACGTATTCCGATTACCTTATGAGACCAAGTCGTGCGTTGCAATCTTACGCAGATCATTACTTCGATACGCATAACACACGCTACATGTAACACAACATGTATAATACGATACGTACAGATAAATGGTCCCATTTGTTTTGTGCAGGTGCAATTTTGTATGGACAGCATTGAGGGACAGGGTTGAGGATCATGTACAAAATCCATTTTAAAAGTTTTTGCTACGACATCCCCTCCATCTGTTATCTATTTTAAGATAACGGGATAGATATACCTATGACAGGTTTCAAATAAAAAAAATACAGTATTTTTAATCAAGCTTATAAAAATATTAAGGGTCATTTTAAAATGATCGATTGCCGTTACAGCAATACTGGATCATAAGGTCAAACACTTTTCGGGCTTCTGACTTTTACACGACGTTTGGAACATAGTATGGCTTCACCCACATCGAACATTTTTCAGAGCGACATGGGTGTATGAAAAGTATTTTATTATGACAGTAAAACATGATAAGCGTTTATTCCAGTATCATATTCATATAGCACACAAGGTGTCCCACGTGCTTGCATGTTTACAAAGGCTTGTTTGTTATGATATGAAAGATAAGGGTGGTCGGAGGCACGCAACGGAGTACAACAAATAAAGTGTAAAGATACGGTTAACGAACCGAAGCTTTCTTTCCTATGCTGTCTTTGTTGCCCATACTTGAAGACTGTTCCAGCTCATAGTCTTAAAGACTAAAAAATGAACTAGAATTTCATTCTAACTTGCTCAAAGGAGATAAGATGAATCAAAGGAGGTCGGCACGTGGTACCATACCACCATGACCATACATGTATATTAGTGCTTTTTTTTATCTGTTTTCTGTGTCTATAATTATTTTAATTGGTTCTGTAACCGTTATAAAGTAAAGTAATATTTAAAAAAAGTAAAAAATAAATAAATTACCGTGCTATAAACGTACGTATCAGGCATGACGCAAAAAATGACACGGAATACTATGTCCACTCGAACGTATCAAACTATCAACCGACAATAATTGTTGACGCTCTCGGCACGCGACGATGTTGAAAGGTCTAGTGGGCATAGCTTCATTCTTTTTAATAGTTTCTTTTTTTTTACCTGACTCTTTCCTCGCACGTTCATGGATGGTATGGTATCATGGCAGAATCCTTCTATTTACTAGAATTCTAACTTTAAGACACGATCGCAATTTAATCTCAGTCCTCTAATCTGTCAAAAGTGAAAAATCTAATTTATCTTCATTTTTTGACATTGATTGTCGCTGAGATGAGATTATGATTACATTTTGTAAGTTTTTAATTAGTTTAATTGGTCTACTGATATCAATAGATTGTATTTTCCAAAAGGTGGACTATATTAATTTAGCACAAGCGTACTTAATTATTTTCTGCATCATCAAAATGACATCAAGAGTCGTCGATGCGAATATGATGTAAAAATGAATATTATATTTCAGCGAACGGTATTTGCATAAGTGTATGCAAATGCATTCAGAGTGTGAAAATATGCGACCTTGTCGGTGTTATGTCAACTTTATGCTTGAAATGAGCAGACAGATGGGGTTGGTGACATTGAAATGAATATAAAGCGATAATAAGGTCAGTGTGCAACTAATCTTTGCTGTTTCTTAGTCAGTGATGAATGGAATAGGACAGACAAGATAGACAGTTGACATATGTGTGATTTAAGTCAGGAGCAGTCGGGACTATTTTTATTTTAACACTAGCTTTCGCCCGCGGCTTCGCTCGCGTTAATTTAGAATTTGCTTATCAATTCAGGTTGTACACTGCTTGTAGATAATGAGAGAAGAAGAATGAATAATGAGTGAAGTGATTTTTGTTAGAATGGGTAGCCTTGATTTTCTGACGCCCTAGTACTTTTTTTATAAACCCAGTATGCTGACCTTTCCAGTCTGAGTAAAAATGCTTATTTCTACTGCCATAGGTCCCACGGAAACGGGATAAAAACAAAGCAAAAAAAGACTTTCATATGTCCGTCTCCTGGTTATAAGCTACCTCCCCACCAATTTTCAGCCAAATCGGTTCTGCCACTCTTGAATTATAAATTTTATAGTGTAACTAACACGACTTTCTTTTATGTTTAAAGATTGTTGTGCAACGAAATTTATTTTTTATGTAATAGTAAACTTCAAGTAATTTACATTTGAAGAAACTGTAAATGATACTTTAATTTACTGTTAATCTAATCAATTTAATATATTTTACCACGGAACCCGTCATGTGCGTGTCTGACTCATCTTTCATACTACATCACTATTATTTTAGTAACAAAACTATATGACAAACTTACCGGTCATGAGTTACGCTGTGTGACGTGAATATGGGGCTGAGTGTGACGTCAGACAGCGTGGCGTACTGCTGCGAGCTCGTCGACACGCGCTCATATTGACTGTTGAGCTCATTCTGTGAACAAATTATTTTGTTACTGGTCATTGCTTTAGGTGTCTAAATTCAGGCTTAGGGAGGGTTGAAGACAGCTTAAAAATGTTGATTGCACGATGGGGTTACCGTAAGAGAAGTTGGAGTACGTATCCCTAATTTCTTATGCACCGTTTATTTTTTTGATAGAACGGCCTCGTTGAGGAAGTGGCCAGTGTTCTTTTAAACAGAGATTTTTTTTTAGTACGCCAAAGGATTTTATCAAAATAATATTTTAATTCGGCTTTTTTCTTAGATTTATATTTTATTTAGGTTTCTTTTTTCTGTTGATCGTCTAATTTAACGTATTTTACATCTATTTCATTTATTTTTAAAATTTTTACGAACGGAGCTTAGACAATAGAGACTAGACATACTGTATAGTATGTGAGGTTAAATAAATGATATAGGTACTAAAAGAGAGTGTACCTAGCAGATAACTCAAAAAAAAAAAGACGGGTTGCACTCCGGGAGTGCCGGCAGAAGTGAAAACTTGATTATTAACGTTGAGCATGTTTGATATTTTGGAATGGTTAGGGAATAATTTTGCACCAATTGCTTTATCAGTATAAAAGTACTATCATTTATGTGGTAGAATACAATATTCATTTATTGCGCTATCGTACACAAACATGACAATTTATATTACATTAAAAATTTAACACTTTAAAACTATTACAATTATTTTACATTAAAAAGTTATACACGAACATTCGCGCAAGCGCCCTGCGCTGCCTAAACGAAACAGTAGGTTCAGGCATACATTTTCGCCGCGCCGTAGAGAGGGGATAGCTGTCTACTCTCCATCCGTCTTACGCTTTTTCGATCAGGTCACGTGTCCTGACGCGACTTAAGATTTTATACCCATTACAGAAAAAGTGCTCAACGCCGCTAAAGAAGTTTTCACTTCAAAAACTTGTAACATATAAATAATTTTTTACTTGGGAAATCTTGAAATAGCGACTAAAAGGCAGCTGTTTCATTAATATTTATGTTTGCAATTAATATTAATATAAAAAAACAAGACTATTAATTCTAATTTATATGATAATTTTGTTATTCATTCAATCAGCCTAATCCATAAGATACAAAATTTTCAATAACGATGACATCACAAGAAACTTCAAAGACTTATTCTTCGTTCGAAACGGTTCAAAATATCATAATTAACCTCCATCTTGTTAGTATCACAATCCGGTGCGTACAAGGCGTTAACTGTTAATGCGCGTGACATTTCCTTTTATGCGCCCCCGGTCCTGCGTGTCTGGTTCCTGTATCAATTAAAGCGGAATGCACCTGTCTTATGGAGCTGTGGACGAGTATGTATTGTACATACTGCTTGCAGGAAAAAAAAACACCGTATAATGAGACAAACTGTTAAAACAAGCCTTCAAACTTGGCAAAAGCAAATATTTTATTTTATAATTGGTTTCTTAGGTTGGTTGGTATAATTGGTGCTTTAAATTTTCTGAGCGGAACCCAAATTATTTTTCTAAAATTAAAGTTGCCTAAGTTACTCTTTATATTTATCATCATCACAACAACGTCGATTCAGCCGTTTCGGAAAAATATCGCTAAAGACAGATCAAAATTTTTTTTTGGTGTAAGTACCGTATATACTTTCATATACTGCATTTAGTAAAAAGCTGCTGCTTTGACATCTCATACAGACATTTCAGTTTGATTTATGTTTACAATCGATTGTAGAATATGTCACTGTGCTCTGCAGGGTTCATGTTTGAAACACATACTACTTATTAACCATCTTTTTACAATATGAATGCAATAGTATATTTGATAAAACTCTCAAAAATGTATCTGAGCAAACGCAGCGTACGAGTTATTTGGAATTGTGCAGAGCATGACTGCTATTGATTGTCAAAAATATTGCTAACCGACATTGTTTAACGTTGTTTCCCAACACGAAAACCTTAGAAAACCAACTTGGATCTTGCTGAGTTTTAAAATATATGGAAATAGCGCAGAAAAACGTGTATCTATTCCATTGGAATTGGCGTGAATGGCGTACATTTGCAGCGCTTTTAATGTCTGCTCCGTCACAGATCAGAAAGTGATGTAATTTAATTTATAACTGTACTGTGTTGCCGATTTACCTTCGATCAGAATATTACTATGTATTTCGTAATTACAAAAACTTAAAAGGCTTCATAATCTGTAAAGGAGGAGGGTTATCCATGACGTAAACATTACCTAAAAAAAGAGTATTTTAAAAATCCAAAATGAATTTCAACAGTTATCATAACTTTACGTGGACGAAGTCACAGCAAATAGCTAGTAGATTATTTCAAAAGGTTGCCAATAAAGTATCAAAATCTATTTTTATAGCCACGTGAAAAGAAATAAAACTCGTAACAATTCAATTAAAAAAAAACCTCAATCAGCCATCATCATGACATCATTCGAAACAGCAATGTTTACAAAAAGTTTACAAGTATAGAAGAATTTGTTAGAAGCAATCCAAGCGTAGCGCACTGTTGTTACTGCAAGCGCTGCTAGCTCTGAATCATCTACAGGGCTTTGACATTGAATTGTTGAGCTGCTAAATAGGCGGACCACCTGACGAACATGACATTGACTCATCAGTTTTGGGCTTAAAGATTAAATCTTTCAGCCATCGCACTATCGACTCGTAGAACAGGATCAGATGTAGTAGCCCAATGCTCGACGTAAATCCCTTAATAGTACGCCATTAAATTCAATAATAGATGGATGGGACAGAACGAGAATCGATTCTGTATTTAATAAGCTGTAAAAAATCAACAAATGAAACAAATAACACAGATTGTAAAAGGAAAATAGCTAGTGTTAAGGAAATAGAATATTATAGCAAAGTGATGCCAATAATTATAAAAATATTTATATATGGACGAATATAAAAATTGGCGCCTATTTCTGATCAATTCCAAATAATGACCAATGGCCGCCACATCAAAGCGGTCTCTGGCCGCGGTTTTCGATGCCCCAAATAGACTTCCAAACGGTTTAGCCACCATATAAGTGAGTGCGGAAGTAGACGTATAAGTTCTATTAGCGGAGGAGTCAACTGTATAACAATTCTGAACAATGAAGGTCAGACCCTGTAATAAACTGCAATGGGTTGATGCTGGTAATGAAAAGCATCAAGTATTAAACCTAGTAGATATCACTCTTTTACCGGTTTCGCAAAACGAACAGGAAAATCACCCTCCATATTACTATTGTTGTAGCATTTCAATGGCTTCTGATGCAACTGATTTCAAAATCAAAATTCTGAATTGTATTCAATAAATATTCCGGACAGATGAATAACGAGCAGGTGAGAGGCGGCCAGACGAACAGTGGACTGAACTCGAAGCGTATTGATTTGACTAGACACAACCAGACGTTGCACATGCGCATGCGTAGGTTTGCATAACAAATATAGGTACACGTAATAATTATAACATATTGACCGACGCCGACTTTATAAAGCTACGAATAAGCGCCGCGAGCGGTGAATAATGTATTCAGAATGAGCTGCACTTAAGTAGGCTAATCAGTAACCGACCTTGAACGTCCGAGACAACATCTTCAACACACACACACCTCACTGGACTAACAACATTTCGATTGATACACGTCAATTGCGTAATTTCACTCACCGAATCACCATAGCAACTTCATAGCACCGCACCTCCCTCTACACGATCCTTGAATATGTCTAAATTAAGCACCACATCCGAAACTAGGTCAGGAATCTTAGAATCACCGTTCTAAATTAGTAATTACTATCTTCGCTAAGGAACAAATGCACTGTGCTATCTGCGCGTAGCGACTGGAAGGCGCCAGATGGCTTGAAATAATAATCCCCATACGTGAAGTATGGGCAATTCAAAAATAAACCACGCGGGGGAAGTTTGATTCCAGCTATATTTGGAAGGATAATCGCTATGTTTTCCTGTTTCTAGTGCTTAGCGGTGGCAGGACCGGCGGCCAGTAAGCACATAGCGTTACTAAACTCCATCAACAATAAATTATTGTGTCGCTAAATGTAGGTGTTTATCTAACGGTCGTTTGCTAATATCAAGACCGATTGCTGCAAATATGAAGTGTTAACCGCGCCTGGCTAGGTGGCCGCGCATTTTCAAGTTGAATATTTAGAGTTAATAGCTAGGTAGAAGTCAGCTATCATATTGTTCTAGACTTCCGCGACTGCATGCTAATGTGCATCGATTCAGGTCTGCTACCACTGTTATCTATGACAATGGAATACATTAACATTAATGTACGACTTGTGGCGGAAGCTGGATTAAATGTGAAGAGTAAAGCAGTAGGAAAACGTCTATTACACCAACATGTGGGCGTCTGTTAAGTTCAATTACTTGATTGTTATTTATGTTACTTTCTTAATTGCTTTTCAATTAAGATAGACGGGTACAGTGCGGCTGAACCTGATATGAAGTGAATGATCTTTAAGCAAATAGAGATGGGGATATCTTAAAAATTCCAACAGCAGATAGCGGTGCGTTTATTTCAAACGGGAATAAAAATTAAGGTTAAAAGCGTTTACTGATTTATTCAACATAAGGTCAACATACTCAAACCAAATTTAATGTTAGGAATATTGTTAGCATACTGCTCAATATACATCATCGCGAGATTAAAATGGTACGTAAAAACACAAATTACTCAGTATTCGCAAACATTTTCGCTTGAAACACGTAGACATGGCGAAAGACAACGACCAAATGCCACTTCTGTTCCCATAAATACGTACACGAGTCCTTGAAACAACAATTACTTGTGTTTGCTTAGGGTGTGTGTGGCTCAAACGAACTACTATAGCCGAGATTACAATGTAAAGCTGCATGTGCGTTAATTATTATTTTTATATAAGGAGCCGAATTCTGTAAATTTTTTCTTCAAGTTTTTTTTCCTTGTGACCGAAATTGTACTGCTATCATAATTTGAACGACATTTTGTGTTAAGCTGAACACGCACTGCGGACACGGCTAGCCTACAAGCTACCACCAATTGGTGTCCGTGGTTTGGGTGTGGCAACAATACGATTGAGCTATAAAAGTTCCGCGCGTGTGGCTACACTGCCGTGGTTTTGGACGTGGACCCTCGCAGTATTTTTTAATTAGGTAGACTACTTTACATTGTTTTGCTATTTCTGCTAACGTCTTACTAACTACTTGATGTAAGTTGAAATTTCGGATTTGTTACTCAATCACGCCAAAATCGCGAAACGGATCTAGATGAAATTTGGCACAGAGATAGATTATAGTATGAAATAGCGCATAGGCTTTTTATCCTGAAAATGTGTACGCTTCCCGTGGGATATAATCTACTTTGATGCGGATGAAGTCGCGAGCAGAAGTTAGTAAAGACATAAAATGAATTATACGAAAAATACATAAAATTACATGATTTTTGTAAATATACGTTTCTTGAAGGATCATGCGTCAAAGTCAAAATAACATACTCACTACTTTATCTGACACAAATTCGAAGAAGTAAAATTACCGACGCAGTAAATCCCCGAATCCCGAAATCCGTTCAAGGTTACAAACAAGCCAGATTTATTTTGGAACTAAAGCGAGTAACGAGCGAGTAGACTAGACCTTGGTCTTACGGCCGACATAATCACTACCTTGTAACATATTGTTTAAAAGATTGCACAGCTCTTATCTAAATCTCTTAAAACTGAGGATAAAAACATATTCAAGTTTGTTCCGACCAATGACGCTCTTTATACGGAAACAGATGCCCATTCATGGTGATAAAATGAAGACTGAATTAATTAAACTTCATGTAGGTACACTTGTCAGTATTAGCATAGCATAGAAATGTAAAATGTTCGTTTTATAACGCTTTTAATGTTCGGATATCGGAGACACGATCTACCTATTCAATCAGGGTAATAAGCGTATGGATCTAAGCAATAAATAAAATATAATTCATTCTGAGTAATAAAAACTGGTTTAAAATATGTCAAGTCTCCAAACAATTGGTGGATCGATAGCTGTATGCTTTTAGTCAGCAAACAGAAAACCTGAATTTGCGTTGACATGATCAGTGTATACAGATGCGGCAAGTCTATGGCGGTAGTCTAGCCCGGAGGCTTCGCACCTCGACAGTTAGATTGTGCCTACTGTTAGTTTTTTTTTTTTAGTATGGGAAATCATCAAATGATTTCTTCCGCTCTGGACGGAGCTAAAGGGAGTGTCACTCTTACTGACTAAAACCCATCCGTGTTCCTCCTAATGTCCCTTGCGTTCCAGGTCCGCGGTGATTCTTTCGAACAAATCCCGCAACCCTGGCAGGCACTGGCCCTAGTAGGCCCCGTCTACTATGCTGACATTGCTTTGAGGCGCGCGTGGAACACAAACACAACGCACCGTCGACCCGACTATTCGGTAAAAGATGGATAGAGGAAAGGTTATTTCTTCAAATATACCTTAAACACATTTTTCTTATAGGGCTAAACAGAAACTACCTAAACAAATGTCGTGTTAAGATTTTTATGTATAGTTCAGTGGCGAGGACTCCATAACAATTCGATTTCTACTGGCTTCCTTTCGGAAGTTCGATACAACTACTACTCTACCGCTATTCAAAAAAATAGTACTGTGTGTTTAATAAATACACCATCAATTTAAAAGATTGAATCACATTTCACAAGAAATCGAGTTAAATTTGCAAAAGTGTCGTATACCTAATATCACCGAGTGGAATTAAGCTATTTTGCTTTGGCTTCCATCTTACGTAAATGGATTCTTCGCCACAGGTATACTTCTTTTGCTTTACCAACATGAGCGCCAGTTGCGTGAGAGTACTATAAAACTGACCTTTTTTAAAGGATAATACCAATAAGAACAATACAGTAACTGCTTCTTATAGGTATAGCTTTCAGCATACAAAAAGAGGTGCAGGTGACAACAGCCACCTGCACTACAACATTTAATTGTGGACATTGCATTCTTTGTTTACATTTTCCCCGCATCAACCATGAATGGAGCATTCATTCATTATCTATACTAATATTATAAATGTGTCTGTCTGTCTGCTACCTCGTAACGCTTAAACCGCTGAATAGATGTTGATGAAATTTGGCATGGAGATAGTTTAAGACCCGGGGAAGGACATTGAATAGTTTTTATCCCGGGAATGATCCACTAATGCGGTGAAAAGGGGGTGGAAGTTTGTATGCAAGTACGATATAAACAAGTTCCACGCGGACGTAGTCGCGGGCAAAATCTAGTCATTTATATAAGGCACAGCAATATTTACCTGAACGACTTCTTTAGTATGTCCTTTCAGTCGGTCAAGGCTTTCTTCGGAGGAGTAGTCTGACGTCCTGATGAGATGAGCTGCATTCCTGGTGGCCTGACGTGTCTGGTGTACTGGTTGTGACACCTCTTCTTCCACTTCTTTTATAGTTTCTGTGGTCACTGTGATTGCTGGCTGGCTTAGTTGCCTGGTGAGGAAATGTGACATGATAGAGATGCAAGGAAGGTTTGTTATAATATGAGTTATTGTGAATTAGGGACTTACAAAAAAAAATTGATGATTGAAGATTGTCAGCAGTGAAAGTACTAACTACTTAATCTTAATCTTCAGTGATTGCATGCAATAAGTACCTATGATAACTTTTAAGAATTCTAAAGCCAATCCAGATTTCTCAATGTCTACTTGACACCAGCAATTGCTATACTTTTTATTTGCTTTCAAAATGCAATTCTCCTTTCGATTTTGTCAGAGCTTAAATAAAAAGTCATTGTATCTTAGAAGTCTTGGCTAATGGTGTCAACTATCTTTTGGAATGGCAAACTAGATTGAATACTCTTTTTTTTCTTTCTTGTAAATGATGTTCAAAAGTGCCTTATAATGGTCTAATTGAAATAAACGTTTTGACTTTGACTAACCAATTCCAAGCAATTGACAAAATTATTGTTTACATTTCTGACTGTTCATTTTTAAAGTATTGTTGCAAGTCCCTAGGGAATTGGTAATATTTTGCACAAAATAACGTAAAAGTTGCTATATATCTGGAAGTAGGTATTCATATAAACAAATGTTTGATCAACCTTGACCATTACTGTCTTGGCTACCACATACTATTGTACAACAAATCTTTGGCATTTTGCCTATCATGTTAGACAGTAAATGATACAAACAATTATTTAATAATAATAACTAACTTTACAGTGTTAATTTGTCTGAAAACAATTTGCTTAATGGTGCAAAATGTTTGATCAAACATTGGTGTATTTGATGGAATGTGAAAACATGCCGTTTGTGTATCTTCTATAATACTCTGCGGTAAGGTCTCTTATCAAGTGAGTCACTTCCGCTTGTCAAGGTTACCTAAATTAATTCCTTTGCATTGACACCTTATCGGAGGAAAGTCAGCCAATTACAGAAATTTATTTACTTAATGTTTGCTTACAAATTGAATGCTTTTAACATTTCTATATAGAAAAGGAATGCAATTATTACTTAAATTGATTCTTATCTATCTTTAGAAACTATCCCAGATTATTATGAAGATATAGCTAGGTACTATAACACCTTCATTAATTATTTTGTGTAAAATATAAGTATCAGTACATAGGTATCAGTATTATTTAAAAATTATATTAATCTTGATCAACATCTGTAATTATTAGTAACAACTGAATGCCAGTACTAGTTTGAATAAATACAGAACACAGAAGCAAACATGGATTATATACTTATTCTAAAATAAGGCCATGACCAAAAGTTCCAAGAATCAATGTTGTGCATAGTTCTAACAAGGCCATTTGACACTATGCTTCTATGACCTCACAGCTATGTGGTTGTGACATCATTGTAAACAAAACTTGTCCTTTACTGGTACTCTGGCCCTAACAACCTTGTGATCAATGTGTCATATTTGAGAAGCTAGTGAGTGTCATAATAAAGTCCAGTATTGGAAGTAAACAAATGTTGCATCTTGTAGCAATAATTTTGTGTTGCTCAAGAAACACTCAATTTAGGTCTAATATTGCAGTATGTGCTTCCAAACATAACTGACGAAATGTGGGTGTACTAATGGGTACACCTCCGCCTAACCCTTCAGGGATTACAGGAGTGATCTTATGTTATGTGCTTCCGAAATGATCCAGTATCACAAACAATGTTGTTGCAACAATGTTGAGCAACATCACAGAACACAGTGTTTTAAAGATTTGTACTATAGACGTTCTTCATTGATAAATCTAGTTCATTGTTTTGTCTTTAATATTATTTTACGCATGAATGAACACATGGGACAAAAATGAGGATAATAAAGATAAACAGGTATTTTTACCCAGATTAATAAAATATTACCTAAAATAAGCTTTTAATTTAGAATTTATGCAGATAAGACTCATTAACACTTGAAACTGATAACAGAAGTAAGTTAAGCACATGTTCAACATAATTTTAAGTATATAAATTCTGGGAATTTAACAATGAACAATGCTTTTATTGTTAACGAAAATTACATGTAAAACATCGGAACAAGTCTAGCAAGAATTTTATAATATTTATCATAATTGACAGTTGTGATAAACGATGGTTATCTATCATAATCTTGAATACTTCAATAACTTAGCTCACCTCAAGTTAAGATAGCAATCCAATAAATTATATGCTATAGAAATTTTATTCTTTGAAATGTACCATTTCTGGACAGTTCATAGGATAGTATCAGCAATCCGCATGGTTGATCTGGAGAGGTAGCTTCGCAGCGTACTTACTTGATCGGGGTGCTTCTCTTAACAGGGGTTTTGCGTCCAGACTTCTGATGGGTGTGCTCCCCGCCCTCCAAGCAGTTCTCACGGTCGCAGCTCGACCGCAGAAAGGGTGTCTTCGAGCGAGACCTTGACCTTATTTCGCTAACCGTTGGGTTCTCCATGCTTCAGTCACCGATACCGACTTGCTGTTATCACTGCCTTTACACCATCTTCACACCTCGCTCCCAACGACCCAAGGTTGATGATCTCACCAAATTTCCACCAATATTCAAATTACTTCACCGAATTTTTAATACACACCAATATTGCACAAGGAAATCTATTTCTGTGGCTTCATGCGATGCCGCCAAAAGTAACGTAACGATCGTCTCGGTGACTTTCAGTTACATTACATACGGACGCTCATTTTTGAACGCCGTAAGATATTTTGTATGATTGATATGTTACGATTTACAAATATAAAAGCGGCGTACAGTAAATTGTACACAAACGTTCGCGTTAAAATGAATTTCGTGTATTTCGTAACTTCTCACTCGCTAAACATAAACTGATGACGTCATTAAAAAAGACGTTACGGGGATGCCAAAAAATAAATATTTGCTAGTATTATTATTCACAGTCATCCATTGTAAATTCGCTTAGAACAATAAGAGATGAGGAATGCAGAAAACCAACCTTATTTTTTTATTTATTGAATTAATAATTTAATTTTCTTTTTTGTAGACAAAATAAAAAATTTGTAATCAATATCTGTTCCATGATGCTTAAGATTCAGTAAACTACTGGGCTCTGGAACGTAGTTTGGTGTTGCCATTATAATTGACCAAACAACATTCAAATAAATTATCTGTTATATTATGGCTGATCTATATATAGAGACACCGTCGCGAGAGTATATATGATCCCGGTTAAGCAGCCGATAACCTCATAGGTTAACCTGCGAGGTGCCATACCGAAAAAAAAAGAGAGTATATATACTCTCGCGACGGTGTCTTATGGAGGTTATTCACACGAATCGTGGCGACCGAAGGTTGCTTGAGTGTTTCAGTAGGAGACAAAGTACTCTGTGCTTGAGTGCTAGCCATGCTAATGCCATGAAAGTTATACATTAAAAATTAATCTACGATAGATTAAATGACGACTGAATGATTGGAACATAAAAAGCGAGTCCATACGCTTTGTTTGACCGCTGTGACAAGCTACATTCTGACTACAATTCAATATAGGGTAGCCCCGTTAAAAAAACCGCCACCAAACGAATACCGGTTAAATATCTGTTCTTTTTTGACAGCTAAATAAATATAATCTGTTTTGTTGTGTTGTTTTGGCGGGTGTGCATAAAAACGAGAATAAAATTTTGTGAATTACAAAATGGATTCGAGTAAAGTATTTACTAAAATAAAAGAGCTTGGACATGTACCCGGTAAACGGGAAGAGTTACGTGAATACTGCCATCTCAAAATTGATCAGGTGTTGTAACTAAACCAAAACATCAAAGATTTTTTGTGTCACCGTATTAATTAACAATAATTTTTCTCAATTTATATATTTTCAGATATTAAAGTTTTTACCGCGTCGTGTTGTTAATAGTGACGGCGGCGACCTGCTGAATTGTATTTTAAATGGATTCCCGGATAATGCTGCTGCTTACAAGAATAAAGTCAAGGTGTGTAAACAACAATATTGTGACTTACAGAACATGTCTGGACATGTTTACCGAAATTTTGTTCAGCGACTGATAAAAATCTGTACTTTACAATTACAAAGAAGTATTGTTTTATAGAGCAATACTAATATACAGAATAAGTTTTAATCAAAAAATCAAAATCTAACCATAGTATTTATTTTTTGTCATAATTCTCAACAAAACTGAATGCGGTCTGCAAATTAATCTTGGATATTTAGTTTCAAGAGTTCTCTTGCCATAAAGCAACCTATAAAAAC
This sequence comes from Hoplodrina ambigua, assembly GCA_949774945.1. Classification (NCBI taxonomy): domain Eukaryota; kingdom Metazoa; phylum Arthropoda; class Insecta; order Lepidoptera; family Noctuidae; genus Hoplodrina; species Hoplodrina ambigua. Next base: position 11,961,106 of record OX458974.1, on the reverse strand, counting down.
TCTATTTCAGTGCCAATGGCTATGTTAAAATATACAAACTAAGTTATAGGATACTATACTTATGAGGTTGTAGATTTGATACCAGGGAAGTATAAATGTGACTTCATAATTATACTTTCGAAGTGTATTTTGGACATCACCGAGATCAGTGAAGATAAATATTGTGAGGAAATCTGAACATATAATTGCACAAAAGTCTGAAACCATCAATCACAAAGAATGGTGATAAATACTTGGTGTCTTGTCTGTATGTGAAGAGATCAATAATGGGCTGGTTTAATTTTGTAATTATTTATTAATTATCATATTATTTTCAGGTAGTAGATATAGTTCTAGAGACCATGAGAAAAGAGTCCACATCTCTAACCCACTGCGGTGATGTCACTAGCCGATTATGTCTGGAACTGCCAAGGCTACCAATAGATGACCTGGTGCGGTGGTGCAATGATAGTGTGCAGTCTATTGTACAAGATACTGATGTGAATATGATGTGAGTATGGGTTGACCTATTTCTTACAAAATATATTTAATAATAATATTAATAAATAAATATCTTGGGACAACCCACACACAGCTATCTGATCCCAAGCTAAGCAGAGCTTGTGTTATGGTAACCAGACAACTGATATACATACTTATATACTTTATAAATACATACATATTATAGATAAAACACACCCAGACACTGAACTAACAATCATGCTCATCACACAAAGTTTGTCCTGGGTGGGAATCGAACCCACGACCTCCGGCTTAGCAGTCAGGGCCGCTAACCACTAGACCGACAGGACCGTCGAATTAATTAATATTTAGTAATTAAGTTGATTTCTTTTGTAGCTATGTTATAATTTTGGATAATTCCTGATTGAGATGGTTAAATGACAACAGAGTGGCAAAGGTCCTAAAGCCTAATTCTCTGAATGGCCAATTTTCTAAATGACTAATTATCAAAATGGCACATTTTCAACAGTTGAAGGTATTCTTATAAAGCAGCCGTGTGTGAAAATCAATGAAAATTTTGTTAACAATGCTTTCTTAATCATGCTTCCAGTTGGCGAGATGTCCTACCAGAATGCATCAACGCAATATCAACATATGACACAATCAAGCACTGTGGCTCAGAGCTGACAGGCACAGAGTACAAAGAACAATGTGTCCACACATTGTGTCAGTGTCGCTGGACCGAGAAACAGCTTGTGCAGCTTACTGCCATGTTCAAGTAAGGCCAGTTCAACAGCTTTTTAACTGTGAGATTAGAAAAACTAAGAGGGCAAACACAAAAAGCAACATTGTTTTATACTATTTCAAAATGTTTTCATCCCACTAGAGTAGATGTAGCATTGGCAGTTGTGTTATAGTAAAATGATTTGCAGTTTTAAACAGACTGATTCACTACAAAAATGCACTACAAAAAGTATGGAATAGATGACATTTTTTCGAGCTGGTTCCATAATAAAAGTATCAGGTCGTATTTGTGGGTACTTTCAGCCCTTAAAAGATGCGCAGTGAATTTCAAATCAGCCCATATAGCATCGCGGGTAGCAGGCTTAACTCCACAATTAAAAAAAAAACTTAAATACTGTTATTTTTTTCCAGGGACATGCAGCTATCGCGCAACGATCACAAGCAGGTAGTCAACAAGATATGTTCTTACATCATCGAAACACCACCTGATACCCTGCCTCCATTGGTGCATCAGTTACTCAAGTTAGTCTTATCAATCATAATTATCTTGAATGCGATTTCCTCCGCGTAAACGCCAGTTATAGCAGACGTCACGAATTTAAAAGCAGTTTAAGGCCCGGCGCCTACTATCGGTGGGCATCAGTGCGGCTCGGTACAGCTCTGGCGGTTTCAGGCGGCTTCGGGTGCCTGAGAGCTCGTTATTGAGATCCTAAGCTACCTCTTTTTCACATTTGATTATAATCCATTCTTTTGTTTTGTTGTAATCAGGTAAAAATGTCGTAGGAAACTACATTTTGTAGTTATAACATTAAATTTTTTTTGTAAATAAAAAAAAAAAAAATATTTGACTTTCACTTGGAAAGGCAGTATTAATTTCGTATTTGTAATATTAATTTAAAGGAGTTGGCGGTAATTATTTCCAGACTATGCAAGTCCTACCACTTGGAGATAGTACTGTCGCACCTGAGCCACTACTTCAGCGTTCGTCTGTACAGCAAGCTGGAGCCTCCGCCACAGGATTCTGAATCCACTACCATCGATATTGATGATATTGGTAAGTTGACGAAAGTTATTGAATAGAATTCTTGCTATGATTATGCAATACATTCAGAATGGTCGACTCTTCGGAGTTTCTGTTTCGCTGGTTAGGATATGGATATACAAAATTATTGCGTTTAAAAAATGACTTTATGCACAGGGTATAAGACCTAATTTGAACCATGCTACAGACCAGGTAGACCAGTTTGGGGGGAGGTTGGTTCTATGCTAGGCTACAGACGAACTTGCAATAACAGCAAATCACGTACAGAAACGCAAAATGTAAAATTTCGCATATTATTTCTGCTGTAGTTATGAGATTTTATTCCTCCCCAGTGCCGCACAGTTCAGCGGAACTAAGTCGCTGCCTATCGACCTGTATCTACCACATCTCCCAAGGCGCGGCCGACCCCGAGCTTGTCCGCAAACACATCAAGACCTGGCCTAAAACACAGCTGCTGAGGGCCCCCTTTATCATAGACTTGGCTCTGGCGATGTCCGACAAAGGGGCCGACTTCAGATCTGTATGTTTGGATGTGAGTTTCAAATCTATCTTTCTTCTATCTATATATAAATAAAAATGAATAGTTAAATGTGTTACTAAGCATAAAACTCGAGAACAGCTGGACGGATTCGTCTGATCCTGTTTTTTTTTTTGTTGTTTTCTTAATTTCTCGGGTAAGGTTTGAATAAAAGATTTTTATTCCGGACATGGCGAAGGAGCCTGCTTATGATGGTCTTGTACTAGTTCGCTTAATTGTAATCATGCATCAAGCGAATACCGAGCCCCTGCCTCATGGTAGTAGGAATACCATGGGGAAAAAAAGAAAGTAGGTTGGTAGTTCTTTTGCACTATGAACTCTAATATAATAAAATTCTTCTGACAGGTCATTAAATCAGCGATAGAGCAGCGTGCAATGGACGATCTGAGAGCCAAAGAGTCTGCGTGGGTGCGTGCGGTCATGCCGCCTGACGTCGATGTGGTCAGCGTACTCAAGCTCATCACTACTGAGAGGTAATCTTATTTTAACGTAGCTTAAGATCACGCTTGTATTCTTTAATGAATATTCTATGTAATAGAGTACAATCTTAGTAGTACCACAGATAATATAATACTACATAGTAGGACAATAGACAATTCAGCGTGGTGTCTACCGAGACATTCGTAATCCTTTGCCCGATCTAGGCATCGAACTCAGAACCGAACGCTAGACTGCAATTAAACATTTCTTTTTTTTTCGTAATATAAAAATTGCAACTTTTAGTAAGGGAATACGGGAACCAAAAATCAAATTCTTTTGAATCAAAAAATTATCAGAAAATCACTTTAAGAAGTGTTTACAGTTGCCGGCATGTAACTTGGTAAGGTTTCGGCGTAATGGAAGGAGTTTGCGCAAATATATTTTTACATGTTTATCACAAGCATAGTTCGAAAGGTCATCATATATTTTTAAAACTGTTTCAGTGCCAACCATCGCCAGCTAACAGTAGTCGGTCTCATAAACCTAGCATTCCTCCTGCTGTCCATGTCGCGCGTGAAGCCGGTCGCCCCGACATGTTGGTCGCACGGCAAGCTGATACTGGTGCGACTCAGCAAGGCGCAGCCCGAGACTGCTGGACACATACTGAGCCAGCTCTCTGACAGGCTGTGCAGCGATACTACGCAGAGGCAGTATGCAGGTAAACCTCAAATGTAAACAGGTTTATTCTTTACTAACGTTATAACATTGCTTTTCCCATTATTGGGAAGATTTAAGCCTGTTTAGATTATCAATGGGTCCCGTCTGTTACTTAACAGATTTCGTGGCTATGAGACTTGCTTTTTTTCCAGTTTTAATTGAAAGTTGAAAGTTCATTTTATTTCGCAGTCGGGTTTATTGATTTTCTCAATTGACTTTTTTATTTTACACTTTCAAGGAAGTATTATTTCGAATTATTACACAGAGATCTACGCCTACCCACTGTAAAACAGGAAATTGTACGCCATACCAGAACCTACAAAGAGCGCATCGAACGACACCCAAATACTCTGGCCCGGCCACTTATGGCAAACCACAACAAAGCGCGACGTTTAAAGCGTAAAATAATTCAAGATTTATTACAATCACAGTAAACACAGCTACTGCTTAACATTGAGGGTGTGACGCAGGTCACATACCGAGCGCGCCAGCGATAGCACCAACCAACATACTGCTGAATGTCCCACAAAGGAGACAGATTGTAGTAAATAAAGAAAACAAAAGAATAAAATAAAAACTTTCTAGTAAGAATGGTTGCTAGCCAACTTTAATATAGATTTAGATCTTACAGTCAGTTTGTTTTACTACCAATTAGTACCAACGCTTGCACAGGTGGTCGTTGGAATGTATAATTACTAGACCAGATCCCTATTACTTGACACGAACTTTTAATAGACATTTACGACATTACAGCAACAATACAATTTAGTAAATTTCCCACAAATTCTCTTTACAGATTGTCTATACGTCCTATGCAAGTTAACTCCAGTGTCGGTAGAACGTTGCACTCAACTGGGCGCCATCTTGGAGAACTGCCAGCCCTCCCCCACCGACTACAAGGCGGCTGCAGCAGTGTTGGATGCTGTACATCCACTCCTCAACTTTAGTACTAGGACCAGAGATACTCTAGTTATGGTATGCAGAAAAGGATTGTACTCCAGGTTTGTCTCTCTTACACAATATAAATTAAATATATCCACTACTGTCATATAATTGTCTTACTGCAGAGAAAATACCTCTTCTCGTACAGAGAAGGTACGAGCATTGATCACCACTTTGCTACAGTTGGATTGGCGATTTCAGACTTTTATTAATTGTATGTCCCGGTTTCCTTAATTGATGTGTCAATGATGGATTTAAACTCACAACTTCATGTATCTAAGGCAGTGTGGGTGTCTTCTTCACTGAGCCATCACGATACACAGAGAACACCATGAAATAAAGTCTAAACAGCAAAAACACGTTTGTCAAAAAAAAAATCGTCATTTTGATTTTATATTTAAATCCGCAGGGACTCCCAGCACCGCTGCCTGGCCCTGTCCGGCTTCCTGTCGGTGCTGCGCAACGTGCGCGTGAGTGGGTCCAACGTGAGCAGCAGCCAGACCTACAGCGAGCAGTACAGCGCGCACTCCTACCTCACGCAGCTCACCGTGGACCTGCACGCCACGCAGCAAGGAAATGTGTACGTTAAAGATAATAAATAAAATATTAAGCTAACACAATGCACTTATTTTCAGCATTTCAGGTAATAGATATTTATTTATATCTTTATTTTACATTCGTTTTGTACTTCTTTTGATATTGTGCTCAATATTTAGGATTTTAAATCGACTTTAGCTGCTGACTGTACAACAGCAGTAACGTCAACAAACAGTCTCAGTAAATAATCGTTGCGATAAAAGTAAAAGCCATCACTTTTATATAGAACACATGTCAAACCATCATATTTAAAATTCTAATAAAAGCTATCTGGTGATATGAAAAGGCTTTAGTCGGTAGAACTACAATACTCATTTTTAACCTTTTAACATATTTACATCGTATTTTTATTTGCAGTGTCACCTCGCGTGTTCGTAACGAAGCCATGTGTATGGAGGTCGTGTCGATACTGCGACGGTGTCTCGTACAAGACGCGCTCGTGAAACAACTGCTTTATACTAGTAAGTTAATACATTTTCTACACTAAAATAATAAAATGTAAATGTGAAAGTAGCCCTCTCTCACCTGTCTGTCTGTATATCTGTTTTTATCTCATCTCGGCAAAACCCCTGAATTCAATGAACTGATGATAAAGACAAAGAAGTAGCTTGGGATCTGAATAACAACTTTAATTTTTTAATATACAAATCGTGTCGCGACCATGACACGCGGACGAAGTCGCCGGCAACAGCTAGCATGTATATTTATCGATCATTTGCATGCTATTATACCTTTGCCCTTGGATATTATTGTTTACATGGCACAATTTTACAGATAAAACCACAAAATGCATTCAAATTTGCTTTGTATAAGTATTTTATGCAAAGACCTTAACTGTTAACGAATTTCTGCACATTATTTTTCAGCCTTTCTGCAGTCCATTGCAAGTCTTCTGCATGTAGTATGCGCTTGGATAATTCTTAAATAATTGTTTGTGTTTTTTTTTGTTTTTTATTTATAGAACTGCACGGGTGTGCGAAAGACAAGCAGTTCCTACACGAATCTATCTTGGAGCTATTATATGACCACTTGAGCAAATACCTGCCGGAGGGCGAGGTGACTGCCCACCTGCTCATCAACAAGTGCGTGCAGATCAATGGAGCGACTGCTGTGTTGGTTGTAAGACTAAGGACTTTTTTTATTTTATTGGGGTAAGCTCTCGACATCTTTAATTATCCTGAGCGGACGGGGGGCAGGATGACTCTAGTCTATAGTTACGAGACTCGTGATCGAACCCCCTCCACCCCAATGACTTACACAACATTCTTACAACAGAATAGGTAGGTAACTCAAATGAAGTTGATTCATCAAACCAAAAAATAATCTCAGGATGGTATACATGCAATTGATGAAGTCTATCAACTCTGTTTGACGTGTTGATCACGATGGAGGTTTATCGAATATTTAAAATGATTAGCAGGTTAAGCCGAAGAGTCAATGTTGTTGAGTTGTTCTACAATCATAAATATCAGCTGCTTTTTTTGCGATTTTAGGATTGCTCTTATAGTAAAAGTTGTTTATAATGATGATTATAACATTGTAAATCAACATCTCACAATTTCCTTCTCCGTCACCAGGAGCCGATAGCCCAGCTGTTATACGCCGTGGCCCAGTTCCTGCAGCCTAGTGAGGAAGAGGATTTGGAGGACATCCTCGCCAGCCAGTCGGTGGAGACCGGCAACGCTTACTTGAAGAGTAAGCTCGGCAGGGTCATGCAGCAGCTGTGTGATAATGAACAATTTGTTAATATTGACATGGTGAGTAGTAGTTTCAAAATGTAAACTACTATAGAAAACTAGCATTCCGCGCATTCCGCGACTTCGTTCGCATAAATGTCGATTAACGCGGACGCAGACGAAGTCGCGGAATGCCAAAAAGAAAAACTCTGTCAAAGTTGATTTCTCCATACAAACTTTGGACCTCCGTTTTATCCCCTTGCGGACTTCTACGTTCCTGCCATTTTTCATCTTTATACGTCAAGCGATTTTCGATATTTTGTGATGACTGAGTGAGTGAGTGACCTTTCGCTTTTACACATATATTATGATTGTGATACTAAATTATCAGAGCATCATTATCATATGTTACAGGAAGAACCCGGCCTCACAGACCTAACGCCAGAATCTAAAGCAAAATGCCTCAAAGTACAACAGATATTACAGTGCTATGAAACATTAATAGCTCATACAATACTGCAGTGGAGTCCAAGTAGTGATACAGCTGCTGGCAAAGTTTACAAGCTGTTTAAAGCGTGCAATCAACTGCTGGAACAGACTAAGGTATTGTGAATTGAGTATTTCTATAATACCACCCACACAGTTTATCCGACCTACGTGTTCACATCTGAGCGGAACGCTGGAAAAAGTAATTAAACTAAGCAAAATGCAATGCACTTGTCTATGAAGTCATAGTAAATTTATTCATTTTAATTTAACCATTAAAAGGCACTTTAGAGGGATAAGAAACATGGTGTAAAGTTTTGAGCCACACGCCGCATGTTAGTTAATATATGTCGGCGGGTCGCCACAATTCGATAACAAATAAAAACACGTTTCCGGAATAACCTTAAAATCAAATCAGATTTGTTGATTGTAACTAAGTCAAAAATTGTATTTCAAATCATTTAATTATCAAATTAGTAATACTTATAAGAATACAGATTATTTTCAATGTATGTCACGTTGGTGAGAAACTACATTTCAAAAATAAAAACACGTGGTCATTATTTTACCACGTGTTAACATTAAAAATAGATTTACGCATGTTAATTGATTTAAAAATGTTATAAAACGTTTGTTTATAAAATAGTAACATTTTATAATGTAAAAACTAATTTTATTGTGCGGAAGTGGGTGTTTTGTTCAAATGAATGACACACTCAATTCTACTATAAAAAGCCGAGCGCTCGCCGGACTCGGGCATTCTTACTCGAGCCGTCGTAGCGATCGGACCTCCTCGGTAAGTTGAAGAATAAATTACAGAAAGCATTTACTGTGTTTATTTTCATTATCCAAGATGAGCAGCATATATACCCTGACCAGGATATTAGTGACGTCAGCAATGCTGACGTCACGTTTTTTAAAAACAACCGCGAGGACCCTGCCTCGTCATCAGAAGTGGGATCAGAACAAGCTCTGATTCCAACCACTTCCTCTGCAGCTTCGGTTTAACCTATCACGTCTGGAACAGTGCAGGGCAGTACCAGGTTGATAAACCCTGCCTCATTGAACGTTTCACACTCGCTAATTGGTGCGAACAACTTCAATGCCATGCAGTCCACCGCGACGGGAATACCCGCAGGCATGACGTATACATCAACCGCAATGCCAACTGCTCCCGAAATACCAGCTTTCGCAGGGATGCCATTCACGTCAATGGCATCCACCTCGTACAATCAAGGGAGCCTATATCCTCCAGGGGTACCCATCGCCGCTGGATCGTCCGACACGACGACTGTGCATCCAACTACTCCAACAGTTGGATTTCCGCCCCAGTTTATGATGCAAATGATGGAGATGATGCAGAGAATGTCCGAACGGTTGTATTCTCCTCCAGAACCGCGGATCAGGATCAAAGACATCTATCTACCATCGTTCGATCCGGACAGTCATGTTGGCATCAGGGAATGGTGCCAGCATATTGATAAAGCAGCTGATCTACAAACTAAACGACCTGGACCTACGCACTAAGGTGTGTGGATTACTGAAGGGACGTGCTAAGATGTGGATCGATGATTGGTTGGTGACTACATCCTCATGGGAAGAGTTTCGCGAAAAGTTGATCACCACATTCGAGCCCGACGATAGATACTCTCGCGATATACTACAGTTCCGGGAGCATGTCTACGACTCAAGCAAGGATATATCTGAATTTTTGTCCTGCGCCTGGGTTCTCTGGAAAAGGATTACAAAAGACAAACTGGATGTTGAACTTTCAATGGAAACAGTGATAGGATGTATAAATGATGAGCGCCTACGCATTGAGCTGTTGAACGCAAAAGCAAATACGGTTCCAGAACTCATCTCTGTGGCTTCCTCATTACGAAAGAAGCGCCCTCATCAAAATCCTATTACGTCGATGCCAAAACGTGCACGTTTTCCAGATACTGCTCAAACTACAACACGTTGTCAAACATGCAAAAGGACGAATCATAGCATTAACGAGTGTAGGTTCAAGCCTTCGGAATCTACTTCAAATCTGCAGAAGACAAATACTACAGCAGCGGAGACATCTAAAGGTCTGATTACCTGTTCATTCTGCAAGAAAACGGGCCATACTTTCGAAACATGCTACAAGCGTCAAAACGCATTGACATCAAACGTGAACTGCATAACTGGAACCAATCAAGCACCCATTACTGTTACAATTGGTGCAACAACAATACGTGACATCTTCGATAGTGGAGCAGAGTGTTCATTGATTCGTGAATCAATTGCTGCAAAATTACCGGGCCAGCGACGCTCTGCAGTTAACCACCTCAAGGGGATTGGCAGATTCCCGGTAATTTCATTAGTCGAGATGAAGACTGTCTGCACCATTGACTCCATAAGGATAGAAATACTATTCTTCGTGATTCCTGATCATGAGATGTCAACTGATGTATTAATTGGTATGAATTTGATCCATGGTACCAACTTAAGCATGGTGATTTTGCCAAACTTCTTGGCAGTATATGGTTAGGTATAAATGAGACAAAAGATGTAGTATAGTCTGGTTATAATTATCCAAAGGTGCATCTTATATACTAACGACTACGTGTCGATAACAGACAGTAGAAACATTTAATAGATATTGAACGTGCGATAAAGAACATAAGATTGCGATGTAGATTGTAGATACAGCACAAAGATATTGTACTGTAACAGTACACCCCCCTTTAAAAGAAAAAAATAAATAAATATTATGGTAATAGTGTTTACAATATAAATTTTGACCTAGACCTTACTAGTTATTTGCTGATGTATATAAATAATAATGCTATTGTACGCGGTGGAATTTGATGACGCCTGTTGAGGTGTGATTTGCTGACGTCTGTAATTTTGACTTAGCTGTTGCACGAGTGTTTATTATTTTTTCCCGTTAAACTCTTCATTCTTCTGTCCAGTGTTTTCATTATGCCGTAAATTAGGATCGCACCGATTGTTAAAATAATCTGTCCCATTGCAACATTTCTTGTCCACCGTAAGTCCTCCTGGATCAAGTTACGGAGTTTGTCCGCTTCGTTTTGATTGAGGCAACTGTCCGTATTGTATGTTATCTGGTCCTTAGAACTTTGATTTCCCATTTTAGATGTCTTGTTGTCACGAGTAGTTGTGAATTAATGGTATATGTTAAGATCTATGTTAATATATATACGAATAACTTGCTTCTATCAGCGATTTTTTATAGACGTACTACTGGCTTTACCTTACGTCCCGATCGTGTAGTGTACGTGTGTGAATGTCTGTCGCAATCCTTTGAATCTGGCACGTAGTTTGATTCGACATTGATCATGAATGCTGGTTTCAATCTATCAATTGATATCACTGTCTCTTTATCCCTAATTCTAATGCAAAATGTTTTATCTGTTTTACTAATTACTGGGTAGGGTCCCTCATACGGCGGTGTCAGGGCTTTCTTCATTCTATCACACCGAACAAATACGTGTGAGCATTCTTTGAGTTCGGGATGCACAAATATAGCTTGGTTATGGTTTTTTCTTTTCGGAATTGATGTCATTCGTGTGATGTCCTTTTGAATTTGTTTTACAAATTCTTCGTACGTTGATAACTGTGCTGCTGATGACTCAAAAAATCCTCCAGGGAGTCGTATTGGCGTTCCATATGTCAACTCTGCTGAACTATAACCTGTGTCTTCTCGCAAGCTACTCCGCAACCCGAGTAAAACTGTTGGGATTTCTTTTAACCAATTTTCGTTGGATTCTCTTGTCATTAACGCTACCTTTAAAGTTCTATGAAATCTCTCTATCATTCCATTGGATTGCGGATGATAAGGTGTTGTCCTAATTTTATGTATTCCCAAAAATTGTGAGAGTGACTCAAATATTCTTGATTCAAACTGTCGGCCTTGATCCGTAGTAATGCGCAATGGACATCCAAAACGAGTAATCCATCCTTCGAAAAGTGTCTTGGCTACTGTTTCTGCAGTTATATCTCCTACCGGAAATATTTCGGGCCATGACGTACAACGATCTATGATTGTGATTAAATATCTCTTCCCTTGTGAAATCGGAAGTGGTCCGACGATGTCAATATGTAAATGTTCAAAACGTTGCGCTGTCATAAATGTACCAGGAGGTGATATCGTATGTCGTTGTATTTTTGATTTTTGGCAGGCTATACATGATCTACACCAATTATTGATATCTTTGTTCATATACGGCCATAAATACCTTTGGGTTATCATTTTTCTCGTAGTTCTTTTCCCTGGATGGCTCATACCATGAATGGTATCGAAAATTTGCTTGCGAAAATGCTTTGGTAAGTAGGGGCGGCTTTTTCCAGTAGACGTGTCGCAGGTGATGCTTATTGTGGAACCCGGAAGCGTAATGTTTTTGAATTTTAATCTTTTATTGTCATGTAATTTACTTAGTTCATTATCTGTTGATTGACATTTTTCCAATTCTGCGTAATCGATAGGTGATGGCACGTATATTTCCTCTATTCGAGATAAGGCATCGGCGGTAATATTGTCACGTCCGTTTATGTGTTGGATGTTGGTACTGTATTGTGAAATGAAATCTAACTGCCGGACCCGTCGCGGTGTATCGTTTGATGATGGTTTTTGGGAGAATGCGTATGTCAAAGGTCGGTGATCCGTAAATATTGTAAATTCTCTTCCCTCGATTAATCTGTGAAAATGTTTGACGGCCATGTATATTCCTAACAGCTCTCTGTCAAACGTAGAATATTTTTGTTGAGTTTCGCTCAATTTTTGTGAAAAAAATCCTAATGGTTCCCAATTGCGTCCGGATCTTTGTTGTAAAACTCCACCAACGCAAGTAGCACTAGCGTCGGTCATGAGCGCAAGTGATGCGTTGCGGGAAGGATGCGCTGTTAATACTGCGTTTTTCATGCTTTCCTTGCATTTTTCGTAAGCTTTGTCTGCTTCCGTTGTCCAAGGAACAGGTGAATTATCGTTCTTTTTTGAACCATGTAGATATTCGTTTAAAATTCTTTGATTTTCCGCTGCGCGTGGAATATTACTTCTGTAGAAATTGACCATGCCCAAAAATCTTCTTAATTCTTGAATTGTTTTCGGCTTGGGAAATTCCATAATTGCTTTGTAGTTTTCTTCGGTAGGTTGTATTCCTTGGCTCGTTATATGATAACCTAAGAAATCTATTTCCCTTCTGAGAAATTCGCATTTTTCGAGATTAATGGTTATTCCATTCTCGTGTAAACGTTTGAAAACCGTTTCTAAATGCTGATAATGCAAATCTTCGTTGTCCGATGCGATGAGACAGTCGTCTACATATATAAATACGAAATTTAAATCTCTAAATAAGGAATCCATGAATCGTTGAAATGTTTGTGCCGCATTGCGTAATCCGAAAGGCATTCTTAAGTACTCAAAAAGTCCAAAAGGTGTGATGATGGCTGTTTTCTCTATATCTTTAACAGGAATACAGTGGTATGCTTTGCGTATATCTATCTTGCTTAGCATCTTCTTATTTTCTAATATGTATGTAAAGTCAGTTAATCTTGGTAGTGGGTATTTGTCCGGTACTGTCGTGCTATTGAGCATTCGATAGTCTCCGCACGGTCTCCATTCGCCATTTTTCTTTTCTACCATATGTAATGGGCTTGCCCATGGGCTATCTGACGGTCGGCAAATTCCGAGTTCTATCATATTTTGAAATTCCTTTTTGGCTATGCCGTATTTTTCTGGAGGTAAAGGTCTTGCCCGAGCTGCGACGGGTGGTCCTGTAGTGATAATGTGGTGTTCAATCTTATGTTTGGGCGCATTGCGTAGAGAGGACTCTTTCGTGATGTCTTCGTATTTGTTTAAAAGTTGCGTAATACGTGGATTCGTTCCCACTGCGATAGTACGAATTGTTTGCTGTGTCGCTTTTTCTGAAGTTACATGCGTTGTCAGCTCTGTAACTTTGTCGATAAGTTTGCGACCTGCTATGTCGACTAATAGTTTATAGTGCTCTAGAAAATCTGCTCCAATTATTGGTTGTGTAACATCGGCGATTATAAAATTCCATTTATAACATCGTTGTAGTCCTAAATTCAAGGTAAGCGTCTTCTCGCCGTAAGTCCTAATTTTAGTCCCATTTGCAGCGTATAGTGTGTATTGTTCATTTTGTAAAACTGAATATCTCTGTTGCTTGCTAATGACTGAGATATTTGCGCCCGTGTCAATCAAAAACTTCATACCACTTTTTCGGTCGGTAATGGTGAGGCGATTGGATGGGTGGATTGCACAGAGTTTCGCCGTTGTCTGTGCTCTTATTCGTTTCCCTGGTTCCGTACGTAAGTCATTGGTTTCCAACCGCATGGTTTAATGCAGTTCCTTGCATATTTTCCGAATCTTTCGTGGTAGTAACAAAATCGATTTGCTCCTCTATAGTTTGTTCTCGGCCTCATAATCGGGAGTTGTTGACGTTTCTTGAAATGATTGTGCGTGTTGGGTCGATAGCCATATTGACCTTGCTGAATTGCGTCAATATCTATCTGTAATTTTGCTAGCTGGGTTAAAATGCATGCTGTATTGCTGTCGTTTGAAGTGTCGTTGCTAACAGCTGATATTTCGGTTACTTTTGAATTCATTATTATTTTGTCTGCAATTTGGCTCAGTTTGTCAATTTCCATGTCTTCCGTTACTGCTAGAACCGTAGTAACTGATGTTGGTAAAAGCCTGAACCATAGTAGTTTAATTGTTTCGTCACTGATTTTTCCTCTCCCGAGGACTCGCATTTGACGTAATAACTGCGAAGGTTTTTGATCACCGAGTTCTGTCTCTGATATTAATTTTTGAAACTGTCGCTGTTCTGTTTCTTCGTAACAATCAATTAAACGTTCCTTGATGTTTTTGTATTTATCTGTAGTCGGTGGTGAAGTGATTAGGTCACTAACCTGTAGTATTTCTTCCTTGGATAACTTTGCTATTACTGTACAGTATTTGTATTCGTCTCCTTGCTTCTGTGGTGCTAATATGGCTTCTAGTTGCGTGAACCATAATCCTGGTTGGTCTTTCCAAAATTCCGGAATGCGGGATAAAACCGAGGTGCCAGCAGCTACTTCAAGTGTTCCTTGCTGATTTATGTTCGCCTTGCACGGTGATTGTGCCATGTTTCTTGCTGCGTATTCGTTCGTCGGGGTCACCAATTTGCCAAACTTCTTGGCAGTATATGGTTAGGTATAAATGAGACAAAAGATGTAGTATAGTCTGGTTATAATTATCCAAAGGTGCATCTTATATACTAACGACTACGTGTCGATAACAGACAGTAGAAACATTTAATAGATATTGAACGTGCGATAAAGAACATAAGATTGCGATGTAGATTGTAGATACAGCACAAAGATATTGTACTGTAACAGTGATAACGACAGATGGAACCAGACTGATGCACCAGCAAATGGTTCATCATATAACGACGAAAAGCATCATCTTTGACAAATTAGACTGCGACCTGACGAATCCTGAAGAACGTTGCACGTTGCTAGTCAAATATGATCACCTATTTATCCGAGGATATCCAAAAGACTGAAGAATGCAGACAAATATGTCGAGCGGGAGACCTTACCGACTCAGTCCGGTGGAACGAGAAAAGGTTCGGGACATCATCAAGGATTTGTTGGAACACAACATCATACGCGAAAGCAAATCTCCCTACTCAAGTCCTATAATTTTAGTAAAGAAGAAGAATGGAGACGATCGGCTATGTGTGGATTTGTGGAAAACAGGGAGCTCAACGCGAACACATTGCGCGACCATTACCCGCTACCTCTCATCTCTGATCAAATTGATCAATTGGCCAATGGGTATTATTACACCAGCTTTGACATGGCGGCAGGGTTCCATCAAAAACCCATCGCAGAAACGTCCATCGGGAAGACCGCGTTTGTAACACCAGACGGCTTGTATGAATACATTACCATGCCGTTCGGATTGAGCAATGCCTGTTCCGTTTATCAGAGGTGCATCAACAGAGCATTGTACCCACTCTTGGGAACAGTTGCACAGGTGTACGTCGATGACGTACTGAGCAAAAGTCTTCAGCGAAGGGCTATCTAACATTGAACGCATTTTAATAGCCTTACAAGAAGCTGGCTTTTCCATTAATGCCGCTAAATGCAGTTTTTTTAAACGGACCATCGAATATCTAGGCAACGTGGTATCAGACGGCCAAGTACGACCCAGCCCAAGAAAAGTGGAAGCTCTGGTCAAAGCACCAGTGCCGAAAACTGTCAAGCAAGTAAGGCAGTTCAATGGGCTTGCGAGCTATTTCAGGAAGTACATCCCCGACTTTTCACGCATTATGGTACCGCTGTACGAGTTGACCAAACAAGGAGCTAAATGGGAATGGGATGACCGACACGAGAAAGCCAGGACGGCGATAATTCAATGCCTCACCTCGTCTCCAGTGCTGACTCTCTTTCAAGAAGGAGCACCGATACAGTTGTATACAGACGCGAGCAGTCTCGGATTTGGGGCAGTTCTCGTTCAAATTATCGACGGACGACAACATGCGGTGGCTTTCATGAGCACGAGAACAACTGATACTGAAAGCCGCTATCATTCCTATGAACTAGAAACATTGGCAGTAGTCCGAGCAATAAAGCACTTTCGTCAGTATCTGAACGGACGAAAATTTACAGTAATAACTGATTGCAATTCGCTAAAGGCATCCAAACACAAGAAAGACTTGTTACCAAGGATTCACCGCTGGTGGGCATTTTTGCAGAACTATGATTTCGAGCTCTAATATCGTAAAGGAAACCGGCTCCAACATGCTGATTTCTTTAGCAGAAATCACAGTGAACTTACAGTAAATGTCATTGCGATAGATGTGGAATGGTTGAAGGTCGAACAGCGACGAGATGAAGAACTTCGGCCAATATTGAATAGCCTGATTGACAACAATCCGGTAGAAGGTTTTACCTTGGAAGACGGGGTACTGAAGAAGTATGTCTTACATCCGATTTCCGGCCAACAACTACGAATAGTAGTACCAAAGTCGTTCCAATGGAGTTTAATTAATTCCTTCCACACTACACTCAAGCACCCAGGTTGGGAGAAGACCCTACAGAAAGTTAAAGAAACCTACTGGTTTGATAAGATGAGCACCACAATCCGAAGATACGTCGATAACTGCGTGGTGTGTATAACTAGTAAAGGCACATCGGGTGCAGCACAGGCACAGCTTCATCCAATTGAAAAGCCAACATGTGCATTTCAAGTGATCCACATGGACATCACAGGTAAGTTGGGAACCCAAGAAGACCAACAGTACGTCATTGTAACAGTGGATGCCTTCACAAAATACGTACTCTTATACCATGCTACTGATAAAACCCCACACGCTTGCCGCCTTAAAACGTACAGTACATTTATTCGGAACACCAGTTCAAATAATTGTGGATGAAGGAAGGGAATTTTTAGCCGAATTCGCACAGTTTTGTGAACGGTTTGGCATTAATATTCATGCGATAGCACCAGGCATCAGCCGAGCGAATGGCCAGGTGGAGAGAGTGATAGCTACATTAAAAAATGCCCTGGTAATGATCAAGAACTACAAGACCGAACAGTGGCACAGCATCCTTGAAGAGCTACAACTAGCGATGAATTGCACAGCACATCGTGTGACAGGAGTAGCACCACTCACGCTCATCACTCAACGAAAGCATTGCGTACCACCAGAACTGCTTAAACTGGTTGACATTGACCACCAGACAGTCTACATAGAAGCGCTGACCAGACAAGTACAGCAACGAATGACTCGAACCGCTGAGTATGACAGACAACGCTTCAACTCTCGCAAGGCTAAAATAAATAATTTTCAACGTGGAGATTATGTCCTGATTAAGAACAATCCACGCAATCAAACGTCACTGGATCTCAAATTCAGTGTGCCCTACGAAATTATCAGGGTACTTGAAAATGACCGCTATATGGTCAAAAAGGTGGTCGGCAGAGGACGCTCTCGAAAAGTTGCTCATGACCAACTTCGGCGTGCGCCACAACCGGGAGACCAAGGTGCCGTGTCGGCGGGAGAAGATCTCGATACACCGCTAAACAACATTACAACCGCTCCCGATCCGGTGCCACCC
Source organism: Hoplodrina ambigua (assembly GCA_949774945.1). NCBI lineage: Eukaryota > Metazoa > Arthropoda > Insecta > Lepidoptera > Noctuidae > Hoplodrina > Hoplodrina ambigua. Next base: position 11,943,381 of record OX458974.1, on the reverse strand, counting down.
ACATCACAAGCTGGCCAGCCAGTTCAAGTAGCTCACGACGACGAAAACTTATCATCGGATTAAAACCGGTGAGTTAAAAATCATTATTTTCAGATTATTTTCAACCCTAATATCTTTAAGAACAATCTACGAGAATAAAAGATCTGGAGAGTGATACCTCTGAGCTAAACCATGTGTTACCCTTGAGCTAACTATGGGTCCTTGATGCATCCACTAGTGAACCCTGAGATACCGTTGAAACACCTTGTGGAAGCATGGGTAGACACGTATACACCACAGATTCTAAAGTAACAAGGCAGGGCACGGGAGACGTCTTTGTGTACTGTGCTTACAACAATAATCATAATAATAATAAGCAACATAGGTTGCTAACGGATACCTAGTTCAAAGGAAAACGTTTTCTTAATTTCAGGCATCTAACCTCACAACGCAGGCAGACGCAGAGCACGCGCCGCCTGTCAGAATGGCCGTGTCGGCGGGTCGCCACAATTCGATAACAAATAAAAACACGTTTCCGGAATAACCTTAAAATCAAATCAGATTTGTTGATTGTAACTAAGTCAAAAATTGTATTTCAATTCATTTAATTATCAAATTAGTAATACTTATAAGAATACAGATTATTTTCAATGTATGTCACGTTGGTGAGAAACTACATTTCAAAAATAAAAACACGTGGTCATTACTTTACCACGTGTTAACATTAAAAATAGATTTACGCATGTTAATTGATTTAAAAATGTTATAAAACGTTTGTTTATAAAATAGTAACATTTTATAATGTAAAAACTAATTTTATTGTGCGGAAGTGGGTGTTTTGTTCAAATGAATGACACACTCAATTCTACTATAAAAAGCCGGGCGCTCGCCGGACTCGGGCATTCTTACTCGAGCCGTCGTAGCGATCGGACCTCCTCGGTAAGTTGAAGAATAAATTACAGAAAGCATTTACTGTGTTTATTTTCATTATCCAAGATGAGCAGCAACCCTGACCAGGATATTAGTGACGTCAGCAATGCTGACGTCACGTTTTTTAAAAACAACCGCGAGGACCCTGCCTCGTCATATATTATATAAATATTATAAAAATAATAGTCGCATAACTTTCGTACGAGACTGTACCTATGCGCAAACATACCACCAGCACATTCTTCCAGCATATTCTTCCACATTTCGCCCGTTGAACAAATAAAAATGAATTAAATCTAGTTGCTTCTTCCAATAGATATGGAACTTTCTCTCTCAAACTTATGTTCTAGGTACCAACAAAAACAAATAAGAAAAGCAACAAGTCACTGAACGAGACGCGAGAGACTTTAAAGTCACAGAAGAGTCAGAAGTCTCAGAAGGACAAAGGCAAGGCGCCCGTCAAACTGTCGAACCTGGTCAAGGATAAGGCAGGCCCTTTCAAACCGCTGCCTTGTGTGTGGGATATCAAGTTCTGTTTGAGGGTCATTGAACTGTTGTACAGGTAGGTTGACATACATGGCTATTGCACTTTAATATTTGCTAATGACTTGTCTATGTATTTGATGGCTTAAAACATTTTTATTGACAGGTTGAGAGAAAGGGTTGCCTCTAGAAATTGAACTTAAAATGTAGCATTATATTAATTTATATATTTTTATTTTGTTTGGTTTCTGAACTTATTATATTTACATAACTTCCTGAACTTATTATAATACATCACGCCTGTAATCCCCGAAGGTTTAGACAGAGGTGTACCCATTAGTACACCCACATTTCGCTGTTTCTATTTAAGTCCCATGTAATAGGGAGCGAGCCTATTGCCATAAACCGGGCATAAATGCAGACTCCGAAGCGGCTACTGAGAAATTCCTGATGGAAAAACCCGCTAACACTTTGCCCGACCTGGGAATCGAACCCAAGACCTCATACTCAGCAGTGGCGCTTTGTCCCACTGGACCAACGAGGCAGTTTAGGCAGTTATTATTTTTAATTTTCTTTTTTTCTGCTTGCTTTCAGTAATGCCATAAGAGATTTATTTATAAAAAAAAGTAAACCTTTGTACGTTTTTTCTCTTTTATTTTTTGTAGTCTGTTAAAATGTGTTTACTTAAATGGTGTATACAGGTAATAGGCGTCCTGTACCGCTACAACCCCTAAAAGTAAATGCAGTATACGATGTTGTATTGTTCTTTCTCCAACTGAGTTGCCGTTTCCCAACAGTGAGAACGTGCCGTGGTCTTCCCTCGAACAACGCAATCAAATCCGCGCTCGCCGTGACTTCCACGTGTGGGCGCTGCGGTGCGTGCACTCCGTGCTACTCAGCGATCATTTGGACAAGAGGGCAGTCGCCACGCACGTGGTCAGCATAGCCACCATCCTATACAACAGATGTGTATGTAGGTAAGGAGTAGTAGTACAGCACTTAGTATCATTAACCAATAATTCCAAGACTCGACTTCTCCGAGCATTAACTCTTGGCAAACATTATTTTTAGGATTTTTGATAATATTTTACTTATAAAGTGTCCATCATGCATGTCTCAAATTTTCGAAAAGTCCAATTATCAAATTATCCACTGTGCTAAAAATAAGGTTAAAATCCCAATAAATTTTCTATCTAATGTACAATTTCATTTATTACATTTTTTCAGTTTGGTATTGTCATACAAAATCTATGGAAGGGCATTTTGGTGGTGTCTTGTCTACAACCCAATAACCTGTAGATACAAAAAATATCATAATAAACTAAAAATAAATAAATAAATTCCCTGAAACTAATGAAATAAAGATTGCTGTCAAGTGAATAGATATTTTTTCGTATCAAAATCAAATCTTTTGTGAGAATTTGATCACAACCACTAACAAACCGCTTTATCATTGCTTTGTTTATTCAGAATTGAATTCTAATTTCGTATCAATAGGTTTCAACATATGTGTGACTTCGACGACCAGACAACGCTATCATGTTTGGAAGTGTTCAAGACTTGTCTCACGTTGTTGTTCTCGCCGCTCTACTCGCTGAAGATGGACAGTTTCTTGTTGGCCATAAGTGAGTAACAAGTATTTTGTATACAGGGCCTTTTTAAATTAAATGGGGATATAACAATTTTAAATATTAAAATGATAAGTCCATTTCTAACAATGTTCATCTTTCATGGAAGTCAATAATATCCGAGATAAACTTAGAAAAGTACATCTGAAATTGAAAAATGCCACATTGGCTAGTCTCGAACTTTCAAACTGCTGTATGAAAGACGCCTTAGCCAGTAGGTCATCACGAAAATGATGTATTATAGCAATATGAATATTATTGTTCTATTTTTTAATTCTCCATAATTATGTTAAAATTTTTCTCCAGCCGAAGCTAGCGACGGCTCTTCAGGACCAGAATGCTTAGCAACTATTCTAGAAACGATCTACATTGCGTTCCTGCACATTGAAGAGGACAGCATACCTGACGAAAGAGACGTCGCTGTTAAGAAACAGTTGGCAGTGCTCATACAAATTGCTTCCTTGCTTCTGGAGACGCGCGTAGCTTCTTGTCCGCAGAAGACAAGGGTAAGTTAGCGCTCATTCGTAGTACTTTCTACCCTAGGAATTTCTCCTGTATCGTGAGTGTGTGAACTGTAAACTCGCATGCACGAACAGCCACACCCGGAACAACAACCATCTATAGGCCATATAAATATTTGTTCCGTGCTTGAATCAAACCCGCGAACAAGCAGTACAGCAGCCAATAGCTCAGCCATTGCTTCAAATGTGTCGTCAAAATCCATTTCAATTTATTTCCAATATTAAATTAGAAATCTAAGTAAACGTTTTCTTACCTATGCGTCCCAAAAACGCCAAATATTTATTTGGCATGCAGTATTGTGCGCAAAATTGTCATAAAAATAACGATTTCTGGAAATTACGAGTTTAATCCAGCTTTTGCATTGAGGCTAAGGACTGCACCCGCGTGCGGGCTGCACGTAACCGTTGGTTTTCCCAAGTGTTTTAAACCGTAAAATAAAGACTGTTCTTATATGTATTTCAGGTACTGATTAAACTGGAAGAATATGTCAGAACTAGCAAGCAGGACTGTCTCTCATTGATCGGCCCGCTGCTGACGGCGTGCTACAGCGAGCAGCAGGAGGTGACGCTCCTAGACGAGCTGCTTGCTAAACTGTGCTGTGCGCTGGGCAAGATCGATGTACGGCAATTATGAACACTTTAAAAAGTCAAGGCATTTATTTTAATTACAGGCACTTTTGATTGTCAAAGATTTGGTTATTTAGACAAAAAACGACTGTCCTGCGCTTCGATGTATGTTGCTTGAGATTTAAAGGCGTACGTACACACTAAGAGGTTTCTATCGTACAATCTATATCCGGGAAATATCCCGTTAACAAAAGAGGCGTATAACGCGCACTTATTTAAATAAATGCGAAAGTTTGAATGGATGGATGTTTGTATTCAATTGCGCTAGAAAGGCAGAATGAGTCTGGTTAAAATTTGGCACTTATTACATAGATTTTAATCCGGAATAGCACATAGGCTACTTTTTTATCCCGTTTTTTTGTTCCCGAGTAATATTTTAGGATTATGGCTTAATTCAGAAAGGTGCGCAGACGAAGTAGCGGGCAGGAGCTAGTTACTAAATAATATTTATTGAACTTAATGAAAACCTACAGTGAGTGACACAAAATATGCATTCACATTACCTTAATCTCTTTTTCTTTTCTTTTTCTTAATCTCTATATTCCCAGGAGGAAGACACTTCAACCGGCGAGGACACAGGCAACTTTTTTGCAATAGACTCTCGCACGGGCCATGCTGTACTCACAGCCGTATGCGCTCACTTGGCCACCAGAGCCAAGAGTGTGGAGCATCTGATGGGCAGGGCGAGGGACCTTACTGCTGCTGTGAGCACCGCTGCCCATGCCGCTCAGCAGAGGATCGAAAGAGGTATACCTGGAAATATATTTTGATATGATACCGTATACATAATTAACTTATACTTAAAAATCACTATTTTATTTATTATTTATTAAAACTTTATACATAAAGTGCAAACGCCGACTTAATGCCTTAGGCATTCTCTATCAGACAACCAAAGGTGGTGAAGAGATAACATGGAAGGTGCAAAATATTTTACAAGAGTAATCAATTAAATATGAGATTTTAGCCCTGAAAACTTGATAAATTTTCAATGTAATGTTAAATTAGAAAGACGCGTACGTAACACTTCACGCCGGCGCGTCGTCACAGGCCTACATCTAGTCGAGAGAGGAACTGTCCCAAGTTTTCCGTCCGCAGACCGTTCCTTACGGGTATAACAAAACGTACCTCGCTCATCAAAATGCTTGTGTTATTTTCAGAAGTGACCGAAGTATACAAGTCGCTCATAGTCCAGCTGTGCCAGCTGACGACGTGGACGTGCGCGTGCTGCAAGCTGCGCTGCTCCGTGGGCGGCGCCGGCGCGTGCGTGCTGGCCAGCGCCGTGCGCCTGCACGCGCTGCTGGCCGCGCTCGTCAGGCAGCTCGACGCGCGCATGGCGCAGCTAGTGCGGTAACAACAGTCTTTTATTTGCTGCCCTGTTGATCTCGTGGTCTCGAGCGCGACTGCTGAGCGTGGACCAGGACCAGGGTTTAATTCCCAGGTCGGGAAAACTAATATTAGGTTTTTCCTTGACGAATTTGTTATATTATGATTTTGCGAACGCTATTTTAAATACGAAGGCCAACTCAACATCTAATTGCAATCTCATATCAGCGACAATCACTGTCAAAAAATGTTTGTAAATTAGGCGTTTCATTGAGACATACAAGATTGCGATCGTTCCGAAAAGTTAATAGAATTGCCCACTAGATGTCACTTACTACTACGAATCGGTAGCGACATCTATCGGTGTAGGCAACTTGTTAGTGGCTATCAAGTTCCCCTGCACCAGTATAGGTGTCGCTACAATACTATTATAGAAAAAATGCGTTATCATTTTTCCTACCCAACGGAATAACTAACACTAACCGGAATCCTAAAATGTGTAGAAATATTCTTTATTAAAATTTGATGTTCCGCTTCCCCAGTTTCGAGCGCCTACTAAAGCTGAGCGGCAAGAAGCTATCCACAGTGATGGACAACCTCATCACGTACTTAGAGGCATCACAGCAGCAGCAGAACGCCAGCAAAGTGCTGCGGGAGACCAAGCTCATACCGCGGCTCGTGTTGGAGGCTGAGCAGTTCAGCAAGCGAGTCATACTGCTCTCTAATAAGGCTAAGGTAACATCAGGAACAGTTGCCTTTACGATATTAATCAATCGATTTTTTCTTGCCCTTGAGGCGGTTTTGAAACTATGTACTAGCCACACGATAAAGGAAAGGACGATATTTTTGGCTGCCCTTTACATATGTCATCTGGGAGGACGTAAACGCCACATATTCGAGATAATTAAGCGGATTTTTTTTGGACGGAACCCTAATTGTTTTTCTAAAATTGAGGTAGTGTTAATGACTCTTTATAAATTAACTATCTGCCAGTGAAAGTCTCATTTAAATTTTGCAAAATACTGTTATTTTGACATTAGAAAAAAAATTTTTTTTATTTATTTGTATAGAATTATAGATGGATAAATAAACTTAAACAAAAGTTGCTTAAAATTGATTCCCACAACATCAGATTATCAGAATTGCCTATTGAATTAGCGCCTTGCTTTATTATTTGCATGCCAATTTGTGGCGAAGTTGACATTGTGCTAACAATTTATGTACATCTTCTGAATACTGCATTTAAAGCAAATAAATATTTAGAATTTGGCAGATGTGGTTTAAAACATTGTTTTTATCAACTTTTCCTGGTGCCACATATAATAGACGTCTGACACTGTGCCAGCAACATGTTGCAATATGTTAAACATGTTTTGTTTACCAATAAACACCACTAACAAAAAAAAAACTTTCTTTCATCAACATTAATAAGTAATGTCGGTTATTACAGTTGAATTGGCAGCAATATTTGTCCCTGGGGACCGCACGCGACTTCAGGATCAAAGGACCCGTGTTACAAGAAGTACTGAATGCTAGAGAACAAGCCGACGAAACCAGAAATGAAGGTAATAAATAACGAAGACTTTTTTTCATTTAGATTGATTCATACTTCATTACTTCTGTTAATAAGGTTCAAATTGCAAACCACATTCGACTAAACCTACTGCACCGCATGACGCTGTCATGCCTTTCTTTATTTTACTCTATTTTCGTTATTTTTTATTATTAATTCTAAGATGAGACAAAGATGTCTCACTTCTACCAGGACGTGTGCCAACTTTAAATAAAGTTTCCATCAATTATTTTTTTTAAATATCTAAAGCAAAATGTTCAATAAAGAATACGAAGTCTTTAATATTTTTTTGTAGGTTTGCAATTTGAACCTCATTATTAACAGAAGTAATTAAATATGAATCAATGATAAATTACACCTAGCTACTGTATTCGTAAAAAAAAACCATTTAACCGGAACTATTCGAAGTTGGTAAAATAGTCTATAGTAGATAGTAGTCTTTACTACTACTTAGTATAGGTTAACATCAGTCTGACCAATACAGTGATAAAGCACTTTTTCCCAGAAGATTACACACCTTCAAATTTTTTATGATTGATTTGTATACTTAGCACACATTTAATCTAATGTCATCGCCCCCATTCACCTTCACTCGTCCGAATATCCTTGTTGAGTAAATATACTTTGATTGTTGACTATGTAAATACGGCTGCCATTATCACATTTAAGTGCAAGTTCATAGAATTGATTTTACTGTATCTGGAGGACGCCGCGGACGTGACTTCGATCATATTACTTAGAAATGAAGATCGACACATTTATTTCAATTGTACACTAAACCACCAAGATGTCATAATCCACTTATTTATCCCACACACTTCAATTTCTACTTGTGCAAGTCTTTTGCACAAGTAAATCGTTACGTGTGTGGCTCGCATAATTAATCACTAACATCATCCTCATATCAGCCGAAATACTTCCACTGCTGAACATAGGTCTCGCCTAACGATAACCACAATGCTCGATCCTGCGCCGCCCGCATCCAGAATAATAAATATTACTGTATACATACTTTTTATGAGCTGTCAAAACGCTATTACCCCATAGATTTTGTGTATCAATAAATAAATCATTTATTTACCAACTAATTTTGATTTCAAAGTCACTAAATATGTGATTTTACAATTAACTGAAAATTAAACAAATTTTTAGAGCTAAAATAAAGTGTTTTTTTAGAGAATTTATGTTTAAATTTATTTGTTTATGGTGTTTACTATCCTTTAAGACAATTGATAAAGACTTTCGAATATTTTGCTTTAGTTCACACCAAGACGATTGTAGCTCACTAAAATATCATTATCTTGTTCGTAGATGAAGCAGAAATGAGTGACGCAGCGACAGAAATCATCGAGCAGATCGCCAGCGACGTTGAAAATGATGAAGCGGAAAGCGATGAAGAACCCGCTAAAAGAAAGCGGAGAAGAGTTTCGTAATTTTTTTATTGTTACATGAATGTGCAGAATTAATTATATAAATGTTATGTAATTTTATAAGCAATAAATACCTACTTATGTAAATTGGAGAAATAATGTTGTTTCATTACTGTGTGTTTTGATTAAACACAAATTCTGTAATTAAAATATTAAATGATTGTACTAGGTCGCTCGTGAGCCCAGGGTGTGACGTCCGTATCTAGACGAGACGAAAGGAAAACGAAGGGATTACTGAAAAAAGTTTATTTCTTAAACCTTATTTTACCCTATGTACAAAATCATGTAACTAATATAAATTCTAACTATCAATTCAATTTTTAGATTCTAAAACAAAGTATCCAAGCACACCGCACGTCATGTTTCAAGTCACTGACACTAAGATTAAGGTTACATAACTACTTAAAATACTATTTCCATGCACTACGAGAACGACAGAGAAAAATGTACTAGGGTCACAGACGTTGAATAGGTAGCTATTTATCTACAAAACGCACTGGCAGTATTTCGGATGCACATGCGGAAATGAATAGCCGTTGACACGAAAAATCTGGTGACTTGGGGCTTGAGTGGTAGGGCAGCAGTAATACGAGGAGGTAACAAAAACATCTCATCTCGAGTGTGCGTAAGTAAACATTAGCGAAATTAAAGTGTAAAATAATGTGACAGTTGCCGTGAAAAGTACTAGGGCAGCAGCAATGCACGACATGCATACGTTAACCTTTGCAGCTTTATGTGTGTGTTTGCAGAATAATTTTGTGTGCGTGAGTATGTGAAAATATTGTAGTCGTCGTTATTAGAAAAGTACCAGAGCAGCAGCCATGCCTGCTGCGCGTTAACACCACTATGACGTATGATGTTCGCGCTCTTATCGAATGAGACAAAACAATAGCTGATGCCGGGAAAAAAGTACCAGGGGGGTAGCAAGGTAAATGTTTCTCGTAGATTGTGCCTGTATGTGTGCGTGAGCGGCTCACTGACAGTAGTAGGTGCTGACAGTGACAGAGGTTTATAAAAATATACTTCTTACTGTTTTATGCACTCCTAGTATTTTGCAACTTATTACCGTACTTTTTAAACGGTCCCGTTTCACCAAGTTCTTCTCTTTTAAGTCCAATACTCTCTCTCTCTCTCTCTTTTATTATTTCTCTTATTTTTAATTAGTTTTACTTGTTACTGTAGGCACAAAAAAAAAAATTAAAATCTTCAGGTTAAGGAAATTCCTCCACATACACGCTCTACACGCTCCCCTCACCAGTGAAAATGCAAACATCTCTTAACCTTTTTTGTTTTTTCTTTTTAGCATCTAATCTATCCACGCTCGAGTATCCATATTTAAAGCATCTTGAATTCTTGGCCTCCCCATTATATTTTAGTGACACCGGACCGTTTAAAAAGTACGGTAATTAGTCGCAAAATACTGGGAGTGCATAAACAGTAAGAAGTATATTTAAAAACCTCGATCACTGTCACTGTCATTGAGCCGCTCACGCACACTTCTACAGTGCACACAGGCACAATCTACGAGAAAGAGACAAGGATGTCAATCTCATGTTGTCAACGTTGTTTTCTCACGTTGCTTCTCCCCTGGTACTTTTCTCCAGCTATCAGCTGTTGTTTTTGTCTCATTCGTTATGAGCGCGAACATACGCCATGATAGTCATTTCATGACATGTCATAGTAGTGAAAAACGTGCAACAAGCATGGCTGCTGCCCTGGTACTTTTCAAATTTCGACGGCTACAATTTTTCATCTCTCACGGTGGTACTCAAAATTATTCTGTAAACACACACATAAAGCTGCAAAGGTACGTATTCATGTCGTGCATTGCTGCTGCCCTAGTACTTTTCACGGCAACTATCACACATTTTTACACTATTTATTTCGCTAACATTAGCAGATGAGTTGTTTGTTACCCCCTCATATTTCTGCTGCCCTACCGCTCAAACCCGGGTGACTTACCGGTAAGTCACCCCACATTTACGATATTCTGATAATTATGTATACGTAGCTTTGGCTTTGCAGCTTTATTTGTGTGTTTGCAGAATAATTTTGTGTGCGTGAGTACCACCGAGAGAGATGAAAAAATGGTAGCCGTCGAAAGAAAAGTACCAGGGCAGCATCCATTCTCGTTGCGTGTTTTTTTCCGGATTACACACACATGCATGACTATGGCGTATGCTGTTCGCGCTCTTAACGAATGAGACAAAACAACAGCTGATAGCTGGAGAAAAGTACCAGGGGAGTAGCAACGTGAATGCGTTGACAACATGAGATAGATATCCTTGTCTCTTTCTCGTAGATTGTGCCTATGTACACTGAAGATGTGTGCGTAAGCGGCTCACTGACAGCTGACAGCTGACAGCGACAGTGACAGTGACCGAGGTTTTATAAACATACTTCTTACTGTTTATGCACTCCCAGTATTTTGCAACTAATTACCGTACTTTTTAAACGGTCCCGTTTCACCAAATTCCAATTTACTTAGTATTTAATTGACTTAGCTGAAAAACGCGAAAAACCTATTTTTGCAAACTTTCACCATCAATAAAATTTTTTGCACAAGGGGGATTGATGGGGACTTTTCACAATTCATTTATAATGGTATTCTGAACATTCATACCAATTTTTAGCTCTATGGGAATTATTGTAACCTTACCTCTATTTTAAGGACTAATTTGACTGGACTATAGCTCGTGGACAGATATTTGCACGATGCAATATAAATAAACAACTACCTCCTTTTTTACTAACAAGCGACTATGTATTAAAAAAATATATTTCGCGATTAATGTAAAAAATGCCCAGAATCAAAACAATAGGTACCTTATTTTTCTTTGATACTCGTATTGGAATGTAAAACAATAATCATCGAGCCTATATAGAAAAACATCGTAAACAACATTTAATTAGCCTGTATTTCACTTTTATTGTAATGAATAGCTAAATAAAGTAGAGATTAAAACAATGAATCAAAGGCTCAATTTGCATAAACAGAAAAATCCTAACTGACAATAAATGGTATCGCAAACGGGAATAAATAAAAGTTTTATGTATACAAAAGGAAAATTATATCGTATTTCAAAGTATCCTGTTTTCCTCGTGGAAAAGCTGCCGTCTAATTAGTGTGGCTTCATAAAACTAATTACCAACAAATCCACCCACATTGTAGCCACTAATTAGTATTGTTTCCTAAAACAAATTATTCCGATAATATTTTAGCAACAACTCAGAAACAAACTTCATCTAAACTATATCAAAAGTTGTTTAACAGTGTATGAAACTATTTTATTGTTCAGGTAAAGGAGCTTTGAGCAACAGAAATTCTGTTATTGTTAGTGTTATTCTACTGTTCTGTTGTTAGATATTCTGTTACAGATTAGAGTAATTTATACACTGAAATAACTCTAATAATTATACCATTACTTCTATCTATACTATACTAACCTGTCTGTTGATCTCGTGGTCGCAAGCGCGACTGCTGAGCGTGGGGTCCTGGGTTCGATTCCCTGGTCGGGCAAAAGTGTTATTGTGTTTTCCATTAGGGATTTCTCAGTAGCAGCCCGGAGTTTGAAAGTTGATGGTGTAACACTCCCGTAGCACGTAAATGGTCCTGCGCCTGATCTCTCTCCGGTCGTGTCGGATTGCCGTCCCATCGGACTACGAGAGTGAGGGAAGAGAGAGTACACCCGTGTTTGCGTAAAGTAACTCTATCTGTCTGTTAAGCTTACACGGCTAAACCACTGATCTGATTTGGATGAAATTTGGTACGGGGTTAGTTTAACCCTAAAAAAGGACTGCATTGGCTACCTACCTTTTATTTCGCGACTTCGACTGCGTCCGCAATATCAGCCATTTACGCGGACGAAATCGCGGGCAAAAGCTAGTGCTTAAATAATAAAGAGTTACACTTCATTAAACTCAACAAAACAGTTGGAAAAACATTTCTAGTAAAAAGTACATGACGTTGCTTTCCTGAAATAACAACATTACTTGTTACTGTAATAGCTAGTATTACCGACCGCAGAAGCAATCTTCTATAATATCCCTATACTAATATAATATGCTTGAAGAGTTTGTTTGTTTGTCTGAACGCGCTAATCTCGGGAACTGCTGGTCCGGTTTGATAAAAACCTTTTGTGTTACATAGCTAAGTTTTAGAGGTAGATTATAGGATACTAGCGACCCACTCCGGTTTCGCACGGGTGTAATATAGACTTATGTAGAAAATTTAGGTAATGAATGAAACCTAGATGGATGAGATGGATGAATGTGCGAGAGAGAAAATAAAAGATGGCGGAAAGTAAAATAAGATGGTTGCTTGCCGATTTTTAATTAAAGATTTAACTAATAAAAGAAGTCTCTGAAGATTCAAGCGTCTTATTTCGGTTTCCAACCCTACATTTATATAAATCTTCCTCTTGAATCACTCTATCTATAGATGAAAACCGCATAAAAATCCGTTGCGAAGTTTAAAATATCTAAGCGTACAGACGGCGGGCAGCGACTTTGTTTTATACTATGTACAGATATAGGTACAATCACGCTAAGTTTCAAGGGAGAGGAGCAGTTACCGAAGACGTTACTCAACGCGGGTGTAACCGCGGGGTACAGCTAGTAATTAATAGAAATATTTTTAATTAGGTAACGGCTAACGACCTCAATACATTTCTGCGATCATTCGTAGGTATTTGTGGTTACAAGTTATTATTGAGTAATTTATTATGACTGTCATAATAGTTTGTTTATTTGTTTGTATGATCAACATGCTGCAACTGCACCGGAGCAGCTATCTCTTGTTGGCTATAGCAGTCTGTTTGCCGTATTATACAGATTAAGGGCGAGACTCCACCTAAGCGGAGACGAGAAGAGATGTCTCACAACCAATCAGATTGCGTCATTTTGATAGCTCAGCGCTTAACTTCAGCACAGTACAATATGAATATGCTATTGGTTAATTACGAGACATCTCCTCTTGTCTCCGCTATGGTGGAGTCTCGCCCTAAAATCCACGGCACGGCGCGAGACAGACAAAAAGACGACTTTGCCAAGTAGAGTTGTAGACTCCAGAAGTAAGCCAAAGTCCTTTTTCCCACAGGAAACTGGTTATAATAATATTATCCTATGTGTTAAGCTAGATCTATGTCGTTCAAACATCCATCCATCCGACCATCCATTCTTGCAAACATTCGCGTTTGTAATAATGTAATCATAGTAGAAAATGGGATTAAAGTAATATCCCAATAGGCTGAGTTGATTTATTGATCACTAATTGCGTCAGTCATACATTTTTTTAGAGCGTCGAGCTGAACATAGAAGCATCTATCAGGTTAGGCCATTCGTCCGTGTGTCCCCGGATTTGTCCTAGCTTAGGACACTTTTAGTGTCAACTAATTGAAAGCTAAACGATAAATCAAAACAAATCTTAGTCAAAAAGCTTTAATATTGTAGTAAAAATATTTTTTTGTGGGATGTCCGGGAAAAAAACTTAATTTCCCCCCAAATGTCCGCGGTTTTTAAGAAGTTTTTGTCCGACGTCGCCAATTTAGTTGATGGCAACGCCATATCAGGTACTAGCAGTACCTACAAGAACAGGTTACATAAATAATCATCAGAAAGTTTCCACATCAAACTATTGATCGCTTCAAGTGAATTACATTGCTCATAGTGAGTATAATTATTTCGTCGAAACGAGAAAATAGGGGGGAGTTATTAGCTGGCCCCTAATTCCGATGAAACCACAATCGTTGCGGTGTTGCGTAAATTCCGTAAATCTGACATATCCTGTATAATTAAAGTGAATAGCGATAGCTGCTGTTTTGTCGTGAACAATAGTTCACGACAAAACATAGCACGTAACACTTTTCAATAGTGTCGCTTTCTATTAATACTTCCAGAGATTACTTCAAAGTGTTATTCGTTTTTTCCATCAGGAATTTCTCAGTAGCAGCTTCGGAGTCTGTTTAGCCCGGTTAATGGCAATAGACTCGCCCCCTATTACATTACGTGGGACTTCAAAAACATAACTGGCGAAATGTGGGTGTACTAATGGGTAGATTGGGTAGGTACACCTCTGCTAAACCCTTCGGGGATTACAGGCATCATGTTATGATATTATGTTAGATTACTTCTTCTCTTTATAGTATTAGTACAGAATAATATTATGAAGAGATCTGTAGGTATTTGTTTGATTAATAAAAACACGTATTCATTTTTAAAAATGTAAGTAAAAAATCTATCTATGTATTATTAAAAATATGAGGTAAGGACGATTAATAAAAGTGTCGATAAATTGTAGCCGGAAAAAAGTTAAACGAAAAAAATGAATGTACATACAGTAACGCGGACGCTAGCTTTTTAATTAAATGCCAGTTAGCCATTTGGGTGTAAAATACTGGTGAAACATTTCAGGAAAAACCGTTTCCAATTTCGTTTCTGTCGCCTCTGCAATCGAAAAATGTCGAATGTGTAAAATTCGTGCATGTCAACTGCATAACATGAGGTACCGCCACCGTACAGTACCACCCTTCACCATCGAAATATGTATGTTCCAAAAATTCCTACTGCAAAAAGCTCGAATATAGCGCCTGATAATTTTATAATACTAACGAATCAGCGTGTAAATGCTACCTTCTCACGTTTGCTCTAACATTCTCTTTAGGCGCTACATGAAAGAATAAAAAAGAAAGTGCTTAATTTGAAAAATACAGAAAC
Organism: Hoplodrina ambigua; assembly: GCA_949774945.1. Taxonomy (NCBI): domain Eukaryota; kingdom Metazoa; phylum Arthropoda; class Insecta; order Lepidoptera; family Noctuidae; genus Hoplodrina; species Hoplodrina ambigua. The sequence goes on along the minus strand of OX458974.1, from coordinate 11,928,170 downwards.
TGTGTTTCGTATAAACGTACAATATAGTTTCTTTTTTAGTTTTGGAACATATTCAAAATATAAAACACAACCGAATTGAGATTTAGCACCTGTTTTGTTAAGTCTTAAACAGATAAATCTAAGCTTTTTTTATAAATTTGTTCTTTTCAAAATTAATAAATCTCTCAAACTCAATTTCGATTTAGAGTAGATAGAATGAAAAATCTGAACCATCAATGAATTATTCGAAAGTAGTACAGCACCAAAATGGAACCCCTGTCATCGCCAGGAACGTACAACAATCGTGTGTGTTCAATCAACGCGCGATGACACAAATCATCACAAACGTTTCGTCAACACATTCATTTGAAACCGGGCCAAACTCACCGAGGAATTGAAACATACTTTTGTAATGATTAATTATATCATTAATTCCCAGTTACAGTTTTATTGTGTCCTCCCATTTTCGATTCTCGGAACTCGACAATTTGAATATCGAGTTAAATTTTTGCAAGCAATAAAATTGGCTTGTCGCGACGAATTTCACTGAAATATTGTGAAAAATATGTCTAGTGTTAATACTTGACGTAGGAATTTCATAGAATTATTTCAGAAAAGCGTCGAATTTAGAGGTAGGTTGGTATTTACTGATTTAGATTCTCCTACGCGAATCGTGTTTGTCAAGATCTTGTAAATAAACTCTATTCATGTTCGAATGAATTACAAATAAAATATTTGTATTTAATTTTGGTGTAACTAAATAAAGTAGGTATAATAAATATTATGTATAAATAGTAAAATATATTTTTAACTTTGTAATTAAACTGAACACGGCACAATAGTTGACACCACCAATCAATTGACGTACTTTTTATGACCTGTCAAAATGCGACTCTCCCATTGATTTTTAAGACAATAACTAACTATTTATCGATTTCAAGCAACAAAAAAACTAATTTTACATTTTATTGAAAATTTTAATAGGTACTTTTAAAGCGTTTCAAGGTAAAAAAGGTACTTTTTTAGAGAAGTTGTTTCTTAGAATGATTGATTAATGATGTAATTTATAACTCAATTTGTAACCTATAAGTGGGTTAAATTTTTTTTTGTACATTGAAGTATCCGTGGATTTTATGAATTCAACGCAACGTGCGTTCTCTTATACTGTAGTGAGGGGAATAGGATATGTATAGAGAGATTTGTATAAGTGCTAATTAGATCGCAGCTACCGCTTAACGCTTTTATTATTGTTGGCCGTGGGTCGCGCGACAGCTGCGACCAACGTTCCGCGAAATGGGGGATGCTGCGCGGAATATTGAGTGGGTTCACATAAATATAACTGACCTTTTTGATTTGTGTGTGAATGCTATATATCGGCTATATTTCGGTCTATAAAATAGCTGTGTCATGGCTATTCTTGGTACACGCTTACCCTGGTAAAGGGGTGAAATAACTACGGGAAGTGAAAAGGTATCTATTTCTAGATTTGGATGTTAAAGCAAACAAGTCGACAGCGTACCTGATGGCCAGTGGTTCTTACGACTTATGCAAAACAAAAATTAATTTCTTTTAATATAGCGTTCTTGCGAATGTTAGACGCTGTGCTCCTTGTCATCTAATCCTTGTCCACAGTATAACCTACGTAGGCATGTTCCGTATAGGACTTCGGGCAGCGGACTCAGGGTCAGTGCGTGTGCTCGACGTGTTCCTCGCGCGTCTTTGCTGGAGTCAGTGCGGCCGGGCCGGCCGGTGGGTGTCGGGCGATGGGATTGGGACCTGCCTTGTGGTACTGGGGGGTTAATACTTCCGGCCTAAGATAGTTGGAGGACACATCCCTCTGCCGTCCCCGAGGCGGCTGCAGTCCGTTAGGATTTCTCAAGGAAAAATAAAAGTTCCGTAAAGCTGTTATTTATTATGTTTTGTGATTGTAACGTTAGCAAACAACGACGAAATTACTCAGTTTTTAGAGATTCTGAATTTAAGCTATCTGACCATCCCAATAGCAGATTTGAACAGAGGGTAGGTAAGTAGTATGATACCTAAGTTATGTCCACCTAATAATAAACTTTTATTGGTAAATAGGTGACCGGTCGTGCGTGTTTTGTTTTACTTACCAAGAAACAGCAGTTAATATGAAACGCTAACAATTATTATTATTGTAATACTAAGAACTGAAACTGTTTGTGTTATCAGTTTCAAAGTTAATGTCGGGTACGTTCCGCGAATTCACTCTTTTTGCTATAAATTAATATAATAAAATTATTAGATTTAATGATTTAGATTGTTCGAGTAATGATGCAGAATATTCGGATTGATTTGGGATTACATTGGATTAGTAGGCATTCAATTAACTAGGCTGTTATCTTTTCCAATTTTGATAATGATGTTGTAAGATATTTATTGTATAATATATCATCTTTATTTTAAAATAATATATTTTTACATAAGTTTAAAAAAGAAAATACAAATAATTCTCCTTTGATATTATTATTAAAGAACATTTATTTATTGACGAGAAGCCGATAATAATAATAAAAAATATTAATTAATTTATTTTTAGGATTTTATTTAAAATAATATCCGACCTATTTTTTTGTATGTCTAAAAGAAACTCTTTTGATTTGCAAATAAATCGTTGACTGGAAAGTGTAAAACTAGCAGAAGAAAAGGTTAGATGATTTTGAAATTTTTGATTTTCGAACAAATCACGTTCTACGAACCTTCATTATTGTTGCAAAATATATTGAGGTCACTTAGCTTTCATACTTCAAACTCACAACACACAGTATTAAAATAATTAAAAAAAAAAAAACAAAAAAAGTGGAAATTAACTACAAGCTCGCCTACCCGTACAGAAATTTGTTTGCGACGGTTCCGTTGTTCGGTGAGCAAAAGTAAACTACTCGAAGCGTCAAGATGCCTTGCTATCCTTGTTGCGGCCCGTGTTGTAGCCCATGCTGCAGTCCTTGCTGCGGCCCGTGCTACTCGTGCTGTTCTCCATGCTGCTCCCCGTGCGGCGGGTGCTGCTACGGCGGCTGCTGTTAAAGCGGCTGTCGGCTGCGGGCCGGGCTCTGCGCGCTGCCACCGCGGCCAGTCGTGATGAAGCAGCGTGGCACACGCTTAGCGCCCATGCTCCGTTCAGAGCACCGCTCCTCGTGCTGCCTGTGGCCGCGAGTACAACGTCGAGCGGGCGTCGAGCCTAGCTCCGCCGAGCGCGAAGCAAAGGCCTTCTGGAGCTCGGAAGGTCACCACGCTGCAACTGGACTAGGCCACGGTGCCTGCCGACCGGATCGAACGGACCTCCAGCGATATCCACCGGTTGGTGTCAGCTCCTCGTGCGGGTCTCGGCCCGCTTCACGAAGATATCGCAGTTATGCCGTCCGCAGTTTAAACAGTGTCTTATTTATGTATAGATTTTTGTATAAATATACGTTCAGGTCACAATATTACTTCCGTCTTTAACTTATAGCTCTCATCACTTCCTGTATGCACTTTCACTCCGTAGGCACTCGTAGAACGACTGTTCACTCCGTAGGCACTCGTAGAACGACTGTTCACTCCGTAGGCACTCGTAGAACGACTGTTCACTCCGTAGGCACTCGTAGAACGACTGTTCACTCCGTAGGCACTCGTAGAACGACTGTTCACTCCGTAGGCACTCGTAGAACGACTGTTCACTCCGTAGGCACTCGTAGAACGACTGTTCACTCCGTAGGCACTCGTAGAACGACTGTTCACTCCGTAGGCACTCGTAGAACGACTGTTCACTCCGTAGGCACTCGTAGAACGACTGTTCACTCCGTAGGCACTCGTAGAACGACTGTTCACTCCGTAGGCACTCGTAGAACGACTGTTCACTCCGTAGGCACTCGTAGAACGACTGTTCACTCCGTAGGCACTCGTAGAACGACTGTTCACTCCGTAGGCACTCGTAGAACGACTGTTCACTCCGTAGGCACTCGTAGAACGACTGTTCACTCCGTAGGCACTCGTAGAACGACTGTTCACTCCGTAGGCACTCGTAGAACGACTGTTCACTCCGTAGGCACTCGTAGAACGACTGTTCACTCCGTAGGCACTCGTAGAACGACTGTTCACTCCGTAGGCACTCGTAGAACGACTGTTCACTCCGTAGGCACTCGTAGAACGACTGTTCACTCCGTAGGCACTCGTAGAACGACTGTTCACTCCGTAGGCACTCGTAGAACGACTGTTCACTCCGTAGGCACTCGTAGAACGACTGTTCACTCCGTAGGCACTCGGACTGTTCACTCCGTAGGCACTCGTAGAACGACTGTTCACTCCGTAGGCACTCGTAGAACGACTGTTCACTCCGCAGGCACTCGTAGAACGACTGTTCACTCCGCAGGCACTCGTAGAACGACTGTTCACTCCGCAGGCACTCGTAGAACGACTGTTCACTCCGCAGGCACTCGTAGAACGACTGTTCACTCCGCAGGCACTCGTAGAACGACTGTTCACTCCGCAGGCACTCGTAGAACGACTGTTCACTCCGCAGGCACTCGTAGAACGACTGTTCACTCCGCAGGCACTCTAGAACGACTGTTCACTCACTTGAAGATGCTCCGCCGCGGCTTTGTGCAAGTTTCTGCGGCACATGCCGGCGGCACGTGCTGTTCACTCCCGTAGCACTCACTGTTCACTCCCGTAGGTACTCTCTTCACTTCCGTAGGCACTCAGACTGTCCCGGAGGCACTCACTGTTCACTCCCGTAGGCACTCGCACTGTTCACTGCCGTAGGCACTCGAGACTGTTCACTCCCGTAGGCATTCAAACTGTTCACTCCCGTAGGCACTCGTAGAACGACTGTTCACTCCGTAGGCACTCGTAGAACGACTGTTCACTCCGTAGGCACTCGTAGAACGACTGTTCACTCCGTAGGCACTCGTAGAACGACTGTTCACTCCGTAGGCACTCGTAGAACGACTGTTCACTCCGTAGGCACTCGTAGAACGACTGTTCACTCCGTAGGCACTCGTAGAACGACTGTTCACTCCGTAGGCACTCGTAGAACGACTGTTCACTCCGTAGGCACTCGTAGAACGACTGTTCACTCCGTAGGCACTCGTAGAACGACTGTTCACTCCGTAGGCACTCGTAGAACGACTGTTCACTCCGTAGGCACTCGTAGAACGACTGTTCACTCCGTAGGCACTCGTAGAACGACTGTTCACTCCGTAGGCACTCGTAGAACGACTGTTCACTCCGTAGGCACTCGTAGAACGACTGTTCACTCCGTAGGCACTCGTAGAACGACTGTTCACTCCGTAGGCACTCGTAGAACGACTGTTCACTCCGTAGGCACTCGTAGAACGACTGTTCACTCCGTAGGCACTCGTAGAACGACTGTTCACTCCGTAGGCACTCGTAGAACGACTGTTCACTCCGTAGGCACTCGTAGAACGACTGTTCACTCCGTAGGCACTCGTAGAACGACTGTTCACTCCGTAGGCACTCGTAGAACGACTGTTCACTCCGTAGGCACTCGTAGAACGACTGTTCACTCCGTAGGCACTCGTAGAACGACTGTTCACTCCGTAGGCACTCGTAGAACGACTGTTCACTCCGTAGGCACTCGTAGAACGACTGTTCACTCCGTAGGCACTCGTAGAACGACTGTTCACTCCGTAGGCACTCGTAGAACGACTGTTCACTCCGTAGGCACTCGTAGAACGACTGTTCACTCCGTAGGCACTCGTAGAACGACTGTTCACTCCGTAGGCACTCGTAGAACGACTGTTCACTCCGTAGGCACTCGTAGAACGACTGTTCACTCCGTAGGCACTCGGACTGTTCACTCCGTAGGCACTCGTAGAACGACTGTTCACTCCGTAGGCACTCGTAGAACGACTGTTCACTCCGCAGGCACTCGTAGAACGACTGTTCACTCCGCAGGCACTCGTAGAACGACTGTTCACTCCGCAGGCACTCGTAGAACGACTGTTCACTCCGCAGGCACTCGTAGAACGACTGTTCACTCCGCAGGCACTCGTAGAACGACTGTTCACTCCGCAGGCACTCGTAGAACGACTGTTCACTCCGCAGGCACTCGTAGAACGACTGTTCACTCCGCAGGCACTCTAGAACGACTGTTCACTCACTTGAAGATGCTCCGCCGCGGCTTTGTGCAAGTTTCTGCGGCACATGCCGGCGGCACGTGCTGTTCACTCCCGTAGCACTCACTGTTCACTCCCGTAGGTACTCTCTTCACTTCCGTAGGCACTCAGACTGTCCCGGAGGCACTCACTGTTCACTCCCGTAGGCACTCGCACTGTTCACTGCCGTAGGCACTCGAGACTGTTCACTCCCGTAGGCATTCAAACTGTTCACTCCCGTAGGCACTCGTAGAACGACTGTTCACTCCGTAGGCACTCGTAGAACGACTGTTCACTCCGTAGGCACTCGTAGAACGACTGTTCACTCCGTAGGCACTCGTAGAACGACTGTTCACTCCGTAGGCACTCGTAGAACGACTGTTCACTCCGTAGGCACTCGTAGAACGACTGTTCACTCCGTAGGCACTCGTAGAACGACTGTTCACTCCGTAGGCACTCGTAGAACGACTGTTCACTCCGTAGGCACTCGTAGAACGACTGTTCACTCCGTAGGCACTCGTAGAACGACTGTTCACTCCGTAGGCACTCGTAGAACGACTGTTCACTCCGTAGGCACTCGTAGAACGACTGTTCACTCCGTAGGCACTCGTAGAACGACTGTTCACTCCGTAGGCACTCGTAGAACGACTGTTCACTCCGTAGGCACTCGTAGAACGACTGTTCACTCCGTAGGCACTCGTAGAACGACTGTTCACTCCGTAGGCACTCGTAGAACGACTGTTCACTCCGTAGGCACTCGTAGAACGACTGTTCACTCCGTAGGCACTCGTAGAACGACTGTTCACTCCGTAGGCACTCGTAGAACGACTGTTCACTCCGTAGGCACTCGTAGAACGACTGTTCACTCCGTAGGCACTCTAGAACGACTGTTCACTCCGCAGGCACTCTAGAACGACTGTTCACTCACTTGAAGATGCTCCGCCGCGGCTTTGTGCAAGTTTCTGCGGCACATGCCGGCGGCACGTGCTGTTCACTCCCGTAGCACTCACTGTTCACTCCCGTAGGTACTCTCTTCACTTCCGTAGGCACTCAGACTGTCCCGGAGGCACTCACTGTTCACTCCCGTAGGCACTCGCACTGTTCACTGCCGTAGGCACTCGAGACTGTTCACTCCCGTAGGCATTCAAACTGTTCACTCCCGTAGGCACTCACTGGTCACTCCCGTTGGCATTCCGAGTTCAGACTGTTCACTCCTGTAGGCATTCAGTCACTCACGCTCTGTACACACTATCGATCAGATATCCATCCACCTTAATGAAAAGATCTACACGCTCAATCGATCTCTCCGCATTATGGATGGACTTACACGCTACGCTACACAAAAAAACGTTTATTTCACTTTTGAAAACATTTATTTTACAATAATATCCACGTGTGATTTGACGACATTGTACTCGGTCATGAATCCGGTGAGACCGATGGCAGACAGCAGCACGAACAACAGCAACGAGATCACGAAGAATACGTTCTCCTTCAATACGCTGGTATCGCTTGGCCAGTCTGCAGGTACCTGGAACGGAAAAATTAACTTGAAGTACTCATGATCAGTATAATGAACTACGTCGCGATTTCTCCCGTTACGTCTTGGTTACTGCTCCACTCCTGTGGGTCGTAGCGTGATGTTATAGAGCCTTACTATTCCTTAATATTCTGGCTTTGATATTTTACAAAAAGATTTTTCCAATCCATTTGGAAGTTCTAGAGATTGGAGCGTTTCAACGAATGAAACAAAAAAACTTTTCAGCTTTTTTTATTAGTATAGATTTAGTATTTACAGATGGTATAGAGAGGTGATGTAGAATGTAAGCACCTAATGTATACCTAAATAACCACAGCAAATCTACGATGCGATCCCTCCGGCCGTATTCGCTACTGCGTTTCGTAAGCAGTTGCAAATCAGGAATTTTTAGTGTTTGTTCGCAAGTTCGCAACCAGTTGGGAATCAGGAGGTTTCATTCTTTATGTGCTGATGTCAGCCTTCCCATCAGAGGGTCTTTATGAGGGCGGAGACCTAATAATATACCTATAGATAGGACAAAAAGTAGGTACTGTACTTGATTAGCAGGACTTTCCGCAGTTTGGTCCAGGCAAGGGGCAGCACGGTCCGCAGCCCCCAGTCGTAGGGCAGCAGCCCTTCGAGTACAAGCAGTAGCCGCCGCTGTGAGGGCCACCGACGAACCCACCATAGTACACCGGCATCGTGAAAAACTTTTCAAAAAATCAATTTTTGCCAAAATAATATGATACAATTTTGAAACACAAATTTTGCTTGGTCAGGAAAAGGTGGGTCATTCAGATATGACAGGACGACGTGGAGTGCATTCGATTTTCGAACGGTTGTTAAACTCGTTTTTTTTTTCGGCCAATATTTTATGATTAACTTTCTTTTTCATGTCCGATTATTTTGTGTAACAACACCGTTTTACACCACCAGCGGGTGGCCCCTATCGCGGCGGCGACGCTGGTAAATTTGATCTATCCTTGACTTTAAAAAAAGACCGAGCATGTTTTATGGCTTTTGAGTATTATCCTCTGTGTAGGAGCCGTCAAAGATACGATTCAGACCAACCGGCTCTCTTCGGGCCGGGCCGGCTGTCGCGACGGCCGACCGGCCCAGACCGGCTGCGAACGGCGACGTCGGCATCCAATCGGCTGCCGTCGGGTCAGATCGGAGCCGGTCGGCCGTGCGTCGTGGAATAGGAACGGACATTACGGTGCAGCAATTCTGGGTGCTTTGAGTGCGTACGGATTCTAGCGGAGGCTGTCGGCTGCCGCGGCACGCGTACGGCTACCGCGGCAGCCGTAGTAGTAAGTATGGAATAAAATGGACCTACTTATGCAAAAAGGAATCAACCCACATAATGAAAGTCAAAATTATATCAATTTTGACGCGGACGAAGACGCGGGTAGAAGCTAGTATTTTATAAAGTATATTATCCACATAAATACCCAATATAACTGGCTGGCATAACCTATTGACATCCAAAAAAAAAGAACGAATAATAAAAATGTCATGTCACAGTTCCTCAGTCTGATAACTGCTGTGACGAAAAAACAACAAAATCAAATAAAAAATTTAAAACACAAAAAGTAAAAAACAACAACATTTTATATCTTTACCTCACAATGCCGTACCAATACGGATGCTATAGGAATTTCGAACATGGAACATTTGCGAGGTGTCCAGGTGGATGTGACCCGCCCATGATGAGGTGCTGCTGTCAACCTTGTGTGCAGGGCTGTTGCTGCAGCCCCACGGGACCATGTTACAACTGCCACTGACGAAAATTTCCATAACACCCCGAAATGTGCTGTTTATTAATAAAAACGTCGAAAAGTTCTTCGTTTTTTTGCTGAAATTTTCACATAAATGAACCCAGACCTGACCCACGAATACAAGAGTAAACCCACACACTCCTACACTAAGTTACCACCTCATACACGGGTAACCATTGATGAGGTAATTAACATTCGGGTCAACCGATATAATTTGTAAAAAAAATACTTTTGAGTAAGAAAGAACCGTGGTGTGAGGGCCTGGACCAATGCCATCGCTTCGTTTTCATAAATTGAGGTTAAGCTAGTGCTGCAATTGGTTAGTTTCATACGCATCCCTCGCTAATCGCTGGTGTAAACGCAGCCTAGTTACCAAATGGTGCGTGTTGGATTCGGCCCCCTCGTACGCCTTTCAAAGGCCCAAATACTTATCCTATCAAATATTATCATAGGGTCATCTTATTTGGACCAAGCCTACCAAATCCACTGCAACTCCTGAAAGCCATAATCAACAGTGGAGGCCACAAAAGCGCCGAGGCAATGGAGCTCTACGAGTCCCAGAGAAACGAATAACTGTCATAGGGTAAATCATAATAAATAAAAATAAAAAGCATACTGAAAATTCAACATGTATATTTGTCGTTCCTCGTTTTATATAAATTCACTTTCACCCAGACAAAGCACAGCGACAACCATGTAGCATGCTATATCCTGTTCACCGCGTTGCGCAACCCGGGATCAGGTAACTTTGCAGCCTTAGCACTAAACATGGGACAATTCACCACCACTTATTTAGACAACGGTGCGCAAGACAAGGACATGTTCTGGCGCCAGCAGTAACATGCCGTAACTCCTCCGGCGCACGGCCCACAGCATGGCCTACAGCACCAGCAACTGGGCCAACAAGGTCCTCAACACGGTGGGGGTCCGCAACACGGTGGGGGTCCGCAACATGGAGGAGGTCCGCAACATGGTGGAGGTCTGCAACATGGTGGAGGACCGCAACATGGTGGAGGTCTGCAACATGGTGGAGGTCCGCAAAGGGGTCCGCAGCATGGTGGAAGTCCGCAACAGGGTGGGGGTCTGCAGCAGGGTGGGGGCCCGCAGCAAGGTAAGCAACATGGTGGGAATCCACATGGTGGTCCGGGTGGTCCCCGGGGTCCGGGTGGTCCGGGTGGTCCACGGGGTCCGGGGGGTCCACGGGGTCCGGGTGGTCCGCAACAGGCCATTTTCTGATTATTTAAAAAACCCCGATTTCTTGAGATGTATAAATTTTCACTTTATAATTTTATAGCAAATTGGTTTAATTTTTTTAGATTTTTCAAAAGTTTTTGGATTTGGTTATATTTTTATGTATTTAAGCGTTGCGCATTTTTTTAAAAATGAGTTTTTTCTAGCTGTCTTTCTAGATGTTTTTTTTTTTATTTATGTATAATCTAGATGGACAGCATCTCGACGCATCAAGAAGGATTTTCTTTTAAAAAGTTTTTTAACTTGGCCATAAAATGTCCATTACCTATGGCTCGGGGTCGCTCGTCAGGTTGTGGCAGGCAGAGTACTACATGAACTCGGCAATAATAATAATATTGGATGAGGTTAACGCTTGTGCGACAGAACTGTATTGCGATTCGAACTATGGGGAGTCGCAATTCACGACTATAGTTATTAATTTTATTCCGTTTCCCGTTTTTGTATTCCCGTGGGTTTGTTTAGGACTCCCGTTTAACTCTGAAGTCTATGCGGACGCGGGCAGAAGCTAATTTTACATAAAATAGATAAAGCTCTACCAAGATTTTGACGACAGTTTGTACCGCATGAAACTCAAAATGTCACGGTTATTAGAATTGTACAAAAATACACCGTGACTCTGTATGGGGGCGCCGTTCGTGGAACGCGACCCCTCGCCACGGCGTTCCATGAAAACGGTACCCGCATCTAAAAGAAAAAAAAAAAAACTCCGTTCTATCCTGACCTACGATAATATTATCCAACAAATAATCTTGAGTTCAACATAAAATGGTTATTGTCTTTTGTAGATAATGGGGAAAAATTGAGGATTCGCCGAAACAGGTCAAAGACCGCGCGGACACGCAATTTACTGGAAACACAATAAACGTGTGCGGCATTGTCATTGGGGAAACTGAATTCATTACTTCCACGACTTTGGCCCCCATTCCACAAACCTACTTAAGTGTGACAAATTAACTATACTGAACGGAGACCACCAACGCCATTGTCCATTGTAGCGACTTCAGGCATTTCTATCCCTGACTGTGAATGGTAATTGCCGTTAGCGACCTAATCATTATCATCATCACATGACATACCTAATATCACGCCTGTAATCCCCAATGCGTTAGGCAGAGGTGTAACCAATAGTACCAACACCCACATTCCGCCAGTTATGTATAAAATCCTATGTAATAGGGGCCGAGCCTATTGTCATCAACCAAGCTCAAATGTAGACTCCAAGGCTGAGAAATTCCTGATGGTAAAACCCAATAACACTTTTCCCGACTTGGAAATCGAACCCGAGACTTATGCTCAGCAGTTGGGCTTTGCTAATAGACCAACGAGGCAGTCATTATCATCATATATCCAGCAATAATAGACAAGACCTAAAAGAGAAGGAAAATTGTATGGCTAGCAGATTAGGAATCTACAGTGTTGATATTAGTTTTAGCAGTTTTAGTGATTGTTGTCTGTAAATTGTAATATTACATGAGATGATGATGATTTAGCAACGGAATAAAAAGCTACGTCTATCCTATACTATCTTGGTTTCAATTTATAAGTCAAGCAAAATACGTATTCCCGATAGATAATTTTGATTATAGTCTTCAAACTAAATAAAAATATGTGCTAAACGTGTTTTTCCATTTTAAAAATGGATCCAATTTACGTTACGTTTACTTCGAGAGCTCGTGGAAGGGCCTCTGATGTTGTAATTCGCTTCAGACAATATTTATGGCGATCACGACGGATGCTGCGGTATCGGCATCATATTTATCGATTCTGAAAACTCGATTAATCACTGAGAATGAATTCCTTGAATGATTGTGTCGATATCAGACGAAGCTCATAACGATTTACGTGATCATAATCACGGGAATACTTTATTTTTATGAGTTTTCGACATCCAAGAATCAACTTTACGATTTCTATGTAAAAACATTAAATGCGTAATGACTTTTAAATACACGCGAAATCCATTAAAAGAGAAGTCGAGTGACGAAATATGTTTTATCGCGGGTACATCGCTCGGCACTTCCGGCCGCCATTATCTGATGTGGACGTTGAACAAAATGACCGCACTTCCGTTCTCGCGCACCTTGACGCTCAAGAGAAATTGTAGGTGTTAAATTCACAGATTTATTTATTTGTAGGTACACTTTGAGTAATGGCGTTGTAATGTTAATGTGCTTTTGGGAGAAATGAAAGACCTCATTTCGGTTAGCTAAGCGAATAACAGCTGTGAGAATTAACCGCACTGAATCACACCTTATCAAATGAAAAGCATACACTCCAATGTACAAACATTCTCTTCGATACCTTGTCATCACTAGTTATATCACGTCTTCGCTACAACAGTATCGTGCTACAAAGCTTTCAAATAAAAACTTCGCGAGAAAATTCTTTTAAGTTTTGCTCTCTACCTACAACAAAACTTTTAAAAATCTTCGATCTATTTGTGCCAACCCTGAAGTCATGAAAAAAAAAATTTGCTGTTCCCTACAAAAATGCTACACAACACAATCATAATGTATGAAACAGCTGATTTTTTTTTCATGATTTCAGGGTTGGTTCCATAGAAAAAGTTGTTCATAATGATGAGTAAAACGACTCCTTTTTAGGTTGCTGGTGTTTTAAAAATAACCCTGTATAATAGAAGTCGACCAAATTTTATTTGGGAAACAAACTTTAGTTTCCATAACAAGTAGTGCATATGTAGCTGTTATTCAAACATCAATTTATGATTACTACTGATATCGCCACTCATTTAAAACACGTGAACAACGCTCAACCAAAACAATATTGAAGCTAAAGATTAAATCTCAATGGAGATCAAGTATGCAGGAGATAAGTGTACAAGTTAGTGCGCAAACACAGGTGTACCCCACTTCCCTAACTCTAGTCTGATGGGACGGCACTTCGATACGTTCGGGGAGAGACTTAGAAATCCGGGACTCTACGTTTAGCGGTCGCACTTACGACCACGAGACCAGCGAGGCAGCCCTTCCCATACAAAGATGGGAAGCAAGTTAATCATGAATGAGCAATAAAAAAATTAAAGAGTATAAAACAGACACATTTATTTACAGAACGGCACATAACTTGGGACATTCCTTGAATTAAACTTCAAGGGCAGATGCCTGGCCTGAACCTCCAGCTGTAGGTGCCGAAGGGTCGGCCGCAGGGGCCCCTGCAGACGCCGCCACAAGGACCACAAAAGGGGGCGGGGTACGCTAGCCCAGCCACCTGGCAATTGCAGGGAGTGCCGCAGCAGCAAGGGCCGCCGCCACAGTAGCCGCATCCGCGACAGCAGCCTCCGCAACCTCCGCAAGGCCCACAACCCCTGCAGGGCCCACAACCCCCACAACCCCCGCAAGGCCCACAACCACCGCAAGGCCCACAACCTCCGCAAGGCCCACAACCCCCGCAAGGCCCACAACCTCCGCAACACATGACGTAAAGATTCTGATGTTTTTTTTAGAAATTACTAGACTTAGAAATAACTAGGACTTTTTTAATACCGTTTTAACAATTTTTTTCAATTTTTGTACTTTATAAGATTTTTTATTAAACCGAAATAGTGCGGTCTGTTTTATTAAATTTTGACGTTTGTTTGTTGATTTTTATATATTGACAGAACAAGTTCGAGAAATCTATGATTCGAACAGCCAATAATTTAATATGCAATCGTAAATCGTTTGCATAAAAACTCTATGTTTACACTTTACACAAGGAGAACCTTCCGTCAGGTGGCCCGTATTGCTCTATGAGGAGAACTGTTTTTACTAGTCTTCAGAAATAAAATTATTAATTAATATTCTGAAAATACTTAAATATAGCTTGAGCAGCTGAATAGCAACACAAAGCTGATCCAATTTTATTAAATTCAGTTACACCTGGGTACCTAATCGAAATTCGCGAAATTCCAAGTTGCCTGATAAAAATATCATGATAATTTTATTCACACGTTTTACGCTGTAATTTATATGATAAAGTGATATTTTTATCAATGAAAACTTTCTTATTTATTGGATTCCAAAATACAATAGTAGTACCAGGCCTATTGTTATCACAATGTGCAGGGCAAAGGCCTCTTTTTATACTGACAAGTCACAAGCATTGATCACAACGCTTGCTCAAAGCGGAAATCTAAAAAGGAGCAACGGAGTGTATTGTATGCGCGCGTACATACATGAAGAGTTCGTAGGCGGTGGCGTAAAGGGGGACATGACGGCACCAGAGAGCGTCATGCCGTTTGCCGTCACGGCAAACTGGTCGATTTTACTGCCGGATCCCACTTCGAACGGTATTTCGCAATTTCCTTGTTTACTAACTACCTTTTCAGTCTTAAATAATAATAACATAAATATTTTTGTTCTCTGGAAAAAACAGTCACGGAGTTTATGTATTTCTAGAAGAGAAACACGATGGTCTCATTGAAATTCGAAATTCAAATTGATTAAACGTCATTTTTATAAAAAAAATACCCAACTGTGGTTAGCAAGAAAAATCTCCAAAAAATATCAGATTATCGTTTTGTAATAAAATTTTGTAAGTATTTAACGTTTGTAATGAGAAATACAGCTTTGTGGGTTTTATTTCCAGGTTTAAACACCCAGAGCCATTTTCTTCTCTGGTGGTCATTTTGTGAAAGGTGTTTCGTTTCCCAGATAAAACTTCGCGATGCCTGTCCGTAACTGCTGCGTAGGATGCCAGGGCCCGATGTCAGGGCCGTGCCCCGGGGGTGCATGGGGCCGTCGCACAGACATGGGCGCTGGCCCTTGTTGCGTCCACTCCATTGGTGCCTGCTGCTCTCCGTGCTGTGGAGGGCTTGGAGTTTTGCACGGGTGAGAATTCATATTATATACCATATCAAAGTCAATTGAGTAGCAAACATCAAAAATTCTTTATAGAAACACTTTATTATATTATATTAACCCTGAAAACCTGATTCATTTTCGATTAACTGTAAAATTAGTTTTTTTTTGCTATAAAATCAAACATTCTATTGAATAGGCAAAATGTGACGTCACTGTTTACTATTGCCATACAAAATCTGTGGCGTTTTAACAGGTCATATTAAGGTTCAGACTCCTATACAGAGTTTAGCACATTGTTTTGCGTTTAGGTACCTCATAGCGCTCTACTATAGACAGTGATGCGTCTTTTTACAACTCGAATAATCTTCATTCCAGTGCTAGAAGCGGCATGGCGGGTTCATACTTTAGCTGCGGGCACGGCTGCATCGGCGGCTGCACCAGCGGTCTGTGCGGGTCATGCTGCGGCCCGTGTTGCGGCTGATCCGGCCCTTGAATAACAACTGGAACCGTAGTGCTTGTTACGTCCGACTAAATAAACTATTGCGTTAATTTGGTGGTTTATTTAGTAGTCTAGCTGAGTAGGTTAGGCAGAATGGATTTAGATTTTCAGTTACCCATGTATATTTCATCATAGCCAATTAAGCAGGAGATTATATAGTGCACAAGATTGTGCGCAATCACAGGTACACTTCCTCTTCCATCATAGACTGATGGGGCGATCCGACTCGACCGAAGGAGACAGACAAGATGCAAATTGGCTTTTTATATATAAATACATGGTATGGTATAAGTACATGGCATTGTATTGTCCTTCTCTGATGCCGATTGTCGATTAGTTAGCGAGTCAACCAAAGACACTTTGGGATCAATATTGGTTTTCTACGCGAGCATGACGCTTGTCTATTGTGAAGCCTGACATGCTTTATGTTGGGCTATATTTCACCCGTAAAAACAAGCTAACCTTTACTATCCGAGCACATATCCAGACACCGCGTTGCTTTCTTAACAATCATTAATGGAAAACACGAAAACTCTCGATAATCAAATAAAAGAGTGGTCTAAGAATAAAATAAAATGTATTTAATAACATTATAGGTATTTGTCATTTCTCGTTTTATATATAGGTTCACTTATAATCAGACAAAGCACAGTGTGATGCTATTTTATATCCTAATCACCACGTTGCGGTGGTCAGTTCACAGCCCGGGTCCAGGTAACTTTGTAGCCTTTGCAACTAAACACAGGACAATTTACCAACTCCACAACCAGAAGTTCTGGCGCTAGCAGTAACCCCTGGCAGAACAGTAATGGGCTCCATAAACGCAACCGAATCGACCAGATCCGCAACAGGGTGAACAAATAGGCCCACCACATCCACAGCAGGATGCACAAGATCCACAGCAGGGTCCACAGGATCCGCAGCAGGGTCCGCAACAGGGTCCACAACAGGAACCACAGCAAGGCATTTTGTGATTATTTTAAAAATAGATATGGAAATCTCGAGATTAATGAAGTTTTTCACACTTAAATTTTGTAAAATTTTATTGTTTTTTTTACTTTAATTTCCTAAAGTTTTTAGATTTTGCTGTATTTTTTTTAAGTATTTATAAATTGAACATTTTTTTAAAAATGAGCTCTGCCTAGCTTTGTCACCAGGCGATTGTTTTTTAATGTTTCAAATCTAGATCGACGGCCTCTTGCCGCTTCAAAAAGGATTTTATTTGATAAAGTTCACCCACGTCGTCAAAAAGAAAAAACTGGCCTAGTGCGAGTCGACTCGCACACGAAGGGTTCCCTACGAGGGCACCTGTGTGTTGAATGATTAAATATCATCTGAAACATTTGTAAAGAGAAGCATTTGGTAAATAAATGTTTGTAAAGCGAGTGTTTATAAGATATAACATTGTTTGTGAAATAAATAGTATACGAAACGTTGCTTGGTTGTCAACTGAAAATTTGTCAATGGTGTTTTGGTAAAACATTAGTGAACCTTCCGTACCACCATAAAATATCTAACACAACATACAAAAAAATAATGTTAAAATCGAAAAAAGGAATTATTTTGTGATGTAACGACAAATGATTGATTGATTCTAGGTCAATGGGAAGTCCCCTATAGGTTTTGATTACTTAGCGAGCGTCAAAATATGCGCCATAAACGACCTTATCTTTAGATTGCGTTGAGAAGTTTGGTTTTTTCACTGCTCCATGGGGTAGAAGACCTGACTTTTTTAAACTTGATACCTCCACGCGTTCCCGAGAAAAAGGATCTTGACAGACGGACAACAAAGTGATCCTATAAGGGTTCCGTTTTTGCCGACTGAGGTACGGAATCCTAAAAATGGTAATTTTTCACCCCCGACGCAAAAAAGAGGGCTGTATGGTTTTTTTATAAATCTTTTTCTTCTTCGTTATAAATTAAACTACTTCTATCAAACAAAACCTAATAAATTATGATATGAATAAATACAAAAATGATAAAAATGTAAAATCAAGTATTTAATTTTACTATCTCATTCTATCAGTTTAAATGGATGGATGTTTGTTACTCAATCATGTCAGAACGGCTGAACGGATCTCGATGAAATTTGGCACGAAGACAACATAGGCTGCTTTTTATCCCGAAGAAACGTACACTTCCTAAAGGATAATAAATTAACTTTGACGCGGACAAAGTCGCGAGCGGAAACTAGCTAAACATAATTTATTGCAGCTAAGTTGCTTTCTTGACAACTTAACCGCCCTAATTGCTACTTTCTAAGCTCTTCTACGTAACAAAGCTGCACAAAGAGGGTAATGAGGGTGTACCAAACGCAGCAGTTAGGCAACGAGCGTGCAATCGAAACGCGCGGCAAATTGCCTCGATTGCCCGCATCCGGCGTACTTCCACAGAACCGTTGCGTTGCGTCCGCGTCGGTGCGTCGTCGGGTACTTATTCACCACTTACACAGCCCAAACACAGGAGTTCGCAACAGTTTAGAAAAAGATTACTTTATCTAAAAAAACCTTCAGAAATAAACCTAAATTATCCTATTACACACGAACTACATTACGTCAACTACATTAAGTCCGCCTTTGTACAGTGTATTATATGTCTTCGAAAACACAGCAATGATATGAAGAAGAAGAAGAAGAAGCAGTCCCATGATTCTGTAGAAAATCGAGAATATCATCCCTTACCGAGAATATCTTCCCTTTTTGTTTCCTTTTTCTCCCACCAGAGGGCGGTTTATTAGGTACTTTACCGCCAATTTAGACGTTAGGCGCCATTGCATTCTTGTGATTCTCTCTAAATGCCACGAAACTTTTTAGAAAAAGTATTTTGAAGTGAAAACTACTATTATTGTGATATAAAGTGGTAATAAGTGTGTTGTTAGTGGTGAAAGAAAACACAGCAGTGTATTTCATAATAAAAAATGGAGCCGGTAAGTAAGGGTAACGAGAATCGTGAGCAGGACGCTGTTGTTGCTTCGGAGGGAGGACAATCAGCGTCATCGAGCTCTAGGGCATCGGAAAGCAGCTCGTCCTCATCCTCGGAGTTTGAGGAGGGCATAACGTCACCTTTGCCCAATAAACGTTCTCGTACCTCGGCCAGGAACCGTAAGTACAAGTCGAAACCTGTTCGTACCGATCCTCGTATTGATACCTTAATGTCTCAAATGTCATACGTTTCGAATTATTTGAATCAGTATCCTATCTATTCTGTTAATAGCGATAAAGTTTTGCCCAGTAGTACAATTACGAGCACCCAGAACTTTAATAGGACTGCAGAGAGTGGGTCAGGGCAGTTCATCACTTTGCCTGCTCAGCCTGAATCTCTCTCTCTCAATTGGGGTTCTTTAATTACCAATATTGATGATAAAAAGATTATTCCAGCGAGTGATAAAGATAGATTTGCAGAATTAAATAAGTTACAGCAATTTGACTCTCAGGCTTGGAAGGGTATAAGATACAAGCAAGCTTTACAGAGTTGCTTGGCAACTCCAGGATTTACAAGTCTTCATATAAATGATGAACTATGTCACTTTAATAAAAATAAAGACTATTTGGCATCAACGGAGTTGTTGTTAGCTGGCTTATCCAATAAAGTTTTGGAGCAGAGACAGTTATTAAAATCAGGTTTACAGTCTATTGTTGATTGGGCTAGTGCGGAACCTCAAAGCTTAAATCCAAGATCTTTATTTGAAAAATTTTCTGATCTGTTCGGACCGAGTTCTTTATCTCATAAAAATTCAGAAACTACCATGCAGCTTATATGTGGAAAACGTTCTGAGTGCATTGAGGTTAGGCGTGACCGCCTTTTAAAAGAAATCCCTAATTCAAATCTTAGAAACACATTAAGAAATGTTCCACCCAGCTCGGAATTCTTATTCAGTAGGGAGGCCTTACAACCTATTATTCAGTCCCTCGGAGGGTCTCAGGTGTGGCTCAATACTCCAGCCTATTTAAAAGAAAAGAAAGTTCCAGAGCAGGGGGAATATGTCCAACATTTCCATAATAAAAAAGTTTATAAGAATAAATTTAAAAAATCAGATAAGAAATTTAAACATACAGTCAATAAAAGTCGGCCCTTTCGTAAACGTCATGGCAATACAGAAAAGTCCGCTAAGTCCAAAGAAGATTGACTCACAACAGATTTTCAGAGGGGGGTGTCTAAAATTTTACACAAAAATATGGGCTCAGCTAGGAGCAGACCATTTCATATTAAATACAATAGCAAATTACCGTTTACCTTTCAAAAAGAAGCCTCCTCTGAAATATCCAACCAAAAATTTTGTAAAATGCCTAACTACCCAAGTTACCCCGGAAATGACCCAAGTAATACAGGATTTAAAAAATCAGGGAATTTTGGAGAAACCACCATTGCTAGACCCAGGTTTCCTATCAAAAATGTTTTTAATAAAGAAAACGGATGGTGGGTTACGGCCAATTTTCAACCTCAAGGCCTTAAATACGCATATTGCAACAAAACATTTTTATCTGATTTCACAACCAGACATAGTCAATTTTCTCCAACCGGACGATTGGTTGGTGAAGATAGATCTTCATCAGGCTTATTTCCATCTGGGGGTTGCGGAGACCCACAGAAGGTTTTTAAGGGTTGCTTACAACGGAGAGATTCTCCAGTTGACAGCGTTACCGTTTGGCCTGTCTTCGGCACCCCGAGCATTTGCAGCAGTTTCAAACTGGGTGTCCGAAATCCTCCGGGGCAGGGGCATACGCCTTTTAGTTTACCTGGACGATTACCTTCTGGCTTGTCAGGACAAATCCAAGTTAATGGCACAGGTTGCGGAAACGCTGACCATCTTGGAATCGCTGGGTTGGCACATAAACTACCTGAAATCGGTAACGGAGCCCACACACAGATTGGAATATTTGGGCCTGGTCTGGGATACACAGAACCAGAAAATAGCTTTGCCCACCCGAAAGATACAGGGCATAAAAATGTCTCTGACAAAAATTTTAGATCGGGACAGCTGCTCTTTAAGAGAGCTCCAGAATTTGTTGGGCACGCTAAATTTCGCCAATTATGCGGTCCCCCAGGGCCGTCTTCACTGTCGCAGAGCACAGCTTTTTCTGGGAAGATTTTCCCTAAAAGGCCAGAAAAAGGCACTATGTCCCAAAATGCGGGAGGACTTGCGGTGGTGGTTGGATGCAGTAGAGGGCAGTCCAACCCCCCTACACAAGAAAGAAGTAACTCATTTCTTGACCACAGACGCAGCGGATGCGGGCTGGGGAGCGAATCTAAACAGTCAGTACCTTTCGGGCAAATGGGCCACAAACCAAAAAGCCTGGCATTCGAACATGAAGGAGATGTATGCTGTTTTTGCCGTAATAAAGTCCCAGGGCGCACTATTACAGAATGCCCATATCTTAGTCCAATCGGACAACAGGACACTAGTAGCATACATCAGGAATCAGGGCGGAACTCGCTCCTTAAATCTATTGGGTCTGACATCCCGGTTGCTGGAGTTGACAGGTCGGTTAGACATTATGATGACAGCTTATCATCTGCCAGGGAATCTAAACGGCATCGCAGATTGCCTGTCAAGAGGAAGGTTAGTCCCCGAGTGGCATCTGCTGCCAACAGCCGCGGAGGCTGTATTCAGGCAGTGGGGTATTCCCGAAATAGATCTCTTTGCAACAAGAGACACCGCTGTAGTCTCGAGATATGTAAGTCTAGACTCAAGGGATGGTTCCGCAGAATTCTGCGACGCCTTCAGCCGAAAGTGGGAGTTTCGGATAGCTTGGGTGTTTCCACCTCCAAGCATGATGCCCAGAGTCCTTGCACACTTGAACAAAGCGGTAGGGACATACCTGGTGATAGCACCACAATGGACCCAGTGTTTCTGGTTCCCCGATCTGAAAGCGCGCGCGCTGGCTCCCCCGCTACCGATAGAGAATCTGAAAACGGTCCTGTTAGATGTGACAACGGGGTTGGCCCCACCTCAAGTGGACAGGCTGGTACTTCATGCCTGGAAAGTTGGGGGTGGGGAGATCAAGTGAAAGACTGGAGTAGGGACGAACAACAATTGCTGAAAAACAGTTGGCGTCCTTCTACTATTAGCACCTATAATGCACCCTTAAAAAGGTGGTTGCACTGGTGCGAATCTCATAGCGTAGATAGCAACCGCCCAGAAGGTAAGGACGTAGCTAGATTTTTGGCTAGCTTATATCTTAAAAATAAATTTGCGTACAGCACAATTTTGTTGCACAAATCGGCGATCTCAACTTATTGTGCATTGAAAGGTGAGGATTTAGCAAAAAACTTCTTCATCCAACAAGTGTTAAAAGCTGTGAGTTTGGACAAACCACGCCCAACCAAGCCCCCAGTATGGGATGTAAAAATCTTATTTGAGTGGCTAAAGTTGTCTGAATTTCCAGACACTTTATTTTACCAAAGCAGACGGACTGCATTGATTCTTCTTCTTGCATCTGGCCGTAGATTGCATGACCTTACCCTCCTAGAACTCAGTGAGCAAAGTTTTGCTGAGACTGAGGATACAGTAACATTTTGGCCAAGATTTGGCTCAAAAACTGACACAGGTTCTCATAGGCAATCAGGCTGGCTTCTTATGAAGCACCAAGACCCTAAAATTTGCCCAGTCACTAATATAAGGAAGTTGATTAGGCTGTCAGAAGCCAGACGCTGCCAGGAGAAAAATATTAAATCTCTTTTTATATCAATCACTGGTTGCATAAGACCTGCTTCGAAAACCATGATTTCGGGTTGGGTGAGATCAGCTTTCAAGCTAGCTAAGATAGATGGCTACTCCCCAGGCAGTATAAGATCAGCAGTAGCCTCCAGGGGTTGGCTGGACAATAGGCCTATTCAGGAGATATTAGAAAGAGGAAATTGGAAGTGTATAGAGACCTTTTCTAAATATTATTATAAGGATATAAATAGGTCTGTCAGTGAAGAGGTTCCAGCAGATCTACTATATAACAATTTCAAGGCAGTTTGATTGTATGCCGTTATTGTGATAATATGATTTTGATCTCAAGACTTAGGCTTAAGTTAGAGTTTATTTTATGATTATTTTTGTTTTTATGTAAGAAGGTAATAGCAGAGTTCCAACTGCTATTGGCATATTTTCGTTTTATAAGAACTTTAAGTTTTTGTTTTTATGTTAATTTTGTGGAAGTAAAAATAAAGATTTTATACTTCAAATTATTGTTAAATTCTTATTCATTTTTATGATAGAAAACCCAGGGGTTAGTTAGTAAAAGTCATCTTGGTTTGATTTAACAATTTACTTTCACATTGCATTCTTGTGTTTTACTTTTTCTGAGCACCAGCAGATATCAAACAGGTCTTCATATCATTGCTGTGTTTTCGAAGACATATAATATGACTGTTTTGCATTAAGACAAAACAGGTATTATATGTTGAAGAAAACACAGCAATGAAACAAGGAGCTTGCTGATGATGAAGACTGCAATGGCGCCTAACGTCTAAATTGGCGGTAAAGTACCTAATAAACCGCCCTCTGGTGGGAGAAAAAGGAAACAAAAAGGGAAGATATTCTCGGTAAGGGATGATATTCTCGATTTTCTACAGAATCATGGGACTGCTTCTTCTTCTTCTTCTTCATATCATTGCTGTGTTTTCTTCAACATATAATACCTGTTTTGTCTTAATGCAAAACAGTCATATTTTTTACATGTGCATAAAGTTTAAATAAATTAATTAATAAAATCCTAGATCTCTCTCTCTCTATCGTGTGGGCAGTAAGGTCCTTCGACCCCACACACCCTAGTGTCAGAGTTTCTAAACCGCCTCAAGGGCCTCTGACATGAATTGGGTGGAACAGTAAGAAAAAAAAAATCCTAGATTAAAATCTAATTTATTTTATTGATTTCAGTAATTTTAATCAATTAATTTCAGCGCAATCCGTTCAGTGGATGGAGCTGTGTCTTGACGGATCAGTCAGTCAGAAACGGTTAATTAGATAAATACTAGCTTTTGCCCGAGGATTTACTTGCGTTAAATTTGGGTAACTTAGTGTAAACAAGAGCGTGTGTGTTTGTTCAACAATGTTTCTCCTATGTTTTTTCATATAAACTTTGGACCCAAGTTTAATCCCCATAAGAGGTGAAAATAAAAAATTCTACTTCGTGTATTAATAATAAACTACATCCCAGCCAAATTTCATCTTTATCCGTCAAGCGGTTTTCGATATTACGTGATGAATGAGCAATGACCCTTCGCTTTTAAATATTTAGATTAATACTTCGAATAAAAAAACGACAAACTAAACGTGTTGGCCCCTGTCACGCTCGCGTCACATTTGTCGGTATGAGCACCTTCCCACGACAAATTGTAGGAAGTGCGTCCCAAATACACAACACGACAGCTTTCGAAGTAACAACCGCGACTCGAGGGTGTGCGCCCATCCGAATATTTCTAGTGAATTTTGTTTTACGCGTAATTTACTTTAAAGGCGGACACGGCTGCCAGCTGGGCGGACGTTTCGACGGTAAAAAAAAAAGAAACTTAAAGATTCATGAACTATTTGATAATTTTATACGGAAATGGAGCACCTACTATGTGATAATGTGACGGTACGGTTGACGCAGTGGCTGAGCGGTTACTGAGCTGCGTGTCGAGGGTTCGATTCCCGCACGTAGTATTTATAAATTCTCCCAACCTAATTTAGATTACGGACGGAATTTAGAATCTCAATAAGACTAGCCATTTAAACAGGAGGCTATAGTGCACAAGTTTGTGCGCCAACACTCTCTTCCCTTACTCTCATAGACCGATGGGCCTTCGTTGCCACACACTAATAGTTCCATGATGGAACTACTGATGTTTTCTAAATCACTTGTTCCATTTTAAAAGAATCTAAAAATAATGGAACTAGTTTTGAATTTCTTATCATTAGTTCCACATTATTACTTAATTCAATGGCAATCCTTCACAACCGGAGGAGAGATATCAGGTGCAGGATTAACGGCTTTGTAAATGTAGGTCGTAGGTACATAGTTATGGAACCAGTACCTACCTACCAGTACCTAGTGATAGCACTAAGCTAAGCCTATTGCCATTGACCGGGCTTTGTCTCGGATATCGATTAGTTACGGGCTCAACCAGACACTTGGGATTAATGGTTTGGCGTGTACATTGTTTATGATAAGCAAGAGATCTCTAAGGTCTCTGGTGGGCTTACATTTTACTATTATGTAATAATGTCGTGATGGCCTAGTGGTTAAGGCGCCCGCCTCTCATGCATAAGGGTGTGGGTCCGAATCCGGGCAAGTACCAATGTGACTTTTTCAATTCATATGTACTTTCTAAAGTTTATCTTAGACATTACTGACATTCCGTGCCTTGGAAAGCACGTTAAGCCGTTGGTCCCGGCTGTCATTCGTGGATCTTTGACAGTCGTTACGAATCGTCAGAAGCTTGAGAGTCTGACAACCAGTCTTACCTAGGGGTATCGTGTTACCCAGTTACTGGGTTGTGGAGGTCAGATAGGCAGTCGCTCCATGTAAAATACTGGTATTCAGCTGCATCCGGTGAGACTGGAAGCCGACCCCAACATAGTTGGGAAAAGGCTAGGCAGATGATGATGATGATATAGGTGTCCTAAGTACTCTGTGGGTGTGCTTTATCCATATGTCACGTGATAACGAGCTAACCTATTACTATCTGAGGACAAATTCTGGCCCCAAGTCACTTTCTTCAATTACTAATGAATAAAAGGATATAAGAATTAAGTAAATAATGATCTTAAATTTGACATGCTAAAGTGCTTTAACCTAAAAATATTATTCTAGGTAATAATAATTGGAAAAAAGCTTGTAATAAAAGCAGCAAATGTTTACAATAACATTTTATTTGTCATTTATTGTTTTATATATAGATTCACTTATAACCAGACGAAGCACAGCGACAACCACGTGGCATGCTATGTCCTAGTCACCGCGTTGGTCAGTTAACAACCCGGGTCCAGGTAACTTTGCAGCCTTTGCGACAAAACACAGGACAATTTACCAACCCTTATTTAGACAACAGTGCGCACGACAAGGAAAAGTTTTGGGACTAGAAGTAACATCCGGTCGGTCCTCGTGCACACGGCCTACAGCATCCCCTACAAGGCCCACATCCGCAACCGGGTCCACAAGATCCGCAACCGGGTCCACAAGATCCGCAACAGGGTCCACAAGGTCCACAACAAGGTCCACACGATCCACAAGGTCCACACGATCCACAACAGGGTCCACAGGATCCGCAGCAGGGTCCGCAAGATCCGCAACAAGGTCCACAAGATCCGCAACAGGGTCCACAAGATCCGCAACAGGGACCGCAAGGTCCACAACAGGAGCCACAGCAAGCCATTTTGTGATTATTTAAAATAGATATCTCGAGATAAATAGATATCTAATCTTGAGATACATTAGTTTTCACTCTAAAATTTTGTAGTAAATTGGTGTAGTTTTTTTAGATTTTCCAGAAGTTTTTAGATTTATTTATATTTTTATGTGTTTATGTATTGTGCATTTTTTCTAAAATGAGTCCTGTCTAGCTTTGTCAATAGACGATTTTATTTTTATCTAGATGGACAGTATCTTGGTGCATCAAAAAGGATTTTTATTAAAAGCCAAGCATAGAGCACTGTCGCCCGTGTTGCTCTTTGGGCTCGAGAGATGTGCGGGACCTGGCAGACGGCAACGACATGTGCCGCGACGGAAGACAGCATTACTTAGCAGTATTAATTTGTATGAGACCGAATCCGACATACGAATGCAAAATTGCCGCACGGCAGGTCGTGACTAGCTTGCCGCGTAGTGGCAGATGGCACTCCCGCACAAACACAGTACAGCCGTACTATGATTTCATCAGCTGATATTTTTTGACACAGTGGACCAACAATTAACAGAGATCGGGATCGCTGGTGTGCTACATTTCATTATAAGTAGGTATCGTTTACTCATATGCCATGTAATAACGAGATAACCTTTTATGCCTTTTACTATAGAAGCACAAATCCAAACACCGGGTTTGTCTTTTAGCAATTGCTAATAGAAAATATCAATAACACGGATACTCTAATGAAAGAGTTTTTAGCAACATCCATCGTACCTACCGCATGCGAACTACGACTGAAAATTCCTACATCGCGCAATCAAAGTTTGCCACGACACTAGAGCATAATTATAAACAAAATCCCGACAACAACCGTCGGGCAGTTAGCCCACCAGACATAACACCCGTCTGGTTGGAGGATCCTCCGTTTTTAACAGAGGATGAGAAACTTACACCCTGCTTCTCATTCCTATAAGCGCTCTTACGCACTAGCGGTGAACCACGGGTGCGGCTAGCCGCTTTTCCAGTTTAATATAAAACCGTTTTTGTTTTTTCGGCGGTTTAGTGCGTACAATACGCGCGGTTAGCCGCCCCCGCGGTTCACCGCTAGTGCATTAGAGCGCTAACAGTTTATAGGTCTCACCAGAATAAAAGTATAAGCAAATGTAATCAACAACATTTTAATGTCATTTCTCGTTTTATATAGATTCACGTACAAACAGACAAAGCACAGCGACAACCATGCTACCTTAGTCACCGCGTTGGTCAGTTAACAACCCGGGACCAGGTTAATTTGCAGCCTTTGCAACAAAACCCAGGACAATCTACCAACTCGCGCAAGGCGTACAGCCTCCGCAGCAAGGTCCACAAGATCCACAGCAGGGTCCACAAGATCCACAACATGGTCCACATGATCCACAACATGGTCCACATGATCCACAACAGGGTCCACAGGATCCGCAGCAGGGTCCGCAAGATCCGCAGCAGGGTCCGCAAGATCCGCAGCAGGGTCCGCAAGATCCGCAACAGGATCCACAACAGGAGCCACAGCAAGACATTTTGTGATAATTTTAAATACTACAATAGATATGAAAATATTGAGATAAATAAAGTTACTATACAATTTTGTAACAAATTCGAGTAGTTTTTTTTTTAGATTTTCCAAAAGTTTTAGATTTAGTTATATTTTTGTGTATTTATGTATTGCGCATTTTTTAAATGAGTTTTGTCTTTAAAGTTATGTCACTAGGCGAAATGTTTTTATTTTTATTTTTTACTGCTAGATGGCCAGCATCTTTGCGCATCAAAAAGGATATTTTCTGTTCGAAGAGTTTTAAAAGGTCGCCAAAGATGCGATGTGACCTAAAGGCTCCTGCAAACAGTGCCGGCGGACCTTGTAGGTACAGTCTAGGTGTGTATATAGGTAGATACCAACTAGGTAACCTTTCAGTACTGTTACTCCACTACGTACCTATAGTTCTGCTGACTACAGTAATGTGAACGGGCTGCTATGAATAATTAATGCGTAGGGTCGGAAGTAAGCACCACGTGTAACCGACGTGTTCCGTATAACAATAATAACTGTGAACAAGCATGGGCTTGGCATCAGCTTGTACTTCCGCTTCTGAAGATGGGCATACAACCATACAAAGAATCCTCGCACCTAGTATTTAAGAAGGTAACTGTACTATTGATTCTCATCACGAATTAATAATAAAATATAAGTGGGTTAGGTATCTTTATAACAAACAAGCTTAGGACGTAGACGAAGTCGAATAAAAAGTAGCCCATGTCCTTTGTTGGGGTTCAAACCTACCCTGTACCAAATTTCATCAACATCGGTTAGGTAGTTTAGTTGTGAAAGCGTAACAGACACCACGACAGAGTTACTTTCGCATTTATAATATTAGTATGGATTACATCTAGATCCGTTCAACCATTCTGGCGTGATTGAAAAGCAAACATAAATGTATCCATACTTTTGCTTTTATTATAGTAGTGACTGCCTCGTTGGTCTAGTGGTCACAAGCGCGACTGCTGTGCATGAGGTCTTGGGTTCGATTCCCAGGTCGGGCAAAGTGTTATTGAGTTTTTCCATCAGGAATTTCTCTGTAGCAGCCTCGGAGTCTGGATTTGTGCCCGGTTGATGGCAATAGGCTCGCCCCCTATTACATGGGACTAAAAACATAACTGGCGAAATGTGGGTGTACTAATGGGTACACCTCTACCTAACCCTTCGGGGATTACAGGCGTGATGTTATGTATGTAATAGTAGTAAAATAAATGCGATGTCAAACAGTTTTCAACTGTCCTTTTATTAAAACTTAATAAGTATCAAATTACTAATTGACACCTAAACAATGCTTGACACAGGCTTTAAGTCCCCCGGGTATCTGGCCTTTGACCTTTGGCTTTACCGCCCGAGACAAACCCCGAGACAAAAGGCTGGAGCACTCGTCTATCAAGTAAGGACAAGTACACAAAGAACAATAAAAACCTGTTGTCAAACGCAAAAACCTCGTTCATCCACCGAGTAATAACGTTGTATAAACAGCCTTATAAGGCCCAACCGTTACGCGGTTCAAAATAAATTAAACACAGCAGCAGGGTAGGAATCCAAGCGAGAATATATTTGAAAAATAATCAAGTAAACGATGATAGAGCCGATTATTTCGCGGAAACAGCAGCATTAACTGACGTTAATTAATTGATTAACACTCCGACACTTTGATATCGACAGTTCTCGGAAATGTTTGTTGGTTCATGCGAGAAATTGTTTCGTTTTTAAAATTGTGCGCTGCTGGGAAAGTGTTAGTGACGAAAGTAACGAAATCCTAGTTTGAATTTCGCTACTTTCGTGTTTTCTTCGTTAATAAACTGAAATTAAAAATATTAAACTGAAATTACTAAATTCGACGAGAGACTGACCGTATCCTGTCAGTAAAATTTCATCAAGTTTCGTCACTTAATGACAAATATATGACTAGACTATTTTGGTATGATCTCTCAATTTAATTACGAAAGAATAGTCACAGTAAACAAAACAATAAAAATAAGAAAAAATGCTTCTATTCTACATCGCTTATTGTTGGAACACTGCAGGAAATCGTGACGCCGTGACGAGCAGCACGACGTCACGAGCCCTAAAATAACGCACGCCTACGTGTGACGAGATGTCACATGCTTATAACAATGATTCACACTACGTACAGAAAAACTTACGCAAAATACTTACACACGCATCTAATTGCGTCGCATCGGTCGGCGCCGGCGCGAGCCGCGAGTTAGCGATCAAAATAAAACAGTTAATTAAATTTCCGAGAAACTCTATTTATATTAACAGGCATCTCATATACATCTCCATTATATTTACGGCTTCTGCGCCCTTGAAATTCATCTGAACATTCTAATGCGCCACAAACAAGACGGGATCGCACTCTTGAAACAATAGCTAATTAAAAAGTAACATATGACAAAGAACGAGACGTTTATTAAGTCACAACACGTTCCTTAATGAGATAACGTATGTCGCCTGCCAATTGTATGGACACCTCTCAATGTTTTTTATTCTTTATTTATTTAGAGGCTTTTACCGTAAGGAATGTCAGCCTCATCATACGCTAAGCTTGTTATTAATTTACAACACACTATTGCATAATGGAAAGAGGTTGATGCACTAGGTATAGGTAATATTTTTAATAAAAGCCCTAATAATACTCATTTACTTTTAAACCCTGCATCACTAACTCTTACTATTTCTCATTCCGATTCTTTTCACATTCCTTTAGCAAATGTTGGACATCTTCGACTTTGTAACACATTTGGCAATCAAGGGAATCGCGTTTTTTCATTTAGTATCCAAACTTGACAGTGGTCAGGGTATCGTCACTGCGCCACTGCGTCGGTACGCAATAACAAACGTTATGACCCTGTACGACTCGATTCTCGTAATCGATATGTTTTGAACAGTCAATTCAATTGAAATCGTCATAACACTTGTTTTCTTTGAATATTTGGTTGTTATTGTTACTTTGCTACATAGTTCCGTGATGATTCTTTCGTGTGGTCATCAACTAGAATTAGGCACTCTCGTTCCTATTAATACGGGCGCGCCTATTTGATTTCTCAAGAGTTGGGAATCCAGATTGCATTCTCCTCAATAAAGCAATATTTTAGTTGAGGAAAGTAATTCCAAATGAGAGAAGCATTCCATTCTTTGAAAGAAAAAAAACCATGACGCGGGTAATAACCCTCTTTATAATTTTTTCCTTTTATGGCGTGTTCGTTTACAACATTATCGTTAGTAATTGAGTTTTATATGATTTCCTTTAAAGTCCAATAAAAAGTTTTGCCTAGAACTACCGGTATTGAATGTTATCTAGTAATAGTCAATGGTCCAGCGGTCGTGAGACCATTACATTATAATGTCTGGAAATCGTTAACTGATGCGTGTTATCACATTTTTGTTGAGGTAAATGGAAATATAGAATATTCAAGTTAACGTCTTCATCGTATTGTGGTGTAAAAACAAACACACATAGCTGTTGGACTCGATATATACGATGCAGAAGGCGCACGGTGAAATGAACTTTTTGTTGTTGGAGAGTGACATGGTCTTTCGTCGCCCACTGATGAAAGCATCTTATGCATGAGGTTGTGAGTCGATACAAGAGACAAGTACCAATGTGATTTTTTATCTTAGACGAAAATTATTATTTATATCTAAAATCGCCAACCCGCCTCGAGCAAGCGTGGTGATTAGGGCATGCAAAACCGGAAATCGGTCAAAATTTAACGATTTTTGAAAACCGGTTTTGAGAGCCAAAACCGGAGCTCAGCTCCGGTTTTCCCATTATTGAGTAACAATTAACATTTTCATTTTTATCAACATTTTTTTCGAACACTCTCAAAAAATAATTAATTTTGAGGCATCAAATGTATCAAAGTAAGTTTTTGGTACCTAATAGGTACCAAAGATAGTAGGTAAAAGGTAGTTGTTGATTTGATCTCAGTTAATTAATCTTTATACTATTATAAGTTCATTGTTATCTGTACAATTATTATGGTTTGGATTAAAAAGAAATGTATCATACAATTTGTTAAATTTGTAGACTTAGTGGGTATTTTAAAAAAATGGTTTTTTTTTTAAATTATACTACATTCGAATTTTTTGCTAAAACCGGACCTAGCTCCGGTTTTCGGTTTTGGTCCCAAAAAAACGATGTTCAAAACCGGTTTTGATGACTTTCCGGTTTTGCATGCCCTAGTGGTGATCAATTCTCGTGCCTTCTATCTATGAGAAGAGACCTTTGCTTTGCAGTGTCGAATAATAACACAATTTATTATGTATGACACATCAGTTCGACTGTAGAATCAAATGGAATCTCCATTAGAATTATAAAAGGTTATCATTTTGCACGTCAAACTTTCCTACATAGCCTTCTCTTCTACCTCTCCGAAACCTTTTATGATCAATACATATATCTAACCATGGAATCTCAGAAAGTGTTTAAATAAAATGGATATTCTGTAACACATGTTTGACATGGTCGTCGGGTGTGAGTTGTACCAGGAAGGCGCAGCTGGGTCGGCATTGTGCGGCCAGCGTTGTTCCACGAACGCGCGCGCATCGACTCAGGCGCAGGCTTTCTATAGCGGGCGCGCAGTGAAAAGGCGACGTGCTCCGTACTTGTATTGTTTCCTTTGCACTTCGCGGAATGAAATCTTTGTGGTTTAGATGTTGGCGTTCATTTATTGTATGGTTTATTGAGATAACTACCTCCCACAGACTGTTAGGTACTTACATGGGATTTCACATGTGAAATGCACGTCATACATACTTTGATTCTTTTGCTTCATACTCTACCTAAGGTAAAGTTGTGATGTTTTCCTGAATAACGGACTGAGCAGTGACTTTGGAATTTCTCATTCAAATCAAAATCGTTTCTGGAAAATCGGAGAGAATTATAATCAAATTCGGCAAAATGCGTCTTATTTCCTGGTACAGCAAAAGCCAAAGGAAGGTTCTGATTTTAGTAGTCTATGTATGTTTGTTTATCTCTGTGCGCATTCTCCAACACTTTTCCTGGATATTAACGAAGGTATCGTTAGAACCGTCATGATGTTCATAAAAAAAAGATAGACTTGAAGCAGATATGGGACACTTAACAATACATAAAATTAAAGTAAGTACCTAGGTACCTTTCATAAGAGACCAAAATTATATAATAATATCATATTTGGTGTCTAATAAGCAAAATTCAAAAATGTCTATATTTTATACCCTAAATAATATTAATAAAAATTAAGTTGAAAAACTAATACCTATCCGGCAAACTGTTTACCAAAACGCTAAACTAATTGGTTAATCTGTGTTAGAATTTTATAAATCACAAACAGTCAAAAGAACATTATTAGACTATACAAAAAATATTGTTATAAAATCGTAGTTTAATTATTTTAAACCCATCGGCCATTTCTCGCAACCCGGACTACAGCACGACGGGCGGTATTTGCCGAGTGCAATCTGCGCGTACAGATGGCTTGCGCCCGCGTATTCCTCGACATTTATAATGTGCACGAATGTTACTGAGAACATCAGTAAATAATTTATCAAGCTTAATGTATATTTCAATCTCGCCGGAATTGTTAAGAGTATTTCCATATCTGCGTGTTTCATCTTTAGAAAGTTGCGTTTTCATGCGTTTCCTTATTTGTTCGTCCTACTTAAAGATATTCAAGACATGTCGTCATGTTATGTCGTCATAACCTGCAATGCAATGACATCAATTTTCGGCGTCATGGGCTCCAGGGAGCCTGTATGATGTAGCGTTTCTTAGAATTCGAAAAATACCTACATATTTTCCTGTTCCATCAATTTCCTTATCTAGTATAGTCCATTTCTGGACAGTCCCACCTAATGACGCAGGCGCCTTATTGGGCTTCTGCGCAGGTGGCACCGCTGCTCGTTACTAACTGGGTTAAAAGCCTTTAATAATCTTTCACCCTTCTGTAAGTCTTTTTGATACATGGCACAATGATTTCTTTAGTCATTTAGTGCTATGGGGAACAGGGTGGAAAGTTTCTCATCCTCCAAGGAAAAGGAGGATCTTCTGACCAGACGGGTGTTCTGTCAGGAGGGCTACTGCCCGACGGTTGTTGTTAGGATTTCGATATGCTAATGACGGGGAGAACTTCGACATGGCGATGTAGAATACGTAACATCGCATGCCGTGCGATAACTGTCGATTCAAAATTCAGACATTGGTTGGTAGGTACCTTTTAGGAAAAATTTAAGTCATCCTATTTCCACTTATTTTGCTTGACCTTTCTTTATTTCTTACTAGAAATATCACCTGAAATAGATACTGTATTTTCAGAAGGGAGAATTTACGCAAGACTAGATCTCTTGGAAAGCTACATTCCGTCCGTCGAGCGCCTACGTGCATCCTACGCAGTATCTACCTCCAGAGTCCTGCCCTTATATATAATATAATAACCAGGCTTGCCATATCTTTCAGGGACTAATACGGGACGTTTTAAATAAATCAAATAAAACCGGAAGCCGAAATCAAAGTTTTTATTCGAAATACTTATAACATTTTTTACTGTAATTAACACGTTTATTTTTTGGTTCAGTCATATTTTGACCTTGATTTTAATATTGTAATGATAAAATTATATCGAAATTATGTCGAAATTATAATACGGGACAATTACGAGATGTGTCGCAATACGGGACACGATGGTCAAATACGGTGACAGTCCCGTATACAACGAGTAGTATGGCAACCCTAAATATGACTCAAGTCTCTGTAGTTATAACTTTAATTTCGATGTTATTTAATAACTTTTATAACAGGGAAAATAATAATATAATTATTTCTGGAAACAAGGTAGGTTTTTACCTATTTAGTGGAAATAACATCCACTTTGTAGAGCTCTCTACTTGTCTACTGCCCACGGAAATCTACAGATTATCATATAATTTTGAACGAAAATATTCTACGAAATAATATTGATGAACAGTTAGACTCTAACAACTATTCGTCAATATTATGCTGACTCATATTGTACAGCTTTTAGGATCATCCTAACTAATATCCTAACTAATATTATAAATGCGAAAGTAAGTTTGTTTGTTTGTTTGTAACCACTTTACGCCTAAGCCACTGAACCGATCATCCCGAAATTTTGCATAAACGTTGCCAGGTGATCAGGGACAAACATAGGGTACTTTTAATCCCGAAAAAAAGTACTGTTCCCGAGGGAAATCACAATAACGTCCTTATGACAGTAGATGGCGCCACGTGTCTATCGAATCATGATCAAATTTTAAGTTTAAGCATCTAATACATTTTGAGTCTAGACTGTCGATAGACCAGTTTCAAGTATACAACCTAGGAGTACGGAGTTGTTTGCTTAATCATTTTTAGTGCCCAAAACCGCTAAAGAGCATACTGACATTTTGCATAAAGTGGCTACCAGACGGACCGACCTGCGGTTGCGGCTAACCGCAGGCCGCGGCTCCAACCGCTGTAAAAACACACCACCGCGGTCACAGTGGCGGCCTGAAGTGTCATTAGCGCGGTGTTTGTGCTACAATCGGACGTCAGTCAATATGGCTAACCGTAACGTTGTCTTATTACTCTCATGACTCATTAGCCCTCTCAGAAGATGAGAAAAAAGGTAGAAAAAAAACCGTTTATTTAAACACTTGAGGTGGTGAGTGGTGTGAGGTTATAGTAGTTATAGTATTTTATCTCTACCTATATTGTCATTAGCATCGCGTATTACTCTTAGGAATGGAGAAGTGTGGGTTAAATTTAAATTATTATTTAAATTCAACTATTTCTATTACAATTTTCATATTTGGTGTCATCTTACAAAGCAGTACACGCGGCCTGTTGTTAAAATTTGCAACTGACGCGGCCGCCACAACATTTCGCGTTTGTCTGTGACCCACTTTATAAACGTTGTCAGGGATACAGAAAAACTGCGTAACTGACACTGTCATCACTGTGTCGTCACTGACACTGACAGGTGTAAACGCATTCATAGAGAATGCATGGAAGAATAAAGGCGAACTTATAAAGTTTTTATATCTATATCATCATTGATTTGGATAATTCCTTTTTTGTTTCTTTTTCCGAATTGATCCTATATAAATACTGTCATGATCTGATGATGAACTTCGGAGATATGGAACGGAATTCCTCATAGGATCACAGCAGAACTGTCGTAACAGTAAAATTGCTTTGTTTAATGCGTTTAGTCGATGACTGACTGAAGGAAGAGGTTAGTTGCTAAACTATGACCGTGACCTATGTCGATGTAGATATGTAGACAACAGTTTTCAACGGCAAAGTTAAGTTTGTCCCTCAATACTGTTTATGTTTTCTTTAGAGGTATGTTCGGTGTATTTTAATGACGGTAGGTAGGTTCCTTTTTTTTTTTAATTGTCTCCCAGCTCCAACTCAGCCAAAAGCTCTTTGCTAGCCCGAGCAAAAATTACTGCTCAATCCCCGGAATCTTCCGTTCATGCCGCATTAAGAAAGCAAGCACAACCGAAGCGTCAAGCAAATTTGAGAGCTGATGAGACATTTTATTAAAGCTAGGAAAGACTGGAAAGCCAAGCCGTTCGCCCGCCAAGCTTCTCTGAGAGTGACTGAGACGCCCTTCTAAACGCAATTGCTTTTGGAGGAACAAGCCGAAAGCCAGAGAGCTGTAAGAGCAACTGAGACGCCTATTCACACACGACACACAACACACATGACTACACGACTTCGTCTCAGAGAAGAAGCTCAACCATTACAGCGACTGAAACTCCAGAACAGACGCAGGCGAGAAGGACCTCTCTTGCAGAAATGCAAACTGGACGCCGATGGACTTTTATGAGTCACAGTCTGTTGGTCCGTAGGTATTTAATAATTCTGGATCTGGCCGAGCAACAAGCCGAGTACAGCCCAAATTGATTGTCAAAATCTAAACCAACGCGGGCGAAGCCGCGGGTAAAAGCTAGTAATCTATACATATAAAATGTTTTGTCCTGAATGACGGGCAAATCAACGCTCAGCCTAAACCGCTGATCGTAGAGACCTGAAACTTGGAGGGTGTGTTCTTAGAATTACGTAGGCATCCGTTAAGAAAGAATTTTCCGAAATTCACCCCTTTTTTTTTTTTTTTTTTTTTTGAGGTGGTAAAAATCATCAAATGACTCCTTCCGCTCTGGGTGGGGCGGAAGGGACTGTCAGACTTTTACTGACTAAAAAACCACCCTGTTCCTTCTGTTGCCCTTTACGTTCCGGGGCCACGGTATCCTGTTAAGACGTCCCGCAACCTCGGCAGGCGTTGGCCCCGTTGGGGGCCCCGTCCCTGTGCTGACAGCTCTTTGAGGCGCGCGCGAACAGAACGCGCCGTCGACCTTGGTCGGGCTTGGTCCTTGATCGGACGGCGAGCTACCCTTACTCGCCGTCCGCAAGCCCGCGCCTACGGTGGCCGGATGTCGCCTCGCGACGTCCGACGCCCTGGGCGTCTCCCGCGGCGGCTGGGGCGTGAGGTGGTTCTCTCCCTCACGCGGCCCGCCTCCTCCTTCGCTAGCATTACTGCTTCGCAGAAGGAGGTGACTGCATCCCATTCCCTCTCGCCCCGGAGCATGGCTTGAACCAGGTCCGGACGCGAGAGGTCGCCGCCGCCTATCGCCTCCGTGAGGACACGGCGGTGCTCTGCCCAAGCGGGGCAGTCCTGCACCGTGTGCTCCACCGTGTCCTCCGGGCGATCCACACAGTGGTGACACCCGGGCGTTTCCTCCCGCCCTATCCGACACAGGAACCTCCCGAAACTACCGTGTCCGGTGAGGACCTGCGTCAGGCGGTAGGTGAGGACGCCGTAGCGCCTCTCCAGCCACTCCTCAAAGAGGGGTCTTACCGCCGCGATTGCGGCGTGCCCGAACTTGGGTTGCGACAGTCGCATCTCCCATTCCGCCATGAGATGAAATTCACCCCTAAGTGGATAAAACGGGAGTCCGACATTTACGTGGACGAAGTCGCGGGCAAAAGCTAGGCTGGGATACTTAGACATTAAACAATCAAAACTATTTGTTAATATTAAATAAAAAAACATTATGGTTCCCGTCCTGTGATTATATGTATAAAAGAACCTCCTCCTTTTTTAGAAGTCGGTTAAAAAAGCACGCGTGCAAAATATTTACATTATAACCCTAAAAGCAATGCCAAAAGGCGTTTAAGAGCAAATTATAAAAGGTATTTTATTTATTAAAAGGTTTTTTAATTAATCTGCCAGGCCGTTGTACGGAACCCTCATAAACTCATCGTGTAGCGCTCGGCTAGCTGCTGCAGCGGTATTTATATGAAAGTGCTCTGATATTTTAAATTAAATTCCTACAGTTTATGCGGCTACATTTTCTGAATAAGAGTTTTTCAGAAGCAAGCAGAATTAGTTTTTCAAGGATATTAATCTAGG
The DNA here is from genome assembly GCA_949774945.1 of Hoplodrina ambigua. Lineage (NCBI taxonomy): Eukaryota > Metazoa > Arthropoda > Insecta > Lepidoptera > Noctuidae > Hoplodrina > Hoplodrina ambigua. The sequence continues at coordinate 11,889,930 of OX458974.1, read as the reverse complement.
GACGCAAAATGCCTCTTCTTCTTAATACTGGCTGCTCGTCTACCTTCTTCCAGAAGTTACTTGTTAGTTTTTAAGTATCACGCTAACTTAATTATTAAGAAGTAGTAGTGAAGTAGTTTATAGTTAGTAGGTTTTTCGGTTATAGGTTTTTTCAAAATTCACCAATTTTGGAAAAACTACTTTCTTAATTACTTCATTACTAACGTCCCTAAACTTAAACTTAGGAAAAACATAGGAGTAAACTAATGTACCCGAATTTATCGTGAGCAAAGCCGCGGGCAAATACTAGTCTAGTTATAAACGCAAATCTAGAAAACAGGAAGATAAACAACATAGCATAGAAGGAGCAGCATCCTTGCCGGATTATTGTACCTACCTCGACTGGGTTCGAGGTACAGGAGGTACCTACTTACGTAGGTATCATTCATTCAGTGTCCCAACGCCAAGCGCCGGGTCGTTACAGCCATTGAGTACCACAAATTGCAGGTGAACCTGAATTGGTATTTTGACCTACGCGGTTAAAATACCAATTCAGGTTGAAATTGGATTTGACCACCATACCGCACGCTCACCGTGCGCCGGTCACGCGAAATATGCATATTTTTTGGACTACATTATCGCAAATATTATTTGATAGGTAACCTATATACTTAGGTACTTTTAACAACAATGACATATTGTAAAACTCAATAATTTTTTAAAGTTACAATCAAAATAATATTTAATAAAAAAGAAAGACTTTGTTTTTGAAAAAATATTGTGTTTGTACTTAATTATTAGTTTTGTTTTTATGTATTTGATTTAAATGTGATAATGAAAAGATACCACATAAATTGTTAATGCAACAATGACAAATTTCGCCACCGATTTCACTAAATCAATAAGAAATTCTATATTAAACTAACATTATATTTTCAAATATTATTGTAATAATAATACATAAGTAATTATAGGTAATTTTCCCTAAGTAAGTACCTAGTCATTAATAGACTGCTTGTTGATCTAGAGGTCACAAGCGCGGCTGTTTGGTAGACACAGAAGGTCCTTCCAGGAATCAACCCCAGTTTAGGCAGTGTTATTTTGTTTTCCATTATGAATTTCTCAGTACCTGACCGGAGCCGGGATTCGAGCCCGGGGGACTTAAGGTCGCCACTCACTTACCAACCTGATTAGTGAGCTAATTTACATAACTAAATTAGTTCAGATTTCAATCTAAACAGCCCTATTTGTATTCTCCTTTACTTTGTCTCCTATTTATTAAATATAATAGTTTTAGTTACGCTTAGGCGAAGGTGAAGTATAGATACAAAAATGACAAGAATAACATTTAGTGGGGCGACAATTACACTAAAGCGTGATCAGCACAAATCTGACCTGATCAGCGCGTTATAAAGCACCACATCGAGATTGCTTTAGTGAACTTCCATGCATAGGTATGCATCTCCTTGCATCCAAGCAGTCGTCTCGCTTACGGTGGGTTGCTAATGCTTTGCATTGATAAGCGAAGTTGATTCGTTAACTACACGTGGTGTCTTAACTCGAGCGCCGAACGCAACGAGGCGAGGCGGTGTTCATCGGGTGCCTGGTTTGATAAGTGAGTGGCGATCTTCAGACATTAGGCACTGTATAAAAACAACAGTAGCACAAACAATATGATATATGTATTACACACCTAATTTTCCTATTAGTCATAATAATTATTTAGGTACCTATGTAGATGTAAGATAATGATAATAAAATTATTAGGTGGGTGTATTAGTGATTGTATCAAAAATGCCGATTATGCGATATTGCGTCATGTTACATAACACGTATGTTGACGCATTAGAAATTATTAGGTAGGACAAATGTTTTTTGATGTGTCATCCATCTTATTAATTAATAAAAAATAAGTAGGTACATATTTCCAAAAAAAATAAATCTAAATGTTTACTTAGATAAATGCTTTACATTTTAAGACAATTATTTGAAAACAGCATCCACTGCCAAAATAGTAGAAGAGAAGAGTTCCGTCCGGGAAAATATTGGTTTTTATCGATTTCTCGTTAAGAAGTCAAGATTGGTTGAATAATTATTTGGATTTCTTGAGTTTACGTAATATTTGTTAATTTGTTAAACGTTAGATACTTAAAAACGTTGGCCGATCAGTAAATATGATTGGTAGGTAAAGAATAATATTTGAAAAATATACCTTTAAGTAGGTAAAAATTGGGAAGAATAATTAATTTGACACAACTGACTTAAAAAAAAAGAAGAGTTCAGAAAAGAGATGTTCCCCGTATGTATTTTTTTTTATGTATGTTCATCGATATTTTCGTCGACATCGATTTTTGGAAGTCGATGGTAATACGAAACTACTCACAGAATCAAAGCACTTTCAAAAACAAAGTTATTCTTCTCTTTGTAGTTTTTGAAGGCTCAAAGGATACACTGAAAAAGTGTGCACACTAGGCAGAGGCACATAGTACCATACAGGTCAATGATACCTGCAGCTATACAAAACATAGGTTTAGTAGGTAGGTATCAAACTACAGTCACAATTTCCTTACAAATCACAATATCCATCCACGCAAATCCATTCAGCGACTCGTACACACAATCGATTGCAAGCCAATTACCAGAAATTGCATAGTCAAGAAACGACGTACAAAACCACTGTTCTATCCTTATAAACATACTTCGGTTTCCCAATTACGGTAGTCAGGCGATTAGAGAAACCCACGCTTTTAGATTCATGATGACTTTACGTAGTAGCAGCAGACGTGCCACAATCACAGTGGCAAAAATGTTGCCGGCCACTTATTTGTATAAAAAAATTAGACACGTATAGTTGCCACTATACAGTCTGAGTGGAGTGTATTATTTATTTAATAGGTATACAGTTAGGTAATTGAACAGAAATTTTGTTTTTCCGAGGTAGCAACAGCCACAAACGCATTTCACGGCAGATCTGTCACAAACATGTAAGTAGCTGAAGAAACCCTATTTGCTGCAACCATACATATTTTGTGGCCAACGCAACTTTAATGTCGCGTTGGTGTGAGTGCTTAATGCACCCGCATCTCATGCACGAGGGATTGCAACCGGGCAACGGCAGGTGCCTATGTGCTTCTTTCTTTATTTATATGTACTTTCTACACAAGATGAACATCTTGAACATTACTAAAGTCGGTGAAGGTAAACCATCGACTTATTATAATGTGCAACAATAATAGGCTGGTATTATTATTTACAACTCAAAGCAACTGCAACCAAGGCTAATTTTTGCTGCTGTTGTGTGGCTATGTGTGGCTCGTCTGTATAGATTCTAACTGTTCTAATTTCGTCAGACATACAAGGACGAGTTCCTATCCAATGGTATTTCTAGCCTTTTTCCCTTTGTCTAAACCGCAATAAATTACCTACTTGATTGTATTTTATCCTGAAGGTATAATTTAAGTCAACTCTGTCTGTCGCTCTGAGTTTCCTATGACGTTATTCTAAAATTATGTGTAAAAATTAGCACAAAGCGTTGTAATCATAGGTCGTCATAGTCGTTGTATCATTTTGTGCTAATTTCCTTCCTTAAGAACGGTGGTTTATTAGCGGTAAACTGAACAGTGGACGATTTTATTAGACCTTTCGGCCGGGGAAAATAGATCAAATTGCTTTTTTTCCTTGTAAATGACTTTCAAAAGTATGTAGGTACTTATAATGGCCTATTAAAAAAGACTTAGATTTAGACGACAGTTTCTAGGTAAATTTATTTGTTTGGAATCATTTAAATTGTATTCTTTGGATTAATTTTACTGATATTTTAAACGATAATAATATTGCCGAGTATCGATTTTTGCCAATTTCATTCGAGACTCCCCAAGTACGCAAGCGATATTATAATGCACAAGTGTGTGCGTCAACACAAGTGCAATCCCTATTCCCTCACTCTCATACAAGGGCGGATCCAGGGGTCCTGGGGGTCATGACCACCCCCTGGGCAAACTTTAAAATTCTAATATTAGTAATAGTGTTCTTAGAAATTATTACAAAGTACTTGCTATCATTAATAAAATACCTTACTTGTATCTATGATTATAAAATTCTTGTGACTTGACCACGATTATGTGACCCCCCCCGGCACCAAAGTTGGATCCGCCCCAGCTCTCAAAGTCAGGGACAGCAATCCGACGATACTAATTCCTTGGCGACAACCAACGGCAAAGATAAAAGGACGGTTATGATCGTAACAACGTCCTGCCTTACTTATCTCGTCTCCCATCGTATCCTATAGTAAAGTACCACGTTCGCAATTGAACCCGTGGACCGGACCAAGTAGATAATGCCCCTTAAATCTATAGTCCCGACTCTAAACTCCAACGAACCATGATTACCAATTTCCTCAATTGGCTGCAGCGAATCGTGGGGATCGGATCAGTTTGTACTTACATTGCGCGATATATTTATTTAATGCAAGAAAAGTAGGTACAAAGGCGGACTTAATGCCTTAGGCATTCTCTAACAGTCAACCAAAGGTGGTGAAGAGATAACATGGTAGATACATGCATGCAGGTTTTGCATGGTGGTGATATACCAGTCAGCTTATATTTTTGTAATGTGAATCTTCATATAATACCAGCCGTTCCCTTCAAGTTAGCCGTCGTGAAAGATGTCATAGGCAAAACCAAGTACCGTTGACAAACAAAATATTAATTGTGCTTTTTTATTGTATACATTTTGTAAGTTTTTTATAAAATGAGTAGTTGGGTGTGTTTGTTATTGGTCCATAAAATCAACATGCGACATTTCGCCTTTAATTTCTCTATTTTATATAATAGGTAGGTAAATTATCCTTAACTAAAAAGTATTAAATTCTCTAATAAAATGTGTACTTTGTTTATTTATTTATTTATTAAAACTTTATGCACATGTGAAAAATACACTGTACAAAGGCGGCCTTAATGCCTTTGTTGTGTTTACTTTGTTGAAACCTTACCCTGAGTGGGGTCAGGCCCAATCTACGACATTCCTGGATTCCTTGTGTATGCCTGGTTTATAGGATGCACAATTAATATGACTTGCACGTACCTACGTAATAAGAACATGCAAATTGCAACTTATGGTGCTCGTACATAAGGTAGGTACTTGTGTATAAGCAGAATAGACTATTTACATTTTTGTACGAAACAGCTGTTTTTGTTTTAAGAAGCGTTGAAATATTTTACCCCTTTTAGATTTTTATTGTACTGAATTCATAGTAAAATTGCTCATTAATGACCCGACCGCTGTGTAAGCAAGACTACATTATCTAAACATCTATGTAACAATAGTTAATACCAGGTTATTAATATCCCTCCGTAGGACAGAGAAAAAGAAAGAATTAAAAAAAAAAGTTTATTGACACAGACCATGTGCACACAAAAATAAAAACAAATAGCCAATAAAAAAAAACACCAAAAAATAAGAAAAAACATTATTGTGTGCCGCACAGCTGTGCTAAACAGGACCAGTTCAAAGAAATCTTCTCATATAGAGAAGGCACGGGTTTTCTTTAGGCGAATTTTAAATATAATTATATTAATTGCTCGCTTCTGCCTGCGACATCGTCCACGTAGTTTTTTTCGCCAGCAGTAACAGTTAGGTACTGCTCCGCCCCCGTCGGTCGTAGCGTGATGTTATAAAGCCATCATGAATCTGGCTATCATATACAAAAATAATGTTTAAAAAGAAAGAAAAAAAAAGAAAGAAAGAAAAACTGTTTAAACACGTGAAAATGACGCACATAAAATGAAAATAAAAAATGTACATTATAAAAGCAAAGTATAAACAAGTTTGTATTAAATCTAAAAAATCTAATAAATACAAAACGAAATAACACTACTGCGCAGAAGGGCTTGGATATCCGATTGGTAGTTTAGAATTTTGGAGAAGAAGATGTACCTACAGATAACTCCAGGTTTCCTCACGTTCAGGTATGTCGTTATTAATTATGTGACACAGAATAACTGTGCTTACTTCCTGAACCTGAGTAAGTCAGTAGAGCAAAATTATTTCCTAATAAGGAAATAATTTGCGAAGGAAAACATTTGCGAATAAATATATTCGCAAATGTTTTCCTTAGGATCTAATAAACATCACAATCATAATAACAAACAGGAAAATGAAAGACGTCAGGGATGAAAGAAATCCATTTTTTTCCTGTATTTATTTTGTATTTGGCCTTTGTTTGTAATATTCCATTGTTTTTAAATCCAACAAAATTCGACGTCAGGAATACTCGACATATTCCTGACGTCATTTAATTTGAACGGAATTTTGCTGGAAATTGTAATTGCTTTACGACTTTTGACGATAACTCAATTAAAACTTCGGTTGAAACTGTCTAACTTTCATGTGTGTGCAAGTGGCATTCAACGTTGGCGTGGTACAGCAATTATGAGGACGACTGTACTGTCAACAAAAGAAATAGGCATTTAGGGGCAACAGATATAAGCAGTTGAAGTTTTCTTAGAAACCGATGAAAGCCTTCGATTGAAACTTAACCAATTAACTTTTTATGAAACCGATGGTCGTTTTCAAATATAATTTAATTTAAAAGGTAGATAACCTTTTAAATTAAATTATATTTGAAAACGACCATCGGATACTAAGAAAATTTCAACAAAAGAGCTGGTATGCAGGCTCGTCAGATATACCTACTGACGAGCCTGCATAACATCTCTTTTGTTGACTGTACATACTTCATTTAAAAAAAAAAAAGAAAAACATAACATAACATCACGCCTGTAATCTCCGAAGGGTTAGGCAGAGGTGTACCCATTAGTACACCCACATTTCGCCAGTTATGTTTTTAGTCCCATGTAATAGGGGGCGAGCCTATTGCCATCAACCGGGCACAAATCCAGACTCCGAGGCTGCTACTGAGAAATTCCTGATGGAAAAGCCCCATAATACTTTGCCCGACCTGGGAATCGAACCCAAGGCCTCATGCACAGCAGTCGCGCTTACGACCACTAGACCAGCGAGGCAGTCGAAAAAAAAGAAAAATAAATATCTAAAGACCTTTTTTTTAGCTTTAGTCACACCGTTTGCTATATTTGAAAGAAAATAGATTTTACTTCGGGGCCGAAAGAATTTCTGGTGATAATTGGTTAAAAATAAAAAATAATAAATTATTTAAAAAGGAATATATTTTCAATTTAGGCCAAGTATTTAACATCAAGTGGAAATCAACCAAGCTATTTAAGCTATCTAAATCGTTATCGTATAATAAAAATTGACCCAGTCACAATCTCCTTACAGTTTTACCTTGAATATCTCACTGAATATACAGTAAATAATACCTAGTAATGGATATTCTTGCTGAATTCTGAAGCCGGTAACCTAGCAACGTGTCATTATCGAGAATAACCAAGACACAACGGCCAATTTGTCTGCGTTGAGTTATAGAAGTATCATCTTTCAAACTTGTTTACAAAGAAAAGGAAATTTTATCAATAGGGTGCTTTGCTAAACATTGGTAGTTTTTTTTATCTTGGGACAACTCACACACGGCTATCTGATCCCAAGCTAAGCAGAGCTTATGTTATGGTAACCAGACAACTGATTTACATACTTACATATATAATTTATAAATACATACATATTATAGATAAATCACACCCAGACACAGAACTAACAATCATGCTCATCACACAAAGTTTGTCTTGGGTGGGAATCGTACCCACGACCTCCGGCTTAGCAGTCAGGACCGCTAACTAGACCAACAGGCCCGTCAAAAACATCACACGTCACACAGTTGGTACCTTCCTTTTTGTTTTTGCGTTGTAGAAATCCTAATGGACTTTCTCCATCGTGGGGGTGACGGAGGGGCATGCCGGACTCTTACCAGCTAAAACCACCGCAGTGTTCCACCTCTGCCTATGGCCAGGAGTACGGGATTCGCATAAGCATTCACCGCTCCCCCAGCAGGCCTCGGAATCTCAGCTGATCCCTCTTCTCCCACACATTCAAAAGTCCCTTTTAATCATCATATCAGCCGTAGGACGTCCAATGCTGAATCCCTTTTAATGATCTAATTTAAATAAACTATTTGACTTTGACTTTGAAGTAAAGTCCCTTTTAATGATCTAATTTAAATAAACTATTTGACTTTGAATTTGAAGTTTTACCCGACGGTTTATAGGTTTCCGTTATGGCAACTTATTCAATCACATTTAAAAACATAAAAAATATCTCCTACTAAAATGTCTCTTTTTAAATTTTAGATCTGTTCATAAAATTCTGTAAAACATGTGCATAAAATAATTTTTCACGTACGCTTTAATCGTAGCTTGAACATGAAATGCATATAAAAACTTTGCATGAAAACTTCTCAATTTTATAAAAATCCAAGAGAGCCAAGCTTTTTAACGTTATTAAAAAGCATACTTATTTACGAAATTCATTTGCTGGTATTTTCCTTTGCAAAGAAAAAGAAAAGGAGCGATGGTCAAAGTCAAAGTCAAAGTTAAAAGAAGTGATATTGCTATTAGCGTTGCCGAGCCGGTTGAAAAGCAAAACACAATATAAGCCGGGTAAAATCCTAAAATAGAAAAAAATGCAGTAGCAGTATCCATTAAAACATTTTAGCTCTTTGACGAAGTCCGCTTTTCATAAAAACTTGTGGACTGTGAAAAAAATAGTGATGAAAAAGCTTTCATTAACATTTATGAAACATGCCATTGCACAAATATTTTAGTGAAAAGTTCAATAGATAACATAACGTAAAACCGCGCCTGTAATCCCCGAAGGGTTAGGCAGAGGTGTACCTATTAGTACACCCACATTTCGCCAGTTATTTTTAAGTCCCATGTAATAGGGGGCGAGCTTATTGCCATCAACCGGGCACTAATCCAGACTCCGAGGCTGCTAATGAGGAATTCCTGATGAAAAAACCCAATAACACTTTACCCGACCTGGGAATCCAATCCAAAACCTCATATTCAGCAGTCGCGCTTTGCGACCACTAGATCAACGAGGCAGTAAATATCTTAAAATATTATGTGTGATTTTATTAGAGAACAAGGAAGACTGACCTACCGTCAAACAGTTTCACTAGTACAGAGGTCAGTGTGAATCACTCTCTAACAACCATTACGCTTGTCCAGAGATCGTTTTTTTTACATGCTTTCAATTAGCTTTCAAATTTGCAAACCATTTTTCGACCATCTGTTGGTATTCGATTGAGCTGAATGCATACACCTTTAGTTTTGGTGACAATACAATGTACAATACTAAATAATGTAATAATTTCAATATGGCCGCCCTTCCAAGATGGCGGATTGGATATTTTTTCTAAATCCCCTTGATATGGGTATCAAATGAAAGGGCTTGAAGCGTAGAAAACAATAGTTCACAACAATAGTTCATCACTCTAAAAAAGCTTGTTTTAAAAAAGTTATTTTTTTAATTAATTTTCTTTTAGATAAAGTGGCTACGTAGGTGTTAGTTAGGTATTTAGTAGGCACCTACTTGTTGCATACGTAATGTTAAACTGTTAGTATTTCCAACAAGCAAGCAACTATGTTACAAATATAGGTATTCCTGGTAAGCCCGCTATCTCGTTATAAAGTTTCAAACGACGCAAGTTGGATTTATTGTTGTTTCGAGTTCATTTTCGAAAGGATTTTGCTCTTATTTAGTTGTTTATTTATTTGATATATCTTAACTATAAGCCGTACTTTGACGTACTATACTAATATTATAAAGCTGAAGAGCTTTTTGTTTGAACTAGTCGGATTGGAAAAATTCTTTTCATAATTATAGCACGATTTTTAAGGAATTAAGAAAACATATCCACGATTAAAGAAGAATTTGTTTGTTAGTTTGAAAGCGCTAATCTTAGGAAGTACACGTCCGATTTGAAAGTATTTGTTTGTGTTGTATAACGCGAGGAAGGTTATCGACTATATGGCATCACGCTACCACCCACAGGAGCGGAGCAGTAAACGCAGACGTAACCCGGTTAAAAAAATGCATGCGGGCGCAGAGAGCACTGAGCAGCTAGTTATGTTATATAACACAATAGGTAGTACTAGTGCATATAAGTAGTATAAACACTGTGGGGGTCTCCGGCCTCTGTCTGTTAGAGAGCGGGGTGTAGAGTGGCGAGTTTAGAGTTATTTTCATTTGTTTTCTTTTTTTTATTTCGCACTGGCGCGGGAGGTTTGCGAAGGCGACTATCTGATATAAACTTATTTACAATTTGCCTGCTACAAAGAAAGGAATTGCTAGCAAAATGAGAGGCACAGAATAAAGCCAGCGTTTTTTATTGCAAATCCTTGTTATTTTCTGAATGGAAATGGTGGCGGAAATATAACAATGTATGCTCACGACTTTGTCCGTGTGAATGTAACGGTTGTTTTTCTTTTTGTGCGGAACCCTTATTTAGTCTTTGTCATTCCTTATAACATCAGCTATGTGCTACTAAAAGTCCTATCTGAATCGATACAGCCGCTTAGGAGATAAGCCCGAACAAATAGACAGATAGAAAACAAAAACTAAATTAGTTTTTTGGCATAATGTAGGTGCCACGAAATTATTCATAGGTATTTAGTAAAAGTCTGTTATTTGATCATTACAAACAGACATTTCAATTTTGTTGATTTTTATTTAACTCCAGGTTTTCTCAAGACGTTTTCCTTCGCCGAAATCAGTAATCGTCCAAGATAAACTTAGAAAGTCCACACACACAGCCACAGGTATACATATGAAAAAAAAGTCACATTGATATCAAACCCGCAACAACATGCATGAGCGGAGCGCGCCTCACGACGCTTCAATACTTTTAATGTCAAAGGTACAAACCGGTGAACCACTTTTCACCTTTACATTGTTAGCTATAAGGTTGAAAACTGGTCAACCGCCATTGTTCTTGGTTGTACGATATTTATTTTCATGAACCCGCTTCCGACGCTTCAGATTGAAGCACTCTGTTTGTTATACCGCAACTGCAGCTTAAAACTTTTGTTTATTTACTTACTGTGTGACTTTATTTACTTAGTTTGTGATGACGCTATTTACTTTGTACTTGTACTGTCGTATTTCAAAATTCGGTTTCGCATTTTTCCTACCATAACGGCTGAGTGTTATTTTATTTTATCACCCGTCTTTGAGGGGATCAAAGTACACATGACTATGAAATAACTTAAATATATAAATATGGTACTGCCTCGTTGGTCCAGTGGTCGCAAGCGCGACTGCTGTGCATGAGGTCTTGGGTTCGATTCCCAGGTCGGGCAAAGTGTTATTGTGTTTTTCCATCAGGAATTTCTCAGTAGCAGGCTCGGAGTCTGGATTTGTGCCCGGTTGATGGCAATAGGCTCGCCCCCTATTACATGGGACTAAAAACATAACTGGCGAAATGTGGGTGTACTAATGGGTATACCTCTGCCTAACCCTTCGGGAATTACAGGCGTGATGTTATGTTATGAAACAAATAATTCTTGTTCTAAACATCGATACTGGAGATATGAAATAACGTAAAGGACATTTGGATTGCGTAGGCACTTTGGTAGTAGATTGCATGCGTAGTTGGTTGTATAAAATACCAGCCTACTATTGTTCCGCTGCAAAGCAAAGGCCTCTTCTCACACAGAGAAAGCTCGAGCATTGATCACCACGCTTGCTCAAAGTGGATAGGCGATTTCAGACTTATATTCAGTAAAAGTCCACGTTTTCTCGTGATGTTTTACTTTACCGATATCAGTGCATGTCCAAGATAAACTTAGAAAGTACATATTAATTTGGAAGTCACATCAGTACTTCCTTGTATGGAGCCCGTAACCGTAGTAACTATTCAGTAATCTGAGCCGTAACTTCTTGCAAGGCTGAGCATGGGAGAAATGTTTGTTACTCTTTCACGCAAAATCTACACAACGGATATTGATGAAACTTTACAATAACATAGCTTACACAACAGAATAACACAGGTTAAAATTTAATATAACCGATGTACAGGCGGAAGCGCTTACTTAACTCGGGCAAAGCCGCGGGCGACGGCCAGTGGTGCATAAAGTTCTGTGCAGCTGTGTCCTGTAGAGCTTACTCAAGTTAAACAAGGCTTGTAACTTTATATAGTGCTCAGAGCTGCTCACAAATTCCTCAGTGAGTCTGCGACTTTGTGCAACGCGAGAATTACTTTCAACTAAGTTTATCAGACTACACAAAAGAGGATTTTGTTCTGAAAACAGTTGGTATTGCTGAAAATAGGACCTTAATGACTTTAGGCCGTAAATCTCTGGAGTATGGTTGTACAAAATTGTTTTGTTCTTCACTTTATTGTTGAATATTGTATTGTTAATGTTATGTATGTAGGTATGTATAAATCCCCAAAGGGTTTGACAGACGTGTACCCATTAGCTTACCTACACCCACATATCGTCAGTTATGTTTAAGTCCGGTGTATAGGGGGACCAGCCTATTACCATCAACCGGACACAAATCCAGACTCCGAGGCTGCTACTGAGAAATTCCTGATGGAAAAAAAAACCCAATAACAGTTTGCCCGACCTGGGAATCGAACCCAAGACCTCATACTCAACAACCGCGCTTTACGATCACTAGACCAACGAGGACCATTAATTATAATTACATCGAAAAATGGAAGAATTGTTGACGTGCGTTGATTTGTTTTCTCAAAACGAAACCCAGTAATCTTATCAAATGATTTGATAACTTCCGCGAATTAATCGTGCTTTTTGCGCGTAGATCGAAATCTTTCCAAGATATCTATCAGATCTATGATTGATCTATGCAATTATCACGTTGTATTCGGACATTGTAAATGGTTTAATATTTGTCTAGATCTTGTCTTCATATTAACAGACAGACAGTCAGACACGACATACCCACGTCCTAGTAATGACTCGTGAGAAATATTTCGTCATTACAGGTAGGTAGATGCAAATCCATTCCTATTAAATATTACATCAACTTTTGCAATTCAAGTGATTTTTAACCATAACTGCTTGAAGTAAGGTTGTAATTCGCGTAGGTGCGTCTCGAAATGATGATTATTTTTTCCGCGAATTCGTATTGGATCAAAGTTAAATTATTTTCCATCCGATTCATATGATGTTAACTTCGGCTTTAGATGGAATTTTATAAAACCTAACATTGATAAATTCGCTTCCGTTAATGATGGTGCACCAAATTATGGTTTTTAATAAGAAATTAAGTGTCGTGTCGGGACTGCCTCGTTGGTCTAGTGGACTGCCTCGTTGGTCTAGTGGTCGCAAGCGCGACTGCTGTGCATGAGGTCTTGGGTTCGATTCCCAGGTCGGGCAAAGTGTTATTGGGTTTTTCCATCAGGAATTTCTCAGTAGCAGCCTCGGAGTCTGGATTTGTGCCCGGTTGATGGCAATAGGCTCGCCCCCTATTACATGGGACTAAAAACATAACTGGCGAAATTTGGGTGTACTAATGGGTACACCTCTGCCTAACCCTTCGGGGATTACAGGCGTGATGTTATGTTGTGTTTTTAAATGTCGTAGTTCTCGGTGAATGGTATTTTAATGAGCTCTATCCTGTTACGAATTTCGTAAGAAATGACTAATGATGTGTTGTTCTTCTAACTCATCTTTACATTAACTATTTCTTTAAAGACTGTTAGAGATAACATGACATTTAAACTTAGTTGGTGCGCATTAATGTCCTTTCCAAACAAATATGTAGGTAGGTAAGGGTTACACACACAGCTCGGGTATATTCTGTAAAAATCTCACTCAGTTTATTTAGGTGAAGTGGGCTTGAGGTGTGTTGTCAGACAACATAATACAAAGGATCTTAGCTCATCTCAAGGTCACATCACCTAAATTCACCAAGGGAGATTATTACAGAAAAGCAGCAGTCCTTTTCTGTAATAATCTCGTTGTGCGTAGATGTTACTAGAAAGCAATGCGCTCAGGAAAGAAGTGGACTCTCTATGCGTCTGTATTTCCGAACACATATGCTCACTCCATCTTCCAAAAAACTGCCAATTTGGGGATCGCCAGGCAAGGCAAGTGGCAACGTGAATTTCAAGGGAGGCGACCTGTGGAACCGACCGATCCTTACACATTCGCATAATCCATTTTATATCCCATATATTATTATGTCCTTGCATGTTGCCGTGGAAATGGGCTGAATGTAAACGGGGTACAATAATACTCAGTACGAGTAATCTTCTTGGCAATATTATCTAAGTTGCCGCTCAGACACGTCTAAATGTTTTTTTTCACCGTTTTAATTTCTTCGATATTGCTCGTGCGTTTACCAACATAAAACCTCACATACACAATACACAATAAGAACCACAGACGCAGAATAAAACATGTATAAAGATACTTAATAAACGTCAAACGAATAGCCCTTTTTAATAAATTTACGACAATACGAGCATACTGAGTATTTCTCTATTTGCGCTGCTCTTTAGTAAGTAGAAGTATATTGGGTTAGGTACCGCTTAGAAAAACTAATTAGTCTACCGATATCGGTTTCACATAATTATATTGTTTCAAGAAATAATTACTAATTAGGTAAGTATAACAGACCAATTACAAGTAACAAACGTGAGTACATTGGCTAGTAGATAAGTACAGTCGCTAGCACATCAGACTAAACCTTTTCGTTGTAAAATCGCTCCTATTGCAACGGCATAAGATGCCTCAGAGTTTACCTTAAAGCGCTGTTGTCCGTACGTAACAAGTTATTTTACAAATGAACACAAATTGTTTCATAATAAAACATCGACCGTGAAACGATTCCAAGTAAAGGCAATTAAAACTAAATTAATTTTATAAAAACTCGAACGAAAACGTCGGAAGACAATTATTATTTTAAAAAGTAATGTTAACACAAAAAGGTGAACACGTTTTTTAATTATAATATCTGTGTCGGTATGTCGTAAGTAAAAGAAAAAAGTACAAAGTGTAGTCGATTATTCACATTTCTCTGAAGCGATACCGGGCTGAATAAAATTAATTCTGGTTAGTCGGCAACTCGGCATCGCTCGGGAATTTTGTAGTAGGGATGTAACGGAGGTGAGTTTACCGGAACCGAAATCGGAATCGGAGTTTTTAAATTTGACTTAACGGAATCAGAACCGGAATCGGAGTTTTTTCAATTTGGCTTACCTAACGAGTTAACGGAATCGTAACCGAAATCAGAATCGGAGTTTTTAAATTTGACTTAACATAATCGGAAACGGGATATGAACTGGTATGGGAACCGGATTCTGAACCAAAATCGGAATCGGAACCGGAGTCAAAGTCAAAGGTGGAGCCAGAGGCATAGAAGAATTTTATGAACAATTTAATAACATAACATAACATTATTCAGTCTCTACAAATAATGGGTGACAATAAAATAATACAAACAGTATCGAAATCGGAAGTGTAATTTCAATCGGAAGTTCCGACTTATCGGAATCAGAATCGAATCCCTATTTTGTAGTGTTAGTAATGTTATTTCCATACTCTCAGTCGGTACGTAAAACCAAATTGTTTCACATTCCACGTGGCCGGTTTTCAGTAATTACTTCAGTGACGTCTGTCGTTATGTTGGGTGACGCATTCGATTGAGAATTTGATTTATTTTTAGCAATTCCTGAAAGATTTTGTTTGGACTTCAATTTGAAATGTTGCAAGGACAGTTATAGGCATCGGTAATTACGACAAAAACCGTAGCACGGACTTAAAGGGGAGACCTGCTATTAGCTGCTAGATTAAAAAAAAAACTATTTGAAAAAAAAAGACAAAATGAAAAATAGCTGTAGTTTTGAAAGTTCTGTTTGTTGTTTTGTATTGCCACGGTTTACATACATACATAACATCACGCCTGTAATCCCCGAAGGGTTAGGCAAAGGTGTACCCATTAGTACACCCACATTTCGCCAGTTATGTTTTTAGTCCCATGTAATAGGGGGCGAGCCTATTGCCATCAACCGGGCACAAATCCAGACTCCGAGGCTGCTACTGAGAAATTCCTGATGGAAAAACCCAATAACACTTTGCCCGACCTGGGAATCGAACCCAAGACCTCATGCACAGCAGTCGCGCTTGCGACCACTAGACCAACGAGGCAGTCAACAGTTGCCACGGTTTCTAAAATATATAACTAGCAAAACTTACATGATATTTTTATTTCAGTTATTTTGATATATCAAGCAAATTCATCAACAGATTTTGATGAAATTTGTATAGGATCAATGAAAGAAAGTATATTCTGTAAAACAAAAAGATTTTTTAAAAACAGTTATTTACTACAGAGTTCTGAGGTAACAAACAGTAAAAAAAAAAACAAAATACAATCGAATTGACAACGTCCTCCTTTTTTGAAGTCGATTAAAAAAGTTTGAACTATCAGAAAAGTTACATGTTCATATTCATAGTGTTGGTTCATATTCACGAATGCTTGAATATATTTTCCATATAAGAAATAAAAGAGCACTTCCCAGAGATTTTATTAGCATTTAAATATGACATATCATATTATATCTAGAAAAGACATTACATGTAATTAATATTTATTCTTGAATATATAACTAGAAGTGATGTAATAGTGCTAGGTACGGTCGAACAAGTTATTTGGTTTACAGACAACAATAATTATCTTTCTGCTACATTTGTGTTCAGTTTCAAGCTTGTCGTGTCAAATATTTTTGAAACCTATTAAAAGTGATTTAAAAAGAATTGAAACACTCGAAACTTTGTTAAAGTAGCTGCCTGTATACCAAATAGCTTGGTCGACTGTACCTAAAAGTTCGAGGAACACGATAATTATAGTAGTGAGAGATAATCACACTTTACTTATAATATCTGACGTAACTATGAGATAATGATAGTATTTTGTTTATTGCTGGAAGATTCGCAACGTAGTTTTGAAGGCCAATTTTAATAACTGAGTAGTTGACACCATTAACCAATAATTCCAAGACACAACGTCTCCAAAGAAACACTTTATTTCAGCCCTGAAAATATGATGAATTTTACATACATACATAAACTCACGCCTTTTTCCCATGGGCAGAAACTACAGAACGCCACTTGCTACGATCCTTACGGCTTTGACGGGCCTGTTGGTCTAGTGGTTAGCGGCCCTGACTGCTAAGCCGGAGGTCGTGGGTTCGGTTCCCACCCAGGACAAACTTTGTGTGATGAGCATGATTGTTAGTTCTGTGTCTGGGTGTAATTTATCTATAATATGTATGTATTTAAAAATTATGTAAGTATGTATATCAGTTGTCTGGTTACCATAACACAAGCTCTGCTTAGCTTGGGATCAGATAGCCGTGTGTGAGTTGTCCCAAGATATTTATTATTTATTTTATTTATTACATACTCCTTTCGCCTCATCTAAGTTCATACATCTCGTCATACAAGCACGCCGGTTACGAGTACTGCGCACATGACCTTTCTGAAGAACTTCACCAATAAGGTCAGTGTAGATAGTGTGTAGGAGAGAGTGGTATGAATTTTCTATTTTTAAAATTGGATTTTTAATTGCTTTCAAATTAATAAATACCTAGTTAGTCAATTGAATCGGCACAAAAGTGACGTCACAGTTGTCTTTTGTCATACAAAGTCTATGGGAGAATCACGTTTTGACAGATCATAAAAAGTATGTTAATTGATTAAGTGTCTATTACCCAATGGTTGATGGATGACACCACCGATCAATTGACGTACTTTTTCTATGCTAAGTATGTCAAAACGCGATTGCTCCATAGATTTGTACTTATCAGCAACTCAATTGACTATTTATTCATTTCAGAGAAACTAAATATCAAATACAGTTAATTGACAATTATCTAGTTTTCATAGCTAAAATAAATCCTTTCAGAGAAACTGTGTCTAGAAATTATTGATTAATGGTGTCGTGTTACTACTCAATTCGTATTTCTACTTTCATGTTTATTCTTATTTATTTTTCCCTGAAATTTTAATTGAAAATGTTGTTTAAACGTGAATGGTAAAAAGATTGAATTGCTTTTATTTTTCGTTAAACAGAGAATTATTTAGTAGTATTAGTTTTTTATGAATGAAAATGAAATGAATGAATTATAATGTGTTTTTCTTTTTTCCTTATTTATTTACGGGGTTTTTTTGACTCTTAAAAATAAAAATGTGTTTCTATATCTAATAATAATAATACCAGCCCAGCAGCCCACGAGCATTGATCACCACGTTTATTCAAGGCGGATTGGCGATTTCAGATTCATATAACTATATAGTCCAGATTTGCTTACGATGATTTCTATAACCGAAGTCAATGATGTCCAAGATAAACTTAGAAAATAGAGAACATATAATAAATTGAAAAAGTCACATTGTTACGTGCCTGTTATCGTACCCACACCTCATGCATGTGAAATGGGCGTCTTAACTACTAGGCCATGACTTCAGAGGTCAGAGAGGTACCATTTCAAGCCTATTTAATAATAACAAAGTTGCAGTTAACTATACGCCGTATAATGACGCCGACAGACGAATGGTTATGTAATGAATTATTAATGCGAATATAGTATTATGTCATGTTATTTCTCAGGGGTTCTTAAACTTTATTTTATTGCGACTTCCTTTACTGATTGTAATTATCTGTATATGTTTATGTGTAGCGCTAAAATACATTAAGATTATTTCATTTATTTTTTAATTATATTTAATTACATTAAACTTTAAATATATTTTTAGAAGATTATGTTATTTATTAGAAAAAAAATAAATGTATAATTATTGTACTACAAGCACCCTGCGCGCCCGCACCATGCGCGTCGCAACGCACCGTTTAGGAATCTCTCTTTTTTTTTTCTGGTAGTAAAAATTATCAAATGAGTCCTCCCGCCCTAGGTGAGGCGGAAGGGACTGACAGCCTTTTACTGACAAAAAAACCTCCCTTTTCCGTCTGTTGCCCTATGCGTTCCGGGGCCACGGTATCCTGTTAAGACGTCCCGCGGCCGTTTGGGAACCCCTGCCTGAGTTAGCCCATGCCCATGCCGTGTCGATACTCGATGGAAACAGGATGTAACAGTGTGAGTGCGATAATAAATATAATCATGTTGTACCTTGTTATTACCAAGTGGTGCCTTTGACTACGTTCACATGGGGCTGTAGGTTACAGGGGCGGACTGTGAATTTCTGGGGCCCTGGGCTAGCACTACTTGGGGGGCCTACCTTCACTTAATAATAAAGTTATTGCCGTTTTGACAAAAAACTGTTTGCTATAATGATGTACAGATTTACGGTACCTGTAGGAAACAAATTAGGCTAATAATAGTTAATCATTACAATCGAGACTAAATTGCAGTAATGGAAGCGAAAGTGTAGTGATAAGATACCTACTCTTATATTTTTTTCTTCAATGGGGGCCCTTATTATAGTCATGGGGGCCCTGGGCTGCAGCCCAAAAAGCCTATACATAAATTGGCCCCTGCTTGGTTACATACCTACCTACCTACGAGGTCTTATCTTCGTAAGAGGGTAACAGAAGCAATTTGCTTAAATCAGTTAGGTACACCATTTTGTTTTTTTTATGTATAGATATATCATTCATATAATTATCATCAAAATATAACAAAGAATAAAAACATTTCACAATAGTAACACGGTAAATATTGCTGTGCCATTTTTCAATAGAGTGGCAGTGTCTTTTGTTCGAACTTTCAAAGGGAAGCCGCTAGGAAACGAGTTGTATGGAGTCCTCGCCATTGCTACCTAATGTATGGATAAGTATTTTTTTTAGAGTTCATGGAATATTGGATATTAATTCCGTTACTGTGGATTACAAGCCACTAAGCACCCGAATATCAGCCTTAAAGTACAATCATAACAAATTATTTCGAATAATTTTCCGCGGTGAATAACTTTTACCCTTACGCCCTTGTTACAAGGTTAAAAATTGGTCAAACACCATGGTCCTTGGTTGTACTCATCGCAACTGTAAGAGGAGGTACAAAAAATCAAGTTAATTAACAAAATATCGCACAAAACATTACATTATTACGATGGCGGCGGAAGATTTTTAATTGACCATAACTATTTTCTGTTCCGTTTTTATTAATATAATTATCCATACTTCCATACTATACTATACAATATCATAAATGCAAACTGTAACTCGGTCTGTCTGTTTGTCACGCTAAACCACTGAACCGATTTTGATACGGGGTTAGTTTGAACCCCAAGAAAAATGTCGTAAAGACCCAATGGTTAAGGCCTCTCATGCGTGATTTTGCCGGCTCGATACCCGGTATTTAACCAATATGACATTTTCATTTCATATTGTACTTTATAAGTTTATCTTGGACATCACTGACGTCGGTGAAGGAAACCTGAACTTATACATATCTAGCATAAGTTTGGAATCGCCAATCCGGCCTGAGCAAGCATGGTGATCATGGTCGTGCCTTCTCTGTATGAGAAGAGGCGTGTGGAACAATAATAAACTACTATATTTATTATTGGAACAAAGAATTGTTCACATAAAAATTGCACACATTCTAGAAATGTTATTATTAGTCACTTCGCACGGTCGATATCAAACAAAACCGTGGCAGGCCTCCGTCACTCCATGTACTTGCGCGCTATAAGTGCCTACCGCCCAGCCGAGCGGTCTCGGTCCGCCGGCGGATCAAATTCAGTGCGGTTTTCGCAAGCGAAGCGCGCGCACGCCGTTCAATTTTTATAGTGCTGTTCGTTCGTACGCGTATTACGATGCCGTGTTATTATGTTTTATCTAGGTTTCTTCCACAGTCAGCACCAATATATAAAACAAAACAAACTTACAAATATAATAAAACAAACTTTAAAAAAGAGAACCGACTTCAAAACAATAAAACGTAAGAAATAATTTCTTCTTTGATGTCGGTGCTTTTTCGATTCGTAATTACCAGCTGTTAGCACTAACATAAAAAAAAAAAACAAATTATTTCTTACGGCTTAGTGCTTTATTTGAAGTCGGTTCTCTTTTTTTAAGGCTTTTTTTTTCATTTCTAGTGAACATCTCCGAAGATCATCATCAAACTAAGAAGTATTATACTTATTTTAAAGGTAACAAATCCATTTCTGAAAACCGCATCGATATGGGTTTAGCCAAACGCGAGATTATCGCGCACAAACATACATACCTACAAACCATACAAGTCAAACTTCTCAGTTTGGCCTGTATGTCTGATCACCTCTTTTTTGTTAAGTTGATTAAATATTTTATAAATGATAAAATTTTTAACTGCCACATAAAAGTCAGAACATATTCACAGTTCTCAATAACATAGATAAAAAGTTATGTTAATTTAATTTTATCGAAGACGCAGCCCTGCGATTACTGTGAAATCGCGCGGTGCGAAGCAATCACTGCTGTACGCTTGAGCATTTAGGCGCATTTTAGCATACAGTGGTTGTTGACGCGAGGGAGTAGGCAATTATCGTAATAGGTATTGGAAATTTTGTACTGAGTGAAGTATCTGTTACGTAGTAACTATTCAGTAATCTGTGACCGTGGGCAGGTATTCCAACACTGAGTTAAAATACATTTCTCAGTAAGCAAACCCACGGGAAATGCCCAGTATAGACACATGGAACCGGTTCCTAAGACATGACTGTCTTATATAGACCGGATGGTGAAGCTTCGCAAATGGCGAGCTTTTCTGCGAAATTCATTGGCTCAATCAAAAAGGCTCTGAAAAGGTTTCGCAAATATTATATTTCGTTCTAAATGCGTCATTTCTGCTTATTGCAAATGATTGGTAATTCCAGGACTTTGGACGTTATGTTTAATGTGTATAATTTGTACATACATACATAAACTCACGCCTTTTTCCCATATCATACATTCATAAGTATAAAATAATGTAAGGGTCATTTGGTCAAAAATCTCATTTTCAATCAGATTTTCGGCCAAATGTCCCTTACGTTATTTGATATTTCCAGTATCGATATGGTCATACAAGATTACAAGCACGTTGCGTCGGTTACGAGTAGGTACTGCGCATCTGACTTCTCTGAAGAACCTCACCAGTAAGGTCACCAGTGTAGGTCTTTGTATGGCGTGCTCCCTGCGTTGCCACTTACATCTGCCATATAAATTCTATTTTTTAATCGCCTTTGACCCATCCTCTCGACATGACCAAACCATCTAATCATGTACTCTTTTCAATCTTTGTTACTCTTAATCCTATTAAACTTTAAATTTAAAAAAAAAATCTCTTTAATCCGTTTATTATGTAATTAATGTTCTATTCCTATTCTTATTAGGAAGGTTCATACCTTTCTATTTTATGTTTGATTGTAAGTAGGTGCTTTAAAATTTTGGCAACATTTCATTTTTTATCTGCCTATCGAATAGTTTTGTGAATTCAATAAACTAAAAGCCCGGCCACGCGCAGTGTTGGGTTCCGTAGTAGCTCGTATTACTCCAATAGTTTACCTTTTAACTTCGTTATTCACGAGCTTCGTTATCAAACTGTTTCAACAAAAATTATTGCTGAAAAATTACCTTTATTTTAGGTGTGAATAATCACTGTTAACTGAATAAGCGCATAATGTACATGCTGCTGTATATTTAAAGTTTAATTACAACATTTAAAACTCGTTTTCGAAAAAAAATATTTTTTTTCTTTTTATTATTTGACCTTCCATATTTCCTTAACCAGAAGGTTCCAATTCCAATAGATATGGTCCGGAACAGAAAATGGGAAGAATAAGTAACTTAATAATAGCTTCATTAAAGCTGATTTAGGTTGTAGTACATTTCCGTAGATGATGGGTCACTTACGAGTACGACACGACAGCCGTATTGTCGTTTACATATATTGCGGGACCGCGCCGCAATATACGACAAATTGCACGAAATTTTTCTTATCGTCTAAATAAGGCTTCTTTAGGTATATTTTTACACCCATTATACTGCCATCGGGACACACGTATGAAAAAACAACCATTTAGCCAGCGAGGACGCTTGACTGTAACAAAAATTTAGCACTTTAATTAAAGCAAGCAAATCCCTGAATCGGAAATGATTTTCACGCACTAACAATCTTTTTTAACGACCTGTCCAACGACACGCCTCACACTAGGTTAGACGGGAAAAGAAAATCACCCCAACATTACCTGAAAGGGAGGCAGGAGTCATAAAAATGTTTTTTTCAGGATTTTATTTGACTGTCTCGTTGGTCTACTGGTTGCAAAGCGCGACTGCTGAGCATGAGGTCTTGGGTTTGATTTCCACGTCGGGCAAAGAGTTATTAGGTTTTTCCATCAGGAATTTCTCAGTAGCAGCCTCAGTTGTGCCCAGTTAATGGCAATAGGCTTGCCCCCTATCACGTGAGACTTAAACGTAACTGACGAAATATGGATATACTAATGGGTACTCGTCTGCCTAACCCTTCGAGGATTAGAGGCGTGATGTTATGATATGCTAAATTATAGCTTTCTAGCTACTAAGAGTCTCTGAGTTAAGCCACGGAGAGACAGACAGACGAGCGGACATGGCAAAACTACAAGAGTTCCTTATAGTTTTTCCATATTCTCCTGTTGACTACGTAACCCAAGAAATGACTGTACCTAACTACCTATTATATTGAATGTATGTCTGGTCCAATTAATGCTTTCAAACTAATTGAATGGCCATCAAATTAATGGAATCTCTTTGATATGCCCTCGACACTGATTGGTTTGTAATTAGTGCAATTGATTGAACAGTAAAAAGCTCATCAGAGATATTGTTTTATTTTGTTGAGTGGTTTATTAAATGCGATATTTTTTTATACTGTTGAGAGTTATATGGGGTTCTTTGACAACTACAAACTTAGTTCTGTTAAAACAAATCAACACAAAAATAAATTATATTTTACAAAAAAAAACTTATTTTTACAAACTAAAAAGATAAAAATAACTATAGTTTTGAAAATTGGTGGATATTAACAGATAAATCAGTGTGATCATACATAAAAATATATGTAATACCTACCTACAGTCGAACATAAAACCTCCTTTATTTGAAGTCGGTTAAAAAGTGTTACTACATTACTATCCCGCAATAACAGTACTTTTAATCCATATTGTGCATCTTAAAGTTATGCTTAGAATGAATTTAAAATTAATCAGCCTTAAATTTCCAATCGGTACAGCCGTTTCGGAGATAAGCCGGAACAAACAGATAGATAACTAAAGATATTTTATTTAAAATTGTTTTTCCGTTTAAGTCCCCTGTAAACATTCACATTTATTTTGTAAAAAGCAGTTATTTTCTTTACAAACTGACACTATAATTTTATTTACGTGCACGTACATAATACACAATAGATATTCAATTTCCTACTCGCATCAATCGTTTTGCAACGCCTGCCGCTAACAATAGAGTTCGTTAATTTACACGCGTGGATAAAAAAGGCATTCAAAAATATTTTGCATTCACGTTTCATTTTTGGCTGTAAAAACGTAAGCACGGTTATCAAAAACGAAAAAGCTTTTCGTATAGTTTACATAAAAGTACCTTCTACCTATGTTAAGGTTATGTATTTTTAAATAATTGAGAAATATTAGAATTGGGAATAATCAGACAGACAAAAACTCACATAATTGGGTAGTTGACAGCTTCAACCATTAATTTTTTTTGTGGGTTTGAAATTTATAAATAAAGACTCAATTGAGTTGGCAAATAAGTGACGTCACAGTTCGATATTGCAAAATCTATGGGCGTTTTGACAGTTCATTAAAAGTATAGGTATCAGTTGATTCGACTATTAAAAAGCTCATTTTGACGAAATTAGGTACGGGGTATGTTTGAACCCCAAGGAAGGACATGGGCTACTTTTTACTCCACGACTTTGACGCGGACGAAGCTGGTGCCGATTCCCTTGGTCACAAACTAAACTAAAATTAGACTGTTTCCATCTTTTTCTGTCTAATAAAACAAGAAAGAGACTAATGTAAATAAGAGCTGTCAAATTTAGTCAATCTGACACATCCATACAGTTATAGTTGACATCTTAAAACGTATGGATTAAAAATGCGGAGAAGTTCAAGGCAAAACTAATTTGACATCGCTAACTTAGTTATTTAATGTCACCGTCCTTTCCTTTCGCTGTATGTTAGTAAGAGATGTCAATTCTCTAAATTTGGTCTAGTTTTTGAACAAGGGAATCGGCACCAGTGTCAAATAAAAACAAGCTACTATAATTTAAAAAATTAAAAAACACGACTGCCAATTTGCACATATTTGTACTTTGTTTACTCGTCAGTTTTATTTACGACGTTTTTTATTTACAGTGTTATATATTTTTTAGATCTACTTGTCAAATTCTAGATGATAAACAGAGACACGGCCGGATTCATTCATTTCATTAAAAAAAAATAATTGAGGCTGGTATAAATTTACGTTTTAAAGTGACCACAAAGGATTCTTTTTATTTTTAAATAGCCTATGTTACTCGGAACGATGCAAGGATTGTAACGATACCCCATACATCTAAATCGGTTCAGGCGTTTAAAAGTTATGGTGGAATAAAGAATCTCACATACATACATATATACATACATACATACATTAACCCTGAACACTCCTTTTTTTGGGGCAGTCGTGTAATAATACAATAATGATGATAGTTATCATCATTATTTTATTCAGTGGTTTATTCCCCAACTTTTTGAGGCATACTAGGAGGCAAAGGCATATCAAATTTAAACGTGAGGCAGGCATGTGTGTACTGCGCTCAGCGATACCGTTCGTGCATGCATTAGCAAATGCACGATCCACGTTGCGTAAACGTTACGTACCTATTCAGTGTTAACACGTCACATCTGTGGAACGTCACAAAGGCGTACCTACGTTGCATTAAGGCTGAATAACGCTCCATGTGTGAAATGCGAATTTGCTTTTGCGATTGGCAGTCTATTGGATAAAGACACCATTGGCCAAACCGACATCAGTTTAGCATGGATGAAATTATAAGGATAAACATAACATCACACCTGTAATCCCCGAAGGGTTTTGGCAGATGTGTACCCATTAGTATACCCACATTTCGCCAGTAGGGGGCGAGAAATCAACCGGGCACAAGTCCAGACTCCGAGACTAACTGAGAAATTCTTGATGGGAAAACCCAATAACACTTTGCCTGACCTGGGAATCGAACACAAGACCTTATGCTCAGCCGTCACGCTTTGCGACCACTACACCGAGGAGGCAGTCAGCGTCTGACTGGAATGGAAAATGTTGGACGATAATTTATTTTGGTGCTTTAAAAGCATTTACGCAGTACGGCTCAACATACACACTTTCAAGTCCCTATTTTTCAAAATGAATGAACCGATTTTTATTATAAAACTTGCTACGAATAAGCAGGATACATAGGTCTAAAAAGTTATTACAGGACATTTCATTTTCACATCGAAATGTCTTATTTTAAAAAAGATAGCTATGATACTAACACATTCGGCGGGTCAACAAAGTACTTCTCGGTTGCCATAGGTAACACAGAATCAATATGGTCGACTAAACTTGCCTAGACTTCCGATGAAGTTACATAACTTGAGACAAAGATTTAATCTTTGACTGGAGAGTGGAGATGCTTGAACTATCTGTTAGGAAACGTTCAGAATTTCTAACTAATTAATCAATAGCAATAGTTTCCTATATCGTGTGTTCCATTAACTTTGTGTACATTCAGTTTGTTACGTCAAAGGAATTCTGGAATTGATATTATACTATTCGTGTTTTGTCTGTCTGTTTGTACTTGCTAATCTTCGAAACGACTAGACCGATTTTGAAGAAACTCTCGCTGTCTGATACAGATACTTTTATTTTAGAAAATCTATTAGTGTGCCACGGTAAAAAAATAAAATCTAGAAAAGTAAAATTAATTGATATTCGAATGGTATGGCTAATTGGAGATATTGTCTTCCAACGTTACAAATGTTATTGGATGTATTATATTTGAGATTTAATTGGTAACGTTATACCTATTCTACTTTTGATTGAAATTTCGGGTAATAAAGTTTATTTCAGTTTAGTTTATGACTGCCTCGTTGGTCTAGTGGTCGCAAGCACGACTGCTGTGCATGAGGTCTTGGGTTCGATTCGCAGGTTGGGCAAAGTGTTATGGGTTTTTCAATCAGGAATTTCTCAGTAGCAGCCTGGGAGTCTGGATTTGTGCCCGGTTGGCAATAGGCTCGCCCCCTATTACATGGGACATAAACATAACTGGCGAAATGTGGGTGTAAAAGCCTAACCCTTCAGGGATTACAGGCGTGATGTTATGTATGTATGTAAAGTTTATTTCATTTGGTACATTGTAAAGATAGGTAATATAGAGACTGGCTGGCTTAGCAATTTCCAACCTCATTTTAAAACTAGCTTTTGCCCTTGACTACGTCCGCGTGGAACTTGTTTATATCGTACTTGCATACATACTTCCGCCCACCTATTCACCGCCTTAGGGTGTGATTTCCAGGATAAAAACTATTCAAAATCCTTCCCCGGGTCTTAAACTATCTCTATACAAAATTTCACCTAAATCGGTTCAGTGGTTTAAGCGTGTAGAGGTAACAGACAGACAGACACACTTTCGTATTTACATGGATTCCTGTAAGATACAACCGGTTGAAAAAAAAACATAGTACTAGCTTCTGGCCGCGACTTTAGGACTGAGAACACACTGAGACACACTAGGACACTGCTGACTTCACTGAGGCGAAAATTCAACTGTTGATTTTACATTTTAGCGAGCGGTTTGCTTCACAAATTGGTGTTTGTCTAATAAATTGGCTGTGCTTGAGTTGTATAGGTAATGAAATCCAGCGACATCGAACGTTCATTGGTAAACACAGAGTTGGTCTAGGTACACTAACCAACTGTATGTTCTCCTTTATTAGGAATTCGGGATGGTATTCACCTGACGGAGACGGATAATTAAATTCCTTCGTTGTATTTTTTTTCGTAGTGGCATCTCTCATTTAAGCTTAGAAGGCTCGAATGCTTACGGTCCACCTTGAAAATTAAGGCCTCCAGCCAGTGCCTACAACTTATAAACTAAACCTTTACACACTGGTTTTATCAATTAAGCTTAGATATGGCTGTCAAATCTTGCTATCCAAAAAAAGTCTTCGTAGTCATCACAGACAGATTTAGACATAGATTAAAAAAAAAAAAAAAAAAGGGTGTCTGCCCTAGGTCTAAATCTGTCTGTGATGACTAGATAGAAGTCTTTCTATTCATGGGAACCCCTGTGGCTGGGGTACGTCAGCAAGAGGACAGGCTGGATAGGACCTTCTTCGTTATACTTACATTCCATACTAATATAAATACAAATGCTAAAGTAACTCTGTGTTTGTTTGCTATGATTTCACGGCTAAACCACTGAACTGATTTTGATAATATTTAAACCCCAAGAAAGGACATGACTTACGTGTTATTCCGCGACTTCGTCTGACGACATTCACGTGGACGAAGTCGTGGGCAATAACTAGTTACATAAATATTCCACGGAATTTTCGTAGAATATTTTGGAAAGTAATACGAAACTTCATACCTACACAAAATATTATGTTCGCATAAATTAGCTTCACCACACGCTATGATTAGATTCGCGTATTCCACGAAATCGTAGATATGTATTACCTAAATGTAATCCAAAATATTCATATTTCGCAGTAACCGCGAAATAGCATGCGCAAAATTGATAGAACATAACAACAAACACTTTTAATAAAACGGAGCGAGCAAGTACTTCGTCGAAAAACGGTTGATATGAATATAATGGTATTCTCTAATACCTGTATGAAGTTGTGAACTTTCCGAGAAGTGCATTAAGTACCAGTCTTTTATCTATAGAACAGTCGGTAGAGTTTTCTGTGAAGCAGCGGTTAATAAACTGTCAATGTCAACCAGAACAACCTTGACTGGAATTCTGAGAGCACTATCAGTTTGATTTTATCCATCTTGACCTGCGGCTCTCAAAGTTTCATGGACCTGACGAACGAGACAGAGAGGCGCTGGAATTAATTGGATTGTCAGTCCCGTCAGGCCAGACATTCGGTAAAATATCAGTTTAAATGTTCCATTGTGTTAAAACGGATATCAATAAACTGTTGTATTATGAGAAATGCTGTGTTAAAGCATTTTGTTATTGTTTTTTTTCATGCTAAATTCAAAACCTAAAATAAAAATAATATTGCAAATGATAAGGCAGAGATAAGTAGGTATCTAAAAACTCTAGTAGCGTTACCACGTTGCACGGCATTGCTGATTTGTTAACCCAAAAATAGGTAGGCTAGCCCTCTAATCAAGGGAAGAGTCAAAAGCCAACCAAGTCCTTGGTGTTGTCGATTAAATCTTTTATTTATTAATATTACAAAAAGAGAGTCGGATTCGGAGTCGGAGTCTGGATTTGTGCCCGGTTGATGGCAATAGGTTCGCTCCCTATTATATGGGACTAAAAACATTACTGGCGCAATTTGGGTGTACTAATGGATACACCTCTGCCTAACCCTTCGGGGATTACAGGCGTGATGTTATGTTAATATTATAAAAAAGGAAAAGTTTGTTTTATTTTTCAAGGTAATCTCTGGATCAATTACAAATAAATCTTTCACTATTGCCATGCCATAGGCTATTTTTTGTAGTATATTTAATTTTTACACACACAGAAAAATTCGCGTGCTAAAGCTAGTTAAAAATATCGTCCTTTAACCGTCCTTATTTACCTTTTCATTTCTAATAATCGACTCGGAGTCTGGAAAATTTGAGAGAGCTTTCCTTTGTACTTTTTTTTATGCTTGCCTTCAAATCTATAGTGCTAACGATGAATTCCGAAAACTAGTACACAGACACGTTTGATTGCTCTGCTTCACTGGAGGTTGCATTCATGTGCTCTCGAGTATTAAATGATTGATACGGTCTATTCGAATGGATGGCAATGGCAGATAGTACCTATTCAGGTATCGATATATTTCTCAGTATTCATTTATTAAGATATTAAGAATATAAATTATGAACTTATTAAGTACGGTAATCCTTAAAACGAACTTATTTACTTTAACTCATTTAATGCACATAATATTAAACCCACGTCTTATAGTTTTTGTTCCTAAAAAATCTTAGAAAGAACCGCTAAGTGCAACAAAATATAAAACACAAAGTCACTGTATATATAAAAAAAGCACTGACCATAGAAATTTGAGCGCCACTGCCCTGATAATAAAACGTGTTTTTATGTGATAATAGGTACGTACGTAGAATTACTTTTTTCTATTCACTTCCTAGTATTGATAAAGGTGTTATCGTACGTTAGAATCGCCTGTAACTACGCTCCAGTTGTATCCATGAAGATAAAAATATGCCCTATATTCATATCATTCGCGTAATATTTCCCAAGTTAACTTGGGTACTATTTACTCAATGTTTTTGTCCGACTGCCTGTCTGGGACAAATCAAACTTACAATACTCATAAAATTACGTTAATATTTTGAAATTAATTACCTACGTTTTTGTTAAGCTACGCTTGCCTAGGTGGTGCTCGGATGGGTGACCAATCTTTACACACCGAGACTCCTCCGTGCTTTGGAAAGCACGTCATTGGTCCCGGCTCTCATACCTACGTGAATCTTTGACAGTCGTTACGGGTCGTCAAAAGTCCGAAAGTCTGACTCTGACTAAATCTCACCAAGGGTTTCGTATTTCCCATGTACTGGGTTGTGGAGGTCAGATAGGCAGTCGCTCCATATAAAATACTAGTATTCAGATGCATCCGGTTAGACTGGAAGCCGACCCCAACATTGTTGGGAAAAGGCTAGACAGATTGATTGATACGTTTTTACATCAAGATATTTCCTTCTTTGAATATTTTTAGTAAACACCTTATGCTTTTATTATTATAATTTAGTTCTTTTAATAAGGATAATTTTAGACGGGACGAAAATCAATAGAGAATTCGGACCGTCTTCGCGAGATACAGAATAAGTTACATATATGTATGGGTATGCATTCTGAATACCTACGCCTAATTAAGCCACGCTCCTAATTAATCAACTGGGTGCCTAATCAATGCTATACGGCATCTTAGGCTAGGTATTCGATTCTATAACTAATGGATACTGAATGAGACAGACCCTCAAAGGCCTGGTATCAATACAGTGGCGTAGCTTGGGGGAGGGCTAGGGGGGCACGACCACGGGCGGCATATCTCAGGGGGCGGCGGAAAGTGCCACGAATTTATTAATTAGAAAAAAAAAACTTCATTGCGCCCCGCAGTTTGACGTATCAAGTAAATCTAACAACAGAAATTGTTTGAACTATTTTAAGAGATGGTGGTGGGTCATTTCTTCACATAGGTGTATGTTCCGTCCAAAAGGGTGGTAGTTTATCTTGGCTTTCAATAAGTTGTACGATGAACATTAAGTCCATTAAATATAAAATAAAATAAATAAATATCTTGGGACAACTCACACACGGCTATCTGATCCCAAGCTTGTGTTATGGTAACCAGACAACTGATATACATACTTATATAATTTATAAATACATACATATTTTAGATAAATCACACCCAGACACAGAACTAACAATCATGCTCATCACACAAAGTTTGTCCTGGGCGGGAATCGAACCCACGACCTCCGGCTTAGCAGTCAGGGCCGCTAACCACTAGACCAAGAGGCCCGTCCATTGGATATAATATTTATACTTTTAATCATATTAGTGATCGAGGCTTTAAACAAATAATTACAGTAGAGGGGAGGGGGGGGAGGGAATTCCGGCCTTCCCCGGGCCGCGGAGACCCACGGTACGTTACTGTCAATAGCCTCGAATTCAAAGGGATATAGACCAGCATTTAGCAAGACGCAATCTAGGTACACGAAGTTTCGAGGTGGTGTTACACCGGCGTGGCAAAAAGTGGATTGGGTGGCAATAATTAAACTCACGCTGATCAGTAAGAAAATTCACGCTTCAAATTCAAGTAAATAGATATAAAGGTAAGTAGGAACACAACCTTTAAATTAGCCCGAGCACATTCCCAAGAAAGAAAAAAAAGCATTCTCTTTCAACATTTACACAATAAATACTTCCGACCGAACAATAACTTGGATTCGTAATCATTTTTCGCCGTATCGGAGGTTGTAATATGTCTGAAGCCTTATAACGTGTAATGACGGACGGTAGAGCTAGTCATGCTAGCCAGAAACGTGGTCGCTACCTTTCGAAGAATTTCAAGGTAAATCTGTACATTAGGTATCTACTCATGTTATTAGGTTTCTCATTTAATACCCGGTATAGGTATACAGTACTAGCTTTTGCCCGCGACTTCGGCCGCGTAAATGTCGGTTATCGCAGACGCAGACGAAGTCGCGAAATATAAAGTAGCCTATGGCCTTATTGGGGTTCAAAGATATCACTTTATGACCACTAGACCAACGATGGTAAATCCTATTTACAAGTAAATCATAAGTTTTACTAATATTATTTAAATAATATTCATTTTCACAATTTACTTCTACTGAGAAAGACGTCATTAGTTATTCGAAAATTTTCTGTGTAGCTTATTCAAAAGAAAATTTCTTTTGAATGTTGTACCTACTTAAGTACTTATTCTGTGCTTATGTTACTACTTTTCGAGACTGTGCGAACAAAGTAAGTTTGTTCATCGAACTGAAAATGAATCTTGGAATATTATTAACATTTTCTAGGTACGGCGTACATTTTTCAGATTCGAATTATTCAGATGGAAAAATTCCAGTCTAACTTACATCCATTTCTCGCCGTTGAGTCCCCCGTTTTCAATAGCGTTTTCTTATCTGCTTGTGGCAACAAAATGCGAACGCCATTGAGTCTGCTAAACGTGGTAGAGCATGCAACGATAAGACCGAGTGCAAATACATACCTACTAAGGGGACAATTCTACTCACTTTTAGTAACGATCGCAATCTAATTTTTGTCTCAATCAGTCGGAAATGCCTCTATTTTACATTCCTACATTTTTCGACGCTGATTGTTGCTGAGATGAGATTGCAACTCTTTGATTTTAAAAGTTTTTAATACGGTAATACTACGGTTTTGTACTTATTTGTTTTTTTTTAGTTGTTTAGAATTTGAGGGACTCGCCCCCTATTACATGGGATTAAAAACATAACTGCCTAACCCTTCAGGGATTACAGGCGTGATGTTATGTTATGTTAGAATTTTAGGTTTATGTCCACAATTCGGTGGAAACACGAGGTGGGTACTGGGTTTTTCAAGTGCGATGTTTGTAAGTACACATTGGTACGCTATCTATTGCTTATCGTTATACATAATATACATACGTAATAAGGTGGCAGAGAGTCTGAAACTTTGAATCGGGACTAAGGCTTTCTTCCTGGTACAATAAAATTGCTTCGGAGAAAAAGCTGCCGAGCTTTAAACCCTTTCTCTGACGCCAGCGTTTACTCAGAAGGGTTATTAATAAACCCGTAATTGAATTAGATACGCCAAACTTCTATATATCTAATCTGTATCGATTCACTGAAGGGCAAAGGGGATCCTGCCTGCCCTGATGCCCCGTTCTCCCTTTTCCATACTTAAACCTTAAAATAAAAAAAACATAACGCTGTACCGAAGTTAATACTGAAGACCAATTTCACTAATCAAAAACGTTAAAATAGTTGCAATCTAAGGGACAATTAATGTAAATAAATGTAGAAAAATAAGAAGGGCTTTTCTGACTGATTGAGACTCGAGATCAGAATGCGATTGTTCCTAAAAGTTAATAGAATTGCCCGCCTGGTGTAATTTTACTCCGGTTGGTAAATTCTCCAACCAGTGAGCACACAAATCCACCGAAATCCCCTTTGCTGGAATTGAAACGATAGAACACAAAGGAATATCCAATTCGGTACCTACTCAATTAATCCCTCTCTGGGTATGGACAGCAACGATGTAACGGACGAAACTGGATCAGCTAGTACAGTGGCTACGTTTACCTGAGAGGTCAGTGTACGTGACGATGCTGTTAGGAAAATTGAATAAGTGATGAGTGCTTCACTGGGTTGATCAATTGATGTTACTTAGTTGGTAACGATAGCAGTTTGCATATATTCTGACATAGTTTATGTGTTGCTTACCTCGGAGGTTTCAATCAGCG
This sequence comes from Hoplodrina ambigua, assembly GCA_949774945.1. Taxonomy (NCBI): domain Eukaryota; kingdom Metazoa; phylum Arthropoda; class Insecta; order Lepidoptera; family Noctuidae; genus Hoplodrina; species Hoplodrina ambigua. The sequence goes on along the minus strand of OX458974.1, from coordinate 11,855,824 downwards.
GTGATTTTGTAATATTTTATTGATTTTTTTTGACTGCCTCGTTGGTCTAGTGATCGCAAGCGCGACTGCTGTGCATGAGGTCTTGGGTTCGATTCCCAGGTCGGGCAAAGTGTTATTGGGTTTTTCCATCAGGAATTTCTCAGTAGCAGCCTCGGAGTCCGGATTTGTGCCCGGTTGATGGCAATAGGCTCGCCCCCTATTACATGGGACTAAAAACATAACTGGCGAAATGTGGGTGTACACCTCTGCCTAACCCTTCAGGGATTACAGGCGTGATGTTATGTTATGTTTATTGATTTTTAAATGAGTGTTCTTGTAGAAAGTAACCCATTGTTTGGAACAAGCAACTAGCTTCAATTTTCTGACTGACTGACTCCTAGACTATTAAAAAGTGCCTGCAAAAGGTTTATTTTGAATAGGTAAGTGATTTTAAGTTTTGAGTAAATTGGAGTTTTGAATCGTTCAAGTAAAAATTCGGGATTTATTTTATGAAAGCGGGTAATAATAAAATCCCAAATGAAAGACATTTATTTTATACAACCTAAATGTTTCTGTGGATATATATTATTATCTAACTTTTAAAAATTGCATATTATATCCTTTTATAAAATAAAAACTCAGCACACGTTATTTTCCCGTTGCATTATCGAATATGGGAATACAGTAAAAAAATAAAGAATTCTGCATTGGTCGAAAGTCCAATTTATTATGAGAGTTTATAATCAAATGATCGAATGGAATAATAATTTTTAATCCGTAAAGACTGGGTGGAAACATCGAAAACTACAAAATACGGGACAGTTGCTGTCCTGCGCGAGACATTCAATTTCAAGATGAAAATCAGGACGTCGCCTCGCTCGGGCAACGCTGGTTCCGACACCCCTAACAAACACTCATGAATATTGATTAAGTATACCCAGGAATACAGGCGTGTTCGAACATGCTTTGTGCTTGCAGGCTTTGTGTGCAAGGCATCTCTGGAGATGTAGTGTAATCTCGGGTTTGATTCAACCCTACCTACTCTCTCTTACCGACATAACATCACGCCTATAATCCCCGAGGGGTCAGGCAGGGGTGTACCCATTAGTACACCCTTACCGAATACCGAGATAACTACTTTTAGATCTTATTCGTATTAAATTATAATATCTAAGTCGCGTTTTGTCAGCTGTCAAGGCTTTACATAACATACAATCTTCACGCCTGTAATCCCCGAAGGAGTAGGTAGAGGTGTACCCATTAGTACACCCACATTAATTCGCCAGCTATAGAGGTTTTCTCCATTTTTGGTACACATAGGGTATAAGGGCCAATTATGTATTTAGCAGAAATGCGAGCTGTCAACTAACAAAAAATCGACGACTTCTAAGAAAAATGTTGGTATTTAGGGCAAAGGAAATTAGTCATTTTTTTTAAGAAATTTTAGTGATGCGTAGGTGTGTTAAGTATTTCTTTGCTTATATTCAAACGTAGATTTTTTTGACTTCATCTCTATGTATTCATATACAATCTCCTACTGCAGAGTATGCTTTAGAAATAAGTATTACCTTTGTAATACATATAATACTTTTCCTTCTTTTTGTCTGTTTACATGACATGTGTGTACATACATTTCATACTATTTAAATACTACTATTAATGCCAAAGTTTGGATGGATGTATGTCTGTTACTCAATCACGCCATAACGGTTCAACGGACATGGATGAAAGTAGATGAAAGCCTTTATTTTTTTAGGTTTTTTTTTTAACCTTCGACGCAGACGAAGTAGCGGGCAGAAGCTAGTCGTTAAATAAATAAGATGTTACTTTGAATTACTCGGTGAATTTGCGACACATAAAAATTACCTAAATACCTACCTAATTTGTAAACAAGTCGAAACATAATTTTAATATTTGGGAAGGTTTTATAACTAAGTTATATACTTTGTAGGTAGAGTGAGAGGTATATAGGTATGTATGTCTGTGCATAAGAATTTCTGTTTGGGTGCGAAAATCGATTTTCTAGCATTACAGCATGATAGGTGAGGCCTAGGAGTGTTGTGACGGGGATAAGTTATGACAAAGTCTGTTTCTCTAAAGCTTTAGCTCGAATTGTCAATTTCAGTTGTTTTTTACATTTTTCACACCTCACATTTCCCAGTGTAGGCTAGCCACCTCCACGAAACGGTTTAGTTTTTTCAGGACGTAAAAATCCAAAGTTATATTAAAATACCAGCCTTTACCTACAACTTCGCGTGAATTTCTTACGGTTTCGTCATTATTTAGATAGTTATTAAGAAATTCCTAATGGATAAACCCAATAAAACTTTGCCCAACCTGAGAATTGAACTCAAGACCACTAGACCAACGAGGAAGTCAGCAAAATATAACAGTATGAATTGGTTTATTTATGGTATTTTAATTTTTAATTAAGTCTTTTAAAGGCGCCAAGGGCCCTACTTGCACCACACTAAATACGCCTCTGGTCAGTATTACTACTTTCGCAGTAATTTGCACCTCAAGTCTTTTCTTTATACAACCATCATAAATATCTTTATCACAAACATTCGTATAATCCCTTTATACCTTCCAAGGACTATAATAACACTTCTGCCGTGATTCTTTAAAAGGCCACCTTCTGACAAAACAGTTTTTTGAGAAAATCGCGAAAGCAGTCTTAATTTTGTTTTTTTTACTTTAATTGATCTGCGTAAGAAAAATGACATATCTGGTGGGTTTTTTTTATAAAGGGGTGCCCGTTGTATCTTATTTAGTGTTACTGGATCAATTTTTAACATTTAAATTAATAAATTTTATTAATTATATATTTTTTCACATTATTGGGATAATTTTACATCCTATAATAATCCAGTAAAAGACAGCTTCAGTCCCGAAGCTGCCTTTTAGTGAATTATTAGTTACTTTTTTTTATTGAAAATCATTTAGTCACCAAATTCATTGTACATAATTCTCTAAAAGGCCGTTTATTCATTGAGCTGCCTTGTTAAAAAGTAATGAAAACAAAAATCCTATTTTAAAAATTTCTAACAAAGACGTGAGAGTCCAATAACTGCCTTATAATAAAGTTTTGTAGCAAACTACTTTCTTAAAATCCTTTTTTGAATAAATATAGAATCTAAGGAAATCATTAAAAAGCAGCCAAAAATTCTCAACTGCAGTTTGCTGTTTTTTAAACAATTATCCACTTATGTAATTCTTTTAACTGAGCTTGGATAAGCAGCAGTCAAGGGTAATTGAGTTTCAAATTAAAGGAAAAAATAATAGTAAAATCAAAATTTGTTTGTAAGGAAAAGTTACTCAAACCTCGGTTTGGTCACAGAAATTCATGCTCACACCCCGACAGTGTGTGTCTGCTAGGCGGCGCCTCTAAAATTTTTACACACTACGTCATACACTTCCGTCTTATTTTAAGTACCTTGTGGGGACTTTTGTGTAAACCTTCACACAAATGTCCTCGGATTGGTAGCTTTTCAATACAAAGTGTATGGAAGTCCTCGTTTTGATAAATTTTCTTTGTGTATGATGTTCTATAGATTTAAAATATTTGATTTTAACCGATGTAGAAAAAGAAGATTTCAAGTCGACGTCCATATAGAATTTTTATGTTTACCGTTTGTTTGTGAATTTTTTTTTTTGTGTTTTGTTTTTTTGTTTTTACGTATAACTTTTTACTGAAATGTCCGATTTCGATGTTTCTTTTTTTTATTGAAAAGATTATGGTCTCATTGAAATTAAGCTTAGCAAAACGTCATTATAATACGGATGTGCAGCTGCAGCAGGAAACGTCTTCATGTCAGGCAACTCTGCAGCAGCCACTAGTATCGTTTTGAAACTTCGTATACAACATGTTTAGGTTGGATACAAAAACGCCATTATGGTACTGAAGTGAAGCTAAAGCTGGAATCGTCTCCGTACAAGGCTTCAATGTTTAATAGTATCGTCACAAAACTTCCTAAACTATATGTTTAGGTTAGATAACAAATGTCAATAAGGTAATGAAATGAAGCTGCAGCAGGAATCGTCTCCGTGCAAGACAACTCTTCAATGGTCAATGGTATCGTCATGAAGCTTCGTATTTAATATGTTTAGGTTAGATACTAGCAAACCGTCATTATGGTGATGAAATAAAGCTGCATCAGGAATTGTCTCCGTGTAGGATAACTCTTTAATGGTCAATGATATCGTCATGAAATTTCGTATTCAATTTATGTTTAAGTTAGATAACAAACCGTAATTATGATGATGATTAATCAAGCTGTAGTAGGAATCGTCCTCGTGTAGGGTAACTCTTCATTGGTCAATGGTATCGTTATGACACTTCGTATTCAACATAGTTAGCTTAGATAGCAAATCGTCATTATGGTGATATAATGAAGCTGCAGCAGGAATCGTCTCCGTGCAAGACAACTCTTGAATGGTCAATGGTATCGTCATGAAACTTCGTATTTAACATGTCTAGGTTAGATAGCGAACTGCCGTTATGATGGTGAAATGAAGCTGCAACAGGGATCGTCTCCGTTTAGGATAACGCTTCAATAGTCGATGATATCGTCATGAGCCTTCGTATTTAATAATATGTCCAACCCCTTCTAACCTAACCTGTCCGAGTCGGGGTGTCCCAAGTCCCGAACTCGCTTCGCTCGCTTACAAAAGGTGGTGTCGTATGGAGAAGAATGGGCAAGAAACTCCATACAGTAAGTAGTCTATGGTACTGACGCAAGTTGCAAAAGGCGCTACACGGCAAATATGTTTTCACGAAAAACAACTTTTTCTTTTTAAATTTCACACCTTTGGGCCTTTGAATTATAATGAGCTAACTTATTTTTTTTTTTCGATATTTTAATTTTAAGTATGTTGAATGTCGACATTTTGAGTTTCGACATTTTGAATTTAAGTATAATGAACATCGATATTCTAATCATTCGATATTTTGAGACTCGACCTTTCAATTTTCGACATTTTAATCTTCGATATTTTGATTTTTGGCATTTTAGTCTTCGATAATCTGACATGTATCCACATTTTTAGGTACTAAGTTTGATTTGATGCTACACAAAAATACACTAGCGCGACAAAACTTGACTGCCTTATAATGAATTATTACTAGAAAACTGCTTTTTAGTATCCGATAGACTCAAAATATTGGTAAATAAAAATTTTGAAGGCAACGTAAACTTCTTTTTTTGAAAATAATATCTATCAATTAATTATTAAAAAGGCCGCCAAAGTCACATGACTGCCTTTTAAGAATTTTTTCCTCAAAAGCGGCCTTTAAGGGAATTATTGTGAAAATAATTCTATAGAATAGAATTTGCAAAAGACAGTTTTGTACAACACTGCCATTTAAGTAAGTATTTGCTTTAAAATATTCCTAAATATTTGCAGTTAAGGGACTTTAACTGCCTTTTAAGGAATAAATGTTATATGACTGTCTTTTTATAAATTTGACACTGGTATCAAAACCACTTCACTGCTTTTTATGAAAAAAATATCTCAGAATCTAAATAAGTTACAGAAAAAAGGGTTAGATAGGTCGACGCGCCTTTTTTTCCTGATGTCGCTCATTGTTATAACTCAAAATCGGTAAATTGTCAGATCACTGCCTTTTAAAGAATCACGGCAGACTTCTTATTACTCCTACCTTATCCGTAACCATAGCAACGCCATCAAAGCATGGGAAAATCCCGTCTAAGTTTTATTTAGATGAAGGCAGGATATTAAGAAAAACAATCATGTCACAACATCCACCGACGGAAATTGGTTCCCTAGGTACCCGATTTATTTATATTTATACGTAGGTACGATAATGGATAAATCTGAAATCGCCAATCCGCCTTTAGTAAGCATGGTGCTCAATGCTCGTGTCTTTTCTGTATGAGAATAGGCCTTATACCTGCAATGGGACAGTAATAGGCTGGTTTTTAGCACCCATGGAAAATGTAGTTTCCTATCAGCAAAAGAACTTTCAGAATCAGACCATTAGGCTTACTCTTGAACAAAATCGAGAATGAGATTGGGATCGACTGCAGATTTGACTACAGCGATTGACATGAGGTTGCTATACAAATGAAAACGTAAATTACCAAATTTTAAAATATTAAATAACTCGTTAATTCTATAAATAAATGTCTTCTTATATTTATTGGAATTGAAACTGGATCGGATGTACATGTAATGTCGATTCCAATCTCATTCTCGATTTTGTTCAAGAGTAAGCCTACATGTTCCAAACAAACTCACTCTTCAGTTTTATAACATTAGTAAGTACCTCTAGATTAATAAACAACAGCTATTTGCCCACGCTTTTCTCCGTAGGCGGGTAATCAGAATCACTGGAAATAACAAACTTTATTATCAAGTTATTCCAAATTTCATAAACTATTGGAATAAATATTCTATCGGTTTTCTAGAATGATACTCGTATTTACGTAACAAAAATCTTTGCAAAAATACAGCTTTAAGTTCTAAGCATCTCAAAGGTTCACCGAGGACGTTGTGTCATAGTCTGCTGCTTAGCTGGACTTTCCTTTGTGTTTATTATTTTAGCGTTTGGCACTCGAGGGTTGCTGAAATCAGCGTCAGGTCACCTTGTGTTGTCATCTGACATTATTTTCAGCAGTTTACCGCACAAAACCAGTAAAGAAATCAAATTATTAGTTTGTATTCAATCGTGGAGTGAGTGGGACCACGTACCCGGAAGGCGCAGTGTAGGAAGGCCCCCCACGAGGTGGACTGACGACCGCTAAAGGTCGCAGGAAACCGCTGCATGAAGGCAGCACAGCACCGGTCATTGTGGTTATCTTTAGGGAAGCCTATGCCCAGCAGTGGACGTCGTTCGTCTGATATGATGATGATTCATTCGTGGGTGGCATAATTTTTAAGCACTTTGGTAAATACATAATTATTTATTCAGCTACATAGACCGACGGAATAATCATTTGATGCTAGAGATTCATGAATACCAGACGAATATTCAAAGACATAAAAGTAATTTACATTCGATCACATTAAACATTAATGGAATCGTTTAGCTTACATGTTTACGCACGATTTTCACATAGGTACCTAAACATACCTACATAATTTATGTACCTAGTTACCTATTAAACGGCAAAATCGAAATCGAATCAAATTTCATTCCTGATCCAGGACCAGCGTGTAATCCGTAATTAATACCAATTGTAAATTAAATAATAACATGAAACCACGACTAAACCCGAATATATAAATAACTGCCCTGTTGGTCTAGTGGTCGCAAAGGGCGACTGCTGAGCATAAGGTCTTGGGTTCGTTTCCCAGGTCGGGCAAAGTTTTATTAGGTTTTTCTATTAGGTATCAAGTAGCAGGCTCGCCCCCTATTACGTGGAACTTAAACATAACTGGCGAAATGTGGGTGTACTAATGGGTACACCTCTGGTTCACTCTTCGGGAATTACAGGCGTGATATTATGTTGTGTAACGAGATTTCAGGAGTTTAAATAGTTTTTGCACTTTTACGAATTCTCTAACACCCCAGGGGGTTTGTTGTTTAACAACAAACCCGTGATTACGAATACTTGCTATTGCCTGAAAGATCACGTTTTTACTAAACTTAACAATTAGCTACAATTCGGAGAATAAGAGAAATTAATACACAAATTCGCCTGTAAAATTTTGCAACGTTCCGTCCATCATAGGGTGCCGACGACTTCCCAGAAAATGAGAAAACAATGTTGCAATCTTAAAAAATCAGTGGATTAAAGACCAATTTATTTGTTTTAACATTAGGTAGTTAGTGGAATACAATGATTTACAATTATGTAATTAAATATTTTATCGGGTTTCCAGGGCTAAAATAAAGTGTTTCTTTAGAGAACAAAAAAAAAAAGAGAGCATTAAAAAAAATACTGACAGGGAAAGCTTATTATAATGTCAATGAATTTTTAAATGACAAATTGCTATATATTATAACCTAGCTGAATTTATTTTGAATTGCATAATTATTTACCTAAAATTATTGTTATAATGATTTTTCAATTTAATATTAATGTTAATTGTTGATTTAGTTATATTATTAGTCCTTGTTTTTTATATCTTATGGTCGACCTAATTTGTACACCAACCGTGGTCAAACATGTTGAGCCAAAAATTAACCCTGTAACACCCATATTAAGCATACCATGTATGTATATTATCTACACATGTTTTTGCAAATAAATGAATATTGTTTTTTTTTTTTGAAAAGTTAAGTCTTAGACCTATTGATTAATGGTGTCAACTATCCAATTACTCTAACCATGTTATACATAGTGTGAAATGATAAATGGTTGTACCTACCCAAAGTACTACTTATCAATGAAGACGACTCCATAATACTCAATTTTTACCGGCTTCCTTTCGAAAGTTAGGAACAACCGCCATCTTCTTCATCGTATCGTTGGCAAATATATATAAATTTATTAAATTGTTTGTTTGGCCCAGTATTTAGCCACCGTAACACCATCCGCTGACGCAGTTATTAGGTCCTCACGTGTGCAGGTGACTGGACACGCGGTGCAAGATATTAGGTGGGCCATGGTTCGCGGAGAGACGCTGCATAGGCACTGAAGATCGGGGCCATTACAAAATGGCACTACTAATTATCCTTGTACCTTATAATTTTGCTTAATCTGGGACTCTTACGGATATTGCCCCTTCGCCACTGCTACTCGTAAGAGGCAATTTACGCAATAAAACTTGATATTACGACATCGTACGTATCGAATTAGAAGATGTCGGTTTTTTTAAAGTTTCTTAGAATATTGCACCATATCTTTTTCCACAATGCAATTTTATTTAACTGCATTTTGACAGGTCAATTGTACAGGACCTACTAGTTCACCCACATTTCGCCAGTTATGTTTAAGTCTCATGTAATAGGGGGCGAGCCTATTGCCATGAACCAGGCACACATCCAGACTCCGAAGCTGCTACTGATAAATTCCTGATGAAAAAACCCAAGACCTCATGCGCCGCAGTCGCGCTTTGCAGTCCTCTTACTTATTAGTGTGTATTTATTTTTTGTCTATTTAACAATGATGGAACTTCTTCGTTAGACATTTGTCCCAGCATCGTACTATTTAGCTTTGCAGCCAATTAATTAAGATGCGGTTCCATTTTCTTCGGTATCTCACCGTAGGCGTATTATTCAGTGGAGAAGGGTCACCTAATTTCGTAAATGGAAAGCCGAAGCAAAAATTGCTCAATTTAAGTACCGCTTGAAAACCGTTTTACTCGATTGAATCTGAGAAAAGTATTTTCTAAGTATTCTTCTTCTAAGTGAGTTCAATCGAAGGAGGAAAGCTTTTTACATAATTGAATTCAAGATCAAAGAAAATAAATAAAATAACAAAAAATTGGTCATACCCGGTTTTTGTCCTGCGGGCGTAAATCAAACCTAGGTGGGGAACATCTAGGTTGTTCTGTATTTATTACTTAGGGCACAGTTACGCAATTTACCTGCTAAAGGGTTGCCGTTCAGGTCCTGAGGAAGGGGGTAGGGGGGGCAGCAGAACTCCTTCGGTACGTCCATTATCTTGCCCTTGTAGCATATTACGGTTTCTTCTTCCATTCCGTCCTATCAACCGTCATACTAACACTGACTCCCTTTTGTTTCTTATCATTTTTCACACAATCCATCCATCTTTTCTTTGGTTCTTTCCTACGTCTTCATTCATCCATTCACAAACTTATTAATAAACTCTTCTAGTCATTTATGTGGCCTTCGGTACATAGGCGTACTAAAGGCAACATATTATTATGTGACGGAAAAAATCATTGCCGTGGGTATTATAAAAATATAATGATAATCAACCCACACTACTGGGCAAAAGCCTCCCTCCATTCCCTATCGGTTGCAACAATGCGCTATATATTTCCAATTCTCAAGGAAGCCGTCCAAGTCATCTCGCCATGTACTTCGTGGTCTACTACGGCCCTGTCTCGCCTTTTCAGGACACTAATTTTACGGGCCCATCGGTGGTTCGACATGCGGCCAATATGTCCAGCCCAGGCCCATTTAAGCTGTGCAGCCTTTTGAGCCACGTCAACGATCTGTGTTTTAGAACGCAGTATGGTATAAACAAATCTAATTTATTCTTTGTATTCAAAACACGTGCTGCTACCACGAACACAATTAAATCAACATTTATTTTAATTTAACTTAATTAAAAATACAATCAACAATCATAAAAACAATAGAGATTTGGCGTTCCTTGGAATTAATTATCACAAAGTCAATAAAGAGAACTTGAATGGATCATTCTGAGAATAATGTTATTATGATAAGATATAAAGGAGGTACATAATGTACCAGTAATAGGTACCGAGTATCACGCCAATATATTGACGATTCTCAGAAACATATCAAGTTAATGGACCGGTTTCGATGAGATGTCCAATTTGGTCATAAAAACGAATATTCATTGTGTACTCAATTACGTCACGAGATACTGATATGATATTTAGTTTATGTTTGAGTTCCAAGAAATGAAAATATCTTGTTTTAAGATTATGCAGATTAATTTTATAATATTTTATGGATTGGTGAAGCTTAATGTTTACTTTAACCTACTTTCTAGTACTTAATTATTATCTACTGAAGATGGATGAATGTTTGTTACTTTTCCCTCGAAACGACTGAACAGAATATTTAATCTGTTTCGTCTACATACCTATCTAACTATTGCTTAATCCGTATCCATTTTCATGTAATTTTTGTGTCCCCGTGGATCCATTATCGTCATAGCTGAACGATGTCCACTGACACGGACATAGGCCTCTCCTAAAGATAGCCATAATGACCGGTCCTACGCTACCCGCATCCAGAGGGATTATTAGTCTTTATTTTGAAGTCTAAGCAAACGGAGTTGCGGACAAAAACTAGTTGTTTAAGTGACTTAATAACAATGAGCCATATTTGGAGGACAAGGTATTCTCGACAACATGCTTCATTTAAACGTAGTCAACTGTTTGTTAACTTAATCACTCCAGAACGGCTAAACTGATCTGGATTAAATTTAGCACGGGGATAAATTATAGTCTGGAATAGCACATAGGCTACTTTTAATTCTGGTAAAACTTACCGTTCCCGTGGGATAATATGTCAACATTAACCCGACAGAAGTCGCGGGCAGAAGCTAGTGATGAATATAAACGATAAGTATATCTTTTGCAGCTGCAGCAATCGCAAAGATTACCTAGTCTTTTATCATGAATTTCATAACAGATACTTTACCTACACGACGTATTACATCATAAAGTTTTTATTGTATCTAAGCCAGTAATGCAGGCCGATAATGTCGTCATATTGTAAGCACGCCGCGCCGTCTATCCTTCCTCTTGACGCGATGACGTAGCCGACAACTGTATCTTAATGTTAGGTAGGTAAACTATGCAAATCCATACTAATATGATAAATGCGAAAGTGTGTCTGTCCGTCTGTTACCTCTTCACGCTTAAACCGCTGAATTAATTCAGGTGAAATTTTGTGTAGAGAAAGTTTAAGACCCGGGGAAGGACATAGAATAGTTTTTATCACGGAACTCACCCCCTAAGGCGGTGAAAAGGGGGGTCGAAGTTTGTATGCAAGTACAATATAATAAACAAGTTCTACGCGGACGTAGTCGCGGGCAAAAGCTAGTCTACCTATAAAACAAAATCGCTTCCCGCCGTTTGTACGCTTAGATCTTTTAAACTACGCAATGGATTTTAATGCGTTTTCATCAATAGATAAAGGGTTCATGTATCTGCATTGCACCCGTGCGAAGCTGGGGCGGGTCGCTACAAAAAATTATAATAAAACTGAAGATATTTTTTGTTCGTTTGTTCAAACGCGCTCATCTCTAGAATTACCCGTCGGATTGGAATAACTCTTTTTGTATATGGTAGTCAGATTCATGAGGAATACTATAGTCTAAATAACATCACGCTACGACCTACGGGAGCGGAGCAGTAACCAAAGACGTAACTTTACCGCGGACAAAAAAACACGCGGATGAAATCGCGGTCAAACACTAGTCAAATATGTATATGACGTCAGAACAATGTGTATGACACAGTCGATTACTCATTATTAGTTACCTTATTGTAATTTAAGAAAAACTGTAGAAATACTGGTATTCAGCTGCATCCGGTTAGACTGGAAGCCGACCCCAACATAGTTGGGAAAAGGCTAGGCAGATGATGATGATTGTAATTTAACCTTTTACATGTACCTAATAATTACGAAAATCATTCCTCATTTTATACAACGGTAAGTAAATAATGGTAATTATTGTTTACATTTTCGCAATAACAAATTATTCTGATACTGTAAGAGGCTTTGATCTAAAATACTCTGTAAACACAATACTGTTGGTGGACCCTTTGATTTCGGTAAGGGTTGCCAAATACCTAAAATCTGTCAACCAGAATAAGAATCGTGAAACTCCGAATTTTGGAACGTGAATTATTGTAAGAATAAAAGTGTTATTTACGGTTCCGTACCCGAAGGGTGGCAACGGGACCCCAATACTATGCCTTTGCTGTCTGTCCGCCTGTCTGTCATCGGGCTATATCTCATGAACCGTAATAAGTAAATAATTCAATTTTCAGTGTGTATACTTCTTTTGCCACTATAACAGCGAAAAAATTAAAAATAAAATTAAGTATACAAGACATATTATGTTTAATATTGTAAGGTGGTTTTTTGAAGTTACCCAACAAAATATAATTATTAATTATATGAACGCCTTTTAAAATGAGGACATATCTGGAAAAACCTGGGCGGATGGCAAGTCTAATTTTAACGTAAGAGCATGGGGAAGGGGTTAGAGGTAACAATAAATACCCTTGTATACGATGTTAAATACATTATCCTAACTAATATTATAAATGCGAAAGTAAGTTTGTTTGTTTGTTTGTTACCATTTTACGCCTAAGCCACTGAACCGATCATCTTGAAATTTTACATATAACGTTGCCAGGTGTACAGGGACAAACATAGGGTACTTTTAATCCCGAAAAAAAGTACTGTTCCCGAGGGAAATCACTATAACGTCCTTATGACAGTAGATGGCGCCACGTGTCTATCGAATCATGATCAAATTTTAAGTTTATGCATCAATACATTTTGAGTCTAGACTGTCGATAGACCAGTTTCAAGTAAACAACCTAGGAGTACGAAAATGGTTTGCTTGATGATTTTTCATGCCCAAAACCTCTGAAGATTATCCTGACATTTTGCATAAAGTGCCTTCCAGACGGACGAACTTGCGGTTGCGGCAAACCTCAGGCCGCGGCTCCAACCGCTGCAAAAACACGTGGTGGTGTGTTTCACAGTGGCGCAGGTCACAGTGGCGGCCTGAAATGTCATTAGCATGGTGTTTGTGCTAAAATCGGACGTCAGTCAATATGGCTAACCGTAACGTTGTCTTATACTCTCATGACTCATTAGTCCTCTCTGAAGATGAGAAAAAAGGTAGGAAAGCCGTTTATGTAAACACTTGAGGTGTGAGATAGAGATAAACTACAGTAACATGACGCGCCCTTCCACAATTCAAAACGTTTGAAAGTGTTTGTAATAGTATTAAAAATACTCACAACGCGAAACAAATACAAATCAGCGATTTGTTGTCCGACTAGCGGCATCAAAAATTACTCATTATTATTACTATGGCGCTGCACTGACAATCTCTATGAAAATTACAGGTGCGTGGTCTTGCACGGTCGGCTATTTATGATTAGTTGACAAACAAATATCCTAGCCTGCTACTGAAGACTCACAACTACATACAAACTCTTTCATACAAATGTGACTACACATATTGAAATCTTAATATGGAGGGGAGCGTCAAGTTATAGTAGTTTATACCTATATTATTATCATTAGCCTCGCATATTACTCTTAGGAATGGAGAAGTGTGGGTTAAATTGAAATTATTATTTAAATTCAACTATTTCTATTACAATTTCCATATTTGGTGTCATTTTACAAAGCAGTACACGCGGCCTGTTGTTAAAATTTGCAACTGACGCGGCTGCCACAACATTCCGCGTTTGTCTGGGACCCACTTTATATACGTTGTCAGGGATACAGAAAAACTACGTAACTGACACTGTCATCACTGTGTCGTCACTGACACTGACAGGAGTAAACGCAATCATAGAGGATGCATGGAAGAATAAAGGTGAACTTATAACACGCTCCGTCAGCAAAGCATACTCTGCGATTACTCCGCCAAGTGTGAATCGATTTGGATGATTAATTTTTTGTTTATTTTTCCGAATTGGTCCCTTATAAATGCTGTCATGATCTGATGATGAACTTCGGAGATATGGAACGGAACTCCTCATAGGATCACAGCAGAACTGTCGCAACAGTAAAATTGGTTTGTTTAATGCGTGTAGTCGATGATAGACTGAAGGAAGAGATTACTTGCTAAGCTAACCGTGACCTATATCGATGTATGTAGACAACAGTTTTCCATCGGCAAAGTTAAGTTTGTCCCTCAGTACTGTTTATTTTTTCGTAAGAGGTATTTTCGGTGTGTTTTAATGAGGGTAGGTAGGTTACATTTTTCAATTTTAAAATATCTCGCAGGTCCAACTCAGGCAAAAGCTCATTCCGAGCCCGAGCAAAAATTACTGCTCAATTCCCGGATCTTCCGTTCATGCCGCATTAAGAAGGCAAGCACACCCGGAGCTACAAGCAAATTTGATAGCTGATGAGACATTTTCTTAAAGCCAGGAAAGACTCGAGAGCCATGCCGTCCTCCTGCCAAGCTTCTCTGAGAGTGACTGAGACGCCCTCCTAAACGCAATTGCTTTTGGAGGAACAAGCCGAAAGCCAGAGAGCTGTAAGAGCAACTGAGACGCCTACGACTTCGTGTCAGAGAACCAGCTCAGCCAATACAGCGACAGAAACTCCAGAACAGACGCAGGCGGGAAGGACCTCTCTTGCAGAAATGCAAACTGAACGCCGACGGACTTTTAAGAGTCACAGTCTGTTGGTCCGTAGGTATTTCATAATTCTGAATCTGGCCGAACAACAAGCCGAGTACAGCCCGAATTGATTGTCAAATCCTAAGCAAACGCGGGCGAAGCCGCGGGTAACAGCTAGTATTTATATAATACATACCTTTATTACTTCTCACAACATGTAACGATTTCGTTCCAAAATGAATCAACATGAAAATAAGCTGTCGTATATAGCTTAGTAGGTATTACATACCTACCTGCACGCTGTTTTACAAAGACAACATTTGTAAAGTAATTAAAACCCTATTTACGGATGATATTAATCTTGATTATTAAATTTTGATAGATGACCGTTTAGGTTGATTATCGCTATTTTATCGAATGCGTAACTAGGTACATACCTATAAATGCACGTCACACTTCGCGGAAAAAATGACTAAGTCAGCATTATCTCTAAGATAAATTATTTTAATACATACATAGTACCTAGATATGTGCATAGATTGCAAAGCATATCCTTAATTACCGCTGCAGAAAGCGGAAGCATGGGTGAAGTCAGCGCGGGGCGCAGGCGCCTCGCGCCGGCGCAGTGTCGTGTCTCTTTGAATGATATTATTTCAAAAATTGCTGAATTTAATTTTAGTTTTCATCAAATAATAAAGTACCTAACTACTTACGTGACTCTAGAAGAACGTTTGTGTGTAGGTACGAACCTAGCACACATGGGCGCCGCCGGCAGCAGGGTGCAATGGGGTGCACTTGCAGAGTCCCTGTCGGAAAAGAAAATACATAGAAAATATTATTTTTTTATTTTATTAAGTAATATGTATAATTAGTATAATAGGTAATTTAAAGCGTCTAGATTGTATATGTGAAAAAATCTGCATCCGCAACATTCCTAGTACTTATCATTTGTGTGGAACATAAAACAGCCATCTACCTACACATATGTCATCAACAAGATATAAACTAGGTATAACAAGAATTCTTATTCAGTACCTAAGTCTTCATAAAGTTTCCAAAATAAATCACATTTTAGGAAAACGAAAAACAATATTAAAAAAAAATACTCTGTTTTGCTAATTCCACGAACATTAGAAGGAAGGAAAAAAATATTAATTTATTAACAAAAATTAATTACTTAACATTAATTTTAAAAACATCCAAATAGTACGTTGATTGTACTATTTGGATGGAGGAAAAGTTTACCCAAGTTTAATTCCATAACGGATTCGAATTTTAAAATAACAAATAAGAAGAATGAAGAAGTGATAACTGCCTCGTTGGTCGCAAAGTGCGACTGCTGGGCATGAGGTCATGGGTTCGGTTTGCTGGTCTGGCAGTGTTATTGGGTTTTTCAATCAGGAATCTTTCAGTAGCAGCCTCGGAGTTTGAATTTGTGGGTGGTTGATGGCAATACGCTCGTCCCTGGCAATGGGGCTTAAGCATAACAGGCAAAATGTGTGTGTAGGTATTAATTGGTACACCTCTTTCTAATCCTTTAGGGGTTACAGGCTTTGTTTCTTTAAAGTTTTCTCCCCCCACATACTTACACTACATACCAACCATGCTTTAAGTAAATACACCACGTGTAGATTCTAAATAAAAAGGAAACAGAGAGATATCGCCGTTTTCCACCCACACAATGGTGCCGATTCTGTTGTACACCGAACTAAACTAAATTATCTCTAAAATTTCCTATTTTTGGTTTAGAGAATCATAAAAGCTATTTTGCAAACAAGATTCTCTAAACTTAAAAACATTTTTGACACAACCATATCTACCTAATGTTGTGTGTGGTGTAAGTAGCAGCGGGCGGACGAATTATATTTTTAACCCTGTTCCGTATGTATCACAAAACGATGTAAATATATGTTGGAGACATCAGCAATTTTTTCAACCAGGAATTAAGTTATTAAATCGCAATAGTGAAATATAAATCGCGTATGAATTCAAACAAAAAAGGGGAGGACCGGCCAGTGAATGTTGAAATTTCTAATTAATAAAAACCAATAAAAATAACAACATCACGGTATGATCACAGCGTCATGCCGTTTGCCGTCACGGCATGCGAAGTTTTACTGCCAAGACCAATAGACTTCAAATCAAACACTTTGAATCAAAATAAGAATAAATAAAATTAACAGATGTTTAGAATTGAGGATACAGCTGGCCACGCACAATACTTGCTGCCCGAATATCGATACTACGATACCTACTACGATTCGATATACCTGCAGCACCATTCACACCGCACCAAAAATAAATCAAAGTCAAAGTCAAAGTCAAAACATTTATTTCAATTAGACCATTTACAGGCACTTTTGAATTGTCAAAGAGTCGGTCAGTTAGTCCGAAAGTTGAAGCTAGTTGCTCGTTCCAAAACGGAGGTAGGCCTCTATGGAGAAGAACGAGCAAGAAACTCCACGGCACTCTTTTAAATTAGTTTATTACAAAATCTTGGTTACATTATTCTTGTCGATTCTATATGTGATCACAATGAAGATGAATATAAAATAGTAGTAAAAAAAAATATAAAGAAATTAAAGCAATAGCAGTTAAGAGATGACCAATCCCAACTGACAGCACTCGTTCACGAGCATGACGCATGGATCAGCACCACCTAGCTCAACCATTATGGAGGGAGCCAAATGATCCAACACACGCGCCACCATCAGCGAGACATTTGAGTGAGCATGACAAGCTCTCAACTGCCATGCTTATTAAGTCAAAACACATCGTAACTTAATAAATAAAAAATGCTCCATGGTACTCACATTTACAAAATTGAAATAAATGATATTAAATTATACAATACTAACACTTTCAGTGTACTTATTCGTTGGATGACTGTGATATGTAAAAATAAAATAAAAAGTAATCGTACTGATAACAGTAAAAGTTATTCAGGTCGACATAAAAAAAAAAGGGTAAGAAACATCATTCTCTTAAAAAAACAATCCTATTTAGTGAGCCCGAGTGGCTGTGGAGCAGGACCAGCATTTAGCCAAGCATTTTTGTCCGTGATATAATCATCTAACTTATAATATGCTTGATTACATAGTGTGCGTTTTATGCATGTCTTAAATTTTCTCTCATTTAGTTGGAGAATATCGAATAGAATTAGAACCTACTTAAATATAAAAAAATACTTAGAGCTATTTCATTCTCACAATTTTTAATAAGCAGACATTTTTATTTCACAGAAGTATTCTAATTCTGGGTACTTATAATTAAATATTGAGTAAATAGACTCAGGAGTCGGGAGCCAAATAACAATAAAATTCCATCGCAATACAGTACTGACAATATTTCTTAGAACTTTAGCATTGTCCGTTCAATATGGAAGCATGCCAAACGTTCGCCAAACCACAATTATTGTCCCTTGAATCAAGGTGTTTCTGCTTATACCACATAAAAGCCATCTATATTTTACATACAATATTACATAACTTTGTTTTGCCCAGTGGTTAAGGCGCCCGCCTCTCATGCATGAGATTGCGGATCGATAACGGGAAGGTACCTGAAGGAAAACATCGTGACGAAATACTGTAGATGAGATTTACAGTCAACTAGCTTCTGCGCGCGACTTCGTCCGCGTCAACGTTAATTATATCTCATGGGAACCGTACATTTTAAAAACAAACTCACAAAAACCAATTTTCATTCCAAAAGTGCCTGTAAATGGTCTAATTAAAATAAATGTTTTTGACTTTTTTTTGTTTCCGCTATCTGCTATATTTTTATGGGTAATCATTTTAAAACATTTTTTTTTGCTGGACAAATAGTTGACAACCCTAGCTGTAGCCACCACAGTAGGTGGGGGGTGGGTACTCCGGAATAAAGGGGTATTTCGAACACAAAAGGTTCAGAGTTTTGTAAAGACGCATTAGGGTCACTGATAGGGAATGTGTTTGTTATGTTATAAAAGAGCTTTTGTCGTACCTACTCAAAAGCTCTTATAGGGTAGGGTAAATAGGGTTGTAAGGAACGGAAGTCCGTAAAGGAGGCCTTCTAAGCAGATACGGAGATTAACGGAGTAACGGAACAACTATCTTTCTTAACGGAGGCTGTTGCGGAGGTTAAAGCCAAACACATGAGAGTGCGGAACCAGGACGTGAGCGGAACGTTAGCGTGACGTGAGCGAGACGTGAGCGTGACGTGAGCGTGACGTGAGCGTGACGTTAGCGGAACGAGAACGTGACGTGTGCGTGATGTGAGCGTGACGTGAGCGGGACGTGAGCGTGATGTGAGCGAGACGTGAGCGTGACGTGAGCGTGACGTGAGCGGTACGTGAGCGTGACGTGAGCGGTAGGTGAGCAATGAGTGTTTGGACATCCATATAAATATTATACAAGGAATACAACCCGACGCCACGCTTACGTCACGCTCACGTTCCTCTCCCGCTCTCTGAGTATGTTCGGCTTAACGGAGCTAGACCCAGAATAATTATCTTTAGGCCATACAAATATTTGTTCAGTGCGGGAATTTCAAACCTGCGATAGGCAGCGTACCAGCCAATCGCTCTACACTGCGCCAACCGTGTCGTAAATGTTTAAGCTCGGGCTGCTGTGTTGTATTGCATAATGTC
The DNA here is from genome assembly GCA_949774945.1 of Hoplodrina ambigua. Classification (NCBI taxonomy): domain Eukaryota; kingdom Metazoa; phylum Arthropoda; class Insecta; order Lepidoptera; family Noctuidae; genus Hoplodrina; species Hoplodrina ambigua. Next base: position 11,836,257 of record OX458974.1, on the reverse strand, counting down.
ATTAAGTACGAGTATATTATGAAACTCGCTCAGACATTATTACATCCGCCTTAGAGGCAATTAAAGCTTTATTAGCCACTAACTAGCATATGCCTGCGACTTGGCTCGTATGAATGTCAATAAAATTATTGGCGGTGTATTTTATTGCGCGAAGTCCTAACTTTTTGTCTAAAATAAAAGTAGCCTAAGTTACTTCTTATGACATCAGCTATCTGTCAGAGTCCCGTCAAAACCAGTCCAGACGTTTCGGAGATAAATAAGCCTGAACAAACACACAGACTGACCATTTTTTTTCAGAATTGTCCTGTAAATTTGGGCCGTGCAAACATTAATATTTATTTTGCAAAATGCTATTGTTTTTACATAACAAACAGATACTTGAATTTTATTTATTTGTATAGATTGACCTTTCAGCTTTGCTAATAAAAAAACTAGATATAGAGGATGACGTAGTGGGGATTTCGGCGACACGCAAGAAAACCGGTCAGTCATCATTATCTTCTCAAACCGCTAATACTTGAGGTTGCTAAGTTGATAATGTAATTTCCCAAGAGAAAAATAACAACACGCCTATAATCCCCGAAGGGTTACGCAGAGGTGTACCCATTAGTACACCCATATTTCGCCAGTTTCGTTTAAGTCTTATGTAACAGGGGGCGACTAGGGCGAGCCTATTGCCATCAACTGGGCACGAAATCCAGACTCCGAGAAATTCGTGATGGAAAATCCTAATAACGTTTTGCCCGAACTGGGAATCGAATTATCGAACGAACCCAAGACCTGATGCTTTGCATTCTGCAGACCAACGAGGCAGTCACCATCGAGGCAGGCAATGTAATGTTACCACACAATAATCCTGATGACGAAGTTCATGACCATCAGGGACCTACCACCTAGACATAGCACCGCCGTGTCCACCCGTTTAAGGATTGGCGTGGCGTGCACGGCCGTGAATTGATTTTATGGCAAAATTTCTATTCACACTCTGCCCTTCGTCTTCGTCATCTTTGGTGTAAAAGCCGCTTTTAAATAAAAAAAAACCGTATCAAAATCGGTCCAATTTTTTAGGAGCTACAATGCCACAGACGAACTCTAATAAACTAATAACACCCCTTTGCGTCGGGGGTGTAAAAAATACATTTCCACAACGTCATCTATTGGAATAGCTTAGTCTTCAGTTAAAGACTTAATCATTCCATTTTCCGCAAATAGTTTAGTGTCACTACCTAGCAATTGCAATTTTTAGCGTGTATTACAAGCGGCGCTGATTCCCCGAAACACGGCACATTCGAACGGGCAGTAATTACGACTCGAACCTACAGAGAGGCCGCCGGTGTTACTGCGAACTGCTGGTAATTAGACCCTTCATTACCGCGCTACTCGGAACACTGATGTTAAGAAAAAGAGTTAATTCACTCAACCAACTAACTACATAGTTTCGTACTTCCGACGATTCTTTGGTGACCGTTTATCCGTCGGGCGGCGCTTAAATCCTCAGTTCCAGCGGTTGCGCCACCTTCTCATTAGTTACACTTTGGTAACGAAGCGTACATTATTCATTGTATAAAGATGTATGGCTGATGTTTTTGTAAGACAGGAATGTTGGATAATTTCAGTGTTATTTTTGCGTTAAAAATATGAAATGAATACGTCTGCATTCCAGGGATTATTGACGGAAAATGCTTCGGAATGTTAATACGATGAAACATTTTGTTAAAATTTTCTTTGCGATTGCATTCTTTCGCTGGCATATTCCTATCTATACATCCGATATACTGCCTCGTTGGTCTAGTGATCGCAAAGCGCGACTGCTGAGCATGAGGTCTTGAGTTCGATTCCCAGGACGGGCAAAGTGTTATTGGGTTTTTCCATCAGGAATTTCTCAGTACCTAGCAGCCTCAGAGTATGGATTTGTGTACCGTTGATGGCAATAGGCTCGTCTATTGCATGGGACTTAAATATAACTGGCGAAATGTGAGTGTACTAATGGGTAGACCTCTGCCTAACCCTTATTACAGACGTGATGTATCATCCTAATGTTTTAAATCCGGCCAAGTGCATATCAGGCCACGGTCAATTGCTAAAGTACATTTTATACGTTGGTCAACTATTCGTTAATTTGTAAAGCCTTCTTACTAACAGGACACTTGATCCTAACAATAATTAGCACTTAGTTTATTGTAACTTAAGCTACCAGAGCTGAAGTGGTGCTTGACTCATATTTCCAGTTACGAGGGAGCGTAACGCAATTAGCACTTTAAAATTTAATATTTTGCAAATGGATGGAAATTAAAAATGGCGGTTGCACACCCATAATATTTTTAAATGGTGTATCCAACGACACCATGGGTTAGGCGAGAAAAAGTATCAATAGCTACCACATAAAAATAATTTTATTTTACCACTTTTTTTCTTGTCGCCGAGATTAATATGTATGTATAGGAATACCCATGCCAAAATACAACTTTCTGGTACTAAGGGTCTCCTAGATAAGCCGTAGACAGACAGACGAACAAGGCGAAACTATAAGGTTTCCTCTACGACTACGGAACCCTACTCCAATGAGATTGGTCACGTCCTAAAGAACAGCATATGAATATCTAAACCTGTCTTCAAGGACATAGACATGAATTATTCATTATTTTTACCTTCTTTTCTTTTTCATGATCTGAGGTTACGGTACCAAGAAGTGCTTTTGCTTTTAATAAGATTTTCCTAGAGAAAGAGTAAAATCGACCTCGTTTCTATCCACTTCGCCTTTAATTTAAAATTATAGTCTACCTAACTAACGACTAACTGTCGCTAAATTTTCGTAGAAAGTGTGTATAAAGTAGTTTACTGCTCCATTAGTCTCAGACTGCTTGTGATCGCGGGCGAGACTGTTGAGCGCGGGGTTCTGGGTTCGATTCCTAGGTCGCGCAAATAGTAATAAAGGTATTTCCATTATTAATTTCTCAGCAGCAGCCCGGAGTTTGAAATTAGGTGGTGGGATACTCCCTCGCTGTCGCGGAAAGCACTTACGTGTGTAAGACCTACTCGCACTTGCCCGGTTTTCAGTTAGGCGCATGCAAAAATAGAAACTTGCATGGCAGCAAACGTACTAACTAAACAAACAGACATTTTCTTAGTAATTTGATAAACACCTTGGAAACAAAGTAAATATTAAAATGCTGTGTAAATATTTATATCGCGAAAGATTTCGTTGTAAATAAACTTGTTAGGTTAGTTGGCATTAAATCTCGCCGCGCACTGCCCGGTTTTAGCTCGAGAATTTTGTAGCGATAAGCATCAAACTCCAACCAGATGCATTATCAAATTCTCAATAACATAACCTCGACTCGAGAAACGGTAAATTAGGAATGGAATGGAGATGAATGAAAGTTTTTTTCTTCTTCATAATCCAGCGGGTAAATCTACTAACTTTTAAGAGCGATCACAATCTGATTTCAGTCTTAGACTGTCAAAAATGCCTCTATGTTTATCTATAAGTTTTTTTACCGACATTTTTTGACACAGATTGTCGCTGAGATGAGATTGCGAATAGATTTTAAACGTTTTGAATTATAGCTAATTAATTGAGGCCTCGACTGCGGAGTGCAGGCCCAACTAGCAAAATTTTTTATAGATTTGAATTATACAACTAACAGACATGTAAAGGTTTAATAATAGTTTTATAGCAGTTCAACAGTTTTATTGTAAGTAGTGTTTAATTCGACGAATTTATAGTTAATATTGGTGCCGGATTGCCGATTCCCTTGTTCACAAACTAGACTAAATTTTGAGAATTGACATCTCTTACATACAGCGAAAGGAAAGGACGGTGACATTAAAGAACTATGTTAGCGATGTCAAATTAGTTTTGCCTCTAACTTGTCCGTATTTTAATCCATACGTTTTAAGATGTCAACTATAATTGTATGGATGTGTCATGATGTGCGCTCTTATTTACATTAGTCTCTTTCTTGTTTTATTGGACAGAAAAAGATGGAAATAGTCTAATTTTAGTTTAGTTTGTGACCTAGAGAATCAGCACCATTATGTATTTTGCTAGTTGGGCGGGCGCTCGCAGCGTGATACACAAGAGGCGAAATGTGCACTGGACACTTCTTAAGATATGTGACGTCACAGTGGTTAACGGTGAACAGTATCAGCAGGCGAGTACTCTTTAGCTATAGTAGAAATTGGCTTTCAGTTTGCAAGTCAAACGCTTCAATAATTTTGCCTATTATCTGTAGCCGATTATTGAATTACTAAACCACTTCATTTTGCTTCGCAACCAGTCCAAAATTAAAGCAAAAGGGGTATTCTATCCTATAACGTAGTTTCCAAACCAATCCCCGGCCACAAATCAATTAGCAATCACTGTTCAACACTCGCGGCTAACGAGAGCCATCAACGCAGTTAGGGTTGCCAGATTGCAAATCTGTAAAGCCGAAACACCGGCCAGTTAAGCCGGACTTTTGGGTAAAATTGGGTAAAAAAAAAGCCTGATTTTCCATCTGAATTTTAAAACGAATTCATTATTGTATTTAATTTTTTCGATAATTTATCTATATCTAGATAAGTCTAAGAAAAGCCGGACACCGAATAATTTGGCCGGACACACATCATTAAAGCTTATTTTATGCGACTTGGAAATCCCATGTGGCTAAAACCACCACAGTGTTCCACCTCTGCCTATGGCCGGGAGTGCGGGATTCGCATACATCATCAAAGCCTGACTTTTTCCGGCTTTATCCGGACGCCGGGTAACCCTAAACGCAGTAAGTTGGTAGGCACTCCATTTTCAACAGTCGAAATTAGAATTCCACGTTTCAGCTACAACGCACGGAATTTTTCAATTTAGGTTGGTCTGTTGAAATGCGTGGAATTCCTCCCGAGAATTGTAATTTTATAACCTAGTTTTTCGCTGAAACGTTAGTGCAGTTAGTACCCTGAATTACTTGATCTGTCTTCCCCCTATATCGTCTTTCTAAGAGCGGGTCAAGTAATGTTGGGCACTAACCGTACTTACTGAACGTATAAAATGGAGAATGTCATGTTGACCCAGTGGTAAAGGCGCTAGACTCTCATGCTTGACGTTGCAGGTTCGATACCGGGTTAGTATCAATGGGACTTTTTCGATTCGGTTGTATTATCTAAGTTAATCTTGGACATCACTGAGGAAAATCATCGAGAGGAAACCGCCCCTTGAGCAAGCCTGGTGATTAATAGTCGTGGCCTCTCTGTGTAAGAAGAGGCGTTTGCATGCAGTGAAACAATAATAGGCTAGTATTATTATTTCCATTAAATTCATTCAGTTATCCCCTATATTTCATGCTAGTAAGTTCATAAATAACATGTACTCAATATTTTGTATTTACATAAATAAATGTTCTAATAAATGTATTATTGTTTTCAAATATTTTATAAATTGATTTAGGTATTGTTGTTAGTAAAATATTGTTCATTCATTTTATTGGGTTTTCCTGATTGTAAGTACATAATTTAGAAGTATAGGGACGTCCCTCGTTTACGTTTATCTTAGTAACCTCTTGCGATTGTTAATAACATATTATTGTAGGTTAATTTTACATTTCTGCTCATTCATTAATATTGCAGCAAGTACACGGATTGTAGCAACATACGGCCTAGGGCTGCCAACTGTCCGGGGTTCCCCAGATTAGGGGGTCTGGAAATTGTCCGAAAGGGGATTTTTAAAAAGTTTCCACGAAAAGTAGTCAGTTTTTGTATCGATACCATATCGATACCGATTAATTAAAATATAAGTGACAAATAAGTTAAAATTTTAACGATGTTCTTATTTTAACAGTAAAAATAATTTTCTGAAGAATAAAAAAAAAACCCCCAAAGGTCCGAGTTTTTCGAAGTTTTTATTTTCGGCGTCGGCAATTTAATTTGTGGCAGCCCTATACTTACATGATTTTCCAAACACCAAATTGTATTTCCAGTTCTGTGGGTACTTACCTAAGTAGCTTCCTACAAATGAATTAATGGAGAAACCATTTTCCATTTCCCCCTCATATCCTACCAATACATAAATGCAAAAGTAAAGCGGTTAGATGTTTGTTACTCAATCACGCGTAAACCTTTGAACAGATTTGGATGAAAATTGGTAAATATCATAGACCGTTTCCTGGATTATCACATAGGATACTTTTTAACACATTAATTAGTGTTCCCTTGGGATAATAGTTCAACTTACTTCACGGAAAGATACGATAAAGATCCCGAATTTCGATACTAGAAATATGAAATAACGTAAGGGACATTTCGTCGAAAATCTCATTTTTGATTCGTGGATCCCGCAAATGCGTGATTGAATTTCCTATCTCCGACACTACTTGTTGTATTTTAACGTATGTAATGTACTTACGTAACACACAATTCAAAATTACAGCGGACATAATGACGTAATTGTTGGTCTTTTTGTTATACATTGCTGTAACAATTTTAGAGGAAAAGAAACTTTTTCATGTTTGAATAATGAATTACCACATTTCTGAGAACAAAATTAAAAGGCAAATCGTTTTTACTCCCCACAGTAACTCAAGTTATTCTAACTTCTGGTTACCTACTTCAAAGTTTTCGTTCCAGCAAATATAAATATTAATCGCTTTTAAACAGGAAGCTTTTTTACCTGCAGATGGCGATAATAAGAAATGGTACTTAAGTACTTATAACGAGGAAATTACAACAAGGGAGGTAATGACTTTCATCTAGGTAGGAAGCCGAAAGCCCGCATCTTATTTGGGAAAAGGCTAGACAGATGATAATGATTTTAATCTACAAAAGTAGAATGCAAAACCTCAATTTTAACTTTACTACTATATTTGAGGTGTTTTAAAACGGCAATAGTGGTCATTTACCTCTCTTTTATAGGTATCACTTTATGGGAACCTGAACAAAAACTGTTGATCGTTTCTCATTAGCAAAATGAGTCGACGGATATAATGGATCCAATTCAGGACGTTACCGATCATTGTTTCTATTTTTGAAAAAAAAGTACGTTAGATAATGTAAAAAAAGGTCAATGACCGCTATTGCCATGCCAAAGCCCCGTAGCTGTGAATGCCTTATTATCTTGCCACAAACCACACAACTAAAAAAACCTTATTTTATTTTATTTATAAAGGAAAACCAACAGTTACACACTATACATGGTTAAAAATAGCTTACAATCTAGATATATCAGTACGTAACTAACTACGTTATCCATATGTTCTAAATTCGAATGGAAATTTGGAAGAGCACGAGTACAACAATACTAATCTTATTTTAATAGGCTCTATATCCTAATAGGCTTCTTAAAAAAAAGGCCATAAGACTGCAATTAGCTTGCAAGTTATTCGATAGTAGCGTAATAAATAGCTGGCTACCAAGTATTGCTTCAATGCAATAAGTTGCTGGTGCCGATTCCCTTGGTCACAAACTAAACTAAAATTAGACTATTTCCATCTTTTTCTGTCCAATCAAATAAGAAAGAGACTAATGTAAATAAGAGCTGTCAAATTTAGTCCATCTGACATATCCATACAATTTATAGTTGACATCTTAAAACGTGTGGATTAAAAATACGGAGAAGTTCAAGGCAAAACTAATTTGACATCGCTAACTTAGTTCTTTTATGTCACGGAATGTCACCGTCCTTTCCTTTCGCTGTATGTTAGTAAGAGATGTCAATTCCCTAAATTTAGTCTAGTTTGTGAACAAGGGAATCAGCACCATTGTTGCACGACTAACAACTAACGTTTTTTATGACGATATAATCGGAACTATTTCCATGTAGTGAGAAAGATAATTATAATGTGGTGGATACAACAGCTGCGTGTATCTGGAATGTGTTCCGAGAGCTGTTGGAACGCGGTGCATGTTAATGACGGGCCTACAAGCTTTCATATAACTGAAACGTTTGATATTGTACACATGCTGTTAATGTGAACATGGCTTTACTGTGGCAATTATGCCGATGAGCCGATGACGTCTAATCATGTTTGCAATAATTATTTTGAGCTACCGATAATACCTATATTATTTAAAATCTTACTACAGTTAAATGAATAATACTTATAATTTTATTTGTTTTAACTAAGTACCTAGTGGATGAAAACAATGATTGTCTTGAAAACATAACATAACATCACGACTGTAAACCCTGAAGGGTTAGGCAGAGGTGTACCCATTAGTATACCCATCACATTTTACCAGTTATGTTTAAGTCCCATGTAATAGGGAGCGAGCCTATTGATAACAACCGGCCACAAATCCAGACTCCGAGGCTGCTACTGTGAAATTTCTGATGAAAAAACCCCGACACTTGGCCTTACCTGGGAATCGAACCCAAGACCTCATGCTCAGCAGTCGCGCTTTGCGAACACAAGACCAACAAAAAAAAAAGGAAAAACTAAAATATTACATAGGTATATATTACCTAGTCAGTAACTACGCATACTACCCATCATACTAAGTAACATAGGACAAAAATTTATTGCTGGGGAAACGACTTTTATGTTTGATGTAATACGCAAATTATGCATGCAATAGTACAGGGGTTGTGTGGTTATTTAAAGTTTAGTAACAATATTTAAAACTTGTTTTCTTAAAACATAAAAAAGTTGTAACTTTGACCTTCAACAGCTCTAGAGCCAAAAGGTTCCCAAGTATGGTCTAGAACATAAAAATTGCTAGAAACTGTAACTTTTGACCTCGCTAAGTGTGTTTACATCCGTTATAGCCAGGTTTAAACATAACATAACATAACATCACGCCTGTAATCCCCGAAGGGTTAGGCAGAGGTTAGCCAGCCAGTTAGCCAGGTATACTTACCTATAATAATAGCTTATTCTTCTAAAATGTACAGAAACATACAAAAATGAGACAACGACTACCAAACTAAAGCCATATTTAGACGATGCGAGAAATGTGCGATTTGCTGTACATTGCGGAATCAAGCGGCTGGCGTGTCGCAAGTGACCGATCATCGACGGAAATGTACCACAACTTGCACGATATTTCTCCTACCGCCTAAATCAGCTTTAAGGGCGAGACTCCACCAAAGCGGAGACGAGAGATGTCTCGTAATTAACCAATAGCATATTGTATTATGCTGAAGTTAAGCGCTGAGCTGTCAAAATGACGCAAGCTGATTGGTTGTGAGACACATCTCTTCTCATCTCCGCTTTGGTGGAGTCTCACCCTAAGACATGCTCGTATCTCGGGTAGAAACCTTCGCAGTTCAAGTTCCAAGTGCCATGACAATGTGTAAGTTATATTGCAAAATGAATCATTGTGATTTACTCATTTAGCGCCAAATATTCCGGTCCATATTCGGTGGAACTGCCGAAGACTCCGAACACAAGATGAGTCGCTGAATCAAACCGCAAATAATAATAGGAATATTACTTGTTAAACATGATGGCATGTAGTAAGAGGAAGAAATAATGACATAATTATTGTACACAGCTTATGTACAAAATTATTGCCAGCCTTTCTTATTTGAGTAAGTAATAATAATATTAGCCTATTTTTGTCCCACTGCAGGCAAAGGCCTCTTCATATACAACGAAGGCACTAGCATTAACTACCACGTTTATTCAGGGCAGATAGAACATTTCAGACTTATATCCAGTCCAGTAGCCTTTACAAATATTTCTTCCGTATTGGAATCGAATCAGCGATACGCAGCGCAGGAGCTAATCGTGTCGACGATAATGTTCAAAATCATCAGAATTTCAATACGTACCCAGAGTTATTAGATATTCCAAGATTAACTCCTTCCGATGCAGTGTATCGTATTAATAATCTAATCTCACAATATCATTGATACCTGAAGCTAACCCCATTAAATTTAAATTGATACAAATTGATTTACCTCCGGCGTGATGAATGTCTGAACGCGGATTAGATTACAAGATTACAGGCACTCTACAATAACAAGTGTGTAACTATGCATCGTGGAAGTGGTCCAGAGTTCTGTGACCCAATTGGAACGCTACCAGATCAAACATTACGGCCGGTTAAGTGATTCCCAAGAATTTCTCGGATAAACATACTGACATTACGAAATTCAGTGTCTCTTTTTACTTCACATAAAAAAAGACTATGTTTATTGTGCAAACATGACACGCGTTCGAAACTATGTCGATGTGATTTCAAGAAACCATCTATTATTATTTTCTTTAAATCTCAGAAGTACTTAAGTTCATAGATTTCCTAGAAAACAAACAAGCAGACAATTTTCTCCTACACAATATTAGTGGAATTAATTATGGAATCCGACCTGCGCAATGGCAATGGCGTGACGAACAGAATTCTTGGTAAAGATATGACTCCATCTAAGAATTATCAGGGGAAGAGTACTTAAGAACCTACATCTCAACATTTCCGTTGTAAACAAGACGTGATACAATTAAATGAGTTAACCAGAAGCGTAGCTTGGCCTAAACGAGCCCTGTATTAGTAGGGGGGGCCATCTACCTTCAACTAGATTCAATCCTTTTTTTTTTTGTGTATGACGTTCAAGTGCCATAGTGGCCTAATTGAAATAAATGATTTGACTTTGACTTTACCTAACTGCGACGAAGCACAAATGGAGGGTAAAGATTTTTAACAAAAGAAACAATATTTTTCCTGGGAAGATTAGGTGGATAATATTTTTCGAATTTTTGCTTAGACACATGTGTTCAGGTTCGCTACGGCTGATACGACGGTAGCTACGCCCCTAATTTTTACAACTAGAAAATTGCAAGAAGACAGAGAATTATTGATTGCATTTAATTGGATTTACTCTTTTGCCTACCGTACTATATTTCGGGAATGCATAATATATACTGTTCTGAACGATAAAAAAATAGTAACAAAAAAATTCCTCACTAGTTTAAGTAACAAACATATCTGTGTCTATTTTTTACTTATTCCATAAATACTACTTATATTGTTTTGAAGTGTTCTATATTTTTTTAACACTTATTTTGAAAAATATTATAATTAGCTGAAGAAATGTTGGCAACCCTGTGGTAAGTAGTGGTTACACAGTCCGACCTTGCAAGTTACATAAACGTATAGTAGAGTCCTAAAGACGCCGGTAACACTAGACATTAGGTAAGCAGAAGGGAGTTATCCAATGAGGTAGAACGCAGGTCAGTGCCGGTCGCCTGCCCCTGCCTAGCCCCTCGGTTACTTAAGCGTAACGACCCACCCCTGCACTCCGAAGTTATTGATACTTTCCAAGAAAATCTTCGCATAGTGTTGCATATAACGCTATAAAATTATTTGTCGGCAGCTATTTTCTGGCTTATTATTTTGTATAGGATACAGTTTTGCACTGTTGTTTTATTAACGTTATCCAATGCAATGTTATTTTAGATGCTTAAGGTCTCTTTGCCATTCCGTCTTCTAGACTCTAGAATAACGCTATATCGAGTTGCCTTCGTGGCCAACGGCAGCGGAAAAGTTGCCAATTTGCTTATCCAGATCCCCAGTTACTCATTTTTCAAATTTCATTACGTTTTATTTAGTGGTTATGCCGTGGTAAGGTGACAGACAGTCAAAGTTACCTACTTTTGAATTTATAATATGTATGAGTGGATGTGGTCTGTGTCTTTTCGTCCTCTTGATTATCACTAATAACTGAAAAACGGTTTGTATACCTTTAATAAAATACGTACCAACGCAATAGCAGTTTTGAATACGTAGGTGTAAAACTACTTAGTACCCACGTTTAAAACTACCTATATAAAAATATTTAAGCGTCATTTTTCTAGTCTAGAATGTATGTAACCTACCAAGCAAAACGAGGAAATATTGTAATAACGGGAAGTGCACGTGCCCCTACACCATACAAACAAATAGGTAATTCTCAATACCTAACCATTGAATCATTAGAAAACTACAACAAAATACCGCATGTCGTCATTATTAAAAACCATAACGTAATACACGCGCCCAATAAGAGTTGCGCAGACGCAGCTGCCTATCGTGCGCCGCGCGCCGGTAATTTCGTTTTAGCTATTTTAATCGGCATGTAATTGGCCCTCATTGGGGACACGGAACATGGCAAGAGACAAATTACGAAAAATTCTCAGAAATTCGGTAAAAACACTTCAGTATAAACAATTAATGCGATTATGATACGGCCATACGCCGCGGTTCGAACCTATCGAGGCAGAACATCGGTGAATTAGCTGACACGAAAAAACGTAGGTACACGTAAGTAATGCATTCATAGAAATTATGGGTTTCCTATAAATGCATTATGAGCCAACATTACCTAGTTATTAGCGTACCTACGATGTAATTTACTAGATACACGAAGCATTAAATTGTTTGCGGGTATTACAAAACACTCAGGTAAGTACTTACAAATGTAGTACAGGGACAAAAATGGTGTTTTTAGCCGTTGACAGTTGTGTTATTTTATTTTCCGAGTATTGTAGGTACCAATGTTGTTATGAAGGCACTTCGTACTCCAATTCATATCGAAATGGAATCGAAGGACGCTGAAATTGTTTTATCGCAGGTACTATGTCTTTCTGGGAAATGGCGAAAGCTCAATTTACAAAACATAACATATATAACTTCACGCCTGTAATACCCAAAGGGTTAGGCAGAGGTGTACCCATTAGTATACCCACATTTCGCCAGTTACCTTTTCAGTCCCATGTGATAGGGGGCGAGCCTATTGCCATCAACCGGGCACAAATCCAGACTCCGAGGCTGCTACTGAGAAATTCCTGATGGAAAAACCCAATAACACTTTGCCCGACCTGGGAATCGAATCCCAAGACCTCATGCACAGCAGTCGCGCTTGCGACCACTAGACCAATGAGGCAATTTATAAAAGTAATAAAAATATCAGCAAAAAGTGAGCAGACAAACAAAAGTTACTAGCGAGTTTGTGATAGTTTCCCTAGAATTTACACTTAGCCTGCACTTTGCTTCCCTCATGAGAAAGTAGGAGGTTAGCCTCCCTCTTCACTTCCATTACCTCACTACGATTCAAACTTTAGTGATCGTTCTACCGAGGACTTATACTGTAAGCTTTGTGGTTTTCAGTAATGCTGAGGTTACATTAGCGGACTGCGGCGAATATTCGTGTTAAAGCGATGAGTGTGCGTAGTATTCGGGCCAAGACGATTTACTGGGCACTGTCGGAAAACTGACGCGAAAAAACCCGCTTGGGTGGCTACACCTACGTTACGCCGCACAACAGAGATCAACAAAATCAAGCACGATGAATCTTCGCCCGTCAAATGTAGAGAATACACGATGTTTTGTCTGATGTAGTTGTCTGAGAATAAACAGTTTTATTTATTTTATTTAGCGCGCCAAGTCGACACGTATCTTCGCCCGCTAATGTAGCCCAAACATTAAACAACATTTACAAAAGATAGGTTGGGTGACACCGTTACATAACCCCAATGCAGTTTGCGTAAACAAATAAATACTTAAAACTAATTATAAATTAAAAATTCAGCGATAAGCAAACCACAATGTAAAATAACATGGGGTATTTTAATTAATAAAGTGGATGGTCGAACAACTGGTCTCACAAGTCACAATTAACTTGTTGTCCCATGTCTATTTATATTCGATCATTGTATACAGAGAATTCATTATACAAATTGGTGAATTCCAGTACCTACAGCCGCTGTCATTCATACGTCAAGCGTTTCATTTATCGATAATGATGAAAAGTTTCAAGACGTATTTGATGATAAACAAGCTACTGTTGTCTGTTTATAGGAGTCAAGTGGAAGAACGTGTTCTTAAGGAACTTGCGTCTAGGTCTCTAGTGACGTCAAGGCATAAATAATAATAATACTAATACTATAAATGTATGTCTGTCTGTTACGGTTTCATGACTAAACCACTGAACCGATTTTGATGACATTTGGTTCGGGGTAAGTTTCAACCCCAGACCCCCATAGAAGGACATACGCTATTTTTTATCCAGCGACTTCGTCGGCGTCCGCGGTAACCGACATTTATGCGGATGAAGGCCCGGGAAAAAGCTAGTAGGCCCATTAAGGGCGTAAAAAGACAACGTGGCTACATGTCAATTTGAGCTAAAAAACGTGATGGTATTCTCATCCACCATACTTGAAAACCTACTGGTTAAATAGTTCTAATTTTTTTTTACATTTTCTTAAGAAACTTCAAATTTTCTTACGAAATTTTAAATACTCACATGACATAAAATAGTAACATTTTTTTTTTCCAACAATATGTTACATAAAAATGATCATAAATTCATAACCATTAAAACAGTAATTATTTTAATATTTACAAATGTACATAGAAATAACAAAATTCATTGGAATTGTTAACGAACATAATTAAAAAGCAACAGCTACTACGGGGAATTCAAAATATAAGTAGGTACCTAGTTATATAAATTCTACCCGATAATATTGAAAACGATTTTTACCTCTTTTCCTTGAAACGTGCTTAGGCAATTTGGGAAAAATTTTAAAAGGGCATTTTTAAAATTATTATCATTTTATTTATCTTTAAACGGGGCTTTCTCTCTCCTACCCTTTCGCTGTGCCCTACAGGGTCCATAATGATCTAACTTTTACAAGGTAATTGAAAATAACTTTTCATGATTTTAGGGTTGGTCCCATAGTAAAAGTTATTCACAATGATGAGTACAATGACCCCTTTTAAGGCTGCGGGTATATTTTTAATTACTCTGTATAAGTTACCACATAAGCAAACACATGGAAAACCAATAAAGACATATAGTATTGAGTATCAAGGAAATTAGGGATCCTTAAGTTAAGCAAACGAAGTAGCGGACAAAAGCTAACTGGTATTGTATAAAATAACATTGCGTCTTGATCATAATAATTCATGTCACGTATGTCACTTTACTACAAATGCCAATGAGTTAACTATAAAAAGTTTTTCTAGTCCAGGCGGTTTTCTTATGGAATGAACTCCCTCAGAATATCAGGATGGCCACCAGTCGGTTCACTTTTAAGGTAAAAGTTCGCGAACATTTACGTAAGAAGTTGGCAGACTCGTCCCACCATTAATTTGTCGTACTTCACCACCTATTTATTTTTTATCTCTCTCTACCCTATATATTTTGTTTGTATGTATGTATATATGTATTTATTTTTATATATTTTTTTATATTTTAGTATCGAAATTTTTCTGTATTTTCTGCACCTACTACGTTTTGTCTCTGCATCACCCTAAGGTAGACTGGTAGAAAATGCCCAAGGCATTAAGTCCGCCTTTGTACAGTGTATTTTTTACATGTGCATAAAGTTTAAATAAATAAATAAATAAAACAAGTTCTAACGACCTTTGATAAAATCGTCTTCAACTCTTCGAGGTTTTTCAAACACCTATCTTTCTATAAAAACGTGTAAAAGCTTAGGGCAGGTTCAAATTTTGACGAAAGACTAGCATACTAAATGATTTTTTCTCTGAAACAGCAACATACCTACTGACGACAACGTATGAATACACAAACAGTTGATTAAAGTCTCCTTTTTCTTAACTAATTAACGGCAAGGGTTAATTTAAAATTAAAATAATACTTCGTTAATTAGTGGATACCTGACTCGCATAAAGTTTTAATTAAGTAGATCAAGCGTTATAAACGGACGACCTATTTTCATGTGGTAAAAGCCAAATTGGATTTCCTAATCGAGTAATTGAAATATCGCAAATTAATTGCGAACATTATTAATGACCAAATAATAAAATCAAATTCGTGTATCAGGCCTATGACGTTCAAAAGTGTCTTGTAATGGCCTAATTGAAATAAAAGATTTGACTTTCTGAAGCTTTTCCAGGCAACTGTTCACGTAAACGGCGGTCGAACAAAGTCGCGGAATAAAAACTAGCTTAAATGTCCTTTCTTGGGGTTAAAGTATCAAATAAGAATGGGCAACTTTGTATGGGCTCAGTCCCGAGTGTTGTAGACGTAGATATTCAATTGTTAAACTTCATGACCTATATCATTGGAAAGGTCATAATAACGTGTCATGCTGTTGGTTTCGTTAGTAAATAAAGCTATTATTACCTCTGAAATGATATATGTAGGTCCTTTTTTCTTTGGGTGGTAAACATCATCAAAAATGTATCCTTCCCCCATGGGGCGGACACATTTGATGATGTTTACTGGACTGACACTCTTTTACTGACTAAAAGACCACCCTGTTCCTTCTGTTGCCCTTTACGTTCCCGGGCCACGGTATCCTGTTAAGACGTCTCGAAACCCCGGCAGGCGTTTGGCCCTGTTGAGGACCCGTCCCTGTGCACCACTGTGTCCACAACACTTGAGTCAACGCCGCTCAATGTCTTCTCAACAAAATCAATTCGGAAGTGAAAGCGTAACAAATAAATAAACAAACTGACAATAAAATACATTTGTAATATTACACTATACATTTATAAATGAACCTTATTGAAACAATTTCTATGTGGGTTTAAAAATCAATCGCCATGAGGAAGTCTCGCAAAAAATCGAAAAGACTTGACCGATTTGATTAATTTCTTCTTTGAATTGTTTGCTTCTATGTATACTGGGGCGGTTCATAAAAAAAAAGTAATTATGTAGGTACCCAATCTAGTATTCTATATCGGCCTAATATTCTTCTACTGCAAGGCAAAGGCCTCTTCTCATAAAGAAAAGTCACGAGCATGGATCACCACGCTTGCTCAAGCCGGAAAAGCGTTTCTGACTTATACTAACAAACAAATTCAACAAACGATTAGTTTGCGAGTTTGAGTCGGAAGATTTTATTGTTAAGTCTGAAGACTCTGAAGTACTGTGAGAGGAATTGATGAAAGAGAATAATTTATATTTTACATGTATACCTATTTGAGTTTTATTTTTTCTGTTTTTAGTGCTGTCTTTAATTATTGTAATTGATTATGACATTATATTAATTGACGACGATTGACGATTGTATTAGATAAAATTATATTAATATAAGTCCAAGTTTCCTCACGATGTTTTTCTTTTACCGATATCAGTGAGGTCCACAAGAAAGAACATCTGAATTGAAAACAGACGCATTGGCACTGACCTGCGTCATCTAGTATGGCATTAATAATCCCCCGGCGCTTTATTCACGTGACGAAACACACAATCTTTTGCAAGGGAACTCCCGCTAACAGGATTACTGACAGCATTGTTTATCTAATTCGTGCAGACTCGAAACATAAATACGAAGAGAAAACCGCAGCAAAAAAAGCTAGCAGAAAAATGGGGCGTAAATTTTCGCACGTAATCCAATTCCATTGTAGTACCTAAGTCAAAATGTTCATATCTGTCTCTAGTTTAGTATACATTTAGTTCTTTCAACCCAATTTCGGCGGGCAATCTCAAATGTAAATGTTTATATATTTGTACCTATAGCGCAAATGTTTGCGCACTTGTAACTTTCAGTCCGTTGCACGTTGGAACGCCAATACGACACAACCGGGAAGTAATCAGGCGCAGAACCAACGGCTTTTAGGTGCTTTCCGAGGCAGGGGGGTGTCACACCAAGTTACAAACTCCAGGCTGCTACTAAGAATCAGAGGCGGCGCGCGGCGTAAGGCGTGGGCGACGTGGGCCATCGCCCACGGCCTCGCACCTCGAAGGCAGGACGAGTAAAACTTTTGGTCGTTTAAGACAGCAAAAAAATCGCTTTCAATAGTTTTTCAAATCCATATTTTTGCATTACAAGAGGGCTTCGCAAAATGATTACAATGAACGTTGAACGTTGTAACATTAGGCTACGTTATTCGTCTTTTTACACCCGTTATAAAAAAGACATCGTCACTAGGGCAATCCAATCGCTAAATCAGATTACATGACAACGATAAGAACTACTGTTTCCCTGGTAAAATATAAAACAATTTATCTTTTCCTGCTAGCAGTAGCGAAGGTATTTTATTGATTTCGAAATTCATCGAAGCGATAACATCGTATACTATTGTACTATGCATGTTACGATGTAATTAGTTGAAGAACATTATCTAATCTCGGCCTATTTACATAAAATGTAAATAACGAGAAACAATAACAGTGGTCGGTTGGATTTCGAGAATTGTATAAATACAAGGATTGAGCGCGGTTCTTGATTGTAAACTGTTTGAATTTGGATTTAGTATTTAGTTTGTCTTTGTTTACTTTCTAGAAAGCGACAATTTACGCCCGTTTCTAGAGTAGGTATTACCGACCTATAACTGTAATAAAGAGTAGGTAGTCTTGTTGTCTTTTACTCCATCCCTTTTTAATAGGTACATAACATCACGCCTGTAATACCCGAAGGGTTAAGCAGATGCATTAGAACACCCACATGTCGCCAGTTATGTTTTAAGCCCCATGGGGGCGAGCCTATTCTCATCAACCGGACACTCGGAGGCTGCTACTGAGAAATTCTCAATAATATTTTGCCCGAACTGGGAATCAAAGCCAAAGACCTCATGCTTAGCAGTCGGGCTATGCGACCACTAAACCAACGAGCCAGTCAAGGCAAGTCATTTTTATTATGTTCGACCTTTCAGGTTAGCGGTGAATTTTTCAGAACGTTTTAATATTAGATATAGTCTTTCTTACCTACATATCTGCCTACAATGAAACCAGGTTACACTTGCATTAAAATTTCAACGTCTATCGATTCATTCGTGAGGGCGAAAGTAGAAGCTCGTAACCTATTTTTTATTCTTTCAGTGAGTTTTACATTACGTGTTTCATTTGACCTCGTACTTTATTAAAAGACTAGAACTATGCTCGCGACTTCAGCTGCGTGAAATTCTTAAGTTTTCAATACAAACTTTGGTCAGATATTTGACTCTTGACTTAAAGGTCGAATTTCTTTAAACGTTCAAACATCTAACTGTCCTTGAACTAAATAACTTCAAATTAAATTATACCAAACAGATCCTCATAAGTGCAAACATTCATCTAGTAGTGGACTTTTTGAAAATGCTGGAATATGCATTTATTTTTCACCTTTTGTTTTTACTATAAAACTACTGAATATTTTTATACAAACTTTAATTCATCGCCTTACCTCATGCCACTCCCTACGATATGTGCCACGATATGCCGACATCCCAAAAGAAATCTACTGATTTTGTAGGTTTTCAGCTTCAGTGGCCTTGTGATAATGAATCAATTGCTTGGATGGTTTCACAATATTCATATCTTCTTTATTATAAATATATTATATGAAATGCTTTGTCTAAAATGACTGACTGACAGACGGATTAACGCACAGCCTAAACCGCTGATTGTACAGACCTGAAACTTGAAGAGTGTTTTCTTTGTATGACGTAGGCATCCGATTAGAAAGGATTTTCTAAAATTCTTCCCCTTAGGGGATGTAAAAGGCGGACAAAGTTTGTATGACAACGTGATTCCTTGATCCAATCTACTTCAAATTTTGCATAAACATTTTTTAACAGAATAGATTGAAGAACGTGCTTCGTATTTTATTAAAATGCATCTCCTTACGAGGTTAAAAAGGGGATATTAAAATTAATTACGTAAAAACCTAATTAAAATCCTATTACAACCATTTTCGACTTCTACGCGGACGAAGTCGCGGGCAAAAGCTAGTAGAATATAATATAAATCGCGGAAAATTTAGTTAGTTTTTTTTCACCGGGGGTATCCAGCCATGACACATTAGTCTGACTCAAATCATCAAATTAATTATGATTACTTCAAGATATTGCGTTTTCACAAAAGTGATATCGCTTATCGATATCGCGCCGGCGCCAAATTAAGTATACTAACCAAACAATGTGTTATAATACTACAGTATCTACAAATTCGTCGTATTGTGATAACGGTTTTCGCAAAACTTCGAAACAATGAAACGGCTAAAGTGTCCGCAGATTTATGTGGAAAGATTAGTACTTATTAATTGCGCGTAGGCTTTAATCTTTTGTTTCTATTAAATTACTTTTAAAACTTTAAGTATCTCTTGTTTACTTTCAGCAAGTTTATCTTTAAGATAGGTATCTTAATTCTTATTTCTGCCAAATCTGTTCGTGAAAATATAAGTACCTACCAGCTTTTGCGGTCTAAAAATTCGCGGCTTAAAAACTAGCCTATGTCCTTCCTCGGGGTTCTATCTTACTCCGTACCAAATTTCGTCAAAATTGGTTCAGTGGTTTAGTCGTTATAGCGTAACAGATTACAGATATCTGATAGAGTTACTTTCTAATTTATTATATCATTATAGACATCTGCTGAAGTACTACTTAGGTATATTTCTGTCTTGTATAATTGCCCTATTAGAAAATAGAGCAACATTATGCATATTAGGCGCCATTTTGCAGTATTGGCACGGAACTGTACTAAACACAGTGAACGCGGGTGCGTTTTTCCAAAAATATTACATAACTTTGTGTTTGGCTATGTGCCAGTGCCAACCGACACGTGCTATCGCTATAAAGTCCGAATTCCCCGAGTGAGTATTAGTTAGCCAGACAATCCGCACGTTCGGTAAACAAATGTCAAGCGACCGGGATTCACCATAGCAGGGCGCCGTGATGTTGGGGCTTTCCACGCACGAAGTACCCACGCAACACACTATCGTACGTGTACACTGGCTTGGAAACGTACTCAGATGACATTATAACGGGTAAACTTATTATAGGATTTTGTTTATCGACAGCAATAGTAATAGGCTCGCCCCCCTAATACATACGACTTAAACATAACTAGCGAAATGTGGGTGTACTAATGTGTAGGTGTAGGTACCACTGCCTAACGCTTCGGGGATTACAAGCGTGATGTTATGTCATCGACGGACCTAAGCCGTCTCTAATGTATATAGACAGATCTATCTAACATCTTAGGGGAATAATAGATAGGTAATCATGCTTGAAAGGCTGCTTTGAGTAAGACCAGCTGTCTACCTTTCTGTAAGGACATTACACACGACTGTTGTGAGACATAATATTCCAATCAATTATTGTTTTGTCACGGGTTTGTTTCAGGTTGGCCTAGGGCTGCCGTTCGAGCGGGATTCCCTGAATTTGTCCTAGTTTAGAGGGCATCCGGGGTCATTTGGAAGTGGTTTCAAAGAGTGGGACACATTCAGTATTCTGTAAATGTAAATGATGTTTTATTTTGATTGTACTTTTTTCTCATCGGCAGAATTCCTGGAAAAAATCTCAAATTTACCCAAATGTTCAAGGGTTTTAAAACTATTTATGTAATGACAACTCTAACTAACCAACTATTTTCAAACTCATACAAAGACCGAAAACCTTCCTCAACTTTATAAGTCGGTACAGCATACCGTTATTAAAGTTAGGAAGAACTACATATTCAAGCATGTGAATGAACTAACGGATGAAGATAAAGAAAGACATAGATGTAGGTAACGTACACAGATCTACATGTCATATTATTATGCGTCGCGAGTATGTGAGGCACGTTCTAAGTAGTTTACTAGTAAATTTTCCTTTCTCTAACAACTTTTACGACTTCCACGAAGATAAGAAACTGACATGCTTTTGTTTTTAATACCAAACAACAGGAAAATTGACTGTGGCATAAGTATAGTATCTATTTCTTTCCTCTGTTTTAGGCCGAAGACACATAAGCAGGTGCTTCGCTTTGAGCCATGTTCTGGGTTTACTCTTTCACTGTCCACACACACTGACGCATAGTGCCACGCTGCGCGACTAATTGTCATTTAGAGAGATTTCAAGTGAACTGATGCATTGCGCAACGTAGCTGTATCAATGAAATGAAGGACGTATTTCTTTTTACGTTGGTCCAGCTGTGTGGCTACGGCTTTAGTGTTTTTTGTTATTTATCTACAGATAAACATTACTAATAAGTTATGTAATATAATCTATTAATAAACAGGAAAAATCCTTGACATATTTATATGTACAAAAAACATAACTGTGCGATGATTTGCCTTTTTTTTCTCCGAATGTTTTGGCAAAAGTGGTATTCCTTAATTATCCAGGGTATCTTAACCTGTGGTCCATGGTCCCCCTGAGGGGTTCGTGTAATGAACGCCGGGGGTTCATGATCTACTACCTACCTACCTAGAAGTGAAAGATAACATTCGCCTTGTATTTTTCCCCTTTTATTTTTCGGAAAAGGTCAATGGGCTCTTGGATCTAGACCTACCTACACACATTTCACCAGAAATATAGGCAATTACAATCAATTAAATTTCATATTACAATGGACATACCTATTGCCAGTAACTGGGCAGTTCGTATATCCAGACTCCGCACTAGCCAGTTAGACTCAGATATAATTATTCAGGTGATTTAGCCCTTTTATTTATTCAATACCAGGGATCAAGTTATGTCCGCGTTTCTTAATGACAAATCACTGTAGACATTTTGTTAGTATTACGTTTTAAATTGTGTGTGTTTATTTTTATTGTGTATCTTGTTAAATGTAAAAACAAAGTTGTTTAAGGTCTTTATTTTAAACATCGTGTATCTACGTCTTATGTTTAAATTATACCTAAATAATTCTATTCTATTCAAAAAGTTTGCAATGGAGCCAAGTTTAACTGATATTGTAGGAAACTAAGAAGATACACATAAGTCTTAAACCGGGTTAGTTTGTTGCCGACACAGAGTTTCTTAGAAAATTGTTCAGGCGTGTAAAATGTATGCTTTCGTCTTTCTTTCGAGCGATCGTCAGGATAAAATTAGCCGATTGGCTACTGTGTAAACAAAAACATGGTTTTCCCGCGATCGTTCTGCTATTAACGCGTTGAAAGTGAACTAACTGCGCATTTTGACGATTTGTTTCATTTGGGAAATTCAAAGTGGAAATATTCTTCGAAATGCTGTTGATCTTTCACGTACATTCCTGTTCGTTGGATTGTTGTCTGAAAGAGCTGAGTACGACTATCTATAAAAAAAAATGTACCTACTCAAATGGTGTACCTAACTACCTACCTATACGTAGGTACCCTGCCTGTACGTATGTACCAATTTGCGAATTGATTTGTACCAAAAATTTAATTGTACTTATGTATGTATTGACCTACATACCTTAATGGTCTCATGCGTATCTGCTATGTTGATATACCTAATAGGGTTATAAAATAACATATTTTATTTTTAATGATATAACATTTACTATCTACGATTGTACTGAATATCTTTTTAAGGCTCGTAATTAATTGGGTAAAACTTAAGCATAACCGGAAATATTACGTTATCATGTTTTCAACGAAAATGGAATTTTGATATTCATTTTAATGAAACCTACAATTTTGTGTATAATGATTTTAATTAGTCCGTACCGTGTTATTATATTTTTGACATTATTTTTTTGATATAATAAAAAATTGGGGTACGCAAAGTAGCGAAGTTCGAATAGTAAATAGGAAGGTATTTACCCAAAGTAAGACAACAAAAGGTTTATTTTCAAAATCGCACGCTTTCATAACAATTTCAACCAAAAGAAATTATTGAGAGAGTTCAATAGCTTCATTAATAAAGTTCACTAATTTCTAGTCTATCAATTCACCTCAACGTCGGTAAAGGAAAAAATATTACACATGCTTACTTGCCTGTATCCACGTCACAGGACGTATGTACCTAAATCAGTGCCTAAAAAAAAGTGAAGCCGATGAATTAATTGAAAGGAGTGTCCATAGAATTTATTTATTTATTTATTTAATTCAAAAGTGCCTGTGAACGGTCTAATTGAAAAAATCTTTTAACTTTGAATTTTGAAACTGGTAGAGTATCTAACGTGAATGAATTAGGTACCAACCGAACTACCGACAAGATGTAAGGTAAATAGAATCGACGAAGTAATTCCCGCTTCCCGCTGCAATATCGGTTCCCTCAAAGATCAAAGGCCAGCTTATTTCGGTTTGAAAGTATACTCAGAAATAGCATAGCAAAATCAAGATCTAAAACTTGTCGTATGTAACTTGGAACCAGCACAAACACGGTTCACTGCATGATTATATAGTACCCATTTTCATTGAGAAAGGTTTTTAATTAATTACATTTGTAAAAATAGAATAGTTTTACTGAAGGCTGTGGCGAGGGTAAAAATAGTTTTATTTAGATATATTAAATCATTAAGTAGGATCCAACAATCTTTAGCAGTCCACTAAAAGCTTAATTCTGTATCGACCAACACGTAATAAAAATGTTAACGTATTTACGAAACATGGCAAATTCCAAATTTAAATATATCTGCCATTGAAACATGGCGCCAAATTGTAAAGGGACATTAAGCAGCAAACACCAAAAGCTCTTAATATAATGATCCGAACCATTATTGACGAAATATGGCCATGTTCGGTGCACACACACAAGCGCACGTGCACGACATCTGTTCACGACGGACATTCAACGACAAAAGTTTAATTAATAATGTAGGTCATTCACATGTCATGCCAGTGCAAGTTATGAATGAGTTATGCAATCAAATAAAACTCAATTTACGTTATTGCTTTTTGGTCTGATTTTATAGTGTAGTGAACGATATTGAAATGGTATACCAATATTTTTTAACCGTTAACGAAATTGATGCTCTTTTTGTGTTGATTTTAAAATTGGTATTCATATTCCGATTTCATATACCTACCCATAAATACACCTGCGAAAGTTTATTAGAAATGGCACCAGGAATACTAAAAGTGGTTAAAAGTTTAGTCAAATTTTATGGGCGATAAAATATTTTTTTTGAAAATTTTGGTTTGAAACTTTTTCCCTCTAAATTTCTAGGTAAACAGTTTTGCTGTTGATTATACAATTATACATAACGCAAAGAGCAGTTGTTCGTAGAAGTGTGGCGCATGCGTATGTCACACGCATTGCCTTTGAAAGAATGCTCGATTATCTCCAGTATTATTGATTGTACTTACTCTACTCGGAGACCAAATCACCCATTGTTAGTAACATCACAATAACAATACCTATTATACATTTCTTGTTTATCATATTTTGAATATCTCTTTCAACAAAAATAGTACCTAGCAGATGTATCTAATATAACAGATGTCAGTTTGTTTATTAATATACCTACATTAATCATTTCACACAATACGACATAAATGGAGGTGGTGGAAAAAAATAAGTAGTACCGATACCGCCTCGCTCCGGTTGTCACTATGCCCGTATAATTACAGAGTTCCCTACATGAAATCGAATGGCGTAAGATCGAATAACAGATGCTCGAAAACGTTAGCTCGATTCGCGCTGCCGATGATTCGAGGAAGTGGACCGTCGCGCTTATAATTCAACGAGATTATTTACTATCGAGCTAACGTTTTAAAGCAAGTGTTATTCGATCGTACGTCATTCGATTTCACGTAGGGAACCCATTATAACAATAGCCTCTCAGTCATATTCGATTACAACTTTGGTTACTGCTCTGCTCCCATAGGTCACAGAATGATGTTATATTGCCTTGATGCCTTTGCCTACGCTCATGAATCTGGCTATCACGTAAAAAATATTTATTCCAATTCGACTAGTGGAGTCCGAGATTAGCGCGTTTGAACAAACAAACAAAAATCTTTAGCTTTATTATAATATTAATAGATAGGCATATAAATCGAACTAAACACTTATTTATTTCTCGTTCAAAGAATACATAAAAATAATGATTTAAATAACGTATTTTTTGACATCAGGTTTATGATTATTGTAAAAAGTTTTGCAAATAGGTATCTTACAATTGAAAAGTAGAAACCAAACACAACGATTCCTGTATTGCATGCTTCATAACAATTAATTAAATCAATGGCTTTATATGTAAATGTTTTAAACTTTATCATTAAGGTTCCGTTTGTTAAATCATTTGGCTGAAAACTTTATTTATCGGAATTTGTTGCCAATTAGTCACTCATTATTTTACTATAGGATATTTTGTTATCTATTTGTATTACTTATACTAAAAACAATGTGTGATGTAAGTACTTGGGTTGGACTTAAATACTGTACAAACTTTTTTTGGGGCTTCTTTATCGTCCTCGTTTTACTTCAAAGTTAAGATACCGACTACTTACCTTACCTAACACTAATCTACAAGTGCCATCTACGTTTCTAGTAACGTGAAAATATTCCTATTGTTATCGATAACGAAAGATCAATACGTACTATATCGGTTTTCAAAGAGGTTGATAACACTTCAATTCATTCAAAATCTACCTGTATTCAAATCGGAGTAGGTGTATGGGTGTGTTTGTCGACAAAAAATAGACCAAGTGAATGAACTTTCCAACGTTTATTATACCACCATGTCTGGTGGAGGTAGGGGGCCGAGCTCGCACTTTGATTGATGGATAGATAGATACTACAAGTTACCTAATTTAACGTCGTGAGCCGGTCATCGGGGTCAACAGAACCTGGTGCACGTCTTGATGTTACAGTCACGAGCTTTCACAGCGGAGCCAGCCGGTGCCGGCTCGCAAGCCTTGGACGGAAGACCATAAGTTTTATAAATTAGTGACAATGCCTTGAGTTATTTCGTGGAAGTGCCAAGGTTGGTAGTTCTGGGAAGTGGCGGCTCGTCGGCAAGTACGTTCGGAGCGAGCCCGCTCGGTCTCGGTCGCACATTCACATGCGCGTCCCCCCGCCGAGCCGCGCTCCGCCCGCCACGCGTGTTTACCTCACTCGCTTCGGTGCGCGCCGCGTGCCGGCTCCGCCGCTCGCTCAGTACGCTTTGGTACACGATAGAGGATTGTCACGCCAAGGCGACCCACCTCGCCGAACTTTCACCTCCCGCCGCGATATCGTTATCTGTGATAAACACCGACCGTTGAGTGAAATTGAATGTGCGCGTACTTAGAAAGCGTTTCTGTTGAGGCACGCGGACGGACCGCCGTCAGCGACGTCGATTTCTGCAAATTAATTTCTCCAGTGCAGACGGTTTCTACGAAACTGCTTATAAAGAGTTTTACTGAGAAACGAAACGGCCATAAAGTGGATTTGAGGAAATATAAGTAATTATAAGTGGGCCTTTGTGTTTCCGTGTTTGTTGTTACCGAAGGCGTTTACATTGGATCCCAACCGACCACGAACACCTCCAATGGTGGTCAAACTACCAGGTGAGAACTTTGAAAGTGACTGCTAACATGTTAATCCAAGTATTTAATGTGCCCTCAATGCTTTTCATAATCGATGTCAGCGCAAAGTAAATTTGTTTAAGAATGCAACATACACAGACCACACAAAATATAAAACGGCGCCAGCTGTTATCATTATCACATAGGCTTCGGGGTCAATGCGTTCTCAATGATAAAAGCGTAGATTATATTAATGAATGACGTAATCCCTTGCCATTTAAAAACAAATGGTTTAAAATGATCATTTAGTTAGTGCTGTTTTTATTTGTCCATACAAAAATAACCATGTCATCGAAATAAAATATTTTACATTGTAAGGAACTGTACCAATCTACCGAATATTAAAATGTTGCAATTGCTCACTTCTGGAATTGGAGAGAACATCAAACTACCTACCCACATTTTAGTTCTCCTACCAGAAACGATCGTATCTGTAACTAGGTTAGGAATTCAGTCTATCTTAATTGCAGCGATGTAATACCTACGTAACATTATGCAGTAGGAAACGATATAAATGAATTAATGATGTTTATGCACAAGCGTGCTGACTGTGTTAATGACACCTCGCGAGGCGGCAAATCGCTTCATTTGAAAACAATTATTGTGTTAGCACGCTACGAATGCCACGATAAAACGTTTCCTTAGAATCATCGATCAAGCCATAAATTATTTGAAAGAATGATTGCAAATTTTGCATAATTACAATAGGTACGTGACGTGATGCACTTAACTAAGATCCGAATAGCCAACTAAACCAGTTTCATATAAATACGACATCACAATTTAATCTGACAGCACCAATTAACCATCAATCAACATTAACACGATGGCCGCTTAATTTATTTCTTGGAATTCGTGTTTTTTCGTAACCGAATTTGCTAATAATTGGAAGACAAGTATAAGCAAATTCGGTTATGAAGAAACATGAATTCTAAGAAGAAACTCATTAGGAGTAAAGTCGCAAAACATAGACGGTTAGATTAGCGCTTGACAGTTTGTTTTCGCTGAATACTTTATGTAGGCAGGAATGTTTCCACACACACGTAGCAACTACTTCACCACTCACCCAGTCGGTAGCAGCTAGCAGCCTCGCCAGTCGCAAGACTGTTGACAGCACTTAGTTCAAATCAATGTTATTGTTAACATTCCCATTGTCCACGTTATACCGGGAACATCACGCTGTTAAATCGTTTACAGGGAATCGTTGCGGCCTTTGTTTATCCTCAAAGGGAGACAATGTATTTTTTGCTGCTATTTTAAAGCTAAAAGGAGCCGGCCGAGTCTATTGTTACCGGTTAACGTACTATGACGGTGATATGATTCGTAGAAACCTTGTAGAAACACTTTAATGTAATTGTCATTGATTGAGAGGCATGGAAAAATAGTTGATTATCTTACGATACTGTTTTGGATGTTTGACGTCGATTTTGATGTTGTTTAATCATAATTGCTGATATCATATAGCCTCTTACGTAGAGCCCTGCGTTAAAAGGTCAGAGGGTCACTCCGCAATAAACTCATTACAGTATCTTTCATATACAAAATAACACAGTTAAAGAATATCTTTAACTGTATACAGATATGCTTTGAGATCTCATTATTTATTAATTGAATGATAAAATGCTATCATCTAGTCTGGTTAACCTAAATACTGACTGATTGCTTAAATCCAGTCCACTATTCTCAGCAAGAAGACACGACTAAAAGCTTTTATCTTTTAACGAGGTTAAATAAAAACCAAGTTCAGCTGCGTAATACAGAGCGAATAGCAAAGATTTCATAATAAAAGAAGAAACGACTTTACTTTTCGTAATTTGCAATTTCCACTACCGTGTTGGGCGCCAAAATGGACCTTTACAGTTACACTAATGGATGGCTATAAATAGTATATTTAAGACAAACGCCCGCAGCGATACTTTTTAAAATTAATTGCGATAACTTGTTAGATTTAGAGATTATATAAATATTCCTTCCAGCTACTCTAAATACAATACACAAACTACTTTAAACAACACAGGTCTCCGAGCTCTCATTTTATCTTTAATCCTGTAAATAGAAGTATGTAAATTAAACTATAATATACATAATATTATTCCACGTTCCGTCGCTTGCTAGCACCTACTGATGCATGCAAATGACTGTGTTCATTAAAACATTAGGTACGTTTCATTCATTTTTTCTTAAGTTACTGTTAATTTGTGTAGATTAGATGTTTCTTGTGTAATATGTGAACATTACAATAACAAATCATTTGTTTATTTCTATTATAAAGAGTATCACAATCGTTTTTCATGTATCTATTTGGTCATTTAGTTATTAGTTTTCAACTTTTCACCAAGTGATATCCTAAATTAATTAATTTGATTTAGGACAGAATCTTGATGTTTCGACATGTCGCCGACGACTCGCTTGTGAATAAAAAAGGGTACAACAAGACTAAGAAAATCAATCGGTCACAAAAAATTCAATTCACGTCCTGAACAATCAGTAGGTAGGTATCTTTTATACATAACTAAGCCTTCCAAAAGCATGTTTAATTTGTACGGTTTAAAATCAACTTACTTACTTACAACAAGGCAACAAGGCAACTCGCTTTTCCTACTAACTTGCCCAATTAAAAAGGCTTCTTTTCGCGAAGCAAAAGAGGTTTGATTTCATCCTATTCCTATTATATCAGCTGTCGACTATTTTTAATTATAAACTTAAGTTTTAAATCTCAGTTCTATTAATTAACCATAGTTTTAGTCTTATTTAGTTCTTCTCTTGTTATGTAATCTTGGCTTGGTCAACTTTGGGGAACTTTGGGGGTCCTTCGATTGACGCTCACACCTGACAAGTCATCAGCTACGGTTATCGATACTCTTTGCTTGGCCAGAACGGAAAAGGTTTTTTGCTGGACTGTCTTTCAAAATACAAACATGTAGGTAGTAACTTAGTTACCAAACTTATACTTTCGAATTTGCACAAATGATTTCAGAGTATAGACGTTCGCTTCTCGTTAGCTTTGTACATTTTCACGAACCAACCGTCGACCTCCTAAAGTTCTATAATGTTGGTTACTCAGAACCTATAAATATTAAATCTGATTTCTGTAATCTGATAACTGCAATCGTAATTCTAGCTTCATCAATGCTTGGAAATCGCATGCATTTATATAAAATACAATTTAAAGAGTAGCTGTATTAAAAAGTTATGCACCATAACTAACACTAGGTACTTTAAAGTAGTTATGAACACAATAAGATTGGTAAGTACATACCACGTCAGTAGCTAGCTATGTATACGTCTGGCTATACTATGACCAAGTGCTCTTAAACAAATTTGTAAACATTAGTCGTCCGCTTACGTCAATAGATTGGGTGTAGCTTGCTACAGTTTACATGATATGAAAAAGAGAAAATGTTGTTTTACTTGGGAGAGTAACTACTAGGAAAATGTGAGTTCTCTCGAATCGGCGGCAGGCGGACGGAACAAGGTGGGATGGCTGCGCGGGCGCAGGTATGCGTGTTCTCAGAACGCGCCGCATCCGTTTTTGCTCCTTTTTCGATTCGAGTTTACTGAGAATCGAATGGCCCGGTGGCGCGCCTACTCGGAACTCGTAATTAATCCTTGGAAGCCTCCGACCCAAGGGTTGTTATGAGAAATCGCCAGCATTATGACTTCATTTTTTATTTATTTTTGCATTGTCTCATTTTGAAAATTGTATTCGGGTTATTGTTCGCCGAAGGACCGACAATGCCATACACAACATTATGCACGGCTATTAAATTTTATGCAGTGCTCGCCTCTGACCTCAGTCTCTTAGGAAACTTCAAAGATATTGATGCGCTTCCAAGAAACTATATTTATTCATAATATATGATAATCAAGCACGTATTCAATAATCCACTACAAACTTTAATTGCGCAGTTTGTCTAACGCTGGAACTGCTCACAGAAAATTGGATACCTGGAAAATATGACTGGTTCCATGTAGCAAGTCGGTTGCAAAAGTCAAGATAATTGTGAAAACTTTTTAATGATCGTACTGTATTACAAACACTAACTGCATAAGAATGTTGCATTGATTTGAGTCTGAGAAAACAATATATTTCTATAGCGGCAGGAAACACATTACGAATGATACGATTCTCATAAAAAATAGATAGTATTATCTAACAGAAACTGCTGCAGTATAAAACAAAACCGTCTTTTTTGGACCACCAGGATTCGGAACACCGCATCCAATTTGCTTTTCACTGTGGGCATCTCATGTTTTGTTGGGCTAGGACTGAAGTGACTAAAGCAAAACGAAGGAAAAATATACAGCCGCCTGCACCGCTTTCCCAGAAGAGCGGCTAGTTTAAATTTCAATGGCTGACTACTGCGAACCCGCTCGGCAGTTTCGTCTAACGAAGTGATTGAAATACTGCTTTGATCTGTACCACGGTCACACAAAATCAGCCTCTATATTGTGCATATTTAAAGTGCTATGTTGAATTATCGTAGGATGCGATTTCTTTACCGCTTCGCCTTCGAGATGGATTTGTTCGTCCTTGTGTTGGTTTTTTAAGTGTGGGGAAATTAACAAAAAATTAAAGTAGCTTCGCTCTATCGCCATTATTAAATAAAAAAGTTCTTGGTCCGATAGTAACACAAATATGAATGAAGCGCACACTAATTGACTTTGCACTGGTAGCAACACATGTCGATAAACTTCTGTAGGTAAATAAGGTGAAGGCAAACGATTAGGTCACCTCTAAGGCTAAAACTATTCAGTTTATCGTTACAACGCTACGTCAACATATTTATACACATATTAGGCGCTACACTTATCGTACAATTAAAAATACAGTTTTGTTTTCATTGTTAATTTTAGAATGTAGGAATATATGTAGTAATGCTACTATAATCAATCACGTCTATATCTCTTTCGATCAGAATTCCATTTACAAAATCGAAGTTCAGTTCAAACGAAATGAAACGTCAAAGGAGGAAAGTTCGTAACGCCTAAACCTGTTTTACAAGTTCACAGTAGGAAATCCCTTTCACTCGGAAACGGGTCTGGGCTCGGGATAAAAATAGACACTCTCATTTACAGATTACACAACGTCTAATTGACTGCCCATAAATTGGAGCTTCTATATAGGAGCACGTATAACGGAACGCATCTATTTTAAAAATCGAAACTACCACGGGTCGACGTTCCGGGAACCGCGGCGCAGCGTCGAACCGACCGGTCGGCGAAGTTCTCGGAACACGCGAAGGTTGCTCAGCTAAACTCTTACATTGAATCCGAATGGTTATTGCCAAAGTCTTTTATGTGTTGTTGGACGAGCGTCAGTGATGCATTAGAGCTTTTATAGCGCGCCATCAATTGCGAGATTGAGGCCAATAAAATCATTTTGGAGCTTGCAATCACTAAAGACCATGGAAAAAATCTTGATGCACGTTTTGCGTTTCAAATCTCGGATCGTGAGTTGACTTTCTACATAAGGGTCATTAAGAAATTCCTCGAGTGTTGGTCGACGGAACCGTGAGTGTTGATGGAGATCAGCTGCCGCCCGTGCGCTCGTTGGCGCCGCGGCTCTCATCTCGATGTCAAAGGCCAGGAACACAGAAAGAATTGCCTTATCGTGCACTGAATACACCCATGTACATTTTACATTATTATGTTTAGATAGCTTTTAAAAGGTATCTTTTTTTAAATATAAACCCTTTCCCACAACAAAATCTGTAAAAGTGGTCTTTATTTCACTTATCCTTAAGCCCACGTCCTACTTTTCCTCTCACACATCAATCTTTATGGCCAGTTTTGTTTATCTCACTAAAATGTGAAAGATGAGCGTCCATATGTCTCTCGTCAAGCCGCACTTCAAACCGTACGTTTTCTATATCAGCTGTTACCAAAAATATGTATAATGTTGGAGCGTTATTTATAGCTGCCAGAGGCTTCCGAGAACATCGTGTGTGAATGTGAACACAGTTGATATAACGACTTACAAGTATTACTATTAATTAAACAATTTTCTACACAAACTGTTGGTAACATCAAATTATGAATTCGATCCACGTGTACCATCAGCTGTATAAAACTTTCATAAAGCCAAACATAAATTCACATTCTCTCATCGCTATGAATAATAAAAATAATTGGAACAATGAAAACTGCGAACAAAAATACCATTTTTTTCGTTCGCCAATCGTTTTGTTCTCTCAAAAAGCGAAGCGTGGCCAAGAATGGTATTTACCCAATTTTATTGTACTATTCACAATGACTACTATATTAGAGAAAAAAAAACAAAAGAAATAAAGGCGATCAATATTGAAATCATTTGTTAATGGAAAGAAACAATTGAATTGATTATAATCACTCAATTTAATGTATTTGAACTTTTGAAGGCAAAGGCTCCTTTCAAGACTATATTTTTACTTTGAGTCCGGTTTTAGCGATGGGTATATGAATTATATTGAAACACTTGTAAATTCTCCAATATAATTTCCATGTGAAGCAGGTTCCAAGACGTCGTAAAACCCTGACAGCTTTAATTTCAATAATAATAGGTGAATAGAGAAATATGAGGGTAATAAATAACAGACATAACATAACCGTACATGTTACCGTTACGGCTATTGAAATATAAACTAAAAGCGGTCATTTTACAGAGTCAATTAGCAGTAAATAACGTTTGTAAGCGTCTTACCTAGGCACCGGAGCTGGGAACAAGATCTTCTAGTTATTATGTTTCTTCTAAAGATAAGAAAGTCTATAAACGCTGTCTGAAATGTGAGCACACAGAAGTATTTTTAATACTTAATGCCGACTCGTTCTCGACTTTTACACGCCTACCTAAGGAATGCAAAATGTCAGAATCAAAACCTATTGAAATCGAGTATATCAGAAATGAATAACTTGAAATGAGAAAAAATATAAAAATATCTCACAAGCATCGCATGTTATTTTTAAGCGTGTTTAGAAGAATTTCATGATTGTAGAAATGTTTACTGCTCTAACGTTTACACGTAACGAAAAATATTTTCACAGAATAGTTGGATACGTATTCTACAAAATGAACAAAACTAATTGAAGGAATCTCAGCAAATAGCAGAACTTTCGAAGAACTCGTTTACATTCGATAATTGAATCTCGAATTTTTTTCTACTTGTAGAACTTAAGCAATCGTCGAAGTAAAAAATATTATTTTTCAATTTTTTATTTCTCACAACAATTATATAATACGGTTGACAATGAATTAAGTATGACGATCAATCTAGGTGATTGAAATATGAATATAAATGAAGCATTTAGTGCAGTATTTACAAACTAGGAATTATATTTTTGCGGTTTTACCAGAAGTTTTAATTAATATAACTAAACATGATGAACTTCATTTGCAGACATCATAACATAACATCACGCCTGTAATCTCCGAAGGGTTAGGCAGAGGTGTACCCATTAGTACACTCATTTACATTTGTACATTTGCAGACAAAACACTAATAAAATTGTAGATAGGTGTTTATTTATAGTACCTATCTTGTCTGCTGTTCTTGTCGCGTCGCGTCAGCGTGTTTCAGTCTGTACGAATTAAAATAATTACATATAAAACATGCCTTTGCATGATTCCATCGTGTTCTGAGAAAGTATTTATACTTTATATTACAAGGTCGAAGTATAAATAAAATGAAGAACAGTCGCGCGCCAACCTTACCCCCGCGATGACTCAGTTTTACCTGTGTATGGACGAGGGCTAGGTTATTTCTAGAGAACTGACGATAATTTTAACGTTCTGACACACCCGTTCCTAGTATAGTTACCAAATTGCCAACAGTTTTCTGTATACTTTTTTATAAATTCTTAGTGATGAATTGGGGGCTACCAATGACGTGCGAAGGAAATGCTCATGACATTATAGAATCCTGGACAAACGTTTGATTGTTGGCAAAATTGAGGAATTTAAAAAAAGACACGCTGCGAACACAATTAGCGCGTCCATTGCACGATGTCGACAGGAAGTAAGTTTCACACCACTCTTTGTCACTTCAACGCGCTGTGGCAATATTATATTTTTTCACATTCCGACTTCGTCTTTTGATATACGACTACTAAAGAGAAATTCTTATACTTTAGCTATATTAGTAAATTTTATCTTCAAATAATGTATACAGTACAAAGTGCTATGTTATGTGAAATAAATACTAATTATTATTATATCAGTAATGAATAACTGACCTACAATATGGCACAAAACCAGAAACCAAGTTTTCTGTTAACTGTTTAAATAGGTACCTATCTACATAGTAATAACTAGTTATTAATTATACTGTTCTTATTTGACATACATAATTATGTAGATACAGATTTAATATTTGTAATTAACCAAGTTTATTTCTTTTCGTAACCAAGGCATACGGTAAATCTAATTTGTCTGTCGCTTTCACGACTAAACCACTGAACCGATTTTGATGAAATTTGGTACGGGGTAACTTTGAACCCCAACAAAAGACATACGCTAATGTTTATTCGACTTCGTCTGCGTCTGCGATAATCGACATTTACGCGGATGAAGTCGCGGGTAAAAGCTAGTAAACTCATTAATTGTAAATAATGAGGTCAAAGTAAAAGTATGTCAGTTGGTATTCAACTGTTCATTGTGGTTTTGCAAACCAACTATAAGTATATTTCCGGATTGCAGTAATATACCAAATTGAAATACTGGCAACGTTTCACTCGCTATCTTTAGAAAACCCTGCAACAGAAATAATTTATGACCAAAATGGTTTTAGTAACAGTCATAACGAATCGAAACCCACATTTCAATTATTAACCCTTTATCTGCAACGTCGTCGGTACTATCACCACAACTTCATTCATAACTTGAATGCTTTAATTAAATTAATTAATGTGTGTCAGACTGATAGCATTACGAATTTCCTGCACCGAGCAGTCACGTTTTATTACGTTTGACTTTAACATGGTCGCGTATTTAAAAACAAACTTTAAAATAGGTATTGTATTGTAAGCGAATACAATATTTAAAACTTTGTTTTGAATACGTCGCGAGTTGACACAATGAAAATGTTGTGGGTACCGAGATATAACAACAAACAAGAGTAGGCCGGGAATGCCACTTGATGAGCTGTTGAAAATAATTATGATGATGATGATGAAATCATCAAATGTTTGTCCTCGTGAATCAAGAATACTAGGTCCGAGTATAGACAATACGTGTCTACTATCTGTTTTCAAATACTGTATTATTACTATTGTTGAAAAAAATACGTCTATCAACATTTGTACAAAGCTGCATAATCTTTTTTCTTCTGAGTGAGTTACTTCCATATGCTACATCAAAAGACAAAATAGTTAAGAGCAAGCCCAATTCTCGGACCAAAATTAGACAAATTATTTAGAAAATTATTGGAATTTGGTAAATAAGAGAAACATGTTCAATTCCTTTTAAGTACTTAACTAATTATATTCGTAGGGACGAAGGGCAAAGTTCAATAAAGATTACAATTAGGGGTAGGTTGCCGTCTTGTACCACTTAAATTTCAACTTTCTCGGAAGCCTGGAAGTGAAAATCCATTAGACTACATTATCCTTTCCAAATTGCCTACCGTCCTCGACCTTCTACCTTACAAAGAAGTGAGTAATCATTGTGGTCTAGTTATTCAATATTACCAGGATTTATTATAATTGCTACGATTTATTTAATAACCCTCTTCTGATTATTAAACAAGCTCAAACTTTATGTGTCTGACTAACCTAAAATAGTCTGTAGTGTTGGACTTCTACAATGTCTTAGGTAACTACTTACAAAGTGTTTCTTGGTAGCTAGAACTTCTGCATAATTTTCAAGAAAGTCATGTCTTCGTTAATTTGTAAGTAACTTGTACTTGTATTATTGCTGCATTGCAATAAGAATTAACAGTAACATTGTTCTATTTATCTTAGAGATTGATTTTGTATGAAACATCCCGGAAAGTTATAAAATTGAAAGAAACGATATACTTGTTGTACATGTAACATTCGCAAAAGCTCGTTTCTTCTAAATTGACGGCTTTTAAAATTACCTCATTAACCCTAAAAAGCACTTATTATACATATTTAACCAGCAATTAAACGCGTGAACAAGACTTATTTTTATTTTCTTTCTATATTTGTAGTGAACAATTATGAGTAACTTATTAAATCAAGACCTACATACTAATATCAATCCAACTAGGGGGCATTGTACAAATGAATCATCAGACTTAAGCGTAACATTAATCATTGCTATTTCAACGTAATAGCAGATAAAGAAAATTATTATATTACTTCACACATATGCAAGCTGTACACCTACGTATCTACCTACATAGATATTGTAGACAGAAAGTTCCAAGAAAGATACCGTCACACGACTGAGAATTTCAAGAAAACCTCTTTGTAACAATACAAAGTAAAGGCTGCAAGAAGTGGGTTCCAAGAGTCGAAGTATTGAACGTCCTTTGAGCTTAGGATAATATCCACAAAGGAATAGGTATACCTACCTAGTTTATGGATATATTCGTTGAACGTTAGCTCACAAATAAAACGTTATACGAGAAGAAAAATAAACTTGAAGTAAATCAAACTCATCATTATGTTACATAATCTACGATATCAAAGCTTGTCGTGAAAATATATCTTGACACGTAATTCTAAATGGAACTTGATGTATTATTTATGAAAGTTACACGAGAAAATTTCGCGACAAGCTCTTATATTAAAGAAAATTGTATAATGTTACGAAATGACGGATTTGAATTACTATTATTTTTTCTCTTTTTCGAGCATATAAAGTAAAGCTTGTTTTTAAATATGATTTTTTATGTATATGACTTTTTTTATATGATTTTATTTATTTTTAAGTTTTAGCAGGCCATATTTCTAAATGTGTTCATTTGTTATTTGCGTCATTGTTGCCCGGTTGCATGCATGTTAATTTATTGCAATCTAGTTTTTTATAAACGGAAGCTTCTGTGACATGATTTATGTGTCTTTGCTATTGACCATTGAACAGTTTCATCGTCGGGAGCCAACTCTGAGTACAGTAGCCAGGTAATGGAGCAATTAAAAATCGGCAATCAAAATTAAATGCGTATACAAAATTTCGTGTTTATACTTTAGATGGTTCAGGAGTTTCTGTGTCTGGAGACATTCCTGGGTGTAAAATCACGTCACGCTTACCATAAAAATACATTGTGTTGGGAACTGAAACAACATGTAAAATTTAAACTCCGCAGGATAAGAGGAAGTGGTTCTAATTCAGTCTGCAAATTTTGACCTAGACAAGCTAACTAGCAAATATTTCAAGTTAAAAACATCAAAGCTTTTAATATGGCGATAATTCACCTTGAGCATAGCATTAAATAGAAGGGAACTGTGATTGGTTGAAAGAAACTAGTTATAAGTAGGTACGTAATGCTTTACCTATGTTTAAATACCAGCCCAACGATCAACTTCTAGGAGCCCATATATCGGATAACATTTACTTATAATTAAATAATTCTCGTACTTGGAATATCAACAAGCAATCTTAATGAAAATTTTCGAAGTTTACGACGTAATAAGTAAGTGGGTACTCTTCCATAAAGATTTTCATTAAAACTGACTTCTAAGAAGAAAAGTTATTACCGGCCGTTTTGACGTGAAACACTTTTTTATGCCTATCTAGATCTTTACGTAGTTAAGTTTTTTTAGAACTAAGTTCGTTAACTCGGCTTGACGTGGGAGTCAACTGGCAGAAATCGTCACGTAAGGAAAATGCGTTACGTCCCCTAAAGACTGCCTTCCGTCTCTTACTTTTATATACGGTTATTAGAAACCTGATTTAGATGTATTTGAATTACCTATTCTATTATTATGAAGCTTGTTTCAATATTTTTTTTTTTGTAAGATCACTTCTGTTTTAGAATTTTATTAATAGAATTGCACAGGATACAGAATACATAGCTGATATTCATACGATAAACTTATGACTGAATACAGATCTACATTAAGAAAAAAAAAGATTACCATTCAAATATACTTTTACTTTCTATACCTATGAGATGAACAAGTGATATGAATATTAACAACATTGCACACAGGTACTGTTATTTCTAGTTAATTGCATAACTGTATGGTATAACAGTTAATCTCGAGCAAATATCATAAAATCTCTCATTGGAATTACTAATTTATAACAGGTTATCTTTTGAAAAGTAGGTAACGCTTATATGCACTATATAACAGAGATCTTTGTAAAGACATCTGCATTTATTATTGAGCAGAAAAAATCTTTAGTATAAAACAAAGTCGCGTCCCACCCTGAGCGCTTAGATTTTTTAAACTCCGCAACGGATTGTAATGCGGGTTTCATCAATAGATAGTGGTTCAAGAGGAAGGTTCATAGTTTTATACACGCATATAGTTAGTATCTAATTTTCTATATTACGCCCGTGCAAACCCGGAGCGGGTCGCTAGTTAATTCGAAATTTAAAAATTTGACGAGATGTATGAACGCGAAAGGAGTATGTAAAGATCGTAGCAGGTGGAGTTCTGTAGTTTCTGCCTACCCCCATGGGAAAAAGGCGTGAGTTTATGTATGTTCAGCTTTCACAACAAAGGTTGCTTACTTGCGCATTAAAATTTCATATACTTATATGGGTATTAAGTGAATAATTGCTTACCTACTCATTATAATTAATAATTTATAATATTTCCACAGAATCCTCGGCCTTTTTGTTTACTTGCGACGTTTATACAATACAATACAATAACTAGTAGTGATGTTTACGACATGTTTTTCCTAGAACAACTTATTATGGCGCGAACCCATATGAACCCATACAATAGCGCGGCACTGAATAGGTACGAACTCTTAATGTAAAGTTATTGTTTGTATTAAACAAAGCGTGAATTTCACAAAACTATACTTAATGCTATTTCTGATAAATAGCTTGTTCTACTGTATATAGTGATATTATTCTCTTTCTACTTGAATTATTGGAAATAATGAAACAAAGACGTGATTTCTAAGAAACCTAAATTACTTTGAAAATAGAAATGGTTAAGTCTTAACAATAAAAATATCTTCAATTCGCTTTATTAAACAGAAATTTCAATATTCCTAATAGGAGCTCTTGTACCTTTTTGTAAATTGTTTTTAATATTTTTTTTAACCGTTAACAAGTTAAGAGAAACTTTCTTGTTCAATCACGTATTAGTAATAGTTAAATACAATAATAATTTCTAATATTTCTTTGGTAATTTTGTTGCGGTTAAGCGAACACTGAATTATATTAGCGAGTATAATAGCTAGCTAGACTTCACACACTTCTATAGATCGTCTTCAGTTCCTAGAAATGTAACAATTACATGGCTAAACAACCATAAAATTCAGCGTATTACTGAGTTGGCACAAGCGCCACGTTTTATTTTAAAATTCAACAACAAAGTAGACTCGATATTTCTTTCGTAATGGAAGTCTATTTGCATTTTTATTGTTTTCTATTATCGGTGATTACTCCACTTGACTAGTAGGTCACCTATAAAGGGAAACCTATAGGCTATTAAAGTTATCAGCTCAATAACGGGGACAGGCGAGGGTCGGCGGGGAGGTGTAAAGCGACGTAAATGGTGGGTAAATTAAAAGTAGTAAACGTCGATGGATATTTAGAAAATACTTTGTCCTACTAAAACGAGGTAGGTAATTATCGGTCAGCCACCAATTTCTTAAATAATTTCAACGTGATGGCCATGGCCCGAAGGTTATCTACCAGCACGAGGTTGCTGGTTCGAGGTGTCGACCCGTCCA
This sequence comes from Hoplodrina ambigua, assembly GCA_949774945.1. Lineage (NCBI taxonomy): Eukaryota > Metazoa > Arthropoda > Insecta > Lepidoptera > Noctuidae > Hoplodrina > Hoplodrina ambigua. The sequence continues at coordinate 11,795,406 of OX458974.1, read as the reverse complement.
CTACGAAAGTGTGGACGGACCTTCCTTCCTTTCATACACATACTCTGACTTTCTAAATTAATCCCAAACGTCACAGCTCGACGGTAACATATAAAAACAACACCAGAAAACCAGGATTTCTGATATTTCGAAATCGCCATTAGCAAGAGTTTTGAACTTAATTATGGTGACCAAAGCTAATGCTTCTCTGTGTAAGAAAAGGCGTTTGCCCTGCAGTAGGATAATAAATTATAAGCCGATACTTAGGCACTAGTATCGGCTTATAATTTGTTACAGTATCGTATTAAGACCAAGTTTGTAATTCAGTGCTGATAGGCGTTGTTTTGCTGTTCATGAGTTAAAACTACTTTTTTTAACTTTCTCATGTTTTTATTTACCTATGTACCGATTTATCCCAATCTTTTGCTTATAGGACTAATTGGACGTAGGCTTTCCTGGTTTTATCCAAGAATATGGTAAAAATATAACAAATTCTATGAAGACGTTCAAAAGCGTAGTTTTGGATTTCTCGGGACTCGTAATTTGCAATGCTGATTGTATGTAGCACAAACACCGAAATTTCCCGGAAGCCGGGCATGTGACTGGCCTGAATAGGCTCAGTTCTGCGAAAGCCGCTCAATAGTATCCAAAACTTTCTACCAATAGCGTACGAGACGGAACTGTTACTTTTTTAATATTAGTTACATCTGGATCTATACTTCATTGAGCAATACCGTTATCTATACTGAGTAGTGCGTATCGTTCGCAAAGTTAACCGGTACCGTACAGGAGTGATAAAGCATTATCGGTATGAATTCTGCGAATATGTTTATTCAGCCCAACTCTTCGGGTCTAATAAAGAAGTACCGAGAACAACGGTATTCACTGTGAAATTGAAATCGGAGTGTGCCAACCAAGCTCTACGCAACGCATGACCTCCCTAAATAAATACTTAGTCCGGTTTTTCGGCATTATGTCGGCAAGTGAACTAAGTGTGTCACATTTTAGAGATACCTTTTCTTAAAGCTGCAGAGATGTGTGCCTTAAATCCTAGATGTAGCAGTAACATTTAAAATAACGCCTAATCACGTATAGCTGTATTAGAGCAGAGCATGAAACTTCTATGCGAGGCATCTCATTAGGCAAATGTCAACTTAGTAACAGGCTACGGTATTGTGTTTAGCTCACAAAGTAAGTAAAGCTACGCAACAACAGTCCTACCCGCATTTACCGACAAAACATTAAATTAAATAATAATAACCGAATACTTAACCGTTACCATCTGCATCCACTACATGAAGTCGTTAATCCCACGGGAACAACGACTCGTCTAATTGCGTCAAACTGTATTAAATAAATCAACTGTATATATTGGGGGGATTATGATTATTCAATGGGTGGCAGCTGCGCTACGAATGCGCGTCCGCGCCAATGACAGCCGGCAGATGGTTGTGAAAGCTGCGCAGACGCAGGTAAGGGATTCCGAGAACGCCGAATATAATCGCACTACGAGGAACTCGCTCTCTATGGCACGCTCGAATGCGAATCGAACACCTGCGCGTACAATCACGCTGAAGCCTTTATAAAAACGACGCTTTTTTTATTACGCCATGTCGAAACGTTGAAGAGGATGTTAATTGTAACGAATTTGCATTGTTAGATGTAAGTATCTTTTTGTTACGAAGGGGTCGAATGTAGTATAATTTGTGCTGATGCTGAATTGTGAGATGGAGAGTTTAAATTTTGTATTCAATCACGCTGATGATATTTAATAAAAGTGAGTGACTGTATACTTCAGACATTTTCATTAACTAAGATTTGATTTCAGGCAAGATAAAAGGGTTTTTTACTTTTTTGACGTTAGTGACGGTATCTAAACCGATTAGTACTTACTTACCGAAGAGATAACAAGCCCATTCTCGTAATTAAAAACGTTAAAAATGTGGTCGCAATCTCATCGCAGCGAGTCATTGTCAAAAAAACTTATGAAAAATGGTAAAATAGAGGCATTTCTGACTGATTGTGATAAGAATGCAAACGTTACTAAAAGTTTTACTTAGATAAATGCCCTTGAGGTGTTTCATCGACGCATATCTTAAGTTGGTAGGTACTTAATTAATTTAAATTTTACAAACCCAGTTTATAATGCTTAATTATTACTAATTTACAAATATTACGAGAGAAAGAACTGACGCTGACTTGGTTTTTTTTCGTGCCGGAATTTTACACACCAGCCCCTTATACGATTTCAGGAAGTAAGACGAAATCTCAGTCGCAAACTCACGGCTTACCGTTAATGGACAAGAGGTTCTTCCGCATACTTCATTTTATCTTAAATTTTGAGACGTTTTTTTATTTATATACCGTTTTTTGACATAAATCACAAATAATATAAAAAGGATGTGGGTTAGTTCGGTATGCCTAGCTTGCTATCTATGAACTTACTACTGTAAACTTAAAAAAAGTCTCCTAATCAAAAGTAATTAATGAATCATTTCTCATGATGAATGAAACACAAGACAGCTAGACGAATGAGCGTGCTGATGACTGATCGCATTATCTAATCATTTTATCGTAACGGAAGCTGTTTTTACCATTTGTCATTGAATTGAAAATTTAAGTTTTTGTTTTATTTTGTAACGCAGGTAGTAGGTGTGTTGTCCATAAATAAAGCATTGTTCTCAAAAATACCACTTTCATAACAGAGAAGGATATTTCAAAAGTTCTTTATTTAAATTTTCTTACCCATTTTTTTCCATACAAAACTACTTTTCGGAAGGGACAACTAGATAGGTACAATTCTATTTTTTTTTTCTTGTTGTAATATGACGTTCAATAATGCTATTTAAGGCCTTATTGAAATAACTAAATTATGACTTTCGACTTTAAAAATTGTTTTCTCTACCTTTTCGGAACAGAACGAATAACTAGAATAGAATTCCTCCGGTTCGTTTCCATGCACCTACTTTACAGCTATCCAACAATTTCACACTAAATCCACCTACATACCTACCTATTAGAAGCGTCAGCCAAATGGGAGTCTAGGATTTACATTCCTAATACATAAACATCGCAATATATGGGTAACATTCTCAGAAACAGAGATCGTGACGCGTTGTAAAAGGTAAAGCCATTCAACTAACAGGACACAAAAGTCTTTCCATAGTGACCACCTACTTACCTAAGTATAGGTACACCATAGAATTCGCTAATGGAAGCTAGCCAAACACACAACAATACGTTAAATTGCAATGTTATTAAGTTCTCCACAACGCCGCGGGAAAATTTGGCAGTTACGCCCAAAATACATCGATGTTCGAAAGTTTACAATGAAAAGTAGGTACCTACATACTTATATACCAATATCACGTAAACGATTCGATTCTGGAAACCACATAAATAAACCGTGTAAGAACCTACCTACAGTGGAACTGGAACAGAAGATTCTATCTCAATGAAATCGATTGATTAAGTAGGTAGGTACGTACCTACCTATTTTACGACGAATCATTAGGTACCTACTGTTTGAGAACAATCAAACGAGTGAGAGTCGATTACGGAATTACAAGTGGTAGGTCCTTATGTAAGTACTTACCTAGTACCTACATACTTACTTGCGTACCATGCTTATTATCATTGAAACCACGTAGCAGCTCTAAAAATTGAACATCGAATTGACGTCAGGATAATAAATGAGAATCCGATACACATACTAGGTAGGTACCTACCTACCTACTACTGCTACTGTTAACAATTTGTTTTATTAAGTAAACGATTATTATTAGGGACTAATGAAGTAGGAAGCAGGCTTGCCAGCCGTGAGACTGACTTAGCCTTTTTGGATGCGTGTCACGCCAAATTAGACGTTATCCGGCCTGTGATGTCACGCTTTTTACATTTTACCAGAAACGCGCGCGGAAAATTTGTTTTGAATTCTAAAGAGGACTGATTCATTCATTCAATTTGTTGTTATCTCTTTAGAAGTTGGCGATTAAATTATATCTAAAGGATTCACAAACAAAATAGGTAGGTACCATACCTAGCTTATGTTAATAATTTTAAAACTAGAATTCTAGAACACAAAATCCATAGTGTCTCACTTTTTTCCGGTTTTGAAATCTGGCAACCCGATGTGGAAAATAGCCTCACGGATAATGTTCTACGAGATCTTGAGATCTTGAAAGATAAAACACATAAGATAGAAAAAAGTACGGGTTAAAAAAACGTACCTAAATGCTTTTCAAGTAGGCGTAGGAAATTAAGTAGGTAAGTAATAAGTATTACAAAAGCCATCGTGTCTGAAACTTTAGCCATTGACATAGTCATTGGTCAGTCATAATATTACGTAGGTAGGTACCTACCTACCTAGGTAGTTACCTTTGCGTGGGTAGAATCACGTAATATTAAGTACCTACCTAACAAAGGCCGTTAGGACCAAATTTTTAAATAAGATAGGTAGGTAGGTACCTAACCGATCTTTGAGGCTACTTATCAACAAAAAAAGAAAGGAAACTGCTGGTAGAGTAGTAGGTAGGTACCTAGGTACTTAGGTACGCAAAACAAACATTTCGTGAACGTTACAATAAGTACCTAGGTATTTATTTTATGCTTAGGAAACATAGTTAATTTGTAACGTAAGTAGGTAGGTATCTAAATTTATTGCAATACTTCATTTATTGTTATTCTGAGCGTTGGAACTATGGTAAGATACGTAGGCTTTTAAACCTGTCTGGCTACTTTCACAAACATAGTTCTTTCTCTAACAACCACCTCGTAAAGTTTAAAAATAGATAATGACCAAAACAAATGATATTTAATCCATTACCTGATTGTTAATTCCGAAAACATAAAAATATTACTAACCTTAACATAACAGTTCACAGTTGAAACTATGTAACGGTTAACTTTTGAATCTAAATAACAGCATGTTTTTTTTACCAACTATAATAAAAGAGAAAATGTGAATCACATTAAGGTTACAAAAAAAAAACATTTAAAAACACTCGCCTAGAAGGCTGCCTTAATAATTTAATTACACAATGACACCGTCACTGAATCCATCACTAAAACAAAATTAACAAATAAACCACTCACAAACTCACCAACTTCACAAATGTCAAAAATTGTAAATGATTGAATTGAATGAATAGAAAAGTACCTAAATGCGTGACTAGAGTTGCACCGTGCACACATCACCATAGTTAATTTGCTCCGGTAACCGGGTCACGCGTTACTAGGAATCGTAATTTAGTTGTACTTTTCATTATTATTTTTTTGTTAAGTCACTTTATAATTTGTATTTATTTTGTTGTAAACGATCGATTTTTTAAAGGTAGTCCTTCATAATAATAACAGTATTTTTTTTTAACTTATTGTTGAATTCGTTTCGAAGCTGTTTCTAAAGTAGTTGTTGCTTTTATTTTTAAATTAAACACGTAATTAGAAGTGTGAAAACGTAATTATCATTTTTTTCATTATTTATTTTAAATAATAAAAACTATACATAAATAACAAAATCCTAATCATTTCTTATGTTTAAACATTGAAAATTTCATACATATTTCGTAATTTCAAAGAGAAATAGATTTACATAAAATTGCCTAGCTACATTTTACTGAGTACAACACAATGTAGATAGCAAATAACTAGATAACTAGTAATTATTGTCAGTGAATGAATTCTCAGAAGGCAGTGAACGTTCGAGTTTCGTATCACTGTCTGTTGCTTTGCTCAGCCGCGTCCACCAATCCCCTCCATCTGATCTATCGTCTGTAGAGTAGCGCTGGCGTCGCGTCGCGTCAGTTTAGCTCAGTCGAGTCGGATAGCGCGACGGTCGCAGTAGTCATTCATTCCGTATTTAACGTTTCGCTTCGTTGTTAACTTCTAATTAAAACGTTACAATTTTACAATATTTCACTTGGTGTATCAACAGAGACTACTCTATTTTTAAGTTGTGTGTACTAGACGATAAAAAAAATTGTGACAGTGACATTTAAAAAAGTTTTCGTGCATCGAAATAGTTTATTCATTGTTATAAACATTTCGGAAAACTTTTTTCATTAAGATTCAACAAGGAAGTGACTCAAGTTATTTAAATTTAGTTTTATATTGTGCTCACATTTTGAATGTGTACGTGGTTGAGTGTTACGAGTGAATCGTGGCCTCCGCACGGCAGGTGGGAGGAACACGCACCAGACGTTCTTTGAGCAAATGTGCTTTATTGAAAGGCGAGAAACAACAATTTGTCCTTTAAACATGACATTAGCAGCGAGGTTATCTCCGCAAAGTAAGTTGTTTGGTTTTAGCGGTAAATTATTGGTATGGCGATAGGCGAGGCAGTGTTTACAGATCAAAAAGCTGTTTTGGTTAGGATTCGGTTTTAAATTGTAGCGAATGAGGTTAACAAAAAAAATAATATAAAACGATTGCTAATAATAAAAGTACAACAGAAAAAAAACTATTTTTCAAAAGCGAAATTAATATTTAAAAAAAAGCCATGCCAAAAATCATGTGAATTATTAAGACACGCTAGTTTAAATGTGTATTGTGTACAGTGTATTACAATATTTGAATGTGGTTCTTACAGTGTTTGATTAGCACAATTCACACACAGCCTCCTTATCAGCATTATGTATCTAAAAATAGTGTGATAAGAGAGCAAATATGTTTGTGTGGCCAGTGATAACAGCAGAGAGGTTCATAGGAAAAATCCGTATTTATCTAATGAAAAACATTAAATTATTCTGATTGATGGCACTTAAAAAGTCTGAAAAAAAAATATCATGCTTTATGGTATAGTAGTATGATATTTTTTTTAAAGTGTCATGTTAGTGTGCTGATAGTTTATAATGACTAGTCTTATCTACCATAAATAATATTTTAAATTAAGAAAAAAAAATCTATAAATCAATTCCAACATTTACTGTAACCTACCAAAATTTAATGAATGACAAGTTCCAGATTTAAGATTAACGGTTTTTTTTATTTTTTTATTCCTGTAAGCAGTACAAAAAAATATTTATATCACAAATAAATAACGAATTACTTTTATCAACTAAAAGTATATTGATTTCCACTGTCACTCATGATATTATCTATACTTACAAATTCCATAGAATTTAATATCATCAACATGTAAAACCATGTCGGCCATATCAGTTTCATTGTCTGTAATCAGTAACAGATGACAATCATGTCCATTCACCTTTAATGTATGTAGTTCTAATTAACGGCTAAAGATTATACTAATGGAAGATTTAAATGAATGTAATGATGCATTATCAGAGCATAATAATTGTCTCTGTAAAAAGAAAAATATTTTTCATTGAAGAAATCATAACTTATCTTGAATCTAATTTCCTTGTTTATATTAACACAGTTTACGGAAAAGATCTCACCATTGTAAAGGTTTTCATATGCTTTACAAATATGCTAAGTTTGCTTTTCCGTCTTTTCAGATGCTTGTGTGGAAGTGGCGGTGCCGCTGAGTAGCTGGTCATCAGGAGTAGCATGCTGCCCCAACTGCAGGCACGAGTTGAGGGTGTCACTGACCCCCAGTGCGGGGAAGTGCCACGCCTCCCCCCACACGCCACCCCCCTTCACGGTCCAGCCAACATACTTGCCACACTCACCCCTCACAGCACCGCTGTCTCCTCTCATACCCTCACCATACAATGATGAGCTGAGACGGCTAGCAGACACCCTAAGAGCGCTAAGACTGTCAGGCTGGTACTACGGGAGTTTGGATTGGCTGGTATGTATATTTCTGTACGCTAGCGCCATCTTTTGGTGTTGTTGTGAACTATAATTGCTCTGTTGCTAATTATGCAAGTCATCAAATTCTAAAATTGAAATACCCCAATCATAACTAAAACATAACTGGAAAAATGTGGGCTCTGCCTAACCCTTCGGGGACTACAGGCGTGATGTTATGTGTGTGTGAAATACCTCGAAATCTTATTTTATCCTTCCTTAACAAGTTTACCACAGGGTAATACTTTGAGAAGATTTTATATCAGTTATTTAATTCGTAATTATTATTTCTGTTTTCCTTATAAATATTATACCTATGACAGATAACAGCTCAGACATTTACAGTATTCTATGATCGCTACTTGATTGACAGATTAATACAATGTAAAAATAAATTACCATAGATATTACACATAGCAATTTTTTTACTCCTTGTAATGAACTGTTTATTTTTATATGAAGTCATCTTGTCTAGATGCATTAATCAAATCATTCTTTGTTATATTTCTTAGAATTTGATTAAAGATTGAAGACCACAAGGTTGAAGTTCGGTGACCTTTGAAATCACAATTACTGTAAAATATTGGTCAATGACTTGCGTTGTGCAACTTTTTGAGATAAAATAATGGGAATAAGGGTTCTTTTTATCTAGAGTTTTTATTTTTAAAAGGCTGGGTATTAATATCTAATAGGAAATTATCAGTTTGTTTGAATTTAAAATGAGAGAGTTTATAATACCTAATATTACAATTATGTAGCTATAGAAATCTTGTACATTACTTACTTTAAATATTTTATGAATTTCTTTGCTTCTTTACAGGGCGCCCGAACAGTGCTAAAAGACGCGAGTGTTGGTGCGTTCGTGATCCGGGATTCAGGCGATAGGAACTTCATATTCTCACTCTCAGTACAGACTGAGCGAGGGCCCACGTCCGTCAGGCTACACTACGAACAAGGTTTCTTTAGGTAAGCTTACCGTTTTATTATGTTTCGCACAAGTTTAAAAAAGGTTCTACATGTAATTACAATGTAAGCAAATATCGATTTTAAAATCATAAGCACAGAGTTCGTATCTTAAAAATATAATTAATTGTTAAACTCAGTAGTTTATATTACAAAATAAGTTTATTCGACATTTAATTTAGTAAGTGTTGATGTTATGTGAGTACTTAATGAATTCAGAAAATTGGAAAGTGATATTGATGAGTCAATATTCAATGAACTATTAGGCACGTCATTTTTAATGACGTATAAACAATTCATATTTAAATGAAACATTAGCGCGATGAGAGGGCTCAAGTATTCAATTACTGTACTGTGTATCGTTACGTCACAATAACATGTAACTAACTATATTACGTCACAAGTTCACAGTAATTCGGTTGCGATGCTACTTGTGCTACTGTTGACTCAACTCTCGCGGTTTTCCTTAATTTTATTGTCACATTTTTATTTGAACTTTTTTGACAATTAGTTCTGCTTAGCATGACCATTAGATACAGTGCTTACTTTTTCCGTCTTCGTTAAGAGGTCTCTCCACTGGAGATTTCAAATTTTAAATTCCTGCGGCGCGGTTAATCGATTGTGTGTATGCAAATTGAAACCCAATTGTTAGGTAATGCTTTTGACCTTTGCAATGAGTTGCTAATTGTTAATTTGTTTGCAGGTTAGACTGTGACAGACCTCTTGCGAGGTACATGCCGCGCTTCAGATGCGTGGTGGAGCTGGTCCAGCATTACGCACGTGTGGGTGAGCGCGGCGCGGCCGGCACGGTGTGGGTGGACCGCGAGGGATGCCCCCACTCCCCCGTCATGCTCAAGTCCCCCCTCCGGAAGGAGCCGCCGTCACTACTCCACGCGGCCCGCCTTGCCGTGCACAAGGCTCTAGACTCCAACCCTCTGACGCCAAAACTATGGTGCGCCCCCAAACACAGGCTGCTTCCACTACCTTCCACATTAATAGACTATCTCGGAGAATATCCTTACTCGATCTAACGCTCGGAAATATTTAATGTTAGTAATTTATTTAGTCCAATCTGAGCGATGCCTAGTGAAGATATTAGTTATTACGGAGATGATCGAGAGTGGTCACTGCTCCAACTGATTGTAGTTTGATTCCTATGGTTGGGTGGCGGACGGCGCGACGTACTGAGCTGCTAGATTCCGAAGGTGGACTTCGTGTTGCATTATCATAATATTATAATCTTATTTGTATAAATTAATATGCATTGTAATTTCTAGTACAGGTTGCTAGAAAGGGCCGGATCCTTTAAATACCGACTAACAAAATAATTTATAAATAGTTAAATTAATGTTACTGTATTATTTGTAAGTATTGAATATGGGACTCAACTATGGTATTTAGTGAAATGTTTACGCAGATTATTTTTTATTAAGCCAATTCTGTGTCTGTATATAAAGATGTTTTGAGAAAATAACGCAAGACTGATTTCTTGAACTTCAAATACTGTTTGTGTAATAATTGCCTGTATACTGTTCTGTTAAAAATGTACGTAACTAGCTCCGTCACATGACACTGACGCGTGCGCTGCACCGTATCAACCAACAAGCCCCTGCTGATATTATTATTGTAGCGAGTTGTTCACTAATGCCTAATCTTGTCCATCGTCTTAAGAAGTCATCACATTATATAATAGAGCTATATTTTTATTTATTTATTCTTGGTTAAGTTAGAATTATTCATCAACCTTAATAATGTTAGTTCTTTCTTGTTCCTATCCATGGTTGGTTTGTAGTCGCACGTCTCGTTTCAAGCCGCAGTCTCGGCACACATATAAAGCCTAGTTATAAAACAAAGTGCCATCGAATCACTAACAAAATCATATTGAGAATTTACTTTGTCATATTGAATTCAAATGGAAGTATTTTTGAGGCTGAACATGTACATAATTCTTGTTTTGTTTTTCTATTTATTTCCTTATTTTAATAAGTAATGAGAAGATATGAGTATAATAGCCTCAAGATGTAAACCATGTAATGGTTTGGTGTATCATATTTGCCTTGTTTGTGCGAAACTTAGTTACATTACCATTGATGTATAAGAAAAAAAAATCTAGATGCACAGTTCCTTACAAATACCACAACAAAATGTCTCGAATGGATCAAATAAACAACATAACTAATTTAAAACAATTTTGGCCTTATGCCCTCTGCATTAAGTATATTTTTAAACGATTTAACCTAATGACATGAGCGCACTTTCTTAAATTATGCGTTATTTTGAAGTACGTTCTTGGTTTTTGTATATCAATGCAATTAAACTAAATTATGAAATAGCTAGAAGAAATACTATGTAACCTACTACAGTATCAAATTAATTGTACTAAGTTTCGTGCACTCGAGTGTAATTACCGCGCGGTGGAAAGTTCGGCTAGTGACGTTCACTAATATAGTATAGATCATGTATGTACCTTGAATAATCTCAATTAGAGTATACTTAGGCTTCACACTATGAATATGTTTTATTAGAAAAAAAAGTATGCATCATTAAAATAACGTAATGATCTTCAAAATTATTTTAAATAACTTGTTATTATTACGTGTCCGTTGTCTTCGTGTTAATTATAACCAATTGTCTACTTTGAAACGGGAGTTATTTTTGTACCATTTTTTAAGGGGAAAGCACCAATTAAATAAGTGTGACATAATAGAGAATACTTGTGTTTAAATGTTTGTAGACTAATGTACTGAAAGAACTGCAAATAATTTATATACAAAACAAAATATACATTCTGCCTATAGCTATGCTTTTAATTTATAAACTACCTTGTCCCTGTGTACGAGTGGCCCTAGTTGATCATGGGTCTCCTTGTTGATCATGGGTCTCCTCTTCTGAATGAACAATGCGTGAGTCGGTCCTGAAGACCTGAGCACAGTACTCAGGAATTCAGGATAGTGGCGGACTAGAAACTAAGGGTCACTACTAAATAAGTGGGTCAATTCATTTGGTTAGTCATTTTCAAAGATTGTTTTGAGAATGCCGAACCGAATAGGCTGACCCACTTTAGTAGCCTGGTGTTATAAAATACCCTATACCTCCTTCATGAATCTGGGAAAAAATATTTTTCTATAACTGATATACCTAGATATAGAAAAATATTTTTTCCAAAACCGACTGGTAGTTCCACAGACAGAAATTAATTAAAATAGGCCTAAATATAAAATAGCGCCCTCTTGGTTTGGTTGTTAATTTTTGCTCTGATTTTTTGACGGGAACGGAACGCAAAGGCAAAGGAAATGTCAAAATTGTCAAAGCATATGAAACGAAACGCAAAAGCGAAGTGGTTTTGGGTTTGGGAATTTGGGTGGGATATTGTTTATTGATTGAACTTGTATCTATATTCTTATTTATTCGTAAAAAGTGATTACTTTGAAGAAATACAATGTGAAATTACGCCGTTTTGAACATACGTCATGTCGGCTAATGGGAATGGCGGCTTTTATGCACCATTGAAACAAATCCTATCCGATTCAGAATCCGAGGATGAAAAGCTCGAAAATGCTATGCATATCAAAGCTACGGACAGTTGCAACAACCTGGACTTTAACAGCGGCCTACAATCGTCGAAAAACTACAGCATAAGTGACATGGATGAGTTCAACACCAACGTTAATACGGTGGAAAGCACAATGGATAACGTTAGCTTCTTGCAATCAGATATTTCCACGAAGATGTCTTTCCCGCGCCGGTGTGCGTTTATCGCCTCTATACTCATGTGCATATTCACCGTGGTGATATTTCTCTGGGGCATACCTTGTTCAGAGGTCGGCAGCTGTGCTGCTAACGAATGGCAAGATAGAACAACAAGCTGGGAACTGCCTTACAACGAAATGGAACTGTCGGGAGCCGTGCAAGTCGTCGACGGTGCTATACCAAACACAAAGAACTTGATATTCATATATCGCGGCAATCATATGAGACTAGAACCTAAAAGCAGCAGCGATAATGTGAACGGTGTAGTCCTTATCGTTGGTAATTCTGGTAAAGTTGGCTGGTTCACCAGGGAGAGCAGAATTCCGACTGATATTAACTGTCACCTACTTGATGTGAACAGGGATAAACAAAAGGACTGCATTGTGTCTGGTACGGAAGGACTATTGGCAGCCTTAGACTCCGTGTCCGGAACATATTACTGGCACATACACAAACAAGGCAAAGATTTGAGTAAAGTAGTAGCTATAGACTTCCCAGTTGTGGTAAAAGACATGAATGATGACAAAGTAAATGACTTGCTGACAGTAGCCACTGTGTATCCCAGCACAAATCACAACTCTTTACTGATGATATCTGGTGCAACAGGAATTATTATGGCAGAACCAATTCCCATAGATGACTGCTTGTCAGTAAAACTTCTGGCAGAGATGGACACGGTCACATACATTTGTAAGAATGGCACAACTGAAGCTGTGAGACTCATATCATTTACAGTACTTAAAAAAATGCTGAAAAAGGATCTACCTATCAATCATAATCAACCTCCACCAACCGTGTTAAAAAGAATCAATGTCAGCATGAAAAAAAATATTGGAAACACTATAGAAACATTCACAAACGGTCCAGGAAAATTAAAAGTAGAAAATTCAGGAGAATGTCCAAATTCTTGTCGCGTTTATCTTAAATTGATGTTGGAAAGAAATGGTACAACTAATGTTAGCTGGGAGTACACGGCTAACAATGTTTACGCTATGCGGCCCAGCTCTTTTGCCTTCGCAAACTCTATACGAGGGTTTGTGTTGAAATTATGACAGTGGAACAGTGCACACCTGGCAAAGGGTGCACTCAAAATTGACGAAGTCAGATACAATGTTCAGAATCAGAGTCCAAAGAATATCAATGACATGTTTTACCGATCCACAATAGACGTTGCATCAATATCGGCTTTCATCAAGTATACTAACTTTACAGTTCATGATATTTCTGAGAGGATAGTCTTGGTGTTATTTGACAAGCTACAGACTCACAATGTGAACATTAGTCAGACGGATATTGTGCAGATATGCGTGAGGGGGCCCATAGAGAGCAAGACACCACTGCCGCTCTGCCAGCCTGACTTAGAATACCAGGAGAAGTCTTTGATGATAGCAGATTTAGACGGAGATCAATCTCATGAGCTGATATCATACTACAGTACTTTTGTGGCTCCAGAGTACACACCAAAGAACTCTAATCCGTATGATAACTGGAGTCTAACCTCCTTAGTAAGGGTAATTCGTTTAGAGTCAGAATTACCTAAACTGTTTATCACTGATGTTTAAAGTTACATTATAATCATATAATCATCTTGCTTTACAATAATGTATTCTGCAGATATATACAGTTTCAATTTGCCAAAATATGTAATGCTGGTTTGCTGTACATGTAGCTTGAGCAGCTAGCAATAAGGAATCTAGTCATTCATCTTGTATTTATATCCACTAAAATAATGTCAAAATAATTTGTTCAGGTATTTTCTGGCTGCTCTAAAATTCAAATGACGTTAATCAAATTATTATCTTCAACCATAATTAATTAATAACTGGGGCGAAAAACAATATTCACATAAAGACACAAATCGAAAACAAATTCTAATTAAACCTTAGTGCCAGTTATTGTATTTTGAATTAAAAAAATTATTGTTGACGAAATAAAATTCAAAATACGATAACTAACTCAAATGTATAATAGAGGTATGTTGGAACCAGGTTTGTAATAAGACAGATGTTGTGTTGAAAAAGTTTCACACCCAGTGGTTAGTTTTCTCGTTATATTAATTAGGTTTTCTATGACATCTTCGTATGATATTGACTAAAATAAGATCATAATATTCATGCATGTAGTTTTACAATCGTTTTCGCCTGGAGTGTTCAATGTTTAATATAAATAATCATACAATATTGACTATTATGACTAAGTATTTCATGTACCTATTAATATTTATTTCTAGTCTTGTAAGAATTAGGTAGTATATTATCATTATGACTGTATACCAAAAAAATGTAATGTTTATCAATCCAATCTGTTTCATAATTATTCAACTTTTAAAGGAGCCCCCTGTGGGATTTTGTGATCTCAGATTCATTTCAAGATAGAAACATATGTCAGGGCAAACTTTTGAAGATTCGCATTGATTTAGTATCAGGAATGTCTTTTAATAAGATTGTAAGACCCTTTCCACATGCATATGGTCACGGCACGGTCGCCGTGCCTTGTGAAAGCTCTCATTATAGCTCATACACTACTCACGGCACGTGACGTGACTGTGCATGTGAAAAGGGGCTAAGGCCTATATTTGGGGGTTCTTTAAGTTACGAATACCATCGGGCGTCTTCGCAGATTTTGGCGACGCTTTGCGGCGTCGCAGTTTTTCAGTTTTGGCCCCTAAAAATTGTAAAGAGCGAATCAACTCGAGATCATCGTAACAATGCTCATAAGAATCTCAATCTGAATCTGTCTTGGTCTGGTTATGGCACATCAAACTGTTTGTCACACTGTGGTGAGTGTTTGCTTCACTGGATGTCTATTTCATTTGTATTAGAAAATAATATGCGGAGTGAAGTGCCTTAACGCGGGGGCTATGGAGTGGTTCTTTTGCGTCGATTCGTTGAAATAAAAATCTTATTAAAGTATTATGTGTATTCCTTATAACAAGGTTCCCAAACTTATTTTGCCTTCTACTGCCCAATTTGGCAATAAATTATTTTCTAGCGCCCCCATTTTTTTACCTACTTAAAAAACATCTAGTAGATGAAATTATAAAACGCTCCCCAAGCCTCTACTTTTTTTTTCTGGTTCTTTTATCGCCCCCTTTAGGCCTGCGGTGCCTACAAGGGGGCGTTATGGAACACTTTGGAAAAGGCTGCCTTAAAACTTAGGATGGCACTCTTAATATTCTAGGCTAAAAAAAATACCTTGTGTAATTGTACAAAGCTTTATTTAAAATCATACAACAGTCATTTTCAACTTGAGCTTTTTACACACTTAAAAATACTGATTTAACTTAAAAAATTAATATCACTAAAATAGGAATCTGCTCAACTTAAAATGTATTAAAAACGAAAACTTTGATTTTATCACGTTGAGATAATACATATATTATATTGAAATGCTTATTAAACAGTAAAATATTGGCAGGTTTTATAGGCAGATTGCCAGTTCACGTTGAATACAAAATGTACCTGTATAGTAGTACCTAGTCAGGCCCCAATCTAAGGGGGGGCAAATGCAAAATTGAGGGTGCCGGGCAGTTGCACAAAGTCCAACATAATCTCATGATTCCCATTTTTGCAATAGCAAGCTCGTTACTTATATGGTGTTAGTGTAAAGGGCATCAAATATTATTTTTGCCCGGAGCGGCTAAATAGCTAGATCGGGCCCTGTCTGTAATTCACACTTGTGAAATATAGTTGGAATGTAATCGACTGAAAGGTAAAAATTACTCCTTACTTTACAATCAAAACTTAATCTTATCAAACATATAAAGCTTTGCAAATAGGCACAGAATTACACTGATAACAAAGCATTGTGACCTCATCAATAAGGAAAAAAAAAAGACACGATAATTTAGCATTAATAATCAGTGAATTTAATTGCATTTTACAGGAAAAAATGCCCTGTACATTTTTGAATAAGATTCTACGGAGTGATTTTCATTCGATCACGATAGTCTGTTTCGCGTGCAAAAATCCCATTCACTCTTTATTTACCTGCGGCCTCGCTAACGTTGGGTGCGCAGATAAATATCGCTACGTGAGTTTTTAGCTATTGGTGATGGCAAAAATGAGGAATTCCGCAGAAGAACTAAGGTAATCAATATAGCACTTAAAATGTTGAAACTCAAATGGCAATGCGCAGGGCACACACCTCAAGGAGCAGACGGCCGTTGGGAAACCGCTGGAAGCGGGCAGCGCAGGACCCGTCATTGTGGCTATCGTTAGGGGAAGCCTATGTCCAGCACTGGACGTCGTTCATATTGTGATGATGATTGTGAAGGCAGGGCAATCTTTCTAGTTTAAATAAATCTACAAAGGAGCCAAGTCGAATAACCTAATAAGCATCTCTAATCAATTGAAGCACTATTTAATCAAATATTCTTTTAACACTCCATTGCTGTTATAATCCGTCAATTTGCACAACTTAATCATTATTAATAATGTATATTACATAAACTATTACGTATTTCAGAAATAAATATACAAAACATTATAGTTAATATTCGAATTAGTACGATTCGAGACAGCTATTTGCAAGTAAAAACATGTATTTATAAGTCTATATAATATATCTAATGTATGTCGTCTTTGACACAAGCTCATAGATTGTTCGTCAGTATTATCACATCATTCCTAAGCACCTCATTTCGTTTCAATATTAGTCTTACCCCTTTTCAATCTATGTATACTCAGAATTAGGATGCAAGTAGATTTTTCAAACTGTTTCGAAATGGTACGAGTTCCAAGGAGGTATTCAATTCCACATACAGACACACACTATATTTATTATGCTGGCAGGGCTTGCGATAAATACGTGCATATTATGCTCATGTCTTCTCTGTATGAGCAGAGACTTTGCCCTGCATTGGGACAATCTAGTATTATTATTATAATTTTATGATTAGCGTCATAAATTGTGCGCCTATTGAATACTCAGTAACATTGAGAATATACAGTGAATTTTATAATTATAAATCTAAAAGACATAATTATTAGGAATTACGCCTGAAAATATTACAAGCTAAAAATCTTTAAAGAAGTTAATATAGATATATAAATCACACTATCTATATACAATATATGAGTTTATGCACAAAATAATAAGATTATAATAGTATACATAAATTAGTACAACAATCATTACGTCATATAGATACTAGTTATCTAGAGTTACAATTAAAGCCCTTTCATTAGGCTTTACACCACGATAGTGGTGGTGGTCTCATTGGCTATATTTCGTTTCTTGAATAGCTTCAAGAAACGAAATATAGCCATTCGTCATTTAACCAATAAGCACTCGTGAGGTGGCGTTTGGTATTACGGGTGTGCAGGGACAATGTGCGAACAGTTGCTAGGTCACTGTTGATACACGCTGCGTGTTTGCGGCAGGGCACGTGCGCCAGTCAGCCGTGTCACACCAGTGAGCTGATACACGCCTACACGCACGGCTGCGCTCGCGCACATTTCATTAACCGCAGTGGTTACTTTTTAACATGAAACACTACACTCTTTCAGTAGCTCAACACAACCTATTGTCGCGAACAGTCACTACTCACCAAATAAACTAAAAAACCCTTTTATGAGAGACGGATAAAAATGATCTTATAATTCCGTTTTTCCATATAGAAGGAATCCTGCAAATGGTACAGAATTTTTTGCCAAGCCAATTACGTTTTTACTCATAAGGGCTTAAGAAAGAAATTGTATACCTAAGTCAGTCTAGGGCACGACAACTTTCTTGGTGACGGTAGTGTCGTCAACGATGCTGTAGTCAGTCAGTTCAACCATGTCGTTAGCTGCTAGCTGCTCAGCTATGCTGTAGCCCTCCTCGTCGAACAGTTCCACGGACACCTCGTCGTAGTCTCGGGCGCTGGAAAATAACATAATAATATTAAGTACTAGTTTTCGCTCGTGACTTCGTTGGCGTCAAAGTTGATGATATTATCTTACGGGGACACAAGTTTCTAGCGGATTTTTGTGTACTTAATTTTAGGTAATTCAGCTTTGATGAAGCAAAAAGTTTTAACCTATTCATAAGCACATAATCACCGTTTTAATTTTTCGTTCATTAAAACTCAGAGATTCTAAACGGATAGATTCATAAGAATCCAGAAAATTTATAGAAAAATGTATGTATACCATCAATAAATCACCCTGTATTCAACAATTTTACACTTTGATTTTTTTAACGTAAAAAGTTTTTATAGCAACGTGGCTTCTTTTGTCAATAAAAAAAAACCATCATAATTTATACTCACATGACATGTAAATCAAGCGTCTTGTCCTGTACCATATCGCTGAGCGCCCTCTTGGCTTGCGCCCACTGCTGGCTCTGCTGCGAGCGCGCGCGCACGCCCGCGAGCACGCAGCGGATGGCCTGCATCGGCAGTATGACTTGACGCGGTTCCAATAGACGTAGCTGGTCTTCTTTCACCCATAGGATTGTGCCGTAGTCTACGTACATTATCTGGGAAGTAAGGTCAGTGAGAAATGGGGAGTTGACACTATTAAACTAAAATTAAATAATAACATAACATCACGCCTGTAATCCCCGAAGGGTTAGGCAGAGGTGTAACCATTAGTACACCCACATTTCGCCAGTTATGTTTTTAGTCCCATGTAATAGGGGGCCTATTGCCATCGACCGGGCACAAATCCAGACTCCGAGGCTACTACTGAGAAATTCCTGATGGAAAAACCCAATAAAACTTTGCCCGACCTGGGAATCGAACCCAAGACCTCACGCACAGCAGTCGCGCTTGCGACCACTAGACCAACGAGGCAGTCAGTAAATAATAATAAAATTGTATGTAAGTTTTGTTTAGTAATTAAGTCATATTATTATTATTAATAGCCAATAACTTATGCGTCTGGTGGAAACCGTAAGTATAGGTTGGTTGTGAAATAATAAATAAATAAATTTAAAGGCACAACTTCTCAACAAAAAAAAAAAAACAGTTTATTTCAGCAGAACCCGATTAATTTTCAATTTACTGTAAAATTAGATTTTTTGTAGCTTTGAAATCAATAAATAGTAAATCAATCAAATCAATAAAGTTGAGTAAAACCACCTACGTGTATGGCTGTTGCCAAAAATTATCAACTTACCTCGACGCTCTGGTCGGCCCGGGTGAGGGAGAGCACTCGTGCGCGATACCAGTTGTTATCAGGTGGGTACATCGCCGCCACCAACTCGCCTGGCGCCGGAGTGATCTGATACATAAATATAAAGAGTAAATACAATTTAATTTGAAAGAATTCTTTTATACAAACGCTGTCCGGAAAATAACAAACAAATTTTCATCAAACAAAGCTAAGAACACTACCGACTAATTCACCTTTCTACAAAATCAAAATTGGCTCATTCGCTCGGGAGCTACGATACCGCAGACAAACCCACACACACAGACACGTGTTTACAATTTTACAAATTTATAACAACCCGTCGTTTTTGTGTCGGGTTAAGAAGAATCAGTCTAATCTGTCCAGCCGTTCTTGAGCTTAGCAATACATTTAGGCATTCATTTTTATATACATATAGGTAGATATATAGATGTAGATGGATTAAATAACTGTTGATAGTTACCGTAAGTGGTTTATACGCGATTCTCGCGGCGGGGCTGTTCATATCCCGCACTAAGGCCGACAGCGTCGTCGGTGGCAGCACCACGCCGAAGCTCGGTATCTCTGGCTCTGTCGTGACATGTTATTGAACGTGTAATCATTTCACTTCAAATTTCTTTATCATTTAAGAAAATCAAACATTCTACAAAATATGCTACATTGGCACTTGTAATTAGAAGATATTTTGTAAGGCCAACAATTTGCCTTTAAAAGCTTATAAAAGAAAGTTTAATTAGATGACACTAACATAATCTAAATATATTTAAGGACACATATAAATATTATGCTTTAAATATAAATGTATATTTGTAATTGAAAATATGACATAAGTCACTTTGGGTCAAGTGGCAGCAGTGGATCTGTTTGTCCAAACAGATAACTCTCTTAACTTGTCGCTTCTTTGTCAATAGTTGTAAGCACACTCTGTTATAGTGACACCTGCCACTTTGTGGCAAATGACAATAGTGGTACTGTATCTTTAGGGTAACATTCTCATCTTGTCGTATTTTTTCTATAGTAATAGTTGCACGTAAGTTCATTCTGTTATAGTCAAACAAGTCACATGGTGCCAGTGCCATCAATTGCACTGCTTGTCTAAGTAAATAACTCTCACCTTGTCGCTTTTTTAACAGTTGCACATTCACTACGTCGTAGTGATACATGTCACTTTGTGCCAAGTTGCGGCAGTGGCACTGTCTCTAAGGTGACATTCTCATCTTGTCGTTTCTCCATCCTCAGTACTCTGTAGCAGTCACTTGTCTAAGTAAATAACTCACCTTCTCGTTTTTCTGGCAACAGTTGCACGTAGACTCTGTCGTAGTGGCAAACGCAGGTCACTAACGCCTTGTGCCAAGTGTCAGGGGCTGGCAGAGGCACGGACTTGCACTTGCTTATCACTGGTACGCGGTCTAATGTCCAACCCTCTGAAAAGACCTTTTATTAAGTAAAATACTAGCGACCCGCCCCGGCTTCGCATGCAATGTAGATACCAGCAATACTTATTTAATGAGTGAAGTGATCTATAAAATTAAAATAATATGTATGTTTAGGTTAAGGTCTATGGGCCTGTTTCGCCTGCAATAAACGAGTTATTTTTATTATAAGCCTTGCTCTTTAATCTCTATCTATCTAAGTGTACAGTCGGCGGGAAGCGACATTGTTTTATACTATGTACTATGTATCTAGATATGTAGTACTTGGCAAGGAAAAAAAAAATGTTATACTGACCGGGATGCATGAGAACATGCCTTTTGGTACATCGGTTCCCTTTGAAGCATGTTTTCTCTGGACCGCCTTTATAATGCTTGCAGATATCTATTTCGTCTCGATTTTTGTAGCCCTGAGTATAATTCAATTTGTTAACACTGTGTTTTGATAATGAAACGAAAATATAACCAATCATACATAAGTTTCGGTTTCGGTCGTAAAAACTAGTTTCGGTCGGACACCACTGTGTGGTTGAGCGAAATAAATGTCCTCATTGTTTTATATATATTATTACGACTGTTGTGCTATCATTAAGTCCCATGTAATCGAGGCGAGCCTATTGCCATCGACCGGGCACAAATCCAGACTCCGAGGCTGCTACTGAGAAATTCCTAATGGAAAAACCCAAAAACACTTCGCCCGAGCAAGGGATGGAACCCAAGGGTTGATGGGAATAGGCTCGCCTCGATTACATGGGACTTAATCATAACTGGCGAAATGTAGATGTAGGTACTAATGGGTACACCTCTGCCTAACTCTTCGAGGATTACAGGTGTGATGTTATTATGAATTCAGAGCTAACAAAAACATTTTTCATTATTATCTATTCCGTATTAATTTACTGTAATAAAGCTAATTACCGTGACAGCCTCCACAGGGTCTTCATATTCGGGGCAGTCAGTTATTTCGATGTTAGTTTCCTTCGGGGCCGTACCCTGTTCCGTAGAATGCTTCGATTCTTCCGCCGGCTTATCTACTGAAGGGGAGATTTACGTTTTGTCAAAAGCAAGGCTGATTCAGGTAGTATAATAAGTTAAATGATGTTTTACAGATGCGTGAGGTGAAAATTATAAATAGATTTTGCCTACTTTATTCGTTTTACTGTTGATGTATAACAGAGAGGCAATTTCCGTAAGTTTAACAACTATCGTATATAGATCGCCGTTTAATCTCAGTCTTGATACATCAGTAACACCCTAATTTGCCTGAATTTTTTACATAAATTGTCGCTGTAATTAGATTGCGACTAGGTTTTGAACTTACAAGAATTGGCTTCTTGACACTGAGACTTTATTATTGTGGTTTAAATTCGAACGACATTTAATAGAGTTGACCTTCTGAGCGTTTTATAATCTTCAAATAAGACGCCTCGCTTAAAAATAAAATGAATATGAATATTATAATTTAACGATTCCAATCTAATACTTACAAGGTAGAGCCAGTCCTTGCTGAATCATGATTTTATTGAGAGTCTCACCCGAAGGTAGCACGACGTACACGCCTAAAGATTCCGAAGTACTGTAAAGACGTAAACAATATTTTAATTTATTTATTTTATTAAAACTTTATGCACATGTAAAAAATACACTGTACAAAGGCGGACTTAATGCCTTAGGCATTTTCTACCAGTCTACCTTAGGGTGATGCAGAGACAAAAACAAAGTAGGTGCACAGATACAGAAAATACATACATACAAAAAAAAATACATATATATATAAAGTGGGGAGAGAGATAAAAAACATAGATGTTGAAGTACAACAAATTAATTGTGGGACGAATCGGCCAACTTCTTTTGTAAGTGTTCGCGAGCTTTAACCTTGAACGTGAACCGATTGGTGGCCATCCTGATATTCAGAGGGAATATGTTATGTATATGTTTTTCATATTAATTGCATTTTAATTTTTAATTTTACAAGAACGTCACTTTTTTTTATTTTAGTAAAGAGTTCTGAAGTATAGAAAATATTATTTTTTATACATGGGGTAAGCGATTGATATCTTTGGAATAACGGGTGTTTTTTCAACCGGCTTCAGAAATGAAGCCGGTTGAAAAGTATTAAACGTAAGTTTAATACTTTACCCTCAGTATAAATTTTTCCTGTATCATGGGTCTGTTTACAAACATATAAATTCATATGCAAAATATAAACGCAAATTAAAATACGTCGACTGCCTCGTTGGTCTAGTGGTCGCAAGCGCGACTGCTGTGCATGAGGTCTTGGGTTCGATTCCCAGGTCGGGCAAAGTGTTATTGAGTTTTTCCATCAGCAATTTTTCAATAGCAGCCTTGGAGTCTGGATTTGTGCCCGGTTAATGGCAATAGGCTCGCCCCCTATTACATGGGACTAAAAACATAACTGGCGAAATGTGGGTGTACTAATGGGTACACCTCTGCCTAACCCTTCGGGGATTACAGGCGTGATGTTATGATGTTATGTTATTAAAATTTTTTTAAAAAGAAATTGTTTTTCAACATTAATTTTTGTGTAATATGTTGGTTACTGTGATGGGCAGTTTGCATAGTTAAGGTATCAAATATGTCATGTGTGTGTATTTATGACAGTGACCTAAGTGAAAAGTATAATACTGACTTGTCATCAACTTCAATGCTGCATTGCTTGCCGACGTAACCTCGCATGAAGACCTCTTGCTTCTCCATCAAGTTCTTGTGGTAACTTAAAAGATCCACCTGAAAACAAGTGTAATATAAAAATGATTACTTGAACAACTTTTTTATTAGCTTGCGCCTCGACTTAGTTAAAGTTAAGAATACAAAAAAAAAAAACAGCAATAACATAGCTTTCTTTTTCTTTATTTGTAAAAGATTTTTTGTAATCAGACCAGAACTTCCAGAGATTTCCTGTTACAAACAAAACATATTTCTCTTCTTATTTCTTTATAATATTAGTATAGATTTTGATTGAATCGATTGAGTCAATATTTTCATTATGGACAGGTTATGTTCGAAGAGGATGGCGCGGTCTAATAAGCAAGTAAAGCGAGCGAACTCAGACCCGCCGTAGCATTTTGCGATTGATTACTACTCACCCCCGCTAGATGGCAGCAGCGAGCATAGGGCGGCTTGCTGCAGAAACGCGTGTACAAGGGCTGCACGCACACCACGGGCGCGCATCTCATCTCGCCCGTGTCTACCGCGAATATTTCCGCTACTTCATTGTCCTCCTGGTAACATTTAAAAGAATAAAATTAGTAAATATAATTAAAAAAAAAATAACCGTAGTTTTGTGTTTAGTTGCTAAAGTGGCATTAAAGCAACTGCCAATTTTATTTAAAAAATAAAACCATATTTTAGTAATACATAATCTTTAAAAATAATATCAGTCTTTTATTTTATATTTATGCGAGTATTATGTGTTGTGTGCGGGCGAATACCTATACAGATTAGACCAGCAAGCATTGTGCGCGAACAGCTGTGTAATCTCAATTTTAAACACGTGTAAATTTTATTGTACTCAAAATCGGTCAAATTTAGGTGTAACACAATTTTCGAAAATGATTTGTGATGACTTTTCAGACCTATGTATCCTGCTTATGTGAAGAAAGTTTTATTAAAATTGGTTTATTTATTTACAAAAATAAGGAGTTTGTGTGAAATGCCCTACGGCATAAACGCTCTTCATTCATACGGGATTTTTGTTGTGTCATTATTGTACCCGACCGCACATTTTCTTAGTATTTATCACATACCTCAGTAAGTTTCAGGAACAGGCCCCTGTAGTAACAGTCACTGTCGTCATCGTAGAATGCGCAGCAAGTAAGCGCTTTAACCTCCTTTATGCTGATGTTCTTGTGGTTCTCTGAATAGAAGTTTGTCATCTCCACCATCAAGCTGGAGAGAAATAGAATATGAAAGAGAGTATTCATTTTATGTAGGTAGTCAATACAAATCTTACAATATTATAAATGCGAAAGTTTTGATGGATAAATGTTTGTGTACTCAATCACGCTAGAACGGCTGAACGGATCTTAATCCAAAAAACTAAAATTGAGTACTGTTTGGTGGTGTCAAGTACCTATTAATGCTTGTTCAATTGCAGCTGCAGGAAAGGAAATTCTTTTTTCAAAACAGCTTGAAAGGGAAACAGGTATAAACTTGGCAAGTGTGAGTGAGACTCACACACAAATGCTTTTGTTTCATCGTATTTTTATTATTTGTTGACATGTCTGTCTATTACTGCTCAAAAGAAACAGCCCTGTCACAGACGAGCAAACAGTGGAGCCTTTGTAATAAGATACCACTTTCCCGATCCCACACATCGGGTAGAGATTTTTTGTTTATTTCAAATTTAGAAGCCAATTTTGTTCTTTTTTGTTTTAGAAGACTTCTTTCAAATTTAGAAGACTTTTTTTTTCTGATGCAGAAGACTTTTCTTTGTTTTTCTGCTTTGACATTTTTCAAGTTTTCACAGTCACTATAGAAATAAGGTTGATGATAGTAACTCACTTCTGAACCTCGTCAGCGTCATCAGTGATGACCCAGAAGAAGGTGCCGTCGACGTGCATGATGGTAGCTTCGTACACCTGGTCTGTTTCCAGTACTGCTTGTGCGGGCAGGTTGCTACTCTCACATGATAGCGGGGCGGGTGCATCTGTATTATGAATGAAATGAAGCTATAATAATGTTTGTTTGACTGAAAGTTATGCCTATGACATTAAACCGAAAAAAATATAAACAACATGACATCACGCCTGTAATCCCCGAAGTGTTAGGCAGCAGAGGTGCACCCATCAGTACACCCACATTTCGCCAGTTGTGTTTAAGTTCTATGTAAAAGGAAGCAAGCCTATTGCCATGAACTGGGCATAAATTCAAACTCCGAAGCTGCTACTGAGATTCCTGATGGAAGAACTCAATAACACTTTACCCGACCTGGGAATCGAAAAGACCTCATGCTTAGCAATCGGGATTTGCTACCACTAGACATAAGAAACAAAAAAAATAATCGTAAATAAATATATACGAGGGGCAATTTTGCGTCCCCGTCTAATTCAAGGTTTCTATCGAGTGGTTAGCTACCCCTGGTCTATAAGACCATAAAAATGCTTGCAATGATATAACAACGTGTAGCTTTTGTCTACATTAAACGTCTTTATGTATAAAAATCAATTGCTGTTCGTTAGTCTCGCTAAAACTCGAGAACGGCTGGGCCGATTTAGCTGTTTTTGGTCTTGAAATGTTCGTGGAGGTCTAGGGAAGGTTTAAACGGTAAGAAAATATGGGATAGGGTAGGGGTATCGGTTAGATAGGGGAAGAATACTACGCGAACGAAGTCGTGGCAGGTCAGCTATACAAAATTTACTGTTTTTTCTCAACTGTCAGTTCTAAATAAGTTTTTTTTTCCAAGCATACCTTCTAACTTAATATGCTTCAATTCGGTTCCCAATTCGCACTGCACCTCTTTGACCACCATCTCGCTCTTGGCTTGAGGAACAGTTTCTTCTGAAGATGATGTACTCGAAAACACTATCAAAGACTGGTCCTCTTTTGGAGTCTTCACCCTTTTGGGTTTCTCTGGAGGGCAATGGTTTGGGCAAGCGGTGGATGTTGAGGGCGCTGGCTCGCTCAATGCGTCAATAAGGTTGAAAGGGGTTAAAAGTCCCATTGGCATCAACGGTTTTGAGAATGAATCTTGCACTGGAGTGTATTCTATGTTGGCTGCTTCATCTGTAATAAAGAATGATGGTAACTACGAATATGCATCTTGAGAAAAAAGGATTACAAATTAATTGTTTTACATAACATAACATAACATCACGCCTGTAATCCCCGAAGGGTTAGGCAGAGCTGTACCCGTTAGTACACCCATATTTCGCCAGTTATGTTTTTAGTCCCATGTAATAGGGGGCGAACCTATTGCCATCAACCGGGCACAAATCCAGACTCCGAGGCTGCTAGTGAGAAATTCCTGATGGAAAAACCCAATAACACTTTGCCCGACCTGGGAATCGAACCCAAGACCTCATGTACAGAAGTCGCGATTGCGACCACTAGACCAACGAGGCAGTCAACTTAATTGTTTTAATCATCAAGATTACATTTTAATGAGAAAATAAATAATAATATTTCTGTAATTTAACACAAAATAACTAAAATGTTTTAACAGCAGTTTTGTAAAACAAGCCTTAGCCATAATGACAAGATACATAATACTGATGGTCCCTATCTCCTCCCTATGTACAAACTCCTAATTACAGATGACAAATTTTACATTTGTCACCTGGAGATTTTAACTAGCCAGGTAAACATGAGATGTATAGGGGACAAGTGTGTGAAAACGTTCTGAAGGAAATAAAATATTATTTGGCCGACCTGGGAATTGAGCTTGCTATAAATGACACAATTCAAAAAATAAGTAAATACAGTCCAATTATGTACAGTCAACAACAAAAGTCGATTAACAATGTTACTTTTTTATATCATTTACACAGACACTAAACACATAATGTACTGGCTTTCAGAATTTCAGGCAATAGCTAAGGGTTTATTATATCTTAATTTTATATTCATTGCGTTTTACTTTAAATATTGTACTTAATAATTAGGATTTAAAAATCATAAATGTTAATCGACATTTGTTGCTGACTGTATATCAGAATATGAAAGAAAAAACATACCAATTTTGGTAATAGCAAGGTTGAAGTCAGTTATAAGATACATGTATTCATCAAGCTGTTTCATGCAGCTTAGAAACCTTTCCTTCAGCTCAGACGGGTCACAGTTGAGTTGCAGGACAAAGCCTTCTGTCTGTAACAATGGTAATAAAAAAAATTGCATCAAATAATGTCTATTGTAAAGTCTATTGTCACCACACAATAGTGTTTCGCTGTTTTTTATTTGCATTTAATTTAAAAGGGCTATTCAGTTTTATGTTTCTTCGCCGTTAAAATGTTTGGTGGGTTATCATAATGCTTTATATGAGATATTGGCAAAATTAATGTAATGGTGCCGATTTTCCTTCTTCACAAACTAGACTACAATTAGACAATGTGCATCTCTTACTGACAAACAGCTAAAGAAAAGGATAGTGACACTTAAAAACTTAGTTAGAGATGTCAAATTAGTTTTGCCTTGAACTTCTCCATGTTTTTAATCAATATGTTCAGACATGTCAACTATAATTGTATGGATGTACGGTAGGAGTTTACCGACAGGAATCATTACTCTTTGTTATTAATGACGAATCTTACTTTTTGTTCTTTTTTTTGGCTTTTTATTATTATTTTTGTGTGCACATAGTCTGTGGCAATAAACATTTTTTCTTTCTTTTCTTCTTTCTTCCATTATGCAAGGAAAAAAGGTTATGGCCCCTCCAGGTGATGTTCCCTCTCTTTCTCAATTATACACATACATACACGACATATGGATGTCAGGAACGTCATTCTTGACGAGTCCCCCGACCGCACAGTTTTTGTCTGTGTGTTTACAAAATTGTATATTTCTAATAAAACGCTCATCATTGGTAGTTATTAATACCTGCTTCATTGGGTCTGTATTGCTCATTATGCAAATTGGTATTAATGAGCTAACAAACATGAATGATGTAAGACAGTATTGAGTGTAAGATTTTTGATGTAAATTTTTAGTAAATATTTTTTCAAGCTATTTAATTTTTTTATTCAATAAATAATAAACTTAAAAAATTAAAATTTCGTTCATGTTGGAAACTAATAAGGCTAAATTTAAAAAAAGCTTTTTATTAAGCATTATTCTCTTTTCCCACGCGACGTATTAAGTTTTATTCCACTTCAATTATTACAGCTACCCACAATAACAGTACTAAATTGAGATTTACCTTCATTTTTAATTTTTTTATGTCGTCCACCGCGCTATCACATTTCTCCCAAAAGATATTCAATCTAGCTTCCAGTTCGTTTCGCCGATGCATAGTCAGCGTTGCGAGATCTACGAAACTCCTAAAAGAAGGCGCATAATTATTAAATTATGCAAAATGAAAAGCGAAAATATAAATTTAGAAAGGCAATTTGAAAGTACTTACATTATGGCTTTTAGTTTCCAACGTTATGGCGCCACACTACAGCTCGCAGAAAGATATTCTACTGCAAGTTTGTATTGGGTTTGTGCTACGGTTAGATTTTCATTTTTATGTAATATAAACACAAAAGCAGCTTTTGTAGTTTTTCGCCATGCAAAGAAAATTACACTGACTGACAGAACCTGATACGATGACAGACCACTGACAAGGACAAACTAGCCAGTGGCTGACGCCTGACGCCTCGGCTAGCCGACCACAGAGCAAATAAATTGAACAGATTACAAATCGAAAGTAAGTAGTTCATTCATTTTCGTTTAGTCAAGGCTGTTGCAATTTCAGTGTTTATTTTCCGGAATTAAATATTCCTAATATATTCATGCTCTGTAAATAGGAAATCGGCTAAGGCTTTGCATCCTCTAAATTCAAATAAATTAATTTCAGTAGTAGTGACATTTAGTAGATATTTTTTCAATCGTGTTATCTACTCAATACTAGATGGCGCTTGTTACCGGAAGTACTAATGTGTGTGTCTATTCGTTAGTAGATGGCACCAATAGACTATTGTTGCTAAAATTATACATAATAACATTCATTATTTATTTATTTAAACTTTATGCAACAAAAGTACAAAGGCGGACTAGGCGGCATTATATATTTTATGTAGGTACATAACTTAAAAAAATCAAAAGTTCATGTCAATATTCATCAAGTAAATATTTAAAGAAAATAATAGTTTAAGCTTTCTTATTTTTTCGCTATTGCAGTAAAATGATCTAAACACTTTATTGTTGCTAGAAAAACTTAAAACTACATTTATACGCCGTAGTTTTTGCAAAAGATCGTTTGAGTGCAAAAGAAAATTCTAAAGTAGTCATATTCATTAAGCGGGCAGCGAGCGGGCGGGTTACGCACTACGTTTCAATTAAAAAGGCCAACAAACTAAACAAGGTCCACATAATAAATTCAGTGCACCCCGCTCCGCTCACCACTAATTGGATTCAGAGGCTCAAGCAACCAATTAGAGGGAAAGAGACAGAGTTACGGGGGTGTTACTGACCGGGAGGGAGGGAGAACGAAGATGTCTGCGCTAAATTTCAAAACACCCATAGAGAATCGTCCTGACCGTTAAAAGTTTTTCAGGAAAACTTTCTGTGTGCTAAAGTTGAATGGAAAAGTAAACTGTGCTGAAATTGATGTGGTTGTTACTGGTATTTTATCGCGAATACTTTTAGGGTGAAGCCTAACGAGCGTAATTTTGTGAGTAGTGAGTCACAGAATTTCGGTCGCAGAAATTCTGCTGCATTCTGTTTCATATAAAAATCCTATTTGATTCGTACGGTGACGCAAAATGAGTTGTCTGCCGACTCACATGCATTATTCGGATCGAATTGAGTTATATTAGAATTGAGTTTGCGGGGGGCGAGGGGGCCGGCGCACGTTGGATCTAAGCGTTGGATAGTATCTGTATAAAATGCGCTAAGAATTGAATGAAAACAGAATTTCTGCTAGGCAGAATTTCGGTCGCAGAAATTCTGCGACTCACGACTCAAAAAGTTACGTTTGTTTGGCCTCACCCTTAGATATGAAAAAAGCAGTCTATGACGTCACCGGTCGGTAGTCCTATTCTGTATAAAATGTGTGTGAGTTTGAAGTGAGCAGTTATGCCAATTATGCTAAAGATTTACACCTCATTTAAAGCTCACTTTGCCGAGGAGATTATGACAGAACAGCACTGCTGTGAAATAAAGCCTC
Organism: Hoplodrina ambigua; assembly: GCA_949774945.1. Taxonomy (NCBI): domain Eukaryota; kingdom Metazoa; phylum Arthropoda; class Insecta; order Lepidoptera; family Noctuidae; genus Hoplodrina; species Hoplodrina ambigua. Next base: position 11,764,588 of record OX458974.1, on the reverse strand, counting down.
TTCTCATGAGAAAAGTCTTGCAACTTCGGGATCGCAGTCCATTAGATTGGTAAACGATTTTGTGTTATGAAATCTTAATTACAAGTGGCTAGCTAAAGTAATTCCTTTTCATGAGAGTTTTTAAAATGTAAGTAGTTTTTTGTTCGGGTTGAGAAGAAAGTATGGAGTTTCTGGCCCATTTTTCTCAATTCGAAACTACATTATCGAAGGAGCAACTAGATTTAATTTTTTTCGACGTTCAAAAGTGGCTTTTGTTGGTCTAATTGAAGTAAATGATTTGACTTTGTTTTTGGGTTCCTCTCATTGAATTTCTTAGTAGCAGCCTCGGAGTTTGGATTTGTGATCCGTTGATAGCAATAGCTTGCCATTAGGCGATTAACACACGGTACCGCGCACCGCCGCGATCTCATGTGTCGCATTGGCTTCTATGAAATCCGCTGAAGCCTTTCACACGTACACCGCCCGACAGCGCGGTCCGCTTCACCGCCAACCGCGACGGTGCGCGGTGCCGTGTGTTAATCGCCTTATGGGTACACGTCTGCCTAACCCACGGGAATTACAGGCGTGATGTTACATAGTTGGGCGGGAAGTATGCGCTGTTAACGGCGATCATAATGTGACTTTTTAAACCCTGTATACTCCTATTCCTTCTCAAAGACATATTTCACTATATATCTAGGTATTCTAAAAATGACGAAAGTCTTGCAACTTCGGGATCGCAGTCCATTAGATTGGTAATCGATTTTATGTTACGAAATCTTAATTCCGAGTGGGCAGCTAAAGTAATTCCTCTTTGGTATCTAATAAACAGATCTATGAACGTTCTATGGAAATGGAAAATAGTGTTGGCAATATTTCGTGTCCTGACCACCAGTGGCCTCCTGCTTCTATTCATTCATTTATTTAGGTAACTAACGACGATACACATAATGTATTATTTAAGTCCCAGTTGGTTCAGTGGCTGCTGCGCTGTGGGTCTAAGGTTCGATTCCCGCACGGAACAAGTATTTTTTTGTAACTCCTACCGGTAGTTGTTCCTGATCGGGTTATTTGTAAGCCTCGGAGTCTGGATTTGTGCCCGGTTGATGGCAATAGGTGGCAAACCTAACTGGCGAATTGTGGGTACTAATGGGTACACCTCTGCCTAACCCTTCGGGGAGTAAAGGCGATGTTATGTTATTAAATAAAACTCCCAACTCTAAATTGAAGCCATCAACTGGAAAATGCACAGAAAACTTTCCATAGTCGACAGCGAAGGGTCGGACATATCGCATTTGGACGTCATTATCGCGTTATTCCTGCGCGTATCTGCCGGCAATTCCCCGCGTCGCTCCCGGTGTCCGGCCCGACGCCGTCCGACACCGTGCGACTGTCGGATTGCCGGCTCGCGGCATCCATGCGCTGTTATTACCGCCGGGCGGGGCGTTTAACTCAATTTGAGGTAATACTCTGGGACAGATACTTACTCTGATCGATGCTAATAGCTTTTATTGATATAGCCTAGGTGTTATTAGTTTACTAGTGGGGCGCTATCCGGTGTAGTTAGTAGTCGTAAATTATGTTAATATCACACTTTGACGCGGTCGTGAGACCCTCAAATTGCCGCCTGTTGTGCATTTTGAGTTATTTGATAATTCATAGTCGTTCACAGTGGTATATTATGTGCCGTTTACTCGTTTAACTGTATTTTCGCTCGCTGTGTTAGGTGTGGTTAGAAATGTCGAAGGCAATGAGATAATTTACACTAGTGATGGACCGACTCGACTTAGGAACAACCTCGAGTTGGATTCTCACAAACTCGAGTTGGATTCTTACAAACTTGAATTAGATTCTGACTAATCCGAGTTCATGTAAGCCTATACATGTTAGTACTCTAGATGGCGAGCAAAGATCTCCCTCCAAAATTAATATTCACAAATGGGATGCCCATACACTTCTTCAGTTCCACTTTTGAATCACAGATGGCGTTGTAGCAAAAAAAAATTCTCTAATCTACGGCATATACATGACTAGCTTTCGTCGCCTTTGTCCGCGTAAATATCGGTTAACGCGGACGCAGACAAATTTGTGACTTAAAAAGCGGCCTGTCTTTTCTTGGGATTCAAACTTACCCCGTACCAAATTTCATCAAAATCTGTTCAGTAGTTTAGTCGCGACAGCGTAATAGACGGTCAGACGGACAGAACTACTTTCGCATATTGTAAGTATGGATTTTTTGTAATAAATCGTTCACTCAGCTTTGTTCTACTAACTCGAGTTACGTGAATTTCAACTCGAGTTAACTCGTGTCAAGCTTTTTCCGAGTTAGCACATTACTAATTTACACGTCTTCGGGTGGCGTGCGCGCATGCCTCGGTGTGGGGATTGACGCGTCATATTATTCTGTTATTTTGTAAGGCGAAGGAGATGGTAATATGGTGTTGACACGAAGGGCGGTAGAGAATATAGGGAAGAAAGAGAAATGAGGAATTCAGGTTTCCATACAACGTAGGTAATCGTTTTACATAAGAGTCCCATGTTTCTTGATATAGGCACGGCGTATGTTCTGTGTGAGTGAAATGTTTTAAGTTACACTTTTTTGAAGTGAAAACTTCTTTAGCGGCGTTGAGCACTTTTTCTGTAATGGGTATAAAATCTTAAACTCGCGTCAGGACACGTGACCTGATCGAAAAAGCGTAAGACGGATGGAGAGTAGACAGCTATCCCCTCTCTACGGCGCGGCGAAAATGTATGCCTGGGCCTACTGTTTCGTTTAGGCAGCGCAGGGCGCTTGCGCGAATGTTCGTGTATAACTTTTTAATGTAAAATAATTGTAATAGTTTTAAAGTGTTAAATTTTTAATGTAATATAAATTGTCATGTTTGTGTACGATAGCGCAATAAATGAATATTGTATTCTACCACATAAATGATAGTACTTTTATACTGATAAAGCAATTGGTGCAAAATTATTCCCTAACCATTCCAAAATATCAAACATGCTCAACGTTAATAATCAAGTTTTCACTTCTGCCGGCACTCCCGGAGTGCAACCCGTCTTTTTTTATTTCTTTTTCAGTTCACATGTCGTAGAACTTCTATGATACCAGGACTCATTGATAGAAAACCAGTTGTCTTATTTTAATTATATTTTCAGCACAATACCTATTTAATACGGCATTTAGTATTGAATCTTTCTTCGTTGATATACCGTTAATGAAAATATGAAATAACGTAAGGGTTTTGTCGAAAATCTCATTTTCAACAACAACACGAAAATCAATAAATAATACAAAATAATAGGTCCCACATTAATTCGAAGTGCGAAATATTCGTAAAAAAGATGGTCAAGTGCGAGTCGGACTCGCACAAAAAGGTTTACCATACCACTACCCTCGTACAATATTGTTTTCTTTAAAAAAAATATCGTACAATATTAAGAACAATCAAAAATGTTGCAAAATCTTATTACTTGGATTCATAAAATGATGAAATGAAATAAATAAAAACTTGTTTAATTTCATTACTTGTTTTATTTATTTATTTATCTTCTTACATAAACCATTACAGGTTATTCCAATGTGGTAAATTCGCCTTAATTTATTCTTACTTCATTGTTCCTAGTGCGACCGTGGTCATGCAGATTCTGAAAAGAATTCAATTGTTTTACCTATTAAGATTCAAAAGCAAAATACAAAACCCTGTGTCATACACACGGTCAGACAGCGGACCTACTTATACCGAAAGTACAATTTATTAGTATTTATAATTTCACATTCACAATATTACTGTCACGACTATCTTTAGGTAGTCAAGCCATAGGTGTTGAATCATAAATAAATAACAAATCGGTGCGCCCACGCAGATCAAGTAGGTGTCGGTTGTTAACTTACAATTTACAATGGTGAAGGAATAATAAATTGTTTTGTAAATTTTCCATGGCTAGGTACCTACTAATGCCCATTTATTACGAGATTTATGTCCGTCGGTAGCTGAAAAAAGATTTGGTATTTACGTTGTAATAATAATAATAACGTCCCGACCGAATTTCGGTCACATCGGTCAATTTCAATGGAGAATAATCAAGTACGCAAAAATATATTATACTGCACAAGTGTGTGCGCAAACACAGGTGCACTCCCTCTTACCTCACTCTCATAGTCCGATGGAACGGCAATCCGACACGATCTGGAAGAGATCAGGCGCAAGACCAACGGCTTTACGTGCTTCCCGAAGTACCTACGGGAGTGTCTTCTAGCTGCTACTGATCCATCCCTAAACGAAAAACCTCATTAGGTTTTTCTTTACTCCCAGGTTAGGCAAAAAGTGTCATTACACTTTTTGCCCAACCTGGGAATAGAACCTAGTACCCCACGCTCAGCACACGAGCACGAGGCCAACGGGGCAGTCAACTTATGTTGTAAGAAAAGTATGAAGAGTTGATAATTTTGAACCCTCTCTGAAACCTCATCTAAGTACATAAGGTTTCGGTACTCAAGATTACATGTGGTAGATTTCAGTAGATTTTAAATACGATTATTTAAGTATCAGTGAATAAACACATAACTAATTACTTACATGTAATGTTTTTGATCTTACATAATGTAAGTTATCCCTAGTCATTTCTTTAGCCTTATCTATAGGTATGTGCTAACAAATAATCCAAGAACATTAAAAATAATTTAATAATCTAGCCTCTGCCCGCATCACATTTTTGTTTTGAGGCGGAAGAGGCTGGACCTCACGATACAGGGTATCCTGGTTTGGGTCCAGAGTAAACTTTATATACAGAATGTACCAAATAATAATAATAACAATAAAAAAATATCTTTTCTTAGTTCGTCTGCGTGCAATTAATTATATGATAAAATATAGCTTTTAATTTTTTCTTTTTTTTGCACTCTGTAATATCTTATGTCAGTGATATATTTTTTGTAATCGGTCCAGTACTTTCAGAGGTTACCTCTTACAAACAAAAATTATAAACAAACATGCGTGGTATTATAGTTGAGATTATCATCTATAATGTATGTATCACAACGTACTATAATATTATGTAGGTAAGTACAGATAGTATATAATATTATTCATTTAATCTCGGATGAGTCTCGCAATCATTCATATCGAACAAATGCTAAACGTTAATTAGTTTATAATCTAACGTGTTGCGTCTCACGTTTAATGAGTAATTAAAGAGGTTCGAACATCACTCCGGGGCTAATTTCCCACTAATTACGATTACAGCTCAACCAGGAATCGTAAGTTGTACGCCGAGGCGTCAATACGCCCCTGACGTGCTGCGTTTGAACGTTGGACTAGCAAGTGAATGCTATTTGACAGGACAGTGGTAGAGTACGAGTGTAGTACCTATGTAATCATATATTATCTTATCTGTGAATGAAAGAGTGTTAGTCATCTTTTAAATAGTTCTAAGACTTTGAATCGGATATCTAAGTTACACTAGCATTATTATGACCGGATGATTATGTATCAGGGTGATAAATAAAAAACTATCTATACTAATGGCCAGCAGGTATTTCGCTAATGCCATCAGTGATACATTCAAAAGAGGCTAAAAGAGCCGATATATTTTTTCCTTCATAAATTAAATTGAAATTTCTTCTTCAGTGTTATTATCAAGCAAGAATTTATATAGATCTTCGCTTACACAACTTGCCAAACAACTAGCTCACATTGCCACACGATCTAAACGAGGCACGGTCGGGTACGATCCCTGTAATTATTATTAACATTCAGCCGTTTCGCCCGTAGTCCGTAATTAAAACATAGTTAGGCTCAACGAGCAGACGCCTTGCCAGATTAATGTCTAATAGAAATGTACCACATGATTACATTAATAAAGTACGAGGTATTATCGCGTTTTTACATACTATCCGAGTGATTGATGGCAAATAGATTATAGACTTATTTCACTGGAACGCGTTAGGTATTTACATAAAGTTACTCTACTTGTAAGTACAAGTAGGTCGTGTAAACGAGGCTCCGATTGGAAAAAAGTTTCGTAATATTTTTTTATGTTTCTGGGCTAAATTGTTATTGCAGTGGTGTGCAACCTTTTAGTAGCCTGAAGTTTTTTCAGCTAATTTTGTACTGCGGAGTTTTAACGATATACAGAATCTACACAAAAGCATGAAGTAAGTACCGAGATTATCTATATTACATATCAATGCACGGGCCGCCATCACACCAGACGATAATTTTCACGCCTTTGATCTTAAACAGTCAAATAACCATGAATATTATTCTGAAAGTCTTCAAATCTCATCTGGCATTCGAAATAAACTCGTAAGCAAAGCGAAATTGCGTACCAACCATAATAGGGCCCTCTTAAAGTGTCTGTAACTTTAAAACGTCTACAGCGTGGGCGGGGCGCTGGCTTCAAAGACTATATTAACATGTCATTGTAAGAGAGATAGCACTATTAACACGTCGCGCGTGAGAAAGGGACGGCAATAAACAAGTCTGGGCTTCTATGCGCTCACGCACCACAAAGGAAGTATTGTTTTCAGTTGTTAACGCCCGTTGTGTGTAGTTATTGATGTGAAAGGATTTGTTTATGGATGCATTGTCTATGTCCGGCTACTGTACTGAACGTATCGTTATTAGTTATTAGTGGGTGGCACCAAAAAATATAATTTTGTTAGTGTTTGAATGAGTTCATTGTGACAATGCAACTTTTAAAAAGGAATTTAAATAATTTAGCAAATTTTAAAAAATTGTCAGTTGTAGGCATTTTCAAAAAGTCAGAGCATTTTCTATATTAAATATAAATTATTTTCTATTTTTACAAAAACACTTTAGCATTTACTTTTATTTTTGCCTCAATCACAGTACATAACATAACTCCCGAAGGATCAGGCAGAGGTGTACCCCTTAGTACACAGACACACACACCATGTAATAGGGGGCGAGCCTATTGCCAACAGGGCACAAATCCAGACTCCGAGGCTGCTAATGCAAATTCCTGATGGAAAAAACTCAATAACATTTTACCCGACCTGAGAATCGAACCCATGCTTTGCGGCCACTAGACTAACGAAGCAGTCCAATAATATCCAAAAAACAATAAATATTTAATATTCCAATATTTTTATTTTTAACTTCAGTTATTCTATGTCTATCAGTCAGTCAGTCAACACATAGGTAACTGCTTCATATAGAAGACGATACACAAATTAAAACGCAAGACTGCGACAAAAAGCCGTCAATATCACTTGTCATCCTACAATGGGTCGGTAATGGCGCGCGGTGCGACAAATTGTCGTACATTACAACTGTCAGTCCAGAGTGACACAAAATGTGAATTAATATGGGAACTGGATTGATACTTGGAAGATGATCGTGTGGCTATGATTTGAGGAGTTTTGGAGACTGGTCCGTCTTGATTAGAGGAGCAGATTTTTGTAGGGAAGCTAAATATTATGTTAGGTGACATATTTATTGATGGTATAGGTACTTCATTTTTGTATTTTTGATCTGAAAGAGTGAAATTAGTGACCTAATGTCTATTACCTCAGTGAATCTACATTTTGGAACAAGCAACTAGCTTCATCCCTCTGAATAACTGACCGACTCTTTGACTATTCAAAAATGCCTAAATGGTTTAATTGAAATAAATTCTTCGACTTGACTAATGACTTTGATGAGGCAAAGGGGTAATTCCCATATTTAAAGAACGTTCACATTCTAATCTAGGTCTCAATTTATAAAAAAATACCTCTTTTTTATCTGCATTTTTGACAGGTTTTTGACATTACTTGTCGCTAAGATGAGATTGTGACTAGATCTTGAACCTTTTAATTACCAGAATTGGCCTTCACGTCTTTTTTTTAAGTGACCACTAAAGACTAGCGCATTTGTTTCTTCAAATGATTAATCCATCTACGCATCAGACAAATATCCAAGTAATTCCTACTACACGCTATTTTATAACGCAATTTAAAGCATTTATAGCACGCTTTAAGCTCATTAAATACCTTCATTAGAAGTAATCGGTCACTTATCCGAGTGATGATGATTTCTTGCACACCCTATTAGCAGATCGTGAACGAGTGAACGAATGAACGAGTGAGTCGAGAGCGGTTCTCACGGTGAACGAGTTACACAAATAGCTTTAATTCAACTTTAATGATCTGTTCGCGTGAACTAAATTGATTTGGTTGTTGTGACTCCAAATTTCGGTCTTTTGATAGTCAATTGCAATTGACAGTGATGTGTCAATTATGTGCTTGGAGTCGTAAAAGGTTGATCTCGATTTAGCAAGAATATTAAATTAAAGTACCTATTGTCAGAAACCACGTTTTGCCCTAATAGAAAATGTGCTTGAACTTCCCAAAAATTGTTGTCATCTCATATTCCTAAACGAAAGACTTTTGAATCAATGAATTCAGACCATAGAAGTTCTGTACTTTTTAGTTGTATCATACAAAAGTAGTCAAAATGTATGCGCAACAGCAGAATTATTTTTTAATAAACGACAAAAAATGTGTATGTCCACCGTTCACCAAGCATCACACAGTACCGAATCCGTGGTAAAATTACGATGTCCCTTCCTGCTAGCAGTAAGAACACTTTCGAGTTGTGCCACGACCAACAGGAAACCAGGACCAGCACAAAAAAAAATTGCCATATCACATGTCCACTTAAAACCAGAATTAGCACCTCTTTCCACACATTAGTCCCTCATCAGATCACCACAAGGACATAATGACGTAGACGACAAACATCTCAATCTAGCAGGTGGCAGCGGAGGCTGCGCTTGCGCAATTACCGGCGGCGCGCGGCCAGTGATTATAAACACATTTGTACTGCCGATGAAAGTGTTGTTGACGGTGTTTGAGCTTTTCGGAGCAGGGAATATGGAGTAGGTGTGATGAGGTTATTGGGTACTAGCTTCTACACGTGGCTTTGTCTACTTGGAAGACAAGTGTACCTTAAAACATAGCAGCTGGTAAAGTAGCTTTCTATACTCACTTTTCTATACTTACCTCTTACAAACAAAAAAAAAGCAAACAAACTTTACCTCTTAGCATGAGAAGCTGGAGTTGAAATTTTTCAAAAGTCTAGGGCTCGGTAATGGGTAGAAACTTAAGGATTTGCTTAACGAAAGAGAATAGGACACGTGACAAAGCATTATTTTTCTATATAATGTGAAAATTTCGTTGAAAACTTGTTTGAACGCACTAATCTCTGAAACTACTCTGTCAATCTCTGAAATTGTTTCGCTGATAGGAAGCTACGTGATCACATCTACAGATCCTTGAGTGCTATTGGCTACTTTTTGATATCAAACAAAATGGGATTCGTAAGATTTACGAGGACAAAGACGCAGGCAAAAGCTAAGTAGTAGGTAGGTACTTACTATGGCGTGGGGTTGCATATCGTTGCGTTGGTACCCATTATTTAGATTTTCTTCCTGAATCAATTACATCCGAAAATACATAGATTCTATCTACAAGTGATTACAAGTAGGTATATACTTAATTTAAGCTGAGGTCTAATAAAAAGATAAACGTTTGATTAAATTGTTTATTGCTTTTTTGCAACAAAAATATTGCATAAATATCTAACTGTCAACTTTTTTACACGTTCACTTGAAGAATTCCAGGTCTTACAAGATTAATACACGTCGCTCAATCAATAAAAACACGAATTAATCAAGCAATATCGCGTCGGCTATCAAATTTTAAAGTAGTTTATAAAAGGTGTTTACATTATTTATATACTTGCATTATAAAACGATAAATTAAAAAATCTATTTCCCGTGCTGCCGACAAAACGTTATAGTTTAATCGTAACAGCCGCATAATAAAATTAGGATAAAACTCATTGGTTCGAACGCCAGCTTCGAATTTTCAAATTTGGAACGAGCACGGCCATCTTCCAAATTGCCGCCATAAACGCGATAATTGGATCAGCTCATTGGCCAGTAGCTAACTGAAACCAATTTTTAATGGCGACTCTTTTATTGTGTCGATTTTTAACGATTTAAATAAAAATGACGTTTGCTTTTATAAGCTGTGATGGATGGTTCGATACATCATATTCAATTTGGTTGATATAAGTTGGTATATTTTTTGATAAAGTTAGGTCGTACTTGAGGCTAGACAGCAACAAAAAGGGCAAAAAAAAATATGAAGCTGTCATTATTTATAAATGTTAGCTAATGAGTTTGGGGATCAACAGAAGGTATCAGGTGTTTAACGTTTGCCTTTACCTTTGCCGAATTGTCATGGTGATTAATCGTAAGTATTTTATTATATCATTTTAAAATTACAATCAAGTTAAATACTATCGGGTAGGGTAAGTAATTAATAACGACAAAAAAGCAAAAAAACAAACGATAGCATAAACAACAAAATTCTATTCTCAGTACAAAAGCGACAATAAATTATAACACTGGCCGCAAGCTCATTTCGTTCGTAAAGCCAAAAAGGCTCGGAAAAAATGAAGCGTTCGAAATTTAATTTATTCAAAATTGAAACGTCACGGCACACAAAGGCGAGCGGCTCACAATGGCGCTGTGCCGCGCGCCCGAGCCACACTGTTAACACGAAAATTAAATGCTGATATCACAATTAATCAAGGGCCCATATTAATAATTGGCTATTCACTACGCCGTGAGGTGTCAAATTATATTGCTCAATTAACCGCTCGTAGAATAGAATAGGGCGTGTTTGGCTGTTTGTAAAATACAACATACATTTCTATTGTGATTCTCTAGTATGATCATTCTTGTATGGAGTTGTTCAAGAACATGAAATATTAGTTAGATAAACAGAGTTTATATTTATGCCAACATTATTACAAAACCGAAAAACTTTAGCATTAAGTTTGTTAAGGTAATTTTTAAAATGTCTAAAACGATTTTATTTAAACGTCAGAAATTGGATACTTCATGAATACTGAATTTAAACTAGGTTCGTTTCGTAAGTATTCAAGTTACTAATATTATCCTGGTTTTAAATACCGTTAATATTTACATGACAAATGTTACAATTTATTATAAATCGATACACATTCGAATTTGTATTTAGGGGAAATTACAGAAAAATAAATTATAAAAATCTTTTGACATTATAGGGCTATTCAAAAATTATATATAAGTCGAATATATTAAGGGATAATCCTTATAAGTATTCATAGTAAAACTGTTCAATATTTATTTAGATATCGAAAATATTAGCTAATAAACATACTCGTTAATCAAAATATCGTTAAAACAGTATACATTGAATTGGAATTAGATCATTACTATAGGTACGGTTATCTACTACCATACTAGTGTATTGTTGTGTATTTCGGGGTTGGTCCCATAGAAAAAGTTGTTCATAATAATGAGTACAATGACCCCTTTTCAGGATTCGGGTAAATTTTCAAAGACCCAGTACAAGAAAAAAGTTGTACCTAAAGATTTGATCCGCGCGTGAATTCAACCCGAGACACGCAGCTCAAAAGTCAATCGCTCAACATCGGCAAAAGTAAGTTTCAATGGAAAGTGCTAACGTAACAGATGACTCAGGTAGGTACTTTAACGTCATTGAGTCATGATGACCAAAAAGCCAAGTGTTGACTGCAATGGCCTAAGACTTTACTCACCAAACAAATATGAAAGAATATCCGGTTTTGGTTGTCTTTGGAGAATTTTATTTATTGTAATGGCAACGTTTTTGAAACCGAGGAGTTTAGTCTTTTTCCATTTTTAGGTTGATTACGTTTGTGTAATTCATTTATTAAGTATTTTAGGCACATTTTAGACTAAAACTATTATTAAAAGATAATGATAGATGAAGAAACCGACAAACAAACCTTGATCACTAGGTCAAAATCCATACTTATAAATACTAATATTATAAATGCGAAAATAACTCTGCCTATCTGTCTGTCTGTAACGCTTTTATGACTAAACCACTGAACCGATTTTGATGAAATTTGGCATGGGACAAGTTTAAACTACAAGAAATGACATAGACTACTTACAGACATACTTTTTAAAAGCTTTTATTTAACTTCACCTGTATGTACAATGTCGTGGATTTTTCGGCTGCGTCCGCGATAGTCGTCATACACGCGGACGAAGTCGTAGGAAAAGTTAGTTGGTCATAAAGGATTAAGTTTAAAAGGTTATGGAACTTAGCCAACGAGAAAGTGACCCGTTTACACGTAAAAAAGGTATATTTTAATAACATGTAATACATTAATAGCAGAAAATATATTATAATCTATACAAACGTCTCACTTGGATGGTCGCGGTACCTTTTAGTGATGTAGCGTAGAGAGTTACGTGGTATCTTTAACAATATATCGATGAAATAGTACAGTAGGTACAATACAGTAACAATTTTTGTGTAAAGTGCTTTGTAAAGAAAAAATATTTATCTTGTATGGTTTAAGACATTTATTTCTCGAAAATTCTCATTTAATTCACTTAAAATGAGAAACATTAGTTAGCTAAGTACTGCTGAGTCGTTCGTTAAACATTTGTTGGTAAGGAATGAGCATCGAAACGCGATGGTCTAAAGTTTATAGTTATAGAACCGCGATGTCAACAAATTAGCCATCAATATTCTGATCTGTTTTATATTATCTTAGGTAGTTGTTATATTGATTTTATTTTGTAAGTAATGTTTACAATATATTATCCAACGATATAAATGTTCACGTCTGTAGACGAACCTGGACTGGTCGCTCTGTTCCCGTCCTGTAAGGAAACTATAAGGATATAACGTCTAAGGTTTAGCATACTTAGTTTAGTTTAGTTAGTGCTCACTTGAATTGTGTTCAATTACAGAATTAAACTATGTATCCACAACAAAGAGTAAATCATTTTGTGGCAATTAAGCTTTTTTTAAGCCATGCGTCTAATTACTCAATTCCCACGTAATGACAAACAATTGATTTTCTATTGTTCTGACTTATCGGTAAGTCAACCGGGGCTTGACCGGTTCAAGTACATTGACCATTTACTAATTTGATTTATGTAGGCCAGTTACCTGAGATCAACATCGAGAATGTGAGTAATAATTTATATCGAGTTGCGAGATCCATCATTTTAGTAGGTTAAACATAATATTTATCATACAAGAGAAGTTAGAAATGGTTACGTACATCATTTTCATAAGCTATTTCATCTTTAAAATAATATGACAACCATCGATATAGTTACATCGACACCGACCACATCACTGTAATAGGGTTTGGACAGGCGGCAATTCGAATGATTATTTACGGTCGATATATTTTTAGGATTAGTGAGGAAATTATTTCATTCTAGATCGTATTAACGCGCCCTCCTCGCTTCGCTCATGACGAGGCAACAGCAGATCCTGATACGCCCATTAATATTATTTTATTCGTGTCAAACAAGAAAAGCTACCGTTAAAGGGTATTAGGAATATTTAAAATTTTACGAGCCGACCTGCGATCTTCAATGGAATTATACTTTTATGAGGTTACGCCGAGTTTACTTAAAACCTCTTTTTAAATGAAACCTTTTTCAATTTGGTTCGATTTTTTAAAGTTGTTAAAATGAAGTTAATGGCTAGAAATGCCATCGCTGGCTAGTTATTAAATTACAGTGTAGCTGCTTCTCTATTGAATTTTAGTCTATTCTAAGAAAAGAGGTTTCTAGTGAACGATTTTATAAACTATTATTTCTTATTTAATTTGTAAATAATGTTTCAGTTAGCAATTTTTAGATTCAATCCAAGTCAATTTTATTCCAGTTAGATATTTTTGTGTTGGTAAGTGTAATTCTGGAATCAAATAGCATCCTTTTCTAGCCAGGTAATAAGTGGTATCATTTCACCAGAAACAAGTGACACTCTTTAAAAATAAGTTATTATGAGGCCTAAAAAACATATCATCGTTATGGTTTTTTGTTGCGTTTATATTGAAACAATTTAACTTTTCAAATGCAGTTTCCCAGTCACAAGTCAAAACTTACTGACAAATACCTAACTTAAAGTCACTAAGCAATTCTATTAAAAAGGGGCCCATCTCGTGTAATTAAGATAAAATCTGTCACAGAAGCCAGCACGACATTTTTTTTAATGTTTTTATAGTCGTTTACGAATAGATTAGAATTTGCTTTATTGCTTGATCGCGTGTCTGTACAGCCATCTTTGTTTCACGCATTCCTTCCTTGCGCCTATTTAGAGGTTCGACCCGTCGCTGCGATTTTTTGAAAATTGTTTCTGGAGATAATAGTAGTGTGTGCAACAATAATTGCAGGTTTTGGAAATCGAAAAATAATGCTAATGGTACATTTTTGGATTATTGTATTTGAATTTGTGTTTGCGTGTTTTTATTGTTGTTAAGATAAATGGAAATTAGTACACATGTTATCATACAAAAAAAAAAGCTATTGTCAATTCTGTTGTATCAATTACTTGAGTGCTCATTTGCTCATTTCTTCGACAAGTTACCTCTGCCTTACGGGATAGGCAGGTACAACTGAGTGTATTCTAATAACTAACCTAGTTGTAAAAAAATGGAATTTCTCAGTAGCAGTCTCAGAGTCTAGATTTGTGCCCGGTTGGCAATAGATGTTATGTTATGAGGTTATGTTATGTGTTGCAAAAATGAATCCGTATACAATTTCATATTTAAAATAAAATCTGCTTCATGAAACCGCACCTTAACTAAGCTCAGCTATTAAAATATTTCAATAAATTCAACATAAAGTTTCTAATTAGTCTAGTGTTGCTCGCTCAATATATTTATCTACCGTAGAAACTGATAATTTATGTATCCTATAGTTAATGTTACAAGAAGTACTAGAACTAAAATGTCGATGTATTAACATCATCAACATTCCTCCGATACGCACTGATGAGGTTAACTAATTTTTAACACTATAAAATATATCTCTACTTATTGATTGGGTATTAATAATATTTTTCTGGTTTTCAATAGAATTCCAAGTAAATTAAATTTCCAATGGGACCTCTTAATTAGATAGATATACGATCTCAAAAGAGGCTTGATTAGTATGAATTACCATAGATTTAAAATAACTCGGAGTGTGGACCGAAACGAATCCGCGGGGTGTATGTAGGGCTGGCAGAGGGAATGAAAACTTGTTGGAATACAGAATACCTTAAAAAAAATCTAATAGAAAAAAATATTGAAGGAATTATAAAAATAGAGTAGGTCATATACTTACACTATTTTAAAATAATAATTTTAAATGATTGAAGGACATCATCAAAGGAACATCAAATGCTTGTTTAGGACTTAGAAAAAAGTCTCTGCCGTGTTGTTTTATTTCCGCTTTATGCGTTTTGATATTGTTATAACAAGAGAGTGTGTAAACTAAAGGTAGATGAAATTATTGTCTTGAGTTTAATAACTTACTTATTACTACATTAATTTAAAAAAAAAACAGTTAAAACGCTTCCGTAGTATATTCCCGATATCCACATCTGGCAACCCTGTGTGTAACGAACTATCGATAACGTTATTAATTAATTGAATATTCGATATTCTCATTATGAATTTTAACGCGGCGCGTTAATGAGCTCAAACACGTAACGATTTGTCTTCGTTATTGACATCCACGCTTAGATGACCACGTATTTAATTAAAATTGAATAAATTACCGAGTGATTTACTGTAAATTAAGTTGGTGAGATGAAAAAAAAGATGTTTCTTCACAGTTTTTTTTACATTATTGGAAATGCTGTCGTAATTGGTTATGTGTTTGGGATTATTGCTCTTTCTGATAAGATTGATGAGAGATTGAATATTTTGCAAACAAAAATAGGCACGAATTAAGATTTTAAGTGGTAATGTATAAGGCAGGAAGTGTAATTTGTTTTATAGATTTATCACTAAAGCTTGATTCACACATATCAGTGAAGTCACAAAGAATGTATGAAATAATAATCATCACTGATACGGGACGGTGCCGGGACTGTGCCTGACACTGATATGTGTGAATCAGCTTTTAAAGTCCTTAAATTCAAGCAATTACACTATCGATGTGTGTAATTAAAAAAATGCCGTACTGATTTTCAAAAAGTAATTATTAGTTTCATAAAAGAAAAAACTTTAAAACAATTGATTTACTGATTAATGTTAATTTTTGACGGCAAAGAAATTAACTATCTTAATCCTAAGATTTCAACATATCGCACTTTAAAAACTATTAGTAAGTTGAAGCAAGTACTTATAATACGTAATAATATATTAGCTAGGTGTTAATAGGGTCACAACGGTAAAAACACGAAAACTAAAAATATAAAATAATAAGTAATGGTGCGGACAGCTTAAACTCATGAAAAATTACCGAACATTTTTATATCGGCTACGCTTAAAAAGAAACTGTATGACAATACATTTTGTAGGTACCTCTGGCGGAATGGAGATTAATATTTTTGACACCTTTGTGGATATTCTTATGAAGTTTTTTTTTTTTCAAGTTTTTAAGAAATTGTTTACATTATAAAGATACATCGGTTGTGTGGTTAAAAAGCTTGTATCTACTTCAGTGTTCGGGAATGAAATTAGATTTTTCTTTTAAGGTATGTTAACATAAGATGACTGCCTCGTTGGTCTAGTTGTCGCAAGCACGACTGCTGTGCATGAGGTCTTGGGTTCGATTCCCAGGTCGGGCATAATGTTATTGGGTTTTTCCATCAGGAATTTCTCAGTAGCAGCCTCGGAGTCTGGATTTGTGCCCGGTTAATGGCAATAGGCTCGCCCCCTATTACATGGGACTAAAAACATAACTGGCGAAATGTGGGTGTACTAAGTACACCTCTGCCTAACCCTTCGGGGATTACAGACGTGATGTTATGTTATGTATGTATATATATGTATACTGGGCTGAATATGTCCTGGGAAACCCATGAAAATGATGCATGGGGTGAAGTCATGTATATCCGGATGGCAGTTGATAGAGACGTATGAATGAAGACATTCATCAAACCTAATTTGAAATAAAAGCAACAGAATGATTATGGTGTCAAAATGATAACAAGTTGATACTAATATAAAATAATAGGCTTAAAGACGTCGCCACGATTGGAGCATATAGGAAATGACTACGACACTCACACCTCCTATTGAAATATTGGTTTGTGATAACAATGATTGACTGATTCAGTCATCGCCTCGTTGGTCTAGTGGTCGCAAGCGCACGAGGTCTTGGGTTCGATTCCCAGGTCAGGCAAAGTGTTATTGGGTTTTTCCATCAGGAATTTCTCAGTAGCAGCCTCGGAGTCTGGATTTGTGCCCGGTAGATGGCAATAGGCTCGCCCCCTATTACATGGGACTAAAAACATAACTGGCGAAATGTGGGTGCACTAATGGGTACACCTCTGCCTAACCCTTCGGGGATTACAGGCGTGATGTTATGTTATGTTATGATTCAGTCATGTGTGTTTTCAAAGGCTTTATTGTAAGATATTTTAAAGTAAATTAAAGTGTGTAATAAAACTATTTAGAACGTTATATTTATATTTTTACTGCCCTTATTCAGTGAAGAAAATAAATGAGTAAAAATTATCTGACACAACTTTAAATTTGGAATAAGGACCCTAGATCGTTTGTCTGCAATATGACCTACCCGCAAAAACTTCAGTTTATCCGCGAACATGACGCTTGTACCACTGAGTGGCAGAGGCGTATTACAAAAACCTAAACAAAAAACAATACTATGGCTAATGACTCGTTATAAGTGTTTTTCTTTAATTATCCTAATTGTTGGTTTTGTTATTCTTTAAAAAGACTCAGATTCTAAGATAAGTGGTTTCGTCAAGTGGTATCCAAGACTAAATCATAAAGCCGAAAACCGAAACCGTAAGTAGTTTTTTAACTGTTATACAATCAAACTTAGAAACTTTGTACCCCCGCTCCACATATCAAAATCAGTGGCAATTTACGACTTGTTTCACAATCGAAGGCTGCCAAAGAATAAACAGGCAAAGTGTTAAATGCATTATTTGTTACAAGGAACATATATCTTATGCCATTTGAATAGATTTCTATATGTATAAATATTAATTTGAGCGGACTAACGGCCGGCCCGAATTCGTTTATAGGCAGTAAATCTTTCGTACTTGTCCGATGTCACTTGGAATGAGAGTATATGTTATTTAATGCTCGAAGAATTAACATATTAACATATTTTAACACTTATTGATTGTATTCTTATTTGTTTTTAGATTTACAAGCTCGGGTTAGGGATGTGCCGGCTATAAATTACTTTTTCGTTTTCCTATGTTGATGAATGTGTTTTCTATGAATCACGGTTTCACAATAGCTTTTAATAAAGACATCTTCTTTTTTACCGCTTTTTATGTGCTGGGTCGAGTATTTTGGTACAGGTTTCGAAATTATGCAGAACGCGGCTTTTACAAAATAATATTTTTCATTGATAAATAGCCAAGGTGTGGTGTGTGTGATGAAATGAATGAATGAGTAAAAATATCGTCAAAGTTCTAAGTTGACAACTATTTTTAAGTTATTCTGGCATAGGTGTGGCTCATTCATTCGAATCAATCGCACCTTTTTTATGTGATTAATTTGCCAAATACATTTAAAGAACGTAATAAATCAATATCTCATAAAAAATAAGCTACCGCTTGCGGCTTTGTTTACAAGGTTATTGGACAAAATTAATACAGCAGCGCTGCCTTTAAAGGCGGCGCATGAGTCGGTGTGACACCGTGCCTACCTACCTAGGCATTATGTGGCATGTGGAAAATATTATAGAAAATCTGTGTTCAAGGTAAAGGAGCTGTAAAAACGTTGTAGTATTTTTAAACAAACATTTTTGTTTATATATATTTTTGTTAACGCACTTACGATAGAGGAGAAATTCCTAATGTAGGACCACGTTTTCAAAATAAAATATCTAATTCTGACACACAAATAGAAATGTAAAAGTATCAACTCAATTTATTTTCAAAATCCTTAAAAGTATTAATAAAATACGTATAAACTAGACGCAAACCAACTAACGCTGTTATTATGGACATATTTTATTCACACCGTTCAATTAGCCATTCAAAATAACCCGCTTGGGACCAGGCAATCATAAAATTGAAAGACTATCGTCTCGCCGCGTGTCGTTACTCACAGGCGTTTCCATACCAATGGCACGTTTGCTACGAAAGCCCTTTCTTATATTTATAAAGCTGTCAATTTCGAAGTCATTTCGGGTTCGAGTGGAGAGAAGTGCAGATGCGCGGACGGTCGTAACTCAGGAAAAAACGTTGTTGAGTCGGTGCCGGGAAAGGCTCGGCCCGCATTAAATTATTATGATTTATGTGTTTTAGCGCAGCCAGCTCGCCTCCTTAATTATATGTGAAGGTTTAACGAACAAAACCTGATCGGTTTGGTGCGCTCCGATTTGGTTGAGTCTACTGATGTCTCTATTGTCGTAAAGGGGACTTTCTTTCAAATTATACTGCCTTGAATATAGTCTGACAGTATTTTTTGATTTAGTAGACATTGCATGAACTGAAATGTCATCTATCTTTTGGTATATTTATGTCAGATTTGAATGTGATGTTTTGTGTGTGTTTCTCGTTAATTTATTAAATTCTTCTACTTACTACGTAATTTTTGGGTTCCGGACTCGAAAGGGTGTCAACGGGACCGTCTGTCTGTTCGTCGTCTATTAGCGGGCTGTTTCTCATGAACAGTATATTATAAGCAGATAATATATATAATAAGCAGAGAGTTGAAATTTTCACAGACTATGGCCGCTATAACTTTTAAGCTATCTTCGAGTACTGAATCTAACTTATTTTTTTTTGTTGTGTAACCATTGCGTCGCCTTATGTAATCTAATTAGAATAAAGTCTTTTCTCATATATGTGAATGTAATTCTTTCTGTTCTTAAACTATAGACCATATTTAAACCAATTTTAATATTAAAAAATATAAAGTTTAAAATGAAAGGAGTTAAAGGCCAGCAGTACAGAACCCTTCCAAGAGAAACAGCTGCATCCAAGATTACTGATTCTAGCCTATCTATATAGAATTCCGCTACATCTATAGTCTAGCCACGTATGCGGGAATGTCACAAACAAAAGGAAACATCGATATCCGCTGTGGGCTTGCGGGATCTCATACATACGGAATGTAGTCAGCGTGCTCGCAACTCATCAATAGGAGACATCTGTCCAGTTTTATTTGTCTGGGCACACTGGGCATTGCACAGGTAGTGGGTAGGTACGTGATACTCTTTAACTGGCGGCTAATCTCATAGGTAGTTGAATAAAATCAGTCATGAAAATGTTGCATCATCCGCGACCAGATTGATTTCTCCATACACACTTTGGATCCCTGTTTCATCCCCCTAGGGGGTGAAATCTGAAAAATCCTTTCGTAACTGTCGTCTGCTAACTATAAACAACCTTTCTGCCAAATTTCATCTTTATATGTCAAGCGGTTTTCGATATTTCGTGATGAGTGAGTGAGTGAGTACGTTCTAGCTTCTGTCCGCGATTTCAACTGTGTAGACTTTAAAATTAGGCTAAAGTTTTATATTCTGCCATGTGAACACATAAACAGAATAAAAAATACATATAATATATAATAAGCTAGTAGCTACAGTCGTCGTAGCAGACGTCTAAGCCCGCCTCTCATGCATGAGGTTGTGGGTTCGAATCCGGGCAAGTACCAATGTGACTTTTCAAGTCATATGTACCTACTTTCTAAAGTTTATCTTAGACGTTATTAACATCATTCCGTGCCTCGGAAAGCACGTTAAGCTGTTGGTCCCGGCTGTCATGGATCTTTGACAGTCGTTACGAGTCATCAGAAGCTTGAAAGTCTGACAACCAGTCTTAACTAGGGGTATCGTTTTACCCAGTTACTGGGTTGTGGAGGTCAGATAGGCAGTCGCTCCATGTAAAATACTGGTATTCAGCTGCATCCGGTTAGACTGGAAGCCGACCCCAACATAGTTGGGAAAAGGCTAGGCAGATGACGAAGAAGCTAGTAGCTACAGTACCTACCTATCTATTATGTGAGTCAAATTTCAGCTAATTTTGTTGAGCCGTTTAAGCGTAAAAGTTTTGTCATTCACTAATCCATCCTCATAAGCTTTTGCCTTTATAATAGTACTAGCTTTCGCCCACGACTTCATCCGCGCAAATTTATATTCCAGACGAATAATCTATCTCTGTGCCTTTTCATACAGATCCGTTCAACCGTGATTGAGAAACAAACATCTATCCAATATTTCCCATTCATAAGGATATCTTTACTAAGTAAATACCTTTACTTTATTGATTCCTTGTATATTTGACTAGTCATTTTTATCTTTCACATACATACATGATACTCGCCTGTAATACCCGAAGGGTTAGGCAGAGGTGTACCCATGAGCACACCCACATTTCGCCAGTTATGTTTTTAAGTCCCATGTAATAGGGGATGAGCCTATTGCCATCAACCGGGCACAAATCCAGACTCCGAGACTGTTACTGACAAATTCCTGAATGAAAAACCCAATAACACTTTGCCCGACCTGGGAATCGAACCCAAGACCTCATGCTCAGCAGTTGCGCTTTGCGACCACTAGACCAATGAGGGCGATTTATCTTTTTAATTTGCAACAAGATAATATACAATCAAGTTGTTCCTAGTCAGACGGTACCAGTAAAGAATCACAGGCATTCCCGACAGTCGGTCACTAGCGGTCGGACAATACCGTTTTCAATTGACTTTCCATCGGTACTTTGCCAGTATGGCAACGCGCTGTACCCATTACTGGACAGGTTGTGTGATTGATTAGCCACTTCTGATATTGTGACGTCATTCGTCATCATCGACACGCTTTGGAATTATTGCCTGAGCAGCAATTCCTGTATTTCTAGAAACATTCGCAGTCTCAATCAGTCTAAAATGCCTCTAATTTTGCGACTTTGATTGTCAATAAGATGAGATTGCGACTAATTACGAGAACTGGTTTTCTGTTAATTCTTGTTTTCGTCTGTTTGGTGAGTGTAGGATGTGCTTGTAATTTGTTTTTGAGTTTAAAGGGGGAGGAGGAGATTTAGGGAAAGATACATAACATAACATCAAGCCTGTATTCCACGAAGGGTTAGGCAGAGGTGTACCCTTTAGTACACCCACAGTTCGCCAGTTATGTTTAAGTCACATGTAATAGGGGGCGAGCCTAATGCCATCAACCGGACACAAATCCAGACTCCGAGGCTGCTATTAAAAAAATCTGATGGGAAAACCTAATAACACTTTGCCCGACCTGACAATCAAACCCAAGACCTCATGCTCACCAGTCGCGCTGTGTGACAACTAGACCAACAAGGCAGTTTAATGAAAGATGCAGTTTTTTAAAACCTCTTCATATCTCCTAGGCCTCTCTTCTTTCAATTTCTTTAATAATAGTTGGGTGAGATGCACGCCTCAGGCCTTTGCCGAAAGTGTTGAAAACTTTAACTCTTTTTCATGTCTTTAGTTTGGAACTAGGGTTGAAACGGAGGCCAATAGCTAGGCGACCTTCTCGCACGTTGTATGTCAATGAAACTAAACCTCCGATCCAATTTCGCAAAATAATTACGGATGCGAAAGCGAGGAAACGCTATAATCTAGGGAATAGATGAAACCAATCTGCAAGCAAAACACTTTGTTTCTAACATTGTACTTACCTACGCAAAGAATGACAAATATTTACGTACAGTGTTGGTACATCCTACAATCTAAAATAACTACTTACATTATACTTCATGTTAACAATAACATTGTACTATGTGCAAGCAATTTTAAACTGCAGCTAGCCGTGTGACATGTGTTGTACATTGTCATTTCATTTGCTTTTTAGGGTTCCGCGTATTACTTAGAATAAGTTCTTGTAACAGGTAAGGTTATTTTGCATTTCGCTACCTTGTTTTTCCAGTAAATATGAAAAATATATGATGAAGAAAACATCGTAAGGAACTTAAAGATTAAATTTAAGTTTGAAATCGCCAATCCGCTTTGAGCAAGCGTGGTGATTGAAGCCTTAAAATTTAGAAAGCTCTTATTGCACCAACATTAGAGTGGTAATCCCCGTAATTTTAAGACCATTTGCATTCTAATGTCAGTGTCAATCTGTCAAAATTCTCCAAATAATCCATATTTTTGACATTGATTGTCACTGAGTCGCTTTTAATTTCTAGAGTAGGTAATCATTTTTAATAATTTTATTACTATTTAATTAGTCATACTTATTTACAGAATGACAGAATGGTGTCTGGGTTTCCATTTTGTGAAATGGTTATAGCCGCTACTGTTATTTATTGATGAGTTATCTTATAATATCTAGTTTTATATTCCACTAAGTTACAGTAACCAACACTTTTTATAATTAAATTCATTATTTATCTTAAACCTACAATCATAATTCAAATCTACACACTACCTACACTTATTATAATATTCATATTTATTATACGGAACTGTGTTACCAAAAAAGTAATTATTTCACTGCTTTACATTATAACGATACTAAACATTTCTACAAATTACACCGCGTTTTATGTAAATGCATGTACTCTAAGTAAAATGTGATAATAATAACCTTCTTACCTGTCAATCCGATTCGCCATGCCACAATCAAGTGGAAATTCTGTGTGCTCACCGCGATTTATGTGAAACTCTTAAACATGCAAAATTGAACTTTAGAACAGGAAAATTTAAACGTTAAAATTGAATGAAAACTTTTGAGCGTACGTGGAAGATATTGTGAGTTTTATATGGGAAGTTATAAGGTTTATATTAAGTTGTGTGTCAGTCATGTGTACTGTCAGATAGAAATCTCTCGCGAGCCGGTGACCGCGCGTTATAATGACGTTGTCGGCAAAGAAGTCATTATTCATTTTTTTAATACAGTGTTTTGTTGAAACGACATTTTCACTAGCGTAATCACGATTTGTACAGGCAATATATCAAGGTAATAAAAGCCACATTATTACCGAGCGGTTACTGTTGATGGTTTTCAATTTGATGTCTTCATCGTAGTGTTGTTTTATACGATCGCTCAATCAGTGAGTAAATTAAACTTGAAATTATTGCCGCAAATGAGGGAAGACGGTTTGATTGACGATTTTTTTGCTGAAATACGTGTTTAAATCAACACGTTTTTAATATAGCTCGTCAAACATATGCTCGGCGTAATTATGGAAACGGTGAGCGTAGCAATGGATGAAATATCCGGTAGCTGTTTAATTGAGGTTGTAGTTCTATCTTTTTTCTGTTTTAAATTAAGAAAAACTTTGTCCAACATTAGGATTTTTTTCCATATCGTCACATACACGAGCAGCCATGCACGGAACAACTATCTGTGGGCTCGTTTATACCTTTTGTTTTACAAAACAAAATATTTTATATGACCTATTGATAGTTGTTCTGTTCTGTATGTGAGTTTATGTGTTTGTAAACGCCCCCATAATACAGGATATTTTTTTAGTGTGGGACAAGAAACGTATGAAAAAATAAATAAAATAATAACTTAGGTATAAGGCAAAACTATCCTTCCTAATACATAGCACAAGACATAATTTTAATTGTACCATGTGAACAGAAAAACTAATCTTCACAATCCGAGATACATTGCGGGTGCAATACTAAAACTTTCTCATTTCATAAACGGAAAACTGTAAGCTGTAACTCACGAATACAATGTAAGGAAACCGCAACAAATAATAGTTTCCGACTGTACATCTGAGTTACGACAACATACTTCAGGAATACCAAGATCTTTTTTCATTTGTACAATCGAACCCACAATCGATTTCGAACCTTATTTTCTAAGTGTTAAGATGGTAATGTAAAGTTTGACGGTGTTAAAAGTAAGTTTGTATGGTGCGTAAACCAGCTGAAATAGCGCCTTCGATGGCTCAATCAATGGCGAACGACTGTGGGTGTTTTAGACGTGTTGTCAGTAAAACAATTTTGCTTTACAATGTACGAGTCGAGCGAGCTGCATTCTTGTGCGCGGTTTTTTGCGACGAATGTACTTTTTGTTCGGCGAATTTTATAGATGGAGAGAATGTTATTAACGTTCTTATTGTAGGTGTATTAAAAAATTTTTATGAGTGTGACTGACGACTGTGATATATGAGACTTTATGGAGTACTTTTCTTAGAATTTGGTCATCATTACCTATCTTTGCCTGGCTATGTTCGGGTCAGCTTCCAGTCCAACCAGGTGCAGCTGGACACGATACCCCTGAGCAAGACTGGTTGTCAGGTTTTCGGGGTTCTTTCGGACTTGTAAGAACTGTCAAAGATCTACAAACGATAGCCGTGACCAACAGCTTTACGTACCTTCTGAGACACGAGAGTGTCACACAGGCAACTCCCAAACTTCAGGCTGCTCCTGAGAAAATTATATATTTTTTTATCTGTGAAAACTTTTATTTGGCCTTACCGTTGTCACATATTATTATTACTTTTATACCTAGCTGTAAGATTTATAAATAAAAATTAAATAACATATGTCTGTAACTAGGGACCCAACAAGAAGATTATTTATTTATTTTAACTTTATGCAACAAGATAGAAAAGGGTATGCTTAGATGGTTCGGCCATGTTGAGAGGATGAGTGAAAGACGATTGACAAAAGGTATTTATATGGCAGAGGTGAGTGGCAACGCCGGGAGGGGTCGCTCTAGGAAGACCTACACTGACCTTATTGGTGAGGTCCTTCAGAAAGGTCAGGTGCGGAGTACTCGTAACCGGCGTGCTTGTATGGCGAGATGTATGAACGTAGATGAAGCGAAAGGAGTATGTAAGGATTGTAGCAGGTGGCGTTCTGTAGTTTCTGCCTACCCCCATGGGAAAAAGGCGTGAGTTTAGGTATGTATGCAACAAGAAAGTACAAAGGCGGACTTAATGCCTCATGCATTCTCTACCAGTCAACCAAAGGTGGTGAAGATATAACATGGCAGGTGCAGATTGAGTCCCTTGGTACCGCCATCAGGTCGTAGTGGTCACAGACTGGTGGAGACGCTTATGTACTTGTGTCTGACTAGCCATTAAGCCCACTTCCTCATCACCAGGGCCACGGCACCAATCTGTTTACATACTGGTCCCAATTGGCATTCATTTGATCATGATTGATTGAACATTTATGACTAAACTATAATCCATACTAATATTAAATACGAAACTAACTGTCTGTCTGTCTGTTACGTTATCACGACTAAGCCGCAGAACCAATTTTGATGAAATTTGGTACCGGGTAAGTTTGAATCACAAGAAAGGATTACAAGTTACTTATTATTCCGCTATTTCGTCTGGTTAAAAAAATCACCTATAGAAATCTACATTATCAGAAAGTAACATAACATGACATCACGCCTGTAATCCTCGAAGGGTTAGGTAGAGGTATACTCATTAGTACACCCACATTTCGCCAGTTATGTTTTGAAGTCACATGTAAAAGGGGGAGGGCGAATTTCCATCAACCGGGCACAAATCCAGACTCCGAGGCTGCTCCTGAGAAATCCCTGATGGAAAAACACAATAACACTTTGCCCGTCTTGGGAATCGAACCTAAGACCTTATGCTTAGCAGTCGCGCTTTGCCACCAACAAGGTAGTCAGATAGTAACTTCATGCCCACGGGAGCATTAATTAAAAACATAACATAATACGGGCCAAACCGCGGGGTATTGCAAGTATTGTTTATTCTTGTTTAGTAAGTGTTGTGATTACAAATTGAATTGAATAGATCGACCAAGGTGAGAAAGATTTACATTTTTATGTGTTTGGTTAAGTAAGTATTTACTTGTTATGTATAAGTACTTATGTGTTAAAGCACTAGATATCAGATTAAAATATAATTTATATTCGTGTGTTAATTATAGTAATTTTAATCAACACTGTTGTAATCGTGGTCGCAAGCGTGACAGCTGTGCATGAGGTCTTGGGTTCAATTCTCAGGTCGGGCAAAGTGTTATTGGGTTTTTCCATCTGGAATTTCTCAGTAGCAGCCTCGGAGTCTGGATTCGTGCCCGGTTGATGGCAATAGGCTCGCCCCCTATTACATGGGACTAAAAAACATAACTGGCTAAATGTGAGTGTATTAATGGGTACACCTCTGCTGAACCCCCCAGGGATTACAGGCGCGATGTTATGTTATGATATGTTGTAATCATGTTGAGACAAATTAATTTTAATATTAATTGAAGTTTATATTTTTAACGTACTTAATACTTTATTAATTTGTTAGTCTCGAAACGAATTTCCAATGCAAGGATTAGTTTCACAGTAATTAATAGGTCTAAGATCCAACCATTAAAAAGACGTGGCAGATAACATTAGCAATCTGTCATATCTGTAATCTTATTACAATTCATCCCTACTAATATTATAAATGCGATAGTAACTTTGTCTGTGTGTCTGAGACACTTTTATTACTAATCCACTGAACCGATTTTGATGAAATTTGGTACGGGGTCAATTTGAACCGCAAGTAAGGATAGGCTATTTTTTATTACTGCAAAATTGAGTGAGGTATAGATTCGAAGTCGCGGGCAAAATCTAGTTAAGTAAAAATTCGAAAGTTTGGATAGATGGATGTTTGTTATTAAAAAATGGTTGGACGGATCTGGATGTTTTGCACAGAATTAAATTATAGTTTGGAATAGCACACAGGCCACTTTCTATCCTGAAAAAATGAACGTTTCCCGTGGGATTATATATATATTTAGTTTTTTTATTTATTTCATTGTTTTATCTCTTTTTTTTTTAAGTTTTATATCTAGTTTGACACGGACGAATTACTATTAATTTTGAAACTAAGAGTTAAGTTACTAAAGATATTATAATTTGACGAATGTAACTTTTCAATCCGTTTAGTGATTTGAGCTATGTGTCTGTAATCAGTGAGTCAGTAACGGTTGCCTTTTATAATATAGATTATCCTAGATCAAGTTACGCTATTGAAGAAGTGCATTATATTATATCATTTAGATCAGCAGTCGGCAACCCGCGGCCCGCGAATTTTTTGCAGTATTAAATCAGTTAGGTACCTACTTTGTAGTTTTCATTTCAGAATAATTTACAGTGGTTATTTTTGTAGCTATAAAGTCCAAGCATATAAACATAAGTAGGTAAGTATTACGTGTACTAACTCAATCCTTAAGTTTTAATTTTTTCGTTGGGATATGTCCAATCATACGTTATTGGACTTCTAGGGTTAATATCACAATTGCGGCCCGCCTTTAGTTTATTTTGCCACCTTGTGGCCCTTGCCTGCCAAAAGGTTGCCGACCCCTGATTTAGATATAAGGTACCGACTACAGTTACTTTATATCATAATAAGCTTCTTCATCTGAGGCTCGTTAATCAGTCTCCTTCCCGGGAAAGTGTTAAGTGTGGCGTCTGCGCAATTGCGCATGCGCCTCTCACTGCTATCACATAGATAGATTAGATTTTATAACTATCTTATAATATAATATCTACTTGAATAACTAGCTGTGTTTAATCGCTCCGTCCGGGATAAATCAAATCATTAAAAGTAATTTGCAAGTTTTCGTATAGGTAAAAAAAGGTTGCAAATACACACAAATGCTAAGCACACATTAATATTTATGTATATACTAGCTTACGCCCGCGGCTTCACTCGCAAATTAAGTTTAAAATTCGATCATAATTCGAAAGACATGTGGCGCCATCTATCATCATAAGAACGTTATTATGATTTCTCTCGGGAACAGTACTTTTTTTCCGGATGAAAGGTACCCTATGTTCGTTCCTTTACACCTGACAATGTATATGCAAAATTTCAGAATGATCTGTTCAGTGGCTTAGGCGTAAAACGGTAACAAACAAACTTACTTTCGCATTTATAATATTAGTTAGGATATAAAAGCGAAGGTCACTCCCTCACTCATTACGAAATATCAAAAACCGCTTGACGTATAAAGATGAAATTTGTCAGGGAGGTAGTTTAGGTAGTGTAGACGTCCGCTAAGAACGGATTTTACAAAATTCACCCCCTAAACGGATGAAACGGTGGTCCACATTTTATATGAAAAAAATAACTTTGACGCGGATGAAGTCGGGGGCGACAGCTAGTTTAAAGTAAATAATATATAAAATGATATATTAACTATTATTTATTGTTCCTTTATGTGTTAATGCTCATATTTATTTATTTATAGGAGTTTATTTTCACAAAACGGCACGGCGTGTATACTATATCTTAAGTATTTTTTTAGATTGTGTGTCCGTGTAGAATCACTCATTAAATATTTTCCTTCTGTTGGAGAACACTGCTTGGTAATAAGAGAGGAAGGCTTTTGCCCAGCTGTGGGACAATATAGTTTACATAGATAGGATTACGAAAACACAAAGTTATAGATCCACGAGATACTTAATCTCATCAAAGCACATACAACTCCAGAATATAATAAATACCTAATTACTTGGTACGTAGGGTAGTCACAACAGCTCCGTAGAGCCCAGTGAAGTCGTTAATCAAGCTCGTGTAGAGTCGGAGCGGCGCGGGCGCAGCTCTATCGTGTGATTATACTTAATAGAGACCGGCGGCCCAGATATCTTACTTATAGTAGGGTGAGGTGGGCTGTTGTTGACCGTGGGGATTATAATATAAAATATATTTTATTTTAATGTATTTTTTTTTTGTTGCGTATGATAAAAGTGTTATGATGTGTGTTGTGAAATGTGAAAACAGTTGCTTAGACTTTATTACCACTTTTGGTAGTGACGTAATTGTCAACCCCATAAGCTGTTCGGATCATACTCATAGATCGTGATGTAGACTAAACTCGAAAGTAAACCTAGAGGTTTGCTTTCGAGTTTAGTCTATTAGTATTCTTTGACCTACACAGCTTATAAGAGAATTCTCAAATATGACACAAGGAATTCATTAATTGTACTAAAGTAAACATATTTATTGCAAATTGAATACACATAATTATATATATAAGGATTTTTTCGTTCTTTCTTATTCTCAAACAGATTGTATGGAAATTATGTCAATACATGAACACCTCTGTAGTTGTTGATTCCGTAATCCGTAATCCAGATTTCATATCCCAAAGAGATCTTAAATCTGCTTAACAGTTTGCTATAATCACAAAGAAGGGTGTATTTAACCCACACCCAACTACTCGCAACACTAACAACTACCCACGGCCACAAGATGCATGAACCGCATCATCTCCCCCACATTCCCGTCGCAGCGGGGCGCGCGCGCAGCAGGACGCCTCGTTATTAGCACCTCCATGTTCAAAGCGCGAGCCGACACACCCCTCCCTCGCGCCTCACCGCACTTCACCCCTCCCGGCACGCAACTGACAGCTCCAGTAAGTGAAATAGTTTTAATTTTTTAACTTTTTAGTTTAGTTTTTAGTTTCTCATCAGTGATTCTATTGTTGTCAGGGTTAGATATCTTTATTTTGGAGTTAGTGAGATGTGTGTTGGAATTTTGTTGAAATAATAAAATTAAAAAATTACTGTTTGTAACGTTTAACTCTGTACCTATGCAAATATTGTAAAACATTGATTAAACAGTACGTATGGAGTTCCTTGCCCTCGTGGAGCTCGTGGCTAAGTAATAACAGCCGCACGGGTCGATCCGTCAGGTTAAGCAACGCTTGCCGGGGTTGGTCCGTGGATGGGTGACCATCTTTACATACCGAGACTCCTCCGTGCCTCGGAAAGCACGTTAAGCCGTTGGTCCCGGCTGTCATACGTGGATCTTTGACAGTCGTTACGGATCGTCAGAAGCCCGAAAGTCTGACAACCAGTCTTACCTAGGGGTATCATATTACCCAGTTACTGGGTTGTGGAGGTCAGACAGGCAGTCGCTCCATGTAAAATATTGGTATTCTGCTGCATCCGGTTAGACTGGAAGCCGACCCCAACATAGTTGGGAAAAGGCTAGGCAGATGATGGAGTTCCTTGCCCATTCTTCTTCATACAAAACTACCTTTTGGAAGGGGCAACTAGATTCAATTCTATAATATTTTTATTTCTTGTAATGACGTTCAAAAGTGCTTTATAATAGCCTAATTGAAATAAATGATTTGTCTTCGACTTCTGACTTTGACTTATGTAACTGTAAGCTAAAATAGATCTTGTTTTATTGGCTTGTAGAAACATTTTCCATTCACAACTGTACCTATTTCCAAATTGGAAGTACAATTAAAAATAAATATTTGGTTGAAAAGCCACAATAACAGACCTTTTAATAAATTTATAACCTTTACATATAACTTAAGTTTTTCTTTCTTTTTGCAATTCACTTAAATCCAATTACATTGGAGTTATAAAATGTACAATTGCACATAGTAAAATAAAATTATAGTTGATAGTAACCAAGTATTTACAGAAGTCTCACAAACTAACCGCAGATAACGTTAATCGGTATGTACACATACATACATAACATCACGCCTGCAATCCCCGAAGGGTTAGGCAGAGGTGTACCCATTAGTACACCCACATTTCGCCAGTCATGTTTTTAGTCCCATGTAATAGGGGGCGAGCCTATTGCCATCAACCGGGCACAAATCCAGACTCCGAGGCTGCTACTGAGAAATTCCTGATGGAAAAACCTAATAACACTTTGCCCGACCTGGGAATCGAACCCAAGACCTCATGCACAGCAGTCGCGCTTGCGACCACTAGACCAACGAGGCACTCTTAATCGGTATGTTTATCTACGTAATCTACGTTATTTACATAACTAATTAATTTAAGACCTCCAACAAAAGATTGTATACAAATCTAAAGAGTTCTCATATTGTCAAATTTAATGTCATGAGATTATAGTGGTTTGTTATTTTTGTTATAACAGTGGAAATGAGATAAGACAAGAAGCCACAAAGGGGTTATTTTCCTTTTTGAAAAACGTTCTGGTTTCAGTCACAATCTGTCAAAAATGCCTCTATTTTAACGAAAACTTTAACATTGATTGTCGATTTAGACGAGATTGCGACTACATTTTGAACGCTTTTAATTACGAGATTTTACTTTCCGATTTACTGATTGGTAATTTGATCAGTTTTTTAGTAACTAGGAATAGGTAAGTAATTGTGGACATGAGGCATATGGTACACAATAGATCACCATTTTCGAAAAACGCCACACACGACTCAGTAATCCTGTCAAAATTGGAATTAACATCATTGCTTGAGCAAAGCTTTAGCAAATGTTGAAATTGAAGCAAAGCATTTATTCGTAAAAGAGCCAAATTACTAAGATAGGCTTGAAAATGCACTTTATTTGTTTCTAGCCTTCCACATAAATTGGATCTTCTGCATCTATTTGTGTCTTCAATACCATCGCGTGCGCTCACCGGGCGCCTCAAAACTCAAGCGCAGGCCGCTGATTGGTCCGCCAGCCTGCCCGCCCAGTTCACACGCCGATGCGCAGGCGCATACAAAACAATGAACACAGCAACCTTACATTAATTAACCAAAAAAAAACCCCTGATAGAAATTGTAGCATAATTGTAGGAATTATTAAAATTACTTTTCAAAAGCGTTCCTTCGGATTTAATTATAAAGTGAGTGGTTTCGTACGGTCATTATGAATAGTTTTTGTGTAAAAAACGCAATTAAAGATGTCGTTGTCTATGAATGAACTTTATGAATTAATTTTTGTGGCTAATTGTATGCAAGGTTTCTACTTTCACTCGTCTGTTCTTTAAATGGAGAGTAGATCTTTGTATAGTATTTAGAATAATTATTGCTGAACAAATTGCTAATGAATATTAAAAATTTGCCAATTTTTATGAAACATACAAACAAACAAATTCACTTTCGCATTTATAGTTATTAGTTAGGATTAATTTTGACAAGGTTGTAACTTCGTGAGCGTTGATGTCTAATGTTCGAGTGATTGAAATACTCAGAACTGGAAGCTCATTTAATCTGTTTTTACAATCTTGATTCTTATGTCAAGTACTTTAAAGTTAATTTTGCTTTGTACAAGATCTGAATTAAAGGCATTACATGAGCCAGAGTTTTTCGCAAGGCTGCTACCGTCTGAATGAAGTCATACTTCCGAATCGCGAAGCTATGCATTCGGACTTGTAGAATGTGAATTTCAGGGGTATTTAATAACAAGTCGTCTAGATTAATATTATAAAGGTTTTTGTTTGTTTGTAAGAGCAGGCTTTGGAGGAAATTCTTTCACAGCTACACTATTGGAAAATAGCACAGGCTGTGTCATATCTGATTTCCATGTGGATGAAGTCGCGGGCAGAAGCTATTAACTTATAAGGGGTAATTATGAGGTTGCTTAGGCGTATAGGTACTACAACCATACATACACATACGTAACATCATGTAATACCCGAAGGGTTAGGGAGAGGTGTGCCCATTAGTACACCCATATATCGCCAGTTATGTTTAAGTACCACGTAATAAGGGGCGAGCTTGTTGGTATCGACCGGGCACAAATTCAGACTCTGGGGTGGCTACTGAGAAATTCCTGATGGAAAAACCCAATAACACTTTGTCCAACCTGGGAATAGAACCTAAGACCTCATGATCAGCAGTAGCGCTTTGCGACCACTAGACCGACGAGCTCCACATGATGTTATTCTGTAAAAACAATTAAGTGTCTACCAATTACGATTCAATTTAACGGTACAGACAGGACGGACATACAGTCTTTGTAATAGGATACCGTTTGAGTACAGAACCCTAAAAAGGGTTTTTATTGTAACACTTTACAAGTAAAAGTGTAACACTAGTAACGTACTAGTCGGCAGTAGTACGTAACCTGTTCGTGTCACATCAGATATAGAACGTAAATAATAACTGTTCGTTGGAGCGGAAGGAGTGCAGAACGTCGCCGCAAATTAAAAAGTTTACATTTAATCAGTAACTATTGCTACTGTTTATTTAAATGGTTATGTATTTTAATGTTTATGTAAGGCCTGGTTCACATTAGGCCGTACTGACAGGTTTTATCTGTCAGACAAACAACGCACAAATGCCTTGTGACGACCTCGGGTCATCACAAACCAGTTGTAGGTCATTATTGAAGTAATAAATCCCAGTAATAAATATAACCTATGTTACTCAGGGATAATGTAGCATTCTAATCGCGAAAGAAATTTTATAATCGGTTCAGATGTTTTTGAGGTACTTCGTTGCAAACATACAAAAATACATATCTTACCTATGTGAAGTGTAGAAGTGTAGAGAAAGGACTCTTTAAACAAGTACATTTTTAATTTTAGTAGTGTTACATAGGACACCTATTACAAAAAATCTCTACAAGTACATTAACACACACACACACTGTTTCTTTAATTACGCTGAATCATTTAATTATACCCACAGTATCTACATCAGACATAAATAACCCATATTCAAAACATATCAATAACTAACAAAGGAAAATCGAATAATAGTAAAAACTGTAGCACGCCCACAAACAACTACCAACCCTAATTAAATACACACATGGGTACACACGCACACACCCCTAGTCACACACACATAAGCGCACCCACAACATCGACACACACAACTTATTAACACATCAAGTCGGTGCAACGGTACTCTGAAGAATTATTATTTAGCCGCTTAATAATGGAGTCATCATTTCGTCCATGACAGCTTCACACCTTGAGACGTAAGGCGAATTGACTCTCTTTATTATACTCTCCGGCTGTTTTTGTTTTTTTTTTTTGTTGTATTTTTTTTTATTCACTCCATGTTGAGTTTACGAGCGCGCTTTGTGAGCCAAGCCGCCTCGTGAGAGGTGTTAAAGAGACTTCGATATAAGAAGATAATCTAAATTGTTATACAGCTTTAATGAATTGAACGTAAAAATAATTAAGATAATGAACTAAGTTTAACGATTTGTTAAGAACGGTCGACAAGTTAAAAGATAATGATTTGATGCAGCAATAACGCTATTGTTGTTATTGATTTGGATTATGATTTTGATAACTGTGTTTGGTGTTTTTTTTTTCTGTTCTTTATTAAGAGTTTTTACGTTTCATTATGGTAGATCAGTGCTTTTTTTTTTGTTATATTTTTTTTTTATTTTCATCTAATAGAAATGTCTTCTTATTAAGCTGTTAGCAACTTATTATCTATAATTATAAGAGGATATGACAGCACGTCTCATACAAAAATAGTATAGTCTTATATTTGTCAATAAGAAATGTTATATCGGGTGTCCGGTAAAGAATGGATTATCGTGAAATGGGTGATAATAGAACTAATGGCGATTCAGAAAAAAAATACATTAAAAAATAAAAACAAGTAGTACCAAAGATATGATTAATTTAATAATATTCATTGTTTTTTGTTACCTTATTTTACATTCTTGTACACCACGACCACGAATTAATGAATTCCGTCGGTTTTTTATTGTTAACGTAATTTACGTTAACTCAGCTAATAGATAAGTAATCAAAAGTAGGACTGCTATTACACGGTTTTGAAAAAAAAACAACTTAAACTATGTTCTTTTGGAAAAAAATGTGAAAAAAATTCTATTTGAATAAGTTTAAGCGTCCTCAGTTTAAAAAAAATGTATCGAAACACAAGTGGCCAATAATTTTAAAAACTTATGTGTTTATAGCCGATTTCAAAATGGTATGATTCAGTTTTGTACCTAATGTAAATAGTGAATTATTGCTATTCGTTTTCAAAAGGAGCGGAATTTGGTTAAACAACAAAGTTTGCAATATTGTAACAAATTTGAACATTAGATGAACCTGACCATCAGGGTTTAAATAAAAAGATTTGTAGACGTTAGTAATTAATAGAAAAGGTTGGTTAACCTGTAATGCGACTTGTGGGATGTGATATGATGAAAATATGGTGTGACCGTGTTTTTTTTTTATTTGGGCTGTCTTAATTAAAATTATTACGCGAAGTCGATCCTTGAAAGACTTAGGTAGCCGTGTCCGGTCAACCACATCAAAAAAAAGCGATCGACGTGATATACGACTACTTAGGAGAGCATTTATTCTAAAATGTAGGGTCTGAATCAGTGTGGGTGGCAGACAATTTACAACGAATACAGTCTTAACATCACGCTTGTAATCCCCGAAGGGCAGAGGTGTAGCCACATTTCACCAGTTATAACACTTTACCCAATAACACTGCTCGACCTGGCAATCGAACCCAAAACCTCATGCTTAGCAGTCAAAAACAGTGTCATTAATATCAAATGCTGTTTTTTATTAAACCCCAATGACCAGATACATTTAATGTAAATAAACATTCTAATATCTCAAACTTTGTTGTTTACCCAAATTTCGCTCCTTTTAAAAACGAATAGCAATAATTCACTATTTATATTAGGTACAAAACTGAATCATACCATTTTGAAATCGGCTATAAGCACATAATCTTATAAAATTATTGGCCACTTGTGTTTCGATACATCTTTTTTAAGCTACGGACGTTTAAACTTGCTCAAAAAGTAAATTGTTCACGATTTTTTTCAAAAGAACATAGTTCAAGTTGTTTTTTTTTCAAAACCGTTTGATAGCAGTCCTATTTTTGATTACTTATCTATCAGCTTAGTTAACGTAAATTACGTTAACAATAAAAAACCGACAGAATTCATTAATTCGTGGTCGTGGTGTACAAGAACGTAAAAAAAGGTCACAAAAAACAACGAATCTTATTAAATGAATCATATCTTTGGTACTACTTGGTTTTTTTTTTATTTGTATTTTTTTCCAGATTAGTCATTAGTTCTACCATGATCCATTTCAAGATAATCCATTGAAAACCGGACACCCTGTATATTATAAAGGATAAGGACACTAATATTTAGGCCTTCAGTTAGTCGGTAACTTGATATCACAATTATATTTAATTCAAAATCTCGTTCGATATTAAAAATCATTTTCATTTATTGATATAAAAAAACTTTAACAAGCTGACACAAATAAATATGACTAAAACTACTTTTACATGAAACGCGCTGTCAGAAATACCTTTTTAGTGTCGTCAACTCTTGTTCACGAATTCCGCTGCGTTATCAATTCTGATTGCTGATCCAGGGACTTTTTAATTTAATTTTGTAGATAAATAAGTAAATGTTTATTTTCTATTTGGAAAATTATCAGTCTTAAATATGTTCTTCATTTAATAAACAGGTTTATCGAAAACTGTTCCCCCTGTAACATCTGCCGCTTATTTCAGTAATATTTTACGGTGATGGTTTACGGCTACAGTTATGGCCGCCTGTCACAATAGAATTATTAGGTTCATATGGCATTTAGCCATATGCTGAGAATTTTAGACTTTAAATCGAGCTTATTCAGCCAAAATGCGCTAACCGTCAAAATATGACAGCGTCGCAACAGTAAGCAGCAATAGTCAGCAGTTACAGTGTAGATTTTGAATTAATCAGCCTTAGATGTCCAAAATCATTAAAATTAGGTACTTCAATAATAGGGATGATGACTAAAAAATAATAATGAGTCCATCTTTTAGAACGCCAGAAAAAAGTAGATACGTATTTTTTCTTTTGCTTCTAAAACTTAAAATAACAAAGTTACAGAGCGGCGAAAGTTCGCGCTACGTCATTATTTCGTAAAATTTTTACTAAAGAGTGACGTCACGAGCTCCTACTCCTGAATTTGAATGTGCTGTATCTTTGTCAATATTATTCGTATGGACAAATAAAAAAAAACGTATCGAGTATTTTTCTATAATCTAACTGACGGACTAATTAGAATCTTGTTGTTTTAACCCAGGAGACATCCCTATTGGGAGAAAAATAAAAGTACGTTGGTTTGTTTTGTTAGTTCCTAGATTATCATGGCAACACCTTGATTGAAAACCTTTTTGGGATTTAAAATTTGAATTAGCATAAACGCTAGAAAAATACAAAGATTAAAAAAACTTAATTGAAATTATAATGTAATTAAAAATATTTTCACGGAAAGCATAAAGTATGTTATTAGAGAAATTATTTACTGTGTCTTAGAATTATTGGTTAAAAGTGTCAAATATCCATTTGTTCAAGATGTCTGCCGGCTAATAGCTATTAAACACAACACAGCAAGCAACAGATCAATAAAAGCTACGGCTATTTCACAGCTCATATCTTAACTACAACATCGAAATCGAAATCTTACCGTATCAATAATTCAATAGTCTGTATAGAAAATTTCACGCCTCCTCCAAACATTTTTATCTCCAAAATGCCCGATGGTGCCCGAAGGTGGCCGGAGATGTCCGAAGGCGTTCCGAGCGGCTAATCGGTTCAATTGTTGGAATCAATAAGGCACCGCTCGACTCTGCTATCGGAGATCATTATAATATATTGTGATTCAACATCGTGTTTCTTTGTCAACTTTAATATTATTAGCCGATGATTTGTTGGGCTATCGGATAGGTCAGATGGCCGTCAGGTTTAGATTTGTATGGAGATTTTGTTAGGACTTGTTTTTACTTAGTAAAATACATTTTTTTTTTAGCTGAAGTAAAAGCTTGTGTCGTATTGTGGCCTAGTTAGTTGTTAAGGTGTCTGCCTCTCATGCATAAGGTTAGGGGTTCGATACCAGAGAGACTTTTTCAATGCATAAGTACTTTTTAAGTTTATCCTGGACATATTACTAATTTCTCTGATATCTCCCCGGATGAGTCGGACTATAAGAGTTAGAGAAGATTATGTCAAAGTCAAAACATTTATTTTAATTAGACCAATTACTGGCACTTTTGAATTGTCAAGGTAGTTGCTCGTTCCAAAACGGAGGTTAAGTAATGGAGGGGTAAGTGTGCCTGCGTTTGCGCACACATTTGTGCACTATAGTCTTACGTATTTGGCTAGTCTCAATTAATAGTAGCTGAAATTCAATTAGGAGAATATTATTACCAAAGCAACCATACTAACTAACGAAGCAGTTTCTGAGATCCATACCAAACATAGGTGAAACATAC
Source organism: Hoplodrina ambigua (assembly GCA_949774945.1). Classification (NCBI taxonomy): domain Eukaryota; kingdom Metazoa; phylum Arthropoda; class Insecta; order Lepidoptera; family Noctuidae; genus Hoplodrina; species Hoplodrina ambigua. The sequence goes on along the minus strand of OX458974.1, from coordinate 11,725,712 downwards.
AAGCACTCATTAAACCTTGTTTACTAATAATTTTATTAAGTTATTAAAACAGTAATTTAGCATAATTACAAGCGGCTACGATGGATTAGACAAGTCTTGAAAGTAACTACTTAAGTACTTACCAATCTAGTTACTTCTAGTTGGTGCGAAACCACTTAGAATATAAATAACATGCTACAAGAATCTCGTTAGGTTTCACTTATATAAAATTAATATAATAAATCTGTTGGTACGGCAAGGTCAGACACTCCTCCATTTTGTTATTCAAGATGCACTTGCCTCGCGAAATTACCTTTGCCGAATTGATAAACTGACTTGCCTGACTTTGTAGTTCAATGTTATTGCAAATGTTGCTGGCTAGTAATGTTTTGATCATTCTCTATTTAAATTTGACACTGGTGTAGTCATTTGTTTTACATTTTGTTCTTTTTTTGAACGTATTTAATTCTAGAATGTAGTTTTCTTTTATCATGCATCAGATCACAAAGGGATATTGGTAAACACCGTTATTCGTTATTGCTAGTCACTTTTCGTAGGCAATAACTTTAGCCATATGCTTTAAAGGTCAGAATTTTAAAATGTCTGGCTAAAGTTATGGCCCATGGAAAGTACCTGGCAATAATGTATGTTAGTTTTTACCAATATCCTATAAAACATGTATAAAAACAAGCCGTCACACTTTAACATAAAATGATAAGTATTGGTAAGGTTTTATGTGAGGGAGCAGTTTTAGTAATTTAAGGAACATGCACATTATAACTTCAGTCTTAATCTGACAAAAAAGTCTCTATTTTATTAAAAATTTTGACAAGATTTTGATGATTGTCGCTGAGATGGGATTATGATTTGATTTTGAACTTTTTAAATACAAATATTGGCACCCTTTTATCTGAAAAAAAAAAAACATTTGGACAACACAACTTTTGGAAAACATATTCCTCCATCTATCCTCAAAATACAAATTAATTACTTTTATAAATTAAATCAAAGACATTGTAGGCGTGTATCTAAATGTTTTAATTAACTGGTATTGGGTAACTATTTCCATTAAAAAAAAACAGAATCAAAACATTAACTTTTTCCCCACTAATTACATTGATTAACGATAATTAACATCCAATATGTACTTAACACCGCATTAATTAAAGATCGCTCGCTTGATTTGCATCAATTAACTTAATTAACATACCTACACAATTTCAGTAAAATATTCTTAAACATTACACTTGATGTGGGAAGTAGTGGGTACTCTCGCGGTCTTACAAACAAACTCAACAACAAAACTACAAACATATTTATACCAACTTATTGCCCATTTATTTATAACAGCTATCATCGTATTACCATTTAATAATTTATTTTCCATATTCATGTAAATTGCTTTCCAATATCTAATGTCAAACAGGATTGAGAAGTAAGAACCGATTATACTTTTACACTTTCGACCAAAATAAATTAGACATCAAAATTGTATACTTATTCCCAGTACGGGCTTAATACAAAAATGGTTAATACAAACGTTATGTCATTACATTATGACTCGTAGTGTGGACGATTTTTATTGCGTCTGCGCCGAAAGGTTTCTGATTATGTCATTATTTATAGTGATAGAGAAAGTGTGGTGTTGATGATGACCTATGACTTTGGGCGATATGTTAGGATGATGTCTGTACTCTGTACGCTGACAAATTAACTAAGAACATGTTTTGCAATGAGACTGTGAGGTTTTGTTTGATGTGGTGTTGATGGGTTTATACGTTACTTTACATATACGTAATAGTTTTAAGTTTTAGGTCACAGGTCTCAAGTAATATATAATTTTTAAAGAAACATGGAGATACGTCTGCGCGGTACTCGTAAACGGCGTGCTTGTACGAGATGTATGAACGTAGATGAGGCGAAAGGAATATGTAAGCATCGTAGCAGGTGGCGTTCTGTGGTTTCTGCCTACTCCCATGGGAAAAAGGCGTGAAATTATGTACAATAAGCGGTCATAAGTGCAGTAGCATGCTAAAGATTGAATTGAATTGCAAAAACATGCGGTACAGGCCGTACCTACATTTGTGCGTATAAGTGATCATGTATTAACACAGTACCTGCTAACACCTCAGAATTCGCTTACTTATGACCCCTGCTGTACGTCTCAAAGATACGTGGAGATACGCTTCACGAAGATAGGTGGATTGTATTGGTTTCTTGTTTCTATGTTGTTTGTTCCGACAGTTTCATTTATAGTCGCCTCGTCGGTAATGAGTGACAATCTCGTAAATGTCAAAAATGAAATGTGACAGGAACAAACAAAAGGAATGTTCAAAATATTTTGTATGAGCCGTGCCTATAATTCCTCATATTTTTAAAAAGAAACTGGCTTTTGCCCAAGTCTTCGCTCATGTTATATTCGAGGTACCGTAGTTTACTTAACAGAACTTCTTTATAAACAAGCTTTGGACCCCCGTTTCATCCCCTAAGGGGGTGAATTTTGAAAAATCCTTTTTTCGCGCATGCTTACTTCACAATAACTATCTCAGCCAAATTTTCCCGCCGTTTCGCGCGGTAGTGGCGCAAATTACCGGTCAGGACACTTAATTTTGTATTTTCTATTATGTATTTAAGTACCTAGTTTATATTTATATTGTATATTATTTGTATACGAGTAGGTATTATTGTGTATTGTGCGTCACTTTCACGTAAGAAAAAGTTTCCCTTTTTTTCTTTAATTTCAGCGCAATCCGTTCAGTGGTTTGAGCTGTATGTTGTTAAATCAGTCTTAACGGTTGCCTTTTATACATTTAGTTTAGCGACTACTTTTAATTTAACTAACCTTTTAATTAAAAATTAACTTTTAATTAAACTAAAATTAGACTATTTCCATCTTTTTCTTTCCAATAAAATAAGAAAGAGACTAATGTAAATAAGAGCTGTCAAATTTAGTCAATCTGACACATCCATACAGTTTTAGTTGAAATCTTAAAACGTATGGATTAAAAATACGGAGAAGTTCAAGGCCAAACTAATTTGACATCTCTAACTTAGTTCTTTAATGTCACGGAATGTCACCGTCCTTTCTTTTCGGTGTATGTTAGTAAGAGATGTCATTTCTCTAAGTTTAGTCTAGTTTGTGAACAAGGGAATCGGCACCAATAATAGGCTAATATAAAAAGCAACCATCCAAACACAGGTATCAATTAGCCGGTCATATGTGTAAAATTAACAGCAAAACTTACACAGAAAACCAAGTAATTAGCAATAAATTAAATATTCAATTACTGCAGCCAGTTAATTAACTCGTAGCCGTCATACAATGTAATTTAATTATGTCTGTCTGCCGTCTCTGTTGTTGGCTGCGCTTGCGCATCGTAGTGTACTTTATGTAGACAATGTAGTTTGTTGGGCATAACTTCTATTAGTAGTTATTAGGCTTTGGTCAGAAGTGAGTTTGCATGAGTTTGAAAATTGTGGGTCCTTTGTTTTGTATGGAATTTCAATTGTGGAGTTTGAATTTATGTTATGATTTTTGTCCGTAAGAAAAGCTTTGTCTTCTCTTATATTATAAATAGGAAGAATTTGTATTTTTGTTTGTTTGTTTGTATAATGGATAAACTCAAAAACTACTGGATTTTAAAAATTCTTTCAATATTAGAAAGCTACTTTATCTGCGAGTAACATAGGCTATATTTTACTTTATTTTGCGCGGACGAAGTCGCGGGCAAAAGCTAGTACCTTCTATTCTCTAAAGTAGGTATGTACCTATTTTTTGAAATTGACCGGGAAAAATTCCCGATCAATTAGTAGCATTAGGCGCGCCCCCTATTACATACATACATACATAAACTCACGCCTTTTTCCCATGGGGGTAGGCAGAAATTACAGAACGCACCTGCTACGATCCTTACATACTCCTTTCGCCTCATCTACGTTCATACATCTCGTCATACAAGCACGCCGGTTACGAGTACTCCGCACCTGACCTATCTGAAGGACCTCACCAATAAGGTCAGTGTAGGTCTTCCCCCTATTACATGGGACTTAAACATAACTGGGGAAATGTATTAACTATTGTGGACACATCTGCCTCACCCTTCGAGGATTACAGGTGTTATGTTATATGTGTAAAATGTGTTTAAAACATCTCATTCTTCGAAACAACTGAAAGAGCGCATAAAATTATGATCTTATTATTTTTTTTTCGTGAGCTTTACCGGGTGAACTTTTAATTAATAAAGGCGATACTAATTATAATAAAAAATGACGTATTATAATTGTCGAGAACACAAGACGGTGCGAGCACGCTCGATGGCAATCGTAAAAAAGAGCCCCGCCTCGCTGGGTGCACTGTGTGCCGCATGAGAGCGATGTGGACAAAATATGAAGATTATTCTTTATGGGTTTTGTTTGGTTTAGAGATCTATGGCTTTAAAAAAAAATGAGATAGAGACTATTACTTAATGAAGTAAGTGAGTTTAATGACGCACTTAAAAAAATATGTTTTATTAACATATAAAGTTGCAATTAAATAAAGTTCAAGAAAAAATAAATAATATATGGGTTAAATAAAGGTGTGCGCAATAGTACACCCACATTTCGCCAGTTATGTTTAAGTCCCAAGTTATAGGGTGCGAGCTTATTGCCATCAACCGGGCACACATCCAAACTCCGAGGCTGCTAAGCTGAAAAATTCCTGATGGAAAAACCCAATAACACTTTACCCGACCTAGGATTCGAACCCAATAACTCATGCTCAGCAGCCGCGCTTTGCGATCTCTAGACCAACAAGGCAGTCGCAACGAGTAAGGAATAAAAAAAAGGCATTTATTACCTTTACTTTGTTAATAAACACTTGAAATTAGACAACTACGCTTTACAAATAGTGTCAGCGTTTACGATAAACTCCCACCCAATGTAAGATTTAACTTGTGTTTAAGATGCCAGCGTCAAATACACAATCCGGACTGAAAAATTTCAAAGGAATACAAAGACAGATCACCACTTTGTTTGCAAACCTCACAGTACTCGCACTGTGTGCCGGCAACATCGACCAATTACATAAAAGCGTTTTCATTTGCCGCTGCAAAGTGTTATTGTGTGACCCCGCGCGATACCATCGACCATGGTTCCGTGCTGATTTACTCCGCTTGCAACCCTTCATTATATATTTGAGTCATCTCAAAGTAAAGTATACGGAAGATTTCAGATTTGGTATAAATATACAAACAGTATTTACAAACTTATTATTTATACCCAAAAATAAATTCTACCTTAAAGGATTTTTATACACATGAGCGATGATTTTTATTCAATGCATTCGGTTCGGCATTAAATTCATTACGTAAAACGTTTTCAAATGTTTTGTTGAAAATGCTACACCGAATAAGCCGACCCGCTATTGTATGTAGCAAAACTAGCAACCCTGATAATTAAACTAAAATAAAAAGGTATCAAAGAGGCACCCAAAAATTGCTCCGCATTGCTGTCAACTAGCTACATGCCCGAAAGACAATGCTCAACTTCTGGCTAAAAGGCTAGCCCTTGAGTCACGGGAAGTGCCAAGAAATTAGTTGAAAAAGTACTCCAAATTCCATCCTTCGGCAACTAATACAGTAATACCAATAAACGTGATGATAAGTAGCAGGTGGTTTTTATTTAACTCTGCTTTTTATAACTCAATTTTTTTTATTTGCTTATTGCTTCCGTGGGAGAAGGCAAACTTTACAGTCAGTAACGTATTTGCATTTTTTAAATTATCTTCCAGAAAACTAAGGTATTGAATAAAAGTGAGGTCCTCAACAAACCTTAAATTCCAGGATTACATCAAAGTACAGGATAGAACCGTCCAGTATCTGGCGGTCAGAGAGTGAGAGATCCGAAACAAATGGTCACGTATGCGCAGTATTAATTAATGAATGCCATTATTCTTGCCTTATCCAGTTCCAGTGCAGTCTTTGGAGTCAGCATTGTTTTGGAGGCAAGGGCCAAATATAGGGGCAGAGGTGCTTTTGTGTGTTTTGTTTTTCAAGTTATATCAAGTTCTTAGTATATATTGGACATCACTGACATCTGTGAAAGAAAACATCGTAAGGAAACCTGGACTTAATTATAATTATTTTAAGTCTAAAATTGCCTAGAATAAACATAGTGATCAATGCTTTAACCGTCCCTGTGTGGGAAGAGACCTTTTGAGTTGTTTAAATCAGTTACTCAGAAATGTTGAAACTAGATGCTTGTTGCAAAACGTAGTTAGACAAAACGAGCAACAAACTCCATGGATATTATTCAATCAAGTTTTCAATCTAATTGAAAAGAGAGTGGAGTTTCTTGCTCCTTCTTCTCCATAGAGGTCTACTTTCGTTTTGGAACGAGCAACTAGCTTCAGCTTTTTGACTAACAGACCGACTCCTTAACAATTTAAAAGTGCCTGATAATCGTCTAATAAAAAAAAATGCTTTGACTTTTACAAAATCCTGGTTTCATTATATTTATTGATTAAAGGTTAATTTGTCCATCGTCAGATAACTCTTAACTGAGGTATAAATATGGCGGTATGACAGTTTTTGTACAGAAAATATGTCAAACTGTCATATTTGTTTTTTGGATAAAGTTTGTATATTTATTTATTTATTCATACTAATAAGTACAACATCTTACAGATTACTCCAAGACGATGCGATACACACAAATTAATGTATATCATAAAATAGACTTAAAATAAAATTAAACAATAAAATAAAAACGTTACGAAAAGTTAGCTTTTAGACACAATAGATATACTTTGCATACTAAGAATCCGTTTTTACCTACATCTTTCAATTTGATAACTTTTTCACAAAAAAGGTCACAATAATTTCAAAATAACCGCACCGTTCTCTCCGGGAGTTTTCATTGTTTAAAAAAAGCCAGGCTTCTCGGACAATCGCGTGGATTTATCATAATAATAAGGCGTTAAGAGAGTACCTTTAATAGTTTGTTAAGCGTGGTAACGTCGGCATAATAAGTGGATTGCCAGTAATAACAGTAACAATGAAAAATAATAACCAGTCGGTGTGATAGCGGCCGCGGGCGCGATTAACTGTTCCTGCTTTTTGTTTTGTAGTACAAAAGAAATGCGTAAGAAAATTGTTGGTGCACAGTTCATTTTAAAGGTCAGTGTTTCGTCATACTTACATCTTCTTCCATCTTTTTGACGATTCAAAAGTGCCCGTAAACATATAGTTTAATTTAAATAAACGCTTTGATTTTGACTCTTATTTTACAGAATATGTAGATAAATATTACAATGTGTAGTTTTGCGTTCTCTTTAAATTCAAGGACGTTACTATCGACTGTTTGGCAACCCCTGGTCAAGTAGATCCAAAAATTAATGTAATGATACAACAACCTCGACTTTCGGCTTTTTGTTTGACTACCTCGTTGGTCTGGTGGTCGCAAAGAGTGTCTGCTGAGCATTAAGTCTTGAGTTCGATCCCAAGTGTTATTGGGTTTTCCCACCAGGCATTTCTCAGTAGCAGCCTCGGAGTCTAGATTTGTTCCCGGTTGGTGGCAATAGGCTCGCCCCCTATTACATGGGACCTAAACATAACTGGCGAAATGTGGGTGTACTAACTGCACCCTTCAGGGATTACAGGCGTAATGTTACGTTTTGAATGTATACCTGCGACTGCGTCTGCGTCCTATATCCAAACCTAATCCTATCCCATACAACTAATATCACTAATGTAACATGTGTACTATAATGGGTACACCTCTGCCTAACCCTTCGGGGATTACAGACGTGATGTTATATTTCATTTTTTTGTGCCCATTGACTACCTATTCAAATAAAATCATGAATATCATACAAGAAGGTGAAAGCGGCTGTGTATGATAGTCAGAAAAAAAGACAGAATACTGCGAAAGAGCATCACATATTCCTCCTTAAAAATGTATCTACCGCGACCAACTTGGGCCCGCAATTGGTTAAGAGATCTCCAGATTGGCCACTGCAGTTCGTGTCCAGGGGCCATATGTTCTGCCGGAGTGATGTAGATTGAGATTCAGCGAGGTGTATTCTGAGTACATGAAATAAAAAAAGTACTGAATAGAAACTTTAATTGATTAAAAACGATGAAACAGATTTGGTCACGTTTACTGTTTTGGACCGAGCAACTACCTTCAGCTTTTAGACTAACTGACCGACTCCTTGACAACAAAAGTGCCTGTAAATGGTCTAATTGATATAAATGTTTTAACTTTGACTTTGAATCAAATTAAAAAAACCATTAAAACAGCATTTAATAAGTACGTTATTTAGATAGATATTTTTCATAATTTGCTCGTATGTACGTATGTTCTATCTGGCACAGAAGGCAGCAATTAGAGACACACACATCTAAACAAACGAAAAATCTCTTTAGATATATATAATAGATTAAGTAATCTATAGAAATTATAATAGAGCTAAAGAGATTTTTCGTTGGTTTGTGTAAACACACATTCATGAGAAATAGTATAAGCTATTTAAAATCACGCTGCGAAACACGGGAACCAGCAGCAAATAAAGACGTAACTTATCGCGGGCGAAAAAAAAAACCACGCGCAGGAATTCGTGGGCATAAGCTATAGTCCTAAATAATGTAGTTTCAAGATGTGTTGCCTGAAAGTACATACATACGAGCAAATTATGAAAAAGGTACTTAATAAGGGACTTTTGAAATGCTGTTTTAATGGCCTCTTTTATTTGATTCAAAGTCAAAACATTTATTTCAATTAGACAATTTATTTACAGGCACTTTTGAATGGTCAAGGAGTCGGTCAGTTAGTCCGAAAGCTGAAACTAATTGCTCGTTCCAAAGCGGAGGTTGGCCTCTACTAGAAACTCCGCGGCACTCTTTTCAATTAGGTTTTCACAAAATACTGGTTACATTATTCTTGTTACTTTTACATGATTGTTTTGATTGATATTGTAAGCCAGTTCTAAGAGGAAATAACTACTCAATTAAGCCAGACACAGGTCCAGACAACACCAGAAATTAGTCACAGTAAGCAGTCAATAAAGACATATAATTTTTATCACCCGTAATACGTTTTAATACCTATTATTATATGGTCGATACGTACTTACCTTACGTACTTAAGCGTCCAAATAATTTGCAAGTAAAAGCCGTTTTGAGTTTCAAGTCACGCGTCGGTCGGAGCATCGTTTTACAAAATGGTTTTTAATGAAATTTATACATCATCATGGTATTTGATCATTACTTTTTATGGGTTTAAAGAAAGTGTTGAAGTATGTTCGAGGTATCCTTATATGATGGCATCTAATTATGCTGCTTTACCTCTTAGATTTGATTGTTTAATTGGGTTTATATTACCGATTATGTGTTTGTGTTTTTTTTTTTACGTATTTAGTATTTTATGCTATTGGCAACGTAGCATCTATACTATAAAAATAATATTACAAAGCTAGTTTTTTTGTTTGTTTGGTTGAACTCGCAAATCTCAAGAACTACTGGTTCAAATTAGAAAATTCTTTTGTGTTTGATAGTCCATTCATTGAGGAAGCTAAACGCTATACATCACGCTATGGCCAAGAGAAGTGGAGCATCAATGAAAACTTTTGCAAAAACGGGAAAAATATATGAGCTTCCGTCGCGTGCGCAGGGTAAACGGTTAAAGTTACGCAATTTATTATTTATTACGAAATTTTTCCCCTTTAGGAGACCTAAAGAAAGTGCGCGATATAGGTATATCGCGCACTTAGCATAGTATGACTATATTTAGGGTACTTTGCCTTTCTTATGGTTATCTAATTTGTTCCAAAATAATCTGGTGTCTCTTCTTTGGACTTTGGATTTACAAAGAGCTGTGACATATGAGCAGTAATTTTGATACTTACTACAACTTAAGCAGTAACTTGATACTTGATCTTTGGAACTTTGATATTACTTTGACCAGGAAGTTCTAAACTACAATAACACTTTAAATTCCCACCTCCAAACGTTGAACGTCCGTATCCATCTCAGGAAGAAGCGCAGTTAATAAATAATATAGTTTAGGCGTGCAATCTCCGCGGTGCACTGCTGCAATACAAATGGCGGGGCGTCGCAGCCACGCCGCTGCGCCGGCGCAGATGCGCGATAGCAACGCGCGGGTTTGTGAGGTAGAAAATATTGCATGGGATTTTTGTTATTAATGGTTTTATTAAATTAGAAAATGAGATTTGATAATGGACTTAATAAAAGCAAATCGTTGTTAGGACGGGGATTTAGGACTTATCTGAAATAATAAATTTATGTTCTGATTGATACGATTTTAAGGTTATATATATGCAATGATACACTTATAATATTTATTCCCAAATTTAGGAATATTCAAGCATTTTTACCTTATTTTAATATGTTTCTTTTTGTTACCTGCCTGCCTCGTTGGTCTAGTGGTCGCAAGCGTGGCTGCTGTGCATGAGGTCTTGGGTTCGATTCCCAGGTCGGGCATAGTGTTATTGGGTTTTTCCATCAGAAATTTCTCAGTAGCAGCCTCGGAGTCTGGATTTGTGCCCGGTTGATGGCAATAGGCTCGCCCCCTATTACATGGGACTAAAAACATAACTGGCGATATGTGGGTGAACTAATGGGTACACCTCTGTCTAACCCTTCGGGGATTACAGGCGTGATGTTATGTGATGTTATTCTTTTTGTTATAATATTAATACTATTACTACTTATTTACTAGTAACGTATTAATGTTCCCTTACAATGTAAATGCCTCTTCCTATAGAGAGAAGGCAGGAGCATTGATCACTGTTTACCTACTTTAGACGTATTGGCAATTTTAGTCTTATAAGTATTAAAACCAGGTTCAGGTTTCCTCTCGGTGTTTTTCCTTCACCGATGTTAGTGATGTCCAAGATAAACGTGGAAAGTACATCTAAAATAGAAAAAGTATCATATTTTTTGCCTGTGCGTGGTTGCGAACCGGCAACCTCGTGCATGAGAGGCGGGCGCCTTAACCACTGGGCATAAACTAGATGCTTAATGTTTATCTTTAGCGATACTACCGTTATCGTAATCTAATCATCATTACCTTATTACAGCCCAATCTAACCACCAAACACGCTTCAATTACCAATCAAAACTCGCCAATAACCGCACAGTATTTAGCACTGGCAACACAAATCACGGCGTTAACCCCTCCATTGCCGCGGGGGTATTTATCGGCACAATAAACTTGCGTAATTTATAACAAGCAATAACAATGTGTGCTGTATCTGAGGGGTAATTTCTCAAACGCACACCTCGCCCGTAGCGGCGGCTATCGGACAAATTAAATAGCCGTGTACGTCCGTCCGGGCCGTCCGGACGAACAATCGGTAGGCTCTACTCTTATTAAATGATAAGCCTCGTAATATTAATGTTATCTTGCTTCGCTAGCGGAGGGTTAAACTGTTTTGATTTTTAAATTGCTGTGTTCGAGTTTTTGTAGACAGGCGCTTTGAAGTGGTTTTTTGGAAGTTCACGATAAAGTTATAGTAGTGTAACATAACATCATAACACCACGCTTGTAATCCCTGAAGGGTTAGGCAGAGGTGTACCCATTAGTACACCCACATTTCGCCAGTTATGTTTTTAGTCCCATGTAATAGGGGGCGAGCCTATTGCCATCAACCGGGCACAAATCCAGACTCTGAGGCTGCTATTGAGAAATTCCTGATGGAAAAACCCAATAACACTTTGCCCGACCTGGGAATCGAACCCAAGACCTCATGCACAGCAGTCGCGCTTGCGACCACTAGACCAACGAGGCAGTCAGCCGGTTAGTCGGTTATAGTAGTGTCTACGTTAATATACCTACATCTATATGTATAAAAGGAATCGTTACTGACTGACTGACCTATCAACACACAGCTCAAACCACTGAACAGATTGCGCTGAAATTTGGCACGCAGAAAGTTACTAAGACGTTGGCATGCTCTAAGAAAGGATTTCCCAAGTCCAAAGGGTCCAAAGTTTGTGTAGAGAGTTTTATAGGTGAACTACGCTTAAAGCTAGTTACGATTAAAAAATAAATCTTTTTTATTAATATCGATAATACGTATTTCATCCATACATTTTATTAGTCAATAATGCACAAAACCTCCGCATCTTTTGATAAAATTACACACATCCCGTTACATTCCAATTCCTTCATGTTCAAGCATTAACATAAATGCTCTAAGACAACAATAATCTAATCATAATTTTAAATCTTACATAGTTCTGGACTCCCCGCATCCCATTTTCCTCAAGTCTATAAAATCTTTTGACTCGGCAACATCAATGTCAGAATATGCCAGACACGGAATTATTGCGGCTTCAGCCAAGCCTCTTTACATCTTACCAACTTTAAGTACCCATACCACCAATAACATTAATATTTTTAACTCAAAAGGTATAAATGTCGATTACTTCATTAGTGGTATGAATAACTTAAGTAGAACCAAACGAGCACACACAAGTATTAATATAAACATCTGTCCGAGACGTTCCAATTACCATTTGCAAGTCATTACACATAAATACAGCGGTTAATCTCGCTCCGAGGAAATTAAATACTTAATTAAATTACGGACCAAATCAATTTGTATCTTATGAGAACTAAACAGAAATTTAATTAGCGATACGCTACAGAAGAAATGTCAAAAAGGTATTAAGAAAAAACGTAAAAATTAATGCGCGCTCGCATACCTGAGCAACCCGCACCTTGTGGCAAATTGAAAAGGCCGCGCTTGCTCTCCGAGCTAATAATAAATTCTCAAATAATAATAATTCATAAATAATAATCGTGGAAGAAACAAAATAAAAATATTATACACGTCGAAATAATAAAGGATTTGCCCGGGAAGCAGTCGACACGGGTTGACTTTTGTTGAGGATAACAGCGGCGAGGTTATAAGTATCTCGATTTGAGCTTTGAAGTTCTCACTGAAGTGGAAATAAACATTTTGTATACCGAAGAAGGCTGTGAAGCTTTGTTTATAAATTGACGCACAAAATATGCGTCGGGCCAACACAATTGCAGGTTAGGTTACGATCGTTACATTATTTTTATCATAGTGTAATAGTCAAGTTAGTAGCAAGCATGCTATAATCAAACAGCATAAAGGCGCCAGTGTGCGCCGGCCCGCCGAACATAAAATTGTTTTTTCGTCCAACAGCTATAATTAGGCGATGCGTTACGTTTTTGTTTGGCCCACATTTCCCGATCCTCTAATTTTTGTGTTTTTTGCCGCTCCTTTTGTAGTCGTTAATATGATTACACCGTTGGGATGATGGCTTCATACGTGTTTTAGGTTATAACTTAATTTGCTCGGGTTACTTATTTGTTTTTTTATTGTTGTCCGACTTCCTGAGAGTCTGTCGTGTGTTTTTTGCGGCCGGTCGTTAGTTGGAGGTGATTGAATGTGATGGTGGGCAAATTGTGGGTCGTCTCGTACCGTCCGCGTCACGTCGAGCGTACACGTCTCGGCGTCACGTATTTAGTTTGATTCGAATGTTGACTCAGTGTGTCGTAATTGGATCGTAATCTGTTAGCAGAACTTTTTGTCGGGATGATTGCGATCCCGCGCTATCACGTACACTCAAACTATCGATAATATTGACCGTTTAGGCGTTTAGCTTATTTTGAGCGTAAATTAATTTCTAATGAGGTAGGCAGGCGGCGGGGCCGGCGCGTTAGGGCTGAGAATGTCTTAATAATGTTTCGTGTCTGATGCAATCAAGCGGTTAACGCTTCGCGCAGCGCTGATAAATGGTTTAAATTACGTATACATTTACGTTAAAGCCCCCGCCTTTAAACGTACTGAAAACTCCATAAGCTATTTACAGAATTCTCGACATAATCTCTGAACACTACTACCCTTTTTTTCCATCTCCTTCCAATTCAAATCTTCATTAATTCCCTAGTTCAAATCCCTTTAAAAGCACAATATCCTCCTCAGTTTTCCATAAAGCGCTGCACTCGCTTCACAAGTCAGCGGTAATGGCGCGGCTCGGTTTGACAAGTAAATTGAGCTTGGACGTGCGACGTGCAAATTGGTCGACACCGCCTGCACGCAACGCGCCGGGCTCCGTGCCCGTGCGTGGCTCACGGAGTGACACTCGGGTAACACGCCGCCACGAAACACTAGCTTTGAGAACTAAATTATTAATGGAAATAGTGCTTATTATGATATTGTAAGCAGAGTTTTGTTGTTTCAAGTTGTTTTAAAGGTTTACTTTGTTTTTATGGCTATTTTCTTTGTCCTGTCTTGTCACTTTGACTCCTTTCGTGTTTGTTTTGATTGTCGCGGGTGCTGTTACGCCGCCAAAGCTTTTTCAATAATAAGCTGTTCGGAATAATTACAACAACAGCTATTTTGGTCAGGAATTACGTGTTTAAAAGCTGTAAGTATATTTTGTAAGGGATTTGTCACATTCTGGAAGCTGTCACATGACGGAGGGTTTCAATTATATTGTCTGCAGTCAAAAACTTTTATATGTGTATCGTTCCACTGCAGAGCAAAGGCCTCTTCTCTTTTCTCAGACAAGGTAAGAGCATTGATCACCACGCTTGCTAAAAGTGGATTGGTAATTTCAGATTTTATTAATAAGTTCAGGTTTCCTTACGATGTTTTCTTAGAAAATCTCAGAAAGTACATTTGAATTGAAAAAGTAATTTCGGTACTTGCCCGAATTTGAAAACACAACTTCACGTATAGGTACCTAAGAGGCAGGCAGGGGTTTAAAAGCTGTTTAAACTTTGAGACTAGCTTTTACATGGGACTTCTTTCGTGGTTTATCACGGGGTTTTATTCTTAACATCAGCTAGGTATCAGACAGCGAAAGTCCTGTCAAAATCGGTTCATTCGTTTTGGAGATAAACTGGACAAATTTTTTTATAAAATGTCTTTTATTTTCATCTTTTCCGTGTCAAGATTCATAATAGTTATTTTGTAAAACGCTGTTATTTTGACATTACAAACATATACTTCAATTTTATTTATCTGTATATTATTATGCACTTTCGGAACTTCGACGGAGAGTTCCAAATAGACTGTCTGCAGAAGAAACATACGAAAACATATTGCAGAAAAACATAGACTCTACCTAAGTCTGCTTAAGGCACATATTTAGTATTCATAGCACGCCTAATAGACCACTAATAATTATATAAACACACATAATAAGCTACAAACACCACAATTACGTACTCATGTAGGTGTACACATGATGTATAAAGCGAACACAATTGCTTTTCGTGTATCTAAATCAATTTTATTGGACTATAGCACTTGTTATCTAATTATACTTCACCAGTTTACAAACGGACCAGTAACACTGAACTTTGGCTCAAGTGAAATGGTTAGACCTCAGAGGTCTTGCTACATTGGTTATTCGAACTACTCCTTGCAATATGCCCAGAAATATATATCTCTGATTTGAGCCAAGTTAGTGGAAATTGGAGGTCTTTTTATGATGGTTGAACGATCTACTTCGCTTTGTATGATAATTTTAAAATCGAGCTCGGCGATGAAAAATTGATTTCGCCTGATATGCTTTTGATTATATGGTTGGCAGTCGTTAGATACAATTATTTGGATACAGGTACGGGATTGTTTTTGGGCTATTATATAGATGATAATAAAGACGTTACTTTGTGGTGGAGGCGTCCCCTTTTTCTTTATAGGTCTTCAAACCTTTTAGTCCAGGATCCCGGAGTTACTAGACCTACTTCATATTACCAAAGTTGAAATTTTAAGGATACATGGAGGAATAAGTTGACGCCTAGTTTTCTATACGGCTTTAATGGACGGAACTTTAAAGGCAACTTGAAGTTGTGGAAAAAGATTTTTGCATAAAATTATGAAACAGAAAATTACCTTGACAGTTGCTTTTGGTTTTTATAGAAAAGTGCTGCAAATACATAATTGCGGAGTAAAATAGATATTATTAGTATCTACACGTGGCTTCGTCTGCTTTTAAGTCAAGTATACCATAAAACATAGCCTATGACACTGGCCATAGTGTAGCTTTCTACCGGTGAAAGAATTTTTCTAATCCGATCAGCACTTCCAGAGATTACCTCTTACAAACAAATAAACTTAACCTCTTTATAATATGAGTACAGTTATGACCATTGCATGCTGTGACTGTATGTTACCAACAAATTATTATTGACTATTGTTAGACACACTAGGATAAATCAAAACTGCAACTACCTACATAATATGATTAACGTTACATTACTTTGTACATAAGTAACCAGTGATTGTAAATAATTCTTATAGTCGAGGAGCTTCTTGTTTTCGTATTGATTATATATCCATACTATTATTATAAGTCTGTCTGTCTGTTAAGTTTTAGCGATTAAACCAAAAAACGATTTTGATGAAATTTGGTACCGGATATATTTGAACTCTAAGGAAGGACATAGTCTACTTTGAATTCCGCGATTTTGTCTGCGTCCGCGATAACGGACATTTATGCGGATCAAGTCGCGGGTTAAAGGTAGTCTTTAAAGACTCCCACTAGTTGAACTATTTTGTTATATAGTATATCGTAGTACTAGTAAGAACAAAAACTCCCATTAGTTCTACCGTGGAACTGTTCAGTAGAACTAGTGGGAATACAAAAGTCCCAATAGTTCTACTATTTTGTTGTACCTAATATCGTAGAACTAGTGAGAAAAAAAATTCCCACTAGTTCTACCGTAGAACTGTTCAGTAGAACTAGTGGGAACAAACCTGCCAAAACTAGACTGTCCTGGACTAAACTACATTACCTGCTGCGAATTCGGTATTGTATAGAATACCTAGACAAAGTAAAAAATAAATAATATTTCGTACATTACCCACACGTTTTAGGCATTCTATACATTCTATCATATTGTATAGAATACCGGATTATAAAGATTGCCGGTAACATATTTACCAGACGAAATTCTTTAACATCTAGCAGATCATACCTACAACTTGGTGTGTCGGTGTCTATCCTAATCGTGTCAGTGAAAACTTATGATTGACCTTCTTTCTCTATTGTTAACCTATCCACAACCTGGCTGTAAGGTTTCATAAGTAATAAAATAAAATAATAATAAAACATGCAGCTTCCCATTTTTCATTAAGTGTCTTTTACACCGGTTATCTACACTTCCATACTAATACTACTAATGCGAAAGTAACTCTGTCTGTATGTCTGTTTGTCTGTCTATCTGTTACGCTTTCACGACTAAACCACTGAACCGATTTTAACGAAATTTGGTGTGGAGTAACTTTGAATCCCAAGAAAGAATATAGTCTACTCTTTATTCAGCGACTTAGTCTGCTTATGTGAATGAAGTCGTTGGCGAAGCTCGTCTATAGTAATGCAAAGTTAAGCAGTTGACACACTGGGCGTGACTACGGCTGTTGTAAAAGACAATAATATCTCTCTACAATAACATCTCTCTTTTCCCGTCGCGCTCACGACGGTGTTGTTGCAATTTTTGAGCCGCCGCCGCCGGCTGTTACTTATGTGGAAGATCCCTTATAATAGTAATGTGGGTGTATTACAGTGTAACAGTCGCAGTTTGGGTAACAGTCATCATTTCTATTATAAACATAGTACCGTTTATAATAGAAATGTGGTTATTAGGAAAGTAGGAGGACTATCTATTAGTGTTCGAGTCGACTTGAGTCGGTTTATACGGTATTCAAACCATGTCTCGATTCCACGATTCGAGCCCAGTACTCGAGTTCTATGTTTGGTATTCGAATGTCCAGAACTCGAGCCTATAACAACTTTGGTCTGAAAATTCGAGTACAGAACTCTAGTCCAGAACTTAAGTTTGTTTCCGATTTTAGAACAAAAGGAGCCGATTACCGGAATCGAGTCCGGCGTACTGGAATGAAAATAAATTGGTATTCGAGTGGATGAGTCTGAAGCAGGAATCGAGTCGGACTCTAGTCAAGCCGTAATCGGCACATCGCTACTATTAAGGTTTGTTTTTAATAACAATACCAGCCTCTTCCAAGTAATAGGTGGCTAAGCTTATTATTGCCATCAACTGGGCACAAATCCAGACTCCGAGGCTGCTATTGAGAAATTCCTGATGGAAAAAAAAAATATAGAAATCGAACCCAAGACCTCATGCTCAGCAGTCGCGCTTTGTGACCGCTACACCAACGAGGCAGTCAAGAAAACGTTAACATGAATAGTAGGCAGTAAACACACAAAAGCTATAAAAATATCAATATTTCATTGTATTTTTCTTGTGTTTATTGGTTCAGCAAGTGAAAATGGTACGATATCGTGGCGGCTCGCGGAGGTGAGGTAATCACTTCATTATATGGCACCGCCGTCTAGCGTGCTGTGCAGCCTGGGTAGGGTGACGATGCGTGGGAGAAAATACGGATTTCATTCAAAATACTTTTAGAATGAAATCCGTAAAAAATGCTTTAATATATTATTTTATAATATTTATAATTATAAAATGCTGCGAAAAAGCTCTATAGTATTAAACACTTGAACCAATAGTTTGCCCAGTGGTTTCACTTCGCGTTAAGTTATAACTTTGCTCGTGAGTCATAGCGTATTGTTACATAAACAGGCTATATGACGCAAAATGATTTCTTCCAATCGGTCTAATACTTCATAAGTTAAATGCGTTCTAACAAACAAACTTTTTCAAATATTCTTTTTTTATAATATTAGAGTAGCTTCTAAGAAATAATATGCAAGATATAGATAAGTAACATTTTATTTTATAGCAACAATAACAGCTTTTAAGCCAATATACATTAGATTTTATCATATGAGCTTATTTAGTGCATGCAGACCATACATTTTTCATACAAACACTTACTTACTTACCTACTTATTTTTTCTCGCTTTCTTTGATTGCTGTAAAATATTATGATAATTCATTTGCTATTCTTTGACTGCACACGAATTATCATAATAATATTTTTTTCTTACATTGTCTCAGGCTCTCAAATGTTGTGATGGCCTAGCGGTTAAGGCGCCCGCCTCTCTTGCATGGTTCGAATCCGGGCAAGGACCAATGTGACTTTTTCAAGTCATATATACTTTCTAAAGTTTATCTTAGACACTACTGACATCATTCCGTGCCTCGGAAAGCACGATAAGCTATTGGTCCCGGCTGTCATACGTGAATCTTTGATAGTCGTTACGAGTTGTCAGAAGCTTGAAAGTCTGATAACCAGTCTTATCTAGAGGTATCGTATTACCCAGTTACTGGGTTGTGAAGGTCAGATAGGCAGTCGCTCCATGTAAAATACTGGTATTCAGCTGCATCCGGTTAGACTGGAAGCCGACCCCAACATAGTCGGGAAAAGGCTAGGCAAATGATTGTCTCAGGCTCTCAGTTTTTGTGGTCACCCTACACCTTAGTATAGAAAAGAATGGAAAATTGTGAAAAATTGCTTCTGGTTAAGTTAGGCCGGTGATCGTGGGCCCGATACTGCTGCGGGGGAACTACACTAATCATTTTGGAACATTTCCCTTTTATATTTCATGGGAAACGCGCCCCATGAAATATAACCTCATTATGTTTATGGGAACGTGAATATATTTAATGTAGGCCGTAGGTGATGTTAAGGGTTGTTTGAGATTGTTGAAAGAATACTTAGGTACTATGTCGTTGTCGCAGCGCATAAGCTTTCGAAGTTTCTTACCGGTCTAAGTCGGTCTAATAAGGTTATCCTTGCCTAGATTATGAATCCTCGTTGTTCTCTTTTTCTTTGTTCCCATAACTCTCTATGTACATATGTAGATGCAAACAACAAAACAAACAAAACAATTCATTCATTTTTTTTTTATAAATAAAGGCTCAGCCATCACACTTGAACGTATGTGAGTATAGTACCTTCTGTACCTGAAAAATAATCCAGTATTGAAACTAGATTATGTATACTTTACATAATTACATATTCCTCTTTCTATTCTTAAAAAATCAGTTATTCTAAAACGTCATTGGCCACAGTCCACATGTTATCATGTACGGACTACAACGATTTAATGCGGCATCTTATGTGGTTTTAATAGGGGCGATTTTTAACCGACTTCTAAAAAAGGAGGAGGTTCTCAATTCGGATTGATATTTTTTTTTATTGTTTTTTTTTTTTTTTTTTTTTTTTTTTTAGGTTTGTTCGCGCTTATCTCCTTCGCTTGCCAACCGATTTCAAAAATTATTTTTTTGTTGGAAAGGTTATAATTGCCAAATGGTCCCATGAAAATTTTATTGAAATTAGACCAGCGGTTATAGAAAAATCAACAAAAAAATATCTACATTCTCATTGATGATCTTTTCATTTCTCTGCATTGTTTGTTCGTGCATTTTAACTCATCATTTTACAACAAAACGTATAGACGTATACTTTGATGTGATATATCCTTCCATATGTTACAATGTACTAACTGAACATTAATTCCCCAAACACTTGAAAAGCCCTTACCGATTCATATACACCATAGCATCAGTCATTATACCCCTGAAACTCATATAACAAATTAATACAATTTCCTTTCCCGACATTTTCATTTCTAAAACATTTTTATCGGCGTACACATTTAATTTCCTGCTGAAACATAATTAAGTTATGCCGTTTTTTCATGTAAAACACTTTTTTTCTCGAGTCACGAAATATTATTTTCTATTAGGAATACGTGAATAGCCTTTTTTGAGTAAGTATGATTTTATGCTACTGTTTTACATAAGTAAGTAGTAAGTTGAGAATTAGAATCTTAATGTGATCTTACTGTAATAAGTTTGATAACCTTATATTTTGATAATATACGTTTCTGTTTTGTTTATGAGTGGGTGAGGGTACATAGATCATTTTTTCACCTAACAGCGAGCTCAAAATTACTTTTTTTTTTTGTAATTTATATTTGCCGCTTACTAATGCTACAAAATAAAATAAAATACACATACACATGAAATAAAGTCATAAATATTACATAAGTGTATACAAAATTGTTGTATCACGCCTAAAAGCGTCATTAAAAATAACTTTTAGTTTGTCTTAATGTTCAACTGGGATCAGATAAGGGCTCGTCCACGCGGCTGAACGGGCGATCCTGCAATTATAAAGGAATTAGCCCAAAACAGCGCCTTCAATGGGCACAAATTGATATAATAAAAAGTAGTGTGGTTAGCGTTGACGCATGGTAGGGTTGCTACCTCCATGCGTATTAAATTTAACTTCATAATCAAACATAACATAACATCACGCCTGTAATCCCCGAAGGGTTAGGCAGAGGTGTACCCATTAGTACACCCACATTTCTCCAGTTATGTTATTAGTCACATGTAATAGAGGGCGAGCCTATTGCCATCAACCGGGCACAAATCCAGACTCCGAGGCTGCTACTGAGAAATTCTTGATGGAAAAACCCAATAACACTTTGCCCGACCTGGGAATCGAACCCAAAACCTCATGCACAGCAGTCGCGCTTGCGACCACTAGACCAACGAGGCAGTCATAATCAAAGTAGTAATTTTATTTGCAAATTAAATTGGCAACACTTAAAATCAACAATATAAAAAATTATGTTAACATGATTAACGACATGAAACTTAATGTAGATGTGACTAATTAGTTATTGTGTTCTCATATTAATTTGATTCAGTGTTAATTACTAATATTTATCATTACTAATTGTTAAGGGTGACTAAAGGATTAATGAAATTAGATCGAGTGGATTGTTAACAAACTTGATAACATCACACCGCAAAATACCGAATTACCCGGCTTTTAAGAAATCAACCAATACCAAAAATGCACAGAGAACCTACTTAGGTACTGTTCATTCATATGAGGAAACTGTCAAATTCATTCAAAAAACTAATAAAATGCCCCTGACACCCGTTGTATAATAAAAATAGATTTGAGAAAGAAAAAGACAGGAAAGATCGTCTGGAGAAAGTATAACGCTTTTTCCTTACGTGACGATTTCTGCCAATTAGCTCCTAACGTAACCAGAATAAAGGTACTCCGTTCCAAAAGAAAAAAAATTCAAGCAACTGAGCATCAAGAGTCAGCTGCTTACTGAAATTAAAAACTAAACAAGTTAATGCAATAAAAATATATTTTAACCCCGCACAGCCCTAGCTTGAGGTGTCGCCCAATAATTAAGTGATTACGTTAGAAACGCGTGTCGCCGGCCGCGCGATTTGTATCTGCGTTTCGGGCGATCATTAGCGCAGAGTGGAATTGCCCTTATTCGTGTCCCGATTGAGACGTTGCGTAATTATTGTAATATTCTCAGCGTTTTAGTAAGGTTTCTGCTGGAGATTTTTGTAGGAAAATTTTGCGATTTGATTGTGGAAAATATTTGTTGAATTTTTTTTCTGAAGGTGTTTTATTACATTTACATTTGACATTTCTTTGAAGAGAGGACAAGATGGGATTATCATCATACTTGTTAAAATATCTATACAATAAACGTACCTCATCTATTACTATATATCCAAAAACAGGCTTGTTAAATGAGTATCGGTTTAAATTATTAACATTATTTTATTTTATTATTTGTTGTTATAGCGACATTAAATACGTAGAAATACGCGAATAGAATAGAAATACACACTATGAAAATTTCAACTCTCTACCTTTTATAGTTCATGAGATACAGCCCGCTGACAGACGGACAGAGGCTTAGTAATAGGGTCCCGATAACACCCTTCGGGTAAGGTACCCTAAAAACAACGAAGGCCGAAATCTGCCATTGACATGAAAAAACAAAAACATAAAAATTCATTACAATTAAGACATTAATAAATATCATTAGTGAACAATGACAATTACACGAAAATATTCCACAAAAAAAAAAATGATCCAATTAATATAATTTCCCTCAGACGTATTAATTGCTTACCCCGACTTAGTAAAAAGATTAATGTTGGTGATAAGCAGGCTAAATGAAAAGCTGGCCGAATTGAATCATTTGGGTATGAATGCCTTCATTTGCATACACTATAATTAGTGCGTGGTTAATGCTGTACCACTGTGCTCATTGGCCACCGAGCAACGAAGGGGAAAAGGTTCAGTTGGTTAAATTCAGGTTTTTTTATTACTTAATTTTTGGTTTGGTTTCGTACGCATTGTACTACAGGTAGCATGCTACGCAGCCATACACGTTCTGGTACGCGTAGCTTAGTATGTAGCAATACGCACAGCGCTACGCGTACCAGGCTACGCAACTGTACACAAAGGCTGCGCATAGTTTGCTACGCAGCCGTACGCATTTGGATACACGTAGCATGCTACGTAGCCATACGCACAGCGTTACGCGTATCATGCTGCGCATCCGTACACATTGTGCTACGCGTAGCGTGCTACGCACCGTACTTCGCGTGCTACGCGTAGTGATGCACAGAGCGTAACAAAGATGTGATGCTATACGCTCACTGCAGCTATTTAAATAATATTTTTTTACTATTTCTTCTTAAATATACAGGAAACTATATGACTATTGTAGTGATGTATGTCATCTTTCAAATAATACTCTAAACTACTGCATCACTTACATAGTACATGACGTATTAACAAATAAGATAGTCTTTTTGTTTATTTTACGCTCTACGACTCAACTAGGCTGTATGTGTATTAAGAATAATAGAAGGAGTCGGTATTCGTGGTAGTATGTAATTTGTGGTCGCAATTAATGTAAATAACTATGCATAGAGTAATAACAACATATTTTATTTGATATACATTGTGTTTAGACCGCGTTGTGAGTGTAAAGTGAAGTGTAATGGGTGGTTGATTGTTGGTTTAGGCCTAAATTATTACAATATATATGAGTATGTTGCTAAGAACCAACTAAGCTTGGTAGCGAATTTAATTAACTTCGCCGCAGTATTTAATTTGGTTAAGAATTAATTGCGAATCAGTTTGCAAGTATAAAACTTTACTATAAGCTGAATAAGTAGGAATTTCCTCTCTAGTCATCGCAAAGCGCAACTGCTAAGCAAGACGTCTATGATTCAATGACCAGGTCGGGCAAAGTGTTATTGTTTTTTTTATTAGGAATTTCTCAGTAGCAGCCTTGGAGTCTGGATTTGTGACTGGTTCATGGCAATAGGCACATCCCCTATTACATGGGACTTAAACGTAGCTGGCGAAATGTGGGTGTACCTACTAATGGTTACACCTCTGCCTAACCTTTCGGGGATTGCAAGCGTCATAATTTTACGTAGCTTGATGGATACAATGCAAAACAACGGCTTTGTGATTGGTCTTAATACACCCTGTATACGAAAGTAACTTTTTAGGTCTGCTTTTCGAGAGCCTAAAGTTACTCAGACTTTAAAAGAAAATTAACATATTTATTTAAAAACTGTGTAGATCCATGTTAGAGTATCGAGGTTAGTAAACCAACCGTCGTAAAATTAATTATTCACCTATTCTAAGATATGAATGTGAATTATGTGCGTTATCTCTTAAATCACTCTTCCAATTTGCAATATTAATTTAAATTATGACGTGTTGTAAATTATAATATTAATATTAGAATAATAATTTATGGAACGAATTTAAACTTATTTATGTGTGGTCATTGGTCATATGGCTTAATGTTCATAGTTTTTCTAGTTGTTTTTTAATATTTTTTGTTAGGTGTGAATAGTTTTTTTTTTTCATGATAAAATATTATCTTGTTCTAAGACTACGCCACCTGTCACCTCTAAGTTGCACCTCTTCCAATGCGAAAAAGAGATGTATATACATCTCCGTCTTCCTCTTTGACAGGAAAAATAATGACAATGGTACTTCATAATACGGCTCCAGGAACAGTTTATTGCTTTATCATTGGTATATCTGTGCAGCATGACGCTATATGGTGGACGGTTCTGGAGGTCAAAATTCCATTAGTCTAGAAGACCACACGCCTTCCCCTTCACCTCAAATAATATAATTTACAAAACTAAAAGCCTCCAATTGAAAACCGCGGCAAATAACACTTAACCCGTAAATGCAGCGAATTTTTTTAACACCAAGATGGCGAAAATAACTCTAAATGAGCGCCAAATGCGCGATATTAAATCCCCGCAATTTACCTAAACACCCAGTTATTACGCACTTCATCCTCACCGCGGGTAATATGTTATACGAATGGCTTATAATAACAGAAATGGCTAACGATGATGCGGGCAGTGTCGGAGAATGGCTCGCTATATCCATTACTCATGTGAGATAGATTGCTCTGTGAAAGTCCGAAAGTAACTGGCCGGTAATCAGTTTTAATCTGTGCAATGTAACTGTTCTGTCGTATTAACGAGAATGTCAGTGCGTTTTTATTTTTTTGGAATTTAAGTTTGGAACGTTATTAGATAAAGGTTTTTGTTTTTTTTTTTGTAATAAGACTGCGTTGTGTAGTCATTATGCCTAGAGATACGCCACAGAACAATAATATGTTTTTTCTTATTAGAACCTAGTGTCCAAATTACCATGCCTTATCGCTATTCGCGTGTTTGAACACATAGGAAACTAAGAGCTTATCACTAATAGATTTAGTGACATTTTATGGCCAGCCCTAATCGCCATTTAAGATCATAATAATCTAAGAATTAATTTATCAATTCACAACTTAATATTGATTCTGATAATTTACTCACAGTTTCCAAGATGTGTCTCATTATGTATTGCAGTATGTACATTACATTGATACCAGTATAATAAATACAATCACGCGCATGATCTTTGACTGGCTGCGCGGGCGCATGAAATATAATTATTACTATGTTATTTGTCCTTATTATGCGGTTCAAATGATAATATGACCTAAGGCTGCTATCTCAGTTTTAAGGAAGTCTAGTCTGAAAAATCTATCTGGGTTATGTAGACTTGTGTATCTAGGTATTAAGTAAAATGCTCTAATTACTGCTAGGTAAAGCATACGATTACCAATCCGTTTAATGCTCTGTTATTATAGTTAACATTTGGCCGCCCCCCTGGTTTCGTGTTGCAAGTGCGATTGCTGAACGTCGGATTTGGGTTTAATACCCAGGTAGGGCTGTAGTTTTATAGGGTGTTTCCATTAGTATTTTTTCCTTAGAATCTTGACCGGAGTTTGAATATTAGTAGTGTGAAACCCCCGTGCCTCCGATTACACGTAAAGCCGATCTCTCTCCAGTTGTGTCGGATTGCCATCCCATCGGATTATGAGACCTAGGAAAGATGAAGTGCACCCATGCTTACGCACACAGTTGTGCACTATAAACTGTGCTGCATAGGTACTTGGCTAATCTCCATTGAGATGAGCCGTCGGTCGCGAGAATATTATAAATGTATGTCTTTTAAATATTTATTACAATAACTATTAACACAGTCTAAACAAAACTAAGTTTTAACTTAACTAAACTAAAGAAACTAAAGTTTATCTTGGACATCACTGGCATCGTTGAAGGAAAACATCGTGAGGAAACCTGGACTTACTGTTCCACTCAAAACCATGTCAGAGGCCCTTGAGGCGGTTTAAAAACGCTGACACTAGAGTGTGTGAGGTTGTAAGACCTTACTGCTCACACGATAAAGAAAGAACACAGTCTTGCGAAAAAACAGCTATAAGAAAGGTGTGAGCTATTAAAGTGTTGCCAGTCCTTTAAGCAATTTTCTACTCTTTGATTGTTATCATTTCTTGCAAAATTCTATAATCTCGTGTTGATCAGTTGACAGTCGACGGTCTGACATAACGATGACGAAGCACGTGTGTCCTGATTATCTATTAATCCGTAATTATATTGTAGTGACAGCTTGTTAGGTGCATGATAAGTTATCTTTTGAGAGCATCACAATTAACCAATGTTTTTATCAGCATTTTGACGTGACATACAAAGTTTATTTTTTGTTGTTTAATATTGAAAGCACAGAGATTGGGAGGGTTACAATAGTGTAACAATTAAGGTGTGTTAACATTGATTTAGTTGTTAAACTTATAACATAACATCACGCCTATAATCCCCGAAGGGTTAGGCAGAGGTGTACCATTTAGTACACCCACATTTCGCCAGTTACGTTTAAATCCCATTTAATAGGGGGCAAGCCTATTGCCATCAACCGGGCACAAATCCAGAATCCGAGGCTGCTACTGAGAAATTCCTGATGGAAAAACCCAATAACACTACCCGACCTGGGAATCGAACCCAAGACTTTATACTTAGCATTCGCGCTTTGAGATCATTAGAACAACGAGGCAGTCAACTATAGTACAAGGATGTTTCTTTTTCAATTCAGGTAAATACTTTCTTTTATCTTGAACAACACTGACATTCTGTGAAGGAAGACATCGTAAGGAACCTGTACGTTGATAGTCACAATTCGTAGTTAATGCCTCAGAGATGTGTCTTCTTAGGTACACCTCTTATGTATACATACATAACATCACGCCTGTAATCCCCGAAGGGTTAGGCAGAGGTATACCTATTAGTACACCCACATTTCGCCAGTTATGTTTTTAGTCCCATGTAATAGGGGGCGAGCCTATTGCCATCAACCGGGCACAAATCCAGACTCCGAGGCTGCTACTGAAAAATTCCTGATGGAAAAATCCAATAACACTTTGCCCGACCTGGGAATCGAACCCAAGACCTCATGCACAGCAGTCGCGCTTGCGACCACTAGACCAACGAGGCAGTCAACCTCTTATGTATATTATTTGAATTTTTGTTTGTTGAAAACATCAAGAAATGCATAACAACATCGACCATAATAATTACAGAAAAACGACCAAACGTAAAGTTAGTAAAACAAAATAATTAAAACATTAAGTTCATTTTGCGGTTACAATTATACGGAGTCGCATATCAGAGGCGGCGAACATTTGGTGAATAATTTGTTCACGTTTAAAATTATTAACGCGAAACCATTCGTCATGGCGGCGTGGAGGTCTCATGGATGCCAAACCTTTTTTTTACTTATACAGCATTTGATAACCAAGAGAATCCGCAATAAAAAAATATCAAATTAATTCTCATTTGCTTTTTTTTTTTAAGATTATAAAGCTCGGTTTTTAAAATGCTTAATCAAATTAAATCTTTCGTTAAATGTCATGTCAACTTGGGTGATTAGGGTTAGTGTTTTTGCTTAAGCATTCGCAACAGTAAACAGGCTTTTATAATCCCGAAAAATCATGGCTTTAAAAGAAGTTTTCTTCTTCTTTCGTGTCGGCACGAGCTGTAAAGCATACATTCTGAAATAAAAAAAAATTGCTCAACTTTTACCGTAGGAATGTTTAGTATAGGTAAGTGCCAGCGATGACAAGGTAATAAAGAGAAGTACCTATTGTAGTATTTTCAAAATGGAAGCATAGATAGATTCTCTTTTGTTTTTTCTTGATTTCATGTTTCAGCAAAATTCAAGTTCTTCAATTACTGTGGTAAGTACCTATCTAGAACCTATGTAACTCAGCTTTTCTTGGCACTTCAATTTCAAACCTTTGTCAGATTTCCTTTACCAAAAAAAAAAAACTTAAAAAATCAATCAATTTACTATTTAAAAAAAAATTGCAACCTCAAGAAGCATAATTTCATTTTCTTTTTAAATTAGCAATTAAACGTTATTACCATTACAATTTTATTACACCAGGAAGAAATTAAGCTGTTAAAGCTTAATTATGTGTTTACTATTAACGAGTTTGTAGTAAAACCGTAGACTTCAAATTCTTAGCTGTTCGGTGTCTTTGTATTTTACAAAATGCCCGTTTAACGCCTTGTTAATGACACGTTAAATATTTTGTTCAAAATGTAATCACTGGTTGAATATGGTTTGCGAGAATTCATTTGTTATTGGAATTATGTTGTTTCTCTTATTTTGATAGTTACCGCGGACAATTATACTCAATAATTACGAGGCGAATATAGCCGAGAGCCGCGCTCGACGCTAGAACGCAGCATAACAATAACACGTATTAGCAAAACGGTCTATAACTCTATTAAAATGACCGTCTCGTTTTGTTCTCAAGAAAATGACAGAGACAGAAAAGATTGATTGGTCATTTTAAAAATGCCTGCTGATTTTTTTGCTCGTTTATTAGCCGTCTGGGTCTGTGTTTAGCCGCGAATGAGGAAATAAATCACTGACATGTGTGTTTAATCGTGTTATATTTTGATTCAATAAATTACTCACGTAACATACCTTTTTACATCTTACATACAGTGTGATAGTCAATTTACAAATATCCGTTTTCCACCTTTCATTCGTCTATATAAATATAAATTAAAACTTAATCAATATATTTTGTACCTAAGATATTGTTTCCGACTACAAAAATGTACAGTTAGTAACCATTTATATTTATTACTACACATTACTTTCATTATAAATCAAAATTAAAATACAAATATCTGGCGAAGAGAAACAGGGACGTTCGTAAGTTCTAAAAAAGATTTAGAATCATAGTTGGTTACCCCTGAATAGATCAAGTTTTTCACTCCGTTTAAAAATATTTTCTTAAATTTAAAATGAGAAAAAGTCTGAACTGATGATGATTTACGATTTACTGGCAAAATAAATGAAATAAAAAATAAATATGAAGTAATATAATAATGTTCTTAACCATTGTAACTGGTAGATACAACTTTAGAAAAAAAAAAGAGATCAAAGAGTTTTTATAATTATTATCAAAGGCTAAAAAGCTTATCAAATGTGAATTATCAGGATATGCTGATTTTAAATTGGTGTCAGTAGGTTACAGCTGACAACAAAATAAGCCGACGTCAAATGTCAATTGCTGTAAAATTACCATTATTACAAGTAATAAAATATATTTGTCTTAATGTTTCCATAACAATGTAGAAAAAAACATTTTTATAGGTGTCAGTTTATCTAGGGGTTACACGACCCTTAATTTTAAATGTCACTTCTGTGGATAACAGTGTTTTTCTTTTGTTTAATAGTTGGAACAAATTGCTTTGTTCCTTAAATAGCAATTTGGCTTATCAATTAGTAAATTAACTTGGTTATATAATTTCAACTTTGTAAGCTTTTAAATAAAATACAGAATTGTATTTTGTTTCTGATTTAATTTAACATCGATATTTTTTCAATGGCTGATGTAAAACTGTCGTTTTCCCTAATTATTTGCCACTTTCCGATTTTACCGACGAGGCATTCATAAAAATGTTCTATAGAGTTTTAAAGTAGGATAATTTCACGTGCCAACGGCTCGAGACAATAACTCCGTGACCAATCGGGTTGCACATTGTTATGTACCTATTAAACTCACTGCGGAGTAAGTAAAAATGGCAATAAAGCGAACGCAGCCATATTGTTTTGCTAATTGGCTCTCTTATCGGTCGTTACGCATTATACGTTCATTAATTGTTGTTATTTTACGACGAGAGATTGTATTTCTTTCGCCAATAGTAATTGTATTTGCGCCGCCATCTTTATTTGGCAAATGGATTTTTTTAATTAGTTTTTATGCCTCTATTGTTCTAGTTCTTGGCCGTTGTACCAGAAGTTGATAAATATTTTAATGTTTGATAAAATTTATATTCGCAGTCATAAAATGGAATGGTTTTTTTCATTATCCAACAATAATTGCTTATTTTAATTAATGCCCCTAGATAACTCATAAACTTTTTCCGTTTAAAAAAAAATATTACACTTTTCATTCAGACAATTTTGGATGGTTCTTCGTACGTCAATTGACCTTTGCAAAGGCGCTAATTATAATATAATCCATTTAAAATAAATATGGTTAAAAAATAATGGAATTTAATTTTAAACAATTCATGGTCACTCTAGTTTGTTGTCACTACATCGATGACAGCTAAGGTGTACAATTATGTCGATGTTTTATCATTTTAAAAACTCACTATAATTGTAACATGTATGATGGCCTGTTCGGTTTATCGCTGTAATTGTAACAAAGTGCTTCTGTCAAGAAATTATACAGTAATGGCGTCGTAATTAAGTAAATTGTTCGCCACCGCTTTGTCTAATGGACCAAACTAAGTTAGTGTTTCGTTCGCTTGTTAAAGCTGAATGAGATATAAACAGCAAAACGAGCTGTTTGTGACTGCGAAAGCTTTTTTTAACACCAATTTTCCACATCATGTCTACAAATGTATACATTAAAACAACATATTTTTCAATTCATTCGCCATTTGGTAAGTCAACAAATAAAATATGAAAATTGTTAAATAATAACCACATCATCAAAAAACGTCAATATAAAATTATTGCCCCGATTGAAAAAGTAAATATATCAACATTAAAAGAAAATAAATAGATAATTACTATATACACTACTACCTATATAATACATTGCCTAGATCTAGTATTCACACGAGATATGTAGTAATATGGTACTTACTCATCAAGTCTTTACTGAAGCTGATTACGATCTAATGATAATAACAATAATTATTGTTTAACTGTAAGCGAAGGAACATCTCTGTAATGCCTGTTAGGCTAGTGTTTGAGTACAACAGTACTAACGTTGCCACATTCGTAGATAAATTAGGTCCCGAAGTAGTGTTTTCACCTTAAGATACTAAGAAATATGTCTGTGTTCCTCGAACTTGCAACGTTACGTTCACTGTTGATCCACTGTCACAGCGCAAACTTCACTGACGTGGTCACGACCTAACCGAGAGCCTCTTTAGTCACAAATTACAGTCACTTTCACGTGTTAAGTAAAGACTCTATACTGAAAGGATTATGTTTTCTCGTTCCCCCGTTTTTCGACAGGTCCTGTTCTGTAGCGTGACCTCCGCCACTCAGGTCTAAAGACACAGCTCGGCCAGAGTCGAAGTCGAACTTTTCAAAGTTCGTACTTGCTCCGCCGAAGTGTTTGAAGAAGGAGGGCTGGGGGTCAGGGATCGGGCTGAAGTTCCGACCGGAATGACCGTCAGACGTCGAACTGTCTGAGTTGTTCATGCCGTCGGCGCCCGAAGGTGCCCGAAGTCTGCCCGACAGGGAAAAGTCTTCAGGGCCTGAGTCGTGGCAGGAGTCTCCTCCTACTACGTCAATCATGCTGTCTTCGCCTTCGCCGTCTCCGTCTGAATCGGAGTACAAGCCACTGTTCTTGTGCTGGGCTAGGTACTCCGCTTTCAACGCCTCCAGGTCTACCGCAATGCCCTTGGCGCGCAGCTTTCGTGCTTGTCTCTCCAACGCTTTTGCCAACTTCTTTCTTCTTCTCGCCCTGTTGATAAAATCGATAGGGCCCAATTAGTATAGAATCTATAGCCCAATAATTTGGCTCAATGTTGAAGTAGGCTCGGATATAACCGTTTCAATTGTACTGTGAGTCACATGATTGCATATTTCAATATATTATCAGCCTTCAGTCAGGAAATTAGGTGATGTGTGGTACAAAAGAAAGTTATGCTTTCAGTTGATAATAAGCTAGGAAATCACATTTATAAAAATGTTGCATAATGATTTCAGAATCAGAGCAATCATAAGTGCTGTCGTATAATTAAATATAGCATATGTGTTGACATCACCTCCAGGACTGCACACGATCCCGTGCGTCACAATGTAACCTCTGCATATTTTTAATTTGTTTATCATTTTATGTTCTCTTTAATTTACTTGAACACAGACGATAAAAGACGATTATATTAATCACAAAATACAAACAAAACCTTTGAACAAATTACATCAGTTAATTAATCAAATTGGCACTACATTAAAAAATAATCGGTATATTTTTCAAGTCGTAAAAAGGCAATCAAAAATTGTTTTAAGATCAATGCAAGATAGGAGAAAAGATTTAAAACACTTTTATGAAAATGACGACGTCTCTAAAAATACTCAAATTTACATTTCTGGAAATAAACATTGGATATCAGCGTTTCTGTGAGGTTTTGTGTTCATAATCTTGAAGTAAACAATTTGTGTTAAAATGTTGGCATTTTGCACAATATTCAGGATAACACATTGATTGCAATTCCATTTTATTAATTAGAGAAGAAGGTCCAGTATTGAGGACCACTGTCCTGCTATCTAATACCTACAAGTAGACTGGAGGATGCTTTCTTCTGCAGTTGGCTAGCTATATGGGAAGTAAAACTACGTTATGCACATATCTCACCTCTCCCTAGCCCTAAGCTCGTGGGGTGGAATGGGCTCTCCGGAACAAGACTGCGGGTGTGCATTGTGCGCTGGTCGACCTGGTCCCTTCTTCGTGTGTTCTTTTTTGCGCCACTTTGCCCTTCGATTCTGGAACCATACCTGTATGGTAAGAGAAAACAAAATATTAGAAAATAATTTGGGATCGGATGAGGCTTGAGCAGGCGATTGCGGAAGAAGTGTATGCAGCTGGAATCCCTGTGTAAGGGTGGGAAAGTTTTTAACCAGTACAAAGTCTGACAGACCCCTCCGTCCCCTCTAGGGCGACTACCACGAGATTTTCAAAAAAGAGGAGAAGAGGGCAGAAGAGGCAGTTTCATTATTTACCTTGTGTCTAAGTCAGAATCGTAATCGCGCTTATAAATCACAGCAGGAGCGTAGCATCTTAATTCTGCTAGAAATATCGAGTTTATTCCCATTCACCGAACACTAATGGAAAAACCCAGTAACACTTAGGAAGAAAGAATCGGTGATTTATAGAAAAACGGACAGACAAAAACACTAAGCAGGTGACTCTCACGATTGAGGTTGTTATAATTGTCACGTCTCCCGAGCGAGCGTGTTAAGAATATTTTTTTTGGTCATGAACACAGTTCAGCCTGAAGGTTGAATATCAGTAAATTTTGAAACATTTGTGCCAAAAGGATCACATTAAAAAAACCGTTCCGTTAATCCGTTTGACCGTTTTGCACGATCTCAAAACGATCACGATTATCGATATCTGTCATTTTTTTTTGGAACACGATACTTACAAGTTACAAAGTAGACATTATTTTTAGGTCACAGAATTCGTTTCTGACTTTTGGAAAATTTTGTATGTTCTAGTTTTGATTTTTGATTTACGGTTAGTGCTACATCAAATTCAAGGTAAGAGCTAAAAAAAAAGTTGGTAAAACCATTTTTAAGACTAAATTGCTCACAGTATAATTTTCTCTAATTTCATAAAGAAACATTTTCAAATACAAAACGGGGTTACAGGTTAACAGCATTTTAAGCAGCATTAACCTGAGATTAAATACTTAAAGCATCTATAAAGGTTAGGAGAGTTATCTCGCCGCACAAAGGCATGTAAAGTGCCCACGACCCGCCAAGAATTGAGACGTTAAATTTCAATGCGCCTGAGCATTTGCATCGTAATGCCGGGCAGGCGTGCGCGCGCATTTGACGCGCTGGATATCGGCGCTATCTTCTGCGATGTGCGAAACATAGTATGTTGGAGTTGATCGTCTTGCTCTAAGGTTTTACTTGATTTTGAGACTCACGATCAATAGCCATAAATTGTTGATCGTATTTTCACTTTTGTTACGGAGGTTTTTTGCAACTTTGTGAGATACGGATGAAGGTGCCAGTTTCGCGATGTTAGCAGTTACAACTTGTATAGTTTTGGAAATCAAGTAAACCATATTAGATTTTGAAAAGTCGCGGACTTATATTGTCCATATAAGTCCGCGACTTTTCCGCGACTTTCAGAAAAAGAAGCTTATTGGCAATTAGAGGTAGATAGATCGTCCTTAGTCTTGTCTACTTCTTGCTTTACGTTGGCCTCGAACTTCACGTAAATAGCACACGACGTGGTGACATAGGCAACCTTGCTCAGGTAGGTAGCATGTTCACTGGCCCGTACGCAAGTATTTATTAAGTTTGGATACTATTATTTACTACGTCTTTAGACTTAAAATAATAATAATAATAATATTAAAAAAAGTAATTGAAAAATGTGAAAATTTCATCTTTATTAAGATTTATTTGTAGAATTTGAAATAATATCTACCATTTATGATTCCGTGGTCGCTTCTAATTCTCTCATCTTAATATTATTTTGAACACTTTCTTTCAGCATTTTATGGGTTTCTCTTTCATTATCGTCTCGTTGCACGTGTCTCACAAGCCACATTCTTCACTTTTCATACGTCTTGAGCCATATCAATTTTATTATAACTTGACCACAAATATGATAGTGAATATTCATGACTGTTAATATGCGTTTAGCATCTTTACAGACAAGCGATTAACTGTTTAAGCGTGTATACGAAAATGATGTACCTACCTCAGAGACTCGTATTTTGCCAAAAGGACCCTTCAATTGCTGACTGGTGGTACTAAAATATCTCGTAATAGGTATTGAATTTAATTGTAGCTGTAAAATTACTTTTACGATAGGTCAATGGGACGTACATTCGTGGTCAGACCACCGGTAAGTAATTTTAAGTGGCGTAACAATAAGTGTGACGCAAGATATCTTCGGATTATGAAGTGGGATTCTAATAAGTCAATTGTTTATGATCTAGTTACTTGCGGTTTATGAAATAATGAATGTTAAGAGCAAGATAATCTCAATTGGCTCATTGTATTAAACGTGTGGACTTTTAGATCGTTGCTTTTTTTTTACTTTAGTAAAGAAAGAAAGAAAATATATTTATACCCGCGAAACCGACGCACATATCGTAAAAAATTTCGTTTACGAAAGCTTAAGCATAAAACAAAGTATTAAATTAATTATTACATCATATTATGTATTGGTAAATTCTTCTGTATCGGTACTTTAAACGACTTATGTATTTTTTACATAACAAAAATTGTGAATACACATACAGATGCGAAACTCCAAATAATGCCAACATAATGAATCTTTTAAACCGATTGAATAAAAAAAGAGTATAACGTAGGTTCGCCGGGGCACGGCCGGGTCGGGTTTACGAGCGAGCCATCGCTTTTTATTGCAAAATGCGCATAATACGCCTGCGTTCTCTGCCGGATTCATTCGGATTTATTTAATAAAATTATAACATAACGCCTCCCAGCGTCGGGTAATAATTAAGAAGATAAATATGAACGATATTAAAACTGATTCTCTTTATTTATCGTCCGTGAAATTGGGTGAAAAGTTAATTCTCACTTAGTGGGAATGTTCTGTGTGAGACTTTGCGGAAACCGCTTGTCTTGTTGTGTTATTTGGTTTCTTACTAAGATTTGGTGAGGATTTGTACTGAATTTATACCATCATCAAGTATATAGTTGATGGTCACTATAGAGGTAATCTTCTTAGTAAGAAATTGGACATCACATAACAGAACAACATTGTAAGAAAATTGTCTTGCTAACATGCAGCTACCAAGCTCGTGTGTTGTCTGGACTCTAATAAGGGAAAATTTATAGCCTAATACACAAATAGGTCCTTCAAGGTAGACCATAATAATACTTCCTACTCCTATTTTAAAGTTGAAAGTTTGATTCTTTCACTAGTAAATGTCTGAACGGTATCAGCTGAAACTCTCACATATAGATTGATTTAGCTTTTTTTTTTTTTAGGTGGTATAAATCATCAAATGAGTCCATCCGCCCTGGGTGGGGCGGAAGGGACTGTCAGACTTTTACTGACTAAAATACCACCCTGTTCCTTCTGGTGCCTTTTACGTTCCGGGGCCACGGTATCCTGTTAAGATGTCCCGCAACCCCGGAGACGTCCCGCAACCCCGGAGATTGATCTAGCTTAACATTTCGGTATAATTCTGTAGTCTACGTAAACGAAGTCGCGGTTATAAGTAAGCTCTTAATATAATAATTTAAATTTGTAAAATTCTTACACGTGTTTAAAATATTCTGATAGAATTCACTCCATGAAGTCATTGTTTATATAAAGTACTTTCTAATATCGAATCTTGAATGCGACATTTTTAATTCAAATCATTTATGTACAAAGTTTGGCTTAAATAATAATTTATGAAACAATAGCTACCCGCGTTGAATTAATTATAAAATTAATCGGTATTACGTTCTTTACAAATCGCAATTATTGCGATTGATAAATCGATTTAAGTATTTTTTTTTTCAAGCAATTATTTTAAATTGAATGATGAAGAAAGTATTGCGAAATTTTAATGAATGTGATGAAATAATGGATGGAGTTGCAGCAGATTAGCACGTAATGCGGATGTTTTACCGGTACCTAATATTCATCGTTCGTTCATCGTTCATTCGTTCTTAGGTTCGGTGCCATTGTTTAACTATGTAATTTTTACTTTTAAGTGTTTTGTAATAAATTTTGAAAATGCTAATAAAAGATTTTTTTGTTAATTTATTTGTTTGTTGTTTTTTTCTGTTACGCTTTCACAGCTAAACTATTAAACCGATTAAGATGAAATTTGTTCAAAGTCATAGTCAAAGTCAAATCAGTTATTTCAATTAGGCCGCTTTAAGGCACTTTTGAATGTCATATACAAAAAGAAAAAAGGAATTGAATCTAGTTGCCCCTTCCAAAAGTTATGTAGTTTTGTATGGAGAAGAATGTGAAAAAAACTCCATACGTACTCTTTTGAAATCAATGTTTACAATATTTGTTTAGACAGAATCTTTAACGACTGTTACAAAGTAAACTTGAACCCCAACAACGGACATAGGCTACTTTTTAATCTGCGTCTGTATCCGTGATGACAGACTTTCACGTGGTACTTACTTTTTTAAAGTTTAGAACAAGCTTATGAAGAAAATGAAATATCTCGCCGGACTACACTTTACAGTGGTTATACCTACTTAACCCTGTTTATACGCCATTAATTATGAATATCCAAATCCATAAAATTTGTAGTTTTATCTTAGTAAAATAAATAATAAATAAATATCTTGGGACAACTCACACACGGCTATCTGATCCCAAGCTAAGCAGAGCTTGTGTTATGGTAACCAGACAACTGATATACATACTTATATAATTTATAAATACATACATATTATAGATAAATCACACCCAGACACAGAACTAACAATCATGCTCATCACACAAAGTTTGTCCTGGGTGGGAATCGAACCCACGACCTCCGGCTTAGCAGTCAGGGCCGCTAACCACTAGACCAACAGGCCCGTCGGTAAATAAATATCACTACAACATAAAAAGATTACGCCAAAACAATTTTAATTTTAATCAACCTTCAGTTTCTCTAACGTCTAATCGAAACACATTGATTAGGTCGGTCGTAATGACCCGGGGGTAGATACCTCTGCTAATGAGCCACGTATATCCACCCCCTACTCCCCCTCGAAGGGGTGTGTCATTAATACGGGGGTGAAAAGGGAGGATCCTCTGATTTGTTTTTATTTTTGTTTTTGTAAGAATTACGTATGGCGATTGATAGATTTTGATTGTGTGTTCAATTTATGTGATGGATTTTTAATGTTTTTTTCCGATTTTTGTGGGGTTTTGTATGTAAAAGACAGAACACTAATGTAAGATAATTATTATCCATATATTATATTTTGGTAGTCGCCCATTGTTAATGTAACTTATATGTTTCTGCTATATGGATTAATATGCGTCATCTAAGTATACTAGGTATTGCCTCGTTGGTCTAGTGGTCACAAGCGCGACTGCTGTGCATGAGGTCTTGGGTTCGACTCCCAGGTCGGGCAAAGCGTTGGGTTTTTCCATCAAGAATTTCTCAGTAGCAGCCTCGGAGTCTGGATTTGTGCCCGGTTAATGGCAACTATTACATGGGACTAAAAACATAACTGGCGAAATGTCGGTGTACTAATGGGTACACCTCTGCCTAACTCTTCGGGGATTACAGGCGTGATGTTATGTTATGTTATTTACACAGGTGTCACCTAATGTTAGTGAAAAAGGGCTTTAGCTAACATTTAAAGTTACTGTGTTTTTTTAATTCATGAGACTTACCTACTGATAAAGGTACGAACGTTCGTTGTCAGTTGCTTTACTTCCATTCGAGCCTACTGCCCACAATCGGGCAATAATTCAGACTCCGAGGCTGCTACTGAGAAATTCCTGATGGAAAAACCCAATAACACTTTGTAAATGTAACGCCTAAATATTATTGTAAACCTACTACTGGATGGTTTTTAACTCTGAAAATTCAACAGTGAGGTTTTATTAAAGCAGACATGGTGTCGCCTTAAATCTATGTATTTCAAGCTTGTATTTACTTTTTATTATCCTATTGCAAAGAATTTCTTCACCTATATAAATTTATATAACTTTTAAAAGACAAACCCTAATCTACCACATTTTCCCCAAAACCAATTTATTCTTCACGAAAAATTTCGAAAGAAATACCTGACAATTAAAAACCATTAATTAAGTGACGTCATAGGGACAATTGTCTGTCTTCCCCTACTCAGGGGAGAGTAAGACGTTTGTGGTGTCGATACATTGACTTGTCATCCCTATGAGGGGTGAAATATTTCTACCCTATGCACTTTGAGGGGTTGGGATTGGTTACCTATTGGTGCTGTTGGAATTTACTTCAAAGATATGTTATTTTAAATATTTATACATGTATGTATTTTTATGTAGATCGTAGTTTATGTCAAATAAGATACACCAAACATAACAATATTCTAATTAAAATGATTTTATTTAGGCTATGACATAAGCCCAAACAATTATTATGACAGCCAAGCATTTAAAAAAAATACTCTTTTCAAAAAAAGAAGATTTTCCTTTTTTGACTGCGAGATGAAACATTGTCATAAAGAATGAAAATTTTTTTTTTTTTAATATTATTGACGTTAGCAGAGTCAATTTCATTTATTGTTTATAATTATTAGCCGCACAAATACTTACCTTTTAAAATCATACATAACTTATATTCATGTTTCTTGTAATTTTTAACACAAAATGATAAGATATTTTATTGAAGTGATAAGAAAAATCAGTGCCTTATTTACACGTTCGGCTCAAGGGAGGGACCCCTCGCACGTGTAAATAAAGAATCGACTTGTATTAGCGCTGTCATCCCCTGTCAGGGTGAAACTGTTTACTTTTTCCTTGTTTCCATTGTAAGTTGGGTTTCTCTTAATAATCTTGAAGATGTTTATTGAGAAATTAGGAGTAAAGATTTTATGAGTAGGAGGTATGTATATTTTTAGTATGTGTTTGTAGTGTTCTGTATTTTCAAGTAGATTAAACCTCTAGTACTATAATAACATTACAGTTGTTAAGCTACGTGCTATGCATTAATCCCAATATTGAAAAAAGAAAAAAGATGTGGCGAAAATCTTTGAAAGATAGAAAGATTTCTCCTATCTTTTTCTAAGCGTGAATTTTTTTTGTCAACTCGTAGGTAATGTTAGGTCCAAATTAAAATTAAATGATAAATCATTATTTTCTAAGTAGTATTATCAATAACAATCTTTTTATGATTAACGTTACAGCACTATTAATAATACCATTATGTCATTATGTAAAACTTTACGGGGTAATAAACATTTTATGGTCAATAGTCACATTCTATAAAATTTTAATAAATAACATTTTAGGTACGCAGCAAAGACACGTTTTAATCATTAAAGTTTTATATTTTAAACAGCATCAATAAAAAAGGAAACTATTGATATTTACATCAATTTAGTTAACATTGGCAATATTTTAGAGATGAAATATTTTCCTGGTAGTCGCAAAAAAGTAGTATTTAAATATCGTATACTAATTCATTGGATAAATCTTAACATCCTAATTAATAAAAATATAAATGCGAAATTAAGTTTGTCTGTTTGTTACCTTAGCTCGCCTAAGGCACTGAACCGAACATCCTGAAATTTTGCATTATCAGGTGTACCGAAACGGAAAAAAGGTAGTTACATTCCACCCCGAAAAAAAAATGCTATCGAGAAACACAACAATTACTTTTTTATGATAATAGATGGCGCCACGTGTCTTTGATTGAATAAAATTGATTGTTAAATTCTAAATTAACGGAAGCGAAGCCTCGGGCAAAAGTACTGTATACAAGCCGCTCCCTGTGATTTCGTACATGTGGTTTGGTACCTGTGTTATGACTTTGGTTAATTACTGCTCTGCTGATGTTATAATGCTTATACTATTCCATTATAACATTATACAAAAATATTTTACTGGTAGTTTTAAAGATTAGCGCTTTTAAACGAATGCTGAAACAAACATATGCAACACCTTGATATGGACTGGCTCTCCCAGCTTTGACATTTAATTTCGTAGAAAAAAAATGGCGAAATGTGGGGGTCTAATGGGTACACCTCTGCCTAAACCTTCGGGGATGACAGGCGTGATGTTATGTGAAAAATGGTAAATTAGGTAGAAAGGGGATGATTTTTAATAGAACTCTATGTGTGGCAGCCTTAATAAAAAAAGTGGTAATTATTTTAATAGTTTTTGATGATTTCACGGATAATATGGTCTTTCCCAGGAGTGGGACAGAAGAGGCGAGCAAAAAAAAGTTTAGTTAGCAGACCTGTATCACTAAGACTCTTTGAAAGTAACTTTTTGATTATAGTGATATTAACTTTAATAAAGTCATTGTCTCTTTAAATGATGTTTCTATTTCTACGTTGGTCACTTTATACGACCACACTGTATTATTGTTAAAGACTTTTGCAATAGACATTTCCTATTCTTTACAAAGCCTTTCAACAATCCTTTTTTGTTTTCATTTTACGAGTAATTCTACCCTGTAATGTTCTTAAGAACACTGCAAAGAGTGCCGTGTTCAAAGAAAATAGTTTGTTTCCAAAACAAAGTAATATTCTTGATACAAGCAGATTTGTAAACAACTTTGTAAACAATTCCATGAACCCAAACTTCGCTTCAGTTTCAGCGCTGTATTTCAGTGTATCGCACTGTCTCTTTCCTTTTAGTATAGAAATTGATATAAAAGTGTACGTGTGACAGAGACGGATATAAATTTTGCAAGTTCGTCCCGAATTGCCAGCTAAGCGTTTTCTAATAGGGTTGACATTTACGATCTTTTGTTTTATAGTCTTATTGAGTTATTAGTTAAATATTCTAGATTGCGTTAAGATTTATCGGTTAATATTTGTCATAAGATTATAGTTTAACGCAACAAATTAATCCATGCCACATTATTTTCAATTCAGATGTATAAAAATGGATGACATTTAATGCGGCGCCAAGTACGGATAATTTAAATCGAAGGGTCGACACAGATATTAATAAATGAATGTAGATCTATGACGACTCCGTTTTAAACAAGTTTAATGTTTAAATTATACGGTTGTCCATATGTGAAGCACCGCATTTCATTAGGCACAGTAATTACATTAAGGCAATTTAATACGAAGCAAATCTTGTTTGCCAGTGAGAAAATTATTCATGCACGATAATTCACCGCCTCAGGAGCAACCCTGTAGAGGTCTCATGTCTATCTTTTACCGCTAAGCCTACGGCGGTAAAGTCGGCTCGTGTT
This sequence comes from Hoplodrina ambigua, assembly GCA_949774945.1. Classification (NCBI taxonomy): domain Eukaryota; kingdom Metazoa; phylum Arthropoda; class Insecta; order Lepidoptera; family Noctuidae; genus Hoplodrina; species Hoplodrina ambigua. The sequence goes on along the minus strand of OX458974.1, from coordinate 11,683,454 downwards.
TGATAGCGACGAGCGGTGAAAGGGATGGAGCGACGCGCTTCAAGGGGGAGCAACAGGGACACACGACACTCCTTAAATTTTATATTCTATCCGCATTTTGTCGCCTAAGCGTTCCATTTAGTGTTCCATATTTAAACCTCGCGCCATTCTTTTTTCTTCCCAACCGAGCAGAGAATGTAAGAAGATTTTCTATTTTTTTTTACTTTTGGGGTGTACCCAGCCAGCGCCGGATGTGTGTAGAATACTGATGTGTGCGTGCGACCGCCGACGCCCTGTTAGGGAATGAAATTGGCATATAAATGTAAATTTTATGCTATGAATTTTAAAATGAAGTCGATACTTCCGCGCTTACGGCGGAACGAGTGAGCCGTTTTCGTAAGTTTACGTCAGGCAGGGATGAAATTAGATTAGAATATGCCACTTTCGGTAAAGAATGGGCTTTTAACGTCTTTCGCGAATTTCTTACGTTATATAAGGCCATGATTACATTTGCCGCCTCTCCAAAACACCCCAAAGCTTTATTTAATAGTTGAATAATGTTTCATCCAGTATATTTTGCATAATATCTCCCCGTATTCAACACTAAATTACAGCCCAGTGTTGCCCTGTACCAGAATGACATTCATGCTTATTTAATTACTAGACTTTACATTTAACACACTATTACTTTTCTTCCATATAAAAGGTACCATTGAAACCTATAAATTGAAGTCAATAACGCGATACTACGATCGGAAACGCAACCCGAGACGTTGAACGAACGAAAGAAAATAGAGAAATCAAAGAAGAGGAAAAAATCCACTTTACAGACGCAAACAAGTCACTTTAACTTTATTGAGCTGTAATCGAATTGTGACGTCCCTAGGAGCGGCGACGCGGACGAGGTCGGAGCGGCTCGATCTGCAGCCATCCTTATCTGACCCGCCCATTTAAATCTATGCTATTCAATCGTGCCGTCTCGCTCGCATCCCAGGGGTGCCGCCAAGATTGCAATCTTTTGATTTATACCAACTATTAGGAGTGGTGCGGGATAGTCTGTCTCTCAGAACGAGATCTCCCGCGATAAGTGTTGGATACAATCGACGTTAGTACTGATTATACAAATGGATTTACTTATACATTGTTCATGGAAAATATTGTATTGGCATACCTACTTTGTGAATAATAAAAAATGAGCTTTATCTACTTGTTGTTTATTTTTGGAAAATTATCGGGTTCGAAATAATGAGTGTTAAAGTGATAATCTCAGGGTCACTTTTATCACTTCATAAAATAAAAAAGATAAATAAGGATCATTAAATTACAAAAATAATTGCGAAAGACGAAGACAACAACAAAATAGAAGACTGGAAGGTAATAAGAAAGGGTAAAAGCATTACTTTTCCGTTCAGAGGTAAAAGCCAAAACAAAATGCCATCAATTCGTGTACGGCCAAGGGTTGCCCACAAAACGGCGTCCATTCAAAACTGTATTATCTCAAGTCGAACATTATTTCGGATCCTAAAGCTTATATAAAAAGCGGCCAACCGCGTGGTCCCCGGCGACCGCTTAGCCTCGGAAGGTTTGGGGGAAAATAAGGGAAATCGTCCCTCATTTATATTGAACGGAAACCTTCAGCTTTTTACCCTTATGTACCGAGCGCCGTACGTCGTGTTTGTTCGTGTATTTTCCTCAAAATGAGATCGGTTTCTCCGTAATGTTTTGGTTTATTTTGATGACACGATTATTTTTACGTTAACTTTTCCCTTATTTGGCAGCGCAATGAGTATTGAGTGTGAGGCAACAAAACAAAAATATTATTTCTCATTCCTTTACATTGAAATCCAAAATGACGTGTTGGAATGAACTGCTTGTAACGAACTTGTTCATGACTCATGGTTGTTAGCAAGAAAACGTCTCAATCCGTCAATATCCGGCCATCACTTAGATCTGACAAATCAGTAGCCTCACTCCATGCTAAAGTAGATTCGGTGCGTAATAAAATTATGCTATTTCGCTATGGTAACAAACTGCTGCGTCGTAAAGCCACCCGCGATGGATTAAGACGTTAGGTGTGAAACCGTCGCTTTTCGTCGCATGCTAAATATACACTAAAACATAGCCGAACAAGCGTCAACTACAAAGGATTGTTCGCCGTTTTAACACCGTAACTAATACTCATCGTCAAATGCGTCGCACAATTTTGTATACTTTTGATATACTCGCTTCCTGCCTTGTTTATTTACAGCTTCTTGGTGAAGCTGTTAAGGGTAGATGGATAACGAATCTTTTCTTGATGCTCTTAGGAATGGCTGTTAAGTTATCTACTTAACTGGGAATAATGTGAATGGTATCTCACAGGCGGTTACTTCTTTTAGAAACAATTTTTAGGGCCCAATTATATATTTAGTTTGTGAAAATATAGTTAACTTTTTTACCGGAATTTTGATGATTTGGTTGCGTTTTTGTCAAACTGTTGTATGTTACTTTTATGAACCAATAATTCTTATAAGCCAGCTTGAAACCACATTAATATGCACCAGTTTTCTTCAAGATTGAAAAATACAACGAACTTACTTGTTTAAGTTTAACTCCAAAGTTGGTCTCGTATCTGTGCTAAAGACTCTTTACTATTGTAAGTGTAATGAAAATATTTGAAGGAACCTTTCCAGTTTTCCGAGTAGACGTATCAGGTATAAGTAATGGGCCTGCGCTGCCCGCATCCAGCGGTTTCCCGCGATCTTTACCAGTTTGTTCGTCCACGTAGTTGGGGGGGGGGGGAGGCAGATAGACCTAGTAGTAATAACTAATAAAAAAAATCATACTTACAGCAACTCTGCTCTCCTTAAGGTCCAGCCTCATAGCTAGGGCTTCCCTCATGAACACGTCAGGGTAATGTGAAGCAAGGAACGCTCGTTCCAGCTCCTCAAGTTGCCAGGAGTTGAAGTTCGTCCGCGACCTTCTCCGCTTGCCGCTGTCACCGTCATCGTCGCATACGCCACCTGCGCAGGAAGAACAAAGAGTTTCTATGAATTTGTTGTTATATAAAATAGTAGATCGTTTTTATTGGTAAGCTTTGAATGGTATAATGGTAAGATTGAATGGTTATTTTTGTCCAATTATTGGTAACTGATCTCTAATTGAATTTATTTATGTTTTGAAATTCCTGAAAAACTACCATAAAGCTAAAAACTACCACAGACAAACTAAAAAACGTAAAAACGTTAAGTTTAGCCCTGATAATCCGATTTATTTTTAATTAACAGCAAATTAGACTTTTTGTTACTTTGAAATCAATAAACAGTTAGTCAATTGTTTTGGTATGGAAGTGACGTCTCAGTTTAAAATAGGGTATTCGCATTTTGACAGCCCATAAAAATTATGTTAATTGACTAGCAGTGTCAATTGCCTAACTAATTATTATGTTGACATATTTAAATAGTGTGACGGTGGATCATAATATCGAAGTCAAAATGTATAATTAATTAATGCACCACACAGACGAGCAATCAAACTCGGTAGTCAAGGAAGACGGTATCCTCTGATAGACCCGAAGCCGCAAACGGAAAATCGGACTTCAAACCGCGCCGCTGCCTTCAGACGCGAGCTTCGGAGAAAATAAAGTGATTAACAGATAAAAGCACCGCCTTCTCAGATCAAGTCATCAATTTTACTGGCACAATGGTTGTTCTGACTTTATGTAGGTTCTTAGATTCATGTGAAATACATAGAATTCTTAGAGATCAAGAACAAAAGTTTCCAAGTCCCTTACAAGAAAAGGCACGAATACCAGTCGTATTTGTGCTTCGACATGAAGGTACGAATACCTTCGATTGGATACGCAGCTATCCTATCGTAACAGCAACTATAAAATTTGCTGAAGAAGGAAACGCTTGTAAGAATTAAATTGAATTTGAATGTCTGTTCCAACGGTTACGGCCAAGCAATTAAACAGAAGTGCTATCATCTAAAACTCATATGATAGTGGAAGGGGCTTAGTCCCATCATCGTTAAAGCATAACGAGCAAACTTAAAACATTTCCAATCATCAGAGGTCCAGGATTGAAATGAACAAGACATAATCGTAAAAGCCTTCGTGGTCGGAACAAAGTCCATTCAGCCAATTCCTCTGCAGTTAAACAAAAGCCGCGACCGGGGGCTCATAAAAAAGAGATAATCTCCTACAAAGCGTCAGAGCAAGTTTTTGAAAATAGAATATAATTTCTAATTTTCTCCCGGTGATTTTAATTAAAAATGGTCCCGGGAGAGCAGGACGGCTGCACGCCCGCCGCCTCGGGTTGGAAAGGGACAGCTATAAATTACTCGCTCGGTCCTCCGAGGGGCTAAATAAATTAGAAGTGATTAAGAGGAACGCGCTTCTGTTGCGCGTTGAATGTATCGTTGTTTTGTTACTTTGATAATATGGTAAAAGAGGCTTTTACTTTAAATAAGTAATGAATATAAAAAATCCAAATTAATAAAATCCAGGTACTCACAGAAATAAAAAGCGAAAACAAGCCAACATAATAAATCGTATCAAATGTATTTCGGAAGTGTTGTAATTGCAGGCTTTTTAATTTTATTTGCAACACACCTCGACAGGAACAGAATGTTTTCAATTAATCCAGAAATCACTTGCCGTTAGACTAATTTAGTTGTTTTTACTTGTCAGACTGCCGATACGTTACGTTGTCGCCTTAAGAGAAAAGGCTAAATTACGCGCGAGGGAGCGAGACAGAAGCATGTTCCTAATGAGAGGAGTGAAGGAGACGGTGTCGGTTATTGTATTAAAACAAACGACCGCCTTGGGCCCGCAGACAACAGTTTTGGCGCGCTTTAATTTAGTCTGCTCAATGTTTTAATGTCACAAGGGAGGGGCTCGGGGGGGACTTACTAAGTATCTATTTGAGGGCTGTATAACGCGGTTTATAAATTCGTACAGTTAATAATTCTGCTACATTCTGTTGTTTCGTTACGACGGCAAACGAATGATTTATATGATTTTTCATTGTTAGTCATTTCATGTTTATAATTTCGGTGGAATGTTGTTTTACGACAGTATTTTGTTATTAACAAAGATATGGGTACTTACTTTAAATGACTAAATTCAATTATATTTCAAATATACTTAAAATAAAAATAATAAAAGAAAAAGCTTGAAACATATAATACTAATAACAGCAAAAGACCGCAATCCAAGTCAAAAGCAAAATTACGACGACATAAACAAAACAAGAGCTTTTCTCAAAGACAATATTTTTATTTTATTCATAGAGAGACAATCGCCGCACGACATCGCAGACCGAATTAAATGTTTCTATTCAATAAATGCGATTTTATTTGTGATGCCTTTTATATTTCTATTACGGAAACAGTAAAGGGGAATTGATACTCTATGGAAGCAGACCTCCTTGTATTACAGATAATTTATGACTTATATTCGCCGAGATTTTTATCTTTATCTATAGTTGACTTGATTGCTTCCATCGAGCTTTTGCATCGTTTGTAGTAATATTTGGGGACATTATTTTATTTGATATTCCGACTTTTCGTGAATTATAGTGTTGATTAAAGGTTTAGTACCTAAGCCCGGAGCGTCTCGTTATTCTATAGGTTGGTTTACGACAACTTACTGTGTTACTTATAATAACAAATGGTAGCCCAATAGCTTTAAACATACTAACAATACTTCGTCTAGAGATACATAATAACTTTAACAGTCAAGCTTGACTTTTATAGCTACAACCATAGACAAAGTTATCGTTAAGAATTAATAAAAGTCGTAAAGTAAAACGAATTAAATCATAAAATAACCAGTAAGAAGTCGTTGAATGCAGAGGCAGGCGCGTAATAAAGATTGCGGGCGCAATCAAAATATTGGATGCATTGCTTTATAATTTCATTATTCCGAGAATCAATCGTCGATCTTGGGGCGGACTCGGGTGTAAAACTTCCAAATTTCGTCCGTAATAATATCCCGTTACAACAACATAATCAGTACACAGAGTTATCACACAAGCCGATAATTTCTTCCTACACTTCACACTAGCGAACGAATCATTTTCGAGAAACAAATTAAAATAGTCGCGGCCATTTTCTCGTTTTTCGTGAAAGTGTAATTCAAAATTGGAAGTTGGTAATTGGTTAATCGCGTTCAAATAGCTGGTTCGGGGCCGAAGTAACGACGAATATGGCCGAAGTTATTGCATTGTGTTTATAAATTGGAGGTTACTCTGATTTAAGGTGTAATGATACAGATGTTAATGATATGTCTCACTTATTTCGTTTTAAAACAAATATGAGAGCATTGGTGGTAATACTGGGTACTGGTCGGTAATGTGTTGTTGTTACTAATTGTTACTGGTGTAAATTGACTTGTGAAATTAACCGCCTTACGGTCACTGCAAATAGCAGCAATATGCTCGAACAGTTTGGCATTGATCAATTGGAAATGAGCACAAAAGCAGAAGATATAGAGTTAAAAATTGCATAATTTTTTATTGCGTATAAGATAACAAATGACGCGTGTATTTTTTTGCATACAATTTTGAATTCCAATTGTTGATACTTTTTAGTTCTTTATCAATTTTTTAATGAAGACTCGGAGCATATTGCTGACCCGTACACGATAATTTCGGCTTTTGAAAACGGGTCTACTGTGTGAATAAAATAATATATTGGTCACAATAATTATAAGTTCTAGAAAACTTAATAAAACATATACCAAGCTATTTTACTTGGTTTAATATGCGGGATGATGTTGGGATGTCTTCATTGTGCTACATTGCCGGTGGGTACCCACTCCTTTCACTGTAATTTGGCTCCGATCCCGAGAAATTAATTTCCGAAATCACCGGCAATAATAAAGTTATAATTTTGAGCGAAATAGGCGGTTACACGCCTCGTGGACAGATCGCAGAGGCGGACTTGAGAATAAGTGCCGAGACGCCGAGGTAACAAGGTGGAATGCGCCTACCTATTTAAAAATAGTGGGCGATATTCGCCTCATAGAAAGATGTGAGTGATCGAGAGAGATGGATTGTTTTGTGGCTCTTGCTACGTTAAGTCAAACTCTGGGTTAAAAGCGGAAATATTTTTAAATTAATCTAAATCTAAGATTAAGATTTGAACGATTCTAACTCATTAGTGTTTTTATACCTTAACTTACCCATCCAACTTCAATAAAAGTAGCTTTAGAAACTAAACATTATTTAAACCTCGCGAAAAACAATTTTTTTTAAGTAAAATTATAAAAAAACTTTCAAGTTCATCAGTACATCCCTGTAGCATTGGATGAAGACATTGGTTACGAAAAGTGGCTTCATTAGCGAAGCTGGCTGAACGCAGGGTTCTGCGAACCGACCGGCTCGGAACGACTAATTGAATTTATGCATGTCGCGGTTCAAGTGCGGTGTAAGACTTTACTGAAAACGTCTAGAATGAGAAAAATAGCAAAGTCTCTCTTCACAAAGTTTTTAAAATAAATATACATAATGTGATTCATTCAGAACATTATAGATACAATAGCTTATAAATAAACCTACCTAAAGCGTTGACTAGGAGTTGATGATGTAATAAATACCGTCGTGGATTTGACAAAAGTACCTACGATCAAAATAAAAATATTTAAAGAAAAGTAGAAATCAAAGAATTTATTTTAAGAAATATTTAAATCTTGAGATATTGGAGACGAGAAATTAAAGAACCAAAGAAAGAACAGAACAATTAATAACGTAAAGAAAAACTTTTTGTTTAATTTCATTATGGCTTGTCTAAGTTTATGAGAAAAGTGGAACGTGCGCACTTCAGCCAAGCGTTGGGCAAGAACTGACCAAATTAAGAAAAATTATCCAAGTAGGTATTAAACACTTATTTGATAGCCTGAAATTAACAACTATGTCATAAGTTCATCATTATGATATTGTTGAACTTAAACTTTTATTGCCAATTAATAGGTTTTGATAAATTCAAAATACATGCAATAACATGATCATTAAACGAGCTATCAAGATAATTAAGAAATAGAAAATATCATAATTGCGTAATGATTTTAAACATTTTCAGTTACACGTTTAACGATTTCAATCATAAAATTAATATCTTAATTTAATACATAATAATGTAATAGTGATTAATATTTAATTGTATTATTATCATTGTAACTATTTCATTTTTTTAAATAAAAATAAAAGGCAGAGATTTGATCAAACATTATCATATCATTACCAACGAAAAAAAAACTTGAAATAACTTTTTTTTTGACACATCAAAAATGAAAGAAATAAAATGCGCCTGCTACATAAAAAATTAAAATCACGTACGTGAATCATTATTTTAATGATAATTAATTCCGAGGACAACTTGTGTAAGTTCTCCTCGATTACCAAAGTGAAGGTTGAAACTTTTTATTTTCCATGACATTTTATCGTATCATCAATTTAGCGTTTTGCCTACAACATAATTAAAGTGCTAGCCTTGCCTTTAGCTAATTGTCTCGTCTCCGCGTTTTCCTACCACTTATAATTACCAGCTTACTGGCATAATGGCGGATTATTAATACGACTTTTCAAATTATTAGCAATACACATATCATTTAGGGACATTAAGGCGTATTAAAAATAAGAACGGTCGTGTACAATGATCTTGCATTGTTGCTTACTTCCTTTTGACATTATGGTCTATGGATCTAAGTGGAAAAGTAAATTGCGGTTTTTATACATGTGACATTTAGTTATGGTAAACGGTTAGTTAATGGTTTTATAATAATGTGATCATATATTATTTGCATCGATTATTTTAATAAGTTTCAGTGAGATTATATGCATTAAAGATACATTTAAGCAAAGATGTTATTTACTCCAACGATATTCACTTCAAACTTATCTTATACTTGTGTAAATTGTATTTAAAAAAATTAAAATGTAAATGGATTTTATAAGCTTTTATTTTTCTTTTACGTTTCGCGTATCGACCGGAGAATTGAAACTCACAAAAAGTAAATTTTGAATAGATTATGAAAACTCTTTTTTGCTATAACTCAGGATATTCTAGCAAGCGACTTCCCCCTTTAATTTCCTCCCACACCTAGACCAACAAAGTAGCACCACAACAAAAACCCAGTTTCGATTACATCAGCATTACATAAACATATTTTTACATAAAACTGTGAATAGAAAACTATTTTTCACAGTATCCTTGACGTGTAATATTTCGTTGCGCATCTACCTGCCGGATCATAGCGCCTGCGGCCACCTCGGCTTTCGAGATTGAAACATGATAAATTGATACTACTATACTTTATACACAGTCGTTTTAACCGCTATTTCGTACCCGTGAAAATAAGTTGTAATAAAATTTTAATATTTTACCAAAACAATATTGATTGCTGCAGACTTGGATGGATTGCCGTACATTTTACGAGGCGATAAAGATGTGCCTGGTAAGAATTTTCTTGTTAAATTATCGGTTTGCTGTCATCTGTGAGCTATTAAGAGTTTCTTAATGATTTGAGATAGTCATCGAAGCATTAAACCGACTTTGAAAAAGTTTATTTTTAAACAGACATTCATTATAATTTTTGCCTTCCTATATTTTTGGATTCGAATAAATAGTTCTAAGGAAAAAAACATTGTTACTCACGATGTTTAGTAAAACTCGTATTCGCGGCGGTAATAAAGCATTTTGTCACACGTTTACTGCCGTAACTATTACCGATTTACGAAAACCAATTGGCGAACATTCATAGTTTGCGGTCTACGTGCAAATTGATGGTACATTGTCGCGAGCTCTGGCGGTAATCAAATAAATACTTCACGGATTCAAATGCTACAGGTAAATTAAGTTAAATTTATGTACCTATCTAGCTAGTAATAGTTGTTATTTATGTGTATTTTTAGAAGTTTGTGAAATAGTCTAGTTTTGTAATTTTACTGTGTCAGTTAGTTTTAAAGACTATTTGAATTTAGAATGAGTGTCGTGATGGCACAGTGGTTAAGACCTCTTAAGCATAAGGTTGCAGGTTCGATACCGGGCCGGTAACAATGTGACTTTCAATTTGTATATACTTTCTCACTACTACTTGTATATACTTTTCTCTTTTTCTTTTCTTTCTCTTTCTTTTTGACGGGCCTATTGGTCTAGTGGTTAGTGGCCCTGACTGCTAAGCCGGAGGTCGTGGGTTCGATTCCCACCCAGGACAAACTTTGTGTGATGAGCATGATTGTTAGTTCTGTGTCTGGGTGTGATTTATCTATAATATGTATGTATTTATTTATAAATTATATAAGTATGTATATCAGTTGTCTGGTTACCATAACACAAGCTCTGCTTAGCTTGGGATCAGATAGCCGTGTGTGAGTTGTCCCAAGATATATTTATTTTATATTTTATATATATTTCTACATAGCTAACATCATAGTGAAGGAAAACAACGTAAGGAAACCTGGACTTTATAATTAATATTAGTGTAAAATCGCCAATCGGCCTTGAGCAAGCGTGGTGATTAATGCTCGTGCCTTCTCTGTATAAAAAGAGACCTTATCTAGTACATACTAGGACAATTAATAATAGGCTGGTAATATTTCTTTATTGTAGTGTTAAACACTTGAGTTAAACTTTTCAACCGACTTCAAAAAGGAGGAGGTTCTCAATTCGACGCGTATGTTTTTTTTTTTTGTATATTTGTTCTACGATTACTCCGCCAATTATGAATCGATTTGGATGATTCTTTTTTTGTTTGAAAGAGTATAGTTCGGAATAGGTCCCATAGGAATATTGTCATGATCTGATGATGAACTTTGGAGATATGGAACGGAACTCCTTAAAAAATCACAGCAGAACCGCCGTAACAAGAAAAATTGCTTTGTTTATACGTGTAGTCGATGACTGACTGAAGGAAGTGGGGAGGGGGTTGACGTACCCCCTCCTACCACTTTTCAAAATTAAATATATCGTGTGAGGTATTGTTTGAAAGGGCTTTATGTAAGGATTTCAAACATTAACACACAAGCACTAAAAAGTGAAAAATAAAAAGCTTTTTTACAAAAAAATATGACCGCCTTCAAAAACTACAAAATAAAAAATAACTTTAGCTTGGAAGTCGGTGGCAATACCTACATAACACGAAACAAAACCAAAGCCGCCGACTAAAGCTTTTTTATTTTCTTGGTAGGTACAGATGCATTTAATCAAAACTTCCAATTGAATCACCTCATCAAAAGGATTAATTATTGATCCCCAGGTATCATTCAAGTCAGGCTACATAACCATACGGTATTATCTTACAAGTAATATGTTTTGGGGAGACTCTATAGTTACGTCATCACCAAAAGCCAGCCAGCAGCCAATTTATTGTACGCACAGCTTACAATACACCGCAATAATTATTAGGGGATTACTCCCTAGTGACTAGCCGCGTCTCCAACAAACATATCGATGTTAGTGATGCTCCCCAATTTATTAGGGTACTTTAATTTATCGATAAATCCTGAAGCTATACTATCGTTATCAAGATATCAAGTATTTCCCTTGTAAAGTAAAAATATCTATACCTATAATACTAATACGGATACTAATATCAGAAATGCGAAAGTAACTCAGTCTGTCTTTCTGTCTGTCACTTTCACGACTAAACCACTGAACCGATTTTGATAAAATTTTGTACAGAGTAAGTTTGAACCCCAACAAAGGATATATAGGCTACTTTTATTCTACTTTTTCCGCGATATTCGACATTTATCCGGACGAAGTCGTGGGTAAAAGCTAGTAATAATAATAACTGCGTGGACGTCAACGCACGCCTGGCTACAAAGGTATGCCTAATACCTACGACAGGTGTTACAAACTACCCTGAGTGCCAACATAATTATTATGCAGAACATAAGCTCAAACATTTTTTATTGTAAAACCTCCTTTTTTGCGAAATTAATCATCACTTAATCAGCATACCGTTTATTTTTATAAGTTACGGTTTATATGGGGGCAAAATGTTGTTGGTAGACTTTTTTGTGTAAAACTTATTTTGTACAGTAGCTGCAACAATAGATTGCATGCAGTGGAATTTGATAAATAATTCGTTTAATAGAAAATTGGATCAATCAAATATTTGTGAGGGAGTTTTTCTGAAGATTTTAATTTAACCATGATAATATTTGTCTGATTCAAATCCGGTTTTTTATTATCCCGTATTTTTAATATGGAAATAATTTTAATTTGACTTTATTTTATTTATTTTACAACTTAAATCTATTAAAAAAAAAAACTGTTAACTAGTTTGAATCTACTTCATTTTTTTTATAGTTGTGTAGGTAGTAGATTTATGATAGGTAATCGTTAACACCAAAACCCAGAACACAAACAACATTATATACACAAAAACCACAAAATATTACTTTTATCTTAATCTGTAAGTTGTACTAACCCCGGCAAGAAAAACAACTTTGAAAACAGATAAACTATTTCCTTGTATAGTTTCCTTATTTTCTCGAATAAACCAAAATATTATCCTGTATCATAACATCACTATTTTTTGCGTACGGAGTTTCTAACTTCGGTCCTACATTATCTGTGGCGATTCCCGCGAGAGCAATAATTCAGCCGAGTCAGTTTGTTGTATCTGTGCTCGACTTATTTAATCATCTGTTGTTGGCTGCATTGGACAAATATAATAATTAGGTATTTTATGAGGAAAAGTTTAATCTAATCTCTTGCGATTCTTATTAACTACTAAGTTGTTATCTGAAAGTTTATTGCTTTTCACAGAAACATTAGTCAAGGAAACGTTACATTGTATTCTTAGGGGATAAATAAACTACATATTTTGTTATGTTTTAATAAAATCCCCTTAGTTATTATTATGTGTATTTTTTATGCAAGGTTTAAAGGTGATATCCAATATGATACTGCATAAAATATATTGTAAAACATTAATTTATTATTTTTAAAAGAGTAAGCATTTCTTGTCTATCCTTGTTCGTACAAAACTATCTTGTGGAAGGGGCTTTCAAAAGTGCCTTTGAGAGGTTTAATTGAAATAAATGATGTCATTTTGACTTTGACCTAAGTCAAGGACACTGCATTAGTAATTTACAATTAAGTAGTCATTTTACTATATGTATCTAACTAAATTATGTGAAAGAAAATTATTACCTCAAGTCCCACGTCATGAGACACAATTGATTATCTATTGTTCTGCCATACCGGTATTATAAAGAAAATACCAAAAACAATTGCATCTCTAAATCCTTTTTTTATAAAAAAAGCAGTTTTCTAAATAATTGACAATCAAAGCATGAAGTTTGTACTATCAATATCAGTTCCAATTGACCATAACCACACTTAATGAATGTTTTTAAAGCGAACATGTGTATTTTATTAGGTAATCTATGGTTGTTGTTATTATAAAACAATGGCGCTTTCCCCGGGGGGCGATAGATCAGACGCCCGCGGCCCTGCCGGCGGACGTCACACCAAAGTTAGGAGTGCCAACTGTCAAACGATAATGGGATTCGTTATTTGAAAAATATTGGAAAAGAAGTTGCTATATTTATAAATTGTTTTACTTAGCTTGAACTTTTGGTAGATCAAAACGTAAATACAGGTTGGGTAAGCCGTGTTTTATCTCTGTTTATGTATGTACATACTTAACACTTAGAAATTTCCATTTCCTAGCATTCTAGGAAATTAAATTTATCCAGGTTCATGCTTGAGCATTCTTAAGCATGACATGAATCTGGATACATTTTTGATTAAATCTTTATTAAAATCTTATTTAAATGAGAATTTATTATCCTCTGACCTTTTTAGAGTGACGTCATAGTTCTCAAACTAACTTTAACAATTTATTTTTTTTAGGCCGGTTTTAGTCATAAATAATAAATAGTACCTACCACCATATTTTATTAAAACTTTAAATAGGTATATGAAAACCCTGCATACCTATCTCTTTCATTAACTGTACCTCACATAAAAACGACTACTACTAAAAAGTAAAAAGTATTACAAATTAAGAATGAAAAGGTTAAAAATATATTGTAAATTGTTGACAACTTTTTTATAATTGTAGAAACTAGTTCGGTAATTATGATCCTCACAGTACTTATTGAATAAATTAAGTAGTGTTGTGACAATCTGTCACTACAAACAGAGTAGTGACACATACAATAGGTAGGCACTAATTATGCATGGTTTTGACAACTTGTCACTATGTTGTTGTGACATTTTGTCACTTATTATGCCGTTAATACCTTCTACCTTAGTATTATGATGACTACTGAGTACTCTTATGCGTTATTCTGTATGTTAAACAAATAATGTTTCTAGTTAATCTCTGCGTGCCTAGTATACAACAAAGTCTTTTTCTGCCGTGTATACGCTTAACGGATTTTCATGCGATTTTGATCAATAAATAGAAGCCGGGGCGAGTTACTAGTTCATTATTTTATGTGAATAGGGCTTATTTTGCTCATATTTTACACAACTTAGGTAATAATTGAGTCCTTTTAAAACCTAGCTGTAGACATTACATCTATACTAATCTAGTATAATAAAGCTTAAGAGATTTGTTTGTTTGTTTAAAAGCGCTAATCTCTGGAACTAGTGGTCCGATTGGGATTTATTTTTGTATGATAGCCAGATTCATAAAGAACAGTATAATGTATAGGCTATAGAACATCACGCTGGGACCCACGAGAGCCTAACAGTAACTAAAGACGTAACTTAACACTTGTGGAAAAAACCCACGCGTACGAAACTAGTGCAAAATAAAGATTATAACCAACATAAGCAACAGAAACGAATCACCACAATTGCAATATTCACTAACCAACTATCTACTTAACTAATTCACTAGCACTAGAGCATTGTTTACTAACACATTAACCCTTCGCCTGCCAAGGGCTCGCGACTCGAGTAGTGCGGCGGACGTTACAAAAGGGACATTATCTAGTGACACAAGCTGCGCTACGATTTATTTGTGTTATTATCACTGCTTGTCCCGCTGTGGAGACTTGAGGTCTGTCATGATAATATCTAAATTAATTTAATATGAAGATGTAATGTGGAATGAGTTATTTTTCTGTTGTAAAATTGTTAGTTATTCATTGAAGCAGTTATTGGGATGTTTGTGGTTAGCTGTAGACATTAATTTATGAGTAGATTTTTTTTTGGGTTTTTAAATAATGATTTTTCTAATAAATATTTTTTTAATTTGTTAATTTTAAATCAAGTAATTAAAAGACACTTTTGAACGTAAAAAATACAAGAAAAAACAATTGAATCAAGTCGCCGTTTCCAAAAGTTAGTTTTGTATAGAAAACAACAAAAGAACGAGCAACAAATTACATATTTCTTGCAAAATAAATGTTTTACAGATTCTGAGCCATTATTACTCTTATTAAAAACTTTTAACTGTTTAACTGTTTTATAATATTATGTTACAATAATAATATAACATAACATCACGTCTGTAATCCCCGAAGGGTTAGGCAGAGGTGTACCCATTAGTACACCCACATTTCGCCAGTTATGTTTTTAGTCCCATGTAATAGGGGGCGAGCCTATTGCCATCAACCGGGCACAAATCCAGACTCCGAGGCTGCTATTGAGAAATTCCTGATGGAAAAACCCAATAACACTTTGCCTGACCTGGGAATCGAACCCAAGACCTCATGCACAGCAGTCGCGCTTGCGACCACTACCAACTTCAATCAGTCAATAATAATATAGCTACAAATAATTCTTGCTGCTACTAAATTTTAATAAAAATTATTTGTTTGCTTACAAGCAAAAACATCCACCTAAAGCTGACCAAAAATCCTAACGGTCCTTTAGACCCCTAACCAGAAATGTCGTATTTAAACATTGTACGCATCAGGCGTGACGCGCGGGTTAATTTTATGCTACATTAATACAGTGGAGGGTTGCAGCCACTTTTTAATAGGGTTAGTTATGGTACGGGGTCTCTCACACCCCCGCGCGTTCTCAGGGTTAGCAATATGTCACAGTCAATGGGATTATCTGCTTGTTTTGAGATAAAATGGATTAATTTTTGGATAAACAGTTTGTGGGTTTATTTGCACTTCTGCTGGGTAATTTGTTGTGGCTTAATTTTTGACAAGGGGAAAATTCATACGGATTTTGTTGTCTAGATATTACTGAAGTTTTATTAGAGAGCTTAGGCATTTGCCGTAGTTAGAATAAACAGGCTGCAAATAATTATGATGATAATAAAATATATTTTTTAATATTCTTATTTTTTTTTAATGTAATGAATATGAATTGAAATTAAATAAAAGGAACTAACTAATCAACTGTAGCAAGCAAAATTAGTAAACACTAATTATTAAATTTAAAAAAAAGTTGTCATGGGAACTACCTAATTGATCCTCTGTCTCAAAAAAAAACTGTACCGACCCTAAATTCTAATGCAAAAAAAGGATAAAAAATCGCTAATAAAAGGCTCTAACAAACATTATCCCAATAAGCTGCTTTAATTTATTCATAAAAAATACTGGAGCGTGAAATTAGTTGTTTGTTTTTTATAAAAGAAAAAAAAATCTCGTGGGTGACATTTTTTCTAATAGTCCCACGCAAGAACTGCCAACTCCTTTAAATCAATTCGTTACAAAACGGAAAACAATAGCATTGTAACAACAAAACATTTGTTTCAAAATAATACTGGCAACACTTCGTTAACTGGGGAAAATGTTGCCATTAAAACTTTCGCAAGTAAAATCATAATTATTACTTTTTATTGTTTTTCACAACGTCCATATTCCAAGAGATTTCACTTAATTTCATCATAATAATACGCTGTCATTAATATTGTTTATAAGTTAAATTATAGTTGCACTTATTGCCTTGCCTTGATAATTTTATAAAGTGTTTTATGATTGTTAATTACAGTAGCCGGGAAAAAAAAAGACAAGAAGTCGCCATGTTTATTTTTATAAAAAATATCTTTCCTAAGGATGACGAATTAATAGAACAAAATTTCGAAGGAGATGTCCGTTATTGTTAACGTTTCTAGTGACATCAAGACGTTTATTTTTGCCCACAGGAGCAATTGGAAGAAACCAAACAACCAATAAACCGCTAAGTTACAGGACATATTGGCAGAAAATCACACAAGTCTCCCGTGACCAATTTCCAGAAGGGGTGAATGGGCCAAAACGGTGCACTATGAAAAAAGTAAATAGTAAAAAAGCGAATCGAATTTGACAAATGCGTGTTTTGGGGCACGCGACGCACGATTCGCCACGCATCGCGCGCTGCAAGATGTGATGACGCGACTCTATTTTTGGGTGTAATCAAATTTTAATGGGCCTTTGTCACATGTGCTTATTACGGAAATGGCTATAAAAGCTGTTTGAAATGTTCTGACTGCATCGTTTTGCACTACATTATGAAACTTTGAAATTGTACACATTTAGTAAAACAAGCAATCCTGATGAACAGATTAAGGTAACACATTAATATCTCGTTATGCAAAATGTCAATAAAAAACGCCTCTGTGTTCCCGGTAACACACAGTGAGTACTTCATTACACTATCAATTTAAACAACAGCTGTGCGGTGGCAGACAAGAGTCTGGTCTGAAAAACATGGCATCTTTGGTTTTATTTTAACGCGCACTCGTTACTCCCCCCTGCGTTGGGTGTGTGAGGAAATGACCCTTGAAATTGGCTCGTACCCGACTCAGTTACATTTCGCGCACCTTGCGACTGCCCGACGACTTGACTAATAGGCCTTATTACCAACATTTTTGGTCTTTTGTCACTTGCTTGATGTAATGATGTTGTTTTTATAAGATTAAGTAAGACGCCATGGCGCGATGTCGGCGCTTTCCCCCTTGAATTACGTGACAAGGTTTTTTTAAAATTAAATTTTACCGTTGTTAATTTTGTGTAGAAATAGTTTAATATTATTATTTAAGCGATTTGCTACCATAGACAAATTATTTAATATCAAACCAACGATTTGGATGACTTTAAATAACAATTTTAAGTAGCAATTATTTATTATTAAAAAAAAAACTTATTTTAACCATAACTAAAAAGCTTAATATATCTCTATTAAAGGAAAGTTTACTCTAAAGTAAAGTAAAATCCACTATATTATAGAAAGTCCTTATTTGCTAAGCTCAAGGGGCGAGTATAGTGTAATTTATGCGTTGTTCCATTGCAGCCGGATCTCCCCTCGCTACCAGCCCTTTATTGATGTACTTTTGACTAGTTCTGATTTCTGTTTATTAGTCCATTTAGCTATGTTATTGTTGTTCGTTTGTTTTTTCCATTAAAATTGTTTGTTTTGTTTTATTTATTGGGCAATTTATTGCTTGGTTTAAACGATTGCTTGAAAGTATTTGTCCATTGAATTGTTGTGGTTATTTATCGTTAATTGTGATTTTGAATTTATGGAGCGCTTATTAATGTAATTTATAACGAATTACATGATTATTTCATTATAAAACTAACTATCACCACTAACTGGCACTGATAACTGGCGAAATGTGGGTATACTAATGGATACACCTCTGCCTAACCTTTCGGGGATAACAGGTGTGATGTTTTATTATGTCTCATTTAATAAGATCTTCGAAAACCAAAAAAAGGTGAAGTTTATCCTTCTCAAAATTCATACATTTATTCAGTATTTTTTCGTTAATTTTTACTACGACTTTTGTCTATAATAATTTAAACTCTTCTCTGAAAATTTTAGTTACAACTTCATTTAAAGGTCAGCTAATTTTATCTGTGGGTAAACATATAAGGTCTTTTTTAATGTTGTCATAGGTACCTATTTCGAATTACAATTTCGTTTACGCCTACCATCGAAAGAAAAATAAAATAATAACCTTACATTTCTTTCTTTTCCATTTTCATACCAACACTACCATTCATTACCTCTACTCAAATAGATTTCCTATAGCTCTGCGAAAGACTGTCATTATTTATTTCTCTGTAATTAAAAAAAAAACAGCGCATCGTTTCCCGCCTTTGATGAACGAATGACTTCTCTTTCACCGTTTGAAAAAAGAATCGATTAGCTTTGCTTCGATACTATTTCAAATAGACTCCGCGAGCAAAGCAATAGACAATTGTTTTCATTCATGGATAAAAAAGATAAGTACCTAAGTACTGTCGAACAAGTTATTTGGTATGCATGCAAAATTTTTCGTCATTCAACGACACTGCTAAATGAATCTTTCATTTCATATTTAGTTTCTAAGTTTATCCTGGATATCAGTGAAATCGGTGAAGAAAAAGATTTTGTGTAATCTGCGCACAGGTGCAATGTAGATACATAAACTGGCTTATTAAATTACTCTATCTATTGATGAAAACGATATTGAAATCCATTGTGTAGTTTAAAAGATTTAAGGGTACAGACGGCACGACTTTGAAGTTTCTTTGTACAATTATGAGTTTCAAAAAATTGCTAATTTGCCTTGAGCAAGTGTGGTGATAATGCTCTGCAATTGTACCTTCTCTATATGAGAAGTGGCTTTTGCCCTTCAGTGGGACAATAATTGTATTATGAATTTTAATCTTATGACATACTTAAGATAGTGAAGTAAAAAAAAAGTCTACCTAGCACGACACTTACAACATTGTTTGAAAGTACCTGAAGTAGGCTGCCTGTATACCAAATAGTTTGTTTGCCTGTACACGATAAAGTACCAACTTATTTATGCGTTTTCCGTAATCCAGTGGACAAAAAACTGGGTTCCGAAGTAAATAAATGGTTTAGAAATCAGTAGGTAATATTGGGAAATGCTTTGTATACTTGAGTTTTGAATTATATAGCTATCCTTTTTAACGACTGTGGGACTGGGTATGTAATGTATACCTATCTGAGCACACTAGTGTATCTACTTCTTACTTATGATAATATTAATTAACATGCATTAAATAACCTATGAAAAAATATATTTGAATATATAAATCTGCAATCATGAAGTTGATGTAAAAAAAATCATTTTATTAAAAACTATAAATGATTAATTTGCAAGTATAAGTTTGAAATCACCAATCCGCTTTGAGTGATCAATTCTTGTGCCTTCTCTGTATGAGAAGAGGCCTTTGTCCTGCGGTGGGGCAAAATTAGGCTGGTATTATTAGTACTTACTTGTACATCTCTTTTGTACGATGACTTCATCGGTCAACGTGACACATTAATTTGAGATTACAAAAAATGTAAAACAGTAAATACAATTAAAAATGATAAAAATAATATGAACACTAAACCTCTCGCCTAGATATTTTTATTAAAAACAAATGAGTGTAGTTGTAGACATAATAATACGAATAATAAGTAGATAGGTACAGTCAAACAAGCCATTTGGTATACAGGCAGCTAGCTTGCTATTACTTTTAATTACTCAAGTATTTTGTATTGTTCAAGATTTTCTATCGTTCTGACTTACCGGTAAGTCAGCCAGGGCTTGAACGGTTAAACAATGTTTTGATTGTGTCAATTATTTTAAATCACACAGGTTTCAAAATAGCCAACAGGCAATTACATGGGACATTAAAAAAACTGTCGAAATGTGGGTACACCTTTGCCTAACCCTTCGGGGATTACAGGCGTGATGTTATGTAGGTTTCAAAATAATTAGACACCACAAGCTTAAAAAGTAAACACAAAATAACAATGAATGGCAATGTAGCAGAAAAATAATTATTGCTGTGTGTAAACCAAATATCTTGTACGACCGTACTTGCTATTAATTTGTATTAAGTATTACCATAAGTAGGTAAGTAGGTACTATTGTACAAGTTTTACACGCAATAGTATTGTCTAAGTTTATAGTAATTTAAGTTTTTATTAATATTCATATTTTCCGCGGCATTGTGAAACTTCACAGACGCACCGCACATTACCATAACAAGCAAAAATAATAACAGCCAGCGAACCTCATTACATATCAATTCATACTATCGCCGAACAGCCGGCCATCCCAGCCATTTCACACGTGATTATTTATAATTTACAACACAAAAAACCTATTGATATTTCTATTACTACAACCAAAAAAAAAACGTTTGTATACAAAGAGTCTGGAGTATGCGTCATCGACAAAACATTTAACATCCTAATTTCGTGAGTAACACCTCAGCGCTAGAGCCGACAAAAGAATCGATAAACATCTCGATACAGTCGGTATCGAGCGGTATAGAGCGGTATCGAGAGGACGCCTCGCCCAGCAGGCGGCCGCGGCGACCAACTAATAACTTACATTTGGATTACGCTCGTTAGCCTCTTAGCACCTCAACCGACGTTTATTTTTTATTAATACAAAATTTATTCAAACGAGCCTCGAGAATATTTCGGGAATAATACCTTAATATTATAAAAGCAATATGTTACGCCTAGAAGGATAAGTGTATCAGACGGGACAAGATCATTATTTATACCATTATTTGTTCGTACCTTTTATTAATCTGGAGGTCAGGCTAGCGTCGGAGTCAACACGCGTTTAATCTACCCATTATATTATTGGATTACAATATGTTTTAGATGAGCGATCGGCCTTGTCTTGATTACAGCTTTGTAATACCGAATGAAGATCGGTCGATGTCGTTAACTCATAATCGATATTGACAGTTCATGTCTGAATCGATTGGCGAGTAATAAATCGATAGTTTTTGTATCGAGTCGTGACGGGCTCGTTGCAACTGTCGTTACAAGAAGGTAATGATAACATGAGAATTATTAATAATAATACCAGCTTATTATTATGCCACTCTCATACAGAGAAGGCACGAGCATTGAACACCACGCTTGCTCAAGGCGGATTGGCGATTACAGTTTTGTATTAATTGGGTATAAGTTCAAGTTTCCTGAAGATATTTTCCAGACCTTGGCCAGAGGCTAAGCATTGCCATCCGACGTCGCAATGCCACCAGTCTTTTGGGCACATTTCCAGTTGACGGCGATGCGGAAATTTCTTTTTGATGCCATTTAGTTTTTGGTTTATTTGATTGTTTTTTTTTATAACTAAGTGTATGTATAAAGCATTTTATATTTACATGTAAATTTCTAGTAACAGAATGGAAAGTTACCGTAATTAATAAAAACCCTCGTTTTGACAACCACTTGTTGTAAATTAATGATAAGTTTAATTAATTAACTATCCATATGATAAAAAAAACACTCTTCTATCTGTTCGTTGCATAATTTTCTATTTTATAAAAAAGTTGGTACTTTGGATGAATATTTATATATTAGCATATATTTTAATAATCGGCTTACCAATACAGATAGATACCTACTTATTACTTTATGAGATGTTAGACACCATTTACGTAGAGAGTTTAGAACTTAGTAAGATAATCAATATTTTGTCAAACTTGTTTTATAAATAATGGATATTTATAAAAAGAGTAATCCATTTAGCGAATAAAAAATTACATTAACTAAATAAAAATATAAAGTAAAAAATATACCTATCTATCTAAATATAATATCTATAGTAAGCAAGCCGGGCTTGCTGAACATTATGTAATAGTACTTTTTTTTTAAATAA
This sequence comes from Hoplodrina ambigua, assembly GCA_949774945.1. NCBI lineage: Eukaryota > Metazoa > Arthropoda > Insecta > Lepidoptera > Noctuidae > Hoplodrina > Hoplodrina ambigua. The sequence continues at coordinate 11,660,947 of OX458974.1, read as the reverse complement.
ATAAAAATATAATTTAAATTTTCTTTGATTTTAACATAACATAACATTACGCCTGTAATCCCTAACCCTTCGGGGATTACAAGCGTGTTACCCATTAGTACACCCACATTTTGCCAGTTACGTTTTTAGTCCCATGTAATAGGGGGCGAGCCTATTGCCATCAACCGGGCACAAATCCAGACTACGAGGCTGCTACTGAGAAATTCCTGATGGAAAAATCCAATAACACACCTGGGAATCGAACCCAAGGCCTCATGCACAGCAGTCGCGCTTGCGACCACTAGACTAACGAGGCAGTTCTTTAATTTTATTACACTTATTTTTTCTTCTTTTAATTAATTATTATAATGAACATTTGATTATAATAACATGTCATAAATCAAACACCCCTCTAGGTATAAACAAGACAAAATAGTCTGTTATAAAATTCTAATTAAAAAAATATTTAACATGCTCTAGACAGCCCTCATAAACACTTAATAGAAGACAATGACAACAACATCAAAGAAAAACAAAACACATCCAGGAAAATTAGTAAAAAATAGTAATAAAAAAATGAAAAACTAAAAGCAATTAAGTAGGTAGGTACCTATTACAAAAAAATGTTGATATTGCTTTAACTATACTCAAACGAGTTCAAAAAAAGTATATTTGAAAATAACAGGCAGAGCGACGGCGCGGCGCTATGGCAAGAAAAAATTCTTACATTCTTAATGAAGGAAAGAAAATCTTCTAACCTTTTTCTTGTATTTTTCTAAGTGATGCAAGAAAATAATTAAATTCAAAGTCAAAGTCAAAATTAAATCATTTATAAAAATCAATAATAATCTTTTTTTTTTTTTTTTAAATCATTTAATTCGACCATTAAACTTTTAAACGTCATTTACAAGAGAGAAAAAAATCGAATCTAGTTGTCCATTCTAAAAGGTAGTTTCGCATAGAGAAGAATGGACAAGAAACTCCATAGGTACATAATTAACTGAACATCATAGTATAGTATTACGGAATTGATAATTTCGCGGCCATACATCATTGGATGATTATAATTGATTCATATTGAAAGTGTTAATTATTTCCTGCACATTCTAAGAATTCCTAATTGGTCACGATACTCAGTGTTGTAGATTCAAATTAATTAACTTATTGTATTTGAGTAAAATATAGGAATATTATTTTTTAATTAACAGTTTTTGTTTTTTTTTAAGTCTTGAACCGACTATAATTTATTTAATTCTCATTCTCTAAAAGAAATATCATAAATTATTGATAATATTTATTTAAAAAAAAAAATTGTTACCGGTACAGTCAAGAAAAAAAGTAAAACAACAACCTAAACTGATCTAAAGATTTATTTTAAAAAACACTTTTTCTCATAATATCTTTGTGAAACTGTAACAAAAATTATTATTCATAGTCTATCATTGTTGATTACTTTTTCTTATTTTTAAAAATGAGTTGTAGGTACTTTCACAAATAAAACCTGAAATATGTCTACTTTCACCAGAATTAAGTAAATCTCATTTATGACCGTTATGTTTTGGGCAATATTCTACGTTTAAAAAAAAACTAAGTTATTCTTACTCGTAGTAGGCAATTTATTATTACTTCAAATACGTAAAAGTATCACTTCCATCGGTTAAAAGCCGTTTTTTGCGAAAAAAAAAACCGATATCGTTATTAACTAAAAAACAAACCTAGTGATACAGTGTTAAGATTGCAAATCGTTTGGATTTTTATATGACATTTATAAATAAGGCAGGTCAGAGTAAATAAAAACCCAGATTATTAAAAAAAAAAAACAGCGGAAAGATATTCCAGTTTTAGTTGAGGTTATCGTTAAAAGTCTTAGCTGTGTGCCAATAATCACAACGAACAGGATATTATGTTTAATTAATTTACATTTTAATAAATACCTATCTACCATGTTTGATCTAGTTTCGTTATTGAAATGTCAATTGGACCTATTTATTAAACTAGATTAATAAATGACTAAAGTGGTTATTTATTTTTTCCTATTGGCATTTTAATAGACTGCACTTTAGAGCTATACTAAAAAACAAAAAAAAACTTTTTTTTATTTGATGACATTTGATAGTCGTTTCTTTTTTTTAAATTACACACTACAGTTGGACTTAAAAATCTTTAATATAATAGTGTCATATTGTTTACCCTTATTTGTTTAAAAATTGCAAAAGTAAGTTGTTACATTTTATAGAAAAAATGCATCGTCTTGCTTATTGGATTTTAACAGCACTTTTTGGTCACTTACATTAAGTTGTAACTTTTTCTTATAAGAATTCACTAAAAGTTAACCCTACCTTTACTACTAGCACCGTCCTCATTGGAGTCTTCACTTGGGGGTCCATGCGGCGCCCGCGCCGGCATCGGGTGAGGCAACCTTGGCCGCGTCAAAAACGGTGGTGGGACCCCGAAGAACGGCAGGAACGGCGGCCACGGAGGCCGGGGGGCCAGCTGCGCCGCCGCCGCCGCGTACAGCTGCAGCGGGGCCGGCAGCCCGCCCTCCAGCACCATGCCGCTGCCTTCCCGCCTCGCACCCGATATCTTGACCACAACGCTCACCTACAAACCAACCCCATTCTCTAATGTCATATTTTCAAAACACCAATATTTTTTTTCTTGAGTCACTACGCAGTCCAAGCACTAACACAAGATGCAACACTGGCGCGCGCGTCGCGTACAGTCGGTACTACGGAGTGCTCGGGGCTCCACGCCGCGCCCGCCACTGCGATGGCGCGCCCGGGGGCGGGGCCACCACCCCCCCTACCCCCCACCACCACACAAATTAATTCTCCGCCTCCTTCATATCATAGATTTATTTCTCCGACAGTACATCGCACCCGCTGCTAAACGCTTTCAAACCTTATGCCGTGAAGTTACAGATCTGTATTGAATAACGGCCCATAAATTAAGGGACGGCATACATTGAATTAACGGTAACGTAGGCGACGGGTAGCGGCAAGTTGGAATAAGCCTTATTTTTATAAAGATAACGTTTGTTATCGTAGAATAGGGAGCTCAACATGGGATTTATAGGGTCGCCGTACGTTTGCGGGCCTGTGGGGTTGTCATAATCTTTTTTAGCCGCATGGCGCACCGCTATACAGTGACATGTAGAGAGTATCGGGAAGGAGTTATGTTATGGAATGTTACCGTAAAGGTTTGCGTTTTGCCATTGCCCTTTTGGATACTTACCTAAGTATACATTAATGTTGTACCTAAAGATTTGACAGAAGAAAAAGACAAGTTGAGATTTATAACTAAAGCTAAAATTAAATTTAATTCCGTGACAGCTTCAAAACTCATTTATAAAATTATGATTGATACGTGATCTATTCTGCCGGCTTAGATGAAAGATGTTTATTATCTGTAATGAACGAGAAAAAAATAAATATATTCATAGGAATTGTTCGGAGGTAATAACGGGTTATATTTTAGATTTCACCCATTCTTTTAATTTGACAGGTGATTGTGTGATGGGCGAGCAATCAACCGCTGAGCCGGCAGACAGCGGCACAGAGATGCGCACAATAGCGTTGCGTAAAACTAGATTACGACGCCTCCCAATCGCTCTAATGACGGACAAACTATCAATCATACAAAATTAACACGTTTCAGATTATATTTTTGACAGTGATGAATCATAAGCGACCGAAAGGCAATCAATTTCACAACCAATTCCTTATTCCATTAAACAAAAAAGTAATAACGTAATTGACATAAATAATAATAAAATATGTCAAGACAGCGTAACGAGCGTTCGGACGCGACATGACAGCTCTATCAGGAATCTGGTACTGAGTGTAGTGGGGGGCGTAGACGGTGGGTAGCGGCGCGCCCATTGGCGGAGCGGCGCGGGGGGGGCGGGGCCGCGCGGCTCAGCCTTGCATGAATTTAATTAGTGCGAGGAGCACCTCGGGCGCATTAGGAGCCGCGATGGGCGAAGCAATAAAAGATATAAAGGAATGAGTATAAATTAAAAGTTAAATAGAGAACCACACGTGCGAGCGAGAAGCGCCACCCCTCTCGCTCCCACGCCGCACTGCTCGTAATTGTTTGACGATCTTATTAGTATCAGTTAAATGTCGTTCTCTCTTTTTCTCGCGCGAATTTAATTACTTTTTAATTAGAGCTTCGGTTAATGAGAGTTTTGCAGGATTCGCTCCGGGCGTTCTGTTTTCACCATTGTCATTTTTGCGGTTTAGGGTAATCGGATTATTGATTGAGTTCCTTTCAAGTTTTTGAGATAAATCTTTTGTGGTTTTGTTGCTTTTTTTAGTCCATTCTCGTCGTTAAGGCCTTGGTGTAATTGTATTTTATTTTTTAATTGCATAATGATTCATTTAAGAGATAACTTTGCTTTAAGTTTATGAGTATTGACAAAACTAAGTATTATTATTTTTCGTTCATGATTAAAACTATATTTAGACACGAACATGACTTTAAAAATCACTCTCTTCTTCAAAACAAGAAAAAAAGAATATAAGTTAATCACTGCCACTGCCTCGTTGGTCTAGTGGTCGCAAGCGCGACTGCTGTGCATGAGGTCTTGGGTTCGATACCCAGGTCGGGCAGAGTGTTATTGGGTTTTTCCATCAGGAATTTCTCAGTAGCAGCCTCGGAGTCTGGATTTGTGCCCGGTTGATGGCAATAGGCTCGCCCCCTATTACATGGGACTAAAAACATAACTGGCGAAATGTGGGTGTATTAATGGGTACACCTCTGCCTAACCCTGCGGGGATTACAGGCGTTATGATGTAATGTAAGTTAATCAATAGGAACATCAAACAAGACAAACTTCTTAGCTTGAAAAAAAAAACTTAATAATTTTCATAGCCTTCGTTGAATGGCATTAATAAATAACTTTGCCAAATAAAGTTCTAACTAAAATATAGCGTTTACTAAGCGTGTCTCACACTGGGCGTTTGGCCAGCGTAAGCTTAGATGAAGCGTAGGCGCGTAGACACCGCGTAGATATAGGTAGGCTTAGAAGCTGCATAGACGCCACTAACCCGTCACGTAGGAGACGCGTAAATGCTGCGTTATCGATGTTGCACTACTGCATTGGTGCTGTTAAAGAATAAAAGTCCAGACTATTTACCTACATATTTAGCGACATTTGTTGCTCAAGCGCGACTTCTGAGCATGGGACTTGGGATCCATTCCTAGGTCGAGCAAAGTGTTATTGGATTTTTCAATCAGCAATTTCCCAGTGACAGCCTCAGAGTCTTAATTTGTGCCCAGTTGATGGCAATAGGCTCGCCCCTAAGGAACACTTCTGCCTAACGCTTACAGACGAGATGCTATGTTATGTATTGTTGCTTAAGGTGTTAACGTCAATATGGAACGATGCTCAGCGTCTTTTGTCGCTGACTTTACCAAGATAAGGAAATCATAATTCCTTACAATAGTTCTTTTGAAGGTAAACAAGTAACCTAACATATTCAAGCATACTTCACCACATTCATCACCAATTTCAGTTTAGATATCAACATCGCGAGCATATACCTCCATCTCACTCTGACACGTGTTTCTGCGATTTCTCCATCTCTTTCTCGTCATTAGGCGGGCCATGCACGCGCACATCGTTACTTCTCATTATGTCGAGCTTACGCTCGCCCGCGTTATGTATTGTCTGGTGGGGAATGGGCCGCTTTAGTTGTTTTATTGATGTAGCATTGTAAGGGTTGAAATGTATGTTTCTATTATTTTGTGGAATAACTTGGGAACAGTGGCGTCAGTCGTGGAGGAAATCAGAAGTCAACATTTTCAAAGTCAGCAGAACATTGTGTACCTACTTTAATGGAAATGAAAAAACTGAGGAGATTTTTTGTTTGGTTTTTTTAAATGCTCTCTTCTGGAACTATCAATCTGATTGGAAAAAATCTTTTCGTAAATGATAGCCAGATTCATGAGGAATAGTACATAACATCACGCTGCGAATCACGGGATCGAAGAAATACATATATATGAAGAAAAAATACATAATATAAATATAATCAAAGACGTAACTTAAAACGGGTGCAAAAAACCACACGTACGAAGTCACAGTGAGCAGAAATATTATCAGTAGAAAAAGTAAATAACTTGCAAAAACAAAAAAAAAACTAGACAAAATTAGCTGTTCCCCCATTTTAAACAACGAAAGTAAACGATAAGGATAAGTACATATAACTGTCATTTTTCGTAGCCCGTAGCGCGTAGCACGTAGTACGTTACGCTACGCTAACATTTATTAGGTTACGCACGAAAAGTGTTAAAAAAATCGTACGCTTATTTTAATTACCAGTAAGCTAATAAAATACTAATATTTGTATGATGTTTACTACTGTTTTGGTGTGATTTCAGTAGACAGCGAGTAGTACTCGTATTTAAAATATGTAGACGCAGATAGGAAGACCTACACTGACCTTATTGGTGAGATCCTTCAGAAAGGTCAGGTGCGGAGTACTCGTAACCGGCGTGCTTGTATGACGAGATGTATGAATGTAGATAAGGCGAAAGGAGTATGTAAGGATCGTAGCAGGTGGCGTTCTGTAGTTTCTGCCTACCCCCATTGGAAAAAGGCGTGAGTTTATGTATGTATGTATGTAGACGCAGATTATAAGAAATTCAATTTTCTATAACTTTGGTTCTAGGAATCTTGTCTAGGTTCACTTTGCTCAATAATATGATGCTCCGATGCTTTAGTAAAAGTACCTACTAACCACGATACGGTTCCTATTTAGGAGATAATTATGCTTTAAGTTAAACAGTACCTATTAACAAAACTCGTATTGTTTTCCGTTCATTATTAAAACTATATATTTAACGTGAATATCGCTTTAAAAATGTTTACTTACACCCTAAGTTAATCATACATAACGTCACGCCTGTAATCCCCGAAGAGTTAGGCAGAGTTGTACCCATCAGTACAGCCACATTTCGCCAGTTATGTTTTAGTCCCATGTAAGGCGAGCCTATTGCCGTCAACCGGGAACACATCCAAACCCTGAGGCTTCTACTACGATATTCCTTATGGAAAAACCCAATAACACTTTACCCGACCTGAGAATTGAATCCAAGACCTCATGCTCAGCAGTCGCGCTTTGCGACGAGGTAGTCAAACTCTGGCGCATTGTAAAACTGGAATAATAACCATATAGTTTTGTTTAGAAGACTTTAAAGGCTCTTTGGTCATGAATAGAAGATAGACAGACCACACATCAATTAAAACAAGTACCGTAATAGGTACTCAAAGTGTACAGTCGAACAATCCATTAGGTATACAGGCAGCTAGCTTGCAACTACTTTAAAACAACGTTTCGATTGTGTCAATTCTTTTAAATTACTCTAAATTCGTTCGAAATTATTAGATTGAGAATGTAAGCACAAAATAACATACATACATAAACTCACGCCTTTTTCCCATGGGGGTAGGCAGAAACTACAGAACGCCACCTGCTACGATCTTTACATACTCCTTTCGCCTCATCTACGTTCATACATCTCGTCATACAAGCACGCCGGTTACGAGTACTCCGCACCTGACCTTTCTGAAGATTCTCACCAATAAATATGTATTAGTTTATAGTTATTGTACTTATTTATGTATTTGTTTTTTATGGGCTTTAGTTGACTGAAATAAAGGTTTATTATTATTATTATTAATAAGGTCAGTGTAGGTTTTCTAGGGCGACCCCTCCCTACGTTGCCACTCACCTCTGCCATATAAATACTTTTTGTCAATCGTCTTTCACTCATCCTCTCACCATGACTGAACCATCTAAGCATACCCTTTTCTGTCTTTGTCACTACATCCTCTTTTAATCCGCAACGGTCCCGTATAACCTCATTAAACCTTAAATAACAATGAGTAGCAATGTAGCAGAAAGATAATGATTGTTGTCTGTAAACCAAATAGTTTGTTCGACAGTACCTATTTGTGATTTATGACTAGATATGATAATCTATACGATTGCACACGCTATTAAGATAATACTGTGCTGTGAACTTGTGACTGTCCATTTTATTAGCTGTAATAATGAGTCTTAGGCTTTAAGATCATAACGGATTTTATGTTCTAGACCACACACGTTGGCACGAGAATAATTAAATTTATTACTGTTAGGAAAAATAATAATTATTGTTACGTTTTCCTTATCAGGAAAACATAAATACATAATTGTGTATTTAATAGACCCGTACGTCCTCTTGATGAAGTCAAATTATTAATTTTATTTAGACAACTCCAAGATTTACTTAAATAAGTGTACCTAATTTTATAAATGCGAAAGTAACTCTGTCTGTGTGTTTGGTACTAAGTCACGACTAAAGCACTGCACCAATTTTGATAAAATTTGGTAAGTATGGGGTAAGATAGAATCCCAAGAAAGAACTAAGTCCTCTATTATTGCTACTTTTTATTTTGTGACTTTGTCTGCATCCGCGATAGCCGACATTTACGCGGATGAAGTCGCGTGCAAAAACTAGTAATATATACAATTGAAAAAACCACATCGAAAATGGGATGGGCGCCTTAACCATTAGGTATGTGATATTATTTATATCAATAAGTTTAATTTTTATAGGTTCTTTTAATTATAGCAGAGGCCTAGAGGGGCAACAGTTTCTAGGAAATATGAATAGAGAGTACATACATAACATCACATAACATAACATCACCCTTGTAATCCCCGAAGGGTTAGGCAGAGGTGTACCCATTAGTACACCCACATTTCGCCAGTTATGTTTTTAGTCCCATGTAATAGGGGGCGAGCCTATTGCCATCAACCGGGCACAAATCCAGACTCCGAGGCTGTTACTGAGAAATTCCTAATGGAAAAACCCAATAACACTTTGCCCGACCTGGGAATCGAACCCAAGACCTCATGCACAGCAGTCGCGCTTGCGACCACTAGACCAACGAGGCAGTCCTATAGCAGGAAATAGCATTGGCAGGAATAGAGAGTACTACATCTAAAAGATCTAATATGAAGCAAAAAATTTTTTAGGTTGTTGTTAAACGCGTTAATCTCTGAAACTACCAATCCTGTATTAGAATTTCTTTTAGTATAAGATAGTCAGATTCATAACGAATAGTATAGGCGTTAAAACATCACGCTACGACACACAGGAGCAGAGCAGTAACTAAGAACAGGAGTGAAAATAACCAAGCGTAGGTACGAAGTCTCAAAGAGTAGCAGTTTATGATAAATGTCTATAGCACATCATTTGCAATAAGTAATTACACAAGACAATGTTCGCAAGTTAATCAGGTGAATGCAATCAGTTGACAAGCGGGGAGGGGAGTGCGGGGCGGAGGGGGGGGGTGAAGACATTTGATTGATGATGTTTGCTCCGCTGCTCGCCACCGAGGCGAAAAGTGGGCAATACCAGTCTATGATGTGAAATCTATAACTATAAATGAAAATGACTATAGTATGTTGGACTTTTATTTTAGTGTGATGTGGTTTTTAGCTGTAAGGGGAACGGATATTGAAGGTGAACTTAATACTTTCAGGCTATTGATTGAAATACTCTAATAAGATGGTGGTTACTCTAATACGTTTAGGGATAGACGACCAATTTTATGATCGAGAAGTTAATGATAATTTCTACAGTTTATATGCATAAACTAATATTATTAAGCTGAAGAGTAGGTACCTATGTTTGTTTTCTTGTTTAAACGCGCTCTTCTCCGAAACTACTGGTCCGATTCTAAAAACTCTTTAGCTAATAGAATGCTACGTTTCTTTTTATTTTAATTTCAGAAAAATTGGGACGCCTAAAAAATATCGCGCGGACAAAGTTGCGAGCAAAACCTAGTTTTTAATAACCAGGATATTTTTTAGATACTAAGAGACACTAATAACTGACCCGTTGATATTGTATCGCAAGAGCATCTGCTGAGCATGGAGTATTCTTGGGTTCGATTTCCTGGTCAGGCCAAGTGTTTTGGTTTTTCCATTACATAGTTTTTAGCAGCGACCAGGATTTTGGAAGCTACCGCCGTGACACATGTAGCCGTTTATCCTAAAGTTAGAGAGACACTTAAAAGGTGTGCACTATAATATCTTCTACATACTTAACCTCCATAGAGCTAGGCCGCCATAGCCAAAATTCGATCAAAAGAACATACCAACACAATCTTAACTCTTCCGATCTCGTTTCCATTTCCGTCCGTCACGTCAAAGTTAAACTTTTATAAATATTGATAACGCAAGATGGATGGTCCGCACGCGCGGCTCCAATTGATTTAAAATTAAATACACAATGTTTGTAGATGATTGATGCACATCACGCCTCTCTGGGAACGGGTTAGGGAACCTTGCTAAATGGATTTTTTTTTTGCACATTTTTATACGGTCCAGTGGGCACAGTCATTAGAAAATGGTTTGAGGGAATCTAGCTGAAATTGAGTTGAGATTGTGATGGTTGTATAAGAGAATGTTGTGGCGTGCTTTGATGAATTATTTGTGACTTACTGACTGCTTCGTTTGACTCGTAGTCGCAAGCAGGCTTTATCGTTGTCAACACTACAATACTTATGTAGCTACTTTCTAGATTCATTACACTCTGTATGGCAAACTTAATTGCATAACAATATCACTGTTCTATGCAGTCCCATTTTAATTTTGCAATCCTGCCATGAAATAAAGAGCTAGCGATCCTTAAAGCTTTACCAATATAGGTTTCGTTATAATACAGCTAGGAAGCCAGAGCCACTTTTTTATATTTGTTAAACTATCTCTTGTAACTATAAAAGACTGTACATACATTTTTAAAAAATACCTATATTACACATTATTATATTATAGTTTATTTTTCTATATTATACTTTAGATCAGATCAACCCATTCTCGCTACATTTGCGCGCGCGGCTTTAAAGTTTAATCGAGTTGTGAACCTCTTTTTCGAAGAGACCAAAAATCTATAGTGCCATATTCAGCACCAAAAAGCCCATGCAAATTAAAAGCCATACATCAACTCCAATAAAACATACACAAGCCACACATACATAATTAACTGTCACAAAGCACAGCCACTCAACTTCCTGGAGCAAGTCAAAAAGCGACCAGATTCATAATCTTGTTAGCACTCAAATTTGCATTAATTAAGGCGTTGAGGCCTCACAGTTGTGTCTAAACTCTCTGAGGGAGGCCGAGGGTTGAGTGGGGGTGGGGGGGTTAGATAATATTCAAATGGTACATGTAACGACGCGGCTGCCGCTTGAGCCCCGCCGCCCGCAAGCAATATAGATGGTACAATCAGGGTGGAAAGTGTTCAGCGTTGTATTATTTTGATAGGCATCTGTAATGAATAGTGGTGAAATAAACAGCATTTTTAAGTCTTTTTGGAGGGCATTTATCCTGTAGCTACTAAATTTGACACTACAGACAAGCTGGTAAAGTCTAAATCGTAAACTGTCAGAACCACGCGTTGTTCATGTTTAGATTACCGTTAACCGTTAAAAAAGGGCTATTCCTTTTTTTCAACCACAACAGTACGAACATTTGTGTTCCTCATAAGCTGTGTTAAAACTATATTATATTGGGCAAAATGGCTGGAAAAAGACCAGCAGGCCAAAGAAGAAAGTCGTGGCTGCACAATATTCGCGAGTGAAACTACATCAACAGCGCCGTTGAACTGTTCCTCCTCGCGAAGGACAGATTGAAGTTTTCCGAACTGACGCCCAACCTTCCGTAGTTGAAGAAGCACTACGAGGAAGAATACTCACATTCAGCAATACTTAAATGTTGGTAGTTTATAGAGTTAAGTACTTAGAATATATTTCACGCATATAACAAATTAATATAGCGCTCTTCCTCTCTCTACTTATTGAGATAATTTGCTGTGCCCGACAGGGTCCATGATTGTTTTTATTATTACTAATTTTTATTTACCACCTGTTAGAGTACATCATGGATTACAAAAAATGATTTGATTTGCTAAGCTTTTCCCGCAGTACTTTTAAAACTAAGAACTACCAACAAAACTTGCTAAACCAAAAAATCACCACGCAACCAACACTTTCGTACTCCACAGTACCTGAGTGAGAGCACCGAGGGTGCGCTCGACAATTTCCTCGTCGGGTAATTCACTAGGATTTAATTTAAATTAGTTTTGGCTTGGCTTAATAGCTTCCCCCTTCTGGGGGGACGTGGTAGGACGTGGCGCCGCTCCAAACGATGTATTCTGATGTTCAGATCGGGTGGTTTTTGGATGTTGATTTTCGATAGATGTTTAGTTGAGTTAATTGGTAATTATGTTCTGATAATGCTTGACCAGGGATCTTTTTGAGCTGGTGTTTTGGTGATGGTGCAGTATCGGCAGGTATATAAATATGTTCTAGATTGCTCATTCCAGAGTAATCGTGGCCCTGGAACGTAAAGGGAACTAGAAAGAACACGTATGGGTTTTACTCACTAAAAGTCTGACACTTCCTTCCACTCCGCCCAGAGTGGAAAGAGTCATTTGATGATAACTAATACTTACTTATTCGTCTCAAATGGAGACTTTCAATTCTGTCGCTTTACATTTAAAGTTTTCTAAACAACAGTTTTTAAAAAGAACCCGTTTTTTTGTATTTCGACCAGGGTTATCTTTTAACTCCAAGTAATTTCTTGCCCACTCTTCTCCATACCAAACTATCTTTTGGACGACTAGATTCAATATTTTTTCTTCTTGTATTGGTCTAATTGAAATAAAATTAATGATTTTACTTTGACATTTGCTAATATTGGTGTTAGCGACTATTAACTCTAACTTAAGTTATGCACAAGTTACCTTAGCGAATTATTTACACACTAAATATAAATCAAGCGACAATCTCCTCAGTCCTTCGAAACCAATTCGTCTTCCAGAATACAGCCGCTTGGAAGTCAGTTGGTAACAAGAGTGGAAGTCGCACCCCCCACCTAATTATTTGTGTCGACTTTAAAACGCCACCAATTATATTAACGCCCTGTTACGCCCTGATAAATAAGTACTGCCAAAAGTTTACATAAGTGTTACTGGGAAAAAGTGATCTGGGGTTTCAGAAAAAGTCTACAGAGAGCACTTTAGTAGGTAATTAGTACTCTGTAAAAAAAAAATTACCGTAGCTAAATTACGCAAGAACGGCTGAACCGATCTGGATGTGCACAGAAATTGATTATAGTTTTGAATAGCACATAGGCTTAAAATGTACCGTTCCCGTGGGATAATAATATTAACTTTAAAAGCTGTAGTTTCTCAAGTATAAACTGAGCTATAAATTCTGTCAACGTCAAAAAATCTAGCTCTGTTCTCACATCTGTAATAAAAACATAACAACTCGTCTATAATCCCGGAAGGGTTAGGCAGAGGTGCACCTATTAGCGCAACCTCATTTTGCCAGTTAGTTTTAAGTCCCATGTATAGGGGGCGAGCCTATTGCCATCGACCGGGCACAAATCCAGACTCCGAGGCCAGGTCCAATAACACTGCCCGACCTAGGAATTGAACTCGAGACCTCATGCTCAGCAGTCGCGCTTTGCGACTACTACACTAACGAGGCAGTAAAAAATATATTACATATTTTAATTGACACTAGACCCCAAAACACCCAACTACACCCCATCAGTAAAAACCACCCGTGTCTAAGAAGTCCCCCACCTAATTATTTGCGTCGCCTTTAAAACGTCGACAATTATATTAGCGCCATGTTACAACGCCCCAAACATCCTGAAACATCCTGAAATGTCCGCAATAACTGTTTGTAGTCAAAACTTTACGTGAGGTTCACTACATATAAACGGTTTGGGACATTTTGGTATGTTATGGGGCTGTGGGATCATGGGACGATTTAGAGACGAGGTAGCCTTATGTATATTGTGTCTTTGAAGTTTTCTATGTGAGAAATAGTTTTCATAGTGTAAGCCAGCATGTAATAGACCAGCGGTCGGCAACACGCGGCTCGTGGACGTGTAATTTGCGACGCGTAAGTGTTTTGTAAATCCTAACTAATATTATAAATGCGAAAGTAAGTTTGTTTGTTTGTTTGTTACCATTTTACGCCTAAGCCACTGAACCGATCATCCTGAAATTTTGCATATACATTGCCAGGTGTACAGGAACGAACATAGGGTACCTTATATCCCGTAAAAAAAGTACAGTTCTCGAAAGAAATCACAATAACGTTCTTATGATGATAGATGGCGCCACATGTCTTTCGAATTTTGATCAAATTTTAAACTAAATTTGCGAGCGAAGCCGTGAGCGAAAGCTAGTAAGTTATAATCTACACTATCTACACTTTTATTATAATGAGGAAAAATTTGCTTGTTTGTTTGTAATGGATAAACTCAAAAATTACAGGACCGATTTTAAAAATTCTTTCACTATTAGAAAGCTACATTATCTCCGAGTAACATAGGCTATATTTTATTTTATTTCTGCGCGGATTAATGCATTTCTTTTAACAACTAGCTTTTGCCCGCGACTTCGTCCGAATAAATTTTGGTTATCGCGGACGCAGACGAAGTCGCGTAGTAACAGCCTTCTAGTGGTTAAAACTTACCCTGTACCCATCAATATCGGTTCAATAGTTTAGTCGTGAAAAAGTAACAGACAGACAGAGTTACATTTATAATATTAGTATGGATCACATATACTAAATTAAAATGTTTTAGTTTCAACAATTCTGACAAATATGCACGATAGTTTTATTGTCCCATACGTCACAATATTATAATTCTAACTTAATAAGCGTAACATGCTCCTCTAGTATTTAGAGATAATAGCTAGCCTAGTAAGGTTTTGGCCTAGGCTTGTGGCAGGCTGCCAGCGAGGTCGTCATCTAGGCACGAGAATCACACCATTAACAAACTGATCTCTCCTCTTAAAGTTTATATCAAGGATTATAGCATGATATCGATTTTAAAGTAACCAATAACACCTCGACTTCATCAGCACCTCAGCCTTTGTCTGCCTCGTTGGTCTAGTCGTCGCATAGCGCGACTGCTGAGCATGAGGGTTCGATTCTCAGGTCGAGCATAGTGTTATTGGATTTTTTCATCAGGATTTTTTCAGTAGCAGCCTCGGAGTCTGGATTTATGCCCGGTTGGTGGCGATAGACTCGCTCCCTATTACATGGAATCATAACTGGCGAAATGTAGGTGTAGGTACTAAAGGGTACAACACTATCTAACCCTTTGGGGATTATAGGCGTGATGTTATGCAATAACACCACTCAACAACATAACTAACTTTCATGTGATAAGTACTTAATTATTTAAAGACAGGACAAAAATTTAATATTCAAACTGATTCCAAACATCTAACCCTACGCGTGCCGATGGGTCCGAATCGTCCCGAGTCCGACAGATGCGGTCGTTACACGTTATGGTACGTTTGGGAGGCTCTCTCGCGAGACCAGCCGGTTATCACCGCACTGTGATTATATCTACCATGTACTGATTTCAATGATGGTGGAGACTTTTATGGGGATTAATTTATTATGAGCAAAGATTGATGTACTTATAACTTTACAATTCTGCTAATTTTTAGGAATAATTGCAATTTAATCTCAGTCGCAATCTATCAATGCCTTTTATTTATCTACATTTTTTCCATTGACTGTCACAGATATGAGATTGCGACTAGATTTTTAACGTTTTTATTTAGTAGAATTCACCTTCTATTCTCCGCTGATAATGTAGATTACCTTAAGGTAATACCTACCTCTAGTATATTACTAAAATACAAAAAAAAACATTTCAAAACCTCTGTTATATTACTTTTCCCACATAAATTATTCCAAATAATCAAAAACAAATATATAAAAGAAATAACACAATAAAATTAACAACTTTATACAACATTATTAAAATATACGTTTTTATAATATAAAAACACGCTTAGGAGCGGAACTTAATTTAGGAAATGAACTCACAATCGCCCAATATATTTTTACGATCCATCCATCAGTGTTTATCGCCACATCATTGTGACGTTGGCTCGTAACCCTAAACGTTAAAGACGCTCGGTGTTGTAAAATAAAAGATTCAAAAGAAATGAGAATATAACTAGAACATTTTATTATTCATTTACAGTAAATACAAAGGTTTTTATGATCTGATGATAAATTATGATAGAATACATTTTTCAAATAAAAAAAATGTATTCAAGTGGAGTTTCGAATGCAAAAAAAATATGTACTGTGTAAACAGCGTAGGTAACAGAAGATTTAAGATATAAAGCGTATTTTATAAACACCAGAGAGGCGATTCTAGTAACTTTTAGGAACGTTTCCAATATAGTCTTTTTCTCATTCTGTCAAAAATGCGTCTTATTTACCAACTTTTTTGACATTGATTGTCCCTGAGATAAGATTGCGAATAGATTCCGCACGTTTTGAATTACGAGAAAAAACCTTCAGAACTCGTAAGCAATTCATGAGCTGACAGAGTTGATACAGTAAATCTCTTAAAATCCGTATTAACGTTCTACAGCTGTTTTATTATCAAAAACAAAGATAAAATGTCTTATTTAAGACAACACAAAGCTCTTGTTTAGTATAATTTATTGTTACGATAATCCTAACAAAAACCTGACGTAACACCGTAAGCCTACATTTCGTTAACCAAATAACCGAATAGCATGAGTGACAGGTGTCGAGTTAACAGCTTTTATTACGCTAAATAAAGATTTAGATAACGCATTTCGGTAACCGCTAAAAGAACCATAAACAATGGTCCTGTCTGTTACCACGACACCGTGACACATGTTTCAATTATTCTTATCAGTTCTCTCTTTTCGACTGCATTTGGCCCATCTCTAATATAAAAATATCAATTCTAATACATTGCTGGATTGTACCAGTGTTTGTTTTAAAAAACCTGTATGAACTGTCGATGGAGTGTAAATAAACGAGGGTCGTTGAACGAAATTTCAATAGTGTACCGTTTAAAAGATTATCTGCTCGCATTCAGCCGCAATCGAAACCGACTTTTGTTGTAATAGTCACATCTGGCAAAATACTCGGCCCCTTTGCGGTGGGGTGGGCCGGTTCGACCCAGGCGTCGCAAGTCAAGGGTTATGGTGACATTCGTTATTGTTCTCTTCAAATTAAAATGTTACATTATTAAATCTGTTATTAGATCTTTACAAATGGGTTCTTTTAATGGAAAAATGACTGATATACATAATTTTCAACCAGCTTCAAAAAGGAGGAGGTTCTCACTTATGCAGTATGTTTTTTTTTCGCAGAGTGACATAAAATACAGTAACTACCTATTTAGTTTTCATACGGAACTGTCAAATATTATAATGATGTAAAGTTTGTTTTTTTTTCTTTATCAGAGGTAATGTATAGAAGTTGTGTTCTGATTAAATAAAAAAATACTTCAGTAATGGAATTCTACGCTGTTGCTAAGTGCCTTAATTTGCGTTTTACGGTACCTATAGTATAGGTAATTGACTTAAACGCGAACGAAACACGGGGGAAAGTTAGTTTATTTATAACACCTACAGCACTCTTTATGGGTCCAGGTTTGTGTAATCTGTGATTATATGTATCTAGACACAAAATACCACAAGTATTTTTAACTATTAATAATCCTAAAAAGTAGAACTAGCTTCCTAACTATAGTCATTGGTCAAAGAAAAGACTTGACAAGCGTCAATAATGGGGAGCTTGCACAGGTATGGATGTACGGAAAGTTATACATAATTTGTGTATAAATTCAGGGATATCTCGATGACATTTAGATTAAAAATTCTTAACAATACTATAATATTTTAACGAAATAATAAAGTTTGTGTGATGTGTAAAGTCTCTGTGTAAAATCTTTAGTGGCACGTATTGTACTTTAAACACTGCTTCCCATATGTAAAACAAACAACTATACATTCATCTCTATTTACTGGGAAGTAAGTAAATCTCCCATTCTATCTAAACTAAAGCAAAAATCCTTTCAGCCCTTTACACGACTACATACATAGTGGTTACGTGATCAATTTGTATTCAGATCATGAGTGCGCAGCGTTAGAAGCGCAGCGACGAAGTAGAAGTGTAAAAAAAATAATATATTGCCGGGGAAAGCGCGCGAAATGATGAAAAATGGCCGCCATGGTCGGTTCACAGCCCGCGCCCGACGTCATTAGTTGCTGGTCGTCGTAAATTTTATCTACGAGGAAAAACAATGTACGAAAAAATGTGTGGATCGACTGAAAAAACGAGCTGAACATAGAAAGTATGTCTGTGTATACATAGTCATGTGTTGTGTGACACATGACCATTGTACGTATATACACAGACATATTATTTGCCGGTCATATATGCAGTGCCGTGGCGGTGGCGGTAAAGCGGTTTTCATCGCTCGACGGCGCGGTCGGGCGGTGTACGTGTGTTAGGCATCAACGGATTTCTTAGAGACCAATGCGACATGAGATCTGCTTCACCGCCAACCGCGACATTGCGCGATGCCGTGTGTTAATCGTCTAAAGCTTTGTATTATTGTATGATAGGTACTTCTAGAAACTTTATAGTTCACTCCGGTTCTGCCAAGATTTAGTTACGTTTTTGGCTACTGCGCTGCTCCCGTGGATTGTAGCGTGATGCTTCATAGCCTTACCCTTCCTCGATAAACGGGCTATATAAAACAAAAAGATTTTTTCAAATCCGATTAGATGTGATTGAGATTAGCGCGTTCAAATAATCAAAAATAAATTTTGCAACTTTATAAACACTAAGCATAGAAGAAGTATAGTATTTAAGTAGAATATAATTAAATAAGTGGGCTTATTTACTTATGCGAAACTACCTTTTGGGATGGGCAACTAGATTCAATACTATAATTTTTCTTTTCTCTTGTAAATAACGTTCAAAAGTGCCTTTAAATGGTCTAATTGAAATAAATAATTTGACTTTGACTTTATTTTCTAAAATGCCTTTAGGCTCTCTTAAAAGTTCTTTTTTTATTTATCTGACTCACTCGAGATTCTGATGGCGTTACAAATGTTCACAAAGTCAGTCTCCATTAATTTATTACAAAATTTAAAAAACTTATCGGTAACAACTTATGCAAAGTTTAAAAAAGTTTAAAAAAAACAACGTTAAATACATGACTTTTCTATACTATACCCCTCATACATTCTTATACACGTTTTCCACAAGCAAAATCTCCCAGGCGTTGTTAGTTTGTTGCTAAATCTCACTAGAGGGCGTGCCGGCACTAAGTGGCTTTTCATTTTCCCTCTCGCAACGCATTTTATTTATTTTTCATCGCTTCGGGCACCCCGATATTATATCAGCCATTTTGTTCATTTTTATTGCATCCGCACAAATGCATCTATTATTTTTTATAGAATGCATAATGAATATTGTTTGTGGATGGGGTGTGTACAAGTTATGTAAGGTAAGCAGGTGTATAGGTGTGTAAACGTAAGAAAAATCGTTTATGTAAATGTACACCAATACAATAAAGATGAAGTGTTTTTTGTGTGTTTGTTTAAACGCGTTAATCTCCCGAACTGCTAGACGGAATGGAAAGAAACTTTTTGTATATGATAGCCAGATTCATGAGGAATAGTTTAGGCTTTATAACATTACGTCAAGACCTATGAAAGCGGAGCAGTAACCGAAGACGTAACTTAACGCGGTGGATGAAAACTCTCGCGTATGAAGTTGCATGTAACAGTTAGTAATTAATATAAGTCTGCCTTGAGCAAGCGTGGTAACAAATATGCAATATAAAATATAAAATACCTAATTAAATAAATTTTAAATGAATAAATAGCATTGTGATATAATAAGTAAGTAGATGAATGGGAATATAAAATATCTCAAGCCGAAGACAATTCAATAAAGCGCTCTTACTCTCTCTTACTTATTTAAAAATTTGCTGCGCCCGACAGGGTTCATGATTGTTTATTTTACCACCTATATTTATGTACATCATAGATTGCAATAAATGATTTGATTTAATTTGGTGATTAATGCTAGTGCCTTCTCTTTATAAGAAGAAGCCTTTACCCTACAGTTGGACAATAATAGGCTAGTATTATTATTCTTGTTTTTTAAACAGAATACTTACTAAAACTAACAATAAAATCGCCAAATCTGATTACTATGTAAAGCTACATTAGGATACTAACATGAAACCTGCCACAAATCGCAGGTCTCAGCTCACACGCCGCTCATAAAATTGTATTGAACACACGTCCCGGTCACAACGCTTGCGTTTTAGTAAGCCGATCCGTCTGTATCGATATTTAGGGTGGGCTTATGCTAAAGTTCACAATTCACTTTAAAGAAAAATATGTAGGTACTTTGTATGTACAGTAAGCGGTCATAAGTGCAGTAGCATGCTAAGGTTTGAATTGCTGTGAACACGCGGTACAGGCCGTACCTACATCTGTGTGGTATAGGTGATTATGTATTAGTACAGTACCTATGAACACCTCAAAATGCGCAGACGAAAGGTCGTAAGTTAAAAAATGAAAAAAAAAATACTATTGCTTTGTGAGATTGCTACTCCATTTATTACGGCTACTGTACCTACCTAATACAAAGTACCTTATCTTCTTTGTTTAAAATAAAAAACCAACATCGAATAATTTATTTCAAACTAACTTCTGCTTGCGACTTCGTCCGCGTCAAAGTTACATTACACGGGAACCGTAAATTTTTCCGGAAAAAATAGTAACCTGTGCAAGTATGCGCTGTTACAGAAAATCTATGAACACTCTTTCAAAAACAATTAAATATTATAAAACGTTACATCATTCGTGTAAAATCATCATTCAGGTTTAAAGAGTAAGTGATAAAGTGATTCCCGGTGTAATTCTATGCGCTTGAGGATGAGACATTTCAGCAATATGCTACGTTCGCACTGGGAAGAGGCATCAATGAAAGGTACATATAATGTATATTTTTATTAAACAACCTTTTTATTATTAATTCTGTGCGCACATGATCTGTGTCAATAAACATTATTTCTTTCATTGTTTTTTAAATTGGCCTGACTGCCTGAAACAAAAATACTTAAGTAAGTATCGTGTTACACTGTCACATACATCGTCCAACTATTTCGTCTAGTCATGGACTATCAACTTCTGGCCCAATCTGTCTCCGTTTGATACAACGCGATCCTGTGAGCCACTAACACTTTGGTTTACTGTAGTGGTATGTATACATGCATGTACTTATGTGTTTGTGACTTTACATACACAGTCATCATGAATACGTGTATTTTGTAAATTCAATTTGATTGTGAAACGAATATGTTTGAATTTGGAAGCTGTAGTGATGTTTCTTATTTTTAGTGTCAATATCTGGATTAGGAAACGTAGTTTTATTTTTATCCGACAACGGCAAATCCAAAAGGTTATGTTTTCAGTAAATATGTACGTACATCTGTTGCTGCATTTCTGCTGAACTACGTGTCATAATTTGACAAATGTAGTATCGTTAGAAGCGTCTGATAGGCCACTGATTATTGCCTTTCTGACGTCAGACTAAGATCAATATGGCGCCCTCTAGATGACGTAAAGTTCTGTATTAAAACTTTTCCCAAATGTGCTGTGTTGTGTCTCAAATGAAAGTTCGTATAAAAACCCGACTAGTTGTGGTTGGGTTTTAGTTTTTTAAACTTTTTATTATATTTTTAGTGCAGAAAATATGGATATTTTAGTTTATATTGCAGTCAGTCGGAAGCGCTGAGAATCTATTGAAATTTAAAGCATCAAGAAGTCTGAAACCTTGCATAGGTTTGAACCGGACTAGAAGTTTATTGGTACAATCCTAAAGCATATTAGAACCACAAGAAACTAACAAGTCATCACGTAATCCAAACTTCCATAACAAATCACTACCAATAATAATTATTTTACACCATTATGCAAGCTGTGCCACTAATCCTTTTGTCTAATTTACGACAATCTGATACCAACAAACGTATCTCTTGGATCAATCAGTAATTAAAAGGGAACTGTCTGTGCAGTCGCCGACGAAAGTGCTAAGCCTGGTTCGTCCCTCGGCGCAAACAACACGCGACCGCCACGCGCCGTCCCATTACATACACATTACGGAGATATTTGGACTATTACCGGACGGTTATCGCGTTATCTTCGCCATCGGATCATCCGGGATTATGTGCAGTCTGGGAAACTTACACAACCGATCTGTGGCTTCAAGTTACTGTTGATTCTGAAGAAATCCTACTACTCTTGTAATCGTGAAAGTTCGTGAGGATTTATAAATGTTTGCTCTGCTTTAATTTGCCACACATAATATACCTAGCTACCTACCTAAACATATTGATCTAGCTTAATACATAGAATTTCTTTATCCCGATTTTGTGTTACCATAGAATCAGTTAGGACTTTGGTTTCATTCTTAAATCTATGCAGACAAAGTCGCGGGTATATGCTAGTATAACACGAGCAAAAAAAATATGAAAGAAGCAAATGAATCAACTTATGCTTTTTTTATAACTTACTAATTTATTGCAAGGCTATTCAGTAATCGTAAAAAAATGTGTTAAGAATTTATGATAGACATTGCACAAAAACTGTTACGCAATGTAAACACACGTCTTCAAAGAGTCAGGTGTAAATGTAACATAATGAAGTCTAAATCATTACAAAATGTATTAAACAAAACAGCAAAAAGGACCCATACAACGCAATAAAAACGACAGTCATAACACCACTTTAATAAGAAACATTGCTTCCGATCCCCGACACCATCAAATTACAACAGACGAAGGGGAGGACTCACTTAAATATGAATCATTTCATTATAATGCCGTATTCAATCCGAGTAAACCTCACTTCATGTTGTTATTACAACAAGGGGAGCGTACACACATAAAAATGTATTATACTCGTGCACACTAAGCCCCGTGGAGACGATAACTGACACTTAATACCATAGAGCGTGACCGCATTACTCTGTGATCTATGGTCCGCGGAATCTGTGCGCGCAACTTTATCTATGAATCGCCATCGCCGAGCTGTCAAAAAATTGGAGGGAACCGAAATCGGTTTCGTACAAAAGTGTACTTTGTTAATCTGCAGGGCACTTTGTTCTTTAATACTTTGTATTAAAATGCATATTTGGTCCTGGTGAGATGTCTTTTTTTTTGCTTATTTGTTCGCATGCGAACATAAAATCTACACTTATAAGCACAAGACAGAAAGTTGAATGGTTTGTTGTTCTTTTCGTTGTTGCCGAGGGGAGGCCGAGTTTTTATGGGAAGAGCAAATTCGGCACGTGTCAACCGATGGAATTAGCCGTAATACTTGCATTAATAAAGTGTGAAATTGCCACCGTCGGCCGGTGTTTGTTATAATTCTCTATTAGGCGTTTTTTGAGCATCGTCCCCCGGGAACGACTTGAAATAAGCCGAATAGGATTGTTCTTTTGCGGATTAAGCGTATTTACAGAACCTCAGTCCCCTTACTTTTGACGGAAAGTCATTCATTCGTGATAATCAAACAAATTATCGAACGTAATTTAAGGTGACTGCACCCATTCGGAGCTTCCAGTTAATGGTAGATGTTTTTATTTCAATTTTTTTAATTACATCAGTGGTGCGCGGTGGCGTGACGGGTGATACCTGCCTACAATGGCCGAAGCGTTGTATTTAATTCCGGCGTGGTTTTACGGTCACAGCATTTTATTGATTGCTCCGGCCAGTGAGCCGCGACGCCCCGGACTGGATAAACAAGGGCTAAAAAAATAATAAAAATAAAGATGGCGAACGAGGTACCGCCCCCCGCTGCGACGGTGGCTACCGTTTCCAAATGTCATTCTCAACAGAGACGATAGCTGTGTATCTTTGATCAACGATATTAATCGATATCGATTGAGTACCTATAGCTATAATCTTCTCTGGTTTTCCTTGCATCTTTCAATCATTATAATCACAGCTACAAAATTTTTACCATTATGGTACGAATTAGGAGAAAACAACACAGTTAATGTTAGGTATTACCAAATTAGTAGCAGTAGAGTAATTAACGATTTGATTCAGAATCTCAATTAAAAAAAAACTATGTATTTTTCCCTCTTTTAAAAAATACTTATAA
The DNA here is from genome assembly GCA_949774945.1 of Hoplodrina ambigua. Taxonomy (NCBI): domain Eukaryota; kingdom Metazoa; phylum Arthropoda; class Insecta; order Lepidoptera; family Noctuidae; genus Hoplodrina; species Hoplodrina ambigua. The sequence continues at coordinate 11,636,890 of OX458974.1, read as the reverse complement.
GTGTTTTTTTCATCTTTTATTAAAAAAAATATCCATATACAAATTAAACTACTGTCTAAGTAATCAAAGAAGGCAACATTTAAATTTTCTATCTATGTAATTAATTCAACAGCATAAATATTGACTATCGATACACGGTACAGCCCTAAAATTTTCCACAGCCAACCGAATCAGTAAATCGATCGTAGTTTTTTTCAGTAAATCGCCTTTCAATTCTAACTTTGGTGATATCGTATCGACTTATTCAATTTCGAGGGGCATTCGCATTTGTCGTGGTTCGATCATTTCCGTCGATTTTTTATGGTATCGATGTCGATGGAAGCATCGTCCGATTGGTCACGCGCATTCCTTCGATTTGAAGAAGTCGCTGATAGAATTTTCTTATTGAGGGGTCAGGTGCATCGCAAGCGCATGAATGCTCACGATCTTGCTACTATTCGTGGGTACTATTGAATTGTGTTATACATAGTAATTGTTACTGTTTGTCAGTACGGTGGCTACTGGTGGATGTACTCAGGTATTATTCTAAAAGTATATATAATCTGTAGTGCTATTCCGTAAAAAAGATCAGTGAATTTAGGTGAAATGTGGTTGAGGTGAGCTGTCAATGTGTGTGAGTGAGGGATGACGACTAATTGCACTCACATTCACAAAGGGAGATTTTTACAGAATAGGCCTACTGAAGTGGTTAAAATAAAAATGTAGCTTCATTTTTTTTTGACGGGAGTCTCGAATATCTTCTTGCCGTTTGTCTTGCAGAGTGGTCTTAAAATACATTTAGAGCTATTACGTACTACATTCAATCTAGCAAATCACAGTGGCACCAAATTCTCAAACCAACAACAAACAAGCTCATCATTTAAAAAATGTCAATCACAAAAAAATCAAATTAATGTAAAAAATATATAATCATTGGTGTACAATTAAGGCAGTTACAGACTCCCCGAGGGGTATATCAATTCCATGTATTTAGCACGGCGGTGTCGGGTTGTTGTGTTGAAAACTATTAATTAATGTGCGCAAGAGTCGATGCCCCGTCGCGATTGATCCTGCGCGCAGCATGGGGTAGCCGACGTCCTTGATTGTAGGAACACCATGTATACACGGATTTATATTATAAACTTCACACCTGCGCAGGAATTTGATGATTAATAGGCTGATTTATAAATTGGGACATTAATTTGTGTCTTGATTACTATGTAGTGCTTAACTAGGTTTGGTTATATTTAACGTGTCAGCCTGGGAATAAGATTATGAATAAATATTTATTTCTTTTTTATTTGACAATGGTGCCGATTCTCTTGGTCACAAACTAAACTAAAATTAGACTATTTCCATCTTTTTCTATCCAATAAAATAAGAAAGAGACTAATGTAAATAAGAGCTGTCAAATTTAGTCAATCTGACACATCCATACAGTTATAGTTGACATCTTAAAACGTATGTATTAAAAATACAGAAAAGTTCAAGGCAAAACTAATTTGACATCTCTAACTTAGTTCTTTCATGTCACGGAATGTCACCGTCCTTTCCTTTCGCTGTATGTTAGTAAGAGATGTCAATTAGTTTAGTCTAGTCTGTGAACAAGGGTATCGGCACCAATATCTTTTTTTGTCTACGCCATATCTGGATATTCTTTTTTGCAGGAAATGTTAAATTGTTTTATGAATCATTGTCCTACATATCTTGTACATACAATGAATATACAGTTAATACAAAAATTGTATTGCTATAAAATTCAATGAGCTTTTTATGGAAGCTTGTTGCAAAAGCTCATGTTTTTTAAGACATTATAATACCAACCTAATTTTGTCCAACTGCAGGATCAGCGTCTTTTCTCATACTGAGAAGACAGGAGCATTGATATTAGACTTAAGTAAATTATATATCCTCACGATGCTTTCCTTCACCGATGTCAGTGATATTCAAGATAAACTTAGAAAGTACACAACATATTATATTATGAATAAAAATATTCACATTGATATTTGCTCAATTTTATACATTTATTTGTAGGTCATCAAGACATTTAAGATTTTTTTTAATTAGTCTACGTTTATCCCCCCAACTCATGGTAACACTACCATCACAATAAAACTATGTCTTCTCCCAATTCCACAAATTGATTCAGAACTTATTTTTGGTCCGTATCAAATGAGGCGTTCTGTTACAATGGACGCTGACATACCTCTGTCATTCCAGAGCAGGTGAGATAAGTTGGGGACTAAGAAATAGGGAAATAAAAACCAATACGTGGAGCGTTCATTAAATACAATGAATTAATCAACACTGGTCTACAGACCCCCAACCAAAAAAAATAGGGCTATATTTAAAACATAGATTTGATGCCATTTAATTTTAGTTTCTCTTTTTTTATATTCTGGTTGTTTTTTATTTTATTTGTATTATTTAGCTTGTAAATAATGTATATATTAAATAATTAAAATTCTACCGGAAGTACGTTATGAAATACAAGTAAATATTCTAGTATCTTCACCTAACAACATAAATTTCGGAGATAACAACATCCAGCTTGCCTTCAAAATATCTTGAAACAATAATTTTGCGACCAATAAATAAAATAAGTAAGTAAGTGAGTGCGATAACTGATCAAAACAAACCGTTCGTTTATCAATCTACTATTAGTTAAACATATTGCAAAGGGTCTGAAGTCATTGGAACGGAAGCTGCAAGTCTCAAATATAGGAACCGATAGTTCAATGCCGGCTACAAGGAAAATAACACCCTGTTTTGTTCATGTTAAGGTTGGGTTTCTCATGGTACGGTTTCGAGGTCGACAGTGTTGGTGCATCGGAAGTTTTGACTATCGACGGATCGTTTAAATGATAAGAGTTTTTAATTAAATGTGTTCAAATGATTTATGTGATGTTTATATTGTAGAAATGTTATATGCTGGTTGGGTCTTTATGTCACGTTTTTGTGGTATTTTTTTTTACTTGACAATGCATAGAAAGTTTATTTACACGTATAGGTATAGCTAGATACAATAGGTATAATAGGTACTCTTCCGTCTTCAATAAATATAAAAATAAATATAAATATCTTGGGACAACTCACACACGGCTATCTGATCCCAAGCTAAGCAGAGCTTGTGTTATGGTAACCAGACAACTGATATACATACTTATATAATTTATAAATATATACATATATAGATAAATCACACCCAGACACAGAACTAATAATCATGCTCATCACACAAAGTTTGTCCTGGGTGGGAATCGAACCCACGACCTCCGGCTTAGCAGTCAGGGCCACTAACTACTAGACCAACAGGCCCGTCAATATGTATTATGTACCTTTTGGCTCAATTAGAAATTCATTAATCAAATAGTCTTTTTACCCGACTGTGGCGAAGCGCAAAAGGAGGGCTGTGTTTGACTTATACATATATTATGTATGTGTTATAGTCAAAGTCCGATACACAGTCTCTTCGCGGAAGGACTGGTTTATCCTAGGTTTGGCCAAAGCCATCAGGCAATCCCCGAAATACATTTCAATTTCGCCCTTTGCCTGAAGTATTTTTAGTCAAACCCAGGAGCTCCTAACTTTTCAGTCAAACGTCGAAAGTAAATTATTCTGTTTCGGTTTTGGCCTAGTCAATCCTAGAAGCGACTGCAAAACTCGGTCAAACGTTGATCTGAACATGTTTAAACAGGTTCATAATGTCTCTCGCGGTGTTCCGACCGATTGTTTTGTCATTTCATGTTCGTTCATTGAGCGTGCGGGCGTGTATTTGTGTAAAATTGAAGATGAGTGAATATAATTACTTAAGAAATAATTAAAACAATAAACATCAAAATTTAAAAAAAAAAAATTTTTATACCTAATCTTACAAACTAACCTCCGTATATTCCAAAGCATTTATTTATTTATTTTATACTTTATTGCACATCGTACAAAAGGCGGGCCTAATGCCACACGGCATTCTCTCAAAGCATCTCAAATATAAAAGTGAAAATCACGTAAGCTGACCAATCAGGTGTCAGAACTGGCAGAGTTAAGCGGTTCTTAAGACTTGAAAGCTGCTTAAATGACAAAATGCTTCCAAATATACGAAGATAAGACACTTCATACCTATATCGGAGTTTGACTCGTCAAACCCCGATTTAATAAAATTGTGTTTTGACGTTTGCCTGACCAAATTAGTCTCTCCCAGGTTTGACGAAAATTGTTTAGTCAAAGGCCGAAAATTTACATTTGTTTGGGCTTTGACTAAGTCATTCAGTCTGACCTGAGGATTGACCAGTCCAACCTAGGAGCGCCGGAGCTTCGGAGTTTGCCTATAACATATGCACAATGCGTAACTCAACGGCTCAACATGTCATGAGATTCGTTTAGAAAAATCAAATGGGCGGATTTTTAAACTAAAAACCATAAAATAACTAATATACCTAAGTAACGAGTAATTTTTCAGGACGCTGTTAAAATTGTAGGTACATAGTCAGCAATCATACTAAAAATCAATGTAATTTTTCTTTCAGTATTTGTACACATTTTTTTATAAAGAAATGTTTTTTGGCATATGTGTCTGTGACAAACAAACCAATTTCTGTCTGCCACCATATACAGTAATGAATAACTATACCCTTTAAAGAGAAAAAAGCAATAATGAAAACATCGAAAAATTAATTGGTTCCAAGGTTCCAACATGTTGGTATTACAATGATAAATTGAAGTGTGGCGACATTTAAAAAGGCGTTCTTTTAAAAAAAATATAAGTCTAGACAATAACTAATGTCAGGACTTTTAATATCATTGTTATTGTCTATTTCTTAATTTATTTTTCATTTGCTCTTTAATCGATATTTCTTATGATTTTATCTATCCATAGTTCCATATTAATATTATAAATGCGAAAGTGTGTCTGTTTGTCTGTTACCTCTTCACGCTTAAACCGCTGAATCTATTTTGATGAAATTTGGCATGGAGATAGTTTAAGACTCGGGAAAGGACATAGAATAGTTTTTATCCCGAAAATCACCCCCAATGGCAGTAAAAAGGGGGGTAGAACTTTGTATACAAGTACGATATAAACAATTTCCATGCAGACGTAGTCGCGGGCAAAAGCTAGTATTATAAATGTGAAAGTTACTCTTTCTGTCTGTTACGCTTTCACGACTAAACCACTGAACCGATTTTGATGAAATTCGGTATGGAGTAAGTTTGCACCCCAAGAAAGGACATAGACTATCTTTTATTTGCGACCTCGTTCGCGATAACCGCCGTTTATGTGGACGAAGTCGCGGGCACAAGCTAGTACTGTATATAATAAAATATAACAGAAGATGTTTTTGTTTGTTCGTTGATTTAAACGGGCTAATTTCTAAAACTGCCACTCGAATTGGAAAAAATCTTTGTGTATATTATGATAGCTAAAATCATGACGAATAATATAGGCCTACCGACTTAAAGAAGCGGAGCAGTACTCAAGGTCGCAATTAAACGCGGGTAAAACCGTGAGATAAAGCTATTCTTAATAATAAAACGGACAGTAGCAGGTAATCATTAATCAATCGTTAATTAACGCGTGTACGCAAAACATTCACACTCCTCTCAATTAACAACACGATCTATAAAAGATAACATGCAAATTTTTCACCTCCGCACGCATCTTTCACTCTACCCATCTCTTTCTAACAACAAATTATTGCATATCTCCATCTTTTTCCTTTACAAATGTTTGACACCGCTCCTTGATCGTTTTCAGTTGTTTCTGATAATTTTTAACATGTTTATTCTATCTCTTTCTTTTGTGCAGGATTTTCGATATGCTCGCTCCCTTTTGTCAATAACAAACGATGTACGATAAATTAAAAACCGGTCAAGTGAGAGTCCGACTTACACACGTAAGGGTTCCGTACAAGAAACAACAATATGTATGTGCCGTTTATATTTTTAAAGCATGGCAGCCATTTTGAAATCCGCCATCTTGGATGTTTATTATTTGTTGTTTTTCTAGCCAAATAATACGAACTCTTTGAAATTTCAACACTTCACGTATTACGGTTCATGAGATACAGACCGCTTACAGACAGACAAACGAACAGATGCACGGACAGCGGCTTAAAGACAGACGGACGGACAGCGGAGGCTAAATAATGGGGTCCCGTTGGCACACTTCAGGTACACGGAACCCTAAAAATCGTCCCTTTACATTAATTCGAGAACGCAATGAAGTAATATTTCGGCCTGTATTAATCGTATTGAAGACATTTTTTTTCTTAAAGGCCATCTTGTTGTTAACTGCCTTGTAGAATGTTATTATTTCATTATTTAACACTTCCAGCGGTTGCTAATGAAAATATTACCGGTTTCGTAACGTTTTTTCATTTACTAATTAGGTTTTTTGTTGTTTTCTTTAGAAGTTTAAGTCTGTTTAAGCCGTACGGCATTTCATACTAACTTCCAAGTTCTTATTTTTCGTAATGAATAAATCGCTTTTTCGATCAAACTTCCTAGACATAAAGCAGGATACATAAGTGTAATAACTAAGTTAAGAAAATTTTAAAAAAAATGTGTTACAGCAAAATTCGAGCGAATTTTAGTTTTCCATAAAAACAGAGATTTCCAAATTAGTATCTTTCTTTAATTAAGATATTTCGAACCCTCGTCTAACTTTTTAGACCTAAGTATCCTACTTATGTATAAGTAGTAAGCTCATTAATAATTGTAACATTCATTTCGAAAAATAAGGACTTGAAATGTATGAAATCTATTTACGTGCCATGTATTAATATAAGTAATCTACATTTTTTTTACATATTTATTGCAAATGTTTATGTAGTCCGAATATTTTTCCAGAATAAATCCTAAACTCCTGACTATAATCTTTCTCTGTGCCAAATTACATTCAAATCCGTCCAGCCGTTTCGGCGTGATTGACCAACAAACATTCACATTTAAAATAGGAATAACATTAATATGGATTCTTGCGATTATTCTATTTTTGACACGTAATCAACAGGTCATTCCTACTAATAATATTCTACAAATTCTGTATCCCATTCATCACTCAGCATCTAATCTGAACAGATTGTTTTCGCGATCGCTCATTATTTAGGTCGCTGTGAATGGACCGCTGATAACACACAGCTGTGATTCAATGAACATGAATAATAATTAACACTGTGCTATCGATTCGATGCACAAATCATTACCAGCGCTGTTTTATTGTCCAATTAAATTTGTCGGGATGATTTTGTGTGAGAGTGAGGCAGGAATTTTGTTTATTTAAACTTAAGGCCGTTTTTTGGCGTAATTCAAGTATGAAACTCTTAGTAGGCAAAAAGCAGTCTTAAAGTTATTTAGGTTTTGTTAATTTCTTTTGCACCTATGTACCTTTGTTTCGTCTTATTTTATTGAATTTATAAAAATATTACTAGGTACTTACGTTGTCAAATTACATTTTAATGGCTTAACCGTTGTAAATTAAAAAAAAAACTTTATTAAAACTGGTAACTGCTTCCCGCAGTTCCGAAATAAATAAATTAAAACTAATGACGAGGTTTTGACGAGGATTACTTCATTAAATTAAAGTACAAAAAATCTTTATTTTATGTTTCTTGGTGCACGCGTTCATAATACTGCGAATCGCGGGCGCAGCAGTGTCAAAGGAGCTGTTGGTTACTGCCAAGTTATCATAATTTCGTATTCGACATCTCGCAAGAGGTTATCAGAGCACAGATCCATTCGGACCGCTGCATCCGTTCCTAATGATAATGCTATCTACTATAAACGCAATTGCTTGAGGCATTAAGCATAAGTTTGTTTAAGATTTTCGTTTGTCTTGCTAATATTTATGTTTAAGTTTACAAACAAGTGGATATCGCTAAATTATGTTTACTTACATTGTTATTGTAAAAAGTACCTACTTACTTTAAATTATTTCATTCCTTAAAAAGAAACACAAATCTAAAGGAGAAACTTTTCTACCTTTATATCCCAATTTGTCCGGGCATATAAATGTAGATGTTTTTCCTTGAAAAGATAAACACCTACTTTACTTAGAAGTAGATTAAAATAGCAAGATAGATTTAATAGCATAATGAATATTAGAAAAATGATAACGGAAGGAACACAGTTACATTTTTGTGTTCGTCTTTGTTATATATATATCATCGTCATCATCACCTTCCTGCCCTTCTCCCATATAACTTGGCGCCAGCCGTCATGCAGTCGGTGACTCCCTTTTCTTTAGTATCATCATTCACACAATCCATGCATCTTTTCTTTGGCCTTCCTCTTGCTTTCCATCCATCATCACATTCCTATTCATGACTCTCTTAGTCACATGCGTTTCATCCCTCCTTATCTCTGTTATATATGATGAGTTTTTACTGTATAAAGATACATAATTTAATAAATACAATAAATTGCCTACATCCGTATTTTAACTGTATTTTTTATTTTAAGCGCTTTTGCAGAACATTTTCATCCTAAAAAATCTGAAATAATATTAGCATGCAGCCGAGAGTAACAACGAGTCACGTAATAATTGTAAACTTACTTGAATACATCGTACTCTCACCATTTCAATGTTAACGACATCATTAATTCGGCAGTCAATAGTCGCGGCATAAGTAACTAGCTCTAAGTTGCTCGCGTCCTACAAAGGCGGGTATTTTACGACAAAACTCTAAAGTTACAACTTAATAAGTCGCCGAGGGGTTAATGACTTGTACCTTATACAATTCTCAACTGTCTTAAACGTGAGCCGCTGTTTTTGACGCCCCACCGCAGAGAATCCTTTTAACATAATAACGTACTGAAAGGTGTCATTTTCATGTTTTATGTTCGGACATTTTCATGGTCACAAAGGACTGAAACAGTTTCCTTATTTTAATTTCGTGATCCTATAGTCCGTCTGGTAATAAGGATGGTACTTTGATTCGTTATGAATATCGATGTCGAAATCTGTATAATATCTTTTATAATAATGGTGCCGATTCCCTTGTTAACAAACTACATTAAAATTAGAGAATTGGCATCTCTTACTAACGACAATTATGACGAATTAGTTTTGCCTTGAACTTTTCCGTGTTTTTATCAACGCGATCTGACATGTCAACTAAAATTGCATGGAAGTTTCAGATTAACTAAAATTGACAGGTCTCATTTATTTCCGTACCTTTTTTTTATTGGACAGACAAAGAAAGAAATAGTCTAATTTTAGTTTAGTTTGTGAACGAGGGAATTGGCCCCAATATCTTCTTATGAAAATCATCCATACAATCTGGCATCAAGACTCACATTATCAACTTCGATCTGAATCTAGATATTTTCAGAAAAGTAGAATCGTCCCTACTAGACTTCTACAAAGGAAGAGTTTATCAATATCATTCATTTCTTATCATCATCCAGCTAAAAGACGTCCACAGATGGAAAATCCTCTTATGTATGTCATCCGCTCTGGGGGAGGAAGGAGAAAGAGGAATATGCCATACTCTTACTCACTAAACACCAAGCCACTGTTCCCTTCGTCCACTTACGTCAAGGATCCCGGAGAGCATACGCACCTCCAGCGATTACCGAACGCTAGCAATACTTAAACTGGCTTTGGCGATGGAAGCATATCACCATTGTTGGCATATATGCTATCATCACCAAGCCCTGTGATTAAAAACAACAGCTACAGTTTCATCATCTGCCAGGCCTTTTCCCAACTATGTTGGGGTCGGCTTCCAGTCTCACTGGATGCAGCTGAATACCAGTATTTTACATGGAGTGACTGCCTATCTGACCTCCACAACCCAGTAACTGGGTAACACGATACCCCTAGGTAAGACTGGTTGTCAGACTATCAAGCTTCTGACGATTCGTAACGACTGTCAAAGATCCACGAATGACAGCCGGGACCAACGGCTTAACGTGCTTTCCGAGGCACGGAATGTCAGTAATGTCTAAGATAAACTTTAGAAAGTACATATGAACAACAGCTACAGCTTAAACAGCCCAATTGCCCGCTGATTCCCCAGCCCAACGTTGGTATAAATCGAACAGCATGTACATCGGCCCGCGGGCTTTTTGATCCGGCGCGTTCGCTTTAAGTTATGTGTCCCCAGTGGACTCGCTTGTTGCCCATGATGCATGCGTTATGTGCGTGTGTGTGCATGTTAGTGTGTAAACATGGAAATTAAATTGTTATGTGTGAAAGGTACGTTCTTTTGTTTTGTTTCAGATGAAAAACTGCCTCGTTGGTCAGACCTGGATAGTTGACACACTTTGGGGGAGGCCTACGTTCTGAAACATAACATCACGCCTGTAATCCCCGAAGGGTTAGGCAGAGGTGTACTCATTAGTACACCCACATTTCGCCAGTTATGTTTAAGTCCCATGTAATAGGGGGCGAGCCTATTGCCATCAACCGGGCACAAATCCAGACTCCGAGGCTGCTACTGAGAAATTCCTGATGGAAAAACCCAATAACACTTTGCCTGACCTGGGAATCGAACCCAATCGACCTCATGCTCAGCAGTCGCGCTTTGCAACCAATAGAACAACGAGGCAGTCCTACAAAAAAAAAATAATGGGCAAGAAACTCCATACTTCTTTAAGGAGATCCGTTTAGGTTCATATGTATGTGGTTTAGTTTTCTCGTAACTAGGATGCTAAAAGACCTTATAACAAAGCTATACTGTCCTCACATCGTAAAACCCCTAAACAAATCACTAGAACCAAATCTAAGAAAAATTGTAACAAATTGGACATCCACAGTAACAGTTTGTCAAAAACACGAAAGAAACCAAACAAACCTATAGCAGTTTATATGATTTAGTTGTGTTACGAATAAAGTAGAAACGGTGCCATAATACGATAAAACTATTGGTATATTTCTTGGCCATATATCATCTTTATGGGCCATTCCGCCGGTACATTTCGGCAATTTCCTGAATTATTGTACACCGTTGTGCCGAACTATATTTCCATTGCTTCTCTTCTAATGTATACCTACTTGTTATTTTTTGTAAATAGGTACCTATGTCTCTGTTCTTAAGGTATTGTTAGCCTTGAAACCAATTGTATTAAATAAAAGTTTTAATTGGTGTTTAATCGAATGTTCTATTTTTTAATAAAAAGAATACTGGACATCATTTTATCCTTGAAATATGATAATGTCATAGGAAAATACATTTTTGCAGAGTTAAAATATAGTTTACTAGCTTCTGCCCGCGACTTCGTTCGCGTCAAAGTTGATTTCACCATACATACTTTGGACCCCCGTGGGGGGTTAATTTTGGAAAATCCTTTCTTAGCGGACGTCTACTAACTAAAAACTATCTCTCTGCCAAATCTCATCTTTATACGTCAAGCGGTTTTATATATTTCGTGATGAGTGAGTGAGTATGACCTTTCGCTTTAATAATTATAATATACTACTACTCCTAACTAAGGAATCCAATGCCGCATCAAAATCGTAATCCCACAAACCTGCGAGATTGGGGTCATCAATCCCGTGGAATAACAAAGATTCTAAGAACATCTTAACCAAATAAATACCTTAAGCAAACATAATATTTTATTTGTAAAACGATGCTCCGAAACTAGAGCAAACCTTTTCTTAATAAATTTTGAAAAAAAATATTCCGAAAATTCAGGATAACGTTATTTTTCTTAAACAGCATTTTGCTTTCAAAAACTGTGAACAAAATATTATTTCGAAAAAAAAACTCGTCATAAAAAAAGTGTTACAATCCGATATTTTTTTTCAAAACAACGACACATTTTTATCTAATTTATTTGTTTTCTTTAAAAAATACTTTAATAAACACTCAATGTCCCCGACAATGACAAATAAATATCGCAATGTCGATAACTTATAACAATTAGGGATGTGACATTAATTCGATACGACAATAAACAAACTTCGGTAGCCTATTCGGCAGCTGCTTTTTCTGATTTTTCATTTTATTCATTGGTAAGTAGGTAGGTTACCTGCTTTTCGAAAACCGGAATGGCTACCTCAGTAAGAAAAGAATAATAAAATGACGTCACAACCACCATCTTTCATTATTTCTAAAAACCTTGCCAAGCGTATGTCAGATTCGTGCACGAAGGGATCCGTACCTCCGTGCAGTATTTAACACCATAAACAAATAACTTTATTTTATTCTTCTTTGTTAAAGCGGCCGTAGTAATTCACACTATGTACAAATTTCAACTTTCTCTCCGGTGTCCGTCCGTTTAAAGACAGACGGACTGACACCGGATGATTACTTATAGGGTCCCAGTGGCACTAATAGGGGCCGAGCCAATTGCCATCAACCGGGTACAAATCCAAACTCCGAAGCTGCTACTGAGAAATTCCTGTCAAAAAAACCCAATAACATTGCCCGAACTGGGAATCGATGATTAAGATTGATTGAGGAAATCAATAACATTATAGTTCAGTTAATTCAATATAATAATTAGGCAACTGGCGACAGTCATGATAATGTCGTGTTCTACTGAGAACAACATGCCGGGGTCAAGTGGTCCCGTGATAAAAGTCTTGTATTAATTTGCTGCCTTAGCCGTGACAATGTTACTTACTCTCTTTAAATAGATTGCGAGGTTGTGGAGTTGTTATTCCTTTGTATACTTTTAGGTATCTCGAATATCTTCGGGTTTATTCGATTCTGATTTCTAGAATAGTACACTATTTATTATTAACTTCATATATTGACTTATATTATTATACACGGTTACTTTTAGGTCGTCCTGGAACCGAAAGCCATAAACTCGATCATCAAAGTCGAAACGACTGGGACCTGTTCAATACATTTATGTTCGTCTAACTCGTCAAAGTAAATTGAAATTGAACAGCTGTTTTTTTATTGTTGTTTGTTTTTAACCGTGTATTTAGTTTTCTCTTAGCCTGTCTGCCGCAGATACCGTCCGTCACTATCTTCTTATTTTAAAATAGTCTTCTTCTCCTTCTTATCATGTGGGCAGTAAGGTCTTAAGACCCCACAAACCCTAGTGTCAGAGTTTCTAAACCGCCTCAAGAGCCTCTGACCTGGTTTGAATGGGACAGTAGCAGTAGTGGTTAAATAGTCTTTATCTCTTAGCGCAAAGTATATGAACAAGAATGTACGGCTCATTCAGCCAGAGCCTCTACAGTACAGAACAGTAGCGATGACTTCATACAACTTAATTTCTACCGGCTTCCATTCGGAAGGTCAGAACAATAGCTGCTCTACCGACATTTAAACAAGGCACAAACCTTCAGTATATTTCCAAAAAAAAATGTCACATTGCAGGTTTTTTCCAAAACGGTTGGTGCTCTTTGGGGAAGACCTATGTTCAGCAGTGGACGGCCATATACGGCTGATGCCTTATCATCATGTGATGAGAGTTTTTTTATATGTTATTATCTTTTATTGTTTATAATTTTAAATATAAAAATAATAAAGAAGATTTTTTTTCGGATTTCCTCTTACGATAATTGACCCTTCGCTATTCGACGATCATGACATTACAGATCAACCACTCCGCTCAAAGTTCCGTCGTTTACAATGTACCCTACATCTGTAACCTTATGTCTTTGTGTCGCCGCTCCCTACGATACGAAGGTTATCAGTTCACACTCTAATAAATAATTGAAGTTGTCTTTTTTCAAGTAACCGCCACTGATAACATGTTTATTGAATATTAACGCTTTCGACGCAATTAACATCGAAGTTCGACCGTTTTTTAGGTCGATTATAGGTCAGTCGAACGCGGAGTTAATTTTAATCTAATGTTGGAGAAACATTTGATTCAGTCATTGCCTTTGGAGTAATGAACTTTTAATATTATTTCTACAAAACCTAACAATATTTGTTGCCGACAGCAGTTAAATTACGTTGACGTCTTCGAGATTGTTTCATTTTGAAACTTTAGTAACGAGTTGAAATATTCTTACTACAAGTGTGAAAGATTGAAAGGACATCCATCCAAACTTTGAATGGACATTAGATGTTTGTTACTCAATCACGTCAAAACGACTGGACGGATCTGGATGTTTGGCACAGAGATATATTATATTATAGTCTAGAATAGCCGTACAATTATTGGAGATAGACATTTAAGCCTATGTATTAACTTTCTATTCAGGAAAAATATCGGTTCCCGTAGGAACCGATATTAACTTTGACGCAGACGAAGTCACGGGCGGAAGCTACTAAATATTATATTCAAAACTAAGACAAAGGAGAAGTAAAAAATATTTGACAATCTTTATGATTAAAAATCCAAAAAACGAAGCAAAGAAAACCAATATTGAGCCCCATTCATTTTGAATGTTTGTCATAGCTCCGAACTTTCTCCAGGAAAACTATCGGCAAACTATACCTACCAAAAGTAGGTACTACTAGTACTATGTAGGTTATCTTTCCATTAGAATGGATAGAGGAAGCGGAGATGAGCGAGGCAGGAGCCCTCTCCACTCTGCTTTGGTAGGGACCGGGCCTAAAGCTGTGTTTCCACCAGATATAAGCGAGGATGCGTAGCGAGGGATGTAGTAAAAGTAAAACTAACCAATGTGCGGCACAGTTGGCGAAGACGACGCTGCGTATCCCACGTTCGAAACGAGCATGTTACACGGAATAACGTAACATGGTCGCTGCGAATGCTACAATACGCCCTGTAATGCAAAGTCAAAAGTCAAAGTCAAAACATTTATTTCAATTAGAACATTTACAGGCACTTTTGAATTATCAAGGAGTCGGTCAGTTAGTCCGAAAGTTGAAGCTAGTTGCTCGTTCCAAAACGGAGGTAGGCCTCTATGGAGAAGAACGAGCAAGAAACTCCACGGCACGGCATGCCGGTCAGTACCCAGCTTTACATTGCTATCTCCACAAGCTGTGTTCACCCATGAAATCCTAAATAAGACGTGTTCCCTGTCCGCGTGATGATTTGTGGCCAGTGTGTTCCATTGTGTTACTATTGTGCTACTGAGCGTTACAACGTTGCTTCATATCTGCTTGTCCGTCATTTGTTTGCTACTTTAATGTCCTCTTTTGTAAAGTTAATAGTGTTGGGCTGGATACGTGTTACCTAGTTGTTTTTTTAGGTAACGGTTCTTACGTATTAAAATGGTTGGAGAAGTAGGTTTGTTTGGTTGGAGAAGTAGATGAGTATGTTTGTTCATCTGTATTTAGAATAGCTTGAAATGTGACGATTAAAAAAAAAGGTTTGCAACGAAATTCCTAAACGAGGCTTGCGTAGTTAACTGGCAAGAATTGTCACGTAAGGAAAAAGCGTTAGGTACCCCTTCAGGCAACCTGCCCTGTCTTTCTATCTGTCTCTTGTCAATTTGTGCGAATATTGATCCCTTACTTCAGTCAAGTCATCATAGCCAAAAAATCTGATTCTTTAGTAATTATATCACTCTTACTAAAAAAAATATGGATCTTTGAATTATCCAAAATATTTATTTCATGGGTGAACGATGCAACTCTTTCATTATTTTCGTCTCTGCATTTCATCCAACAGCTTCATAAAAATATAACTTTCATCAGATTGCATAAGTCTCTTCCTGACACAGCAAAAAAATCCAATATCGACACGAATAAATAAAACAATTTAAATAAATTCCGTTCATAAACGGTCAGTCGAGTTAATACTGATAAAAAAAACCTACGCTAGGCACATCCTGGCCAAATACCCGCGAAAATAATTTAAATAAAGAATGGTTACGGCATTGCAGGGCAGGAATGTATGCGCCGCTCAGTGTTGCCAACCGAATAAAAATAAATCACGTGTGATTTATTTTGGCTGCGAAGTCACATGCTATGTTCCGGGTCGCTGCAGCTACGGTATGTATGACAACTCCGGTTGCATACGTTACTGCATAGAATTTTGTATTCAAGGAAATGTTCTGGTGGCTTTTGTTTTGTTTATTTTTGTTAAGTTTACAAGGCAACGTTACTGCATATTTAACTCGTGTTTTCCATTGTGGTTTATGTGATAATTTCTATTTACATTAGGTATTACATTTAAAATTTTACAAAATAAATAAAGGCAAATCTTTTAAGAAATATTTTCTTCACAACTATGGTCGAAATATTACCTTCCTTAACGACGGATGACGGAGCCATTCCAAAATTAAATTCAAATCATGCAACATCGTCACACCCTCCGGAAATTGAAGCAAGCGACGTCACTTGACCCGCTCCGTCAAACTGACAGCTGTCAAAACGCCAGCCTATAATATCTGGAGGCAAAGGCGTCGTCGTCGTCGTCCTCTGACCGTGAAGATTTCCGATAAAATGGAAATTAATATGAAATGAGAATTTTGTATTCAAAGGACTCGGGGCCCATTTAATATACGAAGTCATTATCTACTTACATAATACTTAGGTTAACTTGATAAATGGCATGAGCTGTAGGTGCTTATTGATTTTCAATTTTTTATAACTTGTATTAATTAGGCTAATTAACTTAGGCCAATTCTTATAATAAGGCAACAATCAATGTTTAAAAAATCGGTTAAAAGTCATCTTTGACAGATTGAGTCAAATATTTGATTACGATCGTATCTATTGAGTTAATCCCAGGCTCTTTCAATATACCTATGCGTTTGGTGTCGGACTGTTTAGCACCGCAGCAGTCCGGCACCAAAGGTATAGAAAAGCTTAGTCAAATTTATATTTTTGAACACAGACATCAAGAAATAATACATAAGCTTGACTGCTACAAAAGAGGTTCTGTGTCATAAACAAAAAACTAACACAGTCATCTGATAGATACAGTCTCTGTAACAACATAGATTAAACAACTTACGTTCAGTCAACCAACTGCCTGGGTCGTCAGATATAGTTGAAGTTTTCTTGGAAACAGATGTATGTCTTCGATTGAAACTTAAATTAATTAATGAACTGTTTATAAGTATATCCTTTATAAATTAAATTACATTCAAAAACATCCATTGGTTTCTAAGAAAACTTCAACTACATCCTGCGTACCTATTTTCTTTGTTGACTGTAGGAGCATAAAACCTCCTTCAAACAACTTCAAACAAGACATTAGTTCAATCAGCCTTAAATCTCATAGATAACTGTACAAGGCTCCACATAAAATAGAAACTTAAAAATCAATTCATGACCCCTGGGGTCAACTGGTGAGATGATGCGATAGGGTCTGTGGAACGGGGAAAAGCACCATAAATGGCCATCAGTGTGCGCATCGATATTACCAATAAATTCTTTGCTATATTTCCCCGTACCAATAGATAAGGTACTATGATGTGCTCTGCGCACACGACTCTTCCTTATGCTCGGCTTGAGTAGAGAAGGCTTTCAATTTAGATCATGCTTTTAGCCAAGCTTTAGATCGTGAAATTGTGCCCCACTCCACCCATAGCGCGATTGACGTAGACCCTTGGATGAAAGACAAATGATCGATTTTTAAAAGAGTATTCGTGGAGTTCTTACTACATAGTTCTTCTCCATAGGAACCTTCTTCGTTAGGCAAAGGCCTCTTCTCATACAGAGACGACACAAGCATTGATTACAAGTGGATTGGCGATTTCACTTTAAAATGTTAAAATCCAAAGCATTGATTACAAGAAGTTCTACTAAATACTGCTTCGTTGGTCTAAGCAGTTAACTTGACTGCTGAGCATAAGGCGAGCGACTCCCTAAACGATCAATGTATTATTCTAGTTTTCCGTTAGAAACATCTCAGTAGCAAACCAGACTTCAGATTAGTGCCGGGTTGATGGCAATAGGCCCCACTATTTCATAGGACTTATTTGACAACTATCAACAACTAACAAGTCTATCTAACCTTTCTCAGTTACACAGGCGTGATGTTTGAGATTATGTTATGTATTAGAGCTAATAACATTATATCTCATTATAATAATTAATTAAAAATCTCATACGAAAATCCTCCTCCTCACTTGTTCGCCGCTCCGTTGTAATGAAGACATACTGTACGGAGCCACGCCCTCGCTAAGCGGATAATTGAGTCATTATAGGTGCGCTCGCGCATACGCCGCTCTCGTGCTATCTCCGATCGGCCGATAGCGCCGATTCCGATCCGGCCTCGGGTACCGCCGCGCCGCGCGCCGTGACGTTACTTAACGTACTTTAAGATGTTTCTGACTTGTGTCTATATCTACGTAATAAAATAAAGTTTTTTTTTTAAATTAAGTTTCATAACTCCGCTTGCGGTGGGACTTAACTGTCAGAAATCGTCACGTAAGGAAAAAGTGTTATGTCAAGGCGACCTTCCCTCTCTTTATTTTGCTGTCTGTCTCTTTCTATTGTATTTCACATGTATAGTGTATATATGTACATATATGTTACCTATCAAGCAAACTTTTTTGAACAAAAAAACAGTGGATCCATACATTTAAATATCAATAAAATATATGGATCAGCTGATTTCTTTCATGATTTCAGGATTGTTTCCATAACAAAATTTGTTTATAATGATAAATACAATTATTTGCCGAAAAGATTTTAAAAAATTAAATTACACCTTGTATAAACATTATTCAAAATTGAACTCAAAACTAGATTCTTTGTAAGTAGACCTAATTACAGCCTTTTTTGCTTGACAAATAAAATATTCTGTCTTGTCAAAAACCTTCTGACATTACGTACCTCATAATTCAGATATTTCATTACATATAATCTTATTGAATATCGTAGTGTCTGCTCGATGTAATAAGTTTTGTGTCTCTTCAATAAAAGCTTATTATTAAAGAGAGTTGAAGATCTAATTTAAGTATTATTTATTTTTATTATTATAGTTTGCGTTTCGGGTTTAGTACGTTTGTATCGTACTACGCCAGCAGTCCAGTAGCAAACACTTAAATTAAAAGAGCACTTATATCAATACCTACAAGGTTTAAAAACGAGTGCCAATAGATAGTACAAAATGTCTGAGACAACACCGAAACCCGCTGCAGAAGAACCAAATCAATTAGTACCTGTTTATGTTGTCACTGCTGTTATTGGTGCTGTGTTTATCTTTGGACCCTTGTTTGTACCAGGCGGGCCTAATGCGGGGTAAGACCTTAATTTTTTTGGAACAAACTTGCGACACTATTCGCAAACACTTTTTGGAACAAACTTGCGACATTATTCGCAAAAACTGTTACTCTTGAAAGCCAGAATCAACAGTGGCGACCACTGAAAAGAACCAAGACAATGAAGGAATACCGGAGAAGCAATCCAAGTACCTTTGGGTGCCGCAACAGCGAAGGACTAAGAAAAACATAATTACTAAACGCGGGGTAAGACAGTTAACTTGTCCAGATTCCAGAGAAAGGCCTACCCTTGGAGTGGTTTCCACAAGATTATACTTTCTTTAATATCATACTTACTTACTCCCTACCGAATTTCGGTTTCAGGGGCCAATCTAAATGTAGGCTAACAATAGGCAGGAGACTTTACAGTGCACGAGCGTGTGCACAAACACAGGTGCACTTCTTTACCCTCACTCTCATAGTCCGATGGAGTAGCAATCCATCGCGACCATCTCGGTTGTATTCTGAATCTGATCTGACGCAGGACCATCAGCTTTACCTGTTTTTCTGAGGCACGGGAGTGTCACACCACCATCTTCCAATCTCTGGATTGTACAACAGTCGACGTCGATCGATGACGTTTGGTTGTATCCTTGGTTTATTTCTTTAATTTATTTTCAGCATAACTAAATGCTGTATAATGTTGACTGCATTCTGCTGCTGGATATTGTAAGTTGCTTATCACATTTATAGGTACTAGCTGTGTTGATAAAGTGAAGCGAAAGAGCTTTTTTGTATTAGTTTTTTTTTTGTATATAATATGTAGATAAAATTTAGCCAACCGTTTTTTTTTAAACCAAATATCTTAAAATGGTTTTAATTTAAAAAAAAAGGTAAACAAAGATCTTGTTCTAAGGCGTAGGCAGTTGAGTAGTTAGCAACACCAAAATTGACGCCCTTTTTAGTTGCCAAAACAGGATACCCTCATAGATGTTTACGGCAATAGTAACCTGTGACGTCATTTATTAACCAACTTCATTGACTTAACTATTTATTGATTCAAAAACAACAAACATTTTTAGTTTACAGTTAATTCCAGTCGGGTTACCAGACTTAAAATAAAATAAAAGTGTTTTTTTGGAAAAGTTGAGTTACCATTTTATACGTGAAAGTGCTATAATGCATGTCCGTAACATTTCAGTTGGACGACTACCTATGTACTGCAGATGAACCCACTTCTGGGCCCTCGCATGAACAACGCGACTATGGCCTGGATCGGATATAAATGGGTACAATTTTTTTTGTAACCTTTGAGGACTTTTAACGTCAGAAACTTTTCATTATACCTTTGTGTTACAGTTTAGTTAGTATTAGAGCACTTTGTAACGGAACTCGTCAGGTAAAATATTCTACCACAAAGCAAGGACAGGCATGGATTTTAACTCGTGCAATTTTTTTATTCGAATTTTGAACTCATCTTCATTTCGGGATCACTAGGCGCCGGCCCTGTGGTAGCACATCGGAATTTTTAACTAATTAATTCATCGGAATATTTTACTAGATTCAATTCTATTTTTATTTCACGTTGATGTACAAAAGTGCCTTATAATGGCCTAATTAAAATAAATGATTTGACTTTGACTTTAAATATGATTAAGAGGGTCAAAATATTTGGGTGAAATTCAAATCTTTGACTGACTTTTTGTCAACTTTTATAAGAGAAGGAAAGATCTACTCAGTACGGTTAAAGAAATTGTAACTTTATTGTTTCAGGGAAAAGACGCAAAGTCCTTGAACAAACAGAAGTAATGCGCGCCGTCAACACTCCATAATTAGTCAATAATTTATATTAGACTAGTCACTTTAATTGATTTTATGGCTACCTACTTGCTTTAATTATTTATTTTAACTAGCTGAATTTAAGCTGAATACTATACTGTAAGGCAATAAATTCTATTTATAGATATTTCGGGTATTTTTAATTTTTATTTCTTACTGTCCCTTTAAACAACATACAAAATAGGGGTAGATAGTAAGTACAATATAATAAAACTTTAGATTTCATAGCTGTTGTTTCCAGTAAAATAACAACCATACACACTGCTTCAATTTTAACATTACATTATTTCATTTGGTTTAAATATTATAAAGCTGAAGAGTTCTTTTTGTTTGTATTTATTGTTTGAAATTGCTTATATCCGGAACCACAGGTCCGATTCTGAAAATTCATTCGCTAATAGGAAACTACGTTATCCCCAAGTGCTTCTGCCGGGGTTGCGGGACGTCTTAACAGGATACCATGGACCCGGAACGTAAAGGGCAACAGAAGGAACAGGGTGGTTTTTTAGTCAGTAAAAGTCTGACAGTCCCTTCCGCCCCACCCAGGGCGGAAGGAGTCATTTGATGATTATTACCAACTAAAAAAAAAAAAATCCCCAAGTGCTGCTTAAAAGCTGTAAGAAACTTTATGAGGACGACGTCACAAGCAAAAGTTAATTTAGCTTAGGTATCTTTAGCTACAAAACTAAGAAGTTTACAAACATACAACCTACCAACACTACACCAAAACAAAACCCAATCAAAATGTGGCAACACCAAACGAATTGTAATAGCACACGCCCCCAAAACAAATCTGTGGGTATCGCAAAAGATCAAAATAACATTTGTACCGAAATCATTTATCAGCGCTGATTCTCTTTCCATTTGGCGGCCCCCGGCCCACACCACCGCTTCGCAGTGTCATTACGGCGTAGGGACATAGTGGGTTCTTCTAGCGATTTGCCAAAACATAACAGAAAATCACGCCTGTAATCCCCGAAGGGTTAGGCAGAGGTATACCTAGTAGAACACTCACATTTCGCCAGTTATGTTTTAGTCCCATGTAGGGGGCGAGCCTATTGCCATCAACTGGGCACAAATCCGGACTCCGAGGTTTATACTGAGAAATTCCTGATGGAAAAACCCAATAACACTTTGTCCAACCTGGGAATCGAACCCAAGACCTCATGCTCAGCAGTCGCGCTTTGCGACCACTAGACCGGCAGTCAAAAAACAAAGGAGATAGCGATTTATTGAAATTATTCTAAACCTGCTCATTATATCTTGATAAAGCTTCTGCCCGTGACTTCATCCGCGTGATTTATCTCACCAGCGTTAATTACGTCTTTGATTACTGATCCGCTCCCGTGGGCTCTAGCGCGATGATATAAAGCCTATACTATTCCTCATAAATCATGCTGTCATATACAAAAATATTTTTTCCAATCCGACCGGCAGTTCCAGATTTTCCAATCGGCGCGTTTCAAGAAACAAACAAACAATAATCTCTTCAACTTAATATACGGAATATCGTACGAATATCTGAAAACGCTACCGCTTATGTGTGTGGTCGCATTCGAATCCCTAACGTGCTCAGACTAATGTGTTTCAGGGGAATAACATGTTTGTGGGGAGTAAGTCATTAATACGTGTTGGCGACGACGTTTAGATTAAAATTTAATATTTGTATTAACTGTGTAGGTTTGTTATGAATACTTAAATATTCGATTAGCTGATAGATTAAGATGAACTGGCAACCAATTTATTGTAGCCTGAAGGCTAATTTTTGCTGAGCAATTTTTGCTTCAAAATATTATAACTTAAAGTTCATATTAGCTGCTCGCTTCGTCTGCATCAAAGTTGATATTTTGTTAACGTACATTTTTCCAGGATTAAAAATAGCGTATGTGCTATTCCAGATTATATTTTCTCTATGCCTTTCATCGAGGACTAGTTAGTCGTTCTGGCATGATTGAGTTACAAACTTAAAATTATCATTCTGAAATAAAAATAAAATAAAAAAATCATTAGATTGAAAAGGTCTTACGAGATCAATTCAATCCTTTATTACATATCACAAATGTTTTACAGGATTTTGTATAATGATATAGTTCATACGGACTCGTCGGGCAAAACAATTTTATAAAGAAGCAGACCGCGTGAACTTAGTACCATATTACTTTTTGGTATGAAAAATAGATGTTGGCCGATTCTCAGACCTAGCCGATATGCACACAAAATTTCATAAAAATCAGTCCAGCCGTTTCGGATGAATTTGGTAACAAACACTGCGACACGAGAATTTTATAAATTAGACACTAAATTGCTCTGATACCAGACAAAAAGAACACCTAAACATTTCCCTCAAACAAAGAAAACATCTACACAAGTTACATTGCAAGAAAGTCACAACACAACACCGCTCATCCATAAACAAAAGACCCTTGCCAATAAAATAGGTGCAATTACAAAAATCCCCAAAAAAACTCGCTTCACAAGATCATCCCCTGCAGTAACTCAATTGTCGCGTCGGCTGTTAGGCCGATCTATTTTTTGCTCGGCACAATGTCGGCACCAGAATTTCCGCCATATTGCGAACCACCCCATCTAAATGATAATTCGAGGGCCCTTCTTACAATAAAAATTATTGCGGACGGTTTATTTTATTACAGTTTATATTGTGTTCGAATACCTACACAGGGGATTGCGTTTACAAAAATAGTTTTCAACGCCAAAATAACCTTTATGACGTAAAGAATAGAACCTTTTTTAAGTAATCGAAGCCTGAAAATTGTGTATGTATGTCCGAACTTGTCACAAATGTCGTATTCGGCAAATAGACAGTGATTTCCCGTTTACCCTTTGACCAATGCGGTTACGTTTCGTCGTATTTACATTTCGTGGGTGCGTTTCGGTATAAATTGTGTTTTTTCAGTTTATAGCCGAATTGGTTCCAGACGTATTTTCTGTAATTCGTTGCGGGAATAACAAAATAGGCACTATCTCGAATTTTCCTTTTGAAATCTCGTGTAACAATAAAATACAAAAACCTGAAAATAAAAATATAAAAGTAAGTAGGTACTTATAATAGTATAAGTTTATCTCGAACATCATTGACATCGGCGAAGAAACAGATTGTAAGGAAACCTGGACTTATTATAATAAAATTAATTCCTATAGGTAAGTCTGAAATCGTCAATCCGCCTTCAGCATGGCGTTGTGATCAATGCTCGTGTCTTCTCTGTATGGGAAGAGGGTTTTGTCCTGCATTGGAACAATAATAGACTGATATTATTAAGTATACAATTAACTACTAGTGCCGTTTACGTATCATTTTATTGTTAACTAGCTTTTACCCGCGATTTTCTCCGCGCAAAAATAAAATAAAATATATTATGTTACTTGCAGATAATGTAGCTTTCTAATGGTAAAAGAATTTTTAAAATCGGTCCAGTAGTTTTTGAGTTTATCTATTACAAACAAACAAAAATACACATTTTTCCTCTTTATTTATTTATTTAAACTTTATGCAACAAAAAAAGTACAAAGGCGGACTTAATGCCTAAGGCATATGCATATGCTCTTTATAATATTACTGTCGATAGATAAGTACCTACGAAAATACTTATAATATCCTACGTGTCACAAAATATATGACATTAAATCAAAACAAAAATTATACATGTATTATAAGTGCTTTTCGAACGATACAAACACAAGTACGTATTAATTCTTAACAGTTAAAAAACTGCAGGTAAAAAAAGAAATATAACAATACTTCTTTTATTTTCTCTGTGGTTATTTTCAGTTCTCTGTGGTTAATTAAAAGCAGGTGTTTAAACGGACGAACTTAACGTTCTACAGCTGAATTAACACCTAAACCTATCCGTGTATAGTAAAAAGCCTTGCAACGCTGATACAAGCACTATAATAGTAATCAAACACAAGACAAAGCCACCCCATTCTTATCTCCCTTTCAGATCGCAATCAGTGCCGCCATGTTGATGTCATTACGAATCAAATTCCCGCCTTTTTTACTTCTTTTTTTCCATTCGCTAGGCACCGGCGTCAGATCTCACAGCCGATAAGTTCTTTATTATCCTGGATGATTTTTTAATCTGTGCACCTACTTGGTGGTTTCGCATTAACGTATTGTTGGTGAGTTGTAGGGAAATTGCGAGGTTCTGAGAACAATGGCGTCGCGGTGATGACAGACGCTTAATGCGCTGGGTGATTAACTGCCTTCGCTCGTAGGTCTCTAGTGCACCTAAATACGTGCCTACATTAGACTTCGGTAGCTGATAGCCTTTTAATTATTGTCATTTGTTTTTTTTTAATCTAGCTTTTGCCCGCGACTTCGTCTGCATGAATTTTCTTAAGGATCTGATAATAACATTTAGGCTAAAGCACTCAGAGAAAACATAATTTCCTGAGTTTTTCCTGAAGAATTTTTAAAAATCGAAGCAGTAGTTTCGAAGATTAGCGTATTCAAGCAAAATAAACACTTCAGCTGTATAATAGTAAGTATATATTGGTTATGGGAATGAGTAGATTATTTCTTTTGTAAAGATAATAGTTCTATCGTAGAAGCAACTTTTTGGGAAAATGTTTGGACCGCGCAACAGCGAGTCTATTCTTCTAAATTATATACTTAGACCACAGTATTATGATGACATAGAATTATCTTAGATTCAATTAGATTCATGCATGAGGCCGCTTATCTTTTAAAACTAGAAAATTCATTTTTATTGCGATTTTCATCATTTAATAAAATTCATATCCTTTACACATTGTATTTTATTTAACTTGGATATAGCAACCATCATCATCATCTTCCTGCCCTTGTCCCATGTTACTTGGGGTCGGCGCAACACATTTTCTTCTTCCATTCCGGCCTGTCAGCCTTTCTTGCTTCCTCAGCCTTTTCTTTTATACAATCCATCCATATTATAATCTTCAACATCAATAAATAGGACCCGGACAAAGCATGGGCGGGTCACTAGTCTCTTTATAAAATAAAGAAGACATCAGTGGACTCCGGACGCCAGACTCCGGACCAGCAAACTTCGGACTCTTAAGTAGATTTTCCAATTTGAAACTCGTTACGGGCGAAGTCCCGACTCTTTTCACTTGGACTGCTTGCGATTTATTGTCCAACTTCGTCCGTTCTTCGGGCCGCGGGAACTTTGGCGAGGATGAAAATTGTCAGCGTTAGATATTTATTGTGGTTCTGTGAGGAAACTTGTATTTATCCTACAAAGGGAATACATGGTATATTTTAGGATTTATTAATACCAAAATGCTGCAGGTGATGAAGAATTTTGAAAGATTTTGTACAGTTTTTTTCGTCACAAATTAAAAATTAGTCTTCTCTAGAATAAGTGACGGTTGTGATTATTGATAAAGGTATTCACGTTTGAGCACCTAGAGCACCAATCAATATTATAATGTGGTGTTCTAAGGGCGACAAACCTTTGCTCAATGCATAGGTGCTCAAACGGGAATACTTCTGATTATTTTAAGTAGATCAATTTGAGGTCTTATCTTGTTGGTTTTTAATGGAAACGACATTATCATGCTTATGATAGTACTACCATGAACAAAAAGGTTCTCAAAATTTGAGTACCTACGTGCAATTTTTATTTAAGCAATTTTTACAATACATAAATATAAGTGACTTTTAATATTTATTCTGCATCTTTCATAAAACAAACAACTTTAACTATAGGATGAACTTTTAAATATAAAAAACAGCTACTCATTCCTTACAAAAATACACTACAACACGATCAAAATCTATGGTTCCATCTTACTTTAGTTTTATAATCGGGTTTGGTCCTTTTAAAAAAGTTGTTCATATTCATGAGTATGAAGGTACTTTCTAGGGAATGAAAAGTTAGCCAATCAGTTCTTTACTATTGGTAATCATTCCACAGTCACATCAAGCACGATGTTGATCATTCATGGTGAATAAAACTACTTAATCTTCCATGGCGGTAACTGATCTTCCTCCAATACAATTTAAAAGTGGCCATTTTATCTCCCTCTATTTATCCAAAACTTACCTATAATACAAAATAAACATTGTCTATGTAATTATTTGAGCAGCACTAGCGACGTAATGGCGGCACTTCCGGTGAGCCGCCATTAGTGGCCATTTCCTGCCAACTTCCGGACCGGCAGCGCCACCTCGCGGTGGCTCTTAACAATCGCTAAAGGCGTTAAATGCTTACGTTACGTTTTTATTCGAATTTGGAACGTAGGTAATGACGATGCTATCAGTTTTATAGTAATGTGAACACAAATTGATAAGAACTGGCTGGCAAGATTTTAAATTGGATTTAAAAGGAATGTTTTTGTATCGTTTCGGAAGCTGGAGATATCTTTAAACGTCAAAATAATTATTCTCACCACCAATAAATTCTCTATCTTTGAAGTGAGAAGCTGACGAGGTGACCTTATTTTTCAAAACCAAAAGTATTTTTTTTTTTTTTTAAATCGTCATTCTTCAATTTTATTATAAAAACATGTCTTTAATTTGATCGTAATGTAGATAGTCATTCTCGCAAACAATAAAATAACTAACTTTGTTTTTTTTTTTTGGTTTCAAGACTGGTAACCGTCAGAAACTCATTGATTATATCATTTTTATTGGGATTTTTTCTAATTGTAATTCGGTATAAATAGTCTCATAAATATTTTAAACAAGGAACAATGACTAAATCACACTTAACATTTTGTGTAGGTACTTAAACTTAACCATCAACAATATTATTATGTTTTCTTATTCTGCATATTTTGTCATGTCACCTCCTTTTGGGAATTCGAATGATAAAATTAATGGTGTTGCCACACTAACTGTTAAGTGGCGGAAACCACCCTTGTTAAGAGCCGAGGGTAGATGCAAGCGACTCCCGAATACTTCCTATCCTCAAAAGTGGTAAAGAATATTATATGCAGACACATAGTATCGTAACATTTGCATTTTTTTTTCTTGCTTTTGTTAAAAATCAAATTTATTCGAATGAAAATTTTTTTTTTGTCTGGTAACTCCAGAGGTTATCTGAAGATACCAGACGGATCGGATTTTTTTTTCTTGTTTGAGATAGCCAGCCTTCAAAGAATAGCATAAGCTATAAAACCTCACGCTACGACACACGGAAGGGGAGCAGTAACCAGAGACGTAACTTAACGCGCGTGAGAAAAACCACACGAAGAAGCTAGTATTATATCTACTAGGTATATTGTAAGTTAGTAGGTACTTATGACTAAAATTAAAACAATGTTTAAATTAACTTTAAGGGTACCTACAACTGCGATATTTATGAAAAATAAAATACTCTGGCTGCCTCGTTGGTCTAGTGGTCGCAAGCGCGACTGCTGTGCACGAGGTCATGGGTTCGATTCCCAGGTCGGGCAATGTTATTGGGTTTTTCCATCAGGAATTTCTCAGTAGCAGCCTCGGAGTCTGGATTTGTGCCCGGTTGGTGGCAATAGGCTCGCCCCCTATTACATGGGACTAAAAACATAACTGGCGAAATGTGGGTGTACTAATGGGTACACCTCTGCCTAACCCTTCGGGGATTGCAGGCGTGATGTTATGTTTTTATGTTATAAAATACCCTAAAACCTTTTCCATGTATTATTTTCATTACCTACCTACTTACTAATCGTTTTCTTATATGAAGTCTGTTAATTTCTCATGTAACCCTACACACTAATAAAGGCCCTTAGTACATCTGCTACAAACATTTCTAGAGTTGCTCTGTAAAGCCCGTGATTTACTGCAAACGTAACTCATATTCCCTCTCGCAAATCTAATTAGCGGGAACATTCTCAATAAATCCACATGATACACTGTAATAACGTCGTAATCCTCGTTCGAGATGATTGCCTCACCACGATATATCTTTTTTATACCCGTTTATCGCCCGATAATATAATAATCATATCACGCTGACTATAATGGCATGCCAAATCTACCTACCCTATATTACACCTATCAAGAAAAATTTTATAAAGATGTTGGGTAAGTTTTAAGTCATACAATTTTACTTTTTATCACTGCAGTTTTAAGATTAAAATTGAATGCACCCCGAATGACGTTACGTCATTGTGGCACGTTAAAAAAAACGCTTGTTCGAAAACAGAACGTGTACAAATTGGGTGAAGTTCGGTGCGCGCGGGAAAGCAATATGTTTTTATTTCTTTTTAATTTCCGGTTCGTTTTAATGGCGTCGAAATCAATATAATGGTGAAGCGGCCATCGCCATTTTCGCATTTTGTGGTTTTGCTCATTTAGCGTCGTTGAGCATGATTCAACAGTTGTAGTGGCCACTTACGCTAATGAATGCAGTCGTTTCATCGCTTACCTGTGCAATACTGGTATTTTTTACTTTGTCTGATTATTTTCTGGCAATTGTCCATTTTGCTCAGATTTATCGAAGGTCAATAAAAATCGAGTTGAACATTAGTTCTATTGAGTAAAAATTCGTTCGATTACACTTCGGCAAAGATTGCAACATCAATGATTCATCAGTCAATAAGCTCATTAAGTAGGTACTCAAAGCTTGAGTGATGCACAATCTGAGGTAACGCTTCAGCATTTATAATCTTTCCAATAACTTTGATTCATTCATTTAATTTTATTAAAATTATAAAATATCCTTGGTGGTTAAATAACTACACAAAAAAGATACACATAATACAGCAACTGATTTAAAAGAACATAAAAGCCTTAAAAAATAACTTTTTGAACTTTTAAATGTATTGCTTATGGAACACAGGGATACACAGAACCTCAGTTTTATAAAAAAACTTCTTGATTCAAGTCAAAGTTTTGAAAATAGAACTCACAAAATGCAAAGACAAAAATATATTAATAAAAAATACAAGGTTCTATATTTAAAATTCTGCGCAGCTCTAGCCGATCCATTGGGTGATTGCGTCTCGCTCGTGGCAGACATCTTTATTTTTTTGCAGTATGGCTCGTGATTTAGGAGAAAAGTCGGCGGAAAAGTGCGAGAATTGACGCTGAAAATTTTCGCGTAAACTCGGTAATCGTCGTGTAGGTAGTTAGTGTAATGTGAGATATACAAAGTCATGTAATTAGTCAATTTATTTGCCATAAAATTATTAATTGAAACTGGAAACTTAGCCTTTTAATTAAATTTTACATTATAATATCTATAAATATTATTTTATAAGCGTTTCTTTATAAGCTTCGTTAATTTTAAACTCTGTTAAATTGTAAAATAATTATTTTAACTGTTTTACAAAAAAAAATGAAAATGTATACTCGGTTACGACCTTACAGTATGCTACCACAACAAAAAAAAACAAGTATAAAAAAACCCTTTTTGTTGAAAATTGTGCTACTCTTCTATTTTAGTAGGAAAACATAATTATGAAATATAAAGTCGGTAAATAATAAATATTTATGCTAATGTTGATAAAATAACACACATTTAACAAAATATAAGTAGATACTATAAAATAAGTATCAAGATCATTTACCTTTTCAGAGGTAAAACTCACATCACCTCGTGCAATATTGCTTGCGTTTATATATTTATCATTTAGTATTAACACTGAATAATATAAATAAATGTTAGGTACTGCCTACTTTCATAAACCTACTTTCCTGAAACTTCGAAAGTTGGTAGATATTTGGTAGGCAGCTAGGTAATATAAAGTTACTAGCCTCTGCCCGCGACTTCGTCCACGTCAAAGTTGATTTCTCCATGCAAACTGAACCCCCGTTTCATACAAATACAGGGTCAATTTTGGATTTTTTTGTGGTCGACTACTAACTATAAACTGCCTTTCTGCCAAATTCCATCTTATAAAACCGCTTGGGTTTTCGATATTTCGCGATGAGTGAGTAAGTGATGACCTTCGCTTTGATTACAAGACATATCGATACAAAACTTAATAATACGTATAGGTAGTTCATCATCGGTCGGTTTCTGGTCGAACCTATCTGACTTCCACAGCCCAGTCACTGGATAACACGACACCCCTTCATAAGACTGGTTGTCAGACCTTCGGGCTTCTGACTCCGAAATGACTGTCAAAATTTTACGAATGACAGCCGGGACTAACGGATTTACGTCACTTCTGAGGCACGAGGGTGTCACACAACCAAGTCCAGGTTGCTACAGAGAAATTCCTAATGGAAAAATCCATGAACACCTTGCCCAATCTGGGAACCAGGAGACCAAAGGGTGAGCATAAAATGGACATTTTGTGTTTTTTTTTAACACTAATATTGCTGTTTAACGCTTGTACATTAACTTGCACCTTCCATGTTATCTCTTCACCACCTTTAGTTGACTGTTAGAGAATGCCTAAAGCACTATCCGCTACTTTTGTTGCGTAAAGTTTAATTAAATAAATAAATAAAATAATAATTTAAGAAATAGTAACCTTCAAAGCATCATTCGCGAGGCTGTGTATCGACTGTAGCACTTGGAAAACCTGTGTATCTAATTACATCCTCCTAAGGCGAAACAATCGAATAGCGCTAACTATTCCTGGGTAAGACCACACTAGCACACGGACAGTTTATTACTTCCTTTGTCCTCAGTCCTCGCGGCTGACTGTTTAGCTCTAACTACGGTAACTATATACCTCAATATATGTAGATTCAAATGTCCATGTACATCTACACCAATGCACTGTAAAAGTTATCGAATTTATTTGTCAGAGGCATTAATAATAATACAAGCCTATTTGTCCCACTGCAGGGCAAAGGGCTCTTCTCATACAGAGATCATACGAGCATTGATCACCACGCTTGCTCAAGGCGGATTGGCGATTTTAGACTTACAGGATGTGTACGGTCAGTACACTAAAGGATCTGATCTGTCTTCCCTATATTTTCTTTCTAAGAGGGGTATAATGCTGGTCACCACCAGGTTTTCTCAAGATGTTTTCCATTAACGACGTCCGTAATTTCCAAGATAAAACGAAGGAGATATGAATAGAAGTAGGTACAAACTACTACCTCCCTGCCAAATTTCATCTTTATACTTACGTCGAGCGGTTTTGGATATTTCTTGATGAGTGTGTAAGTAAGTGAGTGACTTTTAGCTATTGGTGCCGATTCCCTTGGCCACAAACTAAACTAAAATTAGACTATTTTTATCTTTTTCTGTCCAATAGAATAAGAAAGAGACTAATGTAAATAAGAGCCATCAAATTTAGTCAATCTGACACATCCATACTGTTATAGTCGACATCTTAAAACGTATGGATTAAAAATACGAAGAAGTTCAAGGCAAAACTAATTTGACATCGCTAACTTAGTTCTTTAATGTCACGGAATGTCACCGTCCTTTCCTTTCGCTATATGTTTGTAAGAGATGTCAATTCTCTAAGTTTAGTCTAGTTTGTGAACAAGGGAATCGGCACCATTATATGTTTTAGATATATTAGTTAGATAAATGTTTCGACTTTGTGACAAACACTCCGAAACAATGTTACGCAAAACGGCGACTACCATTTTAGGGTATACTTAAAATCTAGCAGTTGTGCGCGACAGCTTGACCAGATACGCAATATTGATTGGCGAACAACGTGATTAAAGTACACTTGACAAAAGAGATAGGAAAACTTCAACTACATCTGTTCGGCGTAGAAAAGCTTAGTCAAAATTATAGTTTTAACATAACACAGCCATCAAGAAATAATGCTTGACTGCTACAAAAGAGGTTCTGTTATTATAAACAAAACACTAACACAGTCATCTGATAGATACAGTCTCAGTAACCGCATAAACTTTAAACAACTTATGTACAGTCAAAAAAGAGATAGGTATTCAGTGTCGTCAGATATAGTTGAAGTTTTCTTAGAAACAGATGGATGTCTTAGATTGAAACTTAACTTAATTGATTAACTGTTTATTATCTACGTTTTCAATTAAATAACATTTTAATACTTATATCCATCGGTTTCTAAGAAAATTTCAACTATATCTGACGACCCTGCATACCTATCTGTTTAATTGGCTGTACCTAAACCTTATCTAAAAAGCTTTATAGTTTAATTACAAAGCTTGGCGGCTCCACTAACAATTATCTATCAGTCATAATCTATCCTAATAATATCTTTTACCAAAATTTTATATTACCAGCAAATTGCACGTTGGTCAAATATTTGTCATCCATTAGGTGTTATCATTAATGTATTTCGCGTGTAGCACTCGAGATGGCGTGCGTAGGTAATACATTACGCACTTGGTATCTCAATTTATCGCACTTGGAGCCTCATAATCATATCGCACTGATTGCCACGCACTCGTGCTTTATAAACGTTTGATAGCTTTTGTATTGAGCTTGTGAAATTAATTTTATACTTTATTTTATCGTTTTATGAATCCTTGTATTCTTTTTTGTATCTAAGGATTGCTACCTGCAACTTGGTTTTGTCAATATCTCAATGTGTTTGGGAGAAATAATTTA
This sequence comes from Hoplodrina ambigua, assembly GCA_949774945.1. NCBI lineage: Eukaryota > Metazoa > Arthropoda > Insecta > Lepidoptera > Noctuidae > Hoplodrina > Hoplodrina ambigua. Next base: position 11,603,644 of record OX458974.1, on the reverse strand, counting down.
AGGTCTTGACCGACGGACGTACAGACAAACGGACACCGAAATGATGTTGTTTACAACGATTCATTTTTTTCTTTTTGAGATACGAAACCTAAAAAATAGTTCCAAATGAATTATTTTTCGGACTCGGTTGCAATCCTAATCTATAAGAATATCAATCATCATAAAATATAACATAACATAACATCACGCCTGTAATCCCCGAAGGGTTAGGCAGAGATGAACCCATTAGTAGGTAAACCCACATTTCACCAGTTTTGTTTTAATCCCATGTAATAGGGAGCGAGCCCATTGCCATCAACCGGGCACAAATCCAGACTCAGAGACTGCTACTGAAAAAATCCTGATGGAAAAACTAAAAGCACTTAGCCCAACCTGGGACTCGAACCCAAGACCTCATGCTCAGCAATCGCGCGAGATAATATTATTATAATAAAAAATATTATAAAGCAAAGTCGCTTAATTCTCGCAGTCTGTACGTTTAGATCTTTTAAACTATGCAACGGGTTTTGATGCGATTTTCATCAATAGACACAGTGATTCAAGAGGAAGGTTGTACCTACTTATAGTTAGTCCGTGCGAAGCCGGGGCGGATAGCTAGCTATAATAAAATATAAAATTCCTTTAAAATGCTTTAATTTTAAATGACTTTTAAAACAAGCTTTAATTTTAAATTATTACAATATTGACTATAGGACATTGTATTGTCATCAGAACTAAAGGTGTATGCAAAATTTCAGCTCAATCGGATACCAACAAATGGTCGAAAAATGGTTTGTAAATTTTGAAAGGACAACTTCCTTACTTATACTTACAGTATAAGCTAAAAAAAGAAAGCCCGCGTGCCTGCAACTTAGCTAATATTACTCTTGTATCAAAGCTAAGTGAACAATTATTGAGGACAGGAAAACCATTTTCCCCCAACTTAATAGCATTTTGACTAATCTACTAGTATCTATGAACCCTCTAAAAATAGTTAAGCGCCTAGATAAGTGGACTGCGCGGTTGTTTTATCGTGCGCACGATAATTTATCCAGCACTCGAGATAAACACACAATAATTCACTTTTAGGTGAGCTTTTTGCGGCGCTTTTAATGATAATGGAGGAGAATCTAGCATATCACTGGTCTATTTTAATTTATCAAAATATGCTTTTAATGTTGGTCTGTGGGTTGAAGATTTGAGATTTGTTTTGATAATCGCTTGTTTTTTCCTCTCTAAAAGTTTTATGACTAAATATGCACGCAATGTCACAAAAACTCTAATTAAAAAAGGGCTAGAATAATATTTAAGTAATTGGAAATATAAACGATAGATTGATTTTTTATAATAATGAAAAGTTAAGAATATTAAAATAATTAATTATTTTTAATTTTTTGATTTATAACCATAAAATTTTTTTGACGGAAGTAAGTACTGCCATCTATTGTGAAATAGTGAAATTAGTTGCATTCTATAAAGTATTGCTACTTGACAATAGATGGCGCTGAGAGCTACTTACGTTAAAGGTCATTGAACGTCTGTCGCGAAAAACAGCCTTCATTCATTCATTGTTACCTTTTTTATGGCATCATTCTAATCATTCATTTGATTCATTCAAACTTTGACGACGCGTAAGTTTGTGTTGCATCTGTGACAGACAACAGTCCGTGCCTCACCTGAGGGAAACAGGTGTTTTTGTTATTATTTTATTACACGTAGCGACCAAACAATATTTATTTCCCCTTCAAACTTCAGTAACAGTAAAATAATTTGAATTACAGTCATCAAATATTGTTGAAAAATTGTTCCAAATCCAATTCGCTAAAGTGTGAAGTGTGACAAAGCGGCAAACTTTCCCAACTTATCAATTTCGCGGTTCTAAACTGTAGCAATCTGTTCAAAATGAGTTGAACAAACTTTCGGACGGTCGTGGTGAGGTGTTTGTGATACCAGTGCTGTGAAGAATTATAAAAATGACCACGGACAGGTTCCATAAGTAAGTAGAAACAGGACAATCTAGTCTGTAGTGCAATCTCGATAAGATATCACCTTATTGAGGTATTTCCGATAACATTCAGTTTTTTTCGATCAATAATTAGAAATTACCTGATGTAATAGGCTCAGTAATAAAACGTTTTATAACGTTTATTAATTTGTAAATATACATATCTATAGGTATAATTATATTATATCATTTATAAAAACGTGTGGATCTAAGCGCATAGTGTATAAATGTATTTAAAAAAAAATTGTAGCGTACCGGTATTAGGAACAGGGTCCAAGGCCAGGCTACCGGCGGTGGCATCAGGGCCATAGAATACTAACTTTTGTCGGTATACTGGCAAGTCTGGGCCTAGAGAGGAGAGTATAGTCTGAATCTAGAATTCCAGAAGTAGGTAGGTACCTACCTAACCTACCTACTTACCGCGTTCTGCATCAAGTACCTACCTACCTACTTACCCATCTTAATAATAAAATTGTTAAACTCATGAGTAATAATTAATAAATAATTAGGACACATATCTACAAGTAATTTAAATTATCAGGCATTTGAAAGCGAATTTACGATCTTATTATCATAATTATTATGATATAAAAACAAACACTGCATAATTTAGATAAAAATATAATTAAAATGATTTACTGTCTTATTATTAAAATACTTTACGCTTTTCTAAACATAGGTATATGAAGTGCTAATTATGAGCAAATTACGAAATTGATTAAAATGTCTAAATTCATATATTTTTGCTACCAATGAAGTAGGTACCTACCTAGGAAACTACCTTCCTACCTATCTAAAAGAGATAAGTACATATACATACATACCTACTGAGGTATGAAAGTAGGATGGTAGGTACTTACCTATAGACGTATTTTCTATAATTGGGTAGATTAGCAGTCAAGTTAGTGCAGTGGGTGGCCTCTGAGTCTGGATTTGTGCCCGGTTGACGGCAATAGGCTCGCCCCCTATTACATGGGACTGAAAAAATAACTGGCGAAATGTGGGTGTACTAACGGGTACACCTCTGCCTAACCCTTCGGGGATAACAGGCGTGATGTTATGTAGCAGTCAAAACTAACAGTCGATCCCTATAATACATACATACCTACCTACTTATATCTATACATAAACACCTACCTATATTTAGTCAAAAAATATACCAAAAACTCAAGATTGTCCTGATACCAAGAATTTATTTTGTTTTATCGATGCAACAATCTAGGTAATTATAAAGGTAAATTACTTTTTCCGAATCTTAATTACTTTATTTTCTTTACAAACAAAGAGATTATAGCAAGTAGTATCTATTATTTTTCTCCATTATAACATAAGGTCGACATTCTTAGACGGCACGTCATAGTCACATTATTATGTTTTGAAATAGCACGTTCACCATTAACGGCTCGCCATCCCTACCATAGATGGAGGGTAACCCCGAAAAAAAAGTAACTAGCCCTGGTAGGTACCTTTAATATGTTCCACGAAAGATGAGACTTGACAAGCGTCAGTAATGGGGAGCTTGCGCAGGTATGGATGTACGAAATAGCTTTCCATTTATTCAGGGATATTTCGATGACATTAAGGTAAATTAAATATAATAATTACCTAATATTTATTACGTAATAAAAAAGTTTGTGTGGTGTATCAAGTCTCATCTTCCAACATCCAGCATAATTATGATCGGCACATCACTTTGCTTCTACCATGATCACACGATATTCGTCATCGTGAACAAGTGAATTCGGTGGGACATTGAACCAGTACATATTGTAGCGACAGGCCAAGCGTGTCTCCTCATCCTACCACTGACTTCCACGTATTCCGACACGGAACCGGGAAGTGACACTCAACATTGACAATGACAAAATACTTTTGATCATATTGTTTGAAAACCTCACATTATAAAGCTGAAGAGCTGAATATGTTTATTTGAACGTGATAATCTCAGGAAGTACTGGACCGAATTCAAAAAATATTTGCATAAAATAGCCTGTTTATCGAGGAAGGTTTTAGGCTACATAACACTACGCCATGAGCAACAGGATCGGAGCAGTGATCAAAGATGCAACGAAACCGCGGGGTATCTTGTAATATTATGAAGCAGAAGTATTCGTTTATTTGTTGGAATGCGGTTTGATTCTGAAAAGTCTTTCGCTAATAGGAAGTTGCGTTATCTATCACTGAATGCTATTATAGGCTTTTAGAGCTTAGACATAATACATATAAAGGGATCCGTAGAAGAAATACGCTCTCTGCTTGTAAATTACTTTTTGACTATAATATATGATTACTTTTGTATGAAGCACGCTGCCAGAAAAATCTCTTATACAAAACAGTCGCCGTGTGACATGTCAGAAATTATTGACGACAGAAATGAGTTTGTTTCATATTATGTTATGTAAACACCTCTACAGAGTTCAAAGTCGCACTTACTGCTAGGTGGGAATTTTGCAATAGCACTGTTATCGTTATTATACATTCAAACAAGAGTTATATTCTAATTTTGCTCGCGTCCCTTCATATGACACATAGGTTACCTGCGCAACCTGGGTTATTATCTCCCCTGTAATAATGCTCAAAGCGGATTAAGTGGCGCGGCTTCAACTGCGTTTATTTTTTTCGCGATCTCTAATTCTTTTTCTAAGATAAAAGCTAGTTGCTTCTAATATCATTAGCTATCTGCCAGTGAAAGTTCCGTCTGAATCCGTCCAGCCATTTAGGAGATTAGCTGGAACAAACAGACAGGCAGACATAGGTACCTAGATTTTTTTTTGTACGGTGTAAACATTCGCTTGCATTTAGTAATAAGCTGTTATTTTGACATTACAAACTGCAATTTTATTTGTTTGTATGGATGTAGATTACCTACGTGATTAGGTACGTGATCGTTTTTAAAAGTAAAACGAATCGCGAATCGCCTAAGGCATTAAGTCCTACTTTGTACCTTTTTGTTGCATAAAGTTTAAATAAATGGCACACAAGCCGAAGATGCATTTAAAACATTGAAAACCATCGATAACTGCAACCAGTCTTTGTGGATATTTAAAAATCCAAAAACAATAAGGTCTCCACGTGACACCACCTTCACGCTTGCTTGCACACCAGTGCCGAGGGTAGCCCACATTGTGCTAAAAACATACAACCTATTGTAACACTTATAATCCTTTTCATAGAGGTTATAGTTCCACATAATGTTATAGTGATCATGGTATCGATTGTGGGTGACATGCAGGTGTTCGGTTGCGTGGAGACGGGTCACCACTATGGTATATGGGGAAAGGTCAATGACTTTCGTTTAGCTTATTTTGACTTTCGCAAAAAGTAGATACCTACTTATCTAATTGCTGTTAATTTTGCCACTTAACTTGAACCCATTAAACATCGTCACTGAATATTAAGACAGGTCCTCTTCAAACTACCTATTTGTAACTATGTGCGATGCAAGTACTACCCACCTACTACCCAAGCACTACTATGGCACTTGTTTTGCCTGCGGCTTTATCTGCGTAAATCATCATCTGCCTACCCTTTTCCCAACTATGTTGGGAAAACCGAATGCAGCTGAATACCAGTATTTTACATGGAGCGACTGCCTATCTGACCTCCACAACCCAGTAACTGGGTAAAACGAAACCCCTTGGTGAGACTAGTTGTCAGATTTTCGGGCTTCTGACGACCCGTAACGACTGTCAAAGATCCACATATGACAGCCGGGACCAACGGCTTAACGTGCTTTCCGAGGCACGGAGGAGTCTCGGTGTGTAGGTAAAGATGGTCACCCATCCACGGACCAACCCCGGCAAGCGTAGCTTAACCTGACGGATCGACCCATGCGGCTGTTATTACTTAGCCACGAGCTCCTCCCACCTTCATCTGCTTAAATATGGTTCCTTAATTTTAAACCTCCGACGCAAAAAACGACGGGGTGTTTCAGTTTCACGTGTATGAGGATGTGTCTGTTAAGTCTGTTTGTGGCATCGTAGCTCCCGAACGGATAAACCAATTTTGTTTTTTCGTTTGAAAGGTGAATAAGTCGAGAGTGTTCTTGAAAATAGATCAAAAATGGCCGCAGTCGGGGATTTTTTTAATTTTTTTATTTAATTTTAATGTTAATTTCAATAACAAAATAGGATAACGTAGCGTCTTCTTTCTTTTATTAAATCATCGTTTAAATTAATTAAAATATTCATTAATAAAACTATTTCCAGAGTTATAAATAGGTACCTACCTACTATGAAAGAATTTGGGTAAACATGACTTAAACTATGAAATCATTTTTGCCTTCCGCGTTGTCTAAAACAAAAGTGTTATCTCAATTTACAACAAGACATAGATAAAGTAAATACTTCAATTATTGTGACTTATCTATAATTATTATAATTGCGATGTTTCGATCACGGAAACGATATTGTGTTGAACTACAAACGACAAGACAGAATTTAAATATTTCTTTGATAAACCAGACTAAATCGATGACATCAATTGATAACACAAAGGAAAATAGAATATAAAATATCTCGACTATTTATATTACCACTTAGCTTCTGCTCCCGACTTTGCCTGCGTGTTTTTATTTCATCCGTGTTAAGTTACGTCTTTGGTTACTGCTGCTCTCTGTGAGTCGTAGCGTGATGTTATATAGCTTATACTAATCCTCATGAATCTGGCTAAGACATACAAAGAGAGTTTTCCAATTCGACTGGCGGTTCCAGAGAAAGCTCGTTTAGAATATTAAAATTATTGCAATATTGAGTATTGGACATTGTATTGTCATCAGAACTAAAGGTGTATGCAAAATTTCAGCTCAATCGGATAACAAAAAATGGATGACAAACAATAAAAAATATTAAAAAATAAACATGCTTTATTTTCAAAATTATTACAATATTGATTGAGTAGACATTGTCAGAACTAAAGGTGTATGCAGAATTTCAGCTCAATTGGACACCAACAAATGGATTGCAAGTTTTGAAAGGACAACTTACTTACACATATACCTATATACTTACATACGAACAGTGCAAGCTAAATAAAAGCTTGTAAAAATAGAAACTTTCATCTCCAATGTTCCTGTTGATAACTGACCAAGGTATTTTTTATTTGCAGAGCGGCCAAAGATGGTCTGCTAGAAGTACTGCGAGAGGCTACCCGTAAGGAATGCAACAACAAGGACGAGTCGGGCATGACGCCCACGCTGTGGGCCGCCTTCGAGGGCCACATAGAGGCACTCCGCCTCTTATGCGGAAGAGGGTGAGTTTGCTAAAGTCAAAGTCAAATCATTAAATTGAATTAGACTATTAAAAGCAGAGGTCGGAATTAGGTACTTAGAGTTATTTAAGTGCTTTCACTGATTTCATACACAAAAAGAATAAAGTGGATATGCCTCAAATCCCGAGATTAATTTTAAAGAGCAGTAAATCCCGTGATTTAGCAAATAAGAAAGTTATTTACTTTTACACAATTTTAACCACAATCTTAGTGTCAACGAAAATGAAAAAAAAATTTGTATTGTGATTTATGTAAATTAAATACAAAAAAATGTAGGTATGTCAATTATCTTTGCTTTATTTGTCTTATTTATCTTTGAAGTTTTTATTATTATTTATTTGCTATATTGTTGGCCACACGGGATTGTATTATAAATCCTGGGTGAACCCTGGAGGACATATTAATATCAACATTTCGATGCAAGTACATAAATAACTCTATCTAATTCCGACCTCTGATTCACCGCACCTTTGAACATCATTTACAAAAAAAAAATGTTGAATCCGGTTGCCCATTCGAAAAGGTAATTTATAGGCTAGTAATTCTACTCGATAAAACGTTGCGGTGTAATTACAAATACTTGATGAGATGTGCATCCACTATTCTTTCTCTAGGATAGCAACAAGCATGCGATATATTGGTATTGCAGTTGTCCATAGTCGGTGGTAGCTACCATCATATTTGCCACTCTTAATGGCCCTTTGACATAAAAAGATGGTCAAATCCCCATTGGTATCGTGATCGCGCAGTGACTAAGAACTATGCATGCGATTATGGGTTCGATATCGGGCAAGTACCAATGTGATTGTTTAGCAGTGGGGCAGTTATAGGCTGATATTATTATTATTACTGAAATCCCTGAAGTCAATATCTGCCATCATCATCATCATCTTCCTGCCCTTGTGCCAAGTTACTTGGGGTCGGCGCAACACGTTTTCCTCTTCCACTCCGTCCTGTCAGCCGTCATGCAATCATCACTTACTCCCCTTTCTTTCATATCATTTTTCACACAAGCCAATATTTCCCAGTTTACCTCAATTTGTATGTGCCCATATAAAACCCTTCATCTGCCAACTGACCATCTCTTCCTGGAACTTACTACGTGCCGAATCTAAATAAAAACATTTCTAGACTAATCTACAGACGCGATTAATTAAATGTTACGTGCAGATATAACGTTATTTACGATGCCCCCTAATCGAACTGCTAAGCATGTCATACGCCGATTATTTTAATGACTAACTTAAGGTTTTATTGCCCACTTGTGTTATCATGTCATAGCTGTAAAAGAGGCTAGTCATAGCGATTACCAGTATCACCACCCAACTACTATTTACTTTCACCACCTAACTACCATTTACTGCTTTTTTTTCTTTTACTACATACATACATAATATCACGCCTGTAATCCCCGAAGGGTTAAGCAGAGGTGTACCCATTAGTACACCCACATTTCGCCAGTTATGTTTTTAGTCCCATGTAATAGGGGGCGAGCCTATTGCCATTAACCGGGCACAAATCCAGACTCCGAGGCTGCTGAGAAATTCCTGATGGAAAAGCCCATTAACACTGCTCGACCTGGGAATTCAACCCAAGACCTCATGCACAGCAGTCGCGCTTGCGACCACTAGACCAACGAGGCAGTCAGTCTTTTCTTTTACTGTCTCAAGTTTTTCATTATTATTTTTAAAAAGTATTATGTATACTGCTGTATTGTGGGTCCGTTAACAAACATAATAATATAAACTGTGTATATGACACAAACAGCCAGACCCTGAACATGAAAACTGCTCCAATATACCTATAACACGTTTGTCTGCGCCAAAAATGTTGCAGATAGTTCCTAAAACAGGAGTTTATCGACAGATTATACCAACTCTTACTTGTAACATAATTTTCATTGCCTCATAACAGTTCATTAGAATAAAGCTTACCCTGAGAACAATGCGGTTAGGGCTGCTAACCGTACTATATTATATAGTATTGTATTATATATCGCGTTGTTACGCTATTTTTCGCTTGGTATCGATTCCTAGGCCGGGTAAAGTGTTATTGGGTTTTCCATCAGGCATTTTCAGTAGCAGTCTCGGGTTCTGAATTTGTGCCCAGTTGATGGCGATAGGCTCGCCTCCTACTACATGGGACTTAAACATAAGTGGCGAAATTTAGGTGTACTAATGGGTACACCTCTGTCTTACCATTGAGAGATTACAGGCGTATGTTATGTTAACAAAAATATCTGTGTAATTTTTTTACTAAAACCATAAAATACTGTTTTTTTTTTTAAATGTATTGTACTATATTTTTTATCGCGTATTTTGAAAAATACTATAATCAGCAGAAGAAATGCTGGTAACCCTAACTGCGGTATCACTCACTGTCACTTTCACGCATTGTTTGCCATCCAGCGCCCTGTTACACAATGTTACGGATTATGTTACATAAAAAATATGAAGAGAATCACTTCGTTACAATTAAAATGATGTTGTTATGGTATGATGTTGAGGCTGCGCAAGAGTGGAATTACTTTTCTATATACAATCTTGGTAATTTTATTGCTGTAAGTTGTCGCCGAGACGTCATATTCGACTACAATTCTTAAGAAGACTCAAATGTAAGTCGGCAGACAACTCATGTACTGAATCCTAACTATCCTAACTAATATTATAAACACGAAAGTAAGTTTGTTTGTTTGTTTGTTACCGTTTTACGCCTAAGCCACTGAACCGATCATCCTGAAATTTTGCATATACATTGCCAGGTGTACAGGAACGAACATAGAGTACCTTTCATCCCGAAAAAAAGTACTGTTCCCGAGAGAAATGGCAATAACGTTCTTAAGATGATAGATGGCGCCACGTCTTTCGAATTATGATCGAATTTTAAACTTAACTTGCGAGCGAAGCCGCGGGCGAATGCTATAATAAAAGTTTCCATTATGATGTCCTTTCCAGTCGTTATATTTAAACACATGTGTACATTAGCATTTAGGTAATGTATAAACTAAAAAGTTAACTAAACTTTGAGCTATTCAGCATTTTTTCACTGTTACTTTGTGTTTCCTTTTTGACTATTTCATATTTTTTCTGAAACACAGAATTCAGGTACGAAAGATTTAATTTTCATTTATTCAAGACTGTATATTATTTTACTTTTTAAGATATTTTTGAAAAGTTGCGCAATTAATTCCCCTCGTAAGCGCCTCATCTTTAACCCTGTATGAATATATGTATACAGAACAGTAACAGTTACTTTGGTTGCATCTGATTTTAAGAACAATAATAAAAAACAAGTATGTCGAGTGTCGATCGTTCAGTATCACGTCTCAATGTTCACACGAATTTTTAATGTGACACCGTAAGGACAGACGGTACAGTTATTTAACTGTTTGTCACATTATTCCCTTTCGAAATGAGCTCAAATTCCACACCATACGATGTCATTTCGTATGAACAAGTTGGTATTAATACTAACTTCACAATACCATGACATATTATTATATTACCTAGAAAATAATAGAATAGAGTTTAATTAATCCATTTTAAATCTATATGTATAAATAATTAAAATTTAAGTGTCTGTTTAGCCCAAAAAGACTCTTTGATCGCTTGTTTTATCCTAGAATAATCGAAATAATATCTCCCAAGCGATGCCGCAGGCGCAGTTCCAAATATTAAAATTGACAGCGATCCATAAATCAACACTTTCACTTTATTTGTAGGTACTATTTTGCAGCACAAAGGTTTAATTTGATGGTGAAAATAACTATGGTACAAAAATAGACAATTTCCAAACCATATTCAATGCATGACATTGAATAATAGTTTAGAAATTATCTATTATCTACACCGGAAAATTCAATGACCTCGTTCAGATACTCATTAGCCTCATATTTTTTTGTGATTGAATGACTTTTTGACTTTGATGATTATTGAATGAACGAAAACGAATGATTAGTGTTGTAAAAAATAGCCACAAACCGTTTTAGATTAGGTGTTATCGCAAACTGCATTGTCTGTGAGAAAACTTGCAAGAGAGAATTTACACCAACATAATATACTAGCACTACCCGGGACTGCCTCTTTGGTCTAGTGGTCGCAAAGCGCGACTGCTGAGCATGAGGTCTTGGGTTCGATTTCCAGGTCGGGCAAAGTATTATTAGGTTTTTCCATGAGGAATTTCTCAGTAGCAGCCTCGTAGTCTGGATTTGTGCCCGGTTGATAGCAATAAGCTTATCCCCCTTTTTACATGAGACTTAAACATAACTGGCGACCTGGCGTTATGTGGGTGACACCCGTAATCATCCTTCGGGAATGACAGGCGTGAAGTTATGTTTTAAATGTCTACCTGCGACTTCGTCTGAGTCCTAAATCCCAACCTAATCCTACCCTATACAACTAATATCACCTATGTTCCATTTCAGAGGAGAGCCAGACAAAGCCGACTACTTTGGCAACACAGCGCTCCACTTAGCAGCTGCGCGTGGGCACAAAGAATGCGTCACCTTCCTCGTTAACTTCGGAGCCAATGTCTTCGCGATCGACGTGGATGGCCACACAGCCCAGGAACTGGCGGCTATCAATGAAAGAGACGATATAATGCGGTACCTGGACCAAGCGACGGCGAAGTTGGAGAATAATGATAAGTAAGTTCCTCATGTTTCTAGATTATTAATTGTGTTTGACAGTAAATTAACCAGTATGCCTTTACGCTCTCTCATGCCGCTATGCCCCCTCTGCGCCACCGGACTCGACTCCCTTGTGTGTATGTGCTTCTCTGTATGAGGGGATTACATTTTTTTTTTTCATTGGTTTGTATTAATTAGAAATAGGTTCTATTCTATTATGAGGGAGTACACCTATGAGTTTAGGCAAGTGCCTAGCCTCCATTAAGATAGACCGCCATGACCAAAATTAGGCCGAAAGGACTGTTATTATTATAGGTTCTGGATGACTTTAGCAGATAGATCCCGAAAAAATATGTTCGATTTTTGTATTAATCATGCACTCTAAAGGTCATCGCCAGTACGATTTTTGACAACCTATGTAGAATTTTCAGTGAAAGTTAATTTTTTTTATTGTGTCTTTAAATATTTTTATATATTAATTTAAAACTTATTTTCGTAAAAAACATAAATTAAATAGCTGGAACTTGAAACCTTCGATACCTCCATAGACAAAAGGCTCACAGATAAGTTCCAGAACAAAAAAATAAATCGTAATGATGGGAAAACATGGAACTTTCGATTTCATTAAGTCTTTTTACATGCTTTAAAAAAGTTACTTATATAACATAACTTTCGACTTAATTTACAACATGATAGGTACTGTTATTAATAATTATTTCCTTAATGTTTACCACATAACTGCGAAAATGTTTTACATGTAATGTCTTGTTGGTGTGTTCGTGGTACAAGTATATAATTGTCGTTGTATAATAGTTCCCATCGCATCATTATTAGAAGTAGGGTAATGGCTGACATGGAAATGGAGATTATGTAATAGCCTATGTAGGACTTTAACTTAGTAAAGTGTAAACTAGATTCAAACATTGAAGCATTGTCTTATGAATGTCGTAAAACGACAACTTTTAATTATTTTAACCTTATTAATCTCCTCAGGGATGTCTAAACCGGATTGAGTTGTTCTTAATTTAAATTTTGTAATGCGATCTTCTTCTTGACGTGTTGATCACAATCTTAATTGTGTCAGTCCAGAACAAAAAAGGAAGAAGGTTTTATATTCGGGCTATATCTTTTTTTTTATGTTTTACTAATACTGCCTCCTGTAATATGGGTTCAACTACCAGTAGGCATAGAAACAACATATATTTGAATTTGGAATACCGTTTTCGAATGGAATATTCATTTAGTTAATTAGTTATAGATGCTATTTTTGCTTGTCGCATAAGGGTTGGACTTCATCTGGCAGCACGGAATCGCATCTGTTCCGCCTGTGCTACCACGTGCTGCAGTATGCTGCCGCATGCGAACGCGCGCTGTCGCATTCCGCAGACAAAAAAGGCGAAGTGATCAGCGGTGAAAGGATGCGTTAGCATGCTATCGCGCGCTTCAGCGTTCCGGAGTCTCCCTGCCGACCATTGCATTTTGTCCGTGATGCCGATCGCCTCGAGGATTCCGCCGCGTGCTATCGCATTATGCTTTCTGTCTCGGTCTAGCAAATGGCAGTTCTAAGCGACAGAAAGAGAAAGGGCGACGGAAAAAGGCGATTCCGTGCTACCAGATGAGGTCCAACCCTTAACAAACAAACGTCATAATGCTTAATTCAATTTTGAAATAGGTACTTAGTCATTTCAAAATAAACCATGAATTCTTTGTAGTAGCGTCCATTATGTCCAGTAACGATATTTTTATAAAATTTATATCTCCAATTTCAGAAAAAAAGCTAAATCGTTAAAAGAAAAAGCTAAAAAAGATTACGAGAAATCGCACAAGCAGTATCAGAAGCGTGTAAGTAAAGCCGAACTGATCGCGGAGAAAGAACTGAAGAAGCTAGCCAAAGAATGGGACCAAGGGTATGCGGAGGAGGTGCATACGATGCCGCACAGACCCAGCAATGTGCTGTGGGCACTTAAACAGAAGATGACCAGGTCTACAAGCCACGGTAACATTTTATTGAATATTTCTCTTTTCTTTCTTTTCGTATCAATTAACACAGTCCGACCAATATTGAGCAACTTGTACAACTCTATCATTGGCCTCATTAGGATCTTAGATGGTGCAGGTGGTTGTGGAAATTCCTCTATTGGACCGAGGTCTCTCTAGCATGAACATCAACAAGATATTAATTTTAATCTTTATATTTATGCATATTAGGTTGATATTTTTGCTAGCAGAAACTGAACTACACTGTGCGTTGTCTGTTGTTTGCCAGTTCGTAACTACTGAGCCATTTCTTAATGGAAAAAAATTCATAATCTCACTGGTAAATAACGTACAGCCTAAACCACTGGTTTTAGAGGCTTGTTTCGCACAACTGTTTCTTATAATTATGACTAAGCTATGAAAAAGATTTTGTGAAAATTCGTCCCCTAAAGGGTTTAAATAGGGGATGTAAGTTTGTTTGAAAGATCGTAAGCTTATTTTGCGCAAGAACTCTCGTTATATGACAAAGGCGTGAAGAAAATATTTTTTGAATATTCATCCCCTAAAGGGGTTTATGATGGGGATGAAAGTTTATCATCAGGCTCACGGCTGGTTTTAGGTAAAAAAGTAGACTGCTATCGGTCGGAAAAATAAGTTGAATTTCAAAGTGATTGTTTAAATTCATGTTTCCTTTTTTAAAAATACTTCAAGAATTTCTTTTTTTTTAATTAAATAAGTAAGTACCTATAAACTTTCTGATAAACAAAATGTGATAAGTAGGTGTTTTATTTCCTGCTACATTACTATCACAGATATTATCGAACATGTTTTATTTGACTCTAATCTCAAAAACGTCATTTATAACATCATATAACTCGTCACACAATTTGTACATTGCAATAGGTACAGATAAACCAACAAAGAAAGAAAAATATGACATTATGCTAGTATATAAATGACAAAAGAAATAGTTTGAATAGCAGTAGAGTCGTTTTCCATAAAGGGGAGTAATCGATTAGTTGTGCCGAGGACTCCAAACAACACAAAACTAAAAAAGAAATGACATCATTTTTAGGGTTCCATACCTAAAAAGGAAAAAAACGGAACCCTTATAGGATCACTTTGTTGTCAGTCTGACTGTCCTGACTGACCCCTCAAAAATAGCCTTGCGCAAACATGAAATATTAATAACACATTATCTTAATATATATAAATTACGCGTCACGTTGTTTGTCCGAGATGATTACGAAAGCACACCGTGTGCAGTTTGATTCAACTTGAAAGATAGGATAGTTTTTATCTCAATTATTTGTCTTAATATTTTTTTATTGCAAACCTGCGCCATAGCAACGCGTGGGCCGGTCACGGTCAGCTAATACATTTTGTCAGGAAACTTGATGAGCGTAGTTCAACCTAACACTGATCATGTACTATAATAAAACTTATTTTACTTATAACAATATCAACGCCCTATCATTGTTTCAGGCAACCTACTAGCCGACGAACAGCCTCGCCCGACCTACAGCTCGCTGGTAGGCACTGTAAACTCAGGAGTCAGGGGCCGCGGGGCTGTGTACAAGAAGGCGCTGGCTAGCAAGATGAGGAGCACCGTTGGACGAAATAATAACATTCCTACTGATGATTTTAAGGTAACTAGCTAACCTAATCAAATCATTTATTTCAATTAGGCTAGAATAAAGCACTTTTGAACGTCATATACAAAAAGAAAAAGGAATTAAATCTAGTTGCCCCTTCCAAAAGGTAGTTTTGTATGGAGAAGAATGGGCAAGAAACTCCATACATAGTTACATACCCTTTTAAAATCAATGTTTACAATATTTGCATGCAGAATCATATACGAAGTGACACATGAAAGCAGTGTATGTACTTTATATAAAAACTACTAAATTATAAAGATGAGATTTGCCACAAAAGATGAGACTTGTCAAGCGTCAGTACTGAAGAGCTTGAGCAGGTATGGATGTACGAAATAGTTATCCATAATTTGTGTATCTATTCAGGGATATTTAGATGATATGTAGATTAAAATTCCTAACAATATTATAATATTTATTACGAAATAATAAAGTTTGTGTGGTGTGTCAAGTCTCATCTTTCGATGCGCGTATTG
Source organism: Hoplodrina ambigua (assembly GCA_949774945.1). Lineage (NCBI taxonomy): Eukaryota > Metazoa > Arthropoda > Insecta > Lepidoptera > Noctuidae > Hoplodrina > Hoplodrina ambigua. The sequence continues at coordinate 11,587,657 of OX458974.1, read as the reverse complement.
TACCTACTGAAATAAGTTCAATTTTAAACTGTGGTTGAATTTAATAGCGCTCTGTGTATTCGTATCCAGAGAAGTTGCAGCATTTCCTTTTCATTTCCAGTGATTCTACAAAAAAATAACATTTGAATGTCTTACAAATTACATTATACTTACAACACACATAAATATTATGAAATCATTATTTACATTAATCTCAAATACAAAGAGTTATAATAAATTATACAGAAGTCAACAAGTGTCACCATAAAAAAATGAAAAATAATAATAATAAACAAAATGTTTGCATTTATATTAATATTTAAAAATGTAATTTATGTGTATTTAATTGAATATAGGAAAATAATAATAATCTTATAATATCTAAAAATAATAATTAATTATGGATTCACACTGAGAAATTCATTAATAGAATATAAACATTTTTCTAATAAAAAATCCTATGTTTTTCAACATTTTTGTATTCTATAAATCTTTTTTTTTTCTCGATGAAAGGCAAACAGCAAGCTATATAATTATGTAAATTTATTATGCAAATAAATATATAATTATGCATGTAAGTATTTAAAAAAATGCCATGTAGGTTATCACTAAAAGAATCCGTGCCCTTGATATGTAGGTATATATATACTCACAGACTACACAGGACGAAAATTATCGTTTGGCAGATAGATAGTTTATAGGAGGAAGATTAAGAACCGATTTTGCCACAGGGCCGAATTAAGGGTCATTGATTTCCACACGGACGAACTCGCGGCAAAATCTTGTGTTTACATAAAACGCAAACCGGACCACACTGACGTCAACTCGTGCAGAAAGCCTAGAAAGTGAACATCGCTCTTTATCATGACCAAATATTCTAATTCATTAAAAAAATAAAAATAAACAAAACTGTAAATGTACCGTTAAAAGTTAACGGTTTATACAGTCACATCTCTCATTCCTCAGGTAGGAGAGATAGAGACGACAGGCCGTCGCTCCGTCACGTCCTTGAGTGGTCTTCGTCGCGACTCTGAGGTGATGTACGTTGGTACCTTCGGAGCAGGTCCTCAGCAGAGAGGCAACGTCGCCGATGTGTTTGCCGAACGGCCGCCCGAACAGACGGTGCAGAAGAAACCTCTTACCAGGTATTACTATTAATCTAATCTGTTTTAATCTGTCATAAATACCTTTTACCTACATTTTTGACCATAATAAGAATAAATTGACCTTCTGAAGGCCAATATTACTTTATAAAAATATTCAAATTCCTCAGCGACCATTAATATGAAAAACTTGTCAAAACTGTAGGTAAAATAGAGAGGCATTTTTGACAGATTACAACAGATTTGAATATACGACGATTAGAATGAGTTAGAAAAATTACGTCACAATATTTTAAAATAGTATAATTATAAAATTATTTGATTTTGTTGTATTTCCGCGCTAGATAATTTCATATTTAAATGTTTTTTATTTTTACTTAGGACCTGTCACCATTTCTCACCATCGCTCATCCCGTGGTAATTAAAGAGTATTATATAGACCTGTTTCAAACACTCCTAATAGTTGTTAACGAATACATTCGATTCCGACGGTGATGAATATGTGATGAATATTTCCCAGCTGCCATTTTGATGTAAAGTATTAAGGAATAATATGTTTTATTTTCCGTGCAATAAAGAGCATTTTTTACAGGTCAGCAAGTCAGCCTGACTTCGCAGCAGTGAACGAAGATAGTGGCATTGGACAAGAAGTGATGCTTCAGGAACCTGCCAGTATATTTGAGAGACCCGGCTTTGGCAGCGTCGCTTTTAGGTTGGTAGCACTTCGTCATAATTTTTAACAATTACATATAATATGTTAGTTTTTGTTAGCCTTCACTCCTAAAATTCCGCAAACTTAAATTACTTCATTGGATTTTTGCAGACGCTCAATAACAGCGACCCTGGGCGCCATGGGCGGCGCTGCGCCTGGTGAAGACCTGTCCATCGGATCAGCTGGATCCTTAGCCGCTAGACACGCGTACCAACCTGCTGAATGGACGTCTGCGCAGTCAGGTAACATCATCTTTTATCAACCGTATACGATATTGATTTAAACAAACTATTATTGAGATAATTAAAAACAAAAAACAAAAACGATCCAAGGTTAATAAATCACTGACCAACCAAATTAACCAGAATTAATTCATGAATACTGGAGTATAATACTTCAAAAAAAATGAATTGAAACAATTTTTCAAAGCATAACTTTTGAAAAAATAATCCACAAATTAAATGCGATATTGTATCTTATCTAACCTAACTGTAATTTAAATAAAAAAAAAAAACAAATCTATTATGGTCGTTTGAGTTTGTATCATCTTTGTTTATTGTATATTTCTTTTGGATCTTTTTATTTTGTTATTGTTTTTTTTTTTTCTACTTCTCGCATTCTTTGTCGATTTGTTCATTTTTTTTTCAATTATTATTCGAAAATCTACTTCAACAACTTATTCAATTAATTTTAATTTATTACACGAATCCATTTATTAATATGTGTCCTCTCACACACAGAGAGCTCAACAATATCATCAGACGATGAAGCCGAAGATGAAGACTCAGGATACGCTTCTCTCGAGCGTTTCCTTACAGCATGGGGCCTCTCCGCATACGTGCAAAAGTTCAAAGACGAACAAATTGACCTGGACGCCCTCATGCTACTCACAGAGAGTGACTTGAAGACCTTAGGCCTCCCATTAGGGCCCTACAGGAAACTGGTTACAGCAGTACAAGAAAGAAAAGACGCCATGACACACCCCGGACCGATGATAGATACAGCTATATGATTCCATCAACCAGTTGACCAACAAGTTTGACGTTTGAAACGAATGGTACAAATGTTGTATTGTGCTCAATTTTGGCAGTGTTTGTAGGTTTTATTGCACTTTGTTTTATTGTGAAACTATGCTTAAGCTAAGTATCTTTGCAAGCGCTAATAGTGTTCATTGTGTGTTTTATAGATTATCGTCTCATGCACTGCTATTTTAATTACATAGCAAAAAGAGAAACTAATTTCGAAATATGGTGTGAGTTATAGCTAAATCGCGTTGAGTCCTCGCTACTACCATCTCGATACCACTGTGACGTCAAATATCTTAAGAACTGTCCAGTGCACATTTCGCCTCTTGTGTATCACGCTACGAGCGCCTGCCGCCTGCACCCCTCCCGGTCCCCGTTCTCGTCCTACCCCGGAGGAGTTCGTTTAGCGATTTAGCTATAATTTTTGTATCTTTATTTCAATGATAAGGCATTTCGTTTTAGATAATTAAGTTTCCAGTGTGCTCCTTGATTATAAATAAATTTATTTATGTATTTAGTACTATAGGGGGTGTAAAAAGACACGTAACATACCTGTTAGCGCTGTGTTATTTATTTACTTATTTTAAGTAACTGATGAAATGATCAAATATGGCTGATTGCTGGTCTGGTTCTGGTGAAGTCGTTAAAGTCCCGCACGCTGTTAGCCCACGGACGTAGAAAGTTCCGCGGGCGTCCGGTGATAATGCCGGGGCCGTAACAATAGCCATTAACTACGCGTTCAGTTCATCAAACATCAGGCAAAAATTAGTGTAATATGTTTATTGTAGCACGCAAAACATTGTGATTTCGGGTGCAAGCAACAGTACAAGGGTCGTGGACCTATTTAAAGTTAAGAAAATGTAAAATATATTTTTGTATTCGTAAAAAGGGGTACAAACACAAACAAGCTTCTGATCCATCAATATCTCCGTCACCAGAAGGTTCCTAGGTATGGACCAGAATAAGAAAATGATTGGCACGTACAGTCAACAAAAGAAATAGGTATCCAGGGTCGTCAGATATAGTTGAGGTTTTCTTAGAAACCGATGGATGTCTTCAAATGTTGACTCGTCGAGTATCTCTTTTGTTGACTGTACATGTAAGTTTCAGCTGCGTTTAGTGTCTTTTTACACCCCTTCAAATAAATCTTAATATTATTTCATCCATTCGTCTCTAAGGCAGGTCCTATAGCGCAATATTTTTTGCATATCACAATATTTTTCTTTAATCAATATGTTTTCTTAAATATGTAATAACAATCGTGCCTCATGAAATGTGATAGTAATGTTCGAAATCATTCCATCCAATGTAACGTCCAATCGCCATATTAAATATTTTTGTACAGTTTTTTTGAATATACATTTGTATGAATATTCTTTTTTTTTAATAATATTATAGACAATAAAGTAGAAAATGCACAACTTGGCTTCGTTGGTTTTAAACTAGAAACAAGATGGGTCCTAATATACTACCCTGTGGCAGTCCCAATACGATATTAAAATTTTTGTCTCTGTGTTATCTAATTTTAAATTCTTGCGATATGAGATGAGATAAGAAGCTTAATAATTCTAATGGTTTGCCTCTTATTATATCTTATTTCTTTGTATTTTTACTTATTTTTATTAAGACTGTGTATAATGACTGTGTCAAAAGCATTATTTAAATTACTAAGACCCTGCAAAAAAAAAAACCACACATTTTTCCAATTATTTTTTATTTAAGGAAGTTTTAAATACAATTAAATATAATCTACCATTTACTGTAATGCATAACCTAAACTGATTAATGTACAAATAGTTCTGAGCTAATGCGATCATACATCGACGATTTTGACTAAGGAAATTAAATACAAAATTCCATAGAAACACCATTATGCTACGTATATCCATACAGAGGACGGTTTTCATGATTTGACAATCAAAACATACAAACAAAATGCTAAACAAATTGATCTACAAAAAGAAATGAAGATATATCAAAGGGAAATATACCATATTTCTTTCAACTATCCAGAATTACCTACCTTGCATTATAAAGTTGTTTGTGTACAAAAATACCTTTATCTACTACCTACCTACATTAAATTAGAATAAGATATGTTTAAACAGTACAAATGAGCAATATTTATAAGATAGAAGGCACAATACTTTCGGATATATTTATTTGATCAGAGTAAATAAGTCGAATTTTATAAAAACTATAATTATGAATTCAAAAATCTTTAAATTCTTACGATTTTACCTTAGGTACTACAAGAATTTGTTTCATTTCTGTATATTATGGCGGAGTCTTTACTAACTTACTCCTAATTACAGCGTCTCACCCAATACATTGTTACAATACAGTTTTATCATTATCTAAAATTCGTAGCAGAGATTGTTCGTAAAATGTCGCATGGAAACGTTAAGATTCAGTGGCGTCAGAGTTTCGTACAGCCGTGCACAGAACCGCGGCGCGGGTTCGATGTCGTTACTAGTTCAACTACACCTCTACCATATCGATCGATAAACTCGCGCCGCAGCAAAAATAAATATAAAGTGCCAATAGTCTAAAGAATATTCTCTCAACCAGATTCGGGCCACCCATTTATATAAAAAAACAGTGTATGAATGTTTCTAAGATAAGAACTAAAACTTTTCAAAATAAATTCATGGGTTTGTGTGTGGCGTCATACACTGTACGGCAATAATCGAAACTCGTAACCATTGCTTTTCAAATGTTTCGTGATACACCTACACCCGCGCGGGACTCAATACATGAATGCTAAATATAAATTACTATGTTTGGAGGAGTATTTCTTTGATTTTTTATTGTACTGCCTGTAGCGAGCGAGTCGGCACCCGTCGTCGTGGTAGTACGTATACTCCGGGTAGGGGATGTACGCGCCCGTGGCCGGGTCCAGCGGGACCATGATGGGCAGGTCCGTCATGGACGCCGGTCGCTCGTACGACGACGAGTCGGAGCGGTTCGGCTCGGCGTACTGTGAACTTCCGCTCTCGACCTGGTTCTCGACGTCTTGGCTCTGGTTGCACACGGGCACGCTGCGGCTCGTGTCGGCCGAGATGTTAGAGCGCGAGCGCAAGATGAGCCGCGTCGACGAGAAGTCCGTGGAGTGCTGCAGGCTTTTAGAGCGCGGCCGCGGAATGTTCGGCGGCGTCTCGTCGATCCGCGACAGCGTGTGGCGCCGCACGGGTCGGTACACCTTCCTATCACCCAGCTTCGGGCGCCTGATTTTGCGGTGGGAGTTGTACGTCTCGATGGAGGAGGGCAGGGAGGGGGGCGGATGGTGGGGCGGGGAGGGGTTGCGCGCGGGTGCCTGCGGGGCGGGGGCGTTGGCGAAGTGCGCCGCCACGAGGTCCCTCATCTGGTCACATGCTCAGTAGTTGTAGGGGCCGTACTGCGACCCGTGGTAGTAGGGGCCGGGGTACGCCTGAGGCGGCGGATATCCGGCGTAAGCGTACTGTTGTTTTTGTGGGTACACTGTGGGACACACGAAAAAGACAAAATGAGATGGTGTTTTAAAAGATAGAAAAAATTGAAGCCTACATTTTTGGCAACTAAGATATCGTTTCTGATTTTGCCATAACTTATTAATTAAAATACATTTGGAGTCTACCGCTGGACCAGAATAGACTGGTAAGCTTACACAATGGTAAAGTACTATTATGTATCATAACATTAATTTCTTATTACCATTTACTGATGATAATTTACTGATCACCAGCATCAAATCAAAGAAAAGGTGTCAACATAAAAAATGGGACCATAGTATAAGATTTTATTAAAAAATCCACAAACCCACCATGCATCCAGCATTCACCCTGTTTAAAATTAAGAAAATATTTACAAAAGAACATTTTGGTTATGTTTGTGTTGCCACAAGCGAAAAATGTTTAATGTTGCTATGAGTTTGAGTTGTGTTATGACTTATAAGCTATTTATTGTAATAAAAATATGCAATGCATCGTCGAGCAATTCCTTTAATTTATTCTGGTATCACAAATAAAAATAATATATTAACACAGCCAAATCTAATGCTATTTAAAAAAAAAAGTAGGTGTACTTATGATGCGGTCATGAAATAATGGGTGTGTGTGTGATTTCTGCAGGTGTATAACTGGCTTTTCATGCCCAAAATATATACAATTTTTTGTTGTTCCTAAGGTGTGTGAGTGTGCCGTTTCTCAGCTACTTACCTACTTAATTAATTATCTGTCGTTACTTATAAAAGCGAACTTAATTTAATGAAGTGATGGTGTACAATTTATAATGGCTCCTAAGTAATGATGGGTTTATAAGCATACCGGGCATGAGGTACTGCATGTTAAGCGCCTCCTCCCGCTCCCGCTCGCCGCGCAAGCAAATGGCCGCCGACGAGAACAAGATGGCGGACAGCAGCGACAGGCCCACGCCGCACCACGCGACCATGTACGACCAGTCGTACCACACGCGAGAGTTGTCACGTAATATCTGGTTTATACCGCGGGTTTCACGCATGTTTTTTTTTGTAGGTGTGTTTGTGGTCGTGTGTGTTTTTTTTTGTAGAGGTGTGTGTGTGTTTGTGGTTGTAGATGTATGGGAAATGTGGGTGAGAGAAAGAGTCAGTATAATTGTTTTATTTTTTGCATTCGTGATTGACGAAAATTTACAGAAATTATGTCTCCGATCAATTTCATTTTGTGTATATTGTGTATGTCAGGTAAGTAAGTATATAGTGTTTGGAAATCAAGTTTGTTACCAAGAAGTTATGTACAGTGTCAGTTTGGTAATCAATTTAGTTTGTTCAGATACAGTTATTTTAAATATTTACAGCACCAATGTTAATAAATTCGTCCGTAAGCGAGTTAGTATTGCGTTTGGCGTAAACCAGATATTATGAGATAGCCAGTTACATTTATATGCGTTAAACGACCGGTCGCAGTCGCGAAGTTATACGCAGTAGCCAAGTTTCATAGAAACATGAAAAAAAAAAAGAGAAAAAGCTTTTTGTTAGTATGAGATACTTACATGGTTGTACTTACAAACTAAGTTATTGATGATTTGTTTACTAGTGAAGAGTAATACGTATGAGTAGGTACCGTTATTAATAAAATTACCGTCTAAATAAACATAAAATACACACAACAATCTAAACATGTATTTAAAAACGTATATTTACATAAAACAAAGTACCTAATCTACACACATTACAAAACACATAGATACAAAATCTTTCAACAAAATCATCAAGGAGAAACCGTAGAAATATACAAAAGAGTTTAGTGTCTATTCCCGCCAAGCTAAACACAAGATGGCCGCTTAAGATGGCGGTCTAACCTGGCATTATGTACTGCACGTTATTCTGCTGTTCCCGCCTTTTCTCCTTGCTGAGGCAAATGGCGGCCGAGAAGAATAAAATGGAGCTTCCGAAGGAAACACCGACAGCTAGCCAGGCCAGGATGTACGACCAATCGTACCAGATTGATGAGTTGTCTTTTAGTACCTGGTGTTGGGGGTAGGTCAGTAATGTGGTACAAACCTTTTGCTTATGTATAGCTACTTGAAAAGGTCCTAGGTGATCCTTTATATCTAGTAATTAGTACATCTCCTGTCCGGGTCTATAGACATTATGTCTCAATTTTCAAATTTTAGTTAGGTATACCTACTTATCTCGACGGGATAAGTCTACTACTTATCTAGAATAGTATTAATAATGAACAAACGATGACCCAGCTAAATTCAAGTATGTCATAAAACATATCTCTCTCAAAATTATATATAATATATATCTCTCAACTCTGTTAAAATTTAAATAAAATTGGTTTTAAAGAGGCCGTTGAAATTTCAACAGTGCCTTCAAATTTCCTGAAGTTATTTTTACCAATTTCAACTTCTAAAGCTGATATGCTTATTAAGACCACGGCCCAAGTTTAGTACATTTATTCCGGATCCATTACAGACAAGAATAGGCAACTGTTGTGGCCTTATGACTCACATTTAAATATGAAAATTTCCATATACAGTTAAGTACGATGAATTCTCTAAGAGACACATCACTTACATTAGGCCACTGTTGGTAGTACTCCTCTCCTACAACCTTCTCCTTCTCGTAGAACTCCACTCCGTGCCATAATGCCATCGCACCCGCCGCTAGTAAGCCTGAAACAGCATAACAAACGAGTCAGTCAATCTTCACGAGAAAAGTTCGATTTGGTTCTGCTTATAGAAACCAACACATGTCAAAATTAATCGCATTTCTTCGAAGTAGGTAATGGTAATGATTCTGGATATTGTGACAGGTGCTTTTGGAGGTTTGTATGAACTCTTACCTGTTACATTAATGTTTAAAGTAGATTAAGAGAACTTGACACAACGTAATTTGTGTGGCGAAGTGGCCTTTGCATTCTCTACAGGTGGTTCGATGAGGAATAACTTTTTAGTTAGCACCCAATTTTTTAATTCAACTTCACTGCAAGGTAGGCGACACCTGGATTATTACCTACCCCATTTGTGAGCCAGCAGAACCAATCCATTAGGATCATCGAACCGCTTTCTCAACACAAGAATCTTACTTTTGAAAAAGAACGGAAATGACCTAGGTCTATTAATAAATAGAGGGTCGTTTTCGTTCCCTAGAGTTTCCTATGGGAACCTTGCTTATACAAGGATATACTCACATGTAACCAGCATAAGAATAGCGGTGGCGGTGATGTTCCCAGGGCTTCTTTTCCAGCACCCTACCACGCCGGTCCAGAATGCGATGAACAGAGACAGGAACGCAACGATGAACAGCGCCACCGTTGAACGAGCCATGTGCAGCCTGGAATTATATTAATACATGATTAGACTGGTTAGAAAGAAGACAACAAAGAAGAAAGAATAACGTTTATTTGGCACACAGAAGGAACACGGTAAAACTTACTAACTAACACCATTAAAGTGAAGTCAAAAAAAAATAAGACCGCCTTCAAAAACTACAAAATAAATAAAAAATAACTTTAGCTTGAAAGTCGGCGGCTTTGGTTTTGTTTCTTGTTATGTAGGTATTGCCACCGACTTCCAAGCTAAAGTTATTTTTTATTTATTTTGTAGTTTTTGAAGGCGGTCTTATTTTTTTTGTAAAAAAGCTTTTTATGTTTCACTTTTTAGTGCTTGTGTGTTAATGTTTGAATTCCTTACATAAAGCCCTTTCAAACAATACCTCACACGATATATTTAATTTTGGAAAGTGGTAGGAGGGGGGTTGACGTACCCTCTCCCCACTTCCTTCAGTCAGTCATCGACTACACGTATAAACAAAGCAATTTGTCTTGTTACGGCGGTTCTGCTGTGATTTTATAAGGAGTTCCGTTCCATATCTCCAAAGTTCATCATCAGATCATGACAATATTTCTATGGGACCTATTCGGGACTATACTCTTTCAAACAAAAAAAGAATCATCCAAATCGATTCATAATTGGCGGAGTAATCGTAGAACAAATATACAAAAAAAAAAAAACAAAAAAAAAAAAAAAAAAAACATACGCGTCGAATTGAGAACCTCCTCCTTTTTGAAGTCGGTTGAAAATAACAGCTTTTTACTAAATGCATATGAAAAATTACATAGCACTGGCATTTATGTAACACCAAAAACCAATTTTGCCTCTTGTCTGTTTATTCCGGCTCATTTCCGAAACGGCTGTACCGATTTTGACGAAACTTTCACAAATGCATAAGAAGCCACCAGGAAAGAAGGATCTATTGGCCATTTTTATTTTCATTTATTTTTATTTTGGCACCAAGAATTTACTAATTTTCCCTATTACATGGGACCTGAACATAATTGGCAAAATGTGGGTGTACTAATGTCTAACGGGTACACCTCTGCCTAACCTTTCGGGGATTACAGGCGTGTTATGCTAGAGTTTCCATAAATTCTGCCAACTGAACAAACATTTTTTGTTCAATTCCACGCGGACTAAGTCGCAGGTAACAGCTAGTCTATAATAAAATTATCTCGATAAGCGAGTGTCTTAAGTAATTTATCAGCGACCATGAAGATGGTCCATATAATATCGCAGTAAACAAACAGCTTACAGACTCAAACATTGCGGTAGATTATGTTGACCACAGCGGTGTTTATAACTGTATTCAGCCATTTCATATAGCTGTGCCTGCCTTTATTAGTTGGAGAAGTGCATTTGAGTCTTATTTATAAAATATTCATGATTTATAAAAAATACTAATTATTTTCAAGTTTCTGTGTGAATGTTTTCAAAAACTACGACAAAAACGTTTACTAAAAAGGAATTTAAACATGACTTCTAGTTGGTATATTCTTCACACATACAAATAAATCCTACAAGGTAGGTACAACTTGTATTACAAATGCTTAAGTGTGGAATTAAGAATAAGAATTGTTTATGATTGATTTTACAGAGGATTATAAAATAGAATACCACGTATGTAGGCTACTTTTTATCCCGTAAAAATGCACGAATCGCGTGAGATATATTTCAACTTAGACGCAGACGGAGTCGTATGCAGAAGTTAATAATTTTAAAAGTTAAAAAAAATGACAAACTGTAGAAAAAAAATAGTAGACTATACAAAAAATATTGCCTATTTAAAGCCGCAGTCATTAACTTATACAAGTATCATTTCGTGCGCCAATAGATAAAACAAATGACGTGTGACTACGATTTAAAAAATCATACGCCTGTGACGTCATATGCCTTTAACCGGAACATCATGATGCTTCCAACGAATCCACGAATAGTAGGAGATATGTGCTCACAGATGAGTTATACATATGCATAGAGTAGTCTTGTAAAAATATAATATATGTATCTAGATCCAAATCTGCATCAACTATGTACTCATACCGGTTTAAGACAAGCCCACGAATTACTCAAGAGCCTTCAATAGAACTGGCCAAATGATTAATACAGTCTTGTATTTATAATTTATTGTCTGCCGCCTCTGAAGCAACAAATATCTGCGAATGATTATCAAGCTGAGACAATATAGCGATTCGTTTCAATATCGATCAACAGCCGTCGAGCCGTTGACCCACTTGCTTCGAGCCCAAGGCCTAGAAACTGAGTTTTGTTTGCTCTGGTCCTAATTAATCTCCTTGTGGAACATCAATGTTATAGGAAAATAAAAACAGAAGACTAATTTTTGTACACAAAAACGTTAAAAATCTGGTCACAATGTCATCACAGCGACAATCAATTTGACACACATTCTGAGAATTGGACATTTTGACCCTGAACGGTTAAAAATTATCGAAATTGTAGGTTTGACAGATTGTGACTGGGATTGGAATGTGAATATTTTTAGAAATACGAGAATTGCCCCTCAGATCTGATAAGCAAATGACTTATAATTACTACGTATCTAAATCTATACTTATATTATAAAGAGATAAACTTTGTGAGGTTGTAATCCTTAGATCTACTGAACAGATTTTGAAAATTTCTTTGCGAATTGAAAGCTACGTTATCACTGAGTGCTCTAAGCTATATTTTATTATGAAAAAATCTCGGATCTATAAGAAATATCACGCGAACGAAGACGCGGGCAGTGTGCTAGTTTTGAAATAAAAAGAATGTGACATATTTTAAGGTTCGTTTGTTGTGATTGGCTGTTGATAAAACAGTACACCAATCACAGCCACTAAATTCAAATTATAATATTTTTCTTCCAATACCGGTGTTAGCCACGATGGAACTGATGTAAGTTTGAATGAAGACGAGCATTTTGTAGCTAGCAAGGCCACTGCAGTTCAAGGCACTGAAGCGCTAAAGACTTGCAAAATAATACGCAACTGTGGACCTAATGAGATGTGAAAAGCAAAGTTGCAAGCCACAGAAAAAAATCGCTTATCAAGGGCAGAGGTTCCCTAACTGATTTAAAGACGCGCCCCCTTTCTACAAAGTAAATATCTTTTGCTCAGATAATTTAATTTTAGGTTAGTATCAAAGATTACACAGATAGAAAAAAATCATGTCTAACTTTTAAACCTAAGTGTGCAACTAAGTTTATATAAATGTCTTAATCTGTAAATAAGGTCCTTAAATATACACTGGTGGGTCACGTCCCCCTTTTCTGGTTATTGCGCCACCATTTTGTAAATCCCTCATCTAGGATCATCATCATCGTCATCATATCAGCCGTAGGACGTATTAACGATCTAGGATGAAAGAATTTATTTATTTCGCAAGCCTTTAGCAAAATCTTTGGCATCTTGTGTTAGAGAAAGTGAAGATTTGAATCGATTGTCGACGGTTTTCATGGTAATTGTTCATGACATGACGCTTTGAAGCCATGCCGGCTGCGTGGCATATGGCTTTATGGAATGAGCCAATGACCCATAACAGATACAATAGAATTATCTACCTATTCCATTGTTTTGTTCTTCAGCGGAACATCTGGTAGTAAATACTTGTGGTTTATAAACACATATCATTGTAGATATACTTATGAATGAATTTGTTATGGGAAGTAAAGTAAATGAGATTTAAATACTCGGACTGTAAAAAGACAAATCACATAGTCAATGACTAAGTTCTGACTCTCAAACTAAGTAACTTTGAGCAAAAAATAAGTCTGGAAAACGACTTTTATGTTTAGTTTGAATGTTCACTGTTTATGGTAATGCTAAATATATCGTACGCTAAATACACGAGCAACAAAACGAGGGGTGGAACGAAAATTTTAGATGTTCTGCGTATACTCTAACCAGAAAGTATCTAGGCAAGGAACAGAAAAAAAACGATATCGCAGTGATTGGAAGAACATGTTACTTTCGGCTTCGTTAAGTGTCATTGTAAACCAGTCATAGCTAACACCAACACCTCAAACGGAATCTAAACGACTGGCAGTACCCAAAATAAAAGGATCCAGCAGGTGTCATGGATTATATCTGACCTATGACAGTGTCGCCCTTACTACAAAGTGTTTAGCAGGTGTAGTGATTGAAGTCCCCAGCCAAGAAATGAATAGGTACCTGTTCATCGCATCGTCCGAAAGGCCTTTGGTCTCGTTGTTCTCGTCAGGGATGAAGTAGTCCACATTACTGCAGTGTGTCTCCACAGGCGATAGGTAGATCTCAACTGGAAAAGAAATAAAGGCGAAATTAGATTGTGATAAATCAACATGGTGGTGGTGGATATTCTTGAGGCAGTCTTTAGGTAATATGCCTAGAATAATGATACTTATTGATAAGTCTTCTATTACTGTTCCACTCAAACCATGTCAGAGGCCCTAGAGGCGGTTTAGACACTCTGACACTAGGGTCTGTGGGGTCGTGAGACCCTATACTGCCCACACGATAAAGAAAGAACAAAGAAGAAGTATTCTACCAATTTAAAATGTTCAAAATCGAATTACAATCTCATATCAGCGACAATCAATGCCAAAAGAATCATGTAAATTACTGCCTAATTAACAGATTGAGACTGCGATTAGATTGTTGTCGATGTCGAATGTTCCTTGTGCAAGCCAAAACTTGTGCAAAGTATACTTTAAGTACCGACTCATTTATTCGAAGATCATTTCGCAAAAGCAACATACCAAAAAAATGTTCAGCTGGCATTTATTTACTATCAAACCAGCATACATAAATAAACAGAATACCAATATGATTATTGAGCAAATAATCATGCAAATACCAATCGTTTGAATCAGCACTCACTTTATCCGTTTGTGACGAAACTCAAGAATCAACTGGCAAAAAGTATCCGTAATGCGAAATTAACTCTGTCTATTTGTCCGTCTGTAACGCTTTCACGACAAAACCACTGAACCGATTTTGATGAAATTTGGTACGCCCACGATAACCGACATTTATGCGGACGGTGTCGCGGGAAAAAGCTATATTACATACGTTATTGTAACCTTACTTACCATTAGTTAATTGCCTTCCTTTTAGTATTTTTTACGTTACAATTTGCTTTTGCCTTACAAAATCTATCAGGGACATATAACATTACGCATGTAATCCCCCAAGGGTTAGCCAAAGGGTTACCCATTAGTACCTACAGCCACATTTCGCTAGATATGTTGAATCCCATATAATAGAGGGCAAGCCTATTGTCATCAAGTGGGCACAAATCCAGACTCCGAAGCCGCTACTGAGAAATATTTCACGTGTCACGAATTCACGTTTTGACATTTCATAAAAAGTAAGTCAATTGATTGATAGGTTACTTACCCTGTACCTGCGTCCACAAATAAACGTCCCTACTTAAATTTTAGTTTGCTTTTGAATGAGCAACAGCTAGGTAGTTACTTTAAAATACCAGAATATGCATTTTATAGATTTTCGATTATTTTAAATACCTACATGACCTCATCTAAGTTTAGTTCGTGAGTTATTTTTATAACGATTTGCAGAAAACCAATGAGTCTGCTCACAGTTTCCTTATATAAGTTGGTGCTTGGTTTCTCAGGAATTACCCTTTACCCTTTTGGCTATCACTGCCAGCTTCGTATAATGAGTGATCTCATAGCCGCAATAATATTATAATTATTATAAATTATTCGTATTTTTTTTGCATACCTTAATGTGTATCAAATATGTTACTTAAGAGTTAAGGGTGAATTATAGTTATTTTATTTATTGGAGAAAACAATCCATCCATATATCCAGTCCAGATCCAGTTATATTATATTTTAATAAATTAATATCTATAGAATTACGCTAATTCAAAAAATTCTGTAAAAATGATATGGTAAGAAGTTAAATACCTGAAATCTTTTAATAAAATGTCGGGTTCACAACAGAAATACTAATAAAACCAGAATTTGCCCTTCGAATTCGTTTCTCTATTTTAGTAAATAAAAAATATAGCCTATAGCATTTAGAAATAACGTAGCTTTCTAATAGCGAACGAATTTTCAAAATTGGACTAGCAATTCCAAACAAAAATAAAACAAATAAACAAACTCTTCAGCCTTAAAACAGTACAGATAAGCTAAATCAAAACAAAACAACAAGAGTTCCATAAGGCCTATTTCTGCTTGAACAGGAAACAGACAACAAGGTGTATCATAATGCCTGATTATTAAGTCATCACATAATTGCAGCATCAGCTCACACACCCACGTAATGTTCCATGGTCATACAAAAACAAATGAAGATATAAAACATCTAATTACATCACTACGATGAGACGCGAACTATGAAACTGCTGGGTTTGCTATAACAAGATAAAAAAACACAGTCACAGAAATATCACACTTACTTACAGATAATAAGTAACATAACATCACGCCTGTAATCCCCAAAGAGTTAAGCAGAGGTATACACATTAGTACACCCACATTTCGCCAGTTAGTTTAAGTCTCATAATAGGGGGCGAGCCTATGGCCATAATCCGGGCACAAATTCAGACTCTGAGGCTGCTACTGAAATATTCCTGATGGAAAAACCCAATAACACTTTGTCCGACCTACCAAAACTTCATGCTCAGCAGTCGCCCTTTGCGACCACTAGACCAACGAGGCGGTGAACTTAATAAGTAGAAGTTAAGGAATACAGGATGTTTTTTAGAATAACTTTTGGGAATATACCGTACGTTGCATAAGGACCACAATTAAGTACATTATGAGCACAATTACGTGGGAAAATAGTGTGTAGAACAATTTTTCTGTCTGTCTGCGAAGTTGCAAGCAGGAGCCTGCGACTTTGCTTGGAAATCAAGTAGGTATACAAACACACATAAACATAGCATTTGACACCCGGCAATTGGACCAGTACATCCAGAGATTACCTTTTCCGAAAAAAGGGCGTAAAAACCGTGATACACAAAAGGCGAAATGGGCACTGGACATTTCTTAAGATACGTGATGTATATATTATTACCTGCAGCGCAGGCGAGGCTATAGTTATATAGTTTAGTTAGTAGTTATAGTAGTTGCTCATGCGCACCCGTAAGCATTTCACAATCTATTGTCTCACACGCTCGTAGACTAGATAGTAAATACAAAATAGAGTACTAATATTAGATATTATGTAAACACACTTGGTAAATACAAATACATATCTTACACGTTACTCTTTATTTAAACGTAGTCGGTCAAATTGAAGAGGATAAGTTTTTCTATGCTTTTAATAATTTTAAGCAGAAAAGTTTGTAATTTTGAACGAACTAATCTCAAGAAGCACTGGTCCAATTTCAAAATTACTATTTATATTGTAAAGCCCGTCTATTAAGAAAGGTTATAGACTATATAACATTACGCTGCGACATAAGGGAGCGGAGCAGTAATTAAAGACGTAACTTAACACAGGTATTGCTAGTTGATTGAACAAAGGAGGTCAAACTTGTAAGTTTTATCAATGGTAGTCTTGAGAAAAAAGTTTTGATTTTTTATCTGAAGAGAAAACCTGCCAGTCAACTTAAAACAGCTTCCCAATAAATTACTAGCTGTCAAATTGATGTGATCGCATCCCAAAAACCTACTTTGTTTCGTACTAACAAATTAAAGAGATAAAGACATAAAAAATTGCTCCATTGTAATCCATGCTAGTTCTCACAACGTTCTCTTAACTAAGATCTATCGCACCTCTCTTTCTAACTGCAGCTTTTTTCTTAAGAAGGAAAGTGATAGATTAGATTAGTAGTTGCGTTTAGAACGCGACCGCGTTTCAATTTCAGTAGGAAAATGTGCTTATTTTGTAATCGCTCTTGTTATGTCTGTGCTCATTTCTATCACACTACTAAATATACTCCAGTCCATTCAATATAACGTTACAACGCTATCGTTATTTCAAATTAAGCGCATAATAATGTCAGTTATTTCATGATAATTAAAAAGTAACTCGCTGTAATAGTTATTTTTTTATTGGTCTGTGTAAAATATATTATATTATATGTTGGCCGATTCTCAGTCCTACCCGATATGCACAAAGAAAATCATAAAAATCGGTTTAGCCGTTTCGGAGGAATTTGGTAACAAACACTACGACACGAGAATATGATATATTAGATGTAGACAACAATTTGTTATTAACAAAAAAAAAAACACTAAAATGCAGTACCTAATTTTGACAATAATTTAATTTCACTAGAAACAGTAAATAGAAACTAAACAATCCTAAGAAGTCCAAACTCTTGCAATACAAAGTATGATAATAATTATAATTATAATTTAAATATAATTAATAAACTATTCAAAGTTCAAAAAGTTTAATCTTGACATAAATCAGTCCGACTCCGTAGGGGTACTTAGCTGTTTTAGTTTTTTAATCATAGATAGTTTCAATAATTATCTTATATTCGGCAAAGGATATCTCGGGATGTTAAAAACCTCCATAGTACCTATAATACCTTGGTAACGTCAAAACAAAAATTCAGCAGGAAATCGCAACCAGCTAACTTCCAAACGACAAATACAAATAAAACGACAATCGAAGACCTTCCTTGATTCCTATCATATTACTAATGTCAAATATTTGGACGGTTCACGTCGCACGCCTCCAACACAAGGTCAGCAACTAATTAGTACATAGTAGCTATTGTATCGTATATTATATTTAAACATTCGCATATTCAATGGGCATCAGTATTAATATTATGGCAATCGGTCGCATTGTTCTGCCTACATGACGATGGTGTGCGCTTAGGTCCTGGTTGTGGTTCAAGGTATAAGATTTCAGATTATTTTTAGCCAAAGGACCAATTCTACTAATTGAAAACGTTCAAAATCATCATCACTATCATTGTCAAAAATGTATGTAAATTGTAAGCTACTTAGATAGATTACACCCCTAGTTGACCATCGATTTCACAAAAGAAAATCAACTCCAAAAATTATAATATGACAAATTGTCCAGGTCGCAAAATTGCAGTGATTGGTTATTGAAAATTCAGTTAACCAGTCACAACAGGTTATACGCGCTTGCCAATTCGTCGAATATTTTTTTTCTACGACAATCCGGGGTTAATAGTGCTCTTACCTGAATAAAGATCATTGAAACTATTTCGCTTATTCAGGCTATATCAAAACTACAAGTCGATAATGGCAGGCAGTTTGTCTCTGACTCCGTGTAAAACTATGCAATATCTACTTACCAAACAACCTTACTTAAGGCACATCTTTTAACCAAACCACATCGGGAATTCTAATGCTACCTGCACTTGCGCCTGACCCCGGCAACCTAATCTCACGCACATTCCCTCACACACTCATTGGCACTCGCTCCACGCGCATCGCTTGGCCCACACCCAAACATGATAAGTGCGTTGTAAATAGGTGACCGGGTTCGCGCGACATTTGGTGGCGAATGCGATCCGTAGGCGAGCAGCCTAGCTACTACGTAAGGAGAAAGTTAACTGGTATGTCCTTGTTGTACGCGTAAGTGAACCGATCAGGTGTGTGTCATAATTACTAGGAAATATTGCTTTTATTCAAGTTCTTAGAAGCTATAAAAGTGGGGCTTCAACTGATCAAAGTTCGACGATGAGTTTGAGTCAGATTCTTGTTTTTCTAAATATTTGCGAAATTAAACATGTTTTAGGACATCTCATCAAGGTTTTTAGTTAGACCAAACGTCACAGTCTTTTTAATCGACCTGGATTATGAAAACAATATCACAACCAAACTCAAAGTATCATTTGACTTTGACATCGATTATTGTTTCAATATTACCATTCTTTTGAACAATCTATACAAGAAAAAAAATATAAGAAATTGAATCTAGTTGCCTCTCCCAAAGGGCAGTTCCGTATGGAAAATGGTCAATCAATTAGTCGATGGTCGTAACTAGCGTGCTTTCATAACTAGGAAGATAATAATTTGTAGGTAATTCATGAAAATCGATATTTATTCAATAACAATACCTACTTAAACTAATTAACCGATTACACTTGAACACGATAATAGAATAATTAAACCAATAAAATGATTCTATGCCAATAATTAATATCGATCAAAGTTACGGATACAGTAATTGTAAGCAAGAAGGATGTTGGGGCGTGGATGTTGCCCAACACGTGCCCACTCAATTGTAAATACTACTTATTTTTAAAGCTTCTTCAACGATCATCCGTATTATAAGTAAAAAGCAAAAAAATGGGGTTTTAAAAGTAATCACACTAAGAAACATCGGGGAAAAAATACTGTTCAGAAGCGACATTACGGCTTAAAGTTTAGATGTAACATTTGAAACTTATTTTCGTATAAAAATAAGATTTTTGACCTTAAATACTTTATAAGCAGAGGTATAGCCCAAAACAAAAAATAATTTTGCAATGACAGGAAACATTATGTTATTTTCGGCAACGTTAAGTGTATTATAAGCTCAACAAAACTTAAACAAAAATAAACTATCATACACGGCTGTTTTGTTTGAATATGATGATGGCATAAAGTAAAATAAATTACTGTGATACGTCTATTTTTTTTTACGATCTATCAAAGACAATGAAAGTACAATAAAATCGGCAGCGATATTAATCTTTTTGATTCAGCCATAAAAATAAAAAAAAAACACTTGATACTGCGTATGTGTGAAGCGCAGACTTTGTTCCAAGTTCTAACACCATTCGCACAATTTAACACCCAAGCCATTTAACATTTTAAATAACACTAAAAATATTAATAAACTTCCTCATTTTACAAGTTACGCAACTATTACGTAAAGTTCACGATCTCTAAAACAATAGAGCAACATCACAATTAACTTGCAAAAATGCGAATAAAATGTCTTAGCGCTTACGTAAACTTTAACTTGCTATAAAATTGACTGAGGTAGGTAGTAGGCATGTAAAATACTATATTTTCTGTTAGTCGTACTTTTTGTAGAATTTTCAGTTAAATGTTATTTACTTTTGTAATAAAATATAAATAAGTTACAATTAAATATATATCCAATTTCTTTTTAAGGTCTCGTCATTATTTTATTATTTCCGCTTATAAACATAATGTGTTACTTGAATAAGTAATTGAATTGACTAAATATTACTCCGACACACGATGATTGAATTTGATTTGATTTTTATTTATGTAATTAGGCTGTAGGTACGTGTTATGCCAATTGCATTTCACGACCGTGGCCTTGATGATAAAAAAAATAACTGACAGCAAAAGAAAATGACAGGAAAGAAAACATGGCGGCATTTCCACGGCTCACTTTTCCCGCCAATTATCTATGATTCACTTTCTTATTTTCCAGTTTATTTAGAAAGGCCGGTTGAGGCAAATTTTCAGAACATCTGTCTCTTTGGTATGTTAATTATGACCTCAGCGACGGCCCAAGGTGTGTTCGCAAATGAAAAATGTTTAAATATATTGGCTAGTGGAACAAAGAAAGTAGAGGTGTGTTGTACTTCGCTAGTCTTTGGTACCTTGCCTTTTTTTTTTAAAGCGTCATTATAAACAGTTCTCACAGACTATATTTCTTTAACAAGAGGTTATTTATTTATTGTAAGACTAAAATAGTAATTGGATTTACATTAATGTTGAGAAACACTTTCACTTTATGGCCAAGTTTTTTTTAAAGAAAACGATAGCAAACAGCGCTGATTGAGAAGGAATTGGCCAACGTTGCACATTCCACAGACAACCAAATATTCAAGGAACGTTTTAAGCCCTCGATTGGTCAATTCTAAAAAGCAATAATCGTAACGTCGAATACAAAATACCTGTTTATAAATTACAAGTTCGTTTTGCGAAATAACGTAATACTTATGTACACAGCTAGTAGCGCATTCAATTTGAATGTTATTTGGTCCATAACCATTTGTTTTTACACCTCAAGAACGGTCGTTAAGTTTTGTTCGAGGTTGACTATTTTCATGTTACTGAGGTTTTAAAACGGATCGTTTAACTTACACATCGTAAATTTTCTAAAAATTTAAATTATAATTTAAGTTTAGGTACCTACTAGCTTTTGCCCGCTACTTTGTTCACGTTAATTTTCATACGGATACCTTTTTATGATAATATAATAATTATAATATAGTCTATAGCACGTAAGGATAATATAACTTTTTAGTAGCGAAAGAATTTTCAGAATCGGACCAACAGTTTTTAAAATTGGCCGCGTTAAAAAAAAGACAAGCAAACAAACTTCACCTTCATAATATTATTATAATGATTGTATTGATAAAGAATAGACACATAATTTTCGCGACGAAAATTCAACATGCGTAGGTATGTCTAAAGTGAAAAATACGTAATCGGAATTCGGTCGATTAACACCGAAGGTAATTTTAAACGTGGATTTTGGAATTAGTTTTTTGGGATGAAACAATAGACTAAGGTGACTTTTGTTTTTTTTTTATAGTTTAGTAGTCCTTGTATGGCTCGATATTACCAAAGATGAGACTGATGGTAAAAGCCGTTTCGCGCGGTTGTGGCGCATATTTTTGATAATAAATGTTAATATTTATTCTTTATTATTTTTTCTAGATTTAATTCTTGTCTTTTAGCTTAAGTTTTTGTAAACAAATTTTTTTCCTACTGCTCTTAGCGTTAAAGGGCCGCGGTAACTCTTTCGAACAAAATGTGCAACCCTGGATTTATACCAATCTAATACCATGTATTTTTAGGCTGTGCTAATACCAAGATTTAGAACTATACGACATAGAATCGATAACAATGTCTATGGTAGGACATCAATTTTCAAATTTCGAACATCTATAAAATGACAACTGACGAATTCTCACGCACGACCATCGATACAAAGTATTTACGTTATGGACCTTCAAATACGAACAACATAATTATTATCAAACGCCTTCAAAATTCAATGTCCCTATTAATGGTACATATCCGATAAAAAACCATTAACAAAAATAGGAACAGTTTTCTATTAACACGATTCCAAGAACAAGTGAGTCGTGATTTCGTGTTTTGATAATTGGTCAATGGCTATTGCCATCCGGCGTCACGCATCCATTCATACGTAATCGGGTTAGCGTGATCACTTACGGACATGCAGATCGGTGCTCGACTTATTTACATGGACTATTGGATTTTGTATATGTTTAATTATGTATTTACATCTGTTTTTGTGTTGATGTGTCTAGTTCGTGATTAAGCGCCGCAAGAAAAAAAAATTGGCACAAGTAACACTACATATAAATTGGATGCTGAACTCTGAAGGTCCAATTTTTCATACATATAGGCTTCACGGCAAATAGCGTGATCACTGCTCATGGAGAGTGCCGTGGAGTTTCTTGCTCGTTGTGCTCCATAGAGGTCTACCGTTTTGGAACGAGGTCTTTCGGGCTAACTGACCGACTCCTTGACAATTCAAAAGTGCCTGTAAATGGTCTAATTGAAATAAATGTTTTGACTTTTACTTTGCATAACATAACACTTCACCTGTAGTCCCCGAATAGTTAGGCAGAGGTGTACTAATTACACCCACATTTCGGCAGTTACGGTTAAGCCCCATATGGGGAGAACGTATTGCTATCAACCGACTCCGAGGCTGCTACAGAAAAATTCTTGATGGAAAATGCCAAAAACACTTTGCCCACCTATGAATCGAAGGCTCAGCAGTTGCCAAATCGCAATAAAGGACAAAATCAAACTATTTATTTCAATTAGATCACTAAAAAGAAACGTCGCATGTCAAAATTTACAAATAAAAAGTCTTAGATCCTATAATCTATGCCATAAGATAGTTTCCAATGGAGAATGGGCAAGAAACTCTTCAGTTAGTGGATTACATACTAGGTTTCTTAGGAAAGACATAACTTTAAGAATTTGGCTCACCTTTAAATTCCTCAACTTTCCCTTGAGAAATTCCTTAAAGCCTTAACACACTAACCCTATAATTCCACAATATTAAATTCACTTGCATCTGGTCTGGCGTGCCCACGCGCACGGTCAAGCAACGGTATTGATCCGTAGCCGGTAAAGCCGTCGCATCATTCGAATCCGCATCTTACCGTCAGAAATCGTTGCATGTGGTCTACCGCGCTTGCGTCGCCCACTGCTGATACTTTTCCGTAATAACACGATAGCTTCCTCATGCAAATCTCGGACAATTTGCATTTCTGCGTTTAAACTAGAATAGTAAACGCACGATTCTTGAATTAACTGATTTGCTAGATGTGGTGTGTTCTAATTTTAAAGTAAGAATATTTTTTTAGAACAAAGAGTAGTTGTTGGTTTGAATACATTTCCAGAATAAATTCTATTTTGACAAGTCTCATTCTTAATTCAAAATAGTGTGATTATCATAAAGAAAATATTAAAGTTTTCTTCAATTTTCTCATTCCATTCAATCCAAGTGAAAACCTAGCAACAAGCCTACTGACCGAAACGTTTACAAACAACGGTAAGGGTCCGTCCCTTTCTTTATATATCTCTCTCTTTTTATTATAGATGCAAATATAAAGTCGCCTCATTGACTGCATACCTTGCCGACATGTCTTCAGCAAGAACTGGGTTTGTAAATAAGCAATAAGAAGGCCTAAGTACCTAGTCGTAATTGTCAATTCAGAATATCCTTTGGTGGACTCTGACGTCAATCTCTCATGAACGAGGCGTTTTTAACCAGGCATGAGCATTTACCAATGTGACTTTTTCTATTCCATAATATACATAGTATGTACTTTCAAAGTTTATCTTGTTCTCTTTAAGTACATCACTAACATCGGTGAAGGAAAACATCGTGAGGAAACCTGGACTTCTAATTAATATAAATCTGAAACAGCTAATCCGCTTTGAGCAAGCGTGTTGTTCAATGCTTGTGCCTTCTCTGTATGGAAAGTGGTCTTTGCCTAACGGTGGGACAATAATAGGCTTGTATTTGTAATATTATAGTCAACCAATTGATGGTCTGGATTAACTGATAGACCGTCTCATGCGTACAAAGGTTCAAGGTTTGAATTCGACCAAGATAGGCGCTAGTCCTTATTACACAGGACATAAGTAAGATAATACATCAATCACCAAACAACTTTGCGAAACGAAAGTGCGAAGACGTAAGCCGGACTACGGACACCGCAGGCGTGACGGCTAGATATGAAAACTGTTATAAACTGACATATTAACAATATGAAGGTTCGACGCTTGCGCATCGCCGTGCATTCCTTCACGGTACGGTGGGCGCTTGCAAAACTCTTGATATGGGCTTAGATTTGCCGGGGTTTGCGAAACAGCTATTAGTTCCGTATGGCCAGCAGTTTTCTACTTCGATTAGTCCGAAGATTGTCAATGGTTACAAAATGATATGTTTCACGGAAGACTACTGCAATTTATTGGAATGTTTACTTTCGAAACCAGGGGGCAATTCTGTGTATGAAACAAAGAACTTTTCAGATGTATTATAATTTCATATCCTCCAGTCCATATATACCTATGTTCTATGTCCTTTTATACCTATGTTCTACTGAACTTTGTCCGTTGTATGTATTTTTGTTTATTCTTGTTCACCAATTTCTCTGCCAATTGTCGAACGATTTTCAAAATCCTTCTTTAATTCAAAATCATGACATAGACGTTAGATAAACAATGGATCTCCTAAATAAGAAACAGTAGCGAGCTCCGAGAATTGTCTAGTATGGAGAGAGAGAAGAAAATAATTACATAACATAAACATCACGCCTGTAATCCCCGAAGGGTTAGGCAGAGGTGTACCCATTAGTACACCCACATTTCGCCAGTTATGTTCTTAGTCCCATGTAATAAGGGGCGAGCCTATTGCCATCAACCGGGCACAAATCCAGACTCCGAGGCTGCTACTGAGAAATTCCTGATGGAAAAACCCAATAACACTTTGCCCGACCTGGGAATCGAACCCAAGACCTCATGCACAGCAGTCGCGCTTGCGACCACTAGACCAACGAGGCAGTCAAAAATAATTATAATTAGTTATAGAAAGGAAATCGTTTCTAAAATAAAGGTAGGTCTTCCTGTTTTCATTTAGATTTTAGATTTAGTAATTCAAACAGCCCTGCTTCCGTTAGCAAAAACAAGAATATACAATGTAGTAAGTAGTTAGTGTGTTTTCAATGCAACAGTTTAATATTACAAAACAACTTCCTTCAATAATCGTAAGTCATCGTGTGACAATATAAACATGCAGTATGGAAGTGCATCCGTGCATATACAAAGAGCATTTTTTGTTATTAATTGGTGTTGAGAATCACTAGCTAGCAGTTACTTTCTGCATTCTATAGATATCTTCAAAAATGGCATGGCACTACATGGAGGAATTTATGTAGATGTATGTACAAAACTCAGTAATTCTCTACAGTAAAACGATATCCAACTCAACTGTGTATGAAATAATTGTATATTATTAAGTAACTATGAGAAGAACCTTAATCAAAATATTCATCCGCATCGCTGTCAACAGGAAATGTGCCAAAAAAGACTGGTCGTATTGCCACGTTGGATGGCAATGCTTAGCCTTTGGCCAAGGTATTAAATAGCCAGCCAGAACCCATTTAGATTTAGTTTCTTCTTTTTTATTATGATTGTTTCTTTTTCTTTTTTATAATTAAGTCTGTAAATACATACATAACATCGCGCCTGTAATCCCCGAAGGGTTAAGCAGAGGTGTACCCATTAATAAACCCACATTTCGCCAGTTATGATTTTAGTCCCATGTAATAGGGGGCGAGCCTATTGCCATCAACCGGGCACAAATCCAGACTCCGAGGCTGCTACTGAGAAATTGCTGATGGAAAAACCCAATAGCACTTTGCCCGACCTCGGAATCGAACCCAAGACCTCATGCACAGCAGTCGCGCTTGCGACCACTGGACCAACGAGGCAGTCTAAGTACGTCAGTAGTAGTCGAGGTAAGTCTGTAAATATTGTACACTAGCTTCTGCCCGCGACTTCGTCCGCGTCAAAGTTGATAACGCCATACAAACTTTGGACCCCCGTTTCATACCTACTCTTTGGGAAATGGGTACTTTATTTTGCGAAATTTTCGATATTTCGTGATGAGTGAGTGAACTTTCGATTTTGTATATTTATATGTATAAGGTAAATTTAGATTACCTCTTTTCAAAATATTATGAAGTGGTATCAAAATTGACGTATTTTCGATCCCAAACCGTTGAAACGGAAGTTCAATAGCTACTGTTGTAATTATTTAGATATTAGATTCGATAGAGCAACTGAAATCAGAATCTGACTTTCGTGTTTTTGAAAGAAAGTATGAGCAAAACCCTATAAAATAGGCTTATTTAAAGTCTAAGCAAAGTTTTACCGTTTTGAATCACGATTCATCGATGATTTTAGATATTATCTTTTTTAGGGTTCCATACCTCAGTCGGCAAATACGGAACCCTTATAGGATCACTTTTGTTGTCCGTCTGTCTGTCTGTAAAGACCCCTGTCTATGGAACGCGTGGAGGTATCAAGCTAAAATTAAAATCAAATACTCAGGTCTCGGGCACGCCGCAATCGCAGCGGTAAGACCCCTCTTTGAGGATTGGCTGGAGTGGCTGCACCACTCGCCTGACGCAGGTCCTCACCGGACGCGGTTGTTTCGGGAAGTTCCTGTGTTGGAATCAGCGGAAGAAAACGCCCGGGTGTCACCACTGTGTGAACCGCCCGGAAGACACGGTGGAGTATACGGTGTAAGTCTGCTCTGGTTCAGGCTATGCTCCGGAGCGAAAGGGAATGGGACGCAGTAACCTCCTTCTGCGAAGCAGTAATGCTAGCGAAGAAGGAGACGGAACACCGCGGGAGACCCCCAGGGTGTCGGACGTTGCGAGACGTCATCCGGCTACCGTAGGCGCAGGCTTGCGGACGGCCACTGATGGGTAGCTCGTCGTCCAATCAAGGACCAGGCCCGGGTCAACAGCGCGTTTTGTTCCACGCGCGTTTCAAAGAGCTGTCAGCACAAAAGAGCTGTCAGCACAGGGACGGGGCCCCGGCAGGGCCAAACGCCTACCGGAGTGGCGGGAAGTCTTAACAGGATACCGTGGCCCCCGAACGCAAAGAGCATCACTTCTGTTATTGCTCTTTGCGTTCCTTCGAACAGAGTGGTTTTTTAGTCAGTAAAAGTCTAACAGTCCCTTCCGCCCCACCCAGGGCAAAAGGACACACATGTTGATTTTTACTACCCAAAAAAAAAAATACTTTGGTCTGCAATCCCTGAGAGCAGTGAAAAAATTAAACTTCTAAGTCAACGCAAACTAAAGATAAGGTCGTTTATGGCGCATATTCTGACCCTCGCTAGGAAATCAAAACCAAATATAAAGGGAACTTTCCGTTGACCTAGAATCATGAAAGGCAATAAGCAATGCCATGTAGACATAATAATTACTTTTTATGCCATTATTAACCTTTTTTATATAACTATTTTTCTGTCGTGTTAAATATTGTATGGTGTAACGGAACCCTTCGTGTGCGAGTCCGACTCGCACTTGGCCGATGCGTAGTAAGTGGGCCATCATATAAAAGGAACACCACACTTGCCCTGAGTATCTGCGGGATCTATAACTCCTCAATTGGCTAGGTTACGTTTGCAGCGGCTTACATGAGTGCGCAGTCCATTAAGCGCTTTCCATATAGGCCACTAATGATCACAACAGAGTGCCATGTGTTCCTGGGGTTGAACTCTTTTTGGTGGAAGTTGTGTGATGGTGGGTGTCGACCTGGTCCTGTATGGCCGGTGTGCATCGAAGAAAACTCTTCCGACTCTTCAATCTACCCAGAGCTACTGCATATTGATAGAGGGGATGTAAGGAAGCGGGTTCTTGATTTTGTTTCATCTGTGCATGCTACATAGATACCTTCGAATGACAGGTGGTGCAATTCCAGCCCATGGGAAGAGCTTATCGAGCAGTCAGTTTCAGGCAGCCCCGATATAATTTTACACGTCTCGTTAAGGATGATACCTATTGCTTTTTGGTCAATGACACACTGAACACGCAAATTCACCAGCAGAAGGAGCATAAAGACGTAACAGTTATGCGAAAAACATCGGGTGCTGCTCCCTAGTTGGTAGAAATAAGGTGTCGTAGCAGATGATTTTTTGATTGGTGTTGTGGCAATGTAGGTATATAAAAAGTTAGTGCTCTGTCCAATATAACACCAGGGTACTTAGGGTTCTTCTAATACCCTACGTAACTTCCTCGCCACGAAATACTAAGTGTCCTGTTGGCGAATCTATTGCTAAGATGGAAAGAATCATGTCTTGCAGCACAGCCGCGGTAATAAGTAACCTAAAAAATGAAATGCCATTTAGAAATTGATTTTAAAGTATGTGGAATATATTCCATTTACGGTGCCTATGAAAAAAACTCTGTCTGCGATCACAGTCGCTTCATCAAATGAA
Source organism: Hoplodrina ambigua (assembly GCA_949774945.1). Taxonomy (NCBI): domain Eukaryota; kingdom Metazoa; phylum Arthropoda; class Insecta; order Lepidoptera; family Noctuidae; genus Hoplodrina; species Hoplodrina ambigua. Next base: position 11,558,604 of record OX458974.1, on the reverse strand, counting down.
GTACTCAGAAAGCTTGAAGTCTGTGAGACATTCTCCGACAGGAGAATTACTGCAACAGATTTTTTAATTGATTATGGTGCACTTCCGGTTTTTGCCAAATTCTTTCTTTTTAGCCATTGAAATAGAAGTATTCTTTTTAGTACCTAATCACTCATCTTACACTAAGATCTTATTATTAAATAATTCGGAAGCGCAACGAAAGGAATACTAATTACCTGCTACTGCGTAAAAAAATTACACTCGCCACTACTCGCTAATATACGTCCGCTGGTATTCCAGTAGTACTTGGCAGTATTGTTGTGGCATGATTGGCTTAGCTAAGCCCGGGTAATAAAATATTGTATACTTAAAATGTTTGCAGATAGGCCGCCCGTCTCTTGTTGTGTGTTGAGTAGCTCCTTGTCGTTATAGCGTAATGATTTTGATTTCAAGGATAAATTATAACTTATACCTAACTGCAGTATTGTATGTACCGTTGGTGTCGTTTTATAGCAATCCAGCAGTAAAATGTTTAAGAATAATAGCCATAATGCGATAATCTTTACCTATACACATTTATATAGTTGTATAGTTTAATTCCATGTAAAAGGGAGCGAGCCTATTGCCATCAATCGGGCACAAATCCAGACTCCGAGGTTGCTATTGTGAAATTACTGATGGAAGAATCCAATAACACTATGCCCGACCTGGAAATCGAACCCAAGACCTCATGCTTTGCAGTCGTGCAAACAGGCAAAAGTTCTTAAGCTGCTGATTTATGTGTTGTGTAACTATGCATAGATATTATTTTCCGAACCAAAATTTTAAAAAATACTTTAACAAATCAAAGTTGTGGTAGAAACATGCACTCTTACTTTTATTTTATTTTTTTGTTAGGAAATTTCAAAATTCAATTAAAAAACATTCAAAAAAAAATATTAGAAAAAATACAAAAAGTAGTGATAGAAACATGCACTCCTACTTATATTTTTTTTTTGTTGGGAAATCTCATAATTCAATTAAAAAACATTCAAAAAGAATTAGAAAAAATACAAAAAGAAATGCTGACATTGGGGACCGAACTTCCGCCCACCGTTTCGCAAGGCAGTCGTCGAACCATTAGGTAATTTACTTTGATGACAAATGACTTGAAATAGCCGTTCTAGTTTTCCATAATTGACTGCATAGCTCCTTGAAGGTATGGCGTGATAATAACTATTTTAGAACTTCAGTCTGCAGCTATTTATAATATTTTTACGTTTTGTTTCGTATTTTTAACAATCCTTTGGTGAACTGTTGTAGTCTGCTAATCCCCCAAAGCAAATAGCGTGATAATTTATAGCCTATGTTCTAATTTGGCCACTGTGGAATATTCATTCAAAATTTGAACTAAATCTATCCGACAGTTTTTGCGTGATGCTCCAACAAACAAACAGACAAACAGACAAAAATTAAAAAAAAAAATTTTTCGGCATAAGTATCATTCAAAGACCCCTAAACACTTTTTCTTTTTCAAAAATATTAAATGTACAGTTTTGACGTCTCTACGATTTTATTATATGTATAGATATTACTTTAATTAATGAGTGTTACTCTCTGATCAACCAATTTATATAGAAGAAAATACCCGTTCAATCTTTATTACACCGTAATACTTCCAAAATATTCCAATTCAAATACATTAAATTCAACTCACGGAAAACCTCCAGGTTTTTTCCCATAAACAAGGACCTATAAATACATATTTATTATCTACCGCACCATTAATTACTGGGTATTAAATCTGTTTGCAGACCGTCACCTCGGCTATAATGTAGCCAAACAAACCGTGGTGACATCATTGTATCATCACTTCGCATGACCAAGACTTAATAGGTGTTACAGGAATGTTCGATTAGAAGGTTGAATTTAGTATTATAGAAATATAGACATATCTCTCTACTGCCTCGTTGGTCTAGTGGTCGCAAGTGAGACTGCTGTGCATGAGGTCTTGGGTTCGATTCCCAGGTCGGGCAAAGTGTTATTGGGTTTTTCCATCAGGAATTTCTCAGTAGCAGCCTCGAAGCCTGGATTTGTGCCCGGACTGGCGAAATGTGGGGGTACTGATGGGTACACCTCTGCCTAACCCTTCGGGGATTACAGGCGTGATGTTATGTTATAGACATATCTTTGACGACGAGGTTAGTGTTATGGCAGCTGTACTATGTGTCGCAGTTTCAATTCCAGCTTGGAACGTATTGAATATGCAGCTTGTATATGAATTTATATGTACATGCACGTACAGTCAGCAACAAAAGTCGATTAACATTTATGATTTTTAAATCCTAATTATTAAGTACAAAATTAAAGTAAAACGCAATGAATATAAAATTAAGATATAATAAACCCTTAGCTATTATCCTGGAATTCAGAAAGCTAGTACATTACGTGTTAAATGTCTGTTTAAATGATATAAAAAAGTAACATTGTTAATCGACTTTTGTTGCTGACTGTACAATCCTGGAGAAGTTCACAGTGCAAAGCAAAGTTTTATCATAATAAACCTAAACAGTTTTTTGTTTGTTTAACCGACTTATCTAGAAGTACTAGTCCGAATGGAAAAATCTTTTTGTAAGTATACGATAGCCAGATTCATGAGCAATACTTTTATGACACATTATCATGCTGCGACACATGGGAGCGGAACAGTAGCGGATAAGTAAATAAATAAATAAAATTGTTTATTGATACCAGATATATTCACAACATACCATATTTTATTCTTTGACTGCCTCGTTGGTCTAGTGGTCGCAAGCGCGACTGCTGTGCATGAGGTCTTGGGTTCGATTCCCAGGTCGAGCAGTGTTACTGGGTTTTTCCATCAGGAATTTCTCAGTAGCAGCCTTGGAGTCTGGATTTGTGCCCGGTTGATGGCAATAGGCTCGCCCCCTATTACATGGGACTAAAAACATGACTGGCGAAATGTGGGTGTACTAATGGGTACACCTCTACCTAACCCTTCGGGGATTACAGGCGTGATGTTATGTATGTTATGTTATACATTCACAACTTTGCAGGCTAACGCGGTTAACAATTGAAATATATAGTACAATACATGCTGATATTGATTCCCAAAGCTTGTATTTAAGTAAGGAATACTTAGCTAGTGTATAATAAAAAAAATATTGGTACAATAAAACTATGATGTGTTGTTGTCTTACATCATAATAACAAATAACAGTTTACTATCGAGTTAAAACATCCTTGAAGACTTGAAGTCATAAACTCATAATAATAGACATGTGCAAATTACACATCAACAATTATTATCATAAAATTCAATTATGTTAAGACTCATAATCGCATTAAAAGTCTTTAACATAAATCAGAATATTAACACTTTCGAAAATTAAATTTAATCGTAACATAAAAGTCTTAAGACTTTCTATTTGATTGCAAAATATTAATATTTCTGTTAACGATTCGAACGAGTTTCTAGTAAGCTTAATGGGGAACTGTAAATATGCCTTTGGGGAATCCAAATTCACATCTAAAAATATAAAAGCGGAAGGTCACTCGCTCAGTCATAACGAAATATCGAAAACCGCATAACGTGGACGTATAAAGATGAAAAATATTTAGCAGAAAGGTAATTTATAGTTAGTAGACGTCCGCTAAAAAAAGATTTTTCTAAATTCACCCCCTTAGGGGGTCCAAAGTTTGTACGGAGAAATCAATTTTGACAGTCTCTGCACAAATAATAGTACCGCAAAGTGACAACTTATGATTACTGTGTTCCAATTACTTTCAAGTCAATAGATTCGTCATTTCCTTCATCATTGAGGTTGCGAAGGCTAATACGCGAGAACTTATTATCTCCTACATGCAGAACGTCATGGAAAGCGTGGACGGTATTGAATACAATTATAATGACGGAATAATCGTTAATTTAACAGAGAACAAAGGACGCATAATAACATATAATAATATCGCGCTACTTCTCAAACCAATCTTTGTGACAATGGCGGTGTTTAAATCTTGAGACTGTACCTTACTAATAACTGAGTACCAAGGCGAGATGAAGAACGTCATTACGATTACCCGAAAAGTCCTACGGATCGTAATATTTATAGTTAAAGAGATTTATTCTCATAAAGTTTGTTTGTGTTTTTAACTGAAAACGGATTAGTTTTCTAAGTAAAACATACAAAACATGCATTCACGATAAAGAAAACCGATGCAGAAATAACTAATATGCTTGTTATTGACAAATTTTTGCCCGCAACTTTGTCCGCGTGGTAGACAAGTACATCATAAAATATAGACTGCAATAAGGTTTAAGACATTTATTTCTCAAAACAGAATAATACATTCACTTACAATGAGAAACACTAGTTAGCCTAAGCGGGTTCATTACTTGGTCGTTCGTAATGAATAAAGTCGCTTTACCTAAGTAAAATATTTTTTATAATAATTTAAACTACTATCTAACTACCTAATTCATGATGTCGTTTTATCGAAAAAATGGACATGGACAATGGACAAAATATGCTCCAGATCTATAAAGAAATAAAAGTATTAAAATTTATTAACGAAATCTACTTTTTAAACCTTCCTAACTATTGTCCACGGCTGCTAGGAAGTATGCGCCTTTTTGATTAATGTAAAACTAGACCTGTACTATTGAATAACACTCATTTGAAATCTGTACAAGCCTATACAATTCTGGGGTACAGGCTCATATAAATCTTGGCCATCTCTTTTGTCTAATGCGGGATATGGAAAATGCTGCCAAGGGTTTTCAAACTCTATCGCAGACGTCATATAAGTTGGATTCCGTTGCATTTCAAACACATATCCCGGAAGATATTTAATACAAAATATTAGTTAAACACTTTCTATGAATAAAGTTATGCGTCTATAAACTTTATAACTACTTATATAAGATTATTATTGAAAGCTAGAATTAACAAAAAGCTAATCATCTAACATATTGAAAAGGCGTCGAAAGAAAATGAAAGTAACATGATACTAAATAGCTGTTTCAGTGCTCAGAATAACTTTATCGAAAACTTCTAACAAATTACGGGGCGAACCGACATTTTGTAAATAACTTGATTTAAAAATGATAACGTACTTATACTTATGTCTTGTATGAAATGTAATAATAAATAGCCTCTGTCTGCAACTTAGACGAAGTTGCGTCACAGTTGATATAATATCCATAGGGAATCTTTTTTTTTTTGGGATAAGTAGCCCATGATTTTCCAGACTATAATATACCTCTGTGCCAAATTTTATCTTAATCCGTTATGCCGTTTAGGCGTGATTGAGTAATACACATCCATCCTTCCAAGCTTTCGCGTTTATAATAATAGTAAGATTGTCATTTTGAAATTTAGTTATTAAATGGGAACCACCCTTGACTTAAAATTTCATAGAGCTGAACTTATTGACTAAAATATGACTAGAATATTTTTTTATGAAGCGAGCAGTCGGTATAGTCACCTTAAATAAAAAAGTTACGACCAAGTTCAAAAACGGAATTCAATTTTAAATTACGGTTACTTTAAAGTTAGATGTTTTTGTCTTTAGGAATGCGGGGGCACGAGTTTCTGACCCAATATTTATCTCTATTGTCGATCAAAACTTAAGTACAGAAGATTAAACCAAATATTATTATATTATTAGCTGCCTTTATACCAAATAGCTTGTTCGATTGTACTAAGTGAATTCTAAAGTATCATTAAACGTTAACTTTTAGATACCATGGAGTCAATGATAATAAACGATGGCATATAAAATGTTTAAAACGATTCTATTCTGCTTATCGTGACACGTTCTCCTGTCCAAATTAAAATAGGCCAACTTATCGTTCGTTGACCTCGTCAACAAATAGAGCAATTAACTTTTGGAGTGCATTTACATGATAACAATTATGTTTATGTTCGATCTACATTGTACTAAATTAAATATTGATTTGAATACTTTTGTTGACGCCAGCAAGACTGCATCCTCTTTAGTTTCATTTTTCCGTTTTTTTTTTAAATGACCAATTTGAAATAGTAAGTTATTTTTTGACTTGGAAATAAGATAAATAACCTCACAACATCATAAATATCACGCCTGTAATCCCCGAATGGTTAGACACCCACATTTCGCCAGTTATGTCTAAGTTCCATGAAATAGGGGGCGAGCCTATTGCCATCAACTGGACACAAATCCAGACTCCGAGGCTGCTACTGAGAAATTCCTGATGGAAAAACCCAATAAAACTGCCTCACCGGGTAATCGCACCCAAGACCTAACGATCAGCAGTCGTACTGTGCTACCACTTGACCAACGCTACAGTCGTAGTACTATTATATCATGACTTAAAGTTGAAAAGTAATCGATTGATTTATGATTTTATGCTGACGTTTGGTACCGTTTAACTTCACATGCAAAATTGAACTAGGTACTGCAATTTAAATCTGCAGGTTAAATTTTTATTATAATAGTTTAACTTCAATTTTTTTTATAAATTTTGGGTTTACAAATTAAGATTTCAACGAATCCTGCGTCCATCCAGCGTTAATCATGAGACAATAGGGTCATTAGTGTCAACAACACATTAAGAATTAACTGATAATTAAGTACTTTCTATTATCAAGTCATTAGGCATATCTTATCCCAGTAAATGGGTGACTCATGTCTTCATGAGATCTACTGTTTACCCTCATCTGTTATCACCATTACTCATTCAAACACTAAATCTTGAATTAAACTTAACAACTTCTTCGTATACACGTAACATCACGCCGGTAATCCCCGAACGGTTAGGCAGAGGTTACACCTACATTTCGTCAGTTATATTTTTGAGTCCCATGTGTGTTGTGTCCCACGAAGTCTCCGAGGCTGCTACTGAGAAATTCCTGATGGAAAAACCTGATACCACTTTGCCAGACTTGGGAATGGGACCCAAGACCTCATGCTCAGCAGTCGAGCTTTGCGACCACTAGACCAACAAAGCAGTCTACAAGCCTGTAATCACCAAACCGCCTTGAGCACGCGTGGTGATCAATACTCGAGCCTTCTCTGTATAAGAAGAGGCCCTTGTCCTGCAGTGGGACAATAATAGTTTGGTAGGTATTATTATTATTATTTAAAACGACAGCTTTTAGTTTTACGGTTATGTAGTTTCATGTTCATAACAGGTGTAAATGACTCAGGTTATGTCTTAAGGGAAAACAAGGCTAGGACAACAAGACTTGGACGGCATTCCGCCCCATTGCAAAACCGCTCTTTGTCTGCGTCTGCGCACAGTCCGATCCTATCTGTCATAACGAGTTGTTTGAATACTTCTGTAATTACTAAATGACTGTTGCACTGTTCTGTTTAATACAAAGATAAGGAAGGCGTTTTGTATGTTTTTGGGGTATTGAAAGAGTGAAGGAAATGAAGACAAGATCATCACTGGTGAGTCATGGGTAGAATGACGACCACCGCGACGTAATTAGGTATGAGTCAAAATAAGTAGGTTAGCAAAATTTCTCCTAAACAAGTATCAAGTAACCAGAAACCCGAAAAAACAGTACAAACAACCTTCCATTTATCGCACAATCTGCCATCCGAAATTGAGTGGATGACAGACAAAAACTGGTCCCAACATAACCCAAATACATCTTCACCCAGTTCGTGAGATAAACATCCTCTGTTCGGCTACGTTCGTGTTTTTATCCGAACAGTTCGGTCCCCTCGCGACCTTCCCTGCCATCTTAGAAAAAAAAGAACACGTCGGCGGCGCAAGCGCACCTCCCCGTCAGACGAGACGCGCAGGACCGGTTACTTAGTGGCACGAGAGATTTCACCTGCGACCGTCGATTCTGATGTAAAACTTATATTCATTTTACTAAGAAAGCGTCGTGATCGAATCGAGAAGTAATCGAGTGGGAATTGGCGATTGATCGATATGATGCATGGTGATCGTCGGCACCGCTTTCTGCACTTGCAATGATAATCAATCTCAATGAAACAAGTTTTGGCGTGACACACGGTCGAGTTACAGACAGTTATCAATTGGCCTACATCTGGCGTCTAGTCATTAATATTGATTGAGAAGGATACCAATGAAACTGGAGAGAAACTATATTTAGATTTCTGATGCTGAAGGCTAGATCATAATGATGTACTTATAATATCTAGTCATCAAGACTGGAATGGTATATTCGTAAACGGGCGATAATAGTTGGGATTGGTCATCTCTTAACTGCCATGGCTTAAATCTTCTTATGTTATTTTATATATTATTGACAGTCGAATCAAGAGAGTCTTTGATTTCTACGCGGATGAAGTCGTGGGCTAAAGTTAGTCATTAATCACACAATTTTTTGCATAAACTGTTTTGTGTACGTAAGTACCCTTTTCTCAATTTATTATTATCTACACACGAACTTTGTTAAAAATACTTGTAAGTCGAGGCCTCCTAAAGCCTACTCATGTGCCCAAAGGCCGTTTTTAATGATAACCTTACTTAATATTGTAATGGTTTTCGCTGCATCTAACAAAAAAATAAAATGCAATTACTAAACAAATATTACCGCATGTTTAGGTACATGTAGTTTTGAAAGATTGCTCGTAATTATTTCTAATGGCCGGTTTATGTTAAAGTAAAATAAAATAAATAATTGAAACTACCTATTTGTAGATTTTTCATCATCATCATCATATCAGCCTATGGCCGTCCACTGCTGAACGTAGGCCTCCCCCAAAGAGCACCGACCGTAAACGAACATCAAACAATTTTGCTATGCTATAGTACAAACAGTGGACCTATTTAAATTTTAAATGTGCTACAATATCACATTGGGTGTAGCCTGGACATTGGGTGGGTCATGACTAGTAGTTAGAGTTTTAGGCTTCTGACGACCCGTAACGACTTTCACAGATCCACGTATGACCGCCGGGACCCGCGCTTTCCGAGGCACGGAGGAGTCTCGGTATGTAGAAATGGTCACCCATCCACGGACTAACCCTGGCAAGCGTAGCTTAATCTGATGGATCGACCTGTGCAGCTGTTATAACTTAGCCTGGAGTGAAAAAATAAATAAATTTCAATGTTAAACTTATCGCTTCTTAAAATCAAAGTCACAGCTAGCAAATCTTTTTTCACACGTCTCACTGTGTGGTTACCAAATGTTTCGCTCGCATGACTGCCACCTATTAAACTGAGTGTGTTGCTGCTAATACTCGCATTCAGGTCGTTGCCTAACCGACTATTGTCGCGGAACCAGATATCTCAGACAATAACATGTTTGACAACTGTTTATTGATATATACGATGGTAGATTGTAGTTAAGTTGCTTTTACCTTTTGTGTGTAAATCAAATACTAATAAATAAATAATAAAAAAGTAAATTTAATTCAAAATTACAAACAGATAAATAATAAACAGTTCATGCAACTACTGAAAAGTTCGTTTATGAGACACTAGATGGCGTTAGTAGTCGTAGCTGTTTGAAACATAGCCTTTTAAGACCTCGTAAAGTACCTATAAAACTTTATAATTAGCCGCATAATGTATCGTAGTTAAAGTCAAGTATAACATAAAACATATCCTTTGATAAGCGAAAATACTCGTAGTGTGGCAGTGTATCATTGAAAAAAAAAATTGTAATCAAACCAGTAATTTCAAAGACAACGTTTTAAAAAAAAGTAAAAAAAAAAGTTTAAATAGCAAACAAACCATACCTCTTTATAATTTTAGAATATATACATATATTACTATTATTACCTGTTTATAAAATATATATAATCTACGCTGCTACTGGAGTCAAATTAATACCGTGAAGTAAACCAGAGATAAATCGAAAATTAACTTAAAGGTTAACCACCAAGGTTGATAATTGCACGTTCCTATACACAATGTTATTGTGTAAATAATTTAAAAATGACCAATTGTTGCCCCAAATTGACCAAGAGCACTTGGCGAAAATAACGCATGGATTACTTACATGCACAAATAAATGATGTATTTATGTGTTAATATTTTTTTATGGTAAGTAGGTACTTTATGGACATTACTCAGAATCTTATAAACTCTTAATCTAAACTAATGGATCCATGATTGCTTCTATTATATCTATTTATTTTAATTTACCACCTGTATGTCTACATCATCCTCTTAAACATCGGAAAGCACGTTAAGCTGTTGGTCCCGGCTGTCATACGTGGATCTTTGACAGTCGGTACGGGTCGTCAGAAGCCAGAAAGTCTGACAAGCAGTCTGACCAAGGGGTATCGTATTACCCAGTTACTGGGTTGTGGAGGTCAGATAGGCAGTCGCTCAACAGACCCTTGGTATCATAGACACACTACCTATCTACAGATCAAATTCATAGTTATTCCCATTTCCTCTATCCATTGTTTTATAACAAATAACCAATAACAAACAGTATAGTTTGAAGGCACGGAGTCAAGGCCGAGGCCTCGGCTCGTAGGCGGGTTCCGCACCTATTGTCTTGTTGGATACAGTATTGACGATTGCAACATTCACAAGTAGGCACTTAGGTATTTGGCTTTGCTATATTCTACTGCCCCAAGTATGCATATTTGATTCTATGTACTTCACATTGATGCGTCAGCGCATTATACACAAATCTTACTAATCGTAACAAAACTGGCTGGACATAAACCACAGTCCCACAATGACATGTGGCCCAGTCTCGCGGTACGGTCGGCGAAAAAAAGAGGAGGGAACTTGTAATATTTTTTGTGATTTCGGTAGTTCCGCTTTCAGGTCAGTTTTTTACCGCCTGACGATAAGCAGTCACCGTAGCTCATGGAAGCCTGCGACACCAGGAGCATCACATGTCATACGAACCTTATTCCCTGGGCAAATCCCAATCAAATTTTTCCCCAAATCAAAATTTTAAAATGGATTTACCATTTGATGTGACAGCGACGGTATGTTTGCTGCAGTCTGTATTATAAATGAAATTTGACAGCCTAAGCGTCACATTTTGCTTCTAATTTTGTTTGAATATTTAATGAGTATTCACTGGTTATATTTCTATTTAAATAAAGTTATATTTAAGAGAAAAACGAATACAAGATATCTGTTACGACAAAGATACTATCAGTAAATAGTTCATTTATGTAATGTGAAGTCATTAACCTTAATTGAATATTACGATTTAGAAAAACTAGGTTAAAGATTTCCAGAATATTAGGTAAGCAATAAACGAAGAACAATAAAATAGATAAAGCATTAATTTAGTAGGTACAACTCATAATTTAGTTGTACAAAATAATAATGTTATAGACATCTAAATACGGCGAGGAATAAATTATAACGAAAACTGTTGACACGGATTCAATAACTACACTAGTCTCGACCATTAAAGGGGTTAACAAAATTTGTAAGCCAAAAAAAAAAATTATTACAGCTTACACTATCATCACCGCTTTTACCCTAATGCGACAGTAAAGAACATACCCATCTATATACATATACGTACAATAACAAAAAAAAAACAAAAATGTTTCATACAACATTTTTTATTTATTACCGTCGAAAAATATTAACTCTGGAGTCTCTTCAATTATGTTAGCACCATGAATCATATGACAGTTGAGAAATTGTGTATATTTAAACATTTTAATGAATGAATTTTCATACATAATTATATGTGTACCTACTGTCCTGTCTTTCATACATACATGTGAATTTGCATTTCAATTATCAGTCTAGTGAAAATGAACGTGATATTTCTATGAAGCAAAGCCTTGGAGAATGCATCTACTTACGCGATCACGTAGTAGACATGTCGCAGCGTATTGTTTGATAGTGCAGATCTACTTTATCTAAGTTTTGTAGATAGTATGATAGCTCATTAATAACGTGATAGAATTCTTGATACAATTGCCGGCACGAGTCGTGAGCACAGATTGTAGGATTTCGCGCATGTACACTTTTGGCCAAATAAAGGCTAATACATATTCCTTTTCAATGTCTTAAAAAAAATTAAAGACACCAATTTTATAAAACGAAATAATAAAAATGAACTTTAATAAGCAAAAAAACACAACAAATACGAAATAACGACTCGTGCGGGTACCTATACTGATGTTAATGTGTCGATTCGGTCACTAGATATTTGGAGAACTTTAGTTGCTTTGTAATCAATAAATAGTTAATCAATTACACACTAAACAACACGCGGCGTTGTTTGAGTATCAATGCAACTTTTAACAATTAATATTTAAAAACAGAAACATTCTTAGCGTAGATGCATTCCATTTCAGCCGTCAACAAATGAAGTCTACAAACAACACAACAACGGTATTCCAATTTTGAATTTCTATCACAACCAATCAGTTTTCACTTACAATTTGAAAGTCAACGATTAGCAAAGGAACACCAATTTACAGTCAATCAATAAGCGATCATTTTCAATTTTCGAACACGTCTGACCTAGACCTTAAGACAATAAAAATAGGAGCCTAAATAGCTACCACGTCTTTATGAAGTACTGCTTATAAGGTAGACTGTATGTGTGGAATATATGAAATTTAATTAAGGCCGACACTTTCGAACAGTGCTGGGTCAACGGAAATGACAGACGTTGAAGATCTTGAATATTTTATAAAGGTTGAAGGTACGATGGTGTTGGGAGCGACATTGAAGTGCCCATATAGCGTGAGCTCGTGATTGACATCACTTTGTCAATGCTAAATATATTTTACGACTAGCTTGTTGACCCGCGATGTCGTTCGCGTGAATACCAGTTATGATGTGTTTTTTTTTTTGCGCGGTACCCTAATTGTTTTTCTGAAACAAAAGTAGCCCAAAATACTTCTTATAACATCAGCGAACTGCCAGTGTGAAAGTCGGTTCAGCTGTTTTGGAGATTAGCCGGAACAAATAGACAAAAAAAATCTAAAAGATATCGTTTTTGGTATAATTACCGTGTAAACATTCATCTGTAGTAATTCATAGTAAAAAGCTGTTTTTACATTACAAACAGACTCTTCAGCTTTTTTTTTTATAGATAGGATTAGCACGAAAATAAATAGAGATGAGGCCAAAAGGACCATAGAAAAATCTTTCAGCAGAATTTGAGGGTTAAGTTTGAACGGAGAATCACTAATATAATGAAAGTAATAATGCTAATATACTTGAATATATTACGTACAAGTTCAGTCACTAACAAAAAGGTATTTGGTCTACGAATCATTCACAATTACAGGTGTAAAACCGAATCGTTCTACTCACAATTATAGAATTAACAAAGTTTCATGAGCAAGTAACGATGCAACTTGAACAGTAAGTAACCCAGATGTTTTAGTTCTTGTTCAGAGCATAACCATTATTGTTCTTCACTCACAGTTAGATGACTACAGCCATCTTTACCGTACGCGTACCACTGACCACTCCATGTCCCACTCAAATACAAACCTTACACTCTCACAGATAGAATCATAAATCCAATAGCAGTACCATACAAAATGCATGCCCTGAACACTACACAACGCACGCAATTGTACACCCTACCCATTGTAGAATAGAATTTATAATCCAGTAATCTTGTGCATGGTATGTTTATTAACGCGCCAATAGATAAACATGGTTATAAGGTATGATCAATTAGATAAAACATAAAGTAACCGTTTGAGTGAATTTCTCGGATGCTTCTGATCATCAATACTTATGAGTAGGTGGTGTGTTATTTAGCACAAGTATGAGAACAATAAACATCGTTCAAAACAATACGGCAGGTGTATATTTACGTATTCTTTAATTAGTTTTGAACATCTTTATGGATTATCTTTCCACGTGAATTCAGTTGGAATTCAATAGATGCACGTGAGATGATAGAAATTCTGCGAATGTTATTGTCTAGGAACAGTAAATTTAATGGAGATCATAGAACTATACATACGAAGAGTAAAATACTTTACTCAAAGGACCAAACACATTTCACGTTTGGTCCTTTGAGTCTTTAATTAAAGCAGCTGTCATATACCATAAGCATATTGACATAAAACAAATTAATCGTCATTTTGCGTGACCAAAAATGTAATGTCATTCAAGTTTTGAATAATATTTATTGTAATATCTGATCCAAGCCTTCGAATAATTATTTGCTTTCTATTAACGTTACGTTCCAATAGACAAAGTTCAAAGATATTACTATGACTAATACTAATAAATAAACGGATTTGGTCTGTGATTGGTTCGAAATGGGCACATGATCAACAAGTTTATAATGATAAGTATGCAATATTCGAATATATTTCGTTGAAATCGCCTTGTCAATGAAACAAAACACTTATGTGTAAGATTGTAGCTAAAAGTGCAATTGTATTTGAAACCTGTTTTCCGATACGAAACCTTCTTGTGTAAAAGCTTTGACATACAGTCAAAAGAAACTGTTTCGCAATCAAGAAGGGTAACCAAACATACACGACACATCACAGTAATTACGCATAAGAATTTCAACGCAATGGACAGCGAAAATAATGATTTTGCAACGCTATATAAACGTTACTTCACCGTTATGTATGTAGGTAACAATAACAGTCCATAAACTCCTGTACTATAAAATATCAGGTCTGAAAATCATCAAAAATAAAGTATTACCTGAAGGCGGCCTCTCCTTGGGATAGCATATGCGGAATAACCCTCGCGTCCTCGTGTAGAAGAAGTATTTGTTGTTGAGGCTATCCAGGATCGTCTGTGGGTTGCCCGCCGAGCTCTCCGCCGCATAATTCTAGAACAAATAAAAAGATATGGTTCAAACTTCACCTTCATTTAAGCCAGTACAACAGTTACTACCTCTTAATAGACAGTATTGTTCTGCAAGCTGTTACTATGGTTACAAGATCAACTTAAAATAAGAAAGCACCTGATATTTAAAGATAAAATTAAACAAAAACCTCTTCTATAGGCTAAGGTGAAATAGTGGGTGGTCGACATTTTTTGCATGACTCAAGGTTTAATACTTTTGTTCTGTTAAATATGGCAGTTTTTGGCTGTATGGCCATAATAATCCAATGTCGCATACTTTACTGTTTTACACAATTTGGTTGCATTCTTGCATTTTACGTTATAAATACAAAGACGTATTACACACAATTTACGCAGAATTAATTACAAAAAATGATGCCAAAACACAATAACATAATCTTTTTATCGCTATGTCATTAAGTTTAATGTATAGTATAATTAAAATGTAATTATAAGCGTAGTCTAACGGCCACAAAGCCCTAAAGCCGAGCGGTAGTCGGCTACGTAATTATGAGAAACTGGTCGAGGACCGCATTCCTTACGAGGCCTCCAGGACCGAAGGCCGAAACGGATTGATTGCCTTCAAGGGCATTCATGGACCGGGTTGGGAAAAAAGCGTGGTCCTTTTGATAGTACACAATTTGGAATAAGTTTCTGGTCCTCTTGGTGTTCATTCAATAGTCGATGTTTGTCTAGTCGTTGGTTATGTTAAGAAAATTATGTTCAGATTTTAAAAGATCATGTGTAACTACAAGCAGCTATGTGTACCGTACAGTTTCCTTATTGGTCTTCTAGGTATAGAGATTAAAGTTTTATTTATAAAATGAATAACAATTAATATTGGTATAATGCGTCGTGTTATTGAGAATTTGTCACCTCTTAATTAGTTTGATTTTGTTCTGATTTTCCTGTTTATAGTTTATTCAATAAGGTAGGATAATATGTTTATTTGAACAATAATCTACCTTCATTTTTAAAACTGACGACGTTAAACGTCGAAAATCTCTCTTGTTTAATTTAGGTGAAGTGTACTGTCACTAATTCTATTTATATTTATTTATATGGACTATTCTGTAAAAATCACACTCGGTCAATTTAGATTCAATGAGCTGTGAATTTCTCGCTGCACCTCAAGCTTATTTCACTAAAATTCACCGAAAAAGATTTTTATACAATAACACTACTGATGCTAGAGATTAACAGCTCACCTCAAGCTCACTGCGCTCGAAAGTATTTTTTTACGGAATGCTACTTTTCTATGATTTAAGGCTTTCTATGAATATAATTTATCACTTCCATGAAAATTTTTCTAGTAAACTATTGTTAAGCTGATATTTAAAGACGGTGTAAGCCGCACCTTAGAGCACACACCAGTAGATGATTTAAGTCATTAGAAAGTAGATATGGGCGGTCACCAAGACGCCCTGACTGACGTTCCTAACACGGTTAAACTCACACGACAAGTGTTCGAACTTAACACTCGTTTGCCTTAAACTTAGCATTAAGTATTTACGTATGCAAAACCCAAAGCCCTCTAGCGTTGAGTATCTGCTTAATTTAAGACTTAATTATAGAGAGTAATAAAGGTGATAATAGGTCTGTCAAACCTATTGACAGTAACGGATACATTTTTTGATACACTAGTGCTAAACAAAAACTTTGTTTAGTTGTAAGTAAAATCGTGACATCTTTGAAAGATTGAGACTTATTTCGTTCCTAAAAGTTAGCGGAATTCCCCTCAGCTGTCAGTGCCTTCCAAACAGCTTTGACATCGATAATCCTTGACAAACGCGATACAAAAGGTTTACCAATCACAAATTCTATCCCTATTGTAAGATACATGACTGGAATTCGAAATGTGTTATCGAGTTTGTGGCAGCTCCGCAAATCTTAGCAATAGTTTCGTGTTTTACAAATACTTCATCTCAAAACGATTTTAGTGCAGCTAAGTATTGCACTGTTTCTTTTCTATTTCTTTTGTACTTTCTAAGTTTATCTTGGACACTAACATTGATGAAGGAAAACATAGTGAGGAAACTTGGTCTTACAATTAATATAAATCTGAAATCGCCTGACTTCTTTGTATGAGTAGCCTTCCCTGCAGTAAGACAATGATAGGCTGATATTATTATTAGTGAACTGTTGTTTTTTTTTAAGTGTGGTGGAACTTTTCTTGATACTGATCCGGTTTTGCAAGTAAACCGGATTGTGCTGTTAGTCAAGAATCATAAATGAGTCATTTAAAAAGAATAAATCGATTCAGGTTTCTTAGTCGAAGGTGAAGCTTTAAGCAAAAACTAAATACATAATATTTGAAGGAAGTCATATTTATAATAAACATGATCAAAGCTATTTTAAAGCATGGCGTCAATTGAAAACAACCTCTTATACATTTAGAATGGATCGAACGGCGCCGTACACTGCACAATTAAAACTAGCTAGTATAGTGTTTATTCTGTAAAAATCTTTTGAAGTAAATTTAGGCAAAGTGAGTACTCATTCCATCTAAAGCTAAGGATTCTTCTTTCTTTATCGTGTGGGCAGTAAGGTCTACGATCCTACACACCCTAATGTCAGTGTTTTTAAACGCCTCTAGTGCCTCTGCATGGAGCTAAGGATTGATAGCTCACCTTAAGTTCACTTCACCTAAATTTATCCAGCGAGATTTTAATTACAGATTAATACTACTGGTCCTTCTGTTTGCGTCAATATAAGAGCACATTTTGGGATAACCCATTTTTTTTAGGCCTACGTTGTCCAGTTTCTGCGCATAGGCCTACCCCAAATCCTTCTAGGAACTCTTTTCCCGCGCCACTCTTTTCTCGGACCAACTCTCGTCGTACCCGTCCAGATCATCTCGCCACCTATTTCTGGGCCACCCCAGAAATGAAAAAAAGCTGTCACAATGAAGCAAATCAAACAAAAATATCAGCTGCCGCAACAAAAAACCAGACATCAAACAACAATTAAGTACCTTTACATCTACCTGTCTAAGATACTACCATTACGTACTTTCCTTGTAAAATCAAGAAACAATAAAGGCAACAAAAACTTCGACAATAGCTGAATACAGAGTCCATCACATAACACATTCCATCAAACTGGTTGTAATGACTTCCCGGTGCGGGTGGGAGAGTGGAGAGGGGGAGATAAATGATGCTGACGTCACAGCTTGAGAAAACGAGACGCAATGACATTATGCTGACATTAATACTATGAGAATTATGCATGCGTGAGATTGTTTGTCAATGAATGTGTTGGAATTAATCGGTTGAAAATATAATATTGTTGTTATTACTAAGTCTTCACGTCTCCATAACATTATTCTTAATAACAAAAAATAAGTACCTATATTCACTATAATAATAATAATAGGAAATATTTTGTTTGTGTGACAAAGGACCAATAAAATTATTTTTATTTTAAATTCTTTTAAGTACCTATCTTCTCTTGTGTTGTTGTTATTTCAAGCAAGCAGAATATTTTCTTAATCAATGCTCACCCATCACCAATGCTCCTGGCAAAAGTGGTGTACCTATCTATAGAAATCATTATTTATTCTTTGTTTTAGTTTTTAGTCTAATTGTTCCGGCTATCATTTTATTTATATTTTTCAGGTTTTTATTAAATGTGTAGATATATTATTATAAAAAGTTTATAAAAAAAAGTTTACATCCTGGTCTATGAGCATATTCACATTCCACTTAGTTTTGGAATGTAGGTACTGTTGAAGGACACCAGTAAACGGCACATCACCAGTTGTCGGAATGTTGAGAATACGCAAAAAAACGTAATATAAATAAACACGACTTCTATGACAGATTTTTTTTTATACAGGGTCACAATTTGTACATATGATATCCGGATCAACATGTTTTGTAACTGAATCTGTAATTTCTATAAATAATTTTCCACTTTTTATATTATTTTGACGTTGTTGTATAATATTATCAATTGTAACAGTACCTTACAAATAATCACGGACAAAACCGTGCACAATTAAACGAATGACTTATAGGTAATAACTTAATTTAATTACTTGCTTACATCATTGCAACTTCTGACAACAATTAAAATTAACTTTATATTGTAACGTGTCCTGTATTTTATTTAAAATACATTATAACATTGAAAGGAATAATATAACTGGCAATAACACATTTTTTGGAGACTGTCATCATCGTTTCGACTACGACTAGATATTAGATGTCAGCTTTTGATTTCAATTGTCATTAGATATTTAGTAGGACAATCACTGAAAAAAATACTTAACACTAATTACAATTTTGGTCCTTATACTCCGTAAGGACCAATAATAGTATAGTCAAAAAAATCTGTCCATGTATTGTCTCCGGTGTTTGCCCCGTCTAAAGCTATAATTGAGTAAATAAACTTATTATTAAAGTATTATTATTCATCTATTATCCTCCCACTTCAAGTAATGAGAGATCATTAGTTTTTTTGCAGCACAACACTAGCATCGAGATCATCAGAGCGATCAGTCAACGGAGCGAAACGTTTCTTCAACTCGACTAGAGTTCATCGATCGACGTTTTTATGGAATCGACTAAGCTATCCGATTACGATTATCGATGGGAAAGTGCAATGAAAGTTATATTTTATTACAGTGTCAATATCGTTAAGGTGTGACAGAGAAACTTGATGTAAGTTATCCTGTGAAGCTCTGACATTTTTGATAAATGATAAAAGTATTTTTTGAATCGAAAATTCTTCGGCCGCGTTTAGCGATTATTGGTAATGGCAAAACATAAACCTAACCATAAACATAAACATAACCTAACCTTATTGGACCTCACGACACAGGTGTCCTAGTGTGTTGTCCATGGTAAATTATATGCAGAATGTACCAAATAATAATATCAATATATTATCATATAGTATCGCTTCACCGACATGGTAATGTCACCAACAGGGTAATGTGACGTAAAGTTTTCACTTTAGGCGGTAGACCGGAGACCCCATGACTGCCTTTTATTTTATTGCTGAGACGTTATGTGATGTTATGTTATTTTTTGGCAGTCAATCTTGCCATTTTTATAAATATTTTTTCTTTTGTTTTATACACCACCCACAGTAAATACATAACTAATTAATTTGGAATAAACCAACGACATTAATTTAATCACCAATATATTAATAACCAGTTTGGAAACAATGTCAATAATTACTTAACATGAAAATTGCAATATTGCACGCACCTTTCACTTAACATAATAATGTAATCATTCAATTTGACCACATTTCACGAGTTACCTACAATTACTGGAAAACAATATACTTAATCCGGTTTTCACGTAATCAAGAATGCGACAGTAAACTGTTATAAATATTCATATCGTTTACTTATGCTCTATTTCCTTATCTATCTGAGCTATTTGTATTTAAGCACGTACATATCTACTGGTTTTACATTTTTCAACAAATTAACAATACATAGGTTTAGGATATATTTTATTTTTAATTTATTTACTTGAAAGAAAAAACAGTTACATGCTAAGAGCAATACAATAAATACTTTTTAACATAGAATTACAGACATCAGTAGTCAGTAGATCTGTTCACGTTATTGAATGTCCACGAGAAGAGGTTATCGTAATTAAATGCACGGCGATGGCGTAAGCGCAACGTGGAAACCAAAGTGGTCAGAAAATTGTCCAAATTGTCCAGTTGTTACAGACGGCCAATCTGCTAATCTTTTCACCACATTGATAACCAAAGGTTATCAGGACTCCACTTTACAGAGCTCCACAACCGAAACTCAACACGACAAAGAAGCGAATGATACTTAGGTAACGAAACAGTTGCTGGTGGACCAAACAAAAGCCAGCACAGATATGGAATAAATCCCAGTTAAATAAAAGAAATAAGGGCCCAACAACAACCGTAGAACACCTGTCATTACAGCCTTGCGTGACGAGACAACACGTAGGTAAAGACCTTTCCGATTGTAATCGATTTGAACCGAATCGATCCGATTGTTTAACGCCCACGCGATGTAAAGACATTCCTCAAAGCCGAATCACTTAATAGTTAACCAATACACAGATACTTGAAACGATATGATTGATCAATTCATATTTTTAACCGATGATCGTTCAATTGACTTATAGATGACTCTCGACCTCGTCATTATTGGATTATTATATAGGTATTAAATCATGTATCGTTATGGGCGCTTGTCATATAAAGTTCGCAGCACTCTTACATTAATCTTTCGAAATTAATTAATATATTCAATATATAGTTTTTTCTATTCAATCTCAAATTCATCTACACAAACTGCATTTCTTCGCTTATCCATAGTAATATTATAAATGCGATAGTAACTCTGTTTGTCTGTTACGCTTTGTCAATTAAACTACTGAACCGATTTTGATTATATTTTAGCTTCAAGCTACTTTTTATTTCGCGACTTCGTTTGCGTGCACGACAACCGACATTTACGCAGAGGAAGTCTCGGGCAAAAGCTAGTGACTGATAAATCAAAGGCTCATGGTTGATGTCGTTAATGAAATTTAAAGCATAATTACGAGGAGTCGCGGAACGTTGTCAAGGCAACCGTTTCCACCACACATGGTCAATATCGGTCACTTTCCCCACATCTCGAAAGACACTCAGTAATTATAATACCCGAGCATTGTCTACAAACTTTCGCTCAACCTGTAGTTCTGCAGTTTGGACACCAAACACCTAATCATTAACAATCTTATACTACGCAGTTAGAGAGTTTAATACTACGTTCGAAGTTAATGCACCACAGAAACATTATGCTGAGTATTAAGTGAAAATAATAATGTTTAATTTTTATTGTGAGCTGCTGTTTACGCAAGCGTACATGAGTGGATAGTGGACTGCTCGAATTAAGACATGTTGAAGATTTATGGAGACTAATAGTGGAGCAATTTGTCTGCATGTAGTACGTATAATTTGAGTGTCAGTCGTAAATATTAGTTTAATTGAAGTCAATATTTTATCAACAAAATATTTTTGTCAGTAACACATTTTTTATCAGAAGTGAGCGCTCGTTGAAATCTTTTGTACTGCAAAAACAGTACCACATACTTCGCAAAACTTTCCAACATTTCGTCCTCATAATTTTCAATTAATATTAAGTACAGACCTACTATTATTAATATCACAAAAGGTTGGCTAGTTTCAAATGCTAATACATGCAGTTTCGCTTGGCGAGGCGCGCAAACGAATGCGCACGTTCGCCGCGTCGTCGTGCATAATACGTCAATGTATGATCGAGCACGTTCGGAATGTGGTACGAACTACGAATGGACCGCGTACGATGATTTCACATAAAAAACCGGTCAACTGTACGCGACTAGAGATTCCACCGCTAACGCTGTGGATGTAGACTTCCTCTTTCGAACATTTACTCTAATGAATATTGAAAACCGGATGGAGACGCGTTGAAATATAAATGAAACTCTAAGCAGTTTTTAATGGCTCTGTCTGTAGTGTTAATGTTATTGTCAGAAGATGCTTTTGTCTTTGCCTATTGGCATGGACTCGCACAGTCACTCGGGAAAAACTCTATAATAAAAAACGGAAATACGTTGCAATATACAGTAACGAGCATTCAACTTTGCTGTCAACTTCCAGATTTCCTAAATGTAGTATTTATTATTCGCTCAGCCTTCTCCAACCATGAACACAATTCTCGTGGTCGTGTATTGTGTACGAGACCGGTGCACGGTGCGCAGCTACACGCTCAGCTGTACAAAGTGGACGTTTTTGCGCAGGACGGGACGCGGGTCATGTACTCGGCCGAGCCCGTTCACCTTGCAATGCCGAGCACCCCACACATACGTATAACTGATGCTGTGAAGCGACGCGAGCTTAAACTGCGACTTGAGTTCATAAAATGCTTCTTTGGATGACTTTAAAAATAATTTATAAATCAAATCACTCTTTTTTATAAAATACATTTTTAAGAATGTCCAAAATAATCTGAATTGATAGTAAAAAGCATAATGGGTATACTTCAGTAAAAATGATCTAGTACTCGTCACTATTTTCTTTGGATCTCTAATTGTAATGATAAGCTGACTAATTTTAAAATTATTTTAGGCATATATTTTGGACAGTATATTGAACTGATGTTGCTAGATAATGATATTGAGAAATTGTGAGTCGGAGTCTGGATTTGTGCCCGGTTGATGGCAATAGGCCCCTTATTACATGGGACTTAAACATAACTGACGAAATGTGGGTGTGCTAATGGGTAAACCTCTGCCTGACCCTTCGCGGATTACACGCGTAATATTATGTGTCTATTGGTAAACAGGGTACATCATAAATTGCACTGCACAGTTACCAATAATAACATTCCCACGGCAGAGATACACTGTATTTTAATTTAAATATTCTTAACAGGGCAGATGCTGCGGCAATAAACCTGCCAGCCTTGAACATACAACATTACTATACAATAGCACTACTTGTTATTATAATTGTCCGATTTTTTACCAGCCAGTTATATCGGAAAACCGATCTTTAAATATTTTTTAAAACTTTTTGCATGAGCTCATTTGGTTCTACACCCACGATTTACCAGTTATGTTTAAGACCTATTAACCGGGTGCAAATGCTAACTCTGGGTTGCTATTGAAAATTTCTGATAAAAGAAATCCCATGAAGAACTGAATGCCAATTCTACTAATCAAAAACCTTAGTCGCGTTTAACGCTAGTCGAAATCTCATCTCACTGACAATCAATGTCAAAATATGTAGGTAAATCGAAGGTTTTTTTTGACAGATTGGAACTGAAAATAAATTGCGATCGTACATAAAAGTTCTTACTTAAAGACTCCATGCAATTACGTTTGTCAATCACTACACACGCCAGGCATTCTGTGTTTTATGTTTTAGCTATATTGTAGATCATAAAAGATAGGCTCAAAGCAGCAGATATCTAATCACAGTTTTCGTCTCCACCAGACTTGAAAATATGGCCACAATTACACTATCTCAATTTCGGTTCCTTTCATTTAATGATTACATAATAAATGGGTAGAATGACTTGAGAATAGACATATAGAAGCTATATGTATAGACAGTCTTCCAAATAAAAGCGATTAACACACGGCACCGCGCACCGCGCATCGCATACCGTGTGCCGTGCCGTGTTAATCGCCAAAAGGGTGTAAAAAGTGGATTAACGTAGTCGAAAAATGGATGTTCTACTAAACCTGGAAACCTTCTGGTTACGAAGGTATATTAAAGATCAAAAATCAACCATTCTAAGACGATTTTTTACGAAATCTAGTTTTAAATGTTATAACTAAACTTTAAATACTGCCACGACCCCTCTACTGTCCAAAAGTACAAAGTTTTGCGAGTGTGAGTGCATAATGAGTGATTTTTCACACAATAAGAAAAAGTCCTTTCGGAACAAAAAAAAATACCCAACGTTACTTAGTTTGATAGGCAATGGTGCCGATTCTCTTGGTCACACACTAAACTAAAATTAGACTATTTCTATCTTTTTCTGTCCAATAAAACAAGAAAGAGACTAATGTAAATAAGAGCTGTCAAATTTAGTCAATCTGACACATCCATACAGTTATAGTTGACATCTTAAAACGTATGGATTAAAAATACGGAGAAATCCAAGGCAAAACTAATTTGACATCGCTAACTTAGTTCTTTAATTTCACCGTCCTTTCCTTTCGCTGTATGTTAGTAAAAGATGTCAATTCTCTAAATTTAGTCTAGTTTGTGAACAAGGGAATCGGCACCATTTTTTGGTTAGTTAACGACTATGTGAGGTGTCTTTTTAAACCCACTATTCTTTAAACAAAACGTCGAAGTGTCCACTTTCTGAACTCAGGGTCACACGTTCGATGTCACGTCGAAAAACCTGCCTGACCTACAGAGTTGTTGTCTGCACGTAAAATTCGCCAATCCGAATCGAACCCATTATCACATACGTGCAGTTTTCAACACGTATCTGGGGCTATTTGGTATTTTGAAATGATACAGCTAAAAAGTTCGGTTGCGAAAAAGTGATGTCTGATCCTCACAATAATTTATGGATCAAGTTTGTTAAATTATACGGTCATCGAAGATCTTCATTTATTTGCGAAATCATTTTGACAAGCAAAGCATCTCTGTTTTTTTATGTTTAATTGTTATGAAGTGTTAAAGAGATACATTTGCCAAATCAATCGTTCCTTTAACAACAGATATGTAAAAATCTATATTCTTATCCTCGAATTGGGTATTTATTTTATTTGTTAGGGACCAAAAACAGTTAAACGTTACAATATTAACATTAAGTTTAAGCATAACAGTTAAAAATGCATATAATCTGTAATCATGTCATGACTGCCTCGATGGTCTAGTGGTTGCAAAGTGCGACTGCTGAGCATGAGGTCTTGGGTTCGATTTGCAGGTCAGGCGTGTTATTGGGTTTTTCCATCAGGAATTTCTCAGTAAAGTACTATACTACGTAGGTATGGTATATGTATGTATTTCGCATTTCGTCAGTGAGTGACCTTTCGCTTCTAAAATATATATTTAAAGTTTCTCATATCATATTCTTCTCTAATCTACGATTTGAGACATGAAAAAAGAACCACGTTGGAACTGTTAATTATTACGTCGTAAGTCCAAAGATTACGTAAATCTCCATTAATAGCACTTATTTACGTATTATGTTAATATTAATATAGTTTAAAATCATCAAAGTTGTTTCTCAAGAAATGTTAATGTTCATAATATGGAAAATAGTGTTTTAGAGTTATTTTGTATTTATTCTTTAATCAGACAAGAAGTGAAAGACTTGTGCAAAATAAATAATTGAAAAGATACTTTTACCAAAACATACATACATAATTTAATTCCAATATAATTTTACATGAATTTAAATTTATAAAACAACTAGTTGACTCGACCACGCGTTGCTGTGGCTTGAAGTAAGTAAAGATATTGAGGTCAATAATCGAGATAAAAACTATCCTATCTTTCAAGTTGAATCAAACTGCACACGGGTAGTTTAGGAGTCCATCCCCGACAAACAACGTGACGCGTAATTTAGATTTACGCTTGAAAGTGAAATTACATTAGTATTAATTACTTTGCAAAATTAGTCCACAAATCTCGCGACTACCTTCACCGAAAATGGACTTTAACGTACTTATAATAAGTACTATATTTTTTTACTTTCTACTGAAAAAAAGTATCCTTACTGATTGAAAACAAGACTTTTGTAAACGAATACATCACGCTCACGCACATAATGATTAAACATCAATGTCTCAATTGAAATGGATCTCGTTAGCGGCGTGTGCGCATCCATCAGCGTCAACGTCAAGTTTCACTACACCGAGGTGGACGCACTGGACACGCAACGTCCACGTATCTGGACAGGCTAGAAATGTTTCTCACGCTTTTATCCTTTTCCTCGAAAACTTGTTTTGAGAAGGTACATAAGTACTAATAAGTAGATAGTCTCGCCTTTAGCTGCTTTCGCTATAACCCCTTACTTAAAGCCGATAAAACTTTAAATAGCGACTTTCAGTTATAAACCATGCACCTATCATAATATGCACCAAGTACTCTGTTTTTCGATTACCTAATCCCCGAAGGATTAGGCAGGAGGTGAACCCGTTAGTACATCCACATTTCGCCAGTTAAATCCCATGTAACAGGGGGCGAGCCTATTGCCATCAACCGGGCACAAATCCTGACTCCGAACGCTGCTACTGAGAAATTTCTGATGGAAAACTCAATAACACTTTGCCCGACAAGAAAATCGGACCCAAGACCTCATGCTCAGCAGTCGCGCCTGCTTGGCGTTGTAAGTAGTTTTTGTAGTAATTTTACCTTTTATAGTAAAAAGGTAAGAAGAATGTTTGTTAGACGTAATCTCTGAAAGTACTGGTTCGATTACAAAAATTCATTCACTGATCGAAAGCTACATTATTACTGAGAACCTAAGCATATTTTTCGATGGTATACTTGGTATATGTACGAAGTCACGGGCAAAAGTCAGTTTACAAAAAAGAACGGGTGCTAAGCTAGCATCTATTCGTCAGCCGTTTCGCGCGGTAGTGACGCATATTTTTTAGTTTTATTTGTTTGTTTTTATTTTTTTTTAGGTTTAATACCAACTTGATTTTATTTTGCTTTTATTTTCAAATTTTCTTTTGTTATGTGCGTCATTTTTGATTTAATAAACAGTTATTATTTCTTTCTTTCTATTCAAAAGATTACACCTCAATAACATGATAGCAAAGGTAGCAAACACTTTTTAGCATTCCTGTTTATATCCAATTGCAATAAACATAATTTTGTAGCCTCTATACTATAACGTTCCGAACATTAACTTTTATAAGCTTAAAGATACCAGTTTTCGTTCTACAGAGTTTTTTATTGCCCATATTTTACTTGATTCTTATACTGTAAAGATTCTCTCGGCCGAATTCGAAATAAATAAATAAAATTCTTTTTATTCAAGCAACAAGTCTCATTTATGAACAGATACATAAAAAGACTCAGACAGGATAACAAGCACAGAGAAAAACAAACTCTTACAGAGTGACAATATGTCTGCTATAGCATTGATGGAAGGACAATTCAGTCTGTTGGCGATCATCGCCAGGACATGGTCCTTTTGGTCATGGTGAAAAACTTCATTGGAGATTCGCCTTATCCCTGATCATAAGTATGTTGGGGTTAAGAAATTAAGAAGAACATAAATTCTACGTCTATCCCAAATAAATTAACATGAAGAGTAATGTTTCTAAAAAGACCATATACAGGCTGTATTTTAATTCGATACACATCTTCTACGGCGTGAAAATACTCATGAATACGAACAATTTTTGTTAAGAAACCAACGCTGAAATATGAAAAAAAACAACCTGTATATGAATGACTGACTTTACATACATTGTGGTAATTTTGACAGTTTTACCTCAAATCAGGTTCTAGTATCACGGTTCTCTAGTATAAAGTAGACCAACTTGTACTGTTAAATAGATACTAAAATTACTAAATCGCATACTAAATCGTCAAGACACAAGGTCGCACCAGTTCAATCAAGAAATTAACCAATTTTAAATTGGAGCGAGAAATAAGACTATTTCGTTAATATGGCCGTTGCGGATAATACGGTATTTACTAGACAAAGCTGATGTAGCAAGCAAGTAGCTGTTAAGACACTGCCACACCGTTTCCCTGGACGGTGTGGTATGCGCACAGGCATTAACGGCGCCTATAAAAAATGAGCAAGAAAATATCCTAGATTTATCTATGGTAAGAAACCATCTAAGGCAGTTCTTAACCTAATACTGTTGAGGGACCATTTGATGAAATTGTTGTCTTGCCATGGACCACCATTGTTTGGCGGTAATATTAACTATAAGTATAGATGAATCTTTAACAGTTGTTACGGTTGTCAGAAGCCCGTAAGTCTGAAAACCGGTCTTATCAAGGGGTATCTTATTACCCTTTTACTGGGTTGTGGAGGTCTGATAGGCAGGCGCTCAGTGTAAGATACTTATAGATTAACTAATAGTAAGAATGTTATATAAATACAACACGTATAAAATTAATTGAAGCCAATATTAGACCCCTAATGGACTGCATGGACCACTTCTGGTACTTCTAGGGACCACCAAAGGTCCGGGATCACTGTTTATAAACTTGTTTGATCACTGTTTATAAAATAGTTTACTGAAATGAAACCATAAAGCACTTCAACAATCTAGGATTATGCTAAAAAGGGATAATTAGTTAAAGCAACCCAAAAAGGGACAATGAACAATATAACAATTATTTAGAAACAATAAGGGCTATTGATTATAGAAGTGCTTTTATAGCGTGGACAGCTTTCTATAAGCAGGAAGCAGAAATGTACCTACCTAACAAATACGAGAACATCTCGCTTATGGGAATACCAATGGGAAATGCAGATGTGGTACAAGGTATAATTTAGTACATTCCCAGAAAAGGAATAAAGTATAGGAAAATTTAACTTGATTTTGAAATTGAGTTACATTTCCCTTTTTTTTATTTTGCCCCCACTTCCACCAGAGATTTGTTCATGAGCTATCATAAAAGTATATTTACGGAAAGAGTTCAACAGGTTAATAGGACCATAAAAATTGCTATAGCTCAAAATCAAGCCCAGTTTCTACCCTAAGTTTTCAGTGTCAAAGTTTCAAATTAAGTCCCCTTCAAGGAATTTATTGAATAAAGCCACGAATCACTATGTATAGGAATATTTAGGACCCATTTATAAAAGGAGCGACTTCTTCTTCTTGTCATGTGGGTAGTAAGGCTTTACGACCCTACACACCCTAGTGTCAGAGTTTCTAAACCGCCCCAAGGGCCTCTGACATGGTTTGAGTGGAACAGTAAGTCCAGGTTTCCTCAGGATGTTTTCCTTCACCGATGCCAGTGATGTCCAATATAAACTTAAGAAAGTACATATGAATTGAAAAATTCACATTGGTACTTGCCCGGATTTGAACCCACAGCCTCATGCATGAGAGGCGGGCGCCTTAACCACTGGGCCATCACGACAAAGGAGCGACTAAAGCTACAAGACCGTACACTAAACCAGGCTTCGACCTACTGAGAACTAACACTTCAAAAAAAGACCTCACGGACACCATAATTGCCATAACGTACAACCTCAAATTAGTACACTATGTCATACTTATGAGACTAATTAAAGGAAAAAATGTCTTTATAATGTGCATGGTTGCAAAATCAATGAACAAACCGTAATAACACAATGGGGTAACAATAATGAGAGTATGCTGTGCGAAACTGTGCAGTTTGGCAACAAACGCCGTCATCTTGTACGTTTCAATAACATTTGTTTGTTTCATGAATGATAATTATTATTAAAGGATCGGTGAAGTTTTGGGAGATCAAATATACTTACATACATAAACTCACGCCATTTTCCCATGGTGGTAGGCAAAAACCACAAAACGCCACCTGCTACGATCCTTACATGCTCCTTTCGCCTCATCTACGTTCATACATCTCGTCATACAAACACGCCGGTTACGAGTACTCCGCACCTGACCTTTCTGAAGAACCTCACCAATAAGGTGAGATCAAACATAATATCAAGATTAATAAAATATTGATACATAAATAAAAAGTGTTATGGGGTTTTTCTATTAGGAATTTCTTGCCAGCCTCGGAGTCTGAGTTTGTGCCCGATTGATGGCAATAGGCTCGCCCCTTTTTACATTAGACCCTTTGGGGATTACAGGCGTGATGTCATACATGTCCTTTTATGTATGATGAATATTTGTGATCGTGTTGGGAGTCTAAGCACATTTTAAAGCATTCATTATCTACAATTAGCACGTTTTTTCAGAATACACCTCTTTCAAATAACAGAATCGCTTCGTTGCGGGTTCATCGCTCAGCTTGCCTAAATCCAGCGGCAAGATGGCTATTCAAATTTGAAAATCAAATCCTACATATAAAAATTATTGATTGTTGTTGAGAATTACTAGCATAGTTACCTCTTTGAATTTGACGTCTATGCAAAACACTGCACCTCGTATAATGCATTTTGCACAACGATTGATACACAGGATATAATAAATCTTTGATGTATGCGAATAAGTATGTAGTGTCTACGTCGAAAATACCCACATTGACCATTCTGCATGAGCCATTAACCGTCACAAGTTCAGTGAAAGGCCGGAAAACTATAAGCCATGGAAAGAATTGTGAAAGGCAACCATAATAACGATTAAACGATCTTAGAACCAGATGGATTATCCACACTTTCCAAGATTTATATTCATTTGTTTATTTTCGAATAATCAATTATAAATCGGTTATGTCATTTTTAAAAAAAGAAGGCTATACAAATATGACGTCGTTCTCAGTATTGGCGGTTTTTTTTTAAATGTAAGCGGCTTAGTTGTTCTCGTATACAGCCTCGATACGTTCACATGGGCCCTTTACTGTCTGTCGTACGTAATATACTGGATAATCAAGTGACATAATGACCAAGTTGCCACAATCCGGCTAATTAAGCAGGTAGGTAAGAAAAAATATTTATAAATACTTCTGGTTTGCAGCAGGTAATATTTTTATTTTACATAATACGGCCACCAATAAAATTCACTTTGGCGAGATTGGGACCATATTTTCATTCGAGTTCTCACGACTGTTTATTGCACAGTTTATAATGATGATATTATGTCACGATGCTTTGGATCAACGGATTTTTCAGAAGTATCAAAATTTGTGTTGCCAGGTGCAGTGCAAATTTCGGGACTGTAGACCGAAAATAATCGGGATTTTAGTTATCAAATCGGGATAGCTACAAAAATAAAACAGAATTTTCTGTGTTAAAACGTAACACTAAACATTCAATTCATTTTCCTAACAAAATTATTATAAAGTACAGATTAAGGAGGTTAAAAAAAAAATCGAGATTTTTAGCGGTCCGATCAAGCGTGAATCGTAACGTGTCATCAAACCCTTGAAAATCAGGACGTCCCGTTCAAAAACGGGACACCTTACAACACTAATCAAGATATATTTATGCATTTTGCTCA
This sequence comes from Hoplodrina ambigua, assembly GCA_949774945.1. NCBI lineage: Eukaryota > Metazoa > Arthropoda > Insecta > Lepidoptera > Noctuidae > Hoplodrina > Hoplodrina ambigua. The sequence goes on along the minus strand of OX458974.1, from coordinate 11,527,296 downwards.
TTTTTATTGGGGGCAGTCATTTCTAAACACAACTCGGTTCCTCCCCTACTGAATAAGCTACGATTACCGGTAATTAAACCGACTATTAAAAGCTGCAATCACGCTTGACCGTGCAATATCCGTGTGCATGCAATATTGAGCTAGTAATTTCAAAACGTACAATACAATAAGTACCGCCACTGTAGACGAGTATCTATGCAAAAACTGGCTATTTTACCTGTGGCCTATACTATTAAGGATTTTTTTGAACTTAGAACTAAGCAGTTATTATTTTAAATAAAAGATAGACATCTCTTTGGAATGTTTTGAACAAATCGTGAATTGATTACATAAAGCCAAACGTGCTATTGATTTGTATCCTTTTTGGTTATTATTAACAATTTAAATCTCTGAAATTAAAAACTTTCTCAGTAGTTCATGTAACATAAACAGATTATAATAATTAAATAATTTTTAAATCTTATTTCTCTACATATTTTCACTTTTTTAGGTATTTTATTTACAAGCTTAAAATCAGAAAATTTGACTGGCCTTCAGATAGAAAAAAAAAATGAAATGACATTAACTGGAATGAAAAATAAAACTCAGTTTATTTTTTTCACATTATTAATGGCCGCTGAATGTTTTTTTAGCACAACAGCTAGTCACGTTGTACGCGTAATGCAACCTCATTGGTAAATAAGTTCAAAATTCGATTGACAGGCTATTTAGGCACCAAAGAGTTTATTTGAATGAGCTTTCATTAAAATGTTTCTTTTTTATTAGATAGGTACACTTTTTGAAAGGCCTTCAAGAAAAAATGTCTTCTTTCAAGATCTATTTTACTTAGATGATATTTCAATTTGTTTTTACCGCGACACACGTAACCAAACATAACTGAACTTTCAATTGGCTTTTCTATGAAACCAAGAAAGCGGAATAGTATAAAAGAATTGTAGTCGGAAGTCGTGAGAAGTGGGTGTCGTCGTGCAGGAAAGCGGGTTGCCGTGATAATCACCCATTGTCGATGACGTTTAGGTGTAGACACGTATTTAGGAATTTTTGTCAACGAAGTAGGCAAGGTTTGTTTAACAAAGAATACACGCTTATTTTGTTTGTATTGGTAGTGGCGACTGTTCTCTCAGTTACGAAAAGGTTAACTTTTAAAACCTTGAAAGGTTATACATACAAAGAATTGACCGTCAAAAGGTGTAGTTGATTCTCGCATTAAAAGGGGCACAATGGAAATAGTTTTAGTTTATTTTAGTTTGAAAGTAACCGAATCTTGTGTCAAATACGACTGGAGGGGCCCGTTCTGGCGTTAGCCTACACATTCTTGTTGTCGTTCTCCCCAGACGGAGGGTATCTATTAGAATTTCCCGACGAAAAAAAAAGAAGAAAAGGCCTATGACGTCTATTAGATATCTAATGAACTGCTGTAGGCTGGCAATCATGTGATGTAAAAATTAAGTCTAAAGGATTTCCTTTTGTGTCTGGATTAGATCAACGTCTACGTGTACAGTCAACAAAGTAGGTATGCTACTAGGTATGCAGGATCGTCAAATATCCTAGTTGTAATTTTCTTAGACACCGATGGATGTTAACAAATGAAATTTAATTTAATAAGTAGATAATAAACAGTTCATTAATTAAGTGAAGTTTCAATCGGAGACATCCATCGGTTTCTAAAAAAATCCCAACTATATCTGTTGACCCTGCATACCTATTTACTTTGTTGACTGTACATAGAAACAGTACACTGCCATCTTTACAATTGTCCTGCCAGGAAACTGACCAATCAAACGTGTCCGTTTTACAAGAACCAAGGCTTAACAATCCACCTGTCAGTGAAGCCTCGGGCTTTAGGTATTAAGTATGATTAACACAACGTCGAACAATAGTCTTCCTACCTGGGCCTTAGATGCTTAATCAAGATTTTTTAAAAGCAATATTTTTTACAAATGTAATTTATTTGTTTGGATAAGCAAACATTGCATCCGGCCCCTTGCTATGCCAGGTAAGACTATAAACAAACCGTTCGTGTTCATCCCTTAGTTCCCAGTTCCCAGATGTTTTGTTTCTTCCGTAAATAGAAATCTTTCTCGAGTTTCTTTGTTTATTCTTTTAACTTTTGGTGTCAATGAATAGGAGATTATCTTGGTGTTTTTTTTTTTACTAAAGGCAAGTATTTATTCCCCTTTTCGTGGTAAAATGCAAAACAAATGCGTGATCTTTCAAACTTGTTTCTACTTTGCTTTTATGTACAATTTTAATTATTTTCTTTTGTGTTAGGTATGTGCGTCATTTTGGCTTGAATAAAAAAAAATTCTTTCTTTCTTCTTTAAGTAAAAAAAAAAGAGTATTTTTTTTTTAAATTTAAAATAAGAGTAATGTAAAGATCATGCAATAGTTGTGCATTTAATCATTAATAGGCCATCATTATCATCATCTGCCTAGCCTTTTCCCACCTATGTTGGGTGCACCACCACACCGAAGAAATATAGTTACAAAAATTGCTAGATAAATAATAAGTATTCAAAATTGGGTATACTAACTAAAATTTTATACTATAGGTGTTATACCATACCACTGCGGCCACTCAGCCCTCAGGCAGTAGAACAAAGTTCATTACCACTTGTCTACATATGCACACTAGAAAGTCTTCGCAATTCCTCCAAATCAACGTGTCGTATTACATAAAAGCATCTTGCACTCACAGAACATTAACATATTTGCATAAACTACTTTCTTTGGTCTTTGCATAACTTGAACATTGTCCAGACGTAGAAAACCGAAGCATCAGCAAATGAAAGTTCCATAATGTTCATTCATGTGAATATTAGAGCTCATTTTCAAATAATTTCTGTAGAATAATAAAATATCTAATAAGTAACAGTATTTTATAATCGACTTATTCGCCCACTATGAACGTAGATGAGGCGAAAGGAGTATGTAAGGATCGTAGCAGGTGGCGTTCTGTAGTTTCTGCCTACCCCCATGGAAAAAAGGCGTGAGTTTATGTATGTATGTATTATTCGCCCACTACTTCGTCCGCGTGGTTTTACTACCCGCGTCATGTTACGTCTTAAGTCACTGCTCCGCTCTCGTTGGTCGTAGCGTGATGTTGTATAGCCTATACTATTCTTCATGAATCGGGCTATCATATTTAATCATATACGTAAAGTATTTTTCAAATCCTACTGGTAGTACTAGAGATTTGCGCGTATAAACAATCAATTAAAAAAAAAAATTGCTTAATTACATTAAGTATATTATAAACGAGTATAATATAATAGACAAATAATCGTATAATTATGCTTATAAAGTAGTATGTCTACCTACTTGAATAAAAACTTGATCGTACCATCTTTACCTACATAATCTACCTCCTTAATTCAACTAACACTACACGTGAGTCGTGACTTTCATATCACTGTGTATTATAGCTGTACTTAATATGATAGTGTTTAAGCTTATGGAACAGAAACGTCAAGAACTTCACTTATTTGTTTATCATACTGATCTGATGATAATTTGGTTTTCCATGATAGTAGGTACTTAGTTTGTTGTTGGGCGCCAACTAAACTGGAGAAAAGGTGCATACGTAACGAAATTTAATACTACATTAGGTAAATCGAGCTTCGTTTTAATAGTCTTAAATTAATCGAGTGTTGTTAAGGCAAGTACCGATGTGACTTTTTCAATTCATATCCATATTATACTTTCTAAGAAATCTTAAACATCACTGATATCGGTGAATAAAAAATATCGTGAGGAAACCTGGACTTTAAAATATAATATTATAAAGCTAAAGAGTTTCGCTAAACTCCGGGACTACTAGCCCGATATTGAAAATTCTTTCACTGATAGGAAGCTACGTTATATTTATTAACCGCTCAAGCCCCGGGTGAGTCTGAAATTACCGATCTACCTTGAGCTAGCTAATCAATGCTCGTGTCTTCTCTCAATGGGAAGAGGCCTTTTCCCAGTCGGAGGATGATAATAGGTTCGTCAGTTTATATATCTCGGGACCCTAAGGTCCCGAGCCTTTGTAAGGCGTACGAGGGGCCAACGCCAACTCGCAGAGGTAGCTTTAGGTTGGTATGATTATTATGACAATCATAACAACATGTGGAGCTAATCTGCAACGCTTCCTATTTGTAAAGGTTTTAGCATAGATGAATCTGCAAAGATAATAATGATGTAACTTGAAGAGTAACGGTTATCGTTACGCGGTAACTTGTATGTAGATACTCTGCATGTTCAAAGAGATGTTCACACAGATTTCGTCACTTTCACGATCGATTTCTCCCAAGCTTTCCACTGTTTGTCTTTACAAGATCTAATAGACTTGGATGTAGATAGTAAGTCATTCGTTTCACGTCTCTGGGACGCAAACTACAATTATTCATTAGGCTAAGTAATTTTCCTCTTGAAGGCCTCATTGAATAGGCTGGTAAGTGATAATAAAGTGAGATTAGCTTTCCTCTATCTCATTTTCTACGCATTAGCATGAAAAATGGTGGATAGGAATTGGAAAATTTACCGATTTTGAAGCGAATCAGTACTCCAATAGAGTTGGGAATTGAACTTCAGTTACCAATACAGATTTTAATGTGAATTGTTCCTAACATGATTGCGTAGTTTTTGCACAAATCAAACAGGATGAGTAGGTACGAATTTAGTTTGACCTTTGTTTCATCATTTAAAAACCGTGACGGTTTTAGACATTTACCTATCGGTTTAATCGCATATGATCATTAGCTAATGTTTACGTACAAACTTGAAAGTGTCTTGAAACCGAGATAGGTACCTAAGTGTTTTTATACATAAGTTATAATTATATTTCTGATATTTTTTGCCCCAACTAAAGTCCATCATAATTTAACAGTTCTGCCTACCAATACGATTAAATATAATTATGAGGAAACTTGGTTCCAATGAATGATCAGATAAGCGAGGTATTAGAAAAAACTAAAATAACGGAGGATAGGCATACATACCTATTCGTATATTCACATAAAGTTATGTTGTTTAGCTTTAACTAAGGAAATATCGTTGAATTTGAAGATGAAGATAAGTAGGATGCCGAAGGATTGGACACGTAGGAACCTGTCTACGTGCAGGCTTTTAAACCCATCCCTATTATCAAGCAAGCAAAAAATTAAGCCATTCTCGCGAGCAGGTAGAAGGTAAGACGACACAAGTTGTTTCGGATCACAAAAAAAATGACCCAAACTCAAAAAAAGAAACCAGAAACGTCGTTACAAAAAGTCCGACGCACATAACAAGCAAATTAACCGTGAGATGTTCCAGTTTTTGCAAATTACGCGCTTTCTGTATTCAGAAGTTTTTGTGTATGTAGATGAATTCTTGGTAGGAATAGGGAAACCCTCAAATGATTTCTATTTTAAAACGTGCTTTGCCGTGTATCGTTATCGGTTGTTTCTTTATCTCCACGTCTGGGTGCATAGGAGTAGCACGGAACAGTACAGTTACCCACACATTTGTTCGTGCCATTAATACGTGCATATTTATGCGTAACGTGTCTGCTCTAACGGTGTCTCGGCAAGGACTCGAAAGAATACGTGCTACGATGATTTTTATTGAGTCCATTCCACTACTATCTAGGTACTTGTACATCGTAATGAAACAAGGGAAATGTCGTAAGTCATAAGATTTATTGATGATCAAGATTGTATTCGCTAGTTTCATGCAAACAATCGACAATGAAAAATTCTAAGATGTTAATCAATTGTTTGTTTGGAGGTGTTAGTAGCAGCTGTTCTCCAAGTTTCTTAACAGTTTCACGATTAGGTTGACTTCGACCTTGAGTGTAACTTTAAAGTTGTTGATGAAAAAACATAAATAAATTTTGGAGTCTTCGTGACGACTCGACGAGCAACTGATAAATAAAATGGTAGTTAGTTTTAAAATTACTTGACCTCAATCTACCTTCTAACTACACTATAAAGACAACTAATGAACAAGAAGTTTCTTTACTTGTATTTTTTTTCTTTACACTGCCAGGCATACCTAAATAAATAAAGTAAGTAAACAAAAATATTAAAAGTTTAGTATTTTTTCTTAAATTAATATTTATTTATTAATATTTTCTTACCTGTATGTTCGTGCGCTTTACTTCAATATAAAGCCAGTTATCCGTCGAAAATGCTATAGCCATTAAAGCAGCAGCCACGATTGCTGTAATGGTCGCTATGGACAAAGTTACCGCTGAGCAAGGCATTTTTACAACCTTCAAGAGACAGTAATAGATAGAAGAGGATCAAAGGAATATTATCACAATCACAACACTTTGTATCCTAAAAGTTCACCTATACAGCATTTTCGTAAACACTTAACGGATCGGAGAACACGACAGCACACACACAATTTAATAAAAACTCATATGAATGCGGTCATCGCCTGCAGCGTACCGAGTTCGCGCGCGAGACTTCTTTGCCTACTTCACTTCGCCTTGCCTTGCCGCTCTCTTGCGGATGTGAAACTTTCGAAAGCGAAGTAACTCCGCCAAGTGGCGGGAATGCAAATTAAAAAACTGGTTTTGGGATGCCAACGCTAAAAAATATTTAATGCTTGGTAATAAATATTAATGAATTGTGATCGTATGTGTGGCGTTATGAATTTCAAAATACTGTCTAATTTTTTGTCCAAAATACGAATTAATCTTCAAAATTAAAATAAAAAATAACATTTTATCAATTTTTTAACGCTAAGTTGATTATGAAATTCTGGTAAAATGAAACGCTAATGTCAAAATGAATGAAGGGTTTCAAGAAACTTGTTCAGTTCGTTCGTCTTCGTGTCACATGCTATCATTCAAGATTCACTCTATCAATCTCATCATTTTGTAAAATCAACAATACAACGCCGAGGAAATAAGAAAATTATAGATTTATGTTATGTTGAAATACAATAACGGCAAATATGTCTGATTCTCCGGACATAACAAAATATGACGACGTATTAACGTCAATTTTAGTCAACGAAAAATCAATATTAGGTTTTCTTTCATCTATATTCGGCTTTTTAGCCAGAAGGTGAGTGATCACTGTTTTTGTTTACATTATTTATCTGAGAAATTAACAATTCCTTGTCATGTAAAACCAGTAGATATCTGAAATACACAGGCTCTGAAAGTTGACCATATTGAGAAGTAAATACCGTTTTGATATTGTTTCATTTTGCTTCATCAAACTTCAAATTTCAATCAGCAGCAGTGTACCTTTGTACTTATGATTTGATGCCTTCCCTTCCAACCAATCAATGATGATTGCTTGGAAAATGACTCCTAGCTGTTTCCACAAACTAAGACCTAAGACTAAGATTTCACACTTTAAATACCATAGGTACTATAAATTCTTGCTTACATTTTCCAGGACCGATTTCTACTACGTACCTCAAGGTCCATACGAGAACATGGGATTCCCACCTGGTGTAGCTGAGGAACTGGTGATCAAGGTCCTCAGAACCTGTGATCCTAAGAGCTGGAAAGCACCAAATGGTGCGCAGAAACCGTTTGATCTTAATAATGAGATCATGTGTTCAACTGTAGCTCAGGAGGTGGAAGTCGTAGCTGATAATGATAGTGATGATGAAGCAGACACAACAGAACAAACAGAACAACCAGCTGAACCAGTTAAAATTACAGAAAAATGTTCTGATAGTCAACCAAAACCGCCATGTGAGTCTCCAAATGCTGTGACCAGTTCTTCTCAAGCTTTCCCAGAAGACTACAACAAACCTCCCGAGATACCGGTACAGAAGAACAGTGACACCTACAATGGTGCGGAAAGAGAGAATTACTTGTGGTCACAGAATATTATGGAACTAGGTAATATCTTATTTATAGTTAACTCTTTATTGATGCTGTTAGAGTGTCTTATATACTCAAATAAATTATATGGTTAGGGATTTAGTACTGTATGTTTATCTTAGTTACAGTAAACCACAAAGGATAAGGTCAATAATTATTATAGGTATCATATTAGCACAGGCATAATAGTGACATGATATTCAGACATAGTGTTAGAAGTTTAGATTTTGTCAGATCAATTTTGCGCTAAGTCAATATGCTACCCTTTTATTGAATCCTAGTTCCTATACTTCTTGATGAATACTAATGTTTCTGAGGCTGGATGGATAGTTAGATGTTTGTTACCCTTTCATGCTTAAGCGCCTGAACCAAATAAGTTGTAATTTGGCACACATAATTATTGATCTAAGTGAACTCGGGATAGTCCTATATTTTGTATGCCCATGGTAAAATTTAGGATTGCTTCAATTATGAAGTCTATGCGGAAGACGTCGCAGGCAGAAGCTAGTCTCTCATAACTTATTTTCCAATTGCAGATGTAATAGTAAAGCTTCCATCAAACATAAAATCATCCAAGGACCTAAAAGTGACCATCAACACTAGTGACATATGTGTGGCGTGTCGCAACGGTGACGTCATCATCAAGGACACATTGCCGTACAAGATAAAGACTTCTGACAGCTTCTGGAGCATCAGCGAAGGAAAATTGTTGATGCATTTAGGTAACGCTTTTTTTTTTCTTAAGCTTTGCTTTTTTGTTAAAGGAAACGGGAGTGTGAGATCTAGGGGCCGTTTTATTAGATACGTACTAACTGCTGCTCGCGACTTCGTCTGCGTGGTTTTTTCACCCGCATTAAGCTTCCGCCTATTTCCTCTTTCCTCCGCCCCCTATACCTCATAACCCTATCCATTCATTATACGAAAAGATTCTTTACAATCCGATAGGTAGTTCCATAGATTAGAGTGCTTAAACAATACAAACAAAAAGAAATCTGTTCTGCTTTGTTATATATGTAGTAGTAAAGATTAGGAACATCAAGTGAAAGGCGAAAAAGGATTAGTGCTTTCGGTCATGAATAGCTCTGTCTCCCTCGCACTGAAAAAACAATGGCATGAACAATTAACACTTTAAAATACAGCATACAGCATCTAGAATTTATAGTCCCACTTCCAAATAAACAGTGAAATTAGCCTTTGCCAGCCGCTTATTGAAATAGTTGAAGGTAAAATACTTAGTCAATTTTTGTTACTATTTACAGAAAAAGTTCAAGAACGATGGTGGAATAAGCTTTTAAACAGTGAAGAAGCTATAGACCTAGATAAAATAGACTGTTCTAGACCTCTTGACGATTTGCCGGAAGATCATGTTGCAAAGGTAAAATTCCTAGTATTTTATTCTTAAACTCATTCAAAGGTTACACAACGGAAGTGCAAAAATGTATGATACTACAAGCTGACGTTGGCTTAGAACGGGCAAGGTCTAGCATAAATATCCTTATGAAGGTAACACTTCAAAAAACCTTTTTTAAAAATGTTGCCCCACACAAGGAATTTTCCCTGGATCATTGGTGCTGTTACAAACATATATAATTATAATAACATACACAAACAGCCAGACCCGAAACAACTATCTGTAGGTCATACAAATATTTGTTTCGTGAGGGAATTGAACCCACATTAGGCAGCGCCAACCATGTTGCCGACAGCAACAACACCAACCAATAACATAGACACTGGTGCCGATTCCCTTGGTCACAAACTAAACTAAAATTAGACTATTTCCATCTTTTTCTGTCCAATAAAATAAGAAAGAGACTAATGTAAATAAGAGCTGTCAAATTTAGTCAATCTGACATATCCATACAATTATAGTTGACATCTTAAAACGTACGGATTAAAAATACGGAAAAGTTCAAGGCAAAACTAATTTGACATCGCTAACTTAGTTCCTTAATGTCACCGTCCTTTCCTTTCGCTGTATGTTAGTAAGAGATGTCAATTCTCTAAATTTAGTCTAGTTTGTGAACAAGGGAATCGGCACCCATACCTATTTATTTAATTATATTTAAAAGCCTAATTTGTTTTTATTTTGTGACCAAGGGAATCGGCACCAATGTCAAGGAATGTCACCATCCTTTCCTTTCGCTGTATGTTAATAAGAGATGTCAATTCTCTAAACTTAGTCTAGTTTGTGAACTAGGGAATCGGTACCAATGTTCATCGTCCAAGCAGAAAAATAATAACTTCAATAGTTTTACCTACAATATCGAAAATTTTCTGTATTTTCTGCACCTACTACTTTTTGTCTCTGCATCACCCTAAGGTAGACTGGTAGAAAATGCCCAAGGCATTAAGTCCGCCTTGGTACAGTGTATTTTTTACATGTGCATAAAGTTTAAATAAATAAATAAATATTGAATTTCACATGGGCGTAGCCACGGTGAGGCAGCCTGGGGTGCTTGCCTCATCCTGACTGGCTTATGGGTAATTTATTGGATATTTAAATCATCTATCAAGACTAATATTCTAAACAAAAGAAATTACAGTTAAAAAGAAAATGTTTTACAATCCAGAAATAATACCATTCTGTTTTGTACATCTGAATACAATAAAGGTAATACTTTATATTTGTCAGTCTTGCCCCACACAAAATTAAAACTTGCTGATGGAATTTTATTAATCAATCAACTGATTTTCCAATTTGCCAGAAATATATAACTCCCATATTGCACTGGAAAACGCTAAAAAATCTCTCATTCTCAATTGTCCCTTAATTTTCAGGTCCGTGAGATGCAATGGAATCAAGAGAGGAAAATGCAGGGTTTACCAACAAGCGATGAGATCCGTAACATGGATGTATTGAGGAAAGCCTGGAATGCACCAGGATCTCCGTTCATAGGTCAAGAGTTTGATCCAAGTATTCTAAACAACTCATCACACACATTAGGATCATTTTCTGGAAAAAAGTAATGTGTTATTAAATTATTTTTAAACATTTGATTGAGTTTAGTCATTTTAATGATATTATACCTACTGTGAATGGTTGTGGTTAAGGCCGCTCTTGCACGATGTTGCGGGTTCGATACCGGGCAATTGCCAATGTGATTTTTCAATGAATATTATGTATTTCTAAGTTTATCTTAGACTCTATTCGGTTCGCCCGCTATTAATTGGGACTTAAACTTAACTGGCGAAATGAGGGAGTAGTAATGGATACACCTCTGCCTAATCCTTCGGGGATTACAGGCGTGGTGTAATGTTATCTTAGACATTACTGACATCAGTGAAAAATATACTAAGAAAACTTGAACTTTGTAAGCATTATAAGTCTAAAATCGCCAATCCGCCTTGAACAAGAGTTGAATCAAAGCTTGTACCTTCTCTGTATGAGAAAAGACTGTTGCCTAGCAGTGGGTCAGTAAAAAGCTAGGCTGATATTATTATTTTATACCTACTGTTAGCTATTAGTTTTATGAGTATGCCTCATTGCCTCCTTGAGAGGCAATACCATATAGCAATCCTTATACAAGACCGGGTGCATCAGATTCCATTATCAGTGTTTTAACTAGCAATACAGACTTTTGAACAGGTCACAACTTAAGATACTGGATTTAAAAACAATTGGTTTTTTGTTAAAATCATTTTGTTTTATTATGAAAAAAAAAAGAAACAGATAAAAGATGTTAACGAATATGGAAGTGATTAAAAATTATAAAATTAAAATCCTGATATCACCAGCTTTCCAATTAGTGTCTTATCTTCTAATAACTTGTGAGCTTCCTTTAAGTTAGCAGCGTTAATCGGGCTCATCGTCCTAGTCAGAACGCTCTTAAGCTTCCCCTCTTCCATCCACTGAGATATCTCCTTCAAAAGCTCATAATGCCGAATCCTGTCATCAGTATTATACTTAATCCTCGTTAACATCATTTCTGACACCAAAGTTATGCTCTTGTCCTTTAATGGTTTTATATCAACCAGAGCACTGCTGTCGACGATCAAACAAATTCTACCCTGAGGTTTGATAGCTTTCATCAGCGTGTCCCAATACGGTGCGGGGTCGAAGTTAACGAGAATGAAGTCAACTCCTGCGCCAAAACCATTTGCTTCCAACTGTGGTATCAGATCTTTGGTATGGTTGAGGACAATGTCTGCCCCGAAATCGCGCGTAAAGGCTTGTGTTTCTGGACGTGATGCTGTTCCAATCACTTTGAGTCCTAGTTTCCTCGCGACCTGTGTCGCGACTGATCCCACTCCGCCAGCGCTGTTGATGATCAACAAAGACTTGCCTTTATCTTTCTCTGAGAGTAGCAAGCGATCATAAAAAGATTCGAATGTAGTAAGTGCAGCGACTGGCATCGCAGCAGCTTGTTCGAACGTCCAGTTCTTTGGTTTTTTCCCCAGCGAATATTGGTCAACTGCTATATATTGTGCGTTAGATCCAGTTCTCCTTATGTCGCCAGTGAAAAATACCTCGTCGCCAACATTGAATAGATTGGCTTTCGCTCCCTTGGAGACTACAATTCCGGCGCCGTCCACTCCCAAAATCCGGGGCGGATTTTCTACAGCTGTTTTCAGAACGCGTTGTTTCGCATCAATAGGGTTAACAGCCGTAGCTTTGACTTCAATTAACAAATCTGACTCTTTAACACTTGGTAAACTCACTTCTAAGTCGAGGAGACTGTCCGCATCTGCTATCGGCAAATATTTGTAGAGTCCAACAGCTCGCATTGTTTTGGGTAAACTTGCCATTGTGGAAGGTAACTTTGAATGCGTGTGTACCGTTTGTAGTGAGAAATATAACTGAAATATAGATAAATATAATATAATCAGCACAATTTTGAATACTGATATCATTGTCATGCTTACCACTACACAATGACAATGCGAAAAGTATGTTTGTCTTTTTATATCTATATCACGTTGTGATTTCTTATCAAAATTTAAGTGGTACAGTTTAACTTACATAATTACATTGCATCATAAGCAAAATAATCGTACAATACCTACATAAACTATTCTATAATACCTATGTAACGTATCTGTGTCTGTCTGTTATTCCACAAACACTGGCCATGATACCATTTTATTGGTAAAGTTCTTCGAGTAGACCAAGTGAAGCTTGATGTTTTAGGATACTGGATTTAAAAAAGGAATTGTGTTAGTCAAAAACATTGTGTTTTATTATAAAAAAGTAATAGATAAAATACGAAGAGTTGTGTTGACAAATATGGAAGCAATACATTATCAAATTAAAATCCTGATAACACCAGCTTTCCAATTAGCGTATGGTCTTCTAATAACTTGTGAGCTTCCTTTAAGTTAGCAGCGTTGATCGGGCTCATTGTTCTAGTCAGAGCGCACTTTAGCTTCCCCTCTTCCATCCACTGAGATATCTCCTTCAATAGCTCATATTGCCTGATCCTGTCATCAGTATTATACTTAATCCTCGTAAACATCATTGCTGACACCAAAGTTATACTCTTGTCCTTTAATGGTCTTAAATCAACCAGAGCACTGCTGTCGACAATCAAACAAATTCTACCCTGAGGTTTGATAGCTTTCATCAGCGTGTCCCAATACGGTGCGGGGTCGAAGTTAACGAGAATGAAGTCAACTCCTGCTCCAAAACCATTTGCTTCCAACTGTGGTATCAGATCTTTGGTATGGTTGAGGACAATGTCTGCCCCGAATTCGCGCGTAAAGGCTTGTGTTTCTGGACGTGATGCTGTTCCAATCACTTTGAGTCCTAGTTCCTTAGCGACCTGAGTCGCTACTGATCCCACTCCGCCGGCGCTGTTGATGATCAACAAAGACTTGCCTTTATCCTTCTCTGAGAGTAGCAAGCGATCATAAAAAGACTCGAATGTAGTAAGTGAAGCGACTGGCATAGCAGCAGCTTGTTCGAATGTCCAGTTCTTTGGTTTTTTCCCCAGCTGAAATTGGTCAACTGCTATATATTGTGCGTTAGATCCGGATCTCCTCCTGTCACCATAGAAAAATACCTCGTCGCCAACATTGAATAGATTGGCTTTCGCTCCCTTGGATACTACAATTCCAGCGCCGTCCACTCCCAAAATCCGAGGCGGATTTTCTACAGCCGTTTTCAGAACGCGTTGTTTCGCATCAATTGGGTTAACAGCCGTAGCTTTGACTTCAATTAACAAATCTGACTCTTTAACACTTGGTAAACTCACTTCTAAGTCGAGGAGACTGTCCGCATCTGCTATCGGCAAATATTTGTAGAGTCCAACAGCTCGCATTGTTTTCGGTAAACTTGCCATTTTGGATGCGTGTGTATCGTTTGTAGTGAGAAATATAACTGAAATATAGATAAATATAATATCATCTACTGCTTACTACTACAGAATGACTATGTTAAAAGGTTGCTTATCTTTGTATCTCCATCACGTTGTAATTTCTTATCAAAATTTTAGTGGTTCTTGAATCGTTTGTAGGTTTTATTACATTGCATTAAATGCAAAATTAATGTACTATACCTACATAGCCTATTCTATAAATGTAACGTATCTGTGTTTCCAAACACTGGTTATGAGCCAATGTTAGTGGAACAACGGACAGACACCACACCATTTTATTATGAAAGTTCTTCGAGTAGACCTGAGGCTTGAGTTCAATCGGGGTGATCATGGCCCCATTAATTTCTCCTATACTACCTTCTCCAGCGTCGTTAACAAGAAATCCTAGGTCCTTGAAAAATCTCTCCCAAGTTTTAAACCCCTAGACTTTTACGAAATCTTTACCAGATGTAAAACCGCAGAATCCGTAATCGAAAGTCAATGTTGGTTTGATACCTCGCATTATTTACAGGTCTGTAGTAGATAAAAAAAATAGAAATGGAGGTAGGTAAGCTGTGAGGTAAGTATGTATGGACTGTCGTGCAGTTGTTCCCATATAGCTAGTATATCTCGTGCTGTCGAGTGTCGAGAAAAATCCAAATGATACCTCATTTATTAAAACAAATAAAGCTGTTTAGACTGACTGTTGATTAAAATCGTAAGACGAAATATCTAAAAAAAATATATTTTTTTATTCATTTACAGATTTTTAAGTAAGTATATAAGTTACTCCTTATTTAATAATTTTATCAGTAGCATAATGATGACAGTTCTCATTTGGGTCAAGCTCTATACATTTTTGCCAAATGTTTCATGTGATGATATGAATGTTTAGTAAAAAATGACGCATTGACTTAGACATTTTGTAACATTTACAACATAAACATACACACTAAAGTAAATTTTACGAGTATTTGTTTTAAATTCTAAAACTAAAATCCTGATAACACCAGTTTCCCAATCATTTTCTTTTCTTCGATCAGTTTGTGAGCCTCTCGTAAGTTAGCAGCGTCGATGGGACTCATCGTTTTCGTCAGGGTAGTTTTAAGCTTTCCCTCTTCCATCCATTTGGATACTTGATTAAAGATATAGTGCTGTCGAATTCTGTCTTCGGTGTTAAATTTCACTCTTGTGAACATCATTTCTGACACCACCGTCACACTCTTTTCTTTCAATAGCGCTATATCCACGGGAGCACTGCTGTCGACAATCAAACAAATTCTACCCTGAGGTTTGATGGCTTTAATAAGCGTGTTCCAATACGGTGCGGGGTCGAAGTTTACAAGAATGAAGTCAACTCCTGCTCCAAAACCATTTGCTTCTAGCTGTGGTATCAGATCTTGAGAGTGATTGAGAACAATGTCTGCCCCAAATTTGCGCGTAAAAGCTTGTGTTTCTGCACGAGATGCAGTTCCAATTACTTTGAGTCCTAGATTCTTACCGACCTGGGTCGCGACAGATCCCACTCCGCCGGCGCTGTTGATGACTAATAAAGACTTTCCTTCATCCTTATCTGAGATCTGCAAACGATCTACAATGGACTCACAAGCAGTAAGTGAAGTGAGCGGCATTGCAGCCGCTTGTTCAAAAGACCAGTTCTTAGGTTTTCTTCCAACCAAATATTGGTCAACAGCCATATACTGTGCATTAGAGCCATTTCTTCTTACGTCGCCCGTGAAAAATACTTCGTCGCCAACGTTGAATAAATTTGCATTTTCTCCTTTAGAGACAACGATTCCAGCACCGTCCCATCCCAAAATCCGAGGCGATGTTTCCACATTTGGTTTCGGAGCGCGTATTTTAGTATCAATTGGATTCAATGCTGTAGCTTTGACTTCTACTAACACATCCGATTGTTGAACACTCGGTACACTCACTTCTAAATTGATTAGACTGTTGACATCTGTTATCGGCAAATACTTGTAGAGCCCGACGGCTCGCATTGTTTTCGGGATTCTAAACATATCTTGACACGCGAGTGTGTAGGTTGCCAACAAAATTACAACTGAGATAGTAAAAGCGATAATCATTGGTTAAAAAACAATTCTCACCGGGTTTTGGTTATGTGAATTGTTATCGTCTTGCTTATCAGTACAAGTATTTCATAACAATTTATCAAAAAAACATCAGCCGGCGTCAGGCGTCGCGATGGGCGCGTGTTTACTAGTTCTACACTCTGAACATACCCGCACACCATGACTGTACAACTTCGCGTTGATCAATAAGGCCCGGCACACAAGCAACGCTATGTGCCCGTCATTGGATCAACAAGTTCGTTGATAACAACATTGTTAATAAAAAGAGCCTCGTAATCTGCCGTAATCTGCTATAAAATGCTTGTCATGGTTGGTATTTGTGAAATAAAGCTATAGGAAGGAAACTACTTTATTCATGTCTTCCTACTTGTAGATAAAGAACGTTATTTTTGCAGCCATGCAATATCTTACTACTAATATAAATGCGAAAGTTTGGATAGATGGATTTTTGTAACTACAATCACTGATTGACTGAGCAGATCTGGATAAAATTTAGCACAGAGATAGATTATAACGTAGAATAGAATAGTCTGGAATAGCCCATAGGCTACTTTTTAACCCGTTTTTTTTTATAATCTGCGCCGACGACGTCGCGGACATAAGCTAATCAATTCATATTTTATTAGACATCTGTCAGGACCTAATTACCTGATTTTCTAAAAAATCATTATACCTATGTAATGTAGATATGAAAACATTTGGTTACTTGTAACTTTTTGGCATAAGTTACTTCCTATATTGCTCATGGGTACCAAGCTTTATGTATTCCATTAACATTACACGTGGCCCCTTGACATTGAACCGTGTTAAAAAAAAAACGATGAATAACTATTTGTGTCTCAATAGGTATATCAGCTCATTTATTTTCGTACCTACTGTTTTAATATTCATCGACATCGAACAGCGATTTTACTTATAACATACTTCACAATATTGCGTCTGCGACTTTGTACTAGTATTTTCCTTCCGCATTAAATTATGTCTTTAGTTACTGCTCCGCTCCTGTGGGTCGTAGCGTGAGATTATATAGCCTATACTGTTCTTCATGAATCAGGCTATCATATACAAGAATATATTTTCCAATCCGACGGTAGTTCCTGAGATTAGCGCGTTACAAACAAAGTTTCAACTATAGATAGATTAAAGATAAATTACATTGTCATCAAGACACTGGCGAAATAAATAAAAACTTTTTCTATTCCTGCTAAAAGTCATACATAAAAAAAATATATATACGCGTCGACTTGAGAACCTCTGTTTTTTCGTCGCTTGAGCAGATTCCACCTTTTCCAATGTTCTTTACTACTGGATCCATATTCAATGATGCATTTGATCAATTTGATGCATTTTAATGAGTATTCTGACTGGATTGGCTAGTTGTTTACAAACGGCAATCATGACCCCATGGACATCCTTTGTGATTCCACCGCGGAAAACGTAAACGCATGATCATATCTATTTGATAAACCTCTCGAAACTCTACATGCATTCTGACTAGTTATTACTACATTACTGTCTAGATTCAGTAAGAGTAGTAGAGCTTTGCAAGTATTGTTACAATTTGTAGTACCAGCTTGGCATTTTTTTAAATGTTTTTGGGTTCTATCAAATCTTTATTAGGAACCAACTTCGAAGGTATTCTGAGGAGCAACAATGAAACCACAGCGTCACTCTCGTTCGCATCTAAATAATTTGGCCTGCCACAGCATTTACTTTTCTTCCATACATCAACTTTATCAGTCGCCATATCGCCCTGTGTCTAGTCATGTCATGCTAACTTTCACAAAATCCATCTTTTGTTTCAATCTGATCAAATCTGCCTTTAATAAAGTTGTATTTAGATTTTAATAACCTGACTTATAATCAACTACCGTGTAAATATAAATGACAAAGATTACCATTTTCATACTGGCTTATTTACACATTAGCATGTAACTAAATAAAACAAAATGTGTAAATAAATCGCGATCGCGAGAATTTATTTTAAAATCTAAAATCCTGATAGCACCATCTTCCCAATCATTCTTCTCTCTTCAATTAGCCTGTGAGCCTCTCGTAAGTTGGCAGCGTTGATCGGACTCATCGTTTTCGTCAGAGTAGATTTTAGCTTTCCATCTTCCAGCCACTTGGATACTTGATTGAAAATATCATACTGTCGGATTCTGTCTTCAGTGTCGTACATCACTCTTGTAAACATCCTTTCTGACACCAAAGTCAGGCTTTTATCTTTTAGAAGTCCTACATCTACCGGAGCACTGCCTTCGACAATCAAACAAATTCTACCTTGAGGTTTGATAGCCTTAATCAGTGTTTCCCAATACGGCACGGGGTCGTGATTAACTAAAATGAAGTCTACTCCTGCTCCAAAACCATTTGCTTCTAGTTGTGGTATTAGATCCTGAGTGTGGTTCAGAACAGTGTCTGCTCCGTATTTCCGCGTAAAAGCTTCTGTTTCTGGGCGTGACGCAGTCCCGATTACTTTGAGTCCCAGATTTTTGCCGATCTGCGTCGCGACAGATCCTACTCCGCCGGCGCTGTTGATGATCAAGAAAGACTTGCCTTTGTCCTTCTCGGAGAGCAGCAAGCGATCAAAAATGCACTCGAAACTCGTAAGCGCAGCTATTGGCATAGCAGCAGCTTCTTCAAACGTCAAATTCTTAGGTTTTCTTCCTACTAGATATTGGTGAACGGCCATATATTGTGCATTGGCTCCATTTCTCATTAATTCACCTGTAAAAAATACCTCGTCACCGACATTAAATAAATTAGCTTTTTCCCCCTTGGAGACTACGACGCCAGCGCCGTCCCATCCCAGGATACGAGGCAATATTTCGGTACTTGGTTTCCAAACACGTTGTTTAGCGTCAATAGGATTTACTGCCGTAGCTTTGACTTCCACTAACACATCAGTCTTCTTAACACTTGGTAAACTCACTTCTATATCGACTAGACTATTGACATCTGTTATCGGCAAATACTTGTAGATCCCAACGGCTCGCATTGTTTTCGGTAATTTAGACATTTTCAAATATTGAGACACGTTTGTATTCGTTGTAATCAGGTGTATGACTAAGATAATAATTCGCTAGTGCGGGGCGGGACGCAAAGTCGGCGCGCCAGCTCGCGATCGGTTATCTTCGGACAGACTCGTCTTGTCGGTCTGGCGTGCGCTCACGTGCACGTGGACGAAAAAAAATAATCAATTTCAAAATATTGCGACCGTTTTTTTATTTTTTTATTACCTATGACACCTAAATCTATATTAAATTGTGTACAGTCCAAAAGTATTACTACAAGCCGACGTTTATAATAAGCTACATTTTTATGCAGGGCCAGCTTATTATAAAAATAATAATCTAATATTCAATAAATACATCATTTTTATCATCTCTTATCAATGAGAGCAGCATAAAAAAAATTAATACTCTGTCGAACTGTAGTGGTGATAACATGAGCCTAAAGGAACACCGGCGCACCTAAGACAGATGTGATGCTGGAAAAGAGAGGAGGTACAATAAATGAAATAAAAATTCATACTAAAATTATTATAATGACAAAGACTTTGTTTATTTGTTTTTTTTTTGTTGGTATGCTCCAATCTCCGGAAGTCCTTTCAGGATTCTGAAACTTTCTTAACTAATAGGAAGTTACATGATTCCTGGGTGCTACAGGCTATTCATATTATCAAAAATATTAGGGACCCGTAGGAAAATTCACACGGGCAAAAGCTGGACTGGTAACTTTTTTGGTAAAGTACGAAAATGTCTATGTAGTGTAAAAAATCAATCATCCTAAATATTTTTTCATCTAAATAGACCACCAAGGTTAAAAATAAAGAGATGCATAGATGCTTGTACATTTATTTCTAATAAGATATGGCTCCTATTCCTCAATACATTACGTTCGTTACATACAATTGTTAACATTTACACAATATACTTAATACAAGCAGATCATAATATATCACAGAGTATGCGTAACAATTCACAATATGCGAAAAATAAACCTTTTTTAAAATATTTTGTAGCCTCATAATACATCATATTTAATTCGTATAACATAATAGTATTTAGACTAGGTATAAGATTGGTAAATGTAGATTGTAGGTACTTTATGAATTACTAGCAAGGGTGTATATTGCCAGGGTTGCGGAATTTGTTTTTAAAGAGTCATTGCGGCCCTGGAATGCAAAGGGTATTAGGGGAAACACGGATGGGTGTTAATCAGCAAGAGTGACATTCCCTTCTGTCCATTGTCCATCCCATGCTCAATTAATCATTGTCTAATAGCGCTCCTAAGAGGGCCAAATTTTTTCTAGCCGCAATATTTCTTTTTATTGAGCCACTTCCACTCTTTTTCCAACTACTGCAGGTCATGAAAGTCAGAATCAACAGAGGCGACCACAAGAAAAGCGCCAAGGCAACGTAGCTTCACGCGGTTGTTTAGTTCTAAAATATTAATGAATTCACGTAGCAATAATAACACATATTGTTCTAACAATATGTGTTATTATTGCTACGTGAATTTTACGTTTCACTACATATCTGACTGCGGGTGAATATTCAACAGCTGGTGTGTTCGCCGTAGAAAAACACATACGGTTGTGTGCGCCGCACTTTTGTCTTTTAGTAGGAACACAACGTGTGTGTTTTCCCGCAGTCAACCGGTTTCAAGAAATTAGGGTTAAGTACATGTAGGTACCTATTATGGAAATATGTGCTATTTCAAACTAATCTCCTACAATTGTGAATAGGTCCCATTTTATTACTAGGTAGGTAGCTACCGTGCGTAGTTAGCTGCTATGTATGTACATTTAAATCTCATAAATGGTAGATTAGATTGCAAAAAAGGAGTAGTTACTCAGCATGGAGTTGACCTACAGTTTACAGAGCTTTACATTAGGTCACTGAACTCAACGGGTGTGACGTCATAACATCCCTTGATATTAAGTACTAGGTATGTATTTCAAAGACAGGTATATTTTACTATCGTACAAAGGCCCGCTTACGCCAAAAACTTAACCTAAAGTTTATAGCTAACACGAGGTTAAAATAACAAATACCTGAATAGGTCATGTAAAAAAGGGCTCGCTTTAACAAATAACTCGGAGTTTATAATATAACTTTAGATACTTGGCGTAAACGGACCTTGCTTAATTAAATCTGTAAGTAAGTAAAGAACAAATCTCATAGCAATAGCAATACAAATTGAAATGTAGATAATTAATGGAACAAGAATTTAGAATACGTTTCACACGCATATACAGACACATTAACAACTGTAAATATGTATTATTAGGTACTTATTTACATAAATATTTAAAACAAGCTGCCTTTTCCAAGATGTTAGATAAAAGTCACTCAATTGACCTTCGTAGTTACACTTTAATAAACGCCATTAGATTTTGATTAGGTACCACATAATAATATAGACGATTAATCTTAGATTTAAATATAATTTACTACAACTTTAATTTACAGAAAGCAGGAATTACCAAGCGGATTTAACATTAATCAATCTTCTACCTTTTTTTTTAAATCAAACCAGTAGTTTAATGTACTATAACGTAAATCTTATTCTACAATATCTTTAAAGCAACTGCGTCTGCGTAATTGGGTACCTACTTGACAACATTATCCAATAATTAAAAAAAAACACTCTATTTTAGCCCAAAAATCCCAAAAAAAAAATCGCCCAACTCAAAAAATTGATTTATAGTTACTTTAAAATAAATAAAAACTCAATGGAATTAATGACAGTCTGCTATTGCCTTTAAAATCCATATAGGGGAATCGTGTATTGACTGTTTATAATAAAAAGGATAACCATTGATTGGTGGTATCCAATACCCAATTATTAATTTAAATATTAAACTAATGTTATGAATAACGTACCCTAAAAATAATCATATGTTTATGTACCTACCTATTAAAAATAGTCAATTAAATACCTACTATTTTTTACTCATTTACAATATTTTACAAATGGTGTTTTTCAAACATTTGTGGCATTTCCATGTTTGATATGAATTGTCCCTAAATTTTCTAGGTACACAATTAAATTTTTTTTACTTTATCTATATGTAAACCAGGTACAATTTTCGTATTAATTTTGATAAATTTATGAAGTTAATTCGTACCACAATTTTATTTGATAAGTATTACAAGAACATTTTTAAGTTACCATGTTGATATGTCCTGGCCATATCCACAATTTATAGTCTTAGACAAAAACCATAATGTAAGTGTTCCATTTTTAAAATCAATTTTAATACTGGTATAATTTGTACTGATTACATTAATTTTGTACAATGCGCATTTTAGATAAATGCTTACGTATACCGTTATTAATTTATATAAATACATTTTAGTAAATACTTCATCCAATTTAAGCACACATCTGAAAATAAGTAAGTGGGTATTATAGTATTAGTATTTTGTTCTAAACCATGGCATCAGGGCCGTAGCTAGGGGGGGGGCATTGTGGGGCAATGCCCTACGTTGAAATCACAATGCCCTACCTTAAAAATACCAAAATTAAGATAAATTATTATAATTAAATAGTTTTTTCATAGTTTCAGAGTCATCATAAGGTGTCAGATATACATGGTGATTGATTAGGGACCCGTGTTTCGAAAGCAGATCAATTATGTTTGTTTTTTTTACTTCCGACCTACCTGTAACCAATGCTGCCCTCCCTCAAATTCGACTCTAGCTACAGCCCTGCATGGCATCCAACTTTTTGTCACGTTTTTAACTAAACTTTAAACCCCCCCCCCACGTCCCCTGAACTGTTGCATGCTTGCATGCATCCGAAGTATAATGTTTAGCGTGCGATACATTGCGCTTTATCATAACCAATATTTATCATATATTTTACACCAAGAATAAAAGACCCCAGCAATATTAATAATAACAATAATTCCAGTAATTTACTCTACTTTGTAACTGATCATTTGTAACCGCAGTTGACCTTATTTAAAACAATATCCTAACAACAATAAAAAGAGTCGTAACTGTAACTACTACTATTAGTGATTGAAACACATTTCACGTTTTCTCTAGGAACAATTAGCATGTTCTGAACAAAAGCGGACATGAAAATGTAGGTCACTTTTTCACTCGCACTACCAACATCCTGAAAACTTTTTGCTCCAAGATGTCAGTTTACAGAAACGTGAGTGTTTCATTACTTTACACTTAGGTTTTGACTTTCTAACAAACATAGTGATATTTTACTTTATATCTCTAAAAGCGTACAAATATATAAACCGTTATTTATTTTAACATTAATTTGAGACTCCCATTATTTCCTTATTCCGATTTCTCTTTACAAACTCAAATCGTATTTATACAAAATGTTTGTCGGCAAGTACTCATTATAGGTATGTTAGTATTTTTGTAACATATAGGTATGGCAACTTAAATTCTAGATTAACAGAAATCAATACCATTAATACTGATTTAGGAAATTAAAACCGCTGTACATTCTGGCTTTAGCAACACAACTAAGTCTCGTAACTACCCATAAATCCTACCTACGTAATAGCTGCATTAGAAGAGGCATCCATAGCAACACACGAAAAAACCCAAAATCAAATTCAGCAAAATCCTTTCAATGCAATCCGTTAAATCCGTAATGCAACTAAAGCCATCAATCCTCAAGTTTACTGCACAGCGTACTTGCAGAAGTCATGGGCCCCGGTACATTCGACGCTGGGCCTGTGGGTAGAGTCCCATATGCCTGGGCCGCATCGCTGACACATCCCCACCAGGGTGCAGGGGATCCTGACTAGCTGACGGAAATGGTGAAGCAGACCCCTGGCCTTGCGGAGGATGAGTCGTCCGTCCATGTACATTGCTGAAAGATGACGAAATAATGCTTTTATTTTCTTCTAGATTTAAGAACTACATCCCTGAAGGTATATGAACATAAAATGTCACCAATCTGTTCTAATCTGTGGCCCTTATTCTTGAACGTTGCAAACTCCAGTATCGGCATATATGAAACTAGATTTCAATAGAGCTATTGTGTAAAATCTATTTTATCAGTCCTTGATCTCCAAACTCATGTCATTTTAATAATAAGGCCCCTTTGATAGGAATACCCTTGGAAGTCATAATCCTTGGCACCTGTCAGCATGTCAATCAGTTGCCTTAACTTGTGTTACAGTTAAAAGTAAAGGAGTAATTCGCATACCTAAAGAACTAAAGTGCAGCAGCATCTCGTCAGTATTCAGGTCTTGAGCGATGACGTCATCCGCGTACACGGCAATGATGGCCAGACACAGGAAGAGATGGAAGTAGTCCGTCTGATAGTTTGCCCAGCATGCTTCCCACATGCGAAGCGCCACTGCTTCGGTGAACTCGCGCTTGAAGCATCTGGAATGTCATAGTTACTTACGTGAGTACTTGTAGCTAAGTAATGTGAAGAGATTCTGTCTAAAAATAGAATAGGACAAGAAAAAATAAAACTAATTTCGTAGACTAGGATTACTGCTTATTAATTTTCTTGAAAGCCCAAGCTTAATTACAACAGAGGATCCGAGGCTTCTTAGAAAAAGAACTTAATTAAGGTTTATCATTTAATAATACTACACTTAGGACTGCCTCGTTGGTCTAGTGGTTGCAAGCGCGACTGCTGTGCATGAGGTCTTGGGTTCGATTCCCAGGTCGGGCAAAGTGTTATTGGGTTTTTCCATCAGGAATTTCTCAGTAGCAGCCTCGGAGTCTGGATTTGTGCCCGGTTGATGGCAATAGGCTCACCCCCTATTACATGGGACTAAAAACATAACTGGCGAAATGTGGGTGTACTAATGGGTACACCTCTGCCTAACCCTTCGGGGATTACAAGCGTGATGTTATGTATGTTATGTATGCATTTAATAATTTTGAAGAACCTACACCTACCTAGTATTAAACAGAAAGTTTCCATGAAATCATTTTCTATTAAGCGATTTTCACGGTACCGTTACTGAAAAGAAATCCTTGAGAGATCTTGCTACGACGAAAATTTAAAAGGATCCAACGAAAAAGGTCGAACACAACAAAAGGCCAGACTTGGAGTAATCTGATCAAATCGGATGTACCTATGTTACCCACACATGTAGTTGGCAAAGGCAAATAATGTCAAAGGATCTTGCACGTCTGCTTCTAGGAATAATTAAATTTTGTCTGGCTTCGAAGCCTCCTTTCTATAATGCGGGGGATTTGCGTGGGCGCTGTACAAGATGAATAAAGAATCGGTACAAAGTGAATATGCAACTATTTATAACAAAATCGTAGGAGGATTTCGATCCTCAAAGCAGATTAGGAAAGTTGCTTTGTCGGCTCCGGTGATCAAGAAGGGGGATGTCCTATCATATGGCTTCCAGCCAGAGGGCTCAAAAAAGCTTCAAAAATTTTTTATATATCAATTAATCTACTGCGTGGCATGCTAACTTAAGTATCGGACTCCATAAACCCAAATATAAAGTGGTTTTTTTTAAACCACCTGGTTCAACCACCTTTTAATTACCTGGAGGAAAAGTACTCTGAATACTGAAGATAGAAAATTTTACACCAAAGGAAACATTCCTTTATTTTGAAAAATAAACAATTCTGTATTCAAAGTTTTTCAATAATTCGCTTGCCACATTCGGGAATCGAACCGGTAAAAATTCGAAGACATAACAGTATTTAGGGTGTCCTTAAAATGAATGGGAGGCGGAGTAAGTATAACAATAGGCACTCCCGCTATCAAAGAATACTTACAACAGTATCCAACGATGACAGAACAGTAATTCCATAGCGTCGACATGTTTTTCCAAATGCTTGTAGAAGTGTGGCAACATTATCCTTATTAGTTCGCGTAGGTAGCTCTGAAAGGTAAAATGTCGTGCGTAGGAGTTTATACTTAATAAAATGTTTACGTAGTAGTAATCGGTTTGATATAGAATGATAAGATAGGATTACACCTGTGATTCATTTATGAAATATTGGACATTCCGACATTGCGACATTTGCAAGGAATAACATCGTTTGGCAGTTTCGAGTTACAATATTATTGCTGTACAAAAAATGCAAATTTACAAAAAACCCGATACCTACCAAATTAGTAGGTACCTTTTACTACCAATCGGGGCATTGTAATGAAGGTACCTACAACTAAATAATTAAGGCAGGTAAACTCAGACAGTACGTCACTAACAATACAAAATTATTAACGTAACGACGTATATAGCCGGTGCTACATATAAAGTATTGTTATTAGTAATGCTAATGAACGTATCTAAAAGTCGACATTCAAGTACAGTCAACAAAGTAGATAGGTATGCTGGTTCGTCAGATATAGTTGAGGTTTTCATAACCGATAGATGTTAACAAATGTAATTTAATTTAAAAGGTAGATACTAAACAATTAATTAATTAAGTTAAGTTTCAATCGAAGACATCCATCGGTTTCTAAGAAAACCTCAACTATATCTGACGACCCTGCATACCTATATACTTTGTTAACTGTACATACCTGCCTAAAAACATTAAAAATAAATCTGTTAGATACTGGACTACACTTTTACTTAGTTTAAATGTGTTTACATATTCGCTAAGTTAACAATATACGAAATTATGTAACCTATCTATGTATATCTACACATATATATTATTATTTTTATTTATTTAGGAGAAAAGATTTGTATTTTTGTATGTTAACGAATTAGCTCAAAAACTACCGATTTATTTAGTTACATATTTTTTTTAGTTCCTATTTTGAATTTTATTACCTAGCCAACAAGGTTCTACTGACGATTAATTTAATACATATGGTGAATTCCAAAAAAAGAATGACGAGTAGGAATATAGGCATACAATGTATAGTATACTGTTTTCTTATGTTAGATAAGCATCTTGTTAAAGGCACATGGTACGAAAAGCTAACAAGGCTTTATTGATTTGGTTTCAAAGCTTGAAATGATAAAGTCGAGTAGATAGGTACCAATAACCCAAGTAATCAAGTACGCTACTGACATGCTACCTACTTGACGGAAACAATGTACTGAATTATTTTGAAATTATTGAGGTGATCCATAAAGTGTTCATATTTGTTTAAGCCATAACCATACCATAACACAAGCTCTGCTTAGCTTGGGATCAGATAGCCGTGTGTGAGTTGTCCCAAGATATTTATTTATTTATTTATTTATTTAACTTGTGATCACATAATCGTGTTTCGAATGTGGTCGGACTGAATACAATTGAATAATTATGCAAAGTTAAATTTCAGACGGTTTTACCCACGACGCAACTTTTTTTAGCATGAGGTCTTGGGTTCGATTCTCAGTAGCAGCCTCAGAGACTGGATTTGTGCCCGGTTAATGGCAATAGGCTCGTCCCCTATTACATGAGACTAAACATAACTGGCAAAATGTAAGTATACTAATGGGTACACCTCTGCCTAAACCTTTCGGAACTACAGGCGTGATGTCATATATAAGCATCTTTTTTTTGGCTTAACGTGAATATTTATTACATTTAAAATAAGCCCTTATAAATATGTTAGAACGAAAAAAAGGTTACGGTAAAAAGCCGACACCAATGAAGCTATACGATAACTTTACGTTTACCTACATTATTCGACAGTAAACAGTTGTGTCTTACAAGATTGTTATCCATATCGTTGTCGGTTGGTGTGCACACAAATATGGCTCGCTGCATCAGACCCACAAAGCACCAGAATGCTTCGGCCTCGCATTTTATCTCGCAGAGCACTGGAGCTAACAGGTCACTCATTCCTTGTGTATAGCTGGAACATAAAATCGTAGATAACATATCCAGAAGAAATATACTTAATTGCGTACATAATAAGGGTGAATTTTACCAAACTAAATTTTACATAGTATGAGTGAATTTTTATTCGTGAAATTAAATTGACGTTTAAAAATTTTTATTTTACTAAGGACTGATTTTTCAATACCTAGTCAAATAACTTTTATCCAAAGAATAAATATGACAGTTTGGCATATTTTCCTCCTGGAGATCAATTCTACTAATTAAAAGTGTGCAAATTCTGGACACAATATCATCTCAGCGACAAAGAATAAAAAAAAGTTTGGTAACTTAAAGGCATTTTTGACAGATTGACACTGAGACTAAATGTTGTTCCTAAAATTTTGCAGATTCCCTCCCTGGTAAAGTTTGCCTTACCTGGTAGGTAAGTACTTAAGTACAGGTAGAATGAAAAATAATTAAATGGAATCTTACGCCGTAATTTATTTCTTGAACTTTGTCGGCCCTAATTCACTAATTATCTTTTCCAAACAGGGCAAGTTTAAGAAGATAATTAGGTTTGTTTGTTGATGTCAATAACTTGATTAGCAAAAGGAAAGAAAAGAAAAGTTTGCTACGATCCTCACAACCGTTTATCTGTTGAACAAGATGACCTTTTCGAACAACACCGATATTTGGCCCTTGAATGCGCAACGGCTAAATACAAAGGCGTAATGACGCTGCATTTCCAAGTACCTACTCATTTATTTAATACCTAGTGTTGTTGCGTGTAATTAGTATTGAATGGAACAATAAGCTTCATAATACGGTACACAAAAGCCATTGTATCCAGAAACTTGAATTAATACGTAATTAACAGAACAAAACAGTAATTTATCCTTACCCTAAAACAGGATTATAAACAGCGTAGTTCAACAGTATATTCTTCATTATTTCTACGTTATAATTATTATCTCCGGCGAAAAATGGGTTTCCTCTGTCCGTTCTGACCACATCTTTCTCTATGACACACTGTACGGTCTTCCAGAACACTGCGTGTTGTTCAGGAGTCATCTTTTCCAGTCTTCTTCTCGAAACCTCTTCATATTCTCTCGCCCTGATCTGTAGAATTATCTCTCTTTCGTCGTAAGTAGAATTGTATGGGTAGCAGTGTAGGAGGAAGGGCCACACTTCTCTCCGTAACTCCTTGTCCAAACCACCGAAAAAGACGCATTTCCTCAAAAATAGATCATCTTCGATTACCCCCTTGCCGTTCATAATCTTCCCATAGAATAGTTCGGGAGATATTTTAGGAAGTTTCCCTTCTTCAGGATGTTGTTCCGACTTTTGTACTTCTGGACGGCATACCATGAAATGACGGTAGGGCAGGTTTGGCTCTTCGGAACCTGGGGACACATTGCCTACTAACGTTAGAAGAGTTCCAAGCTAGTAGGTAATATAAAAACCTGTAATAACATGGTAATCTTGGTACCTGGAGTGAGTTTGATGTTGTGTAGCAGCGAGTGCCATCGATGAAGCACTTGTGCTAAGTGGTCCAGTCCCCCATGATGAAAATGAAGTATTTTGTACTGCGACTCCCTGGAGGCT
The DNA here is from genome assembly GCA_949774945.1 of Hoplodrina ambigua. NCBI lineage: Eukaryota > Metazoa > Arthropoda > Insecta > Lepidoptera > Noctuidae > Hoplodrina > Hoplodrina ambigua. Next base: position 11,497,736 of record OX458974.1, on the reverse strand, counting down.
ACCACCAGCTGCCCGCATGTGCAGTTGTCATCGTTGAAGAACAGCCGCAGTGACCGCATCTGGCTCAGATCTACTGAGAACCTGGTGAAAGTAATTGTAGATACAGCATCAACCATGTTATCTCTTCACCACCTTTGGTTGACTGTTAGAGAATGCCTAAGGCATTAAGTCCGCCTTTGTACTTTGTTGCATAAAGTTTAAATAAATAAATAAATAATACAGAAGTATAAAAATAGAAAAAGAGAATATATGATCATTCCAGTCCCGCAAACTATATAAGCTGCTCAGGTAACCCAAGCAAGGCCAAGTACCTGTTGCCAGGAAACCATGAAAAATACCGCTGTTTGCGTTTCCATTAGCAATAAACAAGTTACTCTAGATGGGTGTTTTCATGCGGCACTAATACACGTAACAAATACCGTTAATAACACTGAACACCCCAGAAAAACACGGAGCAAGAAACGTTACAAGATGTTACATGTAAATGATCCTCTTCGTGCGTCGTGTTTCACCCACGCGAACCGCAATATTTAGTACTTGGGGATCAAGATTAATGTGCTCTACGTTCGAAATAACTTTAACTTAGCCTGAAGCTGTGCCTGTAGAAGGTTTCGCCTCTAAGGAATAAAGACTTGCCTTCTTGAATTTCTATATGTAAGTTAGTACAGATTATACTTTCCCTACCTTACCTATTTGTTAAACTAAGGCTTAAGGCAGTTTAAGATGAAACTCGATCTTAATTTTTAGTCGTTTAAAGGTCATAACTTTGTGATCGATGCGAAAAGATTTTATTTAGTACTGAAATCTGTGACTTATTTTTTTAGGAAGTTATACGGATGTAAAAAGTCGCATAACCTGTGCGATAGTCACAAGTTCTTGCCATCATTGAGATATTTTTTGAGGCACGGAACGATCTCAGTGACGTCTAAGATAAACATGCATTGAAAAATTTACATTGGTACTTGCCCGAATTCGAACCCTCATGCATGAGAGGCGGGCGCCCCAACCATTGGGCCATCACGATATTTCTTTTTACACCCCTTATACCTACCTAAGCAAATAAGTTCATAAGTTTATCACCCTACATCGGTTATTACATAATATTCTAGTTACATATTAATGCGGTATTGACGTTCGGAATCAGGTCAGCGAATAAACAAGACGCTGAACCTTATGAACGCCTACTTGCCACCCTATAAAAGTATGTCACGCTCCTTACACGATATATTAATTAAGTTATCGAGCCATAACATGTTCACTGATCCCGTACATGAAGCGTTAATAAAAGTATTAATCCTTAGGGGACGTTTTGACGCGAGTTTATAAGCGTTTCAGATTAGGTTGTGAGTGAGGTTGTGTTGAAATGTGGCGCTAAAGTCAATCACACTTTACCGCATAATGAGGGATTTTTAAAAGTATTCTACGAATTTATGGGATACTAAATGTCGGTTATCGCGGATCCAGATGATGTTGCGGAATAAAAAGTAGCATCTATGTCCTATCTTGGGGTATAAACTTACCCTGTACCAAATTTAATCAATAGGTATCGGTTCAATGGTTTTGTCGTGAAAGCGTTATAGACAGAGTTATTTTCGCATTTCATCATCATCTTCCTGCCCTTGTCCCAAGTTACTTGGGGTCGGCGCAACACGTTTTCCTCTTTTATTCTGTCCTGTCAGCCGTCATGCAATCACTGACTCCCCTTTCATTCATATCATTCTTCACACAATCCATCCATCAATCCAGTTATTTTCGCATTTATAAATATTTATTAACAAAGTATGGAAATATGAATATTAATTTGCAATCAGTAAGCTATTTCAAACAATGGCCCAAGCCCTAACAACGGATGGCGATGGCGCTCTGGCTTGGCGCCAATCACACAATTTAGTTGTTACGTTTAAAATAATTAACCGGAGGTACAGTTTATAAAACATTTATTGTGTTACTTAACCTTACTCAAAATATAGGTATTCTTAGCTCCGAATTCTAGTAACTCAAAGTATGCCTAAAGTGATTAATAACATTCCTACATCTTCTATGCTTAGAAATGCAAGCAATTCTATAAAATTCGACACTCAGCAGTAGTGCAAGTCTCCATTATAATTTGACCTTTGTGATTTCTAGGTCTAGTATAAAATCTAGTCTGGGGTGGATCATGCGTAATCCGAAAACTGGGCTCCCGACTTATGGTAGCAGGAGGAATCGTGGGGTTTTAGTCGTAATGAATCCAGCATAACCCTCCTTCATCCCCAAACGGAGAGCATCCATGAGAATCACCTCACAAAAAAAAGGTCTAGTATAAAATAATATGGAATTACGTATGTACCAAGTATTTCTAATGCCCCGTTCATATTATGATCGCTTAACATTCAAGAGGGATGAACTTTTCAGGGCGCAAATGTGTTGTGCGAGGAATAATGACATTCTTGGCACGGCCGCGGCATGTCGGGGTGGAATGCAATCGACGACAGGGATATGTATGCGATGTGACCTTGTATATACGTCCTCAAAGATCGTTATTAGAAAATGTTACGTAAGAACACGGTATAAAACAGTATTTGCAATGCCTATGAGAGGGTTACTTAAGGGGACTTTCTCCACAGCGCGTTCCATTCAAAAGCACCTAGGCGTCTTTTTTTGTCTGTTTGTAATGTCAAAATAATAGCATTTTGTAAAGCATACATTTTCGTCTGTCTGTCTGTTTTTCTGTCCGTTTGTTCCAACTAATGTCTGAAACGGCTTTGTCAATTCTGACGGGACTTTCACTGGCAGTTAGCTGATGTTATGAGGAATAACTAAGGTTACTTTTATTACAAAATGGAGGCAGACGGGGCAGTCAGCCACCCTATTTTTGAATACCATTTTAATATTCAGTAGCTAAATAAGGATTTAACGGTATTTTAACAAGCAAACAGGCAATTGGTAGGTATTGATAGAGAGTGGGCGTCCTCCACCCGTCGGCGTCATCCCCCGCGAGCCCTTGCGTGTCATGGATTTATTTAACCACTACGCTACCAGTCGAATTCTATTTATAGACATCTCTGTTCATAGAAACATTTTTTATCTACTATTTTTTCTTTTCTGGCTTTCAGAAGTTAAAGTAGTTAGAAACAATGTGGCGGGCTGAACCAAATATTTTACTACTATTATACCTAAATGCGAAAGTTTAGATGGATGTCTGTTTCTAAGTCACGCCAGTACGGCTAAACGGATCAGGATGAAAGCCTCAGAGATAGATAGATAGATACCTAGATTAGAGTCTGGAATAGCAAATAATATGCTGCTTTTTATTCCCGAAAAATTTACGGTTCCTCTAGCATAATATTGACTTTGACGCGGATGAACTCAAGGGCGGAAGCTAGTTTTAAAATTAAAAATTCAAATTTTAACTTTTTTTGTCTGTCTGTCTGTCGGCTTTCAAAGCTATCTCTTATGGGTACCTACATCAGTGAATGGAAAACCAATTACGAGAGAACTGTGACAGGGATAAACGATGTACCTACCTATCTCTCAGCAGAGAACCTCCACCTCACTCCACTCCACTTTTCTACCTACATAATAATATACTAAATTCCCCAAAAACGAAAGCCTGAGATATGTACCTAGTCGGTAGTTCCCCATGCTATCAACTTCTAGCTAAATCCATACATATGGCTAGCTATCCAGATCCAGTTACAATGACTAATTTGATTTCGGGCTGGATTTTTTCATCATACGGAAATACCCTAAAGCGTTTCAAGTTTTCAGACCAAAAATTACGACAGTGCGTGTTCCATGCTCCTGACCGGAGATAAACCCCTTGCAGAAGTTCCAGAGATGTCCCTACATATGAATTTTAAAGGACAAAAAAACGACACTAATCAAAACCACCACTTGGGGTCAAGTACTATAAAATAAGTCAAAAGAGATTTATTTAAACTATCGAGTCGAAAAGAAGAATAGGGCTTAAAGTTTCACCATCAGATAAAAATATACAGTGCATATTTATAAAATGCATGTTGCATCAGTATTAGGTACAGACCTACTAGTAAATCCGGTAAGATAAGGTCAAATACAGACAACGACAGTACCAACATAGTGTGAATCTAACACATTGCACAACAGTATTGAAACAAAAACATACCTATCTACATTTATTATAATCAATGTCGCATAAAATCCCCCCCAGTACGGTTTTACGAGACGCAATCAAGTAATAAGTACTTTTGTGGAGTTAAAAACTGCATGAAACTAAAGTAAAACATAGCTAAAATCACTACTTAACAATTCTATTTGATCCTTGGCCGTAATAATGCAACAAGGAAACACACAGTTCTTAATCAGGAGTCAGGATATCACAAAAAGGACCAGCAAAGTGTGAGAAGGTAACAGGTGGCTAGTTAAATGTACAGGCACAAACACAGTTTTCTTATATTTTTTGGCAGTAATGTGCGTAAAATTAGGGATGCCAAAAATAGAAGCAAAAGTAAAATAGTGGACTTACCTTCGACATTTCAAAGGAGCTCGTCTCTGAGGCACTGGTGAACTGTGCACGCTGTCAGGAAACACCAAATTGTGTTTCAAAGCCAAAAACTCCGGCGTACTCATCCAATTTGGATTGCCCTCGTCACATGAACTCATTGACAGTGACCTAATAAACCTGTCCCCCGACAAAGAGTCAGGGGTCAAATCTACGTTCTCTATTGTGGGATTAGCGATTGTGATGTTAACCGAAGTCATTGATTGTGATCTCACATGTTTATCGTATGCAAACACTTCATCCCTAGACTCATCCTTCTCGAAACTACTGAAAACATTATCCTTTACAGAATCTATTGACTTTACTGTAGGCTTAGAACTAGATGACAACTCGTCCTGAGTCGTATCATTGGGAGTGTATCTTGTATCAGACGATTTTATGCTTTGTTTATCAGAGTTAGAATTTAAACTTGTGGTTTCTGAAGAATCAGAAAACGCATGTTCGTTGTTAGCGTCCACTTTAGCGTTGTTTGTATTAGTGCGTGACTTGGGTATTTCCTTTGGATTCGCCAGTTTACCAGTAACTACTAACTCTTCGCTTGGACTGGTTTCTACGGCCGAAGGACATTTCCGCAGCGTTGAATTCGGAATCCAGTTGAGGAAAAGTGTAGGTCGTTTGGCGTTATTATGCTGGTCTGTAAAAACTTTAGTAGTGACTGTGAGGTATCCTGGATGATGTACGATGTCCAATTCATGCCTGGCGACTGTCGGTGGATGCACGCACACATTGTTCTTGCAAAACAATATTTCATTGTCGACGTAATCGGGGAGTTCCTCGTTGTCGTCGAACTCCAAACCGAGGAAGTAGCTAGAGGCTCGTTTCAAAAGTTCTGGCAGCGGCATTTCGCTGCGAGATATGTTCACATTTCCTTAAATATTAAAACACGATTTATTTACTGCGGCGCGTTATCACTCGCGACAACCTCATTCAAGCGAAGCTGTGTGGGTACTACGCGCATGTAGGTAAACACCTACACAGCTATGTTGATAACGCCGTATTGATCGGCCAGCGAGAATAGAACCGGCGCTCGGACCAACGTCACAGCTGTGTCACTCTGCAACTTGAACGGGTAGCACGTGTGTCAATGGTTGCTTCTCGAAAATCGATCGAAGCACAAAAGCTCATAACATTCAATTATGCAATATGATAAGTAGCTAATAGGTATTGGGCGTACTCCTCTGCCGCTTCCAGCCGTCAGTTTCAAGCAAGAAGCCTTGTTTTGATTTGGAAAACACTTGAATAACTAGCACCAGTTGTTACTGTTCGTAGAAATTGCATACCTAATGCGCCACACGAGGCCAACACCTATGCTGTAAGGGGTCAGCGGTAACTAACAAGTTGCCAGGTACCTGCCTAGACTAATTACTTACTACAAAGCCTGATTTAATGAGAAGTAAATAGTGGCCTACTATTTTGACTTAAAAAAACTTAAAAATATAGCTGAATTCCAATAAAAATTGATCCTAATTGTTATATAAGATGTTTCAGCTATTTGCTCTAGGTATAGTAGGTATGACCGTATGAAGAAGCTCATCTTATCAAGACTGCGGCGAGAAGGCATTATCAAACCTCAGCACCACGAGCAACACCATTTGGTATGTACCTACCTACCTAAGTAGATCTTTTTATGTATACTATATCCATCTTCTTCTCTTCTATACTTTTTTCTACTTATCTCTTTCGCTCAATGCAATGTTGATTTTCTACATCCACGGGGACTGTCCGCGTCGCAGGCACAAAGTGTGGCTTGAGGTGCTATCAGATCCTCTCTGATTTGCATACGGACGAAGTCGCGGTTCGGGCAAACGCTAATAATACAGATTAATACATTATTTTGCTAATACAAAATAAACTTTATTGAAACTTCTCTGGATAACTTTGTATTATTCAGGTAGGTATTACAAAGAATTGACTATTTAGCCAAGTAGAGTGCAGTTTCAACAAACTCAAGTGTTTCCTTTTATGACCGGCAGTGTTTTATTTTTAAACACAAGCTTTCGGTTTTATAATTAATTGTTGATGAATCAATAATTTGGTTAGGTACCTCAAGGGCTGGGCCGAGATTTAATTAATAGGTATCTCTAGTTAGCGCATACTTCGACTAAGCTATGTTCCCATCTCTATCTTGCACTGGTAGTTTGACAGTTGCGCGACAGTGACAAGAATAATGCTTAGCCTAAGCACGTGCTAAGTAACGTTTTTTATCTCGGTCTCTCAACTTAGGTAGGTTCAGGAACTTACTTATCTAATCGTAATCATGTAAGCAATTTTAGGTAGTTGCTGCTAAAATTAAATATGCGATAAAAATGGATTTTGGTCTGTGAGGGATTATCAATGAATTTATCATCTGTAATTGATAACAAATAAACAATTATTTTAGATAACATTTTAAAAACAATAACAAGGTAAAACGGAACGCAATTTATTTTACCAAAAAACCCGCAAGATGGCGTTTTCCTTGCATAATTTATTGACGCATGCGCCACACATTGCAATCAGCTGTCAGAAAGAACATAATCACGTAAAAAACAAAATTATTTGTGCCTTTAGATAATTCCCGTCAATATGGCGGGGCAAAATCCAGGTTCGCCGACTGACTTTCAATATTTTTACGAGGATGAAGTGTATAAAATCAACAATCGCGGTCAAGTGGTCTTCGGTCTGGTACTCGAGAACTATGAAGCCAACTCCAGCGATCAAGAGAGCGACATTGAAACACCTATACAAAAAGGCGAAATTCGTGTTGTCTGGCATCCTTCCGGCACCGAGCGAGTCATATCCGAGAAGTCGGTAAGCGAGGACAATACAAAATATCATATTTTGATCTCACGCGGTATTTGGCACTTGCGCACCGTAGAAGGTAGATAATGAAAATATAATAAGGCTTGTACTTACGAGTACAACAACCCCTAGGCGCGGGGCTAGTGTGAATTTTCTTGAATAGCACATGGTATGCCCTTGAATATATTGAAGAAGGGTAAAACAAACATTAAGTTCATTAAAATATACTTCAATCCCACAAAGAGATCGTAAATGTTCACCAAATTTATGAATGAAATTCAAAAATATTCAGTTAGAAATTCCATAAATTAATATTATGTTATTTAATATAATTCAAATTATGGCTCTGAACCTGACAACACTCAAATTGTTCAGTACCTACCTACTATTATATTAATTTATTTAAATAGAAATGTAGGTAAAGTTAAAAAAAATAGTCTAGATTGTCTTAAGAGGTATGATGCTTGAAACAAGTCTTATAGCAACAATTCTATTAAATACTATAATATTTTGTAGAAAAATACTTAATCAACTTCTTATATTATTACCATTATTTGTTATCAGCCTAACACTATATTTCTAAAGATTACTGAACCACAGCTACATCTACCATTATTAATGAACAAACTGTTATTATTGTTATGAGAAATAAATATACTGGACTCTTCCACAGCATTCACTACCAATAGAAAGGTAGTTTCCGCTGTACACACTCCATCCTCCTATGAGATGTTATCATCTTATCAATGTAGCTAAAGCCTTCTTCTTTGTTCTCGTTAGGCCAAAAAAAGGGTGTGGCCTTTTAATTTTATGGGAACTATAAGTTACCTGGAAATAATCATACATTTCACATGTTTTATAATAAAAAAATCACACCTACCCACAATAACCTCATTTTTTAATAATTCTAACGAATAACTATCAAAAATATAATGTTATGTCAGGTTTTTATAATTAAAAATTATTTTAATCCTAGGTGGGCTTAGCAGATCGCTCATTGATGCCAGGCGATGTGGTCCGCCGTCTCATTGCTGGCAAGGATACGCAGAGAGGCTACTGTAGGGACATCATAATGAATGCAGCCCTGCAAATTGTGGGCACTAAGCATGTGATACCAAGTGTTGCCAGCGAGAGGCTCCAGCCTCTGGAGGAGTTCACTCCAGACTTAGCTGTCTGCCTCGACTCTTGGGTGGGAACTTCTAAGGTGAGCAAATCATAATAATTGTCTTCTCTATTACAGGTTACTTGATGTTAAGCTGGAGACAGTATAGTAGGTTTTTTTATTTAAAATACATACTTTGCATTATTATGAGGGTAGTTACTGTACTTTATTTTATTTTACTTGTCACTGACAAAAAACAGTTACATGGCAAGAACATTAACAGAAATTTTTTAAATTAGCTCTTTACTTTGAAATACAGTTATACATAATCTATTCCATATTTATGTATTTTTATTTTGTAAGTGGTCCTTTATTTACCTTCAATATCTCAAGGGTTAGATGTTAAAAAGAATTGGGATAGGCTACTCTACAATACTCTGTACAAAATAATGATCTGTTTATCCTTTTTTAATGTCGTAATTATAGCATAATATAATTATAACATTAGGTTTGAAATGGTTTTATTACATTCAACTTTGGATTCTTATCAGACTCTAAAGATCAGTTTGATAATGGGCTGCTGTTCATACTTCATTCTTAGTATTTTGCAATGTTCCTGCATTGCCTCCCACTTTCTTTCTACAATGGTACTTTTTAAATTACTTGGGGCTTGTTGGCCTATAAGCCATGTGTGATGACTATCGTATCTTATTTGGAACTCCTAAGGAAAAAACATAGCATAATGATCAGTGTAAAATTGTATGTATATTTCTATCATTGTTAACACAGTCATGGTGCACCAAGGTAACTAGACACCATAAATAGTTTGCTACACATACCTACATAAATCAGTGCAGGATTTAATAAAACATTGCATAACTACACTTTAATAAACAGAAATAAACATAAAATAAAACATAAAAAGCCAGCAAAGGCCATTCAAATGATAGTTTTACCTTAGCATCATTTTTACTCATAAACCAGAATATAGCACCCATTTACTTAGTCATTATTACATTAGCCTAAAGTATGACAAAGATTTTGAAAACCAAGTATCATTATTATAAGCTGTGGTGATTATGAATAAAGCTTTCTACATATTGTCCCATTCATGCTGTCAGTTCACAAGTCGATAGTGCAAAGGCTATCTATGGCAAACTTTGTCCATTGTTCCTGTTGATCATGCAGACAGCTCATTTTTAGTTTTTCCAGTAAAACAACAAAATCGGAAATGCTCTCTGCACTGTCCTTCAAGATAGAAAATGTGTGAAAGATTTAACAAAGTAAAATGTCGTGATATTTGACATTCACCCGATGTTTTTTATTCATTTTCAAATCCCGTTAATCCTCATGATATTTACTGATAAAAAAACAATTTAAACACTTTATTTCGTCTCTCATCTCAAGAATATTTTTCACAGGCGGTCCACAGCAAACTCCGCCTAGTGTCCGCCGACGGATCTCGCCTCGAGTATCCCGACCTGGACACGTGTCCCCTGGAGGACTACTCCATGCGCCGCCGCCGCTCCACTCCCTACTCCTCGTCCGAGTTCTACCCTGGACAGGTGGTGTACGGCCCCCTGGGTTCGCTCGACAGCGCCAACTGGCTCCATATCACCAAGGAAATGAAGGCCGCCAGAAAACATAAGATGCATGATCATAAGGTAAGAATATTCTATGTCTGCTGTTCTCTGGACATAACTGTAGGCCTAAGTAAGACATACCTTAGACAATGACTCTGGGACGTCTTAACAGGATACCGTGGCCCCGGAACGTAAAGGGCAACAGAAGGAACAGGGTGGTTTTTTAGTCAGTAAAAGTCTGACAGTTCCTTCCGCCCCGGGTGGGGCGGAAGGAGTCATTTGATGATTTTTACCACCTAAAAAAAAAAAAGACAATGACTCGACAATCCAATTGGACGGATTTCTTGTGACAGGAAAATCGAATCCTGGTATTACGAAAAGGGAAAATTGAAGGAGGTTTTTGCAATAATTTTAACTGGTCAAAATGTTTGGATATTTGACTGGCGTTTCTTTATCGGCGGCCCGAAATATGGCTTCGCAAGATGTCGCTAACTGCCTCTGAAGCAAAGGGGGAATACAATAGCACACTGAGTTTTGTAACCTGTCTCTTACAAAATTCAGTGCGCCATTGTATTCTCCCCTTGTTGTCAACAGAGAATTCCGTTGGTATTTTGTTTCACAATGTAAAAAAACTGCTTTAAAAGGGTAGGTAGATTCTTCATTGAATTTTGAACATTAAATGAATACCATAGTTTTTTTGCAACTATAACGGACGTACGGTCATAAAATAAGCGGGGTGACACCGTGACACGAAACTCAGAAGTATCATAAAATTAAACGCCATACTAGATCGTTTTTTTTTTAAAGATGATTTTCACGATTCTTTGCGTTAAGTATAGCATGTTATAATGGTCGTTTGTTCCCCAGTTCACGGTAGAGGCGGTGATAACGGAGAGCGTGAGCGTCCACTGGCAGTGCCGCGCGCTGTGCACGCACCCCTCTGACCCCGCCACGCCGCAGCAGCCCAAGTTCCTAGTCGAAGGTAATATTAACACAGTACGAAGTTCACACAGATTTGACAGACATACATGCCAATCACGATGACAATCACGATCTCACATCATGGTCAGGGGACCATGAATTTCACTGAATTACACAGTGCCGCGCACTGTGTATATATCCAGCCGAAAATATTGCGTAGTGGTGACAATCACTTGAAATCGACAAATACGAATTGCACTTAATCACACATATCAAATTATCGCATCTAGACTCTAAGTAAACCGAATTTAATGAAATTTGTTAAAATAGAAAAATGTTTACTAGCTTTTAATTAAATCTGTTAGTATCTAGTAAACATTTTTCACTAAATAATTATATTTAAGTGTGTACTTAAAATAATAAATTCAAACGAAAAGGTATTTTCCCTGTTTTTGGGTTGTGGGCATGCCCTCCGTTCCCACAATGGTGGATCCGCGCTTAGTTACTATCATAAGTTTTGGGTGTGGTCATATTGCACCGGACACGTGGCTGCGTAAAATAGTACCAGTTAATGTTCTTCCCGTCATTGAGTTCGTTTTTTAGTTCTGGATCGACGATTCTTTACGAAAACAAGTTTAAAATTCAACCTACTAAACTTAAAATTCTCCCGTGACTTTATACTGTGGGTTACTCCCGTAAACACAATGTTTTGCACAAATACCAATATGTTTCCTGAACCTCGCCTTTGAGGATGACTTGGCCACTGGATATGGTGTTCTTTTATGAAGACTTTATTAATAAATATCTCAGTCTGCGTGTGCCCAGTTGAATGCAATAGGCTCGCACATAGGACTTAAACATAACTGGCGAAATGTGAGTGTACTAATGGATACACCTCTGTCTAACCCTTCCGGAATTACAGGCGTGATGTTATGTTTATGTTATCTCAACTTTGCTTTTTCCATAAACAGGTGAAGATCTAAAGAATTTGAAGTTGCTGAATGTATTCGAGCCGTGCACACTGCAAGTTGGTGACAGGAACTTCCTCACTATCAGCCCCGAAGATAACTTCGTAAGCAAGAAGCAATGGAGGAAACAACAAAGTAGGTGTTGCTTACTTCTCCATCAAGAGGGATTCTGAAAGAATATAGGTTTCTGATCTTTTTAAAGCGTACATTTTGTTCTCGTCACCTGTGTCCTTGAGCCGTCGTGATAAAACAACCAAGATACACATTATCTACCTATATGACCTCCACAACCCAGTATCTGGGTAATACGATACCCCTAGGGTAAGACTGGCTGTCAGACTTTCGGACGTTTCGGTATCTTGGTTGTGTTATTTTAGGTCGTCAGAAGACCTAAAATAACACGACCAACATACACAATCGCTTTAAATTATGGAAAAGTCGAAAACCAAGTACAAACTTTAAAGCAACAGTCATAAAGCGGCTATTTAAACAATACGTATGATTTTACTAAGTGATGGCTAAAACCTGTCAGTTTTCTACAGTGAAGTAATAATACAACTATTGTGTTGTATAACGGGTTCGTGATCGCAACTCTACACGTGTTGGTACTGCGTAGAGTGTAGATTGGGAGTTACCTGGGTTACCGAAATATGGCCCCGTATATAGCAGTCTCATGGCAGTTGAGAAGCACATGGGCTGCTGTCTCCTCTTCCTCCGTGTAGGCTCTGCACAGTGAGGTGTCTGTCTCCCATGGCGAGGATACTACAACTATAAATACGTACTATCTGAAAAGAAGCATTTATTACATAACTGTAGCTACCCGCCCCTTCGCACAGTTGCAATGTATATACATAAACCTTCCTCTTTAATCACTCTATCTATTGATGAAAACTACATTTAAATCCGTTACATAGTTCAAAGAATCTAAGTTTACAGAGGGACAGACGGCGGTAAACGAGAACGTTCGATTTTATTCTATGTAGACTACGAAGCTTATACAAACTTTATTTCTTGGGGACACCCAAAATCGCAAGTGCTAGTACAGTTTAATCATGTTTAGCCCTAAGCAATATTTTACAAGAACTGCATCTAAATCAGGAACACTTTGTGTGTAGGTAAAGGCTACAGGAATCTCCGTAAGCAGGCTAAGCCAATAAAGAAGCCATCGAAAACCGATACCAACTCGACTGATCACGTGCCCTCCAGGCCTAAGAAGCGTGCCTCGGCGCACCGCAAAATCAAGTCTACCGAGGTAAGTCGCTTATTATAATGGTTACTTGATATATTTCTGCATAATGTCATAGATATATGTATGTGCTAGATCAGGCTTATCACTAGGTACTATAAATTTAGGAATTAGGAAGCTAGGTGAGTCTGAATGACAGTGGTGCCGATTCCCTTGTCCACAAAGTACACTAACATTAGAGAATTGGCATCTCTTAATACTAGCAGCAACATACATAGAAATATTTCACTTATTTAATTCATTAATCTCATTTCTGGCAATAGAGCTTTCCAAGTTAAAGCAGAAGCTATAACCCTTTGTAATCCTTCTAGAACGACATGGAAGTCGACCCCGCGGACCAGCTAGAGTCCCTGGACGATGCTCTGAAGATGGACCCAAACTGTCCCAGCATCAAGATCGAGAACATCGGCGACGTGTCGCTACCCATGGCTAGCAGTCAGGAAGACACCGCTACTGAGGAGAAGAATGATTCGGGGATCAGGTGCGTGGGGGGATGAGGAGATTGGCTTTGCTGCTTTGGGGGGAGTGACTGGAAAGATTTTATTCGTAATCATTCTTTGTTTAATTATTGGCCTTAAATTTTGATGTGCCCTTGATAAAAAATGAGCTTGAATTTTGAATTATTAAGAAGTTGATTTCTGGTCAAGAACAATAACTATTTTATCGTCATCAAAGACAGGAAATTGTCTACATCATAAAAATTCATATTCCTTATCATCATCATCATCATCCTCAATCACAAGTAACACTTATTCGATGCTAGCTGACACAGCTAACCATTCTTTCATAAGAACCTTCTCCTTACAATAACAAACACAACAAAAAAAGAATTAGTGAAATTGATCCAGCCGATGCCGTGGCCAAGGGAAATAGGGATTTATGTTATATAATCAATACAATAAAAGAAAAAAAATGTATAACCCTACATTACCTCAAACACTTACCGAATACAAAAACAAAAACACACCCATACATACATACATAACCTTTCCACAGACGCTACACAAACAGCTATCGCTTATCGCTACATGACATACCCATAACAGAACCCTTTCATCAACTACCACTATAACGCTAACTAGATCGCACGTCCGCAGTCCTGAGCCGACGCGGGAGGACACCCTGCTCAACGGAGACAGCAAGTCTGATGATATCATCAATGATGACGACTCTGATAACTGGGAGAATACTAGCAGCGATGGCAGTGATACTGACAGGTGAATATAGAGATAGTACAGACGAACAAGCTATTTGGTATACACAGGCAGCTTACTTGCAACTACTTTTAAACAATTGGACGGGCCTGTTGGTCTAGTGGTTAGCGGCCCTGACTGCTAAGCCGGAGGTCGTGGGTTCGATTCCCACCCAGGACAAACTTTGTGTGATGAGCATGATTGTTAGTTCTGTGTCTGGGTGTGATTTATCTATAATATGTATGTATTTATAAATTATATAAATATGTATATCAGTTGTCTGGTTACGATAACACAAGCTCTGCTTAGCTTGGGATCAGATAGCCGTGTGTGAGTTGTCCCAAGATATTTATTATTATTAAACAATGAATGGCAATGTAACAAAAAGATAATTACTGTTGTCTGTAAACCAGCTTGTTTGACCATACTACTGACTTTATAGGTACTCCAAAACAAAATCTTTCATACTATTTCTGTCTGAGAAATCACAAACACAACAAAAAAATAATTAGTCAAATCAGTCCATCCATTCTAGAGTCTTGCGCTTTGCAACACAGTGAACCATTCATTTATGTTAATATAAATAGAAGATGATAAACGTGCCTATGATATACAACCTAAGTTTATCTTGGATATCACTGACATTGGTGAAGGAAAACATCGGCGTGAGGAAACCTGGACTTAAGTTAATATGTATAAGTCCGTAATCGCCAATCCTCCTTGAGCAATGCATGGTACCTTCTTTGTATGAGAAGAAGCCCTTGCCCTGCAGTGGGACAATAATAGTATTATTGTATTTTTTATTTGTATTTGTATGAACAGAGATAATTAAGTTGTGTGTTGTTACCCGCTAGCGGTGCAACGTGGTCCTCCCGCTGCTCGTCGGCGGCGTCAGCGCGCGGCAAGCGCTCGCCGCAGCTGGCGGTGCGGCTGCTGCGCGGCAAGCGCCTCAAGCGCACCGTGCGGCGCGCGCCCCCCGCGCCCCCGCCGCGCTTCGGGGACCGCGTCGTGGTGGAGACGCTGCACACCACCAGCCGCGCTAACGTCGTGTGGCAGGTCTGTTCCATGTACACTTGAACAATCATAATGTTGAGCAAGTTTCTTATATACATTTTCCACAAATGTCCATATTCAAGATTTTATTTAGGTATATTCATAATGTTGGCAGAAGATGGTCGAAAATTAATAAGTAGGTAGTGGTTGCATGTTTCATCCCTTCACTGTACAAGTTAATCTTGCAGAAAACCATGCAGCAAGTAACCCTGAACTACTTGTTTTTTTTTTTCATTAATTATTTATTTTCTATCCATATTCATAGGATGGCACAATAGAAATGGGTATTCCATCCACACAACTGTACCCGATCCATCACTTAGACGGGCAGGAGTGCTTCCCGGGCGACTTCGTAGTCAGCGGGGCGGCTAACGTCGAGGAAAACCAACAGGTCAGTAACTAATCTAGTAACTTTTTACTTTACTGTAAACTTGAACTTTAATGTTTCCTAGAATTTATTTACCTAATGTTTATTTGTGAAAAAGTCTAAATGATGCTAGTTGGCAACATTTTAAAGAAGTCTTGGCTCAGATAAAAGATTCAATGAAAGTTTTTCCAAAAAATAAAATATGCTTTAAATTTTCTATAAAACCTAACTCATATATCCGTAAGGCCTAATTTTTTTATTCGTCAAATATTTTTCCTAGGAAGAACTATGAGAGTTTGACAGCTTCTGTGTAAAAAAATGACAAACCGCCATATTTATTCTGAAAATAAAAGTTTTTTGACTTTTCGTCTGCTATATTACTGTTGTTGATCACCAGCTGAAGCACAGAGAGTACGGAGTGGTCCAACGCGTGGATCACCACGGCAGGACAGCCATCGTGCATTGGTACCGCACCTACACCAGCGCTGATGAGCCAGTGTGAGTTGTCCATCAATTTTTGTTGTTGAGTAGTTGACACCATTAACCAATAATCCCAAGACATAACTTCTCAAAAGAACATAACATAACATCACGCCTGCAATCCCCGAAGGGTTAGGCAGAGGTGTACTCATTAGTACACCCACATTTCGCCAGTTATGTTTTTAGTCCCATGTAATAGGGGGCGAGCCTATTGCCATCAACCGGGTACAAATCCAGACTCCGAGGCTGCTACTGAGAAATTCCTGATGGAAAATCCCAATAACACTGTGTTAACAAAGTGTTTCTCAAAAGGAACACCTTATTTTAGTCCTGAAAACCGTCTCCTTATATTTCGTAGGCCACAAATGCTGCATGAGAGCGAAGTCAGCGTGTATGATCTCAAGGATCACCCAGATTTCCAGTACCGGCCCGGCACTGTCGTGATCAGGGTGGCCAACTTTACCGGCGAAGATGCCAACTGCACTGCAGGACAGGTGAGAGATGATGCAGCAATTCATAACCATGCTACGATGTGACATTTGTCAATTTTTCGTTTTGACCGCACAGGGATAACAAAGATTCTTTTACGTCTTAATTATACAGTTCTTTTACTTCTTAGCTTTAAGAGATGTAAAACAACCGCATAATGCTCATCATGTGCCTATTGGCCTAGTTCTGTTCTGTCTCCTGCATGTTTGGAGGGAAGTGGAAATTATATTTTATCTTACTCCGCTATTCTTTTCTTATTAATTTCGTTGCGGGATCCAATACTAAACAATAGTCTATATCAATAACAAGTCGTATCAGAATAAATACAACAGAATAGTTTTTTTTTTATTTGCATAGAAGGTACGTTCAAGATACGTTCATACGTTCAAGATTGAAAGAAAGGGACAGATTCATCATCATCTGCCAAAAAATCAACAGAATGACTGATAATTACCTGATTTTTAGGTGATTGACAACTTCCCGTCGGGCCGCGTCAAGGTGTGGTGGGTAGATGGACACACGAGCATGTGCTGGCCTCAAGATCTGTACAAGGTAAAATATTGTAATACATACGAAATTACAGACACAAAATATTGAATAAGTAAAGTCTATTCTAAAAACGAATAAAAACATAACAAAATACCAAAACAATACGAAAAATCAAAACATTCATCAAAACATCGTGTCCCACAGCTAACTTGTCTTGATTATGCCAGACCACTTGTGTCTGACGCTGGTTTTCAATTTACCAGCAGCTTATTTGTTTCGCTCTGGCACAATAGGGGGGGGGGGGGATTTAGTCTCTATCTGTCAAACATACCTCTTATTTACCTACATTATTTGACGTTGACTGTCACTCAGATAATATTGCGATTAGATGTTGCACGTTTTTAATTACTAGAATTTGCCTTCTGACATTTACACTATCGTGTCGTATAGGTGGGCGAGTACGACAGTGAGGAAGGTGAGCTATGGGGCTCGGAAGGTTCCGCGTCCGAAGACTCTTGGGAGACGCAGAGCTCCGCGCACGACCCCGAGCCGCGCACGCCCGACCTGCGCACGCCCACGCCGCTAGACCCGCCGCCGCCGACCAATGGTACGTAGTGCACCTAATAGGATACAATGTATATGCACGAGTAGGTATTGGTTAAGTGAGCTTATAGTTTAATTATTAAATATAAAAAAATCTTAATTGACATTTAATTGAGACCTACTTATAGTAAATTTTATTAACAGAGTGTTATGTCATTGAAACAGATCTGGTAGTGGCCGGCGGGGCCCCCGCGGCGGAGTGCGTGTCGTGCGGGTCGTGCTCGGGCGTGGGGCCCGAGGTGCCGCGCCTGCTGGAGCCGCGCGTGGCCGCACACATCGAGCGCGGCCGCATCGCCATGAGGAAACTCGAAGAGATGTTCGCTAAACACCCCTCGTTACAGAGTCAAGAGGTAAAAGTACTATCTCTGTTAAGGTGGCTACGCACGCCCCGCGGCGACAGCATGCCGGACGCGTTCGACGTCACACTATTTACCGGCGCCGACGCAGACCGCGGCTACGACGTGCCGTGGCTGCTGAAGCCTCCCGCCGCCGCGATGATCCAGCGCCTATTCGACTACCTACGAAAACTTCAAGACTCGTTCGCCAGAGACCCCACACTTGAGACACAGGAGGTAGGTAGGCTTGGCCCGGTGCACGCCGGACCGACATCGCAAAAGTATCTTTTTCTTATCAATCATTAATTCACATGTAATGTTGCTCAGATTTCAATGATTTGGGACCGTGACAGAAAGGATGCTTCGGCATGCCGCCGCGACATGTGTCGGCTTGTGTCTCAGCGTGGTGGTGGCAGAGCTCCGAGCAAGAATTTCTAGTGATTTACAATTCTAATTTGATTTGCTATTTTCCTGCAATGCTTGACATTAGTAATCATTTCAAATGCATCACATTCATGTGCACAGTCATTCGAGTTGGGGCGAAATATTTATGAAATTCAGCAGGACAGTGCGGCATACCACAAGACGCCTCGGCATCCCGAAGCATCCCGCGACATTCTCGCACTTCGGGATGCAATCTCAGCATGCACTTGATGTCGAAGGATACTTTTGCTGGCGCCGGCTCGGTGTGTGCTAGGCCTTCCGAACCCGCGCAGTGTAATTTAATTAAGTGTTGTTTTGCGAAATGCCGCGTTTATATGATCGTGGATTGAGGAATATACAGATTATATAAAAAGCGGCATTAAAAAATGATCTAAGAGCTCACTCCAAAAGGAAACGCATCTACGCTGGTTTTTGAAGACATAGCAAGGAGATTTAAAGAAAATAAACAGTGCTACTTGATGTGTTGTAAGGAATCCTGCCAAATATTTTCGATAGCTTCCTCATATTTTGTTACATCACTTACCTACTTATGATTTTTTTTGTTTTTATATTTGATACCCTCTGACGGTGAATATTAAAAACGTTTTCTTATCTTTTCTTTTGTTTTTTTTTTGCCCTCCCCATTGGTCTCCCTTTAAACTTTTTTTGTTTTTTTACAGAATTTATAATTTATAAGCTTTTAAATAAACATCTTTTATAAAAATTTCTTAGCAGCTATATAACTTTAAGCACCCTAATAGTTATTTTATGAATCAGAAAATAAATTATAGTATAGGTGTTATAACTAGTGGTCGGCGCGATAGTGATGAGTTAATCTCTTTATCCCAAAATCCGAAGATTTTCGGATAAAGAGATGATCCTTTATCCTAGATAGTAGAATAAAATCTCAATTTTATATTTCGTAATGTAATGACTAATGTACAACTCCAAGGCTACAATTCTGCTTATTTTTAGGACCGATTGCAATTTAATCTAGTCTTAATCGGTCTCAAATGCCTCTAGCTTAGGTATAGTACGGCCGACGTATCTTAGCGGTCTGAAGTTAGCTGTTTGGCTGCGCAATGGATCTTATAGAAACAAAATTGTCTACTGCGCAGCAATCGGCTAACTTCAGGGCCGCCAAAATACGTCGGCCGTATTATTAGCTAGAGACATTTTCCACGTTTACAGTGGTTGTCGCTGAGATGATACCTTGAAAAATCGAAAAACTTGAAAAAATATTCTGTAGCTAACTACATCACCATCGTACCGAGCAACTAGGAATCGGCCTAAGTGTTAGGGCTCGTACACATAAACACGATACGACATCGCATCGTGCTACGACGCGGAATAAACTTAAAAAGAAGTATATATTTCCAATTTTATGCCGCGTCGTAGCAAGATGCGGCGTCGTATCGTGTTTATGTGTACGAGCCCTTACAGTTACAATGTTAGATTTTCTTGTACTCATGTCAGTATGGTAATCTGACTTGTGAATGTAAACATAAGCTTTCTAAAGATTCTGTTTATTTTCAGATAATGCGCAAGCTGTTAAACTTGTACAAAGATTGCCGATTTTTAGACCGCCTAATGGGGACATCGTTCTTCCATGAGGATCACTTTTTGGTAAGGTGTTATCGTATATAGGCCAAGTTTAAACGTTGAATAGTAACACAATTCCACACGCATAACGTGCCGTAGAGTACATCAATTATTTTGTCACCGAAATGATTATAACACTGATTTGTGTTTGTATGTTTTGATTTTTAACACAAACATATAAATATAATTTCCAAAACGCGCATTTAAAATTGCAATTCAAGGTTTATTATGTGTGGTTTACGAATTTAAACTCCGCATCTGAATAACATACTCATCATAGACACAAAAACCTTGTATCCGAATCCAAACTGGTTATTCTTATTACTTTCCATGCTCAGGGTCTATTGGAACGAGTGCGTGAGCGCGGCGCGACCACTCCCCGCGCGGGCGAGCGGCGCGTGCACGAGCAGCTCGCGCGTCTGTTCGCCCCCACCGAGGCCCCCGCCGGCATGCCCATCAACAGCAACGTCGTACTCTTGGCGCCCCCCTCACCGCCGCCAGACCCCATGCTGGTGGATGACGACATGATCGACAGGTCACAACCCAGTGAGGCCGCGGGGGTCATCGTCACGTCGAATGTCTCCGTGGAGCCTATGCAGGTGATGTATCCTTGTTGTTGATGACAAAAGCTGAGATAAAACTGTGTTTCTTTGAATGTGGAGTGTTTTACATTTCTTTGCATTTTTTACCTGGTGCTGGGATTGGTTGTTGATAATTCAATTGACCAATCACAATAGCTATCGTGCGTTTGACAAATTCTCACATTAATTTTTCGTTGAGAAACCAGGAGTTTAATCCTTATCAGCAATACCATCACTGAGCATAATAAAAAAGGATTTTATTTTTATCAATCTAAGTTGCTATGTCTAAGGGCTAATTTTTTAATCGATATATATAAGAGATAATTTTTATCCAACGTATAATTATAACCTTATCTATAAAAAGTATGTCAAACCGCACATATTTATTCTTCTGTTAAAAGTTATCTAATGATTGAGAAATCAGTGAAGAGCTTTAAAGATACATTGTTTCCACTTCACACCTCTATTTGTTTTGATTTTGAAAAAATTCAGGTCTTAATTAGATTTATATTAATTCATAGGTGGAGAGTACCTCTTCCAGGAGAAATTTGCATTTGAACATAGATTCCACCATCTCTGACAGCATGATGGCAGTGCCAGACAGTACCGTTGGTGAGAATGGTAAGTTCACATGTTCCATGTTTATTGATCTGCCTAGATTTTTTTGTTTAATTTCTCTTCTAACTTGGATCTCTGTTATAACCTCATCGACACGCCGCAATTTCGTGAATTAAACATTCTCCGTTCAAAAAACTACAGAGGTTATTTATCATTTGGTAAACTTAGCAAATGTTTTTTCTTTTTTACCAAACTCTCATTGATTCTAACCTAACTGCCTCCTTGGTCTAGTGGTCACAAAGCGCGACTTTTGGGTTCGAATCCTAAGTCGGGCAAAATGTGATTGGATTTTTCCACCAGAAATTTCTCAGTAGATGCCTGGATTTGTGGTTAGTGGCAATAGGCTCACCGCCTATTACATTGGACTTAAACATAACTAGGGAAATGCGGGTGTGCTAATGGGTACACCTCTGCCTAACCCTATGGGGATTACAGGCGTGATGTTATGCTGTTATGTCTAACCTACTTTTCAATAGTGTTGCCAGCTGCTGCGGAGCCAGCGGACGGTGAACCGGGACCGACCAAAAACGTCTGCTACAAACTGTGCTCACTCATACATACGCAGCTCATCAAAGCACACACTGAAGTTAGCCGGTAAGACACTATATTAGTTGATAAGCTATGATATAAATTACTCTTCACTTTCAGAACCGAAGAAAAATGTTATGAATAAAACAAAAACTTTAGTTTTTATTACAGCGGCCGGATCTTACTTTTTTATGTTTTTTTTTTCTCTAGCCTATGCTGTCCCAGTGCTGGGCTAAAGCTTCTCTAAGCCAAATTAACATCGTATTTTTTTGCGTTTGTCATTTAAATATGATTGAGGCCAAATTTTGCTGCCTATTATTGACTTAATTTCTTCATAAGAAACGTTACTCTGGAACAGGGACAATATTTCTATCTGACCGATTTTTTAATAATTCAAAATGGCCGGAAAAGGTACAATTAATTCAATAAATTCTTTAATTTCCATGAAATTTCTTTTGTGATAGTCGTTTATCAGAGCAGGTCCGGCCGCAGCTTGATATTAACTTAAAAATCAATTGTCATTTGTTTTTTTTTCTTTATACATTTCTGCACAATGGCACCACGGCACATTTAAGTTAAAAAAAGCCTTATTTAAGTTATTCTAAAGGGTATATTTATTTCACAGGAGAAGGCCGCAAGAGTTGGCCGATTTCCTTAACAACTTTATGAGAAAACAAATCGCAAACGGCTCTGAGGAGAACTTAGTCTACCACTTTTCAGTGTGAGCCTCCTTTATTGTTTTTTATTTACATTTCTTTCTATTATCTTTGGGCTTCTGTACATGTTTCTTGCTTTATTTACACGTTGGATCGGTGTCATAACATTAAACATAGGGTGGTGGTGTTACTCGGTGCATTTTATCATCTCCTTAAAGTTACTAACGCCCAGAAATAACCGTTTGACCGCTACGTCGATAACGAAAATCTTTGTTCTCTACACCAAACGACAAATTATTTCT
The DNA here is from genome assembly GCA_949774945.1 of Hoplodrina ambigua. Taxonomy (NCBI): domain Eukaryota; kingdom Metazoa; phylum Arthropoda; class Insecta; order Lepidoptera; family Noctuidae; genus Hoplodrina; species Hoplodrina ambigua. The sequence goes on along the minus strand of OX458974.1, from coordinate 11,474,894 downwards.
TCCATAACAATATATTCATTTCATAATTCTAATAAAAGGGAAATTTATTTTGAACGGTATAAATGTTATTTTCGACGTGCCATGTCTTTCGAAGCGTCGCGTCGTAAGCACGATTTAATTTGACGTCCATAGACCTTCGTGGCTGTTAAAAGGTTAATAATGGTGGCGATTCCCTTGTTTACAAACTAGACTAAATTTAGAGAATTGATATCTCTTACTAACATACAGCGAAAGGAAAGGACGGTGACATTAAAGAACTAAGTTAGCGATGTCAAATTAGTTTTGCCTTGAACTTCTCCGTATTTTTAATCCATACGTTTTAAGATGTCAACTATAACTGTATGGATGTGTCAGATTGACTAAATTTGACAGCTCTTATTTACATTAGTCTCTTTCTTGTTTTATTGGACAGTAAAAGATAGAAATAGTCTAATTTTAGTTTAGTTTGTGACCAAAGGAATCGGCACCAATGTATCTCAGTCGCCAATGGGCCGTCTCAAGGCAAGAAATCTTGGCCATTTATTGGTTACTAGGAAACATTGGGTTCAAGATTAAGATACATTTTGATAAAGTCGGGGTATAAATTACAATTCTGTATATACACTGTCTGTGTCTATAACCTATATTTACTCGTTATAACTGGTGTATATAATATGCTATGTATAAACAGATACACTTGACGGTTACCGGACCATTTTCAAAAAAAACATCTTCAAACTAATCATTGTAAAATATATTAGGGTCACCTCATTTCACTGATTACCAGTTTTTATTCCTATTAACACTACCATGTACAGATTCCCAATAAGCTTTTGTTATATGTATTTTATTATTTGTACATAATTATATTATATTATTTTTTGCATTTCATTACAAATATCGTACTGTGTCGTTGAGGTCTCGCCTGTACATTTGTATATAATATACTATCTAAAAAGGTCTTTCATTAGACTAACTTAAGGTTTATTATGTATTGTTGGTTGAGGGATTATGATGCTGGTGTACAATATGAATTTGTGGATATACTATGCCCAAACATGCAGATAAAACCCCTAGGGAAATATTTAAATTTTGAAAAAAGAAAAATGTATTCTAGTAAATCACATTCAGAGGGCTTTCCTGTCGGTAATTTCCTGACAACGATCACATGCCGCAGTATGATAGTCGTTTTATAGTGTTTTTGTTTTTATCCTTAGCTCAATACTTATATTAAACAAATGTATATGACTATAAAATTCTTTATAATTTTGTATCATGTTTATTTTGACTTATTTTAGATATATATTTCTTACTTTCAACCTCCGTAGACTAACTAAAATTCCCCTTTCAAAGTTGTGTACTAAGAAAGTTTTCCTGTAGCGGGCTATAAAATTTCAGTAGCTATGTTTATTGCCCCGTTTCGAATAATAATAAAATTCTTTATTGCCATGAATATAGGTTACAAAATAAACCTGAGACCCTGGCTCCAGACCTAGGTTAGAGTACCTGTATTTCAGGAGCCAGAGAATGAACAATGCATGTTACTTCTTCAGGCTTTATAGACTGAAGGAGTAACTTACAGTATTTTGCAGCTCATATTGAGTGTCAAAGGCGTGTACTTGTCTGAATTACTTCATTTAGGGCTGGTTTTTTAATAGTCAGATAACTTTTATTCAAAGAATAAATATGACAGTTTGATATATTTTCTATACAAAAGCTGTCAAACCGCCATATTTATCCTTCCGTTATGAGTTATTTGACGATTGAAAAAAAGCTCTTATTAGGCAAAAATTGTGTCGCGGTCTGTCTGTCGTTTGTGCCTTCTAACTTTAGGTTTATAATTATGCCATTACGCATTTATTTGATCTTTAAACATTTCAACAGTTTCTTTAAACTATTTCTAATTTTCTAAACCAACTTACTACTTATTACTGCAGACAAAATAACATACCTAGGGGCTATGTCTAATAAAGTACTGGACTAAAATAGTCTCAAGCTGTCTTCTATAAAGAATAATTGAATTATTATGTTAAATTTTATTTACCCCATATAAGTATTAGCATTATTTAGTGAGACTTTTGTTTCCTCGCCAGCGTATGTAGCACCTTTTTCCTTTTATGTTTTATTTACTCTTTTGTTTATTAGTAGATGACTCTATAAAAAGTGGTAACTTAATTTCTCTGATTTCCGATTAAACCCAATATTGTTAGTTTACCAATTGTATTACTAAATATATTTGTTTAATGTAAGTGTTGCAAGACCCCTACGGCTTGACTCGCTATGACAAAAAGCGTTTGCGTTTCAGGGTGGCGCTGCTTGCTTAGAAAATTTAAGAATGTTAAATTTGTACCATATTTTACCACCTACACATTTGTAACTGTGTTATCGCATTACTCGCGTTTTGTCATAGCGTACATAAGCCCAGTTTGAAACCTTGTAATCCACCTTGTTAAACGATATGCATGGTACTGTAACATTATTGGTACTGTCTTATCCATTAGCGGTCGATGACTATCTCTTTCCCTGTTATTATTTCGTTTTGTATTATATATTGTAATTATTACAATGATCGTCGAAACATTTGTTGATTGATGAATCATAAAAATAAACGGGTGAAAAAAACACTAAACTAAGCCAGAAATTACATGTTTTTTACCATAAATTCGGTAATTTTTTGTTCTGCAACTGCAAATTTCTGGTTACAGAGATATAACAAGTTTTAAATGTGTTATCAAACTAACCCCATGACCCCTCCACTGTGTCATGCACCCATGAGCACAATGTATGGCGTGTGTAACATTGCGCGCTATCAAAAAAAAAATATTATATTAACAGCTATTTGATACAATCAGTGTGGCAACCCGTAAATTCATTGTTTTTTTTTTAATAATTTGAATCTATATTGAATAATTATGTATATAATTTCCTCATAAGGAAATGACATTTGTATGTATGTACAAATTAGTTCTATGTTCCACCATCGATGATCATTGTACATTCAAGTGCTTGTAGTTCACGTATTCACACGTCATTGTAATATTATAGTCAGTACGGTGCGCTGGTGGTCAGCCTTGCGGAAGAGGACAAGGCTGAAGCCAGGGGGTCCGACGTCAGGGATGCTACTACAGCCACTGCGCAGAAGACAGAGGGTGCTGGTGAGATATTGTGCTCGAAACGATGTAACGCGTAATCAAATAAAATAAAACGGCCAAGTGCGATTCGGACTTGCACATGGCCGGTACATGGCAAATTCACAGAGAGAGATTTTTTACAGAACAGCTGTTTTTCCAACAAATAAAACTCAATTGCCGTGCTTTGGTGACGCTAAAAATCTATAATATCTTGACCGATTTGATTTTTTTTGGTTCGCCTCATTACTGGTGTATATTAGGAAAAAATATTCACGGTACCATCTTGAACATTAAGCAATTTGGAACGAAATACTGTATATTCGAATGTTCTCGCTAGCTGGAACCGAAACAGCTCCCCTCGCAACAGCAGAAGGCACAGAAGAAGCCGAGATGGACACCGGCAGTCCCCCCGTGGTGCCAGAAGAAAATAAGGAAGGTGGCGAAGGTTTCTGCATACTGGAGTCGGCGCCCGCGGCCCATCGGTTCCGGCTGTCCATGCTGCAGCCTTCTGAGCCGAGGACCTTCTACTCGGCTGTGAAGAGGGAGATAAAGTTGCTCAAGAGTGATCTACCACCAGGGGTAAGCACTTTAATCTAAACTATAGTTCAACTTGCCGGGGTTGCGGGACGTCTTAACAGGATACCGTGGCCCCGGAACGTAAAGGGTAACAGTAGGAATAGGCTGGTTTTTTAGTCAGTAAAAGTCTGCAATCCCTTCCGCCCCACCCAGAGCGGAAGGAACCATTTGATGATATTACCACCTCAAAAAAAAAACTATTGTTCAACTTTTAATTGTATTCAGTAATGTGACAGTTTAAGCCTTCAAGGGATAATGAGGCTATACTGTACCACTGCTGGGCAAAGGCCTCCCTCCATCCCTCATTTTGATTTTAACCAAAAAGTGAGGTGGTGTAAGAATGAAAGAAATTGAATGAACTTAAATGATGTAAACATTTTATTTAAAAAATTACTGAGATACGCAAGCACTCCATGACGAAGGGGTCACATTAATGGGGTTAGTAATCTGACCCCTTCGTCGTTCTTTTTTTTTATTTCTATCATCTTGCATGCCCTAGTAAGCAGTAAGATGTATCAAAATCTTTCCATAGGTATGGGTCCGCGGCTACGAGGACCGCATCGACTTACTGTCGGTAATGATCGCCGGCCCCACAAAGACCCCCTACGAGGGAGGTCTGTTCGTGTTCGACGTGCAGCTCGGGGGCGAATACCCGCGCGCCCCGCCGCTCTGCCACTACCACTCCTACTGCACTGACAGGCTCAATCCTAACCTCTATGAAGATGGAAAGGTACGTCCACAGTAACCCAATTAATACCCAATTGACAGCTTCTAAAATACAAAGAGACAAACAGGTTTGGTAGACTGTCAACCTCGTGTCGAGTGATTTTATTGGCAGATGTTATTTCAGTCAATCAAAAGCCTCCGTCGAACCCATTTGTAAAAATATTTTGTTCCCTCCAGGTATGCGTATCCCTACTGGGCACGTGGTCGGGGCGCGGCGTGGAGGTGTGGGGCAAGGACAGCTCGCTGCTGCAGGTCATCGTGTCGCTGCAGGGGCTCATACTCAATGCGGAGCCCTACTTTAACGAGGCCGGTTACGAGAAGCAAAAAGGTATGTGTAGCAAAGATGAGATCCTTTAATGAGAAATGGAGTGTGTTTTTGTCATTTACATAAAGCAAAATAATATGTTTTTATTTATATAAGTAAAGTAAATATTTATTTATTATTTGAAAATTTTCTCGTCGCAGGCACACAACAAGGAAGGGAGAACTCTCGCATGTACAACGAGATGGTGCTCCTCAAGTTGGTGCAGTCCATGACTAAGATGTTGATGAACCCGCCCGAGCCTTTCCGCGACGAGATCCTGACGCACCTGCGCGCGGCGTCCGCGTCGCTGTGCGCGCGCCTGGAGGGGCTGGTGCTGCTGTCGGGCGAGGGCGCGGCGGGCCCCGCGGCGGAGCTGGCGCCGCCCGACTTCCCGCTCATCCCGGCGTCGCGCGGCTTCTGCCTGACGCTGCGCTCGTCGCTGGACTCGTTCCGCGCGGCCCTGCGGCGGCACGACATCGACGTGCCCCCCTCCACGTTATAGCCGCACCAGTAACGCCCGCGCGCTCCAACCTCGCGGCCACACAAAAATATATTGTAGTCATACTATTTATTGTGATGTTCTCGAGTTACCCTCGGGCTAGCTCCGTCGATGTTGTCCTCCTCGTGTGTCGCGAGCTACCGGAGTCGAGTGTCCCGCTGTGCATGCGGACATCGGGCTAGTTGTTCGTATTACCGGATAATATGAAACTGACCGGTCCTATCTAAAATTAATGATAATCAAATTCTAAATGAAATGTTCGATCTTATGCGAATGGTATGATTCTTAGATTTATTAATGCATAGATTAATATTATTTATTTGTTACAAAGTAATGTCTACTTTTAATTCAACATTCAACGTTATAATGTTTAGATTATGAGTACTTATTGAAATTGCATACTTTTTACGAGGCAAAGCTTATTGCTGTCATTCGAATATTTGCTACACTAATATTATAATATGATACAATAAAGACAGATAATTTTAGATGTAACGTCTAGAACATTTTGTTCCTGATTCCAATATTATTTAATGTTACGATTGAAGCTCCTACTTATCAATATTAGGGAATGGTGTGCGAGTATTACGAGTATCTCATCAATGTCTATTTTATGTGTGTATAATGTTGTATGTAAAAAATGCATTCACTCATTTTATGTAATTATAGTTTTGTTTTTATTTTATTTGTTTTTTATCGCGGGAAATATTAATTAGTATGGTAATAATGATGTAGTAACACCGTCGTGGTCAAATTGGCGCAGTTCCGTTAAGCAGTACATACCACTTAGCATAGTCGATAGTTGCCGTGTACGAGCTCGACACGCGACTCTTTAGATGTTCACTATGTTATCGATACCTAAATAAATGTTGTTTTCTCTTGTTACCAGTGTATGAAATTAATGGAAATAATTTACACTCTAGGTTTAGTGCATGTAGATGTTTGGATAATTCATTTCCTCACCAAATACGAGCGTCACAAAAGTAATGTGTTACTTACCGTGACACCTGCAGCTACATTATTAGTATTAATTTTACATTTCCCGAAAATTAATATTAACAAGAAAATTGAAAAGTGCTCTCCAGTGAATCGCGCTTGAATAGTGATATTTTGGAAATTAGTTTTAATTTTCTATTCACTCTTGTTTTAGAATGAAAAATCTTCCTCGTTAGTGCTTATAGTATTAAACCATACGGCCCACGCCGCGCCGGCGGCAGCACAAATACAATGTAACTTCATGCCAAAGTCAATTGCTATGGAAGGCTTTTGTCGCTTGTGTACGCGAGATAAGTGACAACTATGTATAATGATAAAAAAATAAATAATTCTTCAACATTACTACTGCTTTTTATTTGTTTACCACAACTTAACGTTTGCCTTATTGTTATTCGCAAGGTGCAGTGAGCATAAGCAATTGGAGCGTGAAGCGGAAGCAACATGGATACAGCCAACGGTACTTTTAGACAATGGTTGGTAAAGAAGTGAATGAAATTAAATTCACGGAGTCTCGCGCTAATCGACCACGTTTCTCTCAAGCATTAAATGCTAAACTATTATTATTTTGTGTGCATCAAGGGTTAAAAAAAAAACAAAAATTAATTGAACACGCACGGGTAGTTTATTTTATAATAAAAAAAATATTTTGTGCCATTAAAAAAATAATCGAGTCAGTCGATACAATAAACGGCAGTAATATACCTACATATTATATTTCTTTTAAATGTTCTCTATCACAATGAAAATACAACAAACACATGCGTTTAGGAATTATAAAAGATACTTCAAAATAAAAATATAACTATGATAATAAATCTCGAACGATTTGGCACCATTAGCATTCAAAATCGAAGTAAAAAAGTAACTATCTACTAACTTAAGTTAAAAAAAGAACATACAAAATATATTTATAACCTGTGCCATAAAAGAAACGAATTCAAAATGGCGGGGCTTATGTCCTCTCACATAGTCGATATACTGTGCGTGTGAAATGGCATGATATTCTGTTAGGCCGCCATCGCCAGTTTTAATTCGTGTCTTTAATGACGCATGAGCTATAAAGTTAAGGGAAGACTAAAAAACACGGGGTTTATAAATGCACGTATTATTATTATTATTCTTCTTTACAAATATTTCTAATAGTGTAACATCGTTATTGATATATAGCTTCTTTCATAGATTAAAAAAAATATTTAACAATAAAATAGATACAGAATTATCATAATATCTGCACATAGTAACAAAAATGTCATGAACATATTAAGTACCTACCTATAGCGTGATTTATATTTTACGCAAGCTTCAATTTCTTAATTATCACATTATTTTTATTACGAGTCTTCACTACATACAAAATCACTGAATAGGTTGTAGATTAGTTGCCTCTGAGCTTTTATATGCATTTATACAGAATATACTTAGAGGAGAATCGATTGGAAAGTGAAATCTATCTTATTGTCATAAAAGGCGGGAACATAATAATTAAAGTTAAAAAAGCTAGTTCTTCATCGTTGATCGAACATAGTTTTATTCCCGGTTATGATTTGTTTTGAGCATTGCAATTTCAAATTATAATCAAGCCTCATTTAAATCACACAAGAGTGAAACATTAATTTCTTCCCCTTGTTTGTAACACAAATCAGTATGATTCGTCAAAATTACGACTTTGCTGTGGGTATTTGATCTCCACCATTTACTTTTTATGAGCTGTCAAAACGTTCTCCCATAGATTTTGTATGACAAAGATGACGTCACTTACTAGCTCAATTGAAGAATTATTTATTGATTTCAAGAGCAACTAAAAATCAAATTTTACTGTTCATTTAACATTTATCGAGTTTTCAGGGCTAAAACAAAGTGTTTCTTTAGAGAAGTTATATCTTGGAATTATTAGTCATCTAACCAATTGTTTCTAAAAGAATTAAGACTTGATTTTATAATTATTGCAGGCTGTTAAAAAATAAGTCTTAATAATAAAGCCGTAAGGAACGATATATTGATTTCTTATACGTTATAACTAGGTAATTGATTATTGTAGAAAATATTAATATTGATACCTACAAAAATAAAAGCTGTGCCTTCAACAGAACATTAAATACTATAAAATTAAAACAACATTAGGCACTGCACAGCGAGGGAGAAATGAACACATAAGCATATTGTCTTTACACGTTTTTGTTAATTAATTATTTGTTTTAATAAAAAATATACATACTAATTTGACATTATAACATTTATTTTTCCTAAAACTAATACATGCTGCCTAGAAACCTCACTCTGAATCGGAAATTTAACAAAATGGCGTACACATTCCGCCATTTTTCATGTACGTTGCCAAATTATCTTACAAACATCATCTTATAATGAATGTCATGAATTCTTCTCGAATATATGTACCGACACTAAAATTATGCACACGAATGACCACAGCAGGACAAAAATAGCCCATGCAACGTGGGAAAATGGACTTTTATACTTATTGACTACTCCTAAACCTAGCAAGTTTGTACAATGACGCCGCGCAGACACCACTAAGAACGTCGGTATGAAGTATTGGATACCGGTACCGGCGTACGAACCTGTAAACTCTATGAGTATACTTATATCCTCCAAAAAATACGTCAGCAATACTGGAGGAACCACTGTTACTATAGGAAAGATTGCTTTCCTCAAAATAAAATTATACGATTCAAGTCTTGACGTATCTAAAAACAAGCTCTGTAAATTATTCCTTAACGTTATAGCGATAATTGGGAAACTGGTAGACAGTGTAAAAACTGGGAACAAAGCGAGGAAATACTCGACTACTTCTAGGAATATATTGTCGTTGTCTGTTGGTATAAAGTTGAGAGTATATAAATCGTTTAAATGTGCGAAGGCGAACGCCCCAGTAAATGCAAGGAGTAGGTAGAAGATAGCTATGATTGTGTAGTCGAAGAACAGGTGCAGTCCGAGTCTCGTCTTGCCTCTGATTGGTGCGATGAGGCCGGGCAGCGAGTGGTGGCACATGAAGGAGTAGACGCAGGCGCCGAATAGCGTGGGCATGCCGGTGACGTCGAATGCAGGCGGGTGGCCTTGCGGCCCGCGACCCACCAGCAGGTGGATCGCCATTGAGATCATTATTGTGAACGCTGCAACCAAATCAAAAGAACTAATGTCGTTATGTATACCTAAACATTTTTAGAAGTTATCTATAGCTAAACCGTTTAATTGCGACTGCGGTGCATTAGGTTCTGGGTTTTATTCCCAAGTCGGAGTGTTATTGGGTTTTTCAAATTTCTCAGTAGCAGCCTCAAAGTCTGTATTCGTGCCCGGTTGATGGCAATAGGCTCGCCCCTATTACATGGGACTTAAACATAACTGGCGAAATGTGGGTGTACTTACTAATGAGTACACCTCTGCCTTACCCTTCGGCGATTACAGTCGCGATGTTATGGGAAGAAACATGTAATAAATCCATGGCAAAAATATTCGTTACGTTCTATCTCGTATACCTAATCAATTTACTTTACATATTGGTCAAATCTAAATTAATGCAACAACGAAAAAATAACACAAAAAGGTTATCAGTTCTACCTAACTACATGTGTAATTAATAAAACACGTACACCGATATAGTCATAAAACATAACGATTGAGGTACTACATTATAACTAGGCTTTTCCTTCCGCGATCGATAAAATTATGTAGTTATTACTGTTTGTACCACAGTCGATATCAACAGAATAATTTTTACCAATTTACTTTATCCCTCATGCGGACTTATTGCTAAATGAATGGTCCTACGGATGGGTCTTGCCCTGAATGAGGGTCGCTATAAACCAGGGGTTTCCAAAGGGACGCGCCACCCCAGTGGGACCCGGGGACAAGCAAAGTGGGGCGTGGACTACCAGTGAAGTTTAGGACCTTATTTTTGGATTAAGAGCGTTTATGGCCGTAACTGCGGCATTTTTTACAAATTAGGGCTAATTTTGGAGAGATAAAAATGGCGGTTTGACAGCTTTTGTTTTTTAGCAAATATGTAAACTGTCATATTTAATCTCTAAAGTCTAAATAAAAGTTATCGGACTATTGAAAAATCAACTCTTAATAACGTAATCTCACACCGCCATGGGGATATGAAGCATAGTGCCAACAGCGACACGTGCTGTCTGAGGCACAGGGATCACACCACCACTGGGCTGCTATTGAGAAATACCCGGTAAAAAAACTCGACAACACTTGTCCCAAGCTCACACCCCCCTCCTCGACGGTATTTTTAGGCACCGCGACCCTGCTGCCTCGGGCATGAGGCGAATCAGCCCCGTCACCGAATCCTCGCGCCCCATGTCGGGCAAAGAGAAGGCTACCGACCATACTCAGTACTCAGCAGCCTTGAAACCAACACAAGGCAATCAAATCATAAAGACTTGCTAACAGCTATATCTACTCCACCTGTTAGCAAATTACAGGAATATCTTTAGCTTCCGTTCCCCACAATGGGTGTCCCCCACAGTCCCAGTCATTATGCAATTGCTCCATCAGTCATTCTCAATCAATTGGTGTGAATGCAATAAGTGAGCTATCATTGCACTTTTCCTATTAACTAAATCAGGAACGTGCAATTTATTACTTAAACTAGTTACTGTACTCATGGTATTTCCCGGTCTTTTGTGTACAAAACACGTGACAAGTCTTTGAGTCGAGTAAGAGCTGGTTCACATTAGGTCAGACCGACAGTTTCATCGGACCGACGAACAACACACAACTGCTTTGTAAGGATCCCGGGTCGTCACAAAGCAGTTATCGAGTTGTTAACCAGGCCTTAGTGTTGACTTGTTAGGTTGTAATGACTTGACTTTGACTACGGTTAAACATATTTATTTAGAAAATTCATAATGAGAATTACAAATTCACAAAAAAATAAACCATAAATAACATAACATCACGCCTGTAATCCCCGAAGGGTTACGCACAGGTGTACACCCACATATCGCCAGTTATGTTTAAGTACCATATGGGGCAAGCCTTTTGCCAGATTTGTGACTGTGATTAGTCACAAATCCAGACTCCGTTAACACTGCCCGACCTGGGAATCGAACCCAAGACCTCATGTTTAGCAGTCGCGTTTTGCCACCACTAGACCAATGAGGCAGTTAACCATAAAATTAAATAAACTTTCCTATTATGATCAAATGTCATTAAAAACAACATGTTACTTACATCCTATCACAAAATGTGATTTGGTAACAAAACGAAACAAATCGAGGTAGGTAGTTTTAGAATTAAACAATGGTGCCGATTCTCTTGGTCCAAACTAAACTAAAATTAGACTATTTCCATCTTTTTCTGTCCAATAAAACAAGAAAGAGACTAATGTAAATATGACAAATTTAGTCAATCTGATACATCCATACAATTATAGTTGACATCTTAAAACGTATTAAAAATACGGAGAAGTTCAAGGCAAAACTAATTAGTTTTGACAAATTTGTCATCGCTAATTTAGTTCTTTAATGTCACCGTCCTTTCCTTTCGCTGTATGTTAGTAAGAGATGTCAATTCTCTAAATTTAGTCTAGTTTGTGAACAACAGAATCGGCACCAATATATTCGGAATGGTATTAATTAAACTATTCGGTTGTAGCAAGCTTTCAATCCTTCATTAAATTAATCAAGGATTTAATTTAACTAACGCGTTGATCGCGATAAGCATTCCACATTATCAACAGTAAATACCTACTCGATGTAGTATGCCATAGACATTGGAATTTTTGTCATCAAAATAACATTGTACAGGCACATCAGACTATACCTTTTTGTTGTAAAATCGCTCCTATCACAACCACATAAGATTACCAGTTTATATGTCTACATGTTTACCTTAACGCGCTGTCGTCTGTACAAGCTAATGTGCAATTGTAAAAATACCTTCTTTTTGTTTAGCTATTTATGAGTGAAAGTACACCGTTGCATTATTTTGTTACAAGTTTAGCAATATTTTTTTATTTTGCTCCCGAAATTGACATCCACTGAAAGGACAGGGCAGTTTGATCCTATTTGTTTGAAAGAGGGAACACGGATGGGTTTTAGTCAGTGGAGTCTGACACTCCCTTCCGCTCCGCCCAAAGCAGAAGAAGTCATTCAATAATCCTAGGAAAAAAAGCTAATATTCGCTAGAACCAATTCACAAAAAAAATTACTCACCTAACCACCTCATTCCAGAAGTGAAAAGCTGTAAGTACTTGGTCTTCTGCACGTTGAAGAAGACGAAAGGCCCCATGGCACCCACGAATGTCAGCAGCGCGACCCGGTACGTGTCGAGCCGAGTGTACCCGACGTGCTCCGAAGATGAAGCGTTGAAGCAAGGCAGCTCATCCCATACCTTCGAGTCAGTCACATTCGGAGGGATTGGGGAACTGTAAAAAAAATAAAATGTTAAAAATCCATACTAATATTATAAATGCGAAAGTAACTCTGTCTGTCTATCTTTTACGCTTTTACGACTAATACCACTGAACCGATTTTGATAAAATTTGGTTTAGTGTATGTTTGGACTCCAAGGATACTTTTCTCACGGTACTTATACCAAAATAACATATTTTTAAATGTTGTGTTTTCCGGTTAATCTCCTAAACGGCTGACCGATTTTGACGTTTGGGTTTTTCAAAAAATTTTGTTACCGCGGAAAACAAGCTAGTCTCAAACAAATAAATTGTCAAATAAAGCATTTTTGCCATTATTTTTGGCAGTATTATGCTGCAACAAAAATTTTGTTACATCATCTGGCAAATGAATATTTTATATTGTTTTCCTTGTAGACAAATAAAATTACTGTACTAGTTAATTAACTGAACTTGATAAATGCTCATCTTTATTATTGTGTGGACGGTCAACAAATCAGTGTGCAATTTATATTTATAGCTGCATAGTACACGCACGAGGACACAAACATACGTCCAACTTATCTCTCACGCTATTTCAAACATTGCACGCTATAAATTATAATTAATTATGTATTTAGTAACTGGGGAAGTTCTACAACTATACCTATTTCTACCACAAAGCCGCGTTGCTGTGTTCCGGTTTGTGGCAAATGATTTTAATTGTGTGTCGGTTAAACATAGTGAATACAGAGGTAGGGGGTAAATTGGAACGAAACTTAAAATGCTTTTTGACAGCTTCTAAAAAATATGTCAATTGATTGACTGCCTTGTTGATCTGTTCGCAAAGCGCGACTGCTAAGCATAAAGTCTTAGGTTCAATTCCCAGGTCGAGCAAAGTGTTATTAGGTTTTTCGTTTAGAAAATTGTCAGTAGTAGCCTCGGAGTCTGGATTTGTGCTCGGTTGATGGCAATGAGCTCGCCCCCTATAACATGGGACTTAAACATAACTGGCGAAATGTGGGTGTACCTACTAATGGGTATACCTCTGCCATAACCCTTCGGGGATTACAGGCATGATGGTATGTTATGTTTTGATTGGTCAATTACAGACACATGAGACATTTCAGCTTTTTCTCTGAGATGGCAACACATCTGCAAGGCGTTTGGTATTGCAGATGCTTTTGTCCGACGGTAACCTTAATAGCAGGTGTGCTGCCGGCTTGTTTATTATCCGATGAAATAAAAAACCTATTCCTGTTGTTTAAACAAACATTACACCTGACCAAACATTCTGAACTGCATAAATTACTTATTGAATGTCAGTTTATGTTAACAGCTACGTTAATATACTGCAATAACCTATTATTTATAAGAATATCGTTATTATAGCATCGATAATGCTATGGTCATATTCACTTTTTAAGTGTACCCGCCATTTTGAAATACGTGACATTAAATTGACAGTTGGGTTTTGAGTTTTTGACGGCATGGTTGGCGCAGTGGCTAAGGGCGGCTCCAGCCTTCAAGTCGGGATGTCATATAATAAGGTCTAGTCAACACAGGCTCCGTTTCGATTACAATAATAATTCTAAATAAACCTGGATAACCTTGGTAGTGGCTGAGAGATTGACTGCTGCGCTACGAGTCGCGGGCTCGATTCCCAAGGAACAAATATTTGTATGGCCTACAGATAGTTGTTCAGGGCCTGGCTGTTTGTGTATATGAGTTTATATTATTGTAAATGCACCCACAATAGAAATTTTTTAGCGTGGAGCAACTTTTTTGTAGAAAAGAAAGATTGATAAAACTATAATTATTACATTAACCTCTCAATTAGGCTGAAATACAAGCTAATTAAGTTTGTAGCGGCGTTTAAAAGGCCCTGTCTACAAAAAACGTATGGTCGGTCGCTTACTGTGAGTGTAAGGTTTAAAATGTATGAACAATCATAGTCAGCCACCGTCTGACTGCTGATTGTAACAGCGGACTGTCACCAAGCGGGCCATGTGTTTATATCTATTATCGACATTATTATAATTTCTCTCGTATCAATATTTAATTGGAACTTTCAATGTTAAATATTGACAAATGTGCCTATAATGAAACATATTATAAAGAGGAAAATTTTATATTTTTGTTTGTTTGTAATGGATAAACTGAAGAAATACTAGACCGATTTTAAAAATTCTTTCACCATTAGAAAGCTACATTATCTGCGAGTAACATAGGATATATTTTATAGCATACTGGACTTCCACGCGGACGAATTCGCGGGCAGAAGCTGGTAAAATATAAAGTTACACATTTTTCCTATGTAGTGGGTAGGTAGAAACGCTCACAGTACAAACTACTTTAATTATGGACTTAATGCATTCTCTAAAAAATTTTTTTTTTTTCATTTTAATTCATTTTTCAGTGTCTTCTTATTTAAGGTGACATTTATTTCTATCCAGAACAATAAATTCACTTAAAATGAGAAACACTAGTTTACTAGTTAGCATAAGTACATTACTTGGTCATTCTTAATTAACAAGCATTAAAACGGTGATCCAAAGATTGGTGATTTCAGTAACTTTACATTACATTTCTGCAATATTTCTACCTTACAATACCCATACCATTTATACACGGTTACTTTTAGGTCGTTCTGGCACCGAAAGCCATAAACGCGATCATCAAACTCGAAACGATTGAGACCTTTTTTTTTCAAAAAGTAACAATTAAAAAAACAGCTGTTTACACTTTGACCAGTTAGACGAACATAAATGTACTGAACAGCTGATTTTTTTTATTGTTACTTACTACTTACTTACGTACTAAAAATGGTCCTAATCGTTTCGAGTTTGATGATCGAGTAAGTTTTTAAGGCTATCGAGTAAGGCTTTCGGTTCCAGAACGACCTAAAAGTAAACGTGTATAGTCAAATCCAGTGAAATACTGATTGACGATCGCTAAGCAGTTGCGCAATGCGATCTATTACACGCTTCATTTAACGCGTGTACTATTTTATCCTCTGATTGTCCATCCATTATTTACCGATGATCATATTGGTCAAGGGTACTTATAGTAGGCATAATTTATAATGGGCATTATATTTTTTGTCAGTAAAGTTTATATTTTTGTCATCAACTTGTATGATCTAATAAATTAATCTATGGTCACGAAATATTTTCATTCTTAGATAGGGCTGGGCGGTTCGAACAGGTTAGATTCGAAGGGTATCTTCTAAAACTCTAAACCATTGAGCCGGACTACGACATTTTATCAACTTTTAAGTGTTTTGAGGTTGATACATTATAATATATCTCGATGATTATTAAAAAAAATCAAAACCAATTAAATTGGCGATTGCTTATCATACCCATTTATAAACATTATAAGTGAGTACACACATTTTGTTTTTATGATGGATTTTACCCACTTTTAGTTTTCTCTGTACCAATGACAAGACCCATCGTCGAATAATAGATTTTACCGATATTTGTGGCGATTAGAAAACTAGCATTTCAATCGCACAGCGGCTCAGCCGCTCAGCGGCCCAGCCTTTGCGCCAAAGTTATCAAGCCGATCAATATAAGACAATGTAAAAAAGCTCATGAAAAACCGTTTTGGTGATAAATGGGAACATTCGTTTGCACAAACATACAACCTCGCACCCTAAACGCCTTCTCCGTTCCGCGTCGTAAACAAAAAGGACAGTTTAGAAATTAACATAATATCACGCCTGTAATCCCTGAAGGGTTGTGCAGAGGTGCCAGAACCCAAGACCTCATGCTCAGCAGTCGCGCTTTGTGACACCTAAACCAAAAAGCAGTAAAAGAAAATTACACAAATAAAATATTCTCACCATACTACATCCATGATTGACTTTGCAACAGCTGCCGAGTAGATCGACAAGTCTCCGTACAAGTAAATACACAAAGTGCAGTAGAAAGTGGTCCTGCCGATCTTGTTGAAAAACAGATTGGCCATCTCCCCCAGCTCCACGCGACGGTCGAGGCTGTAGTATCGAGAGGGGATTGTGTCAGCACAGACCAGCGGTTCTTCAAGGTCACCATGGTTGTTGTGAGAAGTTGACGGGTCATCATCAGATTCGTGGTCTTGGATCTGTGGATTGTGATATAGTTTAGTCTGATAGGAATAGTTGTGAAAACCAGTAATCAAGGTATTGTAGAGTAGAAAGAAGAAAATAAATAAAAAGAAATGCAGTATTTGAGAAAACTACGAACAATGATGATTATTAGAATTACTGTTCTTCCTAACTTTTTGGGTGTTTCAAAATAGTTTGATTATTTCTAAGTAAAACTGGGTAGGATTTAAGGCAACTGCTAATGGGCACTGCATAGCCCAATTCTGATCAATCAACTCTCATCTTACAACATGATATAGGTATTGTAGGGGCGATCTCTGGATTGTATTGTATAACGGGCTTGTATTCACGATTCCACGTCTCGGCGCGTATTTTATGTACGGCGTGGGGGCGGTCCTATAAATAGGCCATAGGGCTGGTAAAATAGTAATACCAGTCCATCTATGAATGTGGATGGATGGATAGAGAAGAGGAAGGCCAAAGAAAAGATGGATGGATTGTGTGATGAATGATATGAAAGAGACGGGAGTCAGTGATAGCATGACGGCTGAAAGAACGGATTGGAAGAAGAAAACGTGTTGCGGCGACCCCAATTAATATGGGACAAGGGCAGGAAGATGATGATGAGGGCTGATAAAATAGAAATGTTTCCTGTTCCCATGACGATTACAGTTAAAGCAATCAACTTGATATCCAATAACACTCAGTGTTTCAAATTCTGTCTGATTAGTTTATACGTAACTTGATTTTTCTTCACACTTGTTATGATAAAACTTGGTTATTATACTTGCATTTTGAATGAAGGTTTTTTTTTATTGTTGTTTTAATTGAAAGCCAGAATAATTAAAAACATTTATATAATAATCTTTTGTTTAATGATATTAGAATGTAACCAGGATTTTGTAAAAACCTAATGTAAAAGAGTGCCGTGGAGTTTCTTGCTCGTTCTTTTCCATAGAGACCTACCTCCGTTTTGGAACGAGCAACTAGCTTCAACTTTCGGACTAACTGACCGACTCCTTAACAATTCAAAGGTGTCTGTAAATGGTCTAATTGAAATAAATGTTTTGACTGTGACTTTGACATCACTGATGATGGTAAAGGAAATGCATTGTGACTTTGTGAGGAAACCTGGACTTTACAATTAATACAAAATTCTAAGAAGTCGGTTGAAAACACCAATCCACCTTGAGCAAGCATAGTAATGAATGCCTTCTCTGTATGAAAAGAGGCCTTTGCCCTACATTTGGACAATAACAGGCAGGTATAATTATTTAATACCTATATTACTTTACTATTCATTAATATTATTTGTAATTATATACCTACATGATATTACAGGTAAACCTAACATATCAGTTAGCTAACACAATGATTCTAAAACTAACCTCTTAATTAATTCATTTATTTTGCCTGGCATTGTAGCAATAAATAGACGATTGACATAACAATAAATCATAATGAATGAAAGTTCATTCAACAGAATATTATTATGTATGTGTAACAAAATAAATTGAATACCATTATTATGGTTGACTATGGTTGAATGGTAGAGACTGGTGCCGATTCCCTTGTTCACAAACTAGACTAAATTTAGAGAATTGACATCTCTTACTAACCTACAGTGAAAGGAAAGGATGGTGACATTAAAGAACTAAGTTAGCGATGTCAAATTAGTTTTGCCTTGAACTTTTCCATATTTTTAATCCATATGTTTTAAGACATCAACTTTAATTGTATGGATGTGTCAGATTGACTAAATTTGACAGCTCTTATTTACATTTGTCTCTTTCTTGTTTTATTGGACAGAAAAAGATGGAAATAGTTTAATTTTAGATTAGTTTGTTACCAAGGGAATCGGCACCAATGCCCAACAAATTAAGTCCACATTTGTAGATTTAGATAAATAAATAGAAATATTTAATTTAATTTCAGTTTTAATGGGCTATTTCTGCACTTAGCCTCTTGATTGGGCCAGTGTGCATGTCCCTTTATGAACTCTTAGATCCAGAAAGCTCTCGGAAGTTTAACAGCCTTTTCAGACTGCTATAAGCTTCCATGAGTCATGCTGGAGATAGTCAATCTGAATGCACACCGTTTACTGCTTCCTACAATTTTAGTATTCTAGTTTCAGCAACCAGATTTAACTTAACTAGTTTGTAATATATTTGTTTACGACTCAATGTTGTGGGTATTTTTTGCCTGTCAACCAAGGGTGATGGAAAGATAACATGGCAGGTGCATAAAAATTTTAAAAAAATATTATAACTTCAAAAACAACTTCAAGTTTGTTTGTATTATGTTGTCTCGTTTCCATTAACTGTGTTTCTAAAATTTTGTTTATAATCACAAAATGAAAGACTATAGAAGTATTATGTTGGCTATGATTGTCCAATGATCAGAAAGTCTTTAATACTTACACTTTCCCTCTTGATAGTCTGCAGTCTCTTCCACTTATACACTGCGTTAGCACAAGCCATAGTCTCAATGACATAAGTAGCGTTCAAGAAACTCATGAACGCAAGGAATGTCAGGGATATTGTGCTGAGACCCCATCCTGCACGTGCAAACGCCGCTGGCAGTGTTAGGGCACCAGTCCCAACAATCAAGTTGAATATGTAGATTAAGCCCACCTGGTAAGTAAAAATAGATGTCAATTATTTATGAATTATTATTAAGGAGTTTTTATTAAAACTTATATTTTTTTTATAAATATGTTGTGTAGCTATGTGGCTGCATATTCATTCGAAATTACTATGTAAGACCATCTAAAGTAAATTAGGGGCAGCTTGTAAGCCGTTACAAGCTGCCCCTAATTTACTTTAGATGGTACGCGAGAGAAACAATGCAGCACAAAAACTTTACCATACTTCTAAAGTCGCGTCAATATTTCTTATATCCTGTTGCTACCTCAGTATAAAACCACTAACTAACCAATAAATTAATTATGGCTTTAGCGAAAAACATTTTTTCTGTTATTTAATGTGTTCAAAATATTATTAATACTTACCCATACTGAATATTGGTCCCCTGCCTCTGTTATAGGCATTCTTATTAATCTTCTTATACCCCAAAAGCGACGAGGCATTGTATTTTGTTCTTACACGACATTGCTGCCGGATATCTGACACAGCAATGAACGAATTATCTCTAATCAATGTAAAAATATTATAGCAAATTGATAAATAATAACGTAACGAATGAACACAAAAGGCAGTAAAAAGGCAAGTAAAAGCAATTTATTAACGTCGAATTGTCAATAACTTTTGATCCTGTCAGTTTGACATTTGACAGTATCATTTTTTGACGTAAAATACGCCGTATATTATCAGTGTTGCCAACTTAGTGGATTTTCCACTAAAAGTGGTGGTTTCCACCCCCCTTTTAGTGGCGAAAAATTGCTTTTAGTGGCTAGTGGATTTTTCTAGTGGCATAACTGGCTTAGGAGAATTAAGTTTCAATTACTAAACATTACCTGCGACTTTTTATTAATAAAGCAAATAGAGCCTTTATTTTCCGCATTTTCAACCACTTACAATCAACAAAATAAAATTAGCCGATTTAATTATGAAATAATGCAATTTAGTTGTTTGATAGTCGGCCAACTCATATTTTTAAATGTTAACTATTTTTATTTAGGTACCTACATTTATCGATTATTGTATTGACTAACTTATTTTATTAATGAAAAGCTATTTTTTTTTGTAAATTGAGACTAATTTTTTGTATTTTTTATTTTGTACAAATTATAACGCTTCTTAAATTATATCTCATTACAACTTCGGCCCAGAATTCCCTGTTTCCTTTGTTTAGTGGAAATTTCAGCGTGAATGAAGTAGGGCCGTTTTTTGTTAGTGGTTTTCTGGTGGTTTTTGAAGTAGAATCTGGTGGGGAGCTAGTTTATCTGTTGGCAACACTGTATATTATGCTTCCCGCGCGGATCTTCACGTGCTGCCCCGTAGTTTGTTAGACGGTCACATCTAGCCCTACTCATCTTGCCGCATGTCTTTTGACTAGTGCAAAAGAAGGGAGTAGCATGATGTGCACTACAAGTAACATGGCCACAATACATGGTCTCGATGCTTCCTTTCCGCTTTTCTTTCCCTGTTTCCACGACACTCCTAGAGTGTCTGGCTGAAAGGACCAAATCTTTGGGTAATGCAGCAAGCTAATCTGACCCTGGCTGACCCGGCTGGTTAACGAAATCACTAGATGAATATTGGCATGTTTGTCATTTTTTGTTCACCAAAAGCGATGCCGTCACCGGGCAGCAAGATTAACGACCTGGCACACGTGCACCACAGTCCGCAACCTAATGGGTCAGTTGCGGTAAATATTGATACTTATAGGTAGATATATCTACCGCATCGGGCATACGGGTGGAGGAGAATTGCTAAATTTATTATACCGAAAAAAAAACAATCATTAAAATGTTTGTCTTTCTGTGTGTTTTTTCAGGCTAATCTCCTAAATGGCTGAACCGATTTTACAAGGAGTAACTTAGGCTACTTTAATTACAGAAAAAGAATAAGGACACCGTGAAAAATAATTAAAGTTCCTCAGAAAACCGTTATTAAAGCGGACGGAGCAGCAAGCATAAGTTGGTAGTTGGTAGTAGTAACTATTTGAAATTATGTGGAGCAACCATGGACCTGTGTCTCTATTTAAACTTACCGTGCCTACAAAACATTACTATCCTGACCTTAAAAAGCGTCCAGCTCAAAATGCCCATGCCAGGAAAATTGCCCGCCAAATACTTTCAAAAGACAAAAAGGGGTTGCAGTTCAAGTATTGCTATTTTATAATATTTTTTTTTATAAACAAATGATTGTATGCTTTACCGCATTTGCGGCCTCACAAACGGATTTCTCCATTAGCGACTCATAAAATCCTAAGAAATAAAAAACTCGGCTAAGCACTATTTGTTTTGCTTTATTTCACACATGTAAAAAATCTACAGTAAAATATTAAAACTACTAGCGTGAAAATGGGCAAACGTAACTTAAGTGTGACAGTGGCGCCTCTATTATTTTGTTTCATAAGTACGTTTCGTTTCACGTTACGAGATACCTTCTACGTAACTGAATGCGGGGGCGTACCAGTCGTACGTACACACTACGAAGCATTGAAAAGCGTCCCTAACACAAAGAAACGAGGGTGTGAACGTGGATGCTTGTGACGATTTACATGAGCTTGGATAAGTTTGTCGCCGGTGGAACGTCGGTTTTCAAATACGAATCAAATGGCACGTTTTGTGTAAAGCATGACAACTTCAGACGCAATTAGACAATCATTACGAGCTTTTTACAAGGTCAAAATGTAGCGAAAACTCTATTTTTTCATAAAGTATGATTTCCACTCTGGTTTGGCCCAGAAAAGGCCCAGAATTATGTTTTGAATTTAAGTGAAAAGCTGCATTAAATCGACGCGCCTTCTACCAGAAATTGTCGGAAATTGTAGTATTTTCATGGAATATTGATCATATTTTAAATAAAATTTAATTTGAAGGGCTTTACTTACATTTTAAAAATTGATAATTCAATACATTTTATTTTCATAATTGCCATAATAAAAAGTCATAATGGGTTAATGAATATACAGGTATTATCAGCGGTGTATTTTACAAAAAAAAACGAAAGACGTTTTGAATGGCGCGGGCTACCTAACTATCTTTTTAAATCTGTCTCCATACAAATTAACTTTTGTTTTAGCGTGATTTAGTTACCTAAAAGCACTTGAATGCTGTTCAAAAATATAATATTGAGCATAATACAGGACCTATGTGCAAACCGTTTCAAGTATTTTTAGTCAGAAATACTCTGACTAAAAATACGTGAAACGGAACGTATATTTTAAGTATCTAGCTACCTACTAACTCATATAAATTTTATAAAATAATGCTATTCAGGCTACTAATCACGATTACCACCCTACTATAATTTTTCTAATTCGGTGTGGTGGGACTCGTGAGTCGCATTAATGACAATCACTCACTCACAGTCACTAATTCTTATCCATGAGAATCTCAAGTTGATCTGAGACGCTTTGTAGGTAAAACTGTATACTAGGTTACGCTTTAGGTTTATATGTAGGTAGGAACCTAATCGACTAGATGTCATAAGAAAAGATTCGGTGCTTCCAATGAAGGTACCCATTTCTAAATGACAAAATAAGAGATAATTTACCACGTACATTTACAATTATTATAGCTTTACATCACCTACAGATTTTACACGGGCATCCATAGTCAATTGGATGTCTTCTTATAGCTGTTATAGATACAGATACACTCAGTATAAAAATAGGTACCTATGTATTCGTACGGTATTATTATAGGTACATATTTATAGATACTATACTATAGATAATACCCTGATATTGAATGCTGTACGTATACGTATGTATAGTAAATTACTATTACCCGGCCATGATAAAAACCAAGCAAGTTTGAGTAGTCCTAGCGACGCTTAGGTTCATCTTGTATTAGTAGCATTGCATAGCTCTTCGTGCGAACCCCGACGACGAAATCATTCCATCCAGCCGTCGAAGCCGTGTTCTCGGGGGTTTGGGATTGTGATTTTGTATAAATCTTTAAGTTATGTGCCAACAACATTACAAAACAGAGGTAAGTGCTAAAATAAGCTAGTTTATAGAAATAGTTCTTTATGTCGTCGTTGATCGCTCTGAGCATTTATGGCATCGCTTTCTCAGGCGTATGTTTGTTCTCCCTCCAACAAACGGGATGTCAGCGACATGTTTAATTTTCTGTCTCATTCCTTCTAGTAATATAACACCGTTGTGCTCGGTCGTGTCACGTAAGATTTTTTGTATTTTTGCCTGATTAGAGTGCGATTTTTAAGGAAGTTTTGTAATATTCATGTCAATCAAGTGTTTGTGCATGTGGAGTACTAATTTGTTTCCAAAATATTTGCTTTATTCCTATGATATGGGTCGTGCTAACTTTCACTCTAGATATAGATAGGTACCGTGGATGATATAGCATAGATAGATACATGTATACGACTGTAGATATTCAACATCGAGTCGTCGAGTCTCAAGGCCGAAACACACAAATATATAAGTATATAATGTAAGAAAAGAATATTGGTTTTTTATAGGAATGTGAAAATTGAAATGGGAATTGTGATACTTTAACGTTTCGTTCTTTATAATTTCGGTGCGACCGTAAGTACAAGACTTGCGTCGTATTACATCGTATACATGTATACATTTTGGAATGGCGTATATTGTGAAACACCATCATGATTTTTGTTCTGAAGATTGCCTTTACCGTATCTTTGCGACGCAAATCTAAGTAATGTCTAATATTGATGTTGCTATTTCTTGTAATGTACAGTATCTACCTATGCTATGTATGCGCTGATCCAATTGACCTTTTTTTAATCCTTGAGATAACCTAAAAAAAAAAGCACTTTGTTATGACCCACGTATTGATTTTTATTGATTGTTTATGCTGATTGTACCAATAAGAAATGTGAAATATGAATTCTTTTGTCCTACAGATAATCTGAAACGTTACGAGCTGACTGCAAAGCTGCTCTAAAGGATCTGCCGAGCCCGCATTATCTGTGATATACAGCTCAGCCTCTCGTCCGTCCTAAAAGGTAAGCAAATTATAATCAAGAACATGCTTATTTCAAATCACTATGTGCAAATGATAACTCCTCCTAAAACACTTAGGGATGAATTCTTGCAAGTTAAGCTAGCAAAAAGGATGATAGCACAAAATGAGTTATTGTTCTTTAGATCATCAACAGTTACTATAGAATCACTAACATTTTATCGAGCACTTGTGATACTTACATTGTAACAAATCTTTTAGATTTTTCTACTCGGACTAAATAAGAAATATAATTTTCACCTAGTATTATAACACTCATGGAACATATTTGGACAAGATTGAAATATCTTGCTTAACAAACATTTTAATTAATAAACTGTTTAATATGAATGAAAGTAAACAGCAGGACAATTTAGTCAGTGATGCAAAAATTGTTACTAAGAGAATGGGAATGTTTCTTATTAGTCTTTGTTTTAAATACATAACTAGTCTGGAATTTAATTTAGATTCAACCCTCATTGTAGAGTTTAAAGCTTATGGAAATTTGAATTTGCTTGTCCCGTTAATGCATTATTATTTACATGAGACACAAGTTGGCTGTATGCTGATACAATGTTGTGTACTTTATAGGGCTGGGCCAATCGGGGCTAGGAGGCGAGTCCGCAGCAGCTTCCAGCGGTGATCTCACCTTGTCCTCTGCCATAGAGGCACTAAACACTGCTACCTGCTTTATTGACTGCATCACTACGAACCATTGTTACTTAGTCTATAATTGAAACAATATGCTATCTGTGAAAATAAGTATAATGTTAGGTGAAAACTGTAGAAAATTATTCTATTTATAATAATTGTCTGATGTCTAATGTTTCTGTAATATTATGTGTTCGACATCTAATTAAGGATAGTTGTTACTCCAATATTAATACTGTTACCGAACCAATGCAATGTAATTACTCCACCTTGATGTTGGTGGTGAACACAAATAATTTTGGTGCTTTTAAGCGAGTCGAGAAGAATGAAAGTCATGAAGCTAGTGTAAAGATGGTAGATTTAAATATTTATAATGTAGAATTTGTTGATAGTGTCCAACAAAACCAAATGATTGGCGATACGCCTAACTACTGCATTCCTTTAACGATTAACGCCATAACAGTCCAGGGTATCTCATACAGTGACCCATATTTCAGTAGCTTTAACTTAAACTATAAGATGGCGTTCGGAGCGCCGGAGCATATGAACAAGTCTGATTACGCTTTTAAATCCTCAGTTTGTATTATACGAGATGAGCCTTGCGATACGCAACTACTAAACGACAAGTCTGCTCATAATATGATATCCAAAACGAAAACTCGAATCATAACTAATGAAGACAAGTCTGTGAAGACATACCATGACAATAATGAATTGGAAGTTGGTTACGATAAACCCGCCAACAAGACGGCTTTGCGAATGTTCGCGAACGGTGATCTCACCTTCGACGCTATGTTGGAACTCACGAAAAACGAGGATCGAATAATCAAGGATATGAAAACGCAAGAAGTTGACAGTTGGGGCGTCCCGCGGCGTCTGCGACTGTGTGGAGGAGGCGAGAGCTCGCTCAACGCTGCCACCGGCTGGGGCAGCCCACCCGCCTCCAACAACAGTAAGTCTACCTTTCGTTGTCCTCTTACTAACAATTCAATCAGAAACAGTAGAGTGCTAGTTAGTTTTTGATCGACTCTCAAATATTTGGCAGTAATGCGCGTGGCCGACATTAGACCTATATTTTAATCGTCGTCGGTGATAAGAGAGTAAAAATAGATCTTTTTCTTTGCCAGCTGGGAATTGGGGCGGTAATTCCAGTGGCCAAACAAATAATGGGACAAACAATACTCAACAATGGAATAACACGGCTCAGCGCCCGCCCACTTCTCAAGCAGACAGTAAGTTGTTTTAAAATCGTCACTCTTATGATGAAGTCATCAAAATAAAATTTGCTTCTATTGTTGGCAAATGATAATTACAGTGATTAGAAATTACGACTAACATTATGGATGTTCGAACGTTGTCTAGGTGCTTATGGTTAGGATTGTTTCTTGCAGTGAATAGCAACAAGGGGAATGGTAATCAAATGCCTCCAACCAGTGGCGCGTCTGCACAGAATTGGCAAAGTTCCCCACCAAACATGCCAAGTTCGCAACCTAACAACAATGGTGCACCTACGAGCAACGGTTAGTTGACAATAAATTTAAAATGCATAACAAAATGTGTATTTTAATGAAATTTGTATTGATTTTACTTTTCTCTTTCACTCCACGTAGGTACGAATAATTCGGGCAACGGAAACAATGGCGGTACTAATCCTCCCAATTCAACTGCCAATTCGAATGGGCCCACCTCGGCCAATGGAAACAATGGCAACAACGCCAACAGCACTTCCTCTGCTAAGATTGAGCAACTCAATTCAATGAGGGAAGCTTTGTTTAGTCAAGATGGCTGGGGAGGCGTAAGTGTTTCGGCTATCTTAATTTCTATGCAAATATTTTTCGTCAAAGAACTATCTTTTATGAGTTTATAATTTTTTAGCAACATGTAAATCAAGATACCAATTGGGATGTACCTGGCTCTCCTGAGCCTGGTCCAGGTAAGGTGGAAAACCAACCTGCTGGGGGTCCACCAGCCTGGAAACCGAATATAAACAATGGCGCATTCCTTGGAACCGATCTATGGGAGGCTAACCTACGAAATGGTGGACAACCACCGCCACAGCCTGCAGCTAAGACTCCGTGGGGCCACACACCCACTACTAATATTGGTGGCACATGGGGAGAGGACGATGATGCCGCGGACTCAGCTAACGTGTGGACTGGTCCACCGCCGCCACAGCAGTGGCCCGCAGGCCCTCCGCAACATGCGCAGCAATGGGGTGTTCCCAAGAAGGACGACTGGAACGCGTGGGGAGAACCTCACCGACCCGTCGACCCGCGCATTGACCCGCACCGCTCTAGCGACCCGCGTCAGCAAAGCGCTGACCCACGCCACGACCTGCGTGGAGGGATATCTGGTCGCCTCAACGGAGATATGTGGAGCCAGCACCATCAACACACTGCTGGTCCGAACAAAATGATGCCAGGCGGCGTCAACCAGTGGGGTGCGCAGGGGCCGAAGGACCCCATCAAGGGATCAGGATGGGAGGAACCATCCCCACCAGCGGCAAGACGCGCTCCTGGTGGTTTCGATGACGGTACGTCGCTGTGGGCACAGCGCGGAATGGGTGGCATGGCAGCTCGCGGACCGCAAGGCCCGCCCGGCCCCCAACGTATGCCCCCGACCCCAACCAAACCGGACGCCGTATGGGGCGCTCACGGTCAACGCAATGGTTCCTGGGAAGAGCCGCATACTCCAGCTTGGCCCGAACGCGACGCGCCAGCTTGGCCCGATGCGTCTGGTCCGGCCTTGTGGCCTGTGCCCAAACCTAAACCCGCTGGACCCGGAACAGCGTGGCCTGATGATATCGGCGAATGGGGCGGGCCAAAGCCGCCGCAAGGCGGGCCGCTGGGCAAGCAGCTACCTAAGGAGATGGTGTGGAACAGCAAGCAGTTCAGGTGAATATAAAACTCATGCAATCGAATTTTTATTTTATTAGTTGTTTTATTGGTGGTTTTGTTGTCGAATTTTTGTTTTATTGGTTGTTTTATTGTCAATGGTTACATGTTTGTTTATTATCGTAGGTACCTCGTCGAAATGGGCTTCAAGAAAGAGGAGGCGGAGGCTGCACTGCGCAGTCGCGACATGAACGCAGAAGAGGCGCTGGAGATGCTGGCGAGCGCGCGCAGTGACGGCTGGAGACGCGACGATCACTTCGGCGGACACCATGGTGGGCCCTTCCAGCCGCCGCCGTCCGTGCCCGCGGTGTCACCCGCTGTCGTGCAGAAGATCCTCAACCAGCCGCCGCCACCCACGCAGCAGCACCATCAATCTTACAACCCCAACAGGTATATTATGGATAATACGCAATGCAGTCTATACAATACTAAAATCTCACTCCATAGTTTAGGCCCCTGTAATCGAGAGGTGACCTTCAAAAGAAGGTCATAATGTCATCAAAATGTAAACATTGTTGAGGAAAAATGTTTATTTTAAACTCGTATTTTCTCAACTTATGGTGTTTACAAATAGAAATTACATAAGGATGTAACTTGTGTTTGTAAACAGTGAGTCATGAACTTCTACGAATGAACATTGTTGTAATAAAATTAAAAAATCGTAGCGGTACGGGCAATGGCGGACAACCGAGTGCGGCACAACTGCGCATGCTCGTGCAACAGATACAAATGGCGGTGTCTGCAGGATACCTCAACCATCAGATATTGAACCAGCCTCTGGCTCCGCAAACCCTTGTGCTTTTGAACCAGCTGCTGCAGCAGGTAACATTTTCTTAAAGTTTTTTTAACTCGAATTTCCGAATTTCGAACGTATTTCAATTTTCAAATTAATTTGACTTGTATCCAATGAGGTTATACAGAAAGTTCTTCTCTTTCAGATCAAAGTGCTACAACAATTGTTGCAACAGAACTCGCTTGCGATGACCAAGGGTCACTCGTCGCTCGCGCTGCAGTACTCTGTGCAGATCACTAAGGCTAAGCAGCAGATTACGGCACTACAAGTAAGTTGACTAACTGATACCCAATTGTTTTACAACAATTTTATTTAGATCTACTTCAATGCCGCGTCGTCTTGTGCGTTTATTATAGAGTTGGGCGTGGCTAGTCTCTGAGCCGCCATTTTAGCTTCGAACTACAAACATTAGGTTAGCTACAGTTGTTGCCAACCTATCAAAATATTTTAAATCTTTGTTTTATTGCATCGTCATATCATTAATGTGTTTTTTTTTTTATTGTTTAGAACCAAATAACGGCGCAGCAAGCTCTGTACATGAAGCAACAAGCTGGCAGCTCAGATTTGTTCAAGCAAGGTCATGATCCTATCGCCCAGTTGCAGAACAATTTTAGTGATATGTCTATTCCGAAAGATACTCAAGGGGTACGTTAAAACTGCTACGTAATAAAATGTCGACTGAACTTCGGCTTTTTCGATTTACTTGTCCAAATAAATAAATAAGTTCGAATCAGAGTATATCTTAGTTAATTACCAATTGTTGTGTGCCTTTTCCGTCTTTTCTAGTAAGACCGTTTCTTTCTAAAACTTGATTATTATGCCATATTCACTGTCTTGCACTGTACATTGATTAAAAAATGCGATGTTTATTTGTTACCATTGTATTAATGCTGTTCTTAAAATCCAGGGTTACGGCGGCAGCAGCGGTAACCAACAGTCGCGTCTGAACCAATGGAAGCTTCCCTCTCTGGATAAGGATGGAGAAGGTTCAGAGTTTAGCCGCGCCCCCGGCACTGCCAAGTCGACAACGAGCCCACAGCTCAATCAACTTGGCCTGCAACCAGACTCGTACGTTTCTATCATTGTAGCAAAAAATTGCTTTACTACCATTCCTACTTCTACAACATTAAAAATTGTAGGCATTTGAGTTTATTTATGTTGTTCAATCAAAAGTTGCTTAATAAAATCAAGTCACTAACTAAAGTGCACTTAACATTATTGCTAATATCAAATTAATTCCTTTCCATTGTTTGTTGCATAAGTTCCTTATCATGTTATTATTATATCTAATTATGTTAGTCATCATATTCAAATTGTATTACTATCGCAGAACTTGGGGAGTGGGCCGCGCCTCCGAAGGCTGGGGCGACAGCGGCAATGATGTGGCTGACGGCAAGGATGCCTGGCCATCCCATCCCTCGCATCAGCCAGTGTACGACTTGGTGCCAGAGTTTGAACCTGGCAAGCCCTGGAAGGTAAGACAAAATCTGAAGAGTGTATAACTAATGAAGAGACATTCATCACATCTCATTGTTTTGCTGTCGGAAACCTGCATGCGGCTAAGCTTTGTGATTAACGACAAGGTTTTATGGGCCACTTCAATAGATAGGTCATCCTTCTAATCTACCAGTTCACGTACCCCAGGTCGGTGGCTGGCTGTAGTGTTACCGATGCGCGACTGTCCGCTCTGCGGATACCTGCCTACCCAACGCGGTGAATAAGGTCCTCGTATCCCTCTTTGGGTCGGCCTTACTATTACTGCACTACTTTAGGCTGACAAAACTTAGCAAGTCGATGGCAGATTGATGCAACCTACATTTTGAACACAGGGCAACCAAATGAAGAACGTAGAAGACGATCCCAACATGACACCCGGTTCGGTGGTGCGGTCTCCGCTGTCGCTGGCGGTGATCAAGGACGCCGACATGCTGGGCGGCAAGACGTCCCCGCCCGGCGGCGAGCGCTCGCTGTCGTCGTCCACGTGGAGCTACGCGCCGCCCGCCGCCGCGCCCGGCGCCGCCAAGGACGCGTGGGGCAGCAAGCCGCGCCCCGCGCCGCCCGGCCTCAACAAGGCGTGGCCGCAGCACCACCAGCCGCGCGCCGTGCTCTCCTGGCAGGCCTCCACCTGGCTGCTGCTCAAGAACCTCACTGCTCAGGTACGAGGATCAACCGCTAATATCTGTACCCAACACAATGTTTCACATTCTTGGTGGATTACAGACGCATCTTGCAATTTCTAACTACGGTGACAAATTTTAACGTAGTATGTTCTCAACAGATCGACGGGTCCACCCTGAAGACGCTCTGCGTTCAGCATGGTCCCCTCCAGAACTTCCACCTGTATTTGAACCAGGGTCTCGCCCTCGCCCGCTACTCGACGCGCGAGGAGGCTGCTAAGGTCAGTGTCTACTAGGTTTACATAGGTCGCAAAGGTGTCGTTAGTTTGTGTGCTGTGATGACCGAGTGTTGCGTCTCCGCAGGCCCAAATGGCTCTGAACAATTGCGTGCTGAGCAACACGACGATCTTCGCGGAGTCGCCGGCCGAGTCGGAGGTGCAGATGATCCTGCAGCACCTGGGCTCGGGCGGCGGCGGCGCGTGGCGCGGCGGCAACAAGGACGGCTGGGGCGGCTTCGCGGCGCTGTGGCCCGACTCGCACGACCAGCGCGCCACGCCGTCGTCGCTCAACTCCTTCCTGCCGCCCGACCTGCTCGGCGGGGAGTCGATCTAAGGCGCCGGGAGATCTGTACAGATGCATTTGTCCGTGTCGATCGGGTTTCGGTCCTAATTTCGTTTCGGTCGCGGTCGCTCGGAAATGTCGCCTCGGTCATTCCTGAGGTGCAAATTTTTTATGGTTAGCGTAAAATCTTCGATTTGGATAGTATAAATAGTATTTATCGATCGGCCGGCATGTCGCCCGATCGTCGACGACGCGAGTTTAGGATCGAAGCCTTAGGTGTCTAGTTGTAATTACGCTTTACCGTCCCCCGTACGGGGATCGACTAATTTTATTCGCCTAGTCAGATCATGTCGAACGCGTCACGTGGCGTCGAGCACGCGGCGCGACGCGGTCGCGGTAGCCAACTGTCCACATACTATATTATCTTACTGTGTTTTAAGTGTTCATGTAGAATATTTAGTGTATATAAGAATTATACATATACAAAATGGCAAATTAAACTGTATCGAGGTTTATAAGGAAGAGTCCGGTCGCGGCGGGCGCGGGCCGCACCGCGGTGAGACCGCGCGCGGCCCGCTCCTGCAAATCTACCAAATAATCGTAGGTATCAGATAGAGTAGTGCGTCGCGGGCTACCTCAGTCACACGTCCCGTGGCCTTATTTTATAGCGTATATTTATTTTGTTGTGCTCGAGGGCTGTTGCTGTTTCGCCCGTCGAGCTGTTGCGTTCCGAGTTTCTTTCGTGTTCGTTTTTATTTTCTCGTTTTATCTGTACTTGTCGTATTTTAATTATTTATTTCTGTTTTGAATTCTCACTCGCATAGAGCCCTCGTTTTCCAGTAGTGATATTTTATTCAGCAATAAACGTGTAAGTGCATTTCGCCCACTGACAAAACTTTTACGATTAGTTGTAATTTTTATAAAGGTAACAAAATTTGAAAATTATGAGATTTGAAGTGCATTCTTGTAGCGGTAAATTCCTTTTAAGCCGTATAGTCTGATGCAAACGAGTATATAGTTATATGCGTTAGGAGCGAGCGCCGCAAGCGCGCAGTCGCCAAGTACAAGTGGGACGCGCGCTCCCTTGCAATCCAGTAATCCTGTGATGTAAAGTATCTTGCCTAATGTAAGGAGAATCTATTTAGTTGGAGAGTATCACGTAGCGCGAGTCGCCGGCGCCCGGCCTCCGCCGAAGCTGACGTTTCCCCAAATTTTTTCCAGTATTTGTGATTGAAGTGCCACTTTATGTTTAATATAATGAGACGATTATCTAGATTATACGATTAACGTAAGGGTAACCTAATATAATAAATTGAAAATTGTTTTATCATTTTATATTACACATACATTTGTGAGAAATGTTATTAAAGTACTATAATTGAACAGTAATTAAATATTACACTTTTGTGTATAGGTAAGAATAAAGTTCTAACTTAAATTTAGCCATATCAATATCTATTTAAATAAAAGATTTGTGGTATTTTCTATAGGCTCAATTTGAACGTTATTCAAAGTGACATATGCTTTAGATATTCTGTTAATAATATACTTGTAGCCGTAGGTTTGTCGGTATTACATAACTGTAGGTGTAAGTTTACATTTTAAGTCCTATCGTAGAGTTCAATAAGCATACAACTGATATTTAACGGCAACGATTGCACGTGTAAGTTAAAGTTCGTTATCATAAAGTTTATTTACACTTTTATTTACTTTTTAATTTATTGATGGTGTGCCACAGAGATACTCTGCCAAAATATAAAATTACCAATTATTACGGGATTAGAATAGTAGAGCGCGATGCGAGCGGCGCCCGCGCCGCCCTCCGCTCTCGACGAGACTCGCTCCGTCGCCGACGGACCCACCACGCTTAAGAGCCGGTCACCCGACTTATAATAATGTAAATTGTATCTGTATTTCGAACATCTTCCAGTGTTTTTATGATAAAACGATTTTAGCCTTAAGTTAGATGTAAGCAATTCGCTGTACCTTGTCGAGCCTCGGCTCGCGTACTCTTCACAAATTAATTAAGTTAGGAGAGCGCGACTTTGGACGTGTCAGTGCGTTTGAACTCTGCTCGCTTCGGACCTGTAGTAGTTAGTGTTAAATGTTTCGATGTGCGATGTGTTCATTTAGAAACAATGTTAGCATTTGTCATTACTACCGTATTATCTTACTATAGGGACCGACGGCAGTTTTGCGTTTTCATCATTGCATATTCTTCGTTGCCTTTCGCGATTTGTATCTGATACAGATTTAGTTCGAACGCGGATTCTCTATTCTCTCACAACAGACTTCCGCTTGTATGACACGCGCCTCATCACACCCGGGTCGTTACACGAAGGCACGGTATATGCAGCCGAACTGTTTGATTCGCCTTCCAAGGGGCCATAATCGAGATTGTCACGGAGTTTAATGTTAGGTGCCAAAGAGTGATTATCAAAGATGTCCGGAACAACTGATTGCATTTCTCTGCTTGATAAAGATTCTTCCAAAATTTGAAATTATATTCGCGGTACGGGTTAATGATCTGATGTTCCTATAACATTTCGTGTTACGTCTATTCAGCAATAGTGCACGTATAAACAGACAAATGTCAATTCTATGTATTGTTAAAGCTCAATTTAAGAGATGAGGGTGTTTCTTTTACTGATTAATAGATTAAATAAAAAAGTATAGGTATTATTTTTAACTGATATTGTTCTGTCCAATTCTACACCAATATTCGATAACGCCTAAATCTCAGTTGTTTACTCTGGTGCAAATTTAAATTTTAATGATACAGCAATAAATATCATATTTAATTTTTTATAAAGTTTTTTCCATTTTAAGGTAGAGAAGCCGATCAAACGGAAAGTTAATAATAAACCAGTGCCCTTTAGAATACGTCATCCATAGATTAAAAACGAAAGAAGTTTATGCCTTGAAAATTTTAGTCAGTTAAAGTTATCAGTACTTAATAATGGATAATATACATATTATTGTAAAGTGGACGTATTTTAAATGTGTAGACGTGTCGGTAGCAGTATAATATGGTGTTAGAGGTGTATCGGTAGAGGTGCGCGCGCGCCTCCGCGCATCACAAGGTTGTGAGTAGCGGCCATCGCGCCGCGCTAACTGAATCTCCTCTCGGTTCAATGACTGCATCATTATTTCCTGCACACAATTATTGCGCCATGTGCAATTTAGTCTGTGTTATTATTATGTTGTTGTTGTGTATTTATATGATACATCTATACTGTAATATGTATATATTGTGGAATTTTATTCGTAAAAATTTAATACGCTTCACGCTTCTCTTTTAATAACATTTTTCGTGATTTGTTTCTGTTATTTAGAATAAATTTACGTACCTACAAGTAATTATAATAACGATCATAGATGTAAATATAAGTAAAAATAATGAAAAAAATAAAAACAAAAAAAAAATGAAAAAAAAAATATATAAAGAAAAGCAATTAAAAGAAACCAATGATTGTGCCTCAATGAACTGTGGTACGTTACCGTAACCGATGGCAGGTGTAATCGTTTTCTTTCAAAAATGTATTATAATGAATTGTGCGCCTAGGCACCGCTCTGTGACTAGCTGTAGACAATATAAGGCTGCGAGCAGCGGGGCCCGCGCCCACGCCTTGTGTAATCATTAATGAGCTTAGCTATGTTTTACTTTTATTGTAATAAGTGTTATTTCATCAATCAACATTTTATATATATACCTACGTATATGTAAATATTTTTATCTATTTATTTTTTGGTTTTCATGAAGTTTACCCGAATTAACGTGTAACCTTAAAATTCGTTGGTTATCTTGGAGTGAGATCGCGCGGTTGTCGCGTGTTTCGAACGATCGCATCTATTCCATAACACTTGAATGCCAAAGTCGATGTCTGTAAGCCATTGGACGACCGCTTGTGTTGTTTACATAAATTGCATGGATCTCTGACATCACAACAAACTATTGATCGTACAAATAGGAGCCATTAATACTGACAGCCGACGCTTAGGTCGCTGTTGTCTATCCAAGCTGCTCTGGTGTTATTTTAGCTCAACTATTCAAGTAGTTTGCTCATATTGTTGTTAATTTTAATTTTTTTTTATTATCTTAATTATTAAACTTCCCTTAGTGCGGAATAAAATTCTAAAGTTATTTTGTAATCTCCAAATTAGCTATTAATGTACTGGACCATAGCTGATAACTGCAGTGTGTATGGCGTAGGATTCATGCCGCCTAGACTACGCGTAGCGCGTTTGTAATTTATTTTATAGCTTTCCTTCGCTTGTCACTGTACCGTCCCTGTGACCTTGTTGTGTTAAAGTATGTTATTAAATCGGTAGCTTTATTAGTTTAGCCTCAAATCAAACTCTTATTTGAATAGATACGTATATTAATTACTTATTACGTTTATATCGTCCCTATAGTTGGCAACGCCAAGAAAAGCCAATATTGCACGGAATTCAAGGGCGCCGGGTCGGTAACGTGACAATAGTTCGGCTTATTTCTAGCTTGACATAGTCGCGACGAGCCCATTGTCAGGCAGCACTCACTCGTTCAACTGTGTACTCACTTATAGGGACCAAGATATGTATGAATATTATGCAGTTTCATTTTACGCTGAATACACATACCACACTCATAAATAAGCTGAACATTGCACACTAAAAGACATTCTCATTTTTCCATTGTTAATAAATGCGTTTTGCCGTCGCATATAACTGACATGTTACTTATACGACATAATTAAACCTAGTGATAGTTCGTACGATATTCAGGAGGGCCTTTTAATTTAAATAAGGTTAAAGTTTTGCTTGTTGTCTTTATTTATATATATTTTTGTACGTTACGACGTTGACGTCCTAATACAATAGAGAACACATTAGGTGATATCTACAAAGAAACTAGTCTTCCTTATTTACGAGGGATCGTGTTGAGATGGCGGGACGCGTGACGTCGACACAAGAGGCAATCATTCCTCTAGTCTTGTTATGTGGTGCGAATAAGTGAATACCAAATATAAAATAACGAAGGCTTTGACGTTAGTGTGTAGAGGTATCGATAGGTCGGATAGGTCGGCCCGAGCAGCTTGGACCCTGTCAAACTTTACAAGGGAATGGTTGGGTAGTATTATTATAATGCATTTATTTCTCTTTTTTCATAGTCACTCAATCATATATTTAATTAATTGAGCTAATGCCTAAAAATTGGAATATCAGAGTTTATTTAGGATGTTCATATTTTACATTTTAGTGTTTAAATATCTAAAATTTACCTTAATTATAGTAAATGGATTTTTGTATTATTGGAATATATAGCTGTAAGACAAAGGGTGTTCTTGATAAAACACAAACAACTGATTATAAACAAAATAATAAAAAAAAATTGTACTGAGTGACTTTACGTGTAAACAGAGGGCCATTGATAAAAATGTTGAACTAAGCTAAATTCTCTATGTGGTAATTTAACTAAATGTGATTGCTGAGAATATTTTAACTGCTATTATGTATAGTGGTAATAGAGCAGTAAGTCGCCATTTATCTGTTAGCTCTGCGAGCATACAAAGGACATGCACACCGGTAGAATATCGCGCGTTGGCCTGGAGCCCCGGGCCCGGGCGCGCGGGCTCCCGCCTTACCTTTCGGATACGTCAGTGAAGTTGCATTTGATTCGACGATTACTATGTAGCGTTTATGTATATTTATGTATGTGTAGCAAGGCCAACCCCCACCAACAGTTAATTGATGCAGTAGACTCGAGACTGCTGCTCGCTAACTACACAACACACTGCTTCTCTAGTCTCTCTCGCATTCATACATCGCACGGAGCGACGTGCGAGTGATTATAATCGAGCATAATTTAACGATCATATCCTATATGAAACTAGTTTATATTCGTATTATTCTTTCATTAGATCTCTGTTGTACCTGTGTGAAATTGTTTATATTCAATGTTCATTTGTACTATAAGAGAAGTGTACCGGTCTCGACGACACCGTGCTTGACATATACGTAATCGCGTAGTTCGAACGACCAAATTCGTTAATGTTCCACTAAAGTACTAATATAACCTCTCAATATTTAGATATTTCTATTGGCGTCAAAAATCAATACTCTGCGGTCTTAAATTAGTCACTTTTGTACCTTGATTGTACTTGTACTTGAATAATATCCTATGTAAGTGAGGAATGACTAATCCAATTCTGAAATATACTTAATTTAAATTTTGACAGACTGATATCTGTGATTAAGAAAATATTTTTAATATTGTCCAGTGAGTCGGATGAGAATATTTATTTTATTAGAGGTCTCCTACTGCCAGCGGCACATGTTATGTGACGAGACATAATATTTAACTGCTTCGTATATTTTTTTACTTTAGTGATGTATCGAGCTGGAATACATTCGGAAGACCATTTTACGAGTGGACTACTACCGTTGTCGGTTTATGTTGTACAAAACGAACAAGCTTAATTAGTAATTAAAAAGCCCACCATGTAAAGATGTAGTGTACCGATCCCAATGAATCAATGATTTACAAAGTTAAGTTAATGTATCACTCAGTATCATGACATCACCGCCGCGCTAGGGCGGAGACTGATCACAAGAAATTATTTCGAGTACCACCGATGTCATCTGAAATTTGTTTCCTTGAAAAATAATTGATCTTTGAACGTTGCATATCGTCTACATTTCTAATTCGAATTATTTTGTTGTATTCATATCCGTGATTCCCGTGATGTGCGTTAAGTTTGATAATTGTAAAACCTTAAGTTATCATAATAATGGATACTAAATTGATTGCCTTTAGTATTGTAGTGAGTGACATCTCTTTAAAGTAATGAACGATTGGCGTTGTTTTATAATAAAAAAAATAATATTTTTCGGTACCACCTTTGAGTTAAAGTACAATGTAGTTATATAAAGCATGTTTCAGCGACGTATTTCATTATAACAATATCAACATAACTAATTGATAAGTTTAGCGTAGACTTAGGCTGTCTCGTCTCACGTTACACCAATATTATTAATAATTAATTCTCCTTTGTATTTGTATTGGAACACTTAAGAAATAAGCAGATACTAAATTATGACATAATTATATCAATAGGCTAAATATATTAAAAAAAAAACTAAAAGATTTTTCTGTGCAAATCTCTGTGATGGGAAAATTTATTCTAAAGATCTAGTATTAACTGAAAGTGACGCGAGGGTCGTACTATGAAGCATTTTCCTTGCGTTTGCAGGAGATATAATTATGTACGCTAAACTCATAAGCACATCTTTCGACGAACGCACGGAATATTAGTCTGTATTGCATTTCATGCTAGGGCCCGAGTTTCATGGTGACTTTAAAAGTTGAACTTTTCAGTCTTTTCGCGCAAAGGGTTGTGTATTATTTTTTATGTAGTACAAAATGTGTTCGCAATTTGATTGCTGCTGTAGTGTTCCTTATGTTCTTCAAATTGACTTTGTTGGGTATTTATTTGAAACTTTGTATTCTCAATGTCTAAAGTATAATGTGTAATAATATAATTATGATCGTAATAATTATGAGGCATGCGTAAGAAATTTTCACGTAGTAAGTTTATGAACGGCTGCCTTAATAGTAATATGAATTTGTATCGATCTGTACACCATCCTCTACGTATGTTCCGTCGACGATTCGCTGCGCCGAATCGTTAGTGTTCCGTCACGTACCAAATAATAGCGTAGCGGGTGCCCGGGGCGACGACGCGCCGCGCTTTGTCACACTCGTACTACACCTTTTACATGTTCTAGATCTATTTTTGCAACTGCCGTGTTTTTAGACATAGGCGTCTCCATTTATCTAAGGTGTAGACAGTAGCACGGACGGCGGTGGGTCGGCATCGTCCGAGGTGCCATCGGCAGCGGTTCCATGTTCTTTGTATCTGTATTACCTCATTCAATAACCTCACATAGTATGTCCTATATCAAACTATTTATGTATCGACTCCCAGTACTTATCAAACGCACTGCACTGTTATTTGGTACACAATTTTAACAATTTCTTTAAGTTAATTTAAGGGTTTATCATGAATTTTATCAGTGTATCAAATAGTCGATATATTTTACTGTTATTTTTCTGATACTACCTTAAAAGCAATGTATATTAACAAACAAAGCAGGAGAACAATAATTATTATGTAAGTGTAACAGTTAGTGAATTTAAGTGTGCTATTTTCCATTCCAGAACTCAACGATATCATTGTTCTTGTAATACTTATGTTCGGGTTTTAAAAAATGTTATTATTGTATTTAAACTAAACCTTATGTGATTGAAATGCAATGTTTAGAAGTATTTTTATTCTTTATTTTTTACCATTAATTAATAATAGTTAGTAGAGATCTATTTGAGAGTCTAATGTATCAATTATTTGTAAAGTTGGCTGTAACTAATTAGAAGTTACAATAAGTAGACATATTTTAATATAAACATTTGGAGCAAATTTTATGTAGATGACAAATAGTTGTTTTGATCATTATGTGAAATGTTGTCTCGTATTGTTAGCGCAATGTGTAC
This sequence comes from Hoplodrina ambigua, assembly GCA_949774945.1. NCBI lineage: Eukaryota > Metazoa > Arthropoda > Insecta > Lepidoptera > Noctuidae > Hoplodrina > Hoplodrina ambigua. Next base: position 11,435,059 of record OX458974.1, on the reverse strand, counting down.
GCACAACGGTGAGGCGGGTCGGGAGGCGCGCGCGCGATGTCGTGCGTGCGACGCGTGCGACACGGCCCGGCACTGCGCCCGCGCGCGCGCGCCTTCCTGCCACCGGTGGACCCTCGACACTCACTGCACAGCACTGCTAGACTAATTCAGTTATTGCGTAAGGATATTTTTCTTACATTTCGATAAGAGTAATGTTTATAGAATAGGCAATAAATAATGTTTAACAAAAAGTCCCTATTTAATCGAACTGACGACAGAAACGCATGTTATATTTGTGGCCTCTTTATGAAGTAAGATCTAAGTTACATGTTAAAAGAAAATTAATTTTGCTATGCACATAAATGATACTCAATTAATTGCCAAAAAGTAATATATATTCATAGTTCAACAATATTTCTTTTGGGCATATTTACTTTGAATTTATGCAAAACTTAGATTATGAGTAAGTAGGTTGTAGACTTATATGTAGAGTGAACGCATATTATATTATTATAATATATCTATATATATTAAAGTAAGGTGAATTTGTGAGGTATCAATTTCTTGTATTGTTCGTAAGTTTAGATAATAAATGGGTTTAGCCATACTTCGGCTGGTTTGATATGTATGTTATCTGATTAATTGTAAAAAAAAAATAAAAAAAAATCATTAAAGTTTTGTGTTTTATTTATCTCCAATTTTTTAAACCTTGTAGTATATTTTGGAAGATGTAAATCAATGAAGAATGGCGTAGTATCTTAGATTACAGCTATCAAGGCTGCAAGGTTAAGTCGTTTTCAATTGACCTATCTTTACTTTACCCTTGTCACAGGGAACGATGACGATGTTAGGAGTTGGGACTAGACCCAGAATAACCCGGCTGCTACTGAGAAATACCTGGTGGAAAAACCCAAAAACACTGCTCGACCTGGGAATTGAACCCAAGAGGATTTTTTAATAAATTAGGAATAATTTTTGGAAGCTTTCTCTGGGGCAACTACGTAGCCTGTGATATTATTTGTTAAGATATTTTTCCGCCTAGCGTAGACCTATTCGTTATGATTGTTGTACCTAAAATCACTGCGTAGAATGGAGTGGTCAGTTTTAATTATTGTGCATATTTCAATAGCAGTGTTGCTACTTTAAAAAAAGAAGGAAGTCCTTAATTCAACCTGCTCATGTTTTTGTCGTTATCGGCTCGGCAGCCGATATGAAGATAACAGGTTAAAGTTGTGACTTGTCATAACGCTTATTCATAAACAAGAATGACTAGCAAATCAATTCATGGAACTCGTTCAAGAAGATCAACATGTGATCAATGCGAGTTTTATAATTTAATTATAATAATACGTTGAACTTCGACGGAATAAGTACTACGCAACACTGAATTGTCGTAAAAAACTTGCTTTTTTGTGGTTTAGATGTGGCGTGATAATGAGCGGATCAGAATCGGCGGGTAGATACTATAAAGGTTTGCCAATGCAAACTGGCTGAAAAGTTTTACGATACAATTCTAAATTCAAATTAAAATATTTTGCAATTTGTTTTTTTTTTCTGAGTCGCAGGCCCGATGTAGGTACTCTGTGGGCCCGATATTGAGCTGATTTGAAGGCTAGATGTTTGCTCAAGAGAGCATAATCGAAAACAAATTGAAAAACCCAGAGTAGGTACGGGCGACGCTGTGTTAAGGTAAGCCCTGCGGCGTCTTATGGGTTGTAATGTAACAGGAGCTAATTTACAACAAAAAAGTAGGTACAAAGGGTAGGCAGAGGTGGATGACATCTTTACGCTGTCTTCAAGTTAAGTTTTATGCTATTCTTGCAAAACTTAAGGTCAGCGAAAAAAGTTGATTACGTACCTACCACCGTTTATTTTTGCATTGTCATCTAAAATTAAGTGGACACGAAATAATACGATGCACTGCTTTAGCATTTTAGGTGTAGGTACGGCTAAGTTTATTTTATCTTGATTTTACATTCTTCAATATTATTTTCAATAATTAAGATTTAAAAAATATGTTAAGTGAACTGTTACTTTGAACAAATTTCCTTTTGTTCCGGTTTCCTTTTTCCTGGTCCACTGGTCTGGGACTCTACCTACCTACCTACCTTGATACAATACCAACCTTTCTTTTTAATGGTGGGAAATTCTCACATAACTTCTTCAGCTCAGGATAATACTGACTAAAACCAATCCGCTTTCCTCCTAATGTCCTTTGCGTTCCAGGGCCGCGGTGACTCTTTCGAATAATTTCCGCAACCCTGGCAGAAACTAACCCTAGCGGGACCCTGTTTCCTATGCAAACATCGGGCATGACGTTTGCCTCTCCCTCACGCGGCTGACCACCTCAAGGGCGGATCCAGCCATTAAGTCAGGGGGGGTCATATAGTAAGGTCTAGTCAGGACAGGCTCCGTTTCGATTACAAAAATAATTCTAATTAAGAGAAAATAGTTAGCCCAGGGGGTCATGACCCCCATGACCCCTGCCCCTTGGATCCGCCCTTTGGCCTTATCCTTTGATACCTAGCTACCAACCTTGGACTATTGTATCAGCTATTGAGGCGCTCACAAACGCCACTTCATTGTGTATCGTTAAGTGCCATCAATTTAAACTAAATACTTACATAAAGACGTCGAATCATTTATCTATTGAACGATATCACACTGCGTAAATGATTTGATGGTCCACTTGTCACGGAGCTGCGGGCGGTGATCAAGTCATTGTGTAGCAACGACCCGAATTTGTAGGGACGTCTCGATTTTTAACCAGAAGTTAAATATCCTCTCGGCTCTGTACCGATTTTTTGTGGTTCTTTGACAGTGCAGCGGGAATTTAGAGATTTTGTGTGCTCTCTTTTACAATTACCTACTTAGGCAAGTGCCTACCTACTTTATAACAGAAAAGAAGGAATCTTTAAAACATCGTCATGCAAACTTGTTACTAGGTATTCAGTACTTCATATAACATAATACCACGCCTGTAACCCCCGAAGGGTTAGGCAGAGGTGTACCCATTAGTTCACCTACATATCGCCAGTTATGTGTCATACCCTACCTCACCCCTATGTAGTAGGGGGCGAGCCTATTGCCACCGGGCACAAATCCAAACTCCGAGACTGCTAGATACTAAGTTTCTGATGAAAATACCCAATAACACTTTACCCGATCGGGAATCGAACCCAAACACCTGCTCAGCTTTGCTTTGCGACCACTAGACCAACGACGCAGTCTTGTTTTTATGGATTTATAATCTCAATTTGTGCGAAAAAACTGGCCCTACGTACGTACTAAACACCTCTGCTAGCCTTCAGGGAATAGAAGCGTGATGATAGGTGACCAATCAATTAGATAGCTTGTAGTTGTAAGAAGGTAAGTAAGTATGTATAAATCATTGTTAATTTTCTTTTGCGTAAACCCTGTAGGAACGTAACGAGAGACAGGGAACGGCGACGGCGCGCGTTAAATATGCAGCAGCCTGAATAATGCAAGCACTTGAGTCCGTGCTTCACTCTATACTCTATGGTCGGTTTGCGAGACTAGGGAATTTTATTATACAGCCAAGTATTTACCTACTTACGAAGATGGTCAAATGTTAGCAGGAGAAGAAAGAGTTTCGAATTAAAAAAAAAAATTTGATACTGGGTGGCAGCGTTATGTGGATACAGATTTCCGACTTTTCTGATTGCTTTTTGTTAGTGTTGTTTGTTGATAGTGGTTTTTATTTTTAAATTTTTATTTTCTTGTCTGTTAAAATAGGTAACGGATAATAGAAAAAAAGCGCAACCATTAGCAATGACGTTATTTATTTAATAATAACTAGCTTTTACCTGCCACTTCGTCTGCGTGGATTTTCTTTTCGGATCCCTAACTTTTTGAAAACAAATTGTAACCTATGCCACACGATGATAATGTAGCTTCTAAAGGAAATTTTAAAATCGGTTACATAGTTCTTGGGTTTATCTATTAGATACAAACAAAAATAAAAATACCTCGTTGACTGCCTCGTTGGTCTAGTGGTCGCAAAGCGCGAATGCTGAGCATGAGGTCTTGGGTTCGGTTGATGGCAATAGGCTCGCCCCCTATTACATGGGACGTAAACATAATTGGCGAAATGTGAGTGTACTAATGGGTACACCTCTGCCTAACCTTTCGGGGATTACAGGCGTGATGTTATGTTATGTTATGTTAAAAATAAAAATATTTTCTCTGTATAATTTTTGTTCAGATTACTTTGAATGAAGGTACGGTCCCAGTAAGACATAAAATATTCTTTGCTTAAAGAAAATCATCTTCAATTGTATAAGTGGTTCACATTGCGAACTGGAATCAATACACATAATTGCGCCATTAGGGACTCAATACTGCTGTGAGTTACCCATGCCTAACGTGACCATTTTGATTTTTACTCAACACGGGACATTGTCAAAAGTGAGGCGACTGTAAAGTTGCGATAAAAATTAAATTTGTTGAGACCATTTCTTTAAGAAAATCATGTAGATATCAAATAATTACCTTTGGTATCTATAGGTACCTTTAGATAAGATTTCGGGACACCAATCTGGTGGTTCGACATGCGGCAGACACGTCCAGCCCAGTCCCATTTATGCTAGGCATCCTTTTGAGGACTGGAGAGAGGCAATTGCCCAGCAGTAGGTCAGTATGGAACTATGGACTAATTAGGTATATCTAATAATAATAAAAATATTCCCTGTTAAAAATGTGAATATTATTCAAGTTTTTATCAGTGTTGGTCAATTAATAAAAAAAGCGACAATTATGCGTCCATTACTGCGAAGCATTATTTGGGACACCGGGACGGAGTTACGAATAAAGGGAAGGTCTCGTTCAAAACGGAACGTATGGTCACACTACCCATGCCCGATATTATCGATTTTTAGATTCCAATTTACTCGTCAATCAAGGTAAGGTAAGTAATAGGTACGCCAAGGCTTTCATATAAAATTTAATGAACCAATAATTAAAATCGTTGACAATATTGAATATGTATTTACATAATATATTTTTGGTTTAACAAGTGTACAATGTACAAAAATCGACAGCTTTATTTACAAATATAGCTATTTACACTATGCAATAAAAATGGAAGATGTTCGAAGCATTTATATCTAACCTACAATTTTATTAAATGCGTCTTAAGTATTATAATAAAAATAGGTAATTTACATCTATGACAAATTAATAATTAAGTGTACAATAAAAAACACTTAAAAGTCATCGTATAAAATGGTACAATATTATTAGAAATTCTATGAAATACAATATAAAAAAAGAAAAGGTGAAAGTTTAAGATTTTTGGTGTTTACAACATTGATACAGCCTAGGGGCTTAAATAAAGAACACAAAAAAAAACAGGTATCTACGCCTCATCAAAATACCAAAGACAAACAAAATCGTAAAAATAACACGATTATCAACAATATCATCGACAAAAACTATTCAACAACTGAATAAAATACTTACAAGTAGGTTGTATTTCTGTCTTTTATAAACAATACAAACCGAATGGAAAATTCATGAAATAAAATCGATTCTTGGCTCCCCAACACTAGCCCTTAACAAACATAATCATGCAATATGAATTATTCAGCCTGGTTTTACACAGTGAAAAGCAAACTCTATGACAGTGACTAGTTAATTCATTATCAATTTAACGAGTCCTCAATACAGGAACAGATTCGAATAAAAGATGAAAGGAAAATAAAAGATAACGAGGGCTGCTCTAATAAAATATTAAATAGCTAACCATAAATATAAAAGTGGTGAGAGATGGTTTTTATAAGGTCAATCATTTGGGAAATCTTAAATCGCTAATCCGCCTTGTGCAAGCGTGGTGATCAATGCCCAATTGCTCATGCCTTCTCTACATGTAAAGAGGCCTTCGTCCCGAAGTGGGACAATAATCGGCTGGTATTGTTTAATATTTTTTATAGAAAGAAAAAAGAAAAACGTTTTTATAAAATGCGTAGAAGTAAACTTAAATATTAGATTACGTACTAAAATAAATTAACGTTTAATGATGGTCGTGCTTAGATTTCAGTAAACACATTTTTAACCAACGTGCGCAGTATTTGAGTTGAGTTATCTCGCTCGGTCATTTTCCTATCATCGTACAGCAGATCAAATCGAATTTGCCTTTCACAGTAGCCATTGTAGATACTAAACTACTCTTTTATAGTGTAATTGGTTGACAATGTGTATGTTATCTGGTCTGTTCCGTTTTATTTAGAGTCTCGAATATGTTTTTGTACCAGAACTCGACCGTCTTGCCCCAGGCACCGAGTGTCACGTCATCCAGTTTGAGCACCTCTATGAACATCTTGACTATGACCCCTTTGAGTTGCTAGAAAAGAAAATAATTTCATTAAGTGTTTATTTTATTTAAAATGCAATGTAGATCTATTTAAAAAAATACCATTCTCATTCATTCAATCAATCAAAATCCCTTTATCTGTTGATGAAAACCGCATTAAAGTCTGTTGCAACGTATAAAAGATCTAAGCGTACAAATGGCGGGAAGCGACAAAGCGACTTTGTTATAGACTACCTATGTGAAGATGATGTACAGTCGTCAGTCGACATAATGCCATAAAATTATAGAAAAACAAAGAACAAATTTTAATCGAATCTGTAAATTATGCCAATAATTTGCACAAATTATTTAATGTGGAAAAACAAAATACTTATTTAAAGTCTTTAAGAGTTTGAATTGATGCAAAAACAATCTGTGGTTGATGAAATGATGACTTTACATTTTTTATTTATTATCTGCACAGGTACCTACTTACAAAAAAAAACGTATGTAAAAAAAAAACAATAAGAGATTTTTTTCATCGTCTGTTTGTTTAAAATATCGAGTATCCACTAACCGTAGACGTGTTATGTAAGTATAATGTAAATAGAGCCACACCCTCCATGGTCCGTACATTAGTCTAATCGAATACATTTAACATGCAAATGAGCGTATCAGCCATATTTGCGGTTCGTAAATTGAATTTAATTCAGACATCGAACGCTTCCCGCCGTCATTTTGAATTACGAACACGTCATCAACCTGTTATTGGAAAATGTTGAGGTATCTAATATTTTTTAAATTACGAGAAAGAAGTATTCGGTTTTTTTTTCAATTAATCTGATGAGATTTTTTGTGAAACCAACTTAACTAACCAAATGTGAAGAAAAACCCGTTTTAATTAAATTATGTTCAATATCTTACGTGGAAATTCTCCTCCTGAATCTTTCTCCTACGATGAGACTCTCCGAGTTTGTTCATCATCGCCGCAACCACCTCTGGTTGGTTCAGGTTCTCCACTGCAAGGTTGAGTGACGTCATCAAGTTAATGACATGGGCCTTGAACTGCGGGTTTGATAGGTACTGGTCCTCAGGAATGTTTTTAATCATTCTGAAGAATTCTTTGGTCTCTGGGAAGGCCGCGAAGAATCTGTAAAGCGGAAGAAAAAAATTGTGATTTTTCTGGTAAAAAAATCTGCAGGAGGAGGGACCCAATATTGGGTTGATTTGAGTCGGTCAAGATTTTAATGGGTCCCGATTGTTACTGAACAGAATTCTAGACTATTGGACTTGTTTTTTTCTATTCAGTCAGAAGTCGGGTTGTTTTATAATTTTATTATTGACATTTTCTATTTCTATTGTTCAATTCCTCTACTTCTCTTCTTGGCCCTACAGAATCCTGTGTCATTATAGGTACTAAATATTCGTCCTGAAACTACTGTCATAACTGCAACTTCCATTTTCTCATAAAACCTACATTTTCTTGCAAGTAACCCGTCAATGTGTTTATGCATACGTCGATCGATATTTTGCGGTTAACGTTAGCTGATGCATGGCTCTAATAGACACAAATTACTAAGAACGTTTTCTACTTACACATTCGATCGATACCAACATATTAAGTGAACTGTCATGTTTCATAACAGTAAACGGTAAGTAGAGAATAACATTTCCATCTTTAATATTTTTTTAAATATTTAAAAGAATAAAGATGTTCTTAATTCGAATGCTTTTGTTTTTTTTTTTATTTTTCTTGTCTTTGGGATTTGTATCGGATTAAGATAATCCTTTTTTGTTTAATCCTTATTAGAGTGGAGTTTATATACGAAGGTTTTATCCAAAATTTGTTATGGAACTCTGCCTACTTTTAAGAAACAAAGCTTGTGTACTACACGTGCCAATTTGGCATCGTTTTCTATGGTTAAATATTACCTAGTAGTTAGTATCGTATTCTTACAATGTGTAGCGTTTGGGAGAAGGCCAAAGAATTTGTGACTCGGTGTAATAATAATGCGTAATAATAACAATACGTTTTCTTTAAAAACTTCAATATTCATTACATCATTGTGATCTTGGGTGACCAAGATCACAATGATGTAATGAATATTGAAGCTTGGGATATTAGGACTAGATTAATTAATCTTTCTTCTAGTAAATGACGTTGAAACGTACCTTCTAATAGTCTAATTGCTTAAGGTAAAAATGGGGAATAATATAAAAGAACCATTAACTTTAACCAAAGTCCACATTGTTCCACATCACTATGTCTCTATAACGTCTTTCTTAACATATCGTAAAGGGGCAGCACTCGGATTGGCCTCAGATTGGACTGACTCCGTAATAAATTGATTTCAAACATTTTTAATTAACTTGTTCAGTTCCACATTTGAGTGGCGTTTAATCACACAAACTGTTCGCTGTGCAAGCACGGACCACGAACAGCGGGCTACAAATAAAACACAGTGACATAGCTGGAACACGTTTATTAAGTCGTTCATAACCGCAGCTGTTTGTATAACGTTTTCCGACGAGGGCCGTTAAAATGTGACATTTATGCTACAAAGACGTAAAATTTTAGTTCCTATTTTATGTTTTGAATTTCGGTGATATTGCTAATACATAGTTTGAATTTGGAATGGGTTTGTTTTGAATTACGTAAGGACGAGTACCTATTTCGAGTTTTGATAAGGGAATTCAATCAGCTGTGCAAGCGCATGTCGCCCTTTACATAACTTAATATGATTTCCACGAAGAGGAATCTAAGGTTTCACTTTTTCCTTTACTGTGACTCCTGTAAGGCACAATTACCAGTTGTGATCACCAGAACAGTGCCAGTGAATCTCGACGATTACCGGAGGACGATCAATTGCATTGAACGCAACGAATCTGACCATAAAATAACACAAGGAAAAGTGGCAATGGGCAGGGCACATAGCTTGCAGAACAGACCACGTACCAGAAGGCGCCGCCGCGCCGTGTGGGAAGGCCCAGCACCAGGTGGACCGACGACAGTTCAGGAAAAGGTCGCGGAAAACCGCTGGATGCCGGCAGCACGGGACCGGCAATTCTAGCTGTTTTGAGAGGCCTATATCCAGCAGTGGAGGTCGTTAGGCCGATAAGATGATGATGAGTTTGAGGTGAGCTCTTATCTAATCTTGAAATACTATTCTTAAAGTATCTCCTTCCTGATGCCAAAGCCTCAAAGAGGAAGATTTTTAAAAAATACCACTGCTTGTGTAGAAACCTACATTTCCCTTTTACTTTGAAAGTCACAAAACCTTAGTTGACCTTATTCTATGCTTTAGCCAACATTGATATTATTATCACTCAACTTTAAGACAACCATCAACTTGTTATGGACTTTACTTATCATAAAATAGGAAAGTGCGCTCTACGAGTGTGAAGCATTACACAATGATTGTTATGATTGTGAGACATCATACAATATGGTAAGTACGTACCTACTTACAATTATGTTTGTTTATAGTGAAGAATTCTCGGAATATGTTAAACATAGGGTAGGTACCTATTATACCTACTTTACACGTGTTGTAATCTTCACATACATACATACATAAACTCACGCCTTTTCCCATGGGGGTAGGCAGAAACCACAGAACGCCACCTGCTACGATCCTTTCATACTCTTTCGCCTCATCTACGTTCATACATCTCGTCATACAAGCACGCCGGTTACGAGTACTGCGGACCTGACCTTTATGAAGAACCTCACCAATAAGGTCAGTGTAAGTCATCCTAGGGCGACCCCTCCCTGCGTTGCCACTCACCTCTGCCATATAAATACCTTTTGTTAGTCTTTGATTTCGTAATTAATGCGTTATGAATGTGTCTATTCCTAAACTTCCACCTTGGATACTACCTAAGCCTTAGTCGGTCTCGACTAAATTAGGAAATGGGAAATTGTACCTCACGCCAAGTTAGGAAACTATCAACGGGGTTATTGGGTTGACATATCGATTTTCCGCATAAATATAAATGCTTCGTTTCAGTTTACCTGTGAATATGAACTCTAATAACGAACTTATGACGTCATAGGCTTGAACACTTTTTTGTGCAGTTTTTTTTGGACTATGTACAGTCGAACCAGCTATTTTGTATACAGACAGCAGCTAACTTGCAACTAATTTTAAATAATGTTTCGAGTGTGTCTATTCTTTTAAATCACTTTAAATAGGTTCTAAAATTATTGAACACCACAAGCTTAAAAAGTGAACACAAAATAACAATGAATGGCTATGCTGGTTGTCTGTAAACCAAATACCTTGTTTGACCGTACTATAATTATTTCTGCATTATTGTTAGCTTAAGTTTAACACTTTTTTCGTATCGTTTTTTTTTACTGTTTGTTATATAATGATAAACACTTTTGTGTGTGTTTTTTTATTAAAATAGGACCTGTTGTTTTTGTTATTATTTTTATATTTGCTCAGCAAAATATCTATATTATGTTGTACAAAACATTTAATAAAATTGCTTAATAATTTCGGAAGAATTTTATTTTTATAAAAATGTAATTTAGGTATATGAAATGAATAAACATTTAGGATTAATAATGATGACATATTAGAGTAAGTTAATCTTGCGGACCTAGATAAAGACTATTAGAATTTCTACTTAGTTAATTACACCTTAAATCTTTATAATTATTGCAGTTAAGTGTTAAAATCGCTGTAATTTCTAAGCATGGTACGAAAAGTATCTTCTCTAACGACCATCGGAAACTTTCTTATTTCGGATGGAAAATCCTAATGAAAGTCCCCTGCTCTTGGGAAGAGGGATAGAGGGGTCCCTTCCCACACTTTCGCCGGGGATCCTGGAAATGTACGCGCCTTTCGCGATGTCCCTTCGGAACTGACCTAACCTAATAAAGGTTTTAAATCGTTTATTACATTGATTAGATAGAATTTCATTAATTAGAGATTGGTTAGTTAGATTTACGTTCTATGTATCTTTAAAGATGTCACAAAATCTTAGGTATATCTCATAGTATGTCGAATAAAAACTTAAGAGAATGTAAATAGTAAAGTCATCGTGACGTAAGCAGGTGCCTATTTATATGATACTTCTATGTTTAAAAATTAAAGCTGAAGATTTTTTGTTTCTTTATTTATTTGATTAAACGCGCTAATCTCTAAAACTACCAGTCGTATTGTTTTTTTTTTGTATAATGTTAGCCAGTTTAATGAGGAACAGTATAGGCTTTAAAACATTACGCTACTACCCACAGGAGCGGAGCAGTAATCAAAGATGTAAATTAATTAATTCATTAAAAAAATAATCAAAAACTACGCGGACGAAGTCGCGGGCAAAAGTAAAGGTAAAATAAAAACACGTTTCGACTCACAATTACATAATTAAATATATATTTATATACTTCTATTAATTTACACTTTTTGTGTACATTTAAAGTTGTGAAATTGTGAACTCCTGCGTCATTTTGGTAGGTAGGTATAATTATTTCAATTTTCGGCATAGGCAATTGAATGGTGGAGTAACTACTTCAATGTTTAAGTGCGTTTTTTGTAAATATTTATGTAGTTTTAAATTTTGTATTATGTTTTTTTGGAGACCTACTACTTATGTATTAGGTATACTTAGATTTTTTTTCATCTGTTTCTTATTATCTATGTGTGTGTACAGGGCTACAGGCACCTCAGTTGTAAAAGTACCTACAACACATGCATATCGGGTTACTGTTTAGTAATAACAATCGCATAATGAAATTGATCCTTACTAGGAACAAGGAAATGATTTGATGAAAAAATGGTGTCTTTGGCTACTAATAGGTACTAGATTTTAAGATTAAAGTTTGTTATATAATTTTAAGTTTTATGAAATTTTGTACTGGATGGGTTTGAACCCCAACAAAATACTTACTTCAAAGACTTCGATTCCCGATAACCGACATTTACGCGGACGAAAAACGTTGCATTTTTTGGTATTTCATAATACATTATTTCAAAGAGGACAATCGCCCCGTTCCGTTTGCGGCAGGCAGTGTCGCATCGCCTATCTAAACCCAGCGGCAAGATGCCTAGTTCGAATTCGAAAATCAACAACTGAAAAAAACTCTATTTAATTCATAATTGATTCGTTGATGATTGATGCGAAGCTGCACCTCATAGGTATATTAACGAGCTACATTTAATGGTGAGGCTACATTAGCGGGCGAAGATTCGTGTTGCGTTAGCGCGCTAAAACATCGTGCCCATACACGATGTTTTTGTCTACGGGCGAAGATTCATCGTGGCGGATTGTGTTGTTGACGGGCCTGTTGGTCTAGTGGTTAGTGGCCCTGACTGCTAAGCCGGAGGTCGTGGGTTCGATTCCCACCCAGGACAAACTTTGTGTGATGAGCATAATTGTTAGTTCTGTGTCTGGGTGTGATTTATCTATAATATGTATGTATTTATAAATTATATAAGTATGTATATCAGTTGTCTGGTTACCATAACACAAGCTCTGCTTAGCTTGGGATCAGATAGCCGTGTGTGAGTTGTCCCAAGATATTTATTTATTTATTTATTTTATTTATTTGTTCTCTGTTGCTTCGCCCTAATACTACGCGTTGTAACGATCTACCCTGCTACACTCATCGCGTTAACACGAATATTCGCCGTAGCCCGCTAATGTAGCCCCAGCATAAGAATCACAACACCTTGTATTCGTCATCAATAAAATAAAAAAAAATAAACGCCATAAAAGTTGTTTCATTGACTCGAAATTTTTATTAATCAAGTTCTAGAGGACGTTTCCGGATGTCGTCTCGGCGATGAGCAAATTTTTTAGTCAACCTGTTTTTTGGCAATCCTTGAAGTTGATGTGAACGTAAATAAAGTTTTTGAAGGTTCTTCATACTTAACTTAAACCTTTATTTTCACACAGAGCCTTGACCATGTGGTTATGTTTGGTATTTTTGTTTTTTATATCTTCTATTTAAATATTCTTCTTATTTGTGCATAATATCAGGTTTTTTTAAAAACCTGCATCTGAGCTATATTAATAAAATTTTATAAATATTATTAAGACAAATTATTTATGTGACATAACCATAACATCATGCCCGTACTCCCCGAAGGGTTAGGCAGAGGTGTACCCATTAGTGCTCCCACATTTCTCTAGTTATGTTTAGGTAATTATTTGTATTTTTGTTAGTAATGGATAAACTTAAAAACTTGCCAACCGACTTTGAAAACTCTTTCACAAAAAGATAGCTACATTATCAGCGTATAAAATAGGCTATATTTTATAATGAAAAAAAAAAAGATTGGAATCCGTAAATAAAATCTACGCGCAAAAACTAGTATTTAATAAAATTCACCTAATATTTTATCGTATTCCTTGGTAACGTATTATTTTCTTGTTTTCCACGTGTTTTGCTTGTTTGACAATAAACAGCTGGCAAAACAAACTTAAAAATGTTTACAAAATAACTAATAAGTGGGATAATAACTTTGTTTAAATTTCTTTAATTTAATGTTTCAATATGAAAGTTTATTCAAATCGCAAATGATTAAACAGATCCATATAAAAAAGGTTAAACGTTGATTGATAACCTTTTGATAAATCAACCTCCATACGTTTGATCTTATGAATCGATCTTTGGGAAAATTGCTCATTGAGCAATCATTATTTTAAGTATCAGCAATTAGGAAGGTTGCAAATTGTTGGAGTCTCTTAAAATGTCTTTGTAGCTTGGTATTTATGTAGGTACCTACATATAGGAATCATTTTATTTATGTTCTTTGCATAAGTTATTTAAAAAATTGCAATTTTTTCCCTGTCAGTTAAAATTCATGATAAAATACCTAATAGATAGAAACGCATTTAGAAGTTTCGAATGTAAAATGTAGGTATATTAAGCTAGATTCTGCCCGCGACTTCGTCCACGTCAAAGTTGATTTCTCCATACAAACTTGGAGCCCCGTTTCATCCTCTTTTTTTTTTTTTTTTTTTTACCGATGGGAAATCATCAAATGACTTCCCCCGCCCTGGGCGGGGCGGGAGGGAGTGTCAGACTTTTACTGACTAAAACCCATCCATGTTCCTTCTTGTGCCCTTTGCGTTCCGGGGGCGCGGTATCTCTTTCGAACAACCCGCAGCCCCGGCAGGCATCGGCCCTTAGTGGCCCCTTCAATTGTTTGCTGACATCTCTTTGAGGCGCGCGTGGAACACGAACGCGCCGTCGACACGGTCTGTCGTTATCAACGAACGGACGGTGAGCTACCCATTGCTCACCGCCCACAGACCCGCGTCTACGGTGGCCGGGAGTCGTCTCGCGGCTCCCGACGCCCGGAGCGTCTCCCGCGGCGGCTGGGGCGTGAGGTGGTTCTTTCCCTCACGCGGCCCGCCTCCTCCTTCGCTAGCATTACTACTTCGCAGAAGGAGGCGACTGCATCCCATTCCCTCTCGCTCCGGACCATGGCTTGCACCAGGGCCGAACGCGAGAGTTCGCCGCCGCCGATGGCCGCCACGAGGACGTCGCGGTGCTCCGCCCAAGCGGGGCACACCGCCACGGTATGCTCCACCGTGTCCTCGGGGCGATCCTCGCAGTGATGACACCCGGGCGTTTCCTCCCGCCCGATGATGTGCAGGAACCTCCCGAAACATCCGTGTCCGGTGAGGACCTGCGTCAGACGGAAGGTGAGGGCGCCGTGGCGCCGCTCAAGCCACTCGTTTCATCCTCTTAAGGCATGAATTTTGGAAAATCCTGTCTTTGCGGTCGTCCAATAAACTACCTCCCAGTTGAATTTCATCTTTATACGTCAATCGGTTTTCGATATTCCGTGATGAGTGAGTGACGTTTCACTTTTATATAAAAGCGAATGGTCACTGCACTTTTGATAACTAACCAGCTTCTGCTCGCGACTTTGTCCGCTTGCAAGTCAAATATACAAACACAACATATCTCATGACACACGGCGTTAGTGTAGCTTTCTATTTTTTATTTATTTAATTTTAATACATTATATAGAAAGCCTAATTCGGCCAGTACTTCCAATGATTACCTCTTACAATAAAAAAAACACACAAACAAATTTTACCTCTACACAATATTATTAGGTATTAGTATTGATGAAGTAGGTAGATACCTACTCACTCAAATAAAAATAAATATTTCACTAAACTCACATAGAATATTAGAAAGTCATAAAGTAATATTTATTTATTTATTTAAACTTTATGCAACAAAAAAGTACAAAGGCGGACTTAATGCCTTAGGCATTCTCTACCAGTCAACCAAAGGTGGTGAAGAGATAACAAAGCAGGTGCAAAAATTGTACATGAGGAAATAATCAAATATGTAATTTTAAAATCATTAAAAACAAATATCTAAACAAGTTCGTTCGTTCGTTCGTTACGTACACAAGTACATAAACTCATGTATACAAAATTTATTATGTGTAGGTATGTAGGTACGTAGATTGTAGGTATACATGTATCCAATTTTATTACGATTGTTGTATAAAATCAATTTACCTAATGCATAAATAAAAACGAATCGGATACGTTCATTATGTAGATCCGCATTAAAGTAGATTCATATACTCGCAGACGAAGCCACAGATGAATAAATAACTAGATACGTTTACATAATTTATTCTACACACAATTAGCATGTGAAACGTCTTGCTTGTTTCGTACGTAAAAGACAATGGACAAGTAGGTACGGTTTAAAAATAAGGAGGTATCTTCCTTATGCTTATAAAAATGCCTCTATCTATTTAAGATAATTGTTTTTTTTATTTGGGACTAAAAACATAACTGGCGAAATGAGGGTGTACTAATGGGTACACCTCTGCCTAACCCTTCTGGGATTACAGGCGTGATGTTATGTTTCTTGCTAGTTAGTTTAACTATCATCATTCCCTTTTATAGTGTGGGTTAGTATTGTAACCGTTTGATTCATTGACATAAAAATCATGAAATTCGTCATCATCTAGCCTAGGCAGTTAGAAAAATAGAAATATGCAGGTCCCTCTTTTCCATTGGGCGCTCTGGGCAAGTGCCCAGGGCCCCACGAGCGCCGGGGGCCACGGTATGCCGTCAAAAAAAGAAAATAGCACTATTGGTATCCGATTTAATGACTAACATAACATAACAAGAAGCCTGTAATCCCCGAAGGGTTTGGCAGAGGTGTACACCCAATGACGATGATGATTTAATGACTAAATATTTGTTTTTCACTGAGATTTACGAAAGCCCCAAGTTTATAAAATACTAATACTATGTTTCTTTTATTGATTAATTTAATGAGGTGAAATTGCACATTAAAATAAATTTCAATTTGTCAATTGTCAAAACACGTCTAACACATCTGTAGGTGCCCAGGGCCTACAATGGGATAAGGAGGCCCTGTAAATATGTTGTGGTGGGTTTCCAGTCTAACTGAGTGCAGCTGAATACTAGGGTTTTAGGTGGTAGTGACAGACAGGTGAGTCTGGTTGACAGACTTCCGAGCTTCTGACTACCAGTAACGACTGCCAAAAATCTAAGTACAGCCGGTACCAACGCTTTATGTGCTTTCCGAGCCACGAGGGTGTCACACAACCAACATTCAAATTCTGGGCTGCTACTGAGAAACTTCTAATAGAAAAACTCAATAACACTTTCCCCGACCTGCGAATCGAAGCCAGGACTCTACGATCAGCAATCGCGCCTGCGACACCAGTACCAATAGGGCAGTAAAATTCAAAACCTAACTATGGAGTGTGGGTTTTTCAAAGGGCATGATCTTTCTTTTGAAAAGTCTTATGAAAAACCCGTAGGAAGGATGAGAAGGGACAAAGAACTTCGTGGGTCAAAGCCAATTCAAATAAATATTCACATTCCTTCATTCAAATCACTTCAAGTAATCTATACAGCTTTCCAGGAACTTATATTTCCTTTCATACAAAAAGGTCAGCTATAAAAGAGCAATTTGGAATACACATTAGCATGTTGAATACTCTCGTGCCTTTACATACGATCTGGGGATAATATAGGGGAAATTATATCTTATAGCATGTTGGTAATGTGAGGTGCCTATATGTATATGTGTATTATTGTGAATATACAGTCATCATCATCATCATCATCATATCAGCCGTAGGACGTCCACTGCTGAATATAGGCCACTCCTATAGATTTCCAATAAGACCGGATGGAAGCGGCTTGCATCCAGCGCGATCCCGCGGTCTTCATCAGATCGTCTGTCCACCTTGTGGAACCTAGGTCCTACGCTGCGCTTGCCGGTGTGTGGTCTCCATTCGAGAACTTTACGACCCCATCGGTCATCCGTTCTGCGTGCTATGTGGCCACTTTAATTTGCTAATTCGCTAGGCTATGTCGGTAACTTTGCTTCGTTTACGAATCTCCTCATTTGTGATTCGATCACGCAGAGAGACTCCGAGCATAGTCCTTTCCATAGCTCGTCGGGATATCTTGAGCTTGCTAATGAGGCCCACCGTAAGAGACCACGTGAATATACAGCATGGATTCGATTCCCGGGTTGGGCAAACTAGTGTCATGGGTTTTTCATTAGGTCCGGAGTATAGAAGTTGATGGTGTGCCACCATACCTGGAAAAGCACGTAAAGCCGTTTGACCTGCGCCTGATCTCTGATCTCTCCCCTATCGTGTTGGATTGCCGTCCCATTGGACTATGAGAGTGAGGGAAGAGGGAGTGCACCTGTGTTTACGCTCACTTGTGCACTAGTTACGCTTTCACGACTAAACCACTGTACTGATTTTAATGAAAGGTACGGGGTAAGTTGGAACCCCAAGAATTTTAAACAAAGAAAGATTTCACCCTAAGAAAGGATATAGGCTACTTTTTATATCGCGGCTTCGTCTGTGTCCGCGATAACCGACATTTAGACAAAGTCGCGGGTAAAAGCTAGTATTATTGATGTATCCATAACATTCCTGATTAAGATCTAGATTAGTTGTTGTGTTTATACTAAGTGTTTACAACTGTAATAAACTGCTGACCGTTTGGCCTAATCTGTTCGACATTGTGTTATTATCGTAACCAGACTTAATGACAGCGACATTTTGTTAATGGGCTAATGGCCTATTTATGCCTCCTGGTTTTGACTTCTTACGCCTACGATCAATGGAGTATTCTTGATTAAAGACCCATATAACCACATCCACTGAAGATCTGGGGGGGGGGAAGATTTAAGGGCCAAAAATACTCGTGAATATGAACAACTTCTATTAAGTGACCAGTTCAAAAAAAATGAAAAATTTCAGCTATTTAAAAATAGCCTATAACAATATATGATACGAAAATGTCACCTAAATTAACCGACGAAGATTTTTACAGAATAGACCCAAAACAAAAAACAATAAACAAGAATTCTGGCGACTAGATTAATTTATTGTTTTCTCATTGTAGATTTACACTAAAGTGCCTTTAATGGTCTAATCAAAACAAATAAATTTACTGGTGGTTCAAGAATTTCAAGTGGTATTCAATAACCCATCTCACTTGCTGTCATCCCCTTGGTAAGTAGGGTTCTACGTTTGAACGTAGTAATAGTATTCATACCCACTGTACGAAGATTAGGTCACGTTTGCCAAAACACGCCCCTATTCTTAATGCCAGAATACTAAGTGCCGTCTTGCCGA
Organism: Hoplodrina ambigua; assembly: GCA_949774945.1. Lineage (NCBI taxonomy): Eukaryota > Metazoa > Arthropoda > Insecta > Lepidoptera > Noctuidae > Hoplodrina > Hoplodrina ambigua. Next base: position 11,416,135 of record OX458974.1, on the reverse strand, counting down.
GCACGGAAGGGAATGCCGTCCGTAAGGCTGGCGTCACACTTGCAGAGACAGTCCGCGAAAAATGCAAATCGCGAAAGATCGTATTAAGTATTATAGCTTTATTTGTAAACTAGCAAACCGTTCCGGCTTAGCACCGGTTCACCGATATCTCAGAATCTTGTCCGGAAAATAACGAACACAACAAAAAAATAATAATCAGCCAAATCGTCCAGCCGTTCTCGAGTATTGCGCTTTTAGACATTTACTTTTATTTATAAAGATAGAAGATGGAAAGAGAATGATGCCATTTGTGACTAGATGCAACGGTTCTGATCTTATATTTTTGAAATCTTATATTAGGGTACTTAGTTAGTTAGTAGAATTAAATATATGTATAACACATATTTATTAGTTTAGAAAGCAAGCAAGTAGGTTTCAAATCAAATCTGAACAAATTATCCCCCTGAATAAAATCTCCTAGTTTTCAGTTGAAGGTGAGACGGCGCCCTTAGAATTAGGGTCGTCGCTCGCGAACAGGTGGCACGTCAACTATGTCGGGGCTCACGGTATGACAGTGGAGCAATAAAAATATACGTACATAGTGTACCGTCTATGCGGGCTACAACCTTCAAGGTTACGCGTGGAATACCAACGTAAAGATCTGGGCCGTAATGGAAGAGGGTACGTAGAGCCACTTAGCTTCTCGCGTCCCTGGAGTTAGGGCTGCCTGTAATATTCTTGAACGTTGTTATATTTAGAGGGTATACTTTGTAGACGATTAGAATTACGAGATAGAAGTTTTACGAGACATTTCTTTGTATTTAAAAACTAAGTAAATTAATTTCAAACCTATTTGCATTGGACATCCTAGAGATTACTGACATCGGTGAAGGAAAACATAGTGAGGAAATCTGGACTTGCTCTTCCACTCAAAACCATGTCAGAGGCCCTTGAGGCGGTTAAGAAACTCTGACACTAGGGTGTGTGGGGTCGTAAGACCTTACTGCCCACACGATAAAGAAAGAAGAAGAAGATCGGATAATAGCAAAGTTAAAAGGAGGGTTGTGGTATTAGCAGTCATTGTATGTAAGTAGGTATCTATGTACATCTGTGATTGATTACGAAAGCACAAGGTGGTGAGATTCTTAAATGTACCTCGCAAATACGTGGGGCAGTATTGCATCCTCGTCAAATTCAATAGGGTAACTTTGCTAGCGATTATCAACACTACATACCTACCTAAAAGCAAAACGTCATTCACTCACTAACTCATCACGAAGTATCGAAAACTGCTTAACGTATGAAGATGAAATTTGGCAGGAAGGTAGTTTATAGTTTGTAGATGTCCGCAAAGTAAGGGGATACGGGGGTCCAAAGTTTGTATGGGGAAAAAGATAAGGCTTTACGGCGTTACGGAAAAATTAGTATTGGTAGTTTGTGTTTTATAAAATTATAACTTAACAATATAGGTACAAACTTGCAGTCTTGTTAATAGTTTTTTTTTGACGTTTAGTGCAAGCTATAAAACGATTTATTCAAACAAAAATCGTTTCGAAATTGTTTGTAGATAATTAGATACATTATCGTCTAGCAACTCAAAGACGATCAACTACTCATCGCATTGCTCTACTTTTCATTTAGCATTCACATTGTTCAAATCATTTGGTAGCCCTACAATAATCCTATAAGGAACAAATATATATCTGGATGTTCGCCAGCACCTATACAGAGCAATATCGTAAATCACATTAACATAGGTATTAAAAGCGGCCGGCAGTAATGTGACTGCTGTACTATTTAACAGCGACGGGCTACGGCACGTTATTGCCACGAGCGGTCACTTAGACTTGATTGATTTATTGTTGAGTAGGTAACGTGTTATGTGAGGTTTGGTATGTTGGTATTGTACACTTATAGTACAGTTAACAAAATAACTGTTGTAACAAGCTACTAGAATAAAAAAAAAAACACGACTGCCAAAATTGCACATATTTGTACTTTGTTTGTCTTTTTTACGACGTTTTTTTTTATTTACAGTGTTATATATTTTTTAATCTACTTGTCAAATTCTGGACGATAAACATAGACACGGCTAGATTCATTAACAGCTACAAAAATCACAAATATACATACATACATTAACCCTAAACACATAACACTCCTTTTTTTGGGGCAGTCGTGTAAAAAGATACTGAATGGAGTCGAAAGTTAAGTAATTCCCATCAATGCGACCATTTTTTTTTGGGCCATACCTGGGAACCGGTATTATTATCGGATTTTTTTATTTTAATTGCTGATTCGGCCACGCGTTGCTGTGACTTGAAGTAAGTAAAGATATTGAAATAAAAACTATCCTATCTTTTAAGTTTGACCAATTATTACACACAGTAAGCCATATTTCATAAAAAATGGTTGAGTAGTTTAGGAGTCCATCCCGGACAAACAACGTGACGCGCAATTTAGATATTAGGATAACTGAGCTTTAAATACCCCCAGGAACCCTATACTGTTGCAGGCACCCGAAAGTACAATATTTAGCGTGAGAGTGATTTTTCACACCAAAAAAAAAAGTCGTTTCCCAGCTATACTTCTTGGTCAAAGTTACTTAGTTTGATAGGCAGTATTCGTTGTTAACGGGTACCTATGTTGGTTATTGGTTATTTTATAGATATGGTTATTTTTTTACAAGATGTGATCTCTTCACATCACGAAGAAGTGAGTGAGTGATGTGATGTGAAGAGATCACATCTTGTAAAAAAATAACCAGACAGCAGATTTGTTTTTGTGTGCTGACTAGGCAAGTTTTTAGTATCTTTACAGAGTGTGCCTTAGTTTAAAAAGTTATGAGTTTCACAGTCAATTCATGAATATTAACAACAGTGTAGTAAAAAGTTTTCATATAAGCTAACCTAACGGCCTGACTGTACTGTTTACTTATCTTACCTAACTTCTAATATTTTTTTTAATGGAAGTATACGGTAGCTGCTGTAACGTTATTTGATTTTCATCTATTTAATAAAATAACTTGACACAATTAACATCATAGACATGGCTATAAAAAATATTCAATTTTGGAATTCCCTAATATGTTGAAATTTTTTAAATATCACATGTTACTTACAACAAAATTCTTGAAATTACGTCCTGCATTTTAATGCGTTATTTGTCTTTGTAAGCGGGTCGAGAAATGTTGCAATATTTAAATTTAAACGATCTTCGTGGAAGATTGCGTCTGACTAAATACTTATCACATTTTTAATGTTCTCATGGCGGGGACTCAGGCCAGTATATGAGGCGGTTGGCCATAATCCACCACCCACGACCATCATGGGTCGAATGGTTATCCCAGCCGTATAAGGTCCACCTGACTTGACACAATTAATATCATGGACATGGCTATAAAAAATATTCAATTTTGGTATCCCTAATATGTTGTTTTTTTTAAATTATCACAATGTTATTTACACCAAAATTCGTGAAATTACGTTCTGCATTTTAATGCGTTATTTGTCTTAGGAAGCGGGTCGAGAAAAGTTGCAATATTTAAAACAAAACGATATTCGTGGAAGATTGCGTCTGACTAAACACTTATCACATTTTTAATGTTCTCGTGGCGGGGACTCAGGCCAGTATATGAGGCGGTTGGCCATAATCCACCACACACGACCATCATGGGTCCAATGGCTATCCCAGCCTTATAAGGTCCAAAATATCTTACCTCCTTAGTAGTTCAGCACCAGTATTGACCATGTCTGCGTTGACAGGCGCCCAAGATTTCTGCACCAAGTTTATTTCTCTTCTTGTGAGCCCAGAGATTGGGTTCACTACGTCAGGGTCTCCGCCCCACCAGAAGTAGCTCAGCCAACTGCCCATTGTCACCTGAGAAGAGAAAGAAGAGCTTTTTTATAGGACAAATGTTACGAGTTACGATATCAATGAGTATCCTTGGAGTTTCTTGCTCATTCTTCTCCACAGAGACCTACTTCGAACGTGCAAATAGGTTCACCTTTCTGATCAACTGATCGACTCTTTGAATTGGTCCTGCGCTTGATCTCTCCCAGGTCGTGTGGGATTGCCGTCCCATCGGACTATGAGAGTAAGGGAAGAGGGAGTGCGTCTGTATTTGTGCATACACTGTGCACTACAAAATCTCCTGCGTACTTGGCTGACTGACTGCCGTGACCGAAATCGGTCTGAACAGTATTACTAGTGTTTTGTTCAAAGATCCGGCCCCTTCTTAATAAGGATAAAGTACTTTAAACTTTTGAATTAAGTTATCAACTTCTGCAACTGCCTCGTTGGTCTAGTGGTCGCAAGCGCGACTGCTGTGCATGAGGTCTTGGGTTCGATTCCCAGGTCGGGCAAAGTGTTATTGGGTTTTTCCATTAGGAATTTCTCAGTAGCAGCCTCGGAGTCTGGATTTGTGCCCGGTTGATGGCAATAGGCTCGCCCCCTATTACATGGGACTAAAAAAAACATAACTGGCGAAATGTGGGTATACTAATGGGTACACCTCTGCCTAACCCTTCGGGGATTACAGGCGTGATGTTATGTATGTATCAACTTCTGGTGAGAATTCTTCGTTATAATCCGTACCATTGTGTGCCTACAAGGTACCGCAGCTCTATAAACCTATACTTTTTGTCTACGTCGCCCATTTGCGTAGGTACTATAATTTGTACAGAAAAACCTATAGGAACAGTTGTGCTATTCAATGTAAATCCTAAATTACCGGATGTGCTGTTTCACATGTAATTTGTAAAATTACTATAATTTTCTGTGTACCCATTGAAATAACCACCGAATCGAATCGTATGAACAAATTGCATATTTTCTTGCTTATGTCATTTGGCTTCATGTTACATTATCAACTGTTACAATGAATAAATAGATAGCAATTGATTAATTTACATTTGCATATGCGGGAGTCAATTTACAGTATAAAATGGACCTTGAGATAATAAGCTGAATTGACTACTTACACTACTAAATGACTTTAATGTATTTAATGGTCGCACTGTTGCTAACAAAATAGGCAATGGTGTATTTAAAGAACTGTCGAAATAATAATATTGTGTTTGTATGAAAGTAGTGCAGTACTCGTAACCGGCGTGCTTGTATGACGAGATGTATGATCGTGGACGAGGCGGAAGGAGTATGTAAGGATCGTTGCAAGTGGCGTTCTGTGATTTCTGCCTACCCACATGAGAAAAACGCGTGAGTTTATGTATGTATGTTTATGTCAAAGTATATTAACCCAAGGGAACCGTACATTTTTCCTATGTCTTTTCTTAGGGTTGAAACTTACCCCATACAAAATTTCATCAAAATCGGTTCAGTGGTATCGTCGTGAAAGCGTAACAGACAGACGAACAGAGTTACTTTCGCATTTATAATATTAGTATTAATGTAGTAAAATTAACGAAAATCGATGAAAACTTTTAATGCTTTAGTTGCAAGTTGAGCTCGTTGATAATAATCTAAACTTGTTTTTTTGGAAAAAAAATAAAAAAGTTGGAACGTTGACCTTCAATATCTGCATAACCTGATGATTGTTTTCACATTGTAGCCGTAGATACTATATGAATGATGTAACCCACATTTTTTATTTATTATTTACTAGTATTTTTAAAGAGTGTTCATAGAGTTTCTTGCTCATTCTTCTCCATACAATTTCCTATTGTGTGGAGCGAGCATTTAGCGTCAACATTCTGTCTGACTGACTCTTTGACAATCCAAAAGTGCCTGTTAATCAGGGCCGCATTAGTTATGTCGGGGCCCTTAGGCAATGCACGTTTCGTGGCTCATCATGCCTGTAACCCCCGAAGGGTTAGGCAAAGGTGTACCCATTAGTACTCCTACATTTCGCCAGTTATGTTATAGTCACATGTAATAGGGGGCAAGCCTTTTCCTATCAACCGAGCACAAAAAAAACCCAAACCTAATGCTCAGCAGACGCGCGTTGCGACCACTAGATCACAGAGACTCCTTAACCATTTTCTAACATCCAAAAATTTTTTTTTTACGGCAACGCAATTTTCGCCCCATTTTCGCCTATGTATTGCGCCATATCTTAAAAATTGTCCTACGGAGAGATATCTCGAAATCCCCCTGTTTTATCCCCCTGCGACAATATCGTATCTGTGCAGAGTGCAGCCTTTATATTAATATGTAGGTACCTACATACACCTAATACCTATATGTACAGGTAAGCAGAATAATAGGTAAGTCAATAGTTTTGCGGTTAAGCGTACGGTAGTAGGTAAGTACGCCATTGTAAAATCACGGTTGGTTTTCAAACATTTTATTTGTTTACTTAACATAACGCCTGTAATCCCCGAAGGGTTAGGCAGAGGTGTACCCATTAGTACACCTACATTTCGCCAGTTATGTTTTTAGTCCCATGTAATAGGGGGCGAGCCTATTGCCATCAACCGGGCACAAATCCAGACTCCGAGGCTGCTACTGAGAAATTCCTGATGGAAAAACTCAATAACACTTTGCCCGACCTGGGAATCGAACCCAAGACCTCATGCACAGCAGACGCGGTTGCGACCACTGGACCAACGAGGCAGTCAGAGGTTATTTGTTTAATTGTAACGTGGTAAACGTTGTTTTTTTTTAATTCTTGTGGGAAATATCAATCATTAAAAATATCAAAGATCTAATATTATCATATCATGAATTAAATGTATTTAAACATAAGTTTGTTTTTGGAAATTTTTATTTTGGTTTACACAACTAGGCAATTTAAACAGCAATCCGACACAACCGGAGAGAAATCAGGCGCAGGACCTTACGTGAACAGGCTTTATGTGCTTTCCGAGGCACCGGGGTGTCACACAACAAACTTCAAAACTCCGGGCTGTTACTGAAAAATCCCAATGGAAAAACCCAATAACACCTTTTGCCCGACCCGGTAATCGAACCTAGACCAACGGAGCAGTTTACAGAACACACTGACTGATACATAATAATAATGTATTTTTACAAACTTCAGCTAAGGTTAGGAAATGCTCTAACAGTCCCCGTTATCAATAGAAATATCTACCCATATCAATAAGTTACCATAAACAAACCAGTCTTACAGTGTTCATTGTTTATTTTAAAACAAAATTATAAAGAAAGAACCAGTTTTTTTACTTGTAGGTAATACAGATACAAATTAAACGGCTTTAAAAAATATATAAAATTAGCTTATGAGTAATCGAAGAGACCGAAGAATGTGATAGCCCAGTGATTAAGGCGCCCGCCTCTCATGCATAAGGTTGTGGGTTCAAATCCGGGCAAGTTCCAAAGTTACTTTTTCAATTCACACATACACACACGACGTAACATCACGCCTGTAATCCCCGAAGGGTTAGGCAGAGGTGTACACATTAGTACACCCACATGTCGCCAGTTATGTTTTTAGTCCCATGAAATAGGGGGCGAGCCTATTGCCATCAACCGGGCACAAATCCAGACTCCGAGGCTGCTACTGAGAAATTCCTGATGGAAAAACCCAATAACACTTTGCCCGACCAGGGAATTGAACCCAAGACCTCATGCACAGCAGTCGCGCTTGCGACTACTAGACAAACGAGGCAGTCAATCATATGTACTTTCTAAAGTTTATCTTGGACATCACTGGCATAGGTGATGGAAAACATCGTGAGGAAACCTGGGACTGTTCTTGAACCTTAAGGCCATTTAGAAACTCTGACACTAGGGTGTGTGGGGTCGTAAGACCTTACTGCCCACACAATAAAGAAGAAGATCGAAAAGATAATAAGAATCGATTAAATAGTTCCATGGACCATAATTGGGTATTTGACACCATTAACCAATAATTCCAAGACATAACTTTTTAAAGAAACACTTTAATTTAGCTCTGAAAACCCGATCAATTTTCTATTTACTGTAAATTTAGATTTTTGTGGCTTTGAAATCAATAAATAGTTAGTCAATTGAGGTGCCAAATAAATGACGTCACAGTTCGATACTGCCACACAAAATCTATGGAAGAATCGCGTTTTAACAGTTCAGCCTATTGTTGAATGACAAAGAAAATAATGAAACTGAAATTTAAATAAAAGTTTTAATAAAAACTTATTTTTTATAATGCTTCGACAATTGGAACGTCTGATTTTAATGTTAATTGACTATGGCATATTATTATGGCACGAGCCTCGTGCCACGAGGTGTTATTTGTTTTACACGGAACCCTAAATCTTTTTCGAAAATGAAAGCGAGTAAGGTACTTCTTCTAACATACATACAACCATTTGAAAAATAGTTTTTTTCGTGTAGTTATTTTGACATTAAAAACAGATACTTTAATTTAACTTATTGGGATAGATAGATGCGTTTACTTATTGTTATTCTTCTTTTACCACAATTTAAACAAAAAAAAGAGAAACATTGTAAGTAAAAATTTCAAACGTAAAATCCGGATTGTTTCAAATTAACAGTTCAACCACCCACGCATTAATTTTACACACTATGACACTGTTTATCAAACAATTAGCAATTACTTCATAATTAATTAAGCGACTCTACATCAAAGTCGCACCTGACTGGTAATTAAGAGATCATATAAACCCAACGATGATAACTTTGGACTTAACCCTTAGAACAGGGGCGTATCAGCCGTATCAGAGATACGGGGCCCTCCAGTGACAGGGGCCCAAAAATTCGAAAATATCTACTATCTCACTCAAACTTTTAGGCCGAAAGCTTAACTATCCGGGAAAAAATAAACATAATAATTGTTTATTTTGTGAAAAATCGTTACGCTCCATTGGGGCTTCGCCGCAGTTAGGTAAGATTTAAGAAGGCCCCCTAACAAATTTTGTTAATGGGCCCGTCTAGGACAAGCTACGCCACTGCCTTACAACCGCTACAACTAAATAGTACCAGTACGAAGGCCCCATGGCCCATGGCCCTATGAAGACCAAAATGCATTGTGAGTTTGTGACTGATGACTCCTTTACAATTTAGAAGTGCCTGTAAATAGTCTAATTAAAATAAATGTTTTGACTTTGGCAAGGCCTAAAATTGACAGTTTTTTTATATTTGATGGGTTTGCTCATGAATGTTTAGGTCAGAGGTGACAGAGACAAATTTTGTCGATATTCCGCGACTTTTCTGTCGCCAAAAATAAAGGTGCTGATAAATCCTACCTTTCCACTTTTATCCTTCTTCAAAATCATAGAAACTGCACTCAGAATAACTAACACAGAGGACAAGTATACGTACAACATTATAACACAAAAACTCACAAACAAATAATTTAAACGACCGCTTCACACGAATTTAAGTAACAAACTAAAGTTGTCCTGACAAGTGATGACGTTTTACTAAAACTTGTTTAAATAAAAGTGAAATTAATCTCGGTCGCAAGACGATGAATAAATATTATTCCAACTCGTAGGAATTTACGTGACTCAGGAGTGCAACGATGACGTAGTTTAATTTATTAATTTGTTAATATTATAAAATATTTCGTGTAAAGTCTCGACGGTTCCGTTTTATTATTTTATTGGGAAACATCTTTGGGAAATAAAATTAGTCATAGAACGAGCACCTTCGATGACGCTACCAGAAGAAGAAGAAGTCTACCAGTGACTGCTCGTTGGTCTAGTGATCGCCAAGCACGACTGCTGAATATGAGGTTTTTTAATTTCTCAATAGGATTTGTTCTATCAAATCTAAACACGCAAACAAGATTCAGGATTCAAAGTTTCAAAGAATTTATCTCATTTATAAACATTTACTAGCACATCCGATTTGTTTAGGAGTCGGCCAATTAATTAAAATAGTGATAGTTTGCTGTCTACATTTACAGCGGTTTTCATCAAAGAGGAATACTCAGGTCAGATCAGGAAAGTTTCTCTCTTTGATCTCTGGTTCTTGTTGAACCAACTTTGAACTCGAAATATTTAAATAAATACAATTCAAAGGCTGACGAAAAACCAAATGCATAACGATCCAATCTTAACAGGAAAAGTTTTAAAATACACATAAGTCTATCAAATAAAGTGGATTCTAGATTATTATTATTTGAAAGATATTTGAAGGACAACAACTAAGAAATATTTTTTCGAGTTTGACTGGAAAATCTATGTCAAAATGTTGCCTAGTTTCTTATAACCAAAGCGACTAGTGTTTGAGTGCCATATTTACTCAGAAGATAACCTAGTAATCTTCTTGAAATTGATAAAACGTAATAAAGCCTTAGTTGACCCAACCCTCTTTAGCCAGAATTCAGACCAGCCCTAATTCCAGTCTATAATTGATTTAGCAAACCTTATCATATTTGTTCTCCATCTACTACTCAAATGAACACAGTGTAACTGGGTGCAATAAAGTTACGTTGATTATATAAGACTTAGACACACGGCATAACACAGTGTGTCAATATTTGTGTAGGTGGAAATCACATGGTTCTAGCTAACAGACTGTGCTAACATTACAGTAATCGTTGTTCGCGAGGGCCTCGTTTGTAGGGATACGTTGTTTATTATATTTATTTTGTTTTCTATGTGTTCCATTTGATAGAATTAGAAGATACACTAACAAAAAATTACGGTACCAAAATTCATAGTATTCAAGGGAGATGAACGCCACACACTGAAAGACTAACACTGACTTTATTGGTGAGGTTCTTCAGAAAGGTCAGGTGCGCAGTACTCGTAACCGATGTGGACAAGGCGAAAGGAGTATGCTAGAATCGTAGTAGGAAAACACACAACAACAACAACTACTTATAAGTATTTTTGTATTGACAATTAATTATTAAAAATGCAGAAACAAAAATCAAGTAGAATGAGTTCCTTATATTGTCTTTTAAATAAATAAAAGTACAAAATATATGAAAAAAAATAAAGGTTGTTTTTTTTTTCAAACCGTTAAAATAAAATATGCACATTTTGCGAAGTGCTCGTTTCGAGATTTGTCCGTTATTTAGAAATATTAAAACAGAAACCCGCAAAACGTGGTTATCTATTTTATGTTCTTGCTTAGTCTCTCTTTATGAAGTTATGACACATGTGAAGACATCGTCTAATGAGTTCTCAGATTAGTAAAATTAGTACCTATATATTAACAAGGCTGCCATCTGTGGTTACTTGTTAAGTAGGAAAGGAAATACGAATGTGGTAAGATAATTATGTATTTGGTTTTACCAAAAGTTAGATTTACAAGGCTTAGAACTTGTTGCAATTTCCTCTCATTTCAAAGTTCGATAGTGGTAGTAGAAGCTCTTTGTACAGGAGCACGTCCGGGGAAGTACTACAGTACCATACCAAGAGACCCAGCATTCAAGTCAGGGTTGCAGAATTTCTTCGAAAGAGAAACTGTGGCCCTGGAACGCAAAGGGAAGTAGGAACACGGATAGGTTTCAGTCGGTAAGAGTCTGACACTCCCTTTCGCTCCGCCGATAGCGAAAAAGGTATTTGATGATTTTCCATCCTTAAAATAAGGGGGACGGGAAACGAAATGAAATGAAATTAAATTATTTATTTGCTATGAATGTAGGTACAAAATATGCTGATAAGTAAGAGAAGGATCCAGTACATTCTACCGTGAGGCATGCAAACATTTTTATAGTAGTAATTATGAAATAATCTTAAATAGTTAATCAATAAATAAAATAATATGAATCATTCAATTTGTAAGTTCATTCAGTGGTAAACTATGTCAATAATAAGTTAATAATTAGTCAATAATACAATGTCAATAATAAGTTAATAATTGGTCCAAAATGTAATGAAATTTTAAATTTGAAAATGGGGATGTTATCATGATCTAGTCAAGATAAGTTCCGTTTTGATTACAATAAAAAATCTAATTAAAAGGAAATTGTAAGCACCTACTCGGGGAGCTGTAGCATAACCCCCACGACCCCTGGTTCCGCCCTGCGCCATTCTTATTTCTGCCACAAAGCAGCGGTGCTGTGTTTCGGTTTGAAGAGTACCGACGTAATTCTGTGATTAAATCGACACCCATACCCTCATACACATGAGGCATATAAGACATTTTAGCTTTATTTGGAAGGCTTCTGAAATTGCTGATGATTAAAGACCGCAGGATCGCGGTGGATGCAAGCTGCTTCTGACCGGTCCAACTGAAAACCGGTCCTCCATAGGGAAGTCCTATGTTCAGCAGTGGACGTCCTACGGCAGATTTGATGATGATGATGATAGGCAGCGGTGACCACTGACATCAGGTGGGCCGTTCGGCTTGTTTTGCATCCAATGACTTAAAAGAAAGAAAGATTTATATTTCTTTTAATCATAAGATATTTTGAGAGTCCATCCTTGCATGTCATGACTTATGTAACTTGCTGTGTACACTGTACATCTCCAGGGATTCTATTCTAATGATAACAGTTTCGCAAATACCGTTATCAGTTGCGACAACTGCTCAAACACCTTACGTTTGTCTTGGAATAATAGTGTGTAATACCTTTGGCTGAAGTTTGCTTGAGTTCAAGAAACTCTGTTTTTAAAAACGTATGTACAGTCTACAAAAGAGATAAGTAACCAGGGACGTCAGATATAATTGAAGTTTTCTTAGAAACCGATGGATGTTTAAATGTAATTTAATACAAAAAGTAAATAACAAACAGTTCATTATTTAAATTAGGTTTAGGCTAGATTAAAAAGTAAAATAAAATCTTTTCTAAATTGAACAACTTATCAATGTACCGTTGGTCAGAGTATTTAAAATATCTGCAGCGGACTTAGGTTATTTAGTAATACTGACTGTGCCATTTTTCAAATATCCGAAGGGACACTGGCAGGAATTGAGTTGTATGGAGTCCTAACCACTGGAATCCTATATGGTATACCGGTATTCATAATGCCTATTAGATAATTTTACTTATCAAAACTGGATAACGAAGAAAACATCTTCATGGTAACTTGAAGACTACGTTCAGGTTTCTGACTATCCGTGACGACTGTCAAAGATCTACGAATGACAGCCGAGACCAACGGCTGTGCTTTCCAAGGCGTGGAAAATTGCAAGCCGGAAAATCTAGGTAGTACGCAAATTATGTAAGCAAATAGTCTGAGCAAGCATTTAATACTTATGTTGATATTAAAATAAGTATGTAGTGAGTACACAAAACGTATGTAAATAGTATAATACTAATATTATAACCAGACTAAAAATAGGAAGCGTTTGGTAAATAAATATTGGTAGCAGTTGTGTTTTACTGTAAAAGTCTTGGTGAATTTAGTGAAGTGAGCATGAGGTAGGCTGTTAGTGAGATGAAAGCTCACTTTAAACTCACTTCACTTAAATTATTTAATTAGGTAATGAAAAAAACGGTTGTGGGGTCCAAGTGTCCATAGCCTTTTCAAGGTATTGTCCAAACTGTTGGTTGATATTTCCGGTGACCCAAAAACTGGCTTTTACCTTGGCCAGAGGCTGAGCATTGCCATTCAACGTGGCAATGCTGCCAGTCTTATAGGCACATTTCTAGTTGTCCGTTTTGTTTTGGTTTCTTTTTTTTATTATTCTTTGTTTGTTCGGTTATCTTATTTATGAAGTGCGTAAATATTGTATTTACATATTAAGTTTTTTTCCTTTTAAATTCTCTTTTTCTTTTAATTTATAAAATAAAAAATGAAATATTCTCGAGTGTTTTTCACCTAATTTCACCCAGAGAACACAGAACACAGTATAACAATGGATTATGAAGGGTTCTAAAATTAAATACAAGTTTTACATTCGATTTTTAGACCGATTTGATTGACTACTTCTGATCCCCAATAAGATGAACCTTCAAAAATCGATGGACATCCGTTTTTGATGTTTCTTTATTTAAAGATGCACAACCATATACAGAGTACCTAAGTAAGGCTATCTTACTTGTCTACCTCGCACCGTCCTTGTATACCATCTTGTTTTAACCAACCTTGACATTGCCAAAATGATCTATAATACGACGGGGCCTCGAATACTATAATGGTTTGAAATATATGGCGTTGTTTTGATATTTGTATATGTTTAAAATATGCTACTAGCGACCCGCCCCGGCTCGGCTTTGCACAGGTGCAATGATATCTACTAACGATATAAATAATCATTTCTCTTGAATCACTCTATTGATTAAAACCGCATTAAAATCTGTTGCGTAGTTTAAAAGATTTGGGCCTACAGACGGCGGGAAGCGACTTTGTTTTATGGTATGTAGAGATATCGTCAATATTGGACAATATTATAAGTACCTAATCGCATCTTCAAGATGGTATTTTTATGAAACCGTTGTTGCTCTGCGCTATGAATTTCTCTTGTATGGTAGGTGCTTTTACAAATATATAAACTCACATACATAAACAATAATACGGAACAGCTACCTGTAGGCCATAAAAATATTTGTTCCGTACTAGAATCGAACTCCCGTTACACAGCGCAGAAATCTTGACTTCTCAAGTTTATCATGATTTTCAGAAATATTTGAAGGATATGATTCCTTTAGCCATACGATAAAATTCATATACCTACTTATTTAATTCTGTTTGTTTTATGAATTTGTTAAACTGTGAAAAATGCTTAGATAATGGATGATTGATAGAAATAAGGGAATTAACTTCATACACGAAAATGATAAAGGTGGAAGATAACACAGAAATACTTTTTAACCAATTAACAAAAACAAAAAAGCCAATCCACTAATGGTTGGCCCTCCTTTACTTAATAAATTGGTAACTGTAACTTAATTAAAGTAACGTACAAAACTGGGGAATATTTTTAATATTTTGGTATAGGATTAATTATAGGGAAAGTCGCACTTTTGAGTAATGGTGTCGCGTATTTCGCTAGGGAGAGCGGGTTCAATATTAGTGACACCAAGCTTTAAGTAATTTTTTTCGCTACAGTCCTCATTCCTTTCCAATATTTTTTTTTGTAATTTGGTAATTGGTTTGAGTACGGATTAGGCTGGGTGGCATATAGCTTATCATTTATCAGGAAATTAAAGAATAGTTTATCATTTCTATTTGATGTTATTTAGCCTATTTGTTGTTGACTTCTCAAAAACTAAAACAATATAACCATCTTTTGCGAGGAATGCTTCTTGAATTGTGTTTCTTTTAACAACACACTCACAAAATCGTGAAAAACTTTACTACTCAAGTAGACACCTTTTATTATGAGACTCACGTAAACGTTGAAACTTTTCTAACTAATTTTTATTCGAAAAGCGAAAAAAACTTCCTAAAACATGAATAATGTGGACGCAAACTTTTTGACTTGACTAAGTTTTAATAATTTTGTCAAGAAATTATCTACGTGCCACAGTACCTTACGTGGTAAATATGAACTTTGTAGAACTTATACTAGTAACTTTTGGTAGTACGGCTTACGTGTTGGCGGTAAATTAGATAACAGTCAATGGTGCCGATTCCCTTGGTCACAAACTAAACTAAAATTAGACTATTTTCATCTTTTACTGTCCAATAAAACAAGAAAGAGACTAATGTAAATGAGAGCTGTCAAATTTAGTCAAAGTTCAAGGCAAAACTAATTTGACATCGCTAACTTAGTTCTTTAATGTCACGGAATGCTGTATGTTAGTAAGAGATGTCAATTCTCTAAATTTAGTCTAGTTTGTGAATAAGGGAATCGGCACCATTGGGCTTATTTGTAGATTAGCATTCGCGTGATTTTTTTTCACAACAAGTTATGTCTTTGGTTACTACTCCGCTTCCGTGAGTCGCAGCGTGATGTTATATGGCCTTTACTATTCTTCATGAATGTGTCTTGTTGCTTGAATGTTTGTTTGTTTAAACGCGCTTATATCTGAAACTAATAGTCACACTGGAATATTTTTTTTTGTATCTGCCATGTTCAAGAGAAATACATAGTACAAGAGTATATGTTTTATAAAAACACGCTTCGACCCACAGAGGCGGAGCAGTAACCAAAGACGTTACGTACCGATGGTGAATAAAACTACGCAGATGAAGCCGCAGGCAGAAGCTAGTCGAGTTACATGCAGCCCTCGCCACTAATAACTAGCTAAACACGTGTATTTATATAACCTTGTTTGAATATAAACGAATTGTTAATAAGTATATCTTATCGCAGTTTTAACTGATAGATTGCCGGAGCTGCCATTACTTGAGCTCGGGGTCTTGACCCCGTCATATTCGCTTTAATGAACACATCAATATGTAACTGCTAATAACTATATTTAACTTCGACCACACATAAAGCTTTTTGTTATCAACCAATCAAATTAAAAGTGTTTTTTTTTTGGCGGATCAAAACATGTTTATTGTGTGTAAAAGCAGACAATCAAAATGTTTTTTTTTTTTACAAGATACTTAAATGTTTTTTATTATTGTTTTTTTTTGTCCGAAAAAAATCATAAAGCATGTTACCTGTACAGGTAATTAATTGGACTGTGGCCGGTGGCTCCACTCATGCCGCGTCAAACCAATTGAACTCCAATAATTGCATTAACCCAGAATCGACCGCGACTCTGAACCAATAGAAACATTATTCACGACCAGTCCATTAATTGATCAAGGCTGCCAATTGAATATTTAAAGTAGATTGATTGGAAGCTAATTAAACCACGTCAGATAATATTGGTCCTCAGAAAAATTACAGGGTTGATTTTTCAGTGTAATTTTAGCACATATTTCATTTAATGATTTTTATGTTGACTTTAAACGGAATCACACATAAAAATATATATATAGAGCGATTCTAAAATGTTATAGGTTCTTTTGATACCTTTGCGATTATTCTAAGTATTTATTAATAATATTGCCGTGCAATGTGGTTTTTTATTTATTGCTAAAACTCCTCTGTCCGCCCATCCGTCTGTCACAGGGCTGTATCATTCGAATCGTAAGAAGTAGACACATTAAAATTTCACAAAGTGTGCATGGCCGGTATGACTACAAATATGAAAAGGTATTAGAAGTAGTGCAATAAATGTGTTTTTACTAACGTGTATGTAATGTTAAATATTATACCGTAGTACTGAACCCTTAATATTCTAGTCAGGGGTTGTTGTAAATTCGCCACAAAAATAATTCCCCACGAAAAAAAGTTTTGATCCTGTTCTCCTAGTACTTTCTGTTCAGATTCCACATTGTGTCCTCGTTTTCGGTAGTTTTGTGCTGGATTTTAATATTTTAATTGTTCTGTTATCCGTGCGGAAAAAAGAAATGGGGCGAATTTACAATAATCATCATCATCATCATCATCTGCCTAGCCTTTTCCCAACTATGTTGGGGTCGGCTTCCAGTCTAACCGGATGCAGCTGAATACCAGTATTTTACATGGAGCGACTGCCTATCTGACCTCCACAACCCAGTAACTGGGTAATATGATACCCCTAGGTAAGACTGGTTGTCAGACTTTCGGGCTTCTGACGACCCGTAACGACTGTCAAAGATCCACGTATGAGCCGGGACCAACGGCTTAACTTGCTTTCCGAGGCACGGAGGAGTCTCGGTGTGTAAAGATGGTCACCCATCCACGGACCAACCCCGGCAAGCGTAGCTTAACCTGACGGATCGACCCGTGCGGCTGTTATTACTTAGCCACGAGCTCCTCCACGAATTTACAATAATCAAAAAAAAAAAAACAAAAACCTTTGCCTAATTTATACATATCTACTTTTTTTCGTGGGGAATTATTTTTGTGGCGAACTTACAACAACCCCTAGTCAGACTCGCATTTCGTCGCTTTTAAATAAGTAAATGTTTAAAATTAAATACACCGAAGAATAGGTACGTTTTAGCGAGTACTTACATTTCTTAGGTCTTTAATAATTCAGTCATGTCTCGCTGCAAACATAACTGCGCATTAGCTTGGATTAGGTCTTAGGCATTAGATACCGTATGCTCTATGCCTAAGCTATCAAATTAATTCTTAACCGCATAATGATTTAAAGAGGTTCATTAAGACCACTGCATTAGAATGTTTATTATTTACTGATTAATATAAAGTCATTACATAATATCGCCCTTATCTCAATGAAGTTACAGTCTTATTTGTCTTTTGCGTTGTATTTACATATTCTCTTATTTACTTTAAGTTTATTTAGAACTACTAACAATTTATTACATAATAATGGTATATAAACAGTAAAACTTTAAACAAATATTTAATTATGTAATCCACTGCGTTATTTACTGGCTACAGTTAATAGGTACAGTCAGTACCTACCCTGAATTTTCTGACACATTTTCGCTATATCTTCTTTCTAAGAAAGAGAGAGTTATGCTCGTTCTTCTCCATAGAGGCCTACCTTTTTGGAACGAGCAATTAGCTTCAACTTTGGGACTAACTAACCGACTCCTTGACAGTTCAAAAGTACCTGTAAATGGTCTTTGTAAATGGACTTTAACGTTCAGCTCATTTCACTGAAAATTCACCCAGAGATTGTAACAAAGTAACATTATTGACTTTAAGTGTTCAAATACTGTAACAGTAGTGATAACATTATTGAATGAAGAAGTAAGAAGTGTGTACTCTGTCTTTATCTTATCAGTTAAAGAGATACTTAACTAATATTTACTGTATTACTTTTGAATAAACAATCTCGTCTTATGACTGGTGTAGTCATGTGGTTTGGGAGCAATAGGTCCATGCTATCTGAAGTTATCAAATAGTTTTTAACACATTAAGATCGCGACGTAGTTTATTGTGTTGGAATATTTTAGGCTCTTAGGTAAATAGGTATTTACTTTGATCTTTTTAATGATATTGATAAGGAAGAATATAAAATAATGACTGCCTCGTTGGTCTAGTGGTTGCAAATTGCGACTGCTGGGCATGAGGTCTTGGGTTTAATTTCCAGGTCGGGCAATATGTTATTGGGTTTTTCTATCAGGAATTTTTCAGTAGCAGCCTCGGAGTCTGGATTTGTGCCCGGTTGATGGCAATATGCTTGCCCCCTATTACATATATGGGACTTCAACAAAACTGGCGAAATGAGGGTATACTAATAGGTACACCTCTGCCTAACTCTTAGAGGATTACAGGCGTGATGTTATGTTATGTGAATGACAGGGCCTGTATGCAGGGAAGACACGTATAAATGACGGCGGTGTTCACATTAGGTGGAATCAACAGCTTCGAGTGTGAACAGCAATATCCGACAGTCGGTCAACGGTAAAACTGTCGGTCCGATCTAATGTGAACAAACTCAAATATTTATATTTTTCCGTAGACATTTATATATACTAGCGGCCGATCACCTAAACGTTGACTTACAACTCTCGAAAATAGATTCGTATTGTCAATATATCAAACAAATAAAATCTAATATTATGGTGCGAAAATTCCTTTTCAGCGCAATTAAGTTTTATTAAGGCTTATAAGGCCGCCTATATCTATTATACTAATAATATAATATAATAAAGCTGAAGTTTTTATGTTTGTTTGTTTGTTTAAACGCGCTCCGAAACTACCAGTCGGATTGGGCAAAAATCTGTTTGAATAATGATAATAATATTAAGGATTGTTAATAAAGAAACTTTGTGTAACTGTTTGTTTTCCCAAAGAAAATAAAATAAATAAAATAAAATAATAATAAGATGGCCAGTTTCAGAAGGAACTAACTTTGCCCTCGACCTCGTCCGCATAAATGTCATGTGTGGCATATCCTTTCTTGGGGTTCAAAATTACCCCCTAACCAAATTCAATCAAAATCGGTTTAGTGGTTTAGTCGTTTAAGCGTAACAGACAGACAGACAGACAAGTAGAGTTACTTTCGCATTTAAGGATGTATATGTATATTCTATATATCATCACGCGATGACCTACAGAGGCAGAGCAGAAACCAAGGACAACATAACACGGGTGAAAAACCCCACGCGGACGAAGTCACAGCCTGAAGCTAGTTATTGTAATAAACTGTATTAGGAATGTGACATCCTGAATCCGTGACAAGTATGGCGGGCGCAAATTGGCACCAAATCACAGATGATACCAACTTTTTAAGTCAAGATCAACAACCAGTCAACTGATGAAATATCATTTGACTTGAAACACAAAACCTTACAACGTAATAGGTAGAATAATATAATAGATAATTATGTTATTTTCAATAATAACAAAATATTGTTATGTCAAGATAAATACTAAACTATTTTTATGCGTGTTATCTTTTGTAGAGATGAACTTTTGTGCAGGAAAGATGTTTTTGTAAATCTTATAAATGCGAAAGTGTGTCTGTCTGTCTGTCTGTAACCTCTTCACGCTTAAACCGCTAAACCGATTTAGATGAAATTTCGTATAGAAGTAGTTTAAGACCCGGGAAAGGATATAGAATAATTTTTATCCCGGAAATTACCCCCTAAGGCGGTGAAAAGGGCGGTGGAAGTTTGTATGCAAGAACGATATAAACAAGTTCAACGCAGACGTAGTAGCGGGCAAAAACTAGTCAACTATACAAATAAATATTAAGTAGATATCTAATAGTAATGTCAAAATAACAGCTAATCGCATATGCATTTTTTATATGGAAAGTTTAACAAACATCAAATAAAAAAATATTGTCTGTATTAGTTGCGGCTTATATCCTAAACGGCTCGACCGATTTTATCAGGACTTTCACTGCCAGATAGCTGATGTTACAAGGAGTAACCTAGGCTACTTTTATAGAATAAGATTTCTTTTTTATGTTATTAGCATCACTTCTGCGTGAATAAACAGTTTTTCTTTCTTTTCTCATTACATTTATGATGATAACTAACTCAGACATAGTCGCGGGTTAGTGATAAACATAAAATCGATTCTCAATTATTGTACTTTTTCAACAAAATGAGTATCCGTGTGACTTAACCCGCGAATGATAACGTTTTTTTATCAGCTTAACCTATTTTTACAATAACTTAACAATATTTATGTAGGCACCTTGTCCGATAAGAAATCGTAATAATAGGTTATCAAAGTGTAATATGTTATAACGTTAATACACGGTGAAATGGTCATATTAACGAAAAAAATTATCATGGACTCTCAGGCCTTTCAGAGTAGACATTTTTCATAGGTTATTAAAAACAAATCTACTATACCTACTACACATTATACTTATATCTTAATATATATAAAAGCTTCTTATCCTAATCCTAACTAATATTATAAATGCGAAAGTAAGTTTGTTTGTTTGTTTGTTACCATTTTACGCTTAAGCCACTGAACCGATCATCCTGAAATTTTGCATATACATTGCCAGGTTTACAGGAACGAACATAGGGTACCTTTCATCCCGAAAAAAGTACTGTTCCCAAGAGAAATCACAATAACGTGCTTGTGATGATAGATGGCGCCACACGTATCTTTCGAATTATGATCGAATTTTAAACTTAATTGGCGAGCGAAGCCGCGGGCGAAAGCTAGTAACATATAGAAGCGAAAGGTCACTCACTCACTCACTCATCACGAAATATTGAAAACCGCATGATGTATAAAGATAAAAATTTAGCAGGGAGGTAGCTTATAGTTAGAAAATTCTTTACCTAGGGGGATGAAATGGGGGTCCAAAATTTGTATAAATATATGTATATATATACTTCGTCTCTGTAACGCGGACGAAGTCAAGGGCAGAAACTAGGCCAACATAAATCTAAGTTTAATTATACTTTTGTGACTATTAGTTAACATCCTTAAATCCTTATTCCGACTTGAATTTCCCATAGGACAGTGACGTCAGAGGCATACGTGACACCATTCATTTATGTATTTGAGGACATTCTCGTTACGAAATTAAAGGAAAACCATAATTTATCAAAAATAACGGACTTTTCCCAGGAGGAGAATTTGTAAAATAATAATTATAGGTGTATTGGAATAACAAGCAAATAGCAGGTAACATATCTATTTAGTTTACAATTATGATGTTATTTTAATAATAATAATACCAACTTATTATTGTTTTACTGCAGGACAAAGGCGTCTTCTCATATAGAGAAGACGCGAGCATTTATCACCGCGCTTGCTAAAGGCGGATTGGCGATTTATGGAGCAGTAGGCTTACTCTTGAACAAAATCGAGATTGAGATTGGAATCGACTGCATGTTTGACTACAGCGATTGACATGAGGTGGCCATACAAATAAAAACGTAAATTACCAAATTTTAAAATATAAAATAACTCGTTAATTCTATTAATAAATGTCTTCTTATATTTATTGGAATTGAAACTGGATCGGATGTACATGTAATGTCGATTCCAATCTCATTCTCGATTTTGTTCAAGAGTAAGCCTACTGGTTTCCTCAGGATGTTTTTTCTTCACCGATGTCAGTGATGTCTAAGATAAAATTAGAAAGTAGGGGAGAGGTGGCATGAAAGGGACACGTATTGAAAGGGACAATTCAAATTACCAGCAAAATAAAAATTGCTCCAAATTGACACTATTATTGTTGTATGGCAACCTCGATGCACATTCATTCGAGCCAAACTTCACGCTCCTGTCTTTTTTAAAATCGCGATGTCGGGCGTGTGTTTATTTATCTAACCAAAAGTTTTTTTTTTGCAATTCTTTGTAAACCTTTTGTCAAATGCTGCTAAATAATTGTTTATTGGTTTACTATTATTTATGTCGACTACATACTGACAGATACAACAACGAAATGTTAGTAAACTTTTATTTCAAATTACAGATTTTGTGGTTATATTTTTAATTTTTGTATCATATTTATGAAAGGGACACAACGAACGGTTATGAACGGGACGTATGAGAAATATAAGATTAAAAAATGTGATTGAAAACAGTAGTCAATAATTGACTACTGTTTTTCAATCACATTTTGTATTTGTAAATTGTATTTGTTTTAATATTATATATAAAGAAGGATTTTTAAACTGATGATTTTTGTTTAAATTGTTCAAAAATGTTAATATCCTAGTAATGGTCTTTAGAATGAGAAAATAGACTAAAACAATGTGATTTTAAAACGTAAGGACAACTGTGTACGTATTCTCTTATATTTAGTTTAAGTAAAGCAAAGATATAAGCCATTTTTCTTTGATATTATGTACTGTCCCTTTCATAAATTATGCAGTCCCTTTCAATGCAGTCCATTTATGAAAGGGACATAATACACATTTTTTAAAACTGCGATAATTTACAACTAAGAATAAAGAAAGGTTTAATATTGCATTTTATTTCAATAGTTAAGTAATGTAGGCTTCCCATTCAGCACTAACCTGTTTAAATTGTTGTCTAATTTATTTACTAGAGCCGCTGCAACAAAAATGTCCCTTTCATGCCACCTCTCCCCTACTACATATGAATTGAAAAAGTCACATTGGTACTTTCCCGGATTTGAAACCACACAACGTCTTGTACGAGATGGTAAGAAAGTAGGAAATGTAATTTTTTTTTGCTAATTAATTTCTTTTATTTTCATATTTGTTTTATTTTTTGTGCCCGGTTGATGGCAAAACGTTCAACCCCTATTCCATGGGACTTAAAACATAACTGGTAAAATATGGGTGTACTAATGGATACACCTCTGCTTAACCCTTCGGGGATTCAAGGCGTGGTGTTATGTTATGTTAATTATTCGATTATTTGTTTGGAGTTTATCTGGTAGATAATACATAACCGGACATAGTGAAACAGTCCCTTAATTACGCTGCACATCATAATCAAAGTAATTAATCTAAATATATCAAATTTAATTCGGTGATTATTATCTACTAGCTCTTGTCCGCGACTATTCCCGTCTAAATTTTCTTACAAATCTTTAATTTTTGTATAATTAAATATATCCTATAGCACTCAACGATAACATAGCTTCCTAATAATTTTCCTTGCTTCCTAAGAATTTTCAAAATCAGACCAGTAGTTTTAGAGATTAGCGCATTCAAACAAACTGTAGCTTTGTAATATTTATATATACATGATGTTTCTTTATCGATAACGAATACAATAAATAATAATTGATTGAAATCGAAGAACATTTCAGTTGCTAACCATACTCGACAAGGTCGCAGTAGATAAGTATCTAATAGGCATAAGTACATCTACTTTCAATATCTAACTTATATTTTAAAGAGATAAAATTGATTGTTTGTTTGTTTTTACGAGGTAATCTCCGGTAGAACTAGTAGAACAGTGGCGGTAGACATTGGCAGTACGACTTAACCCCGTTACCACTCAAAGCCCGGCTGTCATGCCGGTATGACAGCACTCTAGATATTCAGTTGTGCCTTATTACGTAGGACTTGAAGTATTAAGGTAGGGTTTAGCAAAAACTAAAAAAGGACATAACATTTAATTTGAATACATAATACCTTAGGCCCTTCCTAAAGTACAAACATACATAGCATCACGCCTGTAATCCCCGAATTTATTTTCAAATTAAATATTCCTGCATGTTTACACATTGACTACTTTTCAACCTGGAAAGATGTACGATTACCTTCGGACAATAATATTAACTTTGACACGGACAAAGTCGCGGATAAAAGCTAGTATAAAATAAGTTTAGATATGGCTAAACCAGCGAGTCTCTACAGTAACTAACTGCGTCTGCTTAGTGACGACAACAGTGTGACCACGTGGAGCTGTTGATAAATCCGTGTCAAATTACTTATATTCGTACAATAGTACGTAATTGCGAAATACAGTACCTACTATCGCACAAGGCGAAACACATGTTTTGCAACTTGTGGCTGAAAATTTTCGTACAATAGGTACATCTTACGCGAAACCGAGGTCCCCGGCAGAATAGTATTTATTTTAATCTATACAAATAAATAAAATTGAAGTGTCTGTTTGTAATGGCGAAATAATTTTACTTAATGCATATGAATGTTTACACGATCTGTTTGTTGGTACTAGCCTACGTCCGAAATGGCTGAACCGATTTTGACAGGACTTCTACTGGCTAATTAATAGCTTATGTTTTAAGGAATAACCGAGGCTGAGTTCTTTTTTTCGAAATAAAATTAGTGTTTAGCGCAAAGAAAAAAATCTCCGTAAGTATGAGGTAGCGCTCAAAATATGCTCAAAGATGTAATTAAACAGTGTATAATGTACTAAGTTTACTTAATTACATTATAACTTATCAAATAAAAAGGTAACAAAATGGTAAACAATGGAAAATCCACAGGGATTTCTTTTTTCCTTTTGCATATTTCAAGAAGAAACTTTTACTAACTTTTTTATTTTCCAATCGAGTTTTTAAAAGGGTATCTTTTGTGTAAGTGTCCTATCGATAAAAGAAAAAAGAGAAAATCTCTGCTGAAAAACTTTAGGAAATTCGATATTCTATTTATGAGTTTTGACACCACATGATAGTCATCTTCAATAGGCTCGTCCCCTATTACATGGGACTTAAAAACATAACTGGCGAAATGTGGGTGTACGAATGGGCAGCCTCTGCCTAACCCTTTAGGTATTGAAGGCTTTATGTTATGTTACCACATCATAATATTTTCGGGGGTAATATTATAGTCATGTCACGCAGCCTCTTTTTGTCAATTATATGATTGAGTCCTACCTAGGGCGCTAGCCAATTGGTTAGTAATTACTAACCAAGCACAATTGCAGACTCCGCGCGTCTGCAGACCATTTTTTTTATGGAAAATCACAGTATTACTACTTTCAGTAACAACGCTTGCACCATTAGACCAGCATATTTCAGCTATTTGTAAAATAGTACTACAGAAACTTCTTAACAAATGCTACTATACAATAGACGAGTTTTAATATACCTAATTATTAATGCTGCATCTGACATCTGTATTTTTTTGAATATTGTAATAATAATATAAAAATAATGTTTCTTTTTATTAATGTAATTTTTTTTGCATATTTATTTTGCATGTTAAAATATAATTTGTATGTCTTAAGACAAAACATAGCGTTTTATTTTATATGTTTATTCTTCTGTATAACTATATTTCACAAATAAACTTTTGACTTTGACTTTGGAGGATTATGATGACTAGCATTCATTAACTACGTATTTTCTTAAGTTAAACTTTGGAGCCCTGACACTGTTAGATAGGGTCGCGGTAGACCGAGGAGACGATGGCGGGACGCCTTGATTGGCTTCCTCAGAAATTGGCAAGACATTGAGGAAAGTGGAAGGGACTGGGGAAGCAAAAAAAAAAAATACTTTTGTCCACGTGAGCGAAGCCACGGGCGCAACTAGTACACATAAACATCTATTATTGTAAAGGTAGGCTCAATACGGAAACAATGTGTGTCTAATGATACTTGTAAATGTCATGTGTGTGTGTGTATGTTTCATATTTAAGTACCTATGTTGTTGTTCTGTTTTGAAGATAACTTTAAAGATACTTGATTACACCAGTGTTTCTGATAAATACTTAAGTTTTATCTTTATCGTACGCAATAATATGTTGAAGATAAGAACATACTTCCTCTAAAAACATTGAAATACAAAGTCTTCAAACTTTTCCTGAAGTGTAGCATACTTCGTAGAACTAAAAGGGTTAAGTTTCTTTAAAAAATAAAAGAAACTCTACAATTTTGTTATTGAAAAATACAATACAATGTCTATTTATACTTTGTCGTATAAATTCCCGACGGCACCGCGTTAATCCACTTGGTATAATAAATACCGCAATACACTCAAAACTTAACCCTTTTTAATACAAAAAGTGCGGCATAAAGGCTAAAATACCTTTTCATTACATACAAATATTACTTACGAGTCACAATTTCAATTGTTGTCTTTGAACTTTTACGCGCGCGTTTTTCGTGTAAATTATGTAGATGTGTCTAATCTGCGTTGGGTTTTGTGCACGCGTGCGGCACGGTCGGTGTTTGGAGCGGTACTGGTGCGGTTACTCTGTGGCGGTATTTTGTTTACTAGCAGCTAACGCCCGCCTCCCGCCCGCCCATACGAAGCCCTAACAAAATAATACTATAATTGTTATGGGAGTAATCACATTTGGGTTTCAATTTTGCCAAAACCTACTAAACCACGTCAAATTTTGTAGAATTTTTAAAAGTAATTTTTGCATATTTATTATTTTAAACATTACTTTTAGATCTACATTGCTGTATAGTAATCTACATCTAAACTAATATTATAAAGAGGAAATATTTGTACTTTTGTGGGTGTGTATGTTTGTAATGAATAAACACAAAAATTACTATACCGATTGCAAATTTTTTTTCACCATTAGAAAGCTACATTCACCCTGAGTAACATAGGCTATATTATATTTTCAAAAAAGTTAGGGATCCTTAAGGAAAATCACGCGAACGAAGGCGCGGGGAGAGCGCTAGTGATATATGTATTTGATGATAGGAATATTAAATAATTTGTTGCAATTAATTTAATTATTGAGAGAATTTGAATGACTGTCTCCATAGTCTAGTGGTCGCTAAGCGCGTCAGCTGAGCATGAGGTCTTGGGTTCGATTCCCAGGTCGGGCAAAGTGTTATTGGGTTTTTCAATCAGAAATTTCTCAGTTGCAGCCTCGGAGTCTGGTTTTGTGCCCGTTGCTGGCAATAGGCTCGCCCACTATTACATGGGACTAAAACATAACTGGCGAAATGTAGGTGTACTAATAGGTACGCCTCTGCCTAACCCTTCAGGGATTATAGGCGTGATGTAAATTTGGGTTAGGTTGGACAGAGTTAAGCCCAAATGCTATTAGGGTAATCATATTTATCATCGTGTGGGGTTCCGAATAATTATTCTGTATTAAATTGATTATTTAATTGACGTTTTTACATCATAATTAATCGTTTTGTAACGAGTTTCTTGTTTACGATGATTGAATTTCAAAATTGCATGTAAGTACCCATTATTTTATTAAACTACCGTGTGCCTTTAGCACGTCTGATCGAAACACGACTTTAATATTTATAAATGGCTACGGCAAGACTTTACGATGGCAATAAAAGCTATGACATTAAATTATTAATTAAAGGTACAATTGAAACCTAGGTTGACCTATAACCTACACATGAAGTTAATAGATAATAGTAGTAAGTGTTAACTATAAATATAAAGTAAAATCTCCGAAGGGTTAGGCAGAGTACACCCATTAGTACACACACATTTCACCAGTTATGTTTTTAGGTCCCATGTAATACTGGGTGAGTCTATTAGCATGAACCGGACACAAATCCAGAGGTCCGAGGCTGCTACTGAGAAATTCCTGATGGAAAACCCATGAACATTCTGCCTGACCTGGGAATCGAACCCAAGACCTCATGCTCAGCAGTCGCGCTTTGCAACCACTAGACCAACGAGGCAGTCAAAATAAATATTAAAGAAAGAATGAGGTTCGTCCTTTCTGCTCTTTTTTTTTATAAATTGTACATATTTTACATTTACTTTAGGGTTTTATTTAAGTTAAGGTTATTTATTTCAGAATGTAAATGTGTAAATAAAAAATAATATTTTTTATAAAGAAAGAAAAAAAGAAAAGCGGTTGCGCCGTTTTTATAATAATGATAACCTTGAAAAAATAAAATAAAAACAATAACTGTCCAGCGTGGCTAAGATATGATAATAATTAAGCTCTACGGTGCTACAAATTATGGTCATCGCGCATTCATCAGCACTGCTCCGATACGGCAGCAGCTCGGCCGAAAGATCGCGTTCAAAGATCCTACCGTTAGCTTCCAGCGCGCCGTCCGCGATCCGTCACCTTTTTTATCTTGTCACTGTAAAACATATTTTGATATGTACGATTTAAAGTCATAATTTGAATGGCTAGTTGTTGCTGTTATAATCTTTAAGCAGAGGGCGGAACGCAACCCTACGGAGCCGTATAGCGGTTTCGTAGCAACGAGAGGCACTTGTAGATGTTGAATCACTTTAGGTCACGAACTCATGTTTTATTAATACATTATTCATTTACGAAGTTGACTGCTTAACCCTAGCAACAATCGGGACTGCAGACGGCGAGCATAGGGTCATGGGTGGCTTGCCGTCCAATCCAAAAGTTCAGTTTCGATTCTCCCCTGCCTCTCTATTCACCCCTTTTTGCCTGGTAGGCTTAATCGGAAAAAAATACGATTCCTTTTATAATATATTAACTTTGACGCGAACGAAGTCACCGACGGAAGCTAGTATGGCTATAAACTCCTTATATTACGTAGTACGACAGGTAAAAGTTCCAGAAATAAGTGCAGTAACAGCGCCAAAGTAAACATTGGGAATGTTTATTTATAAGTGACACGGCTATGAACTGGCGACGTAGTTTCACAGTTCGAGTTTTCCGTAAAAATGGAATTTCGGCTATAGCATAGCCCATTATATAACATACCTAACATCACGCCGCCTGTCCCCAAAAGGTTAGGCAGAGATGTACCCATCAGTACACCTACATCTCGCCTGTTTTAGGGGCCGAGCCTATTGTCATCAACCGGGCACAAATCCAGACTCTGCTAGTGAGAAATTCCTGATGGAAAAACCCAAAACACTTTGTTCGACTTAAGAATCGAACCCAAGACCTCATGCTCAGCGGTCACGCCTTGCGACCACTAGACTAACGAGGCAGTCACAGCTAGGAGGATGGCTGATTCTTTGGCTGAAATAAATGTACGTTGCATACCTAGAACGTGCTTCAGCTAAGCATTATTTCTTGTTATTCTCGTGGTCGCAAGCGCAACTGCTAACCGTGGGGGACCTGGGTTCGATTCCCAGGTCGGGCAAAAAGCGCTTCCGGGATTTTCCATAAGAAATTTCTCATTAACAGCCTGGTGTTTAGAAGTTGGCGTTATGTCGCCTCCGTGGATCGGAAAGCCGTTGCTCCTGCGCCTGATTTCTTCCCGGTTATGACAAATATTCGACTTATCGGACTATCATGAGAGTGAGGGAAGGGGAAGTGTATATTTATAAACTTACATACATAATCAGCCAGACCCGGAATAATTTTATCTGTAAACCATACAAATATTAGTTTCGAATGGGAATCGAACATTTTCAGGCGTCTTTCAGCGACTACAATAAAATATATTTTAAACTCACAAATCGTTAAAAAATATATTTAGCTGTGCCTGTTCTTTCGTGTCCGATCCATCATTGTAATAAAATATAATAGACACGATCATAAAATATAATATAAAATATATGTTTGGAGTGTTGCGACCGTTCGGTTGACCATAAATGAGTCTTCGAGATGTTGCAATGGTTTTATGAATATTCCGAGAGCTTGATTGTTATAAAAAATATAAAATTGTTATTTATTTTTGGTGTAGCTCGTCCTGTTTTAGTACCTTTATGATGCAGTTTCGCAACTTCGTCAAATTCAAATGAGTAATTAAGTTAGTTATTGAAATAATAAAATAGAATAACATAGCATCACGACTGTAATCCCCGAAGGGTAAGGTGAGGGTGTACCCATTATTATACCTATATTTCGCCAGTGCGTTTATTGCCATCAACCGAGCACAAATTCAGACTCCGAGGCAGCAATTGAAAAATTCTTGATGGAAAAACCCAATAATACTTGGCCCGACCTAGAACTCGAACCGAAGACCTTATGCTCAGCAGCCGCGCCCTGTAACCACTAGATCAACGAGGCAGTCATAAATCCAAATCCAAAACTCGAGTCCAAATTTCGTGATAATTATGGTCATAATACCTGTTTTCAAAATGACTGAATTTTAGGCCCCATTTTGTTTCGTTAAAAGGTACTACGTTGCGTGCGCGCATGTTGTAGGCCACGGTTACGGTAACATGTTATCGTAGGTCATTAACGTTCATTGCACCGTAAATTTTGAAAACTCGTTTAGCAAACAACGTTATCAACGCCGGTTACGTTTGTGACAAATAGAAAGCTATTACGATTACTAATGAGCATGGGCCGTAGCCACGGTGAGGCAGACTGGGGCGCTTGCCCCACCCTAACTGGCTCACGGGTAATTTATTTAATATTTAAATCATCTATCAAAACTAATATTCTAAACAAAAGAAATTACACTTAAAAAAAAAAATGTTTTACAATCCAGAAATAATAACATTCTGTGTTGTACATTCTCTATTAGATATCGTGGATATTGACCATATTTTGAAATTGGTGGCTTTCTGTATTTATCGATCAATGCATGGCTAACATAAACCTCAAATAAACCAAAGACAAATAAAAAGAAGGAATAATTTTCTTAAACCGGTCGGACTCGTCTTCGAGCGGCATCTATGCTCATGCGCCGCTAATATTTGCAGAATTTACTATTTATTTAATGGCTATACTATAATTCATCACGCGATTCACTTTAGACTCTTCTTCTTTCTCGTGTGGGCAGTCAGGTCTTACGACCCCAAACACCCTAAGGTCAGAGTTTCTAAACCGCCTCAAGGGCCTCTGACATGAGTTTGAGTGGAACAGTAAGTACAGGTTTCGTCACGATGTTTTCCTTCACCGATGCCAGTGATGTCCAAGATAAACTTTAGAAAGTACATGAATTGAAAAATTCACATTGGGTTTTGCCTGGATTTGAACCCACAACCTCATGCATGAGAGGCGGGCGCCTTAACCACTGGGCCATCACGACACTTCAGACTATAGCGTAAATAGAGTGTAAAAAAATTCACACGAAATTAATGACATTATTTAAAAATAAATTATGTATAGTTTACCTAGGTATTAGTAGTTGCCAGATAAGATATTGGTACAGTCCTATTCTGAAAAATCTCACTGTCGAGATAGTCCTTTATTGAAAGGCCGTAAAGTATTCGATTCAAGTCGTGTTGGTACTGAAAATATGACTAAGATTCTGCTTTGTATAAACGTTATCCGCGGCTTCGCAAGTATGCAATAGCTCAAGATCAACACAAGTTCAATATTGATAATTATAGATATATAAACCTCCCTCTTGAATTACCCTTATTGATGAAAACCACATTAAAATCCGTAGCGTAGTTTAAAAGATCTAAACTTATCTACAGACGGGAAGCGACTTTGTAGAGATTTAAAAATTGATCTAATTCAGGTCACATTTATCAATTTGAATGATTATTCACGCACTCGTGAAGCCTTGGGAGTAAAACCACTATTGAATAGAACACTGACGGATTCTCGAGTGGTTAGTGAGTTCGTACAGAATAACCCGGTAAGTCTCATATTTCAAGAAAAACTAAATCTAATCTATTTTAGATAATGTGATTTCTGGCTGTGTTTCAACTTGTCATTTATTATTTACTTTCCGGTATTCTTAATGTTGACACGTGTGGAATATTTTGTAAAAGGAAACATGTGATGCCTATCCGCTGAAAATCACGTGCCATTGGAAAACGGTAGATAGTATGTCAAACAAGCTATTATAATTAAACAAATTAAAAAACACGACTGCAAAAATTGCACATATTTGTACTTTGTTTACTCGTCAGTTTTTTTATGACGTTTTTTATTTACAGTGTTATATATTTTTTAAATCTACTTGTTAAATTCTAGACGATAAACATAGACACGACGAGATTCATTTAAAAAAATAATTGAGGCTGGTATTAATTTACGTTTTAAAGTGACCACACAGGATTCTTTTTATTTTTAACTAGCCTATGTTACTCGGAACGATGCAAGGATTGTAACGATACCCCATACATCTAAATCGGTTTAGGCGTTTAAAAGTTATGGTGGAATAAAGAATCTCACATACATACATACATATGTACATACATACATACATTAACCCTGAACACATAATACTCCTTTTTTTGGGGCAGTCGTGTAAATAGTTTTGAGTCAGTCATATTCGAATAGACTGACTCAAAACTATTTTGACATACTATAGATGAATATGATCGAATAGATGATAATTGAATAGATGTACCCATTAGTACACCCACATTTCGCCAATTATGTTTAAGTCCTATGGAAAAGGGGGTCAGCCTATTGCCATCAACCGGGCATAATTTCAAACTCGGAGGCTGCTTCTAAATTCTGATGGAATAGGTACCCCAACAACACTTAGCGACCTAGGAATCGAACCCAAGACTTCCTCCTCAGCAGTCGCGTTTTGGGACCACTAGACTAACGAGGCAGCTTCTCCTATATTAGTAATATGTAGGTATAAATGTTAATGTCTGCTACTTATAATTGAAACTTTTACCTACCTTTCGGCCTACTTTATCGTAAAACTGTATTTTTTACTGTGTAAAGATAAGCAAAAAGACAATTTTTTATTTTTATAAAAATAATTATTGTGCTTGTCTATAAAATTAAACAAAAAAAAAAAAACAAAACGTAGTTCAAATTCAAAAATCGAATCGAAACTTTTAGGCGAGCGCGCTTGCCGCACATTTCTTCGCTGCTGTGAACATGGAAAGAACTTCTAGTAGTTATGTAAAGACCATTTATAATATTCATTGTATTGGTTATCGAAACCCAACAGCGAGTGACGAAGCAACCAACAAGGAACAGTAAATACGTAATTTAGAAACTAACAAGAAAACTAATGGCATAATTCCCAACTCTATTGTTCAAAGAGTTCATAATAAACTGTAATTTAAAAGTAGTTTCATAGAGTGTGTCTTATTACTTTTAAACGATTATTTATTACAATACCTAATAACACTCCTAGCAATCATTACCGAAATCAATTGAATCAGTTGGACATCTTGTGTGACCAGTGAAAACGTGGATGCGAGATTATGTATATATTATGTAGTATTGAGAGAAAGATGCCATGTCCTACCCAAAGTCATCTTTCTCACTTTCACATCTCTTTCATAAATAATAATAATAACAACTTCTACTCTTCTTCTGTATTGTGTAGGCAGTAAGGTCTTACGACCTCACATACCCTGGTGTCAGAGTTTCTAAACCGCTTCAAGGGCCTCTGACATGGTTTGAGTGGGACAGTAACAGGTTGGTATAAGTCCAGGTTTCCTCACGATGTTTTTCCTTCACCGATGTCAGTGATCAAGACAAACAATATTTTTTAAGAACATGCATTACATTGTCATGCAATGTGTATAATGCGTTCAAAATTCTAGCTTATTCCAAACGACTCTGGGATAATAATTTAGCGGGCTGTTTTTTTACAGAATATTGTTAAAATGTCGTAGATCTGACGACTCTGGAATATTAATCAGAGCAAATAATAGAAGAAAAATGTAAAATGCATGTATCTAAATAAAATATATCTTTTATGATCTCCAACAAAAGATATACACAAACATGACAAACAACTATTGAACTATTTATTTTTTCTTACTCCTCCGCTATTCTTTTTTGATTAATTTCGTTGCGGGACCCAAAACAGTTATAGTTTCTCTGGGACTCGTCGAGCTTCATTGCCTCGACGCTTTTCTGGTGGCCTCCACTGTTGATTCTGGCTTTCAGGAGTTGCAGTGGGTGGGAACAGTGTGGAGGGCTTGTCCCATTAAAAAAAAAACAAATACTAGTCAACAACAATCGCAGGTGTACTTACTCTTCAAATAAAATAGGAGACCACAGTGCACAACAAAGTAACATAACATAGCATCACGCCTGTAATCCCCAAAGGGTTATGCAGAGCTATATCCATTAGGACACCTTTGTTGTGGGTCCATAACAAAGTCAAAACTAAATAATCATTTTCATCAGAATATATCACGACAAAACAGCTTCGATATCGATATCGTGTTAACAGCAGTACACCATTGTGTACCATTTAATAATACTACTATTAAATCGAATGCACTCACAATGCGAGGTAAATCATAAACTATCATAAAGTGCTGTTTAATGTGCAACGCACTGCACTCGCGAACTAATCATCGATTTATATCTACTAATGAACTATTGTTCTCGATCCTTGTGTGTTATGGCGTATGTGTGGCGTGGATGGAATGGTTAATAGTCAACTGAAAGGATGTCGATGACCTCCGGGCGCGATTGTAAGGTAATACAGGAACCCTATAGGGACTTAGGAACCTACTTAGTACTTCCTCAGTCTTAGGAGTACTTACCTAGATTGATAAACGGTTAACATATCCTGTAAAACGGATACAAGGTTCTTCAGCTTTATCCAATAATATCTTCGGTGACTGTTCCGCTTCCATGGGTCGTAGCGAAATGTTTTATAACCTACACTAGTCCTCAAGAATCTAGCCATTTTATACAAAAAGATATTTTTAAATCTGACTGATATTTAATTTATTTTTCAACTGCAGGGTGTGGATGTGGCGCTGAGTCATAAATCATGCTCCACCGCCCTTCTATCTTGCCATCTGTACCCTAAAACATGCAGTTAAAGTTGCCGTGGAAATATCAATGTTTTGTTCAAACCCAAAATAAAATTGTCGTGTCGTCACAAAGAAGTAGTTCTAGAGATGTAGCTTTATTATTTTAATGTAGGTTGTTTATACTGAAAATTGGAAGGAAACGGGTCAAATTGTACTCAAAACAAGCTTGTTTAAAAAAAAAATGGAGGACATATTGCTCTATTTATACTTAACATTTCAGCATGTAGGTCTGGCGACTAAATTGAACCTTTCCAATAGTTGAAAATGATTCCATGTAGGTACTCCCAGTGGCATTCTATCTTTAGAATGCCCTTTTAACATTATGGAAAAACGTCTTACATCGTATTTTCTGGCGGAGACGATCATGCTGGAAGGAGAATTTTTGAATTTCGTGGTCAATTTAGCAAACCTTAAATTATCCCTTTTTGATTAAGGTTTGGATATTTATAGATATCGATTAGGTTCGTAGACATAAATAAAAAACGATTAGAAATAACGTAGAAAGCAAATCGTCTTGCTATTAAATTCAGAAACAGTATATAAAAAGACTCGTATAATGGTCCAGTACGTATTGTCCAAGCATTACACTATACACATTAGACCTCACTATTGGGCATTCATAAATATTAGTATAAAAATACATAAAAGATATTTTTAAATACCGCCGGTAAAGGTACAATGTTTTTGTTATCTGTAGGCACCAAAGAGAGAAACCTTCTAATAATGATGACCGTGTCCAGAAGTTCTGCCTTCTGAATAAAGCCCTTGATCCAGCCGCCTAATGAGAGCCTCTTTAAATGTTGGTCGAAGCTCTTGAAAAAGCTTCACTCAGCGCTCACTAGGAAAACCTTATTACCCATACAAAATACTAACGCGCTCGCAATCGAACGTGAGTGAAAAAACTCACACTTAGCACTCTGATTCAAGAATGTATTAAGCCGGCCGTGTCGCGCAGCTTGTGGTCGCTTGCGTTGTTTAGGGTTCTATATAAATTTATACTAAGCAGTGAGTCGCGCGACCCTGTCGCGGTCGTCTGTCATGGTCGCCAACATCTGAATGCTACCTTTAAGTTATGTTATTATTGCGACTTTATCTTTAGGAACAGATTGAAATGTTACGGTGATAAAAAATGTATCCCATATTACTATGAAATGGGTTTTATCTCAAAGTTCACGAGAAAATTCCTTCTTGAATTTTACGTTTTTTTAACATATTTATGCTCGCGACTGTACTTATGGATTTCTCATTTAAATAAACATAACAAAATCACGCCTGTAATCCCCGAAGGGTTAGGCAGAGGTGTACCCATTTGTCGCCAGTTATGTTTAAGTCCCATGTAATAGGAGGTAAGCCTATTGCCATCAACCGGGCACAAATCCAGACTCCGCAGCTGCTACTGAGAAATTCCTTATGGAAAAACCCAATGACACTTTAACCCTAGAAACCAATCGAGGCAGTCAATAATAATTTAGTATCCAAGTATATTCTCTCCTAGTATATTCGTCCTTCTACGATCAAGCCTCGTAAATTTACGATTCAACCGAGAATTCAGTAATAGAATTAATATTTGTTTTATACAAATACGGCACGCTCATTTGCATGTCAAAATATTTACTGGGCTAATGTAGTAAGTGCGTGACGCGTAATTAGATGACAGGCTCCCAGAGGATGAAATGCCGATAATTTAATGTGGTCCCAATGCGGGAAAAGGCTTGGTCGCAACCTAATATGATAGGGTCTGCTGAGTTAGAAAGTAGGAAGATACAAAAGGTGGACTCGGAACAAATGGGATTTGAAAAGGATATTTAATATTGATGTTCTAGGAAAATGTCAAATAACTTGACGTAATCTTATTGGTGAGGTCCTTCAGAAAGGTCAGGTGCGGAGTACTCGCAACCGGCGTGCTTGTATGACGAGATGTATGAACGTAGATGAGGCGAAAGAAGTATGTAAGGATCGTAGCAGGTGGCGTTCTAGTTTCTGCCTACCCCCATGGGAAAAAAGCGTGAGTTTATGTATGTATGTATGTCAAATAACTCTGTTTTACAAAAATGACAACCGCCTTCAAAAACAACAAAATAAAAAATTACTTTAGTTTTCAAGTCGATGGCAATACCTACATAACAACAAACAAAACCTAAGCCGCCGACTTCCAAAACTGCGGTTGTATTTTTTAGAAAACAGATTAATATTTTCACTTTTTAGTGATTGCCGTTAATATTTGTAATCCTTACAAAAAGCCCTTTCAAACAATACCTCACACGATATATTTTATTTTGGAAAGTGGTAGGAGGGGATTTTACGTCCCCACTCCCCCTCTTATTTTAGTCATTCATTGACTACACGTGTCAAATAAAGCAATTTTACTTGTTACGACAGTTCTGCTATAATCCTATGAGGAGTTCCGTTCCAATTCTAGTTCAGTTCTAATATCACTTTTTCAATTAATATGTATTTACCAAGTTTTTCTTGGACATCACAGACATCGGTGAATTAATATAAGTCAAAAATCGCCTTGATCAAGCGTGTTGATCAATGCTCGTGCCCCTCTGGACATTAATAGACTGGTATTATTTTATTCTACAAGAAAACTGAATTGAGTTAACATACAGTTATACAACTCTCAATTCACAGTATTGAATATCTTTTATTACGGAATCACTTCTGAAATAATAAAAATAATATCAGTTGTTCCATTCGTTTTGATCGTGTTGTAGTGCATTTTTGTAAGGAACAGCCGACATATTTTTTTTAATTATTTTTGAGTTGGTTCTAAAAAATGTTTTCTGAAAGTTTAATAGGTATACATATTTTTGAGTCCATCCCTGGAAAGGTCTGTGTAAAATTTAGCTTGTTTATTAAGACAACGTGCTGAACTATATGTATAAGATACGAGGCCTCAGTTACAAAAATAAACCAGCATTTTAATTTTAGTATTTAATGTTGTTACTTTGTGAGGTACCTATGCCTACCAGTTTAAAAACAAAAACAAAAAAAAAATACCAGTCAATTGAGATACTTTTTTTTGACTTGTCAAAACTCGATTCCCCCATAGATTTCGTACGATATAATAGTAAGCTGTGACTGCCTGTGACGTCACTTATTTGCCAACTCAATTGATAAATTATTTATTGATTTCAAAGCAATACTAAAAATCTAATTTCATCGTCTATTTACATTTAGGTATTAAAATAAAGTGTGTTTTTTAAAGATTTTCTCTTCCAAGAACTATTAGATGATGGTGTCAACCACTCAATTACCGTTGAGGAAGTAGAGATAAACTACAGTAACATGACGCGCCCTTCCACAATTCAAAACGTTCGAAAGTGTTTGTAATAGTATTAAAAAGACTCACAACGCATGTGTGCGTATTGAGACGGCTCTCGAAACAAAAACAAATCAGATATTTGTTCCTCAACTATCGGCGTCAAAAATTACTCATTATGTAGTCAGTAGTAAAATTACTCACTCAGTATGGCGCTGCACTAACATTCTCTATAAAAATGACAGGTGTGTCGTCTTACGCGGTCTGTTATTTATGATAAGTTGACAAACAAATATCCTAGCCTGCTACTGAAGACGATTACTCACAACTATATACAAACTATTTCATAAGAATGTGACTATACACTTTGAAATGGTAATATGGAGGGGAGCGTCAAGTTATTGTAGTTTATCTCTACTTACTATCTTCAATAACAAAGTTCTTGAAAGGGTACCTATTACCTGCCGGTGATCTCAGTATGCTGTGTGTAGAGACTGTAAGAGGCTATTTCTTGCCACTCTCCCCTTTTTGTAGCCACCGAAGAGTATGTAGTTAAAATGCTCTTAACCGATATCAAAGGTCAATAATGTTTTTGTCCACATCCATCAAATATTTATATAGATACCTACTATAAATGCGAAAGTAAGTTTGTTTATACAGGGTAATTGAAAATATACTCGAAACCTTAAAAGGGGTCATTGTACTCATCATTATGAATAACTTTTACTATGAGACCAACCCTGAAATCATGACAAAAAAACAGCTGTTCCCTACAAAAATGCTACATAACAAGATCGTACGGTATGGATCAGCTGTTTTTTTTACATGATTTCAGGGTCGGCCCCATAGTAAAAGTTTTAAGATTTCGGAAATATTTTGAATTACCCTGTATAATAACTAGCTTAGCGTTAAGTTACGTATTTGGTCACTGCTCCACTCCCGTGGGATGTAGCATCATGTTATATACTATTTATTACTCATAGGTAATCTATATAATAACACAAAAAAAAAACAAATCCAACTGGCAGTTTTAGAGATTAGCGCGTTTAATCAAACAAACATACAAGCAAAAAAACCCTTCGGCCTTATTTATTCATAAGGCCGAAGTAAATTTATAACTTTATGCACATGTAAAAAAATAGGTACACTGTACAAATGCGGACTTAATATACTTAGATTAATTTTAAACGATTATGATGAAAGGTAGGTACAGACTAAGTTTAGAACTTGAAGAAAGGACGTTAAGTTACATTTAATTTTGCGATTTCTTATGCATCCTTGACAACCGACATTTTCCCGGAAGAAGACGCGAGATAAAGTTATGTAGGTTCATTTTAATTCAATCACATTGGTAATTGCTAAGTGCGTTGAGTGTAATTTAGAAAAACAATGTTTTTTGCGCTGCATGTAATTACAAATGGTGTTTTTCAGACCTTTTTTAGACTTTAAAACTGTTTGCCTACAGTAACTCCTTCTTTATTCGGCGAATAAAAATAATTTGGGCAAAGCTCTGTAAAAACGAGCCAATCCACAATATCTCATTAGTTAAACTAATTTTATTTATTTATTTAAACTTTATGAAACAAAAAGGTACAAAGGCGGATTTAATACCTTAGGTATTGTCTAACAGTCAACCAAAGATGGTGAAGAGGTAACATGGTTGGTGTCAAAAAATGTACATGAGAAAATAATCAAAAAAGAGATTTAAAAATCATTGAAAATTATCTAAAAAAGTTTAAACGTACACAAGTACTAAATAATATGCCGAATGTGTATAGTCGAGTCGATAACTGCTAGTTTTTCTTTTTTTGTTCCGGGGTGAAAATATCCCCCAACTCTCACTATATACGCATATGCTCTTGATAACCGCCACTCATGCGAATGAAGTCGCGACATATTGCTAAGGGTTTTTGGCTCCATCTTGCTGTATCTGTGGTACCTACAGCAACGGTCACGTCAAGGACTCGAACTACCTCAACTTATCCATAATTAAACCTATTTGCAAGTTTGATTTCCTAATCTAGTATTCTTATACCGTACGTCTTATAAAAAGAGGTACTACTAAGCCTAGAGGTACCTACTGCCTCGTTGGTCTAGTGGTCGCAAAGCACGACTGTTAACCATCAGGTCTTGGGTTCCATTCCCAGGTCGGGCAGAGTTATTGGGTTTTTCCATCAGGAATTTCTCAGTAGCAGCCTCGGAGTATTGATTTATGCCCTGTTGAAGGCAATAGGCTCGCTCCCTATTACATGGGACTTCAATATAATTTGCGAAATGTATTAATGGGTACACCTCTGCCTAACCCTTCGGGGATTACAGGCGTGATACATGTATCTAGTATTCATAGATCGTACGTCTTTTAAAAAGAGGTTCTACCAAGCTGTTTGTGTGGCCAGTAATTGTGTCTACAGAATATTAAGATCGCTCATTATTCGAACATAATTCATTGATTATAAATCAGTGGCAATTCGGTGTTGTC
Source organism: Hoplodrina ambigua (assembly GCA_949774945.1). Taxonomy (NCBI): domain Eukaryota; kingdom Metazoa; phylum Arthropoda; class Insecta; order Lepidoptera; family Noctuidae; genus Hoplodrina; species Hoplodrina ambigua. The sequence continues at coordinate 11,375,269 of OX458974.1, read as the reverse complement.
AATTAATAAATTATGCTATTTATATATGACACAGACGTCCTAATACATAATTCATCATTTTAGATCATTTGAACACATAACACATATGTCTAGGACTCTAAGTACCTACACAAATAGAACTGCGTCGTATTTAATTTGTCAAAAAGTTGGTCTGAAAAAAGTTTAAAGTAGGTATAGCTTTTGCTTGCGTCTTTGTTTATGTTAATGTCGATTATTGCAAAAGACACCCTTATGTCCTTATCTAATTACCAAGATACCACTTTGTCCAGTTCCAGTATTATCTATCGGTTCAATAGTAATGCCGTGATAAAGTAACAAACAAACAGACAGTGTGCCTTCTAAATTTGTAAAGTGTAGATTAAAAAGAAATATTATCTGATGTCTCTTAATTATTACATGCTCATCATCATCTGCCTAGCCTTTTTCCAACTATGTTGGGGTCGGCTTCCAGTCTAACCGGATGCAGCTGAATACCAGTATTTTACATGGAGGGGCTGCCTATCTGACCTACACAACCCAGTAAATGGGTAATACGATATCCCTTGGTAAGACTGGTTGTCAGACTTTCGGGCTTCTGACGACCCGTAACGAGTAATATTTAACAAAAATATCACATGCTACTAAGTAATATTTCAAAAAATAAACCACATAACTTATTAATTTATGCATTCGTCCTATTCTCATTGGGCTGTATCTCCCATAATATTATGTCTGACGACCAGGCCAAAGTCATGGCCTAATTTGTTGACATCCCGCATGTCAGATCCAGACGGAGGTAGCAGGATGATAAGTATGAGTTTTCTTTTAAAATACTTCATGGAAAAGACATCATGACATGAATTCAATACATGACTACCCCAAGAGGTATTTTGGTCATTTTCGTTGCTTAGTAATCAACTGTTCTGTAAAATCATCTACATAACATAACATAACATCACGCCTGTAATCCTCGAAGGGTTAGGCAGAGGTGTACCCATTGGTACACTCACGTTTCGCCAGTTATGAAATCATCTGTATGTAAAATCATCTACGATCGAATCATCTACGTTCGATCGAATTGAACTGAATCCATGGTAAAAGCATCTGTCACACTGTTCTTTCCACCGTGTATTTTTGTCTTAATTAGAATAGCAGTTAATAGAACAGTTAATAAGTAATAGAAAAAAACGACGAGCCTGGCCGCACAATTTTCCTAATAGGACAGTGGTATCTTTAAGGCTTAAAGGATCAAAATAAAACTCACTCATAAATTTTTGTTTTTAGATTTACTTATTATTTGATAAAGTAATAAATGTTATTGCATTGTCCAATAAATAAAAATAAACAAATAAGGTAAAATAAGTAATATACAAAACAAAATTAAGTACCTAAAGGTAAAGTAGCTAAACAATATTGCAATCTATAGGTCAGCTTCGAATGAGCACCCAAATGCACTGTTTTAATTTATCAATTGATAATGAACTAAAAACTAGTATAAATAAAGTTGAAAATTAAGTGTAGGTAATTCTGTGTGGTTTTTACGATTTTGCGATTTTCAACTTTAATTCTATTATTTTTAGTTAATTATCAATAAAATGGGCTCGGCTGACCGTAGGTAATACTTCCATTATAATACAAGAAAGACCACGACGACCTATTTCGTAAATCAATAGGGTTCAAAATACTTTAAACTATTCTAGTCAACACATACATTTATATGTAGTAGATATACATCTCAATAAGGACCTACATACCTAAAATGAGTAAACAATTAACGACTTTAGACATAAGTTACACAATTTTTTGGTATACTGACCTCTCTGCGAGATTGAATCAGAAATGAGGAGATCCGCAGTAAGAACTAAGGTAACCGACATAGTTCTATAAATTGCGAAACTCAAATGTCAATGGGCAGGGCACGTAGCCCGGAGAGCAGACGGCCGTTGGGGTCGTAAGGCTTAAGTTCATAAGGCCCTGTGGTCCTGACGACCTGGTAAAGGTCGCGGAAAAACGCTGGATGCGGGCAGCGCAGGCCCGGTCATTGTGGTTATCTTTAGGGGAGGCCTATGTCCAGCGTTGCCTACGAAGTCAATTTTGGAAGTATTTGATCGTATATAAACGTGATGTATCTGCCCCAGGATTCCACTACATCATCAGAACACTTGAGGTCATTCTGTAGAATGTTGACGAAGACATCTTTGAACACCTGGAAAATATAAATTTTGTTACTATACATTTGTTACAAGAAAACCTAACTTGAAAACATATAGGTAAGTAAAATGTTTTCAAGTTAGGTTTTCTTTCCAATTTCTTAGAGTTCAAATCCCCTTTGACAAGTACGAATCAGTAGGTATACAATATTTAATACTACATATAAAAAGACGAGGTTTTTGTATGGGGAAACAAATTTAATTACATCTGTTAAATGGTTCACTGGCGCACCAAACGAAATCCAACAACAGAATCCGCGGCTCTTTGATGTCGAGACTGTTATAAGTCGCAAATATAACCAGAATAAGAAATACATAAACAAAAGAAAGATAACCGCAAGATAGGCTGGAATTAGGTGCTGAAGTTCTATTTTGATCAACTGAAGGTTATATTCCGAAATAATATTCCCGCGGGGACATTTTTGGCTGTCCACCCACGAAAAGCAAAAAAAACGCCTTTGAAAGATGAGAACTGACACTGACTGACTGAGACTGATTCAAACTGAGTCAATTGAGACTGAAATTTAGAAGTCTGTTAACTGAAACTCAGACGCAGCTCAGTTTTCATGTTGTCTCTTTCATTTTTCGGTGGTACAGTCAACAGAAGAGCTATAGGTATCCATTCATAGTCGTCAGATATAGTTTTTGAAGTTTTCTTAGAAACCGATGGATATCTTTTACTGAAACTTAACTTAATTAATGAACTGTTTATTATCTATTGTTTAAATACGGCGCGGATGTTTTTTTTTATGCCCTATAAGGTAATTCCTCCTTTGTCTTTTTTTATAAATTGTACAATAATACTTTATAATTTTATAGTTATTCTCAGGTTTTATGTTTAGATTAATTATTGTATATTGTTTTAAAATGAATACATCCATCGGTTTCTAAGAAAACTTCAACTATATCTAACGACCCTCCGTACATATCTCTTTTATTTAACTAGTTGTTTTCACGACTAGTAAATTATAGGAACCGGTAAAATCATACCATAAAATGTCTTTTCTCAACCCTATGTCTCCGATGTGAGTCACCAAGTTTCTGCATCCACACCACCACCAGCTCAGGTTTGTTCAGGTTCATGATAGTGTTGTCGAAGGCAGCCATAATGTTAATGATGTGAGCTCGAAATATGACGTTGGTCTTCATTTCTTCTTCAGTGTGAATATGAGCTAAGTTTTTAAAGAATGTCTTGGATTCCGGATCCGCCTCGAAAAGTCTGTGGGAAAAAAATAGCGGTAAAGTTTTAGCCTTCTGTCTGATGCACACAGCAAAGAGTTCGTAACACGTATTCAAGAAATAATATCCAATAATTCCGAGACAAACTATTAAAAAAAACATTCAGTTTTAGTCCTAAAAAACAGATTAATTTTCAATTAACAGTAATATTAGATTTTATTTTGTTTTGGAATTAATAAATAGTTATTTAGTTAATCAATTGTGTTGGCAAAAATGTAACGACATAGATTACTTTTGCTCGCCATTTGACAGCTCATAAAAAGTATGTCAATTGATTGGTGGTGTCAAGTACCTAAATGCAACTTACTGGCAGATGTTCATGAAAAACGAAAAAAGAAAGCCATAATTTGCTAAAAAAATAAAAATAAAACATAATTTAAATGGCATTTTGAATTTATTTTGAGAAATACTGGCCAGTTATCTATCTGTGTGATTTATTGAAACTTTTTGATTAGAAACATTAAAGGTAGATTACCTAAAAAAAATCAGAAACCCGTTATCGTTGGAGTTTGCCTGTATTGTCTTCCAAGACCGTTGTATGTTGTAGATGTCTCTCAAAGACATGCCAGATACTTCATCCTTCTTGTCCGGGTCACCGCCCCACCACCATCGGCTGATCACATCACCCATGTTTTTAGAGACTGATTCTGTTGCCTTACAGATTTTCTTCCGATGCTTTCTTGGAAGATTTTCGAGGTATTCTGGGAAATTACAAGAATAAACAGTTGGTGTAAGTACAAAAAATATATATTTACCCCCATTAATCCCCTCTGAACTGAGGAAACGCGCAGAGGCGGGTCAGAACCAGCCGGGGATCGCGGAAGGCGCGTACGTTCCCGTGACTCCCGGCGTAAGTATCAAAAGGGAACACCGGGGTGGTTTTTAGTCTGTTTTCAGTCTGGTGGTTTTAAGTCTGTCTCTTACAGACTCTTACAGACCCTCCCCAGGGCAGTGGATATTCATGAAGATTTTCCACCCCGGAAACAAACAAAAAGGTACAATACATTAACAATCATAAAAAAAATATAGTACGAAATCTACGCGGACGCAGTCACGGGCTAAGTGCTAGCGTGCTAATAACAAACAAATTATGTCACTTGCTGTTTTCTGTATGTCGCTCGTCTATAGAGATGTCAAACAAAAGAGTATTACATAATACACAGCTGTTTGGCGTAAGGTCAACCATATTTACATGTCATGCCGCGACGTCCGAAATAACTATAAATAACTCTATAGCTTACTTGCTAGGGTCCATAATCGGATCATGCCTGTTAGCAACTGCATGCAGCAAGCGATATGGGAAGGTTACTAGGGAAGGTAATACCTGACAAAATTACGGGTGTAAATCTAGGGGTATTCTGAATAGGGATAATTGAAAAATGGTGTTACTCTATAAAAGGACTTTTTTTTTTAGCCTATTCTGTCCCACTCCTGGGCAGGGGCGTAGCTACCGCCGTATCTGCCGTATCAATTATACGGGGCCCCTGGCCTACGGGGGCCCCTAAAGTGCGTAAGCAAAAATGAATAAAAACTTCCCAAAGAAGTTTCTCGAAATTAAAACTGATAAAAAATTATTTAAGAACTTGTAAGGGACAGGAACGCCTGTCAGACCTGTCACTATTGTCCAAAGAGGCAAAAACTTAAGAAAAACTAAAGTCATCATCAGCTATGAATGATTTAATTAATCAGTTTGCCGAAAAAAAGGCAAGGAGAGTTAATATTTAATTTGAATTGTTTTTAAAAATATGACAGATAGATAATTATGATGAATAAATATTTCTTTTAATTTTATGGAAACATTTTTTCTTTTTTGAGAAATATTTACCCTTTCTAAGGGCCCCCAAACAAATTTTTATACGGGGCCCCGCCAAGGTACGCTACGCTTCTGCTCCTGGGCAAAGGTCTGCAACAGGATAAAAGCATAAAATGACTGCAACATAAAAATAATATGGTGAGTGTTACACGGTTCTAGTATTGCCACTCATATTGCGTCTACAAAGCCATAAAATCACCAAAAATCTAAGAATAAAAAAGTAGAGAGGGACTAAAATCCATCGACTGCCTAGGCTTTACCCAACTATGTTAGCGTCGGCTTCCAATCTAACCAGATGCAGCTAAATACCAGTATTCTACATAAAGCGACTGCTAAACACTTAGGTGAATTCCAGCAGAGAATTCAAATTAAAAATAATAGCTAATGTTTTTTATGATTAAAAAAACATTGGTGCTATTCGAATAACCCCGAATCGTTTTGAGACAAATCTATTCGTTATAGGTTCCCTTGTACCTACCTACGTATAGTCTTTTTCCTGTTTTTCTTATATTTATTACTTTGAACGTTTGTATAATTCAACTCATATTCGCGTAAAACTGTCCATCAGCCCCAACAAATTGACATGACCATTCCAGTCGCCAACGAGATTTGACCATTCTCAGGGAGAATAATGGTCAAATCTTGTTGGCTTCGGTCTTTTATTGCCAATGTTAAGTATTTATATATATTTGTATTATTTCATTATAAAAATTGTCATCTTCTTTTGACATCATGATGCTCTGAATGCCTGAAAGGCCTGGTTTGACCCAATTTATCCTCTTCTTCTTCGTGTTTTCCAAGGAACAGTAACATCTGGGCCGTCATTACATGGGCCGTTCGTGTGTCTTTGGTCAATTTAAAACATAACATCACGCCAGTAATCCTCGAGGGGTTAATCAGAGGTGTAGCCATTAAAACACTCACATTACGCCTGTTATGTTTTTAAGTCCCATGTAATAGGGGGCTGGCTTATTGTCACTAACGTGGTATAAAACCAAGCTGCTACTGGGAAATTCGTGTTGGAAAAACCGAATAACACTTTGCCCGACCTGAGAATCGAGTCAAGACCTCATGCGTCAGTCGCTGACCACTACACTAGCGAGGCTCAATTTACTTATTAAAAGCTTTTATTTAATACTATATTTAAAAAAAAACATGTTCTCTTTAGAACCTGAGCAAATAAGTAGGTACAATAATAGAAAAAAAAACAATCGCCTACCTTATTAGTTTTAACTTGAATTCTCTTCTGGAATTCACATAATACTTATAACTATAAAACTATTTGGTCAGATTGCATTGGCATACCACCTTTACAGTACAGAATAGTATTTATTTAAGCACGGTTCAAGGTTGAAACAATATTTTAGTTTATCACTTTTTGTGTTATTGAATTAATAAACAAAGCATTAACAAAGACGCACGTTCACAATTTATTCTTATGTAAATAAATTACAAAAAAAATAATACCTGTTTTGTTATTTTAAAATATTTAGGTTTTATTTGTTTCGGTTTCGACGCATGAGCATCGATTGAATGACCGCGAAGGACTGATAGCTGGACTTGATTTCAGATAATCTTTCAAACATTTTATAATTATTTGTTACGACTTGAAGAAGGCACCAAGAAAAGAAAGAGAAGTCAGTGATTTTGCGCACCTTCCTAACAACCAGTTTCATTCAAGTGCATTGTTTAAAGGTCAAAATCAAGCCATGTCGTAATAATTATGTTATTACTACAATATTTTGGCGAGCGCTTTTTTTAAACGATTCTATGTAGAAGAGTAGCTTGTTGTAATATTAAAATTAAAAAAATAAGCTAATCTTAACGTTTATTATTCGGCCTAAGAGATATTTATAATATTTATTTAATGATAATAAAATCTGATAAATCTACTGACAACACTACATTTTCTGAATAGTTGCAGTAGAATATTCAAAACAGGTATGGTCACATTAATGTTTTTCGGATAAGTATATTTAAGATACTCATTATTTATTTGAGCAAAACTAGCATGACTGTAATTTTTTAAAGTTTCTTGTTTTTTAACTTACAAATCCACCAAAGAAGTATTAACAATATTTGTAAAAAGAGAATATCGCTACTGCGCTGTCGAAAAATGCTAGTAGATTCTGAGTCATTTATAGGCCCGTTATTTATTTTTTTATTTACCGGTGCTATTACTTTTTTTGTAACTGTAGCCTAGAACATAAGTTGTATCCGAACGTGTTATTTTGAATTTTTGACAGATGACGTCCACCAAATATCACTGACAGTCTTTTGTCTTTATTACTGTCAGTTGTGTCAGAGCCGCATGTTGTTGCTTGTTGTTAGACGACAATTATTCTTTTTAATTTTCTTTTAAACTTAACTAAAAATGGCAAAAGCCAGTGAAGCTGCTGTGAAGAACATTGGTAAAGTCCTCAACGACCCATCGAGGCCAATGAAGGAACGCTTCAGAGCTTTATTTACACTTCGAAATATTGGTGGTGAAACCGCTATTCAGTGCATAAGTCAGTGTTTTGGAGATGACTCTGTGCTGTTAAAGCATGAATTAGCTTACTGTTTGGGTCAGATACAGGATGAACGTGCAATACCTGTGCTCAGGAGCGTGCTAGAAGACAAAAACCAGGATCCCATAGTTCGCCATGAAGCAGGTTAGTTCTTATCATTTTATTAACAAGTTTAAGATAAACTATGCGATAGTAAATACGTGAGGAAGTGCATGCATGCTCTAAACTATGAGTCATAATTTGCACTTTATTTTATGACATAAATTGTGATTGGGTTCTTTACATTATGTTAATATTTGCCTTTAAAGTGTGTGTAAAAGCAAACATGTATATAAAGTTTAAGGTACATAATTTGCATTGAAATTTTGCCAAGAGAAAAGGAAGAAAATTTTGTATATTTCTTTAATAAATTGTAATAATGTCATACTTACAGGTAATCCGGTGCCCTGCCTACCCATAAGACTTGTGCCCTTTACTCTAGACTTTTGCCATTAGGGTTAGGTGCAGTGACAGAATTTAAAAAAATATACAAATTTTTAATAATAAATTCTTCAATAGTTTACATTTTTAAAATTTGATGTAAATACAGTATGTTTACTAGTTTCCACAAAAACTCATTTAACAATATAATAACTGTCACATTCCAGGTGAAGCCCTAGGTGCTATCGGTGACCCAAAACTCCAGGAAGTACTAGAAAAATACCAGAATGACCCAGCGATTGAAGTGGCAGAGACCTGTCAAATTGCGCTGCAAAGGCTCAACTGGGTTGCCAACAACAGCACGAAGGAGTCCAACCTTTCAAAAAGTTTGTTTACCTCCATAGACCCTGCTCCGCCAAGCAGTGAAAGTGATGTAGAGAATTTGAAGAATACTTTGATTGATGAAACAAAATCATTGTTTGAGAGGTATAGAGCTATGTTTAGTCTAAGAAACTTGGGTACAGCTGAAAGTATTAATGCTTTGGGTGAAGGTGAGTTTCAGGTTTTTATTTATTTAGAGTGTTTATGCAGATTTTTTTCGGAATTTTACACATAAGCAGGCTACATAGGTCTAAAAGAAAAATTATGTTTCATTTAAATTATATCCAAGTTAAGTTTTCCATTATAACTGAGATTTCCAATAATATATTTTTGTAAATAAGAAATTTCAAAAATGTTCTTAACTAACTTCTTAGACCTATCATGCATCCTGCATATGTTAACTTAATATAGATAACTTAATTATATGTATCAGTGTAAACTTTCGTTTAGATGTTACCGGCGATCTGCTTATTTCGTTGTTCTATACAATATTATGCAATGTATAGAATACCTGGGGCATACAGGCAATATATCAAATATTTATGAATATTATATTATTCTCCATTATATACTTTACCTTGGTAATGTATACAGTTCCTAGGGAATACATACCTGAATTATACAGATTGCCGATAACACACATAATGACTGAAGTATACTCTGAATTAGCTGCTGATGACTTATGAATGGCAGTAATCATCAAAAGCACTTTCTAATAGAAGTGGTCAGACCAACATAACTCTTCCATCTCTCTCTGTCATAAAACAGTCCTGTATATTCATATAAATGTTTCTATATTTCCCAGGTTTCAAAGCATCTAGCGCCCTCTTTCGGCATGAAGTGGCGTTTGTATTTGGTCAGATGCAAGACGAGCGCAGTGTGCCTTTCTTGAAGAAGACCCTTGAAGACACCAATGAACATGAGATGGTGAGGCATGAGGCGGCTGAGGCGCTGGGATCCATCGCCACTGCTGAATGTACTGAGGTTCTGCAAAGGTAAATTAAATTTATCTTACTACTTTTGGATTGATGGATGTTTGTTAGTCAATAACGCCAGAACGGCTGAACCGATCTGGATGAAATTTGACACGGATAGATTTTAGTCTGGAATAGTATATAGGGTACTTTTTATCCCGGAAAAAGTGAACGGGATAATATATCATCTTGGACGCGGACGAAGTCGCGGGCATAAGCTAGTAGTCTATATAAGAGCTTATAACACACTAGCTTTTGCGCGCGACTTTGCGCGAAATTTCTTACGAGTCCTTAGTTTATTTCATAATATAATATAGCCAATGGCTATAATAGGATATATGATAGGCTAATGTTGTAGCTTCCTAACTAGGAGACATCTACAAAGACCAGATTTTGCGGCAGGGCCGAATGTACCTATGCGGACAAAGTCGCCGACAAAAGCTAGTAATATAGTTGAATATAATGTCGAAATAATAATATCCAGGATGCTATAGAGGTTGCAGTTCCGTCTTGCTGTAGTAATATTCAGACATTTATTATTTGGCGTATTTTTGTTCTTGTAGGCTATTGAAATGTCCATAGAATATAGTATTGTTCTGTATTTTATAACTGAAGCCCTGTAATTGGCTGTCTTATTTACTGATCTAGTCATTGTGACAAAGAAATGCCTGCAGTCGTTCGCGGTAATAAGCAGTGATAGATGATCCTGTGCCTGCCCCTGTAGCTATATGAAATGCACCGACACCTTCAAATTAAATCAATAAATTTACATAACATCATCACGCCTGTAATCATCGAAGGGTTAGACAGAGGTGTACCCATTAGTACACCCACATTTCGCGAGTTATGTTTTTAGTCCCATGTAATAGGGGGCGAGCCTATTGCCATCAACCGGGCACAAATCCAGACTCCGAGGCTACTACTGAGAAATTAACATAGTATTCAATATAATTTTTAATTTCCAGGTACTTGAAGGACCCACGCCCCGTAGTCCGTGAAAGCTGTGAAGTAGCACTCGACATGTCGGAGTATGAAAACAGTCCCGAATTCCAGTATGCCAACACATTGCTCACTGTTGAAGGCTGATACTTACTACTTTATGTTGCTTCATTTTATAATAATACTTTAGGGCCCTAACACACTAGGACACCATCCATGGTGGCGGCCACCGGTCGCGACACTAGCAAATGTATGCAGTTGCATAAATTATAAAACCTCACCTGGTATCAGTTTAGTTGTGTAACAAATTTGTTGCCAGCAACCAATTAATACAACATAAACACCGGTAAACATCACGCCTGTAATGCCCGAAGGGTTAGAAAGATGTGTACCCCATTAGTACACCCACATTTCGCCAGTTATGTTTTTAGTCCCATGTAACGGGGCGAGCCTATTGCCATCAACCGGGCACAAATCCAGACTCCGAGGCTGCTACTGAGAAATTCCTAATGGAAAAACCCAATAACACTTTGCCCGACCAATTAATAATAATAACTTTATTGACATCAAAAAATTACACCCATACATGTGAGGCCCCTGACTCCCGTGCTAGGCGAACCTGTGTTACAGGAATCAGTGTCCTCCGCCTTACATCAATACGCATTTCAATTTGATGCAATAAAATACAAATAAGAAGTAAAACTAGTAGGTATTGAAACAGTAAAAATAAACAATAAAAAGAAACAAAGCGAGCGTGTTATTGCGCATGTGGGTGTGTGCGTGAGGGTACTTTTTACCTGCTGGTAGTTAATTTGTATACAGTTGTTTGGCGTCTCACTCATTCCGTCACTCATCAACACTGCGCCCACGTCATGCTATGCTGACAACACTTTTTTTTTGGTGGTAAAAATCATCAAATGACTCCTTCCGCTCTGGGTGGGGCGACTGTCAGACTTTTACTGACTAAAAACCACCCTGTTCCTTCTGTTGCCCTCTAGGCTCCAGGGCAACGGTATCCTGTTAAGACGTCCCGCAAGCCCGGCAGGCGTTGGCCCCGTTGACAACACTGGTGTTTTATTTGGTGTTACTCGCTTGGTTGTTCAAGACACCACGGTACGTCAGCATAGTGTCCTAGTGAGATAGGGCCCTTACTGCTTTGAGAATTTTTTATTCAAAGAATAATGTCTACTTATTTTATAATGATAGTTTACTGTTCCGAGAATTATTATAATTTAAAGATTTGTGTCAACGGAAATGCAAGACGAGCCCCTCAACTTTATTTTTATATGGGCCGCATAGTGCTTGTTAGGAAAATAAAAGGAAGCCGATTTTGATAGTTCGTCAGGCTTTCTATTGAATGCACGCTAGTTTGAATGCCACCATAACAACAAAATTGTATTTTTTTCAAGATTTTTATAAAATTATGAAGTGAAACAGAATAATTTCCATGTCAAGCAATATTTCAAATGCCTAATAAACTTACAAGAATGTATTGATGGCAATATTTTTGTAAATAAATTCTAGTTTACAATATTTGACGTTTTATTCATACACTTCTTTCAGAATTAGATACCTACTTGATCTGTTGCATGGAGTTTCATAATGTCAGCCAAACGACGTCCACTGCTGAACATGGCCTAAAGATAGCCACAATGACCGGTCTTGCGCTGCCCGCATCCAGCGGTTTACCACGACCTTTACCTTTGCATAGTCAGTCCAAACAAAAAATAGTTTCTAAGAAAATGTCACTAATCCAAATGAAACAATTTTTTTTACCGATTTTTTGTCGGAGAGAAATGGAAGTTATGAATTCCAATACCTATACACCAATCAAGACGTCCCACACAAAGACGGTACTATGAAAGAATTGTCCAATCCGATAAACCGTCCTACAAAAAGTTTGACGCACTACGTCAGACTTGTACAATACGGCTGACGTGTCTTGGCGGCCCTGAAGTTAGCCGATTGCTGCGCAGTAAACAATTTTGTTTCTTAAGGATACATTGCGCAGCCAAACAGCTAACTTCATACTGTCAAGATACGTCGGCCGTACTCTAGCCCAGGTTAGGTTTATCGGCTCTAAAATGATTTTACCATAACTTATTTCAATTTATTTCTCAACATCCATTTATAATAAAACAAAAGTTATCGTTTTTTTAGCATTTTATGTCTAAATTTGTAATAGAACAAACTGCAGTATCCGCTCTTGCGCACTTGTTTTCGACTTATGTTTAATTATAAAGAAATAATGATAATCTTATAGTGCAATGGTTATCGTGTTCAAGTTTTGCATAGTTTATATTTTATTAGCAATGGAAATGGCGGTAAGTAGCTTAATTTACAAATAAGGCGAATTTCAGATTTATCCTAATAAGTCGCAAGTTTCATCGTGATGTTTCTTTTACCGGTTGATGTTAGCAATGTCCAAGATAAATTTAGAAACTACATGACGAGTTAGAAAATATCACATTGGTACGTGCTCGTTCCCGGTTGTAAACCCACAGCCTTGTTCACAAAAGGCAGCCGCTGTAACCACTGGGCCATCACGACTTAAGATATCTTTTATTTTTTAGGGTTCCGTATCCAAAGGGTGAAACGGGGACCTGTTACTAAGAGCTGTCCGTCCGTCCGCCCGTCTTTCTGTCCGTCTGTCACCAGGGTACTGAACCGTGATAGCGATAGTTTCTGTTGCCGCCCTAACAACAAATACTACAAACAGAATGAAATAGATACCTATTTAAGGGATTTGGTATTTATAGATAATGGTACGGAACCCTTCGTGCGTAAGTCCGACTCGCACTTGGCCGGGTTTTATGAGTACTAATGACAAATATTCCTTGCTTCAGACCTCGGACATGCTAGACTCGGAACGCTCCTCATTCTTAGGCTTCACTCACGAGCAGCACTTGAGCTCCAGTACTTTGGAACTGGTGAAACAGTTGACAGTCGTGGTGTACGAGAGCAAACTCGGCGGTGATCGGCGCGTGCGACGGTACTTCGAAAGTTATGACACGCCGTTTATCGGCGATTAATGTTAAAGAGTAAAATAAATACGTTTTTAGTTGTAATTTCTACCTTTTTTACTCCTAAGGGCCCTCGTGTTTAGTGTTTGCAGTGATAATTGCCACTGCAAACACCATTCTATATGACTTTGACTTTAAGTTGAAACTCAATTGGCATAATGGTAATCTCAGTCGCCTTTAGCACGTCTTCGGTATTTGACGTTCATCTTCAGCCCGACTTGAAATGCTTTACAACCGAGACACGAGTATTTAAATAAAATGCAAAAACTAGCCTAGTTATCTACCTAATTTTAAAATCAACCATAGGTCTTCGCACTATAACCACAACAGTTCCTCATATCCAATCCATGCAAAAATTCAATGCCATAAAAACCGCACGAACGAACATCGCACAAAAGTATCAACAACACAAATCAAATAAAGACGACTACAAGAGAACTGTTCCCCTATTTATATATCCTATTCTACTAGATTTTATTTATTTTATACCACTGGCAACATTCGTAGTACAGTCAATGTTTACTGTAGAGGTTTTATCCGACCGTGTCTGGGGAGGTCTGAACAAAATTGGATTGTCACTTGGCGACGGCAGCCGTTGTCGGCCACCTGCACTTCTTGAATACTGTACGAAACGCCGAGCCTTTTATGACAAGATATTTTATTTAGAAACGGATTACGGGTCCTTGGGGAGGGTGTTGGAGTTAATGTGGAATTATTTAGGTAGTTGTAGAGATGCGGCGAAAGGTTTATGCCTAATATTGCAAGATATTGCAGCTATCTTTTTAAATGCGTTTAGTATATCCATACTAATATTTTAAATGCGAACGAAACTCTGTTACGCTTACGCTAACCACTGAACCGATTTGAATGAAATTTGGTACGGGATAATTTCGTACTCGTAATTGTCGGTTATCGCGCACGCAGACGAAGTCGTGGAATAAGAAGTTCAAACTTACCCCGTACCAATTTCATCAATGTCGGTTCAGTTTTTTAGTCGTGAAAGCGTATAGACAGTTAGATAGAGTTACTTTCGCATTTATAATATAAGAATGGAATAGTTACTTGCTTTACGCGGGCAAAAGCTAGTGTCATATAAAATACAGTCTACAATCTAGACTTTATAAATACTTGGGTACATAAACTCGAGATATAGCTAAGCTAACAAGCAACGTAGATTATCCCAGCATAAAGCCGGGCGAAACATCTTATAACATGAACAAAAAATTACCGTTCTTGAGTGACGTCAAAACGATGACGCGACGAATTCTATTACACAAAGTACCCTGAAGCTATGGACTATAAATCTTCTCTAATGATTCAATGGTTTCTGATTGCTCACTGTTTCAATTTATTTCCGCTTTTCTCCAAAATTTCCTGCGGTAACATTGTGGAAGACATTACCATATTTTACGTTGACATCAAGTAAATGAGGTTTAACCTCCCCTCAGTTTATGGGTTAATGTTAATAAATTGAATCTTACAGCCATGATCCCGCGTTACCAATAAATCTCTTACTTATGTATATTAAAAACGAGCTATACCCAGTTCAGCTAGCTTTCGAGGAAACTGTTATGTCGCCGAAGAAGGCTGCGGAATGGGAGAGAGAGATTACGACCTCCCGCAGTAGACGCACCGGGCATCGGTGGACGTCTAGTTCCAGCGCCTTTATACGAGTCCAGGGGCGGGCGGCGGGCTTGGGAACTTTCATCGCCCCCCATTCAGTCGGACCCGAGGTAGTTGCGGGTAGTGTTCCACGCAAGCCAGGAGGCCCGTGGTGACGGGCCAGCACCAGTCAGGGATCGCGGAAGGCGCGTACGTTCCTGTGATCCCTGGTATAAGTGTAGGAAGGGAACACCGGGGTGCTTTTAAATCAGTGAGAGTCTGACAGACCCCTTCGCCCTCCCCAGGGCAGTGGACATTCATAAGGATTTTCTAACATCGGTAACAAAAAAAAAAAACAAAAGCTTTCGAGGATGTTTTACTTGTGTGGGAGTCGGTGGTGCAGTGCTGTCGGAATACTGATAATGTAGTGCTAGGCATGGTGGTCTGGACCGCCATGTGACTGGCCGCATGTCAACTGAACCTGCCAAATCACTCTGAGTTTTATTGATTTATTATTGTGAAAAGGTAACTAAAGTAAAACCATTGTAATCCAATGTTAGCCAAAGACTGAATAATCGTCCACACTTCGACGTATGTAATATACCTCATACTCATCTGCCTAGTCTTTTCCCAACTATGTTGGGGTCGGCTTCCAGTCTAACCGGATGCAGCTGAATACCAGTATTTTACATGGAGCGACTGCCTATCTGACCTCCACAACCCAGTAATTGGGTAATACGATATACCCCTTGGTGAGACTAGTTGTCAGATTTTCGGGCTTCTGACGACCCGTAACGACTGTCAAAGATCCACATATGACAGCCGGGTCCAACGGCTTAACGTGCTTTCCGAGGCACGGAGGAGTCTCGGTGTGAAAAGATGGTCACCCATCCACGGACCAACCCCGGCAAGCGTAGCTTAACCTGACGGATCGACCCATGCGGCTGTTATTACTTAGCCACGAGCTCATGTAATATACCTATACTCTTATATATCTAAAATTACTTTCAGATCAGCTACTACTTGGTAAAAAATACATTATTTTTAGATATTGCCACTAGGTTCTAGTCTTCATTCAATAAAGAGGTTTTCAAAGTCTTAAAGATAATCTTTCCATGCTGCTCACGTAGACTTTGTGACCAGATGTGGTTGCGACCTGCCGTAGTGTACCCACGATTGCTCCAAGCTGTATGTAAATGTATCAAGAACCAAATCTCCTGGGGGTACAATTCTCATAATTTCAAATAAAAAAAAAACTTTACCTAATATTTGCAGTGGCATTCTCGGCATTCGTAAACAAATAAAGTTAAAGTAAACGCATTTATTTTAATTAAAACATAATTTACAGGCACTTTTAATTGTCAAGGAGTCGGTCAGGTCAGAAAGTTGAAGCTTATTGCTCGTTCCAAAACGTTGGTAGGTTTTTTAAAAGAACGAGTAAGAATCTTTACGGACACTCTTTTCAATTAAGTTTTACAAAATCCTGGTTTCATTATCTTATTTTACTTTTTTTTAAATTGCTATTCATTTATCATATAGAAATATGTCATATGATTAGCAATTTAAAAAAGTAAATAAAAATGTAAGCTATGTTAGTTATGAGATGACTTATCCCAACTGACAGCGCCAGTTCAAGAACATGACGCGTGGAATAGCACCATTTAACTCATCAATATGTCAGTATGTTAAGTTTCTTTTTACTCCATTCTATTAAATCTGTTGGTTGACTGCTAGAGAATGCCCAAGGCATTAAGTCAGCCTTTGTACTTTTGTTGCATGAAGTTTATATAAATAAATAAACTCTTACAGCGCAACTCAATACTCGATCTCAGTTCAATCAATCTAAGTATAAGAAACAAAGAAAAAATCTTGTCCTAAAGATAGCAAGCTCTAGGCTTAATAGGTATAGGAAGGTCAAAGGTCGAAGGTCAAATGTCGAAGGATAAAGGTACGTATTTCAGTAGCACTAATAGAATTGTAAGTCTTTCCAATATTGTATAGCTCGTAAAAGGATTGGCATTTCGTTAGTTATGTATCAATGAATTGAAGTACGATTCCGACTTCAGAGATAGGCCGCGATGTTCATGTGTAGAGTGGGCCCTCTCAGGGGCGAACTTAGAATCAATAGGGCCCCCTGGGTTCGCTAAAAAGGTAGTAGCGTTAGCGCTACAATCTAATCAAACTAATTCCCGAAAATTTGCCGAAAATCTGTTTGCTTTAGTATGTTCATGGAAACAAATAAGGACAAAAATAGTCTATTATGGCACTGGTGAGCTATAAGTTTGTCATTACAGTTGAGGCTGAATGCAGTCTGAGCCGAAGGCAAGGTCGTAATGGGGCCGAGAATAAAATGACTAAATAATTAGAATTTTAGTTTTCTCTTAAATGGGGGCTAGAGGGCCCTTATATCTATGGGGTCTTGGACTGCAGCCTAAAAAGCCTTTATTCAGGTTCGCCCCTGGTCCCTCACGGGAGCTGGACGAACGCCACAAGACTCCTAAACCAAGATACTCAGACTACAAATCACGCACTTAAACCAGCCACAGTACAAATAAAACAGTACATCAACGCGGTAAAATCTCACTAGATCACAGCATATTCCGTCTAAGTTTACCCACTGAATTATTAACCGCCGGCCACGCTTAGTATTCTGTGTCGTCTCGTCCCACATAACGTATGTTAGTCTTTGCCTGTATTTGTACACTCTGGGTCTTCAGGCTTAAGGTCCTTAAGTAGTCCGTTTGACGTATAAGCCTTTAAATAGATAGTGAAATTCTTAGTCGGATCAAGTTGAAGGCGGTTAAGCTAGCCACGTATGGTAATACTGCTTAGTGTTTGGTGAAGGTTTAGTCTTCCTGGCGCGTTAAGTAGATGCCTAAGTTAAGTTTAAGCTGGCATTTAAATTTTGTCCTTATCTACATCTAAACATAACATATCATCACGCCTGTTATCCCCATAGGATTAGGTAGAGGTGTACTCATTAATACACCCACATTTCGCCAGTTATGTTTAAGTCCCATGTAATAGGGGGCGAGCCTATTGCCATCAACCGGGCACAAAGCCAGACTCCGAGGCTGCTACTGACAAATTCCTGATGGAAAAACTCAATAACACTTTGCCCGACCTAGGAATTGAACCCAAGACCTCATGCTCAGCAGTCGCGCTTTGCGACCACTAGACCAGCGAGGCAGTCATCTATACTTCTACACTGATAATATTATAAAGAGGAAAGATTTGTATTCTTGTGTGTGTACCTATGTTTGTAATGAATAAATTGAAAAACATTTGTGCCGATTTAAAAAAAAAATTCACCATTAGAAAGCCACGTTCACCCTGAGTAACATGGGCTATATTATATTTTCAAAAAATTAGGGATCCGTAAGGAAAATCACGCGAACGAAGTCGCAGGGAGAGTGTTGGTGTAAAGATATTTTTGCTATGTTTTTCAAACTGTTAACTAGTAAGACTTTAATCTATAATCTATTTGTAATTTAGCTTTGGTACCTAATTCTAACTTAGCCTCGCGCGCGCCCTCGGTGTAGTGGCGATTTATTTCGCTGCTAATTAAAAATACGTTTTTTGTGTTTTGTGATCGATTCCCGGCTCGTGAGTTGTTTCTAGTTGTGTGCTATTGTGTTAAGTGCTGGTATCATAAGTTTTTATACGTGTGTATTGCCATAATACGTGCTAATTCGTTAATTTCGTCAATTATCGGTAAGTACATTTATTTTCTTCGGTGTGAGGGTATCGCGAAATAATTTATTCGTCCGTTATTTTATCGTTTTCTTTTCTGATTATACTTGTTTATCGTTTAGTCTAATTAAATATGTTATCTAATAACGATGACCCACCTGATCGTGGTGGGGATATTTTTCGGAGAAATACAAAAACATCCAGGTCGCCGCCCGCGCCGACCTCCGCAAATACCAAACGTTTGTTTGGCGATATGTCTCCGACATTATGTCTCGCCCGAAGATAGATCAAAAAGATAGAAAACATCGGATTCATGTGAAAAGTTCTCGCCAATATTTAATATCAGTAATTCGAGCAATTCACACAACCAAAACAATACCGACTATTGCGGCTTAGTTTCTGAGGCATCGGTGTATTTATCTAAAACTAGCTTTTGCCCGCGACTTCGTCCGCGTAAATTTCGGTTATCGCGAACACAGATGAAGTCGTGGAAAAAATTACCCGTGTCCTGTCATTTCAATTATTTAGTTAAAATCATGACTCGAAACGACACGTGGCGCCATCTATGATCATAAGAACGTTATTGAGTTATCCCTCGGAAACAGTACTTTTTTTCGGGATTAAAGGTACCCTATGTTCGTTCCTGTACATCTGGCAACGTATATGCAAAATTTCAGGATGATCGGTTCAGTGGCTTAGGCGTAAAATGGTAACAAACAAACAAACAAACTTACTTTCGCATTTATAACATTAGTTAGGATAGGAAGTTAGGATTAGATTATAAAGTTAGATTTTGTCCTTATCTACATCTACACTATATAATATTAAAATATTATAAAGAGGAAAGATTTGTATTTTTGTGTGTAAGGGTGTGTGTGTATGTTTGTAATGAATAAAATCAAAAACTACTGTGCCAATTTCAAATATTTTTTCACCGTTAGAAAGCTACATTCACCCTAACATAGGCTATATTATATTTTCAAAAAAGTTAGAGACTTTTGAGTTTATGTATGTACGTGTATGTATGTACCTTTTTTTTTTTGAGGTGTTAAAAATCATCAAATTACTGCTTCCGCCCTGGGTTCGGTGGAAGGGACTGTCAGACTTTTACTGACTAAAAAATCACCCTGTTCCTTCTGTTGCCCTTTACGTTCCGGGGCCACGGTATCCTGTTAAGACGTCCCGCAACCCCGGATATGTATGTACGTTTGATTTATTTCACACGAAGCATCGATACCGCAATACATTAGCGACATCGCGGCGTAAGTAAATAAATGATGAAAAACGATGGCGCGTCTCAAAATAATTGAATATCTATTTACCTCGTTTTTGCCAGCTCGAGTCGATCCTTACTCAGCACAAAAGCAACGAAGAGCCTTCCCTTCACAATTTACATCTCAACTTCGGGTTTTTCAGTAAATTTAATCAAGAGATTGTTTAAGCTAGACACGATTCTATGAGACTGAGGGCACTGTTTCATCTCCTTGCGATAAGTTGCGATTAAATTACTTGACAGATAATCTATACTAATATTATGAATGCGAAAGTAACTCTGTTTGTTAGACTTTCACGATTAAACCGCTGAACCGATTTTGATGAAATTTGGTACGGGGTCAGTTTTGGAAATCTATAGGGATGGCCTATGTTCAGCAGTGGACGACTACGGCTGCTAAGATGATGAAAATGATGAAGTTTGATTCCCAAGAAAGGACATAGGCTACTTTTTATTCGACGACTTCGTCTGGTTCCGCGATAACCAATATTTATGCGGATGATGTTGCGGGCCAAAGCTAGTATCATATAAAATTTGATCCCTCTATTACATACAAATCTAAGGTCATATACTCATTCATCACGAAAAATCGAAAACCGCTTCACGTCCAAAGACGAAATTTGCCAAGAAAGTAGATTATAGTTCATAAACGTCCACTAAGAACGGATTTCCCAAAATTAACCCCCTCAAGGGGATGAAATGGGAGTCCGACATTTACGACGAAATCGCGGGGCTAAAGCTAGTTAGTAAGTAAAATTGAAGTGTCCGTTTGTAATGTAGTAAATAACAGGATTTTGAAAAAAAAAAATGAATGTTTACATTTAAAAATATTTTATAATTTCCTTCGTAAATTGAATGTAGAAAATGTGTAGGTACATATTATTATTTCAGTAGCAATCCCTGGAGCAACCGTATATGAGTAGTTACAGTTAAATATCAATATTTCAAATAGCAAACCGCGGTGTTGTTCAAAAACTAATAACTTCGAAATGAAATAAATTTCCAATTGCAAATATTGTTTGAAGGTTCAGTTTTCTCATTTCCATTTGAAAGTGGAACAGTTTTGTTATAAAATATGTATTAGATACCTGTTGGGAGTAAAAAGACACATAATGAGAGCCGACACCTATATATTACTAGTTTTTGCCCGCGACTTCGTTCGCGTTTTGACTGCCTCGTTGGTCTAGTGGTCGCAAGCGCGACTGCTGTGCATGAGGTCTTGGGTTCGATTCCCAGGTCGGGCAAAGTGTTATTGGGTTTTTCCATCAGGAATTTCTCAGTAGCCTCGGAGTCTGGATTTGTGCCCGGTTGATGGCAATAGGCTCGCCCCCTATTACATGGGACTAAAACATAACTGGCGAAATGTGGGTGTACTAATGGGTACACCTCTGCCTAACCCTTCGGGGATTACAGGCGTGATGTTATGGTTTACTTATATGGGGAATTATTTTTGTGGCGAACTTACAACAACCCGAGTGAGTGAGTTAGTGAGTGACCTTCCGCTTTTATAGATTTAGATGAAGACGAAATGAATCGTGCAAGATAATGGAATTAAGTTCTGCCGAAATCAAAATTTTATTTTCCAGGAAATCCCTGCGAATGCGTTCGAAATCACATAACGAAGTGACAAAAGCTTCAAGCGTGTGTAAATAAGTAATCAAGGTAATATGCACTCAATGATACCGAAATTTCATTCGGCTGATCGTCAAACGAATGAGTTTCGAGAACTAATTGGCTGTAAAATAGTGTTACCATAAAACCGACTTTGATCATCGCGTATGATTAATTTTGTTTAAGTAGTTTGCTATTCATTAGTTCTATACAGTTTTGGTTGGTAACATAAACACATGTTATATATACCTTGTAGGTACTGTTGTGGAAAGATCATGGGTACCGTTCGGCTTGGTAAGGGTGTCCATGGTTACCGAGGGTTTTGTTGGACTTGTATTCATGGAAATCACGACGGTCATTTGATTTACAATAGTATGGTGACTTATTTGGTTAACAAGTTACTATAATTTAAAAAATTCAAAAACACGACTAAAATAATTGCACATATTTGTACTTTGTTTACTCGTCAGTTTTTTTTACGACGTTTTTTATTTACAGTGTTATATATTTTTTAAATCTACTTGTCAAATTCTAGACGATAAATATAGACACGACCAGATTCATTAAAAAAATAATTGAGGCTGATATTAATTTACGTTTTAAAGTGACCACAGAGGATTATTTTTATTTTTAACTAGCCTATGTTACTCGGAACGATGCAAGGATTGTAACGATACCCCATACATCTAAATCGGTTCAGGCGTTTAAAAGTTATGGCGGAATAAAGAATCTCACATACATACATACATACATACATACATTAACCCTGAACACATAACACTCCTTTTTTTGGGGCAGTCGTGTAAAAAAATATAACGCTAGTAACAACTAGGTATATTCCATACGTTCTATGATGGTGCGTGTGACATAATTATGTCAGCAATTCATATGGATGTCAGAATCGAGGTCAGTGACATTATTTAATTTACCAGTTATTTACGTACTTTTTACTGATTCCGTATTTACGACTATGATATTATTAGTGTGCAGTTAAAATATTCAATCACGATTGTAAATCGCCGTAACATTCAAGAGTGAAAAGCGACAGTTTGACTAAGTCACAGGCACCATCCTAGAGTGTGAGGAATGTAGCGTGATATATTTATATAATTAAGTATTTAGTTATATATTATAAGTCAGTATACATTATAAGACTTAGATGCCTATTTAAATCTGTCTCTTAACAATATCGGTGTACCTACACCAAAGACCAGCAATCAACCTCATCTCAAAAAATCTAGGCTTATCTACGTAATTCATTGAATAGAAGTTCCTTAAAAAATCATTTTGCTACAAAAAGATACATAACACATTACTTATTTTGTAATCATTAGCATCTACGAGATTTCCTCTTCACAATATTTGAGAGTAACCAGACACCTCAAGTCTCAACTCCATGGACCACAAACCACCTTCCACTTTCGAAATTAAAACATTTTCCATCTGAAGATTAGCTCAAAAAGGTATAAAACAGTTGCTTGAAGATGGTGTCGGGAGCAACCTCGCCGCAATCGAAGTAATGCATTTCAGTTTACTTCGCTGTATTTACCACTTTACCTCGTCTTACTCATAGCAACTTTATTTTTAATTTAACTGTCCGTTGGTAGAGATAAATTACGATTGGCGCGCCCTTCCACAATTCAAAACGTTTGAAAGTACGAGTATTTACAAGACTCACAACGCATGTGTGCGTACTGAGACGGTTCTCGAAACCAAAACAAATCATCGTGTGATTGTTGCTTGACTAGTGGCATCATTTCATCATCATCATCTGCCTAGCCTTTTCCCAACTATGTTGGGGTCGGCTTCCAGTCTAACCGGATGCAGCTGAGTACCAGTATTTTACATGGAGCGACTGCCTATCTGACCTCCACAACCCAGTAACTGGGTAATACGAGACCCCTAGGTAAGACTGGTTGTCAGACTTTCGGCCTTCTGACGACCCGTAACGACTGTCAAAGATCTACGTATGACAGCCGGGACCAACGGCTTAACGTGCTTTCCGAGGCACGGAGGAGTCTCGGTGTGTAAAGATGGTCACCCATCCACGGATTATCTACATTATCTCTAGGTATCGTGGTTACAAAGTGCGACTGCTGCTCTAGAAGTACCAGACGGATTGGAGAAAATCTTTTTGTATATGATAGACAGATTCATGAGGAATAGTACTTAGAGTCTATATAACATCACGGTAGAGAAGCAGTTATCAAAGACGTAAAGTAGTCTTAATCTATACTTAAAATATTATAAAGCTAAACAGTTTGTTTGTTTGTTTGGTTGCACGCGCTTATCTCAGGAAGTGCTGGTTTAACTTGAAAATTTGCTCTGGCTTCCATACAACAAACGTGTTTTTTTTTTGCTCGTTTTGATAGATAAACGTACGGAACCATTCGTGCGCGAGTCCGACTCACAGTTTGCCAGTTTTTATATATGTATGTATATTTTCGCTTTCTCCATTCATACGCAGTAAAATCCACTTTTAATAGACTAAAACGGATTTCGTTGGCGATGTGACTTCCAATTAAATAAATTGGGTTGAAAAAGGATGTATGGCCGTTAATTCCGGTGCTATGGGCCTCGTTGGGTCGGATTGGAGTGGGATAAAAAAATAATATTTGGTTAATAAAACCGTTTTCATCAATTTATGAAATGTTTTTCTTTACGAGCGTGTAATTTCAAATGATTTCATTTGTTTCGCCCTATGGTTCTAAGGTTTGGTTAATTTGAATGGTTTTAACGTCGTTTTACGAGTATTATGTTTAAAATGTCATCTATTAGATACTTAAATAACATCAGGCCTGTAATCCCCGAAGATTTAGGCAGAGGTGTACCCATTAGTGCACCCACATCACAGAAACTTGAAAAAGAAAAATGAAATATTAAAATGAGAATCTCTAATACATTGAACACTGCCAAAATCCAGCCTATACTTAGGCATTCAGATGTTCCACCCATCCAGACGAGCCATACAATACAATAGGCTAGCCATTGTACAGCCCCATTCAATCGGTTGACAATAAATTCCAAATCAATACAATTGTAACGCCAAAGAGGTTTTTTCGTCCATTTAACAAATTTGAGTAATGGAACCAATTTTATCCAACCACAAAAGCGAAATCGGAAATTCTGATAATGATTTTGACGATTTAAAAGAATCTTAAAATACACAATACTGTCTGATCATGTTTCGTGTAAGTATTTGTATCGTTATTATTATCTTCTTTTGGAAATATCCAGTTTTAAGTGACCCAAGAATCATAGGATACGTTACACTTTGTTTTTAGGGTTTCGTACGTCAGTCGACATAACCGTAACGCTTATAAAATACTTTTGTCCATCTGTCTTTCCATTTGTCGGACATCAAGACCTTTTTTCTCAGGAATGCGTGGAGATATCAATCTGAAATTAATATCAAATACTGCAGTGTGAGCAGTGAAACAATTAACTTTTAAGTTATTTTTGATACACATTTAAAGGGCTAGAAAGCTGTCAGCACAGGGACGGGGCTCCCAACGGGGTTGCGGGACGTCTTAACAGGATACCGTGGCCCCAGAATGTAAAGGGCAACAGAAGGAACAGGGTGGTTTTTTAGTCAGTAAAAGCCTGAAGAAGTCAGTAGAAGTCATTTGATGATTTACACCACCCAAAAAAAAAGGCTTAGAACTGCAAGAAAACGAACATCCCAAACTAGCATTTATTGGTAAACTATACAAACACACTCTAAAAACATTCTAATCTCAATCTGACAAAAATACCTTTAATTTACATCTACATTATTGAAATAGCAGTGCTGATAAATAATATTCCTTACTATCTCCCAACGGGAGGTGTTGATAAGTAATAAAAAGTGACCTGTGTCTCTTGCGTACGTTAACGCAGCGTAAGTTTCCTTTTTACAAAGTTTTCTTATCGAGTTTAGCCCATGAGACCCGATTGTGTAACTTACATAGTTCAAAACTGTTTTCAGGGCAATTTTGAGAAGAAATTACAAAGAATATGGTAGCAATGAGATTGTGAAAAAGGACGATGCGTCTCTGAAAAGAAACTTAGCCAACAGAACATAACATAACATTACGCCAGTAATCCCTGAAGGGTTAGGCAGCGAAAGCTGGCGAAATTTTGGGTGTGCTAATGGGTACACCTCTGCCTAACCCTTTGGGGATTACAGGCGTGATGATATGATGATGTTATTTTACATTGGATACCTACGTTGCTATTATTTCACTCAGCAGTATACATTGATTTATTTATTTATTAAGTACACCAACAGTGAATACATTGAAAAAAAAAAGTACAATGTACTTGTTACAAATTATTATATCTAATGTACACACCAATTATAAGCATACATATCATTCAAAGAAAAATGTAGAGGACAAAACTGAGAAAAGTAAAAAACAAAAAAATATTATACAAAGTAAAATATAAAATTACTAACATTAGGTAACAGAGACAAAACTGTGTAGTATTTTTTTTCCAAATACATTATTTAATGTAACTATGTTCTATTTATCTACAGTCAAATCTAAAGCCTTACACATTGAAAACCTCTTCTCAATAACTAATTTACATATAGATGTTACATAAATATTGAAACTAAATTCTAGGAATTTAATTTACAGAGTTAACTCCAAACTTTAAGTCACTTTAATGGAAACACAATCCTAATTCCTTGAAACGAGCTAAAAGCCAAATTGTATTGTAAAGTACCTACACTACAGTTGAAACTAAAACCCACTACTGACTAGCAAATTAAATTATAATACGAAGAAGCTTTTCAAAATGTATGCCAACTTAAGGGCTATGGACACGAGGCTAGTTTGCGATTCAGTTCAATAACAGTTCAGTCACTGAGCTCTTTCATAAAACAATAATTCTGAGATTTTTTTCTTGCGGTTCCTCAATTACGATAATTATTAGATAGGCTAATGGATAATCGTTTCTTATAGCTCAACTTCGAAACAGCAAATAATTTGCCAATCAAATTAGGACTTTAAATAGTGTGCATTAAAATATTTTTTATATTGACAAGATATAAAATGGTGACGGCTTGCGGGTGGCGCGCTGGTAGCATATGGTTAGATTTTGTGAGTCAATTCCAGCGAGATCTTTGTCGTGTCTGAGATATGCTGTGCCAATCAAGTTAGGACTGTAAATCGTTCTAATAACAAGGTAAAAAGTAGACGGCTCGCTGACGGTAGCGAACCATTGGATTTTTCAAAACGATTACAACCGGGCCTTTGGCCGTATCGGAGTTATACTGTCATTAAACAATGACCATTAAATGAACACTACAAAACACTATCTACGATTCGATACGTACTTTTTCAAAAACATGTAATCGATACCGATATAAAAGTATCGAGTGACTCGTATTTATTTGTATCGAGTCAACCCTACACTGGTGTACCTACAAGATTTTGGTAAAAGCATCACGTTTCGTTGATCGACGTCGGACTCATATTACGTCAGTCACGTCGACCCAATAGGCCGTGATAGAGTTTCGGTACTCCTTCAATCTTCGGCCTGAGCCCGAGTTACGGCCTGGCGATATGAAAATGTTCTGACGCCATATTTTTATTATTTTGGCGTACAGTCTTACACTGAAAATTGAAAAACATTTTTGGTTGGCGAACAAAATATTTCGTAACTTGCTATAAGTCCGCGACTTTGTCTGCGTCAATGTTGATTATTAGCGGTTTTTTTATTGCTGTGCGAAACTCTAAATCTTTTTCTAAAATAAAAGTACCTTCTTCTTCTCAATTCATTTATTGCAGGCGACATATGCCGATTCGTAAATACCTTAACCTAAACTTATACATATACATCAGCTATCTGCCAGTGATATCGCCGTTAGAATCGGTCCTGCCGTTAAGGAGATAAACCGGAAGAAAAAGACAAACAGACACACATAATTGTTTATGTATAAGTAGCCTGTCAACATTCATAACGCATTTAGTCCTATTCCATAGAGTACGCGAGACTAAGCGGACGTGTTTTTCGTTGATTATAACGATATTGATTTGAGTAATTACGAATAATGTTATTTGCAATAATTTGTTGAGTCAGTGTTTTGTGTTAATGTCGAGTGTGACTAACAAACCGTTTTCGTTGTGAAAGATGAACTAGATAGTTATTAGACAATCAGCGTTTTCGGTGTTAGAAGAATGTCGAACCCAGGAGATAGCCCCTTCGGCCGCAGCCAATTGGTAAGACGAAGTCCCCCACCGACGCCATCGCCTGCCGATCAAAGTCAGACGAGAGAACCAATACCGCCAGCAGCCACGGAGAACGAACTACCGGCTGAAGTCGTCTCTACATCGGAGATTCAGAAATGGCTAGGTTCCATCGACACAATTTTAAATGAAATTTGCTCGATTGTGGCGGAGGGAAAAATGATTTCCGACCAAAAACTCCGTGTCACCAATCTCTGTCGAAAAGTGAACCATGGGACGTCTCAGATGGCCGTGTTGTACCAATCACTGAAGCAAAAGTCCATCCAAGCGCACACAACCATCCAGCACCTTCAAGTGCAGCAGAATGTTGCGGATTCCCTGTGTCAATTTAAAGAAGTCGTGGAAACGAAAATGAGCCGAAACGAACCAGCAAATACTTCCTACGCTAGCATGGTGAAGAAAGGCTCTGATAAATTTATACGCCCACTAAATTTCAGTGCAGTCGCTATTTATCCCAGCGACAAAACTAAAACCAGTGACGACACCAAAACGTTGGTACAAAAAATTATCTCGCCTGAGGAAATGAAACTCCATGTCCGCGGACTAAGAAAAATTAGAAACGGAGGCGTCATCATTAGCACGGATAACAAAGACGACATCAACAAATTAAAAAGCTCACAGAAGCTAGTTTCCTCAGGCCTTACAATTGAAGAGCCATCCAAACGCCGTCCTAGGATTGCTGTTATTGGTGTCCCCGTTGCTCTAACCGAAAAAGAGGTGTTTGATTGCATTTTCTTGCAAAACTTGGCCGATAAATTGCCGAACATCACTCGTGAGTCCTTCATAGAAACTATAAAATTGAGCCATAAGTCAGGAAGGAAAGAAAGACCTACTTGCAACTACATATTAGAAGTTCCTGCTAATATCAGGAAAATTATGATGGATCAAGGTAGAATTTTCATAAATTGGACCTCATGTCCAGTCAGAGACTTCACTATTGTGACCAGGTGTTTTAACTGCCAGCAGTTCGGACATGCAGCCAAATTTTGCAGAGAAACGAGCTCTACTTGCAACCTCTGTGGCGAAACCGGACATTCTTTCAAGGAGTGCACTAATAAAGATTCTCCACCTCAATGTGCGACCTGCAAACGGTTCAAGAGAAAGAATGATCATCCAACTGGTGATGTAAATTGCCCAGCACGTAAATATGCAGAGGACAATTACATTAACTCTATTGACTATGAGGGCGCCTAGGAGCGCCGCCGACTAACAAGTTAATTAAGCACATAGATAGTAGGTTAACTTTTACATATAATTTCCTTTTATGGCCAATCAGCTAATCTTTGATCTAGATAAATTTTCCGTGTCTGAAGCAAAAACTTGTAATGTGGAGGAATGCAAAAACATAGTCTATACTGGGGATAACACACTGAATATACTTACACAAAATATTCGTAGTATAACCCGAAATTTTAACGGTTTCCAAGTATTGCTGCAAGATCTTGATATATGTTGCGACATTATCGTTCTAACAGAATGTTGGTTATCCAAACAAACGGCAAATTTACCAACTCTCGATGGCTTTAATCTTCACAAAAGCGATAGAACATTAAACCAGAATGATGGCGTCGTGGTTTATATTAAAAATAATTTAAGAACATTAGTAGATGAACCTTATTTTCCAGACTGCAACTGCTTAATAATTAAAATTATTCCCGATACAGTAATATTAGCTATTTACAGGCCTCCATCCCAGGGTATTGATGGGTTTTTGGACTCGCTTAACACTAACTTAGGAAAATTATCTTCGTTTAAAAATATCATAATGGTAGGTGATATCAACATAAACACAGCTGCTTTAAAAATCGACACTCATGCACATAAGTACCTCAATATTTGCTCGTTTCATGGATTATTACCAGCTCATTATCATCCAACCCACCAGAGCGGCTCCTGTCTAGATCATATCCTTATAAAATCGAAAAGCCCATCAAAAACGTTGGTTACTAATTCATCACTAACCGATCATCAAGCTGTTTTACTAACATTACAAATAAGTTCACCTAGAAATAAATGCATGCGTAGCTATACTAAACTCAACATGACGAGTCTCGAAACTGACTTACGCGGTATTAATTTTGACCCCGTTTATAACTCACATGACCCAAATGATTCCCTACAATATTTTGTAGATTTATTGCAATCTGCCCTTAGGAAAAATACGTTTACCAAAATAATACCTAGCAAGTATAGTAACATTAAACCATGGATTACGCCCGGACTGGTTCGCTGTATCAGACATAGAGATAAACTCCACCGAAATTCGAAAAATGCACCGGATAATAAACTACTATCAATTACATACAAACGATATAGGAATTTCTGTAATAATCTGTTGAAGAAGCTAAAAAACCAATATGATCAGAGTCAACTACAGAAAGCAGGTAAAAACAGCAAGCTTATATGGAAATTCATAAAAACAAACACTATGAGATCAAAAAATCCCGAACCAGCCCTTGATCTTTTATCTTCTGAGCTCAGCCCTACCGAAGCAGCAAATAAAGCTAACAACTACTTCATTAACGTAGGAAAAAACTTAGCAGAGAAAATCTTACTTTCTAGTTATTCCATCCAAAGCCAAAATATGCCATACGCAACACAAAACTCTTTTGTCTTATTAGATACCGATGTTAATGAGGTAGTAGGTATAATAGATGGATTAAAGGAAATTTGTGCCGTAGGGTGTGACGACATACCTAATAGCATACTCAAAAAGCTTAAATACCTCATTGCCCCTCCTTTGACACACATTTTTCAGCTATGTTTAACAAAAGGAATATTTCCTAAATTGCTTAAAAAAGCCCTTGTTACCCCTGTGTTTAAAGCTGGAGACAAAAGTTGCGTAAATAACTACAGGCCGATTTCAGTTCTAACAGGCCTCTCAAAGATATTAGAAAAAATTATAAACTCTAGATTAATAAAATATCTTGAAAGTAATAAATTACTTTCTGATCATCAATTTGGTTTTAGGCCTAAAAGATCGACAAGCCAAGCTGTTCACCATCTGACTAATTTTATAAGCACTAACCTAGATAACGGCATGCACACAATAGGGATATTTTTAGACCTAGCCAAGGCTTTTGATACAATTTCTTGTACCTTGCTTTTATCCAAGCTGGAGATGATGGGAATACGGGGTGTACAATTGCAACTGTTATCTGATTACCTCAGCGACCGCCATCAGTGTGTAAAAATAGGTCAGTGCATCAGTTCTGAACTTAAAAATACTTGTTACGGAATCCCACAAGGCAGTATTTTGGGTCCTACCTTGTTCTTAATATATATAAATGACCTATGCAATTTGACACTTCAAAATGGTGTCATTATGTCATATGCGGATGATACAGCTCTACTATTCGCAGCTAAATCAACAGTCGATGTCTATGATGTTGCACAGAAAGGTTTTAATACTGTGTCTAATTGGCTTCATAAAAATCTCTTAACACTAAATATAGACAAAACAAAATACCTATTATTTACAATGAGAAACACCTATCCAACTCTTACTAATCTAAGCATTCAAGCGCATAACAATTGTAATTCACATTATGCTGACATTGCATGCACTTGTCCCACTTTAGCGAAAACAGAACATATCAAATATCTAGGTATTACGATTGACTCAAATCTGAACTTCCGCAAACACATCGATTTATTATGCACCAGAGTGCGTAAACTAATCTACATTTTCAAAAACTTACGTCACATTGCCCATTTTCGATTAATTAGACAGGTTTATTTGGCTTTGTGTCAATCTATTATTACCTACTGCATAACATCCTGGGGTGGTGTCGCTAAATCAATTTTGCTGCCCCTAGAACGCGCTCAACGAGCAGTTTTAAAGGTTGCTACTTTTCGCCCATTCAGATTTCCTACACATCAGCTTTATATAGCATGCAAGGTGCTAACAGTACGTCAATTGTTTGTTTTGAACGTAATCTTATTACAACACACTGAACTTTATTTTAACCCAGTACCCTCAGATAGGAGGAGAAAAGATCTGGTTTGTGCTAACCTTCGGACGAAACATGCTTTTGCTAATCGTTTTTACTTATTTATGGGACCCTACTTATATAACCAGTTTAACAGAGTACTAAAGATTTATAGTTTAAGTTATAATAGGTGTAATCTACTAGTTCAGGAATACCTGGCAAAACACAATTATGCAGACACGGAAAAATTACTAGAAATTGTGAAATAAAGTCTGTATGTACACACTCTAATAAAAGTCTCACTGTTTACCTAATCTACTCTATCTACTTTAACATTATTCGTTAATTTATTGTAACATAATATATATCTTACATTCGATAATATAACATAATAATTAATAATATAGAAGTCTTAATATTATATACCTAAATAGTTACTTGTTAAGTCATTGAAAATAATATGTCTTCTCTATAAGTTAGCTACTAACAAAATTTACTAATGTCCTCTTTTTAAAATGTTTGAACTAAATTGATGGCCTGAAACACAGGTTTTCATAAACCTAGCTCAGGCAGGTCTACATTATAGTTAGAATTAATTTTCCTCTATGACGATTAATGTAAATCTTAGTTTTACTTATATTTGAATAAAATTTTTATTTATTTATTTATTATTTATTTATTTATTTAGTAATAGGCTGTTATTTTGATATTACAAACAGACACGGCAATTTTATATATTTGTATAGATTCTGACATCAAATTTCCGTCAGGCTTCTTCAAACCCAAATTATAACACTTAAGAAGTATTGCGCGTTATTTTTACTAAACAAACATAAACTGTCATTAATCAAAATCGAAGTTAAACAAGTTGATCTAAACCTTTAAAAGATCAATAGATCTCCGAACGACGAATTTCAAACCGCGGTTTAAATGAGGCCCAAACTTTGACACCCCCCCTCTTCCCCGTCACACAATTAACTGAAGGGGGAGATGATAATTTATAGATTTGCCTCTAATTCAAATACTCCAATGGAAACTTTGACAAACTTTAAATTGGTTTTAATTTGACGCTGCCTATTTTATATGGAAAACATGACGCGACTGCTAAGCGTTAAGTCTTTAGTTCGATTCCCAGGTCGGGTAAAGTGTTACTCGGTTTTTCCATTAGGAATTTGTCAGTAGCAGTCTCGAAGTCTGGATTTGTACCCGGTTAGTGGCAATATGCTCGCCCTCTAATACATGGGACTTAAATATATTTGGTGAAATGTGGGTGTATTAGTAGGTACACTTCTGCCTTACCCTTCGGGGATTACTGGTAAGATGTTATGTATGTTGTCATATATTTAAACAAGTTTTCGGTGGTTAAAGGTATTTATATGGCAGAGGTGAGTGGCAACGCCGGGAGGGGTCGCCCTAGGAAGACCTATACTGACCTTATTGGTGAGGTCCTTCATTAAGGTCAAGTGCTGAGTACTCGTAACCGGCGTGCTTGTATGACGAGATGTATGAACGTAGATGAGGCGAAAGGAGTATGTAAGGATCGTAGCAGGTGGCGTTCTGTAGTTTCTGCCTTCCCCCATGGGAAAAAGGCGTGAGTTTAAGTATGTAAGTTTTTGGTAAGACTCCTTCTTTAACACAGAAGGGGAGCAAATCGAGTTCAAAACTCGAAAACTTTGTTTAAAATTTTCATCCGATCAGAATTTTCTTCTAAAATATTTAGTTTAAGAATTCCCGAAACGGCGTGATCCTTAAAGTTTCCCGAAATTTCATTAGAGTTAATTTCACGTTTAAAAAGATTCTCGTATCAAGGGTATATTCTTCTTTATTTTTGGGCAGTAGGTACCTTTATCATTTGTTAAACATGTATATTCCAAGAATATTAAAACCATATTGAAAATGAAAACATGGCCCTTAATTCGCGCTTCGGGCGTCCGCCATGTTACATAACATAACATCACGCCTGTAATCCCCAAAGGGTTAGGCAGAAGTGTACCTATTCGTACACTCATATTTCACCAGTTATTTTTAAGTTCTAAGCAAATGGATGCGAGCCTATTGCCATCAATCGGACACAAATCCAGACTCCAAGACTGCTACTGCAAAATTCCTGATAGAAACACTCAATAACACTTAAGCTCGGCCTGGAAATCTAACCCAAGACCTCATGCTCAGCAGTCGCGTTTTGCGACCACAGACCACTAGACCAATGAGGCAATCCAAATACATCTAAGTGTTTGTAGAAAAACTTCGTAATGTTAAAGTGTTGAAAATATAATTGCAAACCATGAGCATTAACTTATGCTCTTGATTCTGAACTTTTGGATGACGAATCAATGTCGAATCACGTGTACTTTACGCATACACGAAATTCGTACGACGCGTCATGCATTTTGAATGTACCTTCATTAATAAAATTACGAAACATTGACTTTTAATATCTAATCGAACCACGAATGATGAGTTATCGTGAATTTCACAAGCATTAATCCCCTCCTATCAGAGAATCGTCGAAACTATTGAAGATTGAAAGTGCCAAAAGTTATACTAGCAGGGAACGCAGAACAAGTATGAATCGGGCTCCCGACTCATGGTAGTAGAAGTAGTGGCGTGCCTAGTGGTAAAAACAAGGCAAGCCCTCCAAATATATAAAATTAAAAACATTCTGACACTGCTCCTAGTGGTTTCAATAGCTGTAAGTACTACTATTACTCAACTTCATCATCAACTTCGTTTCCCCAGATGGAAGGTATCCATGAGGATTTCCCATTTCAAAAAGGTACAAATTATTTTGAAATGTCGGTCAACCAAATAACTTTAAATTCAAAAACAATGACACAGTGTCTAAAACTTTACTCAGATAAACTGTCTAGCCAATATTCGAATTCTATTTTAATATTTAAAACAAAAAAAAG
This sequence comes from Hoplodrina ambigua, assembly GCA_949774945.1. Lineage (NCBI taxonomy): Eukaryota > Metazoa > Arthropoda > Insecta > Lepidoptera > Noctuidae > Hoplodrina > Hoplodrina ambigua. Next base: position 11,340,522 of record OX458974.1, on the reverse strand, counting down.
TTTGCGAACTAAAATTAGCTGGTTATTCATATTTTTTTGTAACTCAATTCGGTCCAAAAGTTTTTGAAATGAATCAAATAAACTGTCGAGACGAAAGAGAAAAAACAAAAATGTTTCACTAAAGGATATAGGTACTAGGTATTTTACAGTTTAGTTACATGATGATAGTTGCTTGAAAAAATTCTCATGAGACACGTATATGAGTAGGTAATGGACACAACTATATTTTATGAATGACTCGACTATCCTAGTCTTCCAAGGCCATAGGACTGTGGGCGTGAGGGAAGAGGGAGTGTACCTGTGTTTACGCACACACTAATTGTGCACTATAATATTTACGTTTGTGCATATACCTATTATAGTAGTCTTTGCGTACGTGTCTAGTCTCAATTAGGATTAGCCGCCGACCTATTAATATTATCAATTCAAGGTCCACTTGCGCTTAAAAGTTAACTCGCAGTTCACAGTTAGATTCTAACACGAGGTTAAATTACTACATGTCATTATAATTGACCCATGTTACCTACTAACTGGGGGCTACTAACTTTTAGGAACTCTTAACCTCAATCTGACAAAAATGTCTGGGAAAATTATAGTAAAATCATCATTTTTTCACATTAATTGTCTCTGAGATGACATCGTGACTAGATTTTGAACGTTTTAATTAGTATAATTGGCGTTTTGGTAGTTAAAACTTAATTTTAACTGGTGCAAACGAGGCTTAGTATATTTATAGCTAACAGATTACCTACACACATTGAGAAATTTAAGCGTGTTTTGCTCAAAATTTAAACCGACTTCTGACTTCGTCAATACACTGTTATAGCATGTTGGAACATTGTCAGTGTATTGTGATGATTTTCGGACGAACAATGCAAGCTCTCTTGTTTGCCTTGCGTAACAGCAAATCGTTGAGTCCATGCTGAAGCTGACAAAGCAACGGTGAACATGATCATGATTATGTTCAACGTTGCTTTCAAACAAATCAAAGTCTAAGTCGGTTTCAACCAAGCTCATTCAAGATTATCTTGAGTAGTCGAGCTTGTTGAAGCTGATTAAATTTGCAAGAGAAAACCTATCTGACAGTTACTGTGGCTTTCTATCACTTCGATACAAAATCTATTAATTAATGACTATGAATTGAAAGCGATTTAATTTTGTGAAATAAAGAAAAGTAAATTTAACGGTTCAGTAATTCCAAAGATAAAGTCCTTCAAACAAAGAAGCATGCAAATAAAAAAAATCATACATAACATCATAACATCACGCCTGTAATCCCCGAAGGGTTAGGCAGAGGTGTACACATTAGTACACCCACATTTCGCCAGTTATGTTTTTTTTTTAGTCCCATGTAATAGGGGGCGAGCCTATTGCCATCATCCGGGCACAAGTCCAGACTCCGAGGCTGCTACTGAGAATTTCCTGATGGAAAAACCCAATAACACTTTGCCCGATCTGGGAATTTACCCCAAGACCTCATGCACAGCAGTCGCGCTTGCGACCACTAGACCAACGAAGCAGTCGTAAAAAAAATCCTTCAGTTTTATAATATTAGTATAGAGATAATGGCTTATACAGTCTATGCTTCACGATAGCGAAGTTAACTCCGTATTATTCTCGGTAAACTAAACGCAAAGCTTTAATACGCTCAAACTATAAGCTTAAGTACAAAAAATCCTCACAAAATCTATATAATAATTTCAGCCCGTAAAAAGCTAAGTCACTACAGAGCAATCAATCATTATAGCCACGTCAATTTTCAATTAAGCAAAAACAAAAAGTAAGGTGCGACCGCTTTTACCTACTTTAATAGATTTGAACGAACATAATACCAACTGAAGACCTCCGTTCATAAGATCCGAGAATAAAAGTAATAATTTATTGTCACGTTGATATGAAAAGATGTAATGGGCTGTCTCTGACCGAAGCGTAAGTCATTGTACTGACGGCAAAAGAAATATCTTTTAAGGTTACAATCAGGCTCGGTAAAATATAGTTTTGAGCATTTTAGTAGGCACTTAGTGGCCATATCTGTCTCATAGTTCGGATTTAATGTTCCTTAAGAATAATTTATTTTCGACCGAATTTCGGTTAGGCGGCAGATTTTATGGAGATTAGCCAAGTACGTAGGAGATATTAAAGTGCAGAAATGTGTGTGCAGAGCAAATATAGGTGCAGTCCCTTTTTCGTCACTCTCATGTTCCGATGGGACGGCAATCCGATACGATAGGAGAGAGATACGGCATAGGACCGACGGCTTTAGTGCTTTCTGAGGCACAGTGGTGTTACACCACTAACTTCCAAATTCCGGTCTCAGATGATGTAAAACAACAATAATGCTTTGCTTAACCTGGGAATCGAACCCAGGACCCTACGCTCTAGGTATGATCAGTAGCCGGGGTAGTCTTCTTTACGAATATCAGCTTCTGAATGACCGAGTTCAATATTATCCTAACGTTTGGCAGATAGGTTTGTGATAGCAATTAGTGTTGGTAATGTAAAATAAACAATCTGTCAAATATTGTCATAAGGACAATATTGAACATTAAGAATCTTCCTATGTTTTAGGGCAATAAAAAAAAACATACCGCCGAATTGAGAACCTCCTCCTTTATGAAGTCTGTTGAAAATATAGCCTTAATCACCGAGTGTAAACATGACTTCGTATTTAATTAAAATCGAACCAGAAGATCCGAAGATATTAGTTGAGATACTATGCCCGGGTTACTTTATCTCTCCGGCTGCGGCAAATCTGACAGCTCAAATCAAAGTGCTGAAAAAGCTAGAAATATTCGTTACCTGAACACTTAATTTTTTTGTCGCTTGTACCTAAAGGTACTTACATAAGATGTAATAGGTGAGGGACGTGCTGGTATCTAGAATTAATGTGGGTTGCGTAGACTATGAGTTAGCAATAATATTATGTCCCTTACATGGAACATATTATTATTATGAGATACTACAGTAGGTGTGGTCGTTTCATATGAATTGTTTTTCAGATAACAGTTTCTTGAACAAAATATTGTAAAGATAAATTTGAAAAAAAGACAACCACTATAAAAAAAGGTTTTGGAAGTCGTATAAACAAAGCAATATTACTTGTTACGACAGTTATGCTATGATCCTATCAGGAGTTCAGTTCCATATCTCCGAAGTTCATCATCAGATCATGACAATATTCCTATGGGACCAATTCGGAAGTATACTCTTGCAAACAAAAAGGAATCATCCAAATAAATTCATAATTGGCGGAGTAATCGTGTAACATACATATAAAAAAAACATACCGCCGAATTGAGAACCTCCTCCTTTTTGAAGTCGGTTGAAAAGACTCCTTATTCTTCTTGCCCATTCTTCTCCATACAAAACTACCTTTTAGTAGTAACTACCTTTTAAGTAGATTCAATTCTTTTTGTCTTGTATATGACGTTGAAAAGTGCCTTTTAATGGCCGGATTGAAATAAATAATTTGACTTTGACTATAGGCTAACCTATGGGAGCCGAGCAGTAATCAGTAGTTATGTATTTAATATGTATATAGGTATATACAATATGTATGTATATATGTTTATTCTATGGTATTTTTATAGTAAAAATGTAGTTTTTTATGTATTTTGTAATTAAGTACACTTTATTTTATTTACTTAAATACTTTGTGTTTAATTTCTTTTTTTTTCAAATTAATTTTTGCTGTTTAGCGCTCGTACTTTAATTTACACCTACCATGTTATCTCTTCACCATCTTTGGTTGACTGTTAGAGAATGCCTAAGGCATTAAGTCCGCCATTGTACTTTTGTTGCATATAGTTTAAATAAATAAATAATCAAAGACGTAACACGGCAGAAAAAACCGGACAGACAAAATCACGGGCAGATGCTAGTTATCACATTACGAACTTCTATTTGTCTACACGTACTTTAATCAAAAGTAACACAAATCATATTAGAGCCTTATCACACGGTTCGATAGAACAATTGAGATCTGAAGCATCTTCCAAAACTTCCAAACTTGAAAATAATAGGAGCGCGTGTGATGGAAACGGATTCACGTTGATTGTACGATAGACATTGAACTTGTAACTTTTCCACTTACCATACTGTTGTCATTGATAAGGTGGAACGTGGGCTGTGGGCTTAACTTTAATCAGATTATAAGGAATTATAGTAGTTAGAGAAGATGATGCGTGAGCAATGTTTGTGCTTTTTTGTTGAATTTTGTTTTTGGAAATTAGTTAAATTATTTCAAAATATATTTATATAAATAAATAGAATTAAATGTGTCTTTTTATAATGCTAAAATAGCTACAAGGGACTTATACTAAAAACAATTTATTTATTTTTTTGTCTGTCTTTGTATCTCGTCTAATCTCTGAAACGATTGGACCGATTTTGACGCAATTTACGCTGGCTGATAACGGATATTATAAGGAGTTACTAAGCTACTTTATTTAAGAAAAATTAATAGGTTCCCGTGAAAAAAAAAAAATATTGCAGCTACCCGACATTACAAAGTCATATTCGGCCTATAATGTAGATTAAACAGTGGACATTTTAAACCCACTACTGAGACACAGGTCTTAACTGTGTACAAGAAAGTAGGCCATAATAGGAAACAATTTTCTCACGACCGTTTTCTTTATCATTTTAAAGCCTTTAACAAACATAATTTTTATTCTCTAAGAGAAACTTCTGTAGATCATCATCAACTGCCTAGCCTTTTCCCAACTACGTTGGAGTCGGCTTCCAGTCTAACCAGATGCAGCTGAGTACCAGTATTTCACATGGAGCGACTGCCTATCTGACCTCCACAACCCAGTAACTGGGTAATACGACACCCCTAGGTAAGACTGGTTGTCAGACTTTCAAGCTTCTGACGACTCGTAATGACTGTCCAAGATCCACGTATGACAGCCGGGACCTGTTGGTCCCGCACGTTTAGCTGTTGCTTAACGTGCTTTCCGAGGCACGGAATGATGTCAGTAATATCTAAGATAAACTTTAGAAAGTACATATGAATTGAAAAAGTCACATTGGTATTTGCCCGGATTCGAACCCTGGGAACGTTGGGCCATCACGACTTCAGAGAAACTTCTGTAGATATAAATCCAAGTAATCAATTCACTAAAAAGATAAGAAATAACTTGTTCATCCAACGAATAACTTCTCAATTCATGTTCAAAAAAACCTCACAAACTTTTTTATTCATAGTCATAAAAACCAGAACGAGAATATGATCAGTAATCGCTATTTTATAGGTACACCTCTATTTTGATTTTACTATCAAAAATACCCGTGTAGAGTTGCCAAGGCCAAAAAACAAATGACGGGGGTTCCGTAGTAATAAAATTATACTAACATAATCAAAACTTCGTCAGTTGACGAAGACGTTAAGAGAGAAAAGTTTCGAGTTTCCAAATAATGGCTCATAACGATTTAACGATGTCAATGGGAATGCCTGTTTGTATTTTGGGAACGTAGGTAGTTTATTGGGGAACGTATTATGTAGGTATGTGGGTAGAAACATATTGCTATGGGTTCTGGAATCTTCAAAAGGCGGTTATTTTGTAAGGCTTTAGATAAATGTACCATTATTTTATTATTTTTCATAAGTGGTCTTAAGACCACTGGTGGACTGCCTCGTTGGTCTAGTGGTCGCAAGTGCGACTGCTGTGCATGAGGTCTTGGGTTCGATTCCCAGGTCGGGCAGTGTTATTGGGTTTTTCCATCAGGAATTTCTCCGTAGCAGCCTCGGAGTCTGGATTTGTGCCCGGTTGATGGCAATAGGCTCGCCCCCTATTACATGGGACTAAAAAACATTACTGGCGAAATGTGGGTGTACTAATGGCCGGGTATACCTCTGCCTGGAATGGAGTTACTCGTTAACCAGCCTTATGTCAGAAACCTATTATGTTACTGTTCTATGTCACTTATAAATATACTCTAGGGTAAAAAACAAATCTTTTCCAAAATTAACTATTTGTCAGAATCTTCTATTCAAGAATATGCTGAAAAATCTGAAAAAAAAGTGCAAAAAAATCATTATTTACTAGCCTTTGGTTGAGACTTTTAGGACATCATTTTTTTTTTCTCTGATTTCCCTCGAGGACCTTTATTTTCTTTCAGGTAAAATGTGCTCTATTTCAATCTAGACATGAAAATCTCGTTACATTATAAGCCGGGCTTACATTCGGTGGCAAGTTTTGAAATAGAATACCTATTTTATTTCAATATCTAACCAGGGCTTAAAAAAGGGTTAAGTATAAAAATGTTTTGAATTCTATTTTTCTTTAAATTGATTTTTACAAAAGCTGAAATTTGAAAACAGTCACATTACGATTACGTTGTCTAGATCCATTTATATTTGAGATAGAGATACGTACTTACAGACTGTCTGTTCTGTAAAAATCTACCTCTACAGTAATCATAATAATACCAGCCTATTTCTGTTCCACTGCAGGACACAGGTCTCTTCTCAAACAGAGAAGGTACGAGATTGATTACTACGTTTGCTCAAGGCGGGTTGGCGAATTTAGGCTTATAATTTATTACATAAGTCTAGGTTCCCTACGATGCTTTTCATCGCTGATGTCAGCGATGTCAAATATAAACTTAGAAAGTACATATGAATTGAACAAGTCACATTGGTCATCATATCATACCAGCCTATGGCCATCCACTGCTGAACGTAGGCCTCCCCCAATAAGAGCGCCAACCAACCTGATCTTGGGCAGCCCGCATCCATTCGCTGCCCGCCACCTTCTTTAAATCGTCGGTCCACCGTGCAGCAGAGCGACCCATGCTACGTTTGCCTAAACATTGGTACTCGCCTAGTATTGAAACTACAACTTCATGCATGAGACACCTTAAACTAAGATGCTACTATGGAAACATTTCCCTCGGTTTGTAAAGTTAGCTTGAGGTGTGCTCTGCAATGGTCAGATGACAGCCTACTCTACCTAGACTTTCAAGGGTCGGATGACAGCTTTCTCCACCTAGAGTTCATTTTTACAAAGTAACACTACTGATAAAGTCACTTTTCCAAACTGAAAATATTACGGCTATTACTAGTCCCCTATTAAAAGCACTAAAATAGTATTAAGGCCATAGTTAACACGCCTCTAAATATAAAATACCCGCCGCTTAAAACATAAGCTTCGCATAAAATTATACAGACCATTACACTGCCTTGCACCATAACACATTCAATTCCTCTTTAATATACCATACCGTTATAAACCTTCAATAATTTTAACGTTTGTATAATATTCAGTTTCATAGAACTTAAACAAGCTATCATAACGTCCGCCAAAGGCTAAAAGGATAGCAATAATTTCACTAATTAAGTATTTCACAGTAGTAATCTTGTGGAATGGTACAATAACACTTATGTCTGTAGATGGCTATCGGGCGAAATAAATTCCACAGTGCTATCTATGTAATTAACAGGGCTAGGTCCCTTAATATAGCTCGCCCTTTCTGTCTTTTAAGTGCGTTACCCAACGCCAAACGATAGTACACTTACGACCAAAATATATGGTACAGTAAAAAATCTTATTTGAAATAAAAGAATATAGAGGTAATAAGCACGTATACGTATAAATAAGATCTAGGTTGGGTTTGTGTCGTAAACATACATATATTTTTTGTATTTTCCTCTTCATATCATATTTTGTCATTTGTGAAATATTTTTCTTTTACTTTGTTCAGGGTCAGATATTTGAGCTAGCGGTATTAAGCTCGATAACAGCGGAATAATAAGCTTCTTATTAATAACCTTTGTGTCCCAGAAGGTTTAGAGTTCTGTCCTTCATCCCTACTTACCTACTAACCTATTTTCGCGGCAAATTATGTACGATGATAAGCAAGAATTTTGCAGATCAGTGTAAGTATTTTTAAACAATGTAGGTTGGCATGAAAAATTACAATTCTAAAAATAAAACAAATTCTACGTACATAAATTACATGGGAAGAATAGAGCCTAATTTTATTATATTTACGTACGTAAACTACTCACTATACTTACCAACTTAATGATAAGAACATTCCCGACAACGCGTTCTATATAAAACTAGTCTAGACATATTTTGGTCAGTAAGTAATTGAGCTAAATAGAGCCTTGTACATAGTCTCCCATCAAATAATTGTATTAGGTACAACAAAATCATGATTTTTATTTGGTACTAGCTTTTGTCCGCGACTTTGTCCGTGTAAATGTCGGTTATCGCGTACGCAGACGAAGTCGTGGAATATAATGTAGCCTCTTCCTTGGGGCTCAAACATACCTCGTACTAAATTATATCAAAATTGGTTCAGTGGTTTAGCCGTGATAGCGTAACAGAGAGCGTGTTTTCACATTGAAATTTACTTTCGCATTTTTAATATTAGTATGGCTAGATTAAGTTATTTTGCAAAAAAACTGTCAAAACAGAAACCTAGTTATAAGTGCCCTTATCTTATCTACAAAATGTCGTTGATTTTAATTACTTATTGACCAAAATATGACTATACAAAAACGAAAGAAGCAAGCCCTCTAACAAAAATATTAAATACTGCGCCCATTTTTCTTGTCCGTAAGTGTATAACTTAAAATAATGGCCGGCCAAAATTAAATACCCAGTATAGACATTAACTTGCGTGAAGATTCGTGTTAATACTAGATTTTAATAAAGTAGCGCATAGTTTTATTATTACGTGTAATAAATGTCAGTGAAATTGAAAATTTTATTAAAAGTAATGGGCGTCAGGTGAAATACGAGTGTTTGGCTTTTTTCTGTTTTAGACTCAGGTCTGAGAAGTAGTATATAAAAGCTTTTAGGTGATACATAAATCTGTTGGTATGGCCTGTTTTGAGTGCCTAGTGTAATTATTTAGCATGAATTATGTACTTTATGCTTTAATATTCAGGTAGGTTAAAAATAATTGGATGATCAATGTTCTCGTAGGGCGCTGAGGTTTCAGACCTAAGGTACTTTTTCGGTTTTGAGTTTAACATTAATTTGGTTTATTTTTATATTAATATTTTTATTGGACAGCCTTGTAGCCTTTAGCGGAATTACTGACCAGCGCGATTGCTGGGCATGAGGTCTTGGGTTCGATTTTCAGGTCGGGCAGTGTTATGGGGTTTTGCCATCAGGAATTTCTCAGTAGCAGCCTCGGAGTCTGGATTTGTGTATGCCCGGTTGATGGCAATAGGCTCGCCTCCTATTACATGAAACTTAAACATAACTGGCGAAATGTGGGAGTACTAATGGGTACACCTCTGCCTAACCCTTCGGGGATTACAGGCGTGAGGTTATGTAGTATTAGTACCTACATATGTATATAGAAGTTATACTTCTACGTTAGCGCTTTCATACTAGACCTATGGTTAAATTTTTTAGGTCATTAATTCACAATCGTTATTATCCACAAAACTTCGATAAAATTCACTATAATACTAGGAAGCCTTATTATGTCTTCTAACATAATTTGATACCGAGGGTCAGTTCCGGCAGGAAACCCTTGCATGGATGATAATAATATATTTTAGCTACGTAACGAGAAGGACATCTTAATTAAATGCATAGGGGCTGAAGGCTTTTATGTTCAGTTTTTGTTTAAGATAAAAGTCTTTGAAAAAGAGAAAGATGTGAATGAGTTTTAAGAAACCCGGTTTTGTGGCTATTGTAGTAAATTTTATATGACAGAATAATATAGAAATAGTCTAATTTTATTTTAGTTTAGTTTGTAAATAAGGGAATCGGCACCATTATCTAACAAGATCGTGTTTCACTTAAAGTAACAGGATTCTGTTGGCACTCTTTAGGAATAAACGATGAACTTGAAAGAACATGGTTTAAGAAATTTTATAATCTCTTAACAAACTCTTGTTTAACAAACTCAGTTTAACCAAACAATAACTGTTGGTTTAAAGTTTCGAGTGCGCAATCAACGAAGTTGTCTAACTGCTGAAACTTAGTACGATACATTGTGGTAACGTTACACCTCGCTAACTGGTTCCAGTTAGTCGCTAATTGACTAACAAGAATATCACTTTTGTATTTTCTATACTCAGGTAGGCCTTGTGGCGGTTTGAAATTGACACTAGGGTGTGTGAGGTCGTAAGACCTTACTGCCCACACGATAAAGAAGAAGATCTACATTATTAAGCTGATTGTTTTTTTTTTTGTTTGAATGCGGTAATTCCTACTGCTTGTTCGATTCTAAATGCTCTTTCGCACTATACGTTCGTCAGCGTCAAAGTGCTATTGGGTTTTTCCATCAGGAATTTCTCAGTAGCAGCCTCGGAGTCTGGACTTGTGCCCGGTAGATGGCAATAGGCTCGCCCCCTATTACATGGGACTAAAAACATAACTGGCGAAATGTGGGTGTACTAACGGGTACAGCTCTGCCTAACCTTTCGGGGATTACAGGCGTGATGTTATGTTATTTTGTTTGTGTAGAACCCTAAATCTTTTTCTAAAATGAAAGTTGATAAGATACTCCTTACAGCATGTGAAACTCCCGTCGAAAACGGGCCAGCCTTTTCGGAGATTAGCCGGAACAAACAGACAGACAAAAATTAAAACATGCTTTTTTGGTGTAAATATCCATTGTGTAATGACTTATTCATCAAGTAAAAACACTATGACATTAGGAATAGACACCTCATTTACTTTAAAGATACTCTAGATATTCTACCTACAATTATGGGTATTATAATACCCACAATGTTTTGCTCCAACAAAACGTAATTGCTAGTAACCAGATTTAGGGTATTGCTCGGTGGTTTCGCTCACCACGTGAACAATTTATGGTCTAATTATCCTATGTATCTCTCTCTTGCTCGCTAATTTTCAACGATTAGCCCGCGGCAGTACTATTTTAGACCATTCGTAACAAGTATTTGAGATGACAGTAATTTTACAAATTTGTATGTATGTTTGTTCAGGTCAAATCTTGCAAATGAATTTTGAAACAATCGATTGAGCTGAAATTTTGCATGCACATTTAGTTTGGATGACAATGCATGGTGAGTTAAGTGACGTCATTCTAAATCCAATATGGTGGACCAGCCAAGATGGCCGGTTATTTTGTACACTCCCATGATATGGGTATCAAGTGAAAAGGTTTGCTGAGATGAATACGTCACAAGAAAATTATGATATCTTGCTTTTATAAATATATTTAAAAAAAAATTAGATAAAAATGTGATAATTGGTTGGTATTGTATTTATAAATAGGCCAATAAGGTCGATTGTTGCCAAACTTTTTTGCTTAGTAACAAACATTCATAAAACTTCCGCATAGCTACTAACTTTTTCCTGCGAATTCGTCCGCAAAAATGTCTGTTTTCGCGGGCGCAGACTAAGTCGCAGAACTAAAAGTGGCATATGCCCTTCCTTGGGGTTCAAACTTACCCCGTACCAAATTTTGTCGTGACAGCATAACAGACAAACAGACAGAGTTATTTTTTATTTATATACGTAATATCAGTAAGGACAGTAAGATAAAGTGTTAGAAAAGCTTAGTCATGTAAAGCTTTCAGATAAAAACCAAAACCACAGACACTCAGACATAACATGAAGGTTTTAAAATATTACACACCTCTTTTGTAGCGATCGTTGTTGAAAATTAATGCACGGTTTACGTATTGGGTTCATTAATAAAGAAACGACTCTAATGGAGTAGATAGTGTGAAATATAATTAGGTAACTAATTATTTACGTGTCTATAATGAAAGCAGAGTTTGTAATTTTACGTGGAGTGAAATATTTACCATTAAAAAATAAATAAATGAATAAAATCTTTTAATAACAGGCATCGATGGCCCATAGCGTGCTAGTATTACAAAAACTTAAAAACTATGTCAATAATAATAACATTTAGAAACACAAGAGTACAAAACACAACATCCAAATTATTAAGCATTTTTGCAACATTAAAAAGTATTCAAGTATATTTGGTAAAAAAAAATAGTCATACTTCGTCTAAGTCAAGGTCGGATTAAATGCTTCTAAATAGTCAATACTAGCTCCGCTTTACGGCTTTGCATCGACCTTCCAAACACTCTGTATACTTTGACAAAGTTCTCAAGTTTTTATAAAACTATAAATTCTTTACTCACAGAGTTACTTACCACGTTGCAGTCATCTACAAAGTAAAGTTGGATTACATTGTAAATAAATACTTAGTTTAATCCTTAGAGGGAAATTAAAAAGTTTCGCCGCAGAGCTGCTGAGTTTAAAAACTATAAAAATAATTTAGTTTTTGAACGAGCATCTAGAGATGTGACGTTTGTCTGACATTTTAGTTTTCTACATATTGTTTTAAATGTAATATGACGTGGAAAACTAAACTTGAAAAACAACGGCTAAAAATCGGCAGATATTCACTTATATTGTTAAAATTACTACATTTTTGTGTTATTTTTTTTTGTAAATTCGAACGTAATTCTTAATGTGTCTGAATAAAATTTGGCACAGATATAGATTATGGTCTGGAAAAATGGTCGGGTCTCGTGGGATAATAGCGCTTTGAAGCGGACGGAGTCGCGGGCGTAAGTTAGTATTTAAATAAATAAGATCTTAAAAACTGTTCCAACTCTGAGAAAAAAAAAACAAAAGACAAAACACAAGATTCAAACTTCGAATAGGTATCTATGGTTAATTCATCGATACGTTTTTAAATTCGCTCTCATTGGGGAAAAACTCCGATTTTATGGCCCGTTTACCGATACAGTGAGGTGTTTTAGGGGTGCACACCACTTGGTAATCCAATCTTTTATTTATTTATAACTTACGGGGAGCAGACAGTCGATGCCACCTAGACGACGATATGCCGCCTGTTACACCGAAGTGTTCAAGCGATTAATGTTTATTTATGTAGATGGAGAATTTATGTGCCTATTATTTTTTATTTAGACTTAATGGCTAAGGAATTCTATGTAGTTTATTTATAAATAAAATCATAAACAACTTTACTGTAATTATTACAGATTTAAAAATTAAATCACGAAAAACATAGTAATAAAATCAAAACTAACAGCTTAACCTAGATACCTACTAAGCTCAATTACTAACAACATTATTTTATAATACTAACACATAGACTAAGAATAAGAATGTATGTAATCTGCAGGAAATAAAAGGCTTTTTATTTTATTTTATTATTTTATTATTATAAATTGATTTTCGTTTTGCAACTTCGACGAAACGAAGCGAAATACGAAGAGAGACGAAAAGAAATAACTTTCTATGTAAAATAACTTGTAGTAAGTTATTATCGCAATTTTATTATTATGTTCTGAATTTATTTAGTAACTTTGTACTTTGCTTTTAAAAAAGAGAAGTTTTTTTAAAAATAACATCATAACTTCACGCCTGTAAACTCTGAAGGAGTAGGCAGAGGTGTACCCATTTTGTTTTTTTTTTAGTAATTGAGGTAGTCAATATCATAAATTACAATTGTTTATGTTCCAAGTTAATTTTTCCATTTTTTTTCTTTAAAATTTTGTAGATTCTAATTTTTATCTACTTTCTGCTTTTATAGTCCTACGTTACAGAATCAGATGACCTGTGTGACCTAAACTTTCTTAATTTAAGATTGTGCAATTTATTATACAGTATCTTTATGATGTTGAGATAAATAAACATTTACGGTCATGACATTTATAAGAGTATACTGTTAATACTTTCAGCTTCTCCGGTGTGACAGCTAGCCACACGTAAAGTACAATAACCGACGTTCCTTCCAATTGGTAGCTGATGTAAAATGCATCGCCAATAGATACCTAACCGTTACCAACATTGCTTTGGAAATGCTTTTGGGATGTTCCTTACTGACAATAGTATAATATATAGGCATTTTTATGAGGTGTTAACGTATGTGCTAGAGTTGGTGTTAGTTTCCACATTTGTCTTACATGATGCAGCAGTTTGTTTAAGTGTTTAATTCACAGTTTCTTAGTAATTGTAGGAGCAGTAGAATGCCTTGTATACAAAGTTAATACGACATATGGGCTTTCCTTTAAACTGCCTATACTAGGTACCATTTTTAAGCCCTGTACCAAAAATCAATTAAATAGGAGCAGTAGTTTAGTCGCAAATGTTTTTTATTTAAGTTTTTGCCTCGTTTGAACACGATGTATCTTTCCTAACAGCTGATTATGTCTATACGCATAGGTCATGCACCTACGTTGCCGCTTTAATGCCTAGGTATCTAAGGTCAGTTAAATTTATTTTTTATTTAAGAGTGTTTGCGTTTTACTCTGATTTGTAATTTATATAGTTAGTTTGAAAAAAAAAGAACTCATTTTTATTTATATTTTATTTTATACCGTATCGAATTAATACTAAACACGTTTAGTATACGTAGTGTAATTGAATGCCCCTCTTTCATATCAACTCTGTATACGATCAATTTACGCGCGCCATTCTGTCAATACCTACATTTCTTTTATATCCTGCAAGAATTATTCTCTAAATAATAACATTCTGTAGGGCTATATTGCGGGTAGGAGGTGACAGTAATATAACTTTTTTTATTTGAATGATGTCCTTTCTGCAGTAAAGTAAGCATTGATATGACAAAGATAATATGTTATAATAATAAAACCAGTCTATTATCCCACTGCATCGCAAAGGTCTGTTTTCATACAGAGAATGCACGAGCATCGATTGCGACGCTTGCTCAGGGCGGATTGGCAATTCCAGACTTATATTAATTATTATTCCAGGTTTTCCTTAAAATATTAAATTACCAATAAACTTATAAAATTACTACGAATACTCTAGGGGTGCGTGGGGCGTGCGCCTCCAGCTCCAGAAGGGGTGCATGTCAGAAGAGAGGAGACCGTCCCCGGACTACGGTTGGTCGTGGACCACGCCACGTAGACCGCAACAGTAGGTACATACATGAATTGAATAAGTCGCATTAATAATTACCTAGTATCGAACCAGGAACCTCATACATGGGGGCAGGCGCCTACCGGGCAACCACGACATAGGTTCCAAGAACAAATCAGTCATATCAAATATGTGTATAAGGTGTTATAAAAATATAGGAGGTACACACAGGTTTGTGTATTTATTTATTTTGATAAAAAAGATATTTTTTCTCGTTTTTTTCTAATTCCAGCTGCCCACCATAACAAGATGAGACATAATATCCGTCACTGGTTTCCTACCGGAACTACGGACAGATGGACCGTCCGCGTCCCTTATTAATATTAACGGTGCTATCGTATATACCGCATTACGTTATGTACGGAACGTTACGTCACAAATTATGGGACCCTATTAGTGGCCTTCTTTCTTTTCGCAAAGTAGATAGTTTTTTTAAAGAAGATAATGTAATTTGAATTTGGAATTTTCTGAAATTGGTACAGACTGCCTACGTCACAGCCATAGTTTTTTTTTTTAATTGAAATTTGTTTTGCTCTTGTCTCTCTTTTAAGGCAGAGGTGACAGAGACATAGTCTACGATTTAGTTAGCTTATCCAGAAGAAGCCTGCTCACTATTTATTATATTTTTAGGATTCTGGACGCAAAGGTGCACAATCGAAACCCTATGAGACTCTGCTCGCTGACTGTCACAGGGCTGCATCTTTTGAACCGTAATGTAAGATTAGATTAACACTATACACGTACCTACTCCCAGTGAATTGTCTCTGTATGAACACGAGTGTCTATCAGAGACACTCTTTACCTTAACAGGTAGAACTCTTGAAGTCTTTACAGAGTCTGTATTACTATGGCCGCTAAACCAAAAAATACTAAATTTTTGCGATTTCAAGTATGGTTCCATAACAAAAGTTGTTCATTTTCATAAGTTCTTACTACCTTGAAGTACGTCAGTCATTCTACCTAACACCTTGTATATTGCTGTAAAAAAATAAGTAGAAAAGTCTTCCTTCTTCTCCGATTTCTTCTATTACTTTCACCTCTTGAAACAAAAGGTAACATTTAATTGAAGACACGGTTGTAAGGCCCCGAGCAATTACTAAGAGTGCCGTAGAAATGTTGAAGAAAATTGTTGCTCATACCGACACGAATTCCTTACACATGTCATGTCACTTTGTCCCCTGTCGCAACACTAACTTAGAGACGCCATTTTTCTAATAACCGTCTTTCTACTGGCATGTGACGTCACTATTCATTTTGAGGAAGTATTTGTTTGTGTTTCCTGTTTCTTGCCGATAATGACTTTAAGCTTCTACAGAACTATCTTTTGGAATGGGCAACTAGATTCAATTTTTATTTTTATTTTCTTGTATATGACGTTCAAAACTGCCTTATAATGACCTAATTGAAAGAAATTATTTGACTTTGATTTCTGTTAAAAGTTCATCTTAAAGGGTGTGTATTATTTTTTATATTTTTGTCGTCATGGCTGGCGCAGTAGCTGGCGGATTGGCTGCTGAGATGCAGGTCGTGGGATCGGTTCTCGCAGGGAATTAATATTTGAATGATCTACAGATAGTTGTTCCGAGTTGGGTTATTGGTGCATGTGTATTTATATGTTTGTAGACGTACCCTCGACATAGGAAAAATTCCTAGTGTAATTCATAAATTCATATAACAAAAAAAAAACACAAAACCTTTGTCTCCCTATTACAAAACTAACTTGGAGACGCCATTTTTCTAATAACGGTCTTTCTGCTGGAATGTGACGTCACTATTCATTTTGAGGAAGTATTTTGTGTGTTTCCCTTTTCCTGCCGATAGTAGTTTTAATGTTCTTTTCAAAGTTGATCCTAAACGTTGTCTTGTCTACTATTAATGTGTAGATCAGCTGATTATTTGCAATATAAAAAATAAATACGAATCTTGTACTACTATTGGCGAAATGTTGGTGCCTTAGGGGATTACAGGCATAATGTTACGTGTTATAAAAAAAAAATGTATACAAAAAAGAACGTTCTACATTGTGTATTTAGAAGATATTTTACCATGAAATCCTTCTAAACTTCAGTACGAACTTGAAACACAAATGTATTTGTGCACCGTCTAAGATTTATGTCCCTCTTTGCACTGAGTGAACTCGGGGGGAGGGGAGCGAGCAGACTGCCACTTACTCGCACAATTCAAAAATGAGGATGGAACCACTTGAGTTGGTATTACGCAAATGGCGACTGTAATCGGTGTGAGCAGCAATATTTACGTGTATGAAAACTCATATGGAAATAGTGGGCATGTAAAAAAAGTGATATTAGATATAGTTATATTAAAATGCGAAAGTCTGTCTGTTATGCTTTCACGACTAAACCACTGGGCCGATGTTAATAAAATCTGGTATGTGGTAAGTTTGAACGCCAAAAAATCACGACTCCTTTTTATTTTGCGACTTCGTCTGCGTCTGCGATAACCGATAAACCAACATTTACGAAAAAGAAGTCGCAGGCAAAAGCCAGTACATTGTAAACAGTGAAAAATTGCAGGAGGAATTTTTGCTAAATCAATTTTGCTAAAAAAGCTTTAGTTTCGTAGAAAATCGGATTCAATCCATTTCCCTGGTCAAAATTAGTTTTAAAATATCATTTAGTTCGAGTCAATAAGAGTAGGACAAACCTTTACCAGAGATAATTCGTGAAGATTTTCTAAGAATAATCTTGGAAAATCTTCACGAAATATTCTTCTACACGATTTGGAAAAATACTCCTAATTTTGAGGCACCCAAAGTCAAATTTTCCATAAATGTTTCACGTGACATCATGTAGGGATTACAGCAATATCTCCGAGGACCGTGTCTGTGATCCATTATGCCATTCTATACAAATTAGACTTGATTGATCGACCGTTTAACAATAACGATCGATGTTAGAGACGGTAGACGTTTACAATTCATTGATATTGATTACCGTGACATAATGTTCCGATTACATACCTAGACCTAGTCTAGACTAAGACGTAATTAGGTACTAGACATCACTAATAAATTGATATACTTTTTATAAGCTGTCAAAATCCGCAGTATAATTCGATTTTTTGTTGCTTTAAAATCAATAAATATTTAGTCAATTAAAAAGTGACATCACAGTTCATTATTGCCATACAAAATGTATGGAGGAATTGCGTTTTAACCGTTTAAAAAGTATGTCAATTGATTGGTGGTATCAAGTTCCCAATTGTGTTTGGACAAGCCGCAGTTTGAGAGCAGTGATCGGTACCCAAACGGTAACTGTTCTGACTTAGTTGTTGGTCAAGTTTCCCAACCGAAAACTCGCAGACATGTGACATCTACCAAGCCTCGCTACCACGTGGTAAATTACACCCCTCGCCCCACTCACCCCCTACAAAGTTACACAGAGAAGACCCGTGTCTCACCATCGCGAACATTAAAGGCTCATTATGCCAATTCTAAGTTCCGTAGCCGTAGGTATATTTGGAAGTTTAGCTTCTGCCCGCGACTTCGTCCGCGTCAGAGTTGGTTTTTCCGTGGAGTTGGCTTGCAGAAATAACATAACGTTACATTGTGTTGTTGCTTTGTTCGCGTTCAATTTAATTAAATTGATTGAAATGCAATTTACATTGTTCCACAAAATACCTACATGTCGGTTGTGACTAACCTTTTTAGGGTTCCGTAATAGATATAAAATTAACCAGTGTTAAATATTCTAAATTCGTTACCTTCCCTTCGGAAAATGGAAGTAATTCTGGCGTGGTCGGTTGGTTTGTTTTAGCAAAGCTTCACCCAATGGGGTAGTTGACTAAGAAAATAATTATTTAGTCCATCAGTTATATAACTAAAAAAATATTGTATACGTATTTTTTCTTTTGTCCGGCGCACAAAAAATTACGAAGATACAGCGCTTGGAAATTTCGTATGACGTCATGCCGTGCTACAAATTTTACCACGTTATTACATCAAAGCCCCCCACTTTTAAACTTTGATGTGATATATCTTTGTAATTTTTCATTTAATTGATAAAACAAAAAATACGTGTTCAATGTTTTTTAATAATCTTACTGAGAGACTAAATCGAATCGTTTTATTTTTACCCAGGCAACATCCCTATTGATAAGAACAACACAACATTGAATGTTGTAACCTACATACACTCTAAAATAAGCTTAAAGTTTGCCAACATAAGGTAGTTAATCAAAGAATCTGTCACGTCACACATGAAATACTCGCGCGTCGGAATCTTCGTTCAGAATTTGACAGGAGTCTTAGTTTTGAAATATGAATGTGATCCCGCGTTTTGTTTGGTGGATTCTCCACTTTACATATTCTGAAGAAACATAGTGTGGGAATTTTTAATATGTAATTTTAAAAGTGTACAGTTATTTACGTATACTTTGATTTTATTACTTGACAAATTCATACTTTACACTCATGATCTGGCTAGCCTTTTAGCAACTATATAGAGATTGACCTGGGAGTCAATCTCTATATAGTTGCTAAAAGGCTACCTCTAGCTCTACCCGGTTGTAACTGAATACCAGTGTTCAAATTTTTACTATTCTCTTATTAAATAGAAAAACACAAACAAAAATAAAATAAAATATAGCCTATGTTATTCGCAGATAATGTAGCTTTCTAATGGTGAAAGAATTTAAAAAATCGGTCCAGTAGTTTTTGAGTTTATCCATTACAAACAAACAAAAATACAATTTTTTCCTCTTTATACGAGTAATATTACAAGCATACAAACTTACAAACAAATTTTACCTCTTTATAATATTATAGTATATATATATAGTGTATATATATATATATATATATATATATATATTATATATAGTATTATATAGTATAGTATAGATAGATTAGTGTAGAAAGAGAGACAGAGATACAAAAAAGTTTTAAATTATACCTACATAACATCGCGCCTGTAATCCCCGAAGGGTTAGGCAGAGGTGTATCCAGTACAACCACATTTCGCCAGTTAATTTTTAAGTTCCATGTAATATGGGACGAAATAATATCCTTGCAACGCAAAATAAACTATTTTCGTTTAATTAACAACGGAAAGGACTTTGTATAAAGCGGGTGTTTCCGTGTGCAGTTCAGACTGAAATTCAGATCTTAATTAGACTTTGTTATCCTAAATATATAGAGTCTGTTTGCCGCTACTTCGAATTAAAATGTATATACGTTTGTTTTGTTTGGTGTATTTAGTTTTCGATTTACAAGTTAATTTTTGAACAAGTAGTTTGTTAATGAAAATTGTGCGGTCGTGGACCCATGTCAGGAATGAAGTTATAAAATTGGAACAATAACACCATATAAATCACATTATATTAATTAAAACAATAAAATAAAAGCAAATGAAATTACACGTGTTTAGAATTGAGGTAAAACAGCTGGCCGCGCACAATGCTTGCTGCTCGAATCTCAATACTCGCAAGCACACACTCACGCTGTCGTAGATAATAGAAAGAGAAAAACTGAAAGAGAAAAAGCGGGAAGGTCGCCTGGAGAAGACATAACGCTTTTCCTTATGTGACGATTTCTGCCAGGTATTATTTTTGTTTTTATTATAATAACCAAGCGAACTTCGTTCCTATTTATTTTTGTTGGTATGTGAAAGAGATGTTGGCCGATTGTCAGACTTTCATAAAATTTCATAAAAATCGGTCCAGCCGTTTCGAAGGAGTTTGGTAACAAGCACTGCGAAACGAGAATTTTATATGTATATTAGAATAGTAAGAGAAAATATTACAATAAGAAAAAACCTCCTCAAGTCTAAGCTATTCGAAATTTGAATTCCAGAAACTTATACTTACAAAACGCGACGGGATTGCTCCCTCTAGAAGCGATATAAGGACTTCCTTACAGAACCCACTCTGGGGCGCAGTTTTATCATAACTTCGATTTTGTAGAGTGTACCAAAGCGACCCAAGTGGGTATAGAGTATTTGACAAAATTGCCTCCAGCCTTGTGTTGTCGACGTCAAAAGAAAATGGTGATTTTGTATTGTTTATGGTATATTTTATCTCTATGCGAGCTTAGGCAGTAGATAATCTGTTTTTGTTTCGTAACAAAATATTGTAGTTAAAAAACAGTTTGAATTTATAAAAAAAATGCCACGAAAATTATAGTAAGTTGTTTTAAATTGATGAAAATAAACATTATTTTCCAATGGTACTTGAAGTAAAAATTTAAGAAAGATACAAATTCGGTATAAATGCTTTGCAAAAGTAGGTCAAAAACCGGCTAAGTTAAAGTAGAATTCAAGCAAGAAGGGTTCCACCATCGTAAAAAATTAAATACTACATACATTAAAAGATAAAAGAAAATATCGTCTATAGAACTGTAATATTTTTCATATTTTATTATGTATTTGTTGTTATATCGGCTATAGTTAAATATACATTCTGTAAAAAATACACCTGGTGAAGATCGCGGGAAGCCGCTGGATGAGGGCAGCGCAGGGCCGGTCTGTCTGTCTGTCAGCCAGCCTGATCTTCGTTTGAAAAGCTTCAGCGTCTATCTTTTAGATACGGTTAAAATATACAGAATAATTATGGCCTTAAGCTTTTGCTCGCGACTTCGTCCGCGTAAATGTCGGACCCCTTAGGGGGTTTATTTTGGAAAATCCGTTCTTAGCGGTCGACCATTAACGATAATCTACCTCCCTGCCAAATTCCATCTTTACGGCGTCAAACGGTTTTCAATATTTCGTGACCTTTCGCTTTTATATATTCAGATAAAATAGATGAGAGACAAACAGCGGAATCTTAGTAATTGGGTCTCGTTTAGCACACTTCGGGTGCGGTACCCTAAAAAGGCGAAAACCAATTAATGTCACACGATCCGCCTTCAAAATAACGTCAAAAACACGAAATGAGGCGACGATAACAAAGGAAAATTGTTTCTTTTTTGAAAATAGGATACTTTTATAAAAAACTTTTCTTAAATAAAGTAGATTGGAAACGACACTGGCTAGACGGTGTAAGTAGATATTTTTTTATTTTTAATAAGGTAGGTAAACGCGTAAAAGGTTTTTAGGCTCGAATAACTGAGTAATTAGCAGCGGCAATAAAGTAATTGTTGTAGACGTATCAGGTTATAGCTTAGGTATTTAAAATCCTTGCGGTGTGACTGTATTTTTTGGAAATAACAGACACTGCTGATTGAACTCTGAACATCTGAAGTAAAACAAAAAAGATGTGCCGTCGGGGGACACCCGTTACCAACGAAGTTATAAAATTGCAATAATGATAAATGTATGAATAAAAAAATGAAAACAAAAATAAAGTGTAAATAAAATGTACACATGATAGAATTACCAAAATAATATTTATTTCATTATCTGCCTAGCCTTTTTCCAACCATGTTGGGGTCGGCTTCCAGTATATTTGGGTGCAGCCGATTACCGGTATTTTACATGGAGTGACTGTCTATCTGATCTCCACAACCCACTTGTTGGGTAACACGATATTCCTTGGTACGATTGGTTGTCAGACATCGGGCTTCTGACTGTCCTGTCAAAGATCTACGAATGACAGCCGGGACCAACGGTTTTAAGTGTTTTCCGAGGCACGGAGGTGTCATACTACCGACTTCCAAACCTCGGGCTGATATTGAAAAATTTTCTCATGGAAAATCCCTAAAACATTATAAAAATAAAATAACTTAAAAAGCATTTTCTTCCAACTCTCAATCATGACAAATAACTTCATTCGTTACTTTAAAGGACAAAAAAGTCTACGATATTCGACATTTTCGCCTTGGAGACACATTCAGGTCAAATGAGAATTAAAAATGGGAACGTAAGCTGCTTCCCGCACTTTTGTCGACAATGAAAAGGTTGACATATCGACAAAGATAATTCTAGGTGAAAAAAAGTATATAATGCCGTGCTGATTGCGACTTTATTCTGTGTAGTTAAGGGTGATATTGCTGTGATAAATTACGCTTGGTTTGGTGTTGTAGTCGTAAAACAATAAGTCACAAAGCAGTTATGTCACAGAAGTTTACTCTGTTGACAAATAATTCGCCATGTCTGTATGTATTTTAATCCCAGCGATAAACAGTGACAGACAAACTAAACAGAGCGTTAGATTAGGCTATACGAAGTGTAAAAACCGCTAATTGCGCGTCCATGAAACTAAGAAAGATAGACCAAATCCTAATAAGTTTTTTAAATAAAAGTGAAAAAAAAATTAACCTTTGACCTTCAATATTTTCGTAACCAGAAGGTTCCCAGGTATGGTCCAAAAGAAAAAAATTGTCGCAGTGATCAGCAAAACATGAGACATAAAGCTTTGTTAACTGTCTTTTTATACCCGGTATAATACCTAATAAGCGAATTTTAGTTCGTTCTTATTAAAATCGTAGATTCATAGTTCAGTAAGCCTAAATACTAAAATATGGTGTGGGTAGGTCAATTACAAAAGAGTCTAATCGGATTATTTCTGAATAACGGATTACGTTAAGCCTTTTCACGTAATTAGGTAGGACATCATTCTGCTATTTGATTTTCAAATATGTCCAATTATGGAAACTAAATGTTCTAAAAATAACCTTTTACATGCTCGAACTTGTTGTCAATACGGGCCTCCGCCCACGTCAGACTTTCTGTAGGGCCGATTATCGGATCTGACGATTATTTCACAGTTTTGTCGGACCGAGTTTTTGTAGGACGTGTGCGTTGCATTATAAGCTTCGATAAAAATCGGCCACCGATTGTCTGAAGTGGGCCTTAGTGTCCGATTTTTTTTCAAAGTGAATGGGGTAAATTATGAATTTCTATGTACCAAGGGTTTTCAAAGTGGGAAGCGGGCCACCCATGGTGCGTGATCAGTAAAGAGGGCGTGGACCACCAATTTAATTAAGGACCCTTAATTAAAAATAACGACGGGTTAATTAAAAGAAACCACGCGAACGAAGTCACAGGGAGCAACTATCATTTATAAAAGGCTCATTTTAGGTTTTTCAATCTTTGGTACACACAGGAACTAAGTTGATTTACTGCAAACATTATTCCAGTACGACAATGCAAAGTCGGACTCAATATTAAAATGCACGAGATATAAAAAAAAACATTCCGCAAGCGGTGCGCAGGGCGATGAAATGTGAATTTTTGCTTTTTTGCATACCGTACTGACCGGACCGCTACTATTTGTTACCACAATTTAAAGAACAGCTCACTTTACTGCTCATCTTTCTGAGGTAAAAGTACCTACTCATGAATTTGAGGTTAAAAAAGAACTCAGGTACGATTGGCGCAGTGGTTGAGAGATTGGTTGCTGCACTGCGTGTCGTGGGCACGATTTCCGTACCGAACAAATATTTGTATTACCGGCCTGCAGATAGTTAGGTTTGGCTGTTTTTGTGTGTGAGTTATGTGATCTCGCGACCCGATTGCGCTCACTAGACGTAGAATTAAATTGAAGTGTCTATTTGTAATGTCCAAGTAACAGCTTTTTATTAAATAAATATGAATGATGAATCCGGACCTAACGCGTAATCACACTAAAAACAGTTTTTGTCTTTTGTCTGCGAAGAAGAAAGTTAAGTTACTACTATTTTAGAAACATCAAAAAAAGTGAAATGACATTATATTCACTCGTACAAAGTCGAGGGCATAGGCTAGTCCTACATAACTGTATCATAAAATGGCGTTGTAAAAATAACCCTATCTCTACAATTCTGACGTGGAAACATGGAAATGAACCCATAGTAGTGGCAACGTTACCGCTATCACTTTTCCACCGCATCCCTATTTGAATGCTGATGCACCTGCACCAAATGATAATGAAGTACCGACTACTATTACAGTATTTTAATATTGCTAGTTTGTGTAAATATTGATGGAGGTAAAGTAAAGTTCAGTTTTGTTACTCTCTTTTGTATACAAAAGAGAGTAACAAAACTGAACTTTCTGAACTTACTTTTTTTGTCTTTTGAGGAAAGTGCCTTTTTGTTACTGACGCCTGTTTAAAAATATCCCTCGGAGAATTTACTTGCCGCTTCAAGTGCTTTGTCAATTCTAAGAATCAGTTGGATGACTGCTCTCCTCAAGCTTTCTTTTACTATATTCACCGAGGGTTCCTCAAGATATTTTCCTTCACTGATGTCAGTCAGCCTAGTCTTTCCCAACTATGTTGGGGTCGGCTTCCAGTCTAACCAGATGCAGCTGATAACCAGTATTTTACATAGAGGGACTGCCTATCTGACCTCCACAACCCAGTAACTGGATAATACGATACTTCTTGGTCAGACTGGTTGTCAGACTTTCGGGCTTTTGATGACCCGTAACGACTGTCAAAGATATGGAGCCAGGACCAACGGTTTAACTTCCGAGACACGGAGGAGTCCCGCTGTGTAAAGATGGTCACCCATTTACGGACCAACCTCGGCAAGCGTAGCTTAACCTGATGCATCGACCCGTGCGGCTGTTATTACTAAGCCACGAGCTTCTTAGTGATGTCCCAGATAAACTTTGAAAGTACATATGAAATGGAAATTAACAATAATATTGATCCGTGTCTACTTGCAGACCCATAGGTTGGTGAATGAGAGGCGCACGCCTTAACCACTAGGCCATCACGACGTTCGAATCGATTATCTCGACTGCGAAGAAGTCGTGACTTTGATCGAGAATTGTCGATTCGAAACTTGAGTAACAGTGCCGTGTCTAGATTAAATGTACTTAGCACGTGATAGATCTTGGAAACACGGAAACGGATCTTTAGTACTGTTACTGGCTGGTGTTACGTTGTTAGAGTTTTCGAGTTAAAAGTTTGTTTTAAACAATGGTTTAGTTTTTCTTGTCTCATTAAAGGATTTTGTACAAGGATAGCAGTTCATGTCGTGAATAGTTTCTCAATCAGGAAGGTTAATACATACCTACTTTACTTTTTATTGCCTCTTTGGTCTAGTGATGGAAAAGGGCGACTACTGAGCACGACATCTTGGGTTAGATTCCCATGTCGGGCAAAGTGTTATTGGGTTTTTCCATCAAGTATTTCTCAGTAGCAGCCTTGAAGTCAGGATTTATGCCCGATTGATGGCAATAGGCGCGACTCCTATTCCATGGGACTTAAAACTAAACGAGCGAAATATGGGTGTACTAAATGGTACACCTCTGCCTAACCCTTAGGAGATTACAGGCGTGATGTTATGCATTGACTTTTTACTTCCCCGACTTGACTGCCAAGTTGGTCTTGTGGTCATGCCATCAAATGCTTTAACTGTGGTAGTTATGTTGCTGATTTTTTGTAATTGTTTGAGAATATATCATTTTATAATAAAAATGTCTAATTTATTTTGTAGTCTGCGTAAAACCTTTATTTAATTAAAATTTCTTCAAACTAATTTCATAAGAGGCAGATGTTTATGTATTATTAAATTTGAAACTTATTGTACTCATCTACTGTATTCATTATAAAATTCTACGCATAATAAATTGCCTAGGGCGACTGCGGTTAGGTCCTAAATATTATTTTAATTAATTCCAATATTAAAATATCGGATGCCAGCAAACACATTTCAATAATTTGTATTAATTTGAAGTTGTAAATTGATTAAAATTGCACAAGGTCAAAGTCAAAACATTTATTTCATTATAACCATTTACAGACACATTTGAATTGTCAAGGAGTCGGTGAGTAAGTCAGAAAGCTGACGTTCCAAAACGGAGTTACTTAGGTCTCTATGATTCTAAATTTGAAAACAATAAAGATGAATATAAAACAATAATGAAAATATAACATAAAAGAATAAAGATGTAAGCCATAGCAGTTAAGAGATAACCAATTCCAACTGACAGCGCTCGTTTACTAACATGACGCATATTTCAACTGATACCAGTTGGATGTAATTCTGGCTAAGCGAACCAAACCACGAGAAAACCTTATAGTATTTTAGAACTAAGCATAGGTCAGACACACACACACCCACACACACACACACACACACACACATACATCACACACACACACACACACACACACACACATCACACACATGGAAAAATAAACTGCTGTTCGACAAAAGTGCAACAACTACACGGCTAAAATGTTTAGGTCAAAGTTTTCATTACGATGTCCTTTACACCCAATATTATTCACAGTGGTGAGGGGTAAGGGAGGAGGGGTGAAGGGGGGCTGTAAATATGGCCTTGGAGAGTCGACAAAATATTATTTATTAAAATAACAATATTATTTTTATAAGATAAAGGAGCCGTTAAGTGATACTAAGTAGATGCTACATAAAATATGTGACCTGACTTGGGAATAAAATGAGTACATTTGAGCTAGGTAGATAAGTAGGTACTTTATCTCTACGTCTGGATCCTAGAGTAAAATATAAGAGAATGTTATGAAAATTTATTGACTGTGTGAATTTTTACAAGTTATGGAGTCTTACTATCGTAACTAATATTATGAGTACGAAAGTGAGTTTGTTTATTTTTATTTATTTATTTGTTTTTGCATTAATTACATAACCGATTGAACCGCGCAATATCTGCCTAATCCTTTCCCAACTCGCCGGGGTTGCGGGACGTCTTAACAGGATACCGTGGCCCCGGAACGTAAAGGACAACAGACGGAACAGGGTGGTTTTTTAGTCAGTAAAAGTCTGACAGTCCCTTCCGCATCACTCAGGACAGAAGGACTCATTTGATGATTTTTACCATCTAAAAACAAAATAAAAAACCCTTTCCCAACGATGTTTGGGTCGGCTTCCAGTCTAATCGGATGCAGCTGAATACCAGTATTTAACATAGAGACACTGCCTGCCTGACCTCCGCAACCCAGTAACTGGGTAGTACTGCAGTCCCGACACGCGCCCGTCCCGCTCTCGCTGTGTATGTGTTGGGCTTAAGCGTCCTTTAAAACCCGTTATACCCATGAACTCATTTCCATTTTGTGAATTTATGAAGTGTCAAAAAAGTCAGTAAATCAAAACACATTCACACAATAAAAACTTTAAACGGAACACTTCATCCGTTTTATTTATATTAAACAGTAAAAGGTAATATTTCAAACGACTAAAGCGAGTGCAAACGTGAATTCGGTTTACACACAATTTATTTCAAGAGTCGTTTAGCGATACAACAGGAAACGTTCAAATATGAAATTATTTTGGAGTTATTTCATTGAAATACGTGAATTTTATTACTGGCAGGTGAATTTGACGTTCTAAATTTAAATTAAAGGGCTATTGTGTGATGACATAACTAATTGAATGGAGTTTCTTGCTCGTTCTCGTCCGTTTTGGAACGAGAAACTAGCTTCAGCTTTCTAACTAACTACAAGTGCCTGTAACATATCATCACGCCTGTAATCCCCGAAGGGTTAGGCAGAGGTGTACCCATTAGTACACCCACATTTCGCCAGTTATGTTTTTAATCCCATGTAATAGGGGGCGAGTCTATTGCCATCAACCGGGTACAAATCCAGACTCCGAGGCTGCTACTGAGAAATTCCTGAAGGAAAAACCCAATAACACTTTGCCCGACCTGGGAATCGAACCCAAGACCTAATGCACAGCAGTCGCGCTTGCGACCACTAGACCAACGAGGCAGTCAAGTGCCTGTAAATGGTCAAATTTATAAATGTTTTCTATTGTGTGTTTTTTTTTAATGTATGTCAAAGTCAAAACATATGTCAAAGTTTTTGTGTTCGTTCGTCTTGTTCAAAAACACATAATTGATCTGTGTTAGTTTCCATTTGGCCAGATTAACTAAGTTATTAAAATGCAGTGATTTAGGAATAAGATCTAGTTTATTCCTATATCACTGCATTTTAATAACTTAGTTAGAACAAGTTACGAGGCATTGCATTAAACTAACTTACAAACTTCTACATCGGAAAGACCATTAAAGTTAACAATTGTACACAAATGTTGCTGCTCAACTCGAACTTTAGTTCTGAAGATATATCTTAACTTTAAGTAAAATTAATGATCTATAATTTATCAGTTTTCGTGTAATTATGATGACGTCATTATATTGGCTATCATTTATATCTTTATACAAATAAATAAAATTGAAGTGTCTGTTTGTAATACACGAATAAAAAACAAATTTTAAAATTCTGTCTGCGGTCAGTCCGTCTTTCTGTCGGTTTGTTTCGGTTAATCTCTAAAAAGGCTGTACTGATTATGACAGGACTTCCAGTGGCAGATAGCGGATGTCAAAAGAGTAAATTAAGCTATTTAACATAGGATACTTTTATTTTCAAAAAAATTAGGGCCTCTTACAATAAATATTAACGTGACAACCAATATTCTAAGCATAAGCTAGGAACAAACATAATTGCAATAAGTGTTCTAGGGCAGAGGTCTTTTCAGGTACAAAGTTACGTTAGTTAAAGATTGCCAATACTGCGCTTTTCCTTTACCATCAATCAGTGACAAGACTTACAAACATTACCTACTATTACTAATAGTACCTACATACGTTTAAGTATTTCAGGATTGTTAAAAATCTATAGTTTACCTACTATAATTTGACTAACAATTGTAATTAAGGTTATAGTTATTACGATATTTTTGTTGTAACTGAATTTGGATGCACTTAAGACGGCGAAATATGGCATTTGACTGATAAAAAGATCTATGTAGTTACAACCAATGTTTGCAAAAATAAAAATAAAAATGATACATTTTTCGTGGGCCACAACTCTAGCTAGACTCTTATATGCCGTTAGTCTGGCCACTCTAACTGGTCTTCGGTAATACTGTCCGTTACCGTCTGCATCTTTAATTTTTCACGCCGTTCCATTCTTTGTTTATGTTTTTTCGATCCGAACTTCCTGCTAAGCTCCAAATAGCTTGTGTCGGTAACTTCTGTAGTATCGAGGTTAGATTTTAATTCTGGTTTTAATTCAACATTTTCAGTTTCTATAAGACGAACCTTTCCTGTCGTTTTGTTGCGAGCTAGTATCAAAGTCCTGCCAAGATCTTCTTTATCTTCTGCCCCACTGTATACTAAGCCACATAATTCAGTAGCGACTGTTTTTTTACCAGAATTTTTGTCTTCAAGCAGTAAACATTCGTTTGTTTTGAAATTGTCTGTTACGTAACCATTTTGGAAACTGATTAACATTGGGTATACAGTATCTTTTGGATGTACCTCGTCTATGTGGAATTGAGACATTGTTTTTGTTTAAATTACGTGAAATTCACGTGCGTCTGTTTACGTAAATGTAGTCAATCAAGTCACAAAAGTTTTAGGTTAGTTAGCCAATACTGTACCTGACACGATGACAGATGACATTGATTAAAGTTGTATTCGTTCTAAAACACTTTTAGTTAATATTACATTACTACTGAATGCTAAAAGCCTAGGTTTTAATTTATCACTAAGCATATATAAGGTATCTACTTTTTATAATTAATATATACAATATTTACAAGCTTAATAATAAAAATAAAATAAAAAACAACCAGAATATAAAAAAAAGAGAAACTAAAATTAAATGGCATCAAAAAATTCTTCCGCATCGCTGTCTACTGGAAATGTGCCCAAAAGACTGGCCGTATTGCCACGTTGAATGGCAATGCTTAACCTCTGGCCAAGGTAAAAACCAGCCCTTGGGTCACGGGAAGAATCAACCAATCGTTTGGCCAACTCCTTGAAAAGGCCATGGGCACACGGACCCCACGACCCGAGAGTTTCCACCCCAAACGGCTCGAAAATATAGTTACCTGAAAGGGTACTATACTTACGCCGTTTGAGGTTTTCTGCAGCCGCAGCAGCAGCGCCAGCACAGCACGCCGAACTAGGAAGATGGGATGGCGCAAGAGTATCGACATATGTAGCGTCCCACACTAAAGGCCTACCCAACTTCCACGGAAACAGAGACATCCCGTCCGGTCTCTTGCCATCGTCGCGTGCCAAGCCGTTGGGTTCTAAGACAGCCGGAACGCCGACGGCAGCAAGAGCACGTCGAATGATGTCATTAATATTCGCATGGCGTGCTATACGGCCCGCACTTCGGCTGCACGACAAGCCGTGGTGTCCGAGACTGGTGACAACTTCCCCACAGCGACAGCGATGAGGAGAACAACATGAAGCCCCTAAACGTAAGGAAGCAGCGAGGCGGAAAGTAGTGTCGTCGGACATAGTACCAATGTTCGACGACGGTAGTGCCAGAAGCCAAAGACCCGACTCCCATTTAGCCACAGCAAGCAGGCGCGCTCGCTCTGCAGATGAAGCAGATGTAGTAAATAAGTTTTCTTGTACTACTCTGCAGAGCGGCTCATCCCACCGTCTCTGGGAAGATGGGTTGTCAGGTAAATCAGTGCTCGGGCAAGCAAGTTTCCATGCATCAATAGCCTCGGTAAAGCACGGCACATCAAAATTAACCAGTGTAGGAGCTAAAATATTCCTGATTAATTTCTCAGTACCGTGGACCGAGGATATAAATGACAGCAAACTAATACTTGAAATTTTGCGGACGCCGAGGCCTCCCATACGTATAGGAAGAGTAGCTTGGGCCCAGGTTCGGTCGTCCATTGCCAAATTTAAAATGGAAGTTAGAGTGTGGCGAATAATTTGGTCCATTTTGTCTAATAGGTGATTATGCTTCCACAAATGGGAAGCGCGAAGGAAATAGATTAATTTAGGGCCGAAACAACAGTATCGAATTATAGTGATGGCCGAATGCATGTTAATTTGGAGTAATCTTTCCGAAACGTCATTAAAATTTTGTATTTTTTCTTCAATAAAATTGGGAAAGGAATTCTCGAAGATTGGAGACCCAAGGAGACGAAGAGAGCTGTTTTCTACAATTTGGATATCAGGGGCTATTGTGTTAAATTTTGAAAGCGTCGAAAGTCTGTCGGTATTGTCAGTTAAGTATAATTCACATTTCGAAAGATTGAGGTCAAGACCTATGGTATGGAGTTCGTTTTTCAAGAAAATTAAATCATTTAAAACAGTTTCTATATCGCCTCCCAGGGTACCATCGTCAAGATACCAAACATTAAATTTGGAATTTAATTGTCTAATAATCGGATGAATGGCTAGGCTGAAAATCACTGGCCCGAGGGGGTCACCCTGTTGACAGCCAACAGCGGATTCTAAAAGGTTGTCCCGATACAGTAATTTCGATGGATGTCTGTAACATTGCCAAAGGAAACTAAAAATTTGGGGTATTTCTTTTTTAGTTTCTGCCAGCAAGGTGTCCCTATTAACTGAATTAAAAGCGTTCTTTATCGTTCGCTCAACCTTCAAAATGACCTCTCCTTTACCAGAATTTAGGTAAGTCGACAAAGCGTGTACAGCAGCCTCACAGCCCCCTTTAGAGCCATAACCTAGCTGTAGGGGCTGAAATTTTTCCGAAAGTACCTCACCATAAAATTTACAGCAAATCTTGGCTGCCATACGACGATAAGTAGTTCCCACGGCAATGGGACGAATGCCGCCATCCTTTTTTCGCAGGGCACATAAATTTGCACCATACAAAACATCGATGACGGCCTCGTTTACCTTGCCGGAGAGCATAAGATTGGTCAAAGCCGTAAGTTCTTTCAAGAGCAACTCACCAGCTTCCCCGGCGCCTGAACAAATAAGATCCTTTAAGTGTTGAGGAGTCAGGCCGTCGAGGCCGCCGGCAGACCCACTCCGAAAAGAGCAGATGGCCGTGACCAAATCTCGACCTGTAACGGTGAGGGTATGATCCGAATTAGGGGGGTCGGGAAAAGAAAGGTCAACCGCTGGGGCAGGGTGTTTACTCTCCAGAGCCGATAGAGTATCTGGAGAACACGGTGCCACCACATCACTGCTGAAGAGAATACAAAACAAATAGGTTTTCTTAAAAAAAAAAGAAGATCGTTCTAAAATCAAACTGTGCCAGCCAATCACTTTTCATCGAACACTCAACAAGTTGACTTATAACTAAGTTTTCACCTCAAACCCCAATTAGTCTGCCCGATAGATCGGAGGCGGGACCTGTCGTGACTTCAAAGCTTGCCCCGTCAACGACAACGTAAAAGACGAAAACTTTTTTTTTCCCTTTCAAAGAATATTTTGTACTTCAAGAAGTCTGCCGCAGTCCCGCTAACCACGGTCCTTACACCAAGAAGGTTTTAATTAATATTTCCCGCCTCTGTTTTTCTTTGTGAATAACTTAATGAGTTCCCTCTTTCAGGTTTTATGCTACCTGTTTGTTTGTACTTTTATTTTGGTCTAGGTTTGTCGTGAAGTGAGAATTTTATGTTGATTTCTGGCTTTTTTTTGCCAAGTCCGAGATTTACAAGTCGGTATTTGCATTGCTTTAGACGAGTTTTATTTTTACTTATAGAAAAAAATGATGTGTTGTCATCAAAGTTGAGAACTTATAGGAAAAGGCGATACGTTGTCATAAATATTTGTGGCTGCTCCGTATGTGAAAAAGCTTTTGCCTTGCAGTGGAACAATGAAAGTCTGGTATTATTATATGATTATAAATAGAAAAAAAAATATGTTTAACACAACTTTGAAGACTAATAAAATTTCAAGAAAATAAAAAAATAATAATACTTATATCCACTGCAGGGCAAACCCTTCTTCCCATACAGAGAAGATACAAGTACTGTTCACCACGCTTGCTCATGACGGTTTGATGATTTCAGTCCAGATTTCCTTACGTTATTTTTCCCACAACATCAGTGATGCTCAAGATAAAAAACTTAAAAACTTTATATAAATTGAAAAAGTTATAATATTACTTGCATTGGTAGTTATTTCATACGATCCGAGTACGATATTCGGTTTGTATTCGATATTATAAAGTAAAACAAAAACAATTTAACGAAAATGATTAATGAATCAGCACGACCGACAATAAATAATCACAATTCACTTACTTCATAACCGGTGAGTTACACCACTAAGATTAAAACTAAACGCAATTAATCGTTAAACTTTCGTTAACAAAGATAAACGTACTTCGGTTAGGTGGGTTCGTGTTTTATGTACTTTATTGTAATGAGTGCTGCAAACTCCGAATTTGGTAACTGCAATAAATTAAAGGTATAACCGACTTTATTCGGTAAAAAACAGGAACTTTGAGCACCGGCCAGTAATTAATAGATGTGACGTTATCATTTGCATGCGGTTAACCGGGTCGTAATGGACATTTTTAGGGTTCCGTTCCGAAAGAGTGCCAAACAGGGCCCTTTTACTAAAACTCCGCTGTCTGTCCGTCTGTTAAAGGACTGTATCTTTAAAACGGTAATAGATAGACAAAAAAATATTAAATATTCGACTATAAAAGAAGTAGTTTTTCTAAGGTTATCTTGGACTTTACTGACATCTTTGAAGGAAAAGATTGTGAGCAAAACCTGAACTTCTAATTTATGTAAAAACGAAATCGTGCCTTCTTTATATGAGAAGAAGCCTTTGCAGCGCAACAAGTGTCTGGTATTATTATTATTTTATTTTATACTTAATGAGAGAGTGATCTTTCGCTTTTGTCCATTTAGATTATATTTGAATTACATTTAAATTAAAATAGAATTCCTAAATACAACTGTTTAGAACAGCTAGATATTATTTTTGTCTACATTTATTGTCAACCATGTCGAGTAGCAAAGAGAATTATGATGGGGCGGTTACATTTTAATTTAACAGAGTCAACGTTGGCTTATCTTTCTTGGAAGAAATTCGCAAAAGATACAGGGGTGTCGGGCCTTGTAATAATTCAAGTGGTTGCCGCTGTCATTAGAGATGTTTCTGTCATAATTACTAGAGGTTGGGGTGCATTTTAAAGATGAGGGATAAAGGCAAAAGAGGTTTAAAAAGGAGTAGGGGTGTAAGAGGGGATTTAAAAATTCAAAATTCTATTTTAAAAAGGTCAACGTCACCTGTGCGACGAACAACGAGGGTTTGAGTACTGCCAGATGCTTCACTTTATATTTTGTTTTGTCAAGTTTTTAGGGTTTGGTGATTTGTTGTTATTATTTTCTTTATTTATCAGAAGTACATGTTAGTTTTATTTTACATTTTAAAATGGTTGGAAGACAAGTATCAGTAAAATATATTTTTGTAGTCGAACTTGGAATTCCAGAGATTACTCTTCTTTTTGGTTCTTTCTTAAGCGTGCGGGGCAGTCCCAACAGCCTCCTGAGGGTAGTGGCAGGCCGACTGTCCCATTACTGTCCTAATATGGACCTACTACAGTCTGAAATAAATGATTTTTATTTATTTATTAATAATTTTTTTTTTATGTTAATCAAACTCTGCTGTCTCAATATTTATGTAACACTAGCAACTCAACCAAGTACTGCAGTGGCTTAAAGCAATAAAAATAAAATCGAGATAAAACTGTCCAATCTTTTAAGTTCAGCAGTGCTTAAGTAGTTCTGGAGGTTATATACACAAAACATTTTAAAGTGTAGCACGGTCAACTACAAATTATTTATCAGCATGCACACACGCTCGTTGTTTTCCAGTTCAGCATACACAACTAAAAACAACTACTTTGGCAGCCCTAATTCCGTCCTGTCAGGCACACAATTTTTCACTACGCCAATTTGTCGCAACACTACAAAATTGTCGGCGTTTCCCCTACACCATATATCTAGCAGTCTTGTTGCTGAACAAAAGTGTTCCTAACACTTTTTGCCTCCGTTTGTACCAAAAACGTTTGGTCGTTAAGGTAAGGTAGTTTTTGGATAAATTGCCGGCAGGTCTGTGGTAAAATATGTGGGCCGGTTAGACTTTTATATATATACGGGGTAAATGGAGAAAATGTTGTGTTTTGTTTATACACTACTCTGTTTAGCATGATTGATATATATGTACACTCGACAAAAGAGATAGGTATCCAAGGTCATCTGATATAGTTGAAGTTTTCTTAGAAACCTATGGATGTCTAAAATTGAAAATCTAAATCATTTAACTAAAAAATCTCCTACCCTTTTTGCTGTGCCCTACAGGGTCCATAATGATCTTAATTATTTAAATTACCACCTAATTATACATATGGAGAAGCAATAAAGATATTGTGTATTGAGTATTGAAACTTAATTGATTATCTGTTTATTATTTACATTTTAAATTAAATAACATTTAAATACATCCATCGGTTTCTAAGAAAACTTCAACGATATCTGACGACCCTGGATACCTATCTGTTTTGATGACTGTACATACACGGGGTATAAAAAGACACATCAAGTACACCTGCCTCGTCGGTCCAGTGGCCGCAAGCGCGACTGCTGTGCATGAGGTCTTGGGTTCAATTCCCAGGTCGGGCAAAGTGTTATTGGGTTTTTCCATCAGGAATTTCTCAGTAGCAGCCTAGGAGTCTGGATTTGTGCCCGGTTGATGGCAATAGGCTCGCCCCCTATTACATGGGACTAAAAACATAGGTAACTGGCGAAATGTGGGTGTACTAATGGGTACACCTCTGCCTAACCCTTCGAGGATTACAGGCGTGATGTTATGTACATCAAGTACAATACGCGCCACGAAAGATGAGATTTGACAAGCGCCAGTAAGGTTGCTTGTCCATAGGATTGCCCACTGTAGGGGACCAGAGATTTTATGCATCCTATTGGTTAATATGTCTCCGTTTCTCCACTCTACAGCCTTGCTCCGCTTTGATGGATAGGCAGCCTAATAATGTGTATCTTGCGAAGGCATGGATGTACGAAATAGTTATACATAATTTGTGTATCTATTTAGGGATATTTCAATGACATTTACGTAAGATTAAAATTCTTAACAATATTTTGAATACTCGTATTTATTACGAAATAATAAAGTTTGTGTAAAGTGTCAAGTCTTATCTTTCGTGGCACGTGTAACTTTGAGCAAAATTTTTTTACTAGGTAACAAAATAATTTTTGGGGTGAAAAAAACCTCACAGACAAAGTCGGGCAGAAGCTAGTCACAAAACAAACATAGTACCATAAACTTTGTTTTTGGCTATCACAAGGTCTGCGTTACAACTTTGGTTTAGTTTCATAACAGTTATGAAACTACTGAAACCAAAGTGCACGATCATGCTGTGTCTAGACGATATTACAGTGTTATATTTATCTGAAACATTGTACTTAAGAACTTTGTTGCTGTTAAAATCAGAGATACATTATATACTATGTGTACTACTATATGCCATAAGTATTTACAAAGTATATGAGTATACAAGTTAAAACAAGCTACTATAATGATAAGAATTAAAAAACACGACTGCAAAAATTGCACATATTAGTACTTCATTACTCGTCAGTTTTTTTTTTACGACGTTTTTTAATTTACAGTTTTATATATTTTTTAAATCTACTTGTCAAATTCTCGACGATAAACATAGACACGACCAGATTCATAATAAAAAAATTGAGGGTGGTATTAATTTACGTTTTAAAGTGACCACACAGGATTCTTTTTATTTTTAACTAGCCTATGTTACTCGGAACAATGCAAGGATTGTAACGATACCCCTTACATCTAAATCGGTTCAGTCGTTTAAAAGTTATGGCGGAATAAAGAATCTCACATTCATACATACATTAACCCTGAACACATAACACTACTTTTTGGGGCAGTCGTGTAAAAAAAGACATATTTAAATATAGCCTATTTTACTCAAGGTGAATGTAGCTTTCTAATGGTTGTATTTTTTTTTAATAATGGGCGCAGTAGTTTTTTGTTTTATTCATTACAAACATACACACATACATACATATTATAGTATAGACAAACCTAAAACCTTCAACATAATTGGGAGCCGAGTGAGTAATATCAGTGACTTTTAAACAAACAAAAACAACTACTTATCTTCTCAGGGATCCTTGGCCGACTTTTCGGATCAGACTCATAAACAAAACATTGAACAAAAGATTTGAGTGCCTCCTCAAACTTTTGTTACGACATAAACCTTATTCTTAGTCTCTCATATGATAGTTTGTCTGTCTGTAACAAGATACGATTGTAAGTTCAGAGAGGTCTATTCTGTATGAAAAATCTCACAGTGAATTTATGTGAGAATTTAGTGAGTTGTGAATCTGTAGCGTCATAGGATGACTGCTAACCTCAAGCTCACTTCACTTAGATTTACAGAGGGAGATTCTTGCAGAATAGGATTGTTGATAGTAAAATCTACGTATCATTAATATCAAGAAAAAAATATACTATTTTGAATACAATAAAAATCTTTCTGCTTAGCGATTTCCCAACTACGTTGGGGTCGGCTTCCAATCTAACCAGATGATTTACATGGAGCGACTGCCTATCTGACCTCCATAATCAGTAACTAGGTAATACGATAGACCTTGGAACTGGTTGTCAGACTGTCAGACTTTCGGGCTTCTGACAACCCATGGCGATTCAAAGATTCACGTATGACAGCCGGGACCAACGGTTTAATTTGCTTTCCGAGGCACAAAGGAGTCTCGGTAGTTAAAGATGGTCACCCATCCACGGTTAGACCCGGGCAAGTAGCTTAACTTAGTAGATCGGCCGTGCGGCTATTATTACTTAGACTCAATCAAATCAAAAGAAAATCTCAATTATATTAAAGAAAGATTCTATTAATTCTTAAAGTATTCAAGTTTCTTGGTCATTGCTTTCTGTAGAAACGTACTATTTGGAACGAGCTTCAGCTTTCTGACTGACTCATTGACTATTTAAAACTGCTGATGAATGGTTTAAAGAAATTAACGAATTGATTTGATCATAAAAAAAGTTAAGACAGAACGTTCTTAATCACGTGAACCTTAATCAGGATTTTTTGGAGACTAAAATAATATTCGTCACGGACAAAGCCAGGAGCGAAAGCTACTAAGACATAACCATATATGAACATAAATGGTAATGGTCCACCTGTAACTTAATATTTTATAGAGCGCTCAACATTTTTGATGCGCTGAAAGTATCAAAATTGTCGACGGGCGCTATAAAGCGTTAATCGGCACTTAGTTCTCCATTTGTTAGATTGACCATATATGCCAGAATTGTTATTGTTGTTTTATCTATATTGGAGTATTGTTTATGTGTAGGGATGTGTGTTTAAGGGATCGAGATATCGGAATCTGAATTTATTGAAGTATATTATAGAACATAATTATTGAACTACTACAGATGTTTTTTAATTAGTTTAAAATATTACTCACACATGAAACCATTGTATATGGTTTTATTGGTATTGCATTGGATTTCAATAGGCTCACCCCCTATTACATGGGACTAAAAACATAACTGGCGAAATGTGGGTGTACTCATGAGTACACCTCTGTCTAACCCTTCGGGAATTTCAGGCGATGTTATGAAACCATTGTTTCGCGTAAAATGAGCGTTATTGAGTTTTCTGTCAAAACGATTATATTTATAATTTCTCAAGAATTATTATATTGTACAATTATTACTAGCCAGTACTGCCCCATTGCTGGGCAAAGGTCTCCCTCCATTTTTTCCATCTATCGTCCTGCCATCTACTTCTTTGTCTGCCGCGTCCCCGACTTGTCATTTCGGGGCACCAATCTTGGTCTCTACGGGCCCATAGATTGTTTGACGTGTGGCAGAATCTAAATAAACAAGTTTATTTTATTATGTTAAACTAATTTAATAATATGACAAATGTGATAAGCTATCCAGTAATACCAGTTCAAGGTGTATCTAAAAGTTATGCTTAGAATGGACTTAAAATTAATCAGCTTCAAATACAAGTGAATATGATAATTATTTCAAAAAAGGAAGAAGTTTTGACAAACTCAATTCGTATTGGCAGAATAAAACCCAAACGATCTTGATTGATGGACAACAAACTTTATTGCACAGCAATAAGTTTCTTTTTTGACAAAACATTAACGTTTACGCCATTTTCAGTGGTTCATATAAATATTATCACAAGGCTAATCTTAGGACACAAAGCAAATAAGTTGACAGGGTGTCTGGATCAATCACATTTGTCGAAATCATCGGCACAAGCGAACAAAGTTGCGGTCTAAGCTTAGTTTAGTTTTATATACATTGACTGCGTAATAGTTACGAGCAAAAATAAAAAAAATATTGCGAAAATATGTTTTATGCGTCATCTGTTTCTCTTGTACGACTTAGGAGATCAATTTCGTAACTATCGCCGAATTATTACAGTAGTTTGTGTGAGAATGTCGTCAAAGGCTAGAATAATCTCGAAAACTACTTTTAGGGCGTTCATACGTAATACTTTTAGGTGAAATAAACGCGGAGTTTTAGCGGGCATTAGTTCTGTATTTTTTTAAGGTTCCATATTCAAACTTTAACTACCAAAAATGCATATAACAGTTTAAATCAAAAGCTTGCCAGTATTAATAAAATAAAATAATAAAAGTCATTAAATAAATTATTTTATTTTGCATTATTTCAGGTCCAGGTTTCTTTTCCAGTTCGGGCAAAGTGTTACAGCGATTTTTCATCAAGAATTTCTCCAGACTCTGTGAAATGTGACTTAGTGTTATTGGGTTTTTCCATAAGGAATTTCTACAGATTCCAAAACAGCAACCGAGAAATTCCTGGTGGAAAAACCCAATAACACTTTGCCTGACCTGGGAATCTAACTCAAGACCTTATGCTCAGCAGCGCGACTGTTGAGCATGAGGTTTTGAGTTAGATTCTTTTGCGACCACTGGACCAACGAGGCAATAAAATATGTCAACATTTTCAAAGCCCAACAAGTTCCACCGCTTTTTAAATAAATTGCTAATTAATATCTGCTTGTTAATATCATTATAAGCTTTGTATATTTTATTCTGAGTAAAGTTCAACTACAATTACAAAATAATAATTTTAGTTTTAATATAAATCTTTTACAGGGCTTTGTCTCGGCTCGGATTGCACCTGGTTCACTGTGAAGCTCGATTCTTATGTGTAGAGCTCGTAGGTATTTCCACCTTTGTTTTCGACTTAGTGAAGACCTCGGCTTTGTGTAAGTGAAACCTATGTTTCAGCTTTCATTGACCGAAGGCTTACATTTTGACGCGCCGAATTTCTTTGTGAAAATCAAATACTCATCGAAATCCCAGAGCCACGTCATTTTAACAAAGTTTTGAGAATAGTTAGAGCGGATTGTAATTAAGAATGTCTGTGTGTATGTTTTCTTGCTTGGATGCAGGGTCCATTTTCGAGCTCACTAACATAAAAGTCTGATGATTGGATATTTTTAAACAATATTGTTTAAAATCAACAGCCATTATGACTCACTTGTTTGAAAGAAGAATTTTGTTGTTGTTGTGTCTTGTTTGAAATAAACTTAGACTTAACATTATAACATAACATCACGCCTGTAATTCCCGAAGGGTTAGGCAGAGGTGTACCCATTAGTACACCCACATTTGGCCAGTTATGTTTAAGTCCCATGTAAGCCTATTGCCATCAACCGGGGGACAAAATCAGAATCCAAGGCTGCTACTGAGAAATTCCTGATGGAAAAACCCAATAACACTGCCCAACCTGGGAATCAAACCCAAGACCTCGTGCTCAGCAGTCGCGCTTTGCGACCACTAAACCAACAAGGTAGTCAATTAGTTAATCATTCATGTCATGCGGGCGCCTTAACAGCTGGGCCTTCACGATACTTACAGAGCATTGATATTTAAAAATGTTGTTCAAAATTGTGACGTCAATATTTTCACCCCGTCCGCCTCGCCCCATAACTCACCCCATTCAGGCCCTCATAAAACCACAAAAGCCAACATAATGAAACAAAAAACACACAGAATTCGCCAAAACAAACTAACCACACAAAAAGAAAAGAACAAACACCACAACAACAAATGTGTTTTCCTACAACAATATTACTCATATAAATTACCTTGAAACATAACATTACCTGAACAACAAAATTACCTTTGTCCGACTTAGTATTCAATAGCCTTGCTCATACCGATGAAAAATGTTTGTAGAACAAATAAAAGAAACGTTTTTAGTGATTTAGGGCCTCTATCACGGCACTAGATCGAGGGTCAGTCAGACCTCGAGATAAATAATATGTTGTATTTCTTTTTACGACGGAACGTGAAGGTTAGGTATGATTTCTGGTTGGTCTTTGTGTTTGAAGAAGTGGTTGACTTTTGAGGGTTAAGGTGTTATTTTTATTAGGGACTAGCTTTGGCCTGTGTTTTCGGTCGCGTAAAGGTCGATTTTTTAGCGCAGAACCCTAATTATTTTTCTAAATTAAAGTAAGCTTATGTTGCTCCTTATTACATCAGCTATTTATTTGCCGAAAATGTACCTTTAAAATCGGTCTAACTGTTTCGGAGATTAATTGGAACCAACAAATAGATAGATAGTCAGATGAATTCACATTTTTTGCGCAAGTACTGTGTAAACTTTTTTTTTGTTTTTCAATAGAGTTGTAATTTTGACATTAGAAACAGTCATTTCAATTTTATTTATTTGTATAGATATCGAGGGTAGCCTGTTAAAACTGTATGGACTTAAAGAGACTGACTAAGTACTGAGTTTGTTCTGTATTTCTTCTCAGTAACACTCAGATACGCCTCATATCGTTGAATATTTATTTTAAATCTATTTACAAAAGAAATATCATTCGTAGTGACGTGACCTTTCAAAATAATTTATCTATGGGCCGATTTTTCAAACTTGATATAACTTTTATCTAGACAATAAATATGGCGGTTTGATATATATTTATTCTTTACAAAAGTCGTCAAACTGACATTTTTATTATACATATTAAAGTTGAAAAATCAGTGCGTAACTTTCAAATGAACAAATAATTTTACTGTCAAAAATGTATTTAACCGTTTCTTTAAATCACATAAATCATCACGCCTGTAATCCCCGAAGGGTTAGGCAGAGGTGTATCCATTAGTACACCTACACTTCACTAGTTATATTTAAATCCCATGTAATAAATAGGAGGCGAGCCTATTGTCATCAACCGTTCACAAATCCTGATACTATTTTTTAAAAGTACCTAGCGGGTGTCGTCGCTGACAGATGCCCAGGAAAAGCTGCCTAACGAAAAGTTGCCCAACAGTGGGACAGTTCAGATTGAAAACAATACCTAAAGGTTAACGAAGTGATAATATTAAACCAACTGTTTAATCCCACATAAGACATATGTACATTACGCTCTTACAAGCAACAGTATGTAATGTATTATATTCCGTTTTAGACTAAAGTGTCCCACGTACGACACGCCAGGTGGCTCAGAACAGTATAAAAAAATACAAAACTCTGCCTTAACTAAGCAGAATATTATAAAGTAATTTAGAAAAGTAAAGAATAATAATGTTCCAGGGAAAATGTGTCCCCTGCTCTGTCCGTCCAGGGGAAACACATTAGTTTAACGTTTGATATTTTTGGAGTACTTAAGGTAGCTGCACACTTGTGACTCCAGACGCCACCTCAAGCGTACTTATGGATCAAATCACGGAGTGTAGCTTTACGGGAAGAAATGGGTCCAAGATGTACGCTTCATTAATGTGGCGTTGCGTGTTATGAGTCTGTTTTCACCCTTAAACATAACTGACCATAAGTGGGTGTACTATAGAGTACACCTCTGTATTACTCTTTGGGGAAACTGGCGTAATTTTGTATTATTTTTAGTATGGTTTTAACATTTCAATACAAGCTACATCTAAACATAGTATAAATCACTCGCTGTACGCTTAGATCTTTTAAACTACGCAACAGATTTTAATGCGGTTTACTTAAATAGATAGAGTGA
Organism: Hoplodrina ambigua; assembly: GCA_949774945.1. Taxonomy (NCBI): domain Eukaryota; kingdom Metazoa; phylum Arthropoda; class Insecta; order Lepidoptera; family Noctuidae; genus Hoplodrina; species Hoplodrina ambigua. The sequence continues at coordinate 11,296,975 of OX458974.1, read as the reverse complement.
TTCAAGAAGTAGGTTTATACGTATAGTTACTATTTACGTTGTACCCTTGTGGAGCCGGGGCGGGTCGCTAGTCTATTCATAAGAAAACAATGAAAAATTGCAATAACTACTTTTTATGGCAATATTCCAGTGCCCCATGACTATCCGTTTGGACAGTCCACTAGAAAGCCCCATAAAGCCAGAAGAGGACATTTACGCAGATAGATGGGCCAATTTAAATGAATGAATGAGTGAAAATAGACGCAATACTTTTCAGTTTTTCAACTAACGTCGAATATCGAATATAGAACATTCTTAGTTGAAACAAGTCCTTTTGGAAGCTGTTCTTTGTTAAAACTTAAAATGGTCCTTTTAGAAACTGTTAAAGGTACTATTTTGCCAAACGACGTTGGTTTGACGGCGAACGTAGCTTTACGAAACGTGTTATCGATGTCGCGGTGTTTTACGTAGGCTAGTGCTATGGGCGCTACGCTCGTAGCACTTGCGTAGCGGCCTACGAACACATTCATGTTTATTTTTCTTTTTGGTATGTAAAATGTCACATTACATAGCTGTTAACTGCGCATCAAACTTAGTAATAATTCATGCTGGAAAACTATTATTTTTGCAGTGAAAAATTACTGTAGCGGGTTATCAACACACACAAAACTGTCTCTGTTTAAAAGTGCATACAATAGAGGTCGTGAGGTATTTAATTAAAACAATATCTCAATGATAGAAAGAACACCTAAGCTTCGGCTTCATAAAGTATCCTTTTACACACTTTGTTATTAAAAAGAAAACATCTTTGTCTTTGTTAAGTAAACAATATATAACAGCTGTAATCTCCTAAGGGTTAGGCAGAGGTACACCCACATTTCGCCAGTTATGTTTAAGTCCTATGTAATAGAGGGCGAGACTATTGCCCTCAACAGGACACAAATCCTCCGAGGCTGCTACTGAGAAATTCCTAATAAAAAATCCCAATAACACTGTCCGACCTGGGAATCGAAACCAATACCTCATGCTCAGCAGTCGCGCTTTGCGACCAACGAGACAGCCAGTAAAAATGTAAAGAAATAAATCCCTTGTCTAGAGATACTTTCAGATTCTCTGAATGTCAGAACAAATCTGACCTCGGATCCCTCGTAGAATAATTAGCCAATAGCGGTCCAGCCAATGACGATAAAGTTTCCATTAAAAATGTCCATCACGTACAAAGCCTATTTGTTTTTGTCTGAAGAATCTGATTGGCTCATAGCTTTCAATTAGTCTGCGTAAAAACGTTTAATTAATTCTGATAATTAGGGAATCGATATACCTACGTGTGTTAGAACGAATAGGACACGAGCATTGTTAATTGTTATTTAAATTACTTCTCAAATAACCTTTTTTTTTAGTTACAATTTAATCTCTACGTGTCTTGTGTATAAGCGGACCAACTGTTTGATTTTGAGGCTGTTTCCGTGGGCTTTTAATTTATTTTTATTTTTTTTAGGTGGTAAAAATCATCAAATGCCTTCTTCCGCCCTGGGTGGGGCGGAAGGGACTGTCAGACTTTTACTGACTAAAAAACCACCCTGTTCCTTCTGTTGCCCTTTACGTTCCGGGGCCACGGTATCCTGTTAAGACGTCCTGCAACCCCGGCAGGCAAATCATTTGGTCTGGCGCTGTGTTTTGCCATTTATGACGTACAAATATTATACATAAACAAGATTATTATGTCATTATTATAACTAGCCTGTACTTTCCCGCTGCTGGGCAAAGGCTTCCCTCCATTAGGACGAACCTACTTAAGTTACCTGTTTGCCCATTTGTCAAGAGCGGTATGTCTGGTAAATAATATGCCATCGGAAGTTGTTTTTGATAACCTGCCATTTGTATCTGGAGTGCAAAGATACAATGTCAAAATCATAACATATACTTCAATCAGACCATTTACAGGCACTTCTGAATTATCAAGGAGTCGGTCAGTTACTATGAAAGTTGGGCTGGTTGCTCCTTTCAAAGCGGAGGTAGGCCTCTATGGAGAAGAACGAGCAAGAAACTCCACGGCACTCTTTTCAATTAGGTTTTTACAAAATCCTGAAAATTGAAGGGGGAATCGAATAATTTAATAACACAGCCCATAAGTATTGACACCTAAAACTTGAGGTGTTTTTAATTAAATGTTAGCCTTTCAGAGAATGTATGGAAATACCAGTGACCATTTATATGGAACATTTTTCAAAATAATATTCACAATACGTATATGAAAAAAGCAGGAAACATTGCAGTATCTAAAAACGATAACACTCTATCTTTTTCGGTTAAAGAATATAAAATCCAGCTGTTCCAGAGATAAATGGTAACAAAAATAGAAACCGAAACCATTGTCTATATCTAAACAAAATTTTAAAATCACATCTTAATTTCGGTCTTATAATTTAACAGTGAAGGTTGAAAATTGAAGTGCACAATGTAAAAATATTACAATATACACGTATTTGGAATGCTGCCATGTAGTGAGTGCATATAACGTCAGTTACCTCATGGTGACTTGGACTTTGTGGTTCAATAGGTCAACTTTTCAGAAATACATTAAAAAGTAGGTAACGTGCAGTGTTGGTTGGTAGCGGTAGTGTTGATGAAAGGAAGTGATTTAATTAAAAATAGTTTGTAATGATTAAATAATAAGACTTAAATTATGCCTAATGAAAAAAAAATACTGGACTAGCTTTTGCCCGCGTCTTCATCTGTATGGATGACAAATATGCCATAAAGTCTGCTGTAGTCTGTCTAGCTTTATATTAGTATTTTTTTTATGATTTGAGTACTTTCAGAAAAAACCAAACGCAACTTACAAGCTCAGGATTTCCAAGCTTTACTTTTCTAGAATATAAGCATAGAAAAAAAAGATACCTGAGTCGCCAGACCGAAACATAACACAGAAACATTATGAATAGATGACAGAAATATTATGAATAGATAGATCAATTTATAATTTAAAGGTTGATCTTTTAAAGGCTGTACTTGAAGAAAAAAACTTTTGAATAATCCATAACTGTAATATATTTATGCTCGTGACTGTACTTTTAATCTCACATCCAAATCAACACTATAAAGTTACACAAGACACTAGTAGTTCTTTTGCCATTCACCTGCCGTACACCCTTTCTCTAGCATCCATTAAGCAGTGTCGGCCGATGGACGAGGCATTCAATATTAACGGCCTTAAATCCTCCCAAGACAAGACACCAGTCCGGCCATTTGCTCTGCCTCCGAATTAATGCTTGGATGTCATACGATCTCCCAATGGTTGGACAAACAGACTGTGGACACTGTGACGTATTGGTGGACACATCAACGATTTACATCGTTTAGAAGTTAATTGTGAGTTTTCAACCGGGCAGGGAAAGTACTAATGTGACAATTACAATATTTTTCAACGCATAATATATTAAAAATATAATCTGACCTACGCAAAAACATATGGAACAACAGATTTTTTTTAATGACCTACGAAATATTTAATTGCTTGGGCTATTCTAATAAGACTCTTCAAACTTCAAATTCAAACCTGTATTATACTCTGTCCAATTAGACTGGTCGATTTACTTCAATCGATAGTCTCTATTCAATAGGCACACATTAATAAGGTCCCTTTTATTTAAATCCAACACAGTCTAGACCCATTAAAATAAATAAGGTCTCCAATTGACTTGCTCTCGTCTCAATTGGTCTAACCAAATAGAATTTAGTATGCAGCATATGTGATCAATCGTGGTTTGGCCTCAAGTAGTCATATTATTATTAGGGTTTCAATAATGCTGAAGAATAAAGGTCAGTTTGTGACACAATTTGGAACTTTATTACTACATGATAAGGTATAGTGTGGCGCATCTTAGAGAACTTCGACACGCTTTCGCACTCTCATAGAAATGTGTACTTTTTGTGTAGTGAATAAGTTTGATGTTGTATCGCCGCGTCGTCTGATTGTGTAATCGACGCATTAAATACAATGATCATCGTACTGATACTGGCTAACGACTGTGAGTAGTAATGAAATCGACTACCTGCGCCGTAGAAAAATAATGTCCTATGTCTTTCTATGGGGTTCAAGCTTACTCCGTACCAAAATTTTTCAAAATTAGTTCAGCAGTTTAGTCGTGAATGCCTAACAGATAGACAGACAGACAGAGTTACTTTTGCATTTATAATATTAGTATGGATTTATAAACTTCTACGGAAGAGAAACAAAAGAAAATCGGTAAAATTTCGAAGAATAGTTACTTATTTACCTACTACTTATATGTGATAGAAGAGATGAAGAAAAGTATTATACTCAATCTGTAATAACTTAGGTCTAGTAAGACAGCCTATACGTGAATTAGCTTTTAGTGAGTTAGGCTTTTGGTCCTTTGAGACTTAGATAATAAGTATATTCTAAGGATTCATCCGTCTTATGCCTACTTCGGATTAAGTAATAATTTTATGTTATACCGGCTGAATTTTGGTCACGGCGGCCAATCTTAATGGAGACTAGCCAAGTGCGCAGGAGATATAATAGTGCACAGGTGTGCGCAAACACTGGTGCGCTCATTCTTCCCTCTTTCTCATAGTCCGACGGGACGGTTATTGCTTTGTGGGGCACTAGGATGTCACACCGGCAACTTACAAAGTCCAGGCTGCTACTAAGAATTTTCTAATGGAAAAACCCAATAACACTGCCTGACCTGTAAATTTAGACAATAATGCTGTTTTTTTGTTTTTATTTCGTGGTGGAAAATTCTTATGGGTGTCTACTGCTCTGGACTCTGTCTGAACACTCTGGAAAGGGTTCGTTCAGACTTTTTACTAACTAAGCATCATCTTAGTGTTCCCTTCACATACTTACGAGGGGGTTCCAGGAGCGTATGCGCCTTCCACCATCCCCGACTGGACCCTAGGACATAGGACCCAACATTTAAAAAAGCAATTAGCAAAATATCAATTTAGTATGTAAGGTAGTCATTTAATCTGTGAGACAATTTAGGATCAGGTGTGAAAGTAACTTTAATATCTTTGAACGTAAGCTGTCATTTCGTGGTTCACCTACCTTTACACCTGAAAGACCCCTCACACTAAGCGCAGTTGTAGTAGTCTCGAGTCAAGGGTCCTTAGGCGTGTAGGGCTTGAACAGTTGACATAAAAAGGGAAAGTAGGTATGCATATGTGGGTAAAAAAGAATGGATTGGTAGGTAAAGTTATACAGCAAAAAAATTTTTCATTCAGTGCATACCTGAAAGATGTTTTTCACTCTCACTCTTGCTAGGCTGAGTGCGTGAAGTAATCATCATCATATCAACCGAACGATGTCCACTGCTGAACATAGGCCTCCCCTAAAGATTGCTTCGAAGACCGATGCTGTGCTACTTGTATTCATCAGGTCGTCGATCCCCCCTGCCGTTTCTGTGGTACTCGAGAGTAAACTTAAGTTAGATTCGATTTTTAAACAAAATATTTCCATTTCGCACATAAAGTTAATTGTGTATGAGTTTATATCATTGTAAACACACGTTATAGGAGAAATTTCTATTCTTTTACCTATTGATACTTGTAGGTATACATTTATACTACATAAATGTATACCTACAAGTATCAATAGGTAAAATGTTACCAGTTGTGTTTATCTTATAAAATAGAACCAAAAGGCTATGGGGGAGTTGTATTTTTGATAAGCCTTACTATCTTCTACTGGAAGTGAGAATAGTTGCGGATATTAAGTTCTGAGCTCGATTTCCAGACAGGATATAACAGTGTGCCTTTGTCTTTTTCAACTGCGATCGATTCATACGTTTTATTCGACTAATTACTGATAGAGGTTGTAATATATAATCTCTATCAACAATTTATCGTATAAAACAAATTATTATTTTAAATAAGATTTAGATGTTAATTTTATAGCAATAATATACTAGTATATATATTATTGCTATAAAATAAAAATCATAAACATATTAAAATAATAGGGTCTTTGTTTTTTGTTCGTTAGAAGTAATTTAATTTAATTTGTATTACTGCGTGAAACAAGCAATGTTTTATTCTATACTTAACTTCCACGCCGACAAAGTCAAGTCAATTTAAACATATATATGAAAATTAACTTATCAACATAAAATACCCGCAAATACTATCAAAATAAAATTATTCGCACGCAGCATCTACAAGCCCGCACACATAAATAATTTTCTTACACAGCGTTCCAAATTACATTCCCAACTCAATATAAGGTACACTGGAAGCCTATCACATGAGATAGCACAATAAAATCCAAGCGAACAGTAAAATTAATCAAGAAATCAGAGTAAAATAAAAGAATAAATCAGCTGAGACTGGCAAACAAGACAAACCCATAAAAACATGGAGAAAAAAACGACGCGGACGTAATAACATGAATTCTTTCGATTTTCGTTTACATGTATTGAGAAACTGGTATTTACATGAACGTCTATTTTATGTGCCTAGTAAAGTCATGATGTAGAAAAGCTTAGAAGTACATAACATAACATTACGTCAGTAATCACTTAGTGCATTGGTACACTTTTCGCTAGTTATGTTTAAGTCCCATTTAATAGGAGGCGAGCCTTTCGCCATCAACCGGGCACAAATCCAGACTCCGAAGCTGCTACTGAGAGATTCCTGATGGAAAACCCAATAACAGTTTGTTCGACCTGGGAAGATTAATAAACTGAATATATTTTTGAAAAATGTTACCATTAAGCATAATTGTTGTACAAAAACGACTTAATATAGATAGTCTGCCACCCTACAATCATAAAAATCATCGTCAGAGATACAAAGTGAACCTTCTCATCACATCTACACAGTGTAAACGTCGTAAAATCTCTAAACTGGAACGTGTATAGAACTACGTCACGTTATCCGCGAGCCCAATAACTTATCTGATAGACATTTTTATGTAAGGACCGAAAAGTATGGCGGTATATCCCCATATAACTTGGCCAATGCAGCTATGAAATGTGGGGAGGAAATATGTATTGTATTCTAGCACTAATGGTGAAAAATAGGCTTTTAATAAAATGTATAGTGTCGACTCCAGAATTTAGTATTTTCTAGCTTGTACCCGCAACTTCGTCCGCGTGAATGTCGGATGCAGACGAAGTCTAAGTCGCATGAAAAGTAGCCTATATTCTTTGTTAGGATTCAAACTTACCCTGTACCAAATTTCACAAAAATCGGCTCAGTGGTGTAGTCGTGAAAGCGTAACAGACAGACATAGTTTCTTTCGCATTTATAATATTGTTGAACTTATAAATTACGACGATACACGATTTTTAAAATTATTGAGATCGTAAAGTTAGTATCAAAATTATTTGTAGAGACGTGGCCTCATATTACTTAAAGATCTTGACGCAATATCAAAATAAACCAACTTCCATTTAAAAAAAAAAACAAGACATTTTATGCCAAAATGATATTCGAACTACATAATTATTTAAATTATTCTTCGGCACATCTCCCTTCTCATCTTGCGACAAAATATCATTATTTGGCCGCCTATGAATACATAATGGGTGCTATTATACACAAAGTCGTCTGAAGGCCATGTAAAATAAGTGGTACAAAATAAATGAACACGGCAATCAATCATGTTATTATTCTTTCATCCATCAAAACATATGAATATTTTAGAATTATAAACAAAATGGCTTGTATTGGGGTTTCTATGTATTTTTTTTGTAACATTATTTTATAATAATTAAGACATTTTTTCTGGTTTTATTTTATACGGAATTGTAGGTATATACGAGTACATGATAGATTTATTATCATTTGGTATTTTTCCACAGTTAGTCAAATGGTTTATCAATACCTTTTTTTTGTTATTTTCTCCCCTTTTTTAGTGGTTTTTGGGGGTAGTTTAGTGGTTGCAGTGTGGGGCTATTCTTTAAAATCTCTGTCTTGACATTGATTGTCATTCGAACGTTTTTAATAAATTAGCAGACTGACTGACTCGTTGGTCAAGCAGTCGCAAAGCGCTACTGCTGAGCATGAGGTCTTGGGTTCGATTCGCAGGTAAGGCAAAGTTTTATCGTGGTTTTCCATCAGGAATTACCCAGTAGCAGCCTCGGAGTCTGAACTTGTGCCCGGTTGATGGAAATAGGTTCGCATCCTTTTCCATGGAACTTAAACATAACTGGCGAAATGTTGGTGTACTAATGGGTACACCTCTGCCAAACCCTTCAGGATTACAACCACTGTGTTATGTTTTATGTATATTAATTAGCAGAATTGGCCTTCTGAAATCTTGACGATGTCAACTACTGATTACCGTTCAGAGGAATTATTTAACAAGGAAAATCTTCAATCCACACAATCTCTAATTACGGTACATTATTTAGTAACTCGACTACAATTGTTTTTCGTTTCTAAGCTTTCACTTGAGCTAAAAGCTACTTAGTAATGACAAAGTCCACGTGTATATTGGCTATCGTGCACACAGACGAAGACGCGAATTAAAAAGACACATAACATCACGCCTGTAATCCCCGAAGGGTTATAGGCAGAGGTGTACCCATTAGTACACCCACATTTCGCCAGTTATGTTTTTAGTCCCATGTAATAGGGGGCGAGCCTATTGCCATCAGCCGGGCACAAATCCAGACTCCGAGGCTGCTACTGAGAAATTCCTGATGGAAAAACCCAATAACACTTGGCCCGACCTGGGAATCGAACCCAAGACCTCATGCACAGCAGTCGCTTGCGACCACTAGACCAACGAGGAATTAAAAAGAAGTCTGTTTTATTATCTTCCATGTCAGTGGTGGTAACAGTACCAGTCTCGGAGTCTGGATTTGTGCCCGGTGGATGGCAATAGGCTCGCCCCCTATTACGTAGGACTTAAATATAACTGGCAAAATGTGGGTGTACTTTTGGGTATCGTCTGCCTAACGTCTGCCTGTTACGTTATGAATCTAGTAGAAAGTAGCACTCGGGGAAACATTTCCAAACCATCCCAAAAAAATAACAAAAGAAAATGCCCAAACTGTAAAAGTCTAATTGTGTACATTGCGAAACTCTAATCAATATTAAATGAAATGATTTTTAATTATCAAATGAATTCGTTTAGTTTTCAACACGAATATATTCCAAAATTATTTTAACACTGCAATACTAAAAGCATAAATAAATTGTAAGTAAAACAAATATTAATTAAAAAGCTGTAATTTTATTCTCTTTGAAATACGGGTTATTAATGAATTACATGCAGTTAGTCATAAATCCAATTTAAATGAACATTCGTTGAACCACAAAATGCTCTAATTATAGAGATCATAGTTTAACACAAATGCGGTCATTATCCCATTAAATTGGATTTAAAATTTAATGTTTTAATTTAAAACTTGCGGTAATTAAATGATTATTATTCGAGTGAATTGATTTAAATTCTAAATAAACATTTGGTTAGTCCTGTCAAAAGCCAAACGAGTTAAATAGTGAACAACAACCGCAAAATTAAATTCTTTCTTCTTTGCGATTTTTAAGAGGATAAAAGTGTAGGAATTTTGAAGATCACAGAATCCCACTTACATCCAAACATGCAGACTCACAAGATACGTTCATAGTACGGTCATGCTATGATACGTTGTAGAAGGCAGACTCCTTAACCGTTTGAGCGCGTGGTGTTCCCCGCGCTCCTTTCTGGAGTCAGTGCGGCCGGTGGGTGATGGCCGCACCGGTTGACTGGACCCGTCAATACCTGCCGGTGTGCGGAAGGATGCTTTGAGCGCCCCCGTGCCCCTGGCAAAGGTAAATTGGAGGAGCACCGTATGCTTTTAGTCGGTAGCAGTCCGACACACCCCTCCGCCTTCCTCGAGTCCTTAAGGATTTCCCTATGTTAAAAGAAAACGATTCCGTAACCTTTCACTGTAGTAATGGGTCAATTGGACCAAGTACAATGTTCCAAAGTGTTTTAAAATTTCCAAAGCGCTTCCTGCTTCCAGGTACCTTCCTGCAGTAAGCCAAAACACGCGCAGTGGAAAGGAGGTGTTTCGCTTAGGTCAGACAGGACGAGAATACAAAATTGCACCTTGTGTTTCTTTTTATAAATGCGAATATACTTTCTTTAAGAACTTATATTAGCTACCTATATTCTTGCAAGTAAATGTAGGTATCATTAATTTTTATCTTGACCATCCGCCTAATTTTATTCAAACAAAATATTTCGACCATTTCATGAACTAAACTAAAGTAGGAGCTACATACATAAATGCTTCCACAATCTAGTTTAAATCGACGCTACACATTAGGATTCTCTGTGAACTCCCATACAAACACGATCAAGTCGACAAATAGTCCAGCTTGTATCATTTATACAAGCTTTAGCTCTCGATTTCGTCTGCGTAGACTTCAGAATTAAGCTAAAGTCATAAATTTCACACAGAAATACAAAAACGCAATAAAAATCATCCTATGTATTAGATACATTTCTTTGTTCAAAATTCATCTAATTTCGTTCAGCAGTTTAAGCGTGATAGAGTATCAAACATCCCATTAATTCATCCTTACAGATTTTCGTTTTTATTTGTGTATATCTTACAATGTGTTTTATTGTGCAGAATAAATACTTTTAAAGCGCTTGTAGACTGCCTTGTTGGTCTAGTGGTCGCAAGGCGCGATTACTGAGCATGAGGACTTGGGTTCGATTCCCCGGGTCGGGCAGTGTTATTGCGTTTTTCCATCAGGAATTTCTCAGTAGCAGCGTCGGTGTTTGGATTTGTGCCCAGTTTTTGTTGGTGATAATAGGCTCGCCTCCTATTACGTGGAAATTAAACATAACTGGCGAAATGTGGGTGTGCTAATGACTACACCTTTGCTTAACCCCTCAGGAAAATGTTATGAATCTAGTAGAAGAAAGTAACACAGGGATAATCTTTCCCAACCTTCAAAAAAAGTAAGAAATGAAAATGCCCAAACTAAAAAAGACTAATTCAGTACATTGCCCAACTCCTGAAATTATCGCCAAACATCGTATATTATCTAAGAACTGCGAAACAATAGCAAATCATATTATTCTGGACACGGAACCAACAAATCATTTACTTAATATCATAACAGAGAGAAATTCACAAACAAACTTTTGTATAAATAATAGATTGTTCTACTACTGTTTTATTTGTGAACTTGAGCTACTATAATTCTCGCAATTCACGAGCGCACGTCATGTGAATTTTGTTATATTTCATTGTTATCTATCTATACATACAAATAAATAAAATGGACGTGTCTGTTTGTAAATTAACAACTTATTTCTTAATACATAGCAGCCTCGGAGTCTGGATTTGTGCCCGGTTGATGGCAATAAGCTCCTATTACATGGAAATTAAACAATACTGGTGAAATGTGGGTGTACTAATGAGTGCACCAGTGCCTAACCCTTCGAAATCTATAGGCGTGATGTTATGTTACTAAATACATTTTAATGTTTTTGCACCCTTTGGACAAAAAAAACTATTTTTAAAGTTTTTGTCTGTCTGTCTGTTTGTTCCGGCTAATCTCCGAAACGGCTGCACCGATTTTGACGGGACTTTTACTGGCAGTTATCTAATGTTATAAGAAGTGTTATAGGCTTAAAAATATATGTAAAAAGATAATTATAAAAATATCTATGATAAGCGACAAAAACAATAACTTTTCCAAGACGTTTTTCGTGTGATAACTGTCATTTAGGCGAGCGAACCCGCGGGTATAAGGTAGTAAGGCATAAATTGCGATGATTGACGTGCGCTCGTGAAATGTACGAATTATAGACCACTAACTGAATATAAAAATATTATTAAACTTTCTCCCCAAAGGGCGATCAATTCAGGAAGTTGTTAGAAGTTTTCTCAATCACACTCCGGCTTTTTATTTATGGGCGATATATTCAAATGTTTGGATAAACATAAACAAAGGGTTGATGACATTTTGATGGCTTTTCGAACGTTTACACGATTTCCTTTTTATGTTTTTTTGACTGGTTGAGGCTTCAGACATATCTTTGTTTAAAATAATGTGACAGTTCGTTTGTATGTTTGTTACTTCAATCAATCTGCCTAGCCTTTTCCCGACTATGTTAAAGTCGGCTTCCAGTCTAATTAGATGCAGCTGAATACCAGCATTTAATATACATAGAGCGACTGGGTTGTGGAGATCAGATGGGTATCTGATCCCACAGCCCAGTAACTTGTTAATATGATACCCCTTGGTAAGACTTTTTTCCAGACTTTCGGGCTTCTGACGACCCGTAACGACTGTCAAAGATCCACGCATAACAGCCTGGACTAACGGCTTAACATGCTTTCCGAGGCACGTAGGAGTCTCGGTGTGTAAAGATCGCCCATCCACGGACTAACACCGGCAAGCTTAGCTTAACCTGATAGATCGACTTGTGCGTACAAAAAAGGTTGTTTATATCAATCTTAGTGTTTTATCCTAACATTATAATTACGACAATACTAGAGATTATCTCAACTAACGCGGGCTTAGAAGGATTAGCGGCAAGTCACGTACTGAATGCACAAACGAGCTTTGTGCATACAATAACATAAGACAGGACACATGCATTCTCTAACAGTCGATGCATTGATGATCGGAGGACCAATATCGAATCAGGTTTTAATGGAAGTCTTTATGTTGGATAATATTGGTGTGGAAGCAACCCAGCAACTTGTTAAAGCTAGATGTAGTTAAGAATTTTCAAATTAGACGGTGGTCAGGTATTTTGTTTTGATTTTTTTAAGAACAATAATTAATTTGTATAATATTGTTTTTATCTAAGTTAAGACTATTTAATGATGAAAGATTTATTTAAAAAACTAACTAAAATAAAGTTCATAATTTTACAGCTAAACTTAGATAGTATTCATAATCACATAAGGTGTCCAACATTTTTCGTCATAAGACCGGTTTAAGTGGCAAGTTAGTTTGGTTTCCCAAATTTAAGACCTGACAACCCTACGTAAAAAATGACACACATATAATAATTTTCTCCTTTCAACACCATCACTGTTACTAAAAAAATCGTTATACAGTAGTATTCAGTGAAAAATCCGACATAGCCTAGTCTTATTCATAACCCTACAAAGCAAAGAAAAAGGTATCTAAAAATAAATTTAACGATACCCCCAGACGGAAAACATTACCTTCCTAAACAGACCTTTTAATATGACAGTGGTCCTTTTACCCACAATAGGCTAACTTAAATACGGCAAGACTAATGACTTGAAAGTTTTTTTGGCAGAAAAAAGGCGAACTGGGAACAGGCGGGGCTCATTCCGAGTAATTCGGTGAAAGGAATAGATACAGGAGAAGGCAAAAAGTTCGGAGGCTCGGGCTGATCTGAATAATAATAGAGCGGTGCTGTTGTGTAAAATGTTCTAAGATTTTTGAACGATTTTTGGTCGAGCGATGGCGTTTCGTTCGGCGTTGTTACGTTAAATAAAATTTCAAAATTACATAAGATATTGAATACTAACTTCTACCCGCAGTTACGCCCTGACAAATTAGAAACTATATCATAACGCATTGCCTATGCTACTCAGCAATAGTAATTGGATAAGAAATTCCAGATATTACTCATTCTTACAAATAGATAAAAACAAAGACATAAACAAACAAAAACATAAACATCATTGTTTGAATGTCTGGTCAAGCGTAACGAAACTATTTTAATATATGAAATGAGAAAATACTCATAATGTTCGAATTATTTTTGTTTACTGCAGTTTTATACTGTGTATGTAATATTTTTAAGCGAAATTACGCTTAAAATTCTACGCTAAATAAAGCATAAGATAGGTTTTCAATTACTCAAAACAATAGAAAATATTTTTCTAGTAAAACATTGCTACAACAGCAGTAAAAGTAAAAAGGAAAGAAAACAATAACGAACTTCAAAGTTTATTTTTTTATTTCTTCTACGAAAACTAACAGTCACATTGATTTCCTACGTATAGAGAGAAACAAAAAAAAAATATACATGTGTATCTCACGACATTATCTACCTAATATTAGTATTTTTAAGAGATCAAGTTTGTTTTGTTTTTTTCTTGAGGTTGGCATTTAGAAATCTTGGTCCAAGCTGTTCTGTCTCTAAGTGTGTTGTATGTTTGTCTGCCACACGAAAGAAATCGCAGGCAGAAGTTAGTATTTAATAAAACATAAAAAGTTATTTGAAAACATATCACACTTATCTTGATCAAAGAAACTGAATACAGCAGAACAATCACTTACTCGCTAACGTCCCGGAGGAGTCACTGAGACCGGGACACAGTCCCGGATTAACCGCTCTGACCAACCTGTTGTTACCGGGCAGTGTTAACATTACCCACTTACAGCATTACATGGTTAGTAAACGTTGGAAAGTGGTTTAGACTGAGGTGCGGATGTAAGGACCAAGGTTTGTGATTTATCGGTCCTTTTGCAAAAACTGGGTAACCCACATTTACATTTTAAATGTACCGGTTTGGATTTGTGTGTGAATGTTTGATATGCAATCATGGCATATTGACTGATTATTACTTTATTTATTTAAACTCCACGCACAAAGGTACAAAAGTGGACTTAACGCGTCTGGCATTTTCTACCAGTCAACTAAAAGTGGTGAAGAGATAACAATTATGGTAACGTGCATTATCAAACCGACGCAAAAAAAAAAACGATTTAAACTCGATAAAGTACAAAAATAAGATATACACATAAATAATTATTATATCTAACACAATGTGTATCTGATTAAGATAAGATTTAATATATTGTAGGTAGAATAATGCTTTGAAATAAATTGTAAGTACAAAAAAATAGTTGAAATGTTAAAACTGCTGTTAAAACGTTTTGTTTTAACAGCCGACGAAAACTACAATGTAGTAACATAATATCTTAAATACGCTAAATGTTCTTTTGAGGGAAAAAAATGACGGATCTTTTTACACGACAAGAATAAAAAACACTTAGCACTTAAGTAAGTCAAACCACGAGAGAATAAAGCGGTAAAAACCTTGAACAGAATAAGAGATCTAACATCAATGAAACTAAGCAAATAGCTCAGTCGTTCCCCAGTCAACTGAAGAAAACGCTTTATTGCAACTTTTCACGAGTCAACTGTAGAAAATGTTTTACAACTAACTTTTTATTATTAAATCCAGATACTTTCTTTATTGTTACAACGGGCCGACGTTTTTTAAAAAGGTTAAAAAAGTTAAAAAAAAAATGTTTAAATCTGAAAGAACACCACAAAACATCGGAAGGAGTGGAATCCTCGCACTTGAAACAGTTTCTTAATTAAATTTACTTTGGAGGCGAACTCTACAACTGGTGTGGCCAGAAAATAAGCGGGTCTTAGTAATTATTCTACTTCCTACTTACTACTAGAAACGTGAAAGTTTGTGATGATGGATGGATGTTTGTGTGTTTGTTTATTTATTTGGACTTTATCGATAAACAAAAGTACAAACGTCTACTTACTATCTTAGGCATTTTCTATCAATCAACCAAATGTGGTTAAGCGATAACAAGGCAGGTGCAAATTATTGTACGAGACTAAAATACTAAATAAAGAAAATGCATGTAATTTAAATTGAGTTAAAATTTTTTTTTTCCAATCCAAATCGAAACCAAATTAAAAATTAAATCGAGAAAAAAGAATTAAAAAAAAGGTTCATAAATAAATTGAAATGTACGATTGTTATTCTTTTGCGCTTTAACGGCTAAACAGAATTAGTTGAAATTTGCCACTCATACAGATATTAATCTAGCTTAGCACATAAGATAATCTATAATCCGTTTTTATGTTACCGTAAGATAGTTTTGAACTTTGGCCCAATTCTGAAGTCTACGCTATAAAATCGGTCGATCTACTTTCAAGCTTTTAAAAAACTATGATTACAAACTTATTTTGGCGATCGTCCGAGCGGATAAAAAAACAACTAAAAGTTTTAACGTTTGGAGAATATTGACAGTATTGGGCTCAGATTCACAATTTTAGTTATAATAAAACTACGATGCTTACTTTTATTGAAAATAAGCAGGTTAAACCTAGATTTTATGTACGTAAAAATATTTGCAATGTCCTTATAAATAATTTCATACAGCCAGTCTGTTTTCTTTAAATGATCATCATCATCTGCCTAGCCTTTTGCTAAATATGTTGGGGTCGGCTTCCAGTCTAACTGGATGCAGCTGAATACCAGTATTTTACATGGAGCGACTGTCTATCTGACCTCCACAACCCAGCAACTGGGTAATACGACATCCATGAATAAGACTGGTTGTCAGACATTCGGGATTCTGATGACCCGTAACGACTATTACTGTGAAGCTACCTCTTATAAAATAAATTAATACAACATTATACCTTATATTTTACATAAATTTTATCTATTTTAATTTATCGCTAGTTTTAAAGCCCCAAAACACTTACTTTCAGCTCAATGTGAAGAACGAACAATTACTCCAGCCACCAATGAAATGTAATGACATTTTGAAATTGAAGAAACAATATTGCGTTTAAAAGTGCACGTGTCATTTAATCGTTTAATTTAACGACAGTAGAATATAAAATTAATTGAGAGAAACAAACTGTAAACAGGACCAGTGGACTGAAATCCAAGTCATTAGACGTTCGTTGTTACGCATCGCTGAAATATGATTAAGTACCTAATACATCCAAAAGTCCGAATTCAATGTGTTACAGAATTTGTTCGAAAGAGTTACCGCGGCCCTGGAACGCGAGGGCATTAGAAGGAACACAAATGGGATTTAGTCAGTAAAAGTCTGACAATGGTGCCGATTCTCTTGGTCACAAACTAAACTAAAATTTAGTCAGTCTGACACATCCATACAATTATAGTTGACATCTTAAAACCTATGGATTAAAAATACGGAAAAGTTCAAGGCAAAACTAATTTGACATCGCTAACTTAGTTCTTTACTGCCTTCTGCTCCGTCCAGAGCGGAAAGAGTCATTTGATGATTTACCATCCTTAAAAATAAATAAATAAAAAATAGAGCGCTTCATACTTGGTGTCAAATTAATTAATTATGAAAATATGAAAATAATAAATACCTTCACTACCTACTCGTTACATTCAATACTTGGACCCTTCTTCATGTCTCATATACAAAAGATATCTTACTCACCTACAATATCTTGTAAAAATAACACATATAAAAACGAGTCATGACACTTGAACATGAACGAGTAAGACACATTATACCTGATACCTGAAAAAAGAACCCGCACTGAATCTAGTCTCTACACATACCTTTTTAGCGACATATTTTTCTATCTGTTCTCAAAACTTTAGCCGTACTAAAATGATGTAGGTACGACGATTCTAGGATCTTAAACCACAAAGGTTTATGAAACCACAACAGTTGCGTTACCGTCAAGTCACTATGATCAAACTAAATATGACGATAGTAGTATCTAATACTTGTTTGAAGACTTGTTTTTACGAGGAATTTTATTTCCAGCCTTCCGTACTGGTGATTTTCAACGCTCGGCTTAGCGCCAAGATTTGAAAATGCAACAACAGAAATAACAAAGTACCATTAAAATAATATTGTTTTTTAGAGATGGCGGTAGGCGCCATGATTTGTCTTAGGTTCGTCATAGTATACTTTCAAAGTAAAAAAGAATTAAATCTTGGTAAATTAAATAATAATTTAATAAATTTAGCTTAGGTCGTGCTAATTTTAAATGAAATATTTAATATTCAAAAAATTGCTTACTGCCTCGTGGGTCTAGTGGTCGCAAGCGCGACTGCTGTGCATGAGGTCTTGGGTTCGATTCCCAGGTCGGGCAAAGTGTTATTGAGGTTTTCCATCAGGAATTTCTCAGTAGCAGCCTTGGAGTCTAGATTTGTTCCCGGTTGATGGCAATAGGCTCGCCCCCTATTACATGGGACTAAAATCATAACTGGCGAAATGTGGATGTACTAATGGGTACACCTCTGCCTTATCCTTCGGGGATTACAGGCGTGATGTTATGTGTATGTGTGTGTGCTTACTGAAATTAATAAGTAAGTCATTTTCCATTTTCAAACTATAACTAAGTATATGCAAAGTTGCGAGTAGATTTATTAATAACTAGCTTCTGCCCGCGACTTCGTCCGCGTCAAAGTTGATAACGCCATACAAACTTTGGACCCCCGTTTCATACCTACTCTTTGGGAAATGGGTACATTATTTTGCGAAATTTTCGATATTTCGTGATGAGTGAGTGAACTTTCGCTTTTGTATATTTATTTAAGGTAAATTTAGATTACCTCTTTCCAAAATATTATGGAGTGGTATCAAAATTGACTTGTTTTTCGATCCCAAACCATTGAAACGCAAGTTCAATAGCTACTGTTTTAATATTGTACCTCACATTGTAGCTTCGATTATTTGGATATTAAATTCGATAGAGCAACTGAAATCAGAATCTGACTTTCGTGTTTTTGAAAGAAAGTATAAGCAAAACCCTGTAAACATAGGCTTATTTAAAGTCTAAGCAAAGTTTTACCGTTTTAAATCACGATTCATCGATGATTTTAGATATTATCTTTTTTAGGGTTCCATACCTCAGTCGGCAAATACGGAACCCTTATAGGATCACTTTGTTGTCCGTCTGTCTGTCTGTAAAGACCCTTGTCTAAGGAACGCGTGGAGGTATCAATCTAAAATTAAAATCAAATACTCAGGTCTCGGGCGCGCCGCAATCGCAGCGGTAAGACCCCTCTTTGAGGATTGGCTGGAGTGGCTGCACCATTCGCCTGACGCAGGTCCTCACCGGATGCGGTTGTTTCGGGAAGTTCCTGTGTTGGAATCAGCGGAAGAAAACGCCCGGGTGTCACCACTGTGTGGACCGCCCGGAAGACACGGTAGAGCATACGGTGTAAGTCTGCCCCGCCGTGTCCTCTCGCGTCCGAGCCCTGGTTCAGGCCATGCTCCGGAGCGAAAGGGAATGGGACGCAGTAACCTCCTTCTGCGAAGCAGTAATGCTAGCGAAGAAGGAGGCGGAACACCGCGGGAGACCCCCAGGGCGTCGGACGTTGCGAAACGTCATCCGGCTACCGTAGGTGCAGGCTTGCGGACGGCCACTGATGGGTAGCTCGTTGTCCAATCAAGGACCAGGCCCGGGTCAACAGCGCGTTTTGTTCCACGCGCGTTTCAAAGAGCTGTCAGCACAGGGACGGGGCCCCGACAGGGCCAAACGCCTACCGGAGTCGCGGGAAGTCTTAACAGGATACCGTGGCCCCCGATCGCAAAGAGCAACATTTCTGTTGCTCTTTGCGTTCCTTCGAACAGAGTGGTTTTTTTGGTCAGTAAAAGTCTAACAGTCCCTTCCGCCCCACCCAGGGCAAAAGGACTCATATGATGATTTTTACTACCCAAAAAAGAAAATACTTTGGTCTGCAATCCCTCAGAGCAGTGAAAAAATTAAACTTCTAAGTCAACGCAAACTAAAGATAAGGTCGTTTATGGCGCATATTCTGACCCTCGCTAGGAAATCAAAACTAAAGGGAACTTCCCGTTGACCTAGAATCATGAAAGCAAGAAGCAATGCCATGTAGACATAATAATTACTTTTTATATGATTATTAACCTTTTTATATAACGTTTTTTTCTGTTGTGTTAAATATTGTATGGTGTAACGGAACCCTTCGTGTGCGAGTCCGACTTGCACTTGGCCGATTTTTTGCAATATTTTTCTGTCCCAGTTGTGCCCAGGTGTTCTGCGGGCGCTGTAGTAAGTGGGCCATCATCTAAAAGGAACACCACACTTGCCCTGAGTATCTGCGGGATCTATAACTCCTCAATTGGTGACTCATGTAAGTCGTTTGCAGCGACTTACATGAGTGCGCAGTCCATTAAGCGCTTTCCATATAGGCCACTAATGATCACAACAGAGTGCCATATGTTCCTGGGGTTGAACTCTTTTTGGTGGAAGTTGTGTGATGGTGGGTGTCGACCTGGTCCGGTATGGCCGGTGTGCATCGAAGAAAACTCTTCCGACTCTTCAATCTACCCAGAGCTACTGCATATTGATAGAGGGGATGTAAGGAAGCGGATTCTTGATTTTGTTTCATCTGTGCATGCTTCATAGATACCTTCGAATGACAGGTGGTTCAATGCCCATGGGAAGAGCTTATCGAGCAGTCAGTTTCAGGCAGCCCCGATATAATTTTACACGTCTCGTTAAGGATGATACCTATTGCTTTTTGGTCAATAACACACTGAACACGCAAATTCACCATCAGAAGGAGCATAAAGACGAAAAACATCGGGTGCTGCTCCCTAGTTGGTAGAAATAAGGTGTCGTAGCAGATGATTTTTTGATTGGTGTTGTGGCAATGTACGTATATAAAAAGTTAGTGCTCTGTCCAATATAACACCAGGGTACTTAGGGTTCTTCTAATACTCTACGTAACTTCGTCGCCACGAAATACTAAGTGTCCTGTTGGCGAATCTATTGCCAAGATGGAAAGAATCATGTCTTACAGCACAGCCGCGGTAATAAGTAACCTAAAAAATGTAATGCCATTTAGAAATTGATTTTAAAGCATGTGGAATATATTTCATTTACGGTGCCTATGAAAAAAAACTCTGCCTGCGATCACAGTCGCTTCATCAAATCAAGTACTCAGAAAGCTTGAAGTCTGTGAGACATTCTCCGACAGGAGAATTACTGCAACAGATTTTTTAATTGATTATGGTGCACTTCCGGTTTTTGCCAAATTATTTCTTTTTAGCCATTGAAATAGAAGTAATATTTTTAGTACCTAATCACTCATCTTACACTAAGATCTTTTTATAAAATAATTCGGAAGCGCAACGAAAGGAATACTAATTACCTACTACTGCGTAAAAAAATTACACTCGCCACTCCTCGCTAATATACGTCCGCTGGTATTCCAGTAGTATACTTGGCAGTATTGTTGTGCCATGATTGACTTAGCTAAGCCCCGGTAATAAAATATTGTATACTTAAAATGTTTGCAGATAGACCGCCCGTCACTTTTGTGTGTTGAGTAGCTCCTTGTAGTTATAGCGTAATAATTTTGATTTCAAAGGATAAATTATAACTTATACCTAACTGCAGTATTGTATGTACCGTTGGTGTCGTTTTATAGCAATCCAGAAGTAAAATGTTTATGAATAATAGCCATACATATTGCGATAATCCTTACCTATACACATTTATATAGTTGTATAGTTTAATCCCATGTAAAAGGGGGCGAGCCTATTGCCATCAACTGGGCACAAATCCAGACTCCGAGGTTGCTATTGTGAAATTCCTGATGGAAGAATCCAATAACACTATGCCCGACCTGGAAATCGAACCCAAGACCTCATGCTTTGCAGTCGTGCAAACAGGCAAAAGTTCTTTAGCTGCTGATTTATGTGTTGTGTAACTATCCATAGATATTATTTTCTGAATTAAAATTTAAAAAATACGTTAACAAATCAAAGTTGTGGTAGAAACATGCACTCTTACTTTTATTTTATTTTTTTGTTAGGAAATCTCAATATACAATTAAAAAACATTAAAAAAAATTAGAAAAAATACAAATAGTAGTGGTAGAAACATGCACTCCTACTTATATTTTTTTTTTTGTTGGGAGATCTCATTATTCAATCAAAAAACATTCAAAAAAATTTAGAAAAAATACAAAAAGAAATGCTGACACATTGGGGACCGAACTTCCGCCCACCGTTTCGCAAGACAGTCGTCGAACCATTAGGTAATTTACTTTGATGACAAATGACTTGAAATAGCCGTTCTAGTTTTCCATAAATGACTGCTTAGCTCCTTGAAGGTATGGCGTGATAATAACTATTTTAGAACTTCAGTCTGCAGCTATTTATAATATTTTTACATTTTGTTTCGTCTTTTTTACAATCCTTTGGTGAACTGTTGTAGTCTGCTAGTCCCCCAAAGCAAATAGCGTGATAATTTATAGCCTATGTTCTAATTTGGCCGCTGTGGAATTTTCATTCAAAATTTGAACAAAATCTATCTGACAGTTTTTGCGTGATGCTCCAACAAACAAACAGACAAACAGACAAAAATAAAAAAAAAAATATTTTCGGCATAAGTATCATTCAAAGACCCCTAAGCACTATTTCTTTTTCAAAAATATTAAATGTACAGTTTTGACGTCTCTACGATTTTATTATATGTATAGATTTATTTCCGAGACAAAAAGTAAACAAAAAGAACCACTTTTTGAACCCTCTACAAGCGAGTGTGACACTTAATAACTTTCGTCATATAATTATTTGAACAAGGCATAAAAAAACTTTTTTAATCTCATTTATATTCATAGACTTGTACCTACATACGAGCTCATTCATGAAAAGTACCTAATTCATATGTGAACTGACGAAAAAGGTCGCAATTTATGTCGAAAAGTTTTTAGTACTAGAAAGTCTAGTTGTAATCAGGGTTGGTAGAATAAGTAGGAATTTTGATGGCCCTCAGTTGAGTTGAGGGTGACGAGGAGTTGATTACAGCATATTTCTCAAAGGATGCTTACCTAATAACAAAACACATACAAAAATATGTATATATATATATTTTAGATTTAATGCCAAGTTGTATTTTCTTGCTTTTGTTTACAATTTTTTTATGTTATATGCGTCATTTCGCGTGAAGAAACAGTTTTTCTTTCTTTCTTAGATTATCTCATCAGAAACATGTCCTTTATAGTAAATGGTAATGTTTCTCAAGCATCTAACGAAACGGTTCAACGCTTCTTATATCGGATTCAGTGCATCCTGTATTGAATTCAGCGCTTTCCACATCGGAATCAGCGCCTCCCGCATCGGATTTAGCGCTTCCCGCATCGGAGTTAGCGTATCCTACAATGGATTCAGCGCTTACCATATTCAAACTAGTGCATTTCCGCAGCCTTCATCAGACCTTGAAAACATAAAAAAAAACTAATCTATATTTATTCACATAAATCGACACTTTGTATAGAACAGCATATTTAACAATAAACAGGTGGTTTAGCCATGTATGTATGATCCTGTATACAGAATATTTTAAAACGATACATAGCCTCTACCATATGAAATTACATTTTGAACATTTATATTTTGCATACCTATGACGTCCAAAAATGCCATTAAATGGTTTAGTTGAAAAAAAAAAGATAAGACTTTGACATTGCGAAATATTTCACTTTAAAAGCTAAAGTCGCAAAAACTGAAAATCCGGTCTGTTCTGTAAAAATCTACCTCGGCCAATAATGGCCAAGAGCTTTACATAACAGTCCCATAAAATGTGTATCTAAGTACGAACCACTAGCGTGAAGACAGTTCGAAACTGTCCAGTGTAGAACCTTGTTGGTTATTTATTTTACAACTTAAAAGCAGAATTAATTTTACTACTTATATAAAGCTTATTAATATTTTAATACAGAGTGTTAGTGTAAACACCGTTATCCTTGAAACCAGTGGTTTGGTTTCACTAATAGAATGTAAATTCAATTTAAAAAAAATATTTTTTTTTAAAGTAAAATCTCCATTTTTTGTCAAAATTATTTCACCCTATATTACAATGATGTAATTAGTTAAAACTTATGTAGGTAGTTACAACGGACGGCCAGTGCAGCAGGTCAACGCCCTTTGCGGTGATTACGTAACTCGGGCGCATAGTATTCATGAATTTACGGACCGTATCGGACAGGATTCGGTCATTTTTTTAATTTTTGAAAAAACGCTTTGTTTATTTATTTTTAAATTTAGTTAAGCATTTTTTATAATATATCAATTACCTATGGTTTTAGTGGCAACGGTGTTTACACTAACAGTCTGTATACAATTTATAAAAGGGAGCTTAGTATATTTTGATTTATAAATAATAATAAAATACCCAATAACCAGTACACTCAATCCACCTATAATCCGCGACTGCTGAGCATGAGATCTTGGGTTCGATTCGGGCAAAGTGTGACTGGGTTTTTTGATCAGGAATTTCTCAGTAGCTGCCTCGGATTCTGGATTAGTGCCCGGTTGATGACAATAGGCCCCTATAACATGGAACTTAAACATAACTGGCGAAGTGTGAGTGAACTTATGGGTACAGCTCTGCCTAACCCTTCGGGGATTACAGGCGTGATGTTTTGTTGTTTAAATTCAATTCTAACATAAACAATCTTTACAAAAACTTGTGAGGGCCTGACTCCTACGCTAAGTATAGTACCTACTGTGTTACAAGAGCCAGTGTCATCATTATTTTCCATCCTATTTCTTCTTGACCCATGACATTTATCTGAAGGCACCATAATTAGGGGCGGTAGGCATCGTTAAAGACTTTGATACGACCTTCCACTAACAAGGCTGGAAGACCGCACATAAACCCTTTAAATCCGATATGTTATTACGAAGGGACATCAAACGTTTTAACAAAATAGTGAGCCTTAATCTTCATAAATTGTCAAAGTATACCTAGACGTATAGGTCATTCTGTAAACATGGCAATGTTGAGACGATGAGATATTTTTATGACCATTTATAACGCCATAGGGCATCAAAAAATTCGTCTGCATTGCTTTCTTTGCGGCAAATACCAAATAGGCTGGCAGTATTACTATGTCGTATGGTAATGCTGATTCTTTGGCCCAAGAAATGGCCAGTCCTCTGGTTGCGTGAAGAGTCGACCAGTCGCTTGGCGATGTCCCGAAAAACAAAGTGAGCGTTCGGACTCCATGGCCCTAGTGTTTCAACACAGTGGCTAGTGGCTCAAATATATAACTTCCAAGAAGGTTGTTATATTAAGCCCACTGAAGGTTAAAAAAAAAAATGGGTTGTTGTAACCATTAACAATAAACAAGACACAATTTCTAAAAGAAAACACTTTATTTCAGCAGAAACCGATTAATTTTCAATTTACTGTAAAATTATTATTTTTTGTAGCTTTGAAATCATTACATAGTAAGTCATTTGAGTTTACAAATGAGTGACGTCAGTTCAATATTGCCGTACAAAATCTATGAGGGAATCGCGTTTTGACAGTCCTTAAAAGTATGTCAATTGATTGGTAGTTGACACAATCAACTACCTTACTGGACCAGACATTGGATATTGGACAAAATGGACGTTACTTGAACATTCCCAGTACGATATTTTAGGGCTAAGTAAGTATAATTAGGGCTGATAACACTTCGAAGTCCGGCTCTCACCAATATTATTTAAAGTCGATCTCATTAATAGACGCTTTATAATTAAAGCGATCAATTTCTTTTATAATTTAAATTAATATAATTCAATGAATATTTTGAGAAAGTAATTAAGAATATTACAGATAAGTAATTTATGTTAGAGAATTTTTTATAGGACATCAAAGAGAAATAATTAGTTTTTTTTTATGGGAACTTCAAGTAATCTTTTATCAGATTAAGTATTTACTGAAATCTCTCTAAGATGATAAACACATTAAAAAAGTAGAGGAAACGAGGCTTTAGTTCTATACACATAAATAAAAATGGAGTTTTCTGTTTGTTTGTCTTTGACTGTCTCGTTGGTCTAGTGGTCGCTGCTGAGTATTAGGTCTTAGGATCGATACCCAGGTTGAGTAAAGTGTTATTGGGTTTTTCTATCAGGATATTTTTAGTAGCAGTCTCAGAGACTGGATTTGTACCCGGTTGTAGTAATAAGCTCGCCCCCTATTACATGGGATTTAAACATAACTGGCGAAATGTGGGTGTACTAATGGGTACACCTCTGCCTTCGGGGATTACAAGCGTGCTGTTATGTAAAAAAAAATGGCTTTGTACAAAATAAATATGAATGTTTAAAATGTACTTACAAAAATAAAATCGAAACGGCTGTATTGATTTTGACGGGACTTTCACTGGCAGATAGCTGATGTTATAACGAGCCACCAAAGCTTTAACTTTTGAAAAAGAATTTGGGTTCCGCTCAAAAATAATAAAACCTCGTGAAAATCGTCATTTACGCGGTCAAAGTCGCGGGCATTAACTAGTAAACTAGTATTAAAATAAGAGTATTTTTCTGAAGGAATCAATAAGACGTATTTTGCATTTTATACCTTTGATCGTCGGCCAGATGAAGATCATTATTTTTTAATATAAGACTTATTTCGGAAGCTTTTATAAAAATATTTTTTATACTAAGATTTTCATTTGAAATGTAAATTATACAAATACTTAGCGGGTAGGTATATATCTTCTTACTTAGTAATAAAAAATGTGAAATACGGTTAGCACAGAAACTCAGTTTTCATTAATGAATTGACAACGAACTTTAATGCATGGCAACTATAGCCGAAAATTGCGTAATTTAGTTCATCTTTATACACATATTTGTGTAAACTTCTCCTAAACGGCTGGACAAATTTTAATGATTTTTTTTTGTATGACTACATTTGGATGACTATATGACAAGACTTGTGATCAATTGCATCTTTTATTCGCATTGATGACATCGTTGACGCAGTGGCTGCGATGCGTGTCGCAGGTTTGATTCCCGCACGGAAAAAATATTTGTAGGGCCTACAGATAGTGACGTTGTTTCGGGTCTGGCAGTTTGTTTATGTGAGTTTAGATATTTGTAAACGCACTCATGATACAGGAAGAAATACTAGTATAGGATGAATCCTAACTTTAATATTATAAATGTGAAAGTAAGTTTGTTTGTTTGTTTGCTACCATTTTACGCCTAAACCACTGAACCAATCATCCTGAAATTTTGCATATACGTTGCCAGGTGTACAGGGACGAACATAGGGTACCTTTAATCCCGAAAAAAAGTACTGTTCCCGAGGGAAATCACAAAAACGTCCTTATGACAGTAGACGGCGCCACGTGTCTATCGGATCATGATTAAATTTTAAGTTTAAGCATGTAATACATTATGAGTCTACACTGTCGATAGACCAGTTTCAAGTAAACAACCTAGGAGTATGAAAGTTGTTTGCTTAATAATTTTTCATGCCCAAAACCGCTGAAAAGTATCCTGACATTTTGCATAAAGTGGCTTCCAGACGGACGGACTTGCGGTTACGGCAAACCGCAGGCCGCGGCTCCTAACGCTCCAAAAACACACCACCGCGGTCACAGTGGCGGCCTGAAGTGTCATTAGCGTGGTGATTGTGCTACAATCGGACAATCGGACGTCGCAATCGGACGTCAGTCAATATGGCTAACCGTAACGGTTGTCTTATTACTCTCATGACTCATTAGTCCTCTCAGAAGAAAAGAAAAAAGGTAGGAAAACCGTTTATTTAAACACTTGAGGTGTGAGGTAGAGATAAACTACAGTAACATGACGCGCCCTTCCACAATTCAAAACGTTTGAAAGTGTTTTTAATAGTATTAAAAATACTCACAACGCATGTGTGCGTATTGAGACGGCTCTCGAGACAAAAACAAATCAGCGATTTGTTGTCCGACTAGCGGCGTCAAAAATTACTCATTATTATTAGTATGGCGCTGCACTGAAATTCTCTATGAAAATGAGAGGTACGTCGTCTTGCGCGGTCGGCTATTTATGATTAGTTGACAAAAAATATCCTAGCCTGCTACTGAAGACGATTACTCACAAAGTCTTTCATACGAATGTGACTACACACATTGAAATGGTAATATGGAGGGAAGCGTCAAGGTATAATAGTTTATCTCTACCTATATTATCATTAGCATCGCATATTACTCTCAGGAATAGAGAAGTGTGAGTTAAATTTAAATTATTATTTAAATTCAACTATTTCTATTACAATTTCCATATTTGGCGTCATTTTACAAAGCAGTACACGCGGCCGGTTGTTAAAATTTGCAATTGACGCGGCCGCCACAACATTTCGCGTTTGTCTGTGACCCACTTTATATACGTTGTCAGGGATACAGAAAAACTGCGTAACTGACACTGTCATCACTGGCACTGACAGGTGTAAACGCATTCATAGAGGATGCATGGAAGAATAAAGGTGAACCTACGCTCTGTCAATGAAGCATACTCTGCGATTACTCCGCTAATTGTAAATTGATTTGGATGATTCTTTTTTTGTTTATTTTTTCGAATTGGTCCCAAATAAATACTGTCATGATCTGATGATGAACTTCGGAGATATGGAAAGGAAACTCCTCATAAGATCACAGCGCAGAACTGTCTTAACAGTAAAATTGCTTTGTTTAATGCGTGTAGTCGATGATTGACTGAAGGAAGAGGTTAGTTGCTAAACTAACCTTGACCTATGTCGATGTATGTAGACAACAGTTTTTCAACGGCAAAGTTAATTTGTCCCTCAGTACTGTTTATTTTTTCGTTAGAGGTATTTCCGGTGTGTTTTAATGAGGGTAGGTAGGTTACGTTTTTCAATTTTAGAATATCTCGCAGGTCCAACACACAACCAAAAGCTCATTGCGAGCCCGAGCAAAAATTACTGCTCAATCCTCGGAATCTTCCGTTCATGCCGCATTAAGAAGGCAAGCACAACCGGAGCGACAAGTAAATTTGAGAGCTGATGAGACATTTTCTTAAAGCCAGGAAAGACTAGAGAGCCAAGCCGTTCGCCCTCCAAGCTACTCAGAGAGTGACTGAAACGCCCTTTTAAACGCAATTGCTTTTGGACGAACAAGCCGAAAGCCAGAGAGCTGTAAGAGCAACTGAGACGCCTTTTCAATCAAATACAACTTCGTCTCAGAGAACAAGCTCAGCCATTACAGCGACAAAAACTCTAAAATAGTCGCAGGCGAGAAGGACCTCTCTTGCAGAAATGCAAACTGAACGCCGACGGACTTTTATGAGTCACAGTCTGTTGGTCTGTAGGTATTTAATAATTCTGGATCTGGCCGAACAACAAGCCGAGTACAGCCCGAATTGATTGTCAAATTCTAAACAAACGTGGGCGAAGCCGCGGGTAAAAGCTAGTTATTAATAAAAATTAGATTCCACCAATAAGTTTTAAGATGTGGTTACAATTTCGACATAAATTCCCTTACGTATATAGTTTTTGATACAAGGCAGTGTAGTTGACGACTGAATTAATAATTACAACAGTTCCCTAAAGTCTTAACTTATTCATAGTCAAAATACCCCTTAGCAACACAGACTACGGCGTAAGTAGAATTTCTAGTGCCCAACCAGCTCGATAAAGGCACAATAAAGTTAGTAGTGAAAAGTTTCCTTCGATGTTCCACTCTCTGGGGGCGCAGAATACAAAACTTCTTGGGATGATTGTTGTTAGTGTTTTTGTAGTATAAGGCTGAGCGCAGATTGGAGTCACGACCGTTTTAAGACAGTCATTCCTAAAATAGACAAGTCTGCTTTAAAATTTGGCTTCGGCGCATCGCACACCTTAGATAAAACTGTTTGTACATGTGTTTATTCAAGCTCGTTGATAAATTTTTCTACGAGTTCTTCGTCTGTAAACATTATGCGCACTAGATTGATTTGTCGTTGATGTGTGCACCCGCATATAATACAAAAGCTAAGCCGACGCTTGTCGAGGTCGCGACAGGCATTAGACAACTTTTTAAAAATCTAAACATTTATTTCCATAATACATGATAAGGTGTTAGATGTTAGTTACTGTATTATAACCTATTGAGGTGTGAAAATTTATATAATGGGTAGGTTTAAGCTAGTTTTAACAGAAAACTTTAAATGCAGAGACAATAAAGAAAAAATACATGTTAGAAAAATGACAAGATAGAATCCTAACTAATATTATAAATGCGAAAGTAAGTTTGTTTGTTTGTTTGTAACCACTTTACGCCTAAGCCACTGAACCGATCATCCCGAAATTTTGCATAAACGTTGCCAGGTGATCAGGGACAAACATAGGGTACTTTTAATCCCGAAAAAAAGTACTGTTCCCGAGGGAAATCACAATAACGTCCTTATGACAGTAGATGGCGCCACGTGTCTATCGAATCGTGATCAAATTTTCAGTTTAAGCATTTAATACATTTTGAGTCTAGACTGTCGATAGACCAGTTTCAAGTAAACAACCTAGGAGTACGAAAGTTGTTTGCTTAATCATTTTTTATGCCCAAAACCGCTGAAGAGCATACTGACATTTTGCATAAAGTGGCTACCAGACGGACGGACCTGCGGTTGCGGCTAACCGCTGGCCGCGGCTCCCATCGCTGCAAAAACGTACCACCGTGGTCACAGTTGCGGCCTGGAGTGTCATTAGCGTGGTGTTTATGCTACAATCGGACGTCAGTCAATATGGCTAACCGTAAAGTTGTCTTATTATTCTCATGACTCATTAGCCCTCTCAGAAGATGAGAAAAAAGGTAGAAAAAAACTGTTTATTTAAACACGTGAGGTGTGAGGTTATAGTAGTTATAGTAGTTTATCTCTACCTATATTATCATTAGCATCGCATATTACTCTTAGGAATAGAGAAGTGTGGGTTAAATTGATATTATTATTTAAATTCAACTATTTCTATTACGATTTCCATATTTGGTGTCATTTTACAAAGCAGTACACGCGGCCTGTTGTTAAAATTTGCAACTGACGCGGCTGCCACAACATTCCGCGTTTGTCTGGGACCCACTTTATATACGTTGTCAGGGATACAGAAAAACTGCGTAATTGACACTGACATCACTGTGTCGTCACTGACACTGACAGGTGTAAACGAGTTCATAGAGGATGCATGGAAGAATAAAGGCGAACTTATAACACGCTCCGTCAGTGAAGCATACTCTGCGATTACTCCGCCAATTGTGAATTGATTTGGATGATTCTTTTTTATTTATTTTTTTCCGAATTGGTCCCATATAAATACTGTAATACTGTGAGGAGCTCGTGGCTAAGTAACAACAGCCGCACGGGTCGATCCGTCAGGTTAAGCTACGCTAGCCGGGGTTGGTCCGTGGATGGGTGACCATCTTTACACACCGAGACTCCTCCGTGCCTCGGAAAGCACGTTAAGCCGTTGGTCCCGGCTGTCATACGTGGATCTTTGACAGTCGTTACGGGTCGTCAGAAGCCCGAAAGTCTGACAACCAGTCTTACCTAGGGTTATCATATTACCCAGTAACTGGGTTGTGGAGGTCAGATAGGCAGTCGCTCCATGTAAAATATTGGTATTCAGCTGCATCCGGTTAGACTGGAAGCCGACCCCAACATAGTTGGGAAAAGGCTAGGCAGATGATGATGGTCCCATATAAATACTGTCATGATCTGATGATGAACTTTGGAGATATGGAACGGAACTCCTCATAGGATCACAGCAGAACTGTCGTAACAGTAAAATTGCTTTGTTTGATGCGTGTAGTCGATTAATGACTGAAGGAAGAGGTTAGTTGCCAAACTAACCGTGACCTATGTCGATGTATGTAAACAACAGTTTTCCAACGGCAAAGTTAAGTTTGTCCTTCAGTACTGTTTATTTTTTCGTAAGAGGTATGTTCGGTGTGTTTTAATGAGGGTAGGTAGGTTACTTTTTCTTACATACATACATAACATCACGCCTGTAATCCCCGAAGGGTCAGGCAGAGGTGTACCCATTAGTACACCCACATTTCGCCAGTTATGTTTTTTTTTAGTCCCATGTAATAGGGGGCGAGCCTATTGCCATTAACCGGGCAAAAATCCAGACTCCGAAGCTGCTACTGAGAAATCGGACCGACCTGTAAATCGAACCCAAGACCTCATGCACAGCAGTCGCGCTTGCGACCACTAGACCAACGAGGCAGTCAACTTCGATACTTTTTTTATTTTAAAATATCTCACAGCTCCAACTCAGGCAAAAGCTCATTGCGAGCCCGAGCAAAAATTACTGCTCAATCCCCGGAATCTTCCGTTCATGCCGCATTAAGAACACAACAAGAGCATTAAGAGCACAACCGGAGCGACAAGCAAATTTGAGAGCTGATGAGACATTTTCTTAAAGCCAGGAAAGACTGGAGAGCCAAACTGTCCGCCCGCCAAGCTTCTCTGAGAGTGACTGAGACGCCCTTCTAAACGCAATTGCTTTTGGAGGAACAAGCCGAAAGCCAGAGAGCTGTAAGAGCAACTGAGACGCCTATTCACACACGACACACAACACACACGGCTACACGACTTCGTCTCAGAGAACAAGCTCGGCCATTATAGCTGTAAGATCCCTCTTTGAGGAGTGGCTGGAGAGGCGCTACGGCGTCCTCACCTACCGCCTGACGCAGGTCCTCACCGGACACGATTGTTTCGGGAGGTTCCTGTGTCAGATAGGGCGGGAGGAAACGCCCGGGTGTCACCACTGTGTGGATCGCCCGGAAGACACGGTGGAGCATACGGTGCAGGACTGCCCCGCTTGGGCAGAGCTCCGCCGTGTCCTCACGGAGGCGATAGGCGGCGGCGACCTCTCGCGTCCGGACCTGGTTCAGGCCATGCTCCGAGGCGAGAGGGAATGGAATGCAGTCACCTCCTTCTGCGAAGCAGTAATGCTAGCGAAGGAGGAGGCGGGCCGCGTGAGGGAGAGAACCACCTTATGCCCCAGCCGCCGCGGGAGACGCCCAGGGCGTCGGACGTCGCGGGGCGACATCCGGCCACCGTAGGCGCGGGCTTGCGGACGGCGAGTAATGGGTAGCTTGCCGTCCGATCAAGGACCAAGCCCGGGTCAACGGCGCGTTCTGTTCGGGCGCGTCTCAAAGAGCTGTCAGCACAGGGACGGGGCCCCCAACGAGGCTAACGCCTGCCGGAGTTGCGGGACGTCTTAACAGGATACCGCGGCCCCGGAACGTAAAGGGCAACAGAAGGAACGGTGGGTTTTTAGTCAGTAAAAGTCTGACAGTCCCTTCCGCCCCACCCAGGGCGGAAGGAGTCATTTGATGATTTTTACCACCTAAAAAAAAGAAGCCATTACAGCTACTGAAACCCCAAAACAGACGCAGGCGAGAAGGACCTCTCTTGCAGAAATGCAAACTGAACGCCGACGGACTTTTATGAGTCACAATCTGTTGGTCCATAGGTATTTAATAATTCTGGATCTGGCCGAACAACAAGCCGAGTACAGCCCAAACTGATTGTCAAATTCTAAACAAACGCGGGCGAAGCCGCGGGTAAAAGCTAGTAATAATAATAAAATGACAAAAATTGTTATGCGTAAATTACATTACATTAATTATTATGGTAATGTCACAATATATTATTAGGTGCAATTAAATTCATTAATTAATCCACAGATACTGATGTTTAAAGACGTAAAATTCTTATTTAGTTGTATGCCGAACACGGAAGGAGGTACGGACGGCTTTATCCGTTTTCCGTCTATGAGACGTTTTGTTTAAAGTGTGCGCGTCTTCATAGTTTTTGTAAATCAATAGTCTGTCCTGTCTTGAGACTGTCGTGACTCAAGTCTGCGCCCAGCCTAAGAGTATTTTTGTAAGACTATTTGGATATTCCGGGTTAATTTTGTTCCTTATTCTTGTGTGTACTTTTATTTGGTAAGTTCTTTTGGTAATTACAACTTTATCACCGCGAAACATTCTCGTTTACGTGAGAAAATTGTGATAACAATATTGTGGGACAATGGCGGTTGACCATTTTTCGACCTTATTACTAAAGGTGTAAGGATGAAACGTGGTTTTTCGCTACTGTCCGCCATTATACATTGAATCAAAGATAAAGTCAACGCATTTATTTCAAGTACCTAGGCCATATACCCTTGAATTGTGAAGGAGTCGGTCAGTTATTCAGAAAGTATAAACTACTTCCTCGTTCCAAAACGTAGGTAGATCTACGGACACTTTTTTCGAACAAGTTTTCCATCAGAAATTTCTCTGGATTTGTGCCCGGTTGATGGCAATAGGCTTGCGCCCTATTACATGGTACTTAAAGATAAATGGCGAAATGTGGGTGTACTAATTATTAGGTAGGTACATCTTTGCCTAAACCTTAGGGGATTAAAGGCGTGATGTTATGAGTACAGCGCGGTTCTCACATGCTGATCACCTTCCATAATTAAATGTCGAAAAAACGTAATTAAAAAACTTACCATGTGAGTGGGCAGACCATTAAAACTTACCTAGAAAACTCACTAAGATTTAACGAAATGAAATTTTCATCAAGCTTCGGCACAAATTTTACTTGAAAACCGTTTTTTTTAGGAGTGTAAAAAATCGGGACGTAAAATTTACGCTACGATTATATCCAGTTGTAAAAAAAAGAAATCGTCCAACGAGTTCTTTCCCCTAGTTTTTTTCGCGGCCATCTGCCAAAAATGTTTACTATAGCGTTTATGAGAGATGAGAAAATATTCTGCCTCTACTAAGCCGTCGGGTCCCAATTTCGCTCGAGTCCTACTATCATTCAAATCTTCGGTATTGCGTACTCAGCTGATGGTTAGTTCTGTCCTTCTTGTACTTGTTTGTATGTATTTTAAATCTGTGAAAACTTTTAAGAGCGTTAACGCCGTACAAAACTTTCAAGTCCTAATAAAATAGTCTTTAATTTGCTTTTTTTTTTCCCAAGTACCTTACAGACCTGTTTATTGTGTCTACTACCTATTTAATTCTATGTTTACTTTCTTACCTGTGAAAACTTGTAATTGGCCTTTTTAATGGTATCTAAACCCGAACTATTGTATATGACTATCTGTAAGTTTTCCTAAAATTATTAAAATAAAATAAATAAATAAAATAAATATCCTTAAATGAATTAACCGATTTTAATGAAACTTCCAACACATAAGTAGGATACATAGGTCTATAAAGTTAGTTGAAGCCATTTTCAAAAAATTGTGTCACAGCTTTATTAGACAAGAATTTAAGTTTTCCAAAATAACAAAGATTTCCAAATATCTTTTTTTGAATAATACATTTGGAAAATATTCTCAACTAACTTTGTAAGTGTAAGCGCTCTTTATTTTGTTACTCATAAAGTCTTACTTTTGTACCTAGTTGTAAGTAAAAAAAAAAAAAACACTAAGGTAAAATAAAATAAACTCAACAACAATACAAGCATATTATATTTTTTCTTATTTTATTTTAGTGTTTTTCGTAAAACTTACAGAATCTTAAAGAATTTGTTTTACGATACTTTTATTTGGTATTTTTAGGGTACCGTATACGATAGGTGCTTACGGGACTCTATTACTAAGCCTCCGCTGTCCGTTCGTCTGTCAGCGGGCTGTATCTCATAAACCGTAATAGCTAGAGAGTTCATATTTTCACAGAATGTGTATTTTCTAAATAAATGTTAAACATGAAAGGGGCACAAATCGATTTGTGATCAATGGATTTGTGCCCGGTTGATGGCAATAGGCTCGCCCCCTATTACATGGGACTAAAAACATTACTGGCGAAATGTGGGTGTACTAATGGGTACACCTCCGCCTAACCCTTCGGGGATTACTGGTGTGATGTTATGTAATGAAAGGGGGTGGAGACCTCTTTTCATTCTTAACTTTTATTTATTTTTCAAAATGTAAAAAATGGGTCCATTGTATGGAGATACAAGGAGACAGAGACCAATCTTTGCGTTTTTGGCTCGATATTCTAATTGCGACACTGTTATATCTTCTGCAATGCTACGGGACCCTTCGTGTGCGAGTCTGACACGCACTTGACCGTTTTTTTTCAATGTAATCTAGTTTCATTGGTTTAGAAATGAGTAAATAAGTACTTACCTACCTAGGTTTTTACGTTATCAATCTGAATCGAATATAATAAGATTACGTAAGGGTAGGATATTTTTTTTGCTCGATACAGATTGATGTATTCTATTTTCGTAGGCAATCTAAAATTCAGAAATCAAAGAGAGAGGAAAAAACGGTAAAACGTTTTTTCCTCTGTTCTTGAAAAAATATTGTTTCTATTAATAGGAATATTTTTTTAAAATTCAGAAATATTTTTTGTGTTATTTTAGATTCAGATTTTTTTATTGTAATAATTATATTATAGGAAATATCGTAATATTTATATTAAATCAATACTAGTATTATACTCGTTAATGAGAAAGTAACTCTGTTTGTCTGTTACACTTTCACGACTAAACCACTGATCCGATATTGATGAAATTTGCGTACAGGGTTAGTGTTAACCCTAAGAAAATACATAGGCTGCTTTTGATTCCCCGTCTTCGTCTGCGTCCGTGATAACAGACATGTACGTGAACGAAGTCGCGAGGAAAAGCTAGTGTCTATTAACACGATATGTAAACAATGTTAATAGACTTTTGGTCGCTGATTGTTGTACATGTACACTCAACAAAGGGGATAAGTATCCAGGGTCGTCAGATATAGTTGAAGTTTTCTTAGAAACCGATGGATCTTCGATTGAAACTTAGCCTAATTCATGAACTGTTTATTATCTACTTTTAAAATTAAATTACATTTGAAAAGATCCATCGGTCTCGAAGAAAACTTCTACTATATCTGACGACCCCGCATACCTATCTACTTTGCTGACTGTACACAAACTCTTTACAAAAGAAAAGGACAGAATACCTACAAACGCACGCACAGTCGCACTTTCCCCATTTCTCAGAATATGGTGACATGACTTTGCGTAGTGTAACAAAGCTTTACAAATTAAGCCAACCCACCCGTTTTACCTTAGAAAAAGTGGGAACGTAATAAGCCCGAAGGCATCCACTGGTCGTGTCCTTGGCATGTAATACTATGCTATATCGTAATATATTATTTAACGGGGTCAGAAATGTCTTATAGTGAGGATATACTATTTCATGGAGTCCGAAATGTCTTATAGTGAGGAATTAGTTTCGTCCTTCCTTTTACTGAAATTATGTGTTATGTATGGGGCGGGTATGTCCGCTTGTTTATTGTAATGGGACATAAAACCTTTTTAGGGTTCCGTATCTAAAGGGGCTAACAGGACCTTATTACTAAGGCCCCGCTGACAGCCCGTCAGTCTCTCACAGAGATGTGTCTTTAGAACTGTAATAGGATAGCAATTGAAATTTTCGCATAGCGAGTATTTTTGTTAATGTAGTAAAGCAAATAGTGAACAGTGATATATGCGGAACCCTTTGCGTGTGCATCCGATTTGCACTTGGCCGGTTTTTTATTAAAATCTTCCTAACATCTATGATAACATGTTAACAGCTCTTGCAATATTGAGATCTATTTATATATCTAAATACATTTAACTTCTGTCAAGGATTTATGTATTGTCCTTTATTTTAATGTTTAAGTATTCGCTTTTGTTTTTCATTTACATGCTGAAATCCCTTATTCGAGTAAGTCAGGTGACGGTTGTTTAACGACTCGTGGTACTTAAAATCCAGTCACTACGTTTTAGGAACAATGGCAATGTATTCTCAGTCGCCATCTAACAAGAATGAGTCTAATTTAGACTTAGATTGCCGCAGAGATAAGATTGTGACTAAGTTGTTGAAGCCTAATTAGTAGAATTGTCCTTCTGATAGACCAGGGGGCTTAGACAAAGTACCTAACAATTGCAAAACGATAACGAAGTTAGAAAAAACTAAAATGTATGGGATTGACATAAGCCGCGTTAAGCCACGTGGTCAATCGACGAAGCGATGACCACATGAAAGACTAAAATGTATGGGATTGACATAAGCCGCGTTAAGTCACGTGGTCAACCGACGAAGCGATGTTACTTTGTCTAAGCCCCCTGTAACAGGTTCGTCTGTTTGAACTCTGTATGCTAGTCCTAAAATAACTTTGAAACGTAAAATATATTCTATTTACATAAATAAAAATGAGAAAGCTATTCATCTTCAAAGATGTTGGCCACAAACCGACAAAAAATGTCTTGAAGATTATTGAAACCGACTATTTTCATTTCCATTTTCACTTCAATAGGATTAATTCCCAAGATTTTTCCTCTAGGGACTTCAAGTAAATCCGAGTTGGCAGGCGACCGTCAAGTCTTGCCTACTGAATATTATGATAAGCTGAGACATGTAAGGGAGACTCTCGAACAAATCTTTCAATCATACTAATATTGTAAAGAGGTATAGTTTGTTTGTATCTAGTCTGATCATAAAAATTCTTTCACTGATAGAAAGCTACTTTATGAGCAAACGGGCAGAAATTAGTTTTTTAATAAGACCCTTTTTTTTTTTATTTTTTTTTTTTTGGTGGTAAAATTCAAAAACCCACCCTGTTCCTTCTGTTGCCCTTTACGTTTCGGGGCCACGGTATCTAAGACAAAAATGTATGAAAAATATATATATATATATGTATCCTTTCTTTATCTAATAAGACCCTTGAGGCAGTTCAGAAACTCTGACACTAGGATGTGTGGGGTCGTAAGACCTTAATGCTCACACGATAAAGAAAGACGAAGAAGTTTAAGTACCTATCATGTCTTAAAAATACAAAAAGGCACACTGGTAAATACTGGTATTCAGCTGCATCCAGTGAGACTGGAAGCCGACCCGAACATAGTTGGGAAAAGGCTAGGCAGATGATGATGTCTTAAAAAATACAACGAAAATTAAACCACACTATGAAAACACATTGCCAGAAAAATGTACGGTTCCTGTAGGCTAATAATACATCAAATTTGACGCGGACGAACACGCGGTCAGAAGCCAGTGATGTGTAAATTCAAATTAATCAATATTTCAGAGCAATCTCCATTCAAATTACGCCACTGACGCAGTTAATTGTAAATCAAGTGCAAATTGCATTCTCAGAACAATCTGTTACGTAACAGGTGTGGCAAATATTCAACGTTTCTGCACTAATATATAACTACTGGTGATCGTTGACGGATATGATTCCTTACTGTCTCTCTGCTGTGGTTTAGAGAGAGACACATAGTTGGTTACGATGAGATAGAGATTTTGAGAGCTTCCGCCTGTTTAGTAACTAACTTTCTTACTACAGTATTATTTATTATCTGTGTTCCTACTGAATTGTTGTCTTACTCTTACTTGAGCTATCTCGCCCCTTCCGTTCGTGTCTCTGAGCAGCACGCTTACCTCGCACATTGTTAATTCATTTTAAATGTTTAAATGTAATTTAACTGTCTCCAACATACATAAACAGTGTTAAAAATCTAAAGTGCTCATCTTTATATATTGTGATCGTGAAACAGATCGTGGTTTTATTGCAAATAACAAACACTGCCCACGACCGATAATTAGTGACCGATTATTTGTCAGGGAGCAATGGTTACAAATGATGTTATGTTATGTAAAAATATACCTTAAAAAAAATATGCAGAATGCCTTATGACTTACTTTTATTGAGAACACACGGAGCGCCGCGTCACCGCTATTATTCCGTGTGACTGGAAAGGACACACGTATCAGCGCGACACGCGTTCTCCAGATGTAATAGGGGGCGAGCCTATTGCCATCAACCGGGCACAAATCCAGACATCGAGGTTGCTACTGAGAAATTCCTCATGGAAAAACGCAATAACACTTTGCTCGACCCAAGACCTCATGCTCAGCAGTCATGCTTTGCGACCACTAGACCAGCGAGGCACTCAAAATAAACTTCAATACAAATAATTAAGTATCGGATATTGAGTATCGGATATTGTATTGTCATGAGAACTGAAAGTGTATACAAAATTTCAGATCTATCGGATACCAACAAATGGTCGAAAAATGGTTTACAAATTTTGAAAGGACAACTTACATACATACGAACAGTGCAAGCTAAATAAAAGTTGTTATAAAAAGCATATAATTCACTTGCTTGGTGTAAACGCAGCATAACTTGAACACGTCGTGTCGTTTTAATTCTTCAAAGACGTTCCAGCGTTCAGAAGTCGTTATCAAATCGTCAGAACAAACACGATGGGGTGACGCCCGCTTTCTAAAACAAACAAACTTTCATTCATCAGGATTCGTAATTAAATTCGTACTGATTGAGTTTAGTTCAAACGAATTGCGAAACTGTTGTGCGAATGTAATTTGGGTAGAAGTAGGTACTAGTACTTTGCCCGCAACTTCGTCTGATTCTAATTTGATATATTGTTTCCACAAGAACCATAATTTTTTCCGGGATAAAAAGTACCCTATGTGCTATTCCAGACTATAATATATCTCTGTGTCAAACTTCACCCAGATTCATTCAGTCGTTCTGGCATGATAATGTAACTAACATCCAACTATCCAAACTTTCGCACACTCGATTTAAAGCCCTAATTTGGACGATAGAATGGTAATAAAAAAGGCCAATCTTCTTATTTCAAAATCTAGACATAATCTCATCTCAGCTACAATAAATGTCAAAATGATGTAAGTAAATATTAGCGGCATTTTTGACAGATTTTACAGCAATCGTTCCTAAAAATTTGTATAATTTTCCCCAATAGGTAGACATGTAATTATTAGCGGATTTTTTTGACAGATTTGATAGCGCTCGCGTTCCTCAAAATTTGGATAATTTTCCCCAATTGGGTAGTTGACACCATAAAGCAATAATTCCAAGACATAAGTTCTCTAAAGAAACATTTTACTTTAGCACTGAAAACCCGATTACTTTCAATTAACCATACAATTTAATTTTATTGCTTTCAATAAATAATTAGTGAATTAAATCGGCACAAAGGTGACGTCATGCCTATCTTTTGTCATACAAAATCTATAGGAGAATCGCGTTTTGTCATAAAAAGTACGTCAATTAATTGGTGATGTCATCTAGCCTATTTCCAAAGCTGTTGTAATCAAACGGCGTTTCCAAACCAACGTTCTTGTTAATACGAAACAGTATATTCATTCAACAAAACAAAAATAAAACTCGGAATACGATTTATTTACATTCTAAACAACGAAACCTAGATTAAATAAAATTGTTCAAACATTTCATTTAAATATGGCGTGAGGCTTCGGTTTTGAATAAATATCAAATACAGTCAAAGGAAAAAAAATATGTGAACAATTTTCTTCTTATCTTTGCTTTCGTATACGAATTTATAATTTGTATGTTTAGAATTCCGTATTCGAAGAGAACCAATGGGCACCTATTACCAAGCCTCCGCTGTTGCCGCTTTACCAAAAAATTATAAAATAAAGTTAACAATTAGAGGTCAATACAAAAGAAACATCCTTTTTTGTACGTAATAATATGGTAACAATGAGATTTGGTAAATATTTTTTCTTTTTTTAGCATGTCGAGACTTGTTTTGTTGGTTATATTTTTATTTTATGTGTTAATTTTATGTTGTGTATGATATGTTTCTATTACGTGTGTCGCTAGGCTATTTCATTAGGTTAAGGGATCTCTAAGGCTTCTAAATATAATTAAATAGATTAGTGCCGATTCTCTTGGTCACAAACTAAACTGAAATTAGACTATTTCCATCTTTTTCTGTCCAATAAAACAAGAAAGAGACTAATGTAAATAAGAGCTGTCATTTTAATCAATCTGACACATCCATACAATTATAGTTGACATCTTAAAACGTATGGATTAAAAATATGGAAAAGTTCAAAGCAACACTAATTTGACATCGCTAACTTAGTTCTTTAATGTCACCGTCCTTTCCTTTCGCTGTATGTTAGTAAGAGATGTCAATTCTCTAAATTTAGTCTAGTTTGTGAACAAGAGAATCGGCACCATTGTGGTGGTACGGAATCCTTCGATTCCAACTCGCACTTGGCAAGTTTTTGTCATCATTGAAGGTGCACAAAAAAAAACATGTTGCAACTGCAGACGACCTTAATATCATTGAAGAACGAGGACAAATTACATAATATTCCTTCTCAGCGTGCTCCAACATTTCCTATTCATAAATTCATAGCTAACGTTCGTAATGGACGATTTTCCCCCGATAGTCTCACGGCTCTTTTTTAATGGTTCAAATTGAAATGCAAATGTCTCCGCTCCGTTTCTAGAACTCAAATGGGATAACAGTGAGTATAGTTGTTGAAATGTGCAGCTGCGTATGGGATTTATACCAGTTTTTAATGGAAGAATTGGATCGTTCTGTTCAGAATTGGTTTTACTTTGAAGCATGTTATTGAGAAATATGTTGGTATATCATTATTTTAAACTAGTTTCAAAATTTCTTTGTTTTTTGTAAATGACTTTCGAAAGTGCCTTTACATGATTCACAACACCCTCGTAAGTCAATCCACCAGGCTAAGCCGGGGCTGGTCCGTGGATGGGTGACCATCTTTACATACCGAGACTCCTCCGTGCCTCGGAAAGGACGTTAAGCTGTTGGTCTCGGCTGTCATACGTGGATCTTTGACAGTCGTTAAGTGTAGTCAGAAGTCTTAAAGGGTGGCAACCAGTCTTACCAACGGGTATCGTACGTATCGTACTCAGTTACTGAATTGTGGAGATCCGATTGGCAGGCACTCTGTGTTAAATATTGGTATTCAGCTGCATCCGGTTAGACTGGAAGCCGACCCCAACTTAGTTGGGAAAAGGCTAGGGAGATTATAACTGATTCTAGACACTCTAGAGTTTAGAAGAAAAAACAGCTGTTCTATAAATGTTGACCTTGTAGGGTCTTATTGCATTTTTGTGTGCAACATTTTTTTTAAATAAGATTAAGTAATTATTGAATAAGTACGTGATTCGACAAAACCACGTTATGATTCCATGGTAAAAGTTGGCGTGTCGATGTGTCTCTCCCCCCATTTTGTGAGCAAAAAGAGCACAAAAAATATTAAAAACGTTACAAAACGATAATACGTCACTAATTTTTCTAACAGCACGAAATATAAAAGGAGAAATGTTCATTTTAAAACTAATAAGAAATCTGACGCCGCGTGCTACTGACTACGACCTGGATTTTGTTAGCGCTTAGTCTTTATGGCTTCGAAGGGAGCGGTGATTGGTTCTTATACAGAGTGTAAATTTAAACCTGAACTAATGAAGGTCGTTTCATCGCAAATGGTGGGCGTATAAAGCGCTGCGCAAACTACGACACTTCTGTATAAATATATTGACATAAAAGAATAGAACTGAACTGTTCCGCCTCATGAAGGACAGATTGAAGTTTTCCAAACTGACACCTAACCTTCAGTAGTTAAAGAGGAACTGATGGAAAAACCCAATAACGCTTTGTCCGACCTGAAAATTAAACTCAAGACCTCATGCTCAGCAGTCGCGCTTTGCGACCACTAGAGCATCAAGGCAGTTAAGGCCAGATGTTTAGTCAACTTTCAAGCTTTAGCTTAGGATCAAGATTTACATATATTTTTTTTGCTGCTCTAAAATGTATACGTTTTGCAATAACACGGTTTTGTAAATCCTATTTTGACTAAGCACAGCCCCTTAAATTCCTAATTCTAAGCAAGAAACTTTATATTAAACCATAGATAGGTACTTCACTTTTGGCCCGCACGTTTCCTAGCAACAAAGTTACATTAAGAAGCGAGATTAAACGATCAGTATAATAAGTTGGTTTCGGCCCATTCAGATTACGGTGATGTATTCAACCGGGCCTCTAATGGATGGTCATTATGATACCGAAGCTAAACAGGTCAAAGATTACGCGACGATTTTATTTTCAAAGAATTTATTCCGAATAAAAAATGGCTTAGAATAAAATGCGGATTTTTTAAGTATCAAAATGTTTTGTTTGTTTTTGGAGGGCTGGGCTTTCTGGGTATATATAGAAATGATTAGCATTTTCCCCGCGAATTCGTCTGTGATTTTTCTTACGGATACTTAAATTTTTTTTATAATAAAATATAGCCTAGAATTTTCAAAATCGGTTTAGTTGATCCAGAGGTTACCCCCTTCAACCTCACAATCATTACATCTTTATAATATTAGGATAGTATTATGTAGACGAACATAAGTTTCTTCGACATGTGGGGTATAATGAGACATCACAAATAGCTGTTAACTCTTTCTTTCTTTCTTTCTGTCCATCAAACTAAGCAAGGAAAACAAAAATGATTGCAGAGGAACAGACTTTTATTTTTGGTATAATAAATCACTGTTTATGGTGGAAGTACGTAATGTAACACACAGGGAGGGATTTAAAGTTTAGTAATATAACATTGGAAACTTGTCGGGCAGGCCTATGTTCAGCAGTGGACGTCCTACGGCTGACATGATGATGATGATCTTCTTCTTTCTTCTTTATCGTGTTTGCAGTACGGTCTTACGACCCTACACACCCTGGTGTTATAGTTTCTAAACCGCCTCAAGGGCCTCTGACATGGTGATAATGATAAAATCAAAAATTGATTTTGTTAAAAGACGGTAAAAAGTTCGACCTTCAATATTTCTGACCAAACGTTTCCTAGGTATGGGCCAAAACTGAAAAAATATAACAATAATGGGAACAAAATGTAACTTTAGGATTTGTTAGTGTTTTTTTTTTTTTTGCATTTGATATAGACATAATAAAAGCAATTTATTTTAAGTCTTCCTTACATTTTTTTTACAGCAAAAATCATCTTTCACAATATCCATTTCTCTTTTCCTTAGTATTTTTATGGATGATAACATACAAAACGATATAAAAAATATCAAGTAGGTACTATTACCTAAATCAATCCACACACTTCAAACAATAAATAAATCACGTAAATAAACAGGGAAAACACAAAAGCATTTTGTTAGAACCCTTTAACTGTTTTCGGCGAAATTAACGTTAAATAAACAAATAATAAAAGTCGTCGTCATGTTTTTTGCTGTGAACAAACTTTGTGTGATTTCGACACACAGAGTGAAATAAATAAAGGAGAGCGGTATGCCGCAAGCCTACATTTACCTTATGCCACAACAGCAGAGGTTCTCAACCTTTTAACAATAGGTATTAAAAGGTCAAATGAAATCAAATCGTTTATTTGTGATACATGGGTTGCATATACATAGGTATGTTATGTGATCATAACATAGTCATATACTTAATAAAGTTCATTCCATGATTAGCTACTCGGGCATACCAATTATATAATAATATAGGTTGGGAACCT
Organism: Hoplodrina ambigua; assembly: GCA_949774945.1. NCBI lineage: Eukaryota > Metazoa > Arthropoda > Insecta > Lepidoptera > Noctuidae > Hoplodrina > Hoplodrina ambigua. The sequence goes on along the minus strand of OX458974.1, from coordinate 11,252,179 downwards.
CTGCTGTTGTGAATATCAATGTTTATTTTTTATATTTTTATTCGAATATTTACGTCTCTATACATACATAGTGACGCAGATAAGGAAATCCAAATCACGTCTAATTTATATTTTTTGCGATTCTTCCTTGCATTTTGTTGACTGTCTATTTTTGTGTCGGTTTTTTTCTAGATATTATTGATAATTAATCCTGACAGTTTGGTCATCGATCGATAACAACAACTGTCTGCCTTATCGTCACCCGAAATTACCAAAACTCAAAGGGAAAAATGTTGTATTTTGAAATTCGTTGCAGATTTTTAGACCCTTAAACAAAAATTCACAAAGGGCCCAAATGACCTTAAAGTAATTTTAAAAACCTCAACAGAACCTCAGCTGTTTAAAACTGAAGAAATTAGTATAGATTTTGAATAAAAAATAAAAAAGCATCACCAAAATCTTTCAATGTAGATAACACAGCGTTTTTTAAACCATTTTTTTCCGCGATGCGATGTAGCCAGCGTGGAAACTTTAATCCAGCCTAGTTCGCGAGTCCGCACGAACAAAAATGCGATGTGATTATTTTGTTCGTGCAATGACCAATTAGTTCGTCGCTATAGTCTACCTGTGTGTCACATACAAATCCGTTCAGCCTTTAGGCCGTGATTGAATAAAAAACATCAAAACATTCCAGCTTATATGTACATTCACGAATAAATTGTACTGTTCATAGAAATTACTGAATTCTGTTTTGCTTTTGGCAATTATTATTAAACTTAAAATAAAAACATCATAACATCACGCCTGTTATCCCCGAAGGGTTAGGGTTATGTTCTATCAGACGTCTGTTTTATTCCACGGTTAAAAGACGAAGTTTAGTGAAATTCACCTTAAATGACTTATGACCATACTGGGCATACAGCCTGCTCAAAGAGCCTCTAAGGACCAACTTTATTATTACTCTTCGTACATAATAATAATGTATGAGATCGAGTAACAAGGAAGGGAAATAACATGTGATGGATACATTCTCATATTTTATTTTATTTACTCGAGCGGTATTCGTTTGTTTACCTTTCACTGTTAGAGACAAAAAACAGGGTTTGAAACTCGTATTTCAACTAAATAAATATTTAAAGTCAAACTAAGTTGCATTAAAATAATGCCAGTCTATTACTGTCCCACTCCAGGACAAAGACCTCTTGCCGTACAGAGAAGGCATGAGCATTGATCACCATGCTTGCTCAAGGCGTATTGGCGATTCCAGACTTAAAGTTATATTATGTTTGTTACAAGCGCACGTTTACTCATGATGTCCGTAATGTCCAAGATAAACTTTAGAAAGTAAATTATGGATTGAAAAAGTCACATTGGCATATTTCAAAATAAATTAATGAAATCATATTATTATAAAAATAGACATTATTTTATTTTACATGCCAACCTAATTAATGATAATAAATAGTCAATTGCAGATAATTAAACATAATAATAGAAATATAATAATAATTTACATAATTCTGTGTAATTAAAAGTTATGTATGTATTTGTCATTTACAATACATTCGTTATTACATTAGTTGTTATTTATTATTACACATAACACACATAACCTCACGCCTGTAATCCCCGAAGGGTTAGGCAGAGGTGTACCCATTAGTACACCCACATTTCGCCAGTTATGTTTTTAGTCCCATGTAATAGGGGGCGAGCCTATTGCCGTCAACCGGGCACAAACCCAGACTCCGAGGCTGCTACTGAGAAATTTCACGATGGAAAAACCCAATAACACTTTGCCCGACCTGGGAATCGAACCTAAGACCTCATGCACAGCAGTCGCGCTTGCGACCACTAGACCAATGAGGCAGTCATTTATTATTAATTGTAAAATTTTAATGGTTATAGATGTCGGTTACACGTTGCCTATTGGTTTATTATTATATGGTAGTCATAACGCCCAGTGATCATCTCCAGTACCTGCATCTACATCTCCTGCTTAACATAGTTATTACACACTGCCTTACAATTACTTTAGAGAGCCGAGCATAAGAGTAAAAGGCGATGTCAGACTGATTCAAAACGAGTTCTTTCCTTGAATAAATCTAGTTTCAGGAAATTGGTGTTATTCAGCTGAAAACGAATAAATTACTACAGGAAATCTGCAATGCATTTGAAAAGCTAGGATTTTATTTAGTGAAAATCTGTCGGCTTAATCAAATAGCGGATTAACAGAAAAAACCGGCCAATTGCGAACCGTACTCGAATGCGATGGGTTTCGTATCACCGTACAATATTCAACACTACATAGGCACATAAAAATAAGACGTTTGTTGTATTTAACATTTTTATTTTACGACTACATTTTATTTTTTTATTTTTACGGCCATAGTCACACACTTTACGTTTAAGTTTAATTTTAAGTGTTTATCTTTATAAAATGTAGTTAATATACGACTTCAAAGACACAGCGGAGTCTTAGCAATAGTGTTCCGTTTCTATTTAAATACGGAACTCTAAAAATAAACTTTATTAATAATTCCTTTCAGCTGCAATTTAATTAAAAATCGTCTTAAAGCGTCGTTCCAATTTACAAACTACATTTATAAATAACTTCACCGTCGCCATATTTATTTAGTGTCAAAGCCTCGTTAGCCCCTATTTATGTTTGTGTGCATTTGGTCCTTTGGTACGAAAATGTTCAGACGTCCTGTGTTGACAGCTGAAAGGTGGGTCAATGTTTCAGAGATGCTGTAGTGCTTAAAATCAATTCTTTTGTGTGTTTAGGTCTCCTTAGTTTTAGACTAAACGTAGGTAAACGAGTTCACGGGGCTTAGGATGAACGCGCGAACGCGTTTCCATCAGGAATTTCTCAGTAGCAGCCTCGGAGTCTGGATTTGTGCTTGGTTGACGTCAATAGGCCCCTATTACACGGGTCTTAAACATAACTAGTAAATGTGGGTGTACTAATGGGTACACCTCTGCATAACCCTTCGGGGATTATAGGCATGATGTTAGGTATGTTATGTTAGTTTTTGCATAACTTTTTACTCATGTTAAAGTCTTGGCCTGTCTAATTTGATGGACGTCGGAAGCCTGTTAAAACTATGTGTGAAATGAAGTTAAGCTAGCTGATCCGCTGCCGACAAGTAAAACTTTACGTTCCCCCACTTAACTGTAATAAGCTGAACTTGTTATTTAAACTCCGGGATGAAGTACCTACTTAAACTGTGTACTTTTTTACTTCAGAATACTAAGCGTAGTTTAAAGTACTTAGTTGTTACGAGAGATGGAAGAACCGCCGATTTTTTTTGTATTTTATTTATCAACTTAGGGTGACAAATAAGTACTTTCTAGGGCTCTGTACCAGAAGGGTGCTAAGCCACCGCTACCCGTCTGTCCGTCCAAGGGATAGCTGAGTATTTGATATTAATTTCGGCTTGATACCTCCACGCGTTCCTGAGGAAAAGGGTCCTGACAGACGGACAGACAGGCGGAAAACTGAGGTACGGAACCCTAATGAATTAAAAAGGATACTTAAATTTTTTAAATTTTATCAACGCTTCCCACACGCGTAAATATTTTCAATTTTGTTAAAATAGTGACAGTATTCACTGTAATCCTATTACAGGCCAACCACCGAGTAATAATATTGCTCGGCAACCCGGCAAACGCCACAAGCAAAAGAGCTTTTCATATATAAAATGGTCATGTTTTTAAGGTGCTTAGATGACGATCGTTTATGTATTAAAGAGAAGAAATTATTTAATAAAAATTACATTACCGCGAAAGTTTCTATCAAAACTGACTAGTAATTAAATATAACCTTAAAAAGAAATGTTACATAGTATTATTATAAGGAGGTTATGTTTATTTGTATTTAGGATTCCGTACCCAAAAGGGTGCTAACGGGATCCTATTACTAAACCTACATTGTCTATCTGTCCGTCTGTCAGCGGACTGTATCTCAAAACAAGTTATTTATTGTAACTAAACTTTAAGTACCCGCATGACCCCTGTACTGGTACATGTTTTGTGGGCATTGCGCTTTTCATACCAAAAGATTTCCAGCAATAACATTTTTGCTCTATATATGTAGTTAACGGCTATGGAATGTATCCTTTTACGCCCCGTATTTACTAAAGAAACTACACAAATACATTTAAGACACTAAAAATAGAAACAAACAAACGATAAGCACGCAAACCTGGTCCTATATCACTTGACTGAGGATCAGAGGACCAATATTTACCTTCACCTTTTGATACTAAAACCAAATGACCAAGCCGTTTTTAGGAACAGTTTAGAGTTCCGCAGTTGAAGAGTAAAAACGGAAGCATTTGTTTTAGTTGCACACACGGACAAACTTGTTCATGTATGTCACAGAGACCGTAGCTTGATTCGTTAACAACTTTCGACAGTTGAAGTCTCTGTGGCTGCGAACTAATCTATGTTATTTATTCATGACAAAGTTCAACATCCGCGGGAACAGGACAATTTTTCTGAGATAAAAATTAGCCTATGTGCTATCCCATACTATGATCTATCTCTGTGCCTTTCATCTAGATTCGTTCAGCCGTTCTGGCACGATTGAGTAAGAAACATACAGCCATCCGAATTTGAGAATTTACAATAGTAGCAAAATGAAGAGGATAAGTTATTAATATACGCTTTAAAAAGATCTACCTTATTGATAAAATTCTATGTCTTTCGATTAAAAAAAATTGCGTATTTTTTGTTGTTATTGAATAGAAAATGTACCTATGGCCCACCAGATGGTAAATGGTCATTGCTGCCTAGACATCTACATTACCAGAATGTTTTGCCATACCAGCAACAAAGTCGAAAGCTCTCATGTGCTGGTTCAGTCCAAAAATAGCTGAGTTCAACAGTTCGTTCATGGAAACGACGGAACCACAAAATCACAGGCTCAACACAAACTGGTTTTTGACAGCTTACGGGCGGCTGACCTCAGCATCTTGAACGTAATTAAACAAGGTGACAAGGAGACGATGACTAGTGTTTTTGGATGCTTGTGGCTTAAGAGGACTCCCTCTTTGGAGATAACGCGGACGTTGCAGAATGGATTATTAAGGGCGAATCCGAAGGGATTTAGCGGGGTGTGATCTGTCTATGGTTATAATCCGAAAAAAATACCGCATTATAGAAGCAAAACCAGAATAATGTTATGAAGATTTTGTAAAATCTTGATTGTTTAGAGTGTGCGTTTCTTGTTCGTTCTTCTCCATCTACTTATCAAAATATCTACTTTTTAGATCAAGCAAATAAAGCTTAACCGTTTAATTATACCCACGTGTCATTTTTGTAGACAATAACCACTGTGACGTCACATATCTTTAAAACTGTCCAGTGGATATTTCGCCTATTGTGTATCACGCTACCTACTGACACTCTTTTGCCCAATTTAAGAATCGAAACTAAGACCTAACGCATGATTACGGGACCAATAGGGGAATCAAAAGTAATAAGAAATGATAGAATGATCAACCTCGATTATTTGATACCAACTGGTTTTCATCTCAAGGAGGCGGAAGAAATTCCTCACACAAACCGAATTCTCGAGCTCAATGACAATAGAAATCCAATAATCTTACTTACAAACTGACTTTAATTGTTATTTAATTAAAGCATTGCGACACTCGATTGATATAATTTATCTCAATTTATTCAGGACAAGTCAAAACTTAAATTAGAAATTTTGAGTTGGTAAATCGAATATAAAGTTTATTTAAAGACAATAGCCTAAAAGGGTGGCCAAGTCAAATAGGCCCATAAATTCCAATTTCTGTGTGACAAAAGAGGAACTCAAGATACCACTTCTTCTGCCAGGGTCGCGGATTTGTTCGAAAGAGTTACCGCGACCCTGGAACACGGTTGGGTTTTAGTCAATAAGAGTCTGACAGTCTCTTCCGTCCAGCTATGAAGCTGGCTTCATACGTAAAGTATCCCAGCGAATTAGACAGTTGAAGTGGCAGTGTACAGGCCACATAGCACGCAGAACTGATGGCCGATGGGGCCGTAAAGTTTGACTGACCTTGAGCCTTTGGTTGACTGGTAGAGAATGCCTAAGGTATTAAGTGCGCCTTTGTACTTTTTGTTGCATAAAGTTTAAATAAATAAATAAATAAAGTTCTCGAATGGAGATCACGCACCGGCAAGCGCAGCGTAGGACTTCTACCCACACGATTAAGAACGCAGGATTGCGCTGGATGCAAGCCATATCCAACCGGTCCTATTGGAAATTTGTAGGGGAGTTCTATGTTCAGCAGTGGACGTCCTACGACTGATATAATGATTATGTCAAGTAGTTTTCGAGTTGTTGTAATTAGTCAATGAGTGATTAACAAGTAAGAAGTAGTAAGAAGTTGGCAGACTCGTCCCACAATTAATTTGTCTATATATTTTGTTTGTACGTATGTATATATATATGTATTTATTTTTTTATATTTTAATATCGAAATTTTTCTGTATTTTCTGCACCTACTACGTTTTGTCTCTGCATCACCCTAAGGTTCACTGGTAGAAAATGCCCAAGGCATTAAGTCCGCCTTTGTACATTGTATTTTTTACATGTGCATAAAGTTTAAATAAATTAACTGACAAACAACGACCTCCAATATTTTTCTCACAACCGACATACATTTACCATATAAGTACGCCATATTATTGTCATAAAATCTATAACAAAATATAACGTAGGACAAAGTTGTTCATAGTTGGAACAGGAATCCTAATTGAACAAGTTGGGCTCTGTGGGTAATACTGTAAGGGAGAAGGAGGGGAGGGACACAATTTTCTCTACGAATGGAGGCTTTAATAACATTTAAATATCAATAGGTTGAGTTGAGTTTTGGAATTCAGCTTATGTAGTATGAGAGATTACGTTTTAAGGCACCTAAATATAATAATTAATATATACAAAAAAAAAAATTGCTTCTTTTGTCTCTTATTCACTAAACTCAGGTGGAACCGCGGGGTAATAAAAAATGTTGATCTTTGTTATCTGTTTCAGTTTATTTGATAAGTAAAAACTACTAGTATAAGGACTGCTTTATTATTGTAGTGGTCGAAAAGCGCGACGGCGGATCATGAGGTCTTGGGTTCGATTTCCAGGTCAGGCAAAGTGTTATTGGGTTTTTCCATGAGCAGTTTCTCAGTAGCAACTTCGGAGTCTGGATTTTTGCCCTGTAGATCGCAATAGGCTTGCTCCCACACGAGACTAAAACATTACTGGCGAAATGTGGGTGTACTAATGGGTACACATGTGCCTAACCCTTCGGGAATTACAGGAGTGACGTTATCATCATTCATAGATAAAAAATAAAGCAAAGATTTATATTACTCCAAAACAATTAAAAAATTAACTAAACAACAATACCACTTCATTATTCCATTTACTCAATCAAACTACTAACTAAATAAAATCCAACGACCTCAACCAGAAATCTATGAACCATAAACAAAACTACACCTCTACAAGGTCCATAAACAAGAGGTTAATAAAAAAGGAAAGAGTATAACAATAACCCTTATTTTTGGTTTGATCGTAGTAAAAACATATCTATTATTTTGATCTAGGTACAGCTATAAAAATAGTTTTTGCTTTTTTATTGAAGGAATAGGTAGGTAGGCGGAAGGTATACTGAAGTAGGTATCTAGGTACGGTATGTAGCCTCTTGACGTGAGTGACATATACCGGGTTTAAGAGCATTAAAATTTGAGCCATACGGCATTTTATATAAACTTACAAGACGCTAAACATGAGGTTTCGATTCTCAGGTAAAGCAAAGTGTTATTGGGTTTTTCCATCAGGAATATCTCAGTAGCAGCTTCGGAGTCTTGATTTATGCTTGGTTGATGGCTATATGCTCGCCTCTAATCACATGGGACTTAGACATCTCATCTCATCATCACCTCTGCCTAACTTTTCAGGGATTACAGGCGTGATATTATGTTTGTGCATGTTTTTAGACGTTCTCATTTTCCGTAATAAATAAACCGATTTTAATGAAACTTCCGACACATAAACGGGATTCTGACATAGGTCTAAAAAGGTAAGTTGAGATAGAGTATTTAACATACTAAATTGTTCTTAATTTGAATAGATTTTTGACTGCCTTGTTCGTCTAGTTGTCGCAAGGCGCGACTGCTGAGCATCAGGTCTTAGGTTTGATTTCCAGGTCAGGAAAAGTGTTATTGGGTTGTTCCATCAGGAATTTCTCAGTAGCAGCTTCGGAGTATAGATTTGTGCCCGGTTGATGGCAATAGGCTTGACCCCTATTACATAGGACTTAAAATATAACTGGCAAAATGTGGGTAAACTAACTACTAATAGGTACACCTCTGCCTAACCCTTCGGGGATTACAGGCGAGATGTTATGCATGTATTTTTTTTGTATGTATAAGTGCTCTATTATTACCGGTTAAAGGCCTTTTGTTTATTATCTTCAAGCTGTGACCCACGGGATTAGAGCAGTAACCAAAGACATAACACGTGTGAAAAAACCATGCGTGCGCCCTGAAGTCCTAGGTATTTTAGCTCGCAAATAGAACTTAGGACTTCAAAATAAGCCAAGCTAAGAACCAATATAAAGGGAATTTTATTTGCTTCACTGAAAAAACATCTTATTTCAGACAGCGCTGAGAAGTGACCCTGAAAATTCAAGATTCAATGATTCGGTGGTTTCGCTTGGCATTGATGAATTACTCAGAGCATTCATAGTATTTGAAGAGATTATTATACTGTGGTGTATTTAGGCTTTTCGTTCTGCGGTAAAAGCGGCACTAGGTAATTTATAAGCCAAAAGAATTAATTACTGTTGTTTGTTTAAAGAATAAACGATTTATGGGGAAATTTAAGAAACTAGACGTATTTAGCTTGATTCACATGTATAAGTTCACAGTTCCGGCAGCGTTCCGTAGCAATCCTATAGTGCTGCAAAACTGACACTGAGAGCACTGTGTCGTCACTGACACTGATAGATGTAAATGCGTTCATAGAGAATGTTTGAAAGAATAATTATCAATTCTCTGATATTATGTGAGTCAACATTTAGGCATTGTTATTGTCAAATTAGTGCTACATCGTTTCAGTATAGGAAGCTTGTATATTGTATATAAAACAAGCATAATTTTTATTTTCTTTTTTTGAAGTAATAAAAATGTTAGGTAGACAACTTAATTTATCGCTCAAGTTTTAAAAAAAATTCTTGTTGGTATCAACTGTTATACAAAAAAAACGTTTCTTATCAAGAAATAAAAATCAAGGCACATATTTTTTTACAACCAAGTTATGGAGACAATTTTGTCTCAGATGAATTGCTTAATTTAAAACCTTATTTCGTGAAAGTGAAGTAAACCTTTCTTGTTCATAGCAGAAGGAAATGAATTGACAACCCTATCATTTTACAGCCACGAAAAGGCACTTACTTTGAAAATAATTTAACATTAATTCTTCTGATTTATATTCCATGTATTAAACTTTTCACATAACTGGGTTTTCACACACACAGCCCTAACATAGGCTTGTTTGTATAAAGCAGCCATTTGGACTTTTACGACGTACATACGTAGGGTTGCCAAATGGGCTCATGAAAAAGAGATCCTGCCTCGATACGGGGAATATGTAAATTATTTTTTTTATATATTTGAATATGTTTGAGGAACCAACCTGCCGATGATTAGGTTCCAAGACAGGTTGGGATACAAAGGGGGCTTGTTTTTGACGTCATTGTTTTGTGGTTAGATTTCAGAGATTGCATTACCGTGGGCGGAAGCATTAGCAGGGTTAAAGTAACGTGTTATGATATAGCAGTTTATATAAAAAATATGTATGTCAATATTGTAAAAAATGGATTTTAAAAGAGTACGTATGGAGTTCCTTGTCCATTCTTCTCCATACAAAAGTACCTTTTGGGAGGGGCAACTAGATTCAATTCTATTTTTTTTTCTTGTATGTGACCTTCAATAGAGCCTTGTAATGGCCTAATTGAAATAAATGATTTGACTTTGAAAGTAGGATGAGCCGATTTCGATTGAATGGAAAGCAAGGGGCCAGTGAGATAAAATTGTTGTAGTAGAACTCTTGGAGAAAGAGCTCATCTGGGGAAGACCTACCACCATAATTTTTATTTCGCAAAGCAGCGGTGATTTGTCTTCAGCGCCAGTATAATTACAGGCACATGAGGCATTTACACTTTGTCTCTGGGATTGAACCGCATCTGTAAGATCTCTGGTATTGCGAATGTCTATAGACAACGCATATCACCCACCCACATAAAATCAGATGAGCATACGGCCTGTATGTCATTCATACAAGAAAAAAATTCTGGGAAAAAACGTAAACATTTTAAGTGTCAATCCTGAAATGTTTGAATGTTGGCCCTATCAAAATTGTTGTACCAATAACTCTGATCACATAAAAGGAAAGAAAAACTCGTTCAAATATGTCAACACAATACCTTACCTAATAAATATGATTGCTGCTTATTCAATACGTGTACAATTTTTCTACAAAAACTAGTCACATTAAGTTCGGATCAAAAAGGTACTACGGACATATGAAATTGCTTTTAAAAGGGTTCCGTTATACGCTAGATGTATTCATTGAATTATGCAAACATACGCCACGAGTGGGCGGGACCTAACATTTTACGGTTTGTAATATAATTAAATTCCAAAACCGTATGTTTATTTCATACTGTCGATCTTTTAAAAGAAAGCTCGTCATACTGTAAAAATATTTGATGTCATCCCAACATTTAAATTAACGACAAAAACTTGGAAACCGCCCGAACTTTGTCAATATGGCGGAACAATATGGCTGAACAATTTTAATAATCCACGACTGACGCCACGAATGGACGCGTTTGCAATTTTTTCATAGCTTCGTCGAACGTTTAACGCGTTAAACTTGAGCGATGACTCACATTTTTGGTTGAATACATGCCTATTATTTTTTTTCCGTTGGAAAATTTATTAAATAAAATTCCTTTTGCTTTAATTTTAGTGGTAAAGTTTTATGGATGCTTTTGCCTATAGGGTGTATTAGTATCTATATACATGTACACGATTTTACTGATTGAGACTATTATACAAAAAAATACAATCTATTATTTTTGTTTAATTTCACCGTTTAAATATGTATTTTTATCTCTCTCAACTTTGTATATTTTGTTTGTTTGTACATTACAATGAATTTATTACATTATTTTATTCTTAGCAATTTTCTGTACCTACTACTACCTACACTATGATGTCTCTGCATCACCCTAAGTTAGATTGGTAGAATCTGTCTAAGGCATTAACTCCGGCTTTAAAAAAAAAAGCCCAGTGTATTTTTTTTATATGTGCATAAAATTCAAAATAAAAAATAAATAAACAATTTTTTTTTATAAATGAAAAATAATACATCTTTCTAAAAATACACCATGTATACGAATGTTGTCTTCTTTGAAGAACAAAAGAGATGTTATACTGTACGAATTTTGTAGAACATTGTATCCATGAATCATGTTTTTCACTGGTTTATGTTTTTCTACGGAGAAAGGAAAATGTTGCCTCCATTTTATAACCGTTAGGCGCTTGTTTGTATTACATTGACTTCCGCGATTTCAATTTTGGTAAACATTGTACGAAGATGAAAATACGACTTTATTTTTGAAGTTTCGCAGCGTCTTTATCTAAGGGTTGTTTGAACATCATTTCTGAATCAAGCAATATAACAAACAACAAATATTTTTATCAAGAAAATTTTATAATTATAATCTCGAATTAATCAAATACCAACATTTTCCTTTGACGTCCGCGTGTAATTTCTTACCAATTTTAATAAAACATCAAAGTCACACAAAGTCTATTTTACTTGCTGATAAAGTATCTGAAAATAGGTGAAAGAATTTTTCAAATCGATTAAGAAGTTATTAAGTTATTCTATTATAAACAAAGTTAGTTTTGATATAGCGAATTCTTTTGTTCGTATTATGTTTATGTTCATAAAGTGCCACTGCTGAGCATAAGGTCTTGGATTCGTTTCCCAGGTCGGGCAGATTGTTATTGGGGTTTTCCATCAGGAATTTCTCAGTAGCAGCTTCGGAGTCTGGATTTCTGCCCGGTTGATTGCAATAGACTCGCCCTTTATTACATGGGATTTAAACTTAACTGGCGAAATGTGGGTGTACCTACTAATGTGTACTCCTGCCTAACCCTTCGGGGATTTCAAGCGTGATGTCATGTGTTTTTTTATGTACGTACTTTGTATAAGTAATTTATTTTCAATCTAAACAAAAAGTTTCACATCAGACACAAATGCCGAAAATATCTCTCAAACGATACTTCGCTGAGCTCATTCCGTTATCAATTACAAGATCCTCTTAACTTCTAAAATATAATTAACACAGATACCTACTTACTTAATTCTGTAAAGATTTACGAAGTTTAATTTTCTGATCGAATTTGTAATCGCTTCTCATTTAATATTTTTAACAAAGTCAATAGCCGCAGGGAGAGGGTTGCGGGAAGACCCAGCAGTGGGATAATAAAGGATAAAAAAACTAAGTCAATGGGCCTAAAACTTTAATGAGACTATAAGTTTTAAAGTGTTTGTGGCCATGGTCTGTTCATATGACAGGCCAGGCCTGTTGACAGGCCTGTTGGTCTAGTGGTTAGCGGCCCTGACTGCTAAGCCGGAGGTCGTGGGTTCGATTCCCACCCAGGACAAACTTTGTGTGATGAGCATGATTGTTAGTTCTGTGTCTGGGTGTGATTTTTCTATAATATGTATGTATTTATAAATTATATAAGTATGTATGTATATCAGTTGTCTGGTTACCATAACACAAGCTCTGCTTAGCTTGAGATCAGATAGCCGTGTGTGAGTTGTCCCAAGATATTTATATTTATATTTATTTATATAAAGTATTTGACATACTAAATATAGTGAGTACCTCATTCGACCGGTCTAGTGGTCGCAAAACGCGACTGCTGGGCATGGTGTCAATATTGAGTGTTGGACATTGCATTGTCATCAGAACTAAAGGTGTATGCAAAATTTGAGCTCTATCGGGTACCAACAAATGGTCGAAAATGGTTTGCAAATTTTGAAAGTACAACTTACATACTATACATACATACGAATAGTGCAAGCTGAATAAAAGCTTGTAAAAATCGCTGCTTTTTTTTTGAAAGTCGCAAATTGTAATGGTTGTTCTTGTTCATGTTTACTATCGACAGTGAAGACATTATATATCTACTTTAATGTATCTCTTAATCTCTTTAGGAAATACTAACATTCTTCCTTTGTCTTATAAATTCCTCTTACACCAGCAACTCTTTGTACAAAACCTCGTAATTAACTCAAATAAGAAATGTGGAAAGTGTTCGCAAACTTAAACGCGGCACGAGATTTAAATTTAATCCGAGACATATTTGCTTTGTGAGTTGAGTGCAAATTCTCGTACTTTTAATGCAGATTATGCGTCATATTAAGTCTACGTTTTGTTTCTTTTATTGTGATGGATGGCATTCCGAACTGTCGTGTTTATACGTTCCATAAAGCTCGGCGTCATCTCCCCGAGCGTAAGACAGGTACTACTAATGAATGTATTATAAAACAGTACTTTTTCTAAAGCAACTAGTACAGGAATGTTCTACCACCACAATTTCTTAAACCAATTTAACTAGCTTATGCTCTCAACTTGGTCCACATGAATGACGATTATAATGTAGGGTGTTCTTCTTAAGCATCTTTGTTTTTTTTTTTTTTAATATGAGTATCTTAAGTTGTTCATAACATCAATATCTGCCACGTAATTCACGTCAAATTTGATCCAGCCGTTTAAAAAATTATCGAAACAAACAGACAGACATTTTTAAGCATTGGTTTTCGAATTGTCAAGGACTCCGCCAGTTAGTCGGAAAGTTGAGCTAGTTGCTCGTTCCAAAACGGAGTTTCCAAACTTCACAGACACTCTTTTCAATTAGGTTTTTACAAAATCCTGGTTACAATGCTTCTTTATGTGAAAACAATAAAGATGAACATAAAACAATAAAATAACAAGAAACAATAAAACATGACTATAAAATATAAGATTAAATAACAAACATTCATACAAACTTTCGTATTTATAATCGTAGTAAGATTTATACTTAGTTCATATATGTATAAAAATGGATATCTATACATACACTGGTCTGTTTTAATTTACATTTGAGCGAAAAGATGTCCGGCCAGTATTAATAGCACTGTAGCACAAAATCGGCAATAAAATCGTTTAAACACATGAGTACCAACACTCACAGTTAAAATTCGCTCAGCTAGCGCCCAGCTGTGACTTCGACGAAAATAAACTTGTGTTCAGTTAGCTTTGCATTTATGCTAGTCCAACGCATACTTTGTTTCAACGGACCATTCACACTGTAAGTTTGAATTTCGAATATAATATTTATAAAGAGAATAATTTGTTTAGTTTTTTTATTTTAACAAACTTGGCTATTGACATAATGAATTTCTTTATGGTAGATAATGAATTGAATTATTCAGAGATTTTACATTAGCTCCTTTTGGCAGATCTAAGTTAAATTATAAACAGGCACGGCTTGTCTCACCGCCTCTTAATAGACATGATTGACTTAATATTGAAACATAAAACAAAACATACGAGTCGACTTCAAAACCTGTTTGGGAAGGCGGTGACAATACAAAACAAAAAACAAATCTAAAGCCTCCGACTTCCACAACTAAAGTTTTCTTAGATTCTATTACAATCCTGGTTCAAACTGTAATCGACTCCGTATTTAGCTTGTCTATTCGGTCAAAATCTCTCTCGGTAAATTCAAATAAAGTGATTTTGAAGTGAGCTGTCATCCTACCTAAAGGGATGGTTAGCTTACTTCAATTCACTGTTCAAAGCGTCATCTATTGCCTGGCCAGTAAAGATCATTTTACAATGCGTCAATCTATCATCATTACACAGTCAGAAACGACAGGCGTTCACTAATAAAAAAAAGTCCCTATACAGTATGACCGTTAGCTAAATGCAATTTTCACCAGCTGTTACAATCGGTCACATGGTCAGAGCAATCGATTCAGTGTAAGCCCAGTGCTCAACTTCGGAACTTGTACCTAAACCAATCGTTGACAACTAAACGTCATTCATTCGATTCGACAACAAGCACGGAGTTATCGAACAAACCGCAACGACTGAGTTCGCTAGTGTGTACTAGTGATGTAATGAATATTAAGTCAGAATTTAAGTCCGGCCCTGGTTTTTGTTTTTAATATACCCACAAAAATAGATTTTTGTTTCGCATGAATCTTTTACCTTCAATGTTTAATGTTTTGTATTGTACGTTAATTATTGTTGTCTTCTTTTAACATTATACTAGCTCTGCTTAAGATTTTATTATTATAAATAGTTGAAATACGAGGATGCCTTTTAAGTTTTGTCGTTTGAAAAAAAAAACACAACTAGAACCTTATACTACTTTTTATTGTTTTTCGAAGTATTCACCACGTAGCTTAATACACTTTTCCAATCGTTCAAACCAGTTATTATAACATTTAGTCCAATCTAAAGTGGGGGTGTCAAAATGGCTGACTTGAAAGCGTCGACTGCTTCTTCACCGGACTGAAACCTTTGACCACGAAGACTTTTCTTAATTTTAGGAAATGTAAAGAAATCGTTAGGGCTTAGGTCAGGACTGTATGGAGGATGGTCAAGAATTTCAACTTTTTCCTGCTTCAAATATTCAATTGTTTGACGAGCGCTGTGTGAGCTTGCGTTGTCGTGGTGCAGGATGATGCGTCGCTTTGAGTTCGATTTTCGAAGTTCGGCGATGACTAGTGGTAAACAAACTGTGGTATACCACTCTGCGTTAACCGTTCTACGATCTTCAAGTGCAATAGTCGCAACATGGCCGGTTTTTCCAACGAACGTGGCCACCATCTTTTTTGAAGTGCTTCGAGAACGAACAACTTTAGTCGGCTTTGGTTCGTCTTGAAAGACCCAAACTGTAGATTGTTGTTTGGAATCAGGATCGTAGGCATAGATCCAAGATTCGTCACCACTGATGATGTCGTAGACGTGATTTGACTCTCCGCGGTTGAACCTTTGCAGAGTTTTCTTACACCATCTGACGCGGGCCGCCTTGTGATCGTCGGAAAGCAGATGCGGTATCCAACGGCATACTAGCTTTCTCACACCAAGCGCTTCATGCAAGATCTTCTGAATGGTTGTCCCTGAGATGCCTAAAAGAGCCTTTATCTCTCGATATGTCACATGACGATCTTCGAGAATCAGTTGTCTCACAGCAATGATGTTATCTTCAGTGAAGGCGGATTTTGGGCGTCCTTCGCGAGATTTGTCACTAACACTAGTATGTCCACGCTGGAATTCTAAATACCAGCGTTCGACAGTCCGCAGACATGGGGCTTCATCACTGAACACAGATGTTAGCTCTTCAAAACACTGAAGCCGTGTCAGGCCTCTTCTAAAGTTGTAGAAAATTATTGCACGAACATTTTCCTTAGAAAGATTCATTTTCGTACGTAACCTGACAGATTCCAATTGACGCTGTGACTAAATAATAGCATTAATCCTAATAATTTCAACTATTTTGCGATTCAAAATTTGAACACATTCGAATAAAGAACAGTTCCAAATTCAAAATTGCCGCGAAATATGGAAACGACAGAACTTAAAAGGCATGCCAAGTATTAGGTACTCATTAAGCGTTTGTAGTTGGTAAATTACTTTTGAGTAAATACCTAAAGATTCTTTAACCACAATATGAAAGAAACATGTGCAAATGGGAATGCAAATGCAGAACTCTCGTGCCAGTGACACGAAGTACTTCCTCTTCTTGGGCTAGATTTAAAAATAAAATATTCGTATTCTTCAATACGAATATCTAGCCCCAATTATCCATGACTCAATTTACTTGGCGCGCAACTAGCACGCACACATTGATCATAAAAACTAGTGAATTTTAATGTTAGAGAGCGTGTGAACTCATAGTTATTATTATTGTACATGCTGTTAAAATATACACATGAATTTTGCGACTACGAATGCAAAAAAATATCCGAATATCCGCGAATGTTAACATTCTTTACATCACTAGTGTGTACGGGCCGCAAATCCAGTATGCCAAACATCTACCAAGAACGTTGCGTCCAGATTTGTTTCGTTATTTTGCAGTTTCTAAATCTGTGGAATTTCAACTATGTCTTTGTGTTAATATCTTGTTGCTAGGGCTTCCTTACTTAGCCGAAGTATTTGTCTACAGCATTTACTTATGTTGAATACATAGGAAGGTATATACATTGTCTAGACAAGGTCAGTTCTGTTTGCACGTTGAGTGTTTTTCGATGATAAACACAACAAATAATTTAAACTAGTTTTTGTCCTTAACGACGTCCGCGTATGTCCTTTCTTGGGTAACAAAAATCTTACAAAATTTAATAGAAATAGTATCAATGGTTTAGTCGCGACGGACATTCAGAGTTACTTTCGCATAATTTATAGTATGAGTATGGATGTTACATATCTTAACTCTAAAATAGCATTTGCCAAACTGTAAAAAAAAATATCAGCAGTCTAATTATATTCCGTAGGTACAAATATATAAGAGACTGATTTTTAAAATGTTTTCTTCTCAATTTTAAGTCTTAAATATCTTTCATATACCTACGTATGAAGTTAAATTAATTCGGTTCGTTAATTTTCAAGATCTCGGACTTGAAAGTTTGTATGAAGTACCGTCCGTAAACGTTCTTAAGACTCTTCAACTTTCAGATCTGTTATTGGATTCCGCCCAAGAGCAACGTTTGGGAGTAAATAAGTTTTGTATTCTATTTTAGAACATTCGAAAGCTGGTCACAATTCAGGTTCGAGAGCCGACAGTTCGCATATGTAAGGGTATTTGTCGTGTTATTCCAAGTTAAGAAATATAAGTTCTCTTTTAGGTAAGTGTGTGTCTGTGTAGAAAAGTTAAGTATTTTCTTGTATAAAATTTGACTGCCTCGTTGGTCTAGTGGTCACAAGCGCGACTGCTGTGCACGAGGTCTTGGGTTCGATTCCCAGGTCGGGAAAAGTGTTATTGGGTTTTTCCATCGGGAATTTCTCAGTAGCAGCCGCGGAGTCTGGATTTGTGCCCGGTTGATGGCAATAGGCTCGCCCCCTATTACATGGGACTTAAACATAACTGGCGAAATGTGGGTGTACTAATGGGTACACCTCTGCCTAACCCTTCGGGAATTACAGGCGTGATGTTATAATAAAATAATAAAATAAAATAATAAAAATTTTATTCAAATATAAGTAAAACTAAGATTTACATTAATCGTCATAGAGGAAAATTAATTCTAACTATAATGTAGACCTGCCTGAGCTAGGTTTATGAAAACCTGTGTTTCAGGCCATCAATTTAGTTCAAACATTTTAAAAAGAGGACATTAGTAAATTTTGTTAGTAGCTAACTTATAGAGAAGACATGTTATTTTCAATGACTTAACAAGTAACTATTTAGGTATATAATATTAAGACTTCTATATTATTAATTATTATGTTATATTATCGAATGTAAGATATATATTATGTTACAATAAATTAACGAATAATGTTAAAGTAGATAGAGTAGATTAGGTAAACAGTGAGACTTTTATTAGAGTGTGTACATACAGACTTTATTTCACAATTTCTAGTAATGAAATAAAGTCTGTATGTACACACTCTAATAAAAGTCTCACTGTTATGTTATGTTATGTTATGTATGTGTATTTTTTGGCGCTGCGATATTGAATAATTCATTTAATATTGAGTGAAACTTGTGTAAACAAAACAGGGAGTTTACAGTGCATATACAAATCTATACATATTTTAGGTAGGTAGTAGGAGTTGGACAGAACCGCTAATAAATAATTAATGCAAAATTAAATTAAACCATTTTCATTTATGAATTGTCAAGGAGACGGTCAGTTAGTCAGAAAGCTGACGCTAGTTGCTCGTTTCAAAACATAGGTACTACGGAGAAGAACAAGCAAGAAATTTCATGACCGAATAGTATAATTTAATTTTATGTTTGGTTTACCTAAATACACCACTGTAGGTATTCCTAAATACACCCCTGTATTACTAAATAGACCCCTGTATTACTAAGTACAGCCCTGTATTCCTAAATACACCCCTGTATTCCTAAATACACCCCTGTATTCCTTAATACACAACTGTATTTAAGAACAAAAAAAATAATTGCAAAGACATTTACAGGTGGAACGAAGTTCACCGGGTCATCTAGTCACGAATATAATAGCTTTTGGTCGCACTTGCACCAGGAATTACTAAATGCAAATATATTTAGCATCTAATGTACTTAGAACACTACTACATCTCAGCTACATTATTCGAGGTTGGCAGAGACAGAATGATGTTAAATACGTTTAGCGTTGAATGTGTTTAGTGAGAGAGCAAATGGGCTTTAAGGACCTACCAAGATGTGAGTTGCTGTTTGAAAATGAATGACTATAGAAACGATTTTATTAAACGAGGTTTGGTCAGTCTCGGTCAAGAGAAACAATTCTATTGCGGAGAGCACGTACATAACATAACATTTAGCATAACATTACGCCTGTAACCCCCAAAGGGTTAGGCAGAGGTGTAACCATTATTACACTCACATTTCGCCAGTTTCGTTTAAGTCCCATGTAATAGGGGGCGAGCCTATAGCCATCAATTGGGCTCAAATCCAGAATCTGAAAAGAGAAAAATTCCTGATGGAAAATCCCAATCTCGCTCGACCTGGTAATCGAACCCAAGACCTCATGCTCAGCAATCGTGCTTTGCGACCACGAGGCAGCCAAAAGGCGCGTACATTTCCGTGATCCCTGATATAAGTGTGGGAAGGGAACACCCCGGGGTGGGTTTTAGGCAATAAGAGTAACAGTAGGTACTATAAAGTTTCGTAAATAGAATCGTTTTTAAGTACCTATGTTAAATTGGTTTATTTAGCCGGGATTTAACCCTTCATAATTATTCATTCAGCAATAGACACGTGTACAGTATTAAAGGTATGTTAATCTTCATCATCTGCCTAGCCTTTTCCCAACTATGTTGGGGTCTGCTTCTAGTCTAACCGGTTGCAGCTGAATACCAGTATTTTACATGGAGCGACTGTCTAGCTGATCTCTCGACCCAGTACTGGGTAATACAATACCCCTAGGTAAGACTGGTTGTCAGACTTTCGGGCTTCTGACGACTCGTAACGACTGTCAAAGATCCACGTATGACAGCCGGGACGAACGGCTGAACGTGCTTTCCGAGGCACGAAATGATGTCAGTAATGTCTAAAGATAAACTTTAGAAAGTACATATGAATTGAAAAAGTCATATTGGTACCTTCCCGGATTGGAACCCACAACCCCATGCATGATAGGCGGGCGCCTTAAAGGTATCTTAATCCTATAGACGGAAATTATATTACTCTCTTATATCAATGGCCACGCAGGTTGGTATTATAACGATAAGTAGAATATTATGGTCGCTATATCAATTGTTCTGGTTTATTGTTGCTAAAACAAACAAAGCCATGTCAATATTAATCTCATTTTTCCAATGAATTGTGATGTTTTTGGATATAAAATATTGAATACTTACCAGTGTTTTACACGGAGAGACAGTTTATCTCAACTCCACAAATATTGGATCTGACCTCCATAAAACAGTAACTGGGTAATACGATACCGCTAGGTAAGACTGGTTGTCAGACTTTCGAGCTTCCGATTATCCGTAACGACTGTCAAAGATCCATGCATGACAGCCGGGACTAACGGCTTTACAAGCTTTCTGAGGTACGGGGTTACAACACTATCAACTTAAAATCTTCAGGCTGTTACTGAGTGCTAATAGAAAAAACCGAAACACTTTGCAAGACCTGGGAATAGAACCCAGGGCCCTACGCTCAGCAGTCATGCTTGCGATGACGAGATCAATAGGGCAGTCAGGCTGTTACTGAGAAATTCTTACTTGGCTACCCCAAAGGAAAAAAAAGGAATTGTTAATTACTTACCTGAACTCGTTTAACCATTTAAATGCGCTCGAATACGCTTGATATTTTACGGTGAAATCCACGACTGACACAAACAAACATTAATTAAGGCGTTGACTTGTTTTCACTGTGTCGCGTCAAATAAAGTAAATGTTAAAATAGTGTGAACCCGAACAGGCCGAGCAGTAAATATTATTGGAAGGAACACGAAACCCGCTTCCATTTCGCGAAAACAAAAAACATTTGCGAATTTGAAAACGTTTTTTGTTTTGAAAGCTAATAAACTGTTAAGCTATTTCTTCCAGCTTATCTTCGTATCTTCGGCTCATCCGATTTTGACGAGACTTTTGCTGCAGATAGCTGATGTTATAAGAAGTAACTTAGGCCTTAATACTTTTATTTTAAACAAACGATGTGGATTCCGCGCAAAACAATCCAAAACCCCGTTAAATCCAAAGTCGCGGGCTTTAATAATTTAGACATAGTGGTTTCGTTTTGGTTTTCTAAGCCTCTCGTACTTTAAATACCTTTTTTACAAGTTAAATATGGGTGCCCATTTCTCACTATCTAACCAGGAACCACAGCCTTATCAATAAGAACAGATACTCTAGTCAGTGTTCTTATTAGTCTCCTGTACAGAAGTAAAATGCGAATGCTCTAAAAAAGTTAGGCTGTGGCGCTTCTGTGACATTAACAAATTAGCGCCATTTTTTTTACGCATCTGATTAAAGTTTGATAGGATACGATAAGATTGGATATGTACCTGAAAAGAAATTGCGGGAAGTTTTAAAAGAACGATATCTTTGTTAAACGCACTTGTTTCAGATGAATTGGTTTTTGTTCTTATCATTACCTGGAGATATTGTTGTTAGTTTCAAGCGCACTTAAATACTGCATTGGCTAATCTGGAAATTTCTTAATGCGGACCCAGGTTGGCCGCTGTAAAACTAGTCTAGCCAAATGGGGTATTTAACACCCATCCCAAACGGAGTGCCAGTGTGGAGCACCATCACAGGACATGCGTCACGTCCTCAGTTGCCCGTCGTGCTTAACCACATTCAAGATCTTTACGAGGTCAATGTAGAGTTTCTCAATACCGGTTTGAAATAAAAAAAAATTGACAATCGACCCGAAAAAAAGAACTTAACAAAACTAAGTGCCTCGTTGGCATTAGGAATTTTTCAGTAGCATCCCTGAGTTTGGAAGTTACTGGTGTGCCTGTAACTTGGAAAGTACGTAAAACCTTTGACTCTGTTCCGTCGGATACCCGTCACATCGGACTATGAGAGTAAGGTAAAAGGGACTGCAACAGTGTATATGCACTGACTTGTGCACTTAACATCTCCTATATATTTTTCTATTGAGATTAGCTACTGTATCCAAATTTTTATCGGGAGAATATTATTACTTATCGAAATACGAAAGTACAGAAATTAATAATAATAATAATAATAATAATAATAAATTTATTTCGATTTAAGTAAGTTACATTAATGATGAATACATATTTTAGCTTAGCTTATACTATTACATATTTCGCAAGGCATCTGTGTCTGAACTAGATAAATTAATATCTGTATCTCAGACATCAGCGCTCTTCCCTAAAAGTATACCATTGAAAGCTTAACTAATGTTCTCTATTTTAATTAAGTACATATTTTGTTTCTTGTTGATCTGGCAAATTAAAAATAGTCATACAGAAAAAAAATAAAAAATAATCAAAAGTGGAATTAAAATAAAATAAGAGTGGAGTGGGGACCTCCTTTTGTATTGAATGTAGATGCGTGAGTGTGTGTAGGAGGGTGTGTATTTGAAACTTATTTTGTAACAACTAGGAGGTTTTCAGTTTCGTCATAGGTCAGCTTATGAAGGTATTCAGTCACTTTATTCTTACAACTTCTACTATTTAAGGTAAGTATATCGAGACTCTTATCAATCCGGCCATAAAGGTACGGACCTAAGAAACAGAAATATTTATTAACGAATGAGTGTTTAAGCATGGATCTGTCGGTACTGAATATAGGTTTCCGTCGCCTGGATGGGAAATGTAGTTTTTCAAAGTGTACTCTCGCGTGCTGGATCAGAACTGTGTGCAGTACGAATAATTGGCGGACAGAGAGAACCTCACAGGCTAGGAACAACTGATAAGTTGGGAACAAATACGGACGGAAGGTGCTTACTTTGAGAATAGCTCTTTGGGCTACTTCAAGTGGCTTTAGTATGGTTTTTGATGCACCACCCCAGACCGAAATACAGTATGATAAAGTTGATTGACCAAGTGCCAAATATACCTGCTTCATTAGTTTGGGGTCTGCAACATGGCGTAGGTTTTTGAAAACGTATATTAGTTTTCTAGCTCTAGCTGTGACTAAGTCTATATGGGGTTTAAAAGAGAGGTTGTTGTCTATTGTTATTCCTAAGTATTTTACGAACTTTGTCTTGATCAGAGCCGGACATTTGCAGGTTCCGTCGTTGCAGCAGTTGTGGGCAATTAAAGAGAGTGTTGTGGGAGGTAAATTAGAGTTGCGCATTGAAAATGTTATGTACTGAGTTTTATCAGCGTTTAGTGTCAGCTTGTTACTCCTCAACCAGTGGCTCACAGTATCAAAGCCACGTTGAGCGTCCACATAGACCCGTTCCCAAGTATCAGCCGAAAACAGCAGAACAGTGTCATCTGCGTAAGAAATTACTTTTCCACCCATAGATGTCAGACCACAGAGTTCGTTTAAGTACACAAGGAAAAGACTGGGCCCCAAAATACTGCCCTGTGGTACACCAAAAGTGAGAGGCAAGTCACTGCTAACAAGTTTGTCGATTTTGACACATTGACAGCGTCCCGAGAGGTAATCCTTGAACAATTTTAGCTGTTTACCTCTTACACCCATACTTTCCAATTTATTGAGGAGCAGTGGCACAGAAACCGTGTCAAAGGCCTTTGCTAGGTCCAAGAATATCCCAACAGTTTTTTTACCGGAATCAACATTTCTAACCACGTAATCTACAAGCTCGTGGACAGCATCACAAGTTGACTTGCCAGTTCTGAAACCAAACTGATTGTTTGAGAGTAGATTATTCGTTTCCAAGTACTTGACCAATCTACTATTGATGATGCGTTCCAAGAGCTTGGAGACCGCTGGGAGTATAGAAATGGGCCTGTAGTTGGTGACACGATCTTTGTCGCCAGATTTATGGATCGGAAGGACGACCGATTTCTTCAGAACAGTGGGAAATATTCCTTCGTTTAAACACATATTAAAAATGTGAGCCAGAACAGGGACGAGAACGTTTCTGTTTTCTTTCAGAAGTTGGTTAGATATACCGTCCCATCCAGTACTACAGACATTTTTAAGATCCAATATCAGGCGCTCTACCTCTGACTCGTCTGTGTCCAGAATTACAAAAGAGTTTAATGAGCCTGTGGATTGAGGAATTGAATGAACGGAGTGTCGAGGATTTTGGCAACTGTTAGTCTTGCTGGCTAAATTTTTGCCCACCGTGACAAAGAATTCATTAACTTCTTCAATTGATTGTGCTGGACAAGAAGAGTCAATTAGTTCTAAAGCCTGATTTTTTATTTTAGTTGAGTTAGTGATATTTTTTATTGCATCCCATATTTTCTTGTTATTTTTACCCGCCTGGTCTAGCATTTTTTTATTATAAGCTATTTTAATTTTTTTCAACAAGTTGTTACAAAAGTTTCTATATCTGCTATACGTTAATTTAAGAGCATCATTTCCTGGTGACTGTCTCACTTGTTGGTGGAGAGCGTCCCTATGTCGCATACATCGTACTAGTCCTGGTGTTATCCACGGTTTGATGATTTTATTTCGTCTTGATAATTTTGTCAAGACAGAGTTACAAATTATAGCACGTTGGATGGAATTTGTGAAGTATTTCATGGCAATATTAGCATCGTTTGAGGCATAAATTGGTTCCCAGTTTATGCTGGCCAAGTCATTATTTAGTCTCTCCGTATTTATTTTATTTATGGTGATATGAGCAAACGTTCTTTTTGGTTTAGAATTAAGGCATAGTAGCACTGGCTCGTGATCCGTTATCGTAGATTGCAAGACTAAAGTAAGAGCTGGAAACTTTGTTTTCAATATCACGTGATCAAGACATGCCTTGCCATGTCTTGTAGGCAGTGTGTGCGCTGGTAGGAGGCCATGGTATGAGCACAAATTTAGGTACTCCATTTGGAGACTAGAAACCTGACCGGGGTAGATGTTTATGTTAATATCTCCTACAATGGTAAGATTTTTGAAAGTGGATAGCTCAGTTAAGATAATGTCGAGGGTGTTGAGGAAATTCTCTATGTTTTTATGTGATGGAGATCTATAAATAGCCAAAATTGCCATTTCAGTACCAATTTTTATAATGAGACAGTTACAGTCTAGACAAGGTGGTTCTTCAATAGACACATTAAGAGTAGTTTTAACGTACACCGATACACCGTCATTTTGATTACTGTTTTGTTTTGATGCATATGAGCAATAACCTTCTAACCTTGGGACAGTAGGACAGCACGATAACCAGCACTCCGTCAAAACAAGTATATCACATTCAATACCAAGTCTATCTAACATCACCACGAAACTATCAAAATTTCGCGAAATACTACGAATATTTTGATTTATGATAGTGAGACAGTCAGCGGGATGCGTTATGAGCTGCTTACAATCCTCAACATGACAAGACCGAGATTCTGAAACAGATATACTATCTATTTCCTTAGCCAAATCATCCATTTGTGAAGGTATGTAATAGCACATGACCAATTTTTTTAAGGGAACAGATATTCAATTTATGTGCAATATGCGTGTAGCAGATATAACTCAGGACGGTATAATTGAGAACGTATACTCCTGTGTAATAGAGATACATATTCCCTGTATTTTTTGTCTGTAGAAAATGATTAGCAGATAGTCTAATAAAAGTATTAAGTTTGTGTCTGAATAAAGCATTCAATGACGAAAACCTCAGAATGATATTTGAATAGTGTAAAAAGAGTAAATCGATTAAACAACAAAACAATTTTAGAATAAGAGTTTCAATTAAAAAAGCTAGCAACTCAAAAATAGAAATTAAGGGAGAAAAAAGAAAATTAACATTATACGGAGTTACAACAAAAAGATATCTTTTTATCAATAGTCATACTGTGTTGACCTTCAGTTTAGTGAGATCAGTCTCCTCATCAATACGGACGTGTGCCATTCCTTCCTTTTTCCGTAAGTAAATCTTGCCGTAAGATGTCCAGCAATACTTGTAGTCATTCAAACTGGCAAAATCTCTCGCGAGGAAGAAAAGTCGTCTTCCCTTAGAAGTAAGACATTCCGAAATATAAATTGGTTTATGTGTAGTTTCACTTGTTTCTTGGGCGAATAAGCTGGTATTTAATTTATCGGTTTTCTCCTGTTGTGTGAGTTTTTTGAGATTACTAATTAGGTTTTCCTTGGTGATAACTGAAGTAAATTCGACGACTATGGGTTTAGTGACGCCCGGTTTAGCAAACGGACGATATACATCTCTTATATCTGATATATCTAGTTGTATATTTAATGAGGTACCAATTTTTTTAACGGTGTCGCACAGTAACTGTTTGGTCTCATTTTGTAATTTAGGAATATTTCTGATCTCGAGCTTATTTGTACACGACTGTTTTTCGAGATTTTCCAACTTACTTTCCAGTGACTTTATGTAAGATATATGTTCTTTTCGCTCCTGTCTAAAACTTTCTAACTCTAATTGTAAATCATCGTATTTGGCAGATAAAGTCGACATAGATGTGTTAATCGTATCATTTTGCGTTTTAATTTCAGTCAAAGACGACTCCAAAATGTCTAGTCTAGTTCTTTGTTCCGAAGCAAATTTCGAGAACATATCGCGGACTTCCTCCATGAAAGAACTTAATTCATTTTCACGTTTTCTCTTCAAACGCGCCGTATTAATGTTGGTCCGATTTTCGGTGGCTTGCTGGTCAGAAGCAGTGCCATCGACGCTTTCAGAATCCGTCTCCGTTCCAATTTGTGGCTTCGGTGGCGTACGATTTATGGGCATTTTTAGTTATTTCAAAGTTATTGATGTGTACTAGGATAACAGCAGAACGCGGAGGTGGTAACCAATTAGTTGTGTGACGCGTACTTAGTATCGTAGCAAGTACCAGGAGCAAGTTCACGTACCTCCCCTAGCGCTGTCGAGCTTGCGCGCGCGCCGCTTATTAGTTGGTCCTCGTCACGCCCCTTTTGCTTGGAGACACGCAGCGGTGGGCGTTGCTGGCGCTGAGGCGGGGTTAACACTGGTCAAGCGGTGAGTCACTGCCGATGAGTAACTGAGCGGTCGATACAGAGTAGGCTCCTCGATTTTATGCACTCCTATTTTTATGAACTTATTTAATTGGAATAAAATTATAAAATTATGAATAAAAAATAATAAATACTGTGTCTTTAAAAGCGTCTGAACTCCTCAGAGGTCCG
Source organism: Hoplodrina ambigua (assembly GCA_949774945.1). Taxonomy (NCBI): domain Eukaryota; kingdom Metazoa; phylum Arthropoda; class Insecta; order Lepidoptera; family Noctuidae; genus Hoplodrina; species Hoplodrina ambigua. The sequence continues at coordinate 11,224,667 of OX458974.1, read as the reverse complement.
GGGGGAAGGGCAATTAATTTGATGATATGGGGGAATTAATTTGATGATATGGGTTCCATCTTCAGGTCTGGTAAAGTGTTATTGGGTTTTTCTATCAGAGATTTCTCGGTAGCAGCCTCGGAGTATAAGGACTGCCTCGTGAGCAGGAGGTCTTGGGTGCGATTCCCAGGTAGGGCAAAGTTTTATTGGGTTTTTTCATCAGGAATTCTGGATTCGTGCCAGGTTGATGGCATTGACTCGCCCCCTATTACATGGCACTTCAACATAACTGGTGAAATGTAGATGTACTATCGGGTACACCTCTGCCTAACCCCCTCCCTGCCAACTTAAAGAAATTAATGTAGCGATGTTTAATATTTTACCAGAAATATTTTAGGCAAAGATTAAAACTAACATAGCGGTACTGTGACCCTAACTTCCCTAGTCCCGAACTAAGTATTGTATATCACAAATCTATTACAAAACTTGGGGTCAAAGGCTTTTACAGAACAAAAGGGTCCTTCCTCTATGGTTGATCACATTGACAAAGTCCGTGCAATCCCACATTACAATCCCATAAAGCTAACGTACCCTTTACCTTAAGATAATCTTCATTCATCTCACTAGACACGACAAAAGTATAAAATACTATGAAAACCCACGGTTTGACCATTGTTAAGTTACGTCTTTCATTTCTGCTCCGCTCCTGTGGGTCGCAGCATGATGTTATGTAGCCTACAGACTACAGTCTGTACAGATTTTGCCCTCGATAAAGCCGCGGCCGCAGACAGTGTTGAAAATGAAAAGTAGCCTAGTGTTCTTGGGGTTCAAACTCACCCCATACCAAATTTCATCAAAATTGGTTAAAGGATTCAGGCGTGAAAGTGTAACAGACAGACAGACAAATGGAGCTACTTTCACATTTAAAATCTTACATATTACTTGGATGTTACTCGTTGATAATTTAGCTTTGCATACGCATATGATTTAAAAAAAATTGTTTTGTAGTTTTTAAGTACATCCATTGCAAATAAAAATACAAATGTTTTCTCTTTATTATATTATTACTTAGATAAAGATGAACTAAATCAGAGATGGTCAATACATCAAACACTCCACTTTTTCTCAACGTTCGATTTCTATTCACAGTATCACAGGACCCATCATTTTGTTCATCTCACCCTTTCATGTAAACTATTCAATGGTTTCCGTACCAGTAGAAGGTAGTCTTTCACATCTCCTCATGTGAAAATACAAGTGCCTTTGTTAGAAATAATTTCATAAGGAAAACGATAGGATTTTGGGAGTAAACAGACATCGCATCGCACGCGAGTATTGTGGTATACGTTTCATGTTTGAGTAGATTTTATGCGAGTCCACATAGTTTTCTATAGGGTTGTGAATGCTGTGTTTTACGGATAAAACTATGTACGGATTTTGGTTAGGTTATACAATTTGAAAGTACAGTGGAAGCAGGGGTCGTTTTAGCCAGGATAATTGTCTTTTATGCATATAACTACGAAATAATACGGCGGATAGTGTCAGGGTTGTCGCCAGAAAGCTAATTAAACTAATTAAGTTCTAGTTGCAATTTTATTTCAGCGACAATCAATGTCAAAACAATTTAGAGCACACTTTTAATAAGTTGACTTGAGACTAAGATGTTAGACTGATTTATTGAGATTGCGATCGTTCCTAAAAGGAAGTACTCTGTTCCTGGAATACCAGATTTTTTTCTCAAGTCGATCTTGACATGAACTTTAGCACAAAATATAAAAAAAAAACCATAGAGAGGAAGTTGCATTAGTATTTGTTTAAGCTTTAAAGTTGAAGCAATCTTCTCTATTTATAATTTTTTTAGTAAATGAGTTATTCGAAGTATCTAATAACTTTAGGAAAAGTTGCTCGTATTCGTAAAGATACTCTGAAAAAAACCCTCCCGATTTCAGCCAGAAAAATATCCGAAACCTCTCATTAAATGGGACAAACACCACATAATCGCACTCAGTATCGCTTTTCACAAAATCATCGCAGAAACTGACCTGTTTTGCCTAAACCGGCGAAAGTCACGGTTGACCTGATAACGTTTGGACACGAATAGCCACGTTTCCTTTATAATAGCCTATAAAAATAAACAAGTATTAGGGATGTCATTTAACCAGCGCGAATAGTGCGTTACGATTTGTTTTTTTCCTCAAAATGTATCTAAGATTTTTAGGGAAAAACGCAAGGATATTGTTCGTGTATTTTTACAATATATACTGACGGGAACAGCGAAGCTTTTCAAGGATTTCTCTCGGGGGCTATATGTGAAAGGAGAGATCGGAAAATTGAGCCGAAGGAAAGATAGTAGAATGCAATGAAAATGCAGTAAAGTTCATAAAATCTTGAAGAGAGCTCGAATCGATGTTTGAAATGAATTTTGGATGTTCCGTTTGTCTAAAATGATAGTCGTTTCGGGTTGTCAGAAGAGATTTTGTCTATGTCAGTCTATTTAGAAGTCAGAGTTTGAAATAAATGAAGTACGTCTAGTAATTTGCATTATGGAGACGCTGTTTGAAAAATGCTATGAAATTAAATATTGAATTATTAAGTCTGTCTTGATGGCTCAATGGTTAAGACGCCCGCCATGCAAGAAGTCTATTACCAGGCAAGTATAAATATGACGTTTTTAATTCGTATGTACTTAGGAAATTATCTTGGACATCATTGACGTCAAACCTGGACTACCAAATGTTGCAATCGTCAATCCGCCTTGAACAAGCTTGGTGATCAATGCTCGTGCCTTCTCAGCCTGAGAAGGGGCCTTTGCCCTGCAGTGGGACAATAATATGCTGGTATTATTATTTACGTAGGTATTTGGCTAGACTACATATTCGCTTTTGTAAAATGTATTTTTTTTACATGTGCATAAAGTTTTAATAAATGAAAATATCGTAGAAGCTGATTTTAAACTACCTATTTGGAAAAAGGATACGTAAATGACGAGGAAAAAGCCTATTCAGGGGTATCTAGGTCAGATTTATACACCGTTACACACAAACAATAAGACAGAAACCCATTCCCCCATCAAACCGTCTACTTAACCCCAAAATAAGTGCTCGATACATTTTTTCCTTTCACAGATTCAGCGTCTATATCGAAACATGTTTATGCATGTGATATATTGATATTTTCGGCCAACTGCTTACAACAAAAGACAATAGGGCCCATTTTCGCTTATGGTAAAGTAAATAGTTTATTCCGGACCGCAATCATGAAAAAAGCTCAACACTTTCAATGTCAATACAGGGTCAAGAGATAGTTTTGTGTAGAAAGGTCCCGGAATAAATGGTATAAATGAGGGTCTGTACTATATTCTGGGGGAAATATGGTATGTTTTGTAAATAGGAGCCGTTTGGGCGAAATGCTTGGCGGTGGGGCGAGGTCGTGTTTTGTTTTTTTTTGTCGAGTGTGCAGTTTGCACTTGGGGACGTTGTAGATTGTTTTGTGCTACTAAAGAGATAATTAAATCTCACTAATATCTACTATAAATGCGAAAATTTGGATGGATAGATGTTTGTTTCTCAATCTTGCGAGAATTCTGTCTTGTGCCACCTCTCGCTAATTTCTGAGGTAGCCATTTAAGGCGTCCCGCCATCTTCGTGGTTTGCCGCGACTTACTCAGTGAGGGCTCCACTCTTGATGACAGGCTCAGTATCCATTAATATGATAATAATAAAGTGCTATTACAAAAAGAGAACCCGAAGGTGGCCATCGAGGTCCGATTTTCATCAAACATAGCAAAGAATACTTTCTATTAATTAACCTTTCAAACAGAAAAAGAAACAAAATCAAAATCGGTTCATCCGTTCGGGAGTTACGAGCTTTCTTTCTTTATCGTGTGGGCAGTAAGATCTTACGACCCTACACACCCTAGTGTCAGAGTTTCTAACCGCCTCAAGGGCCTCTGACATGGTTACGGAGTTACCATGGAGTTACGATGCCACAGACACACACACCCTCACACACACACAGAAACGTCAAATTTATTATAACACAACGTCGATTTTGCGGCGAGAGTTAATAAAATTCAAATAAATAAAACCTCTTCATCATTGTACAGTACGCTTTTAAATTGATTACACGGCCGTTGTATCATACAATTTCAACTACTTTACATGAGTGCATGAAACTGAAAATAATAACGTTTTTTTTACGTTAAAATTGTTCTTTTGAATGATAGTATAAATTTTGTTGTAATGCTATCTTGGTATTCGATAAATGACGTTCTTTTTGCACTTAGGACATTAAATGGTTTAATAAATAACATAGTGCACTATTTAAATGAAAATTATGGCCATTTCTCATTGTTTCTGTATTTAATCTTACTGCTATTATAAATGTGAAAGTTTGGATGGATGGATATTTATCATTAAATCTCGTTAGAACGGCTGAGCAAGTTTGGATGAAATTTGGCATCATGATAGATATGGTTTGAAATAGCATTTGTAAAGCTACTTCTTATCCAGGATAATGAATGGTTTCCGTGGAATATAATATCAACTTTGATGCGGATGAAATCCCGGGCAGAAGCTAGTATTTTGTTAGATAGTATTATCCCATTAGTTTCGTTTATACCGACTAAAGTACGGAACCCTAAAAAACATGTTTCTCATTCGAGGACCCCCTTAACTTTTATTTATATTACTTGTTTATGAGATACAGCCTGCTGACAGACAGACACACCCAAAAAGTTACAAAAACAAACACACAAAATTCTCCTCAATTCACAACCAATATATTCTTAAATTCTCACATAGACAGTGGAATTTCGCCGAGTGGCTTTCTGTGTACGCATTTAAATCGTCAATGTATTTACGAAGTACTGAAGAGCATTTTTTTCTCGAACGCGCCGCAGAAATCGGCTTTGTTTGTGGAAAACAAAAGACAGGCGGCAGTGCACTTCCTATTCATTTAAACGAGCGCAAACATGTGAAAGAATCGATGTTGGTTAGTAGAAAACATCTTTGTAAGGTGTTTCTATTCATCGGCATGGTTAAGAGGCTATAGGACGGTGAAAGGAAGCATTTATCAATAGGGAATATGCAGTTAATTCAAATAAGAGCCAAATTAGACACCCTCTCACTCATTCACTTTAGCACATCATACAAAGAGAGGATCAGACTACTCGATATAATAAAACTACTAAATAAATATGTAATACTTAATAGTTTTGTAAAATACGTTGTACGTTGTACGTACGTTGTGTGTTTGTTTTGTAGTACCAAGGTGACTTTTTTCAATTCATATGTGCTTTCTAAAGTTTATCTTAGACATTACTGACATCATTCCGTGCCTCGGAAAGCACGTTAAGCTGTTGGTCCCGGCTGTCATGCGTGGATCTTTGACAGTCGTTACGAGTCGTCAGAAGCTTGCAAGTCTGACAACCAGTCTTACCTAGGGGGCTCGTGTTACCCAGTTACTGGGTTGTGGAGGTCAGATAGGCAGTCGCTCCATGTACAATACTGGTACTCAGCTGCATCCGGTTAGACTGGAAGCCGACCCCAACAAAGTTGGGAAAAGGCTAGGCAGATGATGATGTACTTTCTAAAGTTTATCTTAGACTTTACTGACATCATTCCGTGCCTCGGAAAGCACGTTAAGCTGTTGGTCCCGGCTGTCATACGTGGATCTTTGACAGTCGTTACGAGTCGTCAGAAGCTTGCAAGTCTGACAACCAGTCTTACCTAGGGGTCTCGTGTTACCCAGTTACTGGGTTGTGGAGCTCAGATAGGCAGTCGCTCCATGTAAAATACTGGTACTCAGCTGCATCCGGTTAGACTGGAAGCCGACCTCAGCATAGTTGGGAAAAGGCTAGGCAGATGATGACTCAATAGTTTTGTAAAATACTAGAATTTGAGAAACCAGATCTATTGTATTCGAGGGGGTTGGTGCTGTAAGCCGAAATACAGGTTCCTCCTAGCTCGGCAACAGCTGCTAAAACTTTTGTGTAGGTACTATATACTGTTAGGTATATCATAGCATCTATTCGTAAACCTTGTAAGTTCCTTATATTGTGAGAAATAAAGATTATTATAGATTTACTTTTTTAGGTATTTTTTTTTATTATTTTAGAAACTATTATTTCAGAATTGTGCCATCATCAATATTTCTGTTTTTTTTTGTGAAAAATTACATAACATAACATCACGTTTGTAATTCCCGAAGGGTTAGGCAGAGGTGTACCCATTACTACACCCACATTTCGCCAGTTATGTTAAGTAAGAAGTTAAGATTTTTTTTAAAGATAATAAATCTAAAAAAAAATATGACCGCCTTCAAAAACTACAAAATAAAAAATAACTTTAGCTTGAAAGTCGGCGGCTTTGGTTTTGTTTCTTGTTATGTAGGTATTGCCACCGACTTCCAAGCTAAAGTTATTTTTTATTTTGTAGTTTTTGAAGGCGGTCTTATTTTTTTTCTAAAAAAGCTTTTTATTTTTCACTTTTTAGTGCTTGTGTGTTAATGTTTGAAATCCTTACAAAAAGACCTTTCATACAATACCTCACACGATATATTCAATTTTGGAAAGTGATAGCAGGGGGGTTGACGTACCCCCTCTCCACTTCCTTCAGTCAGTCATCGACTACAAAAAAAAAAGAAAAATTGCTTTGTTTATAAACAAAGCAATTTTTCTTGTCACGGCGGTTCTGCTGTGATTTTGTAAGGAGTTCCGTTCCATATCTCCAAAGTTCATCATCAGATCATGACAATATTCCTATGGGACCTATTCGGAGCTATACTCTTTCAAACAAAACAAGAACCATCTAAATCGATTCATAATTGGCGGAGTAATCGTAGAACAAATACACAAAAAAAAACATACGCGTCGAATTGAGAACCTCCTCCTTTTTGAAGTCGGTTGAAAAGAAACTAATACATCTACTTACTCAAAATACTAACAAAACATGTATTAAATCTGCCAAAATCTACATTTGCATACTAATTATTTTCATTACTTAGTGTTGAATAAAATAATGGCTGATAAGGAATTAAAAAACAATTAAACAACTGTTTACACATACCATGTTATACAAATTGTTGTTCATAAAACACAGAAGTTGTCGAAGTTTATCTTTTAAATTATGTATTCTTTACAATTAGTATAATTTACTGTATATTCTCAAAATTTACTGTTTTAATAATGATAAGAAAATGACTTAAGTACAGTCAACAAAAAAGATAGGTATGCAAGGTCGTCAGAAATACCTATTTGGAGTTTTCATAGAACCCGATGTAGTTCGTTAATTAAGAATTAATCGAAGACATCCATCTGTTTGTAAGAAAACTATATACCTATTAGATGGCCCTGGATACCTATCTCTTTTGTTGACTGTACTTAGGTAATATTTTATCTTTTAAATTGATGTCTGTCTCTGGTAAAGGAATAAAGAACATTTTTTTCTTTTATTCTATTTTTTTTTATATCTTCTTTTCTTTTATTTATCACATGAATAAACTGGGTTAATGCATTTAGGAAAAAAACTATTTCCTTGGAAACAGGCTTTAATTGGGATAATTGTATTATTTATGTTTGCAAGCAGTTTTTTTAAAGACAACAAAATGGAGGAGGTTTTATGTTCGACTCTTATCTTCTTTAGGTATGTTTAACGGGTTTTTCCGCCAATTGTTAACTAATTCCAAAATTCTTTTTATTTGAAAGGGCATACTCTTGAGGCGGATCCATAGGTATTCATTTCGTGAAGATCTAATGTAGACCTTTGGGGATAAACAATGAAACTCCTCAATAACGAACATTGCACATATTGTGATTTGGTTATGGTACTGAAGATCAAAGAGAATTCCTGTGTATTGTATTTTTTTTTTTTTATCAATTCACCTGCTGCCTTGTGATATCACAAAAGTGACTGACCCAAGTGAGGAATCTCTTCACAATGCTACGATTTCTGGATCTAATTCTGGAGCCTACTTTTGAGCGATAATTTCTCTAAGTGTTGGTCAAAACTTTATATTTTATAGTAATTTATTTACTTTTCTCTTTCTCTCTTACGTCCCTCCGGCCGTTTTCGCAACTGCGTTTCGTAACCAGTTTGAACGACATAATACAAAAAAAAAAATATAGTTGAATCTAGTATTAGTCAGTTAGAGTCCGACAGACTTTTTACATATTAATATTTATATGTGAAAATTTACTGTAAACAATAAAAGCTGGTAAAATTCAAACCTCGTTTTTTATCCCTATGGAAAGTGTCCGTAAGCTATTTGTAATTTATAAAGGGGTCCTAGACTAAAGAAAAGGTTTAGAACCTCTGATTTAAAGGAATTTTAAAATCACAATGCGCAGGCCAGTCCCAACTTACCCCAAACATAATCCAGGCCATGATTCTGAACAGATACTCCGCATCATTACCATTCGGTAACACGATTTTGTCTTAACGGCCATTTTTCTTAATAATCTTTATATCCACGGCCATTTTGGGGTATCGCGGCGCCAACTAGGTCTTTAATAGTGCCAAATCGCAATAAATGTATTTCCGATAATCTCAACTATCTAGGTCGGCCGTCTCACAATGGCAAGTGGAATTATTGATAGATAGGATGAAGTAATGTAGAGTTATAAGACATATAATGATTATAATAATAGCAGTCCATTCTTGTCTCACTACAGGGCTAAGGCCTCTTCTCATATAGAGAAGGCACGAGCATTTACCACTTCTCAAGGCGTATTGGCGATTCCATACTTACACACGAACACACACACACACACACACACACACACACACACACACACACTCACACACTCACACACACACACACACACACACTCACACTCACACACACACACACACACACCCTCACACATAGTAAAAAATAAAGTCGCTTCCCGCTCTCCGTCCCTATGTATGCTTAGATCTTTATAACAACGCAACGGATTTTTATGCGGTTTTTTTTTTAAATAGAGAGTTTGAAGAGAATGGTATAGGTATGTACATTGCACCCGTGCGAAATCGGGGCTGGTCGCTAGTTCATTATAAGTCCAGGTCCAAGGCAGCCTCTTTGGTCTAGTGGTCGGTTGGTGGGTTCGATTACCTGGACGAGCAAAATGATATTAAGTTTTTTCATCAGGAGTCTAGATTTGTGCCCAGTTGATGGCAATAGGCTCGCCTCCTATTACATGGGACTTAAACATAACAGACGAAATGTGGGTGTAGCTAACGCGTACACCTCTAACTCTGCGGGGATTACAGGCGTTATGTTATGAATTAGAAAAAGTTACATTTGTACTTGCCCGTGCCCGTATCATAAGACATACGACATGTAAAAAGTCATATCATATACCCGTTAACTAGGTACGCATACTGTTCATCAAACTAAGTAACCTTGAGCAAAAAATTTACTGGGAAACGACTTTTTGCTTTACTGGGACACGACTTCTTTTTGTTAGCCCTCCCACCATTCTTTCCATGCATCGGTTGCGACTTTGCGCTACGTATTCTCAATCCTCAAGGAAGCAGTCAAGGTCGTTTCGCCATCTCCTTCGCGACGGCACTTATTTAATTTACATATAAATTATGTGTGTACAGTAAATTAATTTTGTTTCAACAGATGTTTATGTGCAAACGTGGCGTTACTTGGAAATTTATCAGTAAATAAAACGAGTTATGTCACGACCAACATTTTTTTAATTTTGTTTTAAGAGAAATATAGAACTGTAAAGTTACGGATATTAAATTTTGTCTGTTTTTTTCTCATTCTTATATCTAAATATGGATTTAGTCATGCTAACGTTTGAAGTTACGAACATAGCTATGAGACTAGACAGTTCTCTGCTATAGGAAGAAAATGCGTACAATAAGTATATTAAAACAAAACCTAAAACAAGCAATGGCAGGCATGTCGTGAGCCACTTTTAATCTAATCCGCTAAGATCTTGCATGCATGTATTATTTAAATTCTGTATGCATACACATGATTGAGCAAATTTTTTTTTTATTCTTCCTATTTTTCTTACTAAATTGATACTGAAATTGTAATCGAATTATTGCAAGCAGAACAAATTCTACAGGAAGAATAAATTTGAAACCAGAACGGAAAGTTTAAGTGTTTTGAAAATGAGGACTTCCCCTATGATCTGGTCAGTCGAAACCTTCAAGTAGGGAAGAGCCACCCTCGAGAAATAAATAAGAAAGATGAGATTAGAAAGATCTTAGTAACTACCAGTAACGGACAGACACAAAAATTAGGAAGACCACCCTCCTAGAGAGAGATGGCTCGTTACCAATTACTATATGAAATTCCTGTTGTAGCTAATAAGCTTTCAAAATAGGGCAAAACTACAAACTCAACTAGGTTGTTTGAGTTTACTTGACACCTTCAGACTATAACTCATAAAAAAAACACTTCTATGAATAAAATTAAAATTTATTACGAATAAATGACATGTGACAAACATAAAAGACAAAAACGACTGCTATCTAAGAAAAAAATGGCAAGCATGCTATTTTAGAGTTGTAACAATATATAATTTCCTAGATATACAGTACATGAAGAAGTGAATTGAATGAAATGATCGCTGGCAATCAACGAAGAAACACTTTTGATATAAGTGATGAGGTAACAAAACATAGTAAAGGTACAATATAAAATTCTGCAGATTAGACATTAACAGGTCTAACTGACGGCGGGGACGTTCGCAATCTTTTTACTAAAGTTATTTATAATCCTGTATCACAAACTCTGCACCTCTTTCTGCAATCATTCCAGTAGGCGCGTTGGTATTGCCACTAGTTATTGTCGGCATTATACTTGCGTCTATCACACGGAGGTTTTTAACTCCATGGACTTTCAAACGAGAGCTCACAACCGAGGTCTTCGGGTCTGGTCCCATCTTACATGTTCCTACAGGGTGATATACTGTCTCAACCATCTCGATAAAAACACATTTCCAGTATTCTCTGCTATCTAATTCGTAAGGATCACATTTTCGCCACTGCATTCTTCCTAAGAATGCGTTAACTGCTTTAAAAGCTGCAGTCTTCACTACTTTGGTGAGCATTTTAATACCTGTGGCTGCCAATTCTACGTCTCTGGTATCATTAAAATAGTTTGGGTAGATGATAGCCTTATCTTTTGGGTCGCTTGAATTTAAAGAAATATTTCCTGTTGAACATGGATGTAGAAGAGTGAATTGTAGCATGTAAACTGCATACTTTTTATTTAGTTCAATGATTGGATTGGCAACTTCGTCTTTATATCTAAGTTGTGTTGTCAAAAGCCTTCTTATTCTAGAACTATTTCGCCACATCACTAAAAGATGAGATTGGAATTCAGGATAAGTAGCATTAGGACTAGCTGAGAAAAATGCCACGATGTCAGCAATAAGACCTTGTGACAAATACCCAGTACGGTCGTAAAGATACCGTATGGCATCAAATTGTTCTTCAGCTTTATTCAGTTCCCCAGGATCATCGGCATAAATTGTTACGGGAACAATAAAATGATCTTGTAGATTTTGTCCTACCATTGGTGAATCTACTTTTACTTCAATTTTCTTTGATCTTAAATGTTTTTTGGGGCCGACTCCAGACAACATTAAAAGCTGTGGAGAGTTTATAGCACCTGCGCTTAGAATAACTTCTTTTGTCGCTAAATACTTATATTTTCTTGAGCCGCGTTCCACTTCCACCCCCTGAGCAGATTTAGTGAGACGATTTATTAACACTTTTGTCACCAAACTGTTCTTTATAATTTTTAAATTTGTTCTGTGTAGTATTGGTTTCAAATATGCTCTGTCATGACCTTGCCTTGTCCCGTCCGCAGCTGTGGCTGCCACTACGCCACTACCTAACACGTTTGCTACATTTAGGTCTGGTACATTCTTGATACCGATCTCATCCCAAGCAGAAAGAACCCTCCGAGTGATAGGTTTGTAAGTATAGTTAAACGTGTTTATTACCAATGGTCCATCGTGTCCATAATGATTTCTGATTGCTGGATTTTTTAACAATTCCATGTTTTGATAATTTTCTGCCTTCTTATAACATCGACGTACTTCCTTGACACTCCAGTCCTGATTACCGAGTTTAACCCAATTTTGAAAGTCTTCATCATTTCCTTGGATATAGATCATAGCATTCATATTGCTGCTCCCGCCCGTCATTTTGCCTCGAGGCCAAAGAATAGATCCGTTTATATTTGCTCCGTTGATTATCCCATTATTAGCAGTAACGTAATCCCAATCATATTTGGTTCCTCGTAAAGCTGGGTAAAGACCTGGAACCTGAGATTGATAAAATGAGTCAGCAAATACCTATCAAGAAATATTGTAAATAAAAACATTTGCAACTTGTTGTATGCTTACTTTAGCTTCTATTGGTGTATTATCACCAGCTTCAATTAGTAATACATTCCATTTTGATATAGCGCTTAGTCGGTTGGCAAGCACGCAGCCAGCTGTCCCTGCTCCGACAATTATGAAGTCAAACTCTTGAAAATCTGGAAAAAAATGGATAATTTATTATTTTTAATGAAATTAGGATGGACTCGCGAGTTCTCACTGAGTCATACGACAAACAACTGATTTAAGTTTTTTACGATAATCTAGTCTTGATATTAGAGAATTAATGATTTATTACTGCCTTGTTGGTCTAGTGGTCGCAAACGCGACTGCTGTGCATGAGGTCTTGGGTTCGATTCCCAGGTCGGGCAAAGTATTATTGGATTTTTCCCATCAGGAAATTCTTAGTAACAGTTTCGGAGTCTGGATTTGTGCCCGGTTGATGGCAATAGGCTCGCCCCCTATTACATGGGACTAAAAACATAACTGGTGAAATGTGGGTGTACTAATGGGTACACCTCTGCCTAACCCTTCGGGGATTACAGGCGTGATGTTATGATGTGTTATGATTTATTATTAAAAATCTGAAAACTAGGAATTTTAGATTTCCTATTTGTTGAATTGGATCGGAAGAATAACAGTCGCCACTCAACTACATTTAGACTAGGAGTTGTAGCAAAATAACAGTACTGTAGGAAGTATGTATTTAATTTACTGTTAACATCAGCGTCTGGTATGGGTCTCTCCGTTAGTAAACATTGTGCTGCAGCAAAGAACTGAAACGCAGATGTGAATGTTTGAGCAGCTGTTCCTGTCGTTGGAGCCAGACATGATGAGTTGTAACTGTAACAAAATAAGGTTGAAAATAAAGGCTATAAAAATACTATTGTATCTTTTTGTTCCGTACCATACCTGGGAAACGTCTAGTTAGTATTAAAGGTCAAATTATTATTTTTTTACGTATGTTTTCGAAAACTAAGCTTTTAATAACCCCATGTCATATGTATACCTACATTATTAACAAATAAATGATTTCTGATTTCCGTAAGCACAATGTTATGCATGCGTAACGCACGGCAATAAACGGTAATTTTTCACACTAAAAGAAAAGGTCGTTTCCCAGCAATGATATCTGCTCCATGCTGCTTAGTTTGATGGCCAGTATGTTTAGGTTATGGGTATGCCATGTGTCTTTCACATCCCTATAATAGCTGCTTAAAAAATGTTTTTTTTTTTTTAAATTAATAACAGAAATAATAATAAGAGTTGAATAATTACGCATGTATGACTAGCTTTTGCCCGCGTCTTCGTCTGCGTAAATATCGCGAAATAAAAAGTAGCCTATGTCCTTTCTTGAGGTTCAAACTGACACGGTACCAAATTTCATAAAAATCTGTTCTGTGGTTTAGTCGTGAAAACGTAGCAGAGTTTATATGCATACATCTTGCATACAAAGTTCCACCCCCCTTTTCACTGCCTTAGGGGGTAATTTCCGGGATAAAAACTATTTTATGTCCTTCCCCGGGTTTGAAACTAACTCTATACAAAATTTCACCTAAATCGGTTCATCGGTTAAGCGTGAAGAGGTAACAGATAGACAGACACACTTTCGCATTTATAATATTAGTATAGATGTGTAAAAGTGACATGAATAGAAAAAGTACTTAAGTTCATACTGAAGGTTTATAACATAAACATAATAAAACAACTCGTATTTAATTATAAATAAGTAGTAGGTACTTAAAAAAGTAAACACCAAAATGATAACAAAAAAAAAACAACTTATGCAAATAAACATAAAAGGCAAGGTAATACAGCGATAAGTAGATACATAACTAATGACAAAACAAGGTGAAAGACAGAGATAGAGAATTAACCTACTTTAGGACTGTGACACTCTTGGACTAAAAACCTAATTCGGAGTTAGTTGCAAACTTGAGGTTAAATTACAAAATTTAATACATAATAGGTTCGTTTTAGTAACTAACTTGGAATTAAAAGATAACCCTGGCTGGTGCAAGCGGTCATTACAGTCAGGAAAATAAACATAGCCATATAGCAGATGACATTCAAATTTTCAAAATTAGACCGCACTTCGAAAGCCAGCTAGTACCAATGTGACTTTTTCAAGTCATAAGTACTTTTTAAGTTTATCTTAGACATTACTGGCATCCGTGCCTTGAAAAGTTAAGCTGTTGATCCTGGCTGTCTAACGTGGATCTTTGACAGTCAATACGGGGATCATCAGAAGCCTGAAAGTCTGACGACCAGTCTTACCAAGGGGTATCGAATTACCCAGTTACTGGGTTGTGGAGGTCAGATAGGCAGTCGCTCCATGTAAAATACTGGAATTCAGTTGCATCCGGTAAGACTGTAAGCTGAGCCCAACATAGTTGAGAAAAGATGAGAAAGATGATGATTTCCTTAAAAATAAAAATAGTATTGGTTAGGTAATTTACTTACCAGTCCATTCTCCAAATAAATTTGATGAATAGAGTAGAACAACGATACACAGCGTTCGTTTCTATAGACAAGATTTTATACAGCCATTAAACACCAGCTGTATGTAAGGCAGGCACTTGAATAACATTAAAAACAGTAGATTAAATTGAAATTAAATACTTATGAAAAACCGTAAAGCGCAATTCCGTTTCGCGTATCGAGGGTTCCGTAAACGTGGAAGGTTTTTTTATTGTCCTAGTTCAATTTTTACCCTCTGGAACAGCTTAACTGTATTTGCTTGTAAAGAAAAAGTTTTTTTTTTATTTTTCTTTTAACACTTACATTCAAGTCCATAAACTCTATTCATTTCGGATGTTTCCCTTTGCACATTTCGAAGATAAAGGCCTTTTAAGTAATTTAGAAGTTCATACCTATATGTATACAGACAAATGGACAGACGGCCAGTTGCACCGTAGGTTTCCTTTTTTAGTATTTTGCTACGGAACCCAAAAACAAGATAATTATAATAATTATTTAGTGTAAGGCCGTGTAAAAATGCCTTTTAATAGTTTAGACAGGTTATTGGTTATTTAGAGCGATAGCTCTATGAAAACAATAATAACGCGAACACAGGTAGTTAGTCTAAGTAACGTGTACCTACTTTCTGCGCAAATAAAGAACTATTCTATTCTACAGTCCCATTATCAAAATTGTATAAAATAATTCCAAAAACTGTAAGCAATGTCTAGACAGAAGTTTACGCATGGCGTAGGTGATTATATTTTACGTAGATGATACCTACCTACTATGAGGATGTGAAACAACAGAAAGAAATAAAAAATATTATAATCACATTCATAATTATTTTATATCTACACTAACTTCGTGCGCGTGGTTTTGTTCGCCCGCGTAAAGTTACGCCTTTGGTTACTGCTCCGCTCCCGAAAATCGGAGCGTGGTGTCGATAGCCTATACTATTCCTCGTGCATATATGACTATCTTATGCAAAAATATTTTTCCGAATCTGTCTGGTAGTTCCAGAGATTAGCGTTGACGATAGAGGCGAAATAAAATGCAGTCTTTTGTTGGTTTTAGAATATTATTGGAAGACGCGGCTTCAAAAATTACAACTTCATATTTTTGTAAAAAAAAAATAATGACAAGAAGAAACAATATGTGTCTGACGTGGTGCTTGTGACAGAGACAAGACAAATAAAAAATCATAAGTAATAAGGTGCGCGTCGTCTACACAAACGTTCAAAAATACTATTTAGCTTTAGTCTATACTTACGAAAATTATATGAATGAGAATAGATGGAAGAGGAAGAACTTGTAGTAATATCGATTCTGTGTATTGCCAGTGTAGCACTACATTGACAACACACAGGACAGTGTATCTTACTACCAAGGTGCAAGGTAATTGTGCAATGCTCTCGTTCTCGTCGAAACGTTTATAAAAATAAAAAAAACTGTTTGTGAAACCGTTCTGTAGATAAATGCATGCATAATCAGTGGATCTCTCTTATCTTGTTTAAAAATAACATGATAATAAATCATATTTGCAGTTTTAACCTTACCGTTATAAAGGTAAGATTTATAATGGGATTTATTTATTTGTACTCGTGCTTAATACATTTCAATCTTTATTATAGCAAGTCAATTCTTAGAAGAGGTTAAAACCCTGATACGTAGTCGTGGCAAGGGCATGAAAAAAAAACCAGCAATATAATCTATACCATACCTCCTTGTAGACTTTTATATGCTTAAGATACAGCCTCTGATGCACAAGGTTGTGGGTTCGCAATCGGGAACGGGCAAATACCAATTACGGCTTTTTCTTTCGTATACCTATAGGTACTATTCATATGTACTTTCTAAGTTTATCTTGGACAGTACTGACATCGGTGAAAGAAAACATCATAAGGTAACCTGGACTTATAATTAGCATAACTCTGAAATCGCCAATCCGCCTCGAGCAAGGGTGGTGATTATTGCTCGTGCCTTCTCTGTATGAGAAGAGGGCTTTACCCTGCAGTGGGGCTATAATAGGCTGGTATTATTAGTATTATTAAAATATAGGTAGGTACCAGGATTTTGTATAAACCTACTTTAAAAGAATGCCGTAGAGTTTCTTGCTCGTTCTTCTCCATAGAGGCCTACCTCCGTTTTGGAACGAGCAACTAGCTTTAATTTTCGGACTAACTGATCGACTCCTTGACAATTCAAAAGTACCTGTAAACGGTCTAATTGAAATAAATGTTTTTGACTTTGACTTTGACTTTGTACGTACAATAGCGGTCATAAGTGGAGTAGCAATCTAACAAAGTAATAGATTGACATGTTATAACTTACAACCTTTCAACGCCGTTTGCGAATTTTGAGGTGTTTGTAGGTAGTGTGTTAATACATAATGACTTATACACACAGTATAAGTGGTAGGTGGATACGGCCTGTACAGCGTGTTTACAGAAATTCAAACTTTAAAATGCAATACTTATGATCGCTTACTGTACTTATAGCTATTAAAAATTTCTCTGAGGACTTCAAAAACTGAGCACCAGATTCCTAAATATTAACATAAGCTGAATAAATTACTTTCATAACTACAATAAAAATAATATCATGTTCCCACAGAATGTCGTTACCTAATCTAACAACATAAACGAAAGGATTATACAAACAAAGATTATATAAAATGGCCGACTACGTTGTGTCGTCCGTTTTACAAATGTGTACGTACGGAACCTTTTTTATTAGCTTTGTCAACACTTTTAAACAACCCCCGTTTAAGTATATGAGGAGCGATTTTGTTTAAAAATGTTTTTTGTTCACTGAACCCCAAAATATTTATGACTCAATTTCCTTTCATTGTATAGTTTTTTTATCATTTTTATTTATTTGGTTCTTTGCGGCGAGGTTATCGACTTCTAGCAGTGTTTCTTTTTGTTTGTTCAGCTGCTTAGTCAGTTTTTTTCTTTTTTTACTAAAAAGTAGTAGAAAAAATTAGAATATGTCTTTTTTTCTCTAGTTTACTCTAGTCGTTGTTAAGACGCCCGCCCTCATGCTTAAGGGTAATGTTAGGCTGAGAGAGGGAAAGAAGGTACCGATGTGACTTTTTCAAAATCATAATAAATGTACTTTCTAAATTCATCTAAGTTCATCACTCACATACATAGGTGAAGGTAAATATCATGAGGAAACCTGGACTTATAATTAATTAGCGACTCGCCCTGGCTGCGCATGGGTGCTATGTAGATAGGTACTAACTATTCTACTAAACAAGACACTACGAACAAACATACATACATATGTATAATGCAAGTTAAATAAAAGCTTGTAATAAATAAAACAGACATGCAGACGGATATCAGAGTGAATGAATGAATTATTTGACAATTTTGACACATAAAACATTAATGTAAAGTATTTATTTACTAATTAGGTACTTCAACGTTTTCTGTAGTAAAAACAATACCTAAACGTGCTTTGAATAAAGTAGAATAACAACTAGGATCTTCAGTAAACAAGCATTCGAATACAAATAACGAATGCAACTCAAACGTAGTGAAATAATGGGATTTTCAGATTTTTCCGGGCAGTCATCGTTATGACACGAATTATCATAATAGCGGAACTGCGCGGATCTGCGCGGATGTGACAAGGGACGGACTTAAATATCCTTTTGTCATACGTTATGTTAGTACTACAAGTTAATTAGATTGCATTGTATGGTTCCAACTGCCTCGTTGGTCTAGCGGTAGTAAACGCAACTGCTGAATATGAGGTCTTTGGTTCGGTTCCCAGGTCGGGCAAAATGTTATTGTGTTTTTCCATTAGCAATTTCTTAGTAACAGCCTCGGAGTCTGTGGATGGATGAGAGGATGAGAGGATGAGAGGATGTGTGTCCGGTTGATGGCAATAGACTCGCCCCTTGTTACATGGGACTTGAAAATGTATAAAACGGCTAACTTTTTTCGATAAGCAACGAATTTTAATGATGACAGGCTACGTATCAATGTTTCTTCTACCTTGCATATTAATAAACCTTACCATTAAAATAATCCTAAATAAGACCAATTAGGATAACATCCTTCCTTCAACGTCTTCAAAAAATAACCTAACACAAAACCCCACTTCAACTTTCCCGACCTTCAGGACCACTTTTCAAGCAATAACAGTACAGCACCATACTTACCTCTACATTAATGAGCTGCTACGTCTTTAGAACTCACCTTGTACGGTAAACGATCACATTTGCCTCGCACAAATGGCTATAAGAAGCCACACTCCACCGCTTTTCTTGTTAGGTTGTGTGTACATCGGAGCGGAGAGGAACGGAGCGATGCGAAGCTAGGAAAACATAAAATTGACGTGTTTGTTTCACTTTACAGAAGGCCAATTACTAATAATTTTAATGACCATTTTTTAATTACCAACTACTAATTAAAAATGGTCAATATCCAGTTGCAATTTTATCCCAGGTAAGGCATTTTTGACAGAACCAGAATGGCATTAGATTGCGATCATTTTTACAATTTTGTACAATTGCCTACAATCAATCTCAAACATTTCAACCGCTTAATGTTTAAAAGATGTGAAGAGGAGCGAGGCAGCAAGAAAAGTCCAAGCTCTTTTTAACTAAACTGATGAAATTAATTACTTTACTTATTTCTTTACTTTACTTTTTCTTTAACATTTTATTATTTTTCTTTTGATCTGTCATACCGGTATGACTGCCGGGCCTTGAGCGGTTAATACCATTCATTATGAATCGCCAAGTCTATTCAATCTCACATGTACTACTTCAAAAGATTTTCAATGGCCATTGACTTTCACTCACGTTTACTCCTTTTCCTCATTCGTTTCCTCGCTCCGCTTAGCTCCAATGAACATGCAGCCTTAAGGGGAAGGCATACTAATTTGTAACAAGTTGGCATTTTTAAAATGGCGCCGACAGCTGGGTAGCGGTACTGAATACTAAAGTGAACTGTGACAATAATATGGTGAGTGTTTTTATTCTGTGTCTCTCTGTTTATTAAAGCGGTCGTCTTTTTTATTGCATTTATTTCGATGTATGTTACGTCGAACAAGCTATTTGGTATAGAGGTAGCAACTACCTTGTATCTGCTTCTGAACAATGTTCTGGGTGTGTCTATTTTTTTAAACCACTCTAAATAGGTCTGTCTCGTTGGTCTAGTGGTCGCAAAGCGCGACTGCTGAGCATGTTGTCTTGGTTCGATTTCCAGGTCGGACAAGGTGTTATTGGGTTTTTACATTAAGAATTTCTCTGTAGCGGCTTGGAGTCTGGATTTGTGCCCGGTTAATGGCAACAGGCTCGCACCCTGTTACAAGGGACTTAAACATAACTTTCGAAATGTGGGTGTACTAATGGGTTTAGCTCTGCAGGGTTAAAGGCGTGATATTGTTATGCTAAATAGGTTATAAGCTTAAGAAGTGAACACAAAATAACAATGAAGGTAAAGATTGTCGTCTGTCAACCAAATAGCTGGTTCATATAGCCATACAATATTTGTGGGGTTTTTTTTAATCTCTCTTGCTAGCAGTGACCTTGAGGGGAGCTGTCATTCCAGGAAGAAATTTCCTAGTAGCTGTAAGGAATCTAGATCTGTACCCAGCGGGTCTATTCTGCAAAAATGTCTTGAAAAATGATTGACAGTTCATCAAGCTCGAGCTTCAAATTCAAAGAGGAAGGTTTTCACAGAATAGCTATTGTAAATTTAATATGCAGGATATCGGATGATTTTTGTAGTTGCTTCCCTCGCTGCCTCCCGTTGTATCGGCTTGTGAAGTTTAATACATGATTTTTCCTCTCCCACCCTCTTTCAACATAGTATTATTTTAATATCCCTTTATCCTGTGCACTAGTGGATTCCAACGTTCAGCGTCTAGAGTTAAAAATCCGACAGTAGAAAGGATAACGTAATTTTAAAATATTATCATTTTAAAAGAATGAGGTAGGACTCCCCCCTTTCAGAAAGAATAAATATTATCAATATTATTTTATTAAGGCTTGGTTTGGCTTGGTTTTTTGGGCTTGGCTTGGCTTGGCTTGGCTTGGTTTTTTTTTTTTTTTTTTTTTTTAATAGGCTCGCCCCCTATTACATGGGACTAAAAACATAACTGGCGAAATGTGGGTGTACTAATGGGTGCACCTCTGCCTAACCCTTCGGGGATTACAGGCGTGATGTTATGTTGTTATGTTATGTTTATTTTATTAAGCTAGATAATAACGGCTCCGATACAGTAAATAAATTTGCTGTTCAAATTAGGGCTTTATATCATGTGCGTTAAAGTATTTTTTAAGATGACAAGATAGAAAAGGCAAAGGCTCGCTGGCGGCACGCTGGCAGCTAACAGTTGTATTTTTCGAGGTTATTCCGGTCGAGATGTTGCCGTGTTTGAGCGGTGCTTTCTTAATGAGCGAGGCTATGTTTACGGTCCTAAAATCCCCTTGACAATTTGGCCAGAGTAGAATCCAATTTATAGTATGGTAGACATATCTATTGTTCATCACCGCCTATTGTTATCGCCAGAGAGCATCCTTTGTATCGATTTTGTATTTGGGTATATTCGGAAATCCACCTTGATTACAATATACGCAGGCTTGGTATTCCCCAAAGGGTGCATGGCGCTCTGTATACGTACTTTTCACTATGTTTTAGTCTCTTTTAATCGGGAGTGGGCAAGTACCTTTTTATAAATTTATAAATGGACTGTCTAACTTTATCTTGGACGGTATCGTTATCTTTATGTGTAGAGATGGCTTAGTGGTTAAGGCCTCTCAAGCATGAGTTGTGGGTTCAAATCTGGGCAAGTACCGTGACTTTTTCTATTCATATTCATTCCCATGAAAGCTTAATTTTCTACGACCACTTAAATCGACGACAAAATCAGAGCAAAGAATCTTTAAAGTGATGAACATAAAGGACCAAAATCTCAAGATCCCAGGACCAATTCGCAAACTCCTCAAAATCAAATTGAGACTATATAAAAAAAGCTCAAATCATCAAGTTTATCAACAATCAAAACCGATTCACCTTACTCGGCCATTCACGTTGCTATTGACCGCGTCCTTTCATAAAATATGTGGAGAAATTATTTATTTTCTCGAATCCTTATAAAGGCATCAGTGATGCGTAACCTCAAGATGATTTATATGACTTTCTCTCTCCCTCTCTCTCTCTATAGTTTATTACTCCGGAAAAGATATTGTGTATCCGCCCAAAGGTTTAGTGGGTCGAAATTGTCATTCGGGAGGATTGATTTTGGGTAATTAACCCTCGCAGCGTTCATATAGTGTGTTGGCGTCGATATTTGCGATATGTATTGTCATTAGTCATTGCTTCGGTTATGGATTGATTGCCATCGTTTGAAGGATTAACTGGGTTTTGTTACAGGGATTACTGACTGGCCTGTTGGTCTTGTAGTTGCAAGAGCGACTGCTGTCATGTCATTGGGTTTTTTGATTAGGATTTTTTAGTAGCAGCCGGAAGTTTGGAAGATGGTTGTACCACACTTCTTTTGCCTCGAGAAGCACATAAAGCCGAATTGTTAGGAGATATTATAGTGCACAAGTGTATGCACAAACACAGGTGCACTCCCTTCTCCCTAACTCTCATAGTCCGATGGAACGGTAATCCGACCGAACAGAGATCAGGCGCAGGACCAACGGCTTTACGTGCTTTCCGAGGCATGGGGGTGTCACACCACAAACTTCCAAACTCCGGGGGTCCACACAGAAATTCTTAACAGAAAATCCAATAACCCTTTTTGCCTGACCTGGGAAACGAAGCCCAAAACCTCATGCTCAGCAGTCGCGCCTTGAGATCACTAGACCAACGAGGGTTTACTAGACATTTTGGTGAATCTGCTAAAATTTATCAACATCTATTATTTGTGGCCACAGAAGCTACATAAGTTATTATCTCAGCTAAAATTTCCGTTCACAATGAAAATATGGTTAATACCGCTGCCGAAGTAGGTACCCAGAATAAATTAGGGTAAGGGGCCCTAACGTCGACCTTTCGGCTAAGGGATGGCGCATATTCATATAATCACTGAGATTAAATTCGACGGAATATTCCGAGGATTAACGAACGTGTCCCGAAGGTGTATTTTTATTATCATCCGCATATAACCGAGGCAACATTGTGTAAGCACGTGCAAAAATGTTTGGGGTTTCGGTTTTTGCGTTCTATTTTCCGGTTGGTAATAATTTTATTAATTGGAGTCTAATTGATTTATTTGCCGGTTGCTTGTGGAACATTTTGCAAATACAGATAAAAAGTTATTTAGTTTGAGGTGTGTTTATACCTATATTAAAGGGGATTAGCGATTGTGAAGAATTAATAAAAATCAATGAAAACAGTTTTTGGACTTACAAAAAAGATATTCCTTGCATAAATAACCTTCTCCTTTCTTGAAGTAGGTTAAAAATAAGACAAATTTTATGATTAATAGATTGTCGAAGATTATAAGGTATTACAACCATTTCAACATTTCTTAGGCCCTCTTCCGCCACTTGTTGACTGGCCTGTTGGTCTAGTAGTTAGTGACCCTGACTGCTAGGACGGAGGTCGTGGGTTCGATTGCCACCCAGGACAAATCTTTGTGTGTTGAGCACGATGATTTGTTCTGTGTCTGGGTGTAATTTATATAAATATGTATTTAGAAATATATAAGTATATTTATCAGTTGTCTGGTTACCATAGTACAGGCTCTGCCTAGTTTGGGATCAGATGGCAATATGTTGGTTGCCCTAAGATATTATTATTACTTGTGGTGGTTGCTATGGCAACAAATTCAGTATCAATTGGAAGTTATATATAATCACGTGCTTAAATTTCACCTACTTAAGTTACTTATACGAGTCTTAGCATATGTCTGTACTAGGATGAGAGTTCAATGTTTCTTATAGTGAAAATAGATAGTTTCAACGTTTTTGCACGGAAAAATATTTGTATACAAGTTGTTGTGGTACAAAAAACTTAAACACATACACAGATATTTAAAAGCGTCTCCAAAAAAAATTGTGCAAATTCCGCGTGCATTTAAACAAGGACAAAGTCCTTGTTTAAATGCAGAGAACATAAGATCCAAATTGTTCTAAATAGTTATGTTACAGCATACATCGGTGAAGAAAAACATCGTCGGAATTCGTCGTCACCGGAAAAACATCGCCAATTCGTCTTGAGCAAGAGTGGAGATCAATGCTCCAGCCTTATGATCAATACTCAAGCCTGTATGAGAAGAGGTCTTTGTCCAGAAGTAGGATAGTAATAGGCTGGTATTCTTATTTAATCATTCTTATTAAATAATTATAAATGTTAATACAAACGTGATTGATAATTTTAATTATTAATTAATATGCAAGTAATAATATTTGAATATTTATGCCCGTTTATACGTATTTATTCACATTTGCATTTCATTTTGTTTCACATTGCTTCGAAATTTTGAGCTTCAAAAATAATTTAAACGACTTTAATAATTGGGTTGAAAACCACAATAACGCGGTAACATAAGAATATTAATATTTGTATTAAATGTTTCGTATTAACTATATTTTATGTTGTTTATAAAAGGCGTAGTTTTGTTTTTAAACTTCAGGAGGATGAATGAATGAGTAAAGTAATAAAGTAACTGTTTTTTAGTAGCTTATAAACATAAGCAACTAAAAAACAATTATTTACTCATGACTCATGACTCATGGAGATGTATTACTGTTAAACAACAGTAATACATCTCCTGCAGAAGAACAGAATCGCCCCGTTGCGTATTCAGTAAGCGACCCAATATCACTAAGGGTTCATCAAAAGAAAATTGAAGCAGCTCATACCTACTTAAAATTAAAAAATATTAATACCACCCTATTACTGTCCCACATAAGTATTGATCACCACCCTTGCTCAAGGCGGATTGGCGATTCCAGACTTATATTAATTACAAGTCCAGGTTTCCTCACGATGTTTTCCTTCACCGATGTCAGTGATGTCCAAGATAAACTTAAGAAAGTACCATACCTACTTACCCAATTAATATAAATTAACGCTATATAAAAAATAGAAACCATCCTGTATATAAAGTCGGTGACCGCCTAAGCTCCTTGATGGGAACCTAAGCGTTTGAAGATCAGCCTGTGTTTATTTGCAGAGTAAAATTGCTGTTAAGTGCTTCATTTAAATATTATGACGATGTACAGTTAACATCAAAGTGAATACGCGCTGTTTTATCGTTTTATTTCATTTATAAAAAAATTATTTATTTTTCACATTAGGTTTTTCTTCCAATATAGCATACTAGCTTCGGTTATTGGCGATCTAATCTGGTTTTTCCATACAAACATTGGAGCCCCTTAATGAGTACTTTATACATGTAGTACCTAATTTCCTTTCTATTCTTATTATAAAATATGTATGTATTTATGAGTATGTATATATATATATATATATGAGTTTATGTACTTGTGTACGATTAAACTTGTTTAGATATTTGTTTTCAATTATTTTAAAATTTCTTATCTGATTATTTCCTCATGTACAATTTTTTGCACCTGCTTTGTTATCTCTTCACCACCTTTGGTTGACTGGTATAGAATGCCTTAGGCATTAAGTCCGCCTTTGTACTTTTTTTTGTTGCATAAAGTTTAAATAAATAAATAATTTTGATGTATCAATAGTTTTCTCAGCGCACGCCAAATAATTAATTATAGGCAAAATCTTTGTAAAAATCCCCATAAAATGTGATGCAAAAAGGGAAAATTGAAATCTGAAGTCAATTACCCCACTGGTGTAAACCTTGCTATTTTTTCTGTGGTCTGAGTTCTATGGTAGTCATTATAGTTTTCTTTTATGCTAGTTGTTATACTCGTAACTGTCAGACGGGTTTTTTTATATGAAAGCTTCAGGTATAGGTACGTGTTTTAGGGATCCGTACAAATAGGGTTCCATACGGAACCCTGTCACTCCTACCTGTGAATCCGCTGACAGTAAATCCATTCGTTTGTCACTGGGCTAAATGACAATTGAAATTTTCACAGTGTGTATTATTATGGCTGTAATAAAATAAAGTTAAATATTTATTTGGTGTTATTGGGATTTTCCATCAGGAATTTTTCAGTAGCAGCCTCGGAGTCTGGATTTGTGCCCGGTTAATATCAATAGGCTCGCCCCCTATTACATGGGACTAAAAACATAACTGGCGAAATGTGAGTGTACTAATGGGTACACCTCTGCCTAACTCTTCAGGGATTACAGGCGTGATGTTATTTACTGGGGTACCTATACAAAAAATGTGTTGTTTTGTGAGTAGTTTTAAATATTGTACGTTGTGGCACGGAACTCTTCGTGTGCAAGCCCGACTCGCACTTAACCGGTTATATCTCTGTGGTTTGACCTTTGTGTTAACCATCATAGTTTTTTTTATGCTTACAGTTACAACTGTCAGACGCAATTTTTTTTTATGGCAACTTTATACACTTTTTTATTCTCTTATAGAACCGCAATAATACCTATTATCTCTAAGAGCAACGATGGTAATAAATTACCATAATAATATGGCTTAAAACGTAAGAAGACCGAGTTAGCGGGAATTTTGTTAGTGTTGCAACTTTAAGTGCTTATCTAACAAGTGAAGCAGCTTTTACGAGTAGATTGAAATTGCCTGAAGTCAAATTAAAATGTTTGACGTTGCCAGCATTTACAAAATGGAGTTTGACTCCCTTTATATCAGCTTATCCCAAACTGGGCATTGTGTAGAGGCTTGGGGGGTGATTTGTAATGTCATCTACTAGGTGGTTTTTAAGTGAAAATATGGACGGAATGGATGGTGGAATGGTCGTTTTTCTGGTACTCGTCGAGCTTCATTGCCTCGATGCTTTTCTGGCCTCCACTGTTGATTCTGGCTTTCAGGAGTTGCAGTGGGTGGGAACAGTGTGGCGGGCTTGTCCCAAAAAAAAAGTGAAAAAATGGGGGCGCTAGAAAATAATTTATTCTCAAAGTGGGCAGAGACAAAATAAGTTTGGAAACCCCTGATTTATATTAATAGTCAGCATAACTTGGTATAGGATTATTATTATCGGATAGTTATAAGTACGTACTGTGAAGGTTGTAACACTGCAAACTGGCTGAAAAGTTTAACCTTATCCAAACACTCAACCAAATGGGATGGAAACATAATATGGGATTCGTATTTCAAAATAATATGCTATAGGCGATTTTTTTTAACGGGATTTTGTTTGCTTAGAATGTGAGCACGTTATTTGAAATAGGAACACAAAAAGCTTAAAAGTCTTTCTTTCGATTCAAGTATAATAGCTTGAGGCCTGCACACCGCTACAATCAAAACTAAGGTATCAGTAGCAAGTAAAATGACCGCAGTATCTACCTACTACAGAAAAGAATAAGCTGTGTCACATAGGTATTCTGACCACTATGACGCAAATATTTGCAACGTGTAACGCGTTGCGGGTCAGGTTAAGAATAATATCACGCAGTGCGGCGTCGCAACGCAACGCACAGCGGTACGTTACGACCTCTGTCATGTATTTATCGCTGCGTGATTTTATGAAGCATACGCTTCTAATGGATCTATTCATAGTACATATTATGCTAATTGATCATTATTATCGGTAGTGAGTAATAACAGATGTATATTAATTACAGATTTGGAGAATGGAGGCTAACGAGCTGGCAAAATCAGTGGAAACGTACATAATATTACTAGTACATGAGTATTAATAGATCGTGTTCTGACTATTAATACTGACCAGATGTATTAAAGGTTCATTTTGTGGATAATGAATAATAATAATATCTTAGGACAACCAACACATCGCCATCTGATCCCAAACCAGGCAGAGCCTGTACTATGGTAGCCAGACAACTGATAAATAAATTTATTTATTTCTAAATACATACATATTATAGATAAATTACACCCAGACACAGAAAAAATCATCGTACTCAACACACAAAGATTTGTCCTGGGTGGCAATCGAACCCACGACCTCCGTCCTAGCAGTCAGGGTCACTAACTACTAGACCAACAGGCCAGTCTAATAAATCTTGCAACCATGGACCCCTCGATGGACTAGTGGTCGCAAAGCGCGACTGCAGAGCTCATGCTCTTGGGTTCAATTCCCAGGTCGGGCAAAGTGTTTTTGGGTTTTTCCGTCAGAAATTTCTCAGTAGCAGTCTCGGAGTCTGATCAGGTGTTTGGCTACTGCTACGCTCCCATCGGTCGTACCGTGATGTTACATAGCCTATACATCTCTTCATGAATCTGACTATCATATACAAAAAGAATTTTCCAAATCCGACTGGCAGTTCCGGAGATCAGCGCATTAAAAACAAACACAAAAAAAAACTTATCAGCATTAACATATGAGTATAGATGTCATGTACGCACATTACTGGAAATGTCCCTCTCCGTTATTAAGGTACTTTTTCCTCCATTCCTCAGCACATTCTAGTGTTTGTTCCTCGCCTGACCTCTTGTCCAGGGAATCCTAATAAATGTAAATGTGATGTGGGGTATTCAATTACAACGTACTACTTGACACCTAAAGCTTTTCACGTCGTTTTTGGGATTCCGTACACGAATGGTGCTAAAGGGACTCGATTACCAAGCCTCTATTTACCGTCCGTCTGTCCTTTCGTCTGTTCGTCTGTATGTCTGTCAGCGGGCTGTATCTCATGAACCGTAACAGGTAGAGAGTTGAAATTTTTATAGAGTGTGTATGTCTATTGCCGCTATAACAACAAATAATCCATAATTAATATTATAAATGCGTAAGAAACCCTATATCTCTGTCTGTTTGTTACGGTTTCACGACTAAACAACTGAACAAAGGACATAGGCTACTTTTATTCAATTTTGACTTCATCCGCGGTTATCAACATACATGACACACACACATACATAAATTAAACATACACACATTTATTTTTACATGTGTGTGTGTATTATGTATGTGTGTGTATGTACATATATGCTTACGATCCGGAAACCTGAATCGGAAACCGGACTTCTGCGGCCTGTTTTAAAAGGTAGTAAAAATATAAGTTAGTAATAATAGAAAATCCTCCTATAAGAAACGTGTCTTTTTGTTGTTGTAGTGTTTTATATTTTGCGGTGGTACAGAACCTTTTATGTGCGGATTGTCAATTCTGACGTGGCATAAAATGTTTGGGTGGATTTTAAATTCAAGTTCAAATATTTGTGGCTGTGTTTTGAATGTGATCGTAGTTAAAATGGAATGGTAATGGGGTATTTTGAAGATAGCTATGTCGAATAGTTTTGTGGGTTATGTGTTTAAAAGTATTTGTAGGTACTTAAGTAGATCTAAAGGGCTATGGAGAGGTAATTCTATTACCAAACTAACTGGCCCAACTAACTGTTATGTATTTTTTTATTCAACACAAGCTATTTAATTGTCATATTGGCAGTGCCGCAAGGCACAAGCACCTACAGTTGACGAAATGAATAACAGTTGTAGATTTTTACAAGAATATAGATTTTTGCATCGAAAATTTACAAAACGAAAACATAAAAAAAAAGAAAAATAAGCTGTTCCCTACAAAAATTTTCAAGTTTCGGGTATATTTTCAATGATTACGTATACAAATCATTACGAGTTTTGCTAACCATACTAAGCGGACTTAGGCGCGGGGTGGGAAAGTGCGAAAGGAAGAAACGGCCATCTCAAATTGAGTGCCCAGTATAGCTTGCTTGTATAATATGTACCTACCTCATTTTAAGGATCTGAGTTTTTTTTCAATGACTTCTTCCACTCTGGGCGGATCAGTGCCGTAATTTTTTAGTCTTTTTTTTATAATCTGACACACCGGTTCTTAGCTGTAACCAAAGATGTAACTTAACACGGGTGGAAAAAAACGCGTACGAAGTCGCAGGAAGCAGCTAATAATACGTAGATAGATATAAAGCATTTGTCAGTGCGACAGTTGAAGCTAAAACATAATTTGTTCACAAACAAAATTTCATCCGTACTTCTTATTAAAATTTCCATTGCGGTTAAACCCGTAGCACTCAAGAATTTCGTGTCACTGTAATTTGAACACAATGAAACTCCGCTTCCCAGTTCCGACTGTACCAACATCCTTAGGTAATAAATTAAGGGACTAATCTCATGCTTGTCTCACAGGGTCGTCTTCATGAATCACACGTATTTTGTAGACAAAGAAATGAGACTTTACTTAGAAAAGCACTCTTATTTCATTGATTTGAATGTTATGTAAAATAATGCCTATACAGGGTTATTTTTAAAACACCATTGTACTCATCATTATGAACAACTTTTTCTATGGGACTAACCCTGAAAACATAAAAAAAATTAGCTATTTCCTACAAAAATGGTATACAACCCAGTCAAAATGTAGGTATGAAATAGCAGATTTTTTTTTTATTTTATTGCCGAAATGTTTTGATAAAAGTAAAGAAACAAAAAAAAAAAAAGAAATTGCACCGTTCAATGTTTTTTCATAGAGTTTTTAAATTGGTTTATTCTAACCACTAGTTTAGATTGATTCTTTCCTAGTTTATAACTCTAAAACTAAAATAGCCAATTTATTGCACTTTGAGTAAGCGTGGTGATCAATGCTAGTACCTACTTTGTCTGTACGAGTAGGCTACAGAGCGCGCTCGGTACAACACGCTCACCGTACCTATTTACCGCAAAACAGTGTTCACCAGTGTACCTACTAATTCACATAATAACTCTCAATATAGTTTGTTACCCTATCAAGCAGTTTGATTTCATAATTACACTACAATGGCTAACTAAAATAACTAAAGGCGCAACAAATCCGAAGGTCAAAATATTCAAGAAGTACATTTAACAATTTATTTCTTTAGCTTTTGCCCTGTAGTGGGTCAATAATAGGTTGTTATTTTATTCATAGACGACAAAATCTTCCTTCCTGAACATAGTAGTAAAACCGGGTGCAAAAGCTAGGCGTGACTAGAAAGAGGGTTATATTTTTTGTATAAGCAGTTGTACAATTCAATCAAAATGTCTTTGGGATTATTTGTACAGATTTTAAGAGAATCTCAGATTCTGAGATAGGATTGTTAGTGAATCTCTCAGTTTCTTGACTTTCGTCTATTCAATAATCTGAGTAAAATAGATTTTAATTAAATTGCTAGGAAATGGGACGAAATAATTGAATTGCTAGGAAACCTTGTCTACAAGGTTTTTTTTGTGTGATTTAGATCTACAATTTCGGCTTAGTTTGAAGTAATTTGTTTGATTTCAATTTAAATGAACTCAATTTGATCTTTGGCCTTTCATTTTCATTAGAAATGTAGATACTTGCTTTAGGTACCGTTTTGGTTTAAGTATCTTCGATGTCGAGCCTCTGTTCCATTTTTTTTTACCGTACTTTATTTTTACTGCCTCGTTGGTCTAGTGGTCGCAAAGCGCGACTGCTGAGCATGAGGTCTTGGGTTCGATTCCCAGGTCAAGCAAAGTGTTATTGGGTTTTTCCACCAGGAATATCTCAGTAGCAGCCTCGGAGTCTAAATTTGTGCCCGGTTGATGGCAATAGGCTCGTCCCCTATCACATGGGACTAAAAACATAACTGGCGAAATGAGGGTGTACTAATGGGTACACCTCTGCCTGACCCTTCGGGGATTACGGGCGTGTTGTTATGTTATGTACTTTATTTTTACTAAGTTCCTATTCTTAACATTTTTCTCAGTAGATACCCTTCTGGTACTAAAGGGTAATCATGTTACTAAATTCCATTTAAATAATAATATTGGAATTCTTTTTTTGCTCTCACCTTTTTTTGTCGTGCACGTCTTGTTACAATTATGTAATTGACGATTTAATTGATAAAATCAGGTTACTTACTACATACGGGAGTGGAGCAGTAGTCAAAGACATAACTTTTCGCGGGTAAAAAACGCGTACGAAGTCGCGGGCAGAAGCAAGTCTATGCTAAAATATTATAAAGAGGTAAAGTTTGTGGGTTTGGAAAGGGTAATCTCTGGATGTACTGAACCGTTCGCAAATTGGAAGCTTAGTTATCACTGAGGGCTATAGACTATTTTTTACTTTTTTTTTAGGGAATCGTTAAGAAAAATCACGCGAACAGAGTCGGGAGAGAGTGCTAGTTTGAAATAAATGGTTTGAGTTGAGTTTGAAATCAAAAATGATTGATACAATGGGCTCTAAAAGCGAACAGAATGGAATTACAATGACAATTTATTACGTAACAGATTGTTTTAACAATGTTTAAACATAAATAATTGCATTCCATGCATTACCAACATTTTCCAAACAATTGAATTTATTTTGCTCTTTGGAATGCCTCGTTGGTCTAGTGGTCGCAAAGCGCGAGTGTCGGGCAGTGTTAAGTATTTTTATCAGAATTTTCTCAATGGGTGTCTGGATTTGTGCCCGGTGAATGGCAATAGGTACACCCCCTATTTTATTTGACTTAAACATAACTGCCAAAATCGGTTGTAATAAAGGGTACACATCAGCCTAACCCTTCGCGGATTATCGGCGTGATGTCATGTGTAAAAGTTATTTTCCAACAAAAACTTTTGCTTAATCTAATACTTATTTGTCAGTATACGTAGCTAACAGCTATGTTTTATGTCTTTCAACACTCCGTATATTTAAGCATATAAGCGTCTCAATCTTGTATCTTAAAAGCTTTACGTTAAAAACAGTTCATTGACTTTATGAAAATTAAGAGTTCCCGCAGACTGCAGACTTTCTAGCGGCCGATAGTTTGGTTGGCTCCTTAATCAGTATGAAGAGGTATGCTTATGTTTATGCGCAATTACAGCAACTTAAAATATAAATGCATTTTTTTAAAATTTTATATATATATTATACATGGTATATAAGAGTTTATGTACTTGTGTACGTTTAAACATGTTTAGATGTTTGTTTTTAATGATTTTAAAATTTCATATTTTATTATTTCCTTATATACAATTTTTTGCACCTGCTTTGTTATCTCTTCACCACCTTTGGTTGACTGGAAGAGAATGCCTAAGGCATTAAGTCCACCTTTGTACTTTTTTGTTGCATAAAGTTTAAATAAATAAATAAAATCGACAAAAAAAAAAATTGTTAACTATAAGCCGACTGTTTATTCAGTATTGGTTAGCCTGCGCATCCCAAACTGTTAGTTGACTCGGTGTGCGCACTAGCAGCCCAACTCGACCAAACTATCGGGCGATTGAAAGTTTGTAGTCTGCGGGGACTCAAAATGATATGTCCCTGAGGGAATGGAGTTTTGCAAAATCCCTTCTTATACTAAGATGGGATTTTCCGAAACTTCAAACTAGGGCTTCTCAAGGGTCAAACGGTGGTTAGAAGTTTGTTTACTAACACATTCCCTGTAAAGCTTATTACCTAACCTGTTTGCCTCACTGTAGGCTTAAGGGTCAAACGGTGGTTTAAAGTTTCTGAGCTAACAAAGTGGCCGGGCGAAGGACTCCTCCTTTTACACACAGTTCTGGGGGCTTAGACAAAGTAACAATTTTAAAACGATAACGAAGTTATCGAGACACTGTACTAGGTCCATAAACATCGCAATTTTTTTTCGCGGCTTGCTTTGCATTTTTAACTTTTTTGTAGTAAAATTTTAAAATGTATCGAATTTCTTCATTAGATTCACTCATCTTGACAGAACGAAAAACAAATGAAAATCACTCATTTTTCTAATTTGAATTTAGAATTATGTTCTTTATAATTTAAACTTTCAATGATACCAAAACCAGCCAGATACAAATAGTATAGCCAAAGAGATTTTATTACAAGTTCATACATACTATAATGCTATCAGCCGAACGACATCCACTGCTGGACTAAGGCTTGACTACAGATCGCCACAATAACCGGTCATGCGCTAACCGCATCCAGCGGTTTCTTACCTTCCGGTATGTGGTCGCTACTCGAGAGCCTTACGATCCCAATGGCCGTCTAGTCTACGAGCTTTATGCCGTGCCCATTGCCACTTGAGTTTCGCAATTCTGAGAGCTATGACGGTTACTTTAAATCTTAACGATAGGCGGGACATAGGATGCCATTCATAAATAAAATAAAATAAAGATATTACATAAATACCCATAAACATTACAATTATATTACTTATTAAAATATATAGATATAATATATATATATATACATAAGACTGCCTCGTTGGTTTAGTTGTCGCAAAGTGCGACTGCA
This sequence comes from Hoplodrina ambigua, assembly GCA_949774945.1. Classification (NCBI taxonomy): domain Eukaryota; kingdom Metazoa; phylum Arthropoda; class Insecta; order Lepidoptera; family Noctuidae; genus Hoplodrina; species Hoplodrina ambigua. The sequence continues at coordinate 11,190,671 of OX458974.1, read as the reverse complement.
GAGCTTGGGTTTCTATTCCCAGGTCAGATTAAGTGTTATTGGGCTGTTCTATCAGGAATTTCTCAGTAGCAGCTTCGGAGTCTCGATTTGTAATTTGACATAACTTGCAAAATGTGAGTGTACTAATGGATACACCTCTGCCTAACACTTCGACTATTACTGGCGCGATGTTATGTTACGTAAAAAATAATTGGAAACAAAAACACATCACGAATAATGACATTCGATTAAACTTACTTATTTGTCCCACTAGGGACTCGCCCTCTCTACAAGACACAGCCTAATCAAGTTAAGTCATTTCCCGGAACCCGTACTAGAGCAAGCATCTCCTACAAAACCGAATTAATGAAACAAGCCGTGGTTTTACCAGAACTTCATTGTTCTGGAGCAGCATAGGCGTATGATTAATATCTTGGACTAACCCACAGGAATCTTAATAAGGAAATAGATGTTGCTTGCTTTGGGAAATATGCCATCAAATTAATGTTGTTTGTAAATAAATAAATCCTTGTTCAAAATTAAAATTGGTTCAAACTTATCTATTTTTATACGATAAGTTTTTTTTTATTTTATTTTAAAAAGTTTGATTTGAGTTGTTTTGCCAAAGACTACGTCATTTTACTAGCTCCTAAATTTGCATTCTTAAACAAAGGTGTACACTTTTGCTATTTAGCTTACTTACTGGTTAAACTGTATGTGTGTCAAACCATCGAGTTTCTAATAATCAATGTTCGACTTATCTCTTACTTATAATACCATAAATTCAGCACTTTTCATACATCTGTCGTGCAGCTCATTTTTCACAGACTATTTATAAAAGTATCACGGCATTTCTTTCTGTCCCGGCAATGTGTAGCTGCAATAGGTACATGATTAAATAGCTAGTAAGTCTTAAGTATTCCTGAACCGTTAGAGAAAATGTTGCAGTAACATATTGCTATAAAAATATTGTCCGTTTAGGAGCCTTAGGTACCTACATTTTTATGTGCATATACATAAATCATCACAATATCTAATGAGTACATATGCGGATTGGTATTGCCGTAGCTGAATGCTGGGCCCAACAAAAAATAATACTCATATGAATGAATCTGTACCTCTTTGCCATGAAGAATATACATATAATAACTATTATGCTTAAATCACTGTTGAATAAACTTATTCACCATTGAATATTAATGACCCATTCAATCTCTTCAATGCCACTTCTACTCCATTATTTAGATTCCTGTGGTCTCAACATACGGTCACCCTCGTGAAGTCGGTGGAGCAAGCCCCCTTTGTTATACTGAACCCAAGTTGCTTTGATAAGATGTGTGGAATTACATGGATTAGTTCCAAGACTGTATTGATTGAGGCAGTCATTAGCACCGTAATTGGAATAACTTGTGTCAGAAAACGTATTGGGATGAATATAAAGAGCAGTTGTTCCATGATTTTCTTACTAATAATCTTGGTTATGAGGTGTTTGTGAATGCTGGTCCTGCTTGTGTGGGAATTGATTTGTTTTCCTTTTTATTTTACTGGTAAATTGATGTATTATGCCAGTACCTAATAGATATTGAAACTCTTTCATTACTATAAAAGGTTTGAGTTATGTGTTTGTTAGTTTTTGCCGGTAAAAAAAAATCATATTTCATGTTCGATTTTCAAATACTTATAATGGGTATTCCATCATCAAGTTGTCGATTATCTGTAATAGAATATCTATACTAATAGTTTAAAAGGTAAAGTAAGTTTGTTTTTGTTTGTAAGAGGTAATCTCTGGAAGTAGTATAGGTCCGATTACTATATTTTTTTCAATAATAGAAATCTACTTTATTGCTGAGTGCCAAAAGCTTAGTTTTGTATACCTGTCTTCTACGTGGAAGAAAACGTGGCTAAAGGCCGATTATAAATATTTTTATTGCAATTTAGTATCCATTTGACAATAGTTAAATTGATGGGTAAAACTTATGCATAATAATATCAAGTCACTGCCTCGTTTGTGTACAAGACGCAAAGCTTGACTGCTGAGCATGAGGTCCTGTGTTCGATTCCCAGGTCAGGCAGTGTTATTGGAATTTTTCTATAAAAATCTCAATAACATCCTCGGAGTCTAGATTTGCGCCCGGTTGATGGCAATAAGCTCGCATGGGACATGGGACTTAAACATAACTGGCGAAGTAGGTGAATGGTTGTGATGGGTGTACTAATGTGTACGCCTTACTCTTCGGGGATTACAAGCGTGATGTTATGTAACAATGGTGCCGATTCCTTCACAAACTAGACTAAATTTAGAGGATTGACATCTCTTACTAACATACAGCGAAAGGAAAGGACGGTGATATTAAAGAACTAAGTTAGAGATGTCAAATTAGTTTTGCCTTGAACTGTTTCGAAGCGAGAATGGAACTAAATAAAATTCAATTTATCCGTTGAGCTACTTCAACCGTGCTAGCTTTGTTGGGGGGTCTTCGAAAGATAAAGCCTCCACTATGTAGCATTTGCCTCGCAAAATCTAAATCTTGGGTAGGGAACTAGCTTTCCTTTACAATGTTTTGTTTTGTACTTTATTTTAAATCGATATTATGTTTATAAATATTAGTGACCCACTGGAACTTGGAGTGGATGCAGTTTACTAAGCGTTACCTTTATTTTTGTTGAGATTTTCATACAATTATAAGGCTTGCCCCCTATTACATGGGACTTAAACTAGACTGGCGGAATGTGGATGTACTAATGAGTATACCTCTGCCTAACCTTTAGAGGATTATAGGCGTGATGTTGTTGTGTGATTTTTTATATAATAATACTATCCGAATCTCCGACTTTATCAGTGAAATTTAAAAATAATTATTTGTAATTGACAAACATTGTAAGCAGTAACACGACAATAATGTCAAAATCTTTTTCAAGCTTTTAAATAAATGTACAAAAAAAGACAACCAAATTGGTCGAGCAGTTCTCAACAAACAGTTGATTTTTATTAATATCGGTACATATATTACAATTAGTTATACTAACAAGAAAAAAGACTCAATTATTAATGTTTTATTACGATCACATATATAAATAGCTCTGTTACCGACTGTACAAAACAAAAATCCATAATTAAAATAAGTGCCTTACTGGAATCGTTTCTAAAACTAAATTTAACGCCAATAATTTAAATGTCTCAAGTTCAAAAACCACAAACCATCCAAAAATAACTTTATTTACTCTAATCAACATTAAGAACCAACAAAATTAAATATAAAACAGAAGAGAGAAAAGAGAAAATGAGTAGGACAAAAAAACATTATTGAGCTTCCACCAATGTAAAGCCGAGATCGAATGAATGAGTCGTGAATAGAGCAGGACGCCGATTAACATAAACCTGGGGTAGCGTCGGTACAGGTGGAAGTCATTGAATTTAAATAGATAGCTCTAAACTCTGATTAAAAGGCCTTCTTGATTTGTGTTTTGTAAAATGACTAGGTAAATTTAAATCCCTATGATTTACCTAAGCATTTCCCAAAACGCCAATAGAATCTTTTCAATAGAGACTCAGATTTAAAAGGTCAGTACTTTAATGCATCTAGCTGAAATTTTGGCATACTCAAACTGTCTGGCAATATAGAATAATTGTTTTTTTTTTTAACAATATCGAGTAAAACATACTATAAGTGATTAAGGTAATCTATATGTAAGTATGAATTTTTTCTTAACGAAATATTCCTATATCTATTTTCAAAATTGTAGGCATGCTAAAGTGACGTAGGTTTGCCGACTTTGGGGTAGAATATATATACCTATTCTGGAAGCTATAGGAGCTCGTGGCTAAGTAATAACAGCCGCACGGGTCGATCTGTCAGGTTAAGCTACGCTTGCCGGGGTTGGTCCGTGGATGGGTGACCATCTTTACACACCGAGACTCTTCCGTGCCTCGGAAAGCACGTTAAGCCGTTGGTCCCGGCTGTCATACGTGGATCTTGGCAGTCGTTACGGGTTGTCAGAAGCCCGAAAGTCTGACAGCCAGTCTTACCTAGGGGTATCATATTACCCAGTTACTGGGTTGTGGAGGTCAGATAGGCAGTCGCTCCAAGTAAAATACTGGTATTCAGCTGCATCCGGTTAGACTGGAAGCCGACCCCAACATAGTTGGGAAAAGGCTAGGCAGATGATGATTCTGGAAGCTATAGGTAGGTACATATAATGTTTAATATAGTGATATAATATAGTGTTTTCTATCCAGAAAACACTATATTATCTACAATAAATTAATGAATAACTCATTGTCAATTCCGGTTATTAAAAAACGTTCAAAATCTTGTCGCAATCTCATCTCAGCAACAAACACTAGACAAAAATGTAAATTTATAAAAAAGAGGTATTTTTGATACATTGAGACTGAGATTATAATAGAATGCAAACGTTCTTAAAAATGTTCGAATAACCCCTTTTTGTTAAAGAAAAAAAAATCAGTCTATTAATGTCCCACATGCAAGCATCTAGACTCTAGAGCATAAACATTGATCCAAAAGAAAAAAAAGAAAAATATTAAATTGCACAAAAAGTTATTGTTTCCGCCCGGGATCGAACCGGGGGCCTTGTGCGTGTGAAGCACACGTGATAACCGCTACACTACGGAAACTTAGTACTAGTGTCTGTAATTGACGCATAATATAAAATTTACTAAAGCAACTTTCACTAACGACAGTACAATGACCCCATTATGGCATTGTACAATTCAAACAAGATAAATCATTCTCTTGAGTTTTGTCTACACCGCAAGTTAGTTGCTGGGCATTCTAAAGCGAGCATTTACGAGATTCGAGTGCTCACTCAAACGTCCATTCTAAAGGCATTTCCTACCCGCTGTGTGGGCTATTAATGCTCGATTTAACGCAGTACCTACCTATCTGTTGCCCAAATCAATCACACGAGTATTTTCATTTGAGTGGCTATTGCTTGCGGTTGCTATCGATGTGCATACGCCTTTAAACTGTCAAACGAAAAAATTACGTCTATTTGGATGTTTATTTATGATTCAGTCGACCAATGACAGTTGACTACGAGCGTTGACAATCTATATACTAGCTGAAGAGTTTTTTGTTTGTTTGTAAACGCGCTGATCTCTGGACCAGTCAGATTGGAAAAATGTTTTTGTATAGGTATGATAGCCAGATTTATGAGGAGTAGTATACAAGTGATCGCCATTTTGCCTTGAACTCCACTCAGTCCTAATTACGTCATCTCAGCAAAAACACAGCTATCACTTATCAACTGCATGTGGTTCTAGGCGCCTTGCAAACGGAGCAACTTAAGTTGAGGCAACTGGCAACTTTTTAAAAGTTTCTTGTAAATGTTTATAGTTGCTATAACATTTACGGATGCCGCAACTTTATGGCAATCTGTGAGCAACAACAACTGTCACAGCCAAGTTGCCGTATGCCGTTGCCGAAGCGACAGTGGCATTGTCGGGCATAGGGAGAGGGAGGGAGAGTGTGAAATCGCCCGAAGGGTTGCGATTGACGGTTGAGGAAACCGGCAACTTTAAAAACCGGTACAATATTTGAAAGTTGCTAGTTGCGGCAACTAGCAACTAACTTAGTAATCGATTGCAGCAACTGAAAACTGTTGACGTTTGCCGCAACTTGAAACTTGAGTTGCTCTGTGTGCGCAGTCCAATAAAATTGAAATGTAGGTATGTAAACAGCTAGCTGCCAGCTAGTTGCCAGTTGCTGCAACAGTTGCTCTGTGTGCAAAGCGCCTAATACTGGCCACTTACTGCACTGTTTAATAGTGTTTTCGCCGAGTTGACGTCACTAGATGTCGCCATATGAAATTTAAAGTCTAAAAAGAAAAAGGAAAATATTGCTAATATCATTGAAACCAGTCTTTCGACATTCGCTTGTTCCAGAACCTAGTATTCATAGCACAAAGTAGGTACCTAATCTCTTAAGAAGTGCTTACAGGTGTCCTTGGAACTTTTCCTTCAAGTACCTATTTACCGACTTACCCAGTTAGGCATCTTAAAAAGTTATGACTGGTACGCAAAACTTTTTGTTTTTAGACCTTATAAAACGGTAATACTCAAACTGCTTCAATTACTAACTTAGGTGCCTACCACGTAGTTACCAGTTAGTAACTGAAGCTGGGCGAATATTGTCTTTATTTATACTTCATACTAATATTATAATGCTTAAGAGTTTGTTTGTTTTATCTAAGGAACTACTGCTCGGATTAAAAAAAAATGTTTTTGCGATATGTAGCCCGTATGGAAGGTTATTAGCTATTCAACGTTACGCAACGACCCACGGTTTGAATTTTTGGGCCCCCAGTTTGAATGTTTGGGCCCCCGTTTCCTGCTGTTAGGGATTGGGTTGTGAACGACACCCAAGTAGGCTGGTGCAAAAGCGGTACATAAGGTGAAATGGGGCATCATAGACCCGTCTCAGTGCAATCGCAGAGTTTCTAATCACACGACGGGCCTGTTGGTCTAGTGGTTAGGGGCCCTAACTGCTAAGCCGGAGGTCGTGGGTTCGATTCCCACCCAGGACAAACTTTGTGTGATGAGCATGATTGTTAGTTCTGTGTCTGGGTGTGAATTATCTATAATATGTATGTATTTATAAATTATATAAGTATGTATATCAGTTGTCTGGTTACCATAACACAAGCTCTGCTTAGCTTGGGATCAGATAGCCGTGTGTGAGTTGTCCCAAGATATTTATTTATTTATTTATTTATTTATATGTCGTATGCTGGAGTGTCTCAATTTCCCATTCACCTGCACTCATAAAAATCTGAATAACACTTCTGACGCAGCAATAAACTCGGCCAGTCGGCTACCTACTTGGCTCAAGTGGTATAAATATAAATTACTAGCTTTCGCCCGCGGCTTCGCTCGCAAATTAAGTTTACAATTCGATCATAATTCCAAAGACATGTGACGCCATCTATCATCATTAGAACGTTCTTGTGACTTCTCTCGGGAACAGTACTTTTTTTCGGGATGAAAGGTACCCTATGTTCGTTCCTGTACACCTGGCAATGTTATGCAAAATTTCAGGATGATCGGTTCAGTGGCTTAGGCGTAAAATGGTAACAAACAAACAAACAAACTTACTTTCGACTTTATAATATTAGTTAGGATTAGGGGTATCATTGATACGAAAAGAATAAGAATTCCAATTTAAATATTTAATGTTTTTATAACCATGTGTTGGACATTAAATTTTTTTTTGACAATATTTTATGCGTCAAACAGTTAAAAATAATCAACAATATTTTTCTCTTTTCTACCGTTCCCACACCTATCAGTTTGTTTTTATAGTTCCGTACCTCAGTTGGCCAAAATGGAACCCTTATAGGATCACTTTGATGTCCGTTTGTCTCTGTCAGAACCCATTTTCTCAGGAACGCGAGGAGCAGTAAAAAAATCAAACTTCTAAGAGAAAGCGTGCACGGGTGACTTTTGCCACCGTGACAGTTTCGTCACTCTAAAAGAAAAAGTAGTTTACATAACATGGAACAACTAAATGTTATGTACTTATCCATTTGTTAATTATCTATATACTTTCCTTGGTCACGGCATCATGCGTGAACGGCTGAACTAATTTTACTAATTCTTTTTTTGATGTGTTTGTAAGAGATGGCGCACACGGGTAACTTTTGTCACCGTGACTGTTTCGTCACTCTTATCAGGTCCATGGATATGTATGTATGACAACTGGGCGATATTTTTGTACATCGGTGACAAAATTGTCACTCTCTACGTCGTTCGTTCGCTATTTGCATTCCGACTATCAAGTTTGGTGCACGCAAAATGACGAACACGGTCTTGTAAAATAGAAAAGTTTAGTAAACTAAAAATGTATTATAATTTTTTTTTGTGATTTACTTTTCATTAGTTTCCGCCCGGGATCGAACCGGGGACCTTGTGCGTGTGAAGCACACGTGATAACCGCTACACTACGGAAACTTGTGTAATGCATCCAAATTGTCCATCACTATCAGATTCATAGCAATTTACAAAATACGTAATAATTTTTTTATTGATTTTATTTTAATAGGCAACACAAAGACAAAATAGTTTACATTACATGTAACAATTAGATGTTGTGTATCCATGTGTTTATTATCAATCTTCTTTAGATCACGCGTGACCGGCTGGACCGTCTTTTCGAAATCCATAACAACAAATGATGCTTCGGTATCAAAAAAGTTTTGCCACTGTCACCTTTCGTGAGCGCACTCCATTTTGAAAACGTGACATGACATTGACTAAAACTTTAATGTCACGGTGACGAAAGTCACCCGTGCGTGCTAGCCCTTATTGTAAGGAGAAGGTTCATATGAAAGAAAATTAAAAAAAAAATATATTATAATATGGCGGTACGAAGTTAGCGGAGTCAGCTAGTTTTATTTTAAACTACCATCTGCCCGCGACTTGGTCCGCGTGAATGACGGTTATTGGAGATCAAATCAGGTTTCTCCATACAAACTTTGGATTGGAACTCGTTTAGAGGGTGAATTCGAAAATCCGCCTTTAGCAGGCTTTTAGCAATTGGGTGAGTCGGTTCAGTAGTTTCTGAGCCTATTAATTACAAACATAAAAATCTTTTTTCAAGTTTATTTGCGGACAAAGACACATTCCACATCTAGTTAACAATTACACCGCAACCAAACAATTGATTAATCCTAACTAATATTATAAATGTGAAAGTAAGTTTGTTTGTTTGTTTGCTACCATTTTACGCCTAAACCACTGAACCGATCATCCTGAAATTTTGCATATACGTTGCCAGGTGTACAGGGACGAACATAGGGTACCTTTAATCCCGAAAAAAAGTACTGTTCCCGAGGGAAATCACAAAAACGTCCTTATGACAGTAGATGGCGCCACGTGTCTATCGGATCATGATTAAATTTTAAGTTTAAGCATGTAATACATTATGAGTCTAGACTGTCGATAGACCAGTTTCAAGTAAACAACCTAGGAGTACGAAAGTTGTTTGCTTAATAATTTTTCATGCCCAAAACCGCTGAAGAGTATCCTGACATTTTGCATAAAGTGGCTTCCAGACGGACGGACTTGCGGTTACGGCAAACCGCAGGCCGCGGCTCCTAACGCTCCAAAAACACACCACCGCGGTCACAGTGGCGGCCTGAAGTATCATTAGCGTGGTGATTGTGCTACAATCGGACAATCGGACGTCGCAATAGGACGTCAGTCAATATGGCTAACCGTAACGTTGTCTTATTACTCTCATGACTCATTAGTCCTCTCAGAAGATAAGAAAAAAGGTAGGAAAACCGTTTATTTAAACACTTGAGGTGTGAGGTAGAGATAAACTACAGTAACATGTCGCGCCCTTCCACAATTCAAAACGTTTGAAAGTGTTTTTAATAGTATTAAAAATACTCACAACGCATATGTGCGTATTGAGACGGCTCTCGAGACAAAAACAAATCAGCGATTTGTTGTCCGACTAGCGGCGTCAAAAATTACTCATTATTATTAGTATGGCGCTGCACTGAAATTCTCTATGAAAATGAGAGGTACGTCGTCTTGCGCGTTCGGCTATTTATGATTAGTTGACAAAAAATATCCTAGCCTGCTACTGAAGACGATTACTCACAAAGTCTTTCATACGAATGTGACTACACACATTGAAATGGTAATATGGAGGGAAGCGTCAAGGTATAATAGTTTATCTCTACCTATATAGCACTTATCGCGCAATTTAAATTATTATTTCGAAATTAGCACCGCATATTACTCTTAGGAATAGAGAAGTGTGAGTTCAATTTAAATTATTATTTAAATTCAACTATTTCTATTACAATTTCCATATTTGGCGTCATTTTACAAAGCAGTACACGCGGCCGGATGTTAAAATTTGCAATTGACGCGGCCGCCACAAGATTTCGCGTTTTTCTGTGACCCACTTTATATACGTTGTCAGGGATACAGGAAAACTGCGTAACTGACACTGTCATCACTGACACTGACAGGTGTAAACGCATTCATAGAGGATGCATGGAAGAATAAAGGTGAACTTATAACTACGCTCTGTCAATGAAGCATACTCTGCGATTACTCCGCTAATTGTAAATTGATTCGGATGATTCTTTTTTTGTTTATTTTTTCGAATTGGTCCCAAATAAATACTGTCATGATCTGATGATGAACTTCGGAGATATGGAAAGGAAACTCCTCATAAGATCACAGCGCAGAACTGACTTAACAGTAAAATTGCTTTGTTTAATGCGTGTAGTCGATGATTGACTGAAGGAAGAGGTTAGTTGCTAAACTAACCGTGACCTATGTCGATGTATGTAGACAACAGTTTTTCAACGGCAAAGTTAAGTTTGTCCCTCAGTACTGTTTATTTTTTCGTTAGAGGTATTTCCGGTGTGTTTTAATGAGGGTAGGTAGGTTACGTTTTTTAATTTTAGAATATCTCGCAGGTCCAACACACAACCAAAAGCTCATTGCGAGCCCGAGCAAAAATTACTGCTCAATCCTCGGAATCTTCCGTTCATGCCGCATTAAGAAGGCAAGCACAACCGGAGCGACAAGTAAATTTGAGATCTGATGAGACATTTTCTTAAAGCCAGGAAAGACTAGAAAGCCAAGTCGTTCGCCCTCCAAGCTTCTCAGAGAGTGACTGAAACGCCCTTTTAAACGCAATTGCTTTTGGAGGAACAAGCCGAAAGCCAGAGAGCTGTAAGAGCAACTGAGACGCCTTTTCAATCAAACACAACTTCGTCTCAGAGAACAAGCTCAGCCATTACAGCGACAGAAACTCTAAAATAGTCGCAAGTGAGAAGGACCTCTCTTGCAGAAATGCAAACTGAACGCCGACGGACTTTTATGAGTCACAGTCTGTTGGTCTGTAGGTATTTAATAATTCTGGATCTGGCCGAACAACAAGCCGAGTACAGCCCGAATTGATTGTCAAATTCTAAACAAACGCGGGCGAAGCCGCGGGTAAAAGCTAGTATTATTATAATTTACAGCCGAACATAAATTACAACGTCATTTAAACAATGAATTATCTTTATGAATATCGATATGCTATTATTAATAATTCACGCGATTACATACAGGGACTGTTACAAAATTAATGACATTTTATATTGTTTATGAGACAGGGGTGGCACCTGTTTCTGTAATAATATATCAAAGGAATTTATTTATCCGTTTATCCTCCATTTTAACTAAGTTACGCATGGGTTTCATGTTATTTTATTTATATTGAAAAAGGTCTGCGTTTGATCTCGTATCTTATCTTATTTCAGTTGTAATATCGTTGGATGTTCTGTGGTTAAAGTGGGGATCGATGTAAAGTCAACAAAAGAGATAGGTATATATATAGAGATAAGTCGTCAGATATAGTTGCAAGTTTTCTTAGAAAACGATGGATGTTTTCGATTTAAACTTAATATAATTAACGAACTTATACATAACATCACGCCTGTAATCCCCGAAGGGTTAGGCAGAGGTGTACCCATTAGTACACTCACATTTCGCCTGTTATGTTTTTAGTCCCATGTAATAGGGGGCGAGCCTATTGCTATACACCGGGCACAAATCTAGACTCCCAGTGCTGTTACTGCGAAATTGCTGATAGAAAGGCCACATGCACAGCAGTCGCGCTTGCGACCACTAGACCAACGAGGCAGTCTTGAACTTAATATATTTTAAATTAAATTACATTTGAAAACATCGACTGGTTTCTAAGAAATCTTCATTCATTCATTCTATCTTTTTGTTGACTGTACGTATAAGTAAACGCAGGTACTTATTTGTCAGAGAGGGAAGAGTGGAAGTGGAGTTTTTTTGCTCGTTCTTCTCCATAGAGACTACGTTTTGCAATAATAAGCGACTACCTCAACTTTTGACTGACTTCTTGACTATTCAAGTGTCTGTCAATAGTTTAATTGACATGAATGCTTCGACTATAACTGTCACTCGTGTGCCTTTGTAAGTGCATGAACTACTTTTTGATGACCCTGGTATCTGGAATGAACATAAACCTGTTAAGGCTCTATTATTGGGAGATATTAAAAACAGGATTGCCATCCCATCGGTCGATGACTAAAATATGGAATTTTATTATCAGATGGGACGCCATCTTGTTTATCTTCAAAAATATATTATTATACTGATTTCCTCGTTGGTCTAGTGGTCGCAAAGCGCGACTGCTGAGCTTTGGGTTCGATTCCCAGATCAAGCAAAGTGTAATTGGGTTTTTCCACCAGGAATTTCTCAGTAGTAGCTTCGGAGTCTGGATTTGTGCCCGGTTGATGGCAATAGGCTCGCCCCCTATTACATGGGACTTAAACATAACTGGCGAAATGTGGGTGTACTAATGGATACACCTCTGCCTAGCCCTTCGGGGATTACAGGCGTGATGTTATGTTATGTTATATTATTAATTGTTGGATTGCGGTCCCATCGGTCTATGACTGAAGATTAGACATTATTATCAGCGCCATCTTGTTTATAATGGCAAACAAGATGGCGCTGATAATGAATGCTATCGTAAAAAAATATAATACTTAATCATTACCAACATTACAACAGAACTCTCTCGAAAAGCCTACCATACTACATATTTATTTCGTCGTGTCACTCTTGACAAATGAGGGAGTCGACAGGCCCGCAGACGGGTCACTCTTGTTAGAAGCAATTTCGTGTCACGATGATTTTTTTATTGCCCCGTGCAAGTTGCCCGTTATTGTGTTAATTTTATAGTTGTATTGTGTTTCGAAGTTCAAATTGGCTGTGAATAATTTATAATTTTTGAAGTTGTTTTTGTTAAAATTGTGGTGAATTTATTGCTCTTTGCTGTGGGGAATAATGCTAATGATGCGGTTTAAGCAATTTTTGTAAAATGTTATAGTTGCGTTGTTGTTTTTGACAGTTATTTTGAATGCGGTTTGCGGTCGGTTTTATTTATTTTAAATACAGAGGTATATTAGTTTGTATTATTCAACTTGGATTATTTAGGAGTAGTATTAATTAGTACAGTTAAGTGGGATTTTTTTCACAAATTATGTACCTACAAATTATGTATTTCTACGTATCTTAAATTTTATTCGCATACCTTCAATTTTAGGAAATCGCCATGAAAGAGTGTTATAAAGTTGACTCTTATTTTTTTGATAATCGAGCTTCCTATGTTGCTTGAAAACCACATCAAAATAAAATAATATTTTCTTAAAAAACTCTGAAAAGTGTCTTTGTTTGTTTCAACTCTCTAATATCTGAGACTACTGGAATTTTGAAAATTATTCTGTTAATATTAAGCTACGATATTTCTGAGTTCGGTAGGCTTCAACCGAATAAAATTTACGCGGGAGAATTCGCTTTGAAAGCTGGAATATAGTGCACCCTTCCGAGGGAGGGTGCACTGATTGCTCACACGCTTGTGCTTATAGCATATTGCCAGCAGGCTATACGAGACAACAATCAAGTATACAGCCTATTTTTTGTGCGCGGTGGAAATCTTCATGGACGGAGAGGCATGAGACCAGCTAAAACCACCGTAGTGTTCCACCTCTGCCTATGGCCGGGATCGCGGGATTCGCATAAGCATTCACCGCTCCCCCGGCAGGCCTCGACTCGCTGTTCCTCAGCGGGTCCAGCACAGGGAAGAGCCCTGTGCTGTCATTTCCAATATGGCCGCACACACTCCCGAGTGGCGCGCGTGAAACACGTGGCCTTTCTGATCGGACAACGGACGCCCCTTATCCATTGCCCGCAGGCGACCTCGTATACAGCTTGCGAAATTTATAACTCCCTTTCAGTTTACCATGACCAAAAACAAAACGATTTCAAGCTGTCCACAACAGTCGCTTTTCACTTTGACAGTCGATAATTGAATAAAGTCGAACCATTTCTGTTGGTATTCACAGCACACTGCTTTTTGCTTCAAAGTTTGGCATAGAAAAGCACAGGGATTTGAGCCGACCAATCTGACTCGCCAAAGCGAAATAGAATTTGTTATTCTTGTTTTGCAAAGTCACACTAGTTGTAAGGGCGACGGTCCACTGAAGCGGAGGCAAATTGAGGAATGTAACGTGAACATTATACGTTTGACAGAACGCGTCAAGTTCATAGTTTGCATACTAGATACCTACTCATACGTGAGTGATACTGTATGTCATGCATCAACCAATAGCTACACTTGGACGGGCGCAAATAAAATGATGGTTAGGTACGTTTATTTCGATTGCTTTATACATATAATGAGATTATAATTATATGCTACTATTACATTTGTTGTTTGTAAGAGGTGAACTCCGTAAAAATTGATTTGTTTTTTTTCTTTTTAATTATAGAAAGCTACTCTATTCCTTAGTGTCATATATTTGGCTTACACGCATTCGTAATCACAGGCAGCAACTAGTTTGTTACGATCGTTTGTTTAATCATTTCTTTATGTTTGATCCATATTAAATCATTACTTCAAAATTTAAGTGGTATTTTTGATACTACACTAATAATTAAATTCAGTTTGGCTTACGAGTCACAGGTAATAATGGGTAATTTTCCTTCGCCCTCCACCGCTCCTCTCCGCTTCGGTGGAGTGTCACCCTAAGGAAACAATTTATAACCGATTTGTGTATTGGCCAAACCCAAGTGCTTGTCACTTTAAAAGTTTAGATCGCAGCTAATTGATAAATACAGATTTTGGCAAAGAGTCCAGTCTTTCATACATTCTCTATGAACACGTTCATCCCTATCAGTGTCAGTGACGACAGCGCTTTCAGTGTCAGGTCCGCAGCACTATAGAATTGATAAGGAACGCTGCAAAGACTGCGTCTTCACTGATATGTGTGACATAACATCACGCATGTAATCCCCGAAGGGTGAGGCAGAAGTGTACAAATTAGTGTGTGAATCAAGCTTTATTGAAAGAAGTACAGAAAAAACATACCTAATGTTTATTTGACACAGACCATGCATACAATAATAATAATCAAAATGATATTCGGATACAAATACACAATATTAAAAAGAAAAATTGCCTCGTTGGTCTAGTGGTCGCAAAGCGCGACTGCTGAGCATGAGGTCTTGGGTTCGACTCCCAGGTCGGGCAAAGTGTTATTGGGTTTTTCTATCAGGAATTTCTCAGTAGCAGCCTCGGAGTCTGTCTGATTTGTGCCCGGTTGATGGCAATAGGCTCGCCCCCTATTACATGGGACTTAAACATAACTGGCGAAATGTGGGTGTACTAATGGGTACACCTCTGCCTAACCCTTCGGGGATTACAGGCGTGATGTTATGTTATGTAAAAAGAAAAATCATTATTGTGTACTCAATTGCTATGCCAAATAGGCCCAGTTCAGCAAAAAAAAAAACAGATGACCAGCGTCAAGCACACTAGTGGTTTCAACTGTCTGATGGTTTTTAACTGGACTTTTATGTGTGATATATTATTGAAGCTGTCATAAGCAGTGATCGCTCATAAAGGCTTATTTGGAACTAGTTATTTCCTGCGACTTCGTCAGCATAAGTATCCGTTATCGCGGACGCAGACGAAGTTGTGGAATAAAAAATAGCCTATGTCTATTCCTGGCGTTCAAAATCACCCCCTACCATATTTTATCAAAATCGGTTCAGTGGTTCATTCGTTAGACCGTGACAAACAGCGTTACTTTCGCATTTATAATAGTAGGTAGTAAGATTCAAATAATTTTCTGGTTAGTATCTTGGCCAGAGATTAAGTATTGCCATCCAACGTGGCAATGCGGCACATTTCCAGTCAACGGCGATGCGGATAAATTTTTTAATGCCATTTAGTTTTAGTTTCTTTTTTTTTTATTCTGATTGATTTTTTTTCCTAATTAAGCTTGTAAATAATTTATATCTACACTAATAATATAATATAATATTATAAAGAAGAAAAATTTTTATTTTTGTATGTTTGTTTGTAATGGACGCACTCGAAAACTACTGGACCGATTTTAAAAATTCTTTCACCATTAGAAAGCTGCGTTATCTGCGAATAACATAGATTTTACTTTATTTATGCGGACGAAGTCGCGGGCAAAAGCTAGTATTAAATAAGTACTTTCCATAACAAGATTCAAACAATAAAAAATAACTTCACCGACTATTGTGGCGTTTTAATCAAAATGTCTGTCAGATTAAAATAAAATGGTAGGTAGCAGTAACTATTTGTGCAACGATGATTGAAAACAAAAGAATGGAGATTTCGTATTCGGAGTGCGTCGACGAAAATAATGGACAGTAGATATTCGAATATGAATAATTTCCTTTTGAATTAATATTGAGGTAAGTCTTAAATAATGGCTGGAATGGGGTAAATGGAATGTATATCTTTGTTATTTAATGTTATTTTTTTAACTTCAACACTATTTGTGTAAATCATTTTGTGAACTTCACACTTAATGGTTTTTTGCAGGAGAACGGACCCTTTTTCTGAGCGCAAAGAATCCGTTTCAAAACCTGAATATATTTAAAGGATTTCAGTGTTAGATAACTTAATAGCTATACGTACGAGGACTAACAAGACATATTACTTCACTACATATGACTACACTATCAAATTAAGAAACATTAAGAAATGAATATTTCTGCGCAACGATTTCTTTAGGTGTTAGAAATCCGTTTGTGGTTGCACACAGAATATTGCGGTTATGCATGCAACACTATAGTGGTCGGGAATGTAAAAGTCCTTGGTGGCCGGAGGTCCTAGGTTAAGTCCAGAGCAAAGAAAATCTCGATGATGGAAAAAAATAATAATAATATTACCTTCGATTTCATTAAGTCTATTTTTACACCCGTTACATTCAAAAGATTCTAGTGTGACGTAATTTAACACCATACATATAACAAACACAGTTGAATCTTGAAGTTCACGTTTAAATAAAACTAGGAACAAAAAATAGAACACACTAAATTACGTTGTTAAATCACTATTGGTTCATGTCGAATATTATTGCAACGATCGACTTTGAAATGTTCAGAGCATTAAAGTCATAAATATTTTATCAACTTCTCTGAAGTATTTTCCGCACAGTGGATCTATCATAAACTTTTAATCTCATTAAAGTTACGAGCACTTCAGGATTCCGGATTTAAAATTATAATGCCGTGTAAAGTGGCAACACAGATGAATACTGAGAAAGGATTTTTAAACAGTGCTTTTACTTAGTTGAAATATGAAATAATTATCAGAGAATGTTAATTATTTAATATCTATTATTTTACTAGCTGACTCGACCACGCGTCGCTATGGCTTGAATTAAGTAAAGTATTGAGGTCAATAATTGAGATAAAAACTATCCTATCTTTTAAGTTTAACCAAATAACACACAGTAAAACATATTTCTTAAAAAATGGTCGAGTAGTTTTGGAGTTCATCCCGGATAAACAACGTGACGCGTAATATATTTAAATTTTAAACGTTAAGAGCGGCGAAAAAGCGATCCATTTTTGTATATCTATCATAAACGCATATCTAAAATACCAACTTTCTCTAATTTACATTTCGATTTTCTTATATCGATAAAATATTTGAAATAACCTTCGTTATGATAAGTAGGTACGTAATAACGCTATAAGATATAATGGCGTGAGAGGTCTCAAAGCGCCATTATAATTTAAAATTCGTTATATATCAATTACACGGCGAACGTCTGCAGTCGTGATCATTACTGCTAGGGGTGTTACGTTTAGTATCGTTCTCAGTCGATTGTAAAACGATATTAAAATCGACTAACAAAATATCTGGATGGAATTAAAACCCTAGTTTTGTAGGTAATAGAAAACACTATTTAATTAATTAATTTTAATAATGTAAAAAGAATATTTTTATTTTATGCGACTTTCATAAGTATGCAGTTTTTTGACCATAATTCTCCATACCAATTCTACCTTTTGAAAAGGGCAACCAAATTCGATTATTTTTTTCTTGTGTAAATGATGTTTATAAATGCCTTTTAATGGTCTTATTGAAATAAATGCCAACTCAAAAATACATAAAACTATTTGGAAAAAAATGCTATTTTCTTCTTAGCGTATTGGTTTTTTACTCATCATACGAATATGTAGTTACAAATAGTTTCTGGTTACCAAAACCTTAAATACTGCAGCTTACCCTAAAGTATCGTATAAGATGGCTATTCGGTAGAACTGTACAAAAATAATCTCTTTTGCATTAATTGTGAGGCTTCCAAATCGATTAGTCGATTCCCTTGGCTAACATTCCCGTAGCGGCACATCACTAATTATCATTATCTCGCTCCAGCAGATTTTAATGACCCCTCGTTCTTCGTACAGAAAATGCAACGCATTATGAAATCCCGCCGTCTAGAATCCTATGAAATGCTGTGAAAAATAGAAAATGATTTTAAAAAGGGAATACCATTTTTGCGGTAAAAAATCATTTTACAAAAGCAAAGTTTTCTTGATGGATTTCAAAGCGGTAGTTGTCTATAGTACAACTAGATTTTAGTGTTTTGAGCCGTTTTCTTCTAGGCATCGGAACTTGCATACTTTCAGAACTAAATACCTAGGTAAGGTACCTAGTACCAGCAAAATACGGAACAGGAAAAATAAGTCCGAAGAATTTGATAACTTTATTTTATATTACACTATCACTTTTTACACCTAATAAATACCTACAGGGTATAAAAAAACTAAGGTGAAAATTACATGTTTTCATAATAGATACATTCTGATTATGGAGATTTTGTAGGTCAAAATTATTATTTTTTTTGTACTTTTTTTTACGATATCAATTTTTGTATAACATCACGCCTGTAATCCCCGAAGGGTTAGGCAGAGGTGTACGCATTAGTACACCCACATTTCGCCAGTTAAGCAATTTCGCAAGTTTTATATGTTATAACTATAACGTGTTACCATAAATAGTAATTTTCACACCAAAATTAGAAGTAATTTTCCAGCAATAATTTTTGCTTAGTTTGACGGGCTGTATGTGTACGCCACGCTCCAGGGTGTGTGGCGACAGAGCCACGCGTGTGAGTGCGATCTGCATCATCGTGCAGATTTCTCGGGGCTACAGTATAGTCATGCGGTGACCATGCGCGGGGATGTAGGCGCGCGATATGCAACATCGTGTGTGAACGCGTTTTCTGTGTGTTTGACGACACGTGATATCTATACAAACACAGATACTTGCAAGAAACGTAAGAACACCCACTGCCGCGCTACGTTGCGTGATGCGGAGCAGTGTGCCAATCGCCTCAACGGCTATGTATGTAGTACACACAGCAAAACAGATAGGTATGCAGGGTCGTCAGATATAGTTGAAGGTTTCTTAGAAACCGATGGATGTCTTTGACTAAAACTCAACTTAATTAATTAACTGGTCATTATCTACGTTCTAAATTAAATTACATTCGAAAAAATGTATCGGTTTCTTTGAAAACTTTAACTATATCTGAGGACCCTGCATAGGCTATCTGTTTTGCTGAGTGTACCTATCTGTCTTTTTACACCCAGTATATACGGTAGGTAGTTCACCCTCGTACTAGAGATGCACCGATCCGTCGGATCAAACCGTCATCACGTTTTAGGGTGACGTTCAATTCCAGCGGATTTGGTTTTCTTTGCATAACTCATTTCAGGTGTCTCTTGTTTGTTCGACGTTTCAAAATGAGGAAGTGTTACGTTATGAATTCCTTCGGTGTTATGTAAATATTATGTTTTATGAAGATATCATCCTCGACTTATTATGGAATTTATGCTGTTCATCTTTCAGGGAGTAAAGGTACTTATGAATATCAAATTGTTTTTTCTCCTGAACCCTGAAATATAAAATACAATATATATTGTACCTACTTAGTGCATTTTTGTAACAGCAGATTTTTCAATTATATTTCATAGTTGGTCCCATAGTAATACATGAGAAGTTTCAACCCGCGTAAGATCGATAATGATTTAAAAATCAATTTGTACATCTATACCACCTTCTCAATACTCATAATGCGCGGTATAAAGGTTCAATAAACTCCCCAAATATGAAAAAGAAAAACAACTGTTTCCTACAAAAATACCTAAATGAACAGTAAAAATTTCTTCCTCCTCGCGTCGCATTCCTCATAACTGAGGGTCGTGAAGATCCCGTTGGATCAGCTTCTTACTATGATACCTCGCCATCAGTGCCGGTCTTTGGCGTCATGTAGTACAACGTGCAAATGGATGTCCAGTGTGGCGCGGACCTGACCTGCCCATCTTTTTGAGATGCGGCCTTTTGGTCTGCCATTAACCATGCCAGTTATGATGAGCTGTTTAAGGCTATTTTTCCTGGCTATGTAGCCAAAAAACTCGAGCATACAGCTTCAATATACACATATTTCTTCATATTTGAAAGTAAATTGATCCCATAATAAAAAACCTTTTAAAATACTAGCTTTTGCCCGCGATTTCATCCACGCAAAAATAAAATAAAATATAGCCTATGTTACTCGCAGATAACGTAGCTTTCTAATGGTGAAAGAATTTTTGAAATCAATCCAGTAGTGTTTGTGTTTATTCATTACAAACAAATAAACAAACAAAAATACAACTTTTCCTCTTTATAATATTAGTGTAGATATACATTCATGAGTACTTTGACCCTGAAAGATCGATAATGAATTAAAATTGAACCTACACACCTATACCATCTTCTCATTACTTCACAATGCGCGGTATAAAGGTTCAATTAAGTCCCAAAATGGGTCTAAGTAAAGTTTAATTATGTTTTACTGTTTGAACACCGTAGGTTACAATTTTGTCGTCTGACAAGTTCGTCCCTAATCACAAGAGACCTAATATCGACACGTGTAAACAGCTTTTGTCTCCAAATAATCCTTATCCTTAACTTTTCAGGTAGGTACCTACATCTTTTAGTAGGTCTGACAGTAACGTTACTTGTCTGATTAGATTACACGTGTTATCAACTAATTTGGGGAAAAGTTCACAGTATCATATACAAGATGTAATTGAATTAACTGAAAACCCGAAAAGGGGTTGTTGTACTCATTATTACGAATAACTATTAATATAGAACCGATTCCGAAACTGCGAGAAATTTTTGAGCATTTCATTATCTGCTTAGCCTTTTCCCAACTATGTTGGGGTCAGCTTCCAGTCTATCCAGATGCAACTGAATACCAGTATTTTTTATATAATACTAGTTTCTGCACCTGACTTCGTCCGCGTGAAAATCGTTTATTGGCGATTTAATCTTGTTTCTCTATACAAATTTTGGACTCCCGCTTCATCCCCTTAGGAGGTGAATTTTGGAAAAATCATTTTTTAGCGTATGTCTACGTTATAATAACTATTTGCATGCCAATTCAGTTCAGTGGTTTGAAATGTGAGTTGATAGATCAGTTAGTCAGTATCTAACGGTTGCCACTTAACGTTTGTTAACAGACGTTTTACTGCCCAAACGTTGGCTTGCAGCGCCACCTACTGATTCAAATTGTGTTTTCAAACCATCCAGTAACCCATTGAAATGTACACACAGAATTTCATAATAATCATTCCAGCCGTTTAGGAGTAGTTAGGTGACAAACACACATACAGAAGAATACATACGCATATTTTAAAATAACAAGTTATTAATTCAATATTCGAAGTCCTGAATATACTATGTTTCAATCATAGTACTCGTAAAACTAGTGATCCTACGTCCAGGGATCACAACAGTACTTTATCAAGTTACCTGTTTTTCTCGCAATTCGATTTTTCTTCACATAAATCGACAAAGTATGTCGAATCAGCAGATTTTTTTAATAATATGCCAACAAATCTTTTCAGGTCTCAGCAAACAGTAAACTTTGTCCTTCACATTTCTTTTATATAATTTTCACGATTTTTAATAAAAGAAACACAATTCCACGATTTAGGCACAAGTACAAGAATAATAAACTCTTTTTACAACCATTAAACTATAAAAATTCTTAGTCGCAATATAGTTTACAAAGAAAATAAAACGTACATAAAATGTTAATAATAAAAAAAGAAGAAAGCATTCTACAAACGTTTTGTTTGTATTGTGTGTGAAGAAATGAAGATCAAAATATTACGTATTGCTCAGAGTGCTGTATTTTTTGCCGTGGTAAAAGATTTGATCTTAATTCTGTAAAACCGAGCCAATTTACAAACTTTCATTGATTAAATTAATTCATATGTACTTTCTAAAGTTTATTTTGGACATCACTGGAAACGGTGGAGGAAAACATCGTAAGGAAACCGGGACTGTTCCACTCAAACCATATCAGAGGCCCTTGAGGTGCTTTAGTAACTCTGACACTAGGGTGTGTGGGGTCGTAAGACCTTACTGCCCTCACGATTAAGAAGATTAAACTGTCATACTAGTTCAAAATGCCAAATATGTTAACATAACTGTTTAACAATATCGGACAGTTTAATTAACGTTCTAACGTAGGCGTTTTCTAGATAGATTTTAAATAAACATAATTATTGTTGTTTATAATTACTTCGAAAATTTTGGAGTGGGATGGGTTTTGGCAGATCTAACCCCCAATAATACCTACACATTTATTAGAATTAAACTTTAAGTAGCAATGTTATTTTAAAATCGGCTTCGCAATAGTAGCTACAAAATTGGTGGCGGGAATTCACAATCTATTAGGAACGATCGCAATTTAATCTCAGTTTCAATCAGTCAAAAATGCCGATAATTCAACTACGTTTTTTTACATCGATTGTCACAGAGAAGAGATTATAACTAAATTTCGAACGTTTTTGATTATAGTAGAATTTAATTGTCATGTTGTTGTGTTTGACTGCCTCGTTGGTCTAGTGGTCTCAAGCGCGACTGCTGAGCATGAGGTCTTGGGTTCGATTCCCAAGTCGAGCAAAGTGTTATTGGGTTTTTCTATCAGGTATTTCTCAGTAGCAGCCTCGGAGTCTGGATTTGTGCCGAGTTGATGGCAATAGGCTCGGCCTGGGACTAAAAACATAACTGGCGAAATGTGGGTGTACTAAGGCGTACACCTCTGCTTAACCCTTCGGGGATTACAGGTGTGATGTTATGTATGTGTATGTTTCATTGTCATTTACGACCCTCATATTAGAAACACGACGAATTACTTAACTTATTTGGGAGCTACCTGAAGCGCAGGTGTTTCTAAATAGCCGGAGAATTAATTTAAAAATTTCTTTAAAATACAAGTTGAAACAATCTTCCCAAACGATAGCTGGCTCTTAAAAGGCTTGCGCCAATTTCTACCAAGTTTCCCAAGGAGCTACCTATACTGATTACATTAAATATGTAAACTTCTAAACGGGTTTTTCCTTCACACCTACTGTATTCTTCTGAGATATCACAATAATCACCGTATAGGTACGTATGTCCTTGCAGAACCTATAGAAGTGTTTCAAAATATTATACGTGAACCAAGAACTTTGTTTTTATAAAAAATATACGTACGGAGAAGTGGCACTGTTAAAGTTCATATAAAAGAGAGATTGCAGAAAGCTAATAATTATATATAATACATAATTAAAAAATGTACATAAAATCACGGCTGTAATCCCCAAAGGGTTAGGCAGAGGTGACCCATTAATACACCCTCATTTCGCCAGTTATGTTTAGTTCCTTTGTAATAGGGGGCGAGCCTATTGCCATCAACCGGGCAGAAATTCAGACTCCGAGGCTGCTACTGCGAGATTCGTGATTGAAAAACCCAATAACATTTTGCCCGAAATGGCAAATAGATGCCATTTCATTTGCCATTTTTTTATTGCCATTTCGGGCAAAGTGTTATTAGGTTTTTCAAAATTCGTGATTGAAAAACCCAATAACATTTTGCGCGAATTGGCAATCAAACCCAAGACGGCAGTCGCGCTTTGCGGCGAGATCAACGAGGCACTCGGCCTAAATACTTAATGAATTCTTATTGATCAGTTGCTCTGACATTTAAAAAAAATACCTAGAAATACTCATAAATTATACCTACTCTGTTCTTAAACTAAATAAAAAATTCTTTACTTTCAGATTGGCATGCAGAGTTCTGACGTGGAAGGGAAAAAAAAGGATAAAATGTTCTTTGATGAAATGGACACCGTGGTGATAAGGTAAACTTTTGCTCGGCACGAGCTCAATGAGAATAGATCGTGCCTTTAAAGTGATTCCTTCAATGTAGCCCAAGCAATTCAACATTACTTAGGTTTTTTTTTTGCAAATTGTTGCGCATTTTGCGTTGTTTTTTTATGTTAAAATCAAAATAAGTGCATCTCTTTGCACCTTGCTGTCGGCCTCTATGTATGTTGATACTAGAAATAAATAAATGGCCATACGATGAAGAAAGAAGAATGGCAATAATATAATATATTTTTATAATTTTCATTTAAAACATCAGTATAGCCCTCAAAAATTTCATTGAAATAATATATTATTTCGAAAAAATATGATGACTTTTAGCAAAAAAATTGCATATCAAAAATAATTATCTATAAGTTTAAATAAAACCTAAGGAAAAATTCAGCGAGCTACCTTGAATTTGTGTTTTAACTAGGTAATAAGTTTGACTGTTCAGGCCTTCAGGTTGCACTTGGACATACCAACATTTATTTATATTTCATCACACATAGTACGATAATGTACCTCATGAAAAGGTAATAAAAGCAATTTTTGAAAAAAGCCTTTTAGATTCTACTACCACTATAAAACAAAGATGATATACGTATAATGATGATATGGTTATAGGTATTGTTGACGCCAAACAGCATTGCTGTGATGTCAGTTAATTGCAGAAGTCCGAGACACATGTCATTGCAGAATTAAATATGCATTAACTCCACACAATATGCACGAATACCCACGCGAGTGTGTGTTAAGTGCCAAGCGTTTAACATAGCGCACACCGGATTGGCAATTAAAACTTTTTAATATTTGCAATTTTTTTTTAACGTCCCCAAAGCAAACTACCGTCTAACTTTTAATTTAATCCCGCTGAGTTTGACACATTTTGTAATAAAAATATATCATGTGGGAAAATGGACCAACACGGTATCATTAATTTATTTCGCAATAAATTACTGGCTACAATGTTGTATATCAAAATATTAAGTGCACCTTTGTACAAAATGTTTTTCTTTTCTGTTTTAATTTTATCGTGAACTTGGTTCTAGTTTTGTGACAGTATTTTACCGACGGGGTCGAAAAGAAAAGTGTAGGGTAGGGGTAGAGTAAGGTATGAGTAGGGTATCGGTATTGTAGAGGTAGGGGTATCGGTAGGATAGGGGTAGGGGTATCGGTTGGGTAGGGGAAGGATACTACGCGAACGAAGTCGTGGCGGGTCAGCTAGTATGAAATAAATAAAGGATTACACATTGATATTGTTAAAAATGATATTTAATTTGAGCTCAGTGGTTTGTTTTGTTATTGTGGCCCTGTACCTACATCATTAAATTATATCTTAGGCAAAAGGTATTGTAATTTTAAATTATTTATAATTTGCTGTGCCCTAGTAGGGATTATGTATAACTAAATGAAAATGGAATAAATTATGATTATGAGTGATTACCTACGAGTACTTAATACTATTACAAAAAAAATATTCACAGCAAATTCAACCTTACGTAATTTTCTTTTTCAAACACCTACATTCTCTGTACAGATATAAATACCTCACTGTTAAATACGGTTCAAATTCCCCAATTTGGTCGCGTAGAAAAAAGGAAAATCAAGTTAATTCACCAATTTTACTCAGTAAATGCGGATTCAAGTCAAATGTTCCATGTCATTTGTGATTTCGTTATTCCCAAAGGAATCAGCGGGATCCCAGATTTATACGTTCCTCGTGTCTTATGCATTTCGCTTCTTATTTTAAGGAAGACACATGATTGGTTTATGTGCTTTTGTCACCGGATAATTGCAAACGGCACTGTTTTGTGAATTAAAAAGTAGGTGACAAAACAAGGTGTAAAAACACACAAATCCTATACCTACCCATATTTCCCATCATACTAAGTATTTTTTTTTGCTTATATTTTTAGTTTGAGTTATTCAAATTGTAATTCATTTATTCATTCATTATGAGTCGTACTATGAGTCTGGCAATGCGGAAATCATTGTGCTTACTGGTCCATTTAACGGTACAGAGGTTGTATATGTAGTGGGTATTTGTAGTTTAGTTGGATAATTAAAAGTTGTATTATTAAAAAAAGGAAAAATAGTTGGAACGTTGACCGTTACTAAAATGTACAATATTTACAGACTGAATTATAGAAAAAACAATCACAGAAGCTTAAAGTAATGGCTTCAAAAAAAATCTTCCGCATCACCGTCAACTGCCCAAAAGACTGGCGGCATTGCCACGTTAGATGGCAATGCTTAGCCTCTGGCCAGCCCTTGGTCAACCAACCGTTTGGACAACTCTTTAAAAAGTCCTCGGGCACACGGACAGGAGGGTTTACTTACTTTCTGAAAAAAAAAAAATAGCAGTGTCAAAGATTTTTTGTCAACATTTTTTATTTTACAGTTCTAGATCAGCGAATTTGGCGATCCTTATGGAATCTTTCGTGCTCCAGATGAGGAACGGTGACAGACCTGTCAGGAGGTACTTCGGTGCCTACTCCTCGCCATTCAATGGAATTGACAAATTTAGTAAAGCGTTAAATTACACAGCAATTTTCAGAGAAGACGTCAATTAGTACAAGTTTACATTAAAAACACAGTTTTGTTTTTTTTACCTCATTTGTTTTCCTTTATAATTTTTTTATGAATAGAGTTTCGAAGTCAAGACAAATAATCTTTACTTATATACAAATTAATATAATAGCAGATAAGTTTTTTTTTGTTTAAACGTGTTTATCTCTGGAACTGACAGTCGGATTTAATAAAATATTTTTTGTATATGATAGCCAAATTCAAGAGGAATATCTATGGCTGTATAACATCACGCTGTGAACCTCGGGAGCGGAGCAGTAACTAAAGACGTAATTTAACGTGTGTGAAAAAAGAAGCAGAACAGCAGCTAGTTTTATACATATAAACAAGTCCAGGTTTCCTCACGAAGTTTTCCTTCACCGATATAAGTGATGTCCAAAACAAAATTGGAAGTAAAAAAGGGTTGGAAACGTCACATTCGTACTTGCTGCATTTCATGCATGAGGCGCACTGGGCCATCACGATACACTTTATTCAATACAACGATTCATTTCATAGATGGCCAGCAGTATGCTCTTAAGTATACTGGATAAGCTAAGATAAAAACAAGTAAAATTAATAAACGAAACTATTATTTTCCCTCTCCTTTCTTTACTTGTTAACTACTGTACACCATCCCACTATTGTGGACCAAGACCCCAGAGTCGCTTGATCTACGTTATTTTAAAATGGCTGAAGTGTAAGTCAAATAATTTATTTCAATTTATTAAATCATTTAAAGGCACTTTTGAACGCCATATGCAACAAAATATATTGAATCTAGTCTCCTTTTGCAAAAGGTAGTTTTAAATGGAGAAGAATAGGCAAGAAATTCCATACTTACTCTTTTAAAATAAACAGAAAAATAGATAAAGGAATATGTACCTAGGATGGTATGCATATTTCCTAGGTTTAGTTCTGGGCTATTTTTCATTTATGTGTTATGACTGATTTTTATGTATTTTATGATGGCACAAGGAAAGTGTCTAGCAAAAATGTATGTCAGTATTTAACAATGTCCAGTAAAACATATAATTATATAAAAGTTAGCCGTTGCACTTGAACCTAAGTAAGAAAATTGGCCAAACATTGAAACTAGCAAGTACATACACCTTCATAACTTTTAAACATACATGACGAAAATGTCCTTTATTCTCAAAATTTTAGCCATGCTCAAATGACGTAAGTATGGTGGCATTGGGCTCTTGGAACACTGTATACTGTGTCATAATTCATGCGAATAAAAACGTCAAAAGCGATAGTAAAACAGACATAAAAACCAGTCCATACGTTTTCCATTGTATCCATTACAAAAGTTCGGTGCAACCGCATTCCAGTAGTCGGTTGCTCTTATGCAAAAGCAGCGCCACATCGCTGTAACATTCTTTAATTAAAATTATATACCGGTTTTTGGAGAAATGTTCCTGTCTGGTCGTATTTAGTTCATTCATTTGTTTTGTCTGTGAACAACCGCGTTGTTTTCTGTGTACCTAATGCTATGTCTCGCTGTTCTTCGAATGGAGTTGTTTTATTAATTCGTGTTTGTGTGATACTTTCGCTTTATTTTGATACTTTGTGTGTATATACGGGGTGTAAAGAGACACATTACATAGCCGCTAACTCATCAGACTAAGCAACATTAAGCAAAAATTATTGCTGGGAAATATCTTTTATTTATGTGGGGAAAATCAATGTTTTTGGCAGAGTGCTTTAAACAGTACTCGAGTCGTGGAGGCCTTAAACGTTTAGTTAAAACGTTAAAAACTTATTTTCGTAAAAAGACATCAAAAGAAATTGGAACATTGACCTTTAATATCTCCGTAACCTGCCGGTTCCTGGGAATGATCCAATACAAAAAAAAAAATACATTGATAGGACAAACATGTATCTAACCGAATTCGTTAACTAAGGGTCTTTTTACACTCTGTATATCTGGTTGATTAACCAGTTGTGTTTGTTATTATAAGGTTCTTATGAAAGAAAGAAAAAAAATGGCGCTATAAAATTCACTGGATCAGCTAGTAAACAAAAAAAATAAATAAGCCATTTATTGCTTCTAATTTTTTGCAGTTTACAATAATTAATTAGCATGTAAATGCATGCACGCGAATACCGGGCTCCCGACTTGTGGTAGGAGAATGAACTGTAGGTTTTAGTCGGATCCCAAGACGGAGAGCAACCATGAGGATATCATATCATATATATAAAGGAAAAAAAAGTCACAGAATCGTTCGGCTGAAAAGTAGGTCGAAAGTCAATTCTCTTCAATTTTCATTGAACTAGTGTAACAACATTTTCTTACGACACATAAATCCATCTCAATCTCATGGATGTTGTAAATCAGCGGACGACAGCCAGTAAAAGAGGGACTTGCATTTATTGAGATAACTGTTACGTTTATAGTGAAGTGTCGTTAGACATTCGTACTAGTATCGGAGAACTAGAGTACCTTCTCCTGTTTTTATTGAAGTACTTATCGTGCATTTAAAGACTTCTTACTCCTAGTGACTTTGCGTACGTGTGATATTTCTTGGCGAAGTGTGATTGGATTTTTCCATCAGGAATTTCTCAGTATCGGTGTCTGGATTTGTGCCCGGTTGTTGCTGATAGGCTCGCCACCTATCAAATGGGACTGGGGTACACCTCTGCCTAACCCTTCGGGGATTACAGGCTTGATGTTATGTTTTTTATAGTCGACCGGCTTCGCTCGGATCAGCTGTGTACGCGTTCCGTACGGTTGATATTTAATCTAAAAAAGCGTAATAAATGTTAAAAGTTATTTTTTTAAAATATCGTACACTAATTACTAGTCACTCTATATAGCCTCCAAAGTACTTACAGTACGTTACATAGTATACAGGAGTTTGATTATATAATATCAAATAAATGAGTATATAACTTTCACCACAGTTTTGTTTAGTTAGGTTAGTTTCTATTTTAATTGAGAACTCCGACAAGTTTGAAACATTTCCAATTTGTTAATGAATATTTGCTTCGTCTTAAAGTTTTGTAAATTGATTGGTAAACCAAACTCGGGAGCGGCTAAAAATAATCTTGAATCGAGTCTTTCAAAAGCACGTGGATCCACAAAATTGTTGTGAAGTGGTCTATGAGTAGGTACAGTCAATTACGAAAGTTTATTAACTCCGTCATGCCTAAATACGACAGGACATAAACAAAAAAACAAAAAGAGTTTATTTCAATCTTGGTTAAAATAATTGAGGTTAAATAAACTGAATCGACTTTTGTTATTGACTGTATCTTATTGATTCTACGAATCATAAATAAAACACTAACTTCAGAAGTTCTAAATTATTCCACGAGAACCGTTCATTTTTCCGGGATAAAATTTAGCCTATGTGCTATTCCAGACTATGATCTATCTCTGTGCTAGATTTCATCCAGACACGTTTAGCAGTTGTGTCGTGATTAATTTACTAATATCCAACAATCAGTAATAGTCAGTAAGAATATAAAAAATAGGAATCAATAGATTTTATCTATATTTTTTACAGAATCCTGGACTATCTACCTTCTGGAGTGTTTTTAAAGGTTATTGCCTATTCTGCCCCAATAACTAAAATTAATTGGATTTTTTTTAAGAAAAATCTTTTTTTCCTTCACAATAATTAACTCGAGATAAAAATCATACTACCTAAAAGTCCCCATTCTCCGCAAATTATTTTAAATACGGAACTGCAACTCCTAATCGTTCGCTCCGATTCCGTTACGTTCCCGGAACGGTCCCGTGGCGTACACGAGCCGGTATCCACAATCACTTAGTGATACGTAGGTATATCGTTCGCAGGATTGTCGGCTATTATCTTAATAACAATATTCGGATCTGGAGGGCCACTGGCATTCGTGTTGACAGCTTCTGTTAATCCATGGGATATTAATACGTTTTGAATGGTATAAGGTATTGAACCGAGAAGCTAACATATATTAATTACTATAAGGAACACAAAATAATTTATGTATAAGCCTTTATGACTACCTCGATAGTCTCGTGGTCGCAAAGCGCGACTGCTGAGCATGAGGTCTTGGGATTGATTCCCAGGTCGGGCAAAGTTTTATTGGGTTCTTCCATCAGGAATTTGTCGGTAGCAGCCTCGGAGTTTGGATTTGTACCCGGTTGATGGTAATAGGCTCGCATGGGACTTAATATATGTTTTTTTTTATTAAATTCTGAAAGTATGGTCTTCGATCGATAAAAACAACCTTGTAACTTATTGTCACCTGAAATGAGTAAAACTTAGTTGAAAGAGAATAATTTCGTTACTGATATTCTGTCATACTCATTTAACTTTGGAAACTTGTTCAGCTACTCGTACCTACTTCGTTTAAAATCCCGCAAAACCGGTATCGAATACATGTTACGATTTCATTCAGTCAAGTTTCATATCGGTAATCCCTGGTCCGTATGGCCGGTGCACGGACCGTGATCAGTAAAGCTTCGACATGCTGTGATTAAAATACAAATACAACTGTTCTTTGAATTAAAATATCATCAAAAAGACCAATTCCTTCACAATTAAGAATCGCGCCATTATAGATACGAATTCAAAATGGCGGTTAAGCAGAGGTACTTTTCATGCCCTTTGCACTCACACACTCACACAGTGTTGTGATCGAGTGAGAGAGCTTGATAAGCGCCAATATTTAAAATTAGTTTCTTAATCTTAAAAAAAGATCAACTGAAGCAGATACATATTTTCTCAGCATAGTAGTTACAATAATCAAAAATATAATAATTATTTTTAAATGTGCAATTTAGTCATTTTAATTATTCATTAATAATATTATTTTTAAAACGAATCCATTATAATCTTCTACTATACAATTAAAATTGTTTTGTTTTCTAAAAAGCCGAAAATGACAACAGCAATCGTTACATAGATTGATAACATTTTTTCAATTCTAAAATTCCATCAACTAAATTATCACTAGTGAATACAGCCTCATAATCCACGCAATACACAGCAACAAAAAGTACACACATGTACACGGATTTCCTAAATTGAAAACTGCCATATCGTATCCGGATATGTCGTAGTATTGATATTTGATACGCCATTTTGTTTTTTTTTTTGTGAAAGCTTTGATTATCGTCATTGAAAGGTTGCCATTCAGTTTGATGAGGTAATACAAGGAAAATAATGTAGTGAGGATTTGTGTTTCGTAGGAGAAAATTGTCTGGTTGTTTTTCTGATAGGTGTATCAAAGTATAATGGTGTTGTTGATAGTTTTGGTAATAATAATATACTTATCGAATAAAGGACGAAAAAATGGGATATTGAATATAAAGTAATAAACAGAAAGTATTTGGAGTAGGTAGAAAATCTACATGATCGAACTCGGTCTGATTGTGAGGATAATTTTGTATCATTTGCGTGTGTTCGCGCATATGATATCACGCAAGTGTCTTTTCGCAAAAGTATATTTTCGCCCAGGTGTCTTTTCGTGCAAGTGTTTTCACGTACAATATAAGCGGAAACAGACTTATAACATGCTACGCCATCCCATACGTACATATTGGAAAAAAAGACAAAGAGAAGGTACCTAATTTTACGAAATGAAATGTGAACAACGAGTACGCTTCACTGTCGTCACGTGTTATAAGTCTGTTACCACCTTTATTGTCCTATCAGACTAGTGGATTCACAAAGGTATGTTTGTCTTTGTTTAATGTTAATCTAGATTTAGTCACAGACAAACTTAATTAACTTTAATTTACAACACAACAACAGCAAACGCACCACTAAAATGTCAAGAACTAACCACAAAGGACGCCATTAATTTAAAATGGACATTTCAACAAGTTAGGTGCAAACAAAAGGGATAGATATTTGTTATATTTATACCGAAAATAATTTTGCAAACCAGGAAGTAATCACCCTCGTTACAAAATATAATAACTTCGGTTTCTTCCGGCGTTGTGCGGATCTCATTATTTCTATGGTTACTACATGAAATAAAATTATAATGAAAGGATCAGTAAACAAAATTAAGTTTCCCAAAATGTAGTATAATGTTATTCTGTATGTTATGTACTTAGTCGTGCTGCGTTTTTGGAAAAAGGTTGACTACCCCTTCTTTAAATCGCGGGTACTTATTAAAAAAAAAACACTTATTAATTATATTTGATTGAAAATCTCCAATAAAACTTTGACCGACCTGGGTATCGAATCCAGGACCCCACGCTCAGCAGTCGGCTTGCGACCATGAGACCAACGGAGAAGATAACATAACATCACACTTGTAATCTCCGAAAGGTAAGGCAGAGATCTAGGTACCCATTCGTACACCCACATTTCGCCAGTAATATTTTAAGTTCAATGTAATAGGGGCAAGCTTATTGCCATCAACCGGGCACAAATCCAGACTCCGAGGCTGCTACTGAGAAATTAGTCATAAAAAGACCCAATAACACTTTGCCAGACCGGGGAATTCAACCCAACACAAAAACTGCTCAGCAGTCGCGCTTTGCGACCACTAGACTAACAAAACAGTCCGTTAGTCGAGGCAACGGAAAACTCAAAATTAATCACAAACTAATTATCCTTAAAACATCTTGTTTATACTAATGTAATCATTTACTTATGTACTTACTACACGTGGGCGCGGTTGCGGAAATTAATTTCCATTAGATTGATCAAATAAACAGCTTGATTACAATAAGGTAGGTACTTATATGTACTACCAAACTTTAAACTAGAACACACGTTGACCTACTATACCTTGTTAGTTTGCCAAGTGTTATTGGGTTTTTCCATCAAGAATTTCTCAGTAGCAGCCTCGGAGTCTGGATTTGTGCCCGGTTGATGGCAATAGGCTCGCCCCCTATTACATGGGACTTAAACATAACTGGCGAAATGTGGGTGTACTAATGAGTACACCTCTGCCTAACCCTTCGGGGATTACAGGCGTTATGTTATGTGAAATTTTAAAGTAATATTAAAACAATATTGTTAGTAGGCGCCCTGATCACTTTATTTTTATCTATTTCACTCTTCAGTTCTCATTTTACAATATTTCAACAGCTCGTGAATTCATACATAACATCACGCCTGTAATCCCCGAAGGGTTAGGCAGAGGAGTACCATTAATACACCCTCATTTCGCCAGTTATGTTTAAGTCCCATGTAAATGGGGGCGAGCCTATTATATCAAATACAAGGCAAGCAATAGCAGCCTCGGAGTCTGGATCTGTATCCAGATTCCGAGGCTGCTATGAGAAGTCCTGGGAATCGAACTCAAGACCTCATGCTCAGCAGTTGCGCTTCAGTTTCAGATTCAGTGGCCTGAATTACCCAACTTCTATTACAGAGTAGAAGAAAGGAAGGGGGTCAGTTAAAGCAAGGTGTGAATTGTACTTACAAGCTATTCAATTCCAATATAAGCTGACGTCGAATTGTATAGACTTTCTAAACAATGAACTGACCGACTCTAGAACTGAAGCTGACCTCCAGATTTAAATCGAAATTGTAGCTTGGTGTGTCGTGGAACTAAATTGACAAGGAATGTGGTATTTTGTATTTTAACATAACATAACATAACATAACATCACGTCTGTAATCCCCGAAGGGTTAGGCAGAGGTGCACCCACATCTCGCCAGTTATGTTGTTAGTCCCATGTCATAGGGGGCGAGTCTATTGCCATCAAATCCAAACTCCGAGGCTGCTACTGAGAAATTCCTAATGGAAAAACCCAATAACACTTTGCCCGACCTGGGAATCGAACCCAAGACTTCATGCACAGCAGTCGCGCTTGCGACTACTAGACCAACGAGGCAGTTTTGTGTTTTATTAATAAAATAATCTGTTTATTCAAACATGTGTACACTCCTTTAAGAAAATCCTAAAAAAAGAAGAAAAAAGCTTTTTTTCTAATGTTTTGAGAGAAGAAAGAATCATCATGGAAACTGTTTTAATGAAGCGTTTGTGTCTTTATGTTTAAACGCGCTAATCTCCAGAATTGCTGGTACATGTCTGTTTTTTTTTTCGGCAAGAGGAAGTTACTACTTTATCTCTGAGTGCTATATAGTGGCTATTGACTTATTCTTCATTGTCAAGGTAAGAGTTCCTTAAAAAAAACGCGGACGAAGTCGCGGGCAAAAGCTAGTACATAAATAACAATAATCGCGTTAAAATCAGAATCTGTTCCTTTTTTGAAGTTGTTTAAAAATAGTATGTAAAAGCTTTGGCAATTTGAGTAGTTGACTTCACCAATCAATTGACATACTTTTTATAGACTGTCAAAACACTGTCGACGAAACTAATATTGATATTTTATTTTTTCTTAAATGTATGGACTAAGTCTGGAATAAATGAATCATTATTATTATTAAAACGCGATTCCCAATAGATTTATTTGTCAATATCGAACAGTGACGTCACTTATTTGCCGTATCAATTGACTCACTATTTCAATATTGATTTCAAACCCACAAAAGTGTCTTAAAATTAATGGTTTTCACTACCCAATTGATTTTTGGACTAAAAAGTAGTTGTAATGTTATATGATTTTTACTGCACACGTGCTTTTCACTCTTACTACCGAGACATGTTTACTGCAAATTGCACTTCTTGGTTCCTTTTCATCCATGTTTATGATAGTCTCTCCTCGGTGCACTCGATATACTATGCTCACCGACGTTGTTTGTGGAATTAAATAGTTTTTATAGGAACAAGTCACGCGGCCATTACTTTGTCGAAGACTTGCTGCACCCATGGTAGACGACTAATACGACGACTAGACTAATATCAATAAGTACCTAATAATGTACCTACCTATTGATTTTAGTTTAGTCTTTTAAGATTGTAGCTTTAAAGAATGAAACATAATTGTACTAATTCTTTTTGTTTTGTTTTTGTTTTTGAGATTTTTCGGCACGAATTTTTGAAACTGCAGCGTCGGAGTTCGAATTTGTGCCCAGTTAATGGCAATAGACTACATTACCACATGCCCTATTATATAGGACTTAAAAACATCATTGGCACAATGTGGGCGTACTAATGGGTACACTTCAACCTAACCCTTCGGGGAATACAGGCGTGAGTTTAAGATGATAATGATGAGTTAAAACGCATCTACAAAAGACTGTAAAATGTTTTAATCATACACATACATAAACTCACGCCTTTTTCCCTTGGGGGTAGGCAGAAACTACAGAACGCCACCTGCTACGATCCTTACATACTCCTTTCGCCTCATCTACGTTCATACATCTCGTCATACAAGCACGCCGGTTAGGAGTACTCCGCACCTGACCTTTCTGAAGGACCTCACCAATAAGGTCAGTGTGGTCTTCCTAGGGCGACCCCTCCCGGCGTTGCCACTCACCTCTGCCATATAAATACCTTTTGTCAATGGTCTTTCAGTCATCCTCTCAACATGACCGAACCATCTAAGCATACCCTTAATCCTTGATTAATTTCACATTTAATCTGTTACGCCTTCGCTATAGTTTACCAATTTTCTTCCACAATGTATTGTACAAACATCTAACATCTACGTTCCGTATAATATTAAACTACTAATAATTCCAACTAACTTGTTTCACTGCGTATGAACCAATAACAATAGTTCCGAACTGGCAAGGACTCTTGTATACCTACATACAATATAATAATAATTGTTTGATGGCTCTATTATTGGTTCAGAAACTGAACTTTAGGAGCAGTTCTTGCTTGCCAAGTTGAATAATACTGGCTAATACAGACTGAATTTTAATTCACTGTGTATCTTACAGAGAGTGGATGTACAATCAACAAACAGAAAGATATGCAGGGTCGTCAGATATAGTTGAAGTTTTCTTAGAAATCCATGGATGTTTAAAAAAAACATTTCATAACATCACGCCTGTAATCCCCGAAGGGTTAGGCAGAGAATACCCATTAGTACACCCACATTTTGCCAGTTATGTTTTTAGTCCCATGTAATAGAGGGCGAGCCTAAAAACAAAAAGAAAAAAAAAATTCAAAAATAATTTAATTTAAAAAGTAGATAATAAACAGTTCATTAATTAAGTTTTAATCGAAGACAACCATCGGTTTCTAAGAAAACTTCAACTATATCTGACGACCTGCAAGATATATATAAGTCGATACCTATCTGTTTTGTTGAGTGTACATACGAATAAGAGCAACTTTTACTAAGTGTACATAGGCTAGTTGACACCACCAATTATTTGACGTACTTTTTACGACCTGTCAAACGCGATTCTATTATAGATTTTGTATGGTAATATCGAACTATGACGTCACTTATTTGGCAATTCAATTGACTAACTTATTGATGTCAAAGCCACAAAAAAATCTAATTTTACAGTGAATTGAAAATTAATCGGATTTTAAGGGCTAAAATAAAGTAATTATTTAAAGAAGTTAAGTCTTGGAATTATTGGTTTATAATAAATAATAAAAAATAACATGTATTCTCAGGTTACAAAGACCCATAGATAAATACAATTAAATAATGGTGTCAATTACCCAATTACGAAATACCTCGGACTGTTTCGTTGGTCTAGTGGTCGCAAAGCGAGACTGCTGAGCATGAGGTCTTGGTTTTGATTCCCAAGTCGGGTAAAGTGTTGTTGGGTTTTTTCATCAGGAATTTCTCAGTAGCAGCCTCAGAGTCTGCATTTGTGCCCGGTTGATGGCAATAGGCTCGCCCTCATCTAGAAAAGTTATAGGTTATATTAAAGTCTTACAAAAGTCTTACAGTAGGTACCCTCTGAGTCCAATTTAATAATGCGTTCAGGGTGCTGGGTGCAGGGGCTGCGGCGATTCTGTAGTGCATAAGGGATGTATGCTGAAAATCGCGTAGACTATTTTTACGCTACAATGCGGAAGAGATGTGCTTCTCTGGTGCGTAGATAACGTGGCAGCGCCAACAGCATCCTTAGCATGATTGCTAGTTGGCTAGACTGCATTTATATCAGTCACTGCTGCTCCATTTGTCATGGGAGGGCACAGCAGTGATTGTTGTGCTGACATCCTTTGTATGTCTTATTGTGAGTATGAGTGGCTTAAGATTTACTAACATTAGTCTATAAGAAAATTGTTACTAACAAAATAGACACCATGGTCTGAAATAAATAAATAATAATAATATTATAACATCACGCCACGACCTACAGGAGCAAAGCAGTAATGAAAGACTTTACTTGACGCGAGTAAAACTGTAATGTATTGCTAGTCATCATACCTATATAAATCATCAACATAGAAAATCGACAGAATCCTAGTAAGGGCGGTAATCCCTAACGTACTAAAGAACTCGACGATCAAACCAACACCCACACTGGGTTTCCTAGGCCGACTTTGACATTGATAAAGTAACAAATAGTGGTCGCAAGGCGAAGTAACAGGACAAAATTAAAGAAAATGCCCAATATGGAGACGAATGGGAGCGATCCGTCTTAGACCTTAGTCCCAGGGAACTAATGAAACGACTTGTGAAGTGTCATAAGTGACGTTCTGGTTCTTTTTATTGAAAATTAGACTTTGTGAATATTGTTTTTGAGTGTAAAATATCATTTTAGTATTATAAAATAAAATATTATTTAGATTAAGTACAACCACATTTCACCAGTTATGTTTAAGTCATATGTAATAGGGAAAAATCACAAATCCAGACTTCGAGGCTGATACTGAGAATTTTCTGATGAAAAAATCCAATATCAGTTTGCCCGACCTGGGAATCGAACACAAGACCTCACGCTTAGCAGTTGTGCTTTGCGACCACTAGACAACAAGGCAATCAGGCAAGGCAGTGGCGAAATGTGGGTGTTCTGGTTACACCTCTGCCTAACCCTTCGAGGATTATAGGCGCGATGTTATGTCTGTATGATTAGATTCTAAATGTGTGTTTTCGGTGTATATAGATGGTCCATCTATATACAACCCATCCACGGCCCAACCTAGGCAAGCGTAGCTTAGCCTGACAGGTTGATCCGTGCAGCAGTTATTACTTAGCCACGAGCGATGAAAGAGAAAAAAGCACTAGGTGCCAAAAAAAAATTGGCATAGTTACATTGTCGTTTTTCATTTGTCGCTGCACTGTAGTGCAAATTAAAGAAACGCCCGATGTCGAGACGAATGGGGCAATCCATCTAGCCTCGCTACTCTCACGGCAAGAACTAATG
Organism: Hoplodrina ambigua; assembly: GCA_949774945.1. Lineage (NCBI taxonomy): Eukaryota > Metazoa > Arthropoda > Insecta > Lepidoptera > Noctuidae > Hoplodrina > Hoplodrina ambigua. Next base: position 11,151,871 of record OX458974.1, on the reverse strand, counting down.
AAAAACCTAGCAAAGTTTTATAAGTGTGAAGAATAAAAACGAGGTCTGTACAAAACTGTTTTCTAAGTTCTGTGTATGCCAATGACAAAGAAAGATTACTCACTTTTGTATTCCAATTTCAAAATGTGTAGGTACTTACTTTTCAATATTAGCAATACTTAAAATATTGTTTTTAGTTTGTCCATAAGTCAGTTAAAAGTCGTAAGTGGATATTATATTTGGAACGAAGTTTCTTAACGGTGCTTGAGGTAGCAGTTTACTGGCGTATATCGTCTTGTACTGAAAATGGTCTATTCGCGCAGCAAGCATTGTGCGCAGCCAGCTGTATAAATTCAATTCTATTCGTGTATTTTTTCTGTTTTATTCATGCGAAAGCTCGTACAGACGGGGGTCCCATCACGTGCTAATAACTCATCTTGTATACAAATAAACAGACTCTGAACCTATCAGTAGGTTAAACAAATTTTTGTTTTGGGCGGGAATCAAACCTACGAAATACAACGCAGCAACCAATCACTCAGCAACTGTACCGATAGTGCTGTATTTTAATGCGACTTTCGCCGGAGTGTTATCTAGATGCCGCAGTTCAACTAGCATTCATGTAGCCTCATATAAATGTCTGCTATAGGCTCATAAGACCGGCTGGTTGATTGTTAGAGAATGCCTATGGCATTTCGCGATCCGCCTTAGTATTTTTTGTTGTACAAAGTATAAATAAATAAACAAATAAGCAAGTCTTTAATAAGAAAGGTAGGCACTTACATTCGGTGCCAAAAATCAGGACAGTTCAATAGCCACAAATCGGAAATCAAGCCCCGATTCTTACGATAGCACACGGACACTCCAAAGCCATTTAGGTCATCAAAACAAAAACATTTGCTTACAAGAACAGCTGACACGAATCCCCTTTACACCAACATTCTATTCAAAATATAAAAGGAGGCCGATGTCATTGAATAAATATATGTACAGAAGCGATAGTTTCCATAGTTTCAATTAGACTGACCAACGCCTAGGCCTCTCTTCACCGCTAGGCACCCTGGGCGAGTATACAAGGCGCCAAGCTTATGAAGTATTATTATATTTTATTGATTTCATCATCATCTGCCTAGCCTTTTCCCAACTATGTTAGGGTCGGCTTCCAGTCTAACCGGATGAAGCTGAATACCAGTATTTTAGCCAAGGTCAAACTCAAATAAACAAATAAACTTTAGAAAGTTAATATGAATAAGTAGGTACAGTTAACAAATTAAAGAGGTAGTATGCAGGGTCGTCAGATATACTTGGTTAAAGTTTTCCTAGAATCCGATGGATGTTTTCAAATGTAATTTAATTACAAAAGTAGATAATAAACAGTCCATTAACTTTTAATCAAAGACATCCATCGATCGATTTATAAGAAAACTTCAACCGTATCGAACGGTGGTTCCTTGTCTTCTTGTTGACGTACCTACCTAATTCATTCCAGTATTCCATAATAAAATTGTACCTACATGAGTTTCGCTTCTGTACGATTTTATTACTCTATGCCGATGGCAATAAATAAGGGTGTATATCAAACCAGATCTCAGGAGCATCGTTAAATCTATGCCGTAATCACGTAAGCTCGTAAACCGCTTTACCGGACCGCAAACAAATTAAACGGGTTTTTACTGCTAATAAATGGAGACGATAAACATTATAATACTAAAATAGAAAGCGTGTCAATACACATTGTGATGGAAAATGTTTTCCGTGTAACGAAGTGTGTATCTATAGCTTAACCGCTTAGGCGATTGGCACACTGCTCCGCATCACGCAGCGTAGCGCGGGGGTGCGTGTTCTTACGTTGTTTGCAAGTATCTGTGTTTGTATAGAAATCATGCGTAGTCCAACACACAGAAAACGTGTTCACGCGCGGTGTTGCAGATTGCGCGCCTCGCGCCTTCACCGCACTACTGTATTGCAGTCCCGCGCGTTTGTGCGGGAAATATGCACGATGATGCAGATCAGGCTCTGTCGCCACGCACCCCGGAGCGTGGCGTGGGGCATAGTGTGCGAATCGCCTTAATTTAATAAATATTATATATCACTTTGATGTCACATATCTTAAGAACTGTCCAGGGGGCCTACCGCCATCTCTGACACCAGTAACATTTTCATAAATCTTTGTAAGTTTTATTGTTGAATTTTTAATCTCGGCGCTGAGCCGAACGTTGAAAATCCAACAGTACGCAAGGCAAAGTAATATTAAAGAAGTAGTGCACATTTCGCCTCTTGTGTATCACGCTACGCGCGCCCACACCTCTCCCAGTCCCCGTTGTCGTCCTACCCCCGCGCCCCTGTACCCCGCAGGCGAAGACTCAATCAGTTTAGCTATAGTAACGCAGATTCGAATTATCGGTATCGACAAATGCGTTTCGCCGTAAAATTGAAATTGCGACAGCCAATGCAGCGAGACGAGACTGTCTTTTCTATCGTAGTCGGGTAATAATTCAGTTACATATGATTGTGCCAGACACAAGTACCGCGACATGCGTCCCAGTCCTCCAACAAAATCTAGGAAAAATACGATAGTAAATCTGTACTAATTAGGAGAGTTTATCTTTCGTTTGTTTGTTTACAAGCGCTAATCTTTAAAACTACCGGTCGGAATGAAAAATATATTTGTGTGTAAGATAGCCAAATTCATGAGTAATAACATAGGCTTAATAACATCACGCTACGTCACATCTGAGAGATTTCTAATAGAAAAAAAGAATCATCCAAATCAATTCATAATTGGCGAAGTAAACGCGTAACATACATACAAAATACCCGCCGAATTGAGAACCTCTTCCTTTTTGAAGTCGGTTGAAAAAACAATAACACTATGCCCGAACTGGGAATTGAACCCTCATACCCAGCAGTCGCGCTTTGCGACCACTAGAACAACAAGGCAACTTTTTGATGAATTATTTAAATATTGACTACTTAACATCACGCCTGTATTCCCTAAAGGGTTAGACAGAGGTGTACCCATTAGTACACCCACATTTCGCCAGTTATGTTTTTTTAGTCCCATGTAATAGGGGGCGAGCCTATTGCCATCAACCGGGCACAAATCCAGACTCCGAGGCTGCTACTGAGAAATTCCTGATGGAATGTTTTGACTTTGACTTTGATTGTGATGATAATAATCACGTGTCTATAATAATATAAACTGTATACCATTAAAAATAGTCTCAACAATATTCTACAAAGAAAATAAAATAAATATCTTCTAGTGATTAATCATTTCGACTCCATCGTGAGATTAAAATATTATCTCCAACGAATCATGGAATAAACACGAAATTCATCAGCCTTCATTATAATTATCGCTGTAACTGTGAGTGTTGGCGAAATATTTACATAATGACGTCATCCTGTCACTCAGCAAATTGCGAGCTTTTACGGCTGTTTATAATGAAACCGATACAAAAAAATAAAAGGTTTTTTATCTTGTAGTCAATATTTCGCCTCGTTGGTCTAGTGGTCGCAAGCGTGACTGCTGTGCATGAGGTCTTGGGTTCGATTTCCAGGTCGGGCAAAGTGTTATTAAACCCAATAACACTTTGCCCGAACCTAAGAACTCACGCTTGGCAGTCGCGCTAAGGTACATAATAATACATAATTATACACTTATACATTGTACAACGCAGCATCCGTCGACAAATAAGCCGTACCAGAATAGACAATATTCAAGATGCATACAGAAACCACATCAAATTAGACATTCAGAATATTTGTCCACAGCGCAGTGGACAATGTGAATATTTGTCCACATGACTAACACATACATGTACACGTACGGTCAGCTACAAAAGTCGTTTAACACTTCAGATTTTTAAAATCAAATTATAGAAAAATTGCGACCAACCCCGGCCTTTCCACGGGTGTAATGTAGATACTAACTATACGTATAAACCTTCTTCATGAATCATTCCAAACTACTTATGAAAACCGCACAATAAAAAAAATCTAAGCGTACATATGGCGAGAAATGACTTTGTTTTAAACTATGTAGAGCTTCGTAATTAATGACACACTAAAATAAATAACTAAGAGTTATACATCCATATTTTTCAGCATTTTATGTGATTCTAAAACAAATAAATAGATATTTATCTTCATAATGCTTAAAAGCAGTGCAATGTTTCATTATTCGTATAATTGCGTGGTTACTTACATAATATTCTGCAAAAGTAACAATGTTAATCGACTTTTCTCGCCGACTGTACGACCACTGAAATAAACTCTGTAAAAGAAACGTTTTTCTCGAAAAGTAGCTTAAAAAATTAGATTATCTCGTACCGGAGCAAGCGTGACCTAAATTTTGTGGAATAATTGAATGAACAATATAAAACCGTAGTCTTTGGTGCTTTTATAATATAATTTGTGTTATATTTTGAAAAATATAATACAAATTATTATAAGCTTCTGCGAGCGACTTCGTCCGCGTCAAGATTGATATATTATCCAATGGAACTGTACATTTACCGGGATTAAAAGTAGCCTAGGTGCTATGCAAGGCTATAATTATTTATCTCTGTGCTAAATTTCATCCAAATCTGTGCAGCCGTTCTGACGTCATTGAGTTACAAACATCCATCCAACCAAAGTTTGTATTTATAATGGTAGTAAGATACAATCCCTAGATAGTTGTATCTAATATCTTGCGAGTATTTGGTGGTGTTTTTAATGTCGGTGCTAAATCAGTCTATTTTGTAATATAAAACAAAAGTCGCTTTCTTGTCTGTCTACTTACTTCTTGTAAAAGACGCAATTGATCTTGATGCGATTTTTACAATCGTTTTAATTATTTGTTCCTGATAGTTTGTAGACTAGCTTTAGCCCGCAACTTCGTCCGTGGAAATTTTCTTACGGTTATTATTTTATATTATTATTATTTTCTTACGGTATTTTTAAAATAAAATATAGCCTATATTACTCGCTGATAATGTAGCTTTTCATGGGTGAAACAATTTAAAAAATCGGTTGAATAGTTTTTGAGTGTATCCATAACAAACAAAAATACAAATCTTTTCTCTTTATAATATTAGTTTCGATTTAACATATGTATAAAACACAGAGATTGTATTAGTTAAATTGAAATGTCACCGCATTAGTTGATCGAAATCATGCAAAGCAGGGGCGGCGACGCTATGCTATCAATTTATATGTACCTAACCACAGACCAATGAGGCTGTGAAAACAAAACACCAGTGGTCAACTAAATACTTTGTAGTTTACAATATTGAAATGTAAATAAATTAACTTATTTTTAATTAATTATTTGCTCAATGGTGCCGATTCCCTTGTTCACAAACTAGACTAAATTTAGAGAATTGACATTTCTTACTGACATACAGCAAAAGGAAAGGACGGTGACATTAAATAACTAAGTTAGCGATGTCAAATTAGTTTTGCCTGGAACTTTTCCGTATTTTTAATCCATACGTTTTAAGATGTCAACTATAATTATTGTATGGATGTGTCAGATTGACTAAATTTGACAACTCTTATTTAAATTACTCTCTTACTTGTTTTATTGGACAGAAAAAGAAGGAAATAGTCTAATATTTGTTTAGTTTGTGACCAAGAGAATCGGCACCAATATCCTAAGTTCTTCTTCTTTTCGTGTCGATTGACACCAATTTTGTCCGACCAATATTGAACGACTTGTAACAAATATCCTAACAGAACCATGAGAATTGATCAAAAACTAAGAAGAAAAAAACAAGTTTAGTATACAGTACTTGCTTGTTTTATTTGCTTTTTAGTTTCACATTAAAGTTAAGTTTTTACTCAGTCTAGTTTCTTCTAGGCTAGTTTCTTCCTACATGAAAATCCGTCATTAAAAAAAAAGCCGTTCTTCTTTATCGTGTGGGCAGTAAGGTCTTACGACCCCACACACCCTAGTGTCAGGGTTTCTAAACCGCCTCAAGGGCCTCTGACATGGTTTGAGTGGAACAGTAAGTCCAGGTTTCCTTACGTTAGCCGTTGAGTAGTTGCAAGCGGTCATAGGAACGGACATACATACAGGTCAAACACATAACAAGTAACAAACAGATAAAAAGTGAAGTTATATAAAGCCTATCAAACACACTTGACATGAAAAAGAGTTGAACAAAATACAAACATTAAAACAAGCTCAAACATTTCAGATAACACATGAAAGTAACAACAGTACAAAAAAGTCACACATGAAAAATTATCGAGGCGTATAAAGTACTTTACTTAATACTCCATACATTTGTCAAAAAATAAATTTAATCCGGGAAACGAGGTATTTATCTTGCCACTCAAAAGTGGATGATAAAATTGTCAAGTCAAATTGGCCCGTATATAATAATAACTAACTGCTGCCTCTGACTTCGTCCGTATGGTTTTTTGACTTGCATTATGTCTTTGGTTACTGCACCGTTCCTGTAGGTCGAAGCGTCATGTTATATAGCCTATTCCGCATCAATCTGGCTATAATATGCAAAAATTAGATAATAAAATGTATATATTTTCTTTTTATGCTATGTGCGTCATTTTCGCGGGAATTACCAGTTTTTCTTTCTTTCTTTCTTTAAAAAAAATAATTATGCCTATTCGACTGGAAGTTCCACGGATTAATTCGCTTAAACAAACAAAACAGGTCTTCAGGTATGAATAAAAAGCAGCTGTTCCATAGGTACATTACGATCGTGTTGTGTAGTATTTTTATAGAGAACAGCAGATTTTTTGTCATGACTTCAACGTTGGTCCAATAGGAAAAGTTATTCATAATGATGAGTTAAGTGACCCCTTTTCAGGTTTCTGGTAAATTTTCAATGACCCTGTATTATTTTAGTAGCACTGTTAGTACTTCGTACAGATTGTATAGATAGTCTTTTAAAAACAAACTAAATTTAAAAACTCTTCGAAGTTTCCCATGATCACTTCAAACAGTTCCTATTAAGATTAAACGAGTTATTCCTGTTGCTAGTTTCTAACTTAACTTAGAGTACAATACGTAGTCACGGATGAGGGTAATTTCAAGCAAAATAAACTATTTAAATTCAAATACGAACTCTCAGCAACCCTGAAACTTTATAGGAAATGGTATGGCTTCCTAGGTTAACAAATAGAAATTCTAACTTTGTCTGAAATTGTAATAACTTAATTCAAATTATTACTAAAAATTGCACGGTACTGAAATTAAAAAAAAAAAACATAAACATAACATAACATCACGCCTGTAATCCCCGAAGGGTTAGGCAGAGGTGTACCCATTAGTACACCCACATTTCTCCAGTTATGTTTTTAGTCCCATGTAATAGAGAAATTCCTGATGGAAAACCCCAATAACACTTTGCCCGACCTGGGAATCGAACCCAAGACCTCTAGTCGCGCTTGCGACCACTAGACCAACGAGGCAGTCAACAAAAAAAAATCATTTTTTATTTTTGGTTTGACTATGTGTTCTTCCGACTAATCTCTGAAGCGGCATCCGGAACTCTGCCTGCGCCTGTATTTCCGAACGCATTCGACCCTAATCTCTTTAAAGTTAGAGTAAACAGGCTTCTTCTTGGTAAGCACACTACATCGTAGACTACTTTATCTCTGTTACCTCTGACTTTTGTTTTTGTTAAATTGGTACAAAACAAAAAACCACCCTGTTCCTTCTGTTGCCCTGTACGTTCCGGGCCCACGGTATCCTGTTAAGGCGTCCCGCAACTGCGGCAGGCGTTTGGCCCTATTGAGGCCCCGTCCCTGTGCTGACAGCTCTTTGAGGCGCGTGAAATAGAAGGCGCCGTCGACCCGGGCCTGGTCCTTGATCGGACGGCGAGCTTGTTACCTCTGACTTAGATTAGAATCAAGATCAAACCTATCTTTCATAAAAAATAAAATATATTATAGGGAACCGCCCAAAAAATAACCCCGTGATAAAAAGTCATAAATTAATCTTAATTCTATTCAACAGAATTATATTCTGAACAACGACATTTTTATTTTATCCAATAGTACTAAAGGTCCCGGGGCCAACCTAGTCCATTCTAAATTGGTACATTTTTAAGGCCGGCTGCATGTGACGCGGTAATAATTTAGCGTATGTTATACGGGGCCGAGTTAATACCATTCGACATGGGTACTGGACGGTACTGGCCATCAGTAATTCAAACGGGTCCCTGTAATCTCTATGTGTATTTATGTTCTTTTTATTTGAAAACTACGTGAGGTTTTGTTAAAAAGTTTTGATGTACGTTACAGTTTTACACAACTTAGGGTAATTTTTCAATCGTCAGTTAATTAACTCTTATCGAGGGATTTGACAGCTTTTGTTTTGACAGTTTCTGAACTTGCCATAATGAAACTGTCATATTTATTCTTTGTATAAAAGTTATCTGACCACTGAAAATTCAGCCCTTAGGGTTAATTTTTAATCGTCAGATAAATTCTAACTGAGCGGTAAATATGGCGGTTTGACAGCTTTTGTATAGAAAATAATATGTCAAACTGTCATATTTATTCTTTAGATAAAAGTTAACTGACAATTAAAAAATCAGACCATATAGTATTCTTTTTTATTTATGTTCTAATCAGTTATATGAAGCTGCCTCATTGGTCTAGTGATCGTAAAGCGTGACTGCTGAGCATGAGGTCTTGGGTTCGATTCTCAGGTCGGGTAAAGTGTTATTGGGTTTTTTCGTCAGGAATTTCTTAGTAGCAGCCTCGGAGTCTGGATTTGTACCCGGTTGGTGGCAATAGGCTCGCCCCTTGTACATGGGACTTAAAAACATAACTGGCGAAATATGGGTGTACTCATGGATACACCTCTGCCAAACCCTTCGGGGACTACAGGTGTGATGTTATGTGTTAAGAAATAGAAAAAGTCACATTGGTACTTGCCCGTAGTCATTTGCGAAACATTTTAATTACTTATTGACCAAAATATGAGAAGACTACGTTTTCTATGAAACGCGTCATCAATAAAGTCCTCTTTGAGGAAATTTTAAGAAAAATCGCGCTTGAGTCAATATTTGCTTCGCCTTAACACTTACCCAGCGAAGTATTAAGTTCAGAAGAAATCAGTTCAGTCCTGTCTTCCGTTAGAACGAACATGTTTTATGTATCAGTTTAACTTTTTTGTGAATCACCGACACGGTAGTTTCATTAATTTCATAAATAGAAATGGAATAAATACGAAAGGTATTTCACTGAATAGAAATATGTTAGGAATGGAAATTTTGATTTGTGTTCTGGCTTTATTCTTTTCTAGATACATAAACTCACGCTTTTTTCCCGTGGGATAGGCAGAAACCACAGAATACCACCTGCTACGATTCTTACCTCCTTTCGCCTCGTCCATGTTCATACATCTCGTTGTACAAGCAAGCCGGTTACGAGTTCTGCGCACGTGACCTTTCTGAAGAACCTCACCAATAAGGTCAGTGTAAGTCCCCTCTCCGTGTTGCCACTCACATCAGCCATATAAAATCCCTTTGTTAATCGCTTTTCATTCATCCTCTCAACATGACCGAACCGTCTAAACATACTCTGTTGCATTTTATTATTCTATTGTGTTATAGGTACTTCCTTTATCGTTTGGACAGTAAGGTCTTACGACCCCACACATCCTAGTGTCAGAGTTTCTAAACCTCAAAGGTCTCTGACATGGTTTAGGTGGAACAGTAATAGCCTGGTATAAGTCCAGGTTTCCTCACGATGTTTCCAAGATAATTCATGGTTTATGGTGTCAGCTACCAAATTTCCAAAAAAAAATTAGTTGCACTTTGCCTGAGCTGGGATTCAGAATCCCACGCTCAGCTGTCACGTGTATGACCTCAAAACCAAACAGGGCAATTACGTCATAGCAACTGAAAAACCTACTGGATCGTATATCAGGGTTACCATAAATATAAATAAAACTGACTCCTGGTTATCTCAGCCTGTGTGTTTACACACAACTGTGGCATTATGCCAGTTTTTACAACAACATGTTCTGTACAAATAATATCGGATTACTTTTTTTTATATATCGTTCAAAATACTATTAAATTCCGAAATGGCAATACCACACGTTTTATCAAATATATTTTTCATTGATTGCACGAGTTTTATTAAGAGTTGGGAACGAATAAAAATATGAAATATTTCGGTTATTTATATTTTATTTAAAAGGGAATTCTGATGCGTGTTTTTAATTAGAGCTGGGTGATTTATTTCTCATTATTAGGGAATGATCATAAAAAAATGACAAATGAAAACTAGGTGTGACGCAAAATCTTACTTTATGTCAGTAGTGTATAATTATGTAGTGTATTTTATGAAAATATAATATTATTAATATGTTAAATTATTTGCTTATTTTTGTTTGTAAGACATAATCTCTGGAAGTACTAGTCCTATCCAAAAATCTTATCACTGATAGAAATCTACACGCTAGCCGTGTGTTACCTATCTATACTACGAGTAATAATATAAATACGGAAGTTACTCTGTCTGTCTGCTATGCTTTAACGACTAAACCACTGATCCGACTTTGATGAAATTTGTTACGAGGTAAGTTTTTAACCCCAAGAAGGACATAGGCTAGTTTTAGTTGATTTCGACTTCGTCTGCGTCCACGGTAACCGACACGGCTATAATTTTAGATTTCCACGCATGAAGTCGCTCACAGAAGTAAAACCCGTAAAACATTTTTTTTTTGTAAAAATTAGAGACGGATTTAGTTAACAAAAACAAATTATACCATTCCTAAATGATTTTGAAGGCTTCACAAACAGGCAAACTTCGCCAAAAATAAAACTTGAACAACTGTAAAAACGTTGTCATCCTTTATGTTAATACTTTAATGAATTGACATGGCGTATAATTTTATTTACCGTAATGAATAAAAAATGAGTTCACAATAGAGATGGGATACACTCGAGTTTTAAATTGCTGTCCGACTTCAAGAATGTATCTTGAATTTAAATCTGAAGAATCCGGTGTTGGGTTGCAGGTATGATTGGTTGTGAATTTTATGATATTGTAGTGATTTATTGGTGATTGTGATTTCTGTTGTACTACAAAGGGTGTAAAAAGATACTCAAGATACACAACACACAAGTAAAAGAAAAAATCCGAATACTGTAAAGCCGTTTTTTTATTGGTGGTGGTGCTAAATCCTTCGTGTGCGAGTTCGACTCGCATTTGACTGGTTTTTTTTTTTCTAGAAACTTAAATTTAGAACCGACTATTTTAAGTTTAATAATGGTATTTCCCCTCTGTTGCCTTATCGAAGCCTAAAATTTCTTCAAGTGTATTTTTTTTAAAGTACAAAATAATGTACCTACGATGTCGTTTTCATTTTCTTCTTTCCCTGCACTAAAGCCATACGTTACGACACTCAATAAATTAACGACGGCAGAGTGTCCATTTTATCTTGGCATTTGGTGCAATCTGGTACTAAATTGAAATGTACTGAGTTTGTTAGAAGTCAACATGACCACAGGTAAAGTTCTGAGTTTCATATACAAAGTGCAATTTTACATCGTCGTCAAATATGAGTTTGTCATAAAAGATAATATAATCAAATCAAATTACGACACCCGCTCAATCTATCTAAATGTATAAAAGCGGAAATTCATACACTCATTCATTAGGGAATATCGAAAACCGCTTGACGTATAAAGATGAAACTTTACTGGGAGGTAGATTATAGTTACGTCCGAAAGTTCACCCCCTTTTTTTTTAGGTGGTTAAAATCATGAAATGGCTCCTGCCGCTCTGGGAGGGGCGGAAGGGACTGTCAGACTTTTACTGACTAAAAAACCACTCTGTTCCTTCTGTTGCCCTTTACGTTCCGGGGCCTTTACTTTGGCCACCGTAGGCCCGCGCCTACGGTGGCCAAAGTTCACCCCCTAAGGGGATGAAATGGGGGTCCTACAATTTATCTAATTTAAAATACATCACTATAATCCCTGTGACGAGAAGGTATAGGTATAAATTATGTAAATGACCAAGTTCTACTAAGTTACGTAGTGAAAAAACAATCGTCAACAAATAGTCACTCTCTCAACTCAAAGTAATATACGTGTCATACGAAACTAACGAGCAATTTCACTTGGTCGGGTTATATTATAGCGAAATAAAGCGCTGTCGTCTAATATTTTGTGGTACGTCAGGAACGCGTCTGAGACATGGAACGAAAACATTTAGGCCGTCGTTTTGTAGTAAGTTCACAATGACGCGACGTAGTATTTGATCCAAGGGTTGCGATCCCCTGAATGTGTGCTTCTGGTGACGGGGACAATAGTGTAGTTACCGCGTTGAATTTGTCATACAATCACGCCTGTAATCCCCGAAGAACTAGGCAGAGGTGTACGGATTAGTACACCAACATTTCGCCAGTTATTATTACTCTGTAATAAGAGGCGAGCCTATTGCCATCAACTGGACACAAATCCAGACTCCGAGGCTGCTACTGAGAAATTCCTGATGGAAAAACCCAATTACACTTTGGCTGATATAAGAATCGAACTTAAAACCTCATGCTCAGCAGTCGCGCATAACGACTACTAGACCAACGAGGCAGAGGCAGAGTTTGACGAAGATGCAAATTGGACCTTGTTTTTGGGTAGTTAGTATCTATTTTCCTTACTTGTGTAAGAAGACACTCACTTACTTCTGATTTGGTGTTTGGCATACCAATTCATTGATTATAGGTATACCTACGTTGTAGGGACTTCAAAGGATTTGTTTGGCTTTTTGTAAACAAAGTCGCTTGATTGATTGTTGAATTTTGCATATAAAATGGTTTTAGCAGGGGTATTCTGGTTTTGTTTTAAATTCAGAATAAATTAAATTTTTGTTTGGTCAAGGAAGCGTGGTGTGTCCTTTAATTATAAATAGGATCGCCTATAAAATGTGATGATTCAACGCGAGATACAATGGTAAATTGTGTCCGCTTTTATGTGATTGAAATAAGGTTCATATTTCGAAACGCGTATTAGTAACGTTGAGAAAAAAAATATTGCTAGGAAGTGACTTTCATGTTTGGTGCGGAAAATTACTGGTTTTGGTAGCGCGCAATGCCAAATCATTGTGCTTACGGGTACTGTGGTCTTGGAGGTATTTAAAAGTTAAAATCCAACTATTTTACTAATATTATAAATGTGAAAATTTGTAAAGATGCTTAGATGTTTGCATGTTTGTTACTCAATTGCGAGTAAACTGTTGAACAAATTTAAATAAAAATTGGCACATGGATCTCCTGGATTAATGGTTATGTGTTCCTTTGGGATAATAGTTCAACTAACTTTACGGAAAGTTACTCTTTACGCAGGCGAAGCAGCGGGCAGAAGCTAGTTTTACAAAAAAAAAGTATTTTGGGAGAAAAAAAAAATTAAAATGCCATCAATGGTGCCGATTCCCTTGGTCACAAACTAAACTAAAATTAGACTAATTCCATCTTTTTCTGTGCAATAAAATTAGAAAGAGACTAATGTAAATAAGAGCTGTCAAATTTAGTCAGTTTGACACATCCATACAGTTATAGTTGACATCATAAAACGTATGGATTAAAAATACGGAGAAGTTCAAGGCAAAACTAATTTGACATCTCTAACTTAGTTCTTTAATGTCACGGAATGTCACCGTCCTTTCCTTTCGCTGTATTTTAGTAAGAGATGTCAATTCTCTAAATTTTGTCTAGTTTGTGAACAAGGGAATCGGCACCATTGTCTTCGTAATTAAAATGTCCCAGATATGGATTACAACAAAAAAAAATATCGCAATAATTAGGAAAACATAATAGGTATTTATGTAATTTTCGGCAACTTTAAGTGTATCCTTTATACTCTTTATAGACAGTGATTCAGCTATTCGTATTCACCGTAGCAAGAAGTTCCTATCATATCAGTTTCAAAACATTAGACAAGGTTGGTATCATTATTGAGAGGTTACTGTTAGCGAAAGGATTAGACGAAGTCATTTATCTTTATTATTCTTAGAACGTGAACTTCATCTATTTCATGCACGATTATCTGTCGACCGCCTTTTTTTAAATTGACGATAAACCTGTGTTTTCTGATACCTATATTTCTGTTGTGTACAGCAACTACTAACTTCACAAAATTATATAATACTAGCTATTGCCCACGATTTTATCTGCGTAGACTGGTCTGAGGACACAAAAACTTGTATAAAAATCCTATTTGTGGAGCTAGATCAATTTTTATATGTAACGCCATTCAAAAAGCAAATACGCGTGGCGCCATCTATTTTCATAAGAAAGTTGCTGTTTTCTTTGAGAACAGTACTTTTTTTTTATGAAAGGTATGTCCGTTTTTGTACATGTGTTAACGTATATACAAAATTTCAGGATAATCAGTTCAGTGGTTTAGGCGTAATAGGTAACAAACAAACTTACTTTCGCATACAGTTTCTGTCGTTTAAATAGCCAACAGAATTTGTGAAGGGACCGTAAATTATTTTTCAAAAAAAAACCGTGTACAGAATAGTACTATAAAAATTATATCGTTTTATGAAGCCGGCTTTGAAATTGAACCAACAATCCACGCAATCACAGAGAGATTGCAACTACAGCCACCTTGTATTGTGAGAAACGTAATACTTCTTTTAGTTATCTTCCGTTCCAATTGGATCTTTAGGACTTTGATATCTTTACTAGTACTTCCCAACAGTAGTAGATTTATCTTTCTTTTTAAGAGTGGCTTTATTATTTCTTAATGGCGCAGTGGTTAAGGCATCCTTATGCATGAAGTTTTGGGTTTCTTAATATAACATAACATAATAGGGTTAGGCAGAGGTTTAAAAGCAAAGAAGGAAAAACTGTTTTTTCCCACGAAAATGACGCACATAACATAAAAAGAGAAAATAAAAATTGTACCTACATAAAAGCAAAGTAGAAACAATTAAGTTTGTATTAAATATAAAATATTAAAATCAAATAAATACAAAAAGAAATATGCGCCATTACCGCGCGAAAGGGCTTTATCCATTAGTACACCACATCTCGCCAGTTATGTTTTAAGTCCTATGTAATAGAGGACGAGCCTATTGCCATCAACTGGGCAAAAATCACAATGAGTAAATTCCTGATGGAAAAATTCAATAACTCTTTGTCCGACCAATGAAACCAAGACCTCAAGCTCCGCAGTCGTGCTTTGCGACCACTAGACTAACGAGGCCAGTCCCAAACAATTTTTTAAATTTCATATGTACTTTTTAAGTTTATCTTAGACATTTCTGACATCGCAAACATCGTGAGGAATCCAGAACTTATAATTAACATAAGGCTAAAAATGCCAGTCCTCCTCGAGCAAGCGTATTGATTTATGCCCATGCCTTCTCTGCATGAGAAGAGACTTTTGCTCTGTAGTAGAACAATAATAGACTGTCATTATTAAGGCTTGCTTCGATTTTGTATCTCAGTTAGATTTACCTGACCATTGTATGCAAAACCGGTTTGAGTTGCAACTTCCACAAAACCTGTAGTTATAAAGTAACTGGAGATAAAGTCTGAACACGATCAGTGTTTGTAAGTTAAATAGAAGTTTTGAAGTTTTAACGATAAACAACTTTAAGCAAAGTCATTAAAAGCGGAAGTTTGTTAAATAAAGTGTGCGTTGAATTGTTGAAGCCGAATTTAATATTTTAATAGGATGTAAGTATCAAGTATCAAGACATACGTTAATGATGGGAGCAGTATAAATAGTAAAACACATTACCTACCTAGGTTGATAGGTATTGTATTGTGCTACTGTAAAGCAAAGGCCTTTTTACAAACATGTGAAAAAAAGTACCTCGTTGGTCTAGTGGTCGCAAAGTGCTACTGCTGAGCACGAGGTCTTGGCTTCGATATCTAGGTCGGGTAAAGTGTTATTGGGTTTTTCCAGGAATTTCTCAGTAACAGCCTCGGAGCCTGGATTTGTGCCCGGTTGATGGCAATAGGCTCGCCCTTTCGATGAACGCTCTAATTTATGGAACATCTGGTCCGAATTGAAAAAAACATTTATCGAGGAAAGCTATAGGGTTTAACATCACGCTTCAACTCACGGAAGCGGAGTAGTAACTAAAGACAAAACTTGACGCGGGGACGAAGTCGCGGGCTAGTAAAATATATTTTAAGTTGTAATAGCTTAGGCGACGCTCCCCAACTATTTACCATTTGCTAAAACTCATAGATTGATCGACCCGCTTCAAAACCCGGCAACGACCCATTTGAATAGGCTTTTGTAATGCAAATGTAGCTAAAATATTTTGTGTGAATAGGAAACCCTGCAAGGGTCTATTAAATTTTATTTGTCGCGAGGTGGGCCTTGGTCCCTTTCAAGAGAACTTGAGAAATCGCTCCGTTAGATACTTATGTAATAATAAACTAGTTGTTGGCCACGATTTTGTCCACGTAAATGTCGGTTCTTGTGTCTTTAGATCCCAAGCCAAATTTTCTTAAGATCGGCTTTGTGTTTTTTCTGTAATAAGGTAACTTTTATATTTATAGTAGTTTTTGCCCGCGACTTCGTCCGCATAAAGGTAGGACCCTCTTCCTATCCCCTTAGGGGTTGAATTTCGGAAAGTCCTTTCTTAGCTCATGCTTAAGTCATAATAACTATCTGTGTGCCAAATTTCAGCGCAATCCGTTCAGTGGTTTATTCTGGTCGTGATGTGGTAAGAACCAGACAGACATACTTACGAATTTATATTAATAGTATGGCATTTGTAGTTCAAAATAAAGACCTGTATTGAGGATGAGGTTGTCATGCTGAATAAGCAGGATAATAAGATTTATTTCGGAAGCTACTATAGACTGCTTGATAGTTACCTATGTAGTTTAAGAAATGATTATGAAGACTTTTATTTTATTTACCCCGCTGCCTAACCCTTCGGGGATTTCAGGCGTGATGTTAAATTACATTTATTGGTTGCCTTTTTTATGGGGTCCGAGCGCTCATCTTGTATCAAGCGACTGGTCGACTCTTCAAGTGACCAGAAGACTGGCCTTTTCTTGTGCCAAAGAATCAGCATTGCCATAAAAATTGGCAATGCTGTCAGCCTTTTGGGCACTTGCCCCATTGACAGTGACGCGAACTAATTTTTTGATGCCCTATCAGGTTCCTCCGTCCTTCTTTATTTTTAATAAAAGATTTGTGTTTAGGTAATTAGTGTATACAGCTATTAAGTATATTCATAAAAAAATCATTAATATTAATTTATGTGTTAATTTTAGGAATTCAGCGGAGATGGAAATACTTTGACACGGTTACAGCCACAAATACTCCCTAGGCGTAACCAACTAAGCAAGATCATCCAAAATTAATCCGATTCAACGTCCCGTTTCCTCATTTACATAACATAAGACTTAATACCAACCATCTACATAAACACAATATAGAAGTAATCAACATGTTGGTACGCGTTGCTCTAACCAGCTCACTAATACAACAGTAAGTGGAACACGACTGGTTAAACTAACCAGTAACATCAATTACCCAGTAATTGGTTGACTGGACGTCGATGCAGTACTATGTTTTCGAATTATAAGTAGGATGAATATGGATTAAGATTTGTTATAAACTTGAAGGATTACTGTGGCCAACTGGTTGTGTTTCTGTAGGTAAGCGAAAATTCACTTACTCGTCACGAAATATCGAAAACCGCTTGACATATAAAGATGGAATTTGGCAAGGAGGTAGTTTATAGTTAGTAGACATCCGCTAAGAAATGATTTTCTAAAATGTACCCCGAAAGGGGATGAAACGGGGGTTCAAAGTTTATATGAAGAAAACAACTTTGATGTGGACGAAGTTGCGGGAAGAAACTAGTATTAGATATAATTAAACTATGTTCTATTAGAGTAGGAGTCGTAATAGTTTTTAATTTTTACATATTTTTTTAAGGTGTTTAACGCACGTAGCATTAATTCTCTAATTTTATTGTATAATAGTGATCAGTGGATAATAGTGTTGGTTGTACAATAAGTGCTGTAATTTAAGTAATTAGTGTATAACATGCCATTGTACTACTGTTTTTTATCCCTAATAAATAAATAAATAAATGTAAAAAGATGAAATCTGGCAAGGAGGTAGTTTATGGTTAGTAGACATACGCTACAAAATGATTTTTCAAAATTTACCCCGAAAGGTGATGAAACGGGGGTTCAAAGTTTATATGGAGAAAACAACTTTGATGTGGACGAAGTTGCGGGAAGAAACTAGTATTAGATATAATGAAACTATGTTCTATTAGAGTAGGCAGAAACCACAGAACGCCACCTGCTACTACGATCCTTACATACTCCTTTCATATCCACCATACATTTCTTTAAACATGTATAATAGTGGTACTCCGCCTGAAGCGAGATGGTAAGACCCATGCTAACGGTAGTTTAGGATCCAGAGAGATAAACCTTGTCACTATGCGAGCCGTGCACTATCTACTACTTAATGCTCGCAAATCTGACCACGCCCTAAAAGGGTATAGTAATAAAGATCAATTTCCTACTTAGCACAAGCCACCAAAAACGAAAGGTGCGTCCTATCCTATGGTGGTTATGTACAAAGAAAATCACGGCAAACCCACCCTTATTGCCAACCGTTAATTGATACCGCGAACGTCACCAGCACGCCGTTAAAACTAATCGCCGACCATTTCAACCAAAGAAAATGGGGCACGCCTTTGTAAAATTAAAAATGTTAGTTGTTACGCCGCCTGTAATGGTTGCATTAGATTTTATGAATACTTTGTCGAAATGTTAGCTGGGTTAAACAGGACAGATTGTGGATGGATTCACGGCTATAGTTACATGAAAACCACTGTTTTTAATAGTAGGTAATAAAATTCATTTTTGATTGTGTATTTTGCAATGCATTACATGAAAAACTTCTTGGCAGTAACTTGGCAATTTGACTAGACTTCATAGGGCGTATAATTTATAAAGCTATATTAGTTAAATTTGGTAGAGCGGCAACGTAACACTAGATAAACTAATTATAACCTATAACCCATAAACGAGAAATTATTTCCTATAATTTTATTTTTCATCCCGCCCATTTAAGCGTTTAAAATCCGCCATTTTGAGAATGTTATGTACACATGATCTACACAGCGCCACCAAGACGACTCGTATAATTTATCAAAATCGGTTAAGCTGTTAAGTAGTTACGACATAGGAACGCGGACGTAGCAAGGGACCTCCAAACATACATACAAATCAAACACATAACCTCCATTACGACTCCGCTGCAGTCAAGTAAAAAGAAAAAAAAAACAAACTTGTCCACACTAAGTAATCAGCGTTACGATAACACATAAATCAAAACTTATTTCCGACTGTAACAGGCTTATAACACGTCACAATTTCGTAACTGAAGCTTAGTAAGTAATTTAATACACGAACACACACTACACTGCACTACAAAAGCTATCTAGAAGACTAATCAGACGATCCTATTTGCGCTGGCGAACTAAGCGCACATGAATAGTGTGATAAAGAGCTGGTCATGTCAATGAACACAATAGGAAGGCAATCATCTCGCACAACGTACACAGGCTGCGTTATTGGACTACATCAAGGAGAATAGTAGCAGTAGGACAAGTTTGTCATAGAATATAAACTAATTAAGCAAGGCACAAAGCGCAACTGTTGAGCATGAGGTCTTGTATTCCCAGGTCGGACAAAGTGTTATTCCGTTTTCCATCAGGAATTTCTCAGTAGCAGCCTCGGAGTCTAGATTTGTGCCCGGTTGATGGCAATAGGCTCGCTAGTTATGTTTGAGTCCCATGTAATAACATGGGACTCAAACATACACCTCTGCCTAACCTTTCAGAGATTACATGCGTGATATTATGTTATGTATAAACTAAATGGAAACTGCTACACTGCCTAGTTTCAAATGTCTTTATTTAAAACTTAAGTTAACATGACTCTGCCCAACTAGCTTAATAAATAATGTATAACTAATGCGTCGAATTGAACACTACTATAAAAAAACTATTAACTGTTACAAAACTATTATAAAACCTTTACATATCTGTTAGTTGTATAATTCATATACAACTAGTTGGGTGGCCTCTAAGATACAGGCGCTATCTACTTTGGGGACCGCCATACAGTTAATCACACATTTTATAAAGCGTGATTTTTTTTCACCGTTGTTAATAAGCTACGTCTTTGGTTACTTTTGAATTCCCGTGGGTCATGGCGTGATGTTATATAGCTTATAATATTCCTCATGAATCTGACTTTTTGTTTTTTTTTCCAATCCAACTGTTTCAAAGTTTTTTGCTTTAAATTAGTGCAACATCAATCATCAGCATAACATAACATAACATCACGCCTGTAATCCCCGAAGGGTTAGGCAGAGGTGTATCCATTAGTACACACACATTTCGCCATTTATGTTTAAGTCCCATATAATAGGGGGTGAGCCTATCATCATCAGCATACTTTTTCTAAAAACTCTAAATAAAAAAATATTTTAACAAAAACTTTAAAAACTAACCGTTTTACTCCTTTAACACTTTATTTTAAAATACGATTGAACTAAAACAATCCACTAGCGGCTAGCCGCTAAAACTAAAATCCTGAATAAAACTGAAGTGCACTGAATTGCACCAATTAATACTTTCAGTCAGTCTTAAAGTTTCAAATGAACACGCCGAACGCTAGTTTATTTTCGTTTAAATCGGTCAGATGGAAATTCGCCCGATATAGTTGAGCAGATAAATCTAAACAATGTCTGTGCACGCAAAATGCTGTGAAGTTTACACTTCAGCGGAACTATGAGCAATTGTATACCTAATATTAACAGTATTATAGCTCTTTGTCATGTGAAGAAACTTATCCCGGGAAGTACTACCACCATACTTATTTCTGCCATTCCGATTTGAAGGGTGTGGGTGGCGATGTAATTACAGACACATTTCGACTTTTTTTAGGATGGTAACGTATCTGCAAGGTCTCTTGTACCTATTGCAGACGTCTATAGCCAGCGGTGACCACTTTATGTTAGGTATACCGTCGGCTTGTTAGCCATCCAATGCAAGAAAAAAACATGTAGATAGAAAATGATTTTCCAGCAACGATTTTTTAACTCAATGTTAGTTAGGTAGTATGTGTAGTCATCGAATAGGTATGAGACTTATATGTGTCTTTTACACACCGTAAAATTATCATGAATTTTTAAAAACTTACCAGCCCTTTCCCAGACTTTTGAAAAGAAAATTACCTACCTAATTCTCTAAATTAATGACCCATAAAGAGGATTACACATAAATTACCTATATTTTCCCACTAACGGAAAAACTTTTTCAAAGAGCTCTATTTTTAGACAGTGTCAGAGCTTCGGTATAAAAGTCAATAACTTCTTGATAATTTATTCAAAAGTTAGACGAGTTCAATTTAAGTTAGAAATTATTCCGATCAAATAAGTTATGGCCGATCTGATCTAATCTTTGATGCCATGAAAAGGGTAACGGTTTCGACCCAGAATTTTGTAATGTTGTGTTTTGGTAAATATCTAAATGTTATTCCCTTTTTAGGTTTATTTATCACGCCTTACGTACTGCGTGCCAAAAATATTTTGGATATGAGTAACAGCGGCTATTCGATATACGTGTAGTATTTGAATATGTTTTATTTAATTTTAATGTGAATAGAGCTGAAGCTCCATTAAAATTGGCGCAATGTCGACGCGAAGCGAGTGATAGAGGAGTCGATACATGTTTTTACATGTCATAGTATACTGTTCTCTGTCTGGCTTAGGGCGAGATCCACCAAAGCGGAGACGAGAAGAGATGTGTCAATCAGCTAGCGTCATTTTGACAGCTCAGCGCATAGCTTAAGCACAATACAATATGCTATTGGTTTGGTGGAGTCTCGCCCTTACAGTTATGTCATCGCGTTGCGTTAGACACGGGTATACGCGCCACACTTCACGGTAATAAAGCCCATTGAAATGTCTGGTGCTTCCACCACTACGATTCAGACGCGAGAATGCGCTCATCTTCGCGCGAAAACAAGCGCTTTGACGGGACCACCATTAAATACAATAATTCGCGTTGTTTCGACTGTGCCAATGTAATTGGAGCCTTAATTACGAAGTTGAATAACACCAAAGTCCTTACGTGGCACTCTAAGGGAATAGGGTCCATAATATTTATTTTTACTTTTTAATACAATACGTTGCTTATTTTTTGTTCTAATAATTTATTCATAGTAATTGAAGCATCAACAAACAAATACAGACGTAGTTAACATAATAAATTTTATAAAAACGACAATAATATTTAAAGTACTTACGACAAAAAATATTCTTTTGAAGTCCCTATCCGTTGCGTAGGTAGGAGATTATTTCTAAGCCGCTTCTTCAAAATGAGTCGTCTGAAAAACCTTTGTTCAATTAATATTGCATGTCACCCAGCGGCAAATAACAATCAAAAGAAAAGTAGAACAGACACCAAAAAATGTACAAGATAAAATAAAATATAAAGTAAGTATGTTATAATGATTAATTATAATTACTATAATACTACGTTATACTGCCTCGTTGGTCTAGTGGTCGCAAGCGCGACTGCTGTGCATGAGGTCTTGGGTTCGATTTCCAGGTCGAGCAAAGTGTTATTAGGTTTTTCCATCAGGAATTTCTCAGTAGCAGCCTCGGAGTCTGAAGTTACATGGGACTAAAAACATAACTGGCGAAATGTGGATATACTAATGGGTGCACCTCTGCCTAACCCTTCGGGTATTACAGGCGTGATGTTATGTTATTAATTATAATTATACCAAGCTATTACTGTTCTAATGCAGGGCAAAGGCCTCTTCTCATACAGACAAAGGACGGATTGGCGATTTCAGACTTTAGGAGCAAACATTGGGCCATCAGGATTATTCAGGATTAAATTGTATTTCATTAAAGCTAAATGCGTAATTTATTCACCAAATGCTTTTAGTCTAAAAAT
This sequence comes from Hoplodrina ambigua, assembly GCA_949774945.1. Classification (NCBI taxonomy): domain Eukaryota; kingdom Metazoa; phylum Arthropoda; class Insecta; order Lepidoptera; family Noctuidae; genus Hoplodrina; species Hoplodrina ambigua. The sequence continues at coordinate 11,128,933 of OX458974.1, read as the reverse complement.
AAACCAGTCATTTGCAAATCTGCGGCTAAACGTTGAGTGTTCCGCGTTTGTTTGCGGTCTACGGGGTCGTAGTGCTACGCTAACCTCGTAGCACGTCGTAGCAATCCGTAGCCATTCCTTAGCACACCTTCGTGGCCATGCAAGTAAGGTCTAGATTTTAATACGAGTACATTATTATCTTGGTCACTAATTCATCGTCTGCGTAAACTTTTCCAAACTATATTGAGGTCGGCTTCCAGTCTAACCTGGTACAGCTGAATATATGAAGCGACTGCTTTTCTGACCTCTACGATACAATTACCGGGTAGCACGATACCCTTGTAACGACTGTCAAATATCAACGAATGACAGCCAGGACCTACGGCTTTCAAACTTTTCTGATATACAGGTGTGTCGCACCGGCAACTTACGGACTGCTACTGAAAAATTTGTAATGGAAAAACCAAATAACACTTTCTCCATCTTGTAATCGAACCTCTCACCAGTCGTGCTTCCGACCTCGAGACCAACGGGACAATCTAGCATCCTCGTCAAATTCAAGACCTTTTGCTAGTGATTCTCAATACAAATCAGTCAAAAATAAATCCCTAGGTTTTTTCTTTTTTTAAGTAGGTGATTTTCGAATTCGAACTAGCCATCTTGACTTTTAGACAGGCGGTTCAATGAACCCGCACGCACACAGTGATATAGTCGCACGACATTGCATAATAGCGAATAGGGCCATTCTGTTCTTTGAAACAGGTGTATTCTGAAAAACTCAAAAATAAACAACTAAAATCTGCATTTTATGTAAAGAAAATTTTCTAGGAGACGACAAACAGTTTTCGCACTATTTAAAATTCACCTTTCTTTTAGAGCCAGAAGAAAAATATAAAGCCTTCTCTTAATGATTTATCTTTCCTAGTCTCATTCTAGTAGTTTGGTAAGCTGGTCTGGGGTGATTAAAACAATGCAAAGCAGTTATAACTTAGACAAGGCGCTCGTTAGTATTCCCGTAGAAAAAACTTGTTCTAGAACTGCTTTATGCGGTAAACTATGAAATAAAAAGAAATATTTCTTTAACTTTGGTATAATTGTGTGCTGAGGTTCCGTTTCTGTGTTTTAATGCGGATGGAATTTTTTTTTTTTTTTTGTTTTGTGTAACTACTGTTTGCTACTGTTTTGGTTGAATTTGCAAGATATTAATATATTTCTAAATATATAAAAGCGGAAGGCCACTCACTCATCGCGAAATATAGAAAAGCGGTTGACGTATAAAGATGAAATTCGGCAGGAAGGTAGTTATTATGATGTAAGCATGCGATAAGAAAGGATTTTATCCCATAAGGGGATGAACTGGGGGTCCAAAGTTTGAATAAAGAAACAAGCTTATATCGCCAATAACCGACATTTACGTGGAGGAAATCGCGGAAGAAGCTAGTATGTTATATTTAAAATAAAATGCAACAGAAAAAATGAAAATTAACTGAATTTGAATTCAGGGAAGAATCTTACAGTTAAAAACGCCGACTTTTGCTCTTAAACAAAACAAAAATCGCAGAACATGCATAGGATTCTGGGAAGATCAAAACGAGAAGCTTCCATTTTCTTTTGAATGACGCGACTTGGGTCACCTTTTATAATATCCTTTTTACAACCAAATGTTCAAATAATTTACATAACATCACGCCTGCAATCCCCGAAGGGTCAGGCAGAGGTGTACTCATTAGTACACTCACATTTCGCCAGTTATGTTTAGTCCCATGTAATAGGGGGCGAGCCTATTGCTATCAACCGGGCACAAATCCAGCCTCCGAGGCCGTTACTGACAAATTCCTGATGGAAAAATCCAATAACAATTTTTTTTCTAATAATTGATGTTCTAGATATAAATATTTAGTGCCTATAACATATTTTAAACCTCATATTTTCATGAACATCTTTCAGGAAGTAGATTGAAATTAAATTACAATTTCCAAGGCTTGTTATTGACAGTCCTCCAAATTGAATTTCTGAAAATATTTATGAAAATTACTGGGTATCGATACGGTACTGAAATTATATGGAAATAATATTATGGAACTGTAAAACTGTTACAGTTGTAGGTTTTTTCTTAGTAAGGTTTTTGTCTAATAAAACCTCTTTTCGATAATTTTCTAAAGTGACTCTTTAGAAAATTATCGAAAAGAGAATGACTGCCTCGTTAGTCTAGTGGTCGCAAACGCGACTGCTGTGCATGAGGTCTTGGGTTCGATTCCCAGGTCGGGCAAAGTGTTATTGGATTTTTCCATCAAGAATTTCTCAGTAGCAGCCTCGGAGTCTGGATTTGTGCCCGGTTGATGGCAATAGGCTCGCCCCCTATTACATGGGACTAAAAACATAACTGGCGAAATGTGGGTGGACTAATTAATGGGTACACCTCTGCCTAACCCTTCGGGGATTTCAGGCGTGATGTTATGTATGTATGTATGTATGACTCTCTAGACTTAGATGCATACTAGCTTCTGTCCGCTTCTTCGTCCGCGTCAAATTTGATGTATTTATTATCCCACGGGAGTTTTTTTCCGGGATAATAATTGATTGGATAGTTTTGCATGAGGTGCGATGAAAATGCTCTTAAGCAGACAATAGACGAACGAGCAAGTATCTACAAATGCTTTGTGCCTCGGCGATATTTTTTGTCATGTCTCACCTGAAGCACGTGAACTTATAAAATAAAATGTAGTCGAAAAACCTCTTTATCCAGCTTTAAGTATGCGTACTCGCTTTGCAAATCAGGCCTTACAAATATTGTTGTTAGTTGTAAGTCTCTAAGCTCGATTTTAATCCCATTCTGAATTACGATTATACTTAACCTCGATCAACATCATAGTAGTGGTCGTAGAAAATAACATTTTAAAGTAATTACTGACGAAACCAACACGCCTTATAAAATAAACCAGGAACTGTGCCATTGAGCTTTTGTTTCGTGTTCTTTATTAAGACAGAAACTACGACATAATTCCGTATACTGTTATGTTGGCTTTGCCGGTTACCCAATTACACTCTACTGTGTATTCCTCGTAATACACGTGCATTTTTAGGCTCCAAATAAGTTTTGGTCGTGGCGGGAAAAAAGTGAAATATGAAATTGCGGGCTGTCCTCCCAGGGTTCAAAAAAAGGCCAACGTGAAGCCTTTCCTAAAATGAGAATACACAAAAGTGCCTAAATTTCATGTCGTTCGCTGGTTCTGGTAAACGAAAACAGCATACGGACTGCTCATCATGAAGTCTCACTCTTTGTACTCAACGAATCAACAAGCATATTTCCCCTGACGACGTCGCATGCATGGCTGGCGGCACATTTCGTTAGCGCCTGTCTAAATTGTACACGGTAATATCGTCACTGCTACGTTGAAATAGTGATGGTTATTGCATACACGATTTTGGTTACACAGGGCCGCAAGTGGTTGAGATTAAGAATAATTTTGAATATAATGATTGAACAAGAAATTCTTCTTTTAAATACAGGTTTCACTAGATTACTGTGAAACGAAAACTTAAATAGTATTGGAAAACAGAGAAATTGTCTATTAGGTAGCTGTAGTGAAGATTAAATTATAAGAAAGTAAAAAAAATATTGTGGGATAATAACAACAAACGTATTAATAGTAAAGTACCTAGTAACGTAGTAATCGTATTAACAGTAAACGTACGAGTAGATTGAACAGTTTTGCTTATCAAACTGAAATTTCTCATAATCCCTAACCAAAAGAACAGCTAAAGCACACAGGCTATACAAAATGATATCTCAAATGCACCGCCATACAATTTAAAACCGCAATTACTTTTATTCTACCTTTTTACACAATAAAATTCCGCAAGAGAAAAAAGATTCAAGAAACAAAACACGATCTCTCCCTTGGCAGTTGTCGTCTTGTAAGTAAAATACAATGTTCTCGTGGTGCACTTACTCTGTTCCACCATTGTTTATTCTTTAGGAACAATGGACTCAGGTATATTGGACTTATTACGAAGTCAAAGTCAAATATTTTTCTTTTCTCTATTTGAATTTGATTATTTAGCGGCACTTTTGAACGTCATAATATAAGAAAAAGTAATTGAAACTAGTTGCATGTTCCAAAAGGTAGTTTCTTATTCTTTTGAAGTAAATGTTTCACAATAGTATTATGTATTGTGATCATACAGGATTATAATATATGTACGTACCTTGCATAAAACTACCACATTATGAGTTTAAAGTATATAACAAATTAAGAAAAGACAGCTAAATTATGTTCAGAACTATAGCCACTCTTAACATTTCAACAAATAATAAAATATTTTTTTTAGTAACATAATTTTTACATTAATCTGTATAGTTATCCGTAATTTTACTACAATAGCCTTACCATCCTTCCATTTAATATTTGATCACTAAAAGATTTCACCGATTTAAGTGACGTCTTTGGTTACTGCTCCGCTCCCTTGGGTATTAGCGTGATGTTATATAGCCTATAACCTTCGTAGTTAAACGGGCATGCAAAAAAAATCTCTCAAGTCGGAGTAGCATTTCCAAACATTAGCACGATCAAACAAACTGACGAACTCTTCAGCTTTATAACATTACTAGCTTTTGCCCGCGATTTCGTCTGCGCTTTCGGTTATCGCAGACGCAAAGTCGCGAAAGACGTAGCCAATATTCTTTTCCAAAGACATGTGCCGACATATAATATCATCATAAGGACTTTATTGTTGTTTTTCTCGGGAACACTATTTTTTTTCGTAATGAAAAGTACCCTATGTCCGTTTCTGTGCACCTGACTACGTATATGCAATTTTAGGGTAATCGGATCAGTAGTTTAGGCGTGAAACGGTTACAAATAAACTTACTTTTCGCATTTATAATATTAGTTGTGAAGTATTAGTTAGGAATTTAGGATTAGGATAGTAAGTATAGATTTAATCATTACCATCAATGAAAAAGTTACTTCCGCTGTATACCTACAGCTTGAATCCTGAAAAATGTAGACATCGATAACCACAACCTCGATAAAATCGTCATATCAACCTGCAATTTATCTTTCTGTACCCGGAACTCCCCGTACACATCGATCAATCTTAAACTTCTTCGCTGGTTATTTCCCGACTGAGGTCTTATTCCATTTTTATCGTTCGCTATAGCTTATGCGCGCGACTTGGTTCGAGTTAATGTCAGTTATATTTATTTGTCCTAATTCTGAAACATTATATTTTTCTTTATTTATTATTTTTCGTTGGTCTAGAGGTCGCAAGCGCGACTGCTGTGCATGAGGTCTTGGGTTCGATTACCAGGTCGGGCAAAGTGTTATTGGGTTTTTAAATCAAGAATTTCTTAATAGCAGCCTCGGAGTCTGGATTTGTGCCCGGTTAATGGCAATAGGCTCGCCCCCCTATTACATAAACCTTTTTTTTTATATTAATTTTGCCTTATGATATCAGCTATCTGCTAGAGAAACTACCGTCAATATCGGTCCAGCCATTTTGGCAAATTGCCAGAACACAGAGACAGACAGACAGACAAAAATTGAAAAATTGGTATTTTCGTGTATTTTTTGTATTTATTTATTTAAACTTTATGCAACAAAAAAGTAAAAAGGCGGACTTAATGCTTTAGGCACGGCACGGCACGGCTTGTATGTACCATGTAACTAATAGTAATATTTATTTTATAAAAAGCTGTCATTTTGATATTACAAACAGACACTTCGATTGAATTTATTTATATAGATAAATCCTATGGCGCATAAAGTGTTGCTACTCATCTTCATGATTTAATTCCTCAGTTGCCGTTTACAACACCCAAGGGATCGCGATGTTTATTTCTAGCCAAGACTGCATAGAACAGTAAAATTACCGGCCAAGTACAAGTCAGACTCGCATACGAAGGGCTCCGTACAGTATTTAAACATACTAATAGACAATTACTAAAACACATAAATATGAAACTTCGGGAAAATGTGAAGATGTTTAGATATAACATAACATCACGCCTGTAATCCCCGAAGGGTTAGGCAGAGGTGTACCCATTAGTACACCCACATTTCGCCAGTTATGTTTTTAGTCCCATGTAATAGGGGGCGAGCCTATTGCCATCAACCGGGCACAAATCCAGACTCCGAGGCTGCTAGTGAGAAATTCTTGATGGAAAAACCCAATAACACTTTGCCCGACCTGGGAATCGAACTCAAGACCACATGCACAGCAGTCGCGCTAGCGACCACTAGACCAACGAGGCAGGCATGTTAAGATATTTGGATGTATATTACTCAATTATGCGTAAATCATTAAACAGATTTAGATGAAATTAGCACATAGATAGACCATTTCCTGGATTAACACAATTTACTTTATGTAAAGTTACTTTTTATGCGGGCAGAAGCTAGTACAACATACAAAAAAAAAACCGCCGTGTTTTTTGTAGCCGCCTTTAAGTTTCAACTAATTTAATTTTATTTGTTGAATAATAGAAATACGCACTCTGTAAAAACTTTAACTCACTACCAGTTGCGGTTCATGAGATACAGCTTGCTGACAGACAGACGAACGGACAGCAGACGCTTTATAATAGGGACCTGTAAGCAACCTTCGCCTACGGAACCCTAAAAAGGCACAAGGAAGTAAGTACAATTGTTCCCTTGATACAGTTCCCGTCTTCTTTGTAAAATACGGCCCTATTCTACCAGATCTGTATGTACGCAAAGCAAATGTACTGGCATTGTTTATTTTGCCGACGTCACACCGCTGCAGATGGATCCGGTGACTAAATGACGGAAAAAATTAAAACTAACTTGCGCCTGTGACTTCGTCTGTGTGAATGTCCGTTGATGGTATTGTTATTGCGTGTAACCCTAATTTCCTAATTATTTTACTTTAGAAGCAGTCTAATTTTCTCGTTATAACGTCCGCTATTTGCCAGTGAATGTTCTATCTAAATCGGTCCAGCCGTTTAGGAGATCAGCAAGTACAGACAGATTGACAGACAGACAGGTTCATTCCAGACTGGTGCAGTTATTTCTGGTTTTGTAATTCTAATTATTTTTGGCGTTAATATGGGTGGTCTCTTGAGTGTTTAAAGGCGAAACATTTAAAGTTAACATTTGTTAATTTAACTGCATTTAAAACACAATCTAGGTCAGAATATTTATTAGCCTTTGTTGATGTAGGATTTAGATTTTCAAAGAAAAGTCAAAAAACAATTTTTTGTAATGAAATAATTTTATTCTTATTAAGTTTTAACTGCACTTGCGTCGATAAATAGATATAGTAATTAATTACTCAAGTCCCACGTAATGAGACACAATTGATTTTCTATTGCTCTGTCATACCAGTATGACAGTCGGGCCTAGAGCGTTTAAGCGAGATGTATACAGAGTGTAAATAAAAACACATGAAATACCCGTCAACTAAGCATATTGCTTATCGAAGTAAGCAACATTGAGCAAAAATGATTACTAGGAAACGACCTTTGTTTTTAATGTAAAAACTAGTTTTAATTGGTAGTAAGCAATGGAACGCACAATAAACACTATGCTTACAGGTGCGTCCAATAGAACAGATGTCATAGGCATATTTAAAATTAACGACATCATTTCAAACGAAAAGAGATTAAATTTTTCGCTTCAATATCTCCATAAACGTAACCTTACTTTTTTTTCTATACCATGTCCTTGTAAGCGTCTAGGTCAAGGTCTAGAAAAAAAATTAACGCTATGATGGGGACTACATGTAACTTTCGTTAGTATTGTTTTACACCGTTTGTTGCACGCATAATATTATTCACAAAGTACTGTCTGACAAACACAATAACTTTCATGGCACACTACAATATTCGTTAACTAATGAAGTTTTTTATAATCCTCCTTTATTAAATCAGCTGCTCTCTCAGCAATCATAATGGTGGGAGCATTGGTATTGCCACTAGTGATGGTCGGCATCACACTAGCGTCCACTACTCGCAGTGCTCCTACACCATGTACTCTTAAACGACTGTCGACGACAGAATTACTTATATCGCTACCCATCCTAGCGGTAGACACTGGGTGGTAAACAGTAGTCGCCAAATTTACAGCATGACATTTCCAATATTTGGTACTACCAAATTCATAACCATCACATGCAGCCAGCTTAATTTTGCCCACTACTGCAGAAATACACTTGAAGTATGTCGTGTTGACGATATCTACTAACATTTTTATTCCAACAGCTGTCGATTCTAAATCTCTTAAATCACTAAAGTTATCGTAGTAAATAAGAGGGTGTTCATATGGATCATTTGAATTTAACGATATGTTACCTCTAGAATATGGATGCAGTACAATATGCCGTAACAGGAATGTAGATTTGTTCACACTTAGTTTCAGTATCGAGTTCTCTACTGATTTAACAAATCCTGAAGCAATTAATTTTGTATTGTCGTCGTATTTCCTACTGTTGGTAAAAAGTACTTGGAAATCTGGATACGAAGCATTAGGGTCTGTCGAATAAAATCCACCCACATCATGATAATCATGAGCTACTGATAGGTATCCTTGTCGATCGTACAAATATCTTATTGCTTCAAACTGTTTTGTTGCTTCATCGGTGTCCTCTAGTTCATTAGCAAATAAAAAAATAGAAACAACTGTATGATCGTGTAAATTCTGTCCAACCATGGGTGAATTGATAACAGCCGGTATATTATTCACTGCGAGATGCTTTTTAGGTCCTATACCAGATAACATTAGTAGCTGAGGAGTGTTTATAGCACCCGCGCTAATAATAACTTCACGTTTAGCTTTGAGTTTTAACGTTTTGCCATTGTGATCTACTTCGACTGCATATGCCTTTTTTCTATCCAATATTATTTTAGTTACAAATGAATTCTTGACTATCTTTAAATTTTTCCTGCATCGCGCTATAGGGTTCAGATATGCTGTGGCTGTAGTCACACGTTTTCCTTCACTAGCTGTAAATACAAGTCTGCTAGATCCTAAATTGTTAGCTGCATTCAAGTCATGGACATTTTTAATTCCAATTTCGTCTAAAGCTGAAAGCAAATTATTTATGTCACAGGTATCAGTAAAATTAAAACGATTTACAATAAGAGGTCCATCATGACCATAATGATTGTTAACAGCAGGGTTCTTTAATAGAGTAAGTGTTTGTAAACTTTCAGATTTTTTGAAGTATTGCTTGACAACGTCAGGATGCCATTCCTTGTTTCCTTCATCATACCAGGACTTGTAATCATGAGAGTTTCCATGAACATGGGCCATTCCGTTAATGCTGCCGCTACCACCAAGCATTTTACCTCTTGGCCATTGTACTTTTCCATCTTCGACGAACTGATTTGTGCGCCCATTGTTTACAGTTGTGTATTTCCAGTCAAACTTTGACCCACGTAGACTAAATTGCAGCCTTGGTATCTGTAAGTGTTATTAAAGAGTAACATTTTATAACATACCATCACGCCTGAAGACCCACCCACTAAGGGTTAGGCAGAGGTATACCCATTAGCACAACCACATTTTACCATTAATAGGGCTTAAATCTGCCTCGTTGGTCTAGTGGTCGCAAGCGCGACTGCTGTGCATGAGGTCTTGGGTTCGATTCCCAGGTCGGGCAAAGTGTTATTGGGTTTTTCCATCAGGAATTTCTCAGTAGTAGCCTCGGAGTCTGGATTTGTGCCCGGTTGATGGCAATAGGCTCGCCCCCTATTACATGGGACTAAAAACATAACTGGCGAAATGTGGGTGTACTAATGGGTACACCTCTGCCTAACCCTTCGGGGATTACACGCGTGATGTTAGGGCTTAAATCCCATGTAATAGGGGGTGAGCCCATTGCCATTAACTGAGCACAAACCCAAGGCTGCTACTGAGAAATTCCTGATCGAAAAACGCAATGACACAGATTGGCCACCTGATAATCGAACCTAAGAGAACCAAGTCGCGCTTTGAGACCACTAGACCAACGAGGAAGTCAAAATGTTATATAATTTTTTATTTATAAAAAATTTTGCTTTTATCAATATTGCCACAAAACATGACCTTTACTTAAATAAAAGTATACAAGTAGCTTACTAGTAACTTTCATGAGATTGACTAATCAGTAGTATTATGGTACAGTGACAGGCAAGCTACTTGCATACTTCGCTTCAAGTTACACGTATGGTACATTCTTATTTGCGACTTTACCAAAGAAGCTTGTCAAATGCTCATAATTCGCTGCCAAAAACTGGATCAAACCGGGATTTCCGTGCATTTACTCCACAAATACACAGGACAGGACTATTCCTATTAAAGGAGTCTGCCCAACTCAGCGTACCATATCATGTGTAAATGAATATTGTATCACATGCAAGCATTACAATATTGTTTGTATTGAAAAGTATGAGACTAATTAATTGTCTATAGATATTTATAGACAATTGCTTTATACGTTCATCACATGGTCATGGCATGGTTCGGTATAGTGGGCAGACTTCTCGATAAGTAAAAATCAACTTACGTCACTTTCAATGGGAGGATTTCCTCCGGCTTCAATAAGCAGTACAGTCCAACCTTTAATTTCACTCAGTCTGTTCGCCATTACACAACCAGCTGTTCCAGCTCCCACGATTATGAAGTCGAACTCTTCACCATCTATGATTTGAGGTACAAGTTAAAGGATCGACATTCTTTTAAGTTTTAATTTAGTATTATGCGATCAGTGTTTCCTTTTCTACAGCTTAGAATATTTTTTGTTCGTTTGGTTGTATTATTTAAACGTGCTAATCTCTGAGACTACTCGTAGGATTAGAAACAAGCTACTATAATTTAAAAAAAAAACACGACTGCAATAATTGCACATATTTGCACTTTGTTTACTCGTCAGTTTCTTTTTTACGACGTTTTTTGTTTACAGTGTTATATATTTTTTAAACCTACTTGTCAACTTCTAGACGATAAACAAGAGACCCGACCAGATTCATTAAATAAAAAAATAAATTGAGGCTGGTATTAATTTACGTTTTAAAGTAACCACACCGGTTTCTTTTTAGCCTATGTTACTCGGAACGATGCAAGGATTGTAACGATACCCCATACATCAAAGTCAGTTCAGGCTTTTAAATTTATGGTGGAATAAAGAAACTAACATACGTACATACATTAACCCTGAACACTTAACACTTCCTTTTTTGGGGCAGTCGTGTAAAAAGCCAGCACAAACAAACAGATAAAATTCTACAATTGTGTTTTTGGTCTAAATGCATTTAATAAAAAGCTTTTAGTTTGACATCACAAACAGACACTTCAATTTTATTTATTTGTATAAGGAAGATGTTCTACTTGCCTTTTAATTCAACTTTAGGTGGCCAGCACTTGGTCTGTACGAGGCACTGAGCTGTCATGAAGAACTGTATCGCAGACGAGAAGGTGTCGGGGGCCGCGCCCGTCGTCGGACATATGCAAGACGCGTTACTGTAGACAAAAAACAAGTTTTATTTATGATCTCCTTGCTTCTCTTTTCACTTAGTGCAGTAAAATAAAATCCACTAAAATCAAGTCGATGCTACCATCTCATCAGCATCCTTAAAATATAAAACTATTAAAAAAAAAACATTAATTTTCCTTTCTAATATAGGTACCTAGTATAAGAAAAATAACTTTACAAAGCTATTAATATTTCAATGTCAGCGTATCCGCAGCTCCGTTATTTTACAGTAAATTATGTTATGTTATTTCACGATAAAGAAATGCAGACTATTACCCATTTCATCATCATCTGCCTAGCCTTTTCCTAACTAAGTTGGAGTCAGCTTCCAGCCTAACTGGATGCAGCTGAATACCTGCACTCTGTCGCAAAGAGCGATTGTCTATTCAGATAGACAATCGCCGAGCGACTGTATATTCAGATAGACAGCCGCTCCATGCGACAGGGTGCAGGTAGGTAAAAAAGTTGTGGATGTCAATTTTGCTGCATTAATTTGCACTTTGAAAGGAACAAAAAATTCAGGCAAGATCAAATGTTTTTGTAAACGTCTAATAATCAGTTAGTAGCCGTTTACAAAAATATTTATATATAACTAAAATGCAGTATTTCTACAATAAACCACATATTTGCCGTTATTGTGTATGCATTATTCTAAAATTATAATAGAAGAAATGAAATGAAATGAAATGATATTTTAACCGGTAAATTGGTTATAAATAACACTTTTACACGTCACATTTTAAACTAGATGAGTCCAGTGTTTCCTAGCCGACTGCTCTGAGAAGAAACACCGAAACAAACTCAGAGGTCAAAGTCTCTTTTAAAGTCCATACAATTACTTGTATTGGTCAAATCATATGCGAACCAAGTAGGTTAATGTCCGAGGTGGTCTCTTGAGGAGAGAGGCACACAAGTTTGAGTCGGCCTGTCCAGTCAATGCACGCATTTGTCAGAAATCGTCAGGCTCGACTCAGAATTTAAGGAGCTCAACGACACGACGAACAATACCAAAGAAGGGACATTTGGGTAGGCCGCATTGAGTACTCAAACTGTCAGACAACCATGAAATCTAATCAGAAAAAATGCAACAACCCACATAGTTCACATATTTACAATATAATATATAAAAAAGATACTTTTGCAAGTATATCCCAGTATATAGGTAGTCCTGTTTTTTTTAAATGTACGCATTTTTTAAGTAAAGTTATAGAAAATATAAATTATTTCACTAAGTTTTATACCAAAACATAAATAGCACTTACAAACACGGAAAAACCACAAACCTGAACATTTTTAGAAATTATTAATTCCTTGTCAAGTCCACAGCATACAGCACCGAAAAATAATTATGAAGAATTCATAATAAATATAAGACACATAAAATGTCATAAATATTATCAATTTATTCAAAGCAACGGTGTTAAAATAATTGAATAAACAAAAGATAGTTTCTAAAGTATAAAAAATTGTTGTAAAAAAATATCGTGAACGTTATTTGTCACGACCTGCTAGAGTATGAATGTCTTAATATGAACAAAGAACTATATATACTCGTTATATGGAGTTTATATCTAGAAAAAATGTCATGTAAAAATATCGCTCTAAATAAATTTAATTTTGTTCTAAAGCGGGGTGCTCAACCGTGGAACGGCACGGCAAGGGATTCTTTGGTGGCGAAATATAATATGCCGTAATATTTCGTACAGTTGAAAATTCAAACACGTGCTGATACGACAGCCGATAGCATTTTTTAGTACTAGGTGCTGTTATCAAACCAAACTTGCGTCAAAATTTTCCCAATTTTTTTGTTGAAATAATTAAAAAGTAAAGATTAAATCATTTGCACAACCTACTGTAAGCATTTTTTTTTTTATTTTTTTTTTTACCGATGGGAAATCATCGAATGATTATAACCCATCCATGTACCTTCTTGTGCCCTTTGCGTTCCGGGGGCGCGGTATCTCTTTCGAACAACCCTCAGCCCCGGCAGGCATCGGCCCTTAGTGGCCCCTCCAATTGTTTGCTGACATCTCTTTGAGGCGCGCGTGGAACACGAACGCGCCGTCGACACGGTTACTGTAAGCATTAAGTTTAATATGAACATTTAACTGTTATTGCTAGATAATATTTAACTATTTAGCATAATTGTTATATTAATAAAACAACATATTTAAATCAATTTTGATTGTGTAGCTACGATTGACAACATTATTTCAAATAAGCTGTTACATTATTTCAAATAAATTGCCAAGTAATATTTACCATATTACTTGGCAATTCCCTTCTGTGTCATGCCGCCAGTGTGTGCCAGGCTTTATTGGCGTGCTATGTTACAATTTAATTAATTTAAAATTCAATTTAATTATTTTTTTTAGTTTACATTTGTTGACACACATTTTTAAACCTAGTTTCTAACGCATTAACTACACAACAAAATTCAAAAGTTATCTGTAATTTTGATGAATTGAGGACACAAGACACTGAAAATTAAGTAAGTAATTTTAATGATTTCTTTAAAAAAAAAACAAATATTTATCACACTTAAACCACCCATACATTAAAATAAATATCTGGTAATTTTGGCTTCGTATAGTTAAGAAGTAAAGAAGATTTCGTTTCTCCCTGGATGTAAACACATAAGTATATTTCGACTTTTAATTCTATTCAGTAATTTGACAGTTCAAAGAAAAATAATGTTACCACACTACAAATAACAGTGTTGGGGTAGTGAACGATTTTGCGTAAGGAACGAATGATAAGAATGGTTTAATACCAAGTTAAGTACATTATTTCAGTTCATTCAATTTCGTTTATTCTTACACTGCCTCACTATCTTTTCTTTGTCAAAACTTTGTAACTCTTTAACTATCAAGTTACTTAATAGAATTAAAAGTCGCAATATAGGTACGATAGTCGCCTGACAAGTCTCACCCTTAGCCTCTCTCGGGCTAATAGAAAAAGACGCCCTGGGCATCGAGAGTCGTAGCGCGGTTCCCGGCCACCAAAGGCGCGGGCCTGCGTACGGCGATTAGTACACCCACATTTCATCAGTTGTGTTTTTAAGTACCATGTCATAGGAGGCGAGCCTATTGCCATCAACCGGGCACAAATCCAGGCTCCGAAGCTGCTACTGATATATTCCTGATGGAAAGAAAAATCGAATGACACACCTGGGAATCGAACCCAAGACCACATGCGAGGAAGTTAATATTATGTCAATGTATGTCCACTATTTACACAAAAATGCAATACTTGCTTTATACCTAGTTTTTGCTTATGTATTTATTTAGAATAGCTAGAGGTGTGTTCGGATATCTTGGTATTTATTCATTTGAAATCCTGTTTAGATAGAAGTACAAAGATTACAATAAAACCATCGCATTTCATATAGATATGTGTATATTTAATTATAAAATGTTACAAGAGTTGTCTTAGGCAAGTACTTCAGTCATCCAAATCTATTAAAGCTGGGCGCACACGTACGGTTTTCTGATCAGGTTTCTGGATCAGGAAGCGTATATATACAATACACATACATAGTATAGACACACGTGTAAAAAAATAATAATTTATGTACGTGGAATTTTTGTAATGGTGTGTAAGTACATATACGCTTCCTGTACGCCCAGCCTAAAACTGAATCTAAACCATAGCTACTATATTATTATAAAATCATAGTCAAATATTAAAATATTTAAATCACAAAATAGTTGATATTTCTGTTAAGGTGCTCCCTCAAAGGGAGCATTCGCGTGTAATGTAACGTTACAGATTTGAGCATTACATCAGTGAAGGAGGAGAACCGAGCATTACAATGCGCACCTTGTAATGATACAATGTGTAATATCTTGATACAACTTGTAATATCAATGCGCTCCACTTCCAATGTAATGCTCAAAGTCGAATCTATATGTTACGTTACACGCAAATGCTCGTTAGTCAGGGAGGTATTATTGTAATGTAATGCTCAAAGTTGAATCTATAATGTTACAATACACGTGAATGCTCCCGGTGAGCACCTTTCTATCTCCGTAATTACATGAAGGTTCCAAGATTTGATCCAGAACAAAAAACTAATGCTTAAGTGGGAACCACATGTACAGTCAAAAAAAGAAATAGGTATGCAGGCTCGTCAGATACAGTTGAAGTTTTCTTAGAAGCCGATGGATGTTTTCAAATGTAATTTAATAAACAGTAAACAATCCATTAATTATGTTTCTGTCGATGAGTTTCAAAAAAACTTCAACTTTATCTGACGATCCAGGATATGTATCTCTTTTGTTTACTGTATATTGCTTTTGGATTCGTCAAGTGTCGTTTTACATCTTTTTTAATGCGTGTAATATTATTTTTAAAGCACTTTCCATCAAATAGAGTCATTTTAATCTTTATTCTTCAACATTTATTATCCAAGTTATGAAAGTTTATTATAATCCTGCTTTATTAAATCAGCTGCTCTCTCAGCAATCATAATGGTGGGAGCATTGGTATTGCCACTAATGACGCTCGGCATCACACTAGCGTCCACCACTCGCAGTGCTTCTACACCATGCACTCTTAAACGACTGTCGACGACAGAATTACTTAAATCGCTACCCATCCTAGCGGTAGAAACTAGGTGGTAAAGAGTACCCGCCATATTTACAGCAATACATTTCCAATACTCGGTACTACCAAGCTCATAACCATCACATGCAGCCAGCTCAATTCTACCCACTGCTGCAGAAATAGACTTGAAGTATGTCGTGTTGACGATATCTACTAACATTTTTATTCCAACAACTGTCGATTCCAAATCTCTTGAATCACTAAAGTTATTGTAGTAAATAAGAGGGTGTTCATATGGATCATTTGAATTTAACGATATGTTACCTCTAGAATATGGATGCAGTGCAACTAGCCATGTCAGAAATGTAGATTTGTTTACACTTTGTTTCCGTATCGAGTCCTCTACAGATTTAACAAATCCTGAAGCAATTGATTTTATATTGTCGTTGAAATTCTTACTGACGGCAAAAAGAGCTTGGAAATCTGGATACGAAGCATTAAGGTCTGCGGAATAAAATCCATATACATCATGATAAGGATGAGCTACTGAAAGGTATCCTTGTCGATCGTACAAATATCTTATTACTTCAAATTGTTTCGTTGCTTCATCGATGTCCTCTATTTCATTAGCAAATAAAAAAACAGGAACGATTGTATGATCGTGTAAATTCTGTCCAACCATAGGAGAATTCATAACAACCGTTATATTCTTTACTGTGAGATGTTTTTTAGGTCCTATACCAGATAACATAAGTAGCTGAGGAGTGTTTATAGCACCCGCGCTAATAATTACTTCACGTTTAGCTTTGAGTTTTAACGTTTCACCATTGTGATCTACTTCGACACCACACGCCTTTTTTCTATTGAAAACAATTTTAGTTACAAACGAATTCTTGACTACCTTCAAATTTTTCCTGCATCGTGCTATAGGATTCAGATATGCTGTGGCCGTAGTCACCCTTTTGCCTTCACTAACTGTAGATACAACTCTGCTAGATCCTAAATTGTTAGCTGTATTTAAGTCATCGACGTTTTTTATGCCAATTTCGTCTAAAGCAGAAAGCAAATTTCTTATATCACTGGTATCTGTGAAATTTAAACGACTTACAACAAGAGGTCCATCATGACCATAATGATTGTTAACTGCAGGATTCTTTAAAAGACAAGGATCTTGTAAACTTTCAGCTTTTTTGAAGTATTGCTTGACAACGTCAGGATGCCATTCACTGTTTCCTTCGTCATACCAGGACTGGTAATCAAGAGGGTGTCCTTGAACATATACCATTCCGTTTATGCTGCTGCTACCTCCAAGCATTTTACCTCTTACCCAATTAACTTTTCCATCTTTGAGAGCCTGATTTGTGAGTCCATTGTTGACAGTTTTATATTGCCAGTCAAACTTCGACCCATGTAGAGTAAATTGCAGCCTTGGTATCTGTAAATGATAAGTGTGTTAGTTAGGCTGAGGTACATAGGTGATTAACACACACACATTTCGCCAGTTACTGCCTCGTTGGACATATACGTTCTAGTAGGCATAGTAGTCCGTCCATGTCATGTTTCTTTCTGTGCCTTATACGTCCATCACACGGTCATGGCATGGTTCGGTATGGTGGGCAGACTCCTCGACATGTGAAAATCAACTTACCTCACTTTCAATAGGAGGGTCTCCTCCGGCCTCAATAAGCAGTACACTCCAGCCTTCAATTTCACTCAGTCTGTTCGCCATCACACTACCAGCTGATCCAGCTCCCACGATTATGAAGTCGAACTCTTCACAATCTGCGATATAATATATAAATTATATGCATATGCATTTAGTATAAAGTTGTAATTTTGACATTACAAACAGACATTTTTTTTTGTTTGTTTAGAAGTTCTATTTACCTTTTAATTCAACTTCAGGTGGCCAGCACTTGGTCTGTACGAGGCACTGAGCTGTCATGAAGAACTGTATCGCAGACGAGAAGGTGTCGGGGGCCGCGCCCGTCGTCGGACATATGCAGGATGCGTTACTGTAGACAAAACAAATTTTATTTATGATTTCCTCTCTTTATGAGATGAGATTTTGTTTATTTTAACGCATTAATCTCTGGAACGACCAATCCGATTACAAAAAGATACTGTTTGTGATAGATAGATTCATGAGAAGTAGTATAGGCTGTTTAACATCAGGCGAGTTACGCGAACATTACGGGAGTGGAGCAGTAACCAAAACCGTGACATCTATTCCGTATCTATTCCGGGATATTTTGATGAAGATTAGATTAACGTTCTTAACAATATAAATATTAAAAATTAATATAAATAAATTAAAAAATATATATCACGAAATAATAAAGTTTGTGTGGTGTGACAAGTATAACCTTTCATGGCGCGTATTGTACGAAATCGCAGAGAGCAGTAAGTTATGTAATAAACCAAAATAGAAGCAACAAATATGAAAAATCTACTAACCTGAACATTTTTTAAAATTTGTATTAATTTTCTTGTAATCAAAATAATGACACTATCATGATTAAAAATAAGAAACGAAATAAAAAAATAAATATTAATGTTAAATAACAAGGCTTTTTTAAAAACAAATAAACAAAATGGTTACAGAAAATTTACTTTAACGTTGCTTGTTATTTACTTGCTACTTAGAGAATAAATGTCTGCGTATATACAAATACTTGATATTATATAGGTATCTATGACTAATGTCTTGTGAAAATTAGATATCGCTGTAAATAAGTTGAATAAAATTAGTCATTAAAGCCTGGCGCCCACTGGCGGCACGACACGGCACGTCAAGGGATTTTCTATTTAGGAAATTTAAAATACAGTAATATTACGGCAATGTAGTTGAAATTTGTGTTTAGTTATGCTCAAAACGACCAAACAGATGGGTCCTGATAGAAATAAAAGTTTTACAAATTAATTTAATAAAAAATATCTTAAAAACTTTTTACATCTTATAGTAGAAGTTGAAAAAATATATAATTACGTGTAATGAGTAAAATATTTTTTTTGTTTTTTTTTTTATATTATTTATCGATGTATATAATTATTTTAATATATGAAAAGCCTAACTTTTGTATTTATATTGAACTGTTATTGTTGGTTAGTAAAGTACCACATTTGTATTAATCATGTAATTATTACATAATTAAAATTGTGAAAAACTCAATTTTGGTTTTGTAGCTACGACTATGAATATGTTAAGGTAGATATTGTATTTATTCGTTAAAAACCCCTACCGTGTCGTGCCACCAATGTGCGCCGGGCCTTATTAGCATACAATTGAATAATATTTTTATTTTGCTATAGTTGACACATCTTATTGTTACTTACACAATAAGGTGCATAATTTAATGATAAAGGCTTTAATTTCACGGATGGTATTGGCTAGCTGACCGACAAGGTACTTAACAATTCTTTTATCAATAAATAACGGTGAAAATTGAAAATTAAGATGTTATTTGAATAAGATAATTAGATGTATCAATATTGTTTGCGAGACAAAAGGCTACTTTTAAGAACTTCTAAGAAAATTTGCGCAAACGAATTCGTGATCAAAACAAAGTAAAAAATAAAATTATTTTTTCGGCAATTATTTCTGTTTAATTTTTCTTACTAAGGTTGGTTTAAATAATGATAATAAATTCCTTATTTCAGACATAATTATGTAAGTAGTCCACATTAAAGACATTTATTGCTATAATAAAGAACATGGCTGTATACTTACAGTAACATTCGGCTCTTAGTACTTTGTACGTACCTATTTGTAACGTAGCGACTGCTGAGCATAAAGTCTTGGGTTCGATTGCCAGGTCGGGCAGTGTTATTGGGTGTTTCCATCAGGAATTTTGTGAGTAACAGCCTCAGAGTCTGGATTTGTGCCCCATATTAGCTAAGTGCATGGGACTTAAATATAACTAGCGAAATGTGGGTGTACTAATAGGTACACCTTTGCCTAACCCTAACGTGTTCTTCGAGGGCTTTTTATAAGGTTATGGTAGGTATATAGTTCTATGAATAAAATGCTTTTTAAGCTTGGTAATAGGTATGTCTATGTCATACGTGTAACGGAAGGCAAGGTCGATTTTATCAATATTTGTTACCATCAAGTAGTAGGTTACCTCCTCTTGTGGAAATGATAATTAGTTTAGAGTAATCATAATAAATTCTTATTGTTCTTTTTTATTTGTAAAAAGAAATAGTGTCAAGTAAGAAAAACATTCGACGTTACTACCTATTTACATTAATTTAATTATTTTTTAGTAAATGGAAGGCTTAGGAAATTTTGAGTTTTCACTTACAAAACAAATACATAAAGGTAAGTATTTACTTAATTTTACTTTTCGAATCGTTAGCCTTTATTTTTCAGTCCGCCATTTAAATATTTAATTTAAAAAAATATATGTATACAAAGTTGATACGACAGATGGGCTTCCCTTTAAACTACCTATACTAGGTACAATTTTCAAGCTCTGTACCAAAAATCAATTAAATAGGAGCAGTAGTATAGTGGCAAATGATTTTTTAAGTTTTTGCCGCGTTTGAACACGCTGTATCATTCCTAAAAACTGATTCTGTCATACGCATAGGTCATGCACTTACGTTGCCGCTTTATTACCTAGGTATCTAAGGTCAGTTAAATTTATTTACAAAGGCTGTTTGCGTTTTACTCTGATTTGTAAGGTATTTAGTTTGTTTGAAAAAAAAAAGCTCTTTTTTATTAATATTTTATTTTATACCGTATCGAATTAATTCTAAACACGTATAGTATACGTAGTGTAATTTAATGCCCCTCTGTCATATCAACTCTGTATATAGGTATATGGAATCTAGCTACAGATTAACAAGACTATCTATAAAAATAAAGGAAGGCTTTTAAAACTTTCCCAAAGTTATTTTGAATACTTTTTCAATATTGAACACGAAATAATAGGTTCCTTCAAAGTTTTTTTTTTTAATGAACCTAATCTTAATATTATAGTATTCTAAAGTCCGATAGCATAATTAATTACCTATTAACATCGATACCTATTTAATTTTGCAAAGAAAATTGAAAACCGCCTCTTGATAATTTTCTTATCGAATCTGTTATAACAACTTTATTAATTATCTTAACAATATAGCTAGGCCCAGCTCTCGACGTTCAAAAGTATATTCTGATGACTGCCACTAAAATAACATTCAATGAAATTTGACTATTTCCATGACTGGCTAAAACATGGCTTGCCGCTCCATATTACTATTTCAATGTGTTTAGTCACATCCGTATGAAAGAGTTTGTATGTAGTTGTGAGTAATAGTCTCCAGTAGCAGGCAGATTTGTATGTCAACTAATCATAAATAGCCGACTGCACAAGACAACACACCTGTCATTTTCATAGAGTATGTCAGTTCAGCGCCATACGTTTAATAATGAGTGATTTGTTTTTGTTTCGAGAGCCGTGTCAGTACTTCTAGTAGAATCATTTCAATACTTTTACAAATACTTTCAAACGTTTTGAATTGTGGAAGGGTGCGCCATGTTATTATAGTTTATCTCTAACTACTGATTTTCTTTTTTCAAAATACTGGGAAACGTTTAACGTTGATTTAGTATATGATTCTAGATACCCCAGCGTTAACAGTTAAATAAAATTATACTATTTTGGGGGTTATATTATTTTGTGTTTCTAGCAAAATTAAAACAAATTATTTCTATTTCTAACTCTATTTAATTATTTGATATAATAATAAAAGTAGCGAGTGAATTTCAAATGTACTCATTAAGCCTTTTCATTTGATACCCATATTGACACTGTTAAAAACAGGTAAAGTAGCTACTGTAGCTAGTAAAAGCTATATAATGTATTTCAAATGTGCTCATTTAGCCCTTTAATTTGATACCCATGTCGATACTGTGCGAATTTTTTTTTTCGGTGTCTACTTCTCGTATCCCTACAGGGCGCCATATTAGATTTAGTGACACGTCATCTACCCTATAACCAGCGGACAACCGAGACGCTTCTAACAACACCTCATTTGTCATGTAATGATAAGTAGTTTAGAAGTTATGAGGGAACAAACAAACATAGCATTTGAATATACATACGAACATACATACCGGTCAAAATCATAACCCTCCTTTCGGCTTTGCCGTACTCGGGTAATAAATAGCTTTTTCATGCAATTAGACCGTATATGTGTTGCATGCTATTGTATATGTGTTTTAGTTTCGTTGGTCAACAAAAAATTGTTAAATAACACCATGCCGAAAATCAGCGCCGTGGTTTTCGTGCCTTCGTGAACTGACCACGGCATTATGCTGAGCGTCAGCCGTTTCGCGCGGTTCGCGTTCGGTATATTTCTTAATTGTATTTACTTGTTTTTAATTTTTTAGATGTAATACGTTTGTTTTTATTTACATACATAACATCACGCCTGTAATCCCCGATGGGTTAGGCAGAGGTGTACCCATTAGTACACCCACATTTCGCCAGTTATGTTTTTAGTCCCATGTAATAGGGGGCGAGCCTATTGCCATCAACCGGGCACAAATCCAGACTCCGAGGCTGTTACTGCGTTTGTTTTTATTTTGCTTTTGTATTAATTTTTTTTCTTTTATGTTTTGTGCATCATTTTCGCGTGAATCAATAGTTTTTCTTTCTTTCTTGACCAACGAAACATTTCATTGCTAAGAGATGTACAATCATGTATATGTCCACGGTGAAAGTTTTCATCACTCGTTCGCCCGTTTTACAATATCTTCTACAATCACACCATACAAACTGTCGCATCTAGCTTCCCCTTGACACCTAAATAAGAAGCAGCGTCTACATCCAACTGCGGTCGATTTATCAGTGTTTACCCCAGTGTATGCGTCTTAATTAATTAGACAGCGAGCTAGCGCAGATTGAGACTTCTTGATCTAGCATAGGTATGCGTTGCTCATATGCGGTGTCGTTTCCGTGGTTTTAAATTATAGATCCAAGTTTTAAGAAGAATTTTATAGTTTTAATAATAATGCATCATGGATCCGTGTTCACGAACAAATTCTTTTTCACGGATGAGAAATCATCAAATAGCTTCCGGCCGCCATCTTGGACTTACACTTCGGTCTGATTTTTGACATCAGCATCCCCGAAAACCAAGGACACAACACTCATGACAATAATCAAAACATAACATCTTGTCTGTAATCCTCGAAGAAATAGGCAGAGGTGTACCCATTAGTACACCCACATTTCGCAGTTATGTTTAACTCCAATGTAATAGGGGCGAGCCTATTGCCATCAACCGAGCACAAATCCAGACTCCTGGGCTACTAAGAAATTCTTTATGTAAAATAAAAAAAAATACTAAAACAAAAGCTTTTATTTGACAATAAATCATAAAACGTATTAAAAAGGAAAACAATTAGCTACAATAAAATTAGGCTGAAAATAGTATGTTTATAAAATAATTAATAAAATAGTACCTCAGTTTTAATAAATTCTTTGGCGCGCATTGACTACTGCAATTGTATAATTTTAATATTTAATGAGCGTCAAAGCTTTTAATCATATAGCCCTTTAAATTCATAAGGAAGTTATAAATCGTCATTTTGTAGGCGCGGGCCTACGGATGGCAAACATTGGGTGGCTCGCCGTCTGGTCAGAACCAGGCCCGTGTCGGTATTTCGCAGTATTCCACACGCGCCTCATAAGGATGTCATAACAGAAGACGGGGCCCCACTAGGGCCAGGGTTGCAGATATTATCTATGTTCGAAAGTGGTACCGCGGTCCTAGAGCGGAAACAGCATCAGAAGGAACCAGGACGGGTTTTGGTCAGTAAGAATCTGACACTCCCTTTCGCTCCGGCTTCGTAAAGTGTCATTTAAAAACTTTTATAATACACCTAATATTATTTACAAAGTACTGTCTGACAAATACAATAAGTTTCATGGTACACTACAATATTCGTTAACTAAGAAAGTTTTTTATAACCCTCCTTTATTAAATCTGCTGTTCTCTCAGCAATCATAATGGTGGGAGCATTGGTATTGCCACTAGTGATGGTCGGCATCACACTAGCGTCCACCACTCGCAGTGCTCCTACACCATGCACTCTTAAACGACTGTCGACGACAGAATTACTTATATCGCTACCCATCCTAGCGGTAGACACTGGGTGGTAAACAGAAGTCGCCATATTTACAGAAATACACTTCCAATATTCGGTACTACTAAGTTCAAAACCATCACAAGCAGCCAGTTCAATTCTGCCCACTTCTGCACGAATAGACTTGAAGTATGTCGTGTTGACGATGTCTGCTATTATTTTTATTCCATCAACTGTCGATTCTAAATCTCTTGAATCACTGAAGTTATCGTAGTAAATAAGAGGATGTTCATATGGATCATTTGAATTTAACGATATGTTACCTCTAGAATATGGATGCAGTACAATTGGCCATAATTGAAATGTAGATTTGTTTACACTTTGTTTCAGTATCGAGTCCTCTACAGATTTGACAAATCCTGAAGCAATTGGTTTTAAATTATCATCATAATTCTTACTGAGAACAAAAAGAACTTGGAAATCTGGATATGAAACATTAGGGTCTGTGGAATAAAATCCACTCACATCAAGATAAGGATGAGCTTCTGATAAGTATCCTTGACGATCGTACAAATATCTTATTGCTTCAAACTGTTTCGTTGCTTCATCGGTGACCTCTAGTTCATCAGCAAATAAAAAAATAGGAATAAGTGTATGGTCGTGTAAATTCTGTCCAACCATGGGTGAATTAATAACAACCGTTATATTATTCACTGCGAGATGTTCTTTAGGTCCTATACCAGATAACATAAGTAGCTGAGGAGTGTTTATAGCACCTGCGCTAATAATAACTTCACGTTTTGCTTTGAGTTTTAATGTCTCACCATTGTGATCTACTTTGACACCACACGCCTTTTTACTTTTGAAGTCAATTTTAGTTACAAACGAATTCTTGACTATCTTCAAATTTTTCCTGCATCGTGCTATAGGATTCAGATATGCTGTGGCCGTACTCACCCTTTTACCATCGCTACCCGCCGATACAACTCTGCTAGATCCTAAATTGTTAGCTGTATTTAAGTCATCGACATTTTTTATGCCAATTTCGTCTAAAGCAGAAAGAAAGTTTTTTATATCACTGGTGTCTGTGAAATTTAAACGATTTACAATAAGAGGTCCATCATGACCATAATGATTGTTAACTGCAGGATTCTTTAAAAGACAAGGATCTTGTAAATTTTCAGCTTTTTTGAAGTATTGCTTGACAACGTCAGGATGCCATTCTTTGTTTCCTTCGTCATACCAGGACTGGTAATCAAGTGGGTGTCCTTGAACATGGGCCATTCCGTTCATGCTGCTGCTACCTCCAAGCATTTTACCTCTTGGCCAATTGACTTTTCCATCTTTGAGAGCCTGATTTGTTATCCCGTTGTTTACAGTTGCATATTGCCAGTCAAACTTTGACCCGTATAGACTTAATTGCAGACTTGGAATCTGTGGGTTTTATAAAAGAGAAATATTTAATTTTTTTCATGCAAAGTAAAGTATTCAAAGTAAAGCTTTCAACAATATTGCCACAAAACATGCCTGTAACTTATAGAAACGTATGCAAGCAGCTTAAACTTTTATAAAATTGGCTACCAAAACTAACTAACTAATTTCCTAATACACTAAACATGATACCAATCAGTAGTTATAGTACAGTATATTTCAGTGCAAGTTACAGGTATGGTATACTCTTATTTGTGACTTTACCAAAGAAGCTTGCCAAATGCAATTAATTCTCTGCCAAAAACTAGATCAAAACAGTATTTCCGTACATTTACTTCGCAAATACATGAAGCGAATAGTACTCATAAATCATAATTCCTTTTTTTGGTTTAGTATCGTATTTATTTAAACTGTTCGTATGTTATAAATTGTTTTTGTGATTGTCTATTTACCATAAAGGAGACTGCCCACTACACTGTACCATAACATGACCGTACTCGGAACGCGCCAAGCTGTAACATATTTTTTGTATTGAAAAGTATAAGACTGGGACAACGCAGGGAGGGGTCGTCCTAGCAAGGCCTCACTGACCTTATTGGTGAGGTTCTCCAGAAAGGTCAGGTGCGGAGTACTCGTAACCGGCATGCTTGTATGACGAGATGCATGAACGTAGATGAGGCGAAAGGAGTATGTAAGGATCGTAGCAAGTGGCGTTTTGTAATTTCTGCCTACACCCATGGGAAAAAGACGTGAGTTTATGCATGCATGTAAGTATGAGCCTATATCCACTAGACAATTCCGTCAGACCATTGCTTGCCTTGCACGGAGCGTTAATAATTTATCACACGG
The DNA here is from genome assembly GCA_949774945.1 of Hoplodrina ambigua. Lineage (NCBI taxonomy): Eukaryota > Metazoa > Arthropoda > Insecta > Lepidoptera > Noctuidae > Hoplodrina > Hoplodrina ambigua. Next base: position 11,102,571 of record OX458974.1, on the reverse strand, counting down.
TCATGGCATGGTGAAGTATAGTGCGCAGACTCCTCGAAAAATGAAAATCATCTTACGTCACTTTCAATAGGAGGGTCGCCTCCGGCCTCAATAAGCAGTACAGTCCAGTCTTCAATTTCACTCAGTCTGTTCGCCATTACACTACCAGCTGATCCAGCTCCCACGATTATGAAGTCGAATTCTTCACCATCTACGATTTAAAGTAAAAGTTAAAGGAGTGATAAATTATTCTTTTTTTTTTAATTTAGGTAGGTATGATATCAAAATGTTTTTTTTTCTTGTCAATTTGTAATCAACACTAATTTATATAGCTTCAAAATAATTATGCGTTAAGTGAAAAAGCTGTGTAATTGTTGTAATTTTTGGAAAACTTAAAGCTGATCCTATACAATAGTCGGCTTTCGACCCGACCCGTAATAAAAAAAATTCCATCGGTCGGATCGATGAGGACTTTTTAGGTTTCGTTTATGATGGTGTTCTGAACAATCGTACCAATTTTCAGCTGTGTGTGAATTAATGTAACCTCACACCTATTTTTTGGTATATAGGACATAGGACAGAATAAATTGATGAATTGTTAAATACTTGGGAAGGAAAGCGAAGTAAAGACTAATACAAGGTATCAAAGAAGTGATTGCAAAGTTTTTCTTACTTTTTACTTTTACTTATTTAGTAGTATGGATGTTCTATTTACCTTTTAATTCAACTTCAGGTGGCCAGCACTTGGTCTGTACGAGGCACTGAGCTGCCATGAAGAACTGTATCGCAGACGAGAAGGTGTCGGGGGCCGCGCCCGTCGTCGGACATATGCAAGACGCGTTACTGTAGGAAAAACCATTTTTATTTATGATCTTCTCTCTCCATTCAGTTCAGTTAAATACAGACCACTAACATTAAGTTATAGAGTATATATGACAGCCATAACTATGAAGAATAATAGTATTGTATAGACGTAACAAAATACGGGTGCAGCTACTCATGTACCACAACAAAAGTACCATTTGCAAAAATAAACACGAAATATGTACTAACCTGTTCATTTTAGAAATACTAATTTCTTGTAATCCACAGGATATAGCGTTAAAAATTTATTATTTAATCATAAAAATATGATAAATACAAAACACATAATATGTCATAAATTATTACAAATAAATAAATAAAACAAACGGTGAGCGAATAATTAAATAAAATACAAAGTGGATAAAAAAAAGATAAAATACACGTTTAAAAAAATACGTTAACGTTACATGTTAATACTTGCTAGAGTATTAATGTCTGCATGTATACAAAGTACTACATAATATAAGCGATATTTTAACAATGTCATATGAAAGTATTGCTCTAAATAAGTTGAATAAAATTAGTCACTAAAGCCTGGCGCCCACTGGCGGCATGGCGAGATATTTTTTTTAAGAAATTTGTTTTAATCTACCGTATTATTACGGCATTATAGATTAAATTTTAAACACGTACTGATACGACAACTGGTAGAATTTTTTTTTAGTTCTGCTAGAATAAACCAACCCACGTGAAAAGGAGATCGCCAAAACATGCCCCATCTATATTTAGCACTAAAGTATTAAAATTAATTGAATAAAAAATAAACAGCTTTTTACGTCTCAAAGCAGAAGTAAAAAAAATATATATCAATTTTTTTTTCTTTTTTTTTATATTTGTCACTGATTACAATTTGTTCAAAGCCTTAGTTTTATATTTGTACTAAACTATTATTGCTGGAGAGATTTCATTATTGAAAGATTGTGAGTTGGCTCGTTTAGGGAAAACTCAACTTTGATTTTGAAGTTACCATCTTATCACCATTGTTTTAACTAAAATGTAACAATGTTAAAGCACACTGTATTATTTTTATCCGTTATCTAAAAATCCCCTACCGTGTCGTGCCACCAGTGTGCGCCGGCCTTTATCAACTTACAATGTAACTTACAATTGAACAATAATTTTATTTTACTATAGTTGACACATTATTATTAAACCTTGTTACTTACACAATAGTGTACATAATTCAATGATAAAGGCTTTAATTTCACAGCTGGTATTGCTTAACTGACCGACAAGGTGCTTAACACAACAATTATCAATTATCTGTAAAAATTAAGACGTTATTTGAGTAAGATAATTAAGCGTTTCAATATTGTTTGCGAGAAAAATAGCTTCTTTGAATAATTTAAACATTCTTATCAATAGGCAAATTTTATGGATAGTCGACATGGAACACTGAACATAATGTAGTAGTTTAGGCACTGAAATACTGTGCATCCAATTAAGCCGTTGTAAATAAAATTTGGCGAATGGGGGCATCAACCCGTCCGACACCCAGTGCGACTGCGGAGTTCTTGATCAGACTGTGTCCCACAAGTTGGAGTGTACCAACTATCCGTACACTTGCATTTTTGACGACCTGTGCAGCGCCTTTGATGTAGTTGTAAACATGGAGACCTACCTAGTCCTTATGTCTAATTAAAATAATCAAAGATTAAATCCGTACGAAAAGAAGAAGATATAGTTTCAATTATTTATTAAAAACCAAAGTATGTCAAAAAAAGAAAAAAATAGGAATTTAACATTTAAATAAACATCTAGTAATTTTGGTAAAGGTTTATTCACACAAAAGAAGTTCCTCCCTCCTTGGTAGGTAAGTATTAAAAGGAAGATTTCATTTCTCGGATGTAAACATAATGTAGATACGATACGCGCTTTCCATCCTCTCTTGGGTTGTGACGGACTGCTAAATTACATGTTGTTCCCATCATTGTAATATTTTTTTAGCCCAGCCTAGCTCCAAGCCCGCCATACTATTCCCAATCTGGAACTCCTGAAAGTCAGATTCAACAGTGGCGACCACCAGAAAAACAAGTCCCAGAAACGATTGAACTCATACGAATATATAAGGTAATATATAAAAGGTAAGTTAAACATTTACATAAAACTATATTTTATTAATTTTACCTAAAAAAAATGAGTTTCCTTAGAATATTCGCGTGAAAGCATTCGCGTAAAAAGAAGGTTAAAAATAAAAAATCTGTTTTTCAGCCTAATGTCATTAACATAGTTCTATAAATAAAATACTTTTTTGGCTTAGTTTGTTTACATGTACCTACGTGTCATAATAACGGAAGGTGAGGTTGACTTTATCAATATTTTTGACCTTCAAGCAGTAGGTTACCTACTCTTGTGGAAATTATATTTTTGTGGGATAATAATAACAAATACTCGTGGTTTTTTTTATCTGGGAAAGAAATAGTGTCAAGTAAAAAAAACATTCGACGCCATAGACTACTTATTTACATTAATTTGAATATTTTGTAGTAAAAAAAAGTAGTTTTGTAAATAAAATTTGAAAACGCCCCTTGATGTTTTTTTGTCGAATCTGTTAAAACAACTTCATTTATCTTAACAATATACAGCGTGGCCCAATTTCCGATGCCCAAACGATGTTGGTGTTTCCATGTATGTTCTAATTTTTTTTTTGTAGTTTAGGTTTTTTAAAAAGAATTATGTACTAAATGACCAGTTTAACAATTTCTTCTATTACACACTGTCACATTTAGCTTCCCCTTAACAGCCAATTAAGAATCAGCGTGTCTACATTCAACTGCGGTCGATTTATTAGTGTGTACCCAAGTGTATGCATATACGACCAAGCGCCGATTGAGACTTCATGTTTTAGCTTGCTCGTATGCAGTGCAGTGTCTGTCCAGACGCTTAGATTGCTAATGAGAAATGATGGACAAAATTACATAACATAACACGTGTACCCATTAGTACACCCACATTTCGCCAGTTATGTTTTTAGTCCCATGTAATAGGGGGCGACCCTATTGCCATCAATCGGGCACAAATCCAGAGTCCGAGGCTGCTACTGAGAAATTCCTGATGGAAAAACCCAATAACACTTTGCCCGACCTGGGAATCGAACCCAAGACCTCATGCACAGCAGTCGCGCTTGCGACCACTAGACCAACGAGGCAGCCCAAATTACAAAAATAAAAATGTATTTAAAATAAGCTTTTAACTAAAAAAATCGTAAAATTGTAGTAAAAGAAAAAAAAAGCTTTATGTTATGCTATATAATAATTTTATTTAAATACTAAAATTATATAATTATGAGCGCCAAAGCTTTTAATCATAAAGCCCTTTCATTTGATACCCGTATCATAGGGGTTACTATTGAAAATATAAATCGCCATTTTGTATCCGCCATATTCAATAACTCCGTAACCAGATAACGCTTTCAAGGTATGGTCCAGAACAGAACCAGACGCCCCGGGTGCCGAGAGTCACAGGGTGATGCCCAGTCACCGTATGCGCGGGCCTGCGGACGGCGAACAATGGGTGGCTCGCCTCCCGATTAGAACCAGGACCGTTTCGGCGGTTTGTTGTGTTCCACGCGCGCCTTAAAGGTATGTCACAATAGAAGACAGCGTCCGCTAGGGCCAGGGTTGCGGATATGTTCAAAAGAGTTAACACGGATGGGTTATTTTTTTTTGTTAGATGTTGTCCTTTATTATGAATAAATAAATAAATAAAACAAAGTACTGTCTGACAGAAACAATAACTTTCATGGTATACTACAATATTCGTTAACTAAGGAAGTTTTTTATAATCCTGTTTTATTAAATCGGCTGCTCTCTCAGCAATCATAATGGTGGGAGCATTGGTATTGCCGCTAGTGATGGTCGGCATCACACTAGCGTCCACCACTCGCAGTGCTTCTACACCATGCACTCTTAAACGACTGTCGACGACAGAATTACTTATATCGCTACCCATCCTAGCGGTAGAAACTGGGTGGTAAATTGTACCCGCCATATTTACAGCATGACATTTCCAATATTTGGTACTACCAAATTCATAACCATCACATGCAGCCAGCTTAATTTTGCCCACTGCTGCAGAAATAGACTTGAAGTATGTCGTGTTGACGATATCTACTAATATTTTTATTCCATTAACTATCGATTCTAAATCTCTTGAATCACTGAAGTTATCGTAGAAAATAAGAGGGTGTTCATATGGATCATTAGAATTTAACGATATGTTACCTCTAGAATATGGATGCAGTATAATTGGCCGTAAAAGGAATGTAGATTTGTTTACACTTTGCTTCAGTATCGAGTCCTCTACAGATTTAACAAATCCTGAAGCAATTGATTTTATACTGTCGTCGAATTTCTTACTGAGGACAAAAACAACTTGGAAATCTGGATACGAAGCATTAAGGTCTGCAGAATAAAATGCACTTACATGATGAAAAGCTTGAGCTACTGATAGGTATCCTTGTCGATCATACAAATATCTTATTGCTTCAAACTGTTTCGTTGCTTCATCGATGTCCTCTAGTTCATCAGCAAACAAAAAAATAGGAACAATCGTATGATCGTGTAAATTCTGTCCAACCATAGGTGAATTGATAACAACCGCTATATTCTTCACTGCGAGATGTTCTTTAGGTCCTATACCAGATAACATAAGAAGCTGAGGAGTGTTTATAGCACCCGCGCTAATAATTACTTCACGTTTTGCTTTGAGTTTTAGCATTTTGCCATTGTGATCTACTTCGACACCACACGCCTTTTTTCTATTGAAAACAATTTTAGTTACCAACGAATTCTTGACTATCTTCAAATTTTTCCTGCATCGTGCTATAGGATTCAGATATGCTGTGGCCGTACTCACCCTTTTGCCTTCACTAACCGTAGATACAACTCTGCTAGATCCTAAATTATTAGCTGTATTCAAGTCATCCACATTTTTAATGCCAATTTCGTCAAAAGCAGAAAGAACATTTTTTATATCACTGGTATCTGTGAAATTTAAACGACTTACAACAAGAGGTCCATCATGACCATAATGATTGTTAACTGCAGGATTCTTTAAAAGACAAGGATCTTGTAAACTTTCAGCTTTTTTGTAGTATTTCTCGACTACGTCAGGATGCCATTCACGGTTTCCTTCATTATACCAGGACTGATAATCATGAGGATTTCCCTGACAATAGGCCATTCCGTTTATGCTGCTGCTACCCCCAAGCATTTTACCTCTTGGCCATATTACTATGCCACCTTTGAGGGCCTGATTTGTTATCCCGTTGTTTTCAGTTTTATATTGCCAGTCAAATTCAGACCCGTGTAGTCTTAATTGCAGCATTGGTATCTGTGGGTAAGAGTAAATTTTATATTTTTTTCATGTATACAAAGTTTTGCGTTCAACAATATTGCCACAAAACATGCCTGAAACTTATAAAAACGTATGTTTCAATTAGTAAGAACCAATCAGTAGTTACTGTACAGTCACATGAAAGGTACTTACATACTTCGGTACAAGTTACAGGTATATTACCTCTAGCTACCTCTTCTTTTATTTGTGGCTTTACCGAAGAAGCTTGCCAGATGCAATTAACAGATTTGGTGCCAAAAACTGGATCAAACCAGTATTTCTATACATTTACTTCGCACATAAACAGGAACAGAATAGTACTCATAAATCAGTATTTGGTTTTTTTTTTGCTTACTTTATCGTATTGTTATAAACTGTTTGTATATTAAAAACAGTTAATTTGATTGTGTATTATATGTAAGTACAAGACTATGTCTACTAGACAATTCCGTCATTGACCAACACGATCGCGTGCCATGCACGGAGTGTTAATATTTTCGCCATATACGTTCTAGTAGGCACAGAAGTCTGTATCATGTTTCTTTCGGTAACTGACACGCTCATCACATCGTCATTGTATGGTGCGGTATAATGGGCGGATTCCTCGATATGTGAAAATCAACTTACCTCACTTTCAATGGGAGGATCTCCTCCAGCCTCAATAAGCAGTACAGTCCAGTTTTTAATTTCACTCAGTCTGTTCGCCATTACACAACCAGCTGATCCAGCTCCCACGATTATGAAGTCAAACTCTTCACCATCTACAATTTAAGGTAAAAGTTAAGGGATTGATATTCTTTTGAATCGTAATATTATGTGACCAGTGTTACTTTTTCCTTTTCAACTCGTAACATAGTGTGGGATAGGACTCCCGTCAACATCGGTCCAGAGTTTTTGCAGATCAGTCCATAAAAAATAACAAAACAAAATTGAAGTGTCGAAAAAAAATGTTATTGTTATTATTTTGACATCATGAAAATTTGTGTAGATGTTCTATTTACCTTTTAATTCAACATCAGGTGGCCAGCACTTGGTCTGTACGAGGCACTGAGCTGTCATGAAGAACTGTATCGCAGACGAGAAGGTGTCGGGGGCCGCGCCCGTCGTCGGACATATGCAAGACGCGTTGCTGCAGACAAAACAATTTTTATTTGTGATGTCCTCTCTTAATTCAGTTCAGTTAAATACAGTTCACTAAATTTAAGACGATGTGGATAACGCGCTTATCTCTGAAACTGCCAGTCCTATTGGAAAAAATCTTTTTGTACATAATTATGATAGCCATATTAATGAAGACTAATAATATAGATAACATCAAGCTACGACCCACAGGAACAGAGTTCAAAACAGAATTCAAAAATGTAATAAAACACGGGTGCAGCTATTTATGTTATATACCAAAACTGAAGTAACTGTTCCAAAAATAAACACAAAAGACTACTAACCTGATCATTTTAGAAATACTTATTTCTTGTAATCCACAGCATATAGCACTAAAAAAATATTATTATTTATGATTTTATTTAATCATAAATAATTATGATAAATAAAGACACATAAATTAAAACAGACGGTGAGCGAATACTTTAATAAAAACGAAGTGGTTTAAAAACTGATAAAATAAACGTTTAAAAACAAAACTAATTTAACGTTACCCGTTACTTGTTAGAGTTTAAATGTCTGCATGTATACAAAGTACTACATTTGAGCGATATTTTTAGAATGTCGTTTGAAAATATCACTCTAAATAAGTTAAATAAAATTTTATTAGTTACTCTAAAGCCTGGCGCTCACTGGCGGCACGGGAATATATTTTCGTTACATATTGAAGACGTTTCTTGCAGATCTAAACACTAATGCTATCAGTTTTTGTATCAGCACGTGTTTGAAATTACAACTATAATGCCTTAATATTACAGTATACTAAATGCCAACAAAAACATTTTGTAAAAAACTAGCCAAGTCTCGATGGAGCTACTTGTTTATGTCTAAAAAGTAATGAAATCTTTCTTTATTATTATAGTAAATGTTATGTGACTTGGCCGAATCAGCGTTTTCCAAGTGGCAATTTTCCATCGTCAATGGGTAGCGGTTCTGGCGACAGATTGGTGCAATGGTGTCATGGAGCACCTGGTTTTGTACCCTTGTGTACCCTTCAACGGCCAAGTTCAGCTGAGGGTTCTTCATCAGATACTTCAGACCTTCGATTTTTGACATCAAATGAAGCGGAATATTTTTGTAAAGGCGGTGTGTCGATCTCTAATAGTTTGATTGGGCTTTTGTGTTTTCTAATCAGGGTCACCAGGTACTCCAGATCTTCGATTATCCTAGTTTTTATAGTTTTCCCTTTATGTGGCCATTAAACCTTAACTCTGTACCAAATTTCAGCTCTCTGAGTTTATGGAAAGTACTAGTTCTATTTTGATGATCATGAGTGAGTGAGTGAGTGAGTGTCATAAATGCGAAACTTTGCTTTCGCTTAACTTCGGAACTAAATGACCAACAGACCTGAAATTTTGGATTTTAAGTATTTGATTACAGCTTACGATGACGAAAATTTTTGCGTTCTTGTCTTATCCAGAGGTTCTCTAATAGGGGCCTGAAAATGCGGCGAAATGGTTCCAGTAAAGGATGGTACGGCAGTGTTTGCTTCGCGTTCGACTTGGCGGGGGCACTACCGTGCCCTTCGATATAGAAGGAATATCGCAAGCGACGTTTGGAGCTATATTTTTAAACGACATTGTAAAAATATCGCACGAATTTTTATAAAATTAATTATTGTACTTTTATTCAAATTAATTTTATTTAAAAAATAGGTACATGAAATATCTTTTTATATCTCAAAGCAGAAGTTGAAAAAAAAAACACAACTAAGTATTGAGATTTTTTTATTTTGATATATACCACTGATATTTTTTTTTAAATATTATAAAAGCCCTTTGTATTTATATTGAACTGTCATTGCTGGATAGTAAACTACCAATTTTGTCCTAATTATGTAATTTATTTTCATTTTTAAATATTGTGGGTTGTCTCGTTTATGGAAAACTCAACTCAAACTCAATCTTTGATTTTGCAGCTACGGCTATCTTAATTGTTTCAACTAAAATGTAAGGTATATTTATTATTTCTATTCTTTATCCAAATTCCCATGCCGTGTTGTGCCACCCGTGTGCGCTGGCCTTATCAACTTACAATTGAACAATTGTCTAAGAGAATGATGTTTCTTACCCCCTTTTATATTGACCTGTATAACTTGTACCGTTATCAGTACTATTCCTTGTTTACATACCACAGTTCATCTGCTGAATAGGTATACTGAAAGTGTTAGTATTATACATTCAATATCATTTATTTGAATTTTGCAAATGTGATTAGCTTAGAGCCTTTTATTTTATTAAGTGTAAATGCGAGGCCGCAGGGTTAGGTGTCGGACATAACGCGCGCAACCGCAGGGTTAAATGTCAGGCATAGTGCCGCGCATGCGCTCTGCTCACGCGTCACCTCTCGCGCCCCGCGCGCGCAGCAACAGTCGCGCGCACCCGTTTCAAGGCGGATGGACGATATTTTGTTCTTCCCGCGGCTCTCGTTCGCTCCCGTGTATTTTATATTGTAATTTATAAACAGTGTTTTACATAAGTTGTTCTGACACTAATTACATTCGTATTTCATGACTATTGTTTCTTTTTATCAATAAATATTAGCCCACGCCATTACATTAAGTTAATAATTATGTGGATTGACATAATGAGCATGGCAGTTGAGAGTTTGTCATGCTCACTCAAATGTAGGCTCGGATGTCTAACTTGACTATTAATTTTACATACTAAAAAAAATGAGTTACCTATGAAAATTCCCAGTTGAAAAAAAAATACTGTTTTTCAGCAATTATTACTGCTTTATGTCTTTAATTTAGTTTTATAAGTAAAATGCCTAAATTTTGGCTTAGTTTGTTTACATGTACGTACGTGTCATAATAAAGGAAGGCGAGGTTGACTTTATCAATATTTCTGACAATTCAATCAGTAGGTTACCTACTCTTGTGGAAATTATATTTTTTAGGATAATAATAAATGTTCATTGTTTTTTTTTATCTTTGAAAGAAATAGTGTCTTGTAAAAAAAAAAACACTCGAGGCCATAGAATATTTATTTACAATAATTTGAATATTTTGTAGTACTTAGAAGTAATTTTGCAAAGAAACTTTTAAAATGCTCCTTGATAATTTTCTTATCGAATCTGTTAAAACAATTTTATTAATTTATTTTAACAATAATAATATAATAATAATAAGTGTGTTATTTTACACCCCTTGTAATAATTTTAACATCATTCACAAAGGGCTGTAAAATTACACACTTATGTAGATAACCTTAGGTGTATTAACACCTAATATTATTCACAAAGTACTGTCAGACAAATACAATAATGTTCATGGTACACTACAATATTCGTTAACTAAGTAAGTTTTTTATAATCCTGTTTTATTAAATCAGCTGCTCTCTCAGCAATCATAATGGTGGGAGCATAGGTATTGCCACTAGTGATGGTCGGCATCACACTAGCGTCCACCACTCGCAGTGCTTCTACACCATGCACTCTTAAACGACTGTCGACGACAGAATTACTTATATCGCTACCCATTCTAGCTGTAGAAACTGGGTGGTAAGTAGTACCCGCCAAATTTACAGCATGACATTTCCAATATTTGGTGCTACTAGATTTATAACCATCACATGCAGCCAGCTTAATTCTGCCCACTACTGCAGAAATAGACTTGAAGTACGTCGTTTTGACGATATCTACTAATATTTTTATTCCAACAACTGTTGATTCTAAATCTCTTGAATCACTAAAGTTATCGTAGTAAATAAGAGGGTGTTCATATGGATCATTTGAATTTAACGATATGTTACCTCTAGAATATGGATGCAGTACAATATGCCGTAACTGGAATGTAGATTTGTTCACACTTTGTTTCAGTATCGAATTCTCTACTGATTTAACAAATCCTGAAGCAATTAATTTTGTATTGTCATCGTATTTCTTACTGTTGAAAATAAGGACTTGGAAAACTGGATACGAAGCATTAGGGTCTGCGGAATAAAATCCACCCACATCATGATAATCATGAACTACTGATAGGTATCCTTGTCGATCGTACAAATATCTTATTGCTTCAAACTGTTTCGTTGCTTCATCGGTGTCCTCTAGTTGATCAGCAAATAAAAAAATAGGAACAAGTGTATGATCGTGTAAATTCTGTCCAACCATGGGTGAATTGATAACAACCGTTATATTCTTCTTTACTAGATGTTCTTTAGGTCCTATACCAGATAACATAAGTAGCTGAGGAGTGTTTATAGCACCCGCGCTAATAATAACTTCACGTTTTGCTTTGAGTTTTAACGTTTCGCCATTGTGATCTACTTCGACACCATACGCCTTTTTTCCATCTAAAACAATTTTAGTTACAAACGAATTCTTGACTATCTTCAAATTTTTCCTGCATCGTGCTATAGGATTCAGATATGCTGTGGCCGTACTCACCCTTTTGCCATCACTAACTGTATTTACAATTTTGCTAGATCCTAAATTATTAGCTGTGTTTAAGTCGTCGACATTTTTTATGCCAATTTCGTCAAAAGCAGAAAGCAATTTTTTTGTATCACAAGTATTAGTGAAATTTAAACGATTTACAATAACAGGTCCATCATGACCATAATGATTGTTAACTGCAGGATTCTTTAAAAGACAACGATCTTGTAAACTTTCAGCTTTTTTGAAGTATTGCTTGACAACGTCAGGATGCCATTCTCTGTTTCCTTCGTCATACCAGGACTGGTAATCACGAGGGTGTCCTTGAATATAGGACATTCCGTTTAAGCTGCTGCTACCTCCAAGCATTTTACCTCCTACCCAATTTACTTTTCCATCTTTGCGAGCCTGATTTGTGCGCCCATTGTTGACAGTTGTATATTTCCAGTCAAACTTCGACCCATATAGATTCAACTGCAGCCTTGGTATCTGTGGGTGTTAATAAAAGGAATATTTTATCTTATTTTTATTTATACAAAGTCACATAATATTGCCACAAAACGTATGCTTGTTTCTGACATAAAAGTATAAAAGTAGCTTTAACTTTCATGTCATTAACTACTAATCAGTAGTTTTGGTGCAGATGCAAGCTACTTGCATACTTTGGTGCAAGTTTCAGGTATGGTAGTACATTCTTATTTGCGACTTTACCAAAGAATCTTGCCAAATGCAATTAATTCCGTGGATAAACTTCCCAAATATTCCGGAACCGAATAGTACTCATAAAATATAATTATCTTGTTTCTTTTTTGTTCTTTTTTATCGTATTATTATGAACTGTGTGTATACGTATTATAAATGGTTTTTGTGATTGTGTATTAACATTAAAGGAGACTGTCCACTGCACTATGCAATAACTGTACATGGAACGCATATTCTTTGTATTCAAATGTGTGAGACCATGTCCATTGGACAACTCTGTCGCCAACCAACACCATCGCGTGCCTAGCACGGAGTGTTAATAAGTTTAGGCATATAGTGTCTCGTTTCTTTCTGTACCTGGTACGTTCATCACACTTTCATGGTATGGTTCGGTATAGTGGCTCCTCGAAAAGTTAAAATCAACTTACGTCACTTTCAATGGGAGGGTCTCCTCCAGCTTCAATAAGCAGCACAGTCCAGCCTTCATTTTCACTCAGTCTGTTCGCCATTACACTACCAGCTGTTCCAGCTCCCACGATTATGAAGTCGAACTCTTCACCATCTACGATTGAAAGTAAAAGTTAAATTTAAGTATGTATAAATTGTATATAAGGAAATAATCAAATATGAAATTTTAAAATCATTAAAAACCAATATCTAAACAAGTTTAAACGTACGCAAGTACATAAACTTATATATACCATAAATATATACATATTTTATACTAAGAATAGAAAGCATGTTTAAGATAAAACTCTTGCTAATTGTTCTGAAAATAAATCCGCAACTTCCGCTTGAAAACGTATCGACTGGTGGCTGTCCTGATATCCAGAAGAAGGATATAGAGTAAAAGTTCAAGGATTGACATTCTCTTTAAAATTTGCATTTAGTAAAAAACTGTTATTTTTACATAACAGACAGACATGTTATTTATTAGTATAGAAGTTCTATATACCTTGTATATCAACTTTGGTACTTACCATATAAACAATTCTACGTTATTTTTATATAACATTTGTATAGATATAATTCTTTATACCTTGTATATCAACTTCAGGTGGCCAGCACTTGGTCTGTACGAGGCACTGAGCTGTCATGAAGAACTGTATCGCAGACGAGAAGGTGTCGGGGGCCGCGCCCGTCGTCGGACATATGCAAGAAGCGTTGCTGTAGACAAAAAAAAAATTACCATCTCTCTCCATTCAGTACAGTTAAATAGTTAAACAGTTAACAAGTTACGGTGCTACCATCATTAGAATATGTACCCATTTCTTTTTAACATATTATAAAGCTGAAGAAATTTTTCGATTGTTTGATTTAATGTGCAATCCTTTGGAACTACCAATCGGATTAAAAAACGATTTAAATAAATATAATAGATAGATTCATAAGGAATAGTATAGGCTATATAACATCACGCTACGACTCAAGGGAGCGGAGCTGTAACCAAAACACGGACAAGGGTAAAACGCGTATAAACCACTAACCTGAACATTTTTAGAGATATTAATTTTCTTGTAATCCGCAGTTTATAGTATCAAAATTATGACGCCATCATGATAAATACAAGACACGAAATAAATATAAAAACTTTATAAAACAAACGATGATAGATAATTAAATAAATACAAAAACAAGTAAAATAACCGTTAAAAAAAGTGTAGGAACGTTAATTCTTATTACTTGCTAAAGAATAAATGTCTGTATATATACAAAGTACTCCATATATACCTACTTACAATATCATGTAAACATTTCGCTCTAAATACGTTCAATAAAATTAGTCACTAAAGCCTAGCGCCCACTGGTGCCCGCCTCTTCTGCATGAGGATGTGGGTTCAAATCTGGGCAAGTACCAATGTAAATTTTTCAATTCATACCTATGTACTTTTTAAAGTTTACCTCGTACTTTACTGGAATCGGTGAAGGAAAACATCGTGAGGAAACCTGGACTTACTGTCCCACTCAAACCATGTAAGAAGCCCTTGAGGCGGTTAAGAAACTCTGACACTAGGGTGTGTCGGGTCGTAAGGCCTTACTGCCCACACGATAAAGAAAGAAGACTGGCGGCACGTCGCGGATTTTTTTTTGTCGTAAAATATACTGTATTATTACGGCATTATAGTTGAAATTTCAAACACGGGCTGATACACAAACAGTCGCGAATGCGCGGCAGTAACGAATGGACGATGTGATAGTTTTGTAGGCAGTGGTAATAAAGGTTTTGACTTTGACAATATTTTTATTTTACTATATTTTCAACTAAAAGTACGAAAAAGTAGATGTAAGAAAAGGTTAGTTAAACATTTTTATTACAAGAAAATTATTAAAAAATAATTAGTTCCCTAAGAAAATTCCCACTTGAAAAAAAATACCGTTTGTCAGCAATTTTTTCTACTTAATGTTTTTAACTTAGTTTTATAAATAAAATGCTTAAAGACTTAGTTTGACATGTACTCATCATCATCTGCCTAGCCTTTTCACAATTATGTTGGGGACGGCTTCCAATCTAACCGGATTCAGCTAAATACCAGTATTTTACATGGAGCGACTGCCTATCTGACCGCCACAACCCAGCAACTGGGTAATACGACGTTAATATGTACGTTACATTGTTAACATGTACTACATGTCATAATAACGGAAGGCGAGGTTGACTATATCAACATTTGTGAACTTCAAGCAGTAGGTTACCCACTCTTGTGGAAACGATAGTATTATTTCAGTGTATTATAAAAAATCTTATTATTATTTTTATCTGTGTATAAATATAACTTTATTGGTGAGGTCCTTCAGAAAGGTCAGGTGCGGAGTACTCGTAACAGGCGTGCATGTATGACGAGATGGATGAACATAAATGAGGCGAAAGGAGTATGTAAGGATCGTAGCAGGTGGCGTTTTGTAGTTTCTGCCTACCCCCATGGGAAAAAGGCGTGAGTTTATGTATGTATGTATCTGTGGCTACAATAGTGTCAAGTAAAAAAAAACATTCGAGGCCATAGACTACTTATTTACATAAATTTGAATATTTTGTAGTACTCAGAAGTAATTTTGCAAAGAAACTTTAAAAATGCACCTTGATAATTTTGTTTTCGAATCTGTTAAAACAACTTTCTTAACAAGATACAGCGTGGCCCAGTTCCCGACGTCCAAACGAACATTTAGAAGCCTTTTTCATGGGGTTTCCATGTATGCTCTACGATTTTTTTCAGTTAGTTTTTTTAGGAGCTAGACGTTTTTTCAAGAGAATAGGCTAGTTGACACTGCCAATCAATTGACGTACTTTTTATGACCTGTTAAAACGCGATTCTTCCATTATTTTTGTATGGCAATATCGAACTGTGACGTCGCTTATTTGGAAACTCAATTGTCTGACTATTTATTGATTTGAAAGCCACAAAAAAACTAATTTCTTTTAAAGCGATTTTTTTTGTAAGAATTCTTGGAATTATTGGTTTCTGGTGTCAACTGCCCAATTACGAAATGAAAAATGCTAAGAGATCTAGAATCATGTACTGAATCTATGGTGAAAATTGTCGTTACGATGTTCCTTTCCACCCGTTTAACAATTTTACAAGCACACCATACATCAAAACTATAATGTACAAAAAAAAAATGACGCCATTAGAAACTAAGTTAGTTTCGACTTCAATAAGTGTGTAATTTTACACCCCTTGTAATACACCTAATATTATTCACAAAGTACTGTCAGACAAATACAATAATGTTCATGGTACACTACAATATTCGTTAACTAAGTAAGTTTTGAATAATCCTGCTTTATTAAATCAGCTGCTCTCTCAGCAATCATAATGGTGGGAGCATTGGTATTGCCACTAGTGATGGTCGGCATCACACTAGCGTCCACAACTCGCAGTGCTTCTACACCATGCACTCTTAAACGACTGTCGACGACAGAATTACTTATATCGCTACCCATTCTAGCGGTAGAAACTGGGTGGTAAGTAGTACCCGCCAAATTTACAGCATGACATTTCCAATATTTGGTGCTACTAGATTTATAACCATCACATGCAGCCAGCTTAATTCTGCCCACTACTGCAGAAATAGACTTGAAGTAGGTCGTTTTGACGATATCTACTAATATTTTTATTCCAACAACTGTTGATTCTAAATCTCTTGAATCACTGAAGTTATCGTAGTAAATAAGAGGGTGTTCATATGGATCATTTGAATTTAACGATATGTTACCTCTAGAATATGGATGCAGTACAATATGCCGTAACTGGAATGTAGATTTGTTCACACTTTGTTTCAGTATCGAGTTCTCTACTGATTTAACATATCCTGAAGCAATTAATTTTGTATTGTCATCGTATTTCTTACTGTTGAAAATAAGGACTTGGAAATCTGGATACGAAGCATTAGGGTCTGCGGAATAAAATCCACCCACATCATGATAATCATGAACTACTGATAGGTATCCTTGTCGATCGTACAAATATCTTATTGCTTCAAACTGTTTCGTTGCTTCATCGGTGTCCTCTAGTTGATCAGCAAATAAAAAAATAGGAACAAGTGTATGATCGTGTAAATTCTGTCCAACCATGGGTGAATTGATAACAACCGTTATATTCTTCTTTACTAGATGTTCTTTAGGTCCTATACCAGATAACATAAGTAGCTGAGGAGTGTTTATAGCACCCGCGCTAATAATAACTTCACGTTTTGCTTTGAGTTTCAACCTTTTGCCATTGTGATCTACTTCGACACCATACGCCTTTTTTCCATCTAAAACAATTTTAGTTACAAAGGAATTCTTGACTATCTTCAAATTTTTCCTGCATCGTGCTATAGGATTCAGATATGCTGTGGCCGTACTCACCCTTTTACCATCACTAACTGTATTTACAATTTTGCTAGATCCTAAATTATTAGCTGTGTTTAAGTCGTCGACATTTTTTATGCCAATTTCGTCAAAAGCAGAAAGCAAATTTTTTGTATCACAGGTATTAGTGAAATTTAAACGATTTACAATAAGAGGTCCATCATGACCATAATGATTGTTAACTGCAGGATTCTTTAAAAGACAAGGATCTTGTAAACTTTCCGCTTTTTTGAAGTATTGCTTGACAACGTCAGGATGCCATTCTTTGTTTCCTTCGTCATACCAGGACTGGTAATCACGAGGGTGTCCTTGAATATAGGACATTCCGTTTAAGCTGCTGCTACCTCCAAGCATTTTACCTCCTACCCAATTTACTTTTCCATCTTTGCGAGCCTGATTTGTGCGCCCATTGATGACAGTTGTATATTTCCAGTCAAACTTCGACCCATATAGATTCAACTGCAGCCTTGGTATCTGTGGGTGTTAATAAAAGTAATATTTTATCTTATTTTTATTTATACAAAGTCACATAATATTGCCACAAAACGTATGCATGTTTCTGACATAAAAGTATACAAGTAGCTTTAACTTTCATGTCATTAACTACTAATCAGTAGTTTTGGTGCAGATGCAAGCTACTTGCATTATTTGCGACTTTACCAAAGAATCTTGCCAAATGCAATTAATTCCGTGGATAAACTTCCCAAATATTCCGGAACCGAATAGTACTCATAAAATACAATTATCTTGTTTCTTTTTTATCGTATTATTATGAACTGTGGGTATACGTATTATAAATGGTTTTTGTGATTGTGTATTAACATTAAAGGAGACTGTCCACTACACTATGCAATAAATGTACAGTGAACGCATATTCTTTGTATTGAAATGTGTGAGACCATGTCCATTGGACAACTCTGTCGCCGACTAACACCATCGCGTGCGTTGCACGGAGTGTTAATAAGTTTAGGCATATAGTATATAGTGTCTCGTTTCTTTCTGTACCTGGTACGTTCATCACACTTTCATGGTATGGTTCGGTATAGTGGCTCCTCGTCAAGTTAAAATCAACTTACGTCACTTTCAATGGGAGGGTCTCCTCCGGCCTCAATAAGCAGCACAGTCCAGCCTTCATTTTCACTCAGTCTGTTCGCCATTACACTACCAGCTGTTCCAGCTCCCACGATTATGAAGTCGAATTCTTCAGAGTCTACGATATATTTATTTGTTTATTTAAACTTTATGCAACAAAAAAGTACAAAGGCGGACTTAATGCCTTAGGCATTCTCTACCAGTCGACCAAAGGTGGTGAAGAGATAACAAAGAAGGTGCAAAAAATTGTATATAAGGAAATAATTAAATATCAAATTTTAAAATCATTCAGACTGCCTCGTTGGTCTAGTGGTCGCAAGCGCGACTGCTGTGCATGAGGTCTTGGGTTCGATTCCCAGGTCGGGCAAAGTGTTATTGGGTTTTTCCATCAGTAATTTCTCAGTAGCAGCCTTGGAGTCTGGATTTGTGCCCGGTTGATGGCAATAGGCTCGCCCCCTATTACATGGGACTAAAAACATAACTGGCGAAATGTGGGTGTACTAATGGGTACACCTCTGCCTAACCCTTCGGGGATTACAGGCGTGATGGTATGTATGTATGTATGTAAAATCATTGAAAACAAATATCTAAACAAGTTTAAACGTACGCAAGTACATAAACTCATATATACCATATATATACATACTCATAAATACATGCATATTTTATACTAAGAATAGAAAGGATGTTTAAGATAAAACTCTTGCTAATTGTTCTGAAAATAAATCCGCAACTTCCGCTTGAAAACGTATCGACTGGTGGCTGTCCTGATATCCAGAGGAAGGATATACGGTAAAAGTTAAAGGATTGACATTCTCTTTAAAATTTGCATTTAGTAAAAAACTGTTATTTTTACATAACAGACAGACATGTTATTTATTAGTATAGAAGTTCTATATACCTTGTATATCAACTTTGGTACTTACCATATAAACAATTCTACGTTATTTTGAGATAACATTTGTATATATATAATTATTTATACCTTGTATATCAACTTCAGGTGGCCAGCACTTGGTCTGTACGAGGCACTGAGCTGTCATGAAGAACTGTATCGCAGACGAGAAGGTGTCGGGGGCCACGCCCGTCGTCGGGCATAAGCAAGACGCGTTGCTGTAGACAAAAAAAAAATTACCATTTCTCTCCATTCAGTACAGTTAAATAGTTAACAAGTTGCGGTGCTACCATCATTAGAATATGTACCCATTTCTTTCTATCAAATACTATAAAGCTGAAGAAATTTTTCGATTGTTTGATTTAACGTCAAGTTTTTGGAACTACCAATCGGATTAAAAAACGATCTAAATAAATATAATAGATAGATTCATAAGGAATAGTATAGGCTATATAACATCACGCTACGACTCAAGGGAGCGGAGCTGTAACCAAAACACGGACAAGGGGAAAACGCGTAAAAACCACTAACCTGAACATTTTTAGAGATATTAATTTTCTTGTAATCCGCCGTTTATAGTATTAAAGTTATGACGCCATCATGATAAATACAAGACACGAAATAAATATAGAAACTTATTATTTTATTAAAACAAACTGTGATAGATAATTAAATAAATATAAGATAGTTTAAAAACAAGTAAAATAACGTTAAAAAGTGTAGGAACGTTAATTCTCATTACTTGCTAAAAAATAAATGTCTGTATATATACAAAGTACTCCATATATACCTACTTACAATATCATGTAAACATTTCGCTCTAAATACGTTAAATAAAATTAGTCACTAAAGCCTAGCGCCCACTGGTGCCCGCCTCTTCTGCATGTGGATGTGGGTTCAAATCTGGGCAAGTACCAATGTAAATTTTTCAATTCATACCTATGTACTTTTTTAAAGTTTACCTTGGACATTACTGGAACCGGTGAAGGAAAACATCGTGAGGAAACCTGGACTTACTGTCCTACTAAAACCATGTCCGAAGCCCTTGAGGCGGTTTAGAAATTCTGACACTAGGGTGTGTAGGGTCGTAAGACCTTACTGCCCACACGATAAAGAAAGAAGACTGGCGGCACGTCGCGGATTTTTTTTTGTCGTAAAATATACTGTATTACCTATTACGTCATTATAGTTGAAATTCCAAACACGTGCTGATACACAAACAGTCGCGAATGCGCGTCAGTAACGAATGGTCGGTGTGATAGTTTTGTAGGCAGTGGCGGTAGGCGTGTGATTTGTTGTTGAATAAAGGTTTTGACTTTGACAATATTTTTATTTTATTATATTTTCAACTAAAAGTACGAAAAAGTAGATCCAATCAGATGTAAGAAAAGGTTAGTTAAACATTTTTATTAAAAGAAAATTATTAAAAAATAATTAATTCCCTAAGAAAAT
Organism: Hoplodrina ambigua; assembly: GCA_949774945.1. Lineage (NCBI taxonomy): Eukaryota > Metazoa > Arthropoda > Insecta > Lepidoptera > Noctuidae > Hoplodrina > Hoplodrina ambigua. The sequence goes on along the minus strand of OX458974.1, from coordinate 11,081,863 downwards.
TCCCACTTGAAAATAAATACCGTTTGTCAGCAATTTTTTCTGCTTAATGTCTTTAACTTAGTTTTATAAATAAAATGCTTAAAGACTTAGTTTGTTAACATGTACTCATCATCATCTACCTAGTCTATTCCCAATTATGTTGGGGTCGGCTTCCAATTTAACCGGATTCAGGTAAATACCAGTAGTTTACATGGAGAGACTGCCTATCTGACATTCACAACCCAGTAACTGGGTAATACGACGTAAATATGTACGTTACATTGTTAACATGTACTACATGTCATAATAACGTAAGGCGAGGTTGACTATATCAACATTTGTGACCTTCAAGCAGTAGGTTACCCACTCTTGTGGAAACGATAGTATTGTTTCAGTGTATTATAAAAAAATCTTATTATTATTTTTATCTGTGTATAAATATAACCTTATTGGTGAGGTCCTTCAGAAAGGTCAGGTGCGCAGTACTCGTAACCGGCGCGCATGTATGACGAGATGGATGAACATAAATGAGGCGAAAGGAGTATGTAAGGATCGTAGCAGGTGGCGTTCTGTTGTTTCTGCCTACCCCCATGGAAAAAAGGCGTGAGTTTATGTATGTATGTATACAATAGTGTCAAGTAAAAAAAAAACATTCGAGGCCATAGACTACTTATTTACATAAATTTGAATATTTTGTAGTACTCAGAAGTAATTTTGCAAAGAAACTTTAAAACAACTTTATTAATTACTAGCTTTTACCCGCGGCTTCGCCCGCGTTTGTTTAGAATTTGACAATCAATTCGGGCTGTACTCGGCTTGTTGTTCGGCCAGATCCAGAATTATTATTAAATACCTACAGACCAACAGACTGTGACTCATAAAAGTCCGTCGGCGTTCAGTTTGCATTTCTGCAAGAGAGGTCCTTCTCACCTGCGACTATTTTAGAGTTTCTGTCGCTGTAATGGCTGAGCTTGTTCTCTGAGACGAAGTTGTGTTTGATTGAAAAGGCGTATCAGTTGCTCTTACAGCTCTCTGGCTTTCGGCTTGTTCCTCCAAAAGCAATTGCGTTAAAAATGCGTTTCAGTCACTCTCTGAGTAGCTTGGAGGGCGAACGGCTTGGCTCTCTAGTCTTTCCTGGCTTTAAGAAAATGTCTCATCAGCTCTCAAATTTACTTGTCGCTCCGGTTGTGCTTGCCTTCTTAATGCGGCATGAACGGAAGATTCCGAGGATTGAGCAGTAATTTTTGCTCGGGCTCGCAATGAGCTTTTGGTTGTGTGTTGGACCTGCGAGATATTCTAAAATTGAAAAACGTAACCTACCTACCCTCATTAAAACACACCGGAAATACCGCTAACGAAAAAATAAACAGTACTGAGGGACAAACTTAACTTTGCCGTTGAAAAACTGTTGTCTACATACATCGACATAGGTCACGGTTAGTTTAGGAACTAACCTCTTCCTTCAGTCAATCATCGACTACACGCATTAAACAAAGCAATTTTACTGTTAAGACAGTTCTGCGCTGTGATCTTATGAGGAGTTTCCTTTCCATATCTCCGAAGTTCATCATCAGATCATGACAGTATTTATTTGGGACCAATTCGAAAAAATAAACAAAAAAAGAATCATCCAAATCAATTTACAATTAGCGGAGTAATCGCAGAGTATGCTTCATTGACAGAGCGTAGGTTCACCTTTATTCTTCCATGCATCCTCTATGAATGCGTTTACGCCTGTCAGTGTCAGTGATGACAGTGTCAGTTACGCAGTTTTTCTGTATCCCTGACAACGTATATAAAGTGGGTCACAGACAAACGCGAAATGTTGTGGCGGCCGCGTCAATTGCAAATTTTAACAACCGGCCGCGTGTACTGCTTTTTAAAATGACGCCAAATATAGAAATTGTAGTAGAAATAGTTGAATTTAAATAATAATTTAAATTTAACTCACACTTCTCTATTCCTAAGAGTAATATGCGATGCTAATGATAATATAGGTAGAGATAAACTATTATACCTTGACGCTTCCCTCCATATTACCATTTCAATGTGTGTAGTCACATTCGTATGAAAGACTTTGTGAGTAATCGTCTTCAGTAGCAGGCTAGGATATTTTTTGTCAACTAATCATAAATAGCCGACCGCGCAAGATGACGTACCTCTCATTTTCATAGAGAATTTCAGTGCAGCGCCATACTAATAATAATGAGTAATTTTTGACGCCGCTAGTCGAACAACAAATCGCTGATTTGTTTTTGTCTCGAGAGCCGTCTCAATACGCACACATGCGTTGTGAGTATTTTTAATACTATTAAAAACACTTTCAAACGTTTTGAATTGTGGTAGGGCGCGTCATGTTACTGTAGTTAATCTCTACCTCACACCTCAAGTGTTTAAATAAACGGTTTTCCTACCTTTTTTCTTATCTTCTGAGAGGACTAATAAGTCATGAGAGTAATAAGACAACGTTACGGTTAGCCATATTGACTGACGTCCGATTGCGACGTCCGATTGTCCGATTGTAGCACTATCACCACGCTAATGACACTTCAGGCCGCCACTGTGACCGCGGTGGTGTGTTTTTGGATCGTTAGGAGCCGCGGCCTGCGGTTTGCCGTAACCGCAAGTCCGTCCGTCTGGAAGCCACTTTATGCAAAATGTCAGGATACTCTTCAGCGGTTTTGGGCATGAAAAATTATTAAGCAAACAACTTTCGTACTCCTAGGTTGTTTACTTGAAACTGGTCTATCGACAGTGTAGACTCATGATGTATTACATGCTTAAACTTAAAATTTAATCATGATCCGATAGACACGTGGCGCCATCTACTGTCATAAGGACGTTTTTGTGATTTCCCTCGGGAACAGTACTTTTTTTCGGCATTTAAGGTACCCTATGTTCGTCCCTGTACACCTGGCAACGTATATGCAAAATTTCAGGATGATCGGTTCAGTGGTTTAGGCGTAAAATGGTAGCAAACAAACAAACAAACTTACTTTCACATTTATAATATTAGTTAGGATCTTAACAATATACAGCGTGGCCCAGTTCCCGACGTCCAAACGAAAATTTAGAAGCCTTTTTTCATGGGGTTTCCATGTATGCTCTACGATTTTTTGCAGTTATTTTTTTTAGGAGCTAGACGTTTTTTCAAGAGTATTCTCTTGAAAAACGCTAGTTGACACTGCCAATCAATTGACGTACTTTTTATGACCTTTTTGTATGGCAATATCGAACTGTGACGTCGCTTATTTGGAAACTGAGTTGTCTGACTATTTATTGATTTGAGAGCCACAAAAAAACTAATTTCTTTTAAAGCGATTTTTTTTGTAAGAATTCTTGGAATTATTGGTTTCTGGTGTCAACTGCCCAATTTCGAAATGAAAAATGCTAAGGGATCTAGAATCATGTAGGTACTAAATCTATGATGAAAAGTGTCGTTACGATGCTCCTTTTTACCCATTTAACAATTTTACAAGCACACCATACACCAAAACTGTAATGTCCAGAAAAAAATGACGCCATTAGAGACTAAGTTAGTTTCGACTTCAATAAGTGTGTAATTTTACACCCCTTGTAATACACCTAATATTATTCACAAAGTACTGTCAGACAAATACAATAATGTTCATGGTACACTACAATATTCGTTAACTAAGGAAGTTTTGAATAATCCTCTTTTATTAAATCTGCTGCTCTCTCAGCAATCATAATGGTGGGAGCATTGGTATTGCCACTAGTGATGGTCGGCATCACACTAGCGTCCACCACTCGCAGTGCTCCTACACCATGCACTCTTAAACGACTGTCGACGACAGAATTACTTATATCGCTACCCATCCTAGCGGTAGAAACTGGGTGATAAGTAGTACCCGCCATATTTACAGAAATACATTTCCAATATTTGGTACTACCAAATTCATAACCATTACATGCAGCCAGCTTAATTCTGCCCACTACTGCAGAAATAGACTTGAAGTACGTCGTTTTGACGATATCTACTAATATTTTTATTCCAACAACTGTTGATTCTAAATCTCTTGAATCACTAAAGTTATCGTAGTAAATAAGAGGGTGTTCATATGGATCATTTGAATTTAACGATATGTTACCTCTAGAATATGGATGCAGTACAATATGCCGTAACTGGAATGTAGATTTGTTCACACTCTGTTTTAGTATCGAATTCTCTACTGATTTAACAAATCCTGAAGCAATTAATTTTGTACTTTCATCGTATTTCTTACTATTGGAAAAAAGGACTTGGAAATCTGGATACGAAGCATTAGGGTCTGCCGAATAAAATCCACCCACATCATGATAATCATGAACTACTGATAGGTATCCTTGTCGATCGTACAAATATCTTATTGCTTCAAACTGTTTCGTTGCTTCATCGGTGTCCTCTAGTTGATCAGCAAATAAAAAAATAGGAACAAGTGTATGATCGTGTAAATTCTGTCCAACCATGGGTGAATTGATAACAACCGTTATATTCTTCTTTACTAGATGTTCTTTAGGTCCTATACCAGATAACATAAGTAGCTGAGGAGTGTTTATAGCACCCGCGCTAATAATAACTTCACGTTTTGCTTTGAGTTTTAACGTTTCACCATTGTGATCTACTTCGACACCATACGCCTTTTTTCTATTAAACACAATTTTAGTTACAAACGAATTCTTGACTATCTTCAAATTTTTCCTGCATCGTGCTATAGGATTCAGATAAGCTACGGCCGTACTCACTCTTTTGCCTTCACTAACTGTAGATACAAGTCTGCTAGATCCAAAATTGTTAGCTGTATTCAAGTCATCGACATTTTTTATACCCATTTCGTTTAAAGCAGAAAGCAAATTTTTTATATCACTGGTATCTGTGAAATTTAAACGATTTACAATAAGAGGTCCATCATGACCATAATGATTGCTAACTGCAGGATTCTTTAAAAGAATAGGAGTTTGTAAACTTTCAGCTTTTTTGAAGTATTGCTTGACAACGGTAGGATGCCATTCCCTATTTCCTTCGTCATACCAGGACTGGTAATCACGAGGGTGTCCTTGAATATATGCCATTCCGTTTAAGCTGCTGCTACCTCCAAGCATTTTACCTCCTACCCAATTTACTTTTCCATTTTTGAGGGCCTGATTTGTGCGCCCATTGTTTACAGTTGTATATTGCCAGTCAAACTTCGACCCATGAAGATTAAACTGCAACCTTGGTATCTGTGGGTGTTATTAAAAAGTAATATTTTATCTCTTTTTTATTTATATAAAGTTTTAAATTCAACAATGTTGCCACAAAACGTATGCTTGTTGCTGACATAAAAGTATACAAGTAGCTTCAACTTTCATGAGATTGACTATTAATCAGTAGTTATGGTGCAGTGACATGCAAGCTACTTGCATACTTTGGTGCAAGTTATAGGTATGGTACCTATACTCTTCTTTGCGGCTTTACCAAAGCCGCTTGCCAAATGCAATTAATTGGCTGCCAAAACCTGGATCATACCAGTATTTCCGTGCATTTACTTTGCAAATATACAGGAACCGAATAGTATACATAAATCATATTTATCTTGTTTTTTTTTTGTTCTTTTTTATCGTATTATTATGAACTGTGTATATCGGGTGTCCGGTAAAGAATGGATTATCTTGAAATGGGTGGTGGTAGAACTAATGGCGATTCAGAAAAAAAATACATTAAAAAATAAAAACAAGAAGTACCAAAGATATGATTAATTTAATAATATTCATTGTTTTTTGTTACCTTATTTTACATTCTTGTACACCACTATTCCGTCGCTTTTTTATTGTTAACGTAATTTACGTTAACTAAGCTAATAGATAAGTAATCAAAAGTAGGACTGCTATTACACGGTTTTGAAAAAAAGCAACTTAAACTATGTTCTTTTGGAAGAAATTGTGAAAAAAATTCTTTTTGAAAAAGTTTAAGCGTCCGTAGTTTAAAAAAAATGTATCGAAACACAAGTGGCCAATAATTTTAAAAACTTATGTATTTATAGCCGATTTCAAAATGGTATGATTCAGTTTTGTACCTAATGTAAATAGTGAATTATTGCTATTCGTTTTCAAAAGGAGCGGAATTTGGTTAAACAACAAAGTTTGCAATATTGTAACAAATTTGAACATTAGATGAACCTGACCATCAGGGTTTAAATAAAAAGATTTGTAGACGTTAGTAATTAATAGGAAAGCTTGGTTAACCTGTAATGCGACTTGTGGTATGTGATATGATGAAAATATGGTGTGACCGTGTTTTTTTTTGTATTTGGGCTGTCTTAAGGAAAATTATTACGCGAAGTCGATCCTTGAAAGACTTAGGTAGCCGTGTCTGGTCAACCACATCAAAAATAAACGATCGACGTGATATACGACTACTTAGGAGAGCATTTATTCTAAAATGTAGGGTCTGAATCAGAGTGGGTGGCAGACAATTTACAACGAATGTAATTTACAACGAATACAGTCTTAACATCACGCCTGTAATCCCCGAAGGGCAGAGGTGTAGCCACATTTCACCAGTTTTAACACTTTACCCAATAACACTGCTCGACCTGACAATCTAACCCAAAACCTCATGCTTAGCAGTCAAAAACAGTGTCATTAATATCAAATGCTGTTTTTTATTAAACCCCAATGACCAGATACATTTAATGTAAATAAATATTCTAATATCTCAAACTTTGTTGTTTACCCAAATTTCGCTCCTTTTGAAAACGAATAGCAATAATTCACTATTTATATTAGGTACAAAACTGAATCATACTATTTTGAAATCGGCTATAAACACATAATCTTATAAAATTATTGGCCACTTGTGTTTCGATACATCTTTTTTAAGCTACGGACGTTTAAACTTGCTCAATAAGAAAATTGTTCACGATTTTTTTCAAAAGAACATAGTTCAAGTTGTTTTTTTTCAAAACCGTTTAATAGCAGTCCTATTTTTGATTACTTATCTATCAGCTTAGTTAACGTAAATTACGTAAACAATAAAAAACCGACAGAATTCATTAATTCGTGGTCGTGGTGTACAAGAATGTAAAAAAGGTCACAAAAAACAACGAATCTTATTAAATGAATCATATCTTTGGTACTACTTGGTTTTTTTTTTATTTGTATTTTTTTCCAGATTAGTCATTAGTTCTATCATGACCCATTTCAAGATAATCCATTGAAAACCGGACACCCTGTATATCCTAAAAGGTTTTTGTGATTGTGTATTCACATTAAAAGAGACTGCTCACTTCACTGTACTATACAATAACTGTACATGGAACGCATATTTTTTGCATTGAAATGTGCGAGACCATGTCCACTGGAAAACTTCATTAATAATTTTAGGCATATAGTGTATTGTCTTGTTTCTTTCTGTACCTGATACGTTAATCACACGGTCATGGTATGGTTCGGTATAGTAGGAGGTAGGTAGTAGGTAAATCTACTTACATCACTTTCTATGGGAGGGTCTCCTCCGGCCTCAATAAGCAGTACAGTCCAGCCTTCAATTTCACTCAGTCTGTTCGCCATTACACTACCAGCTGATCCAGCTCCCACGATTATAAAGTCGAACTCTTCAGAATCTAAGATATAAGGTGAAAGTTAAAGGATTGACATTCTCTTAAAAATTTGCATTTAGTAAAAAACTGTTATTTTGACATTACAGACAGTCATGTTATTTAATAGTATAGAAGTTCATACCTTGTATATCAACTTCAGGTGGCCAGCACTTGGTCTGTACGAGGCACTGAGCTGTCATGAAGAACTGTATCGCAGACGAGAAAGTGTCGGGGGCCGCGCCCGTCGTCGGACATATGCAAGACGCGTTACTGTAGACAAAAAGAAATGTTATTTACGATCTTCTCTCTCCATTCAGTACAGTTAAATATAGTCCACTAAAATCAAGATACGGTGCCACCATCATTAGAATATGTACCCATTTCTTTCTATCTTATACTATACCTACTATTATAAAGCTGAAGAAATTTTTGTTTGTATGATTTAACGCGCCAACTTCTTGAACTACCAATCGGATTAGAAAACGATCGAAATATACTATGATAGATAGATTCATAAGGAATATTATAGGCTATATAACATCACGGAGGGGAGCAGTAACCAAAACACGGACAAGGAAAAACGCGTAAAAACCACTAACCTGAACATTTTTAGAGATATTAATTTTCTTGTAATCCGCAGTTTATAGTATCAAAATTATGACGCCATCATGATAAATACAGGACACGAAATAAATATAGAAACTTATTATTTTATCAAAACAAATGATGATGGATAATTAAATTTATACAATATAGTTTAAAAATAAGAATATAAACATAAAAATAAAAATTGTACGTTAATTGTTACTACTTGCTAAGGAATAAATGTCTGTATATATACAAAGTGCTCGATATATACCTACAATGTCATGTAAACATTTCGCTCTAAATAAGATAAATAAAATTAATCACTTAAGCCTGGCGCCTACTGGCGGCACGCCGAAAATATACTGTGTATTATTTACGGCATTAGAGCGTATTCAGATGACACGCGCCGATCACGCACAACACCTGCGCACGCGTTGTGCCCGCCTTAAACCCGCACACGCGCTGCATTCGCCTCGCGCCCACTTATACTACTAGTGAAGTGACTGAACTACTTCGTTCACTAGGCATAGTGGCTTCTAGCCATAGCGCGGGCGCAAGGCGTACGCGGGGATGGCGCGAGGCAGGCGCGAGGATGGCGCGAGGCAGGCGCGAGGAGTGCGCGAGGCGTGCGCGTGTAGACCTCGTTGAATGCAATTTGAGATCGATTGATGGATTATAAGACTCAAAATCTTATTAAAAAATTTCAATGCGAGTTGGACGCGGGTGTCGTGCTCTGAGCGTGTGCGTGTCATGTGAACGCGCCCTTATAGTTGAAATTTCAAACACGTGCTGATACACAAAAAGTCGAAAATGCGCCGCAGTAACGAAGGGACGGTGTGATAGTTTTATAGGCAGGAAGCGTGTGATTTGTAATAAATATGCGTACGTCTCATAATAATGTAAGGCGAGATTGACTTTATCAATAATTGTGACCTTCAAGCAGTAGGTTACCTACTCTTGTGGAAATGATAATTATTTTAGAATAATAATAATACATTCTTATTTTAAATAGTGTCATGTAAAAAAAAAAACATTCGAGGCCCCATACTACTTAAATATTTACATCAATTGAATTTGGTAGTTGACACCATTTACCAATAATTCCAAGACATTTACTTCTTTAATTTTTATAAAGAAACACTTTACCTATAGTTAGTCAATTGGGGTGCAAAATAAGTGACGTCACAGTTCGATATTGCCATAAAAAATCTATGGAAGTATCGCGTTTTCACAGGTCATAAAAGTACATCAATTGATTGTGGTGTCAAATAGCCTATTATTTGTAGAAAATAGAAGTCTTTATCACTTAACTAAGTACAAAACAAATACATAAAGTTTAGTTTTCATATCGTTAGCCTTTTAATTTCAATTCGCCTATTGACCATTTAATTAAAAAATATATATGTACGGTACCTATCTACAGATTGACAACACTGTCTAAAAAAACCGGAAGCATAACACACATAACATAATATCACGCCTGTGATCCTCGACAGGCTAGACAGAGGTGTACCCATTAGTATACCCACATTTCGCCAGTTATGTTTAAAGTCCAATGTAATAGGGGACGAGCCTATTGCCACCAACCGGGCACAAATCCAGACTCCGACGTTGCTACTGAGAAATTCCTAATGGAAAAACCCAATAACATTTTGCCCGATCTGGAAATCGAACCCAAAACCTCATGCTCAATAGTCGCGCATTGCAACTACTAGACCAATGAGGCAAGAAGGAGGAAAGAGGCCTTTCCTTCCCAAAGTTATTTTAAAGACCTTTTTAAAGTTAAACATGAAACAATAGATATTCCTTTAAAGTTTTTTTTTCATAAACCTAATCTTGATTTTTATCAAAATTCCGATAGCATAATTAATTACCTATTAAAATCGATACCTATTTAATATTGCAAAGAAAACTGAAAATCGCTCCTTAATAATTTTCTTAACGAATCTGTTAAAACAACTTTATTAATTTATCTTAACAATTATATACAGCGTGACCGTTCCCGACGTCCAAAAGAAATACTTGAAAGCCTCTCTTCATGGATTTCCAAAATACCTCCTCCACCTATGTTCTACACATTTTTCTAGTTTAAGAGCTAGATGTTTTTAAAAAGAATTACGAAATAGTCTAGTGGTCACAAAGCACGAATACTGAGCATGAGGTCTTGGGTTCGATTCTCAGGTCGGGCAGTGTTATTGGGTTTTTTCATATGGACTTTCTCAGTAGCAGCCTCGGAGTATGGATTTGTGCCTGGTTGATGACAATAGGCTCGCCCCCTAATACATGGGACTAAAACATAACTGGCGAAATGTGGGTGTACTAATGGGTACACCTTTGCCTAACCCTTCGTATTACAGGCGTGATGTTATGTTATGTAGTTTTATCTTCAATCACCAATTCAATACCTATAATCTTTTCTCTGTTATAAATTCTCGTGTAGCAAAAGACAGTTTCAAAAAAGCTATAAACTTAATTGGTTCTAGCCTTTTCAATTTTGCAATAACCTTAAAAATATACAGTCAGATTTCTGTTAGCTTTTACTCACTCACTGGGTCAGCAAAAAATACAACGTGAATACGTATCGAAAAGGTCATAGTATTGGAGGAGGTACCTACAACGAAATGGCTTAATGAAAGCAGTTTTTGTACTGCGATAAAAAAAGCTGTTGGACGGACAGATTAAGTATTTTTATAATATTCTAAAAACAAAAAATAATTCCAATTTTTGAAGTAAAAACTTCTTTATGGATTTTGGTCGGGCAAAACTTTTGGCTTTTGTGACACCGACATGCTAATGTGACGTGTTGTACCAGACAATGTCCCATCACTGCCAATATTTCGATGGCCGCATCGAATAAACGTGCAAGTAAAAAGTCAACTTTAAAAACATTTAATCCTTAATAACGCGGGGTTCCTTGTAAGCAGATCTATACAATGTATTAACATAAGTAATTATACTTTTAGAATAAAATGTATTAAAAAAAAATTGAGGATAGGAGGATGGGACCGAAAACAACAAAAAAAAAACATGCAATGCCTCTTACACGTTTATTCGATGCGGCCCTCGATTTTTGTTTTAAATTAATACAATTATGTTGGATGCAAGACCGGAATGTCCTTAAATAATTTTACTCTTTTCAGTTTTGGGCAGACATCCCCTAAAAATACTTTTAGGGGTCAATTTTATTTCATGGATTAAAAACACATACTAGCTTTGATAGATTTCACCCCCAACCTGTTAGCTGCCACAGGCACATGTGCCGGACGCTAGTGGATGTTTGACCTTCAACAGTTTTGTTCCAACAGTGAAAGTATTAATATCTAAACCGTCGCCAAAGAGAATAACTAAATACTGAACACACATATACACATAACATCATGCCTGTAATTTCCGAAGGGTTAGACAGAGGTGCACCCATTAGTACACCCAATTCTCGCAAGTTATGTTTAAGTCCCATGTAATAGGGTGTGAGTCTATAGCTATCAACCGGGCACAAATCCGGACACCGCGGCTGCTACTGAGAAATTCCTAATAAAAAAACCAAATAACACTTTGCCGGACCTGGAATTCGAGCTGAAGAGATCATGCTTAGCAGTCGCGCTTTGAGACCACTAAACCAACGAGGCAGTCAATACTAAACACATTGCGTATATTTGCTCTTTACTCAAAACGTAATAATAATCTCAGAGTGAATATCCAGTATTTAATATTCAGCGATATTGCTAGCCCGAGAGCGTACTCATGAAGTACGCAAGACTTCTGATAATATTGCCCAGAAGTATTTGAGTATGGAAGTCTAAGGGTCAGTGTAAATAAGTCAGCAAATGTTTATACTCTTTTTTCCTACAATATATTTTAGTTCATAATTTTTACTTCTTTGTAGATATCGGAATTATATTTCATGGAATCGAAATATTTCCACAAATAGTCATATTTCTTGGAAATGTAATTTTAAGAGCGATGAGTGATGTTTAAATTGCACCTACATTTATAACTTATATTGCGTTCTACCATAAACAGCGATTTTGCATAAATAAAAGTCGGTACCTATATTCCATACATTCTATGATGGTGCGGGTGACACGTGCTATCAATTCATCTATAGATGTTAGAATCGCATAACTACGTCTGTGACATTATTTAATTTACTAGTTATTTCTTACTTATTACTGATTCCGTATTATTCGACTATGATATTAGTGTGCAGTCTATATATTCAAACATGATTGTAAATCGCCGTAACGCTCAAGAGTGAAATGCAAAAGTTTGACAAATGTCACCCGCACCATCCTAGATCGTGAGGATTATAGCAACTATTTTTGCTAAATGTTACTTAGTTAACGGTCAACAAAACCCCGAACATGTTTGGCCAAATATGTACCTCGAGGTACACGTGCACCAAATCGTAGAGAAAAATAGAGGAATTCGAAAATAACTTTATTTTTATTCATAAATCATTTTTAACTATTTAACAAATTATTTAAATCTAACTTAATAATTTGTAATACAATTAAAACATGTGGCATTTGCATGTACGATTGCGTTCTAATTGGTTGTCACTTGGGTTGACATTTCGTAAATGTCATTTTGTTGACACTTCACACATGTCATTCCGTTCGTTTATGCGTTTTGGGGTACTCGTCTGTCAACTTAACAGTTTTTTTAGGTGCTTATTTACTAGAGTGCCAAAAATGCAAGCTTTTTATTACGATAAAAAGTTTTTTTATTCTCTTCACCGGGCAACTAAATAAATAATTTAATAGTGCAATATTATTCAATGTAATGTAGTGTATTTTATGCCACTAAGTGTACCTTCTGTACTAAATTGGCCAGATTCTGTTGACATCCTTTTTTCCTCATTTATCGAAGCCTATATTTTGATGAAATATACACAACTGTTGCAACCTTTAAATTTTTTAAACACACTGTTTTTTGCTTTTATTCTGTAAAATAAAAGGACACTACTCGTTTCAGCGACTTGGTAGTTTTACGCCATATAAAAGATTATTTTTTAAAATATTAAGATAGAAATTGTTCCTAATTACAAACCATGTTGACCATTAAGGTTTCCTTTCTCAAAACACGCCTACTACGGTTAATTTAATCATAACGACTGTTCCAAAAATATCGTATATTACACCCAAGATAATTGTTTAAACTACCCGACACACTACCCTTTATATTATTATTCATCAAGCGTTATCTTCAGGGTAGGTAGGCAGATAGCCAGGTGAGACTTGTAATGTGCGTGCAAACTATTGTTATGTGACCGAATCCCAAAATCTGTGGGCTTAACAACGCCTCGGAGACGTTTTGTGGACCTTCAGTATTACAGTTAATGATATCGTGTTGAATACTTATTTGTTTGGACGAACAAAGTAAGTGATAAGTATAATCTTCTTTAATGTTAGAACCATTTCGTTAACGTAGATACCTTTTTTTCTGGGGTATTGTTTTTGACTTTGTATTTTATTTATCCTCACTAATATTATAAATGCGAAAGTACCTCTGTCTGTCTGTTTAATACGCTTTCACGACTTAACCTTGGTACGGGGTAAGATTATCGGGGTTCGATTCCCAGGATGGGCAAAGTGTTATTGGGTTTTCTTTTGGGTCATGATTTTCTCAGTAGCTGTCTTGGAGTCTGGATTTGTGCCCAGTTGATGGCAACAGGCTCGTCCTCTATTACAGGGGACCTTAATATAACTGGCAAAATGTGGGTGTACTTATAGTTACATCTCTGCATGAAAGGGTTCCACTTTCTTTCTTTTGGGGTACAGAATCCATAAAGCGGGTTTGGAAATGTTTGGATTAGGTCAGGTCACAGAGCCTAAATATTCTAAATCACAAAATAATTATAACCGATATTCATGCGTGAAATAACTTATCATCCCAATTCTAACAAGGCATATTCCTGATAATTTTAGCGTAAAATCATTATTATTCTCCATTATCATCATTTAATTAACGTTTCAAACTGGCAACCATGAACGCGACGTGGCAATATTAGGTACCACAAAATGCTGGTAGAATTACTAAACATCGCCATTTATCACGTGTTTTGGTTTCAGGCTATTAGCATCATGTTCTTGTATTTACGTTTATTAGGTAAGTATTTTACCTATTTATACAAAACCTAAGAGGAGCTCGTGGCTATGTAATAACAGCCGCACGGGTCGATCCATCCGTTTTGGCTTCGCTTGCTGTGGTTGGTCCGTGATGGGTGACCATCTTTACGCACTGAGATTCATCCGTGCCTCGGAAAGGACGTCTCCGGGCTTGCGGACGGCGAGTGATAGGTAGTTCGCCGTCCGGTCAAGGATCAGGCCTGGGTCGACGGCGTCTTCTGTAACATACTCGCCTGCCGGGGTTGCGGGACGTCTTAACAGGATACAGCGGCCCCGGAACGTAAAGGGCAACAGAAGGAACAGCGTGTTTTTTTTATTCAGTCTTAAAAGTCTGACAGTTCCTTCCGGAAGGAACCATTTGATGATTTTTACCACCTAAAAAATAAAAAATAAAGTATTCGGCTTCCGACTGTTGGTGGTAGAAAGAACTGGTAAACTATGGAACTTTCCAATTTCTCCAGATGGACAGAATCCATGAGGATTTGCCTGCGAACATAAAACCAGTCAGTATCAGTTCTGAACTGATTCCCGAAGCTGGCTACAAATAGGTACGGACCTCATAATACATAATAATCTTATTGCGTGAGTAACATCTATAAAATCGTTCCAAAGTTTAAAATAAAATATCATTAGACTTCTATGTGAATACAAATTGCTACTATTATGCATCTGTTGCAGTTGTCTGAATAAAAATGTAGATCCATTTACGTTTTTATATTTTGTAAGAGATGAAACGAGATCGTTTCTCTTAAAAAGATTTTTAACGATATGATTATTCGAACGGAATGTACTAAGTGAATCTTAATGGATTGCACACTGAAGCACATTTAATTGATATTTTGAAATAGGCTTTTGACTGCCTCGTTGGTCTAGTGGTCGCAAGCGCGACTGCTGTGCATGAGGTCTTGGGTTCGATTCCCAGGTCGGGCAAAGTGTTATTGGGTTTTTTCATCAGGAATTTCTCAGTAGCAGCCTCGGAATCAGGATTTGTGCCCGTTTGATGGCAATAGGCTCGCCCCTTATTACATGGGACTAAAAACATAACTGGCGAAATGTGGGTGTACTAATGGGAACATCTCTGCCTAGCCCTTCGGGGATTACAGGCGTGATGTTATGTTATGTTATGAAATAGGTACTGTAATTACTAGTACTTTTATTTGTTTTTTTCTTTTACTTGGCCCTTATTTCGCGTATAATTGAAATCCAATTAATTTCAAAATTTACACTAAACTGATTACTTTATTTTATTAATTAACTAATTAATTAATTCGCGCGGTAAGTAGCGCATATATTATCGATTTACCTTATACCAGCTTGTTTTTATTTTGGCTTTGTGTTAGGTATGTGCGTCATGAAGAAATAGTTTTTCTTTCTTTCTTTCTCTTATGGATTCGATACCGGACAAATATCAACATAAGTTTTACTAATTCATAAGTCATTTCCTTTATCTTGGACATTGCTGAAATCGTTGAAAAAATGTGAAGAAACCTGAACTTACGATTAATATAAATCTGAAATCTCCAATCTACCTAGAACAAGCGTCACTGTGTGAGAAGAGGCCTTTTGCCCTGCAGAGGAACAATAACAGACTGGCATTATTCAGCACCGAATTCGGAATCATTACCGCAAGTATCAATAGTATCTGTAAACCAAAACAGTAGTGGGTATTGACCTAGCGTCCCGCTTGCATAAACAATGAGACACCATTTATCAAATCTGATACCCACTCCTGTTGCTGGCACTGTCTTTGATAGCTATATGCGTATTTTGAATCACTTAGAAAAGGTTCCAAGGGGTTTTATCTGGGTATGTTGTCGTGATATTAATAGCTGTGGGGTTAGATAGCTAGGCCAGATTAACTGCGCTTATCGCGGGCTGATTGGCAACCATTCTTTATGTTGAAACATATTCTTGCCGAGATGCTGATCCAAAGTAATTAGTAAAATTACTATTTAAAATCGTGTCGTAGGTATCTATTCTCTTACAATATATAAACGCGAAAGTTTGTGATATCGGATGGATATTTGTAACCCTTTCACACAAAAACTACTGAGTGGATTTTAATGAAACTTACATAATATCACGCCTGTAATCCGTGAAGGGATAGACAGTGGTGTACCATTAGCACACCCAAATTTCGCTAGTTATGTTTAAGTCCCATGTAATAGGGGGCGATCCTATTGCCATCAACATAACACATAGGTTATTTATGAAGATATTGTGTAATTTGGCCAAAAGATTAATATCATTATCAAGCAAGTCGGAAAAAATCTGCTGCACTCTAAGAGTTTGGAAAGTATGAAATTCCTACAAGCGAGCGAAGCTATATGAGCAGTAGCTTCTATTATTATAAACATGAAAGTTGGGGACTTGGGGTGGATAAATGAGTGGATGTTTGAAGACACACTTCATATTATCACTTATGAACCAGCTTAACGCATAGGATATTTCTTAAATATTTTTTCTGTTCCCATTTGTCAAAGACACGGAAAAAAATAGTCAAAAACAAAACATACTTTTTTATTACAGGTTGAAACATGTTTGCTTTTTATTTTAAATATTAAAATGTATAAAATATTGCAGCTTCCGATATTCATCAACACTGATTGCACGATTGGTTCAATTATAAAACTATCGAGTGAATTCAATTTTCTAATGAAACCTACGAACAATTTATTTTACTCGTATATTGTTTTTATTCAGTGACGTATGAAATTAAATGGTTTATAGCTCTAGGGTGTACCTATTATTAAAATGTTCATGTTCAAAGTTAGAGAACAGGGCTAACTATGGATGTAGGTACATTTTAGTGGCGAGGACTCATTTAGTCAGCAAGATTACATTTGCATGTAGGTACATTTTTCAAATGTGAACGTGTACCGTTCACATTTGAGACATGGTTGTACTTAGGTACTCTAGTGTCTACTTTTAAAATGTACGTTTAAGGTTAAACAATAAGGCTAACATTGAATGTAGGTACATTCTAAAAGTATCTAGGTAGGTACATTTCTCTTTTAAGGGTGCTTTTAGAGGTGTAATCTTACACCTCTAATAACTTCTTTAAAAAAAATAGGGTGAACATTAAATGTAGGTACATTCTGGTACATTTTAAAAGTACTTAGGTACATTTCTCTTTTAAAAGTGAAGGGTACAACTCTAATGACTACTTAAAAAAAAACGATAGAGCTAACCTAATTATAGGTACATTTCAAAAGTACCTAGTTACAGCTCTTTTAAGAGTGAAGGGTACATACATGACGTACTCAGAACGGTGAAAGAACGCATCAAATAAATGTTACATGCTATAACAAACACTACGAATGTAAAAGGGTTGTTTAATAGCGGTCGTGAGCCTTATCTTTATGACGTATTTCCTCTGGGGGATGAGGCAATTGAAAATTTTCAACATTTTCCAGGCAAAGTGCATCAGTCTCATTTTTGAGTTCATTAAATAAAGACTGCGTAGTAAAAGCATATTTACTCTCTTATAATATTATTTTAAAGCTACTTTAAAAAATGCTTATCTTTAAAATATTAAAAACACACATTTTACTCTTCAGTATGAGTAATAATACCATATATAATACCATATATAATTATTATACTGCAGGGCAAAGGCCTCTTCTTATAGAGAAGACACGATCATTGATCACCATGCTTGCTCGCCGTAGAAAAACACATACGGTGTGTGTGCGCCGCATTTGTGTTTTTTAGTCGAAACACAACGTGTGTGTTTTCTCGCAGTTAATGGGTTAAAGCGGTTTGGTGATTTCAGACTTACATTAATCTATGAAAATGACAGGTGCGTTTTCTTGCGCGGTCGGTTATCTATGATTAGTTGACAAACAAATATGCCTGCTACTGAAGACGATTACCTACCTACTAAAACTTTTTCATACGAATGTGACTTCACACATTGAAATAATAATATGGAGGGGAGCGTCAAGTTATAGTAGTTTACCTCTACGTCTTGAGCAAACTTCAAAACGCGTCACATGACCTTTACTTTGGTATGACCTATGATTTTTTTCTTAAAAAATGGCCGCCTTTTGCTCTACAAATATTTGAATTTCGAAATTCAATCAGTTTTATATATTTCTTCTGGGAATTGCGAATTAAAACACAGTCTTTTGAGAAGTTATTGAATTAGTCTCAGGTAAAATAAAATAACATTTTTTAGTCGTAATTTTAGTTTTATTCTCAAGTCATTAAACCAGACTCCGGCAATAAGTCATTAAGTTATTCTAACTTAATGACTTATTTAAACAATTTATAATTGACTAGCTGCTCTCTGCGACTTCGTACCCATGTTAGTCTATCGTGTGTCTTGGCTTCTGCTCCGCTTCCGTAGGTCGTAACTTGATGTTATATATAGTCTATACTATTCCACATTAATCTAGCTATGATATACAAAAAGATTTATTCTAATCGGACTGTACAAATAAATATTAGTTTTTTTTCATCCGCGTTAAGTTACGTCTTTGTTTATTGTTCTGTTCCCGTTGGTCGTAGCGTGAAGTTATAAAGCCTATACTTGTCCTCATGAATTTAACTATCATGTAGGTACTTTTTTTTTTTCAATCATATTGGTAGTTACTGAGGTTAGCGCGTCAAAATAGGTACTCACAAACAAAAAAATTCCTTATCTTTATTATATTACCTATAGTATAGATTCTAAAACACTAGAACTGACAGTGTTGTACTATTCTAGACATAAGTATCTAACCTAAACGTCAGTCCCACTCACACTTGATTGAAATTCACCGCAGGAATTAATTACGCGTTACAAATTGTCTAAATTCATAATTATTTTGGCAGTACTGTTTTGTTATTGGTTTCTATTCTATTATGCACGAACTAAACGTAATTTAGAATGTTTGTTTCTTTTTCTTTTTAATAAAATAGGAAAAGGACGGTTATAAATAAGAGCAGTCTTTAGTCAATCTGACTCATTCATACAATTATAGTTGACATCTTAAAAAGTTTAAATAAAAATATGGAGAATTTGAAGGCGAATCTAATTTGACATTTCTAACTTAGCTTGTAAGTGTCACAGTCTCTTCAGCTGTATGTCAGTAAGAGATGCCAATTCTCTAAGTCTAGTTTGTGAACAAGGGAATCGGCACCAATATCTGTGAATAAGATAAATTGTATAATTAAAAATTAGAAGAAATAATAAGTTCGTCGTTTGTTTAAAAAATCATGCATTGTCATTGAGACTGGACCAGTGTGTAAAATTTCATGTCCCTACTGTTAACCGTTGAGGAGTTCCCTCATCTGGAGCCAATCCTGGCAGCAGCATCACGTCATGCTTATCATAATCATGCATTGTCATCAAAACCAAACGTGTGAAGTGTGTGATGAAATATTGATTGCAAAATTCCAGGACATAAGTACATACATAGTTACATACATACAGGTGAAGTTAAATAAAAGCTTTTAATAATAATAATTAATAAACTTTTTCATCCCACCATCTCGGAAAGAGTATTTTTAATCTTCAATATCTGAGTGGAAAAGCCGTTTTTATTCTATAGAGGATAAAGTAAATTGAATTTAGAACATCGTGTGCACTAAGTTTGTGAATTAAAAAAAACATTAAACCTATTTACTGCTACCTCTATCGTGCCGAATATATCATACAACTTTTTTTTAATTTGTTAAAAACTCAGACTCGGAACCTTCTTGGTGTTCTTTTTTTCAATTTGCTTTGTACGCGGTTCTTTACGCGGCATTTTTTCACGTCATTGTTAAACCTTTTATTAAAAACAAGAAACTTAGCCGCTATGAAACACCTAACCGTCTCCCTCTCTCTCCAACATTGACGCCAAGGGAATCCGATGAATCGGTACAACTATTAAGTACCTATGACAGATAGTTTACACCGAAAAACAGTACACAAGTGGCTAACACCAATATTACAGTACCAAACAAAAATATTACACTCAATTTAAATAACTGTAGCAAAGTTACTTTAAAATTTTCTTAATTATACCTTAGTATTATTTTGTTATAATTTAAAGATTATTCTGTAATACTTACCTGTCATAATGTAGTAATTAATACCTAAACTGAAATAAAAGTGTACCTATCTTGTGATTGTAAACGTTTTTTTTTTGCATTTAGTCATTTCCTCGCTGAGGTGGAATGAAAAGTTACGTGTTGCACTCGAGTGCAAAGATTTTTCACCTCGTGCTCTTTTGATTCCCTCGCTAACGCTCAGGATTCTAATTTTGAATCACTCGCTGCGCTCGTGATTCAATTTTAGAATCCTTCGCGGTTAAAAAGCAACTTTGCACTCTTGTATAACAAATAACTATTAAAATATTGCCCCACACTAAAAATTTCTCTTACATCGGTGAAGTAGTGACCTTTCTATCTTTAGACCTATCTAAAATACTTACAAAACTCTATAAGAAACTACCAAAATCAACCTCAACCTTCAACGGTTCGTTTACAATTACCAACTGAAACTTAACTCAATACTTAGCCAATTTGTAAGGTTACTTCACAAGTAAAGTTACCGTAAATCATTTTGAACTAAACAGTTGATCTACTGATTTATCGCTTTGTTAAGTAGGTACGTGTTTAGTGTGGCCCGCTTACTGAATTATGTACAGTCAACATAAGAGATAGGTATCCATTGTTGAAGTTTTCTGGTTGTTTGTGTGTAGAATCAACAAGAATAATGTAACCAGGATTTTGTAAAAACCTAATTTAAAAGAGCGCCGTGGAGTTTCTTGCTCGTTCTTCTCCATAGAGGCCTACCTCCGCGCTCCGTTTTGGAACGAGCAACTAGCTTCAACTTTCGGACTAACTGACCGACTCCTTGACAATTCAAAAGTGCCTGTAAATGGTCTAATTGAAATAAATGTTTTGACTTTGACTTTGTGTGTAAGTATAGACTTTAAGCCTCGTATTCATGGTTGACATTTGTTTAGCAACAGTTGATCAACGTTGTTGGTGATCGGCGAGAATGCAGCTGGAAACTTTGTTTAAATCAATATGGGTTGTCCACACACATCAACATTTGCTGATAAACTGATGTTTTAATTCGCAGGGCGTCAACTCTGCAACATGGCATGATCAACTCCGCAACACATGTTGCCCGCAATATGTTAACAACTTGGCAACATGTTTATAAGACTATGTTGCTAAATAAATGTTTATGTGTAATACGAGGCTTTACATGCACAAAAAACAGACCCGGAACAATTGGGGGTGCGTTAACAAACATACAGGTTTCCGTTAACGCACCTACGATGCAGGTAAAGAAATTCTATGTGCAGAGATCTGCAATACCAGAGGCCTTATAGATGCGTTGCTATCCCAGAAAAAAAGTTAAAATGTCTCATGTGCCAGTAAACTACTTCCAGGACTAGTGTAGGTGCTAGTGCAAGTGCTTCGTGTGCAATAGTTTATAAGTTTATTATTTAAAAATTATGTATTAGTTTATAGTTAAGTACTTATTTATTTATTTGTGTTTTATGGGTTTTAGTTGCCTGAATTAAAGGTTTTATTATTTTTATTACTAGTTAACAAAAAAACAAATAAAAGCTATCAACACATGCGCAGATATAGTAGAGATAAACTACGATAACAATTAAAAACATTTGAAAGTATTTGAAAAATATTTACAAGACTCACAACGCATATGTGCGTACTGAGACGGCCCTCGAAACAAAAACAAATCAGCGTGTCATTGTTGCTTGACTAGCGGCATCATTAATTGCTCATTATTATTGAAATAGTAATATGGAAGGGAGCGCTATGTTATAGTAGTTCATCTACATATAAGCAGAAAGAGCAACACATACCTACCTATCCTAGAACATGAAGTCTCAATCTGCGCTAGCTCGCTGTCTAATTAATTAAGGCGCATACACTTGGGTAAACACTGATAAATCGACCGCAGTTGGATGTACACACACTGCTTGCTTCTTAATTAGGTATTAAGAGAAAGCTTGATGTGACAGTATTGTAAGTCTTTTGAAAAAGAAAAATCATTAGTTACAGCTTAAAAAATCATTTAACGTTCTTTTACAAGCAGTCGCGTTAAAAATCTAGTTACTTCTATTGATTTATTAATTTAAATTTAAAAATTAAATTAAATCATGAAATCAAATAATTAAGTTAAATAATTAAATTAAATAATTAAACTAAATATTTAAATCAAATAATTAAATTAAATTGTGATTATTTTTTTACTTAGCGAGTGTTATTGAGTTTTTCCATCAGAAATTTCTCAGTAGCAGCCTCGGAGTCTGGATTTGTGTCGGTGTGGCTTTAACCAAAGAATAATAACTGACCAAAACTATGTTAAAACTTGAAGTACATAGGTAACTCGGGAACAGGGTCTAAGCTACCTGTGGTCAGGACTCCTGAGGAAGGAATCTTCTAACAATCCACAGTTTAAGGACCTACTATATCAAAATACCTATCACCTAAGGTTTACTTCAAGTTATGATTGTTGTACCATATTATCTAAGTAATAATTTATTACTGTGTGATTTTAAGATCGTTTATAAAATTAATTTATTTTGAACATATTGTTAAGTTAACTAATAAAGTTGCTATTACAGATTCGATAAGAAAATGATCAAGAGGCGTTTTTCAATTTTCTTTGCAAAATTTAATAAGTATCGGTGTTAATAGGTAAGTAATTATGCTATCGGACTTTTCAAGATTTTATTATTAAGAAGATTAGGTTATTTAAAAAAACTTTAAAGAAATATCTATTGTTTCATGTTTAACTTTGTAAAGGCCTTTAAAATAACTTTGGAAAGATTTAAAAGTCCTTCCATTTTTTTAATGGACGGTATTGTTTTGTGCACATTTTCTTTAAATCGAACATTCAATAGGCGAATTGAAATTTTAAGTCTAACGATTGATTAAAGTTAAATAAATATAAAACTTACCTAATTATATATGTTTTGTACGTAAATGAGTGTCTCAAAATTTCATAAGACTTCCATTTACAACAAAATATTTAAATTAATGTAAATAAGTAGTATAGGACCAGAATTTTTATTTTTATTACTTGACACTATTCCTTTCAAAGATAAAATAATAAGAAAGTATTATTATCATTTCTACAAGAGTAGGTAACCTACTCCTTGGAGGTTACAAAATAATGTTGCTTAAGTCAACTTTCCAGACCATTATTACGATACACGTGGGTAGTTCATGTAAGTACATGTAAGTAGATCAAGCTGTTTAAGCATTTTATTTATTGAATTAATTAAGTAGAAATAATTGCAGAAAAACAATTTATATTTTTAAATACCTTTACTTCGAGAATTCGTCTGCATAATTATCTTAAGGATATTTGTTGTTTAAGGTACAATGTACCCTTTATCTAGCAAGGATAACGTTAGTTCCTATTAGTGAACACATCAGTACACCCACATTTCGCCAGTTATGTTAAGTCCCATGTAATAGGGGGCGAGCCTATTGTCATCAACCGGGCATAAATCCAGACTGCGAGGTTGCTAATGATAAATTCCTGATGGAAAAACCCAATAACATTTTGCACGGCCTGGACCGAGTAGGTCGCCACGTTTTCTGCCGCATCGCCGCAGAGGGGTTGTATAGGCAATTAATAAGGGTGCAGGTGTACAGGCAATTGGGATACTCCAGGATATGGGATATAGTTTGATCAGGAGATCCACAATCACACTGGATGTCGGGAGATTCATGATGCGCCAATTAGCAAATTTTTTTTTGATGTTGTGATGGCCCAATGGTTAAGGCGCCCATCTCTCATGTACTAATGTGACTTTTTTAATTCATATTATTATGTATCTACTTCCTAAAGTTTATCTTGGGCATCATTGACATTGGTGAAGGAAAACATCATAAGGAAACATGGACTTATACCAGACTATTACTGTCCCACTCAATAAATGTCGGAGGCCCTTGAGGCGGTTTAGAAACTCTGACACTAGGGTGTGTGGGGTCGTAAGACCTTACTGCCTACACGATAAAGGAAAGGATTTGCCAAATTACGCTGTCAGCGGCCTACTTAGGTGTACAGTCTAATCGTCCTTATTTGCCTATTGATAAGCACGCTTCAAGAAATTATTCAAGTTTTAAATTATTCGAAAGCAGTCATGTTAATTATTTTGTAATGCTGTTTAATTAAAGACTTTATCATTAAATTATATACCTTACTGTTTAAGTAACTAGGTCTAAGAGTTTATTAAGTAAAATTAGCAAATTCAATTGTTAAATTATTAACTAATAAAGCCTGGGGCACACTGTTGGCACTACAGTATATTTCAGGGGATTTTAGGTGAGTAAGACTACTAATACTAATACATTAATATCGTTACATTTTAGTTGAAACAACGATAATAGTCGTAGCTAGAAAATCAAAATTGAGCTTAGTTTTCCCAAATCGAGCCAACTTACAATCTTGTAATATAACATTAATTACATTAATAAGACAAAGATTATAAACTACTATTCAGCAGTTCAGTGTATATGTATACAAGACTTAGAATAGATAAAAATGTAATCAGCGATGAATATTCTAAATCAAAAAAATAAAACTTAAAATTAAGTGTTTTTTTCATCTTCTGTTTTGAGATGGACAGAGTATTTACCTAGTATTTTAATTAATTAAATTAGTAGTAATTTCTATACACTAGGGGCACATTTAGCAATCTTCTTTTGATGCAGGTTGGTTGGTTTTGGCAGAACTTAACACAAATCTCATCAGTTGTCGTATCAACAAGAACTTGTTTGGAATTTTAACTATAAATGTTGTACCTAATATTAAATTTCGATAAAAAAAACCCTTCTATTGCCGTGCCGACCGTGAGCGCCACGCTTTTGTAACAAATTTTATTTAACTCATTTATAGCAACATTTTCACATGACATTTTAAGTATATAAGTAGGTACTCTGTACATTTATACTCTAGCATGTAGAAACAAATAACGTTACCGTAATTTTAATTAGTCTATTACCGTTTGTTTCAATAAATAATTGATAATATAATTAATGACATTTTATGTGTATTTATGATAAATTGTAAAATAATTATATTTTGATGCTATATGCTGGAGATTATTAAGGAATTTTAATTTTCTAAAAATGTTCAGGTTAGTGGTTTTTCAGAGTTTATTTATGCAAGTGGGTCTTCCGTTTTAGTAATACACAATTAACCTCTTTTTTTCCGACAGCAACGCGTCCTGCATATGTCCGACGACGGGCGCGGCCCCCGACACCTTCTCGTCTGCGTTACAGTTCTTCATGACAGCTCAGTGCCTCGTACAGACCAAGTGCTGGCCACCTGAAGTTGAATTAAAAGGTAAATAGAACATCTATACAAATAAATAAAATTGTAGTGTGTTTTAAGTTCACATTTTTTTTTTTGACATTTTAATTTTATTTTGTTATTTTTTGTGGTTTACCTGAGCGATCTCCGAAAACGCTGGACCGGTATGATGAGACTCGTATCCAACACGGGGTTACGAGATGAATACAAAAAAAAAACACTTTGGTCAGATAATATTAAATTTCAATTCAAAAGAACGTCAATCTTTTAAATTTTACCTTAAATTGTAGATGGTGAAGAATTCGACTTCATAATCGTGGGAGCTGGATCAGCTGGTTGTGTAATGGCAAACAGACTGAGTGAAATAAAAAACTGGACTGTTCTGCTTATTGAGGCCGGAGGAGACCCTCCCATTGAAAGTGAAGTAAGTTGATTTTTTCTATACCGTATCATACAATGACCTTGTTCTGCCGCAAATAAGGGTATATCATTGCCTGTAATTTGCACCAAAGTATGCAAGTAGCTCACATGTCATAAAAAACGATACTAACAAAGAAAAAAACTGTTACTACAGATTAGTCTATGTGAAAGTTAAAGCTACTTTTATGTAAGCAACGGGCATGTTTTTTGGCAATTTTGTTAAATGAAAAACTTTGTATAGGTATATGATAAAATTATAAAATATTACCCCTTTACCCACAGATACCAAGGCTGTATCAAAGTCTACTTGAGTCCCGGTTTGACTGGAAATATACAACTGTAAACAATGGGATAACAAATCAAGCCCTCAAAGGTGGAACAGTAAAATGGCCATCAGGAAAAATGCTTGGAGGTACCAGCAGCTTAAACGGAATGGCCTATATTCGAGGAAACCGTGGTGATTTCCAATCCTGGTATGACGAAGGAAACAAAGAATGGCATCCTGACGTTGTCAAGGAATACTTCAAAAAACCTGAAAATTTACAAGATCCTTGTCTTTTAAAGATTCCTGCAGTTAACAATGTTTATGGTCATGACGGACCTCTTATTGTAAATCGTTTTAATTTCACTGATACCTGTGATATAAAAAATTTGCTTTCTGCTTTTGACGAGATTGGTATAAAAAATGTCGATGAGTTAAATACAGTTAACGATTTAGGATCTGGCAGAGTTGTGAATACAGCTAGTGATGGCAAAAGGGTGAGTACGGCCACAGCGTATCTGAATCCTGTAGCACGATGCAGGAAAAATTTAAAGATAGTCAAGAATTCGTTTGTAACTAAAATTGTTTTCAATAAAAAAAAGGCGCGTGGTGTCGAAATAGATCACAATGGCAAAAAGTTACAAGTCAAAGCAAAACTTGAAGTTATTATTAGCGCGGGTACTATCAAAACTCCTCAGCTTCTAATGTTATCTGGTATAGGACCTAAAGAACATCTAGTAAAGAAGAATATAACGGTTGTTTTCAATTCGCCCATGGTTGGACAGAATTTACACGATCATACTTATGTCCCTATTTTTTTATTTGCTGATGAACTAGAGGACATCGATGAAGCAACGAAACAGTTTGAGGCAATAAGATATTTGTACGATCGACAGGGATACCTCTCAATAGCTAATCCTTACCAAGATGTGAATGGATTTTATTCCTTAAACCCTAAAGCTATATATCCAGATTTCCAAGTGTTCACTGTCCTTAGTAAGAAATACGATGATAGCTTAAAGTCATCAGCTTCTGGCTTCATTAAATCGGTAGAGACCTCGATACTGAAACAAAGTGTAAACAAATCTATTTTTCAGTTAAGGCCATCTGTACTGCATCCATATTCTAGAGGTAACATATCGTTAAACTCCAATGATCCATATGAACACCCTCTTATTTACTACAATTATTTTAGTGATTCAAGAGATTTAGACTCGATTGTTAATGGAATAAAAATGTTATTGGATATCGTCAAAACTACATACTTCAAGTGTATTTCTGCAGTAGTGGGCAGAATTAAGCTGGCTGCATGTGATGGTTATGAATTTGGTAGTACCAAATATTGGAAATGTTATTCCGTAAATATGGGGTCAACTTTTTACCATCCAGTGTCTACCGCTAGGATGGGTAGCGATATAAGCAATTCTGTAGTCGACAGTCGTTTAAGAGTGCATGGTGTAGAAGCACTGCGAGTGGTGGACGCTAGTGTGATGCCGACCATCACTAGTGGCAATACCAATGCTCCCACCATAATGATTGCTGAGAGAGCAGCCGATTTAATAAAGGAGGATTATAAAAAACTTCCTTAGCTGACTATTGTTGTACTTTAGGTACTATTTCAAATTATTTAATTTGTTAGAAATTGCTTTGTAAATAATATTAAGCGTATTGTGGAGGATGTGAAAGTTTAATGTTGACGGTCATCATCTGCTTCTTCACCATACCTTGGAAGCGTTAGTTATGGAGAAATTTATAGGTAAAATTCAAACATTTCTCGTTCGAAATGTTGTCATTAAGTTTAAATAATGCCCATGATCTCTGCATACACCTGTAAGCACAATGTTTTTCGTGCGTTACATTGTTCACTACCTTAAACTGATTTTTCTCACCAAAATAAAAGTTGTTTCCTAGCATGCATAGTTATTGGGTATGTGATGTGTCCTTTTACTCCCCGTATTATGACTATATATATTTATATTATATATTATATCTTCCTGAGTGCCTATATATTTAATTTGTCCATGCAAGTTTAGTTAAAACTTAATTAAAATAAATTATTATCAAAATAGTTTTCTGACTTTTATTTAAATCCACCAAAAGAAGAAACCTACTTCATTATGATTTTGTAAATAAAACAAAGTCTTAAACATAAGAAACCCTGATTGTGTTTTATATGCAGTTAAAACATATGTTAAGTTTTAGTATTTTGCCTTCAATATCATCAAGAGACTTCCTAAACGGATGCTGAAAAAATATAACCCTTTTCTTGTCGTGGGTGCCTCATGAACTGCCTCGGGGCAGACGGAGGGGTGTGTCGAACTCCTACCGAATAAAACCCTACGGTGTTCCTCCGAATACCTTTAGCTTGGGTTCGACGGTCGCTCTGAGCTTTCTTCCGCACCCCGGTATTAACTCGCCACGGCCTGTCTCTGTTCGGGCGTCTGACTAACCCCAAATCCGTTCCCGCCTATTTCATGATGGCCGGAGATCGTTCAGCACCCTTAGCTACCTAGTACGTTCCGCTGCCTCTATGGCGGTCATCACCTCCTCGTAGAACGAGGCGACGGTGCACTCTTACTCCCAAATATAGACAGAACCACGTCCGGATGCGAGAGGCTACCCGCAGTTGCCGCTGTGATGAGATCATGGCGCTGCGCTGCCTTAGCTGGGCTCTCCACCAGCGTATGCTGCGCCGGCCAACTAGCAAAAAAGTTGTATAGGTAGTATTTGAATTATACTAATAACAGACATATTAAGGCTTTATAAGAGTTTTGTAGCAACTAAAACAGCCTTAAAAATAGTGTTAATCGACTGTCTCGTTGGTCTAGTGGTCGCATGCGCGACTGCTGTGCATGAGGTCTTGGGTTCGATTCCCAGGTCGGGCAAAGTGTTATTGAGCTTTTCCATCAGGAATTTCTTAGTAGCATCCTCGGAGTCTGGATTTGTGCCCGGTTGATGGCAATAGGCTCGCCCCCTATTACATGGGTCTAAAAAACATAACTGGCGAAATGTGGGTGTACTAATGGGTACTACTCTGCCTAACCCTTCGGGGATTACAGGCGTGATGTTATGTAATGTGTCTGGTAAAAGTAACCACAGTAATTTAAATGACAATAATATAACATTAAGTCGAGTTAATGTTTCAGTTTGAAGAAAGTGATGAACAGCCATGTTTTGTTAATAAAGAACCTTATATTCGACTCTTAAACAACAAACTGTTATATAATGATGTTATAAGTTGCCATTATGAAATTATCATAATTATTAGGTTACCAGATGCAGCTGAATTCCAGTTATTTACATGGAACGACTGCCTATCTGACCTCCACAACCAAGTAACTGGGTAAAACGATACCCCTAGGTAAGACTAGTTGTCAAATTTTCGGGCTCTTGACGACCCGTAACGACTGTCCACGTATGACAGTCGGGACCAACGGCTTAACGTGCTTTCCGAGACACAGAACGATGTCAGAATAATATCTAAGGATATTGGTATTTGCCCGGATTCGAACCCACATCCTCATGCATGGGAGGCGGGCGCCTCAACCACTAGACCGGCGCTTAACGTGGTGATCCACGTTCACAAACACATAACGCATAATTATATTTTTTAATGAAAACCTGTATTTATACAGTTAATTCTTGATAACAAATTGTTGTCCACCTTGTCGGTAAGCCTTTATCAATAAATTAGGTACCTTGCTGTGTTAGTAACTAGGTTCAATAATAAAAAATAAAAAAATATAAAATTGCAGGGTAATAAAACCCGGCACACACTGGTGGTACGACACAGCAGGGGATTTTTAAGAAAGGTAATACACGGTAATACACGGTAACGTTTTAGTTGAAAAATATTGACAGACTTGTAGTTACAAAATCGAAATTGAACTCTGTTCAGTAAAAAGTAGCAGCGTAGGAGTTTGGATTTGTATCCGGTTGATGGCAATAGGCTCGCGCGGCACAACGCGACACGCGTTTCCGTTAATGAGACCCTAGAATACATATTCATGACCAATGTTATATTTTCCAAATCTTAACAGTTACTTTAAAAAAATGGGGAAGTTTTAACGCGGGTTCATACGTTTTGGTAGTCCCAAGAAATGTTATCTATATAATATTTCATAAATAAAAATTCCAATAAATTATGTCGCCGGTGGGCACCAGGCTTTAGTGACTTATTTTTTTAGTAACTAGTGATAATGTTCACATGAAATTTTAGGCATATATTAAGTACTTTCTTGTAAGTATTCAGACATTCATATTCTAGCAGGCGATAACAACTAACGTTCACGAATTTTTGTATTTTTTTCTATTTTTATTTGTTTTCAAACTATCTTTTGTTTATTTCATTGTTCTATGACCGCTTGAATTGTTAATAATTTATGGCATGTTATGTATCGTGTATTTATCATAATTTAATTTGATACTTTACGCTGTGGATTAAACAAGAAATTAATATTTTCATAAAATGTTCAGGTTTGTGGTTTTTACGTGTTTATTTTTGTAAGTGGTGCTTCTGTCTTGGTATATAACATTATGAAATACTTATACTTATGTTTTGCTTGCTAGTAATCGTTATTGCATTATGCTGGTTCAAAAGTAAAAAACAAAACAAAAAATCGTGATTCTTGGGGACTTGGTGTTTTTGACATACTTTAGTTGGTAATCCTACTAAAGTATGTCAAAAAAACCAAGTCTCGAAACTCAGTTCTTCTACCGTAAAAAGTTGTGAGATCCATGTAATACCAAGTCAAATAAAATTTGTTTTTCCTTCAGCAACACGTCTTGCATATGTCCGACGACGGGCGCAGCCCCCAACACATTCTCGACTGCGATACAGTTCTTCATGACAGCTCAGTGCCTCGTACAAACCAAGGACTGGCCACCTAAAGTTGAATTAAAAGGTAAGTAGAACATCTATTCGAGCAAGAAACCCCCAGGCATAGGCAGAGGTGGAACACCGCGGTGGTTTTAGCCGGTAAAAATCCGGCATACCCCTCCGTCACTTCCATAATGGAAAAGTCCATGAGGATTTCCACTGCACACAAAAAAAAGGATGAGGTAAAAAAACAAAACAGAGTTACTTTCACGTTTATAACACCTAATAATATAATAAAGGCGAAAGTAAATCTGTTTGTTTGTTTGTCGTTTGTGAGAACAAAGAACACAACAACTTCGATAGCTAAAAAAACTAGTAAAGTTAAATTTAAAAGAACGTTAATCCTTTAATTTTTATCTTAAAATGTAGATTCTGAAGAGTTCGACTTCATAATCGTGGGAGCTGGATCAGCTGGTTGTGTAATGGCGAACAGACTGAGTGAAATTGAAGGCTGGAGTGTACTACTTATTGAGGCCGGAGGAGACCCTCCCATTGAAAGTGAAGTAAGTTGATTTTTAATGATTTAAAAGTCTGCCTTCTATACTGTATAATGCTTTGACCGCATTATGAACGTATCAGGCATGGAAAGAAATATGACACGGGCTACTACACCCACTAGAACATAATCTACAAATAAGGGTATATCATTGACTGTAAGTTACTCCAAAGTCTGCATCTACCTTGCATGTCATATCATGACGACTGATTACTCAATGACATTAAAGTTAAAGCTGTCATGCCAAACACATTTATGTAAGAAACAGGCATGTTTTTTGGCAAAATTGTTAAATTCAATACTATGTTTAATTGAATGAATAAATTATAAAAAATTACCCTTTACCCACAGATTCCAAGGCTGTACCGTAATCTATATGGGACGCAGTATGACTGGCAATATACAACTGTAAACAATGGGATAACAAATCAGGCTCTCAAAGAAGGAACAGTAAAATGGGTAAGAGGTAAAATGCTTGGAGGTTGCAGCAGCATAAACGGAATGGCATATGTTCAAGGAAACCCTCATGATTACCAGTCCTGGTATGACGAAGGAAATAGAGAATGGCATCCTGACGTTGTCAAGCAATACTACAAAAAAGCTGAAAGTTTACAAGATCCTTGTCTTTTAAAGAATCCTGCAGTTAACAATCATTATGGTCATGACGGACCTCTTATTGTAAGTCGTTTTAATTACACTGACACCACTGTTATAAAAAAATTGCTTTCTGCTTTCGACGAAATTGGTATAAAAAATGTCGATGAGTTGAATACAGCTAACAATTTAGGGTCTGGCAGAGTTGTATGTACAGCTAGTGAAGGAAAAAAGGTTACTACGGCCACAGCATATCTGAATCCTATAGCACGAAGCAGAAAAAATTTGAAGGTAGTCAAGAATTCGTTTGTAACTAAAATTGTTTTCAATAAAAAAAAGGCGTATGGTGTTAAAGTAGATCACAATGGCAAATGGTTAGAAGTCAAAGCAAAACGTGAAGTTATTATTAGCGCGGGTTCTATCAACACTCCTCAGCTACTTATGTTATCTGGTATAGGACCTAAAGAACATCTAGTAAAGAAGAATATAACGGTTGTTATCAATTCACCCATGGTTGGACAGAATTTACACGATCATACTTTTGTTCCTATTTTTTTGTTTGCTGATGAACTAAAGGACATCGATAATGCAACGAAACAGTTTGAAGCAATAAGATATTTGTACAATCGACAAGGATACCTATCAGTAGGATATCCTTATCAAGATATAAATGCATATTATTCCGTAGACCCTAAAGCTTCATATCCAGATTTCAAAGTTTTTATTGGCGTCAGTAAGAAGTACGATGATACCTTAAAATCATTTGCTTCAGGCTTTGTTAAATCTGTAGAGAACTCGATACTGAAACAAAGTATAAACAAATCTATATTTCAGTTAAGGAATGCTGTGCTGCATCCATATTCTAGAGGTAACATATCGTTAAATTCAAATGATCCATATGAACACCCTCTTATTTACTACAATAACTTTAGTGATTCAAGAGATTTAAAATTGGCAGTTGATGGAATAAAAATGTTATTAGATATCGTCAAAACAATATATTTCAAGTGTATTTCTGCAGTAGTGGGCAGAATTAAGCTGGCTGCATGTGATGGTTATGAATTTGGTAGTACTAAATATTGGAAATGTTATGCTGTAAATATGGCGGGTTCTTTTTACCACACAGTGTCTAGCGCTAGGATGGGTAGCGATATAAGTGTTTCTGTTGTCGACAGTCGTTTAAGAGTGCATGGTGTAGAAGCACTGCGAGTGGTGGACGCTAGTGTGATGCCGACCATCACTAGTGGCAATACCAATGCTCCCACAATTATGATTGCTGAGAGAGCAGCTGATTTAATAAAGCAGGATTATAAAAAACTTCCATAACTATGATTGTACTGTAGGTACCATTAAAATTATTTAATTTGTTAAAAAGTGCTGTTTAAATAATATTAAGCGTATTATGAAGGATGTAAAACGACACTTTTAACGAAGCTAAAAGTTAAATGCTGACCTTCGTCTTCTGCTTCTGGAGCATACCTTGGAAGCGTAATCATGGGCAAAATACAAACATTCTACGTTTGATTCGTTGTCATGAAAATTTAATATGCCCATGACCTCTGTACTATTGGATGCACCTGTAAGCACAATGTTTTTCGTGCGTTACATTGCGCACGACTATAAACTGTGTTCTAAAAAAAAAGTCGTTTCCTAGCATCCGTAGTTATTGATTATGTGATGTGTCCTTTTACGTATCTTCCTTAATGCCTATACATATATTTTATTTGACGATGCAAGTTTATTAAAATAAATTATTTCATTATCAAAATCGTTTTGTGATTTTTCTTTAAATCCTACCATTACCTTTTATTGTGAAATGTTATGCTGTAAATATGGCGGGTTCTTTTTACCACACAGTGTCTAGCGCTAGGATGGGTAGCGATATAAGCAATTCTGTCGTCGACAGTCGTTTAAGAGTGCATGGTGTAGAAGCACTGCGAGTGGTGGACGCTAGTGTGATGCCGACCATCACTAGTGGCAATACCAATGCTCCCACCATTATGATTGCTGCGAGAGAGCTGACTGAGATGGAAAAAAGGCGTATGGTGTCGAAGTAGATCACAATGGCAAAACGTTAAAACTCAAAGCAAAACGTGAAGTTATTATTAGCGCGGGTGCTATAAACACTCCTCAGCTACTTATGTTATCTGGTATAGGACCTAAAGAACATCTCGCTACGAAGAATATAAAGGCTGTTATTAATTCACCTATGGTTGGACAGAATTTACATGATCATACTTTTATTCCTATTTTTATATTTGCTGATGAACTAGAAGTCACCGATAAAGCAACGGAACAGTTTGAAATAATAAGATATTTGTACGATCGACGAGGATATCTAGCAGTAGCTGATCCTTATCATGATGTGAATGGATTTTATTCCGTAGACCCTAATGCTTCATATCCAGATTTCCATGTTTTTAATGTCCCCAGTAAAAAATACAATGACACGTTAATGGCATATGATGTAGGATTTATTAAATCGGTAGAGAACTCGATACTTAAGCAAAGTGAAAACAAATCCACATTCCAATTTTGGAAAGCTGTAATGCATCCATATTCTAGAGGTAATATATCGTTAAATTCAAATGATCCATATGAACACCCTCTTATTTCTATCATAAGGTAGGACCTAGGTAAGACTGGTTGTCAAATTTTCGGGCTCCTGACGACTCGTAACGACTGTCCACGTATGACGGTCGGAACCAACGGCTTAACGTGCTTTCCGAAGCACGGAACGATGTCAGTAATGACTCAAGTATTAGTCACATTGGTATTTGCCCGGATTCGAACCCACATCCTCATGCTTGGGAGGCGGGCGCCTCAACCACTAGACCATCACTACGTTCACAAACACATAACGCATAATTATCTTTTTCAATGAAAACCTTTATTTATACAGTTAATTCATGATAACAAATTGTTGTCTACCTTGTCGGTTAGCCTTTATCATTAAATTAAGTACCTTACTGTGTAAGTAACTAGATTCAATCATAAAAAAGGTTAAATTGTAACGTTGTAGGGTAATAAAGCCCGGCACACACTGGTGGTGCGACACAGCAGGGGATTAAGCATTTTTAAGGAAGTTAATATCATATCGTAACATTTTAATGAAAATAATATTGACAGACTTGTAGTTACAAAATCGAAATTGAACTTTGTTCAGTAAAAAGTAGCAGCGTCGTAGTTTGGATTTGTTTCCAGTTGATGGCAATAGGCTCGCGCGGCACAACGCGACACGCGACGCCCCGCGTCTCCGTAAATGAAACCCAAGAATACATATTCATGACCTATATTGATGACTTATATTGTCTTACTTAAAAAAAAAATGAGGAAGTCAAAACTTCCCAATGCGTGTTCGTTCGTTTTGGTAGTACCAAGAAATGTTATCGGTTTAAAAATAATATTTCATAAAAAAAAAAACCATTAATGAGTCGCCGGTGGGCACCAGGCTTTAGTGACTTATTTTATTTAACTAGCGATATGTTCACATAAAATTTTAGGCATATATTAAGCACTTTCTTGTAAGTATTCAGACATTTATATTCTAGCAGGCGATAACAACTAACGTTCACGAATTATTGTATTTTTTCTATTTATTAGTTTTTAAACTATCTTTTGTTTATTTCATTATTCTATGACCGCTTGAATTGATAGTTGTTAATAATTTATGACATGTTATGTGTCGTAAATTTATCATGAATTTATCATAATTCTTTTTGGTACTATACGCTGTGGATAAAACAAGGAATTAATATTTTCTAAAAATGTTCAGGTTTGTGGTTTTTACGTGTTTATTTTTGTAAGTGGTGTTTCTGTCTTGGTATATAACATTATGAAATACTCCAGTATATACTAGTAACACTAGCTAACAAATACTTATGTTTTGCTTGCTAGTAATCGTTGTTGCATTATGCTGGTTCAAAAGTTAAAACTAAAACAAAAAATCGGGATTCTTGGGGACTTGGTGTTTTTGACATACTTTAGTTGGTAATCCTACTAAAGTATGTCAAAAAACCAAGTCTGGAAACTCAGTTCTTCTACCGTAAAAAGTTGTGAGATCCATGTAATACCAAGTCAAATAAAATTTGTTTTTCCTTCAGCAACACGTCTTGCATATGTCCGACGACGGGCGCAGCCCCCAACACATTCTCGACTGCGATACAGTTCTTCATGACAGCTCAGTGCCTCGTACAAACCAAGGACTGGCCACCTAAAGTTGAATTAAAAGGTAAGTAGAACATCTATTCGAGCAAGAAACCCCCAGGCATAGGCAGAGGTGGAACACCGCGGTGGTTTTAGCCGGTAAAATCCGGCATACCCATCCGTCTCTTCCACGATGGAGAAAGTCCATGAGGATTAGGACATTAGTAAAAAAACAAAACAGAGTTACTTTCACGCAACAGGCGAAAGTAAATCTGTTTGTTTGTCGTTTGTGAGAACAAAGAACACAACAACTTAGATAGTATAAAGTTAAATTTAAAAGAACGTTAATCTTTTAATTTTTATCTTAAAATATAGATTCTGAAGAGTTCGACTTCATAATCGTGGGAGCTGGATCAGCTGGTAGTGTAATGGCGAACAGACTGAGTGAAATTGAAGACTGGACTGTACTGCTTATTGAGGCCGGAGGAGACCCTCCCATTGAAAGTGAAGTAAGTTGATTTATTTTTGTTTAATTTTTTTGTTATATTTAAGAGTCTGCCTACTATATTGTATAATGCTTTGACCGCATTATGAACGTATCAGGCATGGAAAGAAATATGACACGGGCTACTACACCCACTAGAACATTATCTACAAATAAGGGTATATCATTGACTGTAAGTTACTCCAAAGTCTGCATCTACCTTGCATGTCATATCATAACTACTGATTATTCAATGACATTAAAGTTAAAGCTGTCATGCCAAATACTTTTATGTAAGTAACAGGCATGTTTTGTGGCAAAATTGTTAAATTCAATACTATGTTTATTTGAATGAATAAATTATAAAAAATTACCCTTTACCCACAGATTCCAAGGCTGTACCGTAATCTATATGGGACGCAGTATGACTGGCAATATACAACTGTAAATAATGGGATAACAAATCAGGCTCTCAAAGAAGGAACAGTAAAATGGGTAAGAGGTAAAATGCTTGGAGGTTGCAGCAGCATAAACGGAATGGCATATGTTCAAGGAAACCCTCATGATTACCAGTCCTGGTATGACGAAGGTAATAGAGAATGGCATCCTGACGTTGTCAAGCAATACTACAAAAAAGCTGAAAGTTTACAAGATCCTTGTCTTTTAAAGAATCCTGCAGTTAACAATCATTATGGTCATGACGGACCTCTTATTGTAAATCGTTTTAATTATACTGACACCAGTGTTATAAAAAATTTGCTTTCTGCTTTCAACGAAATTGGTATAAAAAATGTCGATGAGTTGAATACAGCTAACAATTTAGGATCTGGCAGAGTAGTATGTACAGCTAGTGAAGGCAAAAGGGTGAGTACGGCCGTAGCATATCTGAATCCTATAGCACAAAGCAGAAAAAATTTGAAGGTAGTCAAGAATTCGTTTGTAACTAAAATTGCTTTTAATAAAAAAAAGGCGCGTGGTGTCGAAATAGATCACAGTGGTAAAAGATTACAACTCAAAGCAAAACGCGAAGTAATTATTAGCGCGGGTGCTATAAACACTCCTCAGCTACTTATGTTATCTGGTATAGGACCTAAAGAACATCTAGTAAAGAAGAATATAACGGTTGTTATCAATTCACCCATGGTTGGACAGAATTTACACGATCATACTTTTGTTCCTATTTTTTTGTTTGCTGATGAACTAAAGGACATCGATAATGCAACGAAACAGTTTGAAGCAATAAGATATTTGTACAATCGACAAGGATACCTATCAGTAGCTTATCCTTATCATGATGTAAATGCATATTTTTCCGTAGACCCTAAAGCTTCATATCCAGATTTCCAAGTTTTTACTGGCGTCAGTAAGAAGTACGATGATACCTTAAAATCATTTGCTTCAGGCTTTGTTAAATCTGTAGAGAACTCGATACTGAAACAAAGTATAAACAAATCTATATTTCTGTTCAGGAAAGGTGTACTGCATCCATATTCTAGAGGTAACATATCTTTAAATTCAAATGATCCATATGAACACCCTCTTATTTACTACAATAACTTTAGTGATTCAAGAGATTTAAAATTGGCAGTTGATGGAATAAAAATGTTAGTAGATATCGCCAAAACTAAAGTTTTCAAGTCTATTTCTGCAGTAGTGGGCAGAATTAAGCTGGCTGCATGTGATGGTTATGAATTTGGTAGTACCAAATATTGGAAATGTTATGCTGTAAATATGGCGGGTACTTTTTACCACCCAGTTTCTACCGCTAGGATGGGTAGCGATATAAGTAATTCTGTCGTCGACAGTCGTTTAAGAGTGCATGGTGTAGAAGCACTGCGAGTGGTGGACGCTAGTGTGATGCCGACCATCACTAGTGGCAATACCAATGCTCCCATCATTATGATTGCTGAGAGAGCAGCTGATTTAATAAAGCAGGATTATAAAAAACTTCCATAGTTAACTATTATTGTACTGTAGGTACTATTTAAAATGATTTAATTTGTTAAAAAGTGCTATTTAAATAATATTAAGCGTATTATTTAACATGCAAAACGACACTTAACGAACCATACTGGAGCATACCTTGGAAGCGTAATCATGGGTAAAATACAAACATTCTACGTTTGATTCGTTGTCATGAAAATTTAATATGCCCATGACCTCTGTACTATTGGATGCACCTGTAAGCACAATGTTTTTCGTGCGTTACATTGTGTACTACTATAAACTGATTGTTCTCAAAATAAAAGTCGTTTCCTAGCATGCGTAGTTATTGATTATGTGATATGTCCTTTTACAGCCCGTATTATGTCTCTTTCTTAATGCTTATATATTTTATTTGTCGATGCAAGTTTATTAAAATAAATTATTTCATTATCAAAATCGTTTTGTGACTTTTTTTTAAATCCTACCATTAAATTTAAAGAAGAAACCTACTTCATTATGATTTTGTAACTAAAACAGTCTTAAAAATATTCATACCCATGTAGTATTTTATAGCAGTTCAAATTTACAAAGTCAAGTTTTAGTATTATACTTTCAAAAACCCCAAGAGACTACCTAAACGGATGCCAAAAAATGAACCCTTTTTTTGCCTCCATTTCGGGGATAACGGAGGGGTGTTTGGACTCCTACCAACTAAAACCCCAAGGTGTTACTCCAAGCCTACCTTTGGCCCCGGTACACGGGCGTACTCTGAGCGTTCTTCTGCTCCAGGCAGGTATGGACCCGCCACTGCCACAGGCGGGTACCATCACTCGGTGGTGACTCCAGAAAGACGCGTTGGGAACACCACGCACGCCCTACTCTCGGGCCTGTTCTCTCATTCTGTTCAGGCGACGGATGCCCCCAAGTACGCCGCCCGCAAGCCCCATTTCATGTTGACCCGAAATCATTAAGCGCCCTCCGGCGCCTGGTGCGTTTTCTGCGGGTGGGATGGGAGGAAGAATCTCCCCTCTCCCGTTCCGGCGCCTCATTGGCGGCCATCGGGTGACGGCTACTTGGGATGCCGTCGCCTCGTGTTGCGAGGAGGTACTCGCAGCACGAGGCGACAGCGTCAGACAGAACTCCGGGAGCGCGATGTTACCCGCAGTAGTCGCTGTAGTTTTCTTTTCTTGCAATTAAGCGATAATCTGGCATCTTTGCTGTCAATGTAGTGTTTATTTGTAATTGGCATACATGTACATTCATTAGAATATAACCGTATGATTTACTATTTGTATGAACATGTATGTGCTGTTGTTGAACCTTCAAGTAAATAAATAAATAAATAGATACTCGTATACACATGACACATAATTATCTTTTTCAATGAACACCTTTGTTTATACAGTTAATTCATGATATAAATTGTTGTTTACCTTGTCGGTTAGCCTTTATCTTTTAATTAAGTACCTTACTCTGTAAGAAACTAGGTTAAATAATAAAAAAAAGATGTTAAATTATAACATTGCAGGGTAATAAAGCCTGGCACACACTGATGGTACTACAGAGCAGGCGATTTTTAAAAGCAATATTATAGTTAGGTACCATAACATTTTAGTTCAAACATTTGACAATCGGAGTTACAAAATTAAAATTAAACTTGGTTTAGTAAATATAATAATAAAAAATATTAAAAATGCGAAGCAGATTTATTACGAATAGTTACATTACCAACCTGCAATAATAGTTCAATATACAGTAAACAAAAGATATAGGTATGGTATGGTAGGCTGAAATATTATTTCATAAATAAAATTCTTTGCCGTGTCGCTAGTGGGCACCGGGCTTTAGTGAGTTATTTCATTTTACTAGAGACATTTTTACATGAAGTTTTAGTTATATAGTAAGTATTTGTTTTGAGTATTTAGACATTCATATTCTAGCAAGTAGTAACAAACAACGTTCACGAATTTTATTTTTTCATATCCATTTTTAATAATTTTTAAACTATCTTTTGTTTATTTAATTATTTGTTTGAAAATTATTAATAGTTAATGACATTTTATGTGTCATGTATTTATCGTGAATTAGTCATAATTATTTAGTCATAAGGATTTGACAAAGAATTAATATTTTCTAAAAATGTTTAGGTAAGTGGTTTTTACGTGCTTATTTATGTAAGTGGTGCTTCTGTTTTTGGTACATAACATAATGAAATACTCTAATAATTAAATACTAGTAAAAATAAATAATTATGTTTTGCTTGCTAGCAATCATTATCGCACTATGCTGGTTTCGCCTATGAACTGAAATATTTTTTATTGTCTACAGCAACGCGTCTTGCATATGTCCGACGACGGGTGCGGCCCCCGACACCTTCTCGTCTGCGATACAGTTCTTCATGACAGCTCAGTGCCTCGTACAGACCAAGTGCTGGCCACCTGAAGTTGATTTAAAAGGTAATTACAATTATATGTATGCAAATGTTATCTTAAAATAACGTAGAATTGTTTATATGGTTACCATGTAAACAGTTAATACCTCCCAAAAAACTTTTTTTTTTGTTTTTTTTTATGGGTCTGTCTGTATCTGTTTGTTAAAGCTAATCCGCGAAACGGCTAGGCCGTCGTCAGTCATTTTCATTTTGTTGTAAAAGTAGCCTAGGTTTATTCGGTTTTAGAAGTAGCCTAGGTCATTTTCTAGATTGAAGCATACCATACTGTCAAAACTGCATTACAATCGGTTTGGTAGTTTTGCCAGGAGTGTATTCTTTATTCTCACAAACGAGAAACAAAAAACAGTTACTTTCACCCGTATAATACATACTATTATTATAAAGGCGAAGATAACTGTTTGTTTGTTTGGCGTTTGTGAGAATAAAGAACACAAAAACTTCAATGGCATAAAAATCTATTATGTTAATCGTTTAACTTTTATCTTAAATCGTAGATGGTGAAGAGTTCGACTTCATAATCGTGGGAGCTGGATCAGCTGGTTGTGTAATGGCGAACAGACTGAGTGAAATTGAAGACTGGACTGTACTGGTTATTGAGGCCGGAGGAGACCCTCCCATTGAAAGTGAGGTAAGTTGATTTTTAGGGTACCATACTCAAAAGATGCCTAACGTAACCCTATTACTAAGACGCAAATAAGAGTACACCATACCTATAACTTGCACCAAAGTATGCAAGTAGTTTGCACGTTGGTGTACTATAACTACAGGGCGCCTACCGCCATCTTTTATAACAATATTATTTAATATTACCTTGTAATTTCTGTTGTTGCATTTTCAACTCTCGGCGCTGATCAGAGCGTTGAATATCTAACAGTGCGGAAGGCAAAGTAATATTAAAATAATATTGTTTTAAGAGGTTGTGGTAGGCCCCCTGATTAGTCTTTCACGCGGTAGTGGCGCATTAAATATATATATTTTTTTTATTTTTTAGATTTAAAAATACTTGTTTCTCCTTTGCTTTTGTGTAATATTTATATTTTTTCTTTTATGTTATCTGCGTCATTTTCGCGTGAAAAAACAGTTTTTCTTTCTTTTTTTCTTTCTTTGAGTCAATGGTATTAAAATTGAAGCTCCTTATATAGTTTTATGTAAGTTACAGGCATGTTTTGTGGCAATATTATTGAATGCAATATTATTAAAACCAACAGATACCAAGGCTGTATACTAGTCTAATTGGGTCGAAGTTTGACTGGCAATATGCAACTGTAAACAACGGGATAACAAATCAGGCCTTCAAAGGTGGCATAGTAAAATGGCCAAGAGGCAACATGCTTGGAGGTAGCAGCAGCATTAATGTAATGGCCTATGTTCAAGGAAACTCTCATGACTTCCAGTCCTGGTATGACGAAGGAAACAAAGAATGGCATCCTGACGTTGTCAAGCAATACTTCAAAAAAGCTGAAAGTTTACGAACTCCTATTCTTTTAAAGAATCCTGCAGTTAACAATTATTATGGTCATGATGGACCTCTTATTGTAAATCGTTTTAATTACACTAATACTTGTGATACAAAAAATTTGCTTTCTGCTTTTGACGAAATTGGCATAAAAAATGTCGACGACTTAAACACAGCTAATAATTTAGGGTCTAGCAGAATTGTAAATACAGTTAGTGATGGTAAAAGGGTGAGTACGGCCGTAGCATATCTGAATCCTATAGCACGATGCAGGAAAAATTTGAAGATAGTCAAGAATTCGTTTGTAACGAAAATTGTTTTAGATGGAAAAAAGGCGTATGGTGTCGAAGTAGATCACGATGGCAAAAGGTTGAAACTCAAAGCAAAACGTGAAGTTATTATTAGCGCAGGTGCTATCAACACTCCTCAGCTACTTATGTTATCTGGTATAGGACCTAAAGAACATCTAGTAAAGAAGAATATAACGGTTGTTATCAATTCACCCATGGTTGGACAGAATTTACACGATCATACTTTTGTTCCAATCTTTTTATTTTCTAATAAACTAGAGGATACCGATGAAGCAACGAAACAGTTTGAAGCAATAAGATATTTGTACGATCGACAAGGATACCTATCAGCAGCTGATCCTTATCGTGATGTAAATGCATTTTTTTCCGTAGATCCTAAAGCTTCATATCCAGATTTTCAAGCTCTCATTGACGTCAGTAAAAAATACGATGACAAGTTAAACTCATTTGTTTCAGGATTTGTTAAATCTGTAGAGAATTCGATTAGGAAACAAAGTGTAAACAAATCTATATTTCAGATCTGGCAAAGTGTACTGCATCCATATTCTAGAGGTAACATATCGTTAAATTCAAATGATCCATATGAACACCCTCTTATTTACTACAATAACTTTAGTGATTCAAGAGATTTAGAATTGATCGTTGATGGAATAAAAATTTTACTAGATATCGTCAAAACTACATACTTCAAGTCTATTTCTGCAGTAGTGGGCAGAATTAAGCTAGCTGCATGTGATGGTTATGTATTTGGTAGTACCAAATATTGGAAATGTATTTCTGTGAATATGGCAGGTACTTTTTATCACCCAGTTTCTACCGCTAGGATGGGTAGCAATATAAGTAATTCTGTCGTCGACAGTCGTTTAAGAGTGCATGGTGTAGAAGCACTGCGAGTGGTGGACGCTAGTGTGATGCCGACCATCACTAGTGGCAATACCAATGCTCCCACCATTATGATTGCTGAGAGAGCAGCAGATTTAATAAAGGAGGATTATAAAAAACTTCCTTAGCTAAAGAATGTTGTTGTGTAGAAGTATTTTTTTAAAAATTCATTTGTTATTAACTTCTTTGTAAATAATATTAAGCGTATCTAAGCAGTTTAATAAAGCAGGACTATAAAAATCTTTCATAACTCGGATAACGAATGTTGTAAAATATCATAAAAATTATTGTATTTGTTAGAAAGTGGTTTGAAAATAATATTAGATGAATTACGAAGGCCAGAAAACGACACTTAACGAAGCCGAAAGTTATGTATGTGTTATGTTATCAGATATAGTTGAAGTTTGAGACCAATGGATCTTTTTAATGTAAATTAATTTAAAAAATAGAAATTACACAGTTCATTAATAAAATTTCAATCGAAGAAATCCATCGGT
The DNA here is from genome assembly GCA_949774945.1 of Hoplodrina ambigua. NCBI lineage: Eukaryota > Metazoa > Arthropoda > Insecta > Lepidoptera > Noctuidae > Hoplodrina > Hoplodrina ambigua. The sequence goes on along the minus strand of OX458974.1, from coordinate 11,037,499 downwards.
TTCTAAGAAAACTTCAACTATATCTGACGACAATACCTATCTCTTTTGTTGTCTATACATGTAGTTCCAAAAAACAGTACTGTTGGAACCTTTATCTAATTACGGAGAAATTAACTCTCAAAATACTAACTTTTTTTGTTTGAAATAATTTCACTTTTGAACCCGCTTATGACCCCTGTACTATTGAATGCACCTGTTAGCACAATGTTCTGTGTACGATTGATGAGGTAAAACAGGGGTGTATTGCTAGTATTAAATAAAGTAAGTAGAAGATTGTAAACCAAATAAAGTAAAATAACGAATAATTACACTTATAGTGAAAATTTCCGTTATTAAAATATTCAATTTTATTCTTTTTATTTTTTATTTTAAAAGTGGTCGCTTAAAGTTCCGATATTTATAAATACGTTAACACTAGATATGTTTCAACATAATATAATAACAAAATTTGAAAAAAAAAGTTAACAAGGGTTGTTATTTAATTTTCATTGCAAAATGAAATAGGTCGGTGTTTATAGGAAACTAATTATTCTGGTTGGTTCCGTACGGAAAATTTCTTTTTCAATCTAACGAATCAAATACTTGGTGAGTAATCAGGCGAATTTAAAGGTTAACGTTATGAAAATTGAAATTAATTTAATAGGCACTTACCTATAAGTATTTGTTTTGTACGTACGAAACCCAAGATTTCCTAAGACTTGCATTTAGATTTACAAAATATTTTAATGAATGTAAATAAATAAAAAATAAATACCTAAATACATTTGCACAATGGTTTTTACTTGACCCTATTAATTCTTCCACAGATAAAATAATGAGTATGTAAATATTACTCTAAAACATGGGTTTTTTTTAAAATAAATAATTACAACTACTTAGGTACATACTCAATTTTCAGTATCTTTTTTAAGAAATAATTAAAACTAAATTAATTTTCAGTGTCTTGTGACCTAAAAACATCTAAATTACAGTTAATTCTTGAAAATTGTTGTTTTAAGCACCTTGTCGGTTAGTTTTTATCATTAAATTATGTACCTAGGATGTGTTAGAAACTAGGTTGCAACTTGAGCAAAATAAAACTAATTATATTAAATTGTAACATTGCACGCTACTAAGGCCAGGCACACACTGGCGATACAACACTGAAGGGGGTGAAAAAAAATCATATGTAACCAACCGTGACATTTGAGACAAAGGGTATGGGTAGAACCTAGCTAATGACCTCCCAAATTCCTGAAAAAATTGTGTCGGTCCATGCGCCAAACACCCAGTATAACTTAACATTTTTTTTGAAACAATGTTTTCAATCGTAATTAAACAATCGAAATTGATTTAGTTTTGTAAATATAATAAACTAGGTTCTTCTCCTTGGACCGCGACTTTGTCCGTATAAATTTTCAGACCCCCGTTTCGTGCCCTTAAGGGGGTGAATTTTGGGAAATCCGTTCTTACCGGATGTCAACTAACTATAACCTACCTCCCTGCCAAATTTCATCTTTATACATCAAGCGGTTTTCGATATTTTGTGTACGGCTTTTCGCTTTTATATATTTAGCTAAATTATGAATTTTGAATTTTATATACTTAGCCAAATAGTTAAAATTACTCACTATCCAGCTTCTTCTTCTTTCTTCTTTACAGTGTTGACAGTAAGGTACTCCCACTGCCCACTCACCTTACACTCTAGTGTCAGAGGTCCAGCAATAGTAGTTCAATGTTCATACAAAACTTAATACTTACAATAGATTGGGTAAATGATGTCAGCGAAAAATATTTAAATCTAAACAATTACTACAAAACAATTGGATAAAAAATGACATGGTTTGTTATGGTACCTAGTACTGCTGTATTTTGAAATGTCAACTGTAAAACCGTAATATTACGGCTTATTATATTACGTCACCAAAAAAACCCTTGCGGTGCCGCTCCGGCAGTGAGCACCAGGCTTTAGTAACTCATTTTATTGAGTTTATTTCAAGTGATATCTTCACATGACATCGTAGGAGCATATATCGAGTATATATGCAGTTCTTTGCACAAATTCAGACATTCAAACACTAGCAAGTCGTGACAAATATTGTTTCACGATTATTTAATATCTATTTTACTACTTTTGAAACTATCTTTTTTAATTCTATTTTGTATCACCGTTTGTTTATTAATATTTATGATATTTTATGTGAATGGTATTTATTATGAATTTGTCATAATTAATTTCTTGGTGCTATATGCTGAGGATTTGCCAAGGAATTAATATTTTCTAAAATGTTAAGGTTAGTGGTTTTCTGTGTTTTAATTTTGTAAGTGGTAGGTACTTTTGTTTTGATACAAAACATAATGGAATAATTTATACTCCAGTAACATTTAAAAAAAACACACACACAAAAAGAAAACACATTAAAAAATGGAAGGAATGGAGGGAGGCCTTTGCCCAGCAGTGGGACAGTACAGGCTAGTTATTATAATAATAATAATAATACAATAACATTAGTTATTATTACATACATACTTTTTGTTTACTGGCAATCTATATTGTACTATATTGTTATCGCTCTCAACTCTACAATAAATTATTTTATGGTTAAATTTATTACCCACTAAAACAGGTAAAAAAGTTATGAGGTGAATTTCAATTTTCCTGCATTATTTTTTTCTCTAAAAGAAACAAATAATTCAGGACAGTCCATTGATTATTTTTAGAAAAATACATAACATTACGCCTGTAAGCCTCGAAGGGTTAGGCAAAGGTGTGCCCATTAGTACACCCACATTTCGCCAGTTATGTTTAAGTCCCATGTATTAAGGGGCGAGCCTATTATCATCAGCCTATTACCTCTTGCTAAGTTTTTGTTGTTCATGTCTTTGTATTACCTCGACCAACCACTACCTCTTAAGATACAGGTGTATATCTTAGTTTAAGAGGCATAGTGATCAACCATTTTTGTACAGATTTGCAACATGACTTTGAATGTGAACTTTTAATCTGTCAATCTGTATTTTTGGATAAATAAACGCTTTATTATTATTATTATTATTATCAACCGGGCTACAGTACTTACATTAGAAAAATATTGGCAGATTTGTGTTCTATTGTTAAAATGACTACATTTTAGTGTTAAATATATATTTATAAATAGCTAATAGTCTGCATTGCACATCATGAAATAACATAACATATTTTTTTTATATATCAGAGCTTATGATACACTAATAATAAAATATATATAGCGTTATACTATTATTTTTCATATACTATAATAGTAAGGATTATATTCATGAGGATGTTGATGAGACGGTAGCACCTCAAATTGATTCTAGTGGACTGTTTGTAACTACACTGAATGGATAAAACATATCATATCATATCATAAATAAAACTTGTTTTGTTTAGTAACGCGTCTTGCATATGTCCGACGACGGGCGCGGCCCCCGACACTTTCTCGTCTGCGATACAGTTCTTCATGACAGCTCAGTGCCTCGTACAGACCAAATGCTGGCCACCTCAAGGTGTATTAAAAGGTAAGTTCAACATCTATCATCATCATCTGCCTAGCCTTTTCCCAACTATGTTGGGGTCGGCCTCCAGTCTAACCGGATGCAGCTGAATACCAGTATTTTACATGGAGCGACTGCCTAACTGACCTCCACAACCCAGTAACTGGGTAATATGATACCCCTAGGTAAGACTAGTTGTCAGACTTTCGGGCTTCTGACGACCCATAACGACTGTCAAAGTTCAACATCTATCAAACAAATAAAATTGAAATGTCTGTTTATAATGTCAAAATAACACTTTATTAGGAAGGTAGGTACTAAACGATTAATAAATATTTGTGCATGTGAATGTTTCTAAGGGTACTTGTAACAAAAAATAAATATGCCAAACATTTTGATCATTTTACTACTCAATATTTTTTCTCGACCCTTTTTTTGTAAATAAACCGGCACAAATATTTTTTTCCACACGGGTATTTGATCTGTCTGTGTGTTCCGGCTAATCTTCGAAAAGGCTGGACCGGTATTGGCGAGAGTTTCTCAGAAAGATAATTAATAATATAAGAGCTATCTTAGGCTAGCTTTATTTTAGAAAACACACTTGACTTACATATACATGGACGCCCATGTGTATCTAAGCCGCGGACATAAGCTAGTAGCTAATATTTTTGCTTATTTTTGTTCAGCGCGCACTTCATTGAAGTAAAATGCTATGGAACATAATATCAAATTAACTTCAATGTCAATATTAAGTACAAGAGAATAAAAACACGCCCTTTAGATACAATTTTCGCTAAAGCAACAAATCAAGAGTTGAAGTTGACCTTTTCACTATTGTCGTGACGTAATCAAACATAGGTCTTCAAGCACAATCTATAGAGACTGTGCTCGCATGTCCAAGTGAAGTTAGTGCGACCTAATTCGAAGACAATGGTATTCATATTTTGATATTCAATTTTGAGCATTACTATACACAAAATAAATATTTTTCCAATCCGACTGGTACATACATACATAACATCACGCCTGTAATCCCCGAAGGGTTAGGCAGAGGTGTACCCATTAGTACACTCACATTTCGCCAGTTATGTTTTTAGTCCCATGTAATAGGGGGCGAGCCTATTGCCATCAACCGGGCACAAATCCAGACTCCGAGGCTGCTATTGAGACTCCGACTCCGAGGTCCGACTGGTAGTTCCAAAGATATGAGAGTTTAAACAAACAAAATAATCGAACAAAAAATCTCTTTTATATGATATTAGCAGATATATAGTTTTGTGTGGGTTAAAAGAAAAAAATATTTTGATCATTTCAATATTAATATTTAAATGTTCAAAAGAATATCCCTTAACTTTTACCTTAAATCGTAGATGGTGAAGAGTACGACTTCATAATTGTGGGAGCTGGATCAGCTGGTTGTGTAATGGCGAACAGACTGAGTGAAATTAAAAACTGGAGTGTACTGCTTATTGAGGCCGGAGGAGACCCTCCCATTGAAAGTGAAGTAAGTTGATTTTTACTAATTAAGGAGTCTCACACTATAATACCGTACCATACAATGATCGTGTCATGAACGTATAAAGCACGGAAAGAAACATGACAAGGACTAATATGCTCATTAGTGCCTAGTGGTGTACGCTTATGACGAGATGTATGAACGTGAACGAGGCGACAGAAGTAGGTATGCTTACATACTCCCCCTGCCATGAACAGAACGCCACCTGCTACAATTCTTAGATCGTAGCAGATGGCGTTCTGTGGTTTCTGCTTGCCCTCATGGGAAAAAGGCGTGAGTTTATGTACGTATGTTGTTGACGCTGCATGGTCAATGACGAAATGGTCTAGTGGACATCATTGTCTCATACTTTTCAATACAAAGAATATTTTATTGCTTGCTATGTTCCTCGTATGGTCATGGTGTGGTACGGTGAAATTTATTTATTTAAACTTTATGCACACGTAAAAAATACACTGTACAAAGGCGGACTTAATGCTTTGGGCATTTTCTACCAGTCTACCTCAAATGGGTAGGAAATATTGATTTTTATATTTGCATACTTTTATGTAAGTTACTTATTGAATGTAAAACTTTATATACATGAAAACATAATAAAATATTACCCAGTCTTTAATAACACCCACAGATAACAAGGCTGCACCTTAGTGTATATGGGACAAAGTATGATTGGCAATATACAACTGTTAACAACGGGAAAACAAATCAGGCCCTCAAAGGAGGAAATGTAATATGGCCAAGAGGTAAAATGCTTGGAGGTAGCAGCAGCATAAACGGAATGGCCTATTGTCAGGGAAATCCTCATGATTACCTGTCCTGGTATAATGAAGGAAACCGTGAATGGCATCCTAACGTTGTCAAGAAATACTTCAAAAAAGCTGAAAGTTTACAAGATCCTTGTCTTTTAAAGAATCCTGCAGTTAACAATCATTATGGTCACAGTGGACCTCTTATTGTAAATCGTGTTAATTACACTGCAACCTGTGATATAAAAAATATACTTTCTGCTTTAGACGAAATTGGTATAAAAAATGTTGACGACTTGAATACAGCTAATAATTTAGGATCTAGCAGAATTGTATCTACAGTTAGTGATGCGAAAAGGGTGAGTACGGCCGCAGCATATCTAAATCCTATAGCAAGATGCAGGAAAAATTTGAAGATAGTCAAGAATTCGTTAGTGACAAAAATAATTTTGGATGGAAAAAAGGCGTATGGTGTCGAAGTAGATCACAATGGCAAAACGTTAAAACTCAAAGCAAAACGTGAAGTTATTATTAGCGCGGGTGCTATCAACACTCCTCAGCTACTTATGTTATCTGGTATAGGACCTAAAGAACATCTCGCTACGAAGAATATAAAGGCTGTTATTAATTCACCTATGGTTGGACAAAATTTACATGATCATACTTTTATTCCTATTTTTATATTTGCTGATGAACTAGAAGTCACCGATAAAGCAACGGAACAGTTTGAAGTAATAAGATATTTGTACGATCGACGAGGATATCTAGCAGTAGCTGATCCTTATCATGATGTGAATGGATTTTATTCCGTAGACCCTAATGCTTCATATCCAGATTTCCATGTTTTTAACGTCCCCAGTAAAAAATACAATGACACGTTAATGGCATATGATGTAGGATTTATTAAATCGGTAGAGAACTCGATACTTAAGCAAAGTGAAAACAAATCCACATTCCAATTTTGGAAAGCTGTAATGCATCCATATTCTAGAGGTAATATATCGTTAAATTCAAATGATCCATATGAACACCCTCTTATTTACTACGATAACTTTAGTGATTCAAGAGATTTAGACTTGACAGTTGATGGGATAAAAATATTACTAAATATCGTCAACACAACATACTTTAAGTCTATTCGTGCAAAAGTGGGCAGAATTAAGCTAGCTGCATGTGATGGTTATGAATTTGGTAGTACCAAATATTGGAAATGTATTTCCGTAAATATGGCGGCTACTTTTTACCACCCAGTTTCTACCGCTAGGATGGGTCGTAATATAAGTAGTTCTGTTGTCGACAGTCGTTTGAGAGTGCATGGTATAACTAAACTGCGAGTGGTGGACGCTAGTGTGATGCCGACCATCACTAGTGGCAATACCAATGCTCCCACCATTATGATTGCTGAGAGAGCAGCTGATTTAATAAAGCAGGATTATAAAAAACTTTCTTAGTTTACGAATGTTGTTGTTTAAAAGTTAAAATTATTAAATTCATTTGTTATTAAGTTCTTTGTAAAGAATATTAAGCGTATATAAGCGTAATATATCCTCCATAGGATGTAAAAGAACATTTAATGAAGCTAAAAGTTACATTTCGACCCAATCATTGCATTATTATGTTTATTTCTCACATCTTGTAATATCCTATGTTGCTGTGCTCAGGCAGGGTCCATGATTGTACTTCAGCTTTAAGCCTATGTTACATCCTTATACACATTAAGGTATACAATGAATTAATATGAATATCTCCGTAACTAAAAGAGATTTGAAGGTCAAAGATATATTTTTTTTTCTCTACATTTTTTTGATCAGTGGTTCCCTGGTATGGCCCAGAATAAAAGATTGATTGCAATGCAGCAAAAGGTTGATGGGAAGTAATGTAACTTACGGATCCGTTATAAATCTTTTTAGACCCAATATATAATTATCTTCCTTAACGATTTTGTATAAATTTTCAGATGCTTGTTTAGATAACACTTAATAGAATAAATTATTTCATTATCAAAACCGTTTTCTGACTTTTGTTTAAAAACCTAAACCCATATCCTTACTTAAATTATAAACGCGAATGTCCTGTCTGTCTGTTACGTTTTCACGAATAAACCACTGAACCGATTTCGATGAAACTTGATACGAGCTAAATTTGAATCACAACAAAGGAAGTAAGACTATTTTTTATTAGACTTCGACTTCGTCTGTATCCGCAATAACTGACATTTAAAATATTGTAAACTATAATCCTCACGCTCTAGGATGGTGCGGGTGACATTTGTCAAACTACTGCTTTTCACTCTTGAACGTTACGGCGATTTACAATCAGAATTGAATATTTTAACTGCACACTAATATCATAATCGTAAAATACGTAATCAGTAATAAGTAAGTTAATGACTAGTAAATTAAATAATGTTACTGACCTAGTTATGCGATTTTGACATCACATAGATGAATTGCTGTCATGTGTCACCCGCACCATCATAGAACGTATGGAGTATAGATTATGTTTTAAAATGCAGTTAAAATATACGGATGTCAAGTTTAAATGTTTTGCCTTCATAAGCCTAAGAGACCACCCAAATGGATGCCAAAAATAAGTCGAACTACAAAACCAGAAATAACTGCACCAGTCTTGAATTAACCGGCAAATACCGGAACTACGGGTGTTAAACGTTTGTTTAGCGGAAAACAATACAACGAAGACGAAATCAGGCAACACAGTAATTCGAGGCCTCATCTGTGCATATACTGTGAACGGTTGGCGCAGTGGCTAAACGATTGGCTAAGTAATAAAAATGAACCTAGGTATTTGGCGACCTTGGAACCGGAGTGATCTTAGTGACATACATAACATCACGCCTGTAATCCCCGAAGAGTTAGGCAGAGGTGTACCCATTAGTACACCCACATTTCGCCAGTTATGTTTTTAGTCCCATGTGATAGGGGGCGAGCCTATTGCCATCAACCGGGCACAAATCCAGACTCCGAGACTGCTACTGAGAAATTCCTGATGAAAAAACCCAATAACACTTTGCCCGACCTGGGAATCGAACCCAAGACCTCATGCACAGCAGTCTCGCTTGCGGTCACTAGACCAACGAGGCAGTCACATTATACCAATAATGAGTTTATTACAGAATGGCATAGAAAAATCATCATTCTTCCGTAGCACACTGATCCACGTGCACTTCAATACTTTCTTCTTTGATAAATCATAACACCTCACTCTAGAATTAGCGCGGTTTGCAAAGTCGAAGCATGCCACACTTCCTTCTTCTTTCAATTTTTTTCTTAAAATTAAGTATATTCGCTTTATTTTTTATTTTTTTTTGATGTTAATATAACTTTTTTATTTAAAACTCATCGTAGTTTCATTTAACTTAAAAGTAATAATAAAATTCCCATAGATTTCTAATAGCAATGCTTAATGAGTATCCTTATTTTTTTTAGAAACGCACTGTTGCGCCCTAGATAACTCTGGTTCCAACGTCGTCACTTGTTTTATTATTTGAATTCGTAAAAATGCACCTTATATTAATAACTAATAGAAATTAAAGTTCAGTGTTCCATATGGACTGTGTCTTTTTTTGGCTATTGATAAGCACGCTTCTAGAAATTATTCAAGGTTTTATTTATCTAAAAGCAGCTACTTTTCTCGCAAACAATGTTGATACAGCGAATTATCTTAAGAAACATTCTAATTATGGTGAGGTGAGCTTACCAATAGTATCTTAAATTTTCATGGCATGTCTGCATGCTTTGTGTATCTTTATCATTAAATTATGAACCTTGCTGTGTAAGTAACTAGGTTAGAAATAAAATAAAAATGTTCTATGGTAACATTGTAAGCTAAGGCTTGGCGCATACTGGTGGCTTGACACAGCAGGGAATTTGAAGGAATATCAGTAATAAAATACCTTAACATCGTTACATTTCAGTTGAAAGAAAGACGATGCCCGCTACAAAAGTAAAATAGAGATTAGTTTTCCAATTCAAATCAATCCGCAACCTCATAATAATTAAATTAAATTACTTGCATCAAAAAAAATTAATACCTACCCCAAATGTGTGTCATTACTATCCGCTGGTTATCTGGAATTAGCTGTAATTCCAGATAATTAAAAACTTAATGCAAGTGTCATAAAACTTCGTAAGAAAATTTCCTTGCCGTGTCGTGTCGCCGGTGGGCGCTAGGCTTTAGTGACTAATTTTATGCAATTTGGAGTGATATTTTTAACATGACTTTGTAGGTATAAGTCGAGTACATTGCGAATATTTAGTCATTCATACTCAAGCAGGTAGTACCAAATGACGTTCATTTAGTTTTTTGTACAACAATTTTATTAGACAATATTAAAAAAAAATTAAGTGTTTTGCATTTATTATTAATGTGTGTTATTTTTGATGCGGATCAACAACCGGAACAAGAACCTAATATATTCTAAAAATGTTAAGGTTAGTGGTTTTTCTGCATTTATTTTGTGATTAATTGTTTTGGTAATAGTATAATGAAATACTCTAGTATGCACTACTAACACTAGATAAAACTACTTACGTATGTGATATTCTGTAGGTATGGTATTATATTAACATATTGTTAAAATATAATGATGGCATTGTTTTTATAATATGTTTTTTGGTAAATGACTAATAGTATTTATTGTTGTATATTTATCGCGACATATCTAATCTTATTGTACGCTAACATTTAAATAACAATGGCTTTTTATCGTTATTTTTTAAATGTTTTATTGAATGCTGAGGGATGATCAGAAATGAGAATGCTTTTGTCTACTTAAAACAACAAAGCTTATCAACAACAAAGTATCTTCTAGCTATCACTTACCAAATTGTAAAAAAGGGGCTAAGCAACATTCCTTGAAATTATTTCATCAGAATATTCAAGGTTTTTCTTCCAAGCATTTAGAAATTGAACTGTTTTTAGAAAAGACAAGGTTCGATATTATTTGTATAACTGAACATTGGTTAAAAGATTATGAAACGTTAATTAACTATGATAATTATACTGTGGGCAGTTGTTTCAACCGCAAATCCATGCTTCGTGGTGGCTCGCTAATTTTAATTAAAAATAGTGTAAAATGTAAGCCCCGTAAAGATATAGTGGAACTATCAATTGAACATGTCATTGAATTGTCCAGTGTTGAGCTAGATAAGCATGTTATAGTGTGCGTTTACAGACCCCCAAATTATCAGAATTACTCACTATTTGAGGCTGTAATGGAAGACGTTTTGACTAATCTTGCAACTGGTAACAAATCAGTAATAATCTGTGGTGACTTTAATATTAATATTTTAGAAAACAATTCAAATAGCAGTAGGTTATTAAATCTTTTTAAATCATTTAATCTGTCAAATGTGTTTTTAGAACCAACACGAATAACCTCGACTACTGCTACATGTATTGATAATGTCTTTTGCTGCTGCAACTACTTAGATAAAGCCATAGTAAATTATCTTCCCTCTGATCACAGCGGACAAACCGTTACGTTTGAGTACAGCACACCAACACAAAAAATGCAAATACAGTCAAGACCAATAACATCTGGTAATTTAAATAAATTTAATAGCACTTTAATTAATAAGTTAGGTGTTCAGGACTATAACATGAACAACGGTAGTATTCTGTATGAAGATTTTTTTTCAGTTGTGCATACAGAGTTTAATAATATCTTTAAGAAAAAAACTAAGTCTGTTTGCCCTAAGTTTTTATTCAGTGACTGGGCGACTAAAGGTATCAGGAGAAGTAGAGAAAGACTTTTTGAGCTGTATGGCCTTAAACCTTATAAAAACACTGAAACATTTAATAAGTATGTTGCTTCTTACTCAAAAATTTTTAAAAATACGTGTAAGGCAGCAAAGGCCTTATACATTAGTAACAAGGTTAAATCAGCAGAAAATAAAATAAAAACGGTTTGGAAAATTATCAATAATGAAACAAATAGAAACAAAAGGTATAATACTGATTACACTCTGGAGACTTCTCAAGGTCTCATAAGCAGTAATATCGATGTGGCTCAGGAGTTTGCAACATTCTTTACCAATATTCCAATGAAAACCACTGAAACTTTAGATTCCTCACCCTCACTTGCGATGGACTTACTAAGAGCGAATGTTTCAGCCTGCCCTAAGGAATTTAAATTTAAACATATAAACCCGGTGGTCGTTATGAAGGCTTTTAAAGAACTTAAGATCAAGGTTACCGAAGATCTGTGGGGCATGTCTACTAATGTTTGTAAATCTATTATTGAGACATCAGCACCCTATTTAGCTTTAATATTTAATTTGTGTATAGACCAAGGGATTTTCCCGACTTTAATGAAGTACAGTAAAGTCATACCGCTCTTCAAATCCGGGGATAGCAAGGACACTAATAATTATAGACCTGTTTCGGTTCTGCCGGTTTTTAGCAAGGTGTTTGAAAAAGTAATGCTAAATCAAATGCTCAATTATTTTAACTGTAACAACATCTTACACGATCAACAGTATGGTTTCACCAGAGGGCGTTGTACTACTGACGCTGGTGTTACTTTAATTAAGCACATCTTTAATGCATGGGAGGACTCACAGGATGCCATTGGCATTTTTTGCGACCTCTCTAAAGCTTTTGATTGCGTAAATCACGAAACACTGTTGCTGAAGCTTGAGCATTACGGACTTGGTGAACTAGCACTTAGCTTAGTAAAATCGTATTTGAATGATAGACAACAACAAGTTCAAGTAAACGGTGTTACTTCATCAGGATTAAAAGTAAAGATGGGGGTTCCACAGGGATCAATACTGGGCCCATTCCTCTTTCTGGTATACATTAATGATTTACCTCATTTACTAGAAAACCAACCACAAATGGTGTTATTTGCTGATGATACCTCACTAATTTTTAGAGTAGATAGACGAGCACAACACCTTGACGACGTAAATAACGCCATGCTTAAGGTTCACAATTGGTTTACTATTAATAATTTAGTGTTAAATGAGAAAAAAACGAAATGCATAAGATTCACTTTACCGAATGTTAGAAGTACTGAACGTAACGTTATATTGAATAAGGATATACTTGAATTCGTCGAAAAGACAGTTTTCCTGGGGATTACGCTCGATTCTAAGCTGCAGTGGGGTCCCCACTTAACATCTCTTGCAGGGCGGTTAAGTTCAGCCGCTTACGCTGTCAGAAAAATCCGAAAATTAACAGACGTGGATACCGCGAGACTAGTCTATTTTAGTTACTTTCATAGCATCATGTCTTACGGTATTTTGCTTTGGGGACGGGCTGCAGATATAAATTCTATCTTTATCCTGCAAAAGAGGGCCGTCAGAGCCATCTATAATCTTGGCAGTCGAGATACTCTAAGGGAATTGTTTAAAAAAATTAACATCATGACGGTACCTTGTCAATATATATATGAAAACATCATGCACGTTCGGAAAAACCTTCAACTTTTTAAGAAAATTAGTGATAGACATAATTTTAATACTAGAAATAGGAACAAATTAGATCAACCAAGTTTCAGATTGTCAAAAGTAAGCACTTCTTTTATGGGGTACTGTGTTAAATGCTATAATAAAATACCTCTGGATATTCTCCAACTAAATGAGAGAAAGTTTAAAACATGCATTAAACGCACACTATGTAGTCGAGCATACTATAAGTCAGAAGATTATATGACAGATAAAAATGCTTGGCTTAATGCTAGTCCTGCTCCACTCGGGCTCACTAATTAGTTTTTTTTTTTTAAGATAATGATGTTTCTTACCCCCTTTTTATTGACCTGAATAACTTGTTTCGTTATCTATACTATTACTTTTTCTTTTTTACATTCCACAGTTCATCTAACGATGAAGTACACTGAAGTGTTAGTGTTGTACAATTTAATATCATTTATTTCAATTCTGTAAATGTGAGTACCTTGGAGCTTTTTGTTTATTAAGTTACTATGTGCTTTGGCTTAATGAGCATGGCAGTTGAGAGCTTGTCATGCTCACTCAAATGTCTCGCTGATGGTGGCGCGTGTGTTGGATCATTTGGCTCCCTCCATAATGGTTTAGCTAGGTGGTGCTGATCCATGCGTCATGCTCGTGAACGGGTGCTGTCAGTTGGGATTGGTCATCTCTTAACTGCTATAGCTTACATCTTTAATTTATATTTAACTTCAGTTTTATATTCACCTTCATTGTGTTCACATGTAGAATCAACAAGAATAATGTAACCAGGATTTTGTAAAAACCTAATTTAAAAGAGTGCCGTGGAGTTTCTTGCTCGTTCTTCTCCATAGAGGCCTACCTCCGTTTTGGAACGAGCAACTAGCTTCAATTTTCGGACTAACTGACAGACTCCTTGACAATTCAAAAGTGCCTGTAATCGGTCTAATTGAAATAAATGTTTTTGACTTTGACTTTGACTTTGACTTCTACAGTAACGCGTCCTGCATATGTCCGACAACGGGCGCGGCCCCCGACACCTTTTCGTCTGCGATACAGTTCTTCATGACAGCTCAGTGCCTCGTACAGACCAAGGATTGGCCACCTGAAGTTGGTATACAAGGTATGTAGAATATTTTAGAGCACAGTTAGAGAACTTGCGAACTGTTCTCGTATTGTCATTAACTGGTTGACTTTTAATTCACTAGTCATCGTTCAGGAAGTAAAAGTCCCTACTAAATATGTGAATTTTAAATGACGATAACATATGTCTGAAATATTAATTCACAATCAAGGTTTTTGTACAATGTAATGCCCCTTATTTTACCTTAAATCGTAGATTCTGAAGAGTTCGACTTCATAATCGTGGGAGCTGGATCAGCTGGTAGTGTAATGGTGAACAGACTGAGTGAAATTGAAGACTGGAGTGTACTGCTTATTGAGGCCGGAGGAGACCCTCCTATTGAAAGTGACGTAAGTTGATTTTCACTTATCGAGGAGTCTGCCCACTATACTGTAAATGTATCAGGAACAGAAAGAAAAATGACATGGAGTACTATATGCCTACTAGAACGTTTCTGCCAAAAATTATTAACGCTCCATGCAAGGCACGCGATGGTGTTAGTCGGTGACGGACCGGTCTAGTGGACATAGACTAGTACTTTTCAAACAAAGAATATTATATTAATATTAAGAATTTTATATAATTACACTTTGCTAAAAATTATATGATTATAATTTGTGAGTACTAGTACGGTTCCTTAACAGTTTTGTATATTTGCGAAATAAATACACGGCAATACTGGTTTGAACCAATGTTTAGGAGCGAACAGGTTAATTGCATCTAACAAGCTTCTTTGGTAAAGCCGCAAATAAGAATACTCCATGGGGGAAGTCATTCGATGATTTCCCATCGGTAAAAAAAAAAATACCTAACTTACTACCATACCTACGTAACTTGCACCAAAATGTGCAACTGTATTCCTTAAAAAAATATAAAATTTCTCTTTAATAAAACCAACAGATACCATCAATGTATACAAGTCTACCAGGATCAAAGTTTGACTGGCAATATGCAACTGTAAACAACGGGATAACAAATCAGGCCCTCAAAGGTGGCATAGTAAAATGGCCAAGAGGTAACATGCTTGGAGGTAGCAGCAGCATGAATATAATGGCACATGTTCGAGGACACCCTCTTGATTACCAGTCCTGGTATGACGAAGGAAACCGTGAATGGCATCCTGACGTTGTCCAGCAATACTTCGAGAAATCTGAAAGTTTACAAACTCCAATTCTTTTAAAGAATCCTGCAGTTAACAATCATTATGGTCATGATGGACCTCTTATTGTAAATCGTTTAAATTACACGGATACCTGTGTTACAAAAAAATTACTTTCTGCTTTAGACGATATTGGCATAAAAAATGTCGTTGACTTGAATACAGCTAATAATTTAGGTTCTGGCAGACTTGTGAATACAGTTAGTGAAGGCAAAAGGGTGAGTGCGGCCACGGCATATCTGAACCCTATAGCACGATGCAGGAAAAATTTGAAGATAATCAAAAATTCGTTTGTAACGAAAATTGTCTTAGATAGAAAAAAGGCGTGTGGTGTCGAAGTAAATCACAACGGCAAAAGGTTAAACCTCAAAGCAAAACGTGAAGTTATTATTAGCGCGGGTGCTATAAACACTCCTCAGCTTCTTATGTTATCTGGTATAGGACCTAAAGAACATCTCGCCGTGAAGAATATAACGGCTGTTGTCAATTCACCCATGGTTGGACAAAATTTACACGATCATACAGTTGTTCCTATTTTTTTATTTGCTGATGAAATGGAGGATACTGATGAAGCAACGAAAAAGTTTGAAGCAATAAAATATTTGTACGATCGTCAAGGATACCTATCATTAGCTAATCCTTATCTTGACGTGTGTGGATTTTATTCCGCTAACCCTAATGTTTCGTTCCCAGAATTTCAAGTTATTTTTGCCCTCAGTAGGAAATACGATGACAATTTAGAATTAATCGCTTCAGAATTTGTTAAATCTGTAGAAAACTCGATACTTAAGCAAAGTGTAAACAAATCTATGTTTCAGTTAACGCAAATTTTATTGCATCCATATTCTAGAGGTAACATATCGTTAAATTCAAATGATCCATATGAACACCCTCTTATTTACTACAATAACTTTAGTGATTCAAGAGATCTAGAATTAATGGTTGATGGATTAAAAATATTACTAGATATCGTCAAAACGACATACTTCAAGTGTATTTCTGCAGTAGTGGGCAGAATTAAGCTGGCTGCATGTGATGGTTATGAATTTGGTAGTACTAAATATTGGAAATGTATTTCTGTAAATATGGCGGGTACTTTGTACCACCCAGTTTCTACCGCTAGGATGGGTAGCGATATTAGTTGTTCTGTCGTCGACAGTCGTTTAAGAGTACATGGTGTAGGAGCACTGCGAGTGGTGGACGCTAGTGTGATGCCGACCATCACTAGTGGCAATACCAATGCTCCCACCATTATGATTGCTGAGAGAGCAGCTGATTTAATAAAACAGGATTATAAAAAACTTCCTTAGTTAGTGAATGATGTTAAATTATTAAATTTATTTGTTATTGAGTTCTTTGTAAATAATATTAAGCGTAATAAGAAGGATGTAAAAGAACATTCAACGAAGCCAAAAGTTAAATGTTGACCCCATCATTGCATTAATATGTTTATTTCTCTCCATACCTTGTAATATCCTATGTCGCAGTGCCCTAATTGGGTCCATATCTGTACTTTGGCTTTAAACCTATGTAACATCCTTATACATAATATGGTATCAATAAATGAATAATATTAATAAGAATATCCTCGTAACTAAAAGAGATTTGAAGGTCAAAGATACAACTATTCTCTAAATTTTTTTTATCAGAGGTTCCCAGGTATGGTCCAGATTAAAATAATGATTGCAATATGATGTGAAGTAATCTTTTACATCTAATATGTAATTATCTTCAGAAATGATTTTGTATGAATTTTCAGATGCTAGTTTAGTTAACAATAAATTATTTAATTATCAAAATCGTTTTCTGTCTTTTGTTTTAAAACCTTAACCCATATCCTTACTAATAAAATACTAATATAAATGCAAAAGTAACTTTTTTTGTTGTTACGTTTTTACGAATAAACCACTTAACCGATTTGTGATGAATTTGTTTTATAACAAAGGACGTACTAAAAATGCATCTTAATTGACTGTAATAACTGCCTCGTTGGTCTAGTGGTCGCAAAGCGCGACTGCTAAGCATGGGGTCATGAATTCAATTTCTAGGTCGGGCAAATTGTTATTGGGTTTTTCCATCAGAAATTTCTCAGAAGCAGCCTTGGAGTCTGGATTTGTGCCTAGTTGATGGCAATGGTACACCTCTGCCTAACCCTTCGGAAATTACAGGCGTGATGTTATGCACCTTGTATAAATACCTAATAGGAATTAAAGTTCAGTGTTCCGTATCGACTGTGTCTTTCTTTAGCTATTGATAAGCATGCCTCAAAAAAATATTCAAGGTTTTATTTATTCAAAAGCAGCTTCCTTTTTTCGCAAACAATATTGATACAGCGGATTATTTTATTCAAGTAACATTTTAAGTATAGGTGAGCTTACCAATGCTAGATGTGAAATTAAAGCCATTATCATTTAATTATGAACCTTACTGTGTAAGTAACTAGGTTTAACAATATGTATGAATTTAAGCAAAATAAAATAAAAATGTTCAATGGTAACATTGTAAGCTAAGGCCCGGCGCATACTGATGGCATGATACGGCAGGGGATTTTCAGGTAAGGAATATTAGTAATTAAATACCTTAACATCGTTACATTTTACTTGAAAGAATGACTAATGAAAGAATCCGAGTCAATCCGCAATCTCATAATATTAAATTTAAATTACATTAAATAAAATTAATACCCCAAATACATGTTATTAATATTCAGCTAATTCTGTTCAATAAACATACAAAACTTAATGCTTAGAATGAATAATAATAACACCAAGCTATTACTATCCTACTGAAGAGCAAAGGTCTCTTCTCATAGAGAAGGCACGATCATCATCAAGTTAGCTCTAGGCCTTTACAGCATGCTTAAAAGCAAAATATATTTGATGTAATCACAGTTATTTGGATAGCATTTTTTTTTTTTACGTATATTGGTTCGTTTTGGGATATTTAAACACAATTGCTATGGGTTATCGTATCAGTACGTGTTTGAAACAACTAAGTATAATGCTGTAATATTAAAGTAGTATTTCTCAGTAGCAGCCACGGAGTCTGGATTTGCGCCGGTTGATGGCAATAGGCTCGCCCCCTAAGCCCTATTACATGGGACTTAAATATAACTGTCGAAATGTGGGTGTACTAATAGGTACACCTCTACCTAACCCTTCGGGGATTACAGGCGTGTTGTCAAATTTCGTAAGAAAAGATTCCCTTGCCGTGCCGTGTCGCCGGTGGGCGCCAGGCTTTAGTGACTAATTTTATGCAATTTGGAGCGATAATTTTAACATGACATTGTAGGTATAAGTCAAGTACATTACGGATATTTATTCATTCATACTCAAGCAGGTAGTACCAAATGACGTTTATGTAATTTTTTTGTATAATAGTAGACAATAATTAAGAAAAATTAAGTGTCTTGTGTGTTGTGTGTTGTGTGTTTTTTTTGATGCGGATCAACAACCGGTACAAGAACCTAATATATTCTAAAAATGTTAAGGTTAGTAGTTTTTCTGCATTTATTTGTGATAACTTGTTTTGGTAAAAACATAATAAAATACTAGAGTACTAGTAATTAGATAAAAATTACTTACGTATGGAATATTCTGTAGGTATAGTATTATTACGAAGTATAGATATTGTTTTGATAATATTTAATAAACAATAGCTTTATAAAGTCATGTTTTTAATGTTTTATTGAATGGAAAGGGATGATCAGCAATAAAAATACATTTGTCTACAGTAACTCGTCTTGCATATGCCCGACGACGGGCGCGGTCCTCGACACCTTCTCGTCTGCGATACAGTTCTTCATGACAGCTCAGTGCCTCGTACAGACCAAGGACTGGCCACCTGAAGTCGATATACAAGGTATGTAGAATATTTTAGAGCAAAGTTATAGAACTTGTAAACATCAACCGACACCAAGATCTCTATTATTTATTACATATTAACCAGGTTTCGTAATTTTATTTGATTATTAGGTATTTTGTTTTTAATGACATTGTCCTCAATTTTGACGAGAATGCAAAACTGTACCTTGTATATGTATTTCAATATAAGAGGAAAGTAGTAGTTAATCCCTAAAGTTTTATCTTAAATCGTAGATTCTGAAGAGTACGACTTCATAATCGTGGGAGCTGGATCAGCTGGTAGTGTAATGGCGAACAGACTGAGTGAAATTAAAAACTGGACTGTACTGCTTATTGAGGCCGGAGGAGACCCTCCTATTGAAAGTGACGTAAGTTGATTTTCACTTATCGAGGAGTCTGCCCACTATACTGTACCATACCATAACTGTGTGATAAATGTATCAGGAACAGAAAGAAAAATAACACGGACTACTTTAATATGCCTACTAGAACGTTTCTGACGAAAATTATTGACGTTCCGTGCAAGGCACGCGATGGTGTTAGTCGGTGACGGACCGGTCTAGTGGACATAGTCTCGTACTTTTTAATTAATATAATATTTTATAGGGCGCGTTCCATGTACGGTCATAGTATGGTACAGTGTAGAGGGCAGACTCTTAATATGAATACACAATCACAAATACAGTTCGTTAATGTAATAAAATATATTTATTTATGATTTACGAGTATTAGTCGGTTCTCTAACCGTTCGATAAAGCCATACCTGTAAATTGCATCAAAATATGCAACTTTGTAAAAAGTAAAATATTGTAAAATATATTACTCTTTAATAAAATCAACAGATCCCAAGGCTTTATACTAGTCTAATTGGGTCGGAGTTTGACTGGCAATATACAACTGTGGATAATGGGTTCACAAATCAGGCACTCAACGGTGGAAAAGCAAAATGGCCAAGAGGAAAAATGCTTGGAGGTAGCAGCAGCATGAATGTAATGGCCTATGTCCAAGGAAACTGTCATGATTACCTGTCCTGGTATAATGAAGGAAACTGTGAATGGCATCCTGACGTTGTCAAGCAATACTTCAAAAAAGCTGAAAGTTTACAAGATCCTATTCGCTTAAAGAATCCTGCAGTTAACAATCATTATGGTCATGACGGACCTCTTATTGTAAATCATTTTAATTTCACTGATAGCAGGGATATACGAAATATGCTTTCTGCTTTAGACGAAATTGGCATAAAAAATGTCGACGACTTGAATACAGCTAATAATTTAGGATCTAGCAGACTTGTATATACAGCTAGTGAAGGGAAAAGGGTGAGCACGGCCACAGCATATCTAAATCCTATAGCACGATGCAGGAAAAATTTGAAGATAGTCAAGAATTCGTTTGTAACTAAAATTGTTTTAGATGAAAAAAAAGCGTGTGGTGTCGAAGTAGATCACGATGGCAAAAGGTTGAAACTCAAAGCAAAACGTGAAGTTATTATTAGCGCGGGTGCTATAAATACTCCTCAGCTACTTATGTTATCTGGTATAGGACCTGAAGAACATCTAGTAAAAAAGAATATAACAGTGGTTATAAATTCGCCCATGGTTGGACAGAATTTACACGATCATACTTTTGTTCCTATTTTTTTATTTACTGATGAACTAGAGGACATCGATGAAGCAACGAAACAGTTTGAAGTAATAAGATATTTGTACGATCGACATGGATACCTATCAGTGGCTACTACTAATGATGTGAATGGATTTTATTCCGCAGACCCTAATGTTTCATATTATCCAGATTTCCAAGCTCGTTTTGCCGTCAGTAAGAAATACGATGACAATTTAAAATCAATTGCTTCAGGATTTGTTAAATCTGTAGAGAACTCGATACTGAAACAAAGTGTAAACAAATCTATGTTTCAGTTATTTCATATTGTACTACATCCATATTCTAGAGGTAACATATCGTTAAATTCAAATGATCCATATGAACACCCTCTTATTTACTACGATAACTTCAGTGATTCAAGAGATTTAGAATCGACAGTTGATGGAATAAAAATATTAGTAGATATCGTGAAAACGACATACTTCAAGTCTATTCGTGCAGAAGTGGGCAGAATTGAGCTGGCTGCATGTGATGGATATGAACTTGGCAGTACCGAATACTGGAAATGTATTGCGGTAAATATGGCGTCTTCTAATTACCACCCAGTGTCTACCGCTAGGATGGGTAACGAAATAAGTTGTTCAGTCATCGACAGTCGTTTAAGAGTGCATGGTGTAGAAGCACTGCGAGTGGTGGACGCTAGTGTGATGCCGACCATTACTAGTGGCAATACCAATGCTCCCACCATTATGATAGCTGAGAGAGCAGCTGATTTAATAAAAGAGGATTATAAAAAACTTCCTTAGCTAACTATTGCATATGGTCTGTGTCAATAAACATTTTTTCTTTCTCTTTCTTTGTTTCATTTTTTGTTCTGGACCATACCTTGGAGCCTTGTAGTTCGAATTATATTGAAGGTCAAAATTCCAAAAAGAAGGTCTTTGTCGATAAGAATCCGATACAAACCTCTATTCTTCGCAGATAGACAGTATACAAGAATATCAGCTTTAAAAAAAGGCTGAACGAATTAAAGGCTGCTTAGCACGGTACATAAACATAACATTACGCCTGTAATCCCCGAAGGGTTAGGCAGAGGGTACCTATTAGTAGGTACATCCACATGTGTGTAAGTCCCATGTTGTAACCGACGAGAATTGGCAAGAACATGAAACACGGTATTAAAATATTAAAAATTTGTTACTCATAAAATAATACGAAATTTTTACTTCACAACTTTATAAATACAAACACCGGACACACGAAACATGGAACTGGAATAAATCCGTCCACCCCAAGGTTTTAGGAAACAATAAATCCTTTCGTTGTGACAAACGGCACTGAATGGCGTTTGGAACTTGTCTCAAGTTTGTATGTTGGAGATGTTATAATTGTAACACAAAGTGGAAAGGACCTCGGAGATGTATAACTTTTATTTGTTTTTGAAAACGAATCTTGTTTACGTCGTCATTTATTTTTCCACCTTTTCTTTTACATAAGAGCTCGCTTACACGACAAGCCACTAAATTACGCTTAGGTCCAAATGTATTTAAATAACCTCAGTCACTGATAACTTCAAACGTTTGACCGAAATAAAACGACATTTTAAATTCGTTTAGCGTTAAATGTCACTTGTGTTGCAAGCCAGCTTAATTGTTTGCGGTGTTATTATCAGCTCCAAAATTTTTACTTCTTCATAATTTAGTTGTTTTAGAAGATTTCTCCATTCTTCAATACAATTCAAACTTTCGTGTCAGATAATTAATGAAGTGAAATCAGTATTAATAAGAAAAACTCCTGGTTCGATCTTTATATACCTACAAAATTATTCTTAATCCTAACTACTTGCAGCCCCGTGTAACCCCAAAATCGTGTATGCAATTACCATCACTATTCCAACACCGCAGTGATGATATTACCGTGTACAATTTAGACAGGCGCTAACGAAATGTGCCGCCAGCCATGCATGCGACGTCGTCAGGGGAAATATGCTTGTTGATTCGTTGAGTACAAAGAGTGAGACTTCATGATGAGCAGTCCGTATGCTGTTTTCGTTTACCAGAACCAGCGAACGACATGGAATTTAGGCACTTTTGTGTATTCTCATTTTAGGAAAGGCTTCACGTTGGCCTTTTTTTGAACCCTGGGAGGACAGCCGGCAATTTCATATTTCACTTTTTTCCCGCCACGACCAAAACTTATTTGGAGCCTAAAACTGCTTTTATTTTTAGCTCCCGCAAGTGTATTACGAGGAATACATACTAGAGTGTAATTGGGTAACCGGCAAAGCCAACATAACAGTATACGGAATTATGTCGTAGTTTCTGTCTTAATAAAGAACACGAAACAAAAGCTCAATGGCACAGTTTCTGGTTTATTTTATTTGTTTTCACATTAAGGCGTGTTGGTTTCGTCAGTAATTACTTAAAAATGTTGTTGTATACGACCACTACTATGATGTTGATCGAGATAAGGTGTAATCGGGATTTAGAATGGGAAGAGCTTACACACTTAAAACAAAGAAATTTCCTTGTTTTAAGTGTGTAAAAACTTATGAAATAGGCGATGACGTACGCGTGTCTCATTAACCTTTTCGTCTACGTTTTATTTTTAAAGTTTGCGAACTTAAAGTGTACAAAGTATAAAGTACCTATGCGTACTTATTCGTACGTTTATTGCCCTCTTAAGAACATTTACGTCGCTTAGTACCTCATGCAAACTATCAAGTCCTAAAATTTTGAAAACCTACGCATGATACTTAAGTCTAAAGACTCACTTAAGAACATTTTTAATAAGAGGTTATTTGAAACAAAAACCTAACTGAGAAAAAACATACAAACTGTAACAATTTCATAGTTGCACAGGGACATTTCAATACCGTATCCCGATACCCAGTAATTTTCATAAATATGTTCAGAAACCCAATTTCGTGGACTGTCAGTAACAAGCCTTGGAAATTGTTACTTTATTTCAATCAACTTCTTGAAAGACGTTCATTAAGATTATATATTTAAAACGTGATACTATTACTAGTCGCTGAATATTTATATCTAGAACGTAAATTATTCGCGCCGTTATAAGGTTGTAAATGGTTAAAATATATAAAGGTTAAAAGTACACAGGCTTAATGAATTGTCGTGTTCATCGTGGGCCGCATTTTAATAAAATAACTAGAAGAGATAATAATCTCAACCAATCAGAACGAGGTAAAACGGCCCATTATTTTCTTTATTACCAACTTCTTTACTTTCAAAAAATGAGCAACAATGAGAAAAAACTGGGTAATATGATCTTTGAAACTAAATAGTACAAAAAATACGCTGAGAATTTAATCAAAAAGATTGAGGAAAGGTTCGTAGTAGTGGCAAGTGTCGGTTTTCTCTCAATTATAAGGAATGGAAGGGTCCGTGTCGCCATAAATCAGGTTTCGTGACGAAAATGCGGCTTTCAAATTCTATGCCACGGCATTAAATAATGGATAATGCAAACATTAGACGATTTGTTTGGCTGGCTTTATTATGGTGACAATTAGAATATTGTTTTAATTCAATTAACGGTAAGGCAAGTTGATTACGTCTGCAATATTTCGTAAATAAATTGGGTTAAAAAAGACAGCTTATTATTGTTGTCTCACTGTAAGGCAAATGCCACTTCTCATACAGAGAAGGCACGAGCATTGATTACCATGCTTGCTTAAGGCGGATTTCGGGTTTCCTCATTATGTTTTCCTTTACCAATGTCAAGATACTTTACACTTAGAAAGTACATAATAAATAGAAAAAGTCACTTTGCTACTTGCCCTCACCCGGTTAGCTAATGAGGCTAGAGGCTTCATTTTACAAGGTAGGTATAGATTTGCCAAAATTAATCAACATAATTATCATTTTTCTAAGTAATTGTTATGATTGTACCTATGTACATACCTAATTATTATAACGCTGAATAATTTTTAATCTTTTCTAAGCATAAGTTTGGGATGTACAAACTATTATTGCAACACATTAAGTGTATAGATTTTTTACCAATAAAAATGTTTATCTGTTGTAACATCGGGCATCATTTGTCCCAAAATTGACGCTACCCAACTCGTATCATTTATTTTTTGAATCCATCCTCGTGTCGGTTAACTGTAACCGTCGGAAAATCAGGATACGCGCAAAAAAATGGGCTAGTCGCCGGTTGATAAATGACGAAAAAATCTTTTTCGCACCTCGTGCGCATATTGATAAATTACGTTGCGACGTCCCAGAAAATCTAGTGTGTCCCAAATACACCGCTGGTGTGAATCCTATGCAAGATTTATGGCCATTAGGTATGTCCATAACAAAAATTAAAAAGACGCCTTCGTGTAGGTACCAGGCGATCAGAATACGTTGGTAGAACCCAAATGTCGAACATCGCCCGAATTCGAGACACCCGATAGATTTATGCTTCCCTGGTAGTTGTCCATGACAAATGGAGGTGTCCATCGCCGTGTCTGCTATTACGAACATTTAGAATTTATTGGAATAGATATTACTCATGGAACTTGTGGTGAATACAAATATTGTTTCTTTGAACGGAACACGCTGCACGGTGGTTTCTTTTCGTATCGCAGATACATCTTTCTTCTATACATAATATATAAAAAGCTTTGTCCTGAATGACTGACGGACGGATTAACGCACAGCCTAAATCGCTGATTGTAGAGACCTGAAACTTGACTTCGTATGAAGTAGTCATCCGATAAGAAAGGTCCAAAATTTACCCCCCAAGATAAAACAGGGGTCTAAAGTTTGTATGCAGAAATCCACTTTATCGCGGAAAAACAGAATCTATAATAGTCTATAATAAATAAAACTATTTGGGCCCAGTGGGTTATTTCAAACTAAAATCAAATGATTCTAAAACAATGACAGCACAACAAAAACAAAACAACAATTTTAATTTCAAAATCCAGCAAACAAAAACAATTTACCGCTTCATGAGCATAAAACTAACAAGTGCTGAAACACAATGGCTCTTACGAAAACATTAACGTGAACAAAGTCACGTAATAACACAGAAGCTATGAGGCATGGACTATTGACATGAGAAAATGAACAACTCCGAATTGACTTCGGCACGATGCCAAATTTTAATGACGACCGACGCCTCCCGCGGTCGGAAATTATTTGCAAATAAATGTTAGCCTTGATTCTTTGCTTCACAAACTTAACTTTCTCTCCCAACTCTCTAACTGACAACCCTACGCCTCAAACAGTCCTTAACCTTAAAGAATAAGGCTCAAAATAAAACTGGTCTCATATCTTTCTAGGGCTGTCAACTGACTATGTTTGATATCTTGGCTCCAATCTAAAAATCGATCAAATATTACGTTTAGATGATTGTACAGTACACCATTAAGTAAACGTAATAACATTTTTCATTATTGATGTACAGGACGAGCGTGGTGTGCCCTCAGAGACCTTTGGGCGATCGTAAATGTCTTGTAATAAACGAATTTTATAATAAGTTTTCGTACTGATAAAAATAATGGAGTAATTTATCATTAATTGTTATGGGTTACCCACAGAGTATAAAACAGCTTTTCAAAAATATGTGTGTTTTTTTAAAAACTAGCACGTTTTACAAACTCCTTTTGTTTTGTTTTATTTTTCATAGCTGCGTAAGTGAATTCCAATACTGAATAACCCTAGAACCAAATCACGTTTCTTCCCTCTTCTATATTTAGCTGGACTTGGCTGGCTTTATTTTGGTACCTCAAAGAAACTAAACTACCACGAACTGAAACGTCATAAAATTACCACCCCTATTTTCAATTCCATTGCGTGCTGAGCATTATTGAAAAACACCTTGACGTGAATAAAAACTGCAATGTACATCAGTTATGTCGAGAAAATCTTGTATAGTTCAGTGTTAGTTGAATCTGTAAACGGATTCGGTGACTTGCGAAATAGGAACATACAATTTATTCGTTTACACTTACGTACGTGCAGCGATTCCATGATGGCGGCCCACCCAGAACTCCTGCGTTATTAAAATTGATCGCTCAATGGAATTGTAAGAAGTCAATAAAGTAGAGTATATTAAGAAATATGGGCGAAAGTATTGTGAAAACTTCCTTTTCATGTCGTTTCGGTCGTTGGACAAAATGTTTTTGTCACAAGGTGAGTGATTTCTGAGAAAAGGCGGTCACAGGTAGCTTTTAAGTAAGTGATTTTGTATGTGAGTAGAAGGTTTTGAATCTGTTTGAGAGTATTTATATCTCATGCCATTTTGCAAGTCCAAAAACATGGGAATAATAAACCACATTCATACATAAACTCACGCCTTTGACCCATGGGGGTAGGCAGATACTACAGAAGACCACCTGCTACGTACTCCTTTGCCTCGTCAACATTCATACATCTCGTCATGCACACACGCCGGTACACGAGTACCTACTGCGCATCTAACCCCTCTGAAGAATCTCAAATTTTTTTTTCTTTCTTTATTTTTTGGACCAGAAGCCTCCGAGGGCGTCACAACAGTCCACCAAAGTTTCATGATAATAGTTTCAATGGTTTATTTATTTTTATAGGAAAAAAAGAGAAAGTTTACTCTTTTACTCAATAACTAAACACGAAGTTTCGAAAGCTACTTGACCTGTAAAACAGTCTTGGCTTCCACGCGGTGGAAGTCGTGGACAAATAATAGTTAAAAAATAAAACCGCACGTGTAACTGCAACCAGAACTGAACTGTCACATAAAACAACTTTTGATTAAGCATTTTAATGTGACTATAAAACACTTAAAATTCCTTTTTAAAAAGAATGAAAACTATTGGGACAAAGCAAAATATGCGTTACCCACAATTTCTGGTACTAAGTCGGTCAGTTTAATACTAAACAATTACGACCGTTATCCCAATTTTCATAAGGGTTAAAATCGCATACTCAACTCATGTTTTCGACTGGATATTTTGGGAACATGCAAACGATACCTATTAACGTTCTTAAACCAACAGTGTAACTTTTAATAGGCAACGTAAGACGGAATTAAAGCACAGGCAATCAAAATTCTCCTTAATACTACACAAGATACGGTCGAAACCATACAAATGGTTTTTATGAGCTCTCAAACGTGAACGGTCTTTTATTAGAAGAGACTGAATAAAAGCAGGCTAAATACTTTCAAGCCTATTTAATACAACAGTGCACTGCTGCGTTGGTCTAGTGGTCGCAAGCGTGACTGCTGTGCATGAGGTCTTGGGTACGATTCCCAGGACAGGCAAAGTGTTATTGGGTTTTTCCATCAGGAATTTCTTAGTAGCAGCCTCGGAGTCTGGATTTGTGCCCGGTTGATGTCAATAGGTCGCCCCCTGTTACATGGGACTAAAAACATAACTGGCGTATATGGGTGTACTAATGGGTACACCTCTGCCTAACGCATCGGAGATTACAGGCGTGGTGTTATGTTATATGAATTTCTTAGTAGCAGACTTTTTCTGGCAGATATATTATGTTATAAGAAGTATATAACTAATATACCACCGATAAACGATCTTCACGCAGATCTATAAAGTCGCAAGCATAAGCTAGTAAATAAATAAATATCATTATTCCCCCCATCCATCCCCATTATCATAGTGATGATACTGCACTAGTATAGAGAAAGAAGCCTTTAAACCATACAACAACGTATTTTAAACACATCATCACACTTACTGTAATCCCCGAAGGGTTAGGCAGAGGTGTACCCATTAGTAGACCTACATTTCACTTCATTTTGTTTAAGTCCCATGTAAAAGGGGGTGAGCCTATTGCCATAGACCTGGCACATATCCATACTCCGAGGCTGCTACTGAGAAATCACAACTGGAAAACGAACTCAAGACCCCATACTCAGCATCCGCGACCGCTAGACCAACGAGGCAGCCCTCGTATTTTAAAATACCTACATAAACCTACTACGACAAAACGTTTTGAAGTTATGACAGAGTTTAACTTACAAACTGCTCGTTTTACGAGTACAGCCATACTTACACGCTTTTTATTTTTGCCAATAAAATGAAACAAATCAAATATTTTCGATGTGTTCGTTCAACTTTGCCGGTTTATGACCACTTTGATTTACATGCAACTATAAAACGTAGAAAGAACATATGAAACTAAAATCTGTAATAGTATTTCAGAATAAAATAGGTATACATACATGCACAACATCACGCCTGTAATCCCCGAAGGGTTTGGCAGAGGTGTACCTATTAGTACACCCACATTTCGCCAGTTATGTTTAAGTCCCATGTAATAGGGGGCGAGCCTATTGCCATCAACCGGGAACAAATCCAGACTCCGAGAAGTTCCTGATGGAAAAACCCAATAACACTTTGCCCGACCTGGGAATCGAACCCAAGACCTCATGCTCAGCAGTCGCGCTTTGCGACCACTAGACCAAGATATTTCATGATGAGTGAATAAGTGACTTTTTGCTTTTATATATTATGTAGATTTATAGCAAACGCATTAAAGCTATTCGTACAAAGCATGTTACAACATATTTCATATAATATGTTACCTATATCGTCTGTCTATAACAGTTATCACATTTATTTACAAAGGCAAAAAGAAAGAAAGAATTGGAAAGAAATAAAAGTTAATTTCTTTAACACAATTTAGTTTCGTAATTTGGGACATGTCATTCCGCAGAGAAATCTAATTAACTTATTAATCGGCGGTTTGTCAGAGAAATATAAAATTTGATCAATTTTAAATTGAAAGAAAGATTTTTCATTCTATTTGCGTTTTCTTGAATTTTCGAATTTTGTGTTCTGTTTCAATGATTTTTAAAAATATTCTTATACTAGCTTCGGTATATATCTTCGTTCACGTGAAAGTTAGGTATAAGTAGTAGCATAAAACATATTCCATGAAACTCAATAATAGTGTATTAGTGATAGATATTTTATATACGGACTAGAAGTTAGGTACAGAGATTCCGGGATTGCGGGACGTCTTAACAGGATACCGTGGCCCCGGAACGTAAAGGGCTACAGAAGGAACAGGGTGGTTTTTTAGTCAGTAAAAGTCTGACAGTCCCTTCCGCCCCACCCAGGGCGGAAGGAGTAATTTGATGATTTTTACCAACTAAAAAAAAATGTACAGAGATTATCCGTGACAAACAAAAAAACCAAACAAACTACCTCTTCATAACATTAGCATACATACATTAGGTTTTGACCGTGACTTCATCCACGAGAATTATCTTACGAATGCTTATTTTTTCCCGTATCACTCAGGAAATGGCGTGACTTGCTATTATCGAAATAATTTTCAGAATCAGACCAGCAGTTCTGGAGACTATCTCATTCAAACTAAAAACAACCTAACTCTTCAGTTTTATACTTAAGTAACTATAGACAACTAATAAGTACAGATTCAGAAGATAACATTAACAAATACCTAAACAAAAAAGATTCGTAAATAAATAGGTCTAAACGTTTAAATTGCTTCCAAATTCACTTCCTGATTAAATTTCTTTTCCTATTGACAAAAATAGCGAAAAAGGACGAATAATTTAAATCTCTGAATAAGGAAAAAACCGTTTTCGACCACAAATAAGATATTTACTAAATCGTCTGACCCTACTTATCTTCAGATTTACCTACCGTGAAGGTAATCAAATCGAGACGACTGAACCCTTTGCACACAAACGGTTTTTCTAATTTTATATTGAACCCTCTAAGGAAAGAAAATCCATTAGCTTTGCTTTAGGCCAAGGTAGACTTAGGACATACGCCCACTAAGAAGGATTCATTACTTAGTTGCTTGCTTTAATATTATTTGGTCACTGATTTTACTAATGGAGACGTATGTACAGTCCACAAATCAGATAGGTATCCAGGGTCGTCAGATATAGATGAAGTTTTCTTAAAAACGAATGAATGTCTCCGATCGAAACTTAACTTAATTAATTAACTGTTTATTACCTACTTTATAAATTATATTACATTTAAAAACATCTATCGATTTAAAAAAAGACTTCAACTATATTTGACTACCCTGCATACCTGTCTCTTTTGCTGACTGTACCTACTCGCTTTTTATTCTTTTCCTAACAATAAAGGGAATGACTTTTTCCCAATGGTCTTGTTAGCTTAAGCGCGACTTCTGGGCGTGGAGTGCTGCGTTTTATTCCCAGGCCGGCCGAAGTGTTTTTTTTTTTGTAATCCTTTAAGAATTTCTCAATAGCAGCTCGGAGTTTGAAAGTTGGTGTTTGAAGTTGCGACAGCCCCGTGCCTCGGAAAGCACGTAAAGCCGTTGGTCACGGCTGTTATTCATAGATCTTTGATAGTCGTTACGGGTAGTGAGGTGTGTGTAATATGTATGTACTTAGTTGATAGCATCATTATTATAAAATACATTGTACTAGAATAAGATGAGCAGTAATAAATGGTAATCGATCGGCTTCAGTTGTTTCAATAACACTAGTTCCCTACATGGCGACCCTGCCATTTGGGGCGCGTGACGCGATTTCGCTCTTGATATAGTGTTACGGCTCCAGAACATGTTGAAAGAAGTAATTACGTTGCAATAAATAATAATAATAATAATTTTAAGTCGGATAATTCAGTGGACAATACTAAAATATGTGTCGATCAAACGTGGAAAAGGAGACGGTTTTCTTAAACCAAAATGCTGCGGGTTCGAACAGTGGCCATATCGAAGAAATGAAGATGCACATGTCAACAATCAGCATTGTGCTGCTGGTAATTTGTGTACTATTGGGCCTTGGCGCAGTTTATTTTGTGTACAAACAATATAAGAAATGCCATCATTCGTGGATCAACGAGCAGATTGTACAAAATAACTTTCGGCGATCATTCAACCGAACCAGAGGCAATCGTGGAGAAGATCGGGAGGTTCATGTCCCGATGAAATAGGAGGAAGCAATACAGGAAATGCAAGCGGTTATTTTGTGAGTGAGTAGTGGAAAAAGTGTGAATAGATGTGCGATAGTGGTAATTAGAAATAAACAAAGTGAGAAGTGACGTAATATCGGGGAAAGTGACCAACACAGGGTGATGAACTTTAATAATGACTATAAAGTTTGTTTTAAATACTTAAAAAGTAAAAGTGTTCTAACTTCACCTTCTGAGTTTTGTTTACTATAGCGATCGCCTTAAGCGCATTCTAATGTATCAAGTTACGCCAGTGTCCCCTACTACGGGAAATCACTATGAGAAAATGGTATGTATTTACAATATATTAACTAACTAGTAGTAAGGGAATGGAAGAGGAGTTACTTAAATGTTTAGACGAGCTTACGAGTATAAGAAAATATTTAATTAAGAAAGGAAAATCAAGGTTCAAGGGTAACGTAACAAAAAATAAACTAACAGAGACAGAAACAATATTTGATAATAGTAATAAAATAATTCAATTATTAAGTACTAAGGAAGGAGTAAAACCGGAAAGATTGACACGGTTAACTTTAATAAAGGATGAAATAAAAACGTGTTACTTGAAAATTATTAATTTATGTACTGAAGCTTGTGAGGATAGTAGTAGTGAAAGTGATTTTAGTAGTACGAAGTCAAATACAGAAATAATCATGGAATTCGATTTAAAAACAGCGTGTAATTTAATTCCTGTGATGAACAGTAAAGAAAATAACATCATAACTATAATTGACTCTGTGGAAATGTATGCAGATATGCTATCAGAAGCGGGAAAGAAATTACTCATAATATTTGTCTTGAAAAGTAGACTGTCAGAAAATGCAAAACTACGAATGTCCAACAGTTACGCATCTACTAACGATCTTGTCAGAGACTTACGTTCCACACTGTTACCTAAAAAGTCATTTACTGCCATTCAAACGCGGTTACAAAATACAACTCAAGCTTGGCGCACTATCGACCAGTACGGTACGGAAATAGAAAAACTATTCACCAATCTGACAATATCGCAAGCAGATGGTAATACTCAGAATTATTCTGTATTAAAACCATTAAACGAGAAGCTAGCAATTAAACGGTTCGCAGATGGATTAACTGATTCCCGGCTCAGTACAATTATTGCTGCACGTAACTATAACACATTAAAGGACGCAATTCAGGCGGCGAAGGACGAGGAGCTAACTGCGGCATCAACGTCGGGAGCAGAAAATGTCATGTTTTCCCGTCGTGGTAGAGGTGAGTCGCATGCTAATAATAATAACTCTCGCCGATGGCAATACTATAGTCATCGAGCACGAGGACAGCGAGGATATGATCACCGGAACTCGAATAAATTTTATCACTCAAATAATGTCAGGAGGAATTTTGATCATTCACGTGGAAGATCATATTATCGCTCTCGTGGTGAACCTCGAAGTTCATTCAGTACATATCGAAGACGAGGTTACCAAGTACCCTGCGAGAATCGATCGAGTGACGAAGCTCATGGTAGTGGTAATAGTCGTCGCGTGTATTTGTATCAATCACGCAACAACAATAGTAATAACAACGAATCCGTGAGTTCTAAACCAGAGGAAATGCAGTTTTTTCGATCAAAAACATAATATTTTGACGTTGGCAGGCAAGGCGAAGTTCTTAACCTTACATTTTGGCAATAGAAAGTACTATTGGTTAGTTGATACAGGAGCGTCCATATCCATAATTAAAAGAGTCGCATTACCAAATAACATTACTATAATTAGAGACGAGACTATTATAAATGGTATCGGCG
Organism: Hoplodrina ambigua; assembly: GCA_949774945.1. Classification (NCBI taxonomy): domain Eukaryota; kingdom Metazoa; phylum Arthropoda; class Insecta; order Lepidoptera; family Noctuidae; genus Hoplodrina; species Hoplodrina ambigua. The sequence goes on along the minus strand of OX458974.1, from coordinate 11,003,870 downwards.
GTCAAACACAAGCAAACGGATTTATAAATCTTAGCCTGACTTATCGTGGTGAGCAACAATGTGTCGACTTTAGTGTCAAGCTTCATGTTTTCGATAACATACCATTAAAGGCAGATGGAATTTTAGGTTTAGATTTTCTATGCCGATACACATCGAATATCAACTTAGAGACTAACATCATCACGTTGTCTAAATATGGAATGGAATATAATTTAGTACTACGTGACACCATAGATTATTCGAGCGAAGTGTTACACATTCCAGCCAGAAGTGAATCAATTCATTATTTATTTTTAAATAAAAACTCAAATGAGGATTGCGTTATCCATAGCAAGCAATTAATGGAAAATGTTTTTCTTGCGGGATGTATAGGAAAAATAAAAAATAATAGAATACCGGTAAAAATTTTAAACACTAATGAACATGATGTGACTTTACCAATGTTTCAACCAGAGGTTTATTCATTGCAAGATTATGATTTATGTGATTTTAAAACTAAATGTAACAGTTTACATAGGGCTAAAATATTATTAGACATTTTGAAATTAAATAATCTTAACTCGGAGGAACGAAAATCAATTCAAGAGCTATGTGCAAAATACTCGGACGTGTTCTTTTTACCGGGCGACAAATTAACAACTACAAACGTTTATGAACAATCAATAACCTTAAAACCAAATACTAGTCCGGTTTATGTCAAGCAGTATCGACTGCCACATTCCTTGAAAAATGAAGTCAATAAACAAATACAAAACATGATTGACAACGACATAATAGAGGAAGCAAGGAGCGAGTGGTCGAGCCCTATTTTATTGGTACCAAAGAAAAGTGGTAACGACAAAAAATGGCGGCTAGTAGTCGATTATCGTAGACTCAATGATTGCATTATCGATGATAAATTTCCTTTACCAAACATTACCGAAATTTTGGACTCGCTCTCTGGGTCAGTCTATTTCTCGCATTTAGACCTAAATCAAGGTTATTACCAGGTAGCTTTGGATAAAAACAGTAGAGAGTATACTGCGTTTACTACCAACAATGGACAATATCAAATGAAGAGGTTACCGATGGGACTCAAGACAAGTCCAAGTGCTTTTAGCAGAGTAATGTCAGTAGCAATGTCAGGATTAACATTTGATAGATGTTTTATATATTTAGATGATTTAGTCGTTTTTGGTAGAAATTTAGATATCCATAACAAGAATTTGGTAGATGTTTTAGAGAGACTAAGAAAAATAAATTTAAAATTAAATCCAGAAAAATGTAACTTTTTGCAAAAAGAAATTCTTTATTTAGGCCATTTAGTGTCACAAAATGGAGTTTTACCCGATCCAGCAAAAATTGAGATATTACAAAAATATCCCACACCAACTAACACAGATGAAGTAAAAAGATTCGTTGCATTTTGTAATTACTATAGAAAATTCATTAAAAACTTCGCAGAAATAACCTATCCATTAAATAAATTAACCAGAAAATATGAACCATTTCAGTGGACTGTTGAGTGTCAAAATGCATTCGACACGTTAAAACAAGCGTTAACAACTCCGCCAGTATTAGAATTTCCAGATTTCACTAAGAATAATGAATTTGTTATACAAACCGACGCTTCCGGAACAGCTGTAGGAGCAGTTTTGTGCAATAAAAATTTAAAACCAGTAGCTTACGCTAGTAGACCACTTAATAAAGCAGAATTGAACTACCCAACTATTCAGAAAGAGTTAGTTGCCATTGTATGGGCTGTGAAGTATTTTAGGCCATATGTATACGGAAAAACATTCACAATTATGACCGACCACAGACCATTAATATATTTATTCTCAATGAAAGATCCATCAAGTAGGTTAACAAAATTTAGACTGGCGCTGGAAGAATACGATTTTAAAATATTATATGTGAAAGGGAAAGATAACAGCGTCGCAGATGCGCTATCTAGAATAATAATAACAACAGATAGCCTTAAACAAATGAATGAAGAAATTATGTTAGTAGCGACTAGAGGGCAAAAGAGGCGTTTAGAATTAGAAAAACAAGTAGAAGATACACCTGGTTTTAGTAGACCCGACGACTCGTGGCCTGATCAACCACAGGTAGTTGAAGTACTAAGAATACCAAGTGATTCCGTGGAAATGACTTTTATAGGAAAGGACGAATTAAGTAAAATAAAAAAAAACAACGACGTAGATGTAGAGAAGGAATGTTTTGTTTACAGTCGCCGTAGAAAAACGTTATTTATTAATCTTAACTTTAGGGCACAATTTACGCGAGACGAGTTTGTGACAAAGTTAGGAGAATTTTGTAAAAATATTAATATCGAAGAACTATGCATAGTAAAGAATAAAGAGAATGAAAGTTTTATTAAAGATTTATTGGTAGAAATAAAAGATAATATGGATTGGACCGGTCCACGAATATATGTACTTAGAGGAATTAAAAGAATTGAAGACGAGGAAGAAAAATCCTATATTTTACATGATTTTCATTTACTACCCACCGCTGGTCATGCAGGTGTACGTAGGATGACCAATAACATTAAAAGAAAATTTTACTGGCCAGGTTTAGACAAAGATGTTAAAGAATTTGTGAGTAAATGCATTAAGTGCCAGAAAATGAAGCATTGTAGATATGTCAAGGCGCCCATGGAGATAACTACAACAGCTTCGCATGCATTTGACAAAATCTTTCTCGACATTGTAGGACCATTAGAAATGGATATAGACGGTAATTATTACATTTTGACCCTGCAGTGCGAGCTTACTAAGTTTGTGGAAGCATATCCCCTAAAAAACAAGGAAACGGTAAGTATAGCAAAAGCATTAGTAAATAATTTTATACTAAGATTTGGAGTACCAAATGCCATTGCGACTGATCGTGGTACAGAATTCGTGTCTTCAGTAATGCAACAAGTATGTAAATTTTTAGGAATAAACAAATTGGTATCAACTGCATACCACCATCAATCTATTGGTGCTCTTGAAAACTCACATAAAAATCTCGGTGCTTTTTTGCGTTTACAGTGTGATGGTAAAAAAGAAACATGGAGTCAATGGTTACCATTTTGGTGTTACAGTTTCAATAATACTGTTCACACGGAAACAAAGTACACGCCATTCGAACTTGTATTTGGTAGAGCTAGTGTAATACCATGTAGAATAAGTCAGTACGTAGAACCGCTATATAATCCAGATAGTTATCCTTTAGATCTTAAGTATAGGTTACAAGTAGCACACCAAGATGCTCGTAAAAATTTACTTGTAAGTAAACAAAATCGTAAGTGCTCTTACGATAAAAAAATGAATAACGTAACGTATAATAATGGACAATTAATATTAGTTAAAAATGAAACAGCTACTAAATTAGATCCACAGTGGGATGGACCATTTGCAGTTATAGACGATTTGGGTGTTAATGTTAAGATTTTAAAGAGTAATAAACCATATCTTGTCCATAAAAATAGGACTAAACCGATAAAAATGTAATCATATAATCATATTGTAACCATAGGTATAAAAAAAAAAAAAAAAAAAAAAAAAAATATAATTATGTAATTTCATTTTTTTTTTCTCTCGCCCCCGAGGTGAGGTGTGTGTAATATGTATGTACTTAGTTGATAGCATCATTATTATAAAATACATTGTACTAGAATAAGATGAGCAGTAATAAATGGTAATCGATCGGCTTCAGTTGTTTCAATAACACTAGTTCCCTACAGTAGTCTTAAGGCGAGGTTACCCTGAGCACCGCAGGCATCCAACGCTTACCGCAGCCCCCGCAAGGACTAGCGGATACGTAATGAATTACGATGATGCGCGATGACACGCGCGCCAAAAGTTGCGAAGTCTAGGTAGTGGTTACAGAGTAGAGCAAAGCAGTAGACCAACTTGAATTGATTAGTATAGGTACGTTTGTATGTATCATTTTTTGTTGTGGTATTATTTTGAAACTATGATATCTCCTAAGATATTAAAGTGTTAATTGAAATCAAATGATGTCAAGGGCAATTTTGTTCAAAATGAAATACTTATGACCATTAACGTATTTATTTGGAAATAAGGATTAATATAATGTAAAACTACCTTCGCATATATTATATCTCGTAATTTCAGGCAGACATTGCATAGAAAAATCTATAATTTTTATCTCTATCTTCATCCGCCAAAATTCGTCATCTCTTGAAATATTTTCTATTAATAGTGGATGATTTTCACCAGACCAAATTCCAAAAATACATTGTTTTTTTTCTGTAACATGGAGTTGGCCCTGCACTTGGAAATACCAATTAGGTAGGTACTATTTTTTTTTATAACTCTTATACTTTTTTTATCGAATTTAAATATTTGGATTTTCAAAGTCAAATCATTTATTTCAATATTGTGCCAGTGATGTCCAAGATAAACTTTAGAAAGTACATATGAATTGAAAAAGTCACATTGGTACTTGCCCGGAATCACTTATTAAGCATAGTTATTAGTTATCTTCTTGAATTTGACGAGCATGCAAAACTACACCTTGTATAAGAAGTAGCAAGTGCACTAACCACGTGCTTGGCGCACGTGTTTGAGTTTTTAGGTTAGGATTCAAACTTTGTAAATAACAATCAGTATAACAACGACAGTATAAATATGACTCACAGAGATGTGTTCCGTCCGACGGCTCGTGCGCAACTGAGGTGTCGGTAGGCGCGACGAGAGCACCGGGCGCAGTAGGTGGCGGGTGTGCTTGACCCGCGCGACTGTTGCGCTGACGTGCGGGCCGATGGTGAGGCGATGGTCGAGTGTGACCCCAAGTACTTCGCAGTACTCGTCCACTCGATGTCGCCCCCCATGAGCTTAAGGATCGGTGGGTGAGTGCGGCTCCGTGCCGTCACTATCATCGCCTGTGTCTTGCCCACGTTCACCTGAGCCGCTCTGTGGCTGTCGCCTGTATTTATAGACACTAACCACGTGCTTGGCGCACGTGTTTGAGTTTTTAGGTTAGGATTCAAACTTTGTAAATAACAATCAGTATAACAACGACAGTATAAATATGACTCACAGAGATGTGTTCCGTCCGACGGCTCGTGCGCAACTGAGCCGCTCCAACTAGTAGTCGCTGTGTCCCCTTACGGGGGCACGGCAAGCGGGATCGGGGCGAGGCCCCCTGCCCGAAGCTATACCGCGGCCCGTAACTACGGGCCCGTCATTAGATTGCCTTATAGGCACATATGTGTGGATGCTAGGTGTGTCTGGGGGCGCGCCGGCGCGTTGTGCCTTGTCGCACAACGCCGCCTGCTTCACGGCTCTCCGGCGGTCCGCCTCCGCCGGATGAGACCCCCAGTTACCTGGGGGAGGTCCAGCAGAAGGCGACCAGCGACAGGAGAGTCGGCTTTAGTGGCGCGCCCTCAGATGATTTAGGGAGGTCCCCCGCCATCCCGCTTCCAGGTCTAGCCGGTTACGTTCAGGCAGGGGGGCCGGAATGTGTGTGGGGGCGGTATTGTGCTGTGTGACACCGCCCAGTGAGCACGAGTACAGAGCGCGTCCGCGCTGCGCCTGTATCGTGTGATGCTTGCGTAGTGGAGTCTGTGCATGTGTGCTGGTCGGCGCGCGTCGCGCCTATATTAACTTAGAGCGCGGCGCACGTCGGGCGTATGTAGTGCGTGTGGAGTGTCACTGAGTGAGAGGGCCGCGTGTAGGTGTATGCGGCCTCCTCGTGAGGTCAAGTCCGGGGGGTGGAGGAGCTTGAGTCCGGCAGCAGGTCGCGCGGCAGAGGACGTCTGTCGGGCGGGCGAGTCTGCCAGGGGGCTATCTCGTTGAGATGCGCCCAGGCAGATTTATCCGCACGCGCGAACATGGTGGCCGCCAGGCGGGCGACGAAGTCATCCAGGCTCTCGATCCGCAGGTCGCGTTGTATTACGCGGTTCCTCACGAAGCGAGGGGCGTCGACGATTCTCCGCAGCGCAAGGCTTTGCTGCGCGCGGAGAGGCTTGCGAGATGACTCGCTCGTGAGAGCGAACCAGGCCGGGGCGGCGTACGTCAGCAAGGAGCGGACGTACAGCTTGTACACCCCAAGCTTGGCTCGCAGCGGGAGGCGTGACGAGAGCACTGGATAAAGCTGCGCGCGGGCAGCCCTGCACCTAGCGGAAACTTGCCGGACATGGCTCCTCATACAGAGCCGACGATCGATGGTCACCCCCAAGTATTTCACCTGGGGGGACCACGCGATGTCGACTCCGTGTAGAGTCAGGGGTGGTGGGTAGTGGGCGCATCCGGAGAGGAGCGCCTGCGTCTTACCCACGTTCACCGACAACCGCCATTTCGACAGCCACTCGGGGAGGAGGTCGAGGGCGCGCTGCATTTTGACGGCCGCGTGTCTCGCGTTCAGCGAGGTGGTGATGTACGCGGCGTCGTCAGCATACAGCGCGAGCGTCGAGTCCTTAGTCGTGGGGATGTCGTCGGTGTAACATGAGTAACACAGGGGCGAGAGGCAGCTGCCCTGCGGCACTCCTGCTCTCACCGGGCGCGCACTCGAGAGCGCGCCGTCGACCACCACCCTGACGGTCCTGTTTTGGAGAAAAGAGGCAACCACGTTAATCACGCGACGGGGCGCGTCCGACAGCGATAGCTTATAGACAAGCCCCTCGTGCCAGACGCGGTCGAACGCCTTTTCCATGTCGAGGAGTACTGCAACTGCGTCCTCCTTCTTGTTCAACGACGATGCTAGCAGGTGCAGTACTCTCGACAGCTGGAGCGTCGTGCTGTGTTCCGAGCGGAACCCGAACTGGTCCGGTCGGAGCTTCACGTGGGGCGTGAGGTGTCGCAGCAGGAGTTTTTCAAACACCTTGGAGATGGTTGGCAGCAGGGGTGATCGGCCGATAGCTCTCCGGCTTCAGCACGTTCTTCCCCGCCTTGGGCAGCATTATGACGCGCCCTTCCTTCCAGGGGTTTGGGAAGGCCCCCGTGCGCAGGATCCCCGTGAACAGGCGCGCCAGCGCCGCGACCGTACGGAACGGTAGGTGGCGCAGCACTGTGTTGGTGATCCCGTCGGCACCGGGGGCCTTCCTGGGCTTCGTGTTGAGGATGGCGCGTCTGACTGCGCAGGGCGAGAAAAATATGGGGTCTTCCTCGGGAGCCATCGGCGTTGCGAAGTATGCTCCAAGGTGCCTCTCCACTGCCGCGACGTGATCCACGTCGTCAGTCGGGTTCGGCTGGAATTGACGCTCCAGGTGCTCGGCGAAGATCTCCGCTCGGTCAGCAGCGGAGTATCTTATTTCCCCGTCGGCGCGTATCAACGGTCGAACCGGAGCTGGGGTATTCGAGAGGCGCCGGCACAGTCTGTGTATAGCCGGCCAGTCGCCTTCTGCGGCATCGATGTTTGACTCCCAGCTCGCGGTATCGAGCGCGAGCAGCTCGGCCTTCACCTTCTCCGCGAGACGGTTCAGCTCTGCTTTCTGGGACGGGCATCTTGTTACTTGCCACCGCTTGCGAAGGCGCCGCTTCTCGGCTACCATTTGCTTGAGGTGGCGGGGCAGGGGAGGCAGGATCCCCTGATGCTGCACGGTGGTGGTAGCCTTTTCGAAGGCACGCTGGATGCAAGCGGTGATCTCGCCCGTCAGTTCGTCGACGTCTGCGGCGGTGGCGACTGGCCGAGTCGGTGTCGTGGTCGCCATCTCCTCTCCGAACTGCTTCCAGTTCGTGTGGCGACGTGGCGCTGGAGGGGCCTGTCGGGTAGGAATCCCCGACAGGGTCACGAGCACAGGGAGGTGATCGGAGCGTAGCTCATCCACGATCACCTCCTGCGAGATCTGGCAGCTGAGGCCGGAGTGGACTATGATGTCCAGTACATCCGGAGCCGCAGCGTTGTTGTCTGGGTAGTGGGTCGGGGTGTCAGGACCAGACACCACATACCCTCCGGCCTCTGAGTCGGCAAAAAGGCGTCTCCCCCCCGTGTTTGTCACGTTTGCATTCCATGCCGGGTGCTTGCAGTTCAGGTCGCCGGCAATGAGCGTAGGGCAGCCCGCTTGTAGTTGGAGGACCCGCCGAAGCTCTGCGTGATCTATCGCGGCATTCGGCGGGGCGTAGCAGGCGTACATGTTGAGGTCATTGCCGGCCACATGCACCTGGACACCCAGCACGTACTCTTGGTGTGTATCCGAGGGGGGGGGGGGGTTACGATCCTTCCCGCCCCGCCGTCCTCTCCTCTGCTTTTTCCCGGGTTTGGACCCGGGTTTTGACCCTCGGCTCGTGGGCCCATTTGCTGCCGCCATCAGGTTCGCACCCTGCTGCTCGGCCGCTCGAGACGCGGGCGCGTGCGCGCGCTCAGTCGGCGCGTGGGCGCGCGTGACCGGCGCTTGGGCGCGCGCCGCGTGCGCGGGCGCGGGGGCGCGGGCTGGCTGCGCGGGGAGGCGCGCAGTCGGCGCGATGGGCCGCGTGGCGGGAGCGGAAGCGGTGGGGGAGCGCCCAGATGGCGCAGGAACCCGCACCGAGGGCGCGGCCGATCGGGCGCACGGGGGTTGTGGCGATGCGCGCGGCCTGGGTTCGCGCTCGGCCCTGGAGCCTGGATGGGCACGGGGCGGAACGCGCTGGGGCGGATGGGGACCGCATGCTGACGGCGCCCGACGGCTCGTTCTTCCCCTGCGTCCGGGGGCGCACCGGTCGTCGCGGCGCGGATGTTTGGCATCGACGTCGCCCGGTCCAACCCCGTCCGCAGGTTGCCTGGTGAGCCGGCGTCTCCGCGGCCCAGCGAGCCGCGGGCGCCTGGCTTAGGCATGTTAAAAACTGGGTGGTTCACACCTGGGTGTGAACCCCCGTTGCCGCAAGGGCGTTAAAAACACAACGCCCGGAAGCACAATTTAGCGGCACGAACGGAAAATTCCGCCACCGAACGGCGTAAACAAGTGACGTCACGAGTGACGCTGCACTGTACTCACACACTGACACTCGCGACGACAGCTGTCGCCTGTATTTATAGACACTAACCACGTGCTTGGCGCACGTGTTTGAGTTTTTAGGATAGGATTCAAACTTTGTAAATAACAATCAGTATAACAACGACAGTATAAATATGACTCACAGAGATGTGTTCCGTCCGACGGCTCGCGCGCAACTGAGCCGCTCTGTGGCTGTCGCCTGTATTTATAGACACTAACCACGTGCTTGGCGCACGTGTTTGAGATTTTAGGTTAGGATTCAAACTTTGTAAATAACAATCAGTATAACAACGACAGTATAAATATGACTCACAGAGATGTGTTCCGTCCGACGGCTCGCGCGCAACTGAGCCGCTCTTCCCGGTATTGCACCTCGCAGGTCAACCTATGAGGTTGTCGGCTGCTTAACCGGGCTTTCCTGTGGTGCCTTAAATGAATTTAAGGCCTCCAGCCAGGGCTTAAAATAACTTACAAACTAAGCGACTACACGCTAAGGGCACCCCCTGTGGGGTACGGGCCTCGGCTTAGGGCGTCGCTGGGGGAGGGCAGCAAAGGGACAGGCTGGATCTGGTCAGTATTATTTAGGGACGGATTTAAAGCTACAGGCTCAGCGGCGCGGGCTGGCACGAGCAAGGGACGGGGCGGAGATGAACAGGGACGTCGCGACGGACCTCGGCGGCGAGGTCGGAATGACGGCGGTCTGTGTTTGTACTTTCGTAATGTACTGGTTTCTTTGTTACTCTCCTGGAGGAGAGTAATGGCATCGTCGGGGATGGTCAAAGTATGTCTCGGTCGGCGAGTCTTACTAATACGGGAGGGGGTGTATCGGGCGGCCGATGCGATCAGGGGATTGGGGTGTTTTTCAGCAGTGTCGAAGAAGCGCTTGGCGGTGCGTTTCATGAACTGCTGGATGGTGGGGATTCTCAGATCGAGATGGAGATTCTCGTTGCGAAGGTAGTACGGGGCTCCCGTGGCCTTACGCAAGAAACGGTTTTGTAGGGTTTGCATCCTATGGAGACGGTATGCCTTTGCGTGTGCGAATACGGCACAGGCGTAGGTCATGATGGGACGAATGCACGCCGTGAAGATGCGCAATTTGCACTTGAGTGACAACTTGCTGCGTGCATTTAGCATGGGGTGAAGCCTACCGAGAGCGAAAGCGGCGCGCGAACGAACCGCCTTAATGTGCTCTCCGAAAGTGAGGTGGTGGTCGAGGCTCTTGTCCGGGTTGACCTCGATTCTCCATTTCCGGAACCAAGCGCCTAGGGCGCTTGCGGCGATTTGGAGAGTGCGGGCGATGGAGGCTGGGCTGCGACCGGTGTAATAAATAGCCGTATCGTCAGCGAAAAGGGCCAGCTGGGTCTTGCTATTTTTTGGGATGTCGCTGGTGAACAGCGTGAACAGAAGCGGGGATAGGACGGAGCCTTGAGGGACTCCGGCGCGTATGGGGTGGGGAGAGGAGAGCGCACCTTCAATGCGGTAGCGAAAGGTACGATTAGACAGAAAGTCTCGTATGATGAGTACGAGGCGGTCAGGCACTCCGATCTGGTAGAGCTTGTATATTAAGCCATTGTGCCAGACTTTGTCGAAAGCTTTCGCTATGTCGAAGAAGAGAGCGCCCGTCAGAGAGCCACGTTGAAAGCCAACGCTTATGTGCTCGACGATGCGGTGGACTTGTTGGACGCAACAATGGTGGGAACGAAATCCGAATTGTTCGTCCGGGATGAGGCTCTTTGCTTCGACATAATCTTTGAGGCGCTTATAAATAAGCCTCTCGTAGATTTTGCCGAGAACGTTGAGCAGACTGATGGGTCGATAGCTTGAAGGCTCCGACTTGGGTTTGCCGGGTTTGGGGATGCCAATGACGGTGGCTTCCTTCCACGTCCCGGGGAAGATGTTGTTGCTCATGGCGCCATTGAAGATGGCAGTCATAAGCATTATGAGAGGGGCAGGGAGGAGTTTGAAAACCCTGTTCGTGATTCCGTCAGACCCAGGGGCTTTCCGGGGTCTGAGGTTTTTGATGATGTCCTGCACCTCGTCGGGGGTGACGGGGGGCAGTGGGTCGTCGGGGTCTTCGACGGGTGGAACGGCAGCTCTACGTTCGACTTCGGCGTCAACCCTGGAAAGGTGAGCTTCATCTACAGGTTGAGTGCTCGGGGTGCATTGGGCCTCAAGACTGTCGGCTAGACATTCAGCCTTTTCGTCGTTGTCGAAAGCGACGGTTTTGTCGGGGCGAGTGAGAGGAGGCATGGCGGCCTCTCTGGTGGAGCGTAACCTCCTCTGTAGCTCCCAGAAGGCTAGGTGGGTGGGCTCCAGTTCGCTAAGCGTCTTTTCCCAGCTAGCGTTACGCCACTCATCTATGCGGTTCTTTACAGCACGCTGTAGAGATCGCATGTGAGCTTTGTTCGCGTCACAGGGGAAAGCGCTATACGCACGGATGGCCGCGTTCTTCTCGGTCATCAGAGCACGCACATCGTCCGGTAGTTTCCAGCGGTGATCGTTCACCACCGGAACCTCCCTTGAACAATCGTTCAGGACGGATTGTACGTGTTCCGTGAAGGAGTTGATCGCGCCCGTCGTGTCTGCGACTGAAACGATGTGGTCGGGGATAGCGTCCAGGTGAGGCGACGTGACGGACTTTAAGCTTTCGCTTACTTTCCTCCAGTCGGTTATCACTTGGGTCGGGGGGGATTGGTTGGGATCATAGGGACCTGAGCGAGGAGCTAGTTCCATGATGACCGGACGGTGGTCGGAGTCGAGCTCGGGGAGCGCTTCAATAGAATGCAAACGGAGATTTACATTCTTGAGGAGCGCTACATCGAGGATGTCGGGGAGGTGGTTTGGGTCGTGGGGGAAGTGGGTGGGAGTCATCGGAGCGATGACGTCAAAGTTGAGGGTGGCACAGAGGTTGAACACGATTTTACCTCTGGTAGAGGTCGTGTTGCAGTTCCAGGCGGGGTGTTTGGCGTTGAGATCGCCCGCTAGTATAACGGAGTCACTCAGGCCAAGAAGAGCGGAGAGATCGTTGGTGAGCAGAGTTGGGTCCTCTGAGGACGAAGGAGGGATGTAGGCAGAGATAATGGTAATCGGCTGATGACCAGTCATGCCGAGCCGACAGAGTGAGAATTCGAGGCGAGAGAGGGGGGGAGGGTCCATAGGGATGCAGTACAGTTCCTTTCTGTAGTATATGAGGGTGCCGCCCTTGTGACAGCGAGACCTATCGTTGCGAACTAACCGATAGTTTGCAATTCTCGGGTCACGATGGCGGGGCTTCAGGAATGTCTCCTGTACTAGGAGTATGTCGAGATGATGATCGCGGAGGAAGGTGGCGATCTCATCCCGCTGACCATTGATGCCATTTGCGTTGAAGAAGCCTAACTTGAGGGAACGGGGTTTGGTACTACAAAGCTTTTTACTATCCATTATGGTTTAGGACGGTAAAGCTTTTCTAGGACACGCGTAATTGCGGGGTACGCGTCGAACACTTTCCCTATGGCTGTAAGGTCAGCATTGCAAGCAATGATTTCCTGAGCCATAGTTACGGCATCCGGGTTAACGTAGATGCTGAAGGCGTCCGATAAGATTTGGACGTGTTCAGCGTTGGGGATAGCGGCCAACTGTGGATTTAAGCCCTGAAGGGGCCAAGTGAAGCTAACACAACAACACGCGGGTTAAAGAAATAATTAATCGTCCGCTGCCTTGAAAAAGGCGGCTTCCGATCGAATAGGTTGTAGTCTGCTGACTACAGGAGTCGTCGCGGCGGGCGCAACGAGAAGTGGCGGGAAGTCGAGAGCGGGCGCGGAGCGAAGCGCAGCACGTCCGTTCGCGGCGAGCGTCGAGCGAAGAGTGACTGAGCCGCTCTGTGGCTGTCGCCTGTATTTATAGACACTAACCACGTGCTTGGCGCACGTGTTTGAGTTTTTAGGTTAGGATTCAAACTTTGTAAATAACAATCAGTATAACAACGACAGTATAAATATGACTCACAGAGATGTGTTCCGTCCGACGGCTCGTGCGCAACTGAGCCGCTCTGTGGCTGTCGCCTGTATTTATAGACACTAACCACGTGCTTGGCGCACGTGTTTGAGTTTTTAGGTTAGGATTCAAACTTTGTAAATAACAATCAGTATAACAACGACAGTATAAATATGACTCACAGAGATGTGTTCCGTCCGACGGCTCGTGCGCAACTGAGGTGTCGGTAGGCGCGACGAGAGCACCGGGCGCAGTAGGTGGCGGGTGTGCTTGACCCGCGCGACTGTTGCGCTGACGTGCGGGCCCATGGTGAGGCGATGGTCGAGTGTGACCCCAAGTACTTCGCAGTACTCGTCCACTCGATGTCGCCCCCCATGAGCTTAAGGATCGGTGGGTGAGTGCGGCTCCGTGCCGTCACTATCATCGCCTGTGTCTTGCCCACGTTCACCTGAGCCGCTCTGTGGCTGTCGCCTGTATTTATAGACACTAACCACGTGCTTGGCGCACGTGTTTGAGTTTTTAGGTTAGGATTCAAACTTTGTAAATAACAATCAGTATAACAACGACAGTATAAATATGACTCACAGAGATGTGTTCCGTCCGACGGCTCGCGCGCAACTGTGCCGCTCTGTGGCTGTCGCCTGTATTTATAGACACTAACCACGTGCTTGGCGCACGTGTTTGAGTTTTTAGGTTAGGATTCAAACTTTGTAAATAACAATCAGTATAACAACGACAGTATAAATATGACTCACAGAGATGTGTTCCGTCCGACGGCTCGTGTGCAACTGAGCCGCTCTGTGGCTGTCGCCTGTATTTATAGACACTAACCACGTGCTTGGCGCACGTGTTTGAGTTTTTAGGTTAGGATTCAAACTTTGTAAATAACAATCAGTATAACAACGACAGTATAAATATGACTCACAGAGATGTGTTCCGTCCGACGGCTCGTGCGCAACTGAGGTGTCGGTAGGCGCGACGAGAGCACCGGGCGCAGTAGGTGGCGGGTGTGCTTGACCCGCGCGACTGTTGCGCTGACGTGCGGGCCCATGGTGAGGCGATGGTCGAGTGTGACCCCAAGTACTTCGCAGTACTCGTCCACTCGATGTCGCCCCCCATGAGCTTAAGGATCGGTGGGTGAGTGCGGCTCCGTGCCGTCACTATCATCGCCTGTGTCTTGCCCACGTTCACCTGAGCCGCTCTGTGGCTGTCGCCTGTATTTATAGACACTAACCACGTGCTTGGCGCACGTGTTTGAGTTTTTAGGTTAGGATTCAAACTTTGTAAATAACAATCAGTATAACAACGACAGTATAAATATGACTCACAGAGATGTGTTCCGTCCGACGGCTCGCGCGCAACTGTGCCGCTCTGTGGCTGTCGCCTGTATTTATAGACACTAACCACGTGCTTGGCGCACGTGTTTGAGTTTTTAGGTTAGGATTCAAACTTTGTAAATAACAATCAGTATAACAACGACAGTATAAATATGACTCACAGAGATGTGTTCCGTCCGACGGCTCGTGTGCAACTGAGCCGCTCTGTGGCTGTCGCCTGTATTTATAGACACTAACCACGTGCTTGGCGCACGTGTTTGAGTTTTTAGGTTAGGATTCAAACTTTGTAAATAACAATCAGTATAACAACGACAGTATAAATATGACTCACAGAGATGTGTTCCGTCCGACGGCTCGTGCGCAACTGAGGTGTCGGTAGGCGCGACGAGAGCACCGGGCGCAGTAGGTGGCGGGTGTGCTTGACCCGCGCGACTGTTGCGCTGACGTGCGGGCCCATGGTGAGGCGATGGTCGAGTGTGACCCCAAGTACTTCGCAGTACTCGTCCACTCGATGTCGCCCCCCATGAGCTTAAGGATCGGTGGGTGAGTGCGGCTCCGTGCCGTCACTATCATCGCCTGTGTCTTGCCCACGTTCACCTGAGCCGCTCTGTGGCTGTCGCCTGTATTTATAGACACTAACCACGTGCTTGGCGCACGTGTTTGAGTTTTTAGGTTAGGATTCAAACTTTGTAAATAACAATCAGTATAACAACGACAGTATAAATATGACTCACAGAGATGTGTTCCGTCCGACGGCTCGCGCGCAACTGTGCCGCTCTGTGGCTGTCGCCTGTATTTATAGACACTAACCACGTGCTTGGCGCACGTGTTTGAGTTTTTAGGTTAGGATTCAAACTTTGTAAATAACAATCAGTATAACAACGACAGTATAAATATGACTCACAGAGATGTGTTCCGTCCGACGGCTCGTGCGCAACTGAGCCGCTCTGTGGCTGTCGCCTGTATTTATAGACACTAACCACGTGCTTGGCGCACGTGTTTGAGTTTTTAGGCTAGGATTCAAACTTTGTAAATAACAATCAGTATAACAACGACAGGCACATAAGGCACTTTTGAACGTCAAACACAAAAAACAAAATAGAATTGAATCTAGTTGCCCCTTCCAAAAAGTAGTTTTGTATGGAGAAGAATGGGCAAGAAACTCCATACGTACTCTTTTAAAATCAATGTTTACAACATTTGTTTACAGAATCATACACGACATGGCACGTGAAAGCAATGTATGTACCCTATAAACAAAAAACTAAAAAATCAAAAAAAAGAAAAACAAAAAAAAAAAACAAAAAAATCATTAATAACCAGTTTGATTTTGTCTAGAATGTATCATTGTCCCATGGAGCAGGACCAGCATGTTTCCAAGCATTCTTATCTTGATTGTAATCCTCTAATTTGCAATAATTATGCTTGTTTGCAAAGTGTACTTTTAATGTGTGTCTTAAATTTCCTTTCATTTAATTTTAATATATCAGAAGGAATTTTATTGTAACATTTAACACAGTACCCCATAAAAGATGTATTTACTTTAGACAACCTAAAATATGGTTGAGCTATTTTATCTTTATTTCTAGTATTAATATTATGTCTATCACTTATTTTATTAAAAAGATTTAGATTTTTTCTCACATACATAATATTTTCATAAATAAATTGGCAAGGTACTGTCATAATATTAATCCTTTTAAATAATTCCCTTAGAGATTCGCGACGAGGTAGATTATAAATGGCTCTGACAGCTCTCTTCTGTAAAATAAAAATGGATTCAATGTCAGCAGCCCGACCCCACAGTAGAATGCCATACGACATAATGCTATGAAAGTAACTGAAGTAGACCAGTCGCGCAGTTTCTATATCTGTCAACTGTCTTATCTTTCTAACAGCATAAGCTGCTGAGCTTAACCGTCCCGCAATTGATGTTATGTGAGGTCCCCATTGTAATTTCTCGTCTAGCGTGATTCCTAGGAAAACCGTTTGATTAATAAATTCCAGTTTTTGTCCATTCAATATGATGTCATATTTGCTACTTCTAACGTTTGGTAAACTGAATCTAATACATTTGGTTTTTTTTTTCATTTAATACCAAATTATTTACTGTAAACCAATTTTGAACCTGAAGAATAGAGCTATTTACGTCGTCAAGATTTTGTGACCGCCTGTCTATTTTAAAGATCAATGAGGTGTCATCTGCAAATAACACCATCCTCGGTTGATTTTGTAGTAATTGAGGTAAATCATTTATGTAAACTAGAAATAGAAATGGACCCAATATCGAACCTTGAGGAACGCCCATTGTCATTTCAGACCCCAATGAGTTTACGCCGTTAACATGAACTTTAGCCTGTCTTCCTATCAGGTATGATTTTAATAAAGCAAGAGATGTTTTACTAATACCGTAGTGCTCGAGCTTCAGCAAAAGGGTATCATGGTTAACGCAATCGAACGCCTTTGAGAGGTCGCAAAAGATTCCAATGGCATCTTGTGCTTCCTCCCAGGCGTTAAATATGTTCTTTAGTAGGTTGACACCGGCGTCAGTTGTACAACGCCCTTTGGTGAAACCGTACTGATGTTCATTAAAGATGGAATTTTTATCAAAGTGACGTAACATTTGATTGAGCATTAACTTTTCAAATACCTTACTGAGAACTGGCAGAATCGACACAGGCCTATAATTGTTAGGTACCTTACTCCTTGGTCTATACTGGTGTTAAATATTAAGGCTAAGTAGGGCGCAATAGTTTCGATGATAGCTCTACTAACTTTTACAGACATTCCCCAAAGATCTTCTGTTGATTTAATTTTAAGATCTTTAAAAGTTTTTACGACAGCCTGGGGGTTTGTATATTGAAATCTAAATTCCAAAGGGCAAGCCTTAACATTCTTTTTAAGTAAGGCAGCAGAAAGCGCGGGGCAGGAATTTAAAGCCTCAGTAGTTTGAAGGGGAATATTAGCAAAAAAAAATTCAAATTCCTGGGCTACTTCCAAATCTGAATTAATAGGGCCACGTGCAGTCTCTAAATTAAATTCAGTAATACGCTGTTTTTTCCTACCTGTTTCATTATTTATTATTTGCCAAGTAGTTTTTATTTTATCATCTGCTGATTTTATTTTATTACTAACGTAAAGAGCTTTTGCTGTTTTGCACACATTTTTAAAAAGTTTTGTTTTCCTTAATAGCAACATCAATTCCTTTTTTAAATGCCGTTATTGGACATTTAATTTCTATTATTGTGTCGTTCCCGACTATACCGTCGGGTGTAGCTCCAATAAATAGGTACGTTTTATCAATAAAAAACCCACAGGGCTCGATCACAATATTTTCTTGTCGTTTTAGTTGTCGCAGTGCCTGATTTTTATTTTCCACGCCATGAGCCAATTAAAATTAACGGAGACACCTTACGCCCTTCCGTATGCTCTTTTCACCTATAATACAAATGTTGATTTTGATTAGTTCGTAATAATTACCACTAAATACTTTTTTTTTAATTAAATAAAATAACTTTCTCGTTATCCCCTGAATCATTATGCATTGCTCTAAAACATTAAAAATCTACGTAATTTTAAGTGCGTGCGCGTGGAGGTGAATCAGGGGTCACGGCAGTTAATAACTAATATTTTCGTAGGAAATGATCATACTGTGTACACTTCTACACTATGACCACTACCTATTTGACATTTGGAGACAGTAAACCATTATAATAAGTGCGTTCACGGTGGCTTTATGAACGCTGAAATAGGGTCTAAATTCAACTGTCTTACATATTTGATGCGGTTGTTAAATCTATTCCGCGAGAAAAATAAACCATTATAGCTTTTGCGGGCGTGACTTCTTTATTCATATTGACATTAGGTTTAAATTCAACTGTGCTCTCCTACTATTAGTAAAGAGAAATAAATATACAAAGGAGGTTTTATTAATATTGCCAATGCATCCTTACCTTTTTTATTTATTCAGCCTTCAAAGAGCCAGCGATGACAACTTCTATTACTTTTTCTGCCCATTTGTTTACAAAATTATAACCTTATAAAATGAACTACCAGTATATTACAAGAATTTTGAAAATTAAAATATATACAGGTATTATTATTTAAAATTAGGGTTTGCCTCTGTCAGTAATAGAACTTAGCGTGATGTTGGGTTTGCAAAAAAATTGACGTACATCCGACCTCCGACACGGTCCAAGACCGACTAAATGCCAAGGATCGAGTGTATGAAAAGATGAAATCACCTGATTCTGGATTTAGTGGTATGGTTTCTCATCCTTTCACAATAATAAGGCCAAATTGTATCTCATTTTTTATGCTCTTTAAGATGGTATAAGTTTTATTATTCAAAGCCTAGTATAACTCAAATAAAATGGTATCCGTACCATGAGTTGGACCTGTTTTTGCGATTTAATTGGATGCAGTAAAGTGCAAGCAATCGTGTATCGAAGAGCTGAAACCTGTAGACCGAAGACTGAAATATGTACTATGTTTTTTTCAAAATTTAAATCACTTTTATTTAGGAATAAAACACAATACAAAATGACGGTTTTGCGTCTTACCTCACCTTAACAAAAAAAATATGACCGCCGAAGTCGGTGGCAATACCTACATAACAAGAAACAAAACCAAAGCCGCCGACTTTCAAGCTAAAGTTATTTTTTATTTTGTAGTTTTTGAAAGCGGTCATATTTTTTTGTAAAAAAGCTTTTTATTTTTCACTTTTTAGTGCTTGTGTGTTAATGTTTGAAATCCTTACATAAAGCCCTTTCAAACAATGCCTCACACGATATATTTAATTTTGGAAAGTGTTAAGAGGGGGGTTGACGTACCCCCTCCCCCACTTCCTTCAGTCAGTCATCGACTACACGTATAAACAAAGCAATTTTTCTTGTTACGGCGGTTCTGCTGTGATTTTATAAGGAGTTCCGTTCCATATCTCCAAAGTTCATCATCAGATCATGACAATATTCCTATGGGACCTATTCGGAACTATACTCTTTCAAACAAAAAAAAGAATCATCCAAATCGATTCATAATTGGCGGAGTAATCGTAGAACAAATATACAAAAAAAAAAACAAAAAAAAAAAGAAAAAAACATACGCGTCGAATTGAGAACCTCCTCCTTTTTGAAGTCGGTTGAAAAGGCATCGTGTTGCCCAGGGTCGCTCCTTGTGAAATACTGATATCTAGATGCATTCGGTTAGTCTGTAAGCCGACCTCAACATATGTAGTTGTGAAAAGACTTGAACATGTTTAGTTGTTCAGTTTGTACCTACCTATAGTAAAGAGGAGGTAGGTAGGTAGGTCAAACTAAATTAGCTGGTGAAACTTTACAGACGTGACTAGTGGGAGTGATCGATATCCAATAATGACAACATAAAAAAAACTAAATTCAAAATTACATATAGTGATAAGGAACTAGGTTAAATTAAATAAGCTGGTGTAAGTTTACACACATTCATGACTGATGTATGTGAACGATATCGATAATCAATCAAACAAACAATTCGACATCTTAAATCAAAATATTCCTTAATCCAAGTAAAGTCACTACCAATGGGTCACTACCAATGGCCGTTGACCCCGTAATCAGACAGCGATTACACCAGATTTTTGACCTTGCAACAATATTCTCAATTCAAAATTTCAAGTTAAGTCTACCGTAAACAACCTGCGTCCGTTGATCGTGTAAATAGGCAGCAATTACAATAGCTTTTTGACCTTGCATGAATTCTAAATTCAAAATTTCAAGTAAAGTCTACCGGGCCGTTGACCCCGTAATCAGACAGCAATTTCACCAGTTTTTTGACCTTACATGAATTCTGAATTTAAAATTTCAAGTTAAGTCTACACTACCCGTGTTCATTGACCTCGCAATCAGGCAGCAATTTTGCCAGCTTTTGTTCACACACATTAAGTAAGTATGTACCTTAAGAAGACCAATTCTCTAAAAGTCTGATAATGGCGCAATGCAGATAAAACCCAACATCCATCTGTAAGTGAATGTGGGCTGAATAAATAAAGCTGCCTTAAGTAATCCCCGGTTTAGGCGAGACCTAATTTGTTAAGCTAATAAAGACTGCTTAAATTCACTACGAGACACTTTTACTTTTAACTGAAGATTTTCAAATAGTGACATTATTCTAAAGTGTCAATAAGGCAGCATTTTTGGGTAGGATGTGACAAAAACCTGCGAGTGAGAATCAGACTCGCATATGAAGGGTTCTGTCACCGTATAATATTTAACACTACATTTACTCGTAAAAAAATACTCAAAAAAACCCTTATTTTTTTATCTTCATTCTTTTTATTATTTGTAATAAAGGACATAGTAATACCAACTCTGTGAATATTTCAACTCTCTATCTATTTCGGTTCACGAGATACGGCTCTCTGACAGACAGACAGACGACCAGAGAGGATAAAAATAGAGGCTTATTAATACGGTCTAGAAGGCCTACCCCCCAAGTCAAAAAACAGTATTATTTTAGTATTAGGTACTTTGCCTCTCGCTCTAATGGATTTTCAATGGTCGGCTCAACGGCGAGAGTTGAAAATTCAACTACTGAAATATTACAAAGTGATATTAAAATGGTACTGCTTCAGAGACAGACAGAGATAGAGAGACTCGGAGTCTGGATTTGTACCCAGTTGGTGGCAATAGGCTTGCCCCCTATTACATGGGACAAAAACATGACTGGCAAAATGTGGTTATACTAATGGGTACACCTCTGCCTAACCTTTTACAGGCGTGATGTTATGCTGTTATGCTTATGTTTTCAGAGTTGGTGGTTAGCACCTTCATTTACGGAACCCTAAAAAGCGAGGTTTTATTTACTGGCAGGATATTTACTTCATCAAATCCTCGCTATAGAAGGCTGTATATATTTTTTATTTTATGGCTACACGCGGTCGTAAAAGTAAAATGAAGGCTTTTTGACCTTTCATTGCATTCCTGAACAACGACGGTTTTCGATTTCAACTCTTCTAAATTAAAAAAGGGATTTTATTTGTTACCAATCTCCGTGACGGTTCGTTGAGTTTTTTTTGTTAACTTATTTGAAAATGGAATCAAAATTTAAGTACCTACTCGTATTGGATACTGGTTGGCTTCCGGTCTATCTTAACCTTAGTAGCTGAATATCTATTCAAATAAAAATAAAATTGGATTGTAATGTTTGTTATGTCAAAATAACAGTTTTTTACTGAATGTATATATTTTATTATATGAAATTGTTAACGGTACAAATTTTTGTTTGTCTGTCTGTCTGTTTTTACCGGTTAATTATTCTACGAATAACTTAAATAACTTTGAAGGGACTTTGACTTCCAGATAGCTGATATTATATGGATATCAGCTTCTCCCATTTTTCGAAATATTTGTAATAATAATTTAGTAATTTTGCGTACCTACCTTCACGCTACACATGTAGATATTGACATATTATACAACATAACATATAACATATTATAGGATAATTTTTGTCCCATTTTTGTGTTCCCGTGAATTAAGAACTATGTCTTAATTATTCCGAAGTCTACACAGACGAAGACGCGGCCAGAAGCTAGTTGATTTAAAAAAAAACCTAACATTTCAATTAGCAAAATTATATTTTTTTCCAGCATCTGAAAGAAGCAAGATACATAATATCATATTTAATTTACTTCACCGTAACATTTTCTTACACAGTTCCAAGAACCGGTATAATTTGAAATAAGTTCTGACAGAAAGAAGGAAAACAATATCTTATTGCGGTTTCGTTTTTCATTAATCAAGCTAAAATGTTCCTGAAAAATGTAAATTACTTTAGACGTTAAACTGTTTACATTTTAATATCAAATGTCCCAACTGTGCATTATCTTTGTTGTGCAATAAATGGGAGGTAGCAATCGATTTTATACTCTGTTATGTTGTTGACAGAGTTTATTCTTGTAGCGATGAGGGCTTTTCTTTTTACAAATAGTTGGACTGAAAACTGTAGATGTTTATAGTAGATGCATGATGTTCTAAATGCAAATATATTGTTTTTTTATTGTGCGATTAGGTTTTAGTGTTTCGTACTCAATAAGTACTAAACAGAAACCTATTATTAAACCTCTGTCTGTCCGTACGTCTGTCAGAAGGCTGTATCTTTTGAGCCGTATGATTTCTTTTTGAAGTTGAAAAATATGTATGGTAAAAGTTGAATAGATATGTTTGTTATAGAGGGTTATTCAAATAACTAAGGGATGATATTTCAATAGACTTCTTTCCAAAGAATAAAATTAAATATGTCAGTTTGACATATTTTCTATACAAAAGCTGTCAAATCGCCATATTATTTCACCCTACTGACGATTGAAAAATTATCCCTAAATTAAATTATAACTGATTATGTGTTATTTTTGATACTATTTGATACTGTTCTGTTGTAGTAACAGAGATCATGCGCTTTACAAAAAACTTTGGGAAGTTATTTGTTATCATGAGCACAATCATATATTTAAGTATCGGTCACTAATTACGAGGATTCCTATGTATAATTATATATACAGTCAACAATTACCGCGTCTACAGTGTTACATGTATCCCATTAGGTATGTAGATAGGTAATAAACAATTCAGCAGAACACTACAGTCGATAAATCGACTCAACCATGTCGTACTTGACAGTAACACTGCAAAATGCATATCGATACATGTTGTGAAAAGACATCATTATACCAACATAATATGAATCACTGTTCTCCGAAATAAAATAATAATAATTTAATTTAATTTTTAATTTAATGATTTTTTTTTTGACTGCCTCGTCGGTCTTGTGGTCGCAAGCGCGACTGCTGTGCATGAGGTCTTGGATTCGATTCCCAGGTCGGGCAAAGTGTTATTGGGTTTTCCATCAGGAATTTCTCAGTAGCAGCCTCGGAGTCTGGATTTGTGCCCGGTTGATGGCAATAGGCTCGCCCCCAATTACATGGGACTAAAAACATAACTGGCGAAATGTGGGTGTACTAATGGGTAGGTACACCTCTGCCTAACTCTTAGGGGATTTCAGGCGTGATGTTATGTTATGTTAATAATTTAATTTAATTATTCTTGCATTTAGAAATTAAACAACAATCTTTGGAGAAAAAAACCAAAACGTTAACATATTTTTTTTTCTTTTTTTTTGAGTGAAAGAAAGTCCATAAATGTTTATTGATACAGACCATGTGTAAAATACAAAAATGAAACATTATCGTGCGCTGCGCCAATCAGGCTCAGTCAGGCCAGACCACTTGTGCCTGCTTGTGACTTAGTACGGATGTGAACTAACTTTATGAGACATAATAGATACTCACATAAAGTTATTGTTATCAATATAATAAAACAGAAGAGTATTTTGCTTTGTTTGATTAAACGCGTCAATCTCTAGAGCTACAAGTTGGATTGGAAAAATTATTTTAGGCTCTATAACATCACGGTACTATCCACAGAAGCCGACCAGTATCCAAAGACGTTAATTAACGCGAATGAAGTCGCTAACAGAAACTAGTATAAAATAAACGTGTAAACAAAGTAAGTAAATTATGAGTAACAAGATTTATATGATACCCATGCGTCTAAAGAACGAACAGTTGTAATACACACATTCATAAGTAAGTAGTAAAAAAATAGGACCAAGTAAATAACAAAATCGAACGCAGAATACGAAGCAATGGTCAAGTCAATCCGAGGACGTACAATAAACATAACATAACATCACGCCTGTAATCCCCGAAGGGTTAGGCAGAGGTGTACCCATTAGTACACTCACATTTCGCTAGTTATGTTTTTAGTCCCATGTAATAGAGGGCGAGCCTATTGCCATCAACCGGCAACAAAAAAGATACAACACAATAAAGGCCAAAAAAGCAAAAAAAAAAGCAACAAAGTCAAAAAATAAATAAAGTGCAATAAAGTCCTCCGTTTAAAATGGTCCTCGGATGTGCCTTGTGTATTCATACGCAAGTCCTCGCATGGTACTTAAGACAAACACATTCATATGTAGTGAAAAAAATAGCACAAGTGAATAATAATACTGCAAGTCAGATGCCAATGCCGAAATGAGTAAGCTGTGTACGGTTTCTGAGAACGCTTGCATTTAGAGCGAGTCATACGTTACGCATTGTTGTGACTAACTTAAAAAGGATATAGGGCTGTCACGTTTGGACTACTTGCTGGAAGACTTGGTACCCAAATATTAGCTTTAATGAATGAAACTGGAATGGACAACTAAATACAATATTATATTTATTTTACATAACATAACATCACGCCTGTAATCCCCGAAGGGTTAGGCAGAGGTGTACCCATTAGTACACCCACATTTCGCCAGTTATGTTTTTAGTCCCATGTAATAGGGCACAAATCCAGACTCTGAGACTGCTACTGAGAAATTCCTGATGGAAAAACCCAATAACACTTTGCTCGGCCCGGGAATCGAACCCAAGACCTCATACACAGCAGTGATCGCGCTTGCAACCGCTAGACCAATGAGGCAGTCATTTGTTTTCTCTTGCAAATAACGTTTAGGTGTGGCTTTTAATGGTCTTATTGAAATAAATGATTTGACTTTGACTTTGACTTTAGCACGAAATTATACAGGATGGAAAGGATATCATAACGAGAACTTTTACCATGGATTAAGTAGAACATCATTTTAGACGCTCCAGCGATGAAAATGTTCGTCGGTTTAAAGCAACACCTACACGGTCAAAAGGTATGAAACAGCAGATATTATTTGCGTACAAAGATGATTGACAGGGAGGTAGTTAGTAGACGTCTATTATAAGATCGGATTTTCCAAAATTCACCCACTAAGGCTATGAAACGGAGATCCGTATTACGCGGACGAAGTCTCGAACAAAAGCTAGTATATGTATATGACCAGAGATTCTAAAAGAAGGAAGTGGGTACGTCAACCCCCCTCCTACCACTTTCCAAAATTAAATATATCGTGTGAGGTATTGTTTGAAAGGGCTTTATGTAAGGATTTCAAACATTACCACACAAGCACTAAAAAGTGTAAAATAAAAAGCTTTTTTACAAAAAAATATGACCGCCTTCAAAAACTACAAAATAAAAAATAACTTTAGCTTGGAAGTCGGTGGCAATACCTACATAACAAGAATCAAAACCAAAGCCGCCAACTTTCAAGCTAAAGTTATTTTTTATTTTGTAGTTTTTGAAGGCGGTCATATTTTTTTGTAAAAAAGCTTTTTATTTTACACTTTTTAGTGCTTGTGTGGTAATGTTTGAAATCCTTACATAAAGCCCTTTCAAACAATACCTCACACGATATATTTAATTTTGGAAAGTGGTAGGAGGGGGGTTGACGTACCCACTTCCTTCAGTCAGTCATCGACTACACGTATAAACAAAGCAATTTTTCTTGTTACGGTGGTTCTGCTGTGATTTTATAAGGAGTTCCGTTCCATATCTCCAAAGTTCATTATCAGATCATGACAATATTCCTATGGAACCTATTCGGAACTATACTCTTTCAAACAAAAAAAGAATCATCCAAATCGAATCATAATTGGCGGAGTAATCATAGAACAAATATACAAAAAAAAAAAAAAAAACATACGCGTCGAATTGAGAACCTCCTCCTTTTTGAAGTCGGTTGAAAAATAGTTATCAAGCTTCTAATACGAAGATCAAAAGGACGAAGTGATGGTACAATGTTGCAATCTGATATTATTATAATGTTTATGGTGTATCAAGCCATCCCATAAACACGATAATTAATATCGCGTTAGTAAATTATCAAAGATCCTGCTCCCACAAAGGTTTTGGAGATCAAAGGGATCTTAGTTTATATCAAGATATCCCAATGAAAGATAGGCAAGGACCAAACATATGAAAAAATAAAAATATAGATAAAGAAATAATTGCAGATGTTGGTAATTTGGTATATTTCAATTTTATCTGTTTATGCGTTTAGGAGCTGTACATGCTGACCAATAGGTAAAGGTTAGTACGACTTTATGCTTCAAGGGCAAAATCTTTTAATCCGAAATCTATGCTATTTTTTTCTAGTTACTAGTTTTTTTCTTTATTTAGACGCGCGTATCTTCAGAACGACTAGTCTAATTTTGAAAATTTTGTCCATCAATATGAAGCAAGGTTATTCCATAGGACTGTAAAGCAATATCTAATTACCAAAAGACTTACTAAATCTCTAAATCTGAGATGAATAAAAAAAAATTGCTTTCAGAACTGATTAGCAGTATGTAGTCCTGCCTCTGTGTACATTCAGTACAAAAAACAAGCCCGGTTTGAATTCCAACTATTCTGAACAACGACACGATGAGCATTTTATTAAGATGCGTCGTTAACCGTAGTTTCGAAACTATCTCTCCGCGCTAACTATGAACTATGTGAAAAATGTGCCATCATTAAATAGGAATTTTTAATTACGCGTTGCGGGGTTCTCTATTTCTTTTAAAGAATTAAAAGCATAATAACATACATGCATACACATACATAAACTCACGCCTTTTTCCCATGGGGGTAGGCAGAAACCACAGAACGCCACCCGCAACGATTCATACTTTCGCCTAATCTACGCAGAAAAGCTAAATTAAATAAAAATTAATAACATAATAAATGAAATGATAATAGCATCACATCACGCCTTTAATCTTCGAAGGGTTAGGCAGAGGTGAACTTATTAGTACACCCACATTTCGCCAGATAAGTAATAAGAAGAAGAAGTTCCATGTAATAGGGGGCGAGTCTATTGCCGTCAACCAGGCACAAGTCCAGACTCCGAGGCTGCTACAGAGAAATTCCTGATGGAACAACTAAATAACATTTTAACTAAGACCTCATGTTCAGCAATCGCGCTTCTCGACCACTAGATCAACGAGGCAGTCCATTGTTAGGAAGAGATAAACTACTATAACACGGCGCGCCCCTCCATATTAGATGGATAAAAATGTTTCACAAATACTTTCAAACGTTTTGAATTGTAAAGAGCGCGCCAATTTGTCGTAGTTTATCTCTACCTATTTAGAATCAAACTGCCAACCTTACTTTATTTCGGCACGGCAGCGTTAGTTCTCATGCTTTAAACCCGCAGACGAACCGCAAACTACGGCGTTAACCGTCCTACCGCGTGTTCCGGTCTGGCTCGGATTTGTATCTGACTCACCGATCAAATGAATTGCTACTATTACTGAAACCTCAACACGTTTAGTGGGATGCTCCTTAAATAATTTGCCCGAAAGTCAAAGCATTTATTAGTCTTGACCAGAGGACTGGCTTAATTCTATCAAAAAATCAACTTTGCCATGCAACGTTAAATCTTCTTCTTCTTTATCGTGTGGGCAGTTAGGTCTTACGGCCCCACACACCCTTCTGTCAGAGTTTCTAAACCGCCTCAAGGGCCTCTGACATGGTTTAGGTGGAACAGTAAAGTCCAGGATTCTTCACGATGTTTTCCTTTACCGATGTCAGCAACATAAAATAACAACACAACATAAAATGTGTATTGTCAATGGTTTTATTCTTACTTCACAACGAGTTCAAGAAACTATTAGCTATCTAAACTTATAAACATATTTTAAACGAATAGATTTGTATTTTTGTTTGTAATGGAAAAAAACAAAAACTACTGTTCCGATTTTAAAAATTCTTTCAGCTATGGAAAGCTACATTATTAGCGATTATCATAGGCTGAATTTTTATGAGAAAATAATTTGGAACCGTAACAAAATTCACGCGGACGAAGTAGCGAGCAAAAACTAGCACACAAAATTTTATTACACATTAAAATATATTCTTATTCATCCCCTGCCATTTATAAAAAGAAATAAAGGGTGTTGTTAACTCGCTTTCTGTTTCGAGTTTCGTTTTAGCTGTTAGCTAGCGATTTATTAGAGGCGATCGCCTTTCAGACTCGGATGACCATAAATCGAGATTTTGTCGAATTTAATCTTAAATACAAAACTTTTTCTTTTTGTTTGGATTGATTTGAGTAATAAAATCGCTGTATTTTTTTATAACTATTATTGTTAATTACTATTTAAGAAACATAAGCGACTACTCAGCATTGCAACTCAGTTTAAGACATGACAGTGACTGAGTTTGTTTTGTTTTGAATTGTGTTTGTGTTTTTTATTTGTATTTTTCTTTTCCTCATCCTTTCCTCTACTATGATAGGTTTGACATCCTTTTTTTTGTTTGTTTGTCTTCCAAGTTAATACTCAAACTGGTATTTAAATGCAGTCGAGAAGCTGCCAAATGAATACCAGTATTACATAAGAAGTGCTACCTGCCTGTCTGTCGTCTTCGAATTTTATTTTTCGTCACTCTTTCTTTATCAATACTTCTAGACTTATAAAGAGGTTGTTTGCATTTGAATTTTCTTATTTGTATTATGATTATTTAATTTTTTAGTATTATTTGTATCTGTACGGATTAATTTCTAGAAGTTTTTAAAAAAATATTTTAAAAGCCAGATTAAAAAAATATTTTATTTAGACTTGCACGTGGAGGAACTCGCTATTAGAAACCAGTGACTATTAAATCATCTTTTGACTTCTAAGCGAAGAAAAAAAAGAACGTACATATTTTTATGTCCATAATTTTCTTTCTGTGAGTGTACCAGGTAGTCATTGTCCCAAAATTACGTCCTTCCATTGTATCCACCCTAACAATGTAAGTTCGACTGGCGACGGAAGCTGTTAGTGCCTTTGCACAGCCTCTTCTTGGAGCCCAACCGTTACTTATTACTTTTACTTCAGCTATTTATGTATCGGTTCCGGTTTTACTTGGCAAGGTGGTGTTTTATGGGCCAAGTCTTTGATCCCAAGTGTTTTCCGGTCTGTTCACGAAGTTTGCTTGATCAAAGAACGGGCTGTTCGGTTATTAGAGTTGAGTTTAATTGTCGCAAGTTTTTGGGTGTGTAGGATAAAGACCAAAGTTCATTAACCCGCCTGTAAGTTTTATACAAAGTTAAAACGACAGATAGGCTGTCCTTTAAACTGCCTATACTACGTACCATTTTCAAGCTCTGTACCAAAAAACAATTAAATAGGCACAGTAGTTTAGACGCAAATGATTTTTTAAGTTTTTGCCCCGTTTGAACACAATGTTTCCTTTCTAACAGCTGATTATGTCTATACACATAGGTCATGCACCTTTGCCGCTTTAATACCTAAGTATCTAAGGTCAGTTAAATTTATTTACAAAGGGTGTTTGCGTTTTACTCTGATTTGTAAGATGTTTAGATTGTTTGAAAAAAAAACTCATTTTTATTTATATTTTATTTTATACCGTATCGAATTAATATTAAACACGTATAGTATACTTAGTGTAATTTTATGTCCCCTCTCATATCAAGTCTGTATATTAGGTCTTAGCTGAAAAAACCCTTCAGGTTTATTAAATTAGTATCTAATGGAATCAAGTTTTCTCTACAGCGAAAAATTCAAAACTGTTTACTTTTACCCTATTCTTAATGAAAGAAAAATAAGTATTTCGTTCAAGTTTCGTTTTCACTTTCTTTATTACTTATTTAATTTTCTTTTAAAACAACATTTTATTTCAATCTCTGTTCGCTTAAGGTTTATTTTTTAATTAATCTTTAAAAAAAATATAAGTATTTCTGCGAAGTTTTTTATTTGAACGGGTTCTAGAATGTTTTTTTTTTATGTTTGTAGATTACACTTTAAAGTAAGTAATTTATTTAATATAATTTTCTTTGACTGCCTCGTTGGTGTAGTGGTCGCAAAGAACGACTGCTGAGCATGAGGTCTTGGGTTCTTTTCCCAGGTCGGGCTAAGTACTATTGGGTTTCCATCAGGATTTTCTCAGTAGCAGGAATCTGGACTTGTGCCCGATTGATGGCAATAGGCTCGCCCCCTATTACATGGGACTTATACATAACTGGCAAAATGTGAGTGTACTAATGGGTACACCTCTGCATAACCCTTCGGGGATTACAGGCGTGATTGAAGTTTTTGACTGCCTGTCTGTTTGTTCCAACTAATCTCAGAATCGGCTGCACCGATTTTGACGAAAGTTCACTGTCAGCTTTTATTTTAGAAGATTTAGGCTATTGGTAAGTTTATCTTGGACATCACTGACATCGATGAAGGAAAACATCGTGAGGAAACCTGGACTTGTACTTAATGTAAGTCTGGAATCGCCAAACCGTCTTGAGCAAGCGTGGTGATCAATGCTCCTGCCTTCTCTGTATGAGAAGAGGCCTTTGCCCTGCAGTGGATCAGTAAAAGGCTGGTATTATTATTAGGGTACCGCGTAAAAAAAAAACCACGTGATAACCAGCTTCCACGCGAACCAAGTCGCGGGCGTAACCTAGTTAGCAAAAGCGTCTCAGATCTTCATACAATGTCGACGTTACGCACGCCACCATTTACTTTTATTAGGAACGGTTGAAGTGACAGCGCCAAATGAAATTTTAAGATATTAACTCTGTGTTAAGTCTGTAGGATAACATTGTACTCGTATTATTTGATTTAGGTCATTTTATTTAGGTACAACACGTGAGGTAGGTAGGTACAACATATTTTAGTAGTTAGTACAAACATAACATCACGCCTGTAATCCTCGAAGGGTTGCAGAGGTGTACCTATTAGTACAGTCACATTTAGTCAGTTATGTTTAAGTCGCATGTAATGTGGGGCGAGGCTATTGCACTCCACTGCTCAAAATTGGTCTAGCTATTTAGGAGATTAGCCAAAACATACAGACTGAAAGAAAAAAATATGTATACATTTTTTTTTGTATAAGTATTGTGCAAATATTCATATCTAATTATGCAACTGGAAAAATGCTGTGATTTTTACATTACAAACAGACAGTTTATATTTATTTATTTGTATAAATTATTATGTACATACATAATCAAAAGTTGTTGATTAAACTCTCAATATTTTACAAACTAAAAATAATTTGATACTTCGTCATTTCGTGTTATGAATTGGGACGTTGACCGACTGAAAATAACTCTTAGGCTGGGAATATACGTCAGAATTTTCCGTACGACATTTGGATTCGATAGTCGGATCCATTAATCGTAGTAGGTACACGTCACGACCTGTAGTAAGTGTCAGAACGTAACGAAGCCGAAACCTTAACGTTCTTTCCATTATTATGATCATTTTTCTGTTATGTTCTGGATATTAAAGGTCAATTTTTTTACGTTTATGTACGAAAATCAGTTTTATGCAAGGGTTTTGTAGAATGATGTTATTCAAGGGAATATAGTCCTTATGAAAATGAACAACTTTTAATAAAGAATTAATCACGGAAACATAAATTGGTTGTACTGAACAGCTGTATTTTTTGCGACTTTAAGTCCTTCTTCTTTATCGTTTAAGGTCTTACGACCCCACACCCTAGCAACAGAGATTCTAAACCGCTTCAAGGGCCTCTGACACGGTTGAGAGGGACAGTAATAGGCTGCTTCAAGTTTGTCTCATTGTTACTTAGTTTGATGGCCAGTGTGTGAAGTTAATGGTTATGTGATGTGTCTTTTACACTCCGTTTATTATGGTGACAACACCTTATATATATAGACGGATCCAACTATCGTTTGGAAAAATCTGTCGTATATTCGTAGCCTTAGGCCTGTGTCCACCAACATTCAATCAAACGGTTAACTATTTAAACAGTTGATTATGTCAAATGTCCTAAATAAACAGTTCCATGTTTCAAATACTATTTAATCGTTTAATTAAATGTTTGTAAACACGGGCCTAGTTATACATCTAAAACTAATGGTTATTCGATCAATATGATTATGAGTTGCTCTGGGTTAATTATTAACTGTGGTCAGATATCTTTTATGAAATAATTGTTTTAGCTTAATATGTTATGTCGTATTTTTATTATATATCTACAAATATACATAAAGGAGAGGAGCTTGTGGCAAAGTAATATAAAATCGCTCCTCTTACAACCACGTAAGACTTTTCACTAAATAAATTGTAAGAACCTAATTTATAAGAAAAAAAATCATGTGCACCCACACAATATTACTCTTTACTTCGGTCCAATATTAATAGAAAATATTTCCGCCTAAGAGCTTGTACGAGTTTCGTAAGAGATATATTTTAAAAGAGGTGGTCTTATTACGCATTTTATTAAGGCACTACCAGGAAAATATATTAAGTGCTTATATTTAATTTTATATGCTGGTTACTTGTGATATTGAAAAGACTTAAATATTGAATTCCTTAGAATGGCGAGCTGTAATAAACGAACAAATTGACCAATAAAACAGTTTATTGGTCAATTTGTGTTTAAGTAGTGAAAATATAGCTGACTATCTGCTAGCATACTTTAAAATATTACCCTAAGCCACTGCAATAGGGCTACTTTCTATCATCATTGTAATCAGACCAGATATTTCAGAGATTACTAGGTACAAAAAAAAAAAAGAACTAACGTAACCTCTTCATAATTTTATGAGGGTCTGCTTTTATTTTCTCTTGATTCTCTGTCAGAGTGGCCAAACTTAATAAAGACAAAACATACGCAGGACAAAAATTTATAGTGTTCAAGTGTGTGTGCAAACACAGGTGCTCCTTAGCTCTTCCATTACTCTCATAGACCGATGAGACGATAATCCGACACGACTGTGGAGAGAGCGAAAGCATTACGTGCTTTCCGACGGCACTGGGTGTCAGATCTTCGACTTCCCATCCTAAAATGCTTAATCAAAAAACCCCAATAACATTGCCCGACCAGGGAATCGGACCCATGAGTTCACGAGGTACTTACGAGAAAAGGACCAACGGGGTAATCGCGTGTCCTGCTCTAGGGTTAATTCCATTCTTTTCATTCTTTCGATCTTTTCCTCAAGTATGCTTTTTCTTTTTTTAGGTGGTAAAAATCATCGAATGACTCTTTCCGCCCTGGGTGGGGCGGAAGGGACTGCACATTTTTACTGACTAAAAAACAACCCTGTTCCTACTGTTGCCCTTTACGTTCCGGTCCACGGTATCCTGTTAAGAAGTCCCGCAACCCAGGCAGGGCCAAGTGCGCATGCTTCATGGCTCGATCAACATTTTCGATCACGTGTCAAACGAAGTACCTACCCGAACTTTTAGAGAGAAACAGAGACGAAAAAGGTTGTCGAGCTTTAAGTACGCGTACTTGCTCGTACGTTTATCGCCCTCTTAACGTGTTTTTGGGGTCAATAATATACCTAGGTGCTGTAGACACTCTGGCTAGCTTAGCCGTATTAAACCTTATTTAATATCGCATAAGATAAACACTGCTTTAAAGAGTCTACTTGATAGTCCGCTAATGTGAGGCCGATATACGGATTTATGTAAAAAAGGAAGATAAGAATATAATGTTCTTTAAATAGGAAGTACCTAATAAGGTAAATTATTGTGTTTCAATCAAGATGAAAAAAATAAATAATCCCTACTACCGTGAAAACGTTTTTAGCGATCAAGTACATAATAGGCTCTAAGGATTAGTTTCCACGTATTATTTTCCAATGTTCTTGTTTAATTTGTAGTTAAATAATATATTTTGATTTCAGAGCTCATAAAACATAACATCGCGTCTGTAATCCCCGAAGGGTTAGGCAGAGGTGTACATAATTAGTACACTCAAATTTCGCCAGTTATGTTTAAGACCTATATGATGGGGAGCTAGCCTTTTGCCAACAACCGGGCATAAATCCAGACTACAATTACTGATGAAAAAACTCAATAACACTTTGCCCGACCTGGGAATCGAACCCAAAACCTCATGCTCAGCAGTCGCACTTTGCGACTACTGAACTAACAAGCGAATACATTTGTAACCATTGTATTTTCCCATCCGCGATCCACCTTCACAATCAAACACAAAAAGGAAAGGAAAATGAGAATATTATCCAACTTTTATGATAATCCTTATACATAACCGCCACTAATGTACCCTTCGACCTTCATTATGACGTCATGCTATTCAATAGCCTTCCTATACAGGAGCAGTCAAGCCTGACAGTTTTGTATGATGGTGGCAGTAAGCCAAATAGGGTGGGCTTATTCTAAAACGTACATTTATTAAGTATAGATACTGATAATTGAAAACCGGAATTTGTGCTAAAATTTGAAGAGGTTATTGAAATTTACTTTCCTTGTAAAGAAATATTTTGTTGCAGAAAAACAAACGACAAAAATGATATAAGATTTTATCTGCTTATATTATACAAAGAGTCCTCAGAAATATGAAAAATTCGTGTTTCTATTTATTAATTCGTTAGTTTTCTAAAAGTAATTTATCGCAACTAATCGTTTTTTTTTGCCGCATTATTCCCAACCGCTGCAACTCCTGAAAGCCA
This sequence comes from Hoplodrina ambigua, assembly GCA_949774945.1. Classification (NCBI taxonomy): domain Eukaryota; kingdom Metazoa; phylum Arthropoda; class Insecta; order Lepidoptera; family Noctuidae; genus Hoplodrina; species Hoplodrina ambigua. The sequence continues at coordinate 10,969,328 of OX458974.1, read as the reverse complement.
AAATCAACAGTGACGACCACCGGAAAAGTCCCAAGGTAGTGAAGCTCGACAAGTCTTGGAGAAACGAATCAACTATCTTGGATCCTGCAACAAAATAAGTCAGAAAACAACAGCGAAGAAGTAAGATAAAGAACATAATTGACACAATACATCAAAATAATTATATGTTACATCTTATATGTATTTTACATAACTGTGTTCCAATCTCAACCAAATCTCTCGATTTATAAAGCCGAAACGAACACAGACGTGCGATCCCCATACTTATATACTCCAAAACCCAATTTAGAGTAACTTAACCTTTTGAATGTCAAGAAAATTGATGTTTGCTGACTAAATCTAAATCCACTACCTCCCAGAGGGCCTGAGCCGTTTCCGAAAGTCCCACAACCCACGTAGTGGTGGATACGTGATATTTGGGGTAGGCATCCAATTTCTAAGCTGATATTTTATCGAGGTAACGTGTTACTGAGCTTGGCTAAGAACTCGAATTTGTGTCTAGATATTTCTTTTTGAGTGTACACATGGGTATGAATTGAGATTATGTGTAGGGTGGTATATATTTTTGTAAGGGTTAGGCATTCCTCTTTGTGGTAAAGTCATAGTGCAGAATAAAAGAAAAACCGTTAAATGTTCCAGTTTTTGTAAATACATGAACATCTTTTATTTTATTTTACTCAAGTCCCTCGTAATGAGACACAATTGATTTTCTATTGTTCTGACTCACCGGTAAGTCCGCCGGGGCTTGAGCGGTTAACATCATAATTTGATAATACTTGTTATACTACATAACATCATAACATCACGCCTGTAATCCCCGAAGGGTTAGGCAGAAGTGCATCCATTAGTACACCCACATTTCGCCAGTTATGTTTTTAGTCCCATGTAATAGGGGGCGAGCCTATTGCCATCAACCGGCCACAATAAAATTGTTATACTACTTTGTACATAACTATAATATAGTTCCGTATCATGTAAACATAATCTTGAAAGAGTACCTATTTCTTTATACGAAATATTTCTTTATATATATATATTTTGGAAGAGGCATGTAGAATCAATTTTTTTCTTGTATAGGACGTGCAAACGTACCTTTTAATGGTCTAATTGAAATAAATGATTTAACAATCATGGACAGTATTCTTATCCTACCCTTACATTTAACAAGATCCTAAATCAACATCATATAACACGAACACCCGACAGGATTTGCATAATACCTCAAACACCGTCTTGAAAGATCTAAAAACTGGTAAAACCGCCATATTTTTAAGAGCATTAAATTCATTTGAAATTGTCGCAGAACTCGACGGTTAAAAACCAGTTGTCACAAGCATTCGAGGCACTTTGAAAATTCTTGCAGAAGGAATAAGTTTTGGGGAAATGTCAGGCGGTGCTAGATCGTAACGCGACCCCATTTCCTTACAAAAAGCAGAATGACATGTTGAATAACGTACTGGAGAATATGCTCTCCAACAAAGTTTGGTGACAGCTTTCCTTTTGGAAATTTGTGCACTTTTGGGTCCAATGTTTGATCAAACAATATTAATTCAGGATTCGACGAAAAATTCCAGCCTTTATACGTCCAACTGTTTGTCTGGTGCGCTCTGTATAACTAGATCATCAATATTGAGTGCCTGTGTGCATTTAGTATAAACAACGGTAGCTAGAAAGAGTGCCGGTTTGGTATTTTTTGGAAACTAAGCCGATTTACTGTAATACCTCCGAAATACATACATCGGAAGGCACAAATCGCACGAACAAAAAAAAAAATACCAGCCTATTTTTGTTTCACTGCAGGGTAAAGGTCCTTTTCTCATTACATTAGAATGTCGGTGACGCGTTCTCATTAACATGTCGGTGACGCGTTACTTAAGAATGTCGATGAAGCCGAAACATGCCGGTGATGAGAACTCAAAAGTTATGCAGCAAAATAAGTTTCCACTTAAGAAAAGTAGGTCGAGAACAAACAATGCACTCAAAATAATCACAAATTAACAAAAACTACGAGAAGCGAACATCCCACAAATGGCTTTTACATCGTAGCAAAAAAAAACTACAACACCCCGCCTAGTTCAGGCACATTGCCAAAAGCTGAAGCCCAGGTGTCTTCTTAAAATGGACAATTCAGTATAAAGCTCTCCAGAGCTAAGGAAATGCTGAGGTAGACCCTTAAATTAAAAAGCATAAGTTAACACCTCGGCTAGAATACAAGTAGGTACTTAGGTACAGTCAACATAAGAAATAGGTATCCAGGGTCGTCAGATATAGTTGAAGTTTTCTTAGAATCCGATGGATGTATTCTATTGAAACTTAACTTATTTAAGGGACTGTTTATTGGTGCCAATTCCCTCGGTCACAAACTAAACTAAAATTAGACTATTTCCATCTTTTTCTGTCCAATGAAATAGGAAAGAGACTAATGTAAATAAGAGCTGTCAAATTTAGTCAAACTGACACATCCATACAGTTATAGTTGACATATTAAAACGTATGGATTAAAAATACGGAGAAGTTCAAGGCAAAACTAATTTGACATCTCTAACTTAGTTCTTTAAAGCCACGGAATGTCACCGTCCTTTCCTTTCGCTGTATGTTAGTAAGAGATGTCAATTCTCTAAATTTAGTCTAGTTTGTGAACAAGGGAATCGGCACTATTATCTATTATTTCAATTCAATTACATTTGAAAACATCAATCGGTTTCACAGAAAACTTAAACTATATAGCTTCTTCTTCTCAGCGTATCGATGGCAAATATGGATACATATAAATTTTGATACTTTTTTGTATTTTATATAGCTGATACCTATCTCTTTTGTTGACTGTACCTACTCTTTTAAATAAAAGTTTCACTACAGTCATTTGAATTCTTTAATGTAAAATTAATTGAATTCCTTGCGGACAGTGTTAAAAGTGGGTAATAAAATTAAAAAGGAGTAAGTGCACAAGGAACGGTGACAAATGGGCACCGAGTAGTTTTAACCAGAAATAGAATTGCATAGCGACCCGACCCGGCTTCGCACAGGTGCAATCTTAAATTGCTTTAATTTTAATGTATTTATTGTACCTTTTTTTCTTTATCATGTGGGCAGTAAGGTCTTACGACCCGACACACCCTAGTGTCAGAGTTACGAAACCGCTTCAAGGGCCTCTGACATGGTTTGAGCCAGGTTTCCTCGCGATGTTTTCCTTCACCGATGCCAGTGATGTCCAAGATAAACTTTAGAAAGTACATGTGAATTGAAAAATTCACATTGGTACTTGCTCGGATTTGAACCCACAACCTCATGCACAGGAGGCGGGCGCCTTAATTGTACCTTGACATTATGTCTTATAGGATAATAAATATTGTATTTTTTTTTAAATTTTATTACCTTTTTTGTTTTTTAGGCGCAATCCCAGTAATTTTACTACCTTGACATTGAATTTAAAAGGCATTTTTATTATTATTATTTGTATTTTATTTATATTGTTTTATTATATTATTTTCCTAGCGTATTTGAAACGTAATGCAAATTGTTTATAAATAAATATATTGTAGAAAATTTAATAAACATTTGCGAATCCAATACTTGAACAGATTAAATGAAAACCGTCGAAATATGAGTCGAACGCACACGAAGGGTTCCGTATCGAAGCATAATATTTGGCACTTAATAAGAAAACACGTTTCACGTTAAAAATTTAATAAATAGTTGTTTTTTTTATTGTTGTTATAGCATATATAATCTGGCAAAAATCCAAGTCTCTCCTTATTATGGTTTAAAAGATACAGTACAGCCCTCGGACAAATAGACGTACAGCGGAGGCTTAAAAACAGGGTCCCGCTGACACATTTCAGGTACAGAACCCAAAATAAACCGTTTACATACTCATCAAAAACTCGCACGTTCACCAAATCTCGTTCACTTAAAACTTGGTCATGTCTGACTTAACCCCATAAACATTAAAGGAAATTAAGGTAGGTACACACACATCGTGGTAGTAAACATTCAAATTATACTAGGGTCTCTGTTTATTGCCAAATCTTGCCGCAGAGGTCAGCTGAACGTCGCGTCTCATGAATAAGTTCTTGTAGTTCAGACACCTTTGGGCACGTGATGGGAGTACCGAATTACTGATATGCTTAAAGACTTGGCTGTGTGAAGATTTTATTTTGACGTTTAGGAATTTTTCGATGAATGCTAGGAGATATCAAGGTTTGTGTCGGGCAACCATCAAGAGTCATTTTAGCCAATTTTAGCCAAGTCGGGGTAGTTGACACCATAACATAACATCACGCCTGTAATCCCCGAAGGGTTAGGCAGAGGTGTACCCATTAGTACACCCACATTTCGCCAGTTATGTTTTTAGTCCCATGTAATAGGGGGCGAGCTTATTGCCATCAACCGGGCACAAATCCAGACTCCGAGGCTGCTACTGAGAAATTCCTGTTGAAAAAACCCAATAACACTTTGCCCGGCCTGGGAATCGAACCCAAGACCTCATGCACAGCAGTCGCGCTTGCAACCACTAGACCAACGAGGCAGTCAACCAGTTACTTACTCAGTCAGTCAGTTACTTAAGGTAAAATAATATTATTTGTAACCTCAACATCTGCTTAGCCTTTTCCTAACTATGATTTTTAATTTTAATTTCTCTGCATAAAAGTACGTCAATTGATTGGTAATCTACCCTATTGTCTCTGAGACAGAAAGCTAAACCGCAAATAAACTTAAGTTTTCCAGACAGCCTATAAAATAGTCATCTCAAAAGGTATCTACTTTAAAATTCTTGCTTACGACAAAACAAAATGCCAAGCACTAAATTATTTCATTTAGTCGCAGAGTGAAAATGAGTACAAAAGAGAAAAACATTAAAAAGTGCTTTCAAAGTTGACAACTTTGTACTTCTATCTTTGAATAGAATTTGGTTTCTCAAAATAACTTGTTGAATTTACAATTTTATCACATACAAACAAGTACTAGGTATATATTTTTTTAAACAAGCTACTATTTGCTTGTATGACGAGATGTATGAACGTAGATGAGGCGAAAGGAGTGTGTAAGGATCGTAGCAGATGGCGTTCTGCAGTTTCTGCGTACCCACGTGGGAAAAAGGCGTGAGTATATGTATGAATGAAAGCTACTATTTATTGCATTCTCATGCAAAGTGCACATGCATGCATGTGCGACTGCTGAGCATGAGGTCTTGGGTTTGATTCCCAGGTCAGGCAAAGTGTTATTGGGTTTTTTTATCAGAAATTTTTCAGTAGCAGCCCCGGAGTATGGATGCCCGGTTGATGGCAATAGGCTCGCCTCTTATTACATTTATTTATTTATTTATTTTTCTTTGGGAAAACAAACAGTTACACAAAGTTTCTTAATTAACAATCCTTAGTATCTAAAGTATACAGTGTATGTGTAACTCACAACGTTATCCACATGTTGCCTATTCCATTTTTTATACAAGAACTAACTAGGCATGCGAGTGACTGTATTATCTTTTACATTATTCTTAGGTTACAGTTATATAGTAAAGTACATGGAACTTAAACATAACTGGTAAAATGTGGATGTACCTCTGCCTAACCGTTCTGGGATTACAGGCGTGATTTTATGTGTGCACATAATATGTATTTAAAAGTCCAGCTCAATCATCTGGCCAGTTCTGTGACATCATTATATTTCATTGTCATGCAAATTGCACATTTACGCAAACTTTCAGCTCAATACCGGGATAATATCAGATACCGGGACAGGTGACAGTAAAAAAAGTTTCTATAAACTGTATTTTCAAAGGTACAAATGAACATGCCACCTGCCATTTAAAAATCCTCAAAGCACGTATTGTGTTCATTCTTTTAATAATTTTATAAACTATGTAAATTAATGCTTCCACCACAGTACTATTCTCACAAAGGAAACCTGCAAAAGTTACCTTTTGCCGCGATAATATTCTTGTTATCAACCAGACACTTAAAACTAATTGGCTATCAGACTAAAAGCGGAGATAATCTATTAAAGTCGTACTAAAAATAGAGAAATACTAAAACGTCTCGCAATGTGACCCCACTTTGCATTTCATATTCCATGTTTGAAGAGAAACATAAATCTTCAAATAGCAATCCTTTCTACTATGCAAAAAGACTGGAAGTGGCATGCACACTATTACGTTCTAAGGGGACTGCACTAATCCCCCTTCACACAGTAACAAGCATGCCCCCGAATTACGTTGGGTACTTCAAGATGTTTTTGCTTGAATATAAAAGCGCTGGATGCGATGCAAGCTGCTGAAAGCGCTTGTGTCTATTGACATCGCTTTTTATGGTGTGAGTTGTTTTTTCATGATAACATTACGCTTACGTTAATGTCTATTTCTCAGTATACATATATTTTAGCTGTTGAAAAGTTTGATTTTAAAGGACTAGTACTAGTACTAATAGCTCCCTGCGACTTAGTAAGTGTGTTTTTTTTTCACCCATGCTATGGTACGTCTTCGGTTACTGCTCCGCTCTCATATATCGGAGCGCGATGTTATATAGCCTATACTGTTCCTCACGAATCTGGCTATCATATACAAAATGATTTTTCGTTTCTGACTGGCAGTTCCCGAGATTAGCGCATTTATAGAGACAACCAAAAAAAATCTCTTCAGTTTTATTATTTTTGTATAGATTTTAGATACAACCAGCAAACTTGATACTGTTAAGTTTATAAAATAACTAAACTCTTATCTTGAAATTTAAGCGTATTTACTTACTGTATCATTATTAAATTTTGTCTTGTAAATCTCAATGTTTTCGTTTGCAAATTCCTGTTTACGATCTGAAAATAGCCGAATATTTTTATGTTATTGACAACATTTTTCTTCTATATTGTTCGAAAGAGATTATTTTTTTCCCTGACATCAATGGACCCTATTTCCTTGTATGAAAAAAATGTTCCGTAAAAGGCCCGACTTACATTATTCTGTCAATACTCTTCAAATATAGGCGTAGAAAATTGTATAGCTATGTATGTTTAATATTATTTTGATTATACCCTGCAAATCCTGACAGGACACCTTAATGGCTTTTGTTGGATATAAATAGAATAACAACCGATTACAGTTCAATCAAGCCGCTTCCATCCGGGCCTATTGGAAATCTGTAGGGGAGGCCTATGTTCAGCAGTGGACGTGATGGCTGATATGATGATGATGATGAACAGTTCTATTAAGCGTTGCATGCTCGCTAATGACACGACCACACAATAGCATGGCTCCATGAGAAACCTTTTCCAGGATGGTTGCGAACGAAAGAGAATAAATTGAACACATCGGTGAGCGGTTCAGCACGTCGGTGGCGCGGTCACCGCAGCAATTCAGTGTGACATGTCACACTGAATTGCTGCGGTGACCGCGCCAATTGCGGACAATCGGACATGCACTTCGGCATGCCCAAGTGCATGTTGGTGACGAGGACGCATTAGCTTGTCGGTGACGCGATCACTTTAAAATATCGATGAAACGATCACATCAGCATGTCGGTGTGACGGTCACATAAGCATTTTGGTGATGCAGTATACCTGGTCTTCATTTGCATGTCAGTGACGCGTTCCCTTAATTATGTCGGTGACGCGGTCTCCTCAGAAATTTGGTGACACATGTCGGTGATCCGGCCACATTATCATCTCGATGAAGCGATCACGTACTGACGTGTCGATGTGACGGTCACGTAAGCATGTTGGGGATGGAGTATACATTAGCATGTCAGTGTCGCGTTCTCTTAGCCATGTCGGTGACGTGGTTTCTTCAGAACCTCGGTACGCAGTCCCTTAGTCATGTCTGTGACACAATCACGTCAACATGTCGGTGACGCAGACCCATAGTCATGTCGATGACGTGGTATTGAAACTTCTGAACCTGAATATAATAAATAAATAAATAAATATCTTGGGACAACTCACACACGGCTATCTGATCCCAAGCTAAGCAGAGCTTGTGTTATGGTAACCAGACAACTGATATACATACTTATATAATTTATAAATACATACATATTATGGATAAATCACACCCAGACACAGAACTAACAATCATGCTCATCACACAAAGTTTGTCCTGGGTGGGAATCGAACCCACGACCTCCGGCTTAGCAGTCAGGGCCGCTAACCACTAGACCAACAGGCCCGTCAATGATAATTTCAATATTTGAATAACCCAGGATGTCCTCGAAAATAATAAGGAATCCGCAAAAAGTATTTTATGAGTTCCAACATTATAGATTCTGGTTCGTCCAAGCATATTGCGTTCCAACCATCCACCGTACCCAGGTACACCGGTCAAGCGAAGCCCGCAATTTAATGATTTTTATTGGTCCGCTTTTCCTGCGAGGGACAGGAAAATTTACCTGACCCGGCCGGTCACGTACAATCACATTATTGAACGTTTATTACGTAACTTCGAAGCACATTGAAAATTACGACCTATGCGCGGTCAAATGTTTAATTTAGACCGGTCATTGTATAGTGTTTCTATTTCGACGTTCGATTTAGCAGCGTGCATTCAATTTTCGGGGTAATAGTGTAGTTAAGTGGGTATACTAGATTTCTATTCCATTCTTTAGTGATCGTTGGTTTAATTGAATAGGTAGCTACTGCTAGAAATGGGCGTTGGAATTACGATTGGCTTTATTTGTATGAGTATTAGCTTTTTTTTTGTGGCGTGATGGCCCGGTGGTTAAGGCCCGCCTCTCATGCATGAGGTTGTGAGTTTAAATCCGGGCAAGTACCAATGTGAATTTTTCAATTCATATGTACTTTCTTAAGTTTATCTTGGACATCACTGGCATCGGTGAAGGAAAACATCGTGAGGAAACCTGGACTTACTGTTCCACTCAAACCATGTCAGAGGCCCTTGAGGCGGTTAAGAAACTCTGACACTAGGGTGTGTAGGGTCGTAAGGCCTTACTACCCACACGATAAGAAGAAGAAGAAGGAGCTTCGACTTCGTCCACGTGAATGTCGGTGATCGCGGACATAGACGAATTCGAGGATTACAAGTTGCCTCATGTTCATTCTTGGGGTTCAAACTTACACCAAACCAAATTTCATTACAATCGATTTAGTGGTTTAATCGTGAAAGCTTAACAGACAGACAGACAAGGTTACTCTCACATTTATAATATTAGTATGGATTATAAAATGGTAAATATTATCTACAACAACATAACATCACGCCTGTAATCCCCGAAGGGTTAGGCAGAGGTGTACCCGTTAATACACCCACATTTCGCCAGTTACGTTTTTTTTTTAGTCCATAAATAAATTAAAAATAATTTATTTTTATTTTATTTAATATTTTTTTTTTGGCTAAATATTATTTGTTTTTATAAAAGGTAATTTGTATCTGAAAGGACTGGTTGGTACTGATAGAATATAATCACAAATATAATTATACTTACACTATTTATCGAGTGTCTTAGGATATAATTTTATGGTGTACTTGACATCTACGCAGACGAAATCGCGGTCTTAAACTAGTTTAAATGAATATGCCTAGCCTTTTCCCAATTATGTTGGGGTCTCCAGTCTAACAAGATGCAGCTGGAGACCAGTAATTCATATGGAGCGCCTGTATATCTGACCTACGCAACCCAGTAACTGGGTAATACGATACCCCCTGGTAAGACTGTCAGACTTTCCGGCTTTTGACGGCCCGTAACGACTATCAAAGATCCACTTGAACTTAACAACGACACATATTAAACTAGTTTAAATAATAATTTTGAATGAAAGTTCTATTGTACGATTACAAATAAAATGACAAAACATTTGGAGCAGATTTTGTAAATAGTTTTATGAATAGGAAAACACACATTAGTATGTACCTATTAAATTTTAGGTTTTAATGTATTGTATAGCTATATCGGAAATATTTGTCAAACAGAACAATATTGTGAAACTAATAACCACACAATAGCGACGTCATTATAATATTATATTCAGCACTGTGTAGGTATGTAGAATTTTCCGAGAATTCAGGATTTATGTTTTCAGAATCGCACATAATTCACTAGGCTTATGCCCAGTGGTACTCTGCGGATCACAATGATGATACCATATACTACCTTTAGTATACAGGTTGATTCGTAATTCATTACATTACTTAATAAGTTTAGATCAAAAAGTATATCCCTGATACATAGGACTTAAACATAACTGGTTGGGTGTACTAATGAGTACACCTCTGCCTAACCCTTCGGGGATTACAGGCGTGAAGTTATGCTATGTTTTGTGTAAAAATAAAATAAGTGATAATAGTGTTATTGGTAGTGGTGTGTGGGGTGGTACTGCCTCGTTGGTCTAGTGGTCGCAAGTGCGACTGCAGTGCATGAGGTCTTGGGTTCGATTCCCAGGTCGGGCAAAGTGTTATTGAGTTTTTCCATCAGGAATTTCTCAGTAGCAGCCTCGGAGTCTGGATTTGTGCCTGGTTGATGGTAATAGACTCGCCCCCTATTACATGGGACTAAAAACATAACTGGCGAAATGTGGGTGTACTAATGGGTACACCTCTGCCTATCCCTTCGGGAATTACAGGCGTAATGTTATGTATGTAGTGGTAGTGAAGTGATTGATATGATGATAGAATTAAAAAAGTCTTCCAATTACGTATATGTTGATAATCTCGACACCAACTAGTAATCTCACGTCTTCAGGTTATTACAGCACCTACCTTATAATTGGAAATTTGTTTAAAAAAACGTAGGCTTGGTATTTTTTTACCTCTTTGAAGTTCATATTTATTTTTCAAACTGTCCCTATTCAAAGCCCCACACCCCAAGCCCTTCCAGGAACTTTATTCCAGCACCACCTTGAACTGCCAACTTATTCTTTCTGAGAAGTCTTCATCAACTTTGTCCTTCTTCAGGCATCCATTATGAGAAGACTCTTGCCTCTCTATTCATACGGCTGATGTGACCCGCTTAATCCCAGTTGAGACTGGCAGCTTATTTCATCATCTGCCTAGCCTTTTCCCAACTATGTTGGAGTCGGCTTCCAGTCTAACCGGATGCAGCTGAATACCAGTATTTTTCATGGAGCGACTGCCTATCTGACCTCCACAACCCAGTAACTGGGTAATATGATACCCCTAGGTAAGACTGGTTGTCAGACTTTCGGGCTTCTGACGACCCGTAACGACTGTCAAAGATCCACGTATGACAGCCGGGACCAACGGCTTAACGTGCTTTCCAAAGCACGGAGTAGTCTCGGTGTGTTAAGATGGTCACCCATCCACGGACCAACCCCGGCAAGCGTAGCTTAACCTGACGGATCGACCCGTGCGGCTGTTATTACTTAGCCACGAGCTCCTCTGAGACTGGCAGCTTATTTACCCACCTTTTTTCAAAATTCAAATGTCGACTGCCACGTTTCTCCAAATTAAAATACTACTACTATTCACATAATGTTATTAACTGAATCAAAATAAACTCTAGGTATCCTACTTAGTGTAGGTATTTAAAACGGGTGTTTTCGAGCGCCCGAGCTCTCTCCATAATTAATGTCTATTCCCACGTGTTTGCATTACTTTCATGTTACCGGCCAGATGTTTTGCTTGTTTTGTGGTATCTAGGTAGGTAAGGATTTTAATATTAAACTTGGTAGGTTTATTTTATCAACGGACTTTTTTACTTGAAGTTAAAATTGTAATTTGAAAATCATTTTTTAGAAGACGGCTGAATAACTATAAATTAGCTCATGGGAGGAATAAAAAATACTCGGATTTGATTTATATCTTGAAACTAAGCTAAGGAGGTACAGCGTTATCAGTTGGGTATCTTTCGCGCATTAAAATTTGTTCGAAAAGGGGGTAACTAGAAAATGACGCTGTGCGTAGGTACCTAGTAATGCTTGCATACGTCGAAAAATTTTACGGACAGATGTCGAATTTGCGAAGTTAGTATTCCCGTTTGTGCACCTTGTGTTTGAGCACCAATAAATATTGTAACATGGTGTTAGAACACCACTCATTGAGAATAACTTTAGTGCTCAAGAAATAGGTGCTCAAACGGGAATCTGCCTCTTCCTTATCACGCTGTAACACAAAGAAAATTGATTTTACTGTAATTGAATTTGACATTTATTTTATTTTAAATTTTTCATTTGTATTATTTTGGTGTACTAATAATGCTGTTCTGTTGTTTAAATTAACATAAAATCAATTTAATAGTTATGATTTGCGTATCTATGTGACGGTAGAACATGTAGATCAGATTTTTTTTTTTAATGAAAGGATACCCAAACGTATAGGAACCTCTACTATTTACTCATGTGTGCAAAGGAAATAAACGATTTGATTTAATGATGAGCTTAATTTTCTTAAAAAATTTCATCTAAGGTAAACATAGGTAACAATAATAACGTGAAATTTTATTAAGTTCTCGTGGCGTCCTCCTCTTGTTGGGTAAACAGGATGCGGGCCATAAACATTGATAATGGGAGCTAATTAATTCCCATGGGTATGACGTCAGACTTTGTTAGAGTAGGAACTAACTTGTAATGGGAACCTAATCTACTAACATTATTTTTCCGGTCGAATTTCACGGCCACAGTGACGAATATTAATGAACATATAATCACGCCTGTAATCGCTAAATAGTTAGGCAGAGGTGTAACATTTATTAGTACACCTACATTTCGCCAGTTATGTTTAAGTCTCATGTTAAAGGAGCAAGCGTATTGCCATCAACCGGGCCCAAATCCAGACTCCGAAACTGCTACTGAGAAATTCCTGATGGAAAATCCCAATAACACTTTGCCCGACCTGGGACTCGAACTCAAGACCTCATGCTCAGCAGTCGCGCTTTGAGACCTCTAGATCAACGAGGCTGTCAAAAAAATATAAATGAAGACTAGCCGATATAGGTGCACTTCCTCTTCCTTCACTCTCGTAGTCCGATGGGACGGCAATCCAACATGGCCGTGGAGAGATCAGGAAACTAATGAGATTTTTTTTTTCTGTTCCTAACCTATCGTTGTTGTGTTTACCTTTCAAGAGAGTACTGAAAAGGAAAAAGATCAAACGTTTTTGGGGTTATTTTAAAATGGTTGCTAACCTATATTCTCCTATAAAACAGATATTATGAAACAATTATTAACTAGTAATCGAAATTGTGTCCTACAATGTTGTAACTTAAACAATTATTTTTCGGCATGTCATCTTACATAACTAGATTTAGTTATTTGAAAAAATTGGATCCAATTTTTTGATTTTTAGGTACGTTTTTACCTTCGACTATAAAGTCAGTTACAAAGTCGAATAGGATTATTTCACGCCATCTTTCTAAGGTATATAACATTTAAATTATAAAAACAAAATTCAGATAAAAATACAAAACCACGTTTCAAGTTTACGTGACTAAGGATAATAAAAAAATAAAACAAAACATCTCTCCTCAAGAGGGGGAGGGAAATTTTCTTCGACAGCACATTATCTTCGAACTCAGTCGATGAATATATTATAAGAAGAATAAGTTTATGAATTTCTTCACAACTTCCTTGAACGCTCTCGTAACAAAGCATTTGAATTAAAAACTGATACGATTTTGAAAACTTTAACAACCTCGGATAGATAGATTAGAAAGAATAATTTAAAAAAAAAGTATTAAAATTTTCTTATCATTAATTAAAATCCAAATTTAATTACTGGAGCAGATATTATGATTGATTGATTCCAATATGATGGTCGTAAATTTTAATTTTATTTTAAGTTTTTGTAGGTACTAACCATATTTTTTTATCACGGTTATCTATTCTTCGTCTATAAAATATCTAATAGTTATCTCCGTGGTTCTACTTACTTTAAGTTACGTCTTTGGTTTCTGTTGTACCCCTTTGAGTCGTACCGTGATGTTATATAACCTTACTCGTTAAACGGGTTATACTACGCAAAAGAACTTTTTAAATCGGAGCACTACTTATTGAGATTAGCGCTTTCCAACAAACAAACAAACTCTTCAATTTTGATATATTATTATATAGTATAGATAATAAAATAAGTAAGTACTTAGCAGCTGTAATCGATCTTTTCAAAAAACAAAGAAAATAATAAGCACCAAAAATTATAACAGAAATGATTAATTTTCCGCCTCAAAAACAGCTTAATATAAACTGACCATTTGAACAAACGTTCGGCCCAAAACCCACACCATACCCGTCACAGATAATAAATTACAAAGACAAAGATACTAAGCCCAAAAATCGAGAACAAATGTTTGCTTAATTTTAATTTCACGCTTGCAAAATGCAGCTATAAATTAAGATAGCGGTGATCGAGTGATTTATGAGTGTGAAGCAAGCTTTATATTTTTAGTCGCTTTGTACACGGAGCAACTTAAGTTGAGGCAACTATAAACTCTTTAAAAGTTTCCTGTAAAAGTTGATAGTTGCTATAACGTTTACGGTTGCCGCAACTTTATGGCAATCTGTGAGCAATTTTCATAGCCGAGTTGCTCAATCTACGCAGCGATCCGGTATAATATTTAACAGTTGCTCGTTGCGGCAATTAGGAACTAACTTAGTCATCGATTGCAGCAACTGAAAACTGTTGGCGATCGCCGAAACTCGAAACTCGAGTTGCTCTGTGTGCTCAGTCCAATAATTGAAATATATGTAAACAGCTAGTTGCCAGCTAGTTGCCAGTTGCTGCAATAGTTGCTCTATGTACAAAGCGCCTTAAGCTGTTTCCCGTGGACTGAATGAGGGTCTGTTGTGCTCATCGATAAGAGCAAGGTGTGTGGAAGGAGTGTGCGAATTTATGAAGTTACAGGTTTATTTTCCTTTAAAGTTGCTATGATTTAGTAGAACACTAGCTTTTGCTAGCAGCTTCGGAAGGTCGGAAATTATCCCAAGGGAACTTACTACCGGGATAAAATATATCCTAGGCCTTTATCCAGGCCATGATTTATGTGTACGTTAAACATCCAAATCTGTTTGACCGTTTATTTGTTTACTTAAAACAATATATTTATACAAAGGCAAACTTAAAGCCTTAAGCATTCCCTACCTTGATTGATGAACAAACATCCAACTGTAAAAATATCCAAACATCCAATTTTACAAGCATACAAACATCTAATTTTACATTTACTACGTTAACTTGTTTTTAATATAAAATCAACAAGTTCTTGAATTGGTCGTTTTCTATATAAATTCTAGAGCATTCAAAACTTTTAAGTTTCAACCATTGCCAAAAGAGTTCAGAAATAAACTTGCGGCGTGATTTCCTTACCACTGACCTGGAACAAAGAATATAGGTCATGCAGATTTAAGAACTCTTTGAAGAGAGAGGAAAAGTTTGCATAAAGCATTTCCGATGTTAATTGATCAGAAAAAGTACCTACCTAGTGGCATTTTGAAATTGGAACAAGTCTAAAATTACTGGCAAAACTTGAGGAAACCGATGCAAGTGCCAACAAACTATTTCTGCAATTCCAAACGAATAGGTATCCGGTACTAGTCGTGTCTACACCATATAGCATTTAAATTTCTGCAGCTTCTACTGGCTTGTAATTTAAATGTTATCCTTAAGAGAAAAAGGCGTACTTGTACCTAAAAACGTTAAAAATGTAGTCGCAATCTTATCTCAGTGATAATATCGTAAGTCGTTGGTCCCGGCTCTCATACCTACGTGGATCTTTGAAAGTCGTTACGTGTCGTTAGAAGCCCGAAAGTGTGACAACCTGTCTTACCACGGGTCATCGAATGGGTTGTGGAGATCAGGTAGGCAGTAGCTCCATGTAAAATACTGGTATTCAATTGCATCCAGTTAAACTGGAAGCCGACCCCAACATAATTGGGAAAAGGCTAGGCGGATAGATCTTAAACAGAATCTTCAACACATCTCAACCATCGTCTTATATTCATCAAACCTCACAGCTGCTTCTATACTTACATTGTTTTGTTAAAACAATGCACTGTTCAACGTTCAATTTTACTATATCTGACAAAGTATTTTACGGCAATGAAGACTCTGCGTCTCCTGTTTCCGAATTCTCGGGGAGACAGAAACCGTCTCCGATATTGCACACACTGCAGTGTTCCAAGACTAAGTTATGGGTCATAACTCGTGTATCGACCTCATCGTTGAACACCGGATCGCAGTAAGAACTTTACGTATCTTGTTTACAAATACTATCATGTATTACAAACGGAGTATTGTAGATGTTCAAGTTTTGTCAAGTGTGTTTGTCATTTATGGTTCAACATTGCGATGACTCAACGTCAAAATTGATTGTGTTTGATATTGCTTTCTACAAGTTCTTGAAAAGAGAAGTAGGTAATCTATGTCGTCAGATATAGTTGAAGGTTTTTGAAACCGATAAATGTGTTCACATAAAAAAAAAATATATAATTATAAGAAACGAAATTGTAATTCTTTTTAGTTTTTTTTTTTTTTTGCTCCTATGTGAATTTTTCAACTCATATGTACTTTCTTAAGTTTATCTTGGACATCACTGGCATCGGTGAAGGATAACATCGTGAGGAAACCTAGACTTACTGTTCCACTCAAACCATGTCAGAGGCCCTTGAGGCGGTTTAGAAACTCTGACACTAGGGTGTGTGGGGTAAGGCCTTACTACCCACACGAGAAGAAGGAGGAGAAGATGAGTGTTTGTTTTCTACAAGCACTCTCTCCGCGACTTTTTTCGCTTGATTTTTCATAACATGTAGCACTCAGTGATAGCGTAGCTCCCAAATTGCGAAATAATTTTCAAAATCGTTTCAGTAGATCCAGAGATTACCCCCTACAAACTCACAAACTTTACCTCTTTATATTATCAGTGTAGATTGATTAGTTTAAAAAATAAAATGTTACTTACCATTTTCTTGTCTTTTCTTACTTCATTTGGCTAAAATTCTCCACGAAGCTGATCCTCATAAAACGACACACCCTTGTGCCTCAGAAAGCACGTGAAGTTGGTCTTGCATCTGATCTTTCCCCGGTCTTGTTGGATTGTCGTCCGATCGGACTATGACGGAACATAGGACATTTTTATCATGTGGGTCGTGGTGATGTGCCATCCCTGGTATTGCGTCGGATCACTCTCCAGTCGTGTCCATCCGACTATGGAGTGAGGGAGGAGGGAGTGAATCTGTATCTGTCCACACATTTATGGACTATAATAATATTTTTTGCGTACTTGGCTAGTCTCCTTTGAGATTTGCCGCTTTGACCGAAATTCGGTTGGGTCTCGTATAATAGTATTATATATGTATTTATAACTAACCTCTGTCTATAACTTCATCTGTTTAGACTTCTGAATTAAGCAAATGTTGTAAATTATCCCACAGGGACACAAAAGCAGGATATAATTTATTATGTGTTAAGATCAATATCAATATCAAAGCCAAATATTTCCATTCAAACCTTTAACAAACATCCATCCATTTCTTCAACCTAATAAACATTCACGTTTATCATAGTAGTAGAATATTATATGTATACCTATTTTGGTATTTTCCAGTAGGGATTGGTTATCTCTCAACTACTATGGCTTACATCTTTAGTATGTTTTTTTTCGACTTCCATCGTTTTCGCATAGGTATAGAGAAGCAACAAAAATAATGTAACCAGGAAAATTAAACCCTAATTGAAAAGAGCGTCCGTGGAGTTTCTTGCTCGTTCTTCTCCATAGAGGCCTGCTTACGTTATGGTACGAGCTAGCTTCAACTTTCTAACTAACTGACCGACTGTTTGACAATTCAAAAGTGCCTGTAAACAGTTTAATTGAAATAAATACTTTGACTTTCACCACATCACAGCAACCGATTAACCACAGCAACTATTCCACAATATAAATATAGGGAAAAATATAAATAAAACAATATTATAATGTGCATTACTTTAATATTAAATCGATGTACGACATAAAAAGTTATCTGTACACAGATATTTATTAGTTTTACAATTAAAAATATTAACTAACGTGATCTGGATAGGCTTTACAGTCAGTCGTTTTGAAAATACGGTTTTCTCGACTGTGTTAATTTAAAAGGTAATTATGGTAAGGTATTTTAGGTTTGTCTCTGCATCACCCTAAGGTAGACTGGTAGAAAATGCCCAAGGCATCTGAGTCCGCCTTTGTACAGTGTATTTTTTTACATATGCATAAAGTTTAAATAAATAAATATTTTTTACACCAGTATTTATAATTTACGGAGTGGAAATCTGTCACTTCACATCTTCCCCGTCACGGAAAGCTATACATTTTTTAAATACACATTCAGGAGATCGCAACCCTTGGATCAAAGCGAATCAACCAGTTCGTAAACGATCAACGTATATATTTTTCTCAAAATGAGGCGTGCGATTTTGAAGGCATACGATCAAATGTGTACCTCATATAGTACTCTGCATGAGATGCACTTTGCCATACTTGGCACCGGCTGAACGCGGCAATGGAGAAAGAATTTACAATCGAAGCGTTCTAATCTGGAGCAGTGTCTCATAGATACCTTTACGACTTTTCATGTCATAGACACTTGGCACCAATCCGTTGTGTGTTGCGTGCTATCTTGAAATGTATGGATTGCCTCAAGTTTTCCTAGATGTCTGATCTCGATTCTTTGACAAGGTACTATAAGTATAATGCAGGTGGCGAGCCTATTGGCATCAACCGGGTACAAATCTAGCCTCTGAGACTGCGACTGAGAAATTCCTGATGTAAAAACCCAATAACACTTCGCCCGATCTGGCAATCGAGCCCAAGACTCGCTCAGCAGTCGCTTTGCGACCGAATTAATGGAGTATAGTGACTTTTAACCTCTAAACTAATCACCTCACTACCAAAACCTGCACGTGTAAATAAAGCTCTAAAAACGAAATCTCAAAGCCGATAAAATCTATAGCCAGTTCAAGTAGCTGCAGCCAAAGCAATTTCCTGGTAGCCAACAATTGGTACAGCTACGGCAGCAAATCTCCGCTTAGAAATAATCCAGTTATTCGGTACATTGGCACCGTTAGAGTCACGGAGAACATTAATTGGCCTGCGAACACGTCTTGCGCGCTGCGAGAATCGTAGTGTCGCTTAATTTGTGACGTGACATCAAACTAGCCGTTATAGAACTTAGTTGCAATTTACGAGTTTTTAATTGGATTTTACGGCAAAAAGAGTGAGTGAAATAGTCGATTCGGAATTTTCTTTTACGGAGCTTTTTAATAACTGTCTCGCTTTGGAGCTGTTTGTAGTTGAAAGGTTTTTTTGTTTTGTTGAATTGATTATTTTTTATTAAATTATGGACTATTTGTTGCAATTTAATTAGTTAATCCAGTGATTGGTTAAGTTTGATTCAATTTACTCGCCATTCCATCATTTTTCACGTTTTTAGTTTGCAAAAAAAATAAGTACCGATCCGAAAAGAAAGCTTATTTAAAAAAAAACCGGGACGAGTATGGTGATCTTGACCAGACCAATGCCAATTGGCCAATTTACTGCAATGTCCAAAGAGTCGATCCCTACACCTGCACTTTTCATTAAAAAACGACACAAACCACGATAAACGTAGCCACCTACTGAGAAAGAAAGAAAGAAACAAGAAAGATAAAGTATATTAGCCAGTTATCTAAAAAGAAGAAAAAAGAACGTAGAACATGTTACAGTTGCTGACACAGGAACCATAGTAAGTCTATGATACAACAACAAAATTAATATCAACTTCATTCATGTCTGAAATTCAAACACAAATGCTGTAATGTCTCTCGTGTCGCATTAAATCCAAATTTACACCGTTCCTTGTCCCTAATTGTCCACAGATACGTTATATTAGTCATGTCTTGTTGGCACTTAGTTCAAATAGAACAAGTGTCTTGTACCTTGCCATTTCTTGGACATTGTAGTTTATATCTTTAGCACATTGAACAGGTACCTGCAACAACATTGCATGAACACTAAAAATACTTAGTAGAGTAAACCTTAGAGTGACAATAGTGTGTCAGTATTTTCGACTTTATTATGACCTTCGTAAATATCAATATCATTTGTAATGTTATCCGATAATTGGGTAACTAAGCATAAAAATAAATGACAATAGCTAAAATGTTATCGTGTATTGTTTTGTCTGAAAATAGAGGTACTTGTATTAGGAAATCATTGACATTTTTTTGTTATTATTTTGTGAGGATCCTAGTAAGACAGTAAAACATATAGAGAACACGTAGGAGCCGTATCAAAACGTCCAGATAAGGGGTTTTACGCACGTACGATTACGGGCGAACACACGCGTCACTAACATTCTAAGTTCACTTACATAAACGCTCATGTCTACTTTCGAAATACCCTTTAAAGCGGACACTGTCCACAATGTAATATCAAATTAACAAAGATTTACTGGTAAACGTAATCATAGTCCCATATAATAGGGGACGAGTCTATTGCCATCAATCGGCCACAAGTCTAGACTCCGAGGCAGCTATTCAGAAATTTCTGATGGAAAAACCCAATAACTCTTTGCCCGACCTGGGAATCGAACCCAAGACCTCAGCAGACGCGCCCTGTGGCAACGAGGCAGTCAAACTTACTAGCAAAATATGGGTGCAAAACGAGTACACCTCTACCAAACCCTTCGGGGATTACAGGCGTGATGTTATGTATGTATGTAATCATAATTTAATGATTCATTAACATCTAATAAATGTCGTGTTTAGCTTTCCGCTTTCCAATGCAAACCAAAGCTGTGACAATGTTAATGTGAGTAGACATTGGACAACTGGACACATTATCATAAATTCTCCCTCTCACAATTCGCGTTAGGAGTTTACAGCTCGTTGTTGGAACGGTAACTAACCGTCCCATCCACCGAGCAATTAACTAGCCTTAATGCTCCTGTCTGTATTTGCATCGGTAAATTTTGAGTTTGTGATTTCATCATTGTACTGCTCGTATTTGCCTGTAATAGTAATTGTTTTGGATTGATTGCTTCTATTAGTTTATCGTCTTCTTCTCGGTTAAGTAATGTGAAACGTCTCAGGGTTTCAAGATTGGTAAGACCAAAGTTAGGAATCTCATTCCGATCGACTTTTGAAGTCGATTTTTCATTCTCGATTATTGTTGTTTCGACCCCAAGTCCAGTCACTTTCCGCTACATAATTCTTTAAATCCAAATATGATTAAGTTTTAACTGATTTTCATAACTAGCCTAATTAACACAGTCGAGTAATTATTATAAAATCAAATACAAACTATAACACTATTTACCAACCAATTATAAATTATTTTCACAACGTTTTCAACTCTTATTAAATTCCGTAACTCGTAGACACAAAAAGCAATTACCAATAATACGAATCAACAAACAGTATTAAATATAAACGAGAATTTGATTAATAATTAACTCCATGTTTGCGCATCTGTCACCTATAATTAGCTATTTGATTGACAAAATGGCACAAATAATTAAAACTATGAACATAATAATATTACAGTTTACTATATCTAGCAATGAGTGATATAAAACAAAGGATATATTAGTCATTCTATTAACTTACTTGATTCACGAATAGTATGAGTAACATCTTGAAATATAAGCTATAAAATGCATGCTACCAAAGAAATTTTGCACGAAAAATAAACGTAGGTGTCCGACATGTTAAACAAAAAAATAAAGAATTTTTGGCTTCTTAGCACAATCCTGACAGGAGCTGGCATGAAACCAAAGTTCTATACTCCAGCAAGGCTGTCCATACAGTCTAATATTATACAGGAATTCATATAACTGAACACACCGATTAATAATACAACGGCTTCAAACTACGCCCAACTCTCACGAGAAACAATGTGAATACATAAATGAACACACTGATTCGTTCGACATACAAAACAATGCTTAGTTATCAAAGGTCAACACAGAACAACAAAGTTCAGCTAACAACGATCCATCTCCCAATCCACAACGGAAGAACAACCACACTGTCTTTCTGTGTCTACAGTTGGAAAACTGCTCGCAGTACAATAGGAAAGTTTTCAATTAATATCACAGTTTCCGTATTTAAAAGTAGAACATTACAAACTTCACTAGTTAGTCCGTGAACTATATACACTCCACTACACGATTCAACTAGAAACAGTAAGTTCTGGATACGTCCGAACACTGGCTTTTGTCTTGTTGTCACCCGAAGTAGTACTGGGCGTTGGAATATCGATATAAACTCCTCGTGTTAGGATCCGTTTCAGATTGTATTTGAACTCTTGGCAGAGTTTTGACCGCAACTCCGCGCCCTAACGTGCCATGCGGCATAGTTCGGAGAGGCATTTCTATGGGGAATTCGGCCACCTGTCCGTACATATTAGTGCTCACATGTGGGTACGTATTGGGTACTGGTCTGCCGACATACTTATTGATTTTGGGACTGAGCGCGACGTTGGAGTATTGTATGTCTTGCTTGATTCCCGAATCAACTGTGTCAACTGGTCCAGATAGACTGGTTATGTTAATATCGTTGTCAACTTCGGATATGCTGTCGTTGAATCCGTTGGGTATTTCCGTGGCGGCTGAAACGTCTGGGCCTTTTGGCTGGTCTGCTGTTTGTTTGGTCATGAAGCAGCGAATGATGCCTAAGATAATGCATAGTAGAAGGCTGCCAGCAACTCCAGCTATGATGTATACGTACATGATGTCGAATTGATCTGTGGAAGAGAAAGGGGTATCAATATCATGTCAGTGCAACCCGGCAAAGTATTCTAACTTTAAGTCTTTGGATCATTTATCACGCTTTATTCGCGAGCATTCAAAGTGAGACGTTAGTTTACTATAGAAACGTTTCAATGTTGTGACACTTCAGTTCTACCTTCTGAATTGATTCATGTATATTTGTTCTCTAAGATTCTCTTGAGTACTGTATTCTTAAGTGAAAATTGTATTCTTAAGTCAGAAAATGCCCGAATTCCAACTAGAGATTAATAGGGTCATCACCGCTAAAGTAAATGGAAGATCATTTCAGCCATATAAATTACAGGCTTACAAACGCTATTTACTTCGTTATACAAAAGGTCACGAGGACTACAAAAGAAGCATTTGTGATAATTGATTTGGCTAATATTAGCTTGGAATAACGCGTAATTGAAAATAATAATAATCTGTCCTTTTAATATAATAAAGTTGACGAGTATTTTTTTTTTGTATTTTATTTAAACGCGTTAATCTCTGTAACTGCCAGTCGGATTTAAAAAATATTTTTGTATATTACAGTTTCTTTCATGTGGAATATTATAAGCTGTATTACATCGCGCCACGACTCACGGGAGCGGAGCAGAAATCAAAGATATAACTTAATGCGGATGAAAAAAACCACGCGGTCAAAATCGCGAAATAAGGTAATTAAAAATAATAATAATTCATCATAATCAAGCTCAATTGTTTGCCTTTTAATAAACCCGTACAGTATTACAATATCTAATTAGAATTAATTGCAAAAATCAACACGGATTTAATACAAACAATATGACAATATTAATTGGTGTTTGTAAAAGCTTATTAAACCTGTTTTACGCTGATATTAAGCCTGTATAATATTTCTTAAACAATGTAATATTGGCTCAACACTTATCTTTGTTTAGACAAGGCAGGTAATTATGCATATTGCCAAGTCTTGTATGTAAACTTGGCCAGGCAAACTGCGGTATTCAATAGGGCCATGAAATAATTCATAGGGTTGGGAAAAGCTATAAATTATGAAGTAATAGAATGCTTACGTAGTGTGTTGAAACTATATTGTTGGCACTGCCTTCAACAAAATAGAGTTTGAGTAGGAATTGAAGTTTATAATGCCATTGATGCTACCTCGTTACACATTTTGGGGTTTTCGGCACCTCTATGGAATTACAGTGTTTAAAATAATCCCTAGATTTGATTTGAGTGATACTGCCTCACTAGTATGGGCTCGATCTTTGGGAATCTCAAGTAAAACACGAATGACCGAATACTTAGTTATTATATTTAGCAAGACCCAAAAATATGTAATCCGCCATCTTGGAACGGCGGCCATATTGAAATTATTATAATATTGGGTATTATTACAAAAGGGTTGTTATAAATTCGTCACAAAAATAATTCCCCACGACAAAAAGCATGTATAAATTAGCCAAAGGCTTTTGTTTTTTTTTATTTTTGATTATTGTAAATTCGCCCATTTCTTTTTTCCGCACGGATAGCAGAACAATCCTAACTAATATTATAAATGCGAAAGTAAGTTTGTTTGTTTGTTTGTAACCACTTTACGCCTAAGCCACTGAACCGATCATCCCGAAATTTTGCATAAACGTTGCCAGGTGATCAGGGACAAACATAGGGTACTTTTAATCCCGAAAAAAAGTACTGTTCCCGAGGGAAACCACAATAACATCCTAATGACAGTAGATGGCGCCACGTGTCTATCGAATCATGATCAAATTTTAAGTTTAAGCATCTAATACATTTGAGTCTAGACTGTCGATAGACCAGTTTCAAGTAAATAACCTAGGAGTACGGAGTTGTTTGCTTAATCATTTTTTATGCCCAAAACCGCTGAAGAGCATACTGACATTTTGCATAAAGTGGCTACCAGACGGACCGACCTGCGGTTGCGGCTAACCGCAGGCCGCGGCTCCAACCGCTGTAAAAACACACCACCGCGGTCACAGTGGCGGCCTGAAGTGTCATTAGCGCGGTGTTTGTGCCGCAATCGGACGTCAGTCAATATGGCTAACCGTAACGTTGTCTTATTACTCTCATGACTCATTAGCCCTCTCAGAAGATGAGAAAAAAGGTAGAAAAAACCGTTTACTTAAACACTTGAGGGGGTGAGTGGTGTGAGGTTATAGTAGTTACAGTAGTTTATCTCGACCTATATTATCATTAGCATCGCATATTACTCTTAGGAATAGAGAAGTGTGGGTTAAATTTAAATTATTATTTAAATTCAACTATTTCTATTACAATTTTCATATTTGGTGTCATTTTACAAAGCAGTACACGCGGCCTGTTGTTAAAATTTGCAACTGACGCGGTCGCCACAACATTTCGCGTTTGTCTGTGACCCACTTTATATACGTTGTCAGGGATACAGAAAAACTGCATAACTGACACTGTCATCACTGTGTCATCACTGACACTGACAGATGTAAACGCATTCATAGAGGATGCATGGAAGAATAAAGGCGAACTTATAACACGCTCCGCCAATTGTGAATTGATTTGGATGATTCTTTTTTTGTTTATTTTTTCGGAATTGGTCCCATATAAATACTGTCATGATCTGATGATGAACTTCGGAGATATGGAACGGAATTCCTCATAGGATCACAGCAGAACTGTCGTAACAGTAAAATTGCTTTGTTTAATGCGTTTAGTCGATGACTGACTGAAGGAAGAGGTTAGTTGCTAAACTATGACCGTGACCTATGTCGATGTAGATGTGTAGACAGCAGTTTTCCAACGGCAAAGTTAAGTTTGTCCCTCAGTACTGTTTATGTTTTCTTTAGAGGTATGTTCGGTGTATTTTAATGACGGTAGGTAGGTTCCTTTTTTTTTTAATTGTCTCACAGCTCCAACTCAGGCAAAAGCTCTTTGCTAGCCCGAGCAAAAATTACTGCTCAATCCCCGGAATCTTCCGTTCATGCCGCATTAAGAAAGCAAGCACAACCGGAGCGACAAGCAAATTTGAGAGCTGATGAGACATTTTATTAAAGACGGGAAAGCCAAGCCGTCCGCCCGCCAAGCTTCTCTGAGAGTGACTGAGACGCCCTTCTAAACGCAATTGCTTTTGGAGGAACAAGCCGAAAGCCAGAGACCTGTAAGAGCAACTGAGACGCCTATTCACACGACACACAACACACATGACTACACGACTTCGTCTCAGAGAAGAAGCTCAGCCATTACAGCGACTGAAACTCCAGAACAGACGCAGGCGAGAAGGACCTCTCTTGCAGAAATGCAAACTGGACGCTGACGGACTTTTATGAGTCACAGTCTGTTGGTCCGTAGGTATTTAATAATTCTGGATCTGGCCGAGCAACAAGCCGAGTACAGCCCGAATTGATTGTCAAATTCTAAACCAACGCGGGCGAAGCCGCGGGTAAAAGCTAGTTAAATAATAAAATCTAGCATAAAACTACCCAAAA
The DNA here is from genome assembly GCA_949774945.1 of Hoplodrina ambigua. Taxonomy (NCBI): domain Eukaryota; kingdom Metazoa; phylum Arthropoda; class Insecta; order Lepidoptera; family Noctuidae; genus Hoplodrina; species Hoplodrina ambigua. Next base: position 10,943,211 of record OX458974.1, on the reverse strand, counting down.
CGAGGACACAATGTGGTTCAGAACAGAAAGTACTAGGAGAACAGGATCAAAACTTTTTTTCGTGGGGAATTATTTTTGTGACGAACTTACAACAACCCTTACAAAATTTCACCTCAATCAGATACCAACAAATGGTCGAAAAATGGTTTTTAAATGAAAGGTCAACTTACTTACGAACAGTGCAAGCCAAATAAAAGCTTGTAAAAATAAAAGAGATTATTCCGAGACAAAGACATAATAAATCGGATTAAGCTTCACAAAAGATTAAATAACGGAGATTAAACCATACCTGAGCTTGGCTCAAACCCGAGATTGGTAGTAAACGGGAACATTGTGGGTTGCAGACGAGTTTACGAGAATATTACACTATAATTAACTAATAAACTTGTTTAGTCACTATTTGGAGGCGGAAGTTGAGCTATGATTGATGTGACTTACTTACGTCTTGTGGTTGTGTCTATTTCAAGTTAGATCTTAGTAAGTCTTACATGATAAATGCATAATAGGTATCTAAGTGTATGTTTCTACCAAACTCCACCATACCACGGTGGTACGTACCATGTTTTCTTTTATTTTTTAAGCCATTATAACCATGGTTTTCATGTTTCGTTGAAGCACATGTTTATTGCATTTATGTAACAACGTTTTTCAAATTAATTTACTATAATTGGTTTAACCGTTGTAACTTAAATAAATAAATGATTGGCAGAATTGTGGATTCAATACCTACACTTGATCTACATAGTTCAATTACATGCCTAAACCTAGAGATGAATATACACCTAATCATTTTCTCGAGAATTTCAAAGTAATATACAGGGTCATTGTACTCAAAACTACGTATAACTTTTAGGTACTGTAGAAAAACCATGAAATCATGAAAAAAGAAATTCAGCTGCTACCTGCAAAAGGCACATAAAAAAAAAAAATATTTGGATCAAGAAACACAATACAGACATACACTATAAAAATCTACTGTTTCATAATACATTTATCTGACACAGCAGATTTTTTTTCGTATTTCACGCCTTTACCTTTGAACAGATTTAGATTAAAATTGGCACATAGGTATTAGGTTTAGACCATTTTCTGGATTAACACATACGACTTTTTATCTCGGTAATGTATTCCCTTGGGATATATAGTTCAACTTAGGTACTTTACGAAAAGTTACTACAGCTAGTGTAAAATAAAAATGAAAAATGAGGAAAAAATTCAAAATGTAGGTAAGCACCCCAGCATTCCTCCATCTTGAAATTAATTAACACAGGAGTAAGTAATTACAGAGATTGATGATACGCGTACGCAGATGCAATCAGGAAAATTATTTCAATTAGTTGATTAATCTCCTACAGGAGTTCACATTTACTGGAACTAAATATTTTTGCTGACAAAATTCTGCCCACGACTTCGTCCGCGTCAAAATTGTCTTATTATCCCACGGAAACTGTACAGTAGCTTATGTGCTATTCCAGACTATCATCTATCTATGTGCGATATTTCATCTAGATCCGTTTAGCCGTTCTGGCATTGAATAAGAAACATCCATCCAAATTTTGACATTTATATGATAATAAGTACCTAAATTACGTTGCCATGCAGTTTCTTTATGCGAACAAAAGGTGTTCGAGGTTACGACTAAGAAATATCTGATTATGAAAATCGTATTAAAATCAGTTGTGTGGTTTAGAAGAAGTAAGCGGAGAAACGGACAGATGAAAACAGCGACATTGTTTTAAAGTATATAGAGATGAAGTGATCCTTACCATCTTTAGGTAAATGATGTCTCGGTGGTGACGCTGACGGCTCATCTCTGTTGACACTGGTGATGTTCAGGCTGGTGGACATCGAAGGTCGCTGAGGTGGGACTGCTGCTACTGCTGGTGCTGGAGGTACTGCTGATTCTCCCCACCAGCGGTCGTTGGTCTCATCTGTGAAGATAACTTTAGTAAGTGATGATGGATTTTGGTAGGTGTTTGTCATTGATAGATGTAGAATTTAATTATTTTGTACTTGTGTACACTTTATTTTATTATGTAAAATATTTGAGTACTTTTTGTTTTTTTTTTTAATCTGATTTTGTCGTTTTACTCTGTTATCTCTTCACCACCTCTGGTTGACTGTTAGAGAATGCCTAAGGCATTAGGTCCGCCTTTGTATATTTGTTGCATAAAGCTTCTGTTTTCTACCATAGATAGATAGAAAACAGAATCTATCATATTTCATAATAAATCTGGTTTACATCCGTAATACGTCACATAGAAAGGTCATGTTGAAAACCAGTGTCAGGCATTTTATGCTGAACTGGGTGGAACTCTTTGGCACTGCACAAAATAGTTGATATTATTTTTGTGTGCACATGGTCTATATCAATAAAAAAATTTTCTTTCTTTCTCTTAAAGCTCGGTTACACCTAAGCGGTCAACTTCGGGCACGGTCGCGGTAATATTTTGTCCACGTTGGTTGACATACAAATACTATTGCAGTATCTGATGGTATCCGCAAGTTGTCTGCTCCTGTCTAGGCAGACCTTTACGAGGTAACCATGTTATTTAAATATCCTCATGACCAAGAAAATATTTGTACCGTGTCCTAGTTTTCTCCAATTCAATTTATAAAACGATTTTTAGTAAAAAATACTCTAACCAAAATTAGGTTCTAAAAACACGACATCAGAATACAATTTACTAAAGAACTTTTGTTGAATAAACCCAATATTTTCTTTCACTTCACAAATATAAAAGACGACTACTATCAAAAGGTTTTTTTTTTATCATCGAGACGAGTCCTTCAAAGAAACGAAAAATAAATTGAGATATTGAGAAACAGTGTGCGAGATTGATACAGATGAAATATGGAGATATCTTTCAGTCAATGGAAATGCAGAAGTGAATAGACAAAGGTTCAAGAATGGATGCAAAATTCAATTCACGTATGTGAATGTGTGCCTTTGAAAATATATGGAACGAGACGCTTTTGTTTGTAATACTATAAAGGGATAATACAGTTTAATTTATGGTGTAAGCCTAGGGGCAGGCGGCGCGCCTAGGGGTCAAACAAGGCAAGCCGGACTGATTTTGTGCGATTAATAGGAACGTTTCAAAAAGAGGCTTTTGTTAATACCTCTTTTAGCATCTGTAAATATACACTATTCACGACATACATTCAGAAATGGAACGGAAAAATGTTCCGAAGTTATTCGAAGATGATAAAACATGGCCAAATATGAGCTCAGTTCTCACAAAACGAGTATATCTACAAACTCTTAATATTTTGTTATTTCTTCAAACTATTTCAATTTGTCAAATATATAACATTACTACCTAGTAATAATAGTACAATGTACTTCCTTAAATTACGTTGATAAAGATTCAAAATTATTCAGAGTATAATTTAAAAGAAAAAATTTGATTGTTCCGGTTGATGGACGTGTCGGTCTCGCACACGATAGGTTCCGGACTATGGAAGAAGATACAACACTATGTACTGGCGCTTCATGAGATACATTCGGCTAACAGACAGATGCATAGACAAACCGACAGACAAACGGATAGCAAAGGCTCAATAAAATGGTCCCGTTAGCACCCTTCGGGTACGGAACCATAAAAATTCTAATAAAGAGAAAACAAGTCTTACTTACTAAAAACAACACTTAACTCAGGATACCAATTCGATAACATAAAATGTGAAGTTCAAGACATAATACGATTCCTTCAGCTACTTTGTTCAACTTTTCTTGTCAGACAAAACTTAATAAACGTCGATTCAAGACAGCAAGTTGAACATTTCAATGGAAGAAGAAAAGCAATTGCTTCCCGCACTAAGTTAAACTCGGAACGCCGCACCTTGAAGAGATACTGGTAATTTCACCGACAATATTAAAATTTCCATTTTGATCTTCAAGGAAAATGCAGGGAAGTTTTAAGTCGTAGCCGCGAGGCATCTCAAGTATTAAGTGTTGGTGGTGAGATAAATATAAATTAAGATGAAGACAATATTGTTAGTGTAAATTCTGGAGACAGCGCAGTTGTATCTGATGTCAGACACCCAATTATGACACGAAACAATAACTTAGTTTCAAGAGACACTAAGAGGACATCTTTCCTCTCATTTTTACACCCAAATTACGTGCAACGATAAACAACAGTCTTTTTAGTTTAACACTAGAAATTTCAGTGGTTATTATTATTTTAAAACTTGAGATTGTGGATTGAAATCCGGGCAAATAGCAACCAACCAAGTACGGGAAATAAGCTCTTTCAGTCCATGTCACTGACATCGTGAAGGAAAACATCCTAAAGGAAACCTGGAACCTGAAATCGCCAATCCGCTTTCAGCAAGTGTGGTGATCGAAACTCATCTCTTCTCTCTGTGAGAAGAAGATTTTGTGGAAGCTTCTTCTCACAATAACTTTTTTTGTCAGAATAGTTTTGGCAGAAGTTTTGTCAACAAGATACTTGAAAAATGATACTTTATGGTTTTTCCATGCCAGAAAATTAAAAGAAATAATAGTAAATTAGCCTTATCTTATCTACACGTAAACAAGGCTACCCTGGCATTATAGTATTATTATTATATTTTGGTTGAATAAAAATAAAAATAGACCAAAATTGGAAAAATAAGGAACCGATTTACAAAAAGATCCAAAACAGATTTTTCCAAAACCGACAAATAACATAACTAATAGAGTTAGAATATGAGTCGTCATGAGCGCTTCGGCTCAAGGAAAGCTTTCATCCCATAATCCGTTTTCACACTGACAAAGCAAAGAAGCGCCCTGTCTCGGAGCCAAACAAATCCTCGTAGATTGCAAGAGTCCAAATTAAGAGCGGATTAAGCAAATTTCTTCGTTTGTGTCTCATCTCATACACTTTGAATGTTGGATAATACACTTAGTGAGGATGATTTTGATTGTAATCTTGTGCTTGCCTCATAATTCTTGTTAGGAGTTGATAGATTAGAATGGAGGAGGCGAGAGGAGCTTATAATATCAGCTTATTGACTGTGGATCATAATAGTCTTCATAATCAATGGCTTAAGATATGTCTGGTGCATTATTGGCAGTCAGATTTCGACATGAGCTGTACGTATCTATTGGAGCGTGATGAACTCGTGTTGGCTGTTGGTTGTAGGCTTCATGATCGGTCGTAGGTTTCTACTTATGTATGATTGATATGTTTTTTTCTCGTTCTTTATTCAAAATGTTTTATTAGCTCAACAATATTTAAGGGTTTTTTTTTAGGTACTACACTCCTGTACTTCTAAATCAAGCCAGCCTGCATTTTTTTGTTTAAAGATTAAAGAAAAGTTGTGAATTTAAATTTAGAATAATGATGAGACCCAATTAATGGCCAGTACGTAAGTACGAATGCATGGTGCTTCTATTCAGAGGTCTGGTATTAAAATTTTTCAGTAGAACAATGAATTAAGTCCAACATACAGAAATAGAATTAAACTATTCGTTATTATAATTTCACCACATTTTCTAAAGATATTCACAATAACTATTTCACTAGAATACTCAACTATTTACAAGACTAGGTTGTTATGTTAGGACTATTCGGTTATACAATCTCTTGTTTGAGTTGAAATAATTCATTCTATTCATCCAGTACTGTATTTAACTCAGTAAAATTTATTAGCCATAAAGTTTCGTGGTATATGAGGACCTTGGAGGCAAATACTTGAACAATTTTAAGTGTTAAACGTCTGTGGTAATAAGTATTTTATCTTCTTGAGAGGGACAAGAGTGACGTTAAAGATGGTCCATATTTTCATTATGTATTTAGTTTTATATAACTGGCGAATTGTGGGTGTACCAATGGGTACCCCTCTGCCTAACCCTTCGGGTATAACAGGCGTGATGCTAAGTTGTTATGTTTATTTAGTCTTAATGTGTATACTATTTATTTGTTTGTTGGATTGCTAATCTCAAAAACTACTAGCCGGTTTTTTTGCGTTATATAGCATGTCTATTGCGGATAGTTAAGGCGATATAACATTTCCTCGCCTGCCTAAGCCTAGGGGCAAGATGACTACTTAAAATTCGAAATATAATAAAATAAAACAATAATTGAATCATTATTGAGTTATATTTTAAGTCCCATGTAATAGGTTGTGAGCCTATTGCCATTACACGGGCACAAATCTAGACTCCGAGGCTGCTACTGAGTTTCTAACGAAAAAACCCAATAACACTTTGCTCGACTTGAGAATCACACCAAAGACATTATGCTCAGCAGTCGCGCTTTGTGACCACTAGACAAACGAGGCAGTCTAAAACTATTTACAAGACGCTTATAATCCTCATTTTGTACAACATAAAACTGTCACAAGCCCAAAAACTTCAAACTTGTTTCTTACTTTAGTAAAATTATATTTAACCAGTCTTTTATTAATATTTATTAGGGAAGACCATAAAACATTATTTTATAATGAGTGACAAGTGCCCTTAAAAGAGGAACGAAGTTTTAAAACACATTTTTCATTAAACCAAGATGTCTGGCCTGTAAGGCACTGTGTTCCTTCATTTTGTCAAACATTTTCTTGAGCTTTAGAATAAACAGGACAAAATGTATTTGGGTAATAATTTTCTGTCGCTGAAAAACAACTTAGCTACAAACAGCTTTAAAGGCAGACTTTATTATTCGAGAGTTTAGTTATAATGTTTAGAATTTGTTTGTTTATTTAGTCTTTAAATACGTCCTTTTTTTTACTAGTTTTTATCCGCTACTTTGTTTGCGTCAAAGTTAATGTTTTTCCATATACAAATTTTGGACCTCCGTTTCATCCCCTTAGGGGGTGATTTTGGATAAACCGTTCTTAGAGGACGTCTTTTAAGCGGTTTTCGTTATTTCGTGATGGGTGAGTAAGTGATCTTTCGCTTATGTTTAAATATAACTAACTACTTCTTCTTCGTGACGACCCGTAACGTGGATCTTTGACAGTCGTTACGGGTCGTCAGAAGCCCGAAAATCTGACAACTAGTCTCACCAAGGGGTATCGTATTACCCAGTTACTGGGTTGTGGAGGTCAGATAGGCAGTCGCTCCATGTAAAATATTGGTATTCAGCTGCATCCGGTTAGACTGGAAGCCGACCCCAACATAGTTGGGAAAAGGCTAGGCAGATGATGATGATGATAACTAACTACTTCTATTTCAGCTCGCAACTTCATTAGAGTGTTCTTCGTCTAACTATTCCCAATTTTTTGAAAATAAAATATAGCTTATAGCACTCAAAAATAACGTAGCTTCCTATCAATGAAAGAATTTTCAGAATTGGACTAGTAGTTCCGGAGATTAGAGAGTTCAAAACAAAAAGCAAACACTTTAGTTTTGTAATATTACAGCCACATACAATTATGTAATTTAAAAAAAAAACTGTACTAGCTATATTTTAAAATGATAAACATTCTGAACTTGCTACTACAACTCTGTGTCTGTAGATATATTCAACTTACAAGTTTAAAAAATTGAACTTCCTCAATTTTCGGTGGTAAACAAATCTCACACAAAATGACCTACACCGTCTTACACCGCACACTAAGACGGCAAAGTTTTAAACACTTCTGGTTAGAACATACTCTGAACTTTCCGTGACATCCAAACCACAGGTTACTTCCGTAACTCAAAACATAAAACCGTGAACAACGATGTAGCACTTGACAGTGAAAATTTATATACAAGCTTAGATTACCCTCCATTGTGAATTATCCTTACAAAGTTTATGGCAACACCTTTATGAGCCGGCAATAAACAGTGTACACTTCGATCCATACAAGGGGTCGTTGGGAACATCGAACTTTAAGACTATCATACAGGGAGAGATGGATCTGATGGTATAGATACACCTGCTCTAGATCTGTGTGGCTTTCTTGCAAATAATATCGACAGTGTGATTCAACAACCTAGTGAAATCAAATCATTTATTTGAAATAGACCATTATAATGTACTTTTAGGTAGGCTCCGAAACATAGTGTCGTATAGAAAAGTATGGGCAAGAAAGTCGATGCTTTTAGAAAGTTCAAAAATAAATTGTAAATGTAATTAAATTTAAAAAGAAGATAATAAACAGTTCATTAATTAAGTTAAACTTAAATCGAAGACATCCATCTTTTTTCTAAGAAAACTTCAACTATATCTGACGACTTTGTATACCTATCTCTTTAGTTGACTGTACATTCATTAAATTGTACAAAGATTTTTTTTAGACAATTTCGCCTTGCTTTTTTTTAACCTCTAGACATTTTAAGTTGTATAACCTCTCTAGTTTCTTCGGCCCTGCAACATTTAGGGACAGCCCTGAATCCGTGATGATCGTCATTTGTTTAAGTGTTCCCGCATATAATAAAGTGTTTGTTGTATAGCTATTGTTTTGATGGTCGGTGTTAGTTTGATCGTGTTTGTGATTGTGGATGTGGTACGCACAGTTCGGTGCTTCAAACAATGTTTGGCTGATGATTTAAATGTAGGCTTTACTACATTACGATTTATTCGTATCACTGGTTTTTTGTGAAACCAGATTATGCCTGCGACTTTGTCTGTTTTCAAAATAAAGAGGCCTTTTTACAGGCCTCATACATCATCTGGGTAGCCTTTTCCCAATTATGTTGGGGTCGGCTTCCAGTCTAACCGGATGCAGCTGAATACCAGTATTTTACATGGAGCGACTGCTTAACTGACCTCCACAACCCAGTAACTGGGCACTCAGTAACAGGCCTTATTAAGAGAATATATAATCTTAAGGAAAACTTTTCTGGCATCTTTATCCATTGCCAGAGGAACTTATAATTTAATTGATATTATTATTATTTATATAATTAGTAATTAGATTTTGAGTTGTCTATCAGTTTCAAAACCACACGAAACTGTTGATAAAAACATTTACGACTTTCCGCTTTTAGTTTGAAGACTAAAGCAGCAAAAAGAGACGCGTCACTTAAGAGTCTTAGTACCAAGTTATAGTTTATTATCTTAGTCTGCCAGACAAAGTCCATCGTTAAAGTTATCAGCAAAATTCACAACTAAGCATGTTGCTTTAGTCCATTCATTATGACGTAAGCATGACGTAAGTACTGATATAAAGCTGTATTATATAATAGGCACTTCAAAACGATTCATGTAGAATTTACTGAAGAAAATTTTCTTTTTCTCATAAAATTGAATAAGATGAGATAATAATACGAGTATTCACTTGAGGTGTGCTCTATTGACTCTCAACAACTGTCGTCTAAATATAGCTAACTGAACAGCTTCTTCTGCCAAGTACCAGGCATCTGCCGGCTTAATAGGTCTAAAAAAATAAAAAGCACTTACCAACTTCATCGTGCTCAAGATCGGACACGTCGTGAGCAACCTCGTCCTCTTCAGGCGCACTCTCGTACCTCTCCTTTAACACCGTACGCGGAACTACGGAGAAAAACAAACTTTATGAATAGTGATACAAAGTTCATTTTGAATTAATGAGCAAAAGATTCATTAAGGGGACGTTAATTTTAGACTTTTAGGGTGCGCCGTGTTTTAGAGTATTTTTGTTTTTCAAGTGCGTCAGACATTTTATTCGGTGGACAAGCAGTTTCGGTCGGATGTGACGTGATGGTGACGTCACTAGATTTGTATTTCTTTTTCACTAAATCCCAGCTATTTGTTATACTGTCTCAAGATTTTTATTTTGGATTCTTATTGAGTTTTTTAGACGTAGGTTTGACAGCTTTGTATTCGTTTGCGTCTATATTTGATACTTGCGTAGTTGTAAAAGAAATATTTGAATAGATAAAACGCCGAAGGGATTTTGAATGGAGAATTGTATTCCACTGTTACTTGAAAATATTTTCTGAAGCCGCTGCGCCTTTGTACTAAAAGGTTTTTGATTTTATCGGGACGAGATTAAAAATGCTTACTAAAATCCACACAATAAACTCAATGATTTACATTTAAATGTACGATTTGTTCAGTCAGATTTGCTGAATTAATTTGGTATGACAGTATTTAAATAAGTGCTTGTTTAGCATACTTTAAATGACGTTGAAAATGATTTAATAAAATCTCTAGAATATGCGATTTTTAAATAAATAATTCGACTCTTATGTTTGTTGAGAAGCGTCAATAAACGATTTGCCGTTCCGATTTTTTTGACAGCTTTATACAGGGTCATTGACAATTTACCCGAAAATTTAAAAGGGGTCATTGTACTCATCATTATGAACAACTTTTACTATGGGACCAACCTTGAAATCATGTAAAAAAAACAGCTGTTCCCTTTATAATGCTACACAATAGTACAATGACCCCTTTTAAGGTTTCGGGTAAATTGTCAATGACCCTGTATAAATCAATTAGCTTTTTATTATGGTTATATTTTACCTGTGCTTTGAGATGTTAACAATACCTAAGTTATTAAAATTTCTACATTATCCTAACTAATATTATAAATGCGAAAGTAAGTTTGTTTGTTTGTTTGTTACCATTTTACGCCTAAGCTACTGAACCGATCATCCTGAAATTTTGCATATACGTTGCTAGGTGTTGAATTGAAATGACAGGACATAAGTATTTTTTCCGCGACTTCGTCTGTGTCCGCGATAACCGAAATTAACGCGGACGAAGTCGCGGGCAAAAGCTAGTTTTTAAAATTTAACAATAATACATATTCCGGTACAAAACCGGGACACACTTTATCCGTATCCCTTATCAAGTGATATTTTTACAGAACATACTAGCAGGTAAAAAAGAAAAAAAGGTAGCTATACTTGGAAACAATTTACTTTTAATATTGCCATCGTCTGTACCGTACAATAATATTCAAATAGCAGCTTGTATCATTCCAAAGGTATTTTCCATTATCTACGGTCCGATTAACACACAGAATTGTAACGGAAATAGACGATATTGGCCCTGAGATGCAAAATTTCGGTCTCCCTTACAAAAAGATAGGGAGATTTTTTCCAACGGTTCAGTTGTTTTGTTGCCTTTGTATGAATTTTTGCTTGGTTTGAGCTAAAAGTAGGTAGTGTAGTCAACTAAATAGTAGGTGTCTACATATTTTTATTATTTCTTCTTCTTTATCGTGTGGGCAGTAAGGACTTACGACCCCACACACCCTACTGTCGGAGTAATAGGGGTCTAAGGAGTAATAGGGGACGAGCTCATTGCCCTATACCGGGAACAAATTCAGACTCCGAGGCTGCTACTTGGTTTCTGATGGAAAAACCCAATAACACTTTGCCCAACCTGAGAATCGAACGCAAGACCTCATGCTAAGCAGCAGCTGTCGTGTTTTGCGACCACTTGACCAACAAGGTAGTCAACATTATTATTAAAACTATCAAATGAATGTTTTGATCATAAGCATACCTAAAAAGAAAAAAAAAAAACCATGTCGAAAAAAAGCAATCTTGGAACATTAAAAAGGGTTCTTATTATTTATACAGGAAGGTACATTATAACATTAAAAATACATAAGTGTGGTACAAGATTGGCAAATTGCCAGCGGCAACACATTAGCCTAACAACGTTAAAACTGTTTCTCGGAATGTAAACGGCCTAGTACCTACAAATAATTTATTAACGTTGAATAACGTTACGGAAGGCTCTTTTCTACGTACGTCTATTAATAATTTAGTATTCATTCATGAATTATCTACTTACAAAGAAGAAGAAAAGGTTGTTACTATGTCTATTTTAATATAATAAAGCTGAAGAGATATCTTGTTTGTTTAAAAACTTTAGTAAATTGGCTGAACACCCTATCTTATGACGCAACGGAAGAAATTCTGGTTAGATCCGGTTAAATACACACACACCCTCATCCTAACACGCATACCAACGCATGCACTCACCCTCACACATACATACGCACCTACACACACACACACACACACACACGCACACCCTCACCCTCACTCCACCCCACTCACCCACCTGCATGCATTTATACCCAAATATTACTCTGGTTCTTTTCTTTATACATTTTTGTTTTTTTTATTTTATTTTGTGTTATTTTTTATTTTTTGGCTTGTAAACGGTCTCAGCACTGTTTGTTAGATTTGTATGGGAAGTAGCGTGACAGCCCCAACACAAGTACCTAGGTAACTTACTGGGGCTGGCACTATTTATGTTACAAATGCAATGCTTGAGATGAAATAAAACATTTATTTATTTTTTATTTTTTATTTTTATTTAAACGCACTTATCTCTGGCCCTACCAGTTGGGAAAAACTTTTTTTGTATATAATAGCCAAATTAAATAAGGATTATTAACCAAGCCTACTGCCTCATTGGTCTAGTGGTTGTAAGCGCGACTGCTGTGCATGAGGTCTTGGGTTCGATTCCCAGGTCGGGCAAAGTGTTATTGGGTTTTTCCATCAGGAATTTCTCAGTAGCAGCCTCGGAGTCTGGATTTGTGCCCGGTTGATGGCAATAGGCTCGCCTCCTATTACATGGGACTAAAAACATAACTGGCGAAATGTGGATGTACTAATGAGTACACCTCTGCCTAACCCTTCGGGGATTACAGGCGTGATGTTATGTATGTTATTCTAGTTTTATATATTTTTGTAGGAAATAAACAGTTGACGATTTTTTTACACGGATAATGAGCAGTGTAAATATGCCAGCCTATTATGCAAGTTAGCTGCCTGTATACCAAATGACTTGTACGACCGTACCTGATATTACTTCTATACTTTATAAGCCATGGTTGAGGAGCTCGTGGCTAAGTAATAACAGCCGCACGGGTCGATCCGTCAGGTTAAGCTACGCTTGCCGGGGTTGGTCCGTGGATGGGTGACCATCTTTACACACCGAGATTCCTCCGTGCCTCGGAAAGCACGTTAAGCCGTTGGTCCCGGCTTTCATACGTGGATCTTTGACAGTCGTTACAGGTCGTCAGAAGCCCGAAAGTCTGACAACCAGTCTTACCTAGGGGTATCATATTACCCAGTTACTGGGTTGTGGAGGTCAGATAGGCAGTCGCTCCATGTAAAATACTGGTATTCAGCTGCATCCGGTTAGACTGGAAGCCGACCCCAACATAGTTGGGAAAAGGCTAGGCAGATGATGAATAAGCAGTGTAAATATGCCAGCCTATTATGCAAGTTAGCTGCCTGTATACCAAATGACTTGTTCGACCGTACCTGTTATTACTTCTAAACTTTATAAACTATGGTACCCATATCCATAAAAACCGCAATACAGGAACGCTGTTTTGCGATAAAAAGCTGTATCCTTATAGATTCTAAATTCAAATTCATAATACAGTTATACAAGACAGGGATTCCGACTCAAGCAGCGTAGTTTCCAGTTTTGCGAAGTTATTCCCGATATACAAAACAAATTATATTCATACGGGAATTTCTATGCGCAATGTTGCTTGAGTGCAATTCTTGTCGCATGTGCAAGTAATATTCACAATAAAAGCAAGAAGTGACTAACAAAACAATGATCGATTTTTCACTGAGAATGGGATAAGCTATCCGTACTAATATTTTAATGCGAAAGTAACTCCGTTTGTCTTCCACGATATCACGACTAAACCACTGAACTGATTTTGATGAATTTTCGTACGGACTGAGTTTAAATCACAAGAAAGGGTATAGGCTACTTTGTATTCCGCGACTTCTCTACATCCGGGATAACCAACTTTAACGAGGATGAAGTCGCAGGTAAAACCTAATTATCACGTTAATATTCCCCTTGTTATGAGATCTCTTATTCTACCAATAAATACAAATTAATAAAATCAAAGTGTCTGTTTTTTTGTGTCAAAACAACAGCTTTTTACAAAATTAATGAATGATTTTTTGACGCGAAAATAATGATTTTTAGAATTTTTGTCGCTCTGTCAGTCGGTTTGTTGGGGCTAATCTTCAAAACTTTACTGGCAGATAGATAATAAAAAAAATCTTAACGCGAACGAAGTGACGAGTATAAGCGCATAAGAGCATTAAATAAATAATTTACGTTTCTATCAGCGAAAGAAAATACCTACCTATATTTTTTCATTCGTCATACTCTTCGGAAAGTCTCTGTTTATTAGAATAATTTTGCATATCAAACTCACGAGTTGAAGTGAGCAAATATATGGGCAATTAAGTGTCGCAGGCACCTGCACTAATGTTGCCATACGGCATTCTGTACTCAGCTTTATTGTTAAACTTCATGGGTCTGTTTTATTGTTGTGCCGTGCGTGCGAGTCATTTGATTTATTATTATACTGGTGACGATCAAATAATTTAATTATAATATTTTTATTATAATTTAATGTATTTTAAAAACAGAATAAAACCAGCCTTCAGATTTTTTCAGTTCATACTTTATAAAGTTTATCTTAGATATAACTGACATCGGGAGGGGAAAACATCATGAGGACACCCTGAATTATTAATTAATGTCTTGAACCGCCAATTTATCTTGATCAGGCGGTATTATTATTTAGAAGTCAATTATTATTGTTCTACTGCAGGGCTAAGACCTCTTCTTCTTATACAAAGACCGCATAAGCAATCACCACGCTTTATCGGGGAAATTGCCAAGTCCAATAGGCTTACTCTTGAACAAAATCGAGAATGAGATTGGAATCGACATTACATGTACATCCGATCCAGTTTCAATTCCAATAAATATAGGAAGACATTTATTTATAGAATTTACGAGTTATTTAATATTTTAAAATTTGGTAATTTACGTTTTCATTTGTACGGCAACCTCATGTCAATCGCTGTAGTCAAACATGCAGTCGATTGCAATCTCAATCTCGATTTTGTTCAATAGTAAGCCTACCGGTTTCCTCACGATGTTTTTCTTCACCGATATCAATGATGTTCAAGATAAACTTAGAAAGTAAAAACATGTTTGGTTTTTAAAATGACATTAAAAAATAATTTCATTTTTAAATCTCGAATATTCTCTGGCATACCCATATTTTTTATAATTAAATGTCACTTCAGTTTAATCTGGTAACATACATACACAAACATCAATAAAAAAAACAACAAAGTCCCTCACGAAAATAAAATATAATAAGCACACTTATAAAGGACGACCAATTTAGGAGATACCTCCATAACAAACCAACCAAATAAATGTAATCCAACATTTCATTACGAAATAAACATCTCGGAAACAAAAGTGGCTGTAAGAAAACTTGCACATTATGATAAAAAGGGCTCTTCATAGAGCACCGCTGAGAGGCATCCACTACTATACTACCAGATAATAAAAGATGGAAGGAGTTTCGACTGTCCGGGTTGGCTTCGCATTTTTATAACTCGGATTTATTGCTGGCGAAGCGAATCTTGGAGCTATAATAACTTAACTGGAAGCGCTTTAAGTAAATAACTCAATCGATGAAAGCAGTATTTATGTAGGAATTCTGTCATGCCAGCAGCTATGCATGTTAATGACGCCATTAATACCTAGCAAAACAATAAAAAAAATACTTTAAGAGTTCCAATTTTAAAATTTTGCAGGAACATATCGCGAGAAATAAAATAATATGGGACTTCTAAAGTATCAAGTATTTTAGAATATTACTACCTATTGTTTTATTTTATTTAAGCATGCTATTTTCCATCAGCGTTCACCAGAGAACACAGAAATTATTGTTAAGGCTTCTTAAAATTTCAGAACAAAGCCACATTTAATCTAGTTATATATTGACACGCAGATAGTTACTATCATGTAGGTATGTCCTAAGAAAGGGTTTTCCTAAATTCACCCCCAAGAGAGTGAAACCGGGGTTCGACATTTCGCGGACGAAGTCACGGACAAAAGCTAGTTATGTTATAATATCCACGAACGTTCGCAAATAGAGTTCATTTCATTTCAATAAATGGTTTTAGAAACACCACTATAATATACCGAACTTCTGATAAACTCCGGCACCTAATGCATAGACCAGCTAATGGCATTACAGTTTTGCTTCCGTGTAAAGCAAATGTAAATTGAACTCATCCGTTGGAATACACAATAGGTGTCTATTTGTTTATTTCTTAGTTAATGGTGAACTATAGCTAGCGTAGAGGTTCAATTTCATTTTGAAATAAACGTCTCAATCTATTATACTGAGTCAATGAATTTTATTTTCTATTTGACGTTGTGAGTTCAAGTCCGGACAAGTACCAATGTGACTTTTTCAATTCATATGTACTTTCATAAGTTTATCTTGGACATCACTGGCATCGGTGAAAGAAAACATTGTGAGGAACCTGGACTTACTGTTCCACTCAAACCATGTCAGAGGCCCTTCGGTTTAGAAACTCTGACACTAGGGTGTGTGGGGTCGTAAGACCTTACTGCCCACACGATAGAGAGAGGGAGAGAGGGAATGAATTTTACCAAATCCAGGTAAAATTAAAATAAATGAACTTCTAGATGACCAATTAATCTGCATAACCTTTTCCCAACTCCGCTTTCATAGTTCTTAGCGTGATGTCATATAGCGTATTCTTTTCATCATGAATCTGGCTATCATACTTATAATGCAATAAGTTTTTTTCCAAACGGACTGGTAGTTACTGAGATTAGCGCGTTTAAACAAAACAAACAATAAATCTCTTCAGCTTTATTTAATAAGATAATGTAATAGACTACGTAAGTAGGTATACCTAGTCAATAACGATCTAGTAATATAGTGATTAATGTGTTGGGCTTAATTAATCTAATTAGCGAACGTCGAATGGTCATCGCCAAATTAGGTTCGCATAGTATTGAGAAATTACTCTAAAGATTTTTACGTATTTATTTTTACACGCCATCAAAGAAAGAATGAACGAAGTTTCACAAAATTGAGTAAATGTAAAAAAATGCCCATATTAAGAAATAAATTGATTTAAAATACTAAATCACACACAAATAAAAACAATATTAATTATACTGACATCAAATTCTGACTTGACTGATTGACTGCCTCGTTGGTCTAGTGGTCGCAAGCGTGACTGCTGTGCATGAGGTCTTGGGTTCGATTCCCAGGTCGGGCAAAGTGTTATTGGGTTTTTCCATCAGGAATTTCTCAGTAGCAGCCTCGGAGTCTGGATTTGTGCCCGGTTGATGGCAATAGGCTCGCCCCCTATTACATGGGACTAAAAACATAACTGGCGAAATGTGGGTGTACTAATGGGTACACCTCTGCCTAACCCTTCGGGGATTACAGGCGTGATGTTATGTTTATGTTATGACATCAAATTCAAATTCATACAATTCATATACATTACAGGAGTCTCCTAAGTGGGACACTATGTGTTAAAAATGTCTATTACTACAGTGTCTCACATAAGGACAGTCAAATCTACTAACTATCATACTCAGAACTAAAGAATAAACAATATTACTCTCCATTCTAGAATAACGACTACGTTCTCTAAAGTACACTTCAATATTGTATTACTTGTTATTAGGTTTCTTTTCAAAAGGACCCCGTACCTGATATTAAACAAGTATCCTATTATCTCTCTTACTTTTATTCTGAACTATGTTTACTTGTCGCTCTTTACGGTAAATATTATTTTATGTATTATATTACTCGGTTCTTTTCAATCGTCTGTATAAAGTAATAATCCTAATAAGATTAGACCTTAAGGTCTTTTGGTTCCAAGAATCTGAAATATTTTATTTTCCAGAAAATTTTATATCAAATTCAAATTGCTTCAAACCAATAAAACTATTCGAAATTGCCTTTTTGCTTTTAAAAAGTTGAAAGGCTTCCTATTAGAAGTGATGAAAATGTCTTGTACTTCAATAGTTAAACTTTACGAGATATTTATCAACGGAAAAGACGAATATTCCAAATGCTTTTCCATAGTCTTAATCCAACAAACGACTGGCCCGAAGCTAAAATTTCCAAACGAGCTGAATCAACTCCTAACAAATCTTCTGATTTTATTTCTTTTCTAATTTACCTTTTACTATCCGAAGGGATTTCTAAGAATGTTAGTATTTATGACTTTGGAGACGAATTTCATTGCACCTATAAAGATCTAGGAAATTTTGGTCTTTTGATGGACATTTAACCAGTTGAAACTTACCGTCTGAATTCGCATCTCTTTTACGATTAATAAAAGCTGTAGTACCCGTTCTTTTGACTTTATATCTGTGACGTCGACGTCGCGGGACACGTAATGAGGATCTACGTTAACTTGGAGCATAAACAAGGTTAGGTATTATAGGAGTCCTTGTCTCAAGTTACACGTGTTTCGTTGAATCACAAATAGGTGAACTTGTTTTGTTTTACTTTCGTAGTTCTTGTGTTAGTGTTACTGTTTCAGTTGGTTGTAATAGCGAACTTGTATTTGTTTCTGGAGACGATGAATAAATTTAGTTTACGTTCACGATGTGTTTTGCAGGTGCCGAAAAGTTCAGCCTTTGAAAGGTATTTGTTTGAGCCGTTTAGGGTTGAAACCGGCCTTGGGGTGCGAGTGCTCCTTTTATTTTTCGGGATGTCGCCAACAGACTCTTGAAATGACCAGAGGACTGGTTTTTTTTCTTGAGTCATTTTTATAACGGGTGTCTTGAGACTTTTAACCAACCCGAAAGTTACATATTCTATGTTCTAGAATAAGTTACTTACATAATTATCTTCGCGATATAATTTTTGTATTTTATTTGTCAATGTTTTTTTATTCATATGCATTTAGAAAAAAACTGTTATTTTGGCGTTACAAACAGACACTTCAATGTTATTTATTTGTACCTATATGTTTGTGGTTGTTCGAGCGTTTGGTAACGCTGAATTTATTTTTTACTGTGTATTTGTTCGACCGAGCCAGGCGTTAAATATTTAGTACACGGTAAAAAAATGTCAGCGATGAAAATTCACCCATGCAAATAAGCCTTTTGAGAGTGCAGGCGAAAGTTTCTGACGGGCGCACAAAAAAACTTATTTTTTTCTACGCTGTGTCCCTAGTACTTAGCAGCTTTGACTGTTCCGGGTGACCCATGATTGGAGGAGCGACTATTAAACGTGATTCTGGGTTCGATACTCAGATCAGGCAAACGTGTTATTGGGTTTCTCCATTACACAATCAGTAGCAGCCCAGAGTTGAAGTTGGTAGTGTAAAACCCACATGCCTCGGAAGGCATGTAAAGCCGTTGGTGATGCGCCTGATCTCTCTCCAGTCGTGTCGGATTGCGGTCCCATCGGACTATTAGAGTAAGGGAAGAGGGAGTGTACCTTAGTGCACATTTGGGCACTATAATATCTTCTGCATACTTCACTAGTCTCCATTGAGATTGGCTGCCGTGACCGGAATCGGTCTGGAGAACATTGTTATTATAAGAGATAGACTTATCAAAGAAAAAAACACTGAAGTATATTTTCTTACCGCTCAGACCAAAAACAGGACGTCACAAGTACTCACAAGTAAATCATTGTCATAATATAATACTCTGTAGGTCTATCTAAATGGAAATTTAAAAAATATATACACATTCATCATCAGACTCTTGCCAAACCACGTTATTGTCGCATAGTATTATTCTGTTTATGTATATTATGTACCTACTAGCTTATACCCGCGATGTCGTTCGTGTGTATTAGTTTTTTTTTTTGCACATGACTCTAATTCATTTTCTCAAATAAAAATACCCTAAGTTAGTCGTTATAACATCAGCTATCTGCGAGAGAAAGTCCCGTCAAAATCGGTTGAGACGTTTTGGAGATTACGCAGTGCAAATAAACAGACAGATAGACGAAAAAAATATTTTTTTTGCGTGTTAACACCGTATAAACATTCACATTTACATACATACATAACATCATGCCTGTATTCCCCAAAGGGTAAGGCAGAGGTATACTCATTAGTACATTTCTACATTCTACATTTCGCCAGTTATAAACCCCATTTAACTGGGGGCGAGCCGATTGCCATCAACCAAGCACAAATCCAGACTCCGAGACTGCTACTGAGAAATTCCAGGTGGAAAAACCCAATAACATTTTGAAACCCAAGAGCTCTGCTCACATTTAGCAAAAAACCGTTATTTTGACATTGCAAACATACATCTCAATTTTATTTCTGTGTATAGATGTATCTTCTCAACTACGTTTATACAGTAGGTACTTCCTTTATTCTTTGCCTCTATGTACAACTTATTTCTCTTCTATGTAGATATTCTGTCATGTATACCTAATCTCCTATCTCAATAAGAATACATTTTTATTCCAAGACCAGTAAGCATCTTTCCCGCTCATACGAATCTTTCTCAGTTCCCGCTGCCAAATGCAATAGTTATTCTAAGAAAATATGTAGATAGATGCTAACAATTTCTTTGTATGCGTGGTCACTGGTTTAGTGAACCGTATTGTTTTCTGAATCCGAACATATTATTACTAAATGTTTTGTTGTCTCTTCTAGATCTTGAACTCTTGAATCATTTTTGTGTTTTCGATTGTTTGAATTTTGTTTTTGTTTTTTGTTTGACTGCCTCGTTGGTATAGCGATCGTAAAGTGTGACTGCTGGGCATGAAGTCTTGGATTCGCAGCTAGGACAAAGTATTATTTGGATTTTCCATCAGGAATTTCTCAGTAGCAGACTTGGAGTTTGGATTTGTGTCGGGTTGATGGCAGTAGGCCCGCCTCCTTTTACATGGAACTTAAACATAACATGTCCTCTTGCGTGCGACACGGCCACCTCAACCACTGGGCTATCACGACATAGAACAACTAATTTATTTAAACAACAAAAATACGTTTCTGATTTATCTCATGAACATAAAAATTACTGCAGAAAATAGACCATTAATTACACTCGAAAAGTTTCATATAATTCGCAACGAAAAAATAAAACAAAGAACCAACGTTACAGAGCTCTGGTTACGTACAACAATCATAATTGCAACAGAGGGCCCATGTACCGTTAACCGCAACCCTGGGAAATTGAGGCTTAAGTGTGAGTTGAGGCTATAAGCCCAAAGATACACACACAAGTTACGGGGGATGGTAGCCAACGTTGTATACAACATGCCGCAGGGTAGACGTAGCCTTACAGTTGGTAAGTGCTGGGATATCATTACAAAATAAAAGAAACTAAAATTGGACATGTTCAGGCGCTTTGCACACAGAGCAACTGGCAACTGGCAACTAGCTGTTTACATACATTTCAATTGGACTGCGAACACAGAGCAACTCGAGTTTCCAGTTGCGGCAATCGTCAACAGTTTTCAGTTGCTACAATCGATGACTAAGTTAGTTGCTAGTTGCCGCAACTAGCAACTTTTAAATTACCGGTTTTTCAAGTTGCCGGTTTCCTCAACCGTCAATCGCAACGCTTCGGGCGATTTCACACTCTCCCTCCCTCTCCGTGTGCCCGGCAATGCCAGTGTCGCTACGGCAACGGTATACGGCAACTCGGTTATGAAAGTTGCTCGCAAATTGCCAAAAAGTTGCGGCAACCGGCAACGTTATAGCAACTATCAACTTTTACAGGAAACTTTTAAAGAGTTGCCAGTAGCCTCAACTTAAGTTGCTCCGTGTGCAAAGCGCCTAAGGATAATTTTAGTCTCTTTTTATTTTTACTGTAGTTGATATTAAACAAGCCCTAGCTCTGGTGATGTTAAATTATAAGACTACTAGTTTCTACCGGCAACATTGACGCGTGGTTTTTCTTCACCCGCGTAAAAAAAATCATCTTTGGTTATTACTCCACTCCCATAGACCGTAGCTTGATGCTAAATAGGCTATAGGTAACATAACATCACGCTCGTAATCCCCGAAGGGTTAGGCAGAAGTGTACCCATAGGTACACCCACATTTCGCCAGTTATGTTTTTAGTCCCATGTAATAGGGGGCGAGCCTATTGCTATCAACCGGGCACAAATCCAGACTCCGAGGCTGCTACTGAGAAATTCCTGATGGAAAAACTCAATAACACTTTGCCCGACCTGGGAATCGAACCCAAGACCTCATGCACAGCAGTCGCGCTTGCGACCACTAGACCAACGAGGCAGTCAATTATATGAGCTATAGGTAATTTTCCTTAAATATTTTTTTTTAATGCAGTAAGCATATTAGTCGGATGCAGTAGTTCCAGATTGCATTTAAACAAACAGCTAAATAAACAAAAAACTCTTTTGTTCTATTTTATTAGTATAGATCTGTAATACCAGAGACTTCGCAAATGCGTTGCCATTCTAGACACAAAGCTGAAATGTCTCATATGGCTGTAATTACACCGACATTCATACTCTTCAAACTGAAATATAGCAACGCTTCTATGCCGCAGAAATATGTAAGTATAGAAGTGTAGGTAGCTTCAGATCAGATTAAATACGAAGATTCATTTGTATTAGAAAAATAAATAGCCAATAAAACATACATTATTACACGTATGTTAACAGTAGCAGAACTTATAAGGATTTTAGCTAATCTAAACATATAAGTAAAGCGAAAGTACTCACTCAACACTAAATATCAAAAACCGCAGCAGGCAGGGAGGAAGTTTATAGTTATTTGACGCTCATTAAGAAATATTTTTTAATAGTTACTTTTTTTTTTAATATTTTTTCATTAACCCCCTAAGGGGGTGAAACGGGGTTCTATAGTTTGTATGGAGAAAGCAGCAGCGGACAGAAGCTAGTCAACTAAGATAGACGACCAACGACTTTGCCAGAGTAGCAGTAAAGAGTCTAAAGCGAGAGGTTCAAGACCGGGACCTATAGACATGATGTTCAAAAGTGCCATATTGGTCTTAAAAAAATATTTGACTTTGACCTTTGGAAAAAACTCTTGAACCTCAAAGTCAAAGTCAAATCATTTATTTCAATTAGACCATTAAAAGGCACTTTTGAACGTCATTTACAAGAGAAAAGAAAAATTATAATATTGAATCTAGTTGTCCATTCCAAAGGGTAGTTTCGTATGGAGAAGAACTCCTCTGAAGAAACCTCTGTACGGCATTATTAGACATATAGGGAGAGAGAACGAGGTAGAATAAATAAAAATCTTGTAAAAATATGAGCAAACGCCAACATCATGACATTACTAAGCCATCTTAACTTTGGAGCGGATATAAGGAGGAAGTTATTTTAGAAGACACTTTTAAAGCTAAAATCGCTGATAGAAAAGTGTCAGGTATCTCCGCAACTGTGCCTCTTGTCTTGAATATTTGATGAAGCGGAAATTACGCAAAGTATGACTTCACTTACCTCGGTTTCAGGAACATTGTTATTAATAATTTGTAAATGTAATAGAGAGTGTCTGAGTGGGTGAATACTAGGTGAGCTGTCACCTAAATTTAACGAGCGAGAATTATACAGAATGGCACAACAGTTGGCCCAAATCAGTGAGAGAAATTTACCGAAATATGTGTGCTTCTATTTGTAACTTATAGCAGAGATTCTTGTTACCACGGCAACTACAGCTATAGACGTAAATCTACCATCATATTTCTTTTTTATACCCATCTTCACGAAAATATTACGTGACTCGTTTAGCTCTTCATATTTTATTAACAGAATATTAAAATTTATCGCTTTATCGAGCCGGATGCGGATAGATATCGGATTAAATAACTTTCGCCGCTGAAATATTAAAATATCTCCCAAAAAATACAATAACTTGCAGATTTTCGTCGGCGAAAAAATAATTTAACGACGCAAATTGTGATTTACGAAACCGCGATTCCATTGGAAACCAGCTAAAAGAAACGTTTCCGCCAGCTGACCTCCAATAAATAAACATTTGACAAGGAAACAACGGGAAGAAAAACAGAGGAAAATATTAAAAAAAAAAACAAGTACAAATAAAGAAAAAACTTTTTGACTGATCGACGAGAAATAACTTTCTTAACTGGAAACAGAGGGTCTGTTTCGTTTTCGTCGAACAAAAAATAGATTGTTCCGTGATCAAATTCGAAATACTTAAGCGCATTTACTTCTAAATCGTTTCATATCTTACAGAGGCAATATCTGTACAAAACGGAGATCTTGAATTGAAATAATGTCGCAAGATGTTCATAAATATTAATAACTAAGTAGAATTGGCCCTGTGGCGCTGTTTGCTTGTACATTTTAGTGGTCCCAAGTGACAATAATGTAAAAGGTACTAAAGCTATCCGTTCTGCTAGACTGTTTTCGCGTTGTTTGCAACTCTCTCCACTGTTTCAAAACATTTATCTTTCCCGTTTTCAGTATTTAGGGTTAACTAGGATTCCTGGAAATTCTGTCAGTATTCGCTTAGTTAGTAGATCCTAGGTACTATATTTACTGAATGTTAAACACTAGGTGTACTTTATAACATCCTAAAGTATTCCGCTGTTATGGCGTTTGCATTGTATAATATTTATCTCTAGAATGTACAGTCACGAGCAAATACATGTACACTTAGCAACATTACGAGGCTATTTTCTTAGAATATATTGATTGAAAAAATGTCTTGTTTTAAGAATATAGAATTTTGAATTCTATATTATTAGTCATAAATTAAAGTTACAACTACTAGTTCACAGGAAAATCGCTTTGGAATTTTGCTGAGTGTTTACTTGTTTTTGCTCGTGACTGTACGAGTATTTTACACAAACCTATTAATGAATGTATAATTACCCACATTTCAATTGATCTCATTTGAAAAATGATTTGATTAATAATTGATTAAACAAAGATTAATTAAAATAGGAATTAATTACTATATACATTAAGTGGTAATAATATGATTAATTTAACATTCATTTTATCTTTGGAAAGAGCAACTAGATTAAATATTTATCTTTTTGTAAATGACGTTCTAAAGTACCCTTTAACGGTCATATTATAGTTCATTTTACTGGTCTATTTAACTTTTACTTCAAAAGTAGCAAAGCAACCAAATCTCGTTACAACGATGTGATTGCTTCTCAAGACTATTATGTAATTAATAAATATTTCAACTACCTCAAGTCTACTCCAACATAACATCACATCACGCCTGTAATCCCCGAAGGGTTAGGCAGAGGAATACCCATTAGTACACCCACACTTCGCCAGTTAAGTCCCAAGTAATAGGGGTGAGCCTATTGCCATCAACCGGGCACAAATCCAGACTCCGAGGCTGCTATTGAGAAATTCCTGATCGAAAAACCCAATAACACTTTTGCCAGACCTGGGAATCGAACCCAAGACATCACGTTTAGCAGTCGCGCTTTGAGACCACTTGACCTACGGCCTCGTAGGTCAAGTGGTCTCAAAGCGCGAGCCAAGCAAAGTCTACTCCAAATAAGATTAATTTGTAGCAACAGCTTTCAAAGTTAATATTTCCAATAAGTATTAAATCAGTACAGATCCCCGTACCTAAGTCTGTGGAACAGGCGGTCACTACAGATTACCACAACAAACAGTCTTGAACCGGTATTGCCATATCGGTTGGCAGACAAATTGGTCGGCGTCGTCTTGGAGTAATCCTATTGTCTTCTCTAACTAAGGATACCTAAACCTATATAGTATATTTTGGTATTTGTATAGGTCACCCAGTTCTAGTTTAGCGAAACAAAAGGAGATGAAGATTTCATGGCTTGAGTGTAATTAGTTGAAATATGGTTTTAAAAAAACCCTTATATATTTTTCTATTTCAGAACTGCAAACTGCTGAGCATGAGATCTTGGGTTCCATTCCCAGGTCGGGCAAAGTGTTATTGGGTTTTTTCAATAGGAATTTCTCTGTAGCGATCTTGGAGTCCGGATTTGTGCCCAGTTGATGGCAATAGACTCGCTCCCTATTACATGGGACTTAAACATAACTGGCGAAATGTGGGTGTACTAAAGGGTACACCACTGCCTTACCATTTGAGGAATACAGTCGTGATGTTATGTCAAAATATAAAAAACTAGCGACCCGCCCCGGCTTCGTACGGGTGCAATGTAAAAATCTTTGATTTGCGAGTACCTTAATTTTCTTTCACACTACAAATATAGTAGAATATTACTTTGTTTAGTAACTAAAATATATCAAACACATTTAAGTAAAAAAAAAAAAAACTATTTTACTAAGTCCCTTAAAACTCTGTTCTCAGATTGACACATTCCGCAGGATTTTTAGTGAAATTCTGGTAATATAAAAGCTTTTATTTGACACAAGTTTTATCTTTTTACAACCAGACCCAAGATTGTATGAAAGCGTAGCCGTCTCCTTTATTTGACAAATTGTCAAGCGAGCTTACGCATTCTTTGATTGGTTGACTGAATTATAAACAACCAGTCACACGAGTTTACGCGCGCGATAATTTGTTTCTTTATACGAGTACTTTCTTTCGTGATACCGGGGTGTGTGTTTTGCTATAAATCAATTGAAATTGTCATTTGAGAGCATACTTTGTATAGGTCCAAAAATTATTTTAAAGAGTTACCAAATTACTTTTATATAAAGTATTATCACCAAAAATTACATTAGTAAATACTTTAACTTTGACTTTCGATGAAAGTATTTTAATGTAAAGCAGGGTAAAATTATAGTATAGACACATGTTTTGTTTTGCGGTTTTTTAGTTTGAAGATAAATTTTCTAAAAAAAATACAGAAAAAAAATACATACATTAGTAACAGGGCCTATCCACAACACTTAAAACAGTATAATTTAAAAAATACGAGTACTTTGCGCGCTATTGGCAACAGGATTACAAAGTAAATTTAAAATGATACCATTTTAAGAGGTAGATAGTAGAGTGATATGTGATACACGTGAGGCTTGCAAATCTTTATGACATAAAAATAAACCGTAAAGACGTATTTTTTCATTTTTACTACTCACATTATTATTTTTTTGTATTTTCTTTAACCAGACCATTATTTAATGTCACTTGCAAACAGAAACAGAATACGGAGAAAGATTTCAGTTCTTTTTTGGACAGGCTTTGTTTTGCAAATTGTCTTTTTTAACAATCAAGGCTTTTGAGATAGCCTCCAGGTCATCCTAGACTATAGCAACTAGACTTATGAAAGGAAACATCTCGTTACATTATATTTCTAGTCCATCCATTATTTAATGTCACTAGCAAAAAAAGAAAAATGGAGACTTTTTTAGACTGACTTTGTTAAATTGTATGGTATTTTTTAACAATTAAGTAGGTATGGCTTTCCGTATTGCCTTCAGATCATACTGGATCGAAATAGGTATAAGACGAGCAGAAGGATATTTCAATTAGGGTACCAAAAAAAGGCCGTATTGCGAAAAATATTGCCTGGTTGATAGTTCGTATTCAATAAAATAAAAATATTGAAACGTTCCCGTTATTCCGAAACGTGGGTGTACTAATGATTACACCTCTGCCTAACCCTTCGAGGGACGGGCGTGATATTATGTGATTTTAAGTTATGTTCCCGTTATAAAGCGAAATTAATTTAACAAATAAGACGATAGTAATTTTCCACTGTAAACCGCTAACACTCCTACCATCAGACACACACTTTAACACATTACACTTTGGGCCATAAAAAAATAACCAAAATATAAAACGTCCATTTAAGCTGCACGTTGTTTAAAAATACATTTAACGACTTAATTGCTTAACTTTAGAGTTTTAAAACATTCTCACGGACTTACCGCAAGTGTAAACAACTTTGAGGTAGGTTCGGCTCCCGGGTCGGCACGGTTTTCCGAACATGTTGCTGTCTGCAGAGAGAACACATCTCCTTTTGCCATGGCACTCCCTCATGGCCGTCTCCGTTGCATATGGCTCCAGACATGCTGAGAAAAAAACGGTTTTATTAGCCATCAAATGTTTGGGGTAAATATTTGGATTGCATTGTGTTTGGGAGTAGGTAGTTAAAGTTTTTAAAATCTTTTAGTTCTTAAATTAATTAAATTAATTTGTAAAAGGTCATAAAACTTAATTCACAATCTCATCTTAGCGAATATAACAATCTTGACAAAAATGACAGATTGATACTGAGATTAAATGCAAAGGGCAAAAACCACCCGCCTATTCTTTGAATTTAAAAGCTTTAGTACATTTTACAAATAGTGGTAATCTATGTCAGTTTTTCCCAAAGTTGGCAATAACGCCCCCTTGTGGACGCTGCAGGCCTAAAAGGGGCCGGTAAGAGACCCAGAAAAAAAATCGGGGCGTTGTATAGAGGCTTGAAGAGCGACTTGTAATTTCGTCTAATAGGTGATTTTTACATATAAAAAATGGGGGCGCTAAAAAAATATTTATTCTCAAAGTATGCAGTAGACAAAATAAGTTTGGGAACCCCTGGTCTATGTGGTCAATATAACAATTAAATACCTCTAACTACAACTACAAAATCATCAAGTAGGTACGTAAGTGATCGTCTGTCAAACCGATGAAATTCAACAAATAATATTTATCAGTTTAAAATGCTGAAAGACTAACCGACACCGCGCTATTTAAAAGCAATGCAGCCGTAATTACGACGCGCTTTTAGAGTTTAAAATCGAAATAATTGTGGCGGCGATCAAGACCATTATTCAACGTAACACTGGAATATTTGTAAAAGAATATATTATTTAAAATTCATGGGTTTTCGTGAAAATTGTTTCGTACTATTCCAATTGACAATAAACTTTTTATATTCATACCTAAATCTCCAAAACACAAAAAGGTATGCACGATTTACTAAAGAGTAAAGGGGAAAATTGTAGGGCATCAAAAATCTTGCCCACATCGCTGTCAATGGGGCAAGTGCCCAAAACCTGACAGCATTGCCACGTTGTATAGCAATGATGATTCTATGGCCGGTAACAAAAGGCCGGTATGGACTTTAGTTGGGTCATAGAATCATCATCTGGAATATGGAAATAGAGAATCGACCAGTCGCTTGGTGATGTCCCGAAAAACTAGATAAACACTCGGATAGCCTAATCGGATAGCCCTAGTGTTTAAACCGCAGAAGAAATGAATAAGAAACATTAAGAAATTCTTATCTGAACTTTGCACAGTCAAAAATCTCCGAATGTAACAAAAATACTTCAGTTACATAAGATGGGCAGTATAATGAAGGCCATTATCGATTTGATGTTTTCCAGCCCCCGTTTATCGCTCACTTAGGGTTGAATAATGTGCCTACTGCCTACCCACTTTTACGAAGTATGGGGTG
This sequence comes from Hoplodrina ambigua, assembly GCA_949774945.1. Taxonomy (NCBI): domain Eukaryota; kingdom Metazoa; phylum Arthropoda; class Insecta; order Lepidoptera; family Noctuidae; genus Hoplodrina; species Hoplodrina ambigua. The sequence goes on along the minus strand of OX458974.1, from coordinate 10,914,193 downwards.
CCGTTAGCGCAACTAAAATTAGAGAGACGCTTTTAGAATGAACAATTGAACGAATGTGTTTGTATGAATATCCGAACGGGGTAATTTGATTTATTATTCCTACGTAGTTTCGTTTTAGCGATTCGAATTACAAATATTTAAATTGACATGTCATTCAGATGTCACATCCATAGATTTGTTTTTGTTTACTTCTAAATTTAAAACGTAAAACGTTCTGTTGTGTTTATTGTTAGGATTCAATTCGTTTTTATCACTAAATATTAGTACGGTTGTTTCTGCTTGCGACTTGAATAGCTTCAAATAGTATTGAGAACAATCGACTCAACTTCGATATTGTGGTGGCCACAAATAGGCATGCAGTAAGTGGGCCAAACACAATGAAACAGTTATAAAAGAAGGTCATCAGCGGGAGGCTTTATAGTTTCAATTCTCCTATTTTACTCGTGAAATACCTATTTCATTAAAAGACTTATAACTTTTCAAAAACAACTACAGAACCAATCTCGAAATGCAAAATATACTCAAAGTTAATTTAAAAACTGGGTCTTATGAGATTAATATCTTACAATGGAATAAAATAAATTCTAAACAATTCGAGTATTATTCGAACTCGCTCATCCCTGCGTTTCTAAACGTAAGAATCTAAATAATTTATTCAATAAACAGGCTTCAATGGGCTGAATTTACACGTTAAAATTAAATTAGCGATTCCGACCATGGAACGCTTTCATTTTGAAATTAGGTTTCCTTCAGAATGAATTTGAGATGATAAAAGTGCTAAAGTGTGCTTATTAATTTTATATCAACGTCTATTGTTCGCCATTATATTAGATTGCTACATTTCAGGAACATTTATTTATGCAAACGTCGCAAGGTATTTTTTATTTACTCGCCTTTCCAGTAACAAAGTCATAGGTATTTGACAGCTTTGAATGAAGTACAAATAGATGACAGTTGAGATGAACGATCGATCTTTCCAATTGGTTCAAATGCAACGTCAGCGAATTTGAAAAATTTGAAATTAGAATTTGTACCGTATTCATATTACCTACATAATATTGTCAGAATTGAAATTTCGAAATTCGAATAAACAGCACTCACAGATGCCTTAATCAAATCCCAGGTAACATCAAATAGAATCGAAGGGCGATGACACTTCATCCATCATTCGAGACACGTGAAAATGAAACAAAAATACCGCTACAAAAATGGCGGAGAAACGAAACAAAACAGATTAGAAACGACGTGATGAGTTTTTCCAGGTGAATGGAGTTTGGTGACGAAAAGGAAAAGTAGATAATGGATAAAAAAAAGGACGTGTGCGCGGCGTTTAGGGTCACCCACGTTGTTACTAACCGTCCTACCGTCCTATTCTGTAAAAAACAAACTCGGTTTTAGTGATCTTAAAGTGAGTTGTCGTTCCACGATGCATGACATAATTGACATCTCACTTTAAGGTCTCTCTACCTAAATTCAACGAGATAGATTTTTACAATTTTAGGCTGACATTTAAAGTACATAGGTACTTAAATATGGATTTTATACCAGAATTTACCTTTTTTTATTCCCTAACTAACTATAACTCCCAGGTATGGTCTAAAACAAAAATATACTGATGGGAATACCATAGACATACCTCTCGGGTGCGGTAAGTGGTTTTTTTTATATCCATTATATACTCATATTGATGAAGATTTATCTACGTACATACCTATAAATAATCAATACTCTATCAAATACAGTAATTTTTTGACATTATAGGGTAAAATGCTTAGACTTAATACTTACTTTCTTCCTTCATTCCCCTCGGTTGTGGGCACTGGATGGAATCATACTCTGTTCGGCCATACTGAGCTGAGTAGATCGCCACCCTGGAGTGGGGGTTGCAGCTCAAATGCAGTACGTCATTCTCACAACCAACTTTGCTTCGGAACTCATCTGTTAACGAAAAGTTTGTGATTACAAAAGTATAGACAATGGAATCAAAAATACTTGTTTATGCAAAACAAAAGAAGTATAGATGAGACTCTGATGCTGGATAAATTTTTTAAATAAATAAATAAATTACCTATGATATTAATAAAGTAAGACAAATATATAGAAAGATATGGGTTTGAAATAAGACCTGTCGGTTTAAGTGAAGTGAGTATACCTTAAGTTCACTCAAATTACCCGAAGGAAATTTTTACAGAATAACACTGTTGTAGGTGATTGAACTTTAGGTAGGTTCCACATATTTTTCTTGCAGATACTTATTGCTCTTCAATATTTTATGCGTACAATAAGCAGTCTGAGAAAATCTATAGTAGCAGACATTGCCATAACATTATGCCTCATAAGATAATTCCAAGCACAACCTACTTGGCATCGAACTGCAAAACGGTTTCTAGTTTTTAAAGTGTTTCTGGAAAGAAAATCCTACTAAAGATTGTGTGCTTTAAAGGTAATATATGGTGCCGATTCTCTTGTTCGCAAACTAAACTAAAATTAGACTATTTCTATCTTTTTCTGTCCAATAAAACAATAAAGAGACTAATGTAAATAAGAGCTGTCAAATTTAGTCAATCGGACACATCCTTACAATTTTAGTTTAGATCTTAAAACGTTTAAGGCAAAACTCTTCTGACATCTCTAACTTAGTTCTTAAATGTCACCGTCCTTTTCTTGTGCTGTGTATTAGTAAGAGATGTCAATTTTCTAAATTAAGTCCAGTTTGTGAAAGAGGGAATCGGCACTATGTGTATTTTAACCAAAACATGTTAAAAACAATTGCTGTTTAGTAAAGAGCAGATAAGCGGTTTTAAGAGAGTGCACCGCGTCACTAAGTGTCCTACTACCGCAGCGTAAGGTGTCAATTTTTGCCCCATGTCACAACGCAGACATGCGCGGCCCATTGTACGTCGCCTTCGTGTTATGGCAGACCTTCGACTTTGGCGGTACGGTAACGCACTGTTTTTATTTCTCAGTCGCTTTTGGTCGCGATTTCCTTCGCGTGAATTTTCTTTACGGATCTCTAATGTTCTTAAAATAAAATAAAGCCTACGTTACTCGCTGATAATGTAACTTATAAATGAAGGATGGTTTGCAATCGATTAAGGAGTTTTTGAGTTTTTCCATTACAAACAAGAATACAAATCTTTTCTTTTATAATATTATTACATAACAGTTTACAAAAAAATGCTTGTTACTGCCTTACAAAGGAAGAAACGAGACAACTTCGATATAAATCAAATTGAATTCAAATCGTGTTTCGAATTTGTATCAAAAAGAAATTTGTCATCAGAAACGTTTTAAAAATGCTTATTGACAAAGATTTTACAAGGGGCCAATAAGTTTAGTTCCATCAATAAAATTATGTTGCAGTAATGAAAAATGTTTCAGATTCCGTTTTGCGTTTCATTGCTTATAACGTTCGATTTACATGAGTATATGACAGTAAATATTCTGTAATATATTCGAGTTAAGGCTGTGAGCACCGGGCACGCCGCAATCGCGGCGGTAAGACCCCTCTTTGAGGAGTGGCTGGAGAGGCGCTACGGCGTCCTCACCTACCGCCTGACGCAGGTCCTCATCGGACACGGTAGTTTCGGGAGGTTCCTGTGTCGGATAGGGCGGGAGGAAACGCCCGGGCGTCACCACTGTGTGGATCGCCCGGAGGACACGGTGGAGCATACGGTGCAGGACTGCCCCGCTTGGGCAGATCACCGCCGTGTCCTCACGGAGGCGATAGGCGGCGGCGACCTCTCGCGTCCGGACCTGGTTCAGGCCATGCTCCGGGGCGAGAGGGAATGGGATGCAGTCACCTCCTTCTGCGAAGCAGTAATGCTAGCTAAGGAGGAGGCGGGCCGCGTGAGGGAGAGAACCACCTCACGCCCCAGCCGCCGCGGGAGACGCCCAGGGGGTCGGATGTCGCGAGGCGACATCCGACCCCCGTAGGCCACCGTAGGCGCGGGCTTGCGGACGGCGAGTAATGGGTAGCTCGCCGTCCGATCAAGGACCAAGCCCGGGTCGACGGCGCGTTCTGTTCGCGCGCGCCTCAAAGAGCTGTCAGCACAGGGACGGGGCCCCCAACGGGGCCAACGCCTGCCGGGGTTGCGGGACGTCTTAACAGGATACCGTGGCCCCGGAACGTAAAGGGCAACAGAAGGAACAGGGTGGTTTTAAGTCTGACAGTCCCTTCCGCCCCACCCAGGGCGGAAGGAGTCATTTGATGATTTCTACCACCGCAAAAAAAAAAAAAAAAAAAAAAAGGCTGTGAGCACACCAGAGTCGCAACAGCCTTTAGATACATCCTCAGCTTTCACGAGTGACAAAACTGTTTGTCACAAGAAAAAGTGTTCTGTCTTTCGCATACAAAACGGTTTTTAACTCTGGCATGCGCATTGCGTACTGCCTAACTTCTAAGATGTGGTTATACTTACAAGGACGGCATTTGTAGGCGACTTCGACGAACCTTCTGGAACCCGGGCACGGGTCGACTCCAAAGGCCTTAGGGCTTGTGTGGAATTTGCACTGTCGCTTCTTCTGACACGCTTCCACCACGGTCTGTAATAAGGAGTACTACGCATTTTAGTTAGTATGCCTGTTCTGTCCTAACTTTGGTTAAAAGCATAGTTCCTTTGCCCTAAAGATGTTTCATAGTTTGAAACTGCTCATAAACAGAACATGTGGGTTAGATTATGTTGGTGTTGACTATTTTCGGAACTTGGCAAGTGGTGGTACTTTAAACTTAGTTGAATTTCTTAATGAAAATTAGACGTCTGTAATAATTAATTAGAATCTTAAGCTAAATATAGACTTTGTATGTATATATATTCTAGAGATATTCTGTAAGTACTCAAGATAGAATGTAGTGAGTTATGCGATATTATTTCATGTCTATTTTTAGAGTTATCGAAGCTGGTAGTTAACTCCTCATAGGATAATTATATTGAACAGAACTCGAAGAATTACTTTTCCAATAATAGACTCGAATAGACAGTTAGAAACAAATGTTGATGAGTTGAAAAATATAATTCAAATTGCTTTGTGTAAGCCCAAACCCACCCACAGAGTAAAGTTTTCTCATTTATTCTGAATAATTTCGAATAATAATTGAACTGACAAAATATTTTATTACGAATAAATTTCATTGAATCGCATATTTTCGATTTAATTTGAAAACAAATTTATCAATCCAAAGGCATTTTAACAACAAAATAGAACACATTTAAAACAATTTATTGAACCAATCTTTTTTGAATTGAAATAACATTTTACTGGCAAATAAAATTACATTCCTATTTCATCGCGGGTTATGTTATAACATTAAACGAAACGACAGAATAACTGCTATTTTACATTTAACAAATTCATGATATTTTGAATATTTTGAATGTTTGGCAAAAAACAAAATCTCACGTTGAATCATGTTCTAATAATAAAAAAAAAATACAAAAGCAAATCACGCCTATATTTTCGTAAGCGTAAGAAATATAGTGGAAATGCGAAAGTGAGAGAAATCTCGCATACAACGTTGGAATATGAGAGGTTGACAGTATTGGCAGCTGCTCATAAAGCCGACTTATTGCCTAAACATATCGGAATGAGTAATAAAATTGTGTAAAAAAGGAACAATTTACTGTTTAGCATTTCACTTAATGGATGTTTGAAAGCCTTATATTGAATAAAGCAGTTATGGATAAACATATTTCCACGAAATTGGCATGATACAATTTATTGGATCATTTTAATTTATAAGAATTATTTACATTCAATTGAAATATTTATGTAATATAAACATTCTGTAAACGTTTTTATATTTTTAAATCGTTCTCAGAATATATTTGAGACTCTCTGGTTATTGAAATGGCCTTTTGCCTATAATATAGGTACTGGATGGATACAAATTGATAATGTGACTAATATTATAAATGTGAAAGTTTGTCAGGAATTTCTCAGTAGCAGCCTCGGAGTCTGGATTTGTGCCCGGTTGATGGCAATAGGCTCGCCCCCTATTACATGGGACTAAAATAACTGACAAAATGTGTGTGTACTAATGGGTACACCTCTGCCTAACCCTTCGGGGATTACAGGCGTGATGTTATGTTATGTAGTTTGTAAAAATGTTTAGATGTTTGAATGTTTCTTACTTCTTACTTCTACTTGTTTCTAATCACGCGTAAACCATTAATAAAGATAAAAATTAAAGATAAAAATTGGCACATAGATAGACCATTTCCTAGATTAACACAGTATACTTTTTATTCCGGTAATGTTTCTTTGTAATAATAGTTTAACTTACTTTATAGAAAGTTACTTTTCATGTCATATATTTTTATACAAGAGTAATGGACCGAAATTTCAGAGTTACCAGATATTTAGTCATTCTGACATGGTTAAAATTTTGACGATAAATAGAGGAATATGTAAATATAGATAGAATATCCTAGCATATATCTTTTGTTGATTGTACCTAAAAACCTATGTAATTATATTCGGTACATACATCTGGCGACTCAGCAATCTTGAAACATAAGTAGGTAATTAGGTTAATTTAAAGCTACCGATTTCAATTAATTTATTCTTGGTTCCATTAGCTGCGAGTGGTCTTGGCTATAATAAACCACCCTATCACTTCCCGTCGATATTATAACCGCCGATTACGCCGCAGCTGTGTTATTTAATACTGAATATAATTTTACATCATTATACAACGGGTAACCTATCCGGGTAATTATAATTATTTGATTATGTTATGTTGTGTGTTGGCATGTTTTTGTGTCTATTTATGATCGTATAAAAGACTAGCACTCTCCCTGCGACTTTGCTTGCGTGATTTTTCTTATGGATCCATAATTTTTTTGATAGTAAAATATAGCCTGTAGCACGCAGTAATAACGTAGCTTTCACTTTGCGAAAGAATTTTCAAAATCGGTTCAGTAGATTCAGAGATTAACAACCTCATAAACTTTACCTCATTATAATATAAAGCTTGATTCACTCATATTAGTGTCCGGCACAGTTCTGACAACATCCCGTATCAATGATAATTATTCTTTAGGTGCGAATAGGTGCGAATGTGTACGCTTAAACTTGTTTAGATATTTGTTTTTTCATATTTCATTATTTCCTTTAAATATACAATTTTTTGCACCTGCTTTGTTATCTCTTCACCACCTTTGGTTGACTGGTAGAGAATGCCTAAGGCATTAAGTCCGCCTCTGTACTTTTTTGTTGCATAAAGTTTAAATAAATAAATGTGTTCATAGAGAATATATGAATGAATAAACTGATACGTTATGGTGCCGAAACTGTGACTCCACTGATATGTGTGAATCAAACTGAATACATTTTGATAGCATCTTTGTATTGTCCAAGTGACATTTTTTTAAAGCCGAAAAATTGCTGAATCCATCGTATATTTTTTTTTCCGTTATGATGTACTCTACCATGTTATTTAAAATAATCTTGATAAACGCGGTTTCGAGTAAGCATAATATTAATTATTAGCATACTATCACAAAATCATAGATGTTATCTATAACATAACACGACATAATAATTGAATAATGTTCCTATTATAACATAGCATAGTTAAAGGTCAAAATATTACGAATTAACCCAGAATTTCCTAATAATAATGTTACTATTACCTAATAAATCACTCTCATCAAACATATTGGTAACGTTAACGCGGTATTGGAATTCTGCCGGCTTTGAAAGGATTATAGTTACGTAAAATGGATACGTGAATGCGGATAATATCGAACCGTAATTCTGCGGTTCCAAATTATTTAATCAGCAAAACGAGCTGTTACATGCCTACATATTAGGTAATTGCAGTAAATCAAATGTTGATAATATCAATTTTGTTCCGTAGTTTGCTTCGCGTTTAATATGTGCACATTGTTTTAAGGACCTCTCAAATAAGTCGATAATTCCACTTGTTCACCATTTAATGAAACATTATGGAGTGTTTGTGGCGTTAAAACCTTTTCAGTTATGTAAGAGTTTTAAATTATGACTGTGAAAAAACCTAGGTTTCTGCCCCGGTCGGGTTGCGTAGATGCCAAGTATAGCATGAAAGAGCCTTTGACACTCGGTAAAAGTGTAGCTTTATATCAATGAAATATTTTTTGTAATAAAAAAAAAACAAGCAAATACCTCTTTATAATAGTAGTATTAGTGTTGATGAGAATTAGGGGTAAACCTATGATTTATTTTTGCTGCAATATTATCTTATCAAATCTTTGCTAAACCCATGCTGGTATAAGAGTTAAAACTGTCAATTGCCATATTGACATTTTGACTGGTGCTTCACACTTGACACCATCAATCAATTGACATACTTGTTTAAAGCTGTCAAAACTCCCCCCTATTCTCTTATAGATTTTGTATGACAATAGTAAATTGTAACGTTACTTATTTGCCAACTCAATCGATCAAATATTAAATTGATAAAAAAGCAACCAATTTTTTTTTTAATGTCACTGTTATTTGAAAACAGACTGGGCAACAATAAAGTGTTTTTTTTTTTAAGAAGTTTTTTTTGTTGCCGTATTGTTGAATGGTGTCAAGTACCAAACTCAGTTTATTCAACTCAAAAAAATCTGCAACTTTCCAAAAATCATCTAACCTGTAAAGCACTAGGCCAAATGCACGAAGTGTCTCCAACAACTTCCACGGCAACAGGCTGGTATTCTGCCAGGTCTGAAGCACAGGACCCTTGGGTAGCAGAGGCCCCGTACTGAGCCACTTGAATGCTGATGGTAGTCCCTCGAGGACAAATAAGCGTCACCATCTCCTCATCACACGCAGCCTTCTGATGTGTTCGAAGAGTGCCCAAGAGTAGTTCTGTTGACAAAACAAAGAAACTTTAGACATTAACTAACAAGGGCTGAACAATTAACATAACAGTTAAAGTTTACGAGTAAGACAGTCCATCTGAGTACTATATCATAGCTTGGGGAAAGCCAATACCCGGCTTTGGACCTCTAATGGTTGAGCCGATTATGTAAGTTCGTTGTTGTAATAATTTAACTATCAGACATTCATCATCTGGCTAACCTTTCCCAATTATATTGGGGTCGGATAGTATCTAATTGGCTGCATTTGAATACAATGATTTACTTGAAGTGACTCTCTTTATGACCTTCACATTCCAGTTACTGGGTAACACGATACTTAGTAAAGACTGGTTGTCAGACTTTTGGGCTTTTAACTGCCCATAACCACTGAACAACTACCTACATATGACAGCCGGAACAAACGGTTTTACGTGCTTTCTAAAGCGCGGGAGTGTCACAAGACCAAATTCCAAACTCCGGGCTTGTGCTAAGAAAAAAATATTAAAAAATCGCGTAAAAATTTTGATGGCCAAACATGATAATTAAAAAAATAGCATTACTTTCCAGCAGAATATTTTATTATAGACCAAAATAGTCTATTTTGAATTGATCCCGGTAATTTTTTTCGCCAAATGAAAAACTTGACTTGACCCTGGCTATTTATTCTCCTAATCCTTAGCAAAGATGGTATTTACATTAACAACGTGACCAAGTAATTTTGGTCATAACAAGGTACCAGAAATAAAGTCAAACGCTTAAATTAATTTAGGTAAGCAATTATCGTTAGCAGTTAGAGGTCTGGGACCTTCTAATAATCTAGTTGTAACTACAACTATATTCATTGAAATTAAGGGGTAACCAGCTATTGGACTCATTAACTGAAATTATACTCAGGTATCTGTTAGTAAAAATATCATAAATCTATCTATATTTTCTTAAACATAACTGGCGAAATGTGGGTGTACTAATGGGTACACCTCTGCCTAACCCTTTGGGGATTACAGGCGTGATGTTATGTATTTTAAGTATGTTTATTTTTTTTTATAAAACTGAATAGTTTGTTTGTTTGAACTCGCTTATCTGTGGTACTACCAGTCTGATTGGAAAAAAATATTTTTGTATATGATAACCAGATTCATGAGGAATAGTTTCAGCTGTAAAACATCACGCTACGACTCCCGGGAGCGGAGCAGTAACCAAAAACGCGACTTAACACGGGTGAAAAAAATCGGACGAAGTCGTGCGCAAAAGCTCTGTATAATATACAACATAAATATAAGAAATGATCGTTGAAACATACATAAAACGGTTCCAAGATCGTTCAAAACTTTAATTAGGTTTAAACAAACAACAGTTGATAACATCAAACAGAAAATCTTTAACAACCATCTGACAACACAAGTAATATCGCAAAGGGAAATCAAAACGACATTAAGCTGTGAAACTTTCTATTGCACAGTACGCTTGCTGATGTTTAAAAATGTCGGAAAAATTCTTCTATAATACTTAAAACTGCAGACAAGTTTATTTACCTGGGAGCGCAGCTGCGTATTTGAAAAATAAAATGAAAAATACCACAGGGGTCCCCCAAGGACGCTTTGGGTCCAACAACGATTTATCAATCTTCATTCTACCCTCTGGAGTTGCTTTTCAAATGTTATTTGCGTTGAGCAAGGCAGACGATAATATACTCATTTTCGTTTCTGACAGTTTTGTTTTCGGACACTTTTTTGTTTCTTAAACTTGTTTTTGTTTAACTTGTTCTAACGACAAAAAATATTGGTTTTGTTTATACTTTTATAATATTATAAATAGGACAGATTTGATTGTTTGTTTGTTTGCATTGAATAGGCTCCGGTTTGAAAAAATCTTTCACTGTTGGTAAGCTACGCTATCCGCGGGTGACAAAGGCTATATTATATTTTATTATTAAAAAAAAATGGGATTTAGTTTCTAGTGCTAGTTTCTTTATGAACTAGCTTTTGCCAGCAAATCGTCTGTGTGGATTGTCTTTAGGTACAGATCCAATTTTTTGGAAATCGCTAATAATGTAGCTTTCCATAGATAAAACATTTTTTTATAATCGGTTAAATAGCTTGAGTTCATCCATTACAAACAAAAATATACAAATCTTCTCTCTTTTATTTAAATATCAGTATAAATTACTTCTACTTTGTAAGGTTTTGGCACAATTTTAAGCCTTTTAATGACATTTAATTACAAAACTTGACACACTTACTAAGACTCGCTTCGTAATTATATTACGCTTAAGATTCAGCTTAAAAAAAAAGATTGTACGCTGAGGAAGAAAGACGTTTTTTTATTCTAGCCCGTCCCTATTATGTAAATGATATTCAATTACTCGATAATGAGCAGCCTAAAAATGTGCTTTTCTTTTTGTTTGACACTTCAGAATACTTCAGATACAATTCTAAGTACATACTTATATTAGATTCAACCAATTAGAGTCAGAATGCCAACAAAGTACTATCATTTCGGATGTAATAACACTAATTGGGTTTTTATTAGTAACATAACAATTTGAGGACTATTTTGGAAGCCCACAAGCGGTCTAAGACGTTCTCGACGAGTCGTAACGAGCCCAGTTATGACCGAACATGTTATTAAGGTTGGAGTAGAGTGACGTCATATTAGTCTGGTTGGTAAGAAAAGGGTCTTGGCAATAATTGTAGGGTATAGACATAATTATTTTTATTTTCTTCTGCATGAAAAAATAATAATCGTTGTTTAAGAAAGACTTAAAACGCCAGCCACAGATGCATGAGATTGCGATTAAAATACCTAGCAATATTTTGGGCCACCCAAATTTAAATAAACGGTCGTGCCAGGGACACGAACAAGGATTCAATTCATATACAGTACTTTTTAAGTTTATCTTGGACATCATTGACATCGGAGAAGGTTACCATTGTGAGCAACATATATAACATCACGCCTGTAATCCCCGAAGGGTTAGGCAGAGGTGTACCTATAAGTACACCCACATTTCGCCAGTTATGTTTTTAGTCCCATGTAATAGGGGGCGAGCCTATTGCCATCAACCGGGCACAAATCCAGACTCCGAAGCTGCTACTGAGAAATTCTTAATGGAAAAACCCAATAACACTTTGCCCGACCTGGGAATCGAACCCAAGACCTCATGCACAGCAGTCGCGCTTGCAACCACTAGACCAACGACGCAGCATCTGAACTTATAATTTACAAAAGTTTAAAATCCTCCTTGAGTAAGCGTGGTGATCAATGCTCGTGTATGTGTTAAGAACAGTAGGACAATAATAGATTGGTTATATTTATTCTGAATAAAGCTTCTTTTGTTTTTTGGCATCACCGTTAGTATAGGATTACTTGTTAAGTAGTAACTAGAGTACCTAACTAAAGAATAACTAAAGTAATATAAAACATAAACCGATTGGCTTTAAAGTCAGAAACGAAAGTTAAGTTCCTCACTTTGAAGCCCTTCGGTCCACAGATAGTGTCAGTAGGACCAATGTATAATAACCCACGATACAAGTTGTCTAAAAAAAATGGTAAAGTAGTTTTTTTTTTTTGTGCAGATAAGCGAAAAAAACCTTTAGTCATGCATATGGTTTTAAGTGGCGCTACTTAAAGAAGATGTTTTTAAAAACACGATAGTAGGAAGCACTTGACTACTTTAAAAATATACTCACATATTTTTTATTTGATTATCTTAAGATCTCTCTACGAAACTATCTTTTAGAAGGGGCAACTAGATTAAAAGTTTTTACCCTTGTAAGTGGCGTTTAAAAGTGCTTTTTAATGGGCAAATTGTAATAAATTATTTTACTGTGAATTTGATATAATAAGTCACTATGAGTCTACATTGAAATAATTTAAAAGGACCACTTTTGACGCACCTTCACTGTAGATTACTTATACTTTGACGAACTTTTTACACCTAATCGTGTCACCATAGAATAATAACCCTTAAATATGTGGTCTTTAGAGTGAAACTTGATCGAAAAAGTCGAGCTTTAAGTACGCATACTTGCTCGCACATCTATGGCCCTCTTAACATTATTTTATTATTCGCTTCCTTGCCCAAACAACAGCGAACAGATCCCATCAAATAAAATTCAACGACCTCTTCTAATATAATAAATAATAACGAGCTATCAGACGTATATCCATACTTAATACTAATTTATAATGTCCAATAAATCCAAAGTACTGTTTACCTTATCTTTATAAGCCCACACGTGCAGATAATAAAGCTCCCAGATTATATTTTATGACTTTTGGTCCGCGCTCTGTTGTAAAATGTATGAAAAAGGACTGCGGATACAAGGTACGTCGGTTGCTGTTATGGTTAACCAAAATAGTGGCAGTGTGTAGACAAGTTTATAGTTTTTTTTTTGGGTTAAAATATTAACACTAAGTAACTAGTAGACTGATTCGTAAAGTAGACTGGTTTTAAGTACATTGTCAATTGAAACTAAATTGTTTAATTTAAATTAAAGGGCTAAGCTCCAGAGCAAGATAAAGACTTATGTCGTCATCATGTGCCTAGCAATAATTTATAATTAAATTCAACGTACTAATTGTTTTATTTTTGTACCTTTTAAAAATATAAATACAATTTTATCCGCTTTGTTTCATTTTATGAACAAAAACATCGATTCCACATTAATTGTATACACTAGCAAGCTTTTTCAATAACTCAAGCTTATCCAAAACCACGTACAAATTTTACTAATCTTGAGAGCTTACCAAAAAGCTAGCAACTGTAAAATATTGGACGATATAATCCTCGAGGTAGCCAAACAACGGACCATTAAGGGGATGTGATCTATTTATAGTGAAGCAGCTCGTATTTCACACTCGATGAGAGTCATGCACGTGGTGCTTGTCAAGTTGACAGGAAAGTCTTGACAGAATAAGATAAGCAAGGGTGTTTATTCGTTGAAAGTCGAATCATTTATTACAATTTGAAGGCATTTTTGAAAAATGTGACCGTCTTTTACCACGTTAACGTATTAAGTTTATTTATTTTACTTTAATTACAACGGTTACATAACCAATTAAAATAATTAAAGACACAGAAAACAGATAAAAGTAAAAATATATAAAAAAGAAAATACAAATATACATTTAAAAACAAAACAAAATAACTTCATCCCTTTCATAAATTCACCTCACAGTACTTCTGACATACCGACAAAATCTTCGTCCATTCATCCGCAAACAGATCGTTTGTTGGATTAGAATCCAAGAGATCGTTATACAAGTTAAGTTAAATTAAGTAACTTAAACAAATTATATTAAGAAAATTGGTATAAAATAACCGTTCACATACTAGGAAAAGTTAGGTAGGTACAGTCAACAAAACAGATAGGTGTGCATGGTTGTCAGAATTAGTTGAAGTTTTCTTAGAAACCGATGGATGTTTTCAAATGTAATTTAATTAAAAAAGTAGAAAATAAACTGTGCATTAATTAAGTTAAGGTAAATCTTATATATCCATCGGTTTCCAAGAAAACTTCAACTATATCTGATGATCCTGTATACCTATCTGTTTTGTTGACTGCCCATGTTTTTTTTTTTGTAAATATATTTGAGATATCAAATGTCAAAATATAATATTGTTTCCCAAAATTCAATCTTACTGTAAGATAGATTATAATATCACAAAGCAAATGAAACAATTTATTTTGGGAAATAAAAAAAAGTCTCATATTTCATTCTTGATGAGAGGCGTAATACGTCGCACGTGGCGGCCGTCATGGATGAATGGGAGGCGCTAGACGGTATGCTGTAGAATGTATGAGGGAGACATTTTTGAAAAATGGATGTTGTTTTTTTGATTTTGGAATTAAATACAAAGTAACGTTGCAGCTTATCCTAATATAATTATAAATGTGAACGTTTGTGAAGATGAATAGAAGTTATGTTACTCTTAGAGCTCATTTTTCAATAGTCAGATAACTCTTAACGGTGGAATAAATATGGCGGAAAATATGTCAAACTGTCATATTTACTCTTTGGATAAAAATTATCTGAATATTTTAAAATCAGCCCTCCAAATGCTTCAGTGGTCGAACGGAACGGATCGCGAATATTTTTTTCCCATTTGTGTGTCCTCTTAGGATTACTTAGAACTGTAGCTGGCGAAATGTGGGTGTACTAATGGATACACCTCTGCCTAATCCTTCGGGGATAACAGGCGTGATGTTATGTTATGTGTAGCTTAATTTAAAATTCTACGCAGACGTAGTCGCCAGTAAGAAATATAGTCGCTTCAATAATCGCTACGAAAAGCAAAAACAATTCCCTTAATTAACACATTTATAAATCTTTTTTTACAATACAATAGTAGTACCTATATAATAAGGATTGTAAAAAATATATTGCGTCGAATCTCTTTTACAAAAAAATAAAAATAAAAAACCAAATGAAATTATGTTTTTAATTAAGAGATCGAAAAGGCCGAATAGCCGTGTCTTTCATTCCCAACTCGAGCCGTAATACCGGGCACATGGTAGAGCTGTCAGATAAATGTAATCGACGAGCTTGCACTACAATGCAATACTCAGCTGCACAGAGTCAATACACACACAGTCAGACATCGTACCTATTGTTATGTTAAACTTACTTTTGCCCTCGAATTCGTCCACATAAATAAAATTGTTATCGTGGACGCTAACGAAATCGCAGAATTTAGAATTTATTTATTTTGTTAAACATGAGTACAATTGAAGGTCTTATAATTAATTAATTAATATGGTGGCTACATGTTTTACCTTTTATGGCGTAAAAAATTAGTTGCACAGATACAAACAATATAAAAAAAATTAAAAGCTTGTGTTCTTTGGGGTTCAAACTTACCCCGTACCAAATGTCATCAAAAATCTTGGCTTATCTATCTACCGATACTAATGAGATAAAACTGAAGGGTTATTGTTTGTTTGTGTGTTTGTTTAAACGCGCGAAACTCTGGAACTTCTGGTCGGATATAATTTTTTTTTATTGCATAATACATGATAGAGATTCATGAGAGATTATAGGCTATATAGCATAACGGTATAACCGGGTGCGGAGCAGTAATCAAAGTTGAAACTTAACATTGGTGGGAAAAGCAACGCGTACAAAGTCGCAGGATGCAGTTAGTGTATAAAACAAAGTTATATCTTTGCCGACTTAAAATATAACAAAATAAAATTGCGACATTTCTGTATGTTTTTGACGTTTATACGTCCATAAACCGGTTAAAGTCCCATCTAAGTGTTGCTTGTCATAAAAAGAGAATATGGTAACCCTAAACACGTCTCTAGTACCTACTAGCATATAGGGTTGCCAGTTTTAATCTATACAAATAAATAAAATTTAAGTGTCTGTTTGTAATGTCAAAATGAAACCGTTTTATAAAAGAAATGATCGTTTACGTTGGGTACGTTTTTGTCTATCTGTCAGTTTGCTGCAGCTAATCTCTGAAACGGCTGGACCGATTTCGATGAGATCTTTACTGGCAGATAGCTGATGTTATAAGCAGTAACCTAGTTAACTACATATGGGAATAATAAATTGCCTTTTAGTTGTCTATATTGAAATAAATGATTTGACTATTATTTAAGTAAACGATAAGGATACAATGCAAGAAAATACCGGCAGTGGTAATCGACAGCCACGCGAATGAAGCCGCAAGCTAAGACAAAAGAAAAAAAAAAACTGTAAACGTATCTACAGAAATCTTCCTAAAACACTGTCATTTATATTTTACCCCAACGCGTCCCCGTCCGACTCAATTAACACATTCATTAATTCAAAAACAAAACACAACTAAAAATAAAAAAAGAATCACCACACCAGAGCCAAGATTAATTCTTTTAAAAATAAACCTTCAAAAAAGGCCACTTATCTCATTATTTCTGTACAGCATTATATTTTTAAATATAGAACAGGGCCGCATCTGTTCTGGTTAGCGTGCGCGCTTTAGGGCGTACGTACCTACCTAATGAGAGTTGAACTTGATGAAGACACGGTTAGAAGGCCATCAATCTTTGTCATTGTAACGCTGGATGGCAACAGAAGCGCTATGCGACATTGTAGTTTAAGAGAAACGTGCTTATTTTTGTACCTCACCTGGTAATGTGTTACTTTCAGTGGGGAAGGAATTTTTCTGTTTAATGTTGTTTGATAGACTGCTGTAGTAAAATTAAGGAAGTTGTACTATTCTACATACACTTATTATGATAACCAATCATAGGCTTCCAAGCAAACATAAACTAGCAAAATGGGGGATTATAGTAAAGATCCCACCGACACCCTGTGCGAGTGCTCCTGATCAGACAATGGTCCACTTACTACACTGCCCAAAGTGCCCTACACCTGCACTTTAGATGACATCCACAACGCTAATAATGCTGCAATAAACATGGCCACCTACTGGGTTCAAAAACATAAAAAATATAATAAAAAGAAAAACCCGAAAACAAGTAGAATTGGTTCCAAATGTCATAAGCTAACAGTTTTAGACTTACTAATTAACGTTAATTTCATTCCGTGGTGTTTACGAATCTGGGCTTCGCCTAAACATAAACGTCCCTTAATACCTATTGGCCTAGCTCTGTTCGGTCTCCTGCTTGATACGTAGAAAAGTGGAAATTATGGTTTTTCTTGCTCCTCCGTTGTTTTTTTCTGATTAATTTTGTTCCAAGACAATTGAATCGTTTCTCTCGGACTCGTCACGCTTTGCCGCTTTTTGTGGTTGCCACTGTTGATTTTGGCTTTCAGAAGTTTTGGATAGGAATACTGTTGCTGGCTTGTCCCAAAACAAACACCTACAATTCTACTTAACACCGTGTATTATAGTATTAATATTTAAAAAGGTGTGTGCCAATGTAAAAAGCTCCGTCCGAAAGATTTTTGAAAAGGTCCCAGATGAGGGTTCCCTTCTAAAGCCCAATAAAATGTCAGGCCTTTAAGAAAATAAAGGGAAAAGAGAAATTTGGCCTAATTAATAGACACCTTAAAAGTATTGTTAGTGAAATTTGCTTTAATTAGTCTGGTAACCTTTTTGGTTTCGTTTTCAGGAAACCATTAAATTCTTTTACGCGGAATGATTTTGATTGCCTACTCATTTTCTGTTTTACGAACAAATGGCCAATGTTTTTGAAAGGATCACTTTACTATTTAAATTAGTTCTGAATGAACAACATTTAACAATAATATTACTAGCTTATAATTTTCCCATCGCAGGGCAAAGACCTCTTCTCACACAGGGAAGACGCGAGCTTTGATCATACCGCTTGCTCAAGGCGAATTGGTAATTTCAGATTTATCTATACGAATAGTATAAAGACGTAAAGTTTGAGGTTGTAGGGGGTAATTTCTGGATCTACTGAACCGTTTCTGAAAATTATTTAGCAAATTGGGAGCTACGTTATCACTGAGTGTTGCTATATTTTACTATCATAAAATTAGGAAGTCGCCGGGAAAATGCTAGTTCTTATGTATAAGTTATATTATATTTATGTGTGATTTAAGACTTTAAATTAATTATGTGTCCAGGTATCCAACCGATGTCAATGGTGTCTGAGATAAACTAAGAAAGTACAAACCTAATAAAACAGAAAAACTTGATATTGGCATTTGCCCATGTCTGGATCCGATCCCACATCCTTGTTTACGGGAAGCAAGTACCTTATACATACATAAACTCACGTTCTTTACCCAATAGGGTAGGCAGAAACCATAAATCGCCACCTGCTACGATCGATACATATATTAATTATGTGTACTTTTTTCGCCTCATAGCACTGCGACCTAAAAGACACAAACTACAAATAACATTTAACTACTGAATAAACGAATAATACAAATGATACAAAAAACTCTTATCACTTAGCCTAAGCACTAGGCAACCCACATCAAAGCGATTCGATTTATCTTGAAATGGTTTATCATGGTGACCTTGAAAGGCAGCCTAGGAAAGTATTAAGGAATCAATCTATTGTTAAAGTTCATTGTGGCTCTTTGTCCACTAATACTGGAGTAATGATACTCACTGTTATCTAACTACTTTATATAAATAAAATAAAAAATTGTATGTTTGTCTTTTATGCGTTCCTAAACTATTGATCTGATTGTGATTAAACTTTGGTTGGGTGTCCTGTATGGCAACGGTCCTGGCCCAAAGAAAGAAGAAATATTAAAACCGGGAACGCAGCAGCTAGTGCTCAATAAATGGAAAAATGGCTAACAAAATAAATAACAATAATAATTAATATATTAATTACATGGGACTAAAAACATAACTGGCGAAATGTGAGTGTACTAATGGGTACACCTCTGCCTAACCCTTCGGGGATTACAGGCGTGATGTTATGTTATGTTAAAATAAATAAGACCTAACCACCGGCAGAAATGCCGGATGTTTTCGAATAAAACAAATGAATGTTTATTTTCTATTAACAACATTTTTCAAAGATTAATCATTTAAAATTATTACAATACTTTCAATATGACATAATTTGTGACGAGAACTAAAACCATTTTAAAAACATATGTTTCTAAGAAAACTTCAACTACCCTAACGACCCTAGCGACTAATCTCTTTTTTCGACTGTACTTTAAATAAACAAACAGTAAGTGAATACACAGTCTCAAAGAAGTCAATTCTTAGTTCAAAAATAATAATTCTCAACAGAACCACCCAATTCATACTAATTAATGTTTTAAAGCTCACTCAGATCTCCCATCTTCACACAGTTTTTATTTTTACGCTCTCAAAAATCTCTTTGTGGTATCCGATCCGTAAACACGAGTCTCTTTGTACTTACTTTTACTTCTAACACCAGATGGGTTTTCTATTGAATTGGAATCTATTTTTATTTTACATACTTACTTCCCTTTTGGAATATAAGTCTTTGGTCTTTAGGACCAAATGGAGAATTCGTATTGAAGGACCAATTTAAAATGTCGTTTTACGATGTTATGGTATTATTACTTGAGACATACTCATTAGTTAGTATTCATTTTATTTTATTATCATATCATATACTTTTATTGCATTAGGTCCTAGTAGTCATTAGTTATATAGTTAGTAGACTAACCCTTGGCCTTGTAGCCGCAAGCGCAAACTAAAAGTTTGTTTGTTTGAACACGCAAATCTTAGAAACTACAGGTCCGATTAGAAACCATCCTCTTGTGCTATATAGTCCATTTATCAAGGAAGGTTACAGCCCATATAACATCACGCTATAACCCACAGGAGCTCAGCAATAACCAAAGATTTAACTGAAGACGGTAGTACCTACTAATTTTCTTTAATATTAAAAGTGTGAGCTTTTTTTCGATATAATCCTTGAAATTTACGAGCGCACGACATACGTCTCTCATCCCTATCGAGATTGTGTTACGCGATCGTGAAACGTAACTACTATACATCACGACGTAAAACTGAATGTCTCGCTTAGATATAAAGATTTAAACCCACTGATCAGGTAATACACCGCTACGTAAGTACATACTTGCGCAAGCTGCAGGAGTGAGCCGAGCGAAATAGGTCAGACAAGTGTCGACGATGACACTACTCGTATCTGGG
Source organism: Hoplodrina ambigua (assembly GCA_949774945.1). Taxonomy (NCBI): domain Eukaryota; kingdom Metazoa; phylum Arthropoda; class Insecta; order Lepidoptera; family Noctuidae; genus Hoplodrina; species Hoplodrina ambigua. The sequence goes on along the minus strand of OX458974.1, from coordinate 10,893,784 downwards.
TTCTAGTATAACGTATGCACTGGAATAAAACTGTGTTACGCCCTTATTCCCCATAAAGGCGTAAAACGCTTTGCACATGGAGCAACTTAGGTTGAGGCAACTAAAAGTTTCCTATACAAGCTGATTGTTGCTACACGTTTACGGTTACCGCAACTTTATGGCAATCTGTGAGCAACTTTCATAGCCCAGTTGCATAATCTACGCAGCGATCAGCGTTAATTATATAATATTTAACAGTTGCTAGTTGCGGTAATTAGGAATTAATTTAGTCATCGATTACAGCAACTGAAAACTGTTGACGATCACCGGAACTCGAAACTCGAGTTGCTATGTGTGCGCAGTCCAATTGAAATATTATGTAAACAGCTAGTTGCCAGTTGCTGCAATAGTTGCTCTATGTGCAAAGAGCCTAAAGGAGTGGCGGCGCGTGTGAACGATGGTTGTCGGAAGGTATTTGTTTTTTTGTACATCTGTATCGTGTTTGTATGGAAACCACTTTTGTTTAGGTACTTAAGTCTTTTAGAATTATTGATAAATTCTATGGAGCTAATTCTAAAATCTAAAGAACATTATTCTACTAATTAAAAACCTAATCTCAGCAAGAATCAATGTCAAAATGTGTTTATAAAATGGAGGCGTTTTTGACGAATTCAGACTAAAGTTAGATTCCGATCGTACCTTAAAGGTAGTAGAATTGTCTTCTTGATAACAAAATAAATGTAACTAAAATATAGGTATATGTATGTATATAAAAATAGTCTTTTTATAGCAATTAGAGCAGTTGAGTTACCATACCTGTAGGTACCTATTACAGGCATGGTAACTCAACAAATGTTATAGTTATGTATTTCTTTAAAACATTGTGTCTAATTAAGCAGTAAAATAAATTAAATTGAACATTAAAACTTACCTCGATCCAACTTTTGGTTACAAGGTAAAAAGTACCGTAGCAAAAAGAGGTCCGCAGGCTAACAACTCCGCCATAATAAAAAAAATAAAACTTTTCCACAACATAAAGTCAACGTTTTATTGCGGAAATCTTAATTTTCCTAATAATTAATCTCAGATTGCGGGAACCTGTTGCGAAACCGTTTTATTTTGGGGAAATAAAAAAAAAAAGTTTGTAAGTACATACCTACTTACTAAACCGTCCTACCTGTTACATAATTTACAAGTAAATGAACCTGGACTTGTTTTAATTTGTTCCTTTTTTTTCACTTTCCCACTCATTATGAATAAAACATTGAAAGAGTTGTGATTGTCTTATAAACATTTACATTTTTGGAGATGTTTTCCGAACAATTAAATTCTCACGACAAACAAACCATCAAAAAACTTCAAAAGGACTTGTTCAAATCAAATACATGTGCTTTTGAAGTCGCCCATTCGAAGAAATCACTCAAAGAGATAGTTTTACGATTAGGGAAGGGAAAAAGCTGGGCGACATGGATGAACAGTTATGTGTTTGGAATGTATGGGCCCATGCTCCACAAGCCATCAAAACGTTTTACGACTGACATGGCCAATAGTGGAGACTGCCCCAAACGACTGATTTATAGTGTTTCCGTTGAAAAACATAAAGAATACAGCTGCAGACATATTTAGCGGTTAATGGGACGTTCGACTCTTATAATGTTGTCTTAAACAATTTAATGTTGCTTCTTGGGGGCCTATTAACGTTCTTTCGTGTTCAATAGATTGAACAATTATGTGTTTTAAGCGCTTAAAAATTAATAACAGATGGCAATAATAACAAAATTAAAATGTGTCTAATTGACATAATTATGATTTGTTATGCTTTAAATGTATATTTTGTGCTTTCTTTTTCTCTGTTATATATTATTATTGAATGTTTTAATTAAAGTAAAGAATTTAAAAACGTTGATTTTCGGTTCATGGAGAACCACCACTGATCATTGACATTAAAAAAATCATATTATTTAGAAAAATTCTTATTCCTATTTTCAAAGTAAAGATGAAGTCAGACGCCCGTTGATTAAACTAATCTAGAAAAAAAAACCACATCATTGACATTGGTGAAGGAAAACATCGTGATTAATCCTGGACTTACTGTTCCACTCAAACCAAGTCAGAGGCCTTTGAGGCGGTTTTGAAACTATGACACTGGGGTATGTGGGGTCGTAAGTCCTTACTGCCCACATGATAAGGATGAAGAAGAATAGGTGTAATAATTCAATATCGGTTGAGATGCTTTGTTTATACAAATAATTATTTCATTCAACTTCTTAATTGTACCAAATTAAGTTTTAGTTACTCACCCTCCTACTAGATACTCCCCTACATACATTCTTCACAAATGGAGATATCTATTTTACATTACTTTAACCTTTAATATTATATATTTAATATATTTAATATGATGTTAAAATTAACCTAATGTTTTATTAAACCATATTTGTTCTTGCAAAAGTTGTAAATGTATTTTTTTAGGGAAGAGCGCTATTGTTTTAGATACAGATATTCATTTATCTAGTTTAAGGGGCCTATAGATACACCGCCCTCTCTTAAAACAGTATTATTTTAATATTACTTCGTAATTTTTGTGGTTGGATTTTCAACTCTCTGCGCTGAGCCGAGCGTGAAAATCTAACAGTGCGCAAGGAAAAGTATTATTAAAATAATACTGTGTTAAGAGATGGGGTAGGCCCCTAAACACTTGTATAATCTTGTTGGATATATTTGAGTAAGCTCTTTTTAAATCGTAATGATTCTTAAACAAATTATAATATTTATTTTATTTTTAATTACGCGATTTCAGTTGCACGAAGCGACTAATTTATTGCTTCCCATTGACAGTTACGCCAGTAATAAAGAAAACAGTTTACACTATCGACAAACTCAGGCCTCGCATCAAATTTTTACAGCTCGAACGTTAAAAAAATAAACCGCACCAAAAACCAACGGTTTGTTTGTCACAGTTGCGGTTTTTTGGTATATAAATTAAACTGACGAATTTTTTGTTATTGGTATCCAAACATATGGTGTAACCAAAGGCGAAGAGTCAATTTTATTGCTTAATTCTTTAAGTTAAATAATAATACCATCCTATTATTGTACCACTGCACGTCAAAGGCCTCTTAAGGCATACAGAAAAGGCACGAGCTTTGACCACCACGCCTGCTCAAGGCGGATTAGCGATTTCAGATAATCGAGTCGATTTTGATGATTTTGGACAATTTAGCAGATTTCAGATAATCTAGTCGATGTCAATCGATGATTTTAGATAATCCATTTTTTTACATTTTTCTTGTAGTTTTTGGGCCCTGAAGAGACCCAGTTTAGGTATATTTTAGTTTAGGTAGATTACTAAGTACCACGAATAACAATGAATATTAATCGATGGGCCTTAAAATGTGAGCTGTTACATTTAGAATCAGAAAATTTTATTTTTTGGAACCAGTAGGTAGCCTTAGGCTCACAATAGGCTTATAAGACTTAACATAACTGGCGACATGTAGGTACACCTATGCCTAACCCTTCGGGGATTACGGGCATGATGTTATATTATGTTTCTATTTTTTTACTTTCTTCTTATATTTTTTGGACCTAACAGGTGGCCACGTTTATCGCGGCATCAGTAGCGTTGTTAACGTCCTCTAAAGAGCAGGTGTTAACTGTTGTTCTGAACTTCCCAAAAGCATTGAGTTATATGGAATCCTCGCTGGTGTAAACAGATCATAAACATCACGAAACCAGGGACGTAAACATCAAAACATAAGGCAAACGGGACATGGTGTGAGTGTTGATAATAAACTTAAGAATTTACAGTGTAAATGCCCTGTTTTGGCTTACCTCTGGCTTTGTCCCCTCAGCACCCTTTATAGGACCTTACATGTGTACCTCTAACCACAAAGCTATTCAGTTGGGTGAGGGAAGCCAGCTGTGAATAATCTTTGCAAAATACGAACCCGAAATTATCTTGCTCTGATGGTTTTGATGTCTACTGCGTTATAAATTAGACGCCATTGGTTTTGTTACCTTTTGTATTAAATGTTTTGATGATATGTACCTACTAATGTTATATAGCTGAAGAGTTTGTTTGTTTATTTTTGTTTGAACGCGTTAGGGTCGGTTCACATTTGACAGAAGATATGTCGGACGTATCGTGTTTAGTATTTATGGTCGACGATATTTGGATATTTTGTTATCTATTTGACTGTTTCTGCGTTATACGACCCTTAATCGGTCCCATACTGTAAATTATTTTGCTGCAGAAGCTACGTAGGTACCTCCTTGAGTGCTATATTTGCTATCGGTATTTTATTTGAAAATTCACGCTGGTCAAAGCTACTGAATATTTTTTATTTTAACTTCAATTTCTATTTATATTTTTTCTCAATTATTTATACATAAGTGTAAAAAAAAAATTTAGAAAATTTCATTATTTTAAAAACGCTATTTTGTCAACGTGGAAGTAAAGAAAGCATACCATACAATATAACCTATGACACTTGACAATAAAGATTCTTTTTATAAAAAGGTTCTTTTTTAATTGAGCAGGTACTTCCAGATCGAGCAACTTCCAAAAAAAAATGTAACCTCTTTAAGATTATTATTTAGTATATTACATACTATTAGTTTATTACTGCTAGTAATTTGCATTAAAATAGATAATATATTATTATGTAGATTCATGACCTTTACGTTACACTTGATGAGCGATTCAAATGTACGATGTGACTCATTAAGCCTTCATTTGATCCATTGAAATCTTGATCCAATTCGTCTCGTGAGCAAAAAGTTCTTTGTCTCGCATATTTTGAGCGAGCGTTAATAATAGTTCTTTCATTTTGTCATAATTGCAAAAGGAGAATATTTTCGTACTGTGTATTTACTTTTCATTAAATAATTGGAACGACGGAAATAAATTTATTTACTTTATTCAATATTTTGTTTGTAAAGGAGACATGAGGTTTACGAGTGATTGGTGGTGGTCTTAAGTCAGGCTATTTTTATTTTTTTGGGCCTTATTTTAAGGTTCATATTTGGATGAAAAAGTGACGATTTAAAATTTATGGACTGTAGAGGGTTATAATTACTGTAACTAAGGTCTTCGCAGCCCATTTTTAATTAGAAATTTGTTCAGGTGCAAAAAATTATAACTGTTCGAATTGTTTATATCAATGATTCTAACATATATTTTCATCTTGTAGGTATTTGAATTTATCAACGCCCTAGAGGAGGTCGATGTCTATATTCTCTGTATAATTATTTGATACACATACCTACATAGCATAATATTTAGTACTATGACCAAAAATAAAATATAAGCGATCCCCATCTAATACAGTGCAATAATATCAACATTTTTTAGAATTCAAAAAAGTGTAGAAGTACTTTTCGGTTATGCTTTCGAGGATTCGGCTTTTATTTTCTGGCATTACTTGGAACAGCGTCCACGAAGTGGGTTTTTTGAGTTTAAGAAATAGTCAGAAGTCACCCGGTGCTTCTTCTTCTTTATCGTGTGGGTAGTAAGGTCTTACGACCCAACATACCCTAGTTTCAGAGTTTATTAACCGCCTCTAGGGCCTCTGACATGTTGGCCCGGTGCTAAATTAATAATAGTTGAGGTTAATACTAGTGTATATTATATTCAATCTTGTGATTTAGGTCAGATAATATTAGTTAGTTTACTGATAATCAAATATTATATATCTCTTGCCAATTCAGTCGTATAAAACCAGCTCAATCAGCAAAATATTCCCAGAAAATACTAACATCTTTAATGATATAGGCATCAATCAAGTAAATCATTAACTTGGGAACTATATCAACTTAATTTTCGCATTACTATATTTGTTCAATCAGAGAGACTAATGAAGATCGTAAGACATGACCTTGCAAGGTCAGCTCGTCAAAAACATGCAGACAGCTCGCAAAGAATTTCATCAACTTTCTCATTCATTTGTTTATTCATTGCTAAGATAACATTTTAGATTTATTTGATGGCCTCTTATATTTTATATGTAGGTTTTGTCTGCAACGTTGTCTGACTTGATTTTATAATTAAGTCAATGTCCCATCATTGACATGGGTGACGGAAAATATAGTGAGGAAATCTGGACTCATACCAGCCTATTATTGTCCCAGTCAAACCATGTCAGAGGCCCTTGAGGCGGTTTAGAAACTCTGACACTAGGATGTGTGGAGTCGTAAGACCTTACTGCCCATACGATAGAGAAAGAAAGATTATCCCATGGGAACATAGACACGGGATATAAATCCTATATTTTCACATCGAACATCCATCCGTCCATTTGTATAGTAGGTAGACTTAGATAAAGGCCATCATAGCTGTCTTAATGTCTAAAGTTACACACTTGGACGCATTTAAATATTGATACAAAAATACCAGTAGTTCGAGTAATCGAAAAAGTATAAAAGAAACACTAGCCAAGGTCCATAGCGCTGTATGTTTTCATGATGCGTTAGCACGATAACCGGTTTAACCAGTTATGTACGGAACAACAGATTTTTAATAACCGACGAAAAATATAAACACTGGGAATCTAGAAACATGTACTTAACCCAAGGTAACCCGTTACATCTTTGGGTAAGTTAGGTAGGTACCATTCGAAAACCTGGCTGAAAAAAACATATATTTACAAAATCTATAGGAATTTTATACTAAGCAAAGAGATTTCAACAAAAGTAGGATTAGGGGCAAGAACTAAGGCAAAGAAATGGGCTGTTATGTTCGCTCGAAAATGTATAAATAAGGGTTAAAAGAAGCGTTTATATAATTTTGTATTCCTGAGCGTTTATCCCTGAATGGCGCAGCAGTAATCCTGACTTTGATGTATTAGGTACTGCCTAGGCCTTTAGGAATACATTTGACGTCATACCGGCTCTTAATAATCGGTCCAATAATAATTAATCCTCTTATGATAGCTAGCTTTTAAATGCGACTTCGTCTGCGTGAATTACGTATTCCAATTTTTTTTTCAGATACTTGTAATACAGACTATGTTATTGGCTGTTAATGTAGCTTTCCGTAAAAGCATTTATTACATCGGTTTAGTAGTTTTTTAGTGTATCCATGACAAACAAAAATTCATCCTAATTTCTATTTTAAAGGTAATATATTACTTTAGACTGCCTCGTTGGTCTAGTGGTCGCAAAGCGCAATTGTTGAGCACGAGGTCTTGGGTTCGATTCCCAGGTCGGGCAAAGTGTTATTAGGTTTTTCCATCTGGAATTTCTCAGTAGCAGCCTTGGAGTCTGGATTTGTGCCCGGTTGATGAAAATAGGCTCGCCCCCTATTACATGGTACTAAAAATATAACTGGCCAAATGTGGGTGCACTAATGGGTACACCTCTGCCTAACCCTTCGGGGATTACAGGCGTGATGTTATATATGTATGTAATATGAACTATGATTCTCGCTAAGGTAGCCTTTTAGAGATGAAAGTATTTCGTTAAATTAGAGAAATAACAACTTCAACACGATGACATGATTATATCAAAGAAAAAAAACCTAATTAAAACTAAACTACATTTACAAATCTACTCGTACGAACGTGAAATACATTACATTAATTGACGCGACCCGTCTGCGTATACAACCGAAGAAAACTTAGCACAATTACGGTTCTCCTCCAACTTAGTTACATTACTTGGTTGTGTATATTGTGCCAAGAACACATGGGTATTGTCGAGATCAACTTAAGAACTTGGAACTCAATCACGTTCTCTGAGCCCAAAGTACTTGATTGTCAGGGATTTGCAAAGGCACAAAATGAATAAGAGGAAATAATTCATTTGTCTTAGAATGTTCGCGTTTTCTTATTCCATGTGTATTCCTTTATATTATGAACGAAGATTTGTTACAGAATCATAATGAAGTCTTTGTCTATTTTTGGAATGTATGTGTTGCTTGTATTATGTTTTTTTCTTGCTTTGTTACCTGTAATATTGACAATATTACGACGTATTTTTGTGTTAGTATGTGGGAGATACAATTTCTTACTTTTTTTCTTATATAATTTTTTTCTTTTTTTCTTATATAACTAGCGAGACACCTCAGCTTCGCACGAATTATAATCTAGATTAAAAATATAACGTATAAACCTTCCTCTTGAATCATTCCATCTATTGATGAAAATATTTAAATCTTTTGTGTACTTTAAAAGATGTAAGCGTAGAGATGACGGTAAGCAACTTCGTTTGATACATTACTATGTAGAGATTTAACAAAATAATATACCTACTAAAATCAAAAAAAAATAAAAACAATATGATTGAGTGATGGCATTGCCACGTTAGATAGTAATATTTAGCCTAAGGCCAAGGCCAAAAGCTAGCTGTTACAGAATATTATTTATTTTTGTTTGTGTAAATATTATAAATATTTTATTTTATTTCTTCTATTAAAACCTACACTTTACTGATCCTTATTTAAAGTAAAAATCCGCCTTCAGTCGATCTTAGCAACCAAATTATCGATGGTTATCCGCTAACGTATCGCTAATTCTGAGCAGACGAGACTCCAAAATCCACTTCAAAACACTAACCTCCATAAAAAATCTCAACAGTATTACCTTAAAACCTTTGTATTTTATCACAAAAGATAAGAGACAACCCTACTTAAAAGCTTCAAAGAATACATTTGCGTATACATGGTGTAACATTTTGCTACGACCCAGTTACGTTCCAGTCTCGACCTGCACCCGTGTACTATGACTGTGTTAGTTTACAAGTCGCAAACTGTCCATTAAAAGCCCTAAGGGCTCATTGCCATAAGTTTAACAAAGCGTTCTAATTTCAGTCTCAATTTTTCAAAAATAACTCAAATACATACGTAATATCTCGCCTGTAATCCCTGAAGGGTTAGGCAGGAGTTTCATGTAATAGTTGGCGAGTCTTGCCATCAACCGAGCGCAAATCCAGACTCTAATCTAGAGAAACTCCTGATGAAAGAACCCAATAATACTTTGACCGACCTGGTAATCGGGCCCAAGAACTCATGCTCAGCAGTCGTGTTTTGCGACCTATAAACCAACGAGGCTCTCAAACAAATAACTCTAAGCCTACATTTTTTATATTGATTGGTACTGAGATGAGATTGTGACTAAATAAAGAACGTTTTTAGACGAGTATTGGCCTCCTTGTGACTTGACTAGGGACTTGAATTTGAACGTCATTTATTTAGTAGAATTACCCTTCAGACTTCAGCATCAGTTTCAGAATTTGATTGTAAACGTAATTAAGTAAAGTCTATGCTGAAAATATGTGTTGTTTGCACAGACTCACAATCTTTGTAGAAAATGGAGCCCCTTTGAAGTTCTCCAAAATGGATTCGTTCTGAAATTGAACAGCTTTGTAAATAAAAACATAAATCATACGCGGGTCTGCCTTGAAGATTTTTATGACTTTTATTTGTTCTCGTAAACTAGTAAACCGTTTAGGATGACAGGTGCTGATTTATCAGAGACCCGAATAGTTCTACACAAAGGCAGTCATATTTTTGGCATAATTTTGTCGTATGTCATTTTGTTAAAATGTGGCAAAAAGATAAAAGAAAGTATTTCGGGCAATTTTCGGCAAATTGTAAGTAGATATAAATAATTATGTCTACTGCATTAGTATTCTTTTTCTAAATAAAGAGGAAGTCTAAGTTACTCCTAAACACCAGCTATCTGCTTATGAAAGTCCTGTGACAATCGATCCAGCTGTTTCAAAACTTAACCGGACCAAAACAGACATACAAAAATGTGTTCGTGTAAGTTATTTATTTTACAAAAAGCTGTTACTTTGACATAATAAAGAGACACTTCAATTTCATAAATTTGTATAGATTTTACATATTTCTTGTACAATAAAGAGTTATTTCATTTTATTCCAATACGTTTACAAAAACTATTTAACCCTATTCACTACCGTTGTCTACAAGAATTCTACTGTAATTTATCAAACTCATAAAGCCACTGGAATATTTTATTTTTCATTTCCATACAATGGCAGAAACTACTCACCTCAAAATCAACAAAACAAAGTAGAAGAGAAACTGTGAAAAAGGAATAAAAAAAAATATCGAATAACAAATCATTTTTCCACTTCGATGCATTCAAAATGTATATCCGTAATAAAACGTTGCTATTTTTTCTCTTGATACAATAAAGCTGTTTTTTTTTGTTTGTTTGTTTGTTTGAAGGCGCTAACCACAGGAACGGACTTCGGCAACTAGATTCAATTCCTTTTTTTCCTTTTGTATATGACGTTCAAAAGTGCCTTATAATGGCCTAATTGAAATAAATGATTTGACTAATTTTGAACAAGTCGGATTGGAAAAAGTATTTTTGTAAATGATAGTCAGATTTATGAGGAATAATATAGGTTTTATATGCACGCTACTACCCACGGTACCCGAACAGTAACTTAAGACAAAACTGTGACAAAAAATCAGTTGAAAAAAAATTACGCGGAATAAGACGCGTGGCAGAAGCTAGTGATATAATATAGTTGATGAGTTTTTTGTTTGTTTGTTTGTCTGGAATTACCAGGACTCATCTTATTGGAAAAAAAATATTTTTGTAAATGATATCCAGATTCAGGAGAAATAATTAAGAACATGTAAGATCATATTTTTTTTTATATAACACCTTGTATACCATTTGTTTTAAGCAAATAAAATATATTCTATTCTATTCTACAAACCACGGCAGTGTAGCAGAAATTAGAGACGAATCTTAACACGGCTAAAAAAACAAAGCGAATAAAGTCGCAGGCAAAAGCGAGTCTTTAATAAAACGCTGCTATTTTTTCCTTTGAAGCTCGTTCGGATTACGTAGCGTAGCGGTGAAGTGGTATTTATTGCCTACTTACTCCATAGTGGCAGGAAGCCCACGATTGAAACGAACGATTGCTCACACGCCACCCGTCATACCTCGCGTTCAGTTGTTTTAAATCCTCAGATTAAACTTTCCTGAAGTGAGCGAAATACGGCTTAATTTCACTTGATGTGAATTGCGGATTTTAGAAATATCACGAACGTGTGTGTTTGCGTAAGTCGAAAGTAAATGATAGATTGAAAATAATATAGGTGCCGCGGATAAAAGAGAGGTTGAAAATTATGTAGAACATGATAGACTGAAAAGTGCTATTTAATTCAAAGATCAGGGCGCCTACGGCCGTTTCTTATAACATTAATTATTTTAAGATTACTTTGTAATTTTTGTTTTTGCATTTTCAGCCCTCGGCGCTGATCCGAGCGTTGAACATCCAACAGTGCGGAAGGCAAAGTAATGTTACAATAATATTGTTTTAAAAGGTTGTGGTAGGCCCCCAATTTAATGCCTTTGCATTAAACTGATCTTTGCATTAAATAGCACTATCTTTACGCAATATTTTTATATTAGTATTTATATTCTTAGGTATTCAACCTAAACCTTGATTTAAAAAAAAAGGTGTCAAAAATGGAATTCATCGAGTTAAACATGTGATAAAATGTTCTTAAAAACACAAAAAAAAAACCCTTTGCGGAATGCTTATTTTTTACATTAACGAGCTTTTACCTGTGACTTCATCCCCACAAACTGACAGTTTTTTGTTTATTTATTAACAGTGATAACGTAGCTTACTATCAGTGAAAGAATTTTCTGAATAAAAACAGTGCAAACACAACACACAATCTCTTTCTCAGCGTTGTAATATTAATAAACAGAATTATTCTGTATAATTTTATACTATACATTTTTCTCCATACAGTAAAATTTAAATTCATAAGTAAAGCAAAGCCTTAGGCAAGAATTTATAAAACCATTTTTGTTTGTTTGTTATTTACATAAAAAGACTTGTAAATTGTATAATAAACGGCACTAATGAGCACGCAACTACTAAGTAAGTAGGAAAAAATAATTTTGATTCATTTAAAGTATTCCGCGTCGTTATTAATATTGTAGACTTCATGTTTTGACATACTTTTTTAAAAACCTTATTTATCGTGATGGCCTAGTGGTTCGCCCCCTTTTACATGGGACTTAAACTTGACTGACGAAATGTGGGCGTACTAATGGGTACATCTCTGCCTAACCCTTCGAGGATTACAAGCGTGATGTTGTGTTTTGTTCAGACATGATGTCTGAGCCACTGGACCATAACACAACATCCACAACATGCATACCTTATCATGGAGGCATGCATGAGGTTACAGTTTCGATATTATATGCACTTTCTAAATTTATTTTGGACATAACTGACATCTGTGGCGGAAAACATTATGAGAAAACCTGGACTTATAATTAATATAAGTTTGAAATTGCCAAGAGCAAGCGTGGTGATCAATGCTTGTGCCTTCACTATATAAGAAGACGCCTTTGTCCTGCAGTGGGATAACAATAGGCAGGTATTTATTATCACACGCAAAACATAATTCAGAAATAATAGGTAAGGGGTTGAATAACAAAATATGTAAATAATAATAAATATCTTGGGACAACTCACATACGGCTATCTGATCCCAAGCTAAGCAGAGCTTGTGTTATGGTAACCAGACAACTGATATACATACTTATATAATTTATAAATACATACATATTATAGATAAATCACACCCAGACACAGAACTAACAATCATGCTCATCACACAAAGTTTGTCCTGGGTGGGAATCGAACCCACAACCTCCGGCTTAGCAGTCAGGGCCGCTAACCACTAGACCAACAGGCCCGACATGACATTGACATATTGTAATTACATATATATGACATTTTGTAATATAACATCGTGTTAGCTAACTCTGAGTGAAGAGGGCCTAAGGTGACTAGGTTTTTAGAAATACATACCTACATGACAAAACATAACGTTTACAAGAGCCTAAGATTTTTATATTGGTTATAAATAAAAACTCGGTCTCGATAAAACTGTAATGTTAACAAATAAACATATTTATTTGTTTAATTTTTGTACTGTTTTTTATTGCTGATTTTTTATGATTGAACGGATTTTTTTTAAATTGATTTTTATTTATTAATCACTGAAAGAATTTCGTCGCTTGGGCGTCTAAAATCATTACGTAACATCAGAATACATAACTTCCCAAAGCTTTCACATGTGACGAAAAAAAACTTTTGGAAAAATAATTTAATTTCTTAACCCTCTCGAACCGAAGCAATTGTTTTTCACCCCACATCGCCGAAAAAAGGGATGAAACTTTATTTGAGTGACAAGAAAAAATAAACAACTATTAACGGGTGTGTTTAACAAGTTATTTCACTTTGTTTCCGCTACGGAACCCGTCTCAAGCTGTCATCTTCATGAGTATTATACCTACTCGGACGCTTTTCAAACTGTCAGCCGCCCAAATGAAAGTTATTCAGGAGGAATTTTGGCTTGTTTTAAAAGTAATTATCTTAATCCCCCAGATCGTTGGAATTTGTTTACGTAATAATCGTAATCGGTAGTAGGTACTGTTATTGAATACGTACACGTCGTACACAGAAAAATGAAAATTAGCGTTGGTTTGCTTTCAGATATGAGAGAAATAAAACATAACGTAATATCACGCCTGTAATCATTCCCGTATCGGCACACGTGCGGTCCGGTCGTGTCAAATTAGCGCGGTACCGTTCGTTATCCCCCCTACGTGGAACTGTTTACTTTTATCTATTAATTAGGTGTGCGCTGCAGGTCTCAGCTGCATAACTATTTAATTTTATTTACCGAGTTTTAAATGTTATCGCCTCATGGCTGATGACGTAAGCTCATCATCGCGCCGTGATACGAAAGTACTCTCAAATGACATACGCAGCTTGTTGAATGATTCGTTGGATATGGATGCTACGGATGATGACGGTGAGAATCAGGAGGAGTTATTGAGGGCGGGAAAGAGGCAACGAGAGGGTAGTGGTGAGGAAGAAGGAAGTTGGACAGAGGTTATTGGAAAAAAGAAGATACGTCACGATAGTAACAAGTCAGTCAAAGAAGATAAGTATGAAGTTTATATTTCTTCTAAGGAACGTCTTCCTAAGCAATTCGCAATGGCACGAATTTTAAAAGATAACAGCATAACTAAGATAATGCAGGTTAAATATTTGAGTCCATTTAAGATACGTCTCCAATTTGAGTGCGAATCGGCCGTGAAGAATCTTTTTGCGTGCGAGAAGCTACTAGAAAAGGGATGGAAATTTCAAAAGGCTTTGGAACTTTCCGTCTGTTATGGCCTTATTAAAGATGTCGACCTTGACCTTTCTGATGAAGAGATCCTTGGAAATATTACATGTCCCTTGCCCTCAAAGATTTTATCATTCAAGAGGCTGAACCGTCGGAACAGGGATGAAGGAGGTTGGTGCCCTAGCGAAACAATTAGACTATGCTTTGAAGGTGATCGTCTTCCCCCAATCGTTAGTGTCTGTGACATAAACATAAAAGTTCTGCCATATATTCACCAAGTTTCCCAGTGTTCCCAGTGCTGGAAGCTAGGCCACGTCCGCAAAATGTGTCCCTCAAAAAAAATAATCTGCCCTAAGTGTGGCGGTTTTCATGAAAATTGCGAGACTATTTCGTTTTCCTGTGTGAACTGTAAAGGGGACCATATTTCAATGAGTAAAATTTGTCCAGTTTACAAAAAGGAAAGAAGGCTTAGGGAAATTATGGCAGAATTTGGATGCACCTATAGGAAGGCTATAGAATGTTACGTCCCTCCTGAAGATTCCGTCCCGCCTAAAATTAGCATCTCCCCTCAAGCTGCGGTGGCTCCAGAGAACTGTGACATTTTTCCCCCTTTACGTCATGCCTCCTCAGGTATAGAACATAATTTAGATCACCAATCCTCCTTCCGATCTACTTATGCTGAAAAAGTGCAGACAAAGGCTACCATCCACAACGTGAAGACCCCTGCTGCTCCTAGTCATCAGACCCCAAAATCAGGATTAACTGGCATGAAAAATAAAAAACGCGCTGCCGAAGACGACTGGATATTTTGGAGTTCAGATGCAGACGGTAAAGATTTTCATCACTCGTCCGATGATGGGGAGGGTCAAAGGGATCAGTGTCCACATTTTAAAGAACTGCTCTCTAGAATTAAGGAGGTAATCTTTCTCAAACAGACTAGTTTAGGTTTTAAAATTAAATCTGTTATCCAGTTGTGCCTAGAATGGTTTATGCTTGTGTCGGTAAGTTATCTGTCGGATTGGCCTTGGATTATTGCATTGTTTAACTTTATTCGTTATTCTTTCGATGGCTAATAAATCGGTTATGTTAAATATCTTACAGTGGAATGCCCAAAGCATCAGACCTAAGTTAGTGTCATTTTGCGAAATCCTACGTCAGGAAAAAGTACATATTGCTGCCCTTAGTGAGACTTGGCTCGATCCGGAAAGTAATTTTAAAGTAAGTAATTACAATGTTTATCGCAAGGATCGCGATGACTCATACGGCGGTGTAGCTATTATTGTACACAAATCTATTAAATCACAGCAGATGCGCGTGCACATTAATAACAACAGAATGGAGATAGTATGTGTCCAAGTATTTAACTGTGATTCGTTTGAATATATTGTGTCAGTCTATTGTCCAGCTAATACCGTTACGACCCTTCAAGATTGGGATAGTCTTTTATCGCTATGGCCATCCAAAACATTGATTTTGGGTGATTTTAACGCCCATCACGCCAGCTGGTCGTATAAGACAAATCGCAGAGGTAACCTTATTCACGACTCGCTTATAGATAACAACTATATTTCATTGAATGATGGTACACACACGCGAGTTCGTTTAGTTGATAATATTTTACAACAGTCGTCTCCCGATATTTCTCTGGTATCTATAGACATTGCGCTGCGTTTTAACTGGACTGTTTTAAATGAAAACTTGAACAGTGACCATTTAATAATAAAAATTTCAACTTTATGCACGTCACTCCTTCCAGCTATTATTAAAAGAAATTTTCACAATGCAGACTGGGTTTCGTACAAAATATATTTACAAACACAATTTTCCAATATAAGTAACGAATTACCAAGTGACCTACAGAAAGCTTATGATTTATTTTTACAAACTTTGAATGAAGCTGCTGACAAATTTATTCCACTTTTTAAATTTAACCAAAATCCTTCTTCCAAATTTACATCGAAACCGTATTGGACTATAGAACTTTCACATGCTGTAGCTCAACGTAGACTGGCTTTAACAACTTTTAGGCAGAATCCCACCCCACAAAACCTTGATACTCTTAAGGATAGAATACATAAAGCTCAGAGGTTGATTCGGCAGGCCAAGAGTGTGAACTGGCATGATTTCTGCTCATCAGTTGATGAATCTACATCGTCCAGTGAAATGTGGCGCAAAATGAGATGGTTGAAAGGCTTTCGTTCTCCTAGAAACTTTGTTGACTGCCATAGTGCCGTAAATCTATTAAATACTTTAACGCCAGACTATGTTTCACCCCCGACACCTTTGATTCGCCACAGTAACCCTTTATTAGAATGTGAAATCTCAATTCAGGAGCTCAATAAATGTATTAAAGCTAAGGATACATCTCCTGGATGCGATGATATATCTTATTCTATGATTGAGAATTTACCTGATGAGGGTAAACATGTTTTGGTCACTTTATTCAATAAATTTTTGTTGCACAGTTATGTTCCTTCTCAATGGCGCGATATTTGTATAATCCCAATTCCAAAGCCTGGTCGTGACCCTAGTAATGTTTCTTCCCTTCGACCTATATCCTTGTTATCATGCCTATGCAAAATCTTTCATTACATTTTACTTCGTAGATTAGAATGGTATTTCGAAAAAAATAGTACTTTTTCTGCGAGCACTATAGGCTTTCGCAGAGGTAAGTCATGTTTAGATGGTTTAAGTTGCCTTATCACCACAATACAAACTGGTTTCTCAAAAGGTTATTCTACTATGGGCTGTTTTTTGGATATAAATAATGCGTATAATAATGTAAATAATACTGTATTGATTGATGTACTAGACGGCCTTCAAGTTGGGTCACGGATTTGTAAATATTTGTGGAATTTTCTTCATAGAAGAATTCTCAAAATCAAATCTGGCAACAGCTTTATTAGCCGATATTCGGGTAGTGGTTTAGCACAGGGCGATCCGTTATCGCCATTACTATTCAATATAGTATCATCGGACATTTGTAAACGTTTGCAAAATACAGTTTACATATCCCAGTACGCAGATGATTTTGCCATATATGTACAGTGCTTGTCTGTTAGCGAGGGGCAGCGTAAGATCCAGTCTGCACTTAATCTAATAAACCAGATGCTAACGCTTGTTGGTTTGGACATTTCCCCTACTAAAAGTAAGGTTTGTTTATTTAGAAGAGGTTTTCGAAGGCCAGCTGTTAACATTAGGTTAAACAAGTCATCATTAGAGTTAGTCGACAACGTGAAGTACTTAGGACTGTGGCTAGATAGGGGCCTCAGATGGAGGAAACATATTAGTGAGGTTTGCGAGAAAGTCGTTAAATTAATATATATTTTTAGGGTATTAGTGGGTCCGGGTTGGGGTGTTCATCCCAACCACTTAAGGCGTTTATATATTGCACTTATTCGTAGTCGGATGGAGTTTGGTAGTTTTTTATTTGATAATAGTGCCGATACACACTTAAACAAATTGGACAAATTACAAAACATTTGCCTACGGTTAATAGGTGGGTTTATTAAAAGCACTCCGATCCACGTAATGGAGTCTGAATTGATGTTGCCTCCACTTTTCATACGTCGCAGATATTTAGCTGGAAAATTTTATTTAAAATCTAAGTGTTTTAAGTATCCAATAATAAATTTAATTGAAAAATTATCTGGTTCTTGTAATAATATCTATTGGAGGAAAAAGAAAAAACCACTGCTAGTTTTGTCACACGATTTTTTAAGTCAAGAAAGTCTTTATAGTAACTCTAATTTAGACATGTTCTCCATGGACACATGGGTCAGCAATATGGACTTGTCGCATATGATTCAGCCTTGCTTAAACTCTGTCAACAAGCCTAAGCATTGTTATTCGATAAATAATCTTAAGCATATTTGTTATGAATCACTCAATACTTTATATTCTAGTTTTTATTCTGTGTACACAGACGGTTCTTTACGTGAGAACATTCGCGGTGCCGCTTTCTTTGATCCACAAATACAGGGTTGTTTTAAATTCCAAATTTTATCGAAAATTTCTATTATGCATTTAGAATTAATAGCGATATCAGAGGCATTGGCTTATATAGAATCTTTAAGCGGCGATAGGTTTGTCATCTACACTGACTCGAAAAGTGCTCTTTTGCATCTGATTAAGTGTACCTCCACTTTTAAAGGGCTTCCACTGGCTTATATTATTTTAAAATCCTTGTATGATATTGTCAAAAAAGGTAAAACCATTGTATTGCAATGGATACCCTCTCACGTGGGGCTAGAGGGCAATGAGGTAGTTGATCATCTAGCAAACGCTGCCGGCTCTGATGGAGAACTGTACAATTGTCTTCCTTGGCACACTGAACTTCTACCCATAGTAAGTCACAGATGTTTCGAGTCTTGGTCTGAATATTTCGACAAAAGGTCAGTGACGAAGGGCATATGGTACAAGACAATTCAGCCCTCTCTCCCTCGTTTACTCTGGTTTCATGTGAGCAGGATGAATAGGCAAGAACTGGTGACGGCTTTGAGGCTCCGTTCCGGCCATATTCCGCTCAACAGTTTTGGATTTATGATGCACAAGGTTGACTCACCTAATTGTTCTGTTTGTGGAGTTGTGGAAGATGCCCATCACATGTTGGCGGAGTGTGTCCGTATTGAGGTTCAAAGGCGTCAAGCTTTTGGCGATAATAATTATAGTGTAGGTTTTTATAACAGTGTTTTGGCTTCTCCTTTGTCGGATGAAGCTAGAACCCTTTTTAATATTATTATTATGGGTATAAGGTTGCGGGTAGTCTAGTTTTGTAATTTAAGTTAATTTTGTATGCAATCATCGGGGTGACATTTTCTATTCAGAAAAAACCCCGTAAATAAATAATGATTAAAAAAAAAAAAAAACACGCCTGTAATCCCGAAGGTTTAAGCAGAAGTGTACCCAATAGTACCCATGTATCCTGCAGCCTATTGCCATCGACCGGATACAAATCCAGACTCCGAAGCTGCTCCTGACAAATTCCTGATTGGAGAACCCAAAAACATTTTGGCCGACCTGGGGATCGAACTCGCCTTGGTATCAGGTCGAAACCTATAATGTAAACCTTGTCATATATGTGTGTTTGTCACCTGTTGTAGTTGCCTTGTAAATAAATAAATGAACCCAAAACCTCATGCTCAGCAGTCGCGCTTTGCAACGAGAGAATGAAAAAAAGTAAGTCTGAATCCATAAAGGCGTATTTGACTATATTTTTAAAATGAATATGAATTTTATTCACATACCCACAAATGATAATATTCGTATGACACGCTTGAATAAATTCGTGTAGGTATAGGAATTTGAACCTTATTCATAACGTCGTTTAAGTTCAATGTAATGAGGGACGAGCCAATTACCATCACCGTGTACAAGTCCAGACTTTCAGCTGTTTTTGAGAAATACACAAAAGCAAATCCAGGACCATATGCATAGTATTCGAGCTAGCTACGACTAATCTGTAACTACGACAAACATAACTCAAAACCCTTCCGTTTCCGCTTTACCATATTCGAGTAAAATAACACTGGCTATAGAGCCATGACGAGACAAAATAGAATTAAGAATATCTGGAACTGACATGGTAAGAGAAATATAATAATGTGAGTGAACAAAACTTTATGATGAAATACTTGATGATGTGTGTAACCGTCAAAGTTTGTCTACATTTAAAGAAGTCCTAGAAAAACGACGGGCCTGTTGGTCTAATGGTTAGCGGCCCTGACTGCTAAGCTGGAGGTCGTGGGTTCGATTTCCACCCAGGACAAACTTTGTGTGATGAGCATGATTGTTAGTTCTGTGTCTGGGTGTGATTTATCTATAATATGTATGTATTTATAAATTACTAGCTGACCCAGCGAACTTCGTATCGCCCAACAGATTTTTTTTTTTTTTTAGAATTATTCTCTCCGTAAGAACCATCCTCGTACTTCAAGAAATATAAAAAAAAAAGAATTAGCGAAATCGGTCCAACCGTTCTCGAGTTTTATATTATAGATATAAGTATGTATATCAGTTGTCTGGTTACCATAACACAAGCTCTGCTTAGCTTGGGATCAGATAGCCGTGTGTGAGTTGTCCCAAGATATTAATATTAATTAATATTAAAACACATTTGAAAAAAGTACTAACACAAAATGTTACCTGTCTTTTTTTTAAGGGTTAAGGTGCTAACGCGCCCTATTACTAAGCCTCCACTGTTCGTCCGTCCGCCGTAATAAGTGAGTTGAAATTTTCACAGTTGTATTATTATTTCTATTGCCGCTATATCAAACAATTTATTAAAGTTAAAAATGAAAGGGCACTTAAAATAACCATATTACAATACTCGTTTCTTGTATGGACATACATAGAAGATTCGTGTTTTTTTTTTATCTAGTGTTAAATATTGTACGCTAGTGGATTCGGAACCCTTCGTTTGTGAGTCAGACTCGTACTTGATCGGTTTTTAAACAAATAAATGTCTAAAGTAAAGTTCAGACAAAATGTTATAAAGCATATTTACACTTTCTCCAAGACCAACCGCTTACAACCGCCCTATAAACGGTATGTATGGTTATACGCTAGCGGCAACCGCTTGTATTGTAAACTTAGCCTAATGTTACATATCCCTGTTGACCGTCCTTTCGATCAATCATTTCCCGGGATTCTGTGTCAAAGTTGCGCCTTGGGCGGCCGAATATGCGTAGCCATGATCGTGACAATAATAAATGTATGGAAATAAATATTTTGCACATAGTACGAAAGTCGATAAGAAGAAATCTTGAATCGGTCGACCTATTCCGTAAAATAAATTTAGAATTGATACTTTCTAAGGAAATGAAGATATTATATTCTATTATATAAATACCTACTACTAGTACCTAAATGCGAAAATAACCCTGTTTGTCTGTTTCGCTTTCACGACTACCTAAACCATAGAACCGTTTATGATTAAATTTGGTACGGGGTAAAATTGAACCCAAAGAAAGGTACTAAATGCCACTTTTTATTCCGCCTCTTCGTCTGAGTCCGCGATAACCGACATTTATGCGACGAAGTCGCGGGCAGAAGCTACTTCATGATAACAACTAAAAACATTTTGAATTTCGAATTTTAAATCGTGGTTCTTGTTTTGTGTAATTGAAAAAGATAAACTAATATATAACACTGGCAGTTGTAATACTTTGCCGACGATTACAAAACCTAAGGTTTTGACTTAACATCCATTTTCTGTTCACAAAACGGTAAAACGAAATTCTCTCAAAAGTTTAAATCGAAATCGCGTTTCGTTTTAAACTTAGACGTTTAACTACACAGCGTATTTCACGACAATATTGTGGGCAACTGTACGCATTCCGGAAATTAATGATTCATTTACGTTATTTATTAGGATCGTGTTTTACATAACATAAATTGCCTTACTTAGTTATTATTCTAGTTATTCAAATTGGAACACAAATATTTGCATTGAGATAAATGGTCTTTGTTAAAAAACATTATGATGATGCATTGCAAAAATATTGGGGCAGTTTTTCAATACAAAAGAGGAAATAAAAATTATTTATTCCAACATACTATTGATATCACTTATGCAGCTTCATGCTAGCGCTTCTCTTCGTATTATTTGACATGTAACATAACATAACATAACATCACGCCTGTAATCCCCGAAGGGTTAGGCAGAGGTATACCTATGAGTACACCCGCATTTCGCCAGTTATGTTTTTAGTCCCATGTAATAGGGGGCGAGCCTATTGCCATCAACCGGGCACAAATCCAGAGTCCGAGGCTGCTACTGAGAAATTCCTGATGGAAAAACCCAATAACACTTTGCCCGACCTGGGAATCGAACCCAAGACCTCATGCACAGCAGTCGCGCTTGCGACCACTAGACCAACGAGGCAGTCAGGCAGGTATTTGACATGTGTGTGTGTAATTATATTATTTTAATGTGTATTATTTTAATTTATGTTGAATTTAATTTAACTGTAATTTTTGACATTTCGTTATTCTAATATTTGTAATTTGTGTTTTTTTTGATTATTCTAATGTACAGGTTTGTAAATGATATTTAATATTTTATTTTTACTAAAATGTGTGGACTTAAGTCAGAAATAAAATGAAATACCTATTATTATTATATTATTAAGGGACAAAAACAGATCATTACCTTTTAAGCTTTTTCCCAACTATGTAAGGGTCGCTTTCCAGTCTAACTGGATGCAGTAGAATACCAGTGTTTTACATGAAGCCATTCGACCTCCACAACCCAGTAACTGGGTAACACGATACACCTTGGACAGACTGGTTGTCAAACTTTCGGGCACCTGACTTCCCATAATGACCGCCAGGACCAATTGGTATTCGAGCTTTCCAACGCACGGTCCTATATCAGTGATATTCAAGATAAAACTTTGACAGTACATGTGAATTGAAAAAGTCACATTGGTACAGTCAACTAAAGAGATAGGCAAACAAGGTCCTCAAATATAATTGAAGTTTTATTAGAAACCAATGGATGTCTTCGAATGAAACTTAACTTTTTCATGAACTATTTATTATCATAACATCATAACATAACATCATGCCTGTAATCCCCGAAGGGTTAGGCAGAGGTGTACCCATTAGTACACCCACATTTCGCCAGTTATGTTTTTAGTCCCATGTAATAGGGGGCGAGCCTATTGCCATCAACCGGGCATAAATCCAGACTCCGAGGCTGCTACTGAGAAATTCCTGATGGAAAAACCCAATAACACTTTGCCCGACCTGGGAATCGAACCCAAGACCTCATGCACAGCAGTCGCGCTTGCGACCACTAGACCAACGAGACAGTCTATTTATTATCTAATTTTTAAATTAGAATACATTTGAAATTATTCACCGGTTTCTAAGAAAACTTCAACTAAGTATATCAGACGACCCTGCACACCTATTTCTTTTGTTGACTGTACATGCCCGGATTCGTATTCACAACCTTATGCATGAGAGGCGGGCGCCTTAACAAGACATCAAAAACAGATACCTACTTTACAAAATTGTAAATTAATGCATAATTTCGGTCGAATTTACAGCGATCCTGCTGTGTTCAAAGCGCCTAAAACCAAAACCACATTAATTAGCCGGTTGCTGACTAACAAACGACCGAACTTGTTGTACAATAGGTACAATTGAAGAGCTTAGGTACTCATTAGCAACAATGATGACCTAACATCCAAAATGCTGTAGTATTATTGCAAAATCAGCAATAATTGGAAATTAAGTAAATCTTACTTTAAATGTGAAAGTATGGATGTATGTTTGTTATTCAATCACGCCAAAACTGCTGAACAGATCTTGATGTTTGGCAAAGATATTGATATTGCGTATCGTGATGGCCCAGTGGTTAAGGCGCCTGCCTCCTGTGCATGAGGTTGTGGGTTCAAATCCGGGCAAGTACCAATGTGAATTTTTCAATTCATATGTACTTTCTAAAGTTTATCTTGGACATCACTGGCATCGGTGAATGAAAACATCGTGAGGAAACCTGGACTTACTGTTTCACTCAAACCATGTCAGAGGCCCTTGAGGCGGTTTAGAAACACTGACACTAGGGTGTGTGGGGTCGTAAGACCTTACTGCCCACACGATAAGACGAAGATTGATATACTTAAAAACAACAAAAAAAAAAATTGTTTTAATGCGGACACAAAAATCCATAGTGCGTTAGTAACATAGAAAACTTATTATCTAGTGTTAGTAAAAATAAGTTTCCGCACAAATTTCTGTATATTAGGACAAATGATTCTTTTTATTAAAAAAAAAATGTACCTACTGTTCCCCTCGGATATTGAAGGTCAAATTTACATTTTTATGAGTTTTTACAAAAACCAGTATTAAATTATATAACATAACATCATCACGCCTGTAATCCCCGAAGGGTTAAGCAGAGGTGTACCTATTAGTACACCCACATTTATATTTAAGTCCCATGCATCAGGGGGCGAGCCTATTGCCATCAACCGGGTAATACAAACTGAGAAATTTTTATTAGAAAAACCCAACCCCTCTAATTATAACCATTGTGGAAAAAAAAGTTCATCAAGAAATTCTTTTACAGCAAATCTTAGATACCTTAATTTCAGTATCTCATAACAAAGCGAGGTCTTAAAACAATCGCCTCGAAAGTGGATGTACAGTAATTTATTTTTTTATCATATTACAAAAGCAGCATGGCGGGAGGCTATAAAATATAAATAATGGTTGGCGTGATAGCCCTGTCGACTTCACCGCGGGAAAACTCGCACAACGTATAGTGTATAGAGTATTTTATTTCCTAGTATAAACTAGATCAGGTTATACCGCTTGAATCATGAACCATGAACTGTGAGGGCGCGTTCACACGACACGCGCACGCTCAGCGCACGCCACCCGCGTCCAATTCGCATTGAAATTTATTAAATAAGAATTTGAGCCTTATAATGCATCAATAGATCTCAAATTGCATTTAACGAGGTCTACACGCGCACGCCATGCGCACGCCCCGCGCCCGCCTCGCGCCAACCCTGCACTCGCCCTGCCCGCGCTCTGCACCCTCCTGGAAGCCACTATGCCTAGTGAACGAAGTAGTCCAGTCACTAGTAGTTTAAGTGAGCGCGAGGCGTGTGCGAGGCGGATGCAGCGCGTGTAAAGTAAGTTTGTTTGTTTGTTTGTTACCATTTTACGCCTAAGCTACTGAGCCGATCATCCTGAAATTTAGCATATTCGTTGCCAGGTGTACAGGAACGAACATAGGGTACCTTTAATTCCGAAAAAAAGTACTGTTTCCGAGGGAAATCACAATAACGTTCTTATGATCATAGATGGTGCCACGTGTCGTTTCGAGTCATGATTTTAACTAAATAATTGAAATGACAGACACGGGTAATTTTTTCCGCGACTTCGTCTGTGTCCGCGATAACCGAAATTTACGCGGATGAAGTCGCGGGCAAAAGCTAGTATCTAATATTCTTTGGGCTGTCTTATGATCGATCGTTCTAACTCATAGCAACAAGTTATCCTCTTCAATGAAGTTCCATGAATCGGTTTGAGAATATAAATTACCTCACGACCTTTCAATATAAACTTGTTACAGTAACTTAGAACTTAACTTTATAGTTTGTTTTAATTACTTAGCTTAGCTTCGTAATTAAAACTAAGTGGGAAACTTAAATCATAAGTTGGTAGCTTATTACAGGTTGTTGTTACACCTGAGATTCTCGCATTTGTATGTTATTAAATACTTGACTACTTATGTTGCTACATAACTTTCTTTCTTTCTTTCTTTATGTTGCTACAAGAACTAAAGGGTACACCTCTGCCTAATCCTTCGGGGATTACAACCACACCCACATTTCGCTAGTTATGTTTATGTTCCACGTATTAAGAGGCGAGCCTTTTCCCATCAACCGGACACAAATCCAGACTCCGAGGCTGTTACTGACGAATTCCTGATGGAAAAACCCAATAACACTTTGCCCGACCTTGGAATCGGACCCAAGACCTCGTATATTGAAGTCGCGCTTTGCGACCAATAGACAGATAGTTATAAATTTTTGGCATATTGTTCATTAGTTATGTTGTTTTCTTAATTTGAGAATGCCACAAACTGTTCCATTTTCTATCAACTAAATTCAGTTGATTTTTTTTTCTTGTTGATGTTGCCATAGTATCTTTTGATAGTCTAATTGAAATAGATATTATTTGACTTTGATTTTTGATAAAAAATATCTTTATTCTTGAAACGTTTATCCATACCTCATACTAATCTCTGAATTAAACCTCCGTAGCACCGTAATTTCCAACTAACTGATCTAGTTGAGTGCTACGAGATTAAAAATGTTCCAATTTGTAAATTGAAAAATTAGCGAGACGAAAACGTAATGCTATTTCTGCCTAGTACCGTGAAAATTGTGAACATATTTTCGTGAAATCAGTCACCTGTCGCTGACAGCTTTAATGTACAATAGCAGTCATAAGTGGAGTAGCAATCTCACAAAGCAATAGACTGTCATTTTTAAACTTACGACCATTTGACGCCGTCTGCGAATTTTGAAGTGTTCGTAGGTACTGTGATAATACATAATCACTTATACACATAGATGTAGGTACGGTCTGTACCGCGTATTCACAGCAATTTAGCATGCTACTGCACTTATGACCGCTTACTATACAGGTCATAAGGTCTTGGGTTCGTATCCCAGGCCAGGCAAAGTGTTATTGGGTTTTTTCATCAGGGATTAGCATAAGAGTAGCAGCCTCGGTGTCTGGATTTGTGCCCGGTTGATGGCAATATAATAGGCCTCTATTATATGGGACTTAAACATAACTGGCGAAATATGGGTGTACTAATGGGTACACCTCTGCCTACCCCATCAGGGATTACAGACGTGATGTTATGTTATGGTTTTGGTAAAAAAATAGTAAAATGCGTATGCTTAAAAATTTACAAAATAATCACTTTACATTAGTTTGAAATTAAGATGGTACAATGGTAAAATTATTAAGTACAAATAATTTTTTATAACTTCTCGTTATTTTCTTCTATTTCAAAACAAAAATATTGCCGATATATTTTTGTAATATTAATTATAACTTTTTAATTTCGATATTGCCATTTCCACAACCACCCACATCATTTATTTAATTAATTACAAGCAATTTGACTGTTCACATCAAATCAAAACAAACTCAGCTTTTCCATGATTAAATTATATTAGAAAATTAATTAACTTTCACTCGTTTGAGGGCAAAATTAATATCTGCTGCAATGTTGTATATTTCGTGAAGCCTATTTAATATCGCTCCTGTATAGCATTGGACCCAATCAGTTTCAAAATTATAGTCATCATTGGATTTAATTAGGTTCGGCACGAATTTGGGTCCGGAAAATTGTGATTCTGATTTGCTTCTCTAATTTCGTGTTTGTAGTTATGTATGTATATATTTATAATTGAGGTGTAGCCTTGACTTCCTGATGACGAACATTTCTATAGTTAATTTACATGTAATGTTATTTTTTTATAATTCGACGTTGGTATTTTTTTTTTAATCGAGTTACTACGTTTCCTGTTTGCTACAAAATAAGCACTCAGCGCCCTATATTTTAGGTATACTTTTCTTTATCACCTGCCTCATTGGTTAGTGGTCTCAAAGCGCGACTGCTGAGCATGCCATCTTGGGTTCGATTTTCAGGTCGGGCAAAGTGTTGTTGGGTTTTTCCAAAGTCTGGATGTGTGCCCGGTTGGAGGTAACACGCTCGCCCCCTGGGTGTACTAATGGTACACCTCTGCCTTACCCTTCGGGGATAACAAGCGTGGTGTTATATGTACATGTGTGAGAATTTTAATCATTTTTCTGTTTCGAGCCAAAGTTTCCTTACAAGTCTAGAGTATGTATTAAATTCCTTTTTTAAATTGTAGCTAATTTTAAAAGGGAATCAGAATACTACGAAAATATTATTTTTTCTTTTCTTGTCTTTTTTTTTGTTTTTTTCTCTTCCAGCCATAATGTAATAAATCCTTATAAAAAAGGTACTATTAAGTATGTATTACATTCTGTGAGCGTGATACAAACGATATTGACAAATCGTATTGATGTATTGTCGGGACGTGAGGTGACACGTGTATACGAACAGATTTCGCTTATTCTATCCTCATTTCTTTTGTATGAACGATCAGAAGCACTTTATTTATTACTCTGTGGTATCGGGATATTCTTGTGCCTATGACTTTAGATACAACTTATCGCAAAGTCGCTTTCCGCCGTCTGTTCTCTTAGATCTTTTAAACTACGCTACGGATTTTAATGCGGTTTTATTTCACCAATAGATAGTATGATTCAACAGGAAGGTTGCACCCGTACGAAGTCGGGGCGGGTCGCTAGATTTCCATACAGGAAACTACATTTAATTAACAAGATTCCATAAAAAAATGTTCTTGAAATTTGGTACACTTATTTTTAAATGATTTAAAATACCTATAATTCTAATATATTAAAATAAAATAATATTTAAGGCTTTATCTTTCCGTGTCTCTTTTTATAATAATATTATGACGTCTTAATACTATCACAGCAGCATCTAATTCAAAAAACACTTTTTCAAATCATAGGCACTTCTCTATCAAAACAAAATTCATATCAACCGACCTCAATTCACCTAACACACAACCATAAATTACAATCCACATCACACTTCAAACCCATACGTGGCCATTCACCACCATCCCCAAAGGGGCCCGAGGTGGGATTATCATTTCTCCATCACGAACAAGATTCTCACAGACCTCGACATTTTGACACTTACCTCCCAATCTATCAGAGAACGTGATAAAGGATAATACTTTTGACATCATGATTATCTTCCCGACCACAATAAAAGCGTGTACTTCAGAATTCTGACAAGCATTATCCATGTATAATAACGTGCTTTCAAAAAGGGGCTGAGAAAGGAAAACATAATTTTCTGCAACCTTTAAATTTTAATCGTACATGAAGTGGGTTCCTATTTTGGAAGTAAGAATTTATAATATATTACATGAGTAAGTAAAAAGGGTTAGCCCTTTATTGTTTGTATGTGTTTGATTGAAATCGGGAGCACATGTTATTAAATTGTAAGCCCCGCTTGCACCGCAAGTAATTAAATATTTTAACGATAAACAAGAAACATCGTTCTGTTTCCGTCAATTGTTTGAAGTAGACAGGAACGGAATTACGTATGTAAGTATTTAGTTATTTGTAGTACAAGCGAACCTATATATCCGGGGTTGCGGGATGTCTTAACAGGATACCGTGGCCCCGGAACGTAAAGGGCAACAGAAGGAACAGGGTGGTTTTTTAGTCAGTAAAAGTCTGACAGTCTCTTCCGCCGCACAAAGGGCGGAAGGAGTCATTTGATGATTTTTGCCACCTAAAAAAAAAAGCAAACCTATATCTTCTTTTTTTGTTGTTTAAAGTCCGGCCCATTATTCTTAACCGCTGCTTCTCCTAAAGGGGATCAGCAGTGATGAACACCAGAAAAGCGCCAAGCAATGAAACTCCGCGAGTTTCAAGGAAACGATTACGCTGCCTTTTATCCTACAGCGGAATTAATCAGAAAAAAAGAAAATAATTTCCACGTATGTGTTCCCATGTATAAAATTATTATTGTACATATTTTGAACAGTTTTTGTTGTTCCGTTGGTTATCGCAGTGTCCATATAACTATTACGGTGTCCCTTCAATTCAACGCACTGTCAAACAAAAGCCTTTCCTGAAAGCACGTTTTAGATCCCACTATTAACGGTCGGCAAGTTAGATAGCGATCCCTAAAACCCAGACTTTGCGCACCATTAGTCAGAATGGATATTAGACCATTTGTATTAAAATGGGCTCTTCTATGTTCCCCGAAAAGTTAGCAAATGGTCTATTCCTATTGATTATACGTACATTTTGGTACGTTTCTCTGTGTAAATTCCAGCAGTGTTATTCTGTTAAATTCTACCGTGGTGAATTTAGGTGAAGTGAGCCTATGGTGAGCTTTCATAAAGAGATAAACTACGATAACTTATTGCGCCCCTCTACAATTCAAGACGTTTGAAAGTATTTACAAGAGTCACAGTGCATGTGTGCTTACTGAGACGGCTCTTGAAACAAAAATAATTCAGCGTGTCATTGTTGCTTGACTAGCGGCGTCATTAATCACTCATTATTATTGAAATAGTAATATGGTGCGCCATGTTATAGAAAGTTATCTCTATTGGGTATTTGACAACAAAACAGAATCCAGTCTATTAGAATACCGCCGCAAAACTTAGGTGGTAGGGGCTCACTCTCTTAGCTCGGCTTAGCCAGTAAAAGTCCAGCCCAGATTAGTATTAATATACTAATCTGGGCTGGACTTTTACTGCTGATCAAATTGATATTTGATCAGCAGTTTGAGCGCCTATCCTACCCCCACTCTTCCTAAAAAAAGGGATTGACAGCTGTCTTCACTTAAATTCACCATAGGAGATTTTACAGAATAGGAATACAGGTTGGCATAATATCTCACCCCACGCTCATCATCATCTGCCTAGCCTTTTCCCAACTACGTTGGGGTCGGCTTCCAGTCTAACCGGATGCAGCTGAATACCAGTATTTTACATGGAGCGACTGCCTATCTGACCTCCACAACCCAGTAACTGGGTAATATGATACCCCTAGGTAAGACTGGTTGTCAGACTTTCGAGCTTCTGACGACCCGTAACGACTGTCAAAGATTCACGTATGACAGCCGGGACCAACGGCTTAACGTGCTTTCCGAGGCACGGAGGAGTCTCGGTGTGTAAAGATGGTCACCCATCCACGGACCAACCCCGGCAAGCGTTGTTTAACCTGACGGATCGACCCGTGCGGCTGTTATTACTAAGCCACGAGCTCCTCCACGCTCACTTAACATAAATCACCAAGGGACTACTTTACAAACTAGATCCAGCAGGTGTGCCAAAATAAAATGTTAATATACAAAGACAACACGAGAAAACTTTTGATCCAATATGCTCAAGGGAAAATGTAAAATAAATATCGTTTACAATATTAGTAAGTGTGAGTAATAAAACAGACATAATCCAGGTTTAATATAACTTCTAGGAAAATGTTACTAAAGTCTGATTTGTTTGTAAAAGTTTGTAAGGGCTTAGATGTTTGAGTACCTACAATATTGTTACGTAAATCTAGGTAACATTTTTGTACACAAAAATATTAACGCGAGAATAAATATTATTCTAGTTGTAAAATAATTTTGTAACAGTAATTTATTTCTCATATTAAATTTCAGAAGTATGTTTAACTAGGTTTTGCTCGTGACATCGGTGGCATAAATGTCGGTAACCGTGGACGCAAACGAAGTCATTAATTAAAAATAGCCTATATCCTTTCTTGAGGATCAAACTTACCCCGTACCAAATTTCATCAAATTGGTTTAGTCGTAAAAACGTGACAGACAGACAGAGTTACTTTCGCATTTTTCATATTAGTATGAATGTCTACAGACATAATAAAAACGATAACCTACAACCAAAAAAAAAACAAAATAAATAATAAATTATGCATTTATTATATTCATATTATATTTGAATTTTTGTAATTAATATTTTTTAATAAATTTCAATTAGTCATTTATATTTTTTAACAAATTTTAAATGAATGTTATTAAATAAATTTTATTTGAATTGAACTTATTTAACTAATATTTAAATATAAGCAAAGTATATATTGATATTGAACACGTGAAGATGATAAGGCACCTTACAGAACACGTAACATCACGCCTATAATCCCCGAAGGGTTAGGCAAAGGTATACCCATTTAGTACACCAACATTTCGCTAGCTATGATTTTAAGTCCCATGTAATGACGAAGACCACATGACGAGGCACCTTTTTATTACAATATCTTATTACATCCATCGCTACACTTTTTGACGAGGGAAACAATACAATAGTAATAAAACAAGCAATGAAAATCTTTATTATGTTGGCGGTCGGTTTTCGGCAGCAAATATCTACAAAGGACTTATGTAAAAGATTGCTACGTTTTCATGATTTATAAAAATCGTAAAATTTTATACCTATTTAATTATTATAACCAAATTATGTATGTGTGTCGTGATGGCCCAGTGGTTAAGGCGCTCGCCTCTCATGCTTGGGTTCAAATCCGGGCAAGTACCAATGTGACTTTTCCAATTCATATGTACTTTCTAAAGTTTATCTTGGACATCACTGGCATCGGTGATGGAAAACATCGTGAGGAAACCTGGGACTTACTGTTCCACTCAAAACCTGTCAGAGGCCATTGAGGCGGTTTAGAAACTCTGACACTAGGGTGTGTGGGGTCGTAAGACCTTACTGCCCATATGATAAAGAAGAAAGAAAGAAAGACCTACCATCACACATTGGCGAAAACGTGTTATATTTTTTTTATAAATCTCTTTCTAACAGATATTAAGTCTTCATTTACTATCTAAATACTACCCACAACACTTGGCACTAATGTAGCCAGTCAGTAAAAGATTTTTTCGTAATTGGACCAGAGCTCCCAAAGATAACATCTTACAAAAAAAATCTAGATTTAAAGTGAAAAAATAAAAATAATTTTAAGTAGGTACTAAAAACATGAATAGCGACACGTTATGGACGACGTGTTATGGAGTTTTTTGCCCATTCTACTCTATACGAAACTACTTTTTGTAAGGAGCAATTAGATTCAAATTTATTTTAAGACTAGCTTCTGCGTGACTTCGTCTGCGCGGTGTTTTTTATCGTTGTCGTTACGTCTTTGGTTATTGCTCCGCTCCCGTCGCTCGCAGCGTGATGTTACATAGCCTATACTATTTCACATAAATCTAGCTATCATTTACATAAATATTTTTTCGAATCTGGCCGGTACTTCCTAAGATTAGAGCGACAAATACGAAAAACTTTTTAGCTTTTTTATATTAATCTAGTATAGATAAATGTATTTAAAGATGCCTTTTTCTAGTCTAATTGAAATCGAAGATTTCATTTTGATTTTATCAGCTATGTCATGTAGATTATTAAAGGTACAAAATAAGCCTCGATGTACTATATCAAAGAAGTAGGTAGGTATGTAGTTATGTACTATTACTTGGTAGGTCCGCTGGGATTATAGACCGTGATCGTCTGAGGTTCACATACTCCTATTTCGGTTATTGCGCAATATAGCCTCATATCGTCGTACCCTTGAATAAAAGGGTCTATTTTACTTTATCAAGCCATAAATAAGATTACGGTTATCCTAGATATAAATTAAATTCTCATAAAGTTATCCAAAGAAAGATCCTAAATCAACATAATAAAATTAGGGTTTTATATAAAAATATTGCTTTAGGGTTCAGACAAGAGATTGAATCATCAATATTCTGTAGGTGTACTTAATTAAGGACGTGACAGATGGGTTTATTTATTAATTAGAACTTATTTTTATTCTAAAAAGTATATAGAGTAAAAGGTTTTTAGTAGTTTTTTAAAGGATTGTTGATGATGCCAGATAAGATAACGAAATGAGTTAAGATGAGTCTTCTTTTGGAAAGTGAAGCACATGAAAGATGCATTGAAGGTGGGATACGAATCTAACTGACTATTTTTTTATAATCTGATTACTCAAGTCCCACGTAATGAGACACAATTGATTTTCTATTGTTCTGACTTATCGGTAAGTCAGCCGGGGCTAGACTGGTTAATATATAATGTAGTTTAAATAATGTGTATTTCATTGTCTAGGAGTAGTCTGTAAGATGTTTTACTTATTGTTATGAATAAATAAGTAACAAATTTAAAAATATACATTAAAATAAGATTTAATTCTTTTTTTCCTGACCATCTGGGATCCTTCTGGTTGTAGATAATATAGGTATATTAAAGGTCAATGTTCCAACGTTATTTTTCAACAGGTACGAGTAGTTAATTCTTTTACATTGCCATCAGTGAAATATGCCATAAACTTTAAAAAAATATTACACACACAATAAAAATACATACAAGTAGTGTTGCTGAAAGATTATTTTTGGATGTACACCGAATAGCTTGTTCGACTGACCTAAATTACCTCAAGAAAACTTAGAGTAAACTTACCAAGATTATCGGCTCGATACAGGGGGAATATTGCTACCCATAACACCACCAAAAGACCCGTTCTCCTCTCCATTTTGAATACACTGTCAGTTTCGCACATCTGAGTCAAATACAGTTGAAATTTTGGTTTTGAACGACATTATTACACTGTTTTTCGAAGATGGTGATATTGGTAGACCCATGCGGTGTCAGGTAGGACCTGGAACAAAGGAAATGTATGGTTAGACTTATTTAAAAGAACAAATCAGAGAGCCAATTCTACTAACTAAAAACCATCAAAATCAGTAACAATCAATGGTGCCGATTCTCTTGGTCACAAACTAAACTAAAAGTAGACTATTTCCATATTTTTCTGTCCAATAAAACAAGAAAGAGACTAATGTAAATAAGAGCTGTCAAATTTCGTCAATCTGACACATCCATACAATTCTAGTGGACATCTTAAAACGTATGGATTAAAAATACGGAGGAGTACAAGGCAAAACTAATTTGACATCGCTAACTTAGTTCTTGAATGTCACCGTCCTTTCCTTTCGCTGTATGTTAGTAAGAGATGTCAATTCTTTAAATTTAGTATAGTTTGTGAACAAGGGAATCGGCACCAATGTCAAAAAATGTAGTGGCATTTTTGACAGATTGAAGCAGATTAGATTGCGATTGCTCCTAAAAGTTAGTAGAATATTCTCCCATGTCACCGACATAGAGAAAACAATAGCCCGGCTCAGGTGGCAGTCGGCTAGGCATATTGCCGTTGTAGATGACTGACGTTGAGGCACAAAGGTGCTTGAGTGGCAGTGGTTGACGCTGGGTTCTCCAGGCCCGCCCCCAACGAGGTAGGCAGATGACCTAGTAGGAGTTGCTAGACGCGAACAGTGCAGCAACGGATTATTTTGAGTTAAAGTTTTAACAATAAATCGAAAATCTTGGGAGAGAATTATGCTCAGCAGTGAGTGTCTATCGAATAATGCGATGATGATAAATAAGAAAACATGGACCCATTATTTTTTGATATTTCTAATATTTTTATTACTTTTTCTAAGACCGCCATAAAGTATGGCACAGGAAAAATTTACGAGGAAACCTCAACCTAATGAAATCAAATTGCCAACACGTAGTGAGTCAGCGTAGTGATCAATGTCTGTTCATTTTTTATATGAAAGAACGCTGCAATGATAACTTTTTATACCTACTAACCATATGCTGGACCAGTGGTTAAGGCACCCGTCTCCCATGCCTGTGCTTATGGGTTCAAATCCTGGCAAGTACCAATGTGACTTTTTCAATTCATATGTACTTACTAAAGTTTATCTTGGACATCACAGGCATCGGTACAGGAAAAACATCATGAGGAAACCAGGACTTACTGTTCCACTCAAACCATGTCAGAGGCCCGTGAGGCGGTTTAAAAACTCTGACACTAGAGTGTGTGGGGTCGTAAGACCTTACTGCTCACACGTTAACGAACAAAGAAAGAAAGACCTACCAACGCACATTGGCTAAAACATATAATTTTTTATTTTTTATAAATCCCTTTCTAACAGATAATGGTGCCGATTCCCTTGTTCACAAACTATACTAAATTTAGAGAGTTGACATCTCTTACTTACATACAGCTAAAGAAAAGGACTGTGACATTCTAAAACCTAAGTTAGAGATGTCAAATTAGTTTTGCCTTGAACTTTTCCGTATTTTTAATCCATACGTTTTAAGATGTCAACTATAATTGTATGGATGTGTCAGATTGACTAAATTTGACAGCTCTTATTTACATTAGTCTCTTTCTTGTTTTATTGGAGAGAAAATGATAAAAATAGTCTTATTTTAGTTTAGTTGGTGAACAAGGGAATCGGCACCATTAAGTCTTTATTAACTATCTAAATACTACCCACGACACTTGGCACTAATGTAGCTAGTCAGTAAAAGATTTTTTCGTAATTGGACCAGAGCTCCCAAAGATAACATCTTACAAAAAAAATCTTGACCTTTATTTGACATTATGAGTATTAGTATAATGTTTTCATAAGTTTGCTTTTTCCCCCTAATTATTATTGTAACTTCTATTTTCTTTCATTTTCTTCCGACCGGACAAAATCACTTAACCTCACAAATATAATATATCAGCCTATTATTGTTAAACAGCAGGAATAGGCCTCTTCTCTTACAGAGAAGGCACGAGCTTTGATCATCACGGTGGTTCAAGGCGGATGGATGATTGCAGGATTTTAATAACTTTAAGTCCCGGTTTCCTCTGATGTCCAAGATAAACTTAGAAAGAACATATAAATTGAAAAAGTCACATTGGTACTTGCCCGGATTTTAATTCACAATGTTATGTATGACAGGCGAGCCTTAACCACTGCGTCATTACAATGTATATACTTTTTGAAAAAAATAAAGTATCTTAAACCGTATTAGGATAGAAGTATACTCATTAAAAGTCGTTTAAACCTCTTATTACGTGTTAACTACGTCATAATTACTATACTAGTCACCTATTTTGAACCCCGTCAACACTATGTAAATTAAGTTAAATGTCCCGCAATGATATGTCACTCCCCAGTCCGGGGAAAATGGGGAATAAGGCCAAGTTATTCCTCATAAATGCTTAAAGACTCCTCCTCTATGTAAATCTCACGTTAATGGGGCCACGCAACTACGGGTAATTGTTTTATAAAATTAAGAGCAGTTGCATAAATCTGGGTGTCATTAAGTACTGTTATTATGGTTGGAACGTTGGGTTAGAGGTTTTAAGTCCGTTAAAAAAAAAAACATTATTGCAATAAATAAATTAATAATAAAATTCAAAAGAAAGATATAAAATAAATAGTTTTGCTTAAATGTCAATTAAACATCAAAGTCTTACGTGCCTGAACTAGGTATTCCTAGTTGTATATTATCCTAAAACATTTCAGGCCACAAGAGGCAAAATAGTCTAAAAAAATTATGCCTAATAAATGATCTCAAAGAGCTGAAAAAAAGTGATCTCACTCCAGACGTGTCTGATTACCGCCTCATCGAAGTATGAAAGTGAGTGTAACTGTATTTACGCACACATTTGCGCTCTAACAGTCTCCATTGACCGCCGTAACTGAAATTCGGTCGGGATTGTATTATTACTACACGACCAAAGACAGTGACTCATTAAACACAAAATAAATCTTGAAAGTAGGTCATAAGTAAGAGAAAACATCCGGATATTCCCCCTCGTGGAAAATAAATGTGAAAATGATATCAGCATTTCTTCCTGAACAGTAAATCTTACTATTTTCCTTATTCAATCTAATATTAAATCTCGATCAGTTCTATGAACAAGTTAAAACATTCAGCTGGTTAGGAATAATATTTTCTCAGAAAATTCTTTTACCCTGGTCAGTTTTCTTTCCTTGAATCATACCTCGATTCACAACCCGAATATTTAATATAACTTTGAATTTTAGATTTAAAACTGCGGACTAAGTTTCAGTAGTGGGCTACTAGGTAATTTAGGTAGGAGTTTCAAACAAACAAGTTAGTTTATAAAACCAAGTTTTTTTTTTTTTGGGGCAACCTCGTCCTTCTTTTCCCGTCCATTGCAACTTTTTAAAGCCAAAATCATTAGTAGCAATTTGGATTGAATTTCTCGCAACAAAATTAATAAGAAAAAAACAGCGGATAAGTATGAAAAACTATCTTTCTTTTTATTGTGCAGTAATGTCTTACCCCTTTTTTTAGGTGGTAAAAATCATCAAATGAGTCCGGAAGGGACTGTCAGACTTTTACTGACTAAAAAACCACCCTGTTTCTTCTGTTACAGTTGCCCTTTACGTTACGGGGCCACGGTATCCTGTTAAGACGTTCCGAAACCCCGGCAGGCGTTTGGCTCTGTTAGGGCCTATGCTGACAGCTCTTTAAGGCTCGCGTGGAACAAAAAGCGCCGTCGAACCGGGCCCGGTCCTTGATCGGACGGCGAGCCACTCATCACTCGCCGTCCGCAAGCCCACGCAGGTCTTACCCCCTTGAGGCGGTTTAGAAAAAAATATGATTACTTTTATATCAATCAGGAGACAGAACAGAACCAGGCCAACAGGTACAAACCGAACGTTTAGAACTTGTTAAGTAACCAAGTAAATAACATTAGCAGTATTTCGCTGGTTATTTTTAAATCTCAAATAAACCTGCCAACCAGACACAAATCCATACTTCGGGGTGCTACTGAAAAATCCAATAACCATTCATCTGGCAGTCGTTATCGCGACCACCAGACGAACCAAATGTGAGTCAGTTTAAATAGTTCAAGTCCGGTAACATGGTAGTCATATTATACTATCCTACTTCCTACTATTATAAGTGCAAGTGTCTGTTAGGATGGGTGGATGGATGGATAAATGAATGGGTGTTTGTTACTATTTTATTTATCTTTAACCCTTAACTTGGCAGGCTTGAAGGATTTCATAAACTAGATTTTATAAATTTTTGTTAAAATATACCAAAACATTCCTCTGCTTTTTTTTATAATGTGTGCATTATTAGATACGTTACCAAGTTAAACGGCTGGACGAAATTAGATACAAGTGGGCACACATTTATAAATAATGATCTAGTTTAACGCATAGAATGATTAGTGTCATATTTTAGTGTTCCTCCCCCCCCCCCTCCCCTAACGAGTCTACGCAGTCGACGTCGAGGGCAGAAGCTAGTATTTAAATAAAGATAGAATAAATTTAAAAAATGTTTCAGTAAGAATTTACACAAAATTTGATATTTTTGACGACCTACCCTACATCTTGTTATTTCTCACGCGAAAATTGCTCCATTACCGGCAGTTTCGTATAGGGACCTAAAATATCAAGTTACGGAAGTCCGTAATGGCTAGGAAAACTAGGTTTGTTTGCAAAAGATACACGGACGGTTAGCACGGAATGTATATAAAACAAAGTTAGTAATTCAATATTTGAAATCAGAATTATATAATTAAATTTTGTTTAGTGAGGTGTGTTTTTAGTTTTTCATTGGTGCCGATTCCCTTGTTCACAAACTAAACTAAATTTAGAGAATTGACATCTCTTACTAACATACAGCGAAAGGAAAGGACGGTGACATTCCGTGACATTAAAGAACTAAGTTAGAGATGTCAAATAAGTTTTGCCTTGAACTTCTCCGTATTTTTAATCCACACGTTTTAAGATGTAAACTATAATTGTATGGATGTGTCAGATGGACTAAATTTGACAGCTCTTATTTACATTAGTCTCTTTCTTATTTTATTGGACAGAAAAAGATGGAAATAGTCTAATTTTAGTTTAGTTTATGACCAAGGGAATCGGCACCATTGTTTCTTAAATGAATAACTGGAGATATTGATGTTTCAAAAGGCTCTTTATATGGTAAACCACTGTGAACTAATATAAAAGTCAAGTCACAGTCAAAGTCAAATTATTTATTTCAATTAGACCATTAAAAGACACTTTTGAACTTCATGTTCAAGAATAAATAACTTGGACTAGTTAATTCTTTCAAAAGGAAGTTTTGTATGGAGAAGAATGGGTCAGAAACTCCATACTTTATTCTAATAAATGTTTTGTGTAGGTACAGGAATTATATGAGTACCTATATAGAACAATATATGTATTTTGTATAAACCACTACATAACAGTATGTATATAAACTATTACAAATCAAGAAATAACAGCTACATTTCGTTTATAGATAAATATACATAATGTTTATAATTATAAATATTGAAACGTAATCTATACTTTACAGTAACTAATATTATACATATACATAAAGGATAATTATTAGCGAAAAGCCCCGGCTTTGCACGGCTGCAATTATCTATATTATAGCCGAGCAACGCAGGGTAACTACACGCTAAACCTTCCTATTGAATCATTCTATCTATTGAAGAAAACCGCAGTAAAATCCGTTGCGTAATTTAAAAGATCTAAGTGTACAAATAGCGACATGCGACTTTATTTTGCTCGTTCATTTTTCTTTTGGATCCCTTATTATTTGATAATAAAATAAAGCCTAAAACACTCAGTGATAGCGCAGCTTTGAATATCGGAAAGAATTTTCAAAATCGGTTCAGCGGATCCAAAGATTACCCCCAACAACCATACAAACTTTACCTCTTTATAATATTAGTATAGACTTCGTAGAGATTTACCTACATTTATTTCTTGTTCAATATTAGGCTGTCTCGGATTTGATTTTTTAATGTCTCACTCCATTTCGTTTTCAATTCCTTAACAGACCTAAATCTAGGAACTCATTACACACAATAACTTTTGTAATCTATCATGATTATACCAACTTCCGATTTTGGCACCGTTTCAAATAATATATCGCTTTCCTAGAATAGAAATTTCGAATGCTGTAACCTAACAAAAACGGTAGAGTTTTTATCAAAAGTTCAGTCATATTTGTCTTAATATTAGTAAAACTCTGGCCAGCTTTGCACTTAGCTTGACAAAATTGAAAATTTGATATAAAAACTTACTAAAATGACTTCTCATTGCGTCTATTGGGACATTCATATTGCTTTTAAACATTTAAGAAAAAAACATAAAAAAATAGCTTTTATTTATGTTTTACCTTTTATACGTTTTTTATTTTATTACTATTTATTTTCTTCTACAGTGTGTTAATATTTTATTTAAGGTGCTTTACTGTAGCCTTGTCGTTCAGGAGGCTGTCATAAAAAATATAAATATTCAAATTAAATTTCTAAACCTGGTCAATAATTTACAAAATAAAATACTGGTTTTTAAGTTGTTTATGTTTGACAGTATTCCAGAATACACCTCTTCTAAAGAACAGAATTGCCCCATGTATAATGTGGTTGACAGTGTCGCGCGACTATGTTTTAAACCCAACGGCAAGACGGCTAGTTAAAATTAGAATATCTCCTTAAAAAAACGGAAATTTATGTTATATATTATTGATTCGTATTGAAAATCACTAGCATAGTTACCTCCATGAATTTTAAGAGTATGCAAAATTACACCTTATGTGTAGCGATATAAAAAAGAAAATGTTATGTAAAAAAATCTCAAAGT
Organism: Hoplodrina ambigua; assembly: GCA_949774945.1. NCBI lineage: Eukaryota > Metazoa > Arthropoda > Insecta > Lepidoptera > Noctuidae > Hoplodrina > Hoplodrina ambigua. The sequence goes on along the minus strand of OX458974.1, from coordinate 10,853,006 downwards.
ATGAATCCATAAGATAATGAAACGGAGAACTGATTCCACAATGTTGTAGCCCTACAAATAGGACGCACTTCCTTGCTTAGAGAAAATCTAACAGTTCTTGGCAGCTGCAGACATGACCGGAGATTTAAAAAGCTGATAGCAATCTCAATTCAGTACAGTTGCAACGATACTTTTACTGGAAACTCGATTAAGGTAAAAACAAAACATTTAAACTAATATAACAAAGAGAAAAGATTTGTGCTATTGTTTATAATCGATAAATTCAAAAACTGATCAACCAAATCCTGCTGCAATAAGGGTTTTTGCCGACTGAGGTACGGAACCCTAAAAAAAAGGCTCTGAGTAGTTTTAGTGACGACCAAATCTATATGAGCCTTAAGATAGAATCTAGTAGACTGGTCTTGGCAGTAGACAAGTAAGATTCAGAAAACTGATACCGACCACAATACACTACTGTTGCAACAATAATTTTACTGATCACTCAATTAAGGTAAGACCAAATATAATATTGGAAATATAAATAAAGTTTACTATAATCTGTGACTACGTGGCTGTGGACTTCAGAATTAGGCCAGTCCTAAATAATCCCACGGGAACTTTGCAGAATAATCCATTTTCACATACACGTGTTCCCATTTCTGCGTTTGTGTGTGTGCGTATCTGGTTTAGTTTAAGAACAAAAGAGGGCGATTCTGCAGAGTATTAAAAGAACAATTCGGTTTCAAGCAGTTAACTTCGCAGATGTTTCCAGAAAGTTTGTAGTCTTTAATGGACCCGGCCTAGTTTTAAACAGACCTGGGATACTTTAATGCTAATTTTATTCTGTTCTAATTAAGGTTTTTGATGTAGAAAATTTGGGATAAACAGTATTTAAAATGAATGTATTTTTTTCTTTTTATCTTACTACCTTTTTTTCTTAAAAAATGGAGCATAATTTATTTGATATAACATTGGGCAGTCATGCTAACTTTAGCTAATTAATATTACATAGTCTTACTCTGAAAACAGGAAGCTTTTAAAGTCGATCATTTTACTTTTGATTTTAATTGAAATTAGATTTGACTTTGACTTTAATGTAAGGAACGACACAGATAAAAGCACTGCCAAAATTGACAACAGCACTCGCTTTGTGTATTATAGAAATTATGTGGGTTTTATGTAATATTAATCCTTATAACAAGTGCATGTAGGTATATAGTTAACTGTAGAGAAACTATTTCGGTTCAAAAATCAAATCACCAAACATATGATCAACATTTAAGTAGGTAGGTTGTAGTTGTGGTCTACTTCGCCTGCGTGGACTTCAAAAATTATCCTACGTAGACTCAAAATAGGACAAAAGACTATCCTATTACTTTAAGCTAGATCCATATGCCAAATTAAAACTAAGTCCATTTAGCCGTTTAAACCTGAAAGAGTTACAAACATACATCTTTCCATCTATCCATCCATCCATCAAGCCTCACAAACTTTAATTTATAATAGTAATGGGATGGTTACAAAAGTAAACTCACCAAATTCCGAATTAACGTAACCTACATAATGTATTACTTTCCACAGTCCCGATCGTCTCTGTCGGAGTTTCCGAAGCACTTCGGCAATCTTCGTTATTTATTCACCCTCATCCAGTTAAGTATTAAATCCCATGAAAATAAAATTCATTAATTAAGGTAGATTAGAGGAGCACGGGCAGATAATGGTGGGTTAATAATTCATTTCATTACGGCGCTCTGGTGACGTAAAGAGGAATAAATAGAAGTATTTTTAGAATACAGCTACTTACGGATTATATAATCCGAGACGGGGTAAGTATAATAAGGACGGGAATTCAGAATGAAAACCGAAATTAGGAGAAACAGGAAATTCTGAGAAAATAATATTAAAAATACCAGCGCGTTATTGTCTCACTGCAAAGAGGAAAGGATTTTTCTCGTACAAAGAACGCAGGAGCATTGATCGCCACGCTTGCTCAAGGCGGATTAGCTATATCCGACCTGTTTTAAAAGTCCAGGCTTCCTCACAATGTTCTTCTTTGTAGGTGTCAGTGATGTACAAGAAAAACTAAGAAAGCCTATATCAATTAAAGGTATTGAGCCTACAAACTTATGGATAAGAAGTAGTCACTTTAACCACTGGGCCCTCACGACATTGACGTGGACATCACGTAATATTTACACCTCTGCCTAACCCTTCGGAGATTACAGGCGTGTTGTTATGACGTTACTTTGACAGAGAAAATGGAAATTGTATTTTTTCTATTGCATCTCTGATTGACAAAGATTAAATCGTCTTCTATTTTTTATTATTATATTTATAATATTTATGTTTTATATTGCCACGTTGTATGGCAATGCTGATTCTTTGCCGAAAAACAAGATGAGCGCTCGGACCCCACGGCCCAGTGTTTCAACCCCAAACGACTCAAACTTCCAAGAAGGTTGTTATTTTCGCCGTTTGGGTTTTTTTTGTTTTTATTACTCAAAGGTTTTATTAATATGCAATTAAAAACTGTTTATATTTTGTATTTCAATACGATAAACCAACAATAATCATATTTCTGCATAGCAACAGGAACAAACACATCAACTTATATACTCACTCAGCTTATCCCACAGACACTCGCCTAACATTACTAAATCCTTAAGCCAACATTTTCTAATTGATATAATGCTTATTATTCAGGACACGTCTTGCGAACCACTATACACACTCCCCCGCAGTATAAACAGGGCATAAACTTTAATATAAACAAAACAAAAGCAAAGAGGCCTTATAAACTTCCAATTTCTTGGTTACGTTTATTATGATACTAGCTTTTGTCCGCGACTTCGTCCGCGTAAATGTCGGACCCTCGTAGAGGAACACATTTTTGGGATAAAAAGTATTATGTATCCAGGAAATAATCTATCTTTCTCAATTTTCATTCAAATCTGGCAAACAACATAACTGGCGAAATGAGGGTGTACTAATGGGTACACCTCTGCCTAACCCTTCGATGATTACAGGCGTGATATTTATGTCATTCAAATCTGTTCAACGGTTTACGCGTGATTGAGTAAAAAAATTCCACATTTATAATATTAGTAGGGTACCTGGAAACCTTTTAATAACAAAGATATTGAAGGTAGTTCCAATTATTATTATTTGACTGCCTCGTTGGTCTAGTGGTCGCAAGCGTGACTGCTGTGCATGAGGTCTTGGGTTCGATTCCCAGGTCGGGCAAAGTGTTATTGGGTTTTTCCATCAGGAATTTCTCAGTAGCAGCCTCGGAGTCTGGATTTGTGCCCGGTTGATGGCAATAGGCTCGCCCCCTATTACATGGGACTAAAAACATAACTGGCGAAATGTGGGTGTACTAATGGGTACACCTCTGCCTAACCCTTCGGGGATTACAGGCGTGATGTTATGTTATGTTCCAATTATTCTTACGTTTTTTTTTAGAGAAACAAGTTTGAAATGTCATAGTTTTAGTTTGTCATTGTGCGCTGCCATAAACAGTGATTTTTCACACCAAAGATTTAAGTAAATTGTCAGTAAATATTTCTGACAATATTTATTTTTGTCGTTACGGGTCGTCAGAATCCCGAAAGTCTGACAACCAGTCTTACCTAGGGGTATCATATTACCCAGTTACTGGGTTGTGGAGGTCAGATAGGCAGTCGCTCCATATAAAATACTGGTATTCAGCTGCATTCGGTTAGACTGGAAGCCGACCCCAACATAGTTGGGAAAAGGCTAGGCAGATGATGATGTCAATAAGATCATCAGATGTTACTTAGTTTGATGGGCTATAAGGACTAGTTTTTTTTTAATTTATTTATGTAACTTTTAACAAAATGTTACTCCAGTTCCATCGTAACCTTACCTAAATACATCACAGTTACAAAATAACTAATGAATAAACTAATATAGCTTCTGGAGACATTGGTTTGGTTAAAATAACATTAAGTATGCCTAAATCTAGCTTTTTTATATTGAATTCACTAATTAACATACTTCTTTCAGACACATTTCTGACACACTCCCACAAGAGGTGATGGTGATTCTACTTTATTATCACAAACAAAGCAATTCGGAGAGTCCACCATTTCCATGAGAAATGCAATGGATCTCAATAGCATATGTCCAATAAGACTATGTGTGACTAGTTCTAATTCACTCTAAAATATAAACAAAACAAAACCATACTCTTAAATTAAACCCAAATCCTTGACATACAAAAAGTCATTTATTGTGACCAACGTTAAACCATTTCGTTCGTAAAGTGAGTCGCTCCTGCGATTGCCTTCATTTATTCTGATGAGTTTTATGGGAGAGTATGTTCCGTAAACACAGCGGGTTCCGTATTCCGTAAGTGTTCGGTGTATTTTTGGATGCTTATTTAAGTTGGCTCTGTTTTTTTGTGGCCCTTGAGTTGTTGGAATTCAGCGGTAGGTACTTTAGTAAATTTGTTGATTTCGCAGAAATTCTTTTTTAGTGAAAATGTTTGATAGCGAGCTTAAGCTAGTTTTAATTTGAAACGCGGTTCAGTTTTAGTATTCCTTTTTTTTAATTTAACCTCTACTTTCTAAACCCGAAGTACCTATGTACTTCAGTTAAGGATAAATGTACGAAAACTACTTTAGTACTTATTTTATATTTGACTATTTTTTATTTACTGCAATTGACAAAATGTCACATATTTTATTGAGATTTTCATTTAAAAAAAACCAGCTAAAAGACCGACTTTTCCTGTGGATTTTCCACAAAAAATCTATCATACAAACTCCTGAAAATTACGAACACAATACAAATCGGTTGAGCTGCTCTCAAGTGATGATCTTTGATACGTGCTGCAATTTATATAAATAGAAGATTTCACATAACTGTGGTTGTCTTTATACACCGAAAAAGAAAAATATTATTCTAGCTTTTATAATAATATCAACCGATCTTAATATTCCAACTTACTCCCAAAGACTGCTTAAAACAACAACATATGAAAAATCTATGTTTTTACTTACATACCCTATTTGTATAAATAAAACATTGCTTTATTATTTTAAACCACAACCAAACTAAAAATATAATTGGACATTATTTTTTTAAACAAGTCAACTAGAAATTATATTAAAAAAGAAAAGAATAAATTGGTTTCACTGACAGAACCCTAAATTACGCGTATATCTTTATGTTCCTTTTTTTCTGGGAAAGTAGAAATTAATGTCGCTTTTCTGAGGAGCGCTGTGAATTTTGTTTTATGCATGGGTGTTAAACAAGACTGCAGTACAAAAAGACTGTGAATTAATTGAATAAGTACTGAAGTTTCTTTGTGACTAAAATGTCCAACATTATTCATGGAATGAAAAATAAGGAAAATGTCGGAAGGGTTAAGCGTTTTGATACTTCAAAACGTTCATATTTTAATGTTAGCCTGCTTTCCCCTTGTGAATTTTAATAAGAAGAATATTAAAAGCTTATAAGGACTTTGATAAAATATTCTTAGAGAACAATTGTGTAGTTAATTTGTGTTTTTTTAGGTTTACACAAAGGGAATAAGGGAAAGGACCAGTAAATTTTAACTTTGTGTGAGCTAACACAAGGTTGAAATTAAATTGTATACGTAAAATGTCATACCTACAATAAGTTTAATCTTCCATAGACCATAAATAAATAAATAAGGGCCCGTATTTGTGTAAGGAACTATCTCGCAGTTAAAAAATGACCCTGGCTGGCGCAACAATAAAAGATCGAAATTCAAATATTAGTAGGTACCCAAGGTTCAAAAAAAGAAATTACAGGTCCAAAGCCCCGAGCGCCTTCGCCTCATTTGACTAACAGCTCCTGCAAGGTAACATGCAAATCTTCCTTTAGATATTTTTCAAGTGCCTCATTGCTATGCATTTCTTGATAAGGACCGGTGAAAAGAATCGACCTTTCAAGGTTCAGAATGCACACAAATTCTTTATTTAAAATCGGAATGACGTCACAAGCTGCTCTTTTCTAAAAAGTTCATTCCAAATTTAAACTTTTGACCAAACATTTGAGACCAGTATCGCGATACTATATTTTCCGAAAACCGAGAAGGTTGGTTGATATTTCCAATATTCGTTATTCCTAACGTTTAAATGGCTGAAGAAACCGAGATTGAACCAGCTCGAACAAAGGCCGGCGGAAGTTCTGAACGCGAAATGCATGAAAACAGTAGGATAAAATAAAAAGTACTCTTTAGAGTTGAACTCAACTAGATTCAGAATGAATGTAGCGTTAAAGAATGAACGTGTTTGTTGTGGATTTTGTGTTTGAAAATATATTTTGTAATCTAAAAACAGATATTTTTTTCGTTCGGCTACAACGCTCTCCATAACTTTTTTTATTATTATAAATAAGTGCCTACTTTGGCTTACTTAAGTACATACTTTTTATTTACTGGGAAAACACAAAGCCTTCCTAGTAAATAATAAGTATTTGAAAAATAAATTGGGTTATGAAAGTTTTTCTGAAAATGTTTCAGAGGTAAATAATAAACGTAAGTTATTAGAAATTAAATTTTATTATCTAAAAGCCGTTGTTCTGGCTATCATTCGTATATCTTAAACAATCGTTACAGGTAGTCGGAAACCCGAAGTCTGACAACCAGGGGGTAAGTATATTGTGTTACCCAATAACTGGGTTGTGTAAGTCAGATAGTTAGTATATTATGATTATTGTAAATTTTATATCTTTAACTTATGTAATTGGCCAAGGGCCGTTTTATGTTAAAGTAAAATAAATAAATAAAATAAAATAAATAAATACTAGTATTCAGCTGTATGCATGGTTCTTCTGGAAGCCGACTATGACATAGTTGGAAAAAGGGCTAGGCAGACGATGATGGCTCTGCCTTTATAAAGTCCTGGTTTATTGACGTTCTATTGCCCACTACCTTGAAGAGTAATTTTGGACACCAAAAAACAATTGTTTGCCGGCAATTTTTTTCTCAAAGCTACTTAGTTCGATGCGCAGTATATGTACTTAACAGATATATGATATCTCTGTTTACACCCAATATATTGCTTTTAGTCATTGACAGTCGATAAACTGTAAAATAATCCTTTATAGCAGCTTCATTGAAATTTATAGTTTCTGATCCATAAAACCTAGTTAAACGCTTGAGCCAGTGCACTCATGAAATATGGCTAAGGCATTGATTCTCAGTTCTTACGTTCGAGAGTTTTAAAAGCTGTTGAGTGTATTGAGCAAGAGTTTGTATAGCAGTGGACATTGTGTCAAAATTGACAAAAAGATAATTGTTATTTACTATAACATAACATAACATCACGCTTATAATCCCTGAAGGGTTAGGCAGATGTGTACCCATTAAAACACTCACATTCGCCAGTTATGTTTTTAGTCCCATGTAATAGGGGGCGAGCCTATTGCCATCAACCGGGCACAAATTGAGACTCCAAGGCTGCTACTGAGAAACTCCTGATGAAAAAACCCAATAACACTTTGCCCGACCTGGGAATCGAACCCAAGACCGCATGCACAGCAGTCGCGCTTACGACCACTAGACCAAAGAGGCAGTATTTACTATAATTATAATTTATTTCTAAAAGGTGTCGTGATGACACAGTATCCTTACCCTCTTTATGCATAAAGTTGTGAGTTTAAAACCGGATAAGTACCTACCTAATAAATAAGCCTACTTTGTTTTTTTTATTTTGGACATCACTGACATTGCTGAAGGAAACCTGAACTAATAGTTAGTAAAAGTCCGACATCGCCAATCTGCCTGAGGCAAGCGTGGTGATCAATACTCGTGCCTACTGTTTATTAAGAGGCGTTTGCTCTGCAGTGGGACATTTTAATAGTCTGGCTTAATTATTATTATTTTAAATAAATAAAAATAGACCCCCGCTACAGCCCTTTAGGCTCGCCCTCTATTACATGGGACTTAAACATAATTGGCTAAATGTGGGTGTATTAATGGGTACACCTCTACCTAACCCTTCAGGGATTATAAGCGTGATGTTATGTTAGAAATAAAAATAGACTGAAATATTCTTAAAAATGCAACATAACATTTTCTTTTTTAATTTTAACTATAGTCGATCTTATTGGCTCAGCAGCATAATAGCGTAATAATATAGACTCTGTACTGTACTAGAATATAAATTTCAACTCATGAAAACTGCTTCTTTCACACTTTTGAACAATAAAACAACATACATTACTCGAACAGCCACGCTTGTCACAAACGTTGCCAATTCAGCTTTCATACGAAGCCTTCACTATATTATGTGCCCATATTGTGTAATATTTTTTTATGTTGTAAAAATCAGCAAATGACTTCTTCCGCCCAGGGTGGGGCGGAAGGGACTGTCAGACTTTTACTGACTAAAAAACCACCCTGTTCCTGCTGTAGCCCTTTGCGTTCCGGGGCCACGGTATCCTGTTAAGACGTCCCGCAACCCCGGCAGGCGTTTGCCCCATTGGGGCCCCGTCCCTGTGCTGACAGCTCTTTGAGGAGCGCGCGAACAGAACGCGCCGTCGACCTGGGCCTGGTCCTTGATCGGACGGCGAGTTACCCATTACTCGCCGTCCGCAAGCCCGCGCATATTATGTTACCCAAAGTAAACGTAGCTAGAGTATTTATTTATTCATGTAATATTAACATTAATTAATTATTTACAGCTAAAAACAATAAATCATGAATTTCAAATAGTAACTTTTACTAAAATTAATCAATGACAAATATATTATTATGTCAATAGATTGTAAATAGTTATTATAAATGTTTTTAGTAATTATGAATGATTAGATTTGTCAAATATTTCTAAAATAAATTGAATGAACTATAAAATACATACTTAATGGGGTTGAAATTTTTCGTCGGTTATTAAAAAAATACAACTGTCAGCTTGACGGCTGACAGGATGGAATGGACGAAGAAAACGTGTTGCGCCGACCCCAAGTAACATGGATCAAGGGCAGGAAGATGATGATAATTAAGCAAACGAGTGTACTGCGTAGACGATCCCGTTGTTGAATAAGGCAATTAACATACGGCACCGCGCACCGCTGCAATAGGCGGTGAAGCGACAATTTTCACACTGTACACCGCTCGATCGCGCGGTTTGGCGACCGTGCGGTGCGCGGTGCCCTGTGTTAATCGTCTTAGTGCATATAATAATGATGGAACTGAAACTTCGAGTCGAATTTTAAAAAATTGTTTATGATAGCCAGATTCATGAAGAATAGTATAGGCTATTTAACATCACGCTACGACCCATGAAAGCGAAGCAGTAAACAAAGACGTCACTTAAAAAAGCCATATACTCGTACTTTTTTTTTTTTATGGGACAAGCCCGCCGCTCTGTTCCCACCTACTGCAACTCCTGAAAGCCTGAATCAACAGTGGAGGCCACCAGAAAAGCGCCGAGGCAATGAAGCTCGACGAGCTCCCAGAGAAACGCTTAACTGTCTTGGGTCCCGCAACGAAATTAATCAGTAAAGAAAGCGAAGGAGTAAGAAAATATAATACTCGTACTATTATCGCTTATCGCAAGTTCATTGTCCTAATAAACGTTTGAATCGCTGTCAGTGAAACATGTTTGCGGTCTTATTCTGTTTGATTTCCCAGAATAGGTACCCCAACGGAGCGATCCTTTGATCATTGTAAAGAGGCGGTCATTATGCCAAATACCTCTCCCACTGCCAAATAACAAAAGGAGGCTTTTGTCTGATTTCAATAAAACCATTTTCGATTTTAACGCATTACTAGAGTTGACTCCGTCAAAAACAAAAAGATTATACGCAAAAACTTGTATCATGGATTCAGTTTATGATTCTAAACCACTGAGCATATAAGGACGGATGTTTTATACAATTGTAACACCTACGCGACCAAAACATGAACTGGATCTAAACAAATAAATAAAATTAAAGTGTCTGTTTGTTATGTCTAAATAACAGCTTTTTACTAAATACATCCGAAGGTTTACACGGTACGATATACAAAAAAAAAACACATTGTCAGTTTGTTTGTTCTATCTTATCTCCTACATGGCTGAACCGATTTTAACGGAACTGCCAGATATATAATATTATAAGGAGTAACTTAAATATAATAAAAGAATTCGTATTCCTAGCAAAAAATAAACATCAACAATCCTTTGGTTGACTGTTAGAGAATGCCTAAGTCCGCCTTTGTACTTTTGTTGCATAAAGTTTAAATAAATAAATAAACGATAATCGACATTTACGTGGACGAAGTCATGGGCACAAGCTAGTCCATGATAAAAGTAGTATTAAGGTAGTACCTATTTAAAGTCTTTGTCAGAATGTTCTTTTGTAGATGGCAAATATCACGATGTTGAAATATTCCAAGTCAAAGGTCTTAATTCACAATTTAGTATTCAGGTCAGGTAAAGGTCTAGTGTCTCAGGTAATAAGGCTAATTTGGAAATTTTAAGGCGTAGCAAATAAATTATTTTAGTCGTATTCAAATCTTTATTTCACAAATCAATTGATAACTAACTAATTTATTAGGTTTATTTTATTTAAATTGAAATTTTAAACTAAACTCATAAATGTCGGTAATCGCGGCCGCAGAATAAAAAGTATCTCTTTTCTTGGGGTCGACAAAATCGGTCCAGTCAGTGGTTTAGTCGTGAAAACTGATATAGAGACTAACAAAGTTACTTTCAGATTTATAGTATTAGTATGAAAGTCAAAGAACCGCCGCAGTAGCGCTATTTTTTTTTTAGAAAAATGACGTATGTAATAAGATGCTTAATTTACCGAAAGTTACGTGTATTATGTTCTTCCTATATTTTTTTTTAGGCTCGCCCCTATTACATGGGACTTAAACATAACTGGCGAAATGAGGGTGTACTAATGGGTACACCTCTGCCTAACCCTTCGGGGATTACAGGCGTGAAGTTATATTATATTTTTATATTTTTTTTTATGGTCTATAACCAATAAAATTACTCCGTAACCAGAAGGTTGCAAGGTATGCCTGACTTCTGGTTAACGAGATATTGAAGGTTAAAGTAAAAAAAAAATACTTTCCTTTTGCGAAAACCAGTTCTAATTGTTCTAACTAAACTATAAATACTGCCATGGCCCCTATATTGTTGCATGTACCCGAAAGTACACTGTTTTATGCACTTACCTAAAAAAAAGAATCTAGTTGCGCATTACTCATAAAGAGTGATTTTTCACACCAAAAAATAGTTGCTTCCCTGCAATAATTTTTACTCAATGTTGCCTAGTTTAATGCGCAATACGCCTAGTTAACAGCTATATAATGTGTCTCTTTACGACCTATTAAAGCTGTAAAGTGGACAAATTAGAAATTCTTAGGTAGGTAGGTACGTTAGAAAAACCACAAACCACTCATCCAATTACAAGCCCGTTTGACAGTAGCTTAACCACACTTCAGTGATCAAATTCACGATTACACTCAATTCTCCCAGATATATCTCGATTCAGTTACAGATTGTTTAATTCTGAAGTATTGTTCCCAAAGCTTTTAAGTGATTGGACATCGAAAAACAAATGAGTGAAAAGCTCTTTTTATTTGTCACTTTGGAACCAACATTTTGAGTGAATCAAGTGAAGTGAACAGTTGCGTAATTTGCCTTTTACCTAAATTGAACGTCGGAAAGTTCAATCGGCTCGTCTTCGTATATTTATCAAAGAGCTCTATTAACATTGTAAACTACGCAACTATGAACTCCTCTAAAATTTGCAAGTCGTTTGAATTATTACGTGTTACCCTCTAAAGTAATAACTTTGCGCTGATCAAATATTCAGTAAAGGGACAATTTTGGAAGCTAGTTTCTGATACTTTAATAGTTCAATTATCCAATTCTAAACAGTATGAATAATAAAACAGTACTCACTATATTGATAGTACAAACCAATTACTATGAGCACATTGGCGCCGATGCCTTTGTTCACAAACTAAACTATATTATATAAATAAGACCTGTCAATGGTGCCGATTCTCTTGGTCACAAACTAAACTAAAATTAGACTATTTCCATCTTTTTCTGTCCAATAAAATAAGAAAGAGACTAATGTAAATAAGAGCTGTCAAATTTAGTCCATCTGACACATCCATACAGTTATAGTTGACATCTTAAAACGTGTGGATTAAAAATACGGAGAAGTTCAAGGCAAAACTAATTTGACATCGCTAACTTAGTTCTTTAATGTCACCGTCCTTTCCTTTCGCTGTATGTTAGTAGGAGATGTCAATTCTCTAAATTTAGTCTAGTTTGTGAACAAGGGAATCGGCACCAATTTCAGTTAATCTAAAACTTCCATTCAGTTTTAGTTGACATGCCAGAACACATTGATTAAATACACGGAAATTTTCAAGGCAAAACTAATTTGACATTTCTAACTTAGTTCTAAAATGTCACCGTCCTTTTCTTTCGCTGTATGTTAGTAAGAGATGCCTATTCTCTTCTTTCTTGTATCAGCACCAATGTCTGCCAAAACCTGACGTGTCTCGAGAATGATAAGGATAACACAGGAGAATTATTTTCTCTTATAATATCGTCCACTACTGACAACAAGTATGACAATAACACGATAGGTACTCTTATATGGGTTTGGGCGGACAAAGGTTGGCAAGGCGTAAAATAGAAACTTAATACGATACCGATATATACGATCAAAGGTTATTTATGTATTATGGCAGATAATAGGTGTGTTATCCACTTGACCCTTCTGTCATAATCCAGACAACACGACAGTACATACGTTTTACTATATTGTTAGAGTTTCATGATTCTAGAATATGCGTCCAGCGTCAGAATAACTATATTAAAAGGTTACCAATTGGCAATTCTTTGGTTAACTGTTAGAGAATGCCTAAGGCAATAAGTCCGCCTTTGTACTTTTCAACCGACTTCAAAAAGGAGGAGGTTCTCAATTCGACGCGTATGTTTTTTGTTGCATAAAGTTTAAATAAATAAATTGAAAACGTACATGCTAATGCTATATGGTAACATGTATCCAGTAGTTTAGCAGAATCACATTAGATACACGCCTCGCGATGCAACACTACGTACTGAACGCTGATCAAGTGACATCACAAAACGTAAGGGACATTTGGTCGAAGATCTCATTTTCGACCAAATATCTCTTACGTTATTTCATATTTCCAGTATTAGAATGTATTCGTCAGCGTAATAAAGTCAGTTCTTGCTTCATCCTTTCCCTTCAGATCCAACACCTATATCACTAAAATCAATCCCATGAAATCTTTCAAGTGTTCCATGACACTGCTTATCCACCTAAATAAATAATCTCATCTTTTACGCCTATGAGAAGTATAAAAATTCCTGCTCACTCATTTCTCCTGTCTCGTGAGATAACGGATAATTCTCATGATGAGACAGCCCTGGTGGCTCGTGTGAAATGAAATTATAAAGGAGTAGTAAAAAGTGAAATAAAACAGCGAGATAACTTCTTTCAGGTGACGCTGAGTTTTATTGTGTCTCAGATAAAAATATACCTATGTGAAGGTATAAACAATTGGATTAAATTGTCATTTTCATCATCATTTTCGTCATTTTCTTCTCTGACATAATGAGGAACTGTATTAGACATTTCATTTTGTTTTTTTCTAAGGCGTGATGAAAAATTGTGTTCTAGAATTCGTCGTTCTTTTAATTGTCTTTTGATTTTCTTTCATCCGGTTTTTTTTCGAAGTCGTTTTTCTCTTCAAAGTTTTAATGATAGGTACTAGGAACTTGTAGAACTGGGTCATTTTAATTTGGTTAATGATAATCTTTATCGACTTCAGTCTTATAAATTGTTATATATTTTAGGTGGACGTTTTACGTATTGGGGTACATCCATCTAAGATGTAATATAACATCACGCCTGTAATCTCCTAAGGGTTAAGCAGAGGTGTACCCATTAGTATAACCCCATCCGCCCCATCTAAGATGTGTCCGACGTTATCATTATATAAACTAGTTTTCGCCCGCAATTTCGTCCGTCTGAATTTCGTAGCCCCGTTTCATCCCCTTAAGGGGTGAATTTTGAAAAATCCGTTCATAGCGGACGTCTACTAACTATAAATCCACCCCCTGCCAAATTTCATAATCATAGGTCAAGCGGTAGCATTAGGAATGTTAGTACAAAGCAAATTATGAAACCTCGTGATACTACTGAAAAGAATCGGGTTGACACATACAAGCTTATTTGATGTGTCCATGTCTACAAGATAAATACTAGAATAAAATAAGAAAGACTTGACAGACCGCAACTACGACTGATATGCTAACTTTTAGTAAGGTATAAAATAGAACAAATTAATATTAATATATTAATAAAAAAATCCAGTAAGTATTCATACATAGATTACACACATACGTAGATTAATCCTGATACCGAGTAGTAATCCCACTTTAGAATTTCATTCATTTTTTTTTTCTACTAATTGTTAAACCACATATTTTAAAATTACGAACTCGAGCAGATTTTTATCAAGTCTGTTAAATTTGTGAACCATCGTTGCTCTAAATTTATGTCAAAAATGACGTCACCATTATTTTACTGTAACTTATAAATATACTTAAGTTAAATCGATTTTCAAATGAACAAATGTTTCAAAAGCGTTGGATATATCCGAGAAAATAAAGAATAATGCCAAAGAATAAATCTCGAATCGAAACCGATTTCAAATTTCATGAGCATCGTTATAAAAAATGTAGCCCTAAAATTGAAAAGAACAAAAAAAAAAGATTCGCGAATTAAACCTCAAATTCTATATTGACGGTCACTCAAAGCTAGCTCATCAATTTCGCACGACAGACTAAAATCAAATAATTTTTTTCACAAAAAACCCCAAACTAAACATTGAACGTTATACGTATGTATTTGCATGTAAATAAAGCTTCGTTTTATGTACCCTGCCAATTTATCACGCCTCACAAGTTACGCAAAATTTTTAGCTACAGCTTTGACCGAACAATTGTGCGTTCAAGCGTACCGGAATTCTTAAAAGGGTCTTTATTAATGAAAATTATAAAAACAAGAATGTATGTACCTATTATTATCCTCTCTATAATTATAATTATTTCTTTCAATGTAGATTTTACAATTATACTCGTTAATAATAATAATATTCGCAGAAGTTTATTTTAGTCACCAACCTCATTATCTCATTTTAGATTTGACCGATTACCTTCATCATTTCCGGGAAATATCATCTTCAATGACCAGATGACATAGCTAAAAATAGCTCGGGTCTCTTTCATTCAAAGGCAAAGGGCGCCTTAGTCCCTTGCGTTATAGCTTACCATCAGATAAGCCGCCGCAGTTACAACAGGAGAATTAAATTTAATCTAAAATTAGTTTTACCTGAATTACTGCTAATATATAATCTGAATATTCAGCTATCACCTACACAATTAACGTACCTTCCACCACAGGAATTAATTACAGAAATCCAGCCAGTCTTTAATTAATTTGCATTCAAAACCAAAATTCATGAGGAATCACACCGCACTAATCAACGAGGCACATCAAACAAATCACGTATTTAAAGTTTCACATTTTAGCACTGAAGTTTTAAAATACGCTTACGTAAAATACGCGGTTGATTCATCCAGTATTTTGGGATACGGGATACACGTGCGACGTCGTCGGGAACGCGCGGGCGACTGACACTCTTGGTGAATTACACTGAGAATCAACGCGGTAAAACTGCGCAGAGACGCAACTAAGGGATATTTTATGGTGTTCTAATATCGGTCAGTCCATACATTGATGGCTGATGGTACAGTTATAATTAAAACTAAAATTTTCACTGTAATACAGCACTTGCAAAATAATGGATTTCCAAGATGTATTTGTAAGATTTTGAAGCGTAACTTTTGTTATTGCAAGCAAACTACTAGACCGAAACGAAAATTGTTTTACATTACGAAAGTTCGTAACGTAACACGCTTTGCTTCTAATGTGCCTGTCTTGAAAGTTAGCGTAAACATACAGGTAGGTACCTATTCTGTAGAGATTTTAGGAAAAAATAAATTGTTTTTAACTTATTCTGTATCTTAGATACCTTAATTACGCTTACATTTAGAAAAAAAATTGCTTGTTCTACGTGTTTTTTTTTTTAATGTCATATTTTAAGACATTAAGTGGTTACTGATGCCTATATAAGTAGGTAATCCAGGAAAATTAGAGGTTTTACCTTGGAATGGATATGAAGATAGTCAGCTATAAAGTTGTATAAACCTTTATTTTGACACCCTAAAACTTTTCCAAAACCAACTTATCGTAGGGTCTCCGCCACTACAGATGTTCCAAGGTTAAAGGTCAAAAATTCGATTCTTTTTTTACATTTATTGCTAATTTATCGTTTCCGATATTTCAATATACATAGGCATATGTAATACCAGAGACGTCACAGTTGCCTTTCCAGACACAAAACTGAAATTTTTAATGTACCTATGCTGTGTTTGCAAATTGTTTCATATCTGATGATTATTATTTATAAGAATTCTACATCATAAAGCAAACTATCCTTATGCCAACACTAGGATTTTATCCTATATCGTGGTTTCGTTTACAAACATAAACTTACATACACAAACAGCTAGACCCGGAACTCCTATCTATAGGCCATAAAAATATTTGTTCTGTGCGGGAATCGAATCCACGACACGCAGCACAGCAGCCATGGGTTACACATTACTATAACCATCTGTAGCTGAAGGGTAGATACCGCAGACTTCATGTCGTACCGTTGTAGACTCTGTAATTTATTCGTAACTTACTCAGTGTAACTTTAACGCGACGGTTTGCGTTTTTGTTAGGTATTGTTTCGCAGTATCTACTTTGTCATTGGTTGGAAACTTTTTGTTATTGGCAGAGATTCGAAAAATGTTACTGGTTAGTAGAAGACCTATATTAAGTAAAAAAGGAGTTGGAGTCTAAGGGCTATTTTTTTAATATCTTTTAAGTAAAGAATAATTAATAAAAAAGTTTGACATACCTACATATTTTTTTTACAAAAGCTTTCAAACCGGCATTTTATCCCTCCATTAAGAGTTATCTAACGACTAAAAAATTAGCCCTCAACTAAAGAAAAATAATCGTTTATAAGAAATTGTCTGGAAAATTATGAACACTGCAAATAAAAAAACAGGTAAATCAGTCCAGTTATTCCCGAGTTTTGCGCTTAGCAACACATTTAGAAGATTGATTGATGATTTGAATATTGATTAATTGCAAAACACTTCTTCAATTTCAATAATCCCCTTAACTCATCACGACTTCTACCATCTAAAAGCGAGCCGCAGTCTTCGTTCAAACTAAATAATTCATTGTATTTCAAATTCAGTAACTCAAGCTCTGTCAGAATAGCGAACAGCGAACTCGACTTACCGACTCACATGTGTTTTGTTTAATTAAAACTATTTGTTCAGATTTAATTCATTTCAAAGTCTGCAAAGTTGAATTTTGGTTTTCGAAGTTTCATTCAACATGAATTGCATTATTATATTAAGTTTCAAAAAGAAAGAGAATTATGAATTAAATGTGAGTTCTATACCGTGTCGTTTAAACCTTAGTTTATTTTGAACATCATTGACATTGGTCATTAAAATAAATAAATAAATATCTTCGGACAACTCACACACGGCTATCTGATCCCAAGCTAAGCAGAGCTTGTGTTATGGTAACCAGACAACTGATATACATAGTTATATAATTTATAAATACATACATATTATAGATAAATCACACCCAGACACAGAACTAACAATCATGCTCATCACACAAAGTTTGTCCTGGGTGGGAATCGAACCCACGACCTCCGGCTTAGCAGTCAGGGCCGCTAACCACTAGAACAACAGGCCCGTCATTGATTGGTTGACATTCGTTTGGTTAGTTGGGCCTTATGTTACATCTATTACACACAGTATGGTATACAAATAAATGAATATGAATATGAAAACATCGTGAGGAAACCTGAACCTATATTAATATAAGTCTGAAATCGCCTATCCGCCTTGAACATGCGTGGTGATTAATGCTCGTTCCACGAGAAGAGGCCTTTGCCCTGCATTGGGATAATAACAGACTTCTATTACATTATCGCAACATCCTATCGGATAATGATTTGTCTACTTACTTATAATTTGCTGCCCTATGCGCCAGAAAATTGTTATTGAAGCAATTTATAATAACATTAATTTGGTATAGGTACTATAGGAAACTACTTTTACTTTTTTTTAAATACTGTTTTACGTAACATAACATCACGTCTGTAAACCCCGAAGGGTTAGGCAGAAGTGTACCCATTAGTACACCCACATTTCGCCAGTTATGTTTTTAGTCCCATGTAATACGGGGCGAGCCTATTGCCATCAACTGGGCGCAAATCCAGACTCCGAGGCTGCTACTGAGAAATTCAATACTGAATACTGTTCAGTTAAACAAGGCCAGTGTATAAAAGGCACACATCATTAAAATATTATAAAGTTTTTAGATGATCAACTAAAATGTCCTTAAATATTTTTCATCAAGCTTTGGTCTTTCGCAGCCCACATATGAAACTTTTCATAGAAGGACGCAGCAAAACGAATCCTTTTACCCCAGTTATATAACTTCACAGAACTCGTGTAGGCTAATTTGCGAGCCTCGTATCCTGGCAAATGGACTATATCGCTGTGTCAGTTTTCAAAGCTTTGTTGTTCAACACTTAAGTGCATTGTGTTCAAGTTTCGCGTATGCAAAAGCCGGATTTAGAATAAAATAGGATAAGCGTCTTTGTAACGTCAGTAGGCTAGCTAAGAACTGGCTTTTAACTTAACTTTAGCTACTGCTTACGAATAAAAATGTGGGAACTATTTCAAGTAGGCACTGTGGTGACTTTACCAGCGAACGAAGTACCAATTTTGTTTAGGAATAATAAAAATAAAAATAAAGTTTAAAATTAAAGGAGGTCCCAGTGCAAGATACGTTTTTTTTTGTATGTCGCGTTGAATAATTATAATTATAATACATATCCGAGTGCGGTTGTACACGTCACTTAAAGTCAATCAAGTACGGTACACAAGCAGGTAATTTGTAACTACTTTTAAACAATATTTCGAGGGTGTTAATTCTCTTAAATCACTCTACGTATATAATTATATGATTTAGTAGTTACATTGCTTTCACGTGCCTTGTTGTTTATGATTATGTATACAAATACTGTAAACATTCATTGCATTTTTATTTTCATTTATTTCTCCCTTAAAACATATTAACAATTTGCGTTAATACAGAATTGGAAGAGAAATA
The DNA here is from genome assembly GCA_949774945.1 of Hoplodrina ambigua. Taxonomy (NCBI): domain Eukaryota; kingdom Metazoa; phylum Arthropoda; class Insecta; order Lepidoptera; family Noctuidae; genus Hoplodrina; species Hoplodrina ambigua. The sequence continues at coordinate 10,833,716 of OX458974.1, read as the reverse complement.
GGAGCCCAAACTAAGCTAGGCTTGTGTCTTGGGTCTCCTGGCCCCAACCGAATATCTTAAACGCTATTTTATTAAATTTAAAACATCAGACAGATGTATATGGGAGTAAAACACTGTAAACATTAATTTTAAAAAATTGCGTATGGAATTTCTTGGACATTCTTCTCCATACAAAACTACCTTTTGGAAGGGGCCAGATTCAATTCCTTTTGACCCGACTATGGCAAAGCCAAAAGGAGGGTTATGATTTTTTTTTTTGTATATGACGTTCAAAAGTGCCTTATAATGCCTACTTGAAATAAATGATTTGACTTTGACTATAACTTGTGGTGTACATGTGGGTAATATTTTAAAATAAATTATTCTACACCACAAGCTTAAAAAGTGAACACAAAATTACAATGTAGGAGAAAAAAAATATATAAAATTATTGATGTCCATGAAACTAAATAGCTTGTCCGACCACCTTACAATATTCAACAGTTTTTCAACAAAAACAAAAAACGTTTCTTGTATGATTTCGTTGGTCTAGTGGTCGCAAGCGCGACTGCTGTGCATGAGATCTTGGGTTCGATTCCCAGGTCGGGCAAAGTGTTACTGGGTTTTTCCATTAGGAATTTCTCAATAGCAGCCTCGGAGTCTGGATTTGTGCCCGGTTGATGGCAATAGGCTCGCCCCCTATTACATGGGACTAAAAACATAACTGGCGAAATGTGGGTGTACTATTGGGTACACCTCTGCCTAACCCTTCGGGGATTACAGGCGTGATGTTATGTTATGTACGTTATGTTATGTTTCTTGTATGAGGACAGCATTTAATTTTATTAAATTAATGTCTTGTCTTAATCCGTGAGCCGACACCCTCATTATAAAACGCCTACAGGTAGGGTCGGGATGATCTCAATATGACAATGTAGGAGATCAAAAAACAAGCTCGCCTATATTCCTCCCTGGATGATTAATTGAAATGACTACCCTTAACCTTTCACATAATCTGATAGACGTGTGAACATCAAAAATTATTTTTTCAGTATACCAGAGCAAGATTATTTCCCGACTTGGCGGTTTCGCTTTCCAAGAAAATGAGCAGTTTAATGGAAAAAGCAAGAGTGTGTTTAACATTTTATTTTTACGTATTTCATTTGTTCAAGACTAAGACTTTTCTTTGAAAGTAAGTATCAAAGGAAAGCTATGGTATGGAAATTGTAAGTAATTACTATCAGAATTTTTAAGGTAATGGTTGGCGCAGTGGTTGAAAGATTCGCTGCTTGCTATAAGTCGCGGGTTTGACTGAAGCAAGGAACAAATATTTTATGGCTTACAGTAAGTGAATCAGGGTAACTGAAAACGTAATAACGGGAACGCCGCAATCGCGGCGGTAATGAATAGCTCGCCGTCCGATCAAGGACCAAGCCCGGGTCGACGGCGCGTTCTGTTCGCGCGCTCCTCAAAGAGCTGTCAGCACAGGGACGGGGCCCCCAACGGGGCCAACGCCTGCCGGGGTTGCGGGACGTCTTAACAGGATACCGTGGTCCCGGAACGTAAAGGGCAACAGAAAGAACAGGGTGGTTTTTTAGTCAGTAAAAGTCTGACAGTCCGCCCCGCCCAGGGCGGAAGGAGTCATTTGATGATTTTTACCACCTAAAAAAAAAAAAGTTATGTGAATAAATAACATAACATAACATAACATCACGCCTGTAATCCCCGAAGGGTTAGGCAGAGGTGTACCCATTAGTACACCCACATTTCGCCAGTTATGTTTTTAGTCCCATGTAATAGGGGGCGAGCCTGTAAATAAATAAATCGAAAATATGATAAGTTATGCCAACAATAATTTTAGGCGCGACAACTACTGACCACTAAGCACAATAGTTGTCATGTCGATTGAAAATGGTACACCAAAATTCTCCAGTAACAATGGTTTATTAGAATTAGTAGATTTTACACATGTAGGCAATTTTACCAGAAAAATAACTTAAAAAAAAAAAACACAATTAGATACAAATTATTTCAATACTTTGTTAATTTGTACTTTTAATTGCGTGTAACTTTTTTTTAATGGCTTCAATTTCAATTTTTATAATATAACGCTTGTTTTTTTCGAAAGGGTAATCAGAGTTAATAGAAAGTTAGCCTAATGCCACTAGTCATGCAGATACTGATCCAGACTCCAGGCTGCTACTGAGAAATTCCTTATGGAAAAATCTAAAGACACTATATCAAACCCAGGGCATCATGTCGCTTGAACAGTCTTGGCAACATTTAAAATGTTAGTAAGGAAGTACACGAATATGGCAAGGATGAATTTCAGTACTGTATTATTCACATCTTGAACAAACCTCGATTCGCTTTTCTGTGTGCTTTTACTCGTAAAACCCTTAGCAACACGAGAATACGAGATTGTGTGTACCTACTCGTATGGATCTGGAATATTTCCCTTTGAAGGAACAAACAACGTTGAACAAAACTGAAGTAAAAATCTGTTGCACACTGCAGTTGGAAAACTGAAGAATTTTTAAACAAAAGCTATGAAATCCTCTTCGTTTTTAACGCGCCGGTTTGGTATTAAAAAGCATGGGAATACTGCAAAGAAAAACATAACATCACACGCCTATGACCCCCGAAAGGTTAGGCAGAGGTGTAATACCCATTGATAGGTACCTATAACACGTTTCGCCAGTTATGTTTAAGTCCCATGTAATAGGGGACGAGCCTATTGCCAACAACCGGACACAAATCAAGACTCCAAGGCTGCTACTGAGAAAATCATGATCGAAAAACCCAATAACACTTTACCCGACCTGAGAATTGAACCCAACACCTCATACTCAGCAGTCGCGCGACCACTAGACCAACGAGACAAAGAAAACGTCTTTAAATTTTCAAAATCTTTACAGAATAAAGCAGCTGTTCTCAATTGCCCCGTGAAATGTGATGATCATAATAACACATGGTACACGAAAAAACATATCCAAAAATATAACAGATTAATTACAAGTATTGTCAATCAATGATTTCGATACGTCTACGTGGATTTCCAGTGCATTGTTCAATTAACTGTCATTAATTAATTCCGGATTGTACAATTAAGGGCTGCAGGCAGCGCCATCTGTCTCATTACAGGTAATACAACCGGTGCGAAGTGAATGATATTAATGAAATAAATTTAAAAAAAACTCGGAAACATTTCAACGGCTACAGGTGTAATTATCTGCACATGTTTTTACATTGCTCAAATAAAAAAGAAAGAAAAACTATTTATTCACTCGAAAATGATGCACATAACATAAAATAATAATTGAACACAAAAGCAAATTAAAAATAAGTTCGTATGAAATAACATAACATACATAACATAACATCACGCCTGTAATCCCCGAAGGGTTAGGCAGAGGTGTACCCATTAGTACACCCACATTTCGCCAGTTATGTTTTTAGTCCCATGTAATAGGGGGCGAGCCTATTGCCATCAACCGGGCACAAATCCAGACTCCGAGGCTGCTACTGAGAAATTCCTGATGGAAAAGCCCAATAACACTTTGCCCGACCTGGGAATCGAACCCAAGACCTCATGCACAGCAGTCGCGCTTACGACCACTAGACCAACGAGGCAGTCAAAAAAAAATTAAAAATGAAATCCAAATAAAATTAAATACAAGTAAGAAATATGCGCCACTACCACGCGTAACGGCTGACGCTCAGCATAATGCCGGGGTCATAGGATCGGGGGACAGTAATAGACTGATATAAGTCCCGATTTCCTCACGATGTTTTCTTTCACTGATGTCAGTGATGTCCAAGATAAACTTTAGAAAGTACATATGAATTGAAAAATTCACATTAGTACTGGCCCAGATTTGTTCCCACAACCTCAAGCATAGGCGGGCGCCTTAACCACTGATGGGCCATCACGATATTAAAATGTTGCTTAAAATTATAATTATCTTGCACGCAATTTTCGTCTCAACCTCTATGTCTATCTAAGAAGTTATGACCTAGAATGGATTATTGGCTTATGATCACAATACCAATGAGGCTTTTATTAAGAGTATCCTGAACAACAACATAACATCACGCCTGTAATCCCCGAAGGGTTAGGCAGAGGTGTACCCATTAGTACACCCACATTTCGCCAGTTATGTTTTTAGTCCCATGTAATAGGGGGCGAGCCTATTGCCATCAACCGGGCACAAATCCAGACTCCGAGTCTGCTACTGAGAAATTCCTGATGGAAAAACCCAATAACACTTTGCCCGACCTGGGAATCGAACCCAAGACCTCATGCACAGCAGTCGCGCTTGCGACCACTAGACCAACGAGGCGAGTATCCTGAAATATTCCGAATACCATATCCAATATCAATTAGGACTTCCTAAGGCTATTTGAAGGGACACTGACCTCAGAAAGTCAACAGACTTATTTCTACACTAGCTCTTGCCCTCGATTTCGTCCGCGCAAAAATAAAATATACTATAGCCTATGTTACTCGCAGATAATGTAGCTTCAAAATGGTTAAAGAATTTTTCAAATCGGTCCAGTAATTTTTGAGTTTACTCATAACAAACAAACAAAAATACCTTTTTTCCTCTTTATAATATTAGTGTAGATTATTCTATTGTTGGTATAATTCATTATGTATTATACTGCAACCCGATAATTTTCAGTAATAACGCTTCAAAGAATATAACAACTTAACGTATTTTATTTAAGTATTTATTACTAAGTTGAGAATACTTTTCATGAGTAGATAAGTACGACACAAAAACAAACAAACAAACATTAACTAACTACACTGTCCCATATAATAATTATGTATATCATAATGTATGAAATACTGATTCTTTAACTAATCGTCTCAACGGCCGAGAATAATCCTTACCACTTTTATATATGCGAAAGTATGTTTGTTCATTTGTTTGTCACGTTTTTATGCCTTAACTACACAACCGATCGTCATGAAAATTTGAATACACGTTGTTAGGGGTACAGAAAAGAATATTCAAATAAAATAAAAAGTATTTTTAACGCGAGTGGAGCCGCGGGCAAAAGCTAGTAAATGTATACTTTGCACGTGTTTTGACTAAGCATTAATGCCACTTTAGCATGACTGTCGAACTATTTAATACAAGATATAGACAGGAACGTAAACCCTAGCTAAAATAGTGCTACGTAACGATTATATTTAATCTCGGTCTGTATGTCATTATAATACGTAATAGTTACCTATCGATTTGCTTATAAAGAACTATATCACTGACCAAACTATCTCTATATAACTATGAAGCGTATACTCTTCAAAGCTCGTATATTTTAATTTAAAGAATTAAGAATAAGAAACATATTTAAGTAAAAAAAAAAACAAATGAACATCGCCATTGTTCATAAACTAGGAAAAAAACGAATAATTATAACGATCTTTACATACACACACAGCCTTTTATAGAATAACTTCTAGGTACTTTATATAAAAATAACATCACGCCTGTAATCCCCAAAGGGTTAGGTAGAGGTGTACCCACATTTCGCCAGTTATGTTTAAGTCCCATGTAATAGGGGGCGAGCCTATTGCCAACAACCGGGCACAAATCCAGACTCCGAGGCTGCTACTGAGAAATTCCTGATAAAAAAACCGAATAACACATTGCCCGATCTGGGAATCGAACCCAAGACCTCATGCTCAGCAGTCACGCTTTGCGCTCACTAGACTAAGGAGGCAGTCAACTACTATCATTATCTTCATGCCCGTGTTACTTGGGGTCAGCGCAACACGTTTTCTTCTTCCATTCCGTCCTGTCAGCCGTCATGCAATGACTGACTCCCTTTTTATTACAAGCTTTTCATTTGCTTATCATTATCTTCCTTTTTATTCAACTCGCAATGTATGTATATATGTATGTAACTATGTTTGTTTTGGTGGCATCTTGCAACTCAATTTTGAAGCAGATATAGTTAACCGATTTTGCTGAAATATTATTATTATACATAACATAACATCACGCCTGTAATCCCCGAAGGGTTAGGCAGAGGTGTACCCATTAGTACACCCACATTTCGCCAGTTATGTTTTTAGTCCCATGTAATAGGGGGCGAGCCTATTGCCATCAACCGGGCACAAATTCCAGACTCCGAGGCTGCTAATGAGAAATTCCTGATGGAAAAACCCAATAACACTTTGCCCGACCTGGGAATCGAACCCAAGACCTCATGCACAGCAGTCGCGCTTGCGACCACTAGACCAACAAGGCAGTATTATTATTATATATTATGATAACATGAAGTTAATCTGATGATGGAGCTGGAAGGTGGCCATAGGAACTTGGTAATAAAACGACGTGACCTCCTATCGAGTTTGGGCTCGTAAAAAGCTGGTTTAAAAAAAAGTTTTTTTACTATTAATTTATCTTTCATGTCAGTAACAATCAACTACTACAACTACTACTTATTGGATATTACCTTTTAAAATTACACCCCCAGCTAGCTATGAAGGTGCAAACCAGCTAAAAGTATTGCTGCATATTTTTCGTCGACTGCAAAATCTCACGGAAATTCAACGAAAACCCAAAGCTTAGAGTATCAAAGGAAAAATATTTGATTTCTTTGGCAATAAACACATGCTTCGCAGTTCGTTGACTCCACTGGGTACACGCCTCGAGTCGGCTTTCAAAGGTTATTTCAATCGAGCGCCGTGTGTCAAATTTGATTACATTAAGTTTATACTCCGGATTGGATTTATCTGCAGTACTATTCTGTAAAAAATGTTTTCGGTGATTTTTGGTAGACTGTCAATCAAACAATACAGGAGATATTTCTAAACAAGCTTCTGCCTGCGACTTCGTCCGCGTCAAAGTTGATATTTTATTTCACAGGATCTGTACTTTTTCTAAGATAAATGTTAAAGAATTTCTTTCTAAAATAATATCTATTTTTTCCAACGATACGCTAAGAATCAGTGACATGATAAGCCCACTCTAATTCAGCCGAACGATGACCGCTGCTTGGCATAAGCCTCTTCTAAAGATAACCACATGACCGGTCCTGCTCTGCCCGCATCATGCGGTTCCCGCGATCTTCACCAGGTCGTCAGTCCACCTCGTGGGGACCCTTCCCACATTGCGCCTTGCAACATTCGTCATTCTCCATAGACCGCAGTGTCTCTAAGCTTACTTTTCTAAAATTAACAGAAGAATTCTTACAGAATAAGCCGGCCGATCTGATTTACGAACGGCGCTAGTCTTATCAACATCTAAATGTTGATTAATTTTTTTTTGGGTCCAAGACTCTCTTTACTATTTAGACAAGTCTAGGTCGATAAAAACCTAGGTAACTTATACAAGTTAATTAAATAAAGGACTTATTAACTTGCTCCAATCTGAATTAACCTAGTAAAAATCTTGATGAAAATCTCCAAGGGAACTTTATTAACTGAATGGGTACAGGTACCCATGGGTACTTTTGTTGTCATAAAAAATATTTACTGCTATGGTTAAGTGTTTCTTAGGAAGCACTCTCTATACAGAAATAGTCTAGTCATATTTTGCTCAATAAACAAATTAACTCGATATATCATCACAGTAATCCCCGAACTTGGGTAGAAATATACTCAGTACCTACACCCTCATTTCGCTAGTTTAGCTAGTTTAGTATTGCCATCATCTGGGCACTAGTCCAGACTCCAAAGTTACTACTGAGAAATTCCTGATGAAAAACCCAAGAAAATTTTGCTCGACCTGGGAATCTAACCCAAATCCTCATGCTTATCTGTAGTGCTTTGCGGCCACTAGACCAACGAGGTAGTCAACAGTTAAATTCGGTGAAACTATGTAGTTAGAAAAAGGTAACTAATATCCTAGCTAAGTAATCATCAAAATGATACGTTATAAAAATAAATTAGATAGAAAACTGAAGGCAAATTCTATTACACAAAAATGTTCAATGCAATCTCGCAACAACCAATGGTGCCGATTCCCTTGTTCACAAACTAGACTAAATTTAGAGAATTGACATCTCTTACTAACATACAGCGAAAGGAAAGAACGGTGACATTCCGTGACATTAAAGAACTAAGTTAGCGATGTCAAATTAGTTTTGCCTTGAACTTTTCCGCATTTTTAATCCATACGTTTTAAGATGTCGACTATAATTGTATGGATGTGTCAGATTGACTAAATTTGACAGCTCTTATTTACATTAGTCTCTTTCTTGTTTTATTGGACAGAAAAAGATGAAAATAGTCTAATTTTAGTTTAGTTTGCGACCAAGAGAATCGGCATTAATGACAAAAAATGATAGGTAACTTAGAGGCATTTTTGAAATATTTATACTGAGATTAGATTGTGATCGTTCCTATAAGTATTAGTATTCCTATGACCTCTATAATGATTTTCCATTTACATGTACGTAAAAAAAAATGTAAAAATATTACTTGTATCATAAAACGATACCTAGTGTTAGTGAGTGATGAAAATAATATTTTAAATTAACCATCTGAAACATTCAAATACCTAACAAATTAAATATTCATTCTTCAAAAATTGGGACACATTTTTCATGCTACGCATTCAGTTTGATTTGTAACAAATCAAATATGTACAACGAAAAATGAATAGCGGAAAAACAAAACACAACAAAACAAAATTTATGCTTTTATTAGGATAAGGGTTTACACGAATCACTCTTGGAATATAATATGATTTTCTATTCAGGATTTTTTGTTCATGAAAAGTATTTTATAATAACATAAAATAATAATATTTTGTAAAAACCTAATTGAAAAGAGTGCCGTGGACTTCCTTGCTCGTTCTTCGCCCATAGAGGCCTACCTCCGTTTTGGAACGAGCAACTAGCTACAACTTTCAGACTAACTAACCGACTCCTTGACAATTCAAAAGTGCCTGTAAATGGTCTAATTGAAATAAATGTTTTGACTTTGACAAACTGTAATCCCCGAAGGGTTAGCCAGAGGTGTACCCATTAGTACACCCACAATTTGCCAGTTTAACAGGGAGCGAGCCCAAAATTGCCATCAACCAGACACAAATCCAGACTCTGAACTGCTACTGAGAAATTAACCAAAACTTAATTTATGCTGCCAATTTGTTCTATTTCCACAGATAACAAATATTTGTATAGCTTACAGGTAGGTAGTCGTTCTAGGTCTGGTTGTTTGTGTTTGTGAATTTATATGTTTGTAAATGCACCCGCGATACAGGAGAAACTAGTGCGAGGCAACGGTTTTGTTTCTTTTTTTTTTCAAATAAAAATATTTTTTCCTTCTCAATGTAGGATTGTACGTAGCCATTTAGAATAAAAGCATCCTGTATGTTAGACTAAGCTGGTTTTTGAGTCTACTGTTTTATTTGAATCAATCCCTTCTCACTTTTTTACCACACTTTTTTCACTGCAACTCTTGAAAGCCAGCATCAACAGTAGTGACAACCAGAAAAAACACCGAGACAATGATGATTAAATGGATAAAGAACTTTGTGATTTTATGATTTTATTACTTTGAGTTTTTGTTGTTTTTATTTAAGTTCTATTTTTGACTAACATAGTATTAAGACCTTTGTAACTAACAACTATGAACATTATTTGTCTGAAATAATTTAATTTAATTTAATTAAAAAAAAAAATAACTCGACATATCCAGGAAAAACGATTCAACTGTCCTGAATCCCGCAACAGTTAAATATCAGAAAATAACGGAATAAAATGTTAGTGTATGAATTATTTTTCTCTGCTCATCCCATAAGGAAATAAAAGCGTGGTTATTATTGTCGTTTATCATGCGCGCGCGCTTAATGGGGACGGACGTGTACTTGACCCAATTACGTGCTATCGAGTGAACGTTATAATGACGGACACTTTAAAGTGTAATTATTGTAACATCGTGATAGATGAATTGTTAGCATACATAAGTAATAAAATCTCAGTGATTGACGAGGACAGTTTAACGAGAATATGTGTATCCGCGTTTGCGCCGGCCGAAATAAAAAAGTCGAAATCGCTATTATTCGACTGTGTGCCGACGGATAGAAAAAAAATCACAAGGAAGAACAAAGGAAAGGAAAATCGTGATCTGGAAGACATAGTGGCCCTTCTTAAGAGCACGGATCCTGATAAAATACCAGTCTTTGTAGCACGGGACTTGAACAAACTACCCCCGATCACTTTTGATCATCTTGATGTGTCAAAATTGCTCAAGGACATAAGTTTATTGCAATCAGAGGTGACAGATATTAAAAGTAGTTATGCAAGTCAACAGGAGTTAGAAAGGCTCAGGGCGGAACTTCATACGATTAAATCGGTACCGTTGATCTATGATGCCACCAACATAAATTCTAAACGTGGTGGGTACATTGATAATGAATCTGAACCCAGAATATCCCAACTATCACCTCAGGGATCGCCAAAATTAATGTCGTATGGAATCTCTAACCGCCCTGTGTGCAATAATAGTGATAAAATAAACACTGCCACAACGTTACAAATAGGCGAAACACAGATGGTTGCAACATTATCAGCTGATGTGACGTCACGCGAGATAACGGGGCTTTGCGGCGAGAAGTCTATTACTTGTAGCGAACATAATAAAATAACGATGTCGGAAGGGCTATCTTCGCTTCCTTGTTATAGTGGGGGTCAGCAGAATGGTGACGGGCAGTGGAAAACCGTAGAAAGCCGTAAATCAAAATTCAAAAAACGTTTGATTAGTGTGTTGGGTACGTCTAGTGATATTGACGGGCGATTTAAAGTGGCTGATTTAAAAGTACCCCTATTTATCAGTCATGTACACAAGGACACCACTGAAAGTGACATTATTGAGTATATTCGACAGAAAACGCGGGAGACTGTTTCCCTGCATAGAATAAATAAAATGTACGATACTGAATATAATGCGTACAAGGTACTCGTGCCCAAATATAAATTGCATGTATTTCTGGAAGATAAACTATGGCCGCAAGGTATTTTATTCCGGCGTTTTGTAAGTTTTAAGCCCAATACTTTTGTGGAGAAGGAACATAAACAACCAACTAATGGATAGTGACAATACATATAATATGGTTAGTTTTAACTGCAAAAATGTCAAGCGGTCAAATGAAAGTATTACGGACCTGTGCAGAAGTTGTGATATTATAGCCTTACAGGAAACATGGCTGTTGCCCGAGGAGATAGCGTACCTAGGCAATATAGATGGAGATTTCGGAAGCACGGGAACATCTGCAATGGACACCTCGGCAGGAATGCTGGTCGGGAGGCCATTTGGAGGAGTAGCAATTTTGTGGCGGAAAAGTGTTTTCAGTGAGGTATCAGTGATACACAGTGTTAATCCAAGGGTTTGTGCTATCAAAATCTTATCTAATAATAGGACCATATTAGTGATGAGTGTTTACATGCCTACTGAGAGGGCTGAAAATACATTGGATTTTACGGAATGCCTGGGACTGGTGAGTGCTATAATAGACAGTGAGGTTGTTGAATCTGTGTTTGTCTTAGGTGACTTTAATGCCCACCCTGGTGGATTATTTTTCAGCGAATTGTCTCTTTTTTGTGCCGAGCACGAACTGGTTTGTGTAGATGTGGACAAGTTAGGTGTGGATTCAGGCTCCTATACTTTTATAAGTGACGCACATGGGACGTCAAGCTGGTTAGACCATTGCTTAGTCACAAAGTCTGCATTTAAGGCTGTCATTGATGTTCGTGTTACCTATGATACACTGTGGTCTGATCACTTTCCTCTACACCTAGAATGTAAGTTTGACGCCATTAGTCCTGTATCTAACTTCCATGATGCTAATAAATATGATGTAAATAGCGAAGTAAGGTGGGGCAATAGGAATTTGAATCAGATACATGATTACAGGGAATATTGTCATGAACAATTGAGATTTATTGATTTTCCACATGACTTTATTAAGTGTGGGGACAAACAATGTTGTAACCAGAATCATAAACTTTTACTGGATGATATGTATTGTAATATAGTGGCCGCCCTCCGTGAATCTGCAAGGGCTACATATCTGGGAAGCAGGCAACATAGAGGTAGGTGTGTAATGGGGTGGAACAGGCATGTGAGTGAAGCTCACGGGACGGCCAAGCTAATGTTTCAGGACTGGGTTGATCATGGCAAGCCAAAGTCAGGAATAATATATGAGGCGATGTACGGAAGCAGAAAGATTTTTAAATCACGCTTGAAGTGGTGTCAAGATCATAAAGAACAAATTAAAATGGATAGGTTAGCGACATCGTGTACAAATAAGAATTTCTCTAGTTTTTGGAAAGACACTAGAAAATTGAACTGTAAGCCTGGCCTTCCCGTGAGGGTTGGGGGCCATTCAGATCCTAGGAACATAGCTAATGCGTTTAAAGAGCACTTCTTTGTTAGGTCACCACTTGGTCCATCAGCGTCGGTGCTCAATACTGAGTCCAAGGGGGTGGAGTTAAACCTGAAGATTTCAGCGAAAGTAGTAGCTCAAGCGATTCGACAAATGAAAAGGGGAAAGTCTCCTGGCCACGATGGACTTAGTATTGAGCATTTGCAGCATGCCGGACCACATATTGCACGAGTACTGGCTATGTTTTATTCGTTATGTATAGGTCACTCATACTTGCCGGAACAGTTAATGAAAACGATTGTAGTGCCCATCGTTAAAAATAAAACTGGAGACATCTCCGACAAAAATAACTATAGGCCGATATCTTTAGCGACTGTGGTGGCTAAGGTGCTTGACAGTGTGCTTGATGCACAGTTGGCTGAATCTATAGTTCTGCATGATAATCAATTTGGTTTCAGATCACAGCTGTCAACGGAAACTGCCATATTGTGCATGAAGCATACTGTCAGGTACTACACCCACAGGGGCACACCTGTGTATGCCTGCTTCCTCGATCTGAGCAAAGCTTTTGACTTAGTCTGTTATGATATTCTGTGGAGAAAATTACAAGAGGCAGGGCTACCTTGTGAACTAGTGAATATCTTCAAGTACTGGTATAGCAATCAAAGTAATAGTGTACGGTGGGCGGGCACCCTTTCAGATTCATATAAATTGGAATGTGGCGTTAGGCAGGGTGGCTTGAGCTCTCCCAGACTCTTTAATTTGTATATAAATGCCCTAATTGAGGAGCTCAGCGTCCAGCATGTCGGTTGTCGCATAGATGATGTATGTGTTAATAATCTGAGTTATGCGGACGACATGGTGTTGCTGAGTGCCTCGGTTTGTGGCATTAGTAAATTGTTACAAATTTGTGAAACTTACGCAGATGGTCACGGCTTAATGTATAATGTGAAGAAAAGCGAGTATGTTGTCTTTAAGGCTGGTACTAAGTGTCCCTCTAGAGTGCCCCCTATAAAACTGAATGGAAATGAGTTGGCTAGAGCACATCAGTTCAGATACTTGGGACATCTTATTACCGAAGACCTTAAGGACGACACGGATATTGAACGTGAACGTAGGGCACTGTCCGTTAGAGCAAACATGATTGCTCGCAGGTTTGCGCGATGTACTAATGAGGTAAAAATCACTCTCTTCAGAGCTTTCTGTACATCCTTTTACACCTGCAGCCTCTGGGCAGTCTATACTCAAAGAGCGTACAGTGCCCTGCGCGTACAGTACAATAATGCGCTTAGAACGATGTTGCGGCTGCCTCGCCATTGTAGTGCTTCACGTATGTTTGCAGAGGCGCGCATCGATTGCTTCTACGCTACTCTGCGCAAGCGGTGCGCGTCGATGCTGAGCAGAGTGCGGGCTAGTCGCAACAGCGTTTTAAGTATGATAGCCGGTAGACTTGACTGTCGGTACATGAATCGATGTATTACTGCTCACATGACTATTGATACATCGATTCATGGGTCGGGCAGGGGGCGAGTAGATTAAGGTTGTATTGTTACTAACACTAGTTATAAGTTATTGTACTACTAACCAATTGGATCCTAGTTATCTTAATAAAAGTTTTATTATTATTATTATTTTCAGTTTAGATTTTGATCTCTCCCATTGCTGGGGAACTACACCAAAGTTGCGGGCTTTTGGCCAAACAACCTTGCCGTTTTTATCTTAGTCTATTGATAGGAATTTTCTGACGAGTCTGCAGGTGTTCAGAATAACTGCTTTCTGTAAAAGTGTGAATGTGAGTGGATGAATATCTAAGATTTGAAGGCTTTTATGAAGTGTTTTGGGAATGACGCCGGTGCTGGATATAATGATAGGGATGGTTTTGACCTTGTTGACTTTCCATTGGGTTTTGAGTTCAATTGCCAAGTCTGCGTACTTTGACAGTTTGTTTGTGTGCGTGGATGTTAGATTGTGTGTGTTTGGGATTGCTATATCTATCAGATATACGGTTTTATTTTGTTTGTCGTGCAGGGTTATGTCAGGTCGGTTGTGATGTATAGTCTTGTCAGTTAGAATAGTTCTATCCCAATACATTTTGTAATTAGGTGAATCTAGTACGGTTTGAGGTGTGTATTTATAATATGCTGTTTTTTCTGTTATAAGTTTATTTTTATGAGCGAGTGTTTGGTGAATAATTGCAGCTACCTGGTCATGCCTGTGTTTGTAGTCTGTTTGTGTAATGGATGCGCATGCACCTGTGATATGTTGAATTGTTTCAGGTTGTTTATGACAGTGACGGCAGTGGTCACTCCTTAGAGTGCTGTCGCGGATTATAAATTTTCTGTAGTTTTTGGTGTCTATAACCTGGTCTTGAATCGCTAACATAAATCCTTCTGTTTCGGGAAACAGTTCACCTCGCTTGAGCCATGCGTTTGACGCTATCTTGTCAACATTTGGGTTGGTCAAGTCAAGGCGATGACGTCCATGAAGTGATTTTTGAGTCCAAGTATCAATTTTTTGTTGATTGGTGGTTGTTTCCATGTTTTTATTGTGGTCAGAAAGACAGAGCGGTGTGAATGTGTCTGCTTGAGATATGGCTTTGTGTAGTGTTGAATGTTGCGATTGAATGTGAAAAAATGTTCTGAGTGATGTGATTTGTTTATTATGTAGGTTTATTATGTCAATGAGTCCTCTACCGCCCTCAGTCTTAGGTAACGTTAATCTTTGTATGCAAGCCCTCGGGTGGTGTTTCCTATGTGTAGTCATTGTGGTGTTTATCAATCTTTGTAAGTTTTTTAGGTCTGTTTGTGTCCAGCGTATGATTCCAAACGAGTAAGTAAGTATGGGGATAGCAAAAGTGTTGATGGCTTTGATGGTGTTTCGTGCGTTGAGGTGTGAGTGTAGTATTTTGTGTAGTCTGTTTTTGAACTTTTGTTTCAGTACATTTTTTGTGCTTTTTTGGTGAATTTGCTGCGACTGGTAATACCCTAAGTATTTATATCCTTCTACAGGGTCTACGGCGTCAATAACATCGTGATTTGCTAGTTCATATGAGGCAGGTTGTACTATTCCTTTGTTAATAGATTGGATTTTGCATTTGTCTATTCCAAATTCCATGCAAATATCTTTTGAGAATATTTGAGTGGTGTCAGCGAGTGTGTGAATTTCGTTTAGTGTGCTTCCAAAGAGTTTGATGTCATCCATATACATGAGATGAGAAAGAGTAGTTTGGTGTGTATCGTGTTTGATTTTGAATCCTAAGTCAGTTGTATTAAGCATATTGGAAAGCGGATTAAGTGCAAGGCAAAACCAAAGGGGACTTAAAGCATCCCCTTGGAAAATACCTCTTTTTATCGGTATAGAATTAGTTTCAGTGCTACTTTCAGAATTACATATTTTGAGCTTTGTGTTCCAATTTATCATTGTGTTTTCCAAAAACGCGGTAATTGTGGGATGAATTTTATAATGTTTTAATATATATACTAACCAAGAGTGTGGGACAGAGTCGTAAGCTTTCTTATAGTCTATATACATAGTGTGAATATTGCGTTTTTGTGTAAGTGCTTGTTTAGAAGCTACAGCGTCGATTGTGAGCTGTTCTTTACAACCCTGGCTGTGTTTTCGGCATCCTTTCTGTTCTTCTGCTAAAATGTGATGTTCGTTAGTGTGTTTATATATACATTCACTTATACAAGATGTTATAATTTTATAAATATTCTGCAGGCATGTAATTGGGCGGTATTTAGCAGGGTTCGCCATGTCTGATGGGTCTTTTGGTAGCATGTATGTTATACCTTGTGTAATGTAAGGTGGTAATGTATCAGGTGCTTGAATGAATGAGTTAATGTGTTTGAGTAATAGTGTGTGAGTGCATGTGAACTTTTTGTACCAGAAGTTGTGTATGTTATCAGACCCTGCTGCTTTCCAATTGTGTGTTTTTCCTATGACAGTTGCCAGAAGATCTGGTTTTATTTGTTCGAATTTCATTTCTGGCACATCCTTCAATCTGTCCCTGTCATCCTCGACCCATTGACTGTGTACGTGTTCGACGGGATTAGACCAAATATTTGACCAGAATGTGTGTAAAGATTCAGGAGTGGGTAATGTGCTTTTGTTTTCAGGTGAACTGTTGTGTTGTTGTGTTAGATTTCTGTAAAATAGTTTTTCATTGTTGCAAAATTGTTTGTTTTGTGTTTTTCTAATTGTTGTTTGTTTGTATCTTCTTAACCTGCTTGATAAGGTGTTTAATTTTTGTTTTAACGTATCTAGGAAGTGTTCTATGTCAGTATTTTCGTTTTCGTGTTGAGCATGGATCTTGTATTGCTGTTTGATTTTAATGATGTGTTTTTCTAATGCTTGTGATCTGACGCCTCTTGTATATTCTGTTAGCCTCCCAATATCTGCTCTAAGATCATTAATCCTTCCTTGCAACCGCCTTTGCCACCAGGGTAAACCTTGTGGTTTGTTATTTAGTCTATTTCCTTCTAGTATTCTGGCACCATTAAATTTGGCTACGGTATAAGCTGCGCTGTAGATGGCTGTTTGTAATGTGTTAAAGTCTGTTTCAGAGGAAAGTATCTTTGGGAGTATATCAGCGTTGAGATGTTTTGTAATGGCTGCTAGTTTCTTAGAGGGTTTTAGTTTTGGTAGGTACGGTCGAGTTGTTGGGTGTGTGTCTTTAAATTTATCAAATGTTTCCATGTACATTTCTTGTAATTGTTGTTGTAATTCTGTTGACAAGTTTGGTGCCTGGTCGTTTGTTGTTTGTTCTGCCTCTGGATTCAGCTCAGTGTTGTTAGTCTGTTGTGGCTGTGTTGTAAGGGGTGTTAGGTTCTCTTCTACATGTTGAGTTATGTCTTCGGGAGTGTGCGTGATACCATTACCTATCTCATTTTGAACTTCTTCTCGAATCCTATTAAGTTGATCAATAGATAGAAGTCTATTATTAATAATTGATCTACGTTGGTCTGCTATTCTTTGTGCAGAAAGGTGTGCAATTTCTGGGTACTTAGAAGTGATGTCTTGGTGTAGAAGTGGTCTGTATGTGGTCAAATCTGTTTCTAGCTTTGTGATTCGGTAATAACTTTTTATTATAGCTTCGTTTAGGTTGTCAGACCATCTTATTCTCCTAGTTTGTGTGTTAGTAGTATTGGTGTATGACGGTGGTTGGTTTTGGAGTAGAACTCTTACTTCCTCTTTGATAGAGTCAATCTCTTGTTTTGTTAAAAATTGTCGCTGGACTATAGCCCGACGTTGGTCTCCTACTCTTTGTTTTCCTATTTTCATTTCAGGAAACTTTTCTATAAATTGTGCATGTAAAGGTGTAAGATATGTTTTTGTGTTGGTCTCTAATTCACTGAGGATGAAATAATGGCGCATGATGAAACTATTCATGTCTTTTGTCCACTTTTTACGTGTGCGCCGTCCACCTTGAACGGGTGCAGAAATTTCGGCTGGGGTAGCCTCCTGCACAACATTCATGGCGGGTTGAAGTGATGATGAAGATGATGGTGGATTAGATGAAATTGACTCGTGATCTATATCAAGATATGAGGGTGGTGATGAGGGTATTGATGAAAACAGTGATGATTTTGGTGAGGAACATGGTGATGATGATGATGACAATTGTACATGTTGTACTGCAACAGTACAAGACTGGGCAGGCTGCTGCGATACGGTGCCCTCCCCAGAATACGTAGGGCTGCCCGAAC
This sequence comes from Hoplodrina ambigua, assembly GCA_949774945.1. Taxonomy (NCBI): domain Eukaryota; kingdom Metazoa; phylum Arthropoda; class Insecta; order Lepidoptera; family Noctuidae; genus Hoplodrina; species Hoplodrina ambigua. Next base: position 10,815,676 of record OX458974.1, on the reverse strand, counting down.
CTGGTGGCCCGGGGCGGGATTCTCCATCGCGGTTGGCTACGGTACCCGCCTGGGGTAATATTCTACTTCTTAGACGCATCGCATATATTATGTACTTACAACGAATGGAGGAAAGGAATTGGGGGATTGGGGATTAGAATTAAGCAAGCCCAATCCCAATCCGCATCCCCCACAGGTTAGGTTAAGGATTTGGGAGAGATAGGAAAAGGGAAAAGGAAATTTGGATGTGAGGAAAGTGCTCTTGATCTGGGAGTGGATCAGGAACAAATTTGTACCCTTCTTGGTCTCACCTCTCACCCTAGACCTGCCCGGCATGAGTGCCTCTACCGGTATAGCCCTAACGCTCATTAAGGCGCACAAGCCCCACCACGACGTCAACGTAAGGATACGACGGGGGGTTATTATTATTATTATTATTATATAAATGTTCTTTATAGTACTGCTGCTCAAATCTGACTGTTCGCAATCTTCAAGCCAACTTAAATCTTATTGCTTTTCCCTAACCGTCATACGATCTAATTTACTTTATACGAGGAAATAGACATAAACCGCCTGCCTAAAGATGAACACGGATACCTTACAGCTTGTGACATTGTAAGCCTAGCGCTTAAGACTAGCCTGATAGAGAATATAATCGCTTGATCAGAAAAATAGCAAGAAATATGATCAACTACCCGCAACTTTGTCCGCGTGAATGTCGGTTATTACTTGTGATTTTTCCTAATTTATACGTTCTTTTTTTAAGTTTATCTTAAACATTACTAATGTCGGTGAAAGAATACATCTTGTGGAAACCTGGACTTATTTACTAACGTAAACGTCTGAAACGGCCAATCCACCTTGAGCAAGCGTGGTGATCAATTTTACTCTTGCCTTCTCTGTATAAAAGGGGCCTTTGCTATGTGGTGGGACTATAAATAAAATAAAATAAATCATTTATTCTCAGGTTTCAAAGAACATTTAAGATACTACTATATAAGCGTCGAAACCTCATTACTTAAGATCTAGAATCATGTAGCTACTAAACCCATGGTTACAGGTTAATAACATAGGTTAGGTGGGTGCTGTATCGGCGTTTCCGCGGCCAGCTACGCGACACCTCGCAGCGTAACACGACGCCGACACTGCGTGTTCAGTAGTTTATAAGTTTATTGTTAAAATATGTATTAGTTTATAGTTATTGTACTTATATATGTATTTGTGTTTTATGGGCTTTAGTTGCCTGAAATAAAGGATTATTATTATTATTATTAATACCCTGTACCTATTTAACTTCTATAATACACACGTACATACATAAACTCACGCCTTTTTCCCAGAACGCCACCTGCTACGATCCTTACATACTCCTTTCGCCTCGTCCATGTTCATACATCGCGTCATACAAGCACTTCTATCATAATTAGTAAAAATATCCGTTCATATGGTCGTACCGTTTGTCCGGATCTCACACCGATCAATTTTTTAATTCATTGAAACGTTTGCCAATCGGAAGTACTGCTACTTTGGTAAATAAAAAAAGGGGGTTTCATTCCAACTGGCGAATATTAATCGGCACACAATCATTTTATGGGTTCATTTCATAAAATGAATTCCCATTCTCATCTTTCAATTAGGAAATGTTTTCAGGGATAGGCTTTTGTTCAGGGTTGGGGGAATTCTCGAATCCATTGTGTTGGTATTTTTTAAATTCATTCCGAAAATTCTTGGTGTATTAAGCCGTAAATACACGTGCCTATTACTTGCACAAAAGTGTGCAAGTAGGTAGCTTGCAAGTCATTGAACAATAACTCCTAAATCCATCCATACTATATACTATTACAAGCCTCTGCCCACGATTTTGTCCGAGTCAAAGTTGATTTCTCCATACTTTATAAATGCGAAAGTCAAAGAAACTCTGTCTGTCTGTCGTTACGCTTTCATGTCTAAACCACTGAACCGATTTTTATGAAATTTGGTATGGGTTAAGTTTAAAACCCAAGAAAGGACATAGGCTACTTTTTATTTCGCGCCTTCGTCTACGTCCGCGACAACTAACATTTGCACGGATGAAATCGCGAGCAAAATCTAATGGTGAATAAATGGTAAGTCAATTACTTGCAAACTTTTGTGCAAGTTACAGTAGGCACGTGTATTGAGTCTTTACACGTGTATTTTTCATCCTTTGAACTTTTAAACGCCTTAATTTAATACTTCCTGTTAGTTAGTCTTGTACTTTATGTATTTAGTAATAATTAAGTTATAATTTTGTTTTTTTAAACTTTGCCTCACACTGAAAATTACTCCTGTATTGTAGGTGCGTTTACAAACATGTAAACTCACATACATACACAAACAGCCAGACCCGAAACTACTATCTGTAGGTCGTAGAATATTTGTTCCGTGCGAGAATTGAATTGGCGACACGCAGAGCAACAGCCAATCGCTTAACCCCTGCGGCAACTGTGCTGTCAACCTATAACTTTCATAATGAATTAATATAAGTCTCAAATCACCAATCTACCTACCGAGTTAGCGTGGTGATTAATGCTCGCGCCTTCTCTGTATAATATGAGGCAAAGGGGTAATAAAGCGGTAGCAATATACCTAAATATTTTATTGATATTGGTTTTTTGAGTGCATCGTTGGTCTAGTCTTGGGTTCGATTCCCAGGTCAGACTAAGTGTTATTGGGTTTTTCCATCAGGTATATCTCAGTAGCAGCCACGGAGTCTGGATTTGTGGCCGTTTGATGGCAATAGGCTCGCCCTCTATCATGGGACTTAAACATAACTGGCGAAATGTGGGTGTACTAGGGTAAACCTCTGCCTAACCCTTCAGGGACTACAGGCGTGATGTTATGGTATTTTTTTTTTCTTTTTGAATTTGTTTATTAAAATAGTTTACTGCAGCAACCCTACATACATATTTCGGATGCATTCCCAAAAACATTTCTATTGACATAACATAATATTTTCATTTATTTATTCACGTGTTTTAAACATCATTGGCATCATTCCATTCTGTGCAGGTTTCAATTGCCATTGTAAAAAATATACAAAATGATTTTAATTACTTTGTTTCTGTATCGAAAAGTTATTAAACCAATCGAATTACTTAACTATGTAACGGGGTAGTTTAATATTAATATTTATATTCGTATTGTACATTTCTATCTGTATATTTAAATTATTTTACATATTATATAAATTATTTTAAATGAAAACTAATAAAAATTAATTAATACCATTTATTATCTAATTTAACTGTCTTCGAAAAGGAGGACGTTTTTTTACGACTAATTACAATATTTTTTTCATTCGGCAGAACTCTGATGTATACCTTCTACTAATGTATTACCCATATTTGAAAATAAATATATCATAGTTTACCATGGATATACCATGATACCCCTATAAAATACCCCCATAGAATTTCTCGGTATCGTCCGGAAAAAGAAACACACTTTCTGGTTAATTTATTTAATGTTACTGTTTTTATTGATTTGGATGATAAGAAGAATGAAAATATAAAATACTTTAACCAAAATAAACTATCCAAACCAAAGTCAAAAATCACACACCCAAAACAGCAACACCACCTTTTGATGAAACTCCAAAACACGTTTAGCACGAATAAAACCGATGCTTCGTTCAGATCACATCAATCGCTGTCCCAAAATATCTGTTAGTCGTTTACAAAATTTGTAACCCCCCCACAGATAAGGAGCGGGTCAGTAATGAAGCCAGTTCAAGCGGAAGGAAGCACGATAAGGTAATTTGGAAGCAGTAATACGGGTGTATTTCGTCTTTCTATCAAAGTAACCATATTTACGATCGCTTTATAGTTGTCTAATCTTTGAGAATGATGTGGAAGTAACGAGTGCCGTATGGTTGTGGATTGGATTTGTGACATTGCTATTTAAGTGCTGCGTTTCCTGTTTTCCAAATATATTTTTTGCTCAAACTTATTTAGTTTGCTGGGCAGTATGCATAGTTAATGGCTATTATGGTGTTTATTTTTACACTCCAGTAACTATGCCTTGAATGTCGTGATTGCGCAGTGGTTGAGGTTGTTTGCCCGCCTTACATGGCATGAATGAGGTTGTGTGTCAAGTCGGGGGAGTACTAATGTTATTTTTTCAACTCATTTGTACCTTCTAAGTTTATCTTAGACATCACTGATCGTCCACCATCATCGACCCTTGCCTCGGAAAGCATGTTAAGCCGTTGGTCCCGACATTCATTCGTAGTTCTTTGATAGTCATAACGGATCGTCAAAAGCCCGAAAATCTGCCAACTAGTCTTACCGAGGGGTATCGTATTATCCAGTTACTGGGTTGTGGAGATCAGATTGGCAGTACTCCATGTAAAAAACTGGTATTCTGCTGCATCTAGTTACACTGGAAGCCGACCCTACAATGTAGAAAATAGAAAAATAGAATAATGAAGAATAATAAATAATAATGAATAATGAATAATAAATAATAAAATGATTGGATAATAAATGAATGAATAATAATGTAGAATGATGAAGTACCTATCTTAACCTACCTTAGATAAGTACCTACACTAGAAAACCTATCTAATAACCCCTCTTGAAAAATCTCCCATTTCGACAAACAAGAAATCCGGCACAAACAGAAAAATATATTAAAATAATAACTCACTGTCGTCTGTCGCCTGTCGAAGGCTTATACTTCGATCCCAGGAAATTCGAGGTTTCTATTACCTACCATTTTTACGTGGAATATAAATTTTAACGAGGAAGGAACCCTTATCTTATCTGATCTTAACACTAGAGTCGAGTGCAGAAACATGTTGTTTGCAAAAGCTATTTAGTCGAAAGGATGAGTCTGTGAAGGGAAAATGGATTTTTGTTTTTGAAATGTTAAATTTGCTTGGATGTTTAATGCATTAATAATTATTATATGAGCTCATTTTTATCCTACTTGCAAAGACCTCGTGTTATACAGAGAAGGCACGAGTGTTGATCACCACATCTGTCAGTCTGAAATGTCCAATCCGCTTAGAGCAAGCTCAAGGCGAATTGGCGATTTCAGGCTCATATTTTATTATAGTCGAAGTTTGCTCACGATGTTTTCCTTCACCGATGTCAGTGATGGCCAAGATAAACTTAGAAAGAACATATTTTATAAATTGAAAACGTCACATTGGTTTATATTAAACCCGCAGCCTCGTCCATGACGCCTTAACTGTTGGGTCATCTTGTCAAAATGTATAAATTATAAAAGTATAAAGGGGTCATGAAGAAAAGCCTAGCTTTGAAGTTCATATTGGCACGAATTTCTCGTGTATAGAATCAGTTTATAAAACATGATCTAGTCGGCAAATTTGTAACAGGCACAAGGTCGACAGTCTGACGAGTTGTTTTTAGGAGTTTTCTGGAACTAGGTAATAGATGTACGAGCTTTTTGAGAAAAGTATGGGTGATAAAGCTCAACACACAGAGAGCGGGAGCGTCGTTCGTCTATCAGAATTTTTGTACCTACAAGGTGAGTTATGCATCCTTATCATATTCAAAGAGAATTCTCAACACGAACTAATTATACAGGGTGTCCCGTAAATAATGGATCAAACGTAACGGGTAGGTAGCTTACCTCATTTCCAACAACTAATTTGAACAGTAAAAAAAAAACCCATAAGGTAACCAAGATAATTTTTTTTTTTCGATTTTTACTATTTTCTGTACCAGCATTCAGTGTTTTTAATGCTGTTGCTGCAAATGGTATCATATTTAGGTGTGATTTTTGGCATACATTTCTGAATAGTTTACTAGTGTTATAAGATACCATTTTTTTAAATAACATTTTATTTGCCTTAGAAAAAAAATCTTGAATTGAAAAGTTTTGTTTTTACGATGAAAAGACCAGAATTGGAAAAATTCTCCTGTAAAAAAAATGTATGACATCAAAGTGTACCATTATTTTAAAAACTTGTAAAATTACTAAGGTTTGCAAATTGGTATAAAACTTACGTCTAGTCCTTGCGGTTACAAAGATATTGCTACTCGTATGAATGTGATGAAGAAGACAGAACAGAAATTAAAATGGTACAATCTAACTTTTCTTTCTCGTAATGGCTTATGCTTGTAATCTAAGCATGTGGTTAAGCGTGTAGCGTAATTCCGAGCCGATGACGTCATCTGTTCGGCATTTGGGACCGCTACCTGCGGAGTTGCACCTCACTCAGTGTGAAAGGGATAGATAGCGCCGCTTTTGTATTTTTGGTAATGTTGCTTGATTTTATTTGTTTAGTTGACACGAATCTCTCTTCGAGTTGATACGTACGTCAGACTACTTTCGCTCCTGCTGTGCCTAACTGTTGTGTTCCTTAAAATTAAACTTGTGCGGTGTATTTGGACTTTGCTTTGCCTAACGATTTGGAACTGTTTGTGTTTTGGATGAATGACTTGGCAATCCTACGGACTTCGAAAACAATCTTCGATGCCTCGTTACGAGTACACGCCACGGGAGTATGCCGAAATGCATTTTATCTACGGAGAAGCAAGAGGTAATGCCAGGGCGGCCGCAAGATTGTATCGTGAAAGATACCCGAACCGGGATCGACATCCCGACTATCGCGTATTCATTAGAGTGCATAACGCGCTTCTTGAGGGAAGAATTCTTGGCACCGGAGTTGGGGGTGCCAGTGAAGGGCGACCGTCACAAGTCAATGACGAAATTATTATTCGAGAAATCGAGGAAGATTCGTCGGTCTCAATTCGCGTCATAGCGCAACGCACAGGTATTCCAAGATCGACGGTACATCGAGTTCTAAAAAGGCACCGGTTGCACCCATATCACGTGCAACGTGTTCAAACGCTGACGTCACGTGATTACCCGCAAAGAGTAGCATTTTGCCAAAGGATGCTTAGAATGATACGGGCGGACCCACAGTTTTTTAATAAAATTTTATGGAGTGACGAGTCTTCATGCCGGCGAGATGGATATCTCAATTTGCATAATTTGCACAGTTGGCAGCTGGTAAACCCACATTTGATGCGAGAGGACAGGAGCCAACATCAATTTAAAATAAATTTATGGGCAGGAATAATAAATGGGCAAATAATAGGGCCCTTTGAACTACCAGCAACTCTAAACGCCGAATACTATCTGCATTTTTTAAGGAATGAGTTGCCAACGTTATTAGAAAATATTCCAGAAGACGTGCGGCAAGCAATGTGGTTACAAAATGATGGATGCCCCGCTCACTATGCGACGGCAGTAAGGGCGCAACTCAATGAAACTTACCCTGACAGATGGATCGGCCGATTAGGACCAATTTTGTGGCCTCCGCGATCTCCGGATTTAAATCCCTTAGATTTTTTTTATTGGGGATGTTTAAAAGACAAAGTTTACAAACAACGAATAACGTCGGAAGAAGAATTACGTCAGCGCATCCAATCTGCTGTATCAGAAATAAACAACAGCCATTTTGTCCGTCGGATAAGAGCTTCCTTTATTAGGAGGTGCAGACTTTGCATTCTCGTAGGGGGACGTCAGTTTGAACATTTACTGTAAAAACAAAATAAACGATTTATTTGTATTTTTTTTTTAATTTAACCTCCTAAGTTTTTTCATACGCTGAGATACCTAAACATTTTTAAGAAAATAGTTGAATTGTGCACACTTTTTCAATTTTATTTTATTTCGTAATTTTGCACCTCTGTCAGATTCATAGCAATATCTTTGTAACGACAAAGACTAGGCGTAAGTTTTATACCAATCTGCAAACCTTAGTAATTGTACAAGTTTTTAAAATAATGGTACACTTCGGTGTCATACAATTTTTTTACAGGAGAATTTTTCCAATTCTGGTCTTTTCATCTTAAAAACAAAACTTTTCAATTCAAGATTTTTTTTCTAAGGCAAATAAAATGTTATTTAAAAAAATGGTATCTTATAACACTAGTAAACTATTCAGAAATGTATGACAAAAATCACACCTAAATATGATACCATTTGCAGCAACAGCATTAAAAACACTGAATGCTGGTACAGAAAATAGTAAAAATCGAAAAAAAAAATTATCTTGGTTACCTTATGGGTTTTTTTTTTACTGTTCAAATTAGTTGTTGGAAATGAGGTAAGCTACCTACCCGTTACGTTTGATCCATTATTTACGGGACACCCTGTATAATAAATAGGATTTTTTTTACCGCTGTGTTTCGCGCACATAGTGCACCGCATGCACACAGTGATATGTTTGTTTTATTTATTTAAACTTTATGCACATGTAAAATAAATACATTGTACAAAGGCGGACTTTTTTTTTTGTTTTTGTTTTTTTTTTAGGTTGTAAAAATCATCAAATGACTTCTTCCCTGGGTGGGGCGGAAGGGACTATCAGACTTTTACTGACTAAAAAACCACCCTGTTCCTTCTGTTGCCCTTTACGTTCCGGGGCCACGGTATCCTGTTAAGACGTCCCGCAACCCCGGCAGGCACAAAGGCGGACTTAATGCCTTGAGCATTTTCTACCAGTCTCTCCTTTTTGAACTTGACGAGGTAAGGATGCAACTACAAATACTAAGCTATGTTACAAAATAGAGAAAAATCCACAAACCTTCTAACAAACATTCAACAAGGTAAAACACCTCCTAAATATAAAAAATGGTTAAAATGAAGTTAAAATGAATCTAAGACAAAACTTTTTACACGTAACTCAACCAAGCCTTCCGTGTAGGTAAAACAATATGTATGTCAAAATTATATGAAAATAGCATTCTGAATATTTTATATGACGTTTACATTACATTTTCTTTTGTTTTCTATTTTCTTTTGTGTATCTTTTACTTATTTTACCATACATTTTGTCAATCGCAGGGTGCTTGTGTGCTTCGTTTGGGATGTAATTAATTAATTACGTAGGTATGTTGTAGATTCATTTGGTTGCCAGGTGTACCCGCGGCCAATAATATGCCATATCATGACAGTCCTTCAAGTGAACCTAATTGGTATTTTGTAGTGATAGCGAGTTTTATCATAAAGAAAGAAAACGTTTATTGATTTTATTAATTTTTATGAGGAATTTGATTGTAGACGATTCAAACTAGATTTGTACCGAGTTGGCAATTGGTTAACGTCCTACCTAGGGCTCAAATGATATTTATGCGAAACAAGGGTATATGGAAAAATTATAGTGTATGATTACAAAAATCATTATAATTTTTCTTTATCTTTACCAGCAGAACTATTCGTAAATATTGCCTGTCTTCTTACATCTTATAGAGATCCCAATGATCAAAACACTCATAAATCAATTGAAGTGGATTTTTTCTCTTGAAAGTAGTGAAAATTCCTCATAATATTGTAGACCGTCTTTGTCACTCTTCTATCAAGTAGTCCATTCTCAAACATCAATTTTTTTAAATTTTGTTTTAATTTCAGTCTTTTCACACACATTCTCGGCAACAAAGCGAGGAGCTAGAAGTGTCTTGGTAAACGATAAACTGTGTTGGAGTTTGCAACAAAGTTAATAAGAATAAAATAAGAGGCGTAGGAAGAACAGTTTTCAAGTTGCTGCCTCGGTAGAAGATGGAGAAAAAAACAGAAAACATTTTGCACGGCTTAGAAGAAAACAGCGGCAATTTAAGAGCGAGAGAAAGATTATTATAATCTGAACACGCAGAAGAGGGAAGAGTTCAGTTATTTATTTAGTTAGTTAGTTTTTATTTATTTGGACTCTTAAGTCAAACCGAAATTTCAGTTTCGGTTAAAAACAGGTTTCGGCTACCATTCGGCCGAAACTACGACCGAAACCGTAACTACATTCGGGAGGTTCCGTGCTGCGATCGGTTTGGTTCGGATTGCTTGTTTTTTGTTCGTTAGTTACTAGATTATAATAATGTATTGTTTATTTATCCCTCTAAAACATGACCTTACATAGAAGTATCGGTTTCGGCCGAAACTGAAACCAAAGCCGAAATCCGGTTTCGGTTTTGGAAGCAAAAACTAGTTTCGGTCGGACACTAAAACTAGTTTCGGTCGGACACTAAAACTATATCGATTATGTAGCACGGCAGTATCTCAAACGAATTTAAAGTTTCAAATCTTGAAATTAATTTTTTTCTCCATTACCATTGCTCTGAAGGTCAATTCTCGTAATTAAAAACGTTCAAAGTCTAGTCACAATCTAAACTCAGCTACAATTAATGTCAAATGTAAATTCAAGATATGTTTGACAGATTGAGACGGAGATTAGAATGCTAACGTTCTTAAAACTACGGAAATTGCCTGACTTTCACATTCTGCGTAGGATGATAATTCATACTTCTGAAATAACTAGAGTCTAACTTAGATTAACAACAAGAAAAACAAAACTTAAATCTAGACATAATATAAGTACCTACCAGAACACAAAACACATTATTTAAAAAAAATACAGGGTAGGTATGTAACATTTTACATAAGAGAAAAAGGGAAGCTATCTGCCTTAATTCATTATTCATACATTGAATTCGTTCATATGCAAGGTAAAAATAATAAAATTACGAAACCTAGTCAATAAAAAAAAATATATAGTAAATATTATTTAAAAAAACAAGCTTTAATTTAAAATGATATTTTTCAATAGTGAGTATTGGACATTGTATTGTCATCAGAACTAACGGTGTATAAAAAAATTCAGCTCAATCGGATACCCACAAATGGTCGAAAAATGGTTTGCAAATTTTGAAAGGACAACTTACATAAATATTATATATACGAACAGTGCAAGCTAAATAAAAGCTTGTAAAAAAACCTGTTTGTTAAGGGTTTATGTTTGACAGTATTTCAGAATACACCTCTTTCAAAGAACTGAATCGCCCTTTTGAGTATGTGGCACTCTGCGCATGTGGGTTCATCACCCTGCCTGCGTAAACCCAGAGGCTAGCTAGTTAGAATGCAAAACTGCAACTCCAAGTACGACGCACTTTTCAATACTGCTCAGACTCACATCGTTAAAACTTATAATAAAAAATATAAGATTTATTCGAAACAAACTTTACTTCTCTAGTTTACAACATAAAATGATGAAAAAAATAGTATTAGAACATAAAAATTTGAAAGTGTCGTAAAAAAATCTTATTTTATATCGGTTAAAGTTTAATCTCGCATATTATGATGATGTAAGTATACCGATCGTTGAAATACAGTTTATTTTACTGTTAATTGAATTTAAACATGAAGTTGGTAAGATTTTTTGTTTTTTTTTTTAAGACCTTTTTCTTTTTTTTCTAAAACAAAAATATTTAGTATGTCATGTCTAGTCATCTGTATCCAAGAAAAATAAGGTTAAAAGACTAAAGACACCCTTTAAGTTGTCTCTCTTTCAACCATTTATTGCAAATGTAACTACTTATGACAATAAAAGCATTTTTTTTTTAATAAGAATAATATTGCTTTCTTTTAAAATGGTATAATCCGTTGCGGAGTTTATAAGACCTAAGCCTGCAAACGGCGGGAAGCGACTTTGTTTTATTTTATACCATGTGTAGAGATAATATTTAATGTAGATAATGATTTTATTTATTGTTCTAGATACAAATAATAACAACAATATGCCTATTACTCCTCGAAGAATCCAACTCAGTCCGTCTACATAAGATGTTCCAATTCATCGACGGCTTCAGTTCAGAACACAACAATCGAGGAGTCCTCCATATTGGGAATGACTACGCGATATTTCTGCGGACACCAAAATCTCACGACAAGTACCTTATCTACGAGTTATATGAAGCCAGGAACGTTCCCGAACCTGACACCTACAAACCTAGAACGCTTGCAATATCAAAAGTACCTTTAGAATATATTAAAGATCAACTAAAAGTTCTTCGAATTGAATTGTATAAAGCGAAGTATGTGGATGATAATATTGTGCCTGGAACTCGGGTCAAGACGTTGAGAGAATGGCAGATAGACAGGGCTTTGCAATTCCACAATAAAACCGATCCAATTCACGATAAAATACCTTTGCTGAGAACGCTACTTTGATTTGAATAACTGTACGAATTGCATTAGATTTCTGAATCTATTTAAGCTGTTTTATTGATTACCTTATGCTAAACGTAAGATATTATAAAGCTGTATTAAAAAAAAAAGATATAAATATAACACTTGATGCTAAGAATTGACAGCTCATCCCAATCTCACTTAATCAGCTTAATGTTTTCACAGAATATATTGTCTGAATCCAGTTTAACCACTTACAAACATAACATAACATCACGCCTGAAATCCTCGAAGAGTTAGGCAGAGGTGTACCCATTAGTACACCCAGATTTCGCTAGTTGTGTTTTTAGACCCATGTATTAGGGGACGAGCCTATTGCCATCAACCGGGCACAAATCCAGACTCCGAGGCTGCTACTGAGAAATTCCTGATGGTAAAACCCAATTACACTTTGCTTGACCTGAGAATCGAACCCAAGACCTCATGCACAGCAGTCGCGCTTGCGACCATTAGACCAACGAGGCAGTCAAAACTCCACTTACAAAACCCCTAATAAGTCCCTACACTTACAAAAACATTGGTACGTTAAGCAAGAAAACAATTACGTCCAAATTATACCATTAAAATATCTTTCAAAAAGGTGTCAATCTATTTCAATACACATCTAGCAGTCCTACATTCATTTCAATGAAAGGGGTACATTTTCCTATCGGAACAGTTTTGATAAATAATTCTTAATATTCACTACTTGAGCCTCATTGGCGGTCATCCATCATCTGAATGGTTCTCGACAGCGAGCTGTGCTAAGAGTTTTTCGTCCCCTACTATGGAATAACGATGAAAATATCTGTACAGTGAGTGTTTGTATTTTGTGCTATGTTAGTGTGATCTGTAGTTTTGCTTCCGTAAATAAAACTTAAGAATAGTGGAAAATTAAATTTATCCGATGCCTGTCTTACCAAGCACGCGTGGATCCAACAAAGGCAAAAATGATGTCTGATAGTTCTTTCAAAATAGAATCTGTACCACGCGTGCGTCATATTGGTTAATGCGCCCCTATGCATGAACATCGGATTTACTTACTTTTTATACTTAAATAAAAAATATAAAAACTATATAATTATCACGTTGTCGTGAACTGGGCCGTTACACTGTCAGCAACAGTTAGGCTCAAAGAACGAAAATACAAAAAACATGTAAATGCAATAGTAATGATGAGACAGTTGTTGCAATAACTGAGCTATGAGTTACTGTGCTGCGTTTCACGGGTTAGATTACAGTACGGAACGAATATTTGTATGGCCTACAGTTATTCCGGGTCTAATTGTTTGTATACCCACGTCATTCCTAGTGTAGGGCAACGTTTTTTAAATTAAATAAAAACAATTTTATTAGGTGCTTAAACGACAATTTTGGAAAATCCTTTCTTAGTCGACGTCAACTAACTATAAACGATTAATATGCGACACGCAGTTTTCGATAATTCGTGATGAGTGAGTGAGTGAGTGAGTGAATGAGTGAGTGAGTAAGTGACCTTTCACTTTTATACATTTAGATTTAGATAAAAACGTCAAACTGAATAAATATTGGTGCCGATTCTCTTGGTCACAAACTAAACTAAAATTAGACTATTTCGATCTTTTTCTGTCCAATAAAACAAGAGACTAATGTAAATAAGAGCTGTCAAATTTAGTCAATCTGACACATCCACACAATTATAGTTGAGATCTTAAAACGTATGGATTAAAAATACGGAAAAGGTCAAGGCAAAACTAATTTAACATCGTTAACTTAGTTCTTTAATGTCACCGTCCTTTCCTTTTGCTGTATGTTAGTAAGAGATGTCAATTCTCTAAATTTAGTCTAGTTTGTGAACAAGGGAATCGGCACCACTATATTCGAAACTGGTATTCCCAATTTCAAAATCGATTCCACACACTCTGATCTATGTGAGACTTGCGGCGTCAAAAGTGTCGTTTGTGGACACACATTAACTTAGTTTACACTTGGCACGTTTATAGCTCGTATTTTAATTTTACACAATAAACTGGCAAGCAGTGAGGTTACATGGATGGATAATGTATTTTTCCTGCCAAACTGGCGAATTAGCCTTTGCCATTAAGCGGTTAATGAAAGAATGTTTAAAGAAAGCATTCTCATATTACTTACTACGAATTAGTTTTAATTAAAATCATTATTAACTTACTGCTAGTATTACTCGTATGAGGGTTTAGCCACAATATAAAGATAGATAAGTAAGTATAAGTAGGTGATCTGCATAGAAACGGTCGCAACGCGAATCATATAGGTACCGGCACGAATGGTGAGCACAAATTTGTTAATATTTCGGTCTCTTTGGCGGAATGAAGCAGGCGGGGGCGCCGATCTTGCAGTCGGCTGCATGCGATTGGTTCGTCTATTGGTCTATCGCCTGTCATTCCGCTACTGTACACTTTTGTGCAATATTAGTGAGTAACGTTTCGAATTTTTAATAGGTACTTTATTTTTGTTATTACTTATTACAAGTTTTTTATTTTTAATTCAGTTTAACTTCGTTATTTCGTATTTGTTGTATTTTTGGTTTAATATAGTTCATTTTTATTATTTCGTTTCATAAAATTTTTGTCATTTTTTTTTATACATTTAAAAGGATTTTTTTTTTATTTTTTTTTTTACCGATGGGAAATCATCAAATGACTTCCCCCGCCCTGGGCGGGGCGGGAGGGAGTGTCAGACTTTTACTGACTAAAACCCATCCATGTTCCTTCTTGTGCCCTTTGCGTTCCGGGGGCGCGGTATCTCTTTCGAACAACCCGCAGCCCCGGCAGGCATCGGCCCTTAGTGGCCCCTTCAATTGTTTGCTGACATCTCTTTGAGGCGCGCGTGGAACACGAACGCGCCGTCGACACGGTCTGTCGTTATCAACGAACGGGCGGTGAGCTACCCATTGCTCGCCGCCCACAGACCCGCGTCTACGGTGGCCGGGAGTCGTCTCGCGGCTCCCGACGCCCGGAGCGTCTCCCGCGGCGGCTGGGGCGTGAGGTGGTTCTTTCCCTCACGCGGCCCGCCTCCTCCTTCGCTAGCATTACTGCTTCGCAGAAGGAGGCAACTGCATCCCATTCCCTCTCGCTCCGGACCATGGCTTGCACCAGGGCCGAACGCGAGAGTTCGCCGCCGCCGATAGCCGCCACGAGGACGTCGCGGTGCTCCGCCCAAGCGGGGCACACCGCCACGGTATGCTCCACCGTGTCCTCGGGGCGATCCTCGCAGTGATGACACCCGGGCGTTTCCTCCCGCCCGATGATGTGCAGGAACCTCCCGAAACATCCGTGCCCGGTGAGGACCTGCGTCAGGCGGAAGGTGAGGGCGCCGTGGCGCCGCTCAAGCCACTCCTCAAAGAGGGGACTTACCGCCTCGATAGAGGCGTGCCCTGCACGGGGTTGCGACAGTCGCTCTCTCCATGTCGCCATGAGATCAAGCCGGAGGTCTGTCCGCTGAGCGGCGATTTGCCGCGGCAGCGGAGTTTCCCTCCGGCCTAGTACCTCCACGCGCCACTCGTGCAGGCGCGCGAGGACCAGCGCCTCCAGATCCCACGGCGGCAATCCGGCAAGGAGGCTCGCCGCCTCACCGGAGATCGTGCGGTATCCTCGGATGACCCTTATGGCGATCACCCGTTGGGACGCGTTTAGGTAGTGGGCGGCACGTCGCCTTAACCCCCGCGCCCACACCGGGGCCCCGTAAAGGGCCATCGACCGCACGACCCCCGCGTAGAGCCTCCGGCAGGAGGCGTTTGGACCCCTCAGGTTGGGTAAGAGCCGCTTGAAGGCGGCCCCAGCCCGTTCCAACTTGGGAGCCAAACGTCGGAAATGCTCAACGAAGTTCCACCGGCTGTCGAGGACGAGTCCCAGGTACTTCATCGTTGACCCGACGCCGATGTGAACCCCTCCCACCGTGATTTGGGATCCCAACGGTGGCGCGTTCCGAGGCCCATGAAAGCACATGACCTCGGACTATTTAAAAGGATGTATTAGCCTTTATTTGGCTAGAAGTGTACATGCGCTAAATCCTACAATCTGTGCTCATGAATCGTGCCGCCAATTATACCTTCGCGCGTCGAAGTCGGTACACTCTCGGACACTCTCGGTACACAAACAGTCTCGACTGCGCCGCCGCCGCGCGCCGCCGCGCCGCGCTGTAGTGACGAATGGATGGTGTAATCATTTATTTTTGTAAGCAGTGAGCGTGCAATTTCTCAATATGGCAAGGAGACTTTATAAACTATATTGTGCAGTGTTTTCTTCGATAACGCATCCAGAGATAATTTATTTTTAAATACCTGAAAATTACAAAGGTAAGAGTTTAAAAATAGTTACACTCACCTACTAATACGTAATTTGTTTATTTTTTTAATACTTAAATACCTACACATTTCGCTTTTTCCACCGAGTATACTTGTAATACATACATAAATTTATAAATAAATTGTGGGTAGGGTATAAAAAGTAATACAAATAACCTACCTACGCCGTTCGCGTTAAAAAGAACTGGTAGGTCTTTTCCTAGTTTCGGCTATCTGCTTACTTATGTAAGTACGTACTGAGTTGCCTGACTAAAATTATTAGGTATTTGCCATAGACAAAATATCATTATGAATTAATGATTATGAGAGTAATAAATGGTAACCTAATACCTGGTAATGATATCTGCCTATTGAGTAAGATTTACATTACACATGATTAACTTTTTGAGTAAGATTTTGTAGGTATGTAGTTAGAGGTTTTCATTACTGTAAGTACTGCACACGCGATGAGATGGTTGTTATTGAATAACGTTTGCAGCAGTGTAACATTGGATGGGTGTCCAGGCTCCTAGCTGTGTAGTTATAGGTGCCTGAGGCGCAAACAGATTTTAAAATTACTCGTTTTCTTTCATTTTGGTTGAGTAAGTAGGTTTTTTTATGCGCCGAATTTTTGACGTATTTTTTTTAAATCTTTTAATTGTACAATGTAACATGTAAGTATTTTTATTGAACACTTCCTATTTCAATCTATTTTAAGGTATTATTAAATACTAACATAAAACTATAAATCGTTTTGTACAATTACTAAAATTACTAGACTAAAGTTAAATACTGTACTGTACTATACTGTACTGTTGCATGAAGGCATAAGCATGAGAGAGCAAGATGCAATGTTATGCGGGCATAAAAATGCGCCATCTGTAGTTTTTTTTTTAATTTATTTATTCTTTTATGTGGTTAAAATCATCAACTGTCTCCTTCCGTCCAGGGTGGGGCGGAAGGGACTGTCAGACGTTTTATGACTAAAAACCCACCCTGTTCCTTCTGTTGCCCTTTGCGTTCCGGAGCCACGGTATCCTGTTAAGACCCGACCCGGGCCTGGTCCTTGATCGGACGGCGAGCTACCCATTACTCGCCGTCCACAAGCCCGCGCCTACGGTGGCCGGATGTCGTCTCTTGACGTCCGACGGCCTGGGCGTCTCCCGCGGCGGCTGAAAGTCGATTTCCTTGCAATTATTTTTGCTTAATGTTACATAACGACTAAGTGACGTTTCTTTTTACACCCCGTATATTACATAAAACTTTATTCACAAAATAAAAGCATTAGAAATCAATCACCGTTACCCATAGTAGGGTTCCAGCCTTCATTATCGTATAATTTATTGCTTTTACGCCGCCGCGCGGAAAGGGTTCATCAACCACGACATCCAACTAAAGGAAAGTATCGTGAAGCGTGCATCATTGTATTTTCTTATTCTAGCAATATATTATACGGAGAATAAATCGAAGAAACGAATAAAGGGAATAATATGAGTTGCCAGTATATTGATTAATGTGACTTGCGAGAGTTCCTAGTTAGGTACATCTTGTTGGCGGTTTGACGTTACAATTTTATTGAGCTTGGATTTACGAAAGTCAAAGTTAAAACATTCATTTTAATTAGGCCATTAAAAGGCATTATTGAACGTCTTAATAAAAAAAAGAAAATTTAGTGTAGTTATAAAAAAAAAGAAAATTAATCCTAGTTGCCCCTTCCAAATGGTACATTGATATGGAGAAAAAAAGGGTAGTTTCATGCCCTTTTTTCTCAGTTACTCCTTATTATAACATGAGCTTATCTGGCTGTGACAGTCACGTTAAACTCGGCTATTAGCTGGAACAAACAGACAAACAAACAGTTAAATTTTCTTCTTAATATTTTTTTTGTTATCGATTTATTACCTGTCGTGCTTTTTTTTTTTAAATAGGAAGCATTTAAAGCCGTTACCGATTATTTATTTTATTTTATTTTATTTTAATAATTTTAGGAAAACTTACAGCTAGTCATATACAATAGTTCGGGGAGTGTAAGGAAACAAAAGAGGGTCGGGTTTTCGGGTAAATGAACACACGTAACATTTGGAAACGTTTAAGTCTAACTTATTTAGGTTACAGTAAGTTTGGAAAGTGTCCAGGTCATCTTGCAGTAACAAGGCATCAGCGTGGGTAATAACCTGTTTCATAATTTTCATATCATCTGCATATAGTAGTAATTTAGAATACCGAAAACAGGCGGGGACATCATTAATAAAGATATTAAATAGGAGGGGCCCTAACAATGATCCCTGGGGAACTCCTGATGGAATACGCATAGCTCTGGAGGAGTAGCCATTCAGCACCACAGTCTGGCATCTTCCCTCCACGTATGACTTAAACCATCTGTATAAATTACCCCTAATACCCATCGATAAAAGCTTACGCATTAGGATGATATGGTCAATTCGATCAAAACACTTGCTGTAATCGGTAAGTTATCGGTTATCTACAAAACAACGTGTATTCTCGATTCAGAGAGCGGTAAAAAAAACGCTCCTAAGCACAACCGCTTACAATCACACGCACGATCTCTAATATAATCTAATAGGAGAAATGTTTTTCGCACTCTGTTAAGAATCGCAAAACAGAAAAGTAGATAAAATTATTTTCTTTCCATTGTTCTTCCTGTTCGCCATTATTTTCATTCGCATTTGATTAACTATACATTTAAATAAAATCAAAGTGTCCGTTTGTAACATCATAATAACTTTATGCAAAATATATTTACACGGCATTTACAAAAAAATTACAGGTTTATACAAAATAAAATAAAATGAATTGATGAATTACAAAAAAAATATCTGCCTGCCTGTCCGTTTTTTCCGGCTAATATCCGAAATGGCTGGAATGGCCGATTTTGATGGGACTTTCACTTTTTAGAAAAAGAATTAGGGTTCAGCGCAATAATAAAAAAGTCCGTGACAAAAATCACGCGAACGAAGTCACAGTCGAAGGCTAGTTTAACGGAAAAACCGTAACTTTCTTATGATAATTTTATTACGTTTTCTGAAACTTTTGAATGTTTTTGACGATTAGCTTAAAGAAGTGGATAGATTTGTTTCACGTGGATCTGATATTAAGTTGGAACAAGAAAAGCGATTTTACAAACTTTACTTGGTGGACGTCTGAAGGTTATCGTTGCTATATTTTCAAGGTGTGAAAAAGAAAATTCGACCTTAAAAGTTTGAGATAGAAGAAAAGATATTGGAGTAACTGATCAGCTTGGAAGCTAACTTCGGTTACGAAAACCCTAGGTTATAAAAACTAGGCTCTACGATTAGTTACGCCTTTAGTTATTGCTCAGCTCCCAAGGGTCGAAGCGTAATGTCATATAGCCTATACTATTCCTCATAAATCTGGCTATCATATACAAAAGATTGTTTCCTATTTTAATTTTCTGATAACTTTCAGCGACCTTGTAATTAATATATGTCTGGAATCGCCAATCCGCCTTGAGCAAGCGTGGTGATCAATGCTCGTGCCTTCTCTGTATAAGAAGAGGCCTTTGCCCTGCAGTGGAACAGTTATAGGCTGGCATTATTATTATTATTACATATTAAGCGTAATCACTAAATTCTTAAGACTGTATTTAAAATGGCGCCTATAATCTATATCTCCAAAAAATCTAAATTGTTAACACAATAAATACACTAACATTATAAAGAGAAATGATTTGTATTTTTGTGTGAGGGTGTGTGTGAAGAAATGTTTATAAAGAATAAACTCAAAAACTACTGTGCCGATTTCAAGCTATTTTCAAGTTACTTTCACCCTGAGTAACATAGGCTATATTATATTATCAAAACAGTAAGGGATCCGTAAGGAAAATCACGCGAACGAAGTTGCGGGGAGAGAGCTAGTATAATATAAATGTAAAAAAATCCATACATTTCCTTACAATGCACAGCGCATTAAATATAATTATTATTCTTAGCTCTAAAGTGAAACTGATATTTTATTCAGTCCCTTATTCTCATATTTCTTTCAATCAGATGAAAAAACGCGTTACTGAATCTGTTTCTAGGTCAAAGTTCGTCTCAAAGCCTTTGTACCTAAAATTAACCATTACAAAAACGCCACTGGAATTTTATTACGATTAACTTGACTTCCATGTCCAGTGGAACCAGGTACTGGATTATACACTTTGTAGAATTAATCGTAAGGTTGATTGTTATGTAACAAGGTACGCAAGATAATGCGGCCAATGTGTAAAGGAGCTACTTCACTTGATTAAAAATAAAATCGTCTGCTAATTTCATTCGGGCGCATAATAAAATTATGGTCGCGGTTCCCAATCTCATAATAGAAGCCACACCTCAGCAAATTCCCCAATATTGCCAAAAGAACGACCAACCGTTACTTACCTTTTGTTTAATGCTCCAGGATATTATTTCCGGTCATGCCATCGCTCTGAATTATTATTTTATCGCTATAATAAAATTAATCGGCGCCGCTCCCTCTTGCTTCGTAAGGATTGATGACTTTGGTACTAAGCAGTCGTTTTCTTAATAATCTTAATGAGGTTCAAAGCGGGACACAATAAATAGGTTTTGTGAGTGGAATTTAGAAGGTTTATTAGAGGAATAATAGCTTTATTATAAGACGCTACCTTTACTTAAATAAAGGTCAGCGACCCTTCTTGAGAGATGGAACAACTAGACTAATAATCTCTTATGATAGTATGCTAAAAAAAAAATAGAGAAAATTCAAAGAAATAGTAAAAAATGAAAATGGCCTGAATATACATTATTCTTTTTACTAATTTATAGCACTTGGTGCCTTTTATAATATTTTAAGTGATTTTTATTTTACGTAAATTGCTTTCATTCAATTCATATATTTATATTATTACCTGTAAAAATTATTATAAAACATTTTGTTTGTAGTATGTATTATGTTTTTTGCCCATTTTTCCATACGAAACTACTACGACTAAAGTACGCGACTAAAGTGCTGTTTTTAAATGCTCTAATTGAACTAAATAATTTGACTTTGACTTCCATAGAATTAGGTAGAACTTTGCTCAACACTGGTCTTCCAGTATATAAGTAAGAAAAAATATTAATAGATTAAGACATGCGAAAAATGTTTCACTGAGAAAAGTACATGAACCGAAGTAAAACGACATGATTATGTTCTTGGTTTTCAGCACATAAGTGAAAGAGCTCTGAAATCTTCGGTAGATCACACCTACTTACCTGACAAGCATAAGTACTTCGTATTCCCGTCACGTCTCAGAACCATTCGCATATTTCCGATATTAGGTCCCAATGTGATAGCAAATCTTATCGCTGTTTTATATGCCGCAGTTTCAATCGTGGGCTTATAGCCAAGTGCTTTTTATAGGGAACCCTAATTATAACATAAAATAACATCACGCCTGTAATCTCCGAAGGGTTTGGCAGAGGTGTACCCATTAGTAGGGACAACCAGATTTCGCCAGCTATGTTTAAGTCCCATGTCATAGGGGGCGAGCCAATTGCGATCAACTGGGCACAAATCTTGACTCCGAGGCTGCTACTGAAAAATTCCTGATGGAAAATCCCAATAACACTCCCCACCTAGGAATCTAACACAAGACCTCATGATGACCCACGAGGCAGTAGTTGTATAATTAAGTAGATATATAAATATTGTTTTTTTTTTCCTATAAATTGCCTGATGTATGGTAATGAGTTGGAAGTGCTTTTACTATGTTAACATCTAATTTTGTACTCACATTTATTGCAAAATAAATGATTTCTGATCACATGGTTTATGGGATTGTTTGCCATAACATGACGTTAAAAAAAACTTCGATGGTACTTCATTACATAACACGAGCGTATGTCATTGTAACAGAGTGATACGAACGCGCGGAATGATTAAAACGTAAATTTGATCAATTTACGAATAATTGAAAATACGCGTTTCCCGTATAATGTTTAATTAATTCGAAATCTTAATTCATAATGGTTGATATTAATTATGCTGGTCGTTTGCAATAAACCAAAATATTACAGGATAATGGTATGTCGTGAAATTCGAAAATCGACACGGTTCGAAATCTTTTATGATAGCGTCCTCGAGCTAAGATGCCTATGGGTACCTATGAATAGTAGTAAGTATAAACAAACTATTGCAGAAATAGTAACTAAAACAGTTTAATAACCAGAGCTTTTAGAAGAAATTTCAGTGTGCATGTTATTGGGTATTTTCCATTAGGAATTTCTCAGCAGCAGCCTTGGAGTCTGGATTTGTGCCCGATTGATGGCAATAGGTTCGCTCCCTATTACATGGGAGGGACTTAAACATAACTGGCGAAATGTGGGTGTACTAATGGGTACACTTCTGCGCATCCCTTCAGGGATTACAGACGTGATGTTATGATATTGTCTTTACCCTTTTGTATTTGTTTATTAAAAAATTTTACTGCAGCAACCCTACATACATTATTTCGGATGCATTCCCAAAAACACTTCTATTGACACATCGAAATTGAAACCACATTAAAATGTGGGTGTACTAATGGGTACACTTCTGCATAACCCTTCGGGAATTACAGACGTGACGTTATGTTATGTGATGCTAGCATACCAGACTTTTTGTCTCCCGTGTTAAACACAGATTTTTGCTGTAGATTTTTATGCGTAATTATTCGAATATGTTGCTGCGACTCTGCGCGACATCATGCTTTTTATATAGCGATATTTATTTCTACTTCTGTGAGAATTAGAAATGACGTACAGTTTTTATATTTCTACGTTAAACAATGTAGGTACATAAAGTTCATTATGCAATGACACATTCAGTCAGATTCCGCGACCATGTAGATTAAGCCTAACCTAATTTAGTCAATACGACACATCTATACAATTACAGTTGACATCTTAAAACGTATAGATTAAAAATACGGAAAAGTTCAAGTCAAAACTATTTTGACATCGCTAACTTAGTCCTTTAATGTCACCGTCCTTTCTGTTCGCTATATGTTAGTAAGAGATGTCAATTCTCTAAATTTAGTCTAGTTTGTGAACAAGGGAATCGGTACCACTTTCTAACTAGACTAAAAGCATGTACCCATCTATTACCGACGCTTCACTTCCAAATCTAATTCAACTGTGCACATTTGATGTTAACTCTAGCCTTAACTTTATCTCCATAGATTAACTTAATGTGTAAGAATGGGTGATTAATTCGGGTTAATATAGTAGACGGGCCGTTTTGGGCACAAACGGGTGGATTATCGAACGTTAGGACAACGATTATGGACGGAATGGGCAAATGCTAAAGGCATTGCTGATTGAACCGGTAATCTATACTTCCAAACTAATTATCATAAAGAGATTAAGTTTGTTTGTTTATATGTTTGAAAAAGAAAAACAACTTTACAGTCCAGGTTCGATTTCAAATAATCTTGTGGTGTATACGGAATTTTCTTGAGTTTATTTGAGTACAATTCTGGCAAAATCAACAAATCCACAATATCTTAATAATGAAATTGATTATGACAAACTTATTAAATACTCGTATGTCAAATGTGTACATTACATTTCAGCAATATCAGTAGGCTTACTCTTGAACAACATCGAGAATCAAATTGAAATCGACTGCATGTTTGACTACAGCGATTGACATGAGGTTGCCATACAAATGAAAATGTAAATTACCAAATTTTAAAATATTAAATAACTCGTTAATTCTATAAATAAATGTCTTCTTATATTTATTGGCATTGAAACTGGATCGGATGTACTTGTGATGTCGATTCCAATCTCATTCTCGATTTTGTTCAAGAGTAAGCCTACAGCACACTGTGCATTCAATACTTATGTGTAATTAACTCGTTTTATATTAGTATAAAAAATGTGAGATAATATTTTGGCATAAGTTCGTTTATTTCATCAGATCTCAATCACAATCAAGAACGAAAATTAACAGCAACTATTTTAATCGCCCGTCTATTGTGCTAGAGGATGTGGGTTTCAAGCTGGGAAAGTACCAATGTTGCTTTCTTACGAACTTCCTAATATTGTCTTGGTCACTTACTTTGGTGAAGGAAAAACACCGTAAGGAAACCTGGAATTAAAAAATAAAATAATTCTAAAATCGTCAATCTTTAGTCAAGTATGGTGATCAAAACTCGTGCCTTCTTTGTATGAGAAGAAGCCTTTACCCTGCACTGCAACAATAATAGGCTGGTATTATTATTATTTAAATCCAGCCTGTCATCCTAAACAGGAAGGAAAAATCCAAACCCGATCATGTATTTCTAAACCAGGAACAACACAGCAAAGTAGGGAAAATCGTCGGCAATAATAGAAAAGAACATTTGGATTCATGAATACGAAGATCGCATCTGCGTAATAAAATAAACTGAAGCTCGAACACACATATACCGATGAATAAAGAAATAAGTTGTCTGTTGTATGTACAACCCAAGTCATGTTTTGTTTTGTTTGATGCATGTTGGTCCGAGATCCTGGAGTCGCTAGACCTACGTTATTTGAGCATAATGTAACATAACATCACGCCTGTAATCCCCGAAGGGTTTGGCAAGGTTTTTTTTCGTGTTTAGCAAGGTCTTATGACCCTACACATCCTAGTAATAAAGTTTCTAAACCGCCTCAAGGGCCTCTGACATGGTTTAAGTGGGACAGTAATTATAATTATATTTTTTTGTTTGTTAGCTGTTACTGTCACTCCTGGACAAAGGTGCTCTGCCTTCTCTCGCTAGTTCCTGAGGAAGCCATCCAGGCGGGTTTCCTCACGATGTTTTCCTTCACCGATGTCAGTGATGTCCAAGATAAACTTTAGAAAGTACATGATGAATTAAAAATGTCACATTGGTACTTGCCCGGATTTGAACCCAGAAACATGAGAGGCGTTCGCGTCGTCACGACCCATTAGTACACCCACATTTCACCAGTTATGTTTAAATCTCATGTAATAGGGGGCGAGCCTATTGCCATCTACCGGGCACAAATCCAGGCTCCGAGGTTGCAAGGATCAGTCGATCCAAATAATTTAATAATATAATTAACAATCAACGCTGTATTTCGTTTGCATACCAATTTTATTGTGATGTCATTTCCGTATTTACCTTGTTAACACTTCCGGTAATTAATTTCGATTCGTTAATTATAAGGTACACGCATAATTTGGTTAAGCTCATTATAATTTGTTATGCTGTTAATAAAGGTCGACAAATATTGTTGGAATTCTCTTAGAAACCGATGGGTGTCGTCGATTGAAACTTATCTTTATTAATGAACTGCATATTGGTGCCGATTCCCTTGTTCACAAACTAGACTAAATTTAGAGAATTGACATCTCTTACTAACATACAGCGAAAGGAAAGGACGGTGACATTCCGCGACATTAAAAAACTTAAGTTAGCGATGTCAAATTAGTTTTGCCTTGAACTTTTCCGTATTTTTAATCCACACGTTTTAAGATGTCAACTATAATTGTATGGATGTGTCAGATTGACTAAATTTGACAGCTCTTATTTACATTGGTTTCTTTCTTATTTTATTGGACAGAAAAAGATGGAAATAGTCTAATTTTTGTTTAGTTTGTGACCAAGGGAATCGGCACCATTATCTACTTTTTAAATTAAATTAAATTTGAAAACCCCCATCGTTTTCTAAAATGACTTCAACTATATCTGATGACCCTGCATACCTATCTCTTTCGTTGACTATACTTCAAGAGATTTCAATAGTACCTACTTATGAAAATAATCCACTTTTAATAAGGAACTGCCTCGTTGGTCTAGTGGTCGCAAGTGCGACTGCTGTGCATGAGGTCTTGGGTTCGATTCCCAGGCCGGGCAAAGTGTTATTGGGTTTTCCATTAGGAATTTCTCAGTAGCAGCCTCGGAGTCTGGATTTGTGCCCGGTTGATGGCAATAGGCTCGCCCCCTATTACATGGGACTAAAAACATAACTGGCGAAATGTGGTTGTACTAATGGGTACACCTCTGCCTAACCCTTCGGGGATTACAGGCGTGATGTAATGTTTAATAAGGAACCAATGTTGAAATCTATAAAAATAATCAACTGTTCATACAATTTATGTTTCCATACCTCCACCAAAATATAGGCGGCTGTTTTTTTTAGCGTTTTCTAAATTGGTTTCTTATTAAAAGTTATTTATTTTCATAATTATTACTGTACTTCCTTGCAGTATGTCTCTCGTGCTATCTAACACCTTGTATAATTATTTACCTAATTCTGCCCCTGGCTTCATCTGCGTCAAAGCTGATATTCCAAGGGAAACATTACTATTATTTTGACCTAAAAATTCTATACCTATCTATCTCTGTGCCAAATTTCATCCAAATCCGATCAGCCATTCTGGTGTAATTGACTCACAAATCTCCATCCCCCCAAACTTTCGCATCTAAAAGTATGTAGTAAAATATGACCTCCATTTGACCTCAACAACACAACGAAACTGTGATCCTTGCCTTCACTTGTCCTTATGAATGAAGCATAGCACAGATATGCCGTAGAATTTGGCAACTTGATAGACAAGATACGAATCTTGAATAGTAGAACAATTGAATTAATGGCCTGACAATAGCATTAGGCAATTTAGTCATTCATCATTCCTGTTAGAGTCTAATTTAGAATAATTACTGTCTAACTTAATGCTTCTTAATTAACTGAATACTTAAAGTAAGGAATGGCTTGACCTTATTTTAGGGATTGAGAAATGTGCTTCCATTGATTCAAAGTCGCCTGCTAGTGATGTTTAAGGGTAAGCTAGACTGATGATGACGTCAGTAAACATTATTGTCGTTGTAGTATTTTTTTTTTAACTTTTCCCCATGCTGAGAACTTCAGCTGAGGCGTGACTTTGTTTATAAACATAAATATTTTAGTCTCGGAAGGAACAACTACCGATACTTTATTGCGATACGCAGAGCAGCAGGCAATGGCTTAGTCACTGAAGCAACGGTTCCGTCGGATTACAACTAATGTTTTATACTTAACAAAGCACATGAGTGGTATGTTCTTAACATAACATCACGCCTGTAATCCCCAAAGGGTTAAGCAGAGGTGTACCCTTTAGTACACCCACATTTCGCCAGTTATGTTTTTAGTCCCAGGTAATAGGGGGCGAGCCTATTGCCATCAACCGGGCACAAATCCAGACTCCGAGGCTGCTACTGAGAAATTCCTGATGGAAAAACCCAATAACACTTTGCACAACCTGGGAATCGAACCCAAGACCTCATGCACAGCAGTCGCGCTTGCGACCACTAGACCAACGAGGCAGTCAAGATGAGGGAGGGAGTCGTGGTAATTTCTTAAAATTTTTATTTTGTTGTTTTTAAAACAATTATTGTTGATACTTATGAGGAGAAAAAATCGTATTTTTAAAAACGTACATTCTTATCTCAATCGCAATCTTTAAAAATTGCTTCTAAATTTACTTTAATTTTGTACAAGATTTTATTTTAAGAAATTACATTACGACTAGATTTTAAACGTTTTTAGTTATGGAAATAGACTTTGCGTCAGTCATTTTTAAACAAAAAATAGCCAAATCTGTTTAGCCATTCTCAAGTGATACGCTTACCAACGGTCAGTAAGATAGATAAGTTCAAGTATTCTCACGTTGATTTTCCACAACAACATAATTTCATAAGACTTCCTAAAAACCACAAAAACGCTGACTCCAAAAATTTGCATCAGCGCTGTACTGCGCATATTTATCTCCATTCCAACAGAATAATAGCCAGCTAATTCAATTAGCAGCAAACCGGCAGTTAGATATTAACCAAAAGACAAATTACCCATTTTCACGCTTAGCGCCCGTAAATTCTTGTAGATGGCCATAAATTAACATCAGACATCCCTATAAGGACTTCTCCTGTTTCCTTTATCCATTGAAACGCTAGTTCTTTATTTGCTACTATCACGGATTTTGTAGGATCGGCTAATGAAAATGAAAGCGGAATGGCAATATTTTGTGATGCAGTAAAGTTGAAAGGAATAAAGGAATTGTAAAATAGGACACGTTTATGGAATATTGGGTTGGTGAGGTAACTTTTTCAGAGTGGTCCCTCTTTGCCCCATCAAGCCGCCACCCTTTTTTTTTTAGGTGGTTAAAATCATCAAATGACTCTTTCCGCTCTGGGTGGGGCGCAAGGGACTGCCAGACTTTTACTGACTAAAAAACCACCCTGTTCCTTTTGTTGCCCTTTACGTTCCGGGGCCACGGTATCCTGTTAAGACGACCCGCAACCCCGGCAGGCGTTGGTCCCGTTGGGGGCCCCGTCCCTGTGCTGGCAGCTCTTTTAGGCAAGCCCCCACCCTGCTGTGGCAAAGTAGAAACAAATAGTAATTAAAAAATATTTAATATTTAATTAATTACTTACTTTTATTTAAAACACCTCTACGGTTCGGTCGGTTCCCAGGTATGGTCTAGATAAAAAAAAACACAATGATGGGAAGAACGCGTAACTTTTAAGCGTATTGTAACATCCATTTTTTTAATTATTTTAAAATCTATCATTATGTTTTTCTTTAATCAACAAACCGAGGAAATACGTTTTTAAGGTAATTTGATCCAAATGACTTCCTTTTGTTCATTCTATCTTTCTTCTGAATTATTTTTTGCTGCAATTACGGACCTTTTAATTACCCGAACTAATTAGTATCATAAGGCAATGTTTAAGCCTTTATTAATATCTATTTAGAATGAAAAAACAGGGATCAATATATTTTATGAAACTAAAAAAGAATTGACATTTAAAAAAATACAGACCAATACAAGCCGGCCATATTTGAAAAAGATAGTCAATTTTGTGAATTTACGTATCAATGCACAATATGAATTTATCCGAGAATGAATACATACAATATATCTAGCCTACTTACCGCGACTACGTCCGCGTGTTTATTTTCACCCGCGTTATGTTTCTGGTTACTGCTCTGCTCCTGTGTGTCGTAGCGTAATATTATATAGCCTATCTACAATTTTCCTCACGAATCTAGATAACATATATAAAAAGATCTCTTCCAATTCGACTGGTACTTCTAGATATTAGCGCGTACAAACAAACAAAAACAATCTTCATTTTTATTGTATTCGTATACATATCCTAACGAAAACTTTTAACATAGATCCAATATAATAATAATATGATTCTAGACAACCAGTCTTACCAAGGGGTATCGTATTACCCAGTTACTGGGTTGTGAAGGTCGGGTAGGCAGGCGTTCCATGTAAAATACTGGTATTCAGCTGCATCCGATTAGACTGGAAGCCGCCCCAACATATTTTCTAGGCAGATTGATTGATCAACGCATATAATACCCAGAATTTCAAATCGTTTTGCAATAACGAACAATATGATACGACGCTTTCAGAAAATCATTTTCAACCAGCAGTATGTATATTATACCTGTATCTATGTTTTAGACATCTAATCTATACATCTTCTATACAAATAAATAAAATTGAAGCGTCTGTTTGTAATATTAACTTAACCGCTTTTTACTACATGCATATTCGGTATATATACGGTGTATATACGGTACTTATGCCAAAACAACTTTTTTTTCAATTATTGTCTGTCTGTTTGTTCCGGTTAATCTCTGGAACGGCTGAACCGATTTTGACAGGACTTTTACTGGCATATAGCTGATATAATAAGGGGTAACTTATGCTTACTTTTATTTTAGAAATAAAATTAGGGTTCCACGCAAAAAAAAACTCCCCAGAAAGCCGACATTTACGCGGACGAAGTCGCGAGCATAAGCTAGTATTGAATATCATCAATACTCAGCCTTCAATATCAGAAGATTTGATCATTTTAGGTCACATGTGTCGTACGCTACATATTTCGAAATAAATGTATCAGGATATATGAATTTGATACTTTTTCATACGTGGCAGGAGAAGAGCATTTATGATATTGTGGTTCTTGATTATCATGATTGTGAACAAGTAGGACAAATTGTTTTGATTTCTAAATAATAGAAGGTAAGGTAAGTTTTGCTGTGATAGAATTTTATATGAAACATAAGAGCTTGGACTCAATAAATGCCAGCTGTTCGTTTGTAAATATATTATATTGTTTATTTGATCCAAATAAATAATATTTTCCAAAAAACAAATAGCTAACAGTTTCTGATTGTGGACCACTCGTGTAGTAGGTAGGTTTAGTATCTTTAATACTGGTCACGGTCCCTGTTCCAAGTAACCTAAATGATTTGCTTACATTGTGTACTGCAGCAATCAAGATAAATTATTTATAATAAGTAAGCTTAAAAATCACAAAAGTAGAAACATAAAAATGGTGAGGTGGGAGGAACCCCGTCAGAAATAAAGTTCCTTACATCTTGTTTTAAGAACACTCATACCTGTAAATAATAGAAAGAGACAGTGAGATAGAGAAAGAGAGGAAAGGTTATCTGGAGAGCGCCATTGCGCTTTTGCATGATGATTTTTACAACTATTTAACTCTTACAAGTCGCATTTAAACTTCGTTCCTTCTTCCAAAAGAACCATACAATTTTAGTAATAGTATGTATAAAATATATTTTTTAACACTATAACAAAATATCCTGGACTTCTTTGTCACGAAACCACTCGTTTATCAAAGGGGAAAGTCTACTAATGGAGCCAGCTCGTTCAGAGATTATGTCCCCCAAGCGAAAAACGTCACTGAAACATGTCGTTGCGAGACTAAAATGCTACATCTCACACCGTAGTGTAACAAACTATTTCCCAATACTGTATTCTTTTGTAGAACAGATTGTGAATGTGAATGTATGTGTGTAACTGTCTCGTTGGTCTAGTGGTCGCAAAGCGCAAGTACTGAGCATGAGGTCTTGGGCTCGATTTCCAGGTCGGGCAAAGTGCTATTGGGTTTTTCCATCAGGAACTTCGCAGTAGCAGCCTCGAAGTCTAGATTTGTGCCCGGTTGATGGCAATAGGCTCGTCCCCTATTACATGTTATTTAAAACATAACTGGCGAAGTGTGGGTGTGCTCACGGGTGCACCTCTGCCTATCCCTTCTTGAATTACAGGCGTGATGTTATGTTATGTTATGCAATCTGCAAAAATGGAAGTGGCAATACAACTTCCTTTTAAGAACGATCGCAATGAAATCTCTGTATCAATCTGTTAATAATATCTCTAAATTGTGATATAACTATTAACATCTACGTACCTACTTTTATACAAAGTTAGTATAATCCCGAAAAATTTCAATCGACACCTACCCGAGAAAAATATTGAATATTTTATTATTTTTCGTTACTGCACGGTGTGATGCGCGCCCCACTAAACATTAGTAAGTACATAATGAGAGTTTATACCACCAACACAGTTTATTTTGACAGCAATGGATTACAGAAATGGCTTTTTGACTAAGTCAGAGTAAATTATGGTCATAAAATATTATAATACTAGTCTAAAAATTCGTACTCACACCTAATTAAATTTTTGTCTCGTCTTTTATTTAGGGTTGTTGTAAGTTCGTCACAAAAATAATTCCCCACGAAAAAAAATTTGTATAAATTAGCCAAAGGCTTTTGTTTATTTTTATTTTAGAAAATTGTAAATTCACCCAATTTCTTTTTTCCGCACGGATAGCAGAACAATTAAATAATAAAATCCAGCATAAAACTACCGAAAACGAGGACACAATGTGGAATCTGAACAGAAAGTACTAGGAGAACAGGATCAAAACTTTTTTTCGTGGGGAATTATTTTTTGTGACGAACTTACAACAACCCTTTATTTATCTATCTTTTACCCGAGACTTCATCCGCATCGTTTTTTCATCTGCGTTAAGTTACTTCTTTGATTACTGCTCTGCTCCCGTGGGTCGTAGCTTGATGACATATCCTACATATGAGTCTGGCTATCATATACAAAAATATTTTTTCCAGCCTGACAAGTTCCAGAGATTAGCGCGGTTTAACAAACATACAAACAAAAGCCCTTCAGCTTTATAACACATAATATATTAGTATAGATATGGTGTAGATGTGTATCGAAATACATTCATTTATTTCTGTAATGATCAGTTATTTTTAATGTTACTGCTTTCAACATGGCATACAATATACCATAGGTCTTAAAGTCAATTCGAGTATTTAAAAACGTTCATAATCTAGTCGCATTATCATCTTAGCTACAGCAATAAATGTCAAAAAATGAAAATATTTGAAAATCTGTGAAAAGTTGAAAATGTGAAATTACAATGCAAACAATATTTGAAAATCCCTCTGATTCACATTGTGTTCATAAAAAAGTAAAGGCGATCCCTACATTTCACAAAAACACCAAAGTCATTAAATCCCCAAAAAACGATAACACGCCATGGACCAATAGCCAATATATCATTGGAACCAATAAGTGTACCAACATTGGATAAATGACACCAAAAAGGCCTGTTATTGCTTTGCCCAGGTGTTAAGTATTGGGGCCCTGTTGAATTATTACGCAAACCCCTTGAATACGTGCTTACCAAGTACGTTTCCATGAAAAATTGGTATTTAAAGACATAAAGAAACACGAACAAATAAACATATTGTCTGTTTTGTTTTTCGTAGTTCTTTTTTTTTTCGCTTCCCATACAAGGACTGTTTTGTATGGTTTATGACCAGAAATTCCCACCGACAAATCCCCACCAGTGGGGGTTGTTTTTTTTTTTGAAAATTCCCTTTACGAATATAAACTCGACCTAGTGGGAATCTTCATCAATGTTTTTTTAGATTATGTTTAACAGTATTTTAGAATACACCTTTAATAAAAAACAAAATCGCACTGTTGCTGATGCGGTAGGTATGCTGAGAATTTCTAGACTTAAATAGACTAGAAATTCTCAGCTTGCCCCGAATTGGACTTGAATGCAAAACTGCACTGTGTATAAAACTACTGGGCGCAGTAATTAAGACGCCCGCCGCGTGATGCGGGGGTGTATTGTGGTGATGGTCATCACGGCAGTTCACACTTTAAAATGAAAGTGCGATAAACAAAACTTGAAAGTTAGAATCACTATTTATCTTTACTTTTAAAGTCAAAGTCAAAATATTCATTTCAATTAAACCATTTACAGACACTTTTGAATTGTCAAGTAACTAGTCGGTCAGTTTGTAAAAACTATAGTTAATACTTTAAAACAGTTACAAAATGACAACTAAAATAAATAAAAAATACTTAAAAATACTATAAATACTAGGTACTGCCTCGTTGGTCTAGTGGTTGCAAAGCGGGACTGTTAAGCATGAGGTCTTGGGTTCGATTCCCAGGTCGGGCAAAGTGTTATTAGGTATTTCCATTAGGAATTTCTCAGTAGCAGCCTCGGAGTCTGGATTTGTGCCCGGTTGATGGCAATAGGCTCGCTCTCTATTACATGGGACTTAAACATAACTGGCGGAACGTGGGTGTACTAATGAGTACACCTCTGCCTAACCTTTCGGGGATTACAGGCGTGATGTTATGTATGTATGTATACTAGGTACTATACTCTTATTTCCACAATGAATCTCACTATACAAAAACTTCAGTCCCCGATAACATTGTTGGTGTGAAAGCGAGTAATATTCTATAGAACCGTTTTCATTTACCGACATGCCGCCGTGTCAAAGTTACTCGTTTATTTGTAGTGACATAGGCGTAACTATATCGTAGGTGTCGAAGCGATGAAAAAACCGTATGCGTTTTTTTATCATTTGACAAAGGATCCGATCAAACTTTACAGACAATAGAAGGCTTCGGAGAAAAGAGAAAATCGCGATGGAGCATTATATTGGATATTTACGTGTTTAGATATTTATTAGACGTACAGTCAACAAATGTCTCTTTTGCCTCTGCAACTACCTTCATACTTATCTAGGTATATATCTACACTTATAGGTCGTCAAATATCATTGAAGTTTTCTTAGAAACCGATGAATGTTCTGCAAATGTAATCCAATTTAAAAAATTGATAATAAATAGTTCATTTACTAAGCTAAGTTTCAATCGAAGACATCCATCGGTTTCTAAGAAAACTTTAACTATATCTGACGACCCTGGATACCTATCTCTTTTGTTTACTGTACATATATATATTATCTATATTCTATATAAATATAAAAATGAATGATTACATGTTTATAGTTAAAATTCAACAAATACAATTGAGTATCCAACTTATAATTGCATTTAATTGAAGCAAGCGTTAATTATAAACCTGTAGTGAATAAAAAACCTAAGAAGGGGAAGGGGAGCTATATTTATCCCAAAATCTGATGCTGAAACGCGTCAAGATATTTTTTCTTACAAAACGAAAAGAAATAATTAAGAGAGACGGAGCCGCGTGTAATAAAACACGAGCCGTTGACTGACGAAAATCACTGCGACATCTATAGTATACAGGCTGTTTTTGGGACGAAGTTTCTTAAGAGCGTTTACGCCTTACGGCATTTTATAAAAACTTTCAAGTCCTTATTAAATGGATGAACCGATATAATGTATCTTCCCACATATGTTTAAGTGTAGCGAAGCTAACTCCTTGATTTTTTGTAAAAATTAGAAATAGAAAAATAAATTAATAAACGATCTAACTCATTATAAATAAATCCTTCTATAACAAGCCGTGTTTATATTTATATATATTATATTCCCTTACACGCTTCATAAGCACGATGCATAGGTCTAAAAAGAAAAAAAATGTGTTACAGCTAAATTCGAGAAATTTAAGTTTTCCATAAAAACAGGGATTTCCAATTACCTTTTGTAAAACAAAACATTTCGAAAATGTTCTCAACTAACTTTTTCGACCTATATTCCCTGCTTGTGTGTAGGAACTTTCATTAATTTCAGTTAATTCACATTAATTGATTTATACAGTTATGACAAAATAATATTTTCTTTTTCATTAACTTCCACTTTAAATCTATCACCAAAGTTTACACCCTGTATAATCCGCGTGGAATCCCCAAAATGTTCCTTAATGAGGCAAAACACCTGCGATGGATATTTTAATGTACGCAATTTAACTGCTTGTATGTAAATCATTTAGTTTATTAGAGGCATATATTTCCTTCCGTAGATCTTTTAGAATGTCCCTGATGATAGATTGATATCATGTTTCTGAGATGGCGTAAGAAATGAACTCGTAAAATATAAAACATATCTACGGATTAGTTTGATCTTTGAATGTTTTATAATCAGGATTCTTCGGGTTTGTGGTTGCACGCGATTGCTCAGTGGGGTCCCGAGGTCAATTCAAAAGTCAAAGTCAAAGTCAAAAAAATATTTCATTAGACCATTAACAGACTTTTAAATTTTCAAGAAGTCGGTCAGTTAGTCCGAAAGTTGACTTTAGTTGCTTGTTCCAAAACGGGGGTAAGAAGTAGGCCTCTATGGATAAGAACGAGCAAGAAACTCCACGGCACTCTTTTAAATTAGGCTTTTACAAAATTAAGTTACATGCAAACAGTTCCCAGGTCTAGCAAAAAGTGTTATTGAGATTTTAGTTTTTTTTTTCTTGTTAGTGAGATACCCCCTGTAATATATTATATTATATTTGCTCTCCCTCTCCCTCACTCATATAGCCCCCACGTACTATAGACTTTATGATCAACATTAAACTCATTCACTTAATAATTCCATTTTCAAAAATAGACGTAAAGTTTCGACCTATTTTAAATTGAATAGTCAACAAGTTTCGTTCGATTTCTAGCTAAAGGCTTCACTTCAACGTCGGACGAAATGCTTCACAGCTAAATGATTTAACCACTCACTAACCTAGATTCAATTTTAGTTTTTAACACTGTTAAGCTAGGAAACAGCCAGCTTAAGCGAAGAGCGTAAGATGATACCAGTGGGCCCTAATCGTAGTTGAACCACAGTTTAACGGACCAAGTTTAATGACTGGTAATGTATCCACTTTGTAAATTAAATGTTCAAAGCTGTTACCGTTTGGTTAAAATTTACGGCCAATAGGTTAAACTTTGCAGGTAAATGTCGGTTATTGAAGACTCAGACGAAGTCGAAGTCGCATAAAAAGTAGCCTTCAAAATCAATTTAGTGGTTTAGTCGTGAAAGCGTAAGAGTCAAAGAAAAGTCAATATTTTGACTTTGACTTTGAATTAAAGGTAGCCATAAAAATCAGTTCAGTGGTTTAGCCGTGAAAGCGTAAGAAACAGACAAGCAGACAGTTACAATCGCATTTATAATATTACTTGTTCATCATCTGCCTTTTCTCAACTATTTTGGGGTCGGCTTCCAGTCTAACGGGATTCAGCTGAATACCAGTATTTTACATGGAAGGACTGCCTGACCTCCACAACCCAGTAACTGGGTAATATTAGTTGGTATAATAATATTAGTTAAGTTAATAAGTTTACGTTTACTTATGATATTTTCCTCCGCCGATGTCAGCGATGTCCAAAATAAACTGAAAAAGTACATAATTATGAAATATAAACAATCATATTGATATTTGCTTCTACCTCGCTGCGAGCCCGCAACCACGGCCAATAAAGCCACTCATCACGACATCAATCTTGGTGATTATGACATCACCAACTATGTGATGATGACTATGTCGTGATGGCCTAGTGGCTAAGGCCGCCTCTCATGCTTGAAGTTGTGGTTTCAAATCCGGGCAAGTAGCAATGTGACTTTTTCAATTCATATATACTTTCTAAAGATTATCTTGGACATCACTGACATCGGTGAAGGAAAAACATCGTGAGGAAACCTAGACTTATAAACCACCTCAAGGGCCTCTGACATAGGTCCTTGATGTGGTTTAGAAACTCTGACACTAGGGTGTGTGAGGTCGTAAGACCTTACTGCCCACACGATAAAGAAGAAGAAAACTATGTGATTGTTTGATTTGTCTAATATTAGATAACATACCTAAAGTTATGTTTGTTTTTATGTCAGATAAATGTTACTTGATACTTATATCTCCCGAACACTACGAGACAACGGATCTTAAAAGGATTCTCTTGTTGTGTGTGTCCTTGGCTATAAATAACGTACTCGATCACTTCCTGTTAGGATCTTTACAGGCTACTGTTAATCAGCAGTGCAAATTTGGCAGGGTGGTAGTATAAAATTAAAAGAAGTACGGATTTTCGAATATTCACCCCCTTTTTTTAGTTAAAAATCATCAAATGACTCTTTCCGCTCTGGGTGGGGCGGAAGGGACTGTCAGACTTTTACTGACTAAAAAACCACCCTGTTCCTTCCGTTGCACTTTACGTTCCGGGGCCACGTTATCCTGTTAAGACGTCCCGCAACCCCGGCAGGCGCTTGGCCCCGTTGGGGCCCCGTCCCTGTGCTGAACGCTTTTTGAGGCGCGCGCGAATATAAATATCGAGAGTTAATAAATATGTATGAATATGTCAAAAATGGACATTTACGCGGACGAAGTCGCGTGAAAAAACTAATTTTATTATAATTTTTAGGTTTCAATTATGGATTAAGATTTAAGTTGAAAATAGTTGTTGTTGTTAGTCGTTGTTGTTGTTATTTTGTTAGGAATTTCTCAGTAACTGCTTCGGAGTCTGGACTTGTACCCGGTTGATGGCAATAGACTCGCCCCCTATTACATGGGACTTAAACATAACTGGCGGAATGTGGGTGTACTTAAGGATACACCTCTGCCTAACCCTCCGGGGATTACATACGTGATGTTATGTATGTTAATTATGGATTAAGATTTAAGTTGTAAAATAAACGGCTTCACTACTTAATACAGTAAGTATAAATTATAATTCTAGCTAAACTATAAACACAATTTATATCAGTGTAATCTCCCCCTAAGCCTGTCTTTGTTTTTCCATGTTATCTATACAAAGAGCTTATTATCAGGATCGGGTTACACAACTGACGTTGATGGGGGTGGCTTAAGTAGATTATTATCAAGAACCTATGGTGGTACTACTATAAAAGTAACTTAGGAAGCTGTTGTTTGCGTGTTATGGAACATGATTTTAAGTTATCCATTGTTAATTTGATGCAACAACAAAATATAAAATCAGCCTATTACTGTCCTACTGCAGGGCAAAGGCCTCTTCTCATACGGAGAAGGTAGGAGTATTGATCGCCATATTTGTTCAAAGCGGATTGGCCATAGAACGACGAAGTATTCATCAACATTGTGTCTGTATCGCCATTCAGCGTACGTTTCCTATCGTTTAAGAAACTAACCATAGTTTGCGTTAATCTTATATTCGATTTTTCGCAGAAAAATCGGTTACACTTATTTTATATCATTGGATGGCAAACTAGTCGACGGAATACCTGATATTGAGTGGTCAGCGTTGTTATTAGACATCTGCAACACGACAGGCGTCGCAGATGCATTGCTATACTAGAAATAAAGATTTAATACCTCAAATGCCTGTAACTACAACAGCATGCATTTCTTTCAACCAGGTATACAAATACGTATGGTGGTAGTACCTCCTCGGATTCATACACAACGAGCTCTACTACTGTTTGTTTGATGTGATGTGATTTTAGATGTATGAGAAACAGGTTGTTAAGTTTCTCATCCTCAGTTAAAAAGGGAGGATCCTCCGACCAGACGGGTGTTATGTCTGGTGGGCGACGGAAGCTGTCGGGATTTTGTATATTATGCTAACTTTTATTAGAGGAAATGTAAATCGTATTCTGTGCGTTAGATGTCGCTACATGACTAAATATTCTGCTTTGAAGGTGTATAATGATAACAATGTAAAAAGACAGTCACGAGATACGTGAATAAAGTGAAACCAAAGCGCAATAAACATCTTCGTACTTAAAAACTTTGAGTGAAAAGTAAATAAAAAGTTATGTGGTGGTAATGATCCCTGTGATTGGTCCATGAACTTTCAATGTTCATTATATTGTTGAAAACTTTCATAACTTTCGACACATCGACAAATTGATCAAAAGTTTAGGATATTAATTGATATTCGGATATCAAGTGACTGCTATAAGTGAATTTATATCCGAACGTCGCTTTTAGTTGCGTCCATATCTATGACTAGCTTGTGCTCGTGACTTTGTCCGTGGTTTTTTTCACTCGCGATATGTTTATCTTTGGTCCGCTCCCGTTGGTTCGGAACGTGATGATATTACATACATAACATCACGCCTGTAATCCCCGAAGGGTTAGGCAGAGGTGTACCCATTAGTACACCCACATTTCGCCAGTTATGTTTTTAGTCCCATGTAATAGGGGCGAGCCTATTGCCAACAACCGGGCACAAATCCAGACTCCGAGGCTGCTACTGAGAAATTCCTGATGGAAAAACCCAATAACACTGCCCGACCTGGGAATCGAACCCAAGACCTCATGCACAGCAGTCGCGCTTGCGACCACTAGACCAACGAGGCAGCCAGCAGCAGGCTAGCATGATATTACAGTCTCATGTATTCGGCTATCATACACGAAAAGATTTTTCAATCCCACTAGTACCTACCTAGTTCCAAATATTCCGTGTTGAAACAAATAAACTAATAAAAAGACTTCTGATTTATTATTTTGTAATGTAATGTAATTACGTGTCACGTGTTTTGTCCAGGGTGGACTCCTAAACTATTTAACCATTTTTTTAATGAAAAATGACTTACTGTGTGTAATTTGGTGAAACTCAAAAGAAGTTTTTATCTCGATTATTGACCACAATATCTTTATTTACTTCAAGCCTTAACTACAGCATCGCGTGGCCGAGTCAGCTAAGCATTATGGAATTTCAACGAACCGATTTGGATGAGGGTCAAACCATGACTGTGTCTTCTTGACGTGACAACTCATTTATTTATGAAATTTAGAAACCCAAGAAGGGATATAGACTACTTTGTATTCCGCGACTTGTATCTGTGTCCGCGATAACCGACTTTTACGAGGACCAAGTCGCGGGCAAAAGCTAGTATTACTATAAATGCGAAAGTTTAGATGCATGGGTATTTGTTACTCAATCACGTCAAAACGGCTGGACTGATCTGGATGAAATTTGGCACAGAGAAAGATTATATTCTGAAATAGCTTATAGGCTACGTTTCCCGCCGAAAAATGTACAGTTTCCATGGGGTAATTTACAACGTGTAACGGAAAGGGTATATACATACAAAGAGTAAGGCTTTTTGGATGATAACTAACGATATGGCAAGGGTTTCAGCTCAATATAAAATACTCTAAAAATTGATACCAAATTTTCGGTTTCAAATATTATGTTTCTAAACTATACGTTGTATAGGTACATGAACTTTGACGCGAGCGTAGTCGCGAGTGTAGAAACCAGTGTTGTCAGATATACAAAGGATCCTAACGAAGTAACAACCGCCAGGTAACTCCACGTAAGTATCTAACTTAAATGTACTTTTGCAGCTCGATGCAAGTTTTAAATCAAATTCGTTACCCATGAGTTCATTTGTAGAACTATAATTGGATCAACTGTAAAATGGTGGCAATAGGGCTGGGCTTTTCGAAAGACGTTGATCTGCGCTAAGAATTGATTCTGTATCGTGAGTGCATTTAAAAACATGTGTGTAAATGACGATGTTTTCTTTTTTTTTGTGCGGACGCCTGATTTATTTTACGACGGGGGGCTAATTTATTTATTTTTAATGACCGGTTTTTTTTTATTTTTGTTTTTTTTTTTTTTTTTTTTTTTTTAATTGAATTTGAATGATTATAGTCTTTGTGATTTTATGATTTTATTACTTTGAGTTTTTGTTGTTGATTTGAGTTCTATTTTTGACTAGTTTTAAGACCTTTGGAACTAACAACTATGGACATTATTAGTCTGAAATAAATGAATTTAATTTAATTTAATTCTTTTTCTAAAATAAAAGTAGCCTTAGTTACTCCATATAACATCAGCTATGAGCCAGTGCAGAAATTTATTCAAAATCGATCCAGCCGTTTCGGAGAATAGCTGGAAACAGACAGGCATAAATGTAAGAATTTGTTTTTTTTTATATGTGTGCTGAGTAAACCTTCCATTACATTTCGTAATAAACTGTAATTTTAACGCCATAACTAATCTACAGTTTCATGGGCACATAAGGGGCATCATATTTTTTTTTTAGGGACGGAAATCAAATGACTTTTTCCGCTCTGGGCGGAGCAGAAAGGACCGTCAGACTCTTACTGAATAAAACTCTTCGTGTTCCTTCTAATATCCTTTGCGTTTCAGAGCCGCGGTGACTTTTTCGAACAGAATCCGCAACTCTGGCAAAAGGGGCATCCCTACAAACCATTTCGTTTGTACGTGTATTCTTGTCTAATTAAAAGGAACATTTATAGAGGCTGTGATCTGAAAACGTTTCCCTATTAGCCAACCTTTTAGATGACGATGTAAGGGAATACATACATAACATCACGCCTATAATCGCCGAAGGGTTAGGCAGAGGTGAACCCATTATTACACCCACATCTCGCCAGTTATGTTTTTAGTCCCATGTAATAGGGGGCGAGACTATTGCCATCAACCGGGCACAAATCCAGACTCCGAGGCTGCTACTGAGAAATTCCTGATGGAAAAACCCAATAATACTTTGCCCGACCTGGGAATCGAACCTAAGACCTCATGCACAGCAGTCGCGCTTGCGACCACGAGACCAACGAGGCAGCCACAGTCGAGGCAGTTTTTTCAATATAATAAGATCATTTATTTGTCTAGTTAAGTGCAGTGTGTAAGATCTCTAACAGTGGCCTTACATTCAAATTTGGCATTACAAATTAAACAAACAAATTAAAGATACATTTAAAAAGTACATGCAAATTAAAGATACATTTAAAAAGTACATGTGAATTGAAAAGTTATATTAGTATTATCCTGTATTGAAAGCCTATGCCTGTGGGCGCTCAAGCACTAGTAAATCACAGCAATAAAGTACTTATAAAGATTTGCCCGCGTCTTTGTTCACGTCAAAGTCTTACGGAAACCGTACATTTTTCCAAGATATAACGAATTCCCAACTATAATCTATCAGTGCTAAAGGAGATCAACAGTATCTGCCCAATTTTGTACAGAAGGTACACTTAGTGGCATAAAGACACTAGAATACACTGAATAATATTGCACTCTTAAATAAATTATTTATTTAGTTGCCCGGGAAGAGAATAAAAATAACATAAATAACATCACGCCTGTAATCCCCGAAGGGTTAGGTAGAGGTGTACCCATTAGTACACCCACATTTCGCCAGTTATGTTTTTAGTCCCATGTAATAGGGGGCGAGCCTATTGCCATTAACCGGGCACAAATACAGACTTCGAGGCTGCTACTGAGAAATTCCTGATGGAAAAACCCAATACCACTTTTCCTGACCTGGGAATCGAACCCAAGACCTAAGACCCAAGACCAACGAGGCAGTCAAGGCCAACGAAGAGAATAAAATAACTTTTAATCGTAATAAGAAGCACGCCATTTTGGCACTTACATTTTTTTGACCTCCTTTCAAACAGATTATACCGGCGTGATTAAGTAACAAGCATGTATCAAGCCAAACTTTTGCGTTTCTAGCATTAGTAAGATTAAAATTGCAACATATCTATGTACTACAGAATTCCCAAGGACATTTTGTAACCAATAGATGGTAATTTGCACTCTTCTCCTGAAAAATGCACATAAATTTAGCTAGAACTTCCTCAAAAGAGTGAATAGCGGTGCAATTTAAAAGTTGTACGAATATTTTGCTGCATTCTTGTATTGCATTCTGTGGCAAATTGAATTCTCGCATACAAACTGATGCGGTCACCTCGAGAGCACCAAGTACTTATGTAAATGTGATGGTCGCGGACGTAGTACCTGTGTTTGGCCGCCATCTTAGATGTGCTGGGGAAGATTTTGTTTAACTGTAAGGCCTGGTTCATATTATAATGTGAGCACCACCGTCGTTACCGTCGTTTTACAACAGCCAACTCAAAACTGCATTGTGGCGACCCGGGGTCGTCACAATGCAGTTGTGAGTTGTTTGTCGGTCCGATAAAGCTGTCGTTCCTACCTAATGTGAACCAGGCCTAAGGCTTGCATTGTTGAATGACGGTTGGTTAGGATCTTGATATTTATTTAATTGCATCGTTGGTCTAGTGGTCGCAAAACGCGACTGCTGAGGTCTTGAGTTCGATTCCCAGGTCGAGCAAAGTGTTATCTTTATACGTCGAGTGGTTTACGATATTTCGTTAAGAGTGAGAGAGTAACCTTTCCCTTTTATATATTAACAAAAATAAGATAAGATAAGATATTTTATTTCGCAAATATAGGTACAGTACATGGTGTA
Source organism: Hoplodrina ambigua (assembly GCA_949774945.1). NCBI lineage: Eukaryota > Metazoa > Arthropoda > Insecta > Lepidoptera > Noctuidae > Hoplodrina > Hoplodrina ambigua. Next base: position 10,772,133 of record OX458974.1, on the reverse strand, counting down.
AAAAATATAATTAAACAAGAAAGAAGTAAGTGATTATACCTTCTCAAATTATGATTAGTTTGTTACATTTTTAATGTTTTTTTTTAATATCATAAAAAACTTCATTTAATAGAACTACTGTTGTAAAGGGCAAAAATCTTCAAATTGCAATTAAATACATAATTTCCTCAAATGCGTCACATTAATAATGAATAATAATTCTTATCGGCATTCATTACTTAACTTTCTTACATAATTAAATGTTCACGAAGTTTCTTTCCACGAATTTTATTTATATCCAAGATATTTCAAGTTTCTAACGGTATCAAGATTAAATGTCGCACGAAACCAATTATTATTCGCTCATTAACGACTTACAACGTTTTCCTTGCACGAATTATTTGTAAGATAATGTGTTTGACGTTTAGACATCTTGGTGTGCTAATAAAACGATTTTTTTTAAATTATTGTCTGACTTTGAGTCTTGTCTGGAGATTAACCGGAATAAATAAACAGACCGACCTGTTAGTCTGTTCGAACTAATCTCCGAAGCGGCTGGACCGATTTTAACGGGACTTTCGCTAGCAGATATTATGAGGAGTAACTTACGCTTACTTTCAACTAACAAAAAGAAATTAGCCTGTGCTTAAAAAAAAACCAGTGATATCCGACATTAACACAAACGAGTACCTATGCAAGCTATGAATAAGGAAGCTTGTAAATAAATAAAAGCTCAATTCAACACTTTGCCCGACCTGTAAATCGATTAAACTCCATCGAATCCATGCTCTAGGCATTAGACCAACGAAGTTGATCCACTAAGTCTACAAATCCTAAATAACACAACATCACTTGCCGAAGGCTTTTTAGTCAGCCATCGTTAAGTACCAACAAGAATATAGTAACGCATCTCTTTCAGCCTTTCACTAAAGTATTTATGAAACTTAGGAAACCCCTCTTCATAACACCCCATAAGTGGAAAGTGCTAGTAGGTACTTATTCCGAAAATATTCAAAATTAATTCACCAAAGTACCTAATGCACACCACACCGCAAAGTTCTCTAGGGATCACTCACGAAATTTCCGGTTTCCGAGGTGCAAAACAAGCGGCAACACTGAAGCGCCACGTAACGATGCCAACGTCACCACGCCATCGCATTGTGAATATTGAATGAGCCCCTCTCTTATTTGAATGGGCTACGATACTTGGGAACTAACTAAATAGGTGCAGAAGGCTGGCTTCATGCTAGTGAAAACAGGCGCACGCACACGTAAGCGCGTACATCACACATTTGGCTGTCAGTGCTTAATTATTTAAAGTTTTTTGTGCCTATTGTAGTAAGTACCTACTTACAGTGGTTATTATTCTATGTATAAAAAATAAAAATCATTTATTTCAGACAAAAGAGTCCATATGGTGGTGTATATCGTCTTCAAATTATTGAATTTATGTCATCTAAAAAATATGACCGCCTTCAAAAACTACAAAATAAAAAAATAACTTTTGCTTGAAAGTCGGCGGCTTTGGTTTTGTTTCTTGTTATGTAGGTATTGCCACCGACTTCCAAGCTAAAGTTATTTTTTTATTTTGTAGTTTTTGAAGGCGGTCATATTTTGTTGTAAAAAAGCTTTTTATTTTTCACTTTTTAGTGCTTGTGTGTTAATGTTTGAAATCCTTACATAAAGCCCTTTCAAACAATACCTCACACGATATATTAAATTTTGGAAAGTGGTAGGAGAGGGGTTGACGTACCCCCTTCCCACTTCCTTCAGTCAGTCATCGACTACACGATGCAAAGCAACTTGTCTTGTTACGGCGGATCTGCTGTGATTTTATAAGGAGTTCCGTTCCATATCTCCAAAGTTCATCATCAGATCATGACAATATTCCTATGGGAGCTATTCGGAACTATACTCTTTAAAAAAAAAAAAGAATCATCCAAATCGATTCATAATTGGCGGAGTAATCGTAGAACAAACACACAAAAAAGAGTGAGGAGTGTCTTGTCCTTTCTTCTCCTTATGAAACTGCCTCCAACAACAACAAGACAGCTACTTAATAAATTTAATTGACGTACTTTAAAGTGTCTTTTAATGGCTAAGAGCTAATTTTTTAATAGTCAGATAATTTTTATCCCATGAATAAATATAACAGCTTGACTATTTTCTATACAAAAGCTATCAAATCACTATATTTATCCCACCTGAAAAATTAACCCTAATCTAAATAATTGATTTTAGTTCGATTTTCAAACAAATGCCAGCCGTAAGTACGCTTCGATGAACTGAGTGTGTGTAAGGGATTTTCAGGTGCAAGGGTTGATTGATCGGACGCAGAAAAACACAACACTGATTTTACACTATAATTAAACTTAAACACATTGACATACATTAGCAAAATACAGATACATTGAAAGAAAAACACACAATAATAAACACATACACGGACATAATGAGAACATAATAAGATGACAACAATTTCGAGACTAAACTGCGGCTCTTACGCACGCTTAATATATAGTTTTACTACGTAGGTGGAGGTAGCGGCCAGAGCTACACAATAAAATGTCGCTCCACCAATCCTATCCCGCCGTTTGGCTGACGCAATCTCACTCGTTATTACATCAGCTTATTGCATCAGCCAAATGTCCTTCAGCGAACAATGGAAACCAATAATTTCGACAAAATCCTCTAATATTACTTTTGCCTATACTTAATTACAATGTCATCTTTTATTCTAAGACAGTTACTGCAATGAAATTGACTTTATACATATACAACACCCACAAAAATGGTCTCAAAGTTTCTTAAATTTACATAACATATCTAAGTTGCTGCGCTTCCTTACAATCCCACCCCCCGTAAGAGGCTTCAACCGATTACAGATCCGTCTGTAGGAAGTACAGCAACTCTTACAACTGGCCGACGTAGTACACCATGATTTGTCTTAACATCTACCACACGAATAATACCGTCTGACCCGGGATAAACACTTTGAACTATTCCGCGGGTCCACTGATTACGCGGTTTGTTTTCGTCCACTATAACCACTACGTCACTGATTTTAACGTTCGGAGTGTTGTCTGTCCACTTGCTGCGCTGCTGTAGAGCAGGCAGGTACTCGCGCAGCCATCGCCTCCAGAAGAGGTCGGCTAGCGCGTTCGCCTTCCGCCACAGGCGCCGCGAATCCACGTCGACTGCGTGCCGGCGCGTGCACGGCGCATCTCCCGCGGCAGTGCCGAGCAGGAGATGGTTGGGAGTCAGCACCACCGGTTGCTCCACGTCGCTGCTCACGTACGTGAGCGGTCTGCTGTTGATGACGAGCTCGGCCTCAGCGAGAAGGGTGTAAAGTACCTCCTCGCGAGGCGCGCGCTCTCGAAGTGTCGCCTTTAGGGCGCTCTTGACCGAGCGCACCAGTCGCTCCCAGCACCCGCCCATGTGTGGGGATGCCGGAGGGTTGAAATGCCACGCGATGCCGCGGCCCGTCGCCTCGCTCTTAACCTTGTTATGGTCAAGTTCTCGAAGCGCTGCTCGCAACTCGTTGCGCGCCCCGATGAAGTTGGTGCCTCGGTCGGAATAGATGTCCGACGGGCACCCACGACGCGCGATGAGGCGTCGCAGAGCTAAAATGGCTGAGTCAGCGCTAAGTGACGCTGCCAGCTCAAGATGAACCGCGCGGGTGGCGAGGCATGTGAATAACACGCCCCACCTCTTCTCTCTTCGTCGGCCGATGGCGACCTCCATCGGACCAAAGTAGTCCACTCCGCAGTGGACGAAGGCTCGCCTGCCGATGTGCAGTCTGGCGGCCGGTAGATCGCCCATCTTTGGTGTGACGGGCTTGGCTTTTTCTAGCTTACATCTCTGACAGCTTGCAGCGATGGTTTTAACTGTGGATCTCAGGTTAGTGACCCAGTATTTTTCACGGAGTCTGTTTATTACTGTCTCGTGATTGGCGTGCAATGTCGCCGCATGGTAATTGTAAATCAACTTACGTGTTAACACATGCTTACCATCCAGTATGATGGGATGACGCTCACCAAACCTTAGGTGCTCGCAGGCTCCCAGCCTGCCGCGTACCCTCAGCAGACCATCTTCGAACAGCATTGGGTCCAAACTCTTCAGGCAGCTATCCTTGGGCAGTGGATGGCCTCTCTCTAAGGCTGCTATGTCCGCTGCGTAGCTCTCTCTCTGGGCTATCTTGAGCAGATGCCGCTCTGCCTCTCGCAGGTCGACCGCGGTGATTTCAGACGATTGACGTCGTTTACGACAGTGATCTGCAAAAATTAACACTCGCGCCATTACGTACCGGGCACGTGTCCATGTTGGCAGCCGCTCGTAGTTTAGAGTCGGGTCGCGTGTCGCCGTCGCATGTGCTCGCTGCACTGTCTCCGCCTCTTGCGTCTCTTCTGTGACGCTCTCGCCGTCGATGTCCGCCGGCCACTGCTCCTGAGGGAGACGAAGAAAAGCGGGGCCCGACAGCCACTCGTTACTATCATTGGGCCAATCCATACGAGTGGCCTTGTCCGCCGGGTTCATCGCCGAAGGAACCCAGTGCCAGTCTACTCTCCTTGACCTCCTATCTATTTCCGCTAAACGATGCGATACAAACTTTTGGAAATCGACCGCATCGGAGTTTATCCACCTAAGAACTGTTTTACTATCTGTCCATAGGAACTTTTTACTTATATTTATACCCAAATCCGATTCTATTGTGTTTGCTAATCGACAGGCTAGCACGGCGGCCTGAAGCTCTAGCCTAGGTATCGAAACTAACTTTAAAGGTGCTACTTTGGCCTTTCCCATAACAATGGAGGTGACGCGTTCCCCGTTACTGTCTCGCCCCGTTATGTATCCTACGGCGGCGTAAGCAGACTCGCTAGCATCTCCGAAGACGTGAAGTTCCACGTCGTCAACTTTCAAACCGTACCAACGAGGTATGCGCACGTCCTTTAACAACTTTAAATTAACCAACCAATTAAACCATAATTTAGCTTCGGGCGCTTTCAATGGTTCGTCCCATTGTATGCCGGTTTGCCATATACGCTTCATTATGATACGTGACTGAATGACACACGGATATAGGAAACCTAATGGATCAAATATAGACATTATAAATTTCAGATACTCTCTTTTAGTAGGTACTTTACGCCCCTCTTTTAAATCTGTTGGAAGGCGTTTAAATGACAAGTCAAACGTAAGCTCGTCTGTGGTCGGTGACCAAATCATGCCTAAAGTGCGTTCGGCACTTTGTCCTGACTCTAGTGAGACCTTCTCTGGCATCTCTGCTTTGAGCTTCTCTCGTAGCTCATGAGAGTTAGTGACCCACCCCCGTATGTTAAACCCGCCGCTGGCGTGGACGTGTGTCACTTCCTCTACTAACTTACTTGCCTGCGAAACAGACCATGTACTATCTAAATAATCATCCATATAATGTTTCGTATGAATGGCTTCTACCGCCTCGGGATATTTATCTTTAAATTTATTAGCATTCTTATTGAGGATATAGATCGCCGAGGCAGGAGATGATACGGCGCCGAAGATCATTGAGTTCATCACGTAAACACTTGGGTCCCGGCTACCCTTATCACTCCACAAAAACAACTGAGCGCCTCGATCTTGCTCTCTAATCCTAACGCGCAGGAACATATCCGCGATATCTCCGGTGAACGCGACCGGTCCTAACCTAAACCTAAACAAAACTCCTAATAACGAATTTAACAAATCAGGCCCGGGCAGCAGGTTATCATTTAACGAGGTGCCATGGCAAATAGCCGCAGCATCGAAAACTAATCTTAATTTATTTGGCTTGTTTGGGTTCTTCACACCGAAGTGAGGTAAATACCAGATAACCTCAAACTTAGCACTACTATCTAGCTTACTAGCGTAACCTTCACTAATCAAACGATTAATCTGAGACGTATAGGCCTCAGCGTACGCGGGGTCTTTATCGAGACGACGCATAATTCCCGTTAGACGTCGACGCGCGTGATCATAGTTATCGGGCAACTGAGGGTCGTCCCGACGCCACAACAATCCTACTTCCCACGCACCATTTTCAGTTTGACGACTAGTAGCTTCTAACAAAGCATTAGACCTATCGATCTCTTTATGCGACCTAGGTACTTCTACGATTCCAATAGATTCTAATTGGAATTGACGTTTAATCTCATTATGTAAATCTAGATCTTTCATACAGCTCACAGTTTCATTATTTAAATCCTGACTTCTGCCTAGGGGTCCATGCACAACCCACCCTAAATCGGTCAAGGAGGCAACCGGCTTACCTGACTTTCCTCGGCGAGTCTCACGGCTGGCGAGTAGCTCCCAGTTGTCTTGGCCGAGCAACAGCAGCGGCCTGGCGCCCCGCATTTCCACGCAACCCAAGTCACGTAAATGGGCGTGCTCCGACATCACTTCACTAGGCACTGTCTGCGAGGGCAGATCTAGACGTTTTATAGTGCGACACTTTACTTCATGTGCTTGTCCGTTTGGACCACGCACTGTCACATTCACTAGACGCGATGTATTGTCCGACACTAACTGACCGCGTGCACTTTGAATAGTTAGCGGCATCTTTACACCTGCCGCGTCGCCGGCTAGTGCGTCATCTAACAACGAGACGGTGGCCCCGTCATCCAGTAGGGCGTAACAATCGTTATTCACACCGTTTACACTTACACTGACTGGTAATATTTTTAATAACGCTTTCCCAGTGTACTCACTTACACTTGCCACACTTTCACTATCTTTGTGCGCGTGCAACAAAGTGTGGTGCGCATAGCTACATGACGCGCACTTACTTGCCCGGCAAAACTTCTTATTATGTCTCTTCACAATGCACTTAAAACATAATTTTTCTTTCTTTACATGATCCCAGCGTTCGTTCACTTTCAACTTTGCAAATAGTGCGCACTTCGGCAGTCTATGCTCTTCTTTGCAGAGCGTACATTGTTCTTCAGATGGAGTCGCTTGCGTTTTCTCTGAATGAGTGTGTAGACGCTGAACTGGTCTGGTCGGTGGGCCCTTCTTCGCCGCGGTAGGCTGCGCAGGATACAGTACGGTTGGGTCCAATTGGTCAAACTGCGCTGAGGCTTGAGCTAGGTGGTCTAGGAATTCTACGAGCACGTCTAGACTTGGCGACACTCGCATGTCCACACCCTGGCTCGCTCCCATGCCCAACGTAAACTCGCCGTACTTTAGACGTTGTGACGGCGTTAACTTATATAGTATTTCACTGGCCAGCTGAGGGTTATTGATAAACCCGTGGGCGCGAATAGTTCTTAGAAGTGACACACAGTTCCTGACCGTCGTTGCGAATCGCCTGAGTTCACGACCGCTTTCTGTGGCCTTAGGTAAGGCGCGCACTTTGGCTAAAGCACATTCTAGAATCTTGTTAGGATGACCAAACTCTTTATCTAGTGTTTGAATTATCTCACCTGGACTTGTCGATGTTCGTAATAGATCTTCTACTGCAAACTTTGCGTCACCCTGCAGCGACGTTTTCAGCCTAGCTAGATTTTCATGTGGTTTAAATTGATACATTGCTGTCGTATCGAAATACATGTTCTTGTATGACAGCCAATCGGCCGGGTTACCGCTGAACATGGGCAGCTCGTATGCCTGTCTAGGCACCGGTCTAGGCCGCGCTAGATTCGATATCGCCTCCGCGAGTTGGTCTATCTTCTTGTCTCTGTACTTTCCTTTTTCATTTTCTTTTTCTTCCGCGAACGGGTTCTCCCAGTCAGGTAATCTCGACGCTCTGACCGGCATTACAGACGCGTTTTGTCGTGATTGTTCGTTCGCGGGCGCTCCTTGCGGTTGGAGCGCGGGTTCGTGCTCGGGCGGCGGCACATTCACTATCCCTTCGCGAGGGTTCACTGTTTGAGACACTGACACAACAGGTGGTGGCGGATCACCGTTTAATCTTGTAGGCCCGCTGTCAGGCGCTACCGGCGTCGTATGAGTTATCCACTCTTCTACACGACGCGTTGTTCCTTCTGCATCGGAGTGTGAGTCTCGTTCGTCGTCATCAATCTCGGCTAAATCGGCTTCTAGCTTCCTCTTCACAACATTCTCTCTCAGGCGCAACAACTCGCGTTCAGCCTCGTACATGGCCCTCCGTCGAAGACACTCGGCGCTTCTCCGGCCGCTCTTCGTGGAGGCGTGGCTGCTTGTGGACCTCGCTCCCTGTCGTATATCCGATGCTACTGGCGTGGCCATCAATCGATGATCGACGATACGACCTCCCGCCAGCGGTATCACAGGTGCTGGTGCCGACGTTGTCGTAGGCGCAATTGAGGGTGAGCCTGGTGCCATATCTGTCGGCACTCCCGAATCTGCCTCTAATGCCCGTTGTCTATTGCGCTTTTCTTCCATTAGACGCAACTTGCTTCTCGTAGTTACAGTACTTTTAGAGCTCATTTTGTCTGCGTCCCGGATCCGGCTCGAAGGACCAAAATTGTAAGGGATTTTCAGGTGCAAGGGTTGATTGATCGGACGCAGAAAAACACAACACTGATTTTACACTATAATTAAACTTAAACACATTGACATACATTAGCAAAATACAGATACATTGAAAGAAAAACACACAATAATAAACACATACACGGACATAATGAGAACATAATAAGATGACAACAATTTCGAGACTAAACTGCGGCTCTTACGCACGCTTAATATATAGTTTTACTACGTAGGTGGAGGTAGCGGCCAGAGCTACACAATAAAATGTCGCTCCACCAATCCTATCCCGCCGTTTGGCTGACGCAATCTCACTCGTTATTACATCAGCTTATTGCATCAGCCAAATGTCCTTCAGCGAACAATGGAAACCAATAATTTCGACAAAATCCTCTAATATTACTTTTGCCTATACTTAATTACAATGTCATCTTTTATTCTAAGACAGTTACTGCAATGAAATTGACTTTATACATATACAACACCCACAAAAATGGTCTCAAAGTTTCTTAAATTTACATAACATATCTAAGTTGCTGCGCTTCCTTACAGTGTGTGTATGCTTTTTTGCACATTCGGAGTCAACCTTCTATATTAATCTATTCTGTGACTTCAGTATGAGTACTTAGGGTATCGGCCGTAGGTACTTGAGTATCGGTACTTATTATTAAAACAGGGAAATGGAAACGAGTCTTAGATGTAATGGAACCGAAGGAGTTTGATTTGTGTTTTACAAAGTGGTTTCTTCAGGAGTTTCTCGAGAGGTTTTCAGTGTGAGAGGAGAAATGGTTAGAGATAAACTACTATAACATGACGCGACCCTCCATATTACTATTTCAATATGTGTATAAGTCATCAAATCAGCCGTAGGACTTCTGAACATAGGCGTCCCCTATAGATTTCCAATAAGACCGGATGGAAGCGGCTTGCATACGGCTGATATGATGATGATGAGGTGTAGTCATATCCATATGAAAGAGTTCCTATGTAGTTGTAAGTATTCGTCTTCAGTAGCTACAACTATAAACATAACTAGCAAGACCGCGCAAGACTACGCACGTGTCATTTTACTATTAATAATAATGAGTAATACTAATAATAATGAGTAATCAATGACGCCGCTAGTCGAGCAACAAATCGCTGATTTGTTTTTGTTTCAAGAACCGTCTCAGTACGCACTCATGCTTAGTGAGTCTTGTAAATACTTTCACGAATACTTTTAAACGTTTTGAATTTGTGGAGGGGGGGCGCCTTGTTATAGTAGTTTATTTTTAATAGATTTTGTGAAACTTCTTTTCTTTTTCGTGTTACATTGCTGAACATTGGGCAGTTGACACCACCAATTAATTGACATACTTTTTATGAGCTGTCAAAACGAGATTCCCCTTAGACTTTGTATGGCAATATCGAACTGTGATGTCACTTATTTTCCAACTCAATTGACATACTATTTATTGATTTCAAAGTCACAAAACATCGAATTTTACATTGAAAATTAATCAGGTTTCTGTTGAATAAGAGTGTTTTTTTTTTGAAGTTGTGTCTTGAAATTAATGTTTAATGGTGTCAAATACACAATTCTGATGTAATTAATGGAGCTTAGATTTATCTATATTATGTAACGAACCCTTATTTTATCTGTAAGTGTTGCAAATTTATTTTCAATACTAGGTTGTGCCCGCGACTTCGTCCGCGCAAAAATAAAATAAAATATAGCCTATGTTACTCGCAGATAACATAGCTTTCTAATGGTAAAAGAATTTTTAAAATCGGTCCAGTAGTTTTTGAATTTATCCACTACAAACAAACAAAAATACAATTTTTTCCTCTTTATAATATTAGTGTAGACAATGTCACCAAATCATCCAATACTAATGTTGACATCAATAATTCGAAGACACAACTTCTCTATAAAAGCACTTTAATGTAGCTCTGAAAACTCGATAAATTTTCAATGAACTGTTTATATTAGATTTTAAGTTGCTTTGAAATTAATAAATAGTTAGTTTATTATGTTGGCGAATAGGTAAGTGACGACACAACAGCCTATTGCCACACAAAAACTTTAGGAGAAATATGAAAGTATTAGCTTCTGCCCGCGACTTCGTCTGCTTCAAAGTTGATTTCTCCATACAAACTTTGAACCCCTGTTTCACCCCTTTAGGGGGCAAATTTTAGAAAATCCTTTCTTAGCGGACGTCTGTCTACTAACTATAAACTACTTCCCTGCTAAATTTCATCTTTATACGTCAAGCGATACATATATTTAGATAGATGACAATTAATTGGTGCCATTTTAACCCTTATAAATTCTAAATGTAGTACCTACCTATGAATATCTCATGCTAATAAAGTAAATTTTAATGCACTCAAGATCAATTTGTACGCACTTTTCTTTTAAGTTGGTAAAAATCTACAAATGATTCCTTCCGCCCTGGGTGGAGCGGAAGGGACTGTCAGAATTTGTACGCACCTATAGCTCTGCTTAACCTTTCAGGAAAAACAAGCGCGTGTATATTAAAAATTTACGAGCAAAAATAATAAATTCCACATCAAATCAATAAATAAATACGAATCCGGATATTTCAAATTGCAAGTAACCTTTTATATAATTCATATTAACATAGAAAGCTTTATATCCTAACACCTACATGAGGGAAAAACATTTTTTCTTATAAAGACACGGATGAGGGTAGACAGTGAAGTGGCATATTAAATTATGCGTGACGTAAGGTAAAGAGGGATAATCCTACAAAGTCGCGCTACTTTATTGGACAAGGTACGTATTAAGCCCGCTGCTGTACTTTGCTACTTTTTATACCGATCCATGTTATGTTAGGCGCTTTGCACACGGTGCAACTTAAGTTGAGGCAACTGGCAACTCTTTAAAAGTTTCCTGTAAAAGTTGATAGTTGCTATAACGTTGCCGTTTGCCGCAACTTTTTGGCATTTTGTGAGCAATTTTCATAGCCGAGTTGCCGTATGCCGTTGCCGTAGCGACACCGGCATTGCCGGGCACACGGAGAGGGAGGGGGGGTGTGAAATCACCCGAAGCATTGCGACTGACGGTTGACGAAACCGGCAACTTTAAAAACTGGTACAATAATTATTTTAAAGTTACTAGTTGTGGCAACTAGCAACTAACTTAGTCATCGATTGCAGCAACTGAAAACTGTTGACAATTGCCGCAATTCGAAACTCGAGTTGCTCTGTGTGCGCAGTCCAATTGAAATGTATGTAAGCTAGTTGCCAGTTGCTGCAATAGTTGCTCTGTGTGCAAAGCGCCTTAGCTTTAATTATGTCGTTACAAGAGTAGGTTCTGTGCTATAAATAATGAAAATACCTCATGTTACGGTGTTGTACGAATTTGGGGTTCTCAAAGTCATATGTACTTTCTAAGTTTATCTTGGATATCACTGACATTGGTGAAGGAAAACATCGTGAGGAAACTTGGACTTATAATCAATATAAATCTGGAACTTGAAACCTTGAGCAAGCATGATGATCAATGCTCATGCCTTCTATGTATGAGAAGAGGTATTTGCCCTGAAGTGGGACAGTAATAGGCTGGGTAATAAAAATAGCTAATAAATTCTCTAAAGTAAATATCATATTTGCCAGCCGATAGTTTTGTTTTAATTATCGTTAAAATATTTACATTTTAATAATACAGATTCTTGGAAAATCTAACTAACTATTTATTAGAAAAGCTGTCGACACTTAAGATAATTATAATATTATCAACACCATTCCGAGAATAGTAAATCAACCAAGGCTTGTTTTCGAAAATTTATTTTCGCTAACTAAAGGCTGTTATATTCACAAGAATCGTTTTTATTTAATTTAAATTGAGATATTTTTCTTTAATCCCGGCACCCCATTTCTAACCACTGCAGCTCCTAAAAGCCAAATCAACTACTGTTAATTCCGGATTCAACTTTTCTGGCACTTTTCCGAGGCAATGAACTTCGACAAGTACCGGATAAGCGAATGAACTGTCTTGGATCTCGCAACGAAATGAATTAGCAAAGGAAAACACACACTTTTCTAGTTTAGTATTAATAGGTGCTATAGATAGAGGCTCTGGCAATGGGTTCGCCCCCTATCACATGAGACTTAAACATAACTGGAGAAATAAGGAGTAATCCTTATTCCATCTATGCCAGTAAAGGTATGGATTAATTTGATGAGCCTTATACAATCTTATTCTGTTTTTTAATGCCATGAAATAAAGACTATCTTAAAATGAATTCTTTTACATTTTTTGTTTTTTGATTAATAAATAGATAAAAGTTAGTGACAGAAGACTAAAATTACGTGAAAATATTTAAATAATATAACAGTGATTAATTCAATCTGTTTTTCAATTACAGTAGATAGCATATACCGGTACAAGCAGTGATCCCACATCTAAGATCGCTGCAACACCTACAAACCATAAATTCTCTAAAATCTGAACAGTGACAAGAAGATAATAAAATCCAACAACATCTTAAGGATTTTTACAAAGATCCCTAATGTATTTACGATTTCCTTACGACCATAATAATGGGCTTAGTGGAGAGCCATTCTATTGGACAATGAGAATCTCTCCAAAGCTTTTATCAAGGTCGACTATAAAAACAGCAATTGTGTCCAAAAAAATAGTCTCTTTTATCGAAGATTGACAATGTAATTGCTATCATGTTCAAAATAAGGTTGGATTTTTTCATTTTTTTTGGATATGCTGGTTATGTTGAAGAATATTCAGCAATAGGCTTGACCCCTATTACATGGGGCTTAAACATGACTGGCGAAATGTGGGTGTACTAATGGGTACACCTCTGCTTATCCCTTTGGGGATTACAGGCGTGATTTAATATGTTTATGTGTACTGAGCATTAAGAATAAAAAAGGTTAAGTTTGCAAAAAAAATATTAGTTTTATATGGGATGTAAAAAGACTTGTAAAATTTCTGGAGAATTAGCAAGACTAAGCGTAAAGTCCCGATAGATGAAAAAAATGGAGGGAGGCCTTTGCCCAGCAGAGGGACAGTACAGGTATAATAATAAAAAAAAACGAGAAAATTAAATTTACTTCTAATAATTGTGATCATTTCTTTGTTCTTTACTCTTACCTGGAAACGTTCCGATTACTAAGATATTGAAGGTCAAAGTCACAACATTTTTATGCTGGAGGTTACTATGTTGAAACGTGCTAATTTAAACGCCGCTCTTAACATTGCTGAAATAAAATTTTGATGCATTATGCTATGCCGTGTAAGGCCTGGTTCACATTAGGTCGGACCGACAGGTTTATCGGACCTACAAACAACTGCTTTCTGACGACCTTGGTACATCACAAAGCACTAGTGAGTTGACTATGATAAAACGACGGTAAAGACGGTGGTGTTCATATTAGGTCAGATCGACAGCTTCTAGTGTGAACAGCAACACCCAACAGTCGATCGACGATACAACTCTCACGTAGTACAATGCCGGTTAATCTACCTGTATGGAAATAATTATTGATATCTAAAATAACCCCTTTCTCTCGTCAAAAACATTACCGAACTCTCGAAGCACCTATACGCATACTCATAAATCCCCTATTCTCACCATCTGTTTATAAGGCCCCCTATAAATTCAAATGGCGTACGATATTTCTCGTATTCCGTGGCACATCAATCTATGCCAAGTAATTCTGTCAAGAAACCGGTGCCACCGTAATTTATAGTTCAATTTCTCGAGTTAGATGACCATTCTAAATGTTCGCCGCTAATTGTCAGTTCTAATCGAAATTCTGCCTATTAAGAGTATAGAATTGTATTCAGAAACTGTTTTCTCTTAATTCCCTGACTTGGAGGGTTATCTAGGAACAGACGATGTTAATGGGGGAGGAATTTAACGAAATGGAGGACGTCTTAATTGCTTAGAATGTTAGTTATGAAATTTTGAATAAGGAATATTGATTAAGACTAGGTCGTACAACAATATTGTATAACCTGTTATGCTAGGTGCGAAGAAAGCAAATAAATAGAATATTGTCAAAGAAGACACATAACATCACACCTGTAATCCATAAAGGGTTAGGCTGAGCTGTAGCTATTAGTAGGTACACCTACATTTCGCCAGTTATGTTTAAGTCCCGTATAATAGGGGGCGAGCCTATTGCGATCAATCAGGCATAAATCTAGACTCCGAGGCTGCTACTGAGAAATATCTGATGGAAAATATCAATATTACTTTGCCCGACCTGGGAATCGCACCTCATGCTCAGCAGTCGTGTTTTACGAGCGCTAGACTTTATAGATTTTGGAATACCAGTGCCATAATTATTCTACCTAATAATAATTTCAGTCGCGGTAAGGGTAACCAAACACAGTGGAGACTAGCCAAGTACTCATCAAATATAGTAAACAAGTGAAAACAGCGTTTCCTTGTTAACCTCCTTTTTCATTCTCAAAGTCAAATGGAATGGCAATCTGACATGACTGGGGAGAGTTTAGGCACCAGGACTAAAGGTTTTACGTGCTTTTAAAGGCAGGGTGGTTACTCACTACAGAAAAAATCCTATTCTGGAGGCGCGCATTTAAATTAGTGACGCGAAATTCAACCTAATTACTACACAGTAAGGTATACCTGTGAACACGTACGCTGAAGTGTCATACGTTTTCGCACGTACTTACCATAATGCATATTATGGTCGCATCTACGGCTGATGAACCCTCGTCCAGTTACATGTCACAGAGTATAAGTGGAGCCCTAAAATCGATACACGACGTGGCAGTGTAATTAGGATTTAATATCAGGTAGTTCACATTCTGTGGTTTTGATTTATGCCTGGAAATGGGTAGGTAATACACCCTCTACACATCTCTTCAGGGCATTTATTCGAGATGAGATTATGTCGTATTCAAATTTTCGGTGTCACTGACCTAACTATGATCTACGTAGGTATGTATGTGTGTAAATGTACTATGTAAATCTTCTTTTATCCCTACATCATTATGGAAATTTGTTCTTTTGAATAATACAGAATAGTCTGATGAAAAGCTGAAAATGCGTAAACTTTGATATTTCTTATTTTGATGACGTAATCACTTTGTGGCTTATCAACAAACTTGGCTCATTGAATATGTTTCGAATTCTTATTCACGAAGTTGGTACGAAAACGTATCATTTGCTTGACAAAACAAAATTAAATTAAATACGTCTAGAGAATATTTGAGTGAATTTACATGCTGAAAGTTATACCAATGATACCTATTAAGACACTAATGAGTTGAGGTAATGAATTTGTAAAGTTAGCAATAAAATGGTGCAGATAATTCCAAAGAAGCTATATTATCATCATATACTAAACATGTCTTATTATAGGTATACCTACAGAAGACATAGTACGGTTGAATAAGCTTTAAAGGACAGTCAATAGGAAGATCTAAGTCGCTGTGCCCGGAATCGGTCAGGATCATATAAAAATATAAATAGGACAGTCTTATTTTTATTGCAACCTTTGCTCACAAATAATTTTGCTCTTGATAGTTTTTTTTAATGCTAAATAGACTCAATCGGAATACTTCTGCGTTACTGCGCTCGTGATAAGTTGTGTTGTCCTACTAAATGTATGTGTACTGTATCCCATATTTTAATTATAATCATAGAACATCCAAAAAAATATAGAGAGTAGTAATATTATTCAAGCAGGGACTAGTATCACACTAGTAGCACTAGAGCCTACCAGCCTGAGATACAGGTTTATTCCTAGTTCAAGTAGAATTCTAATATTATTTACCTATAGTTTTGAATGCCCTAATTTTTAAATATCATTAAGTAGTTAGTAAATAGTTAGTAAGGTATATTTTAATTCAATATTTTATTATATATAGCTTTTGCACGCGACTACATCCGCGCGAAAATAAAATAAAATATAGCCTGTTACTCGCAGATAATGTAGCTTTCTAATAGTGAAAGAATTTTTAAAATCGGTCCAGTAGTTTTTGTGTTATCCATTACAAAGAAAAATACAAATTTTTCCTCTTTATAATATTATTAGTGTCGATTAATAATTCAAAACAATTATTTTAATTAAAAAAAATAAACAATTTCAATCATTTCATCATACCTGCGACCTTACCAAGTCTACTAAAGAAATTTCACTACAATACCCCGTTCTACACCTCCCGCAAACCAGAGAATTGTCTTCCATTGCATATCCACATAGAAACATCCTAGGGAAGTCATTTAATTTAGTCAGGCTGCGTGTCAAAGGTACGGTCGCGTACAAAACAAATATTTGTATGGTCTACAGATAGTTGTTCCGGGTCTAGTTGTTTGTGGTTGTGAATTTATATGTTTGTAAACTCACCCACGATACGGGAGAAATACTTAAAGTAGAGAGAAGTTTTTTTATATAAAAAAACGGCTTATTATATTAATACTGGTGTCTGCCGCGACTTCGTCCGCGTCAAAATTAGCATATTATCCCACGGGAACCGTATATTTGTCCGGGATAAAAAGTAACCTATGTGCTATTCCAGAATATAATCTATATTTAATCTAGATCCGTTCCGTATTTTTTACGTGAAAGAGTAACAAACATCCATACATCCTCACAAATATTAGTAGGAAGTAGGATTCTGTTATGTCATTGGAAGAAAGCCGACGGCCCTTCTGATGATACGTCTCTAGTGGCAATCTTGTCGCTGCAACAATCATTGTCAAAAAATGTAGGTAAATCACAGACAATTATGACAGATTGAGACTGAAGATGATTTTGATCGTTCCTAAAAGTTAGTACAATTACCCCCTGATATTGATTAGTTTATTTTGATACCAAGCACGTGGTGATTATCGCAGATTAATTTTTTCGAGTTTAGAATCTTAGGTTTAAATTCCGTCACATAAAATTTATACAGGGTCACTAGAAACCTGAAAAGGGGTTATTGTACTCATCATTATGATTAACTTTAACTATGGGACCAACCCTGAAATCATGAAAAAAAATCAGCAAAAATGTTATATACATATCCTAATCCTAACTTCCTAACTAATATTATAAATGCGAAAGTAAGTTTCTTTGTTTGTTTGTTACCATTTTACGCCTAAGCCACTGAACCGATCATCCTGAAATTTTGTATGTACATTGCCAGGTGTACAGGAACGAACATAGGGTACTTTTAATCCCGAAAACAAGAACTGTTTCCGAGGGAAATCTCAATAACGATCTTGTGATCGTAGATGGCGCCACGTGTCGTTTCGAATGGAAATGACAGGACATGTGTAATTTTTTCCGCGACTTCGTCTATGTCCGTGATAACCGAAATTTACGCGGATGAAGTTGCGGGCAAAAGCTAGTATGTTATAAATGTTATAATATGTTACCCGAACCAATATTACGAATTAAACATTATTACATTACATTACATTATTATTACATTAAAATCAGTTCTGTTGTTTAGGCGCTACGGTGGATCATATAAAATATACATAGATTGCCAAAATCACTCTTCCTTTTGGCTTCGCCGTAGTCAGGTAAAAAACTTATGATTAACACGTGGAACATAATTAATCAAAACGATCTTAACCTGATTACGAATAATGCCCGGAATAAGATAAGGGTCACTCGAGACAACTGATGAAAATTATGTCACGCTCGAGTGATGTGAATGGAGGAAAGGAGGTCATTCACCCTGCAATGATACAAAACATGCTGAAAAAAAACACAACTGGCGAAATGTGGGTGTACTGTTGGGTACACCTTGCCTAAACCTTCAGGGATTACAGGCGTCATGTTATGTTATGATATACCTTCAATAAGTTAGTTATCGACCCATGTAATAAGGGGCCTTATTTATTTATTTAAACTTTATGCAACAAAAAAGTATAAAGGCGAACTTAATGCCTTAGGCATTCTCTACCAGTCAACCTAAGGTGGTGAAGAGATAACAAAGCAGGTGCAAACAATTGTAAATAAGGAAATAATTAAATATGAAATTTTAAAAACATTAAAAACAAATTTAAACGTACACAAGTACATAAACATGGGATTTAAACACAGCTGGCGTAATGTGGGTGTACTGTTGGGTACACCTCTGCCTAAATCTTCGAGGATTACAAGCGTGATGTTATGTTAATTTTGCATAGGTTCTTTAAAGTGGACATCGTAGCAAAACTTGAAAGAATTTCTCAAGAACATCCACCTTTGGAAAGTCATTACGGCAGCTTTGTCAACGAACTCAAAGTTAGTCATAACTCACAGACAAAACTTGGTCAACGCGATTGGACTGAACTTCCTCGCAGTCGGTAGTTGGACGAGACTTCGCAATTGTTTAAGATCTCTACTAATTGTTTAAATTGGAATAGTTTATTGGGTTAAATTGTTTTACAAAAGCAGTTTGATCCAAAGAATTAATTCTTATAAAAAAATGCAAACAGTTCATACAGTTTTATATGATAAAAAAGCTAGATAAAATATGACTTCGTGAGTCAGTAAAAAAGTGGAATTAAAAGATTAAAAAAAAAACAAGATTTCGGGTACCTAATCAATTTTAAATTTATTTTATTTTCATTAAATCATTTTCAGGCAGTTTATATATTTTCAAAGAGTCGGTCTATTAGAAAGTTGAAACAAGTTGCTCATTCCAAAATGTACGTAGAGATCTACGTATACATTGGAGAAGAATGAGCAAGGAGCTCCACTATTTACGAGTATTTACATTTAATCCCGGTTATTCAAAGTAGTTATTTCAGAAACAAAAGCTTAGGTGTTGCTATTTTCTTGTACATACGTTTTAGATACCAACTGCAAAAGCGTCATAAAAAACCAACAACGATTTAACCCCAAATCAAGTGTTACCACCTTAATGCATGACGTTATTCAACAATTATAAATAGATTTCAAGCTATTACTATTCAAACTAAAGAATAGTAACTGTTATTTTTACTATTATTATTCTCTGCAGCACTGACCCCCCCAATTATTCGCGGACAGTTATACGCCCCCCAGCATAGCAGTACTACTGCTGCAGTAGGCAAAGCAGCTATACCGTGCGAGCCGTCTCTCATTGCATATGTATGTGCAGAAGTTTATTGCTTTTTTTGGGTTCCGAGCTCAAACAGTGTCAAACAGAATCCTATTACTAAGACTCCGCTGTCTGTTCGTCCGTCCATCACAGAGCAGATATAAGAACAAAATAAAATTAAAATTTAGTTCAAAAATTAAAAGAGGTGCCCATACTAGCATCGTGTTTCATTGTAACACTAGATTCAATACATCATCATCATCATATCAGCCGTAGGATGTCTACTGCTGAACATAGGCCTCGCGTAAAGATTTTTATAGATACATACATATAACATAACGTCACGCCTGTAATCCCCGAAGGGTTAGGCAGAGGTGTACCCATTAGTATACCCACATTTCGCCAGTATGTTTTTAGTCCGATGTAATAGGGGGCGAGCTTATTGCCATCAACCGGGCACAAATCCAGACGCCGAGGCTGCTACTGAGAAATTCCTGATGGAAAAACCCAATAACGCGTAGCCCGACCTGTGAATAGAAATTAAGACCTTATGCACAGCAGTCGCGCTTGCGACCACTAGACCAACGAGGCAGACATACATATCTAGTGTGCAATATTGTACAGCTGTACAAAACCCTTTGTGCACCTTCGTGTAGTAGTCTGACTGTAGTCTGACTCACCAATGGCCGATTAATTTAGACTTTTCTTCCGCTACATCTGCAAAAAACTTCTAATATTATAGAAGTTACATATTCACCACCCTGTGATCTAAAATCTAAATTAATTCAAAATCAGGACACAGGCAAAAGCCATTAGCACTAAAAGCATCGAAACCTACATACAGCTACTTTAAAAAGTTATAACATTAAAAATAAACTTTAACAAAGGCTCCATCCGCAGCAGCGTTAGACATGTGGGTATTTTATTATTAAGGAGCTCACCGAAAAATGTCAACATAACAAAACTTTGATTAGAACTTCCCGCGACCTCTAAACTTGAATGGGAAAATTTCGCAGAAACTTAACATACTTGGGGAACAACGTATTCATAACTCGGTTTGTAATTCTGAAACGCGTGAGGTAGGTATAACTGTTTACTTAACGAGAAAACTGTGGTAAACTCCTCTCAGGAATTCTGGGAAACGAACGTGGCTATGGAGCTGTAACTTCTTCTTATCGCTATGAAGAAAAAGACCTTCTTATAGTCGAGATACTTTTAGTATCAATTTTCAAAATGAAATTTAAGGGTGGTTGCCTAAATAAATAAAAAATAGTAAACCCTGCCACAGATTCTCATCTATCAATCGACTGAAGGAAATAAAATCACGCCTGTAATCCCCGAAGAGTTAAGCAGAGGTGTATCAAATAGTACACCCACATTTTGCCAGTTTAAGTCCCAAGCAATAGGGGGCGAGTCCATTGCCATCAACCAGGCAATAATCCAGACTCCAAGGCTGCTACAGAGAAATTCTTAATGGAAAACCCCAATAACAATTTTACCGACCGAGGACGACTTTTTTTGAGAAAAAAAATCTTTAGTCACATGAAAAAGTAATTAAACTAATCTCCTAGAATAAATAAAAGATTAACCAAAGCAGAGTACGAAGATAAACACAATTAATTTCCTATTTACCGTTATTGCTTCAGTTAATTAAACCAGATAATTAACTACGCTGTAATTACTATAGTCAACTGAAACACTTAAGCTGAATTGTAATTAATAGAATCAGATTTGTGTAATCGGCGAATAACTTAACCTTCCGTTAAGTGGGCGAGGTAGTCTGTCTTGTGCGTTCCAATTTACTTCGGATTACTTACAAGTGCGTTTGTCTGCTTAAATAGTTTAATATACCACATGGATCTTTACATTCCTTGGGGAGTAAGAACATCATTCGTGCTGAAATAACAATGATGTGGATCTATGAAGGTTTTAGCTTCGGTGGCAGATGTGAGGCTCGCTTCCGCCAGCCAGGGTTATCTTTAAACTCCGAGTGTTAAAACGAGCGCATTATGGATGACATTTTTAATGTAACCTCGTGTTTGCGACGAATTTTGAATCTCAGTGTCTCATGTGTTTAGATTTATAACAAGATTTCTAACAAATTAAAGAACTTCCAATGGTCCAATTCAAAAGACCTTACGCTGGTGGTTTATTAAGAATTCTTTCTATATTTAAAAAGAATTCATGAAATTATGTTATGATTGAATATGTTAAGCTACTATTATAATACCATTGTAAGAACTTTTGTAGAACCATACAAAAAACCATATTTAAAATCTGCAAATAAATAAATCTTTATCTTCAGTTTTGGTGCAAGCTGGCCTTAGGCACTTCGCGCACTAGACGGCCACGACCAAAACCAGTGGCTAAAGTGGTCGTTACAGCCACTGGTCGTGGTCGTGACGTCAAGAATTCAAAGGTTTAAGGTCCAAACATAAATGGTTACCGCTAACTGTAACATCACTGCGTGTTTAGTACCAAAATTGTATTTAACTACCTTACCAAAATAATGCTATAATAATCTAAAATTTTAGCCTAAATGAATAGGTACCTAAGTACAACAAGTAAATGTTCCACAACATTGATCGTGGGCCGGATTTGTACGTGTAATCCATACAATTCGGATTTTACGGAGTAATTTATGTTTATTATGTTGGCTCTCGATTTCGCTTGGTTTATTTTCGGTTTATAGGGAATTTAGAACAATTTGCTAAGTAATAAATTTACCTTATTGGTCTGGGGGATTAACGAATTATCAGGATTTTTTAAGGCTTCTTTGTTACATGGAACAATTAACAGGAATCAAGGCATTTGTTTTTCCTTTTTTAAATACAGGCTGATTTTTTATTCACTTTACGGATTTTATGCGTTGGAAATAAATGCTTTTACTATGGAACTAACTCTGAAATATAAAAAGCAATCAGCTGTTCCCATCATAAATACTACAAAACTATGTATATTTACTATCAACTACAATTTCGATAGTCTTAAAATAAATATTTTCACCCCCTGATACGCTACGTGTTTCAGTTGTTTCCAGTTCAAACTTTGTCCGATATGCTGAAGTGTCCCAATTGTCCGTTCACCTGCACCCTCGACGACCTGTGTGACCTACTGGGCTCAAATAGTTTAATTGTTATAGAGGTATTATCGATACGAAAAAAACAAAACCTTAGAATTTGACAAGGATGTAATACTACACTTGTATAAGATAAATTGTTCAGGAGATTTTAGCCTTTCGTACGTAAGCTGTAAAGTTTAAAACTGAAAATTTTAAAACTTACATAGACAGAAAGAAAAATTACTTGATTTAATATAGACTAAAACTTCTAACTACCCTAAACCACTCATTGCTCAAGATGTCTACAAAGTTGCGTAACTATCAATAACTTTGTATCTAGAGCTCTCAATAGAGTACAAATAAACCGTCTGCGCAATTTTTTTACCAGTATGAAGAGACTGCGTATCATACCTCCATAACTAAGTTACTGGGTTGGTAAGACGTCTGGTGGTCAGAATTTCGGACTTTTGTCTACCTGTAAGAACTGTCAGAGATCTATGAATGACAGCTGGGACCAACAGCTTTAAGTGCTTTCTGAGGCCTTAAGGCCTTAAGGTGTAACACTACCAATTTTGAACTTTCGGGCTCCTGAGAAACTTTCAAGATTCAATAGCACTTTTCCCGACCTGGGAATCGAATAAAGCACCCTACGCCTTCGCTTAGCAGTAACAACTAACAGGGTAGTCCGGAGCAGTTTTTTCACCAGTAAATACGACCAGTAAAAACACAGCTCTAACCACGGCTATTACTAATCAATATTTCGCAAACATCATCAAAATAATGAGTAAAATAGCCATAAAAAAATTATATATTCAAAATCAGCAAATTGAGATCGTAAAATGAACCATTGAATTAATTAGAAACTCCATAATGTCTACCATTTTTACGATGATTAGTGGATGAAATATCTTCTTTATGGGAGTAAGAAAGTTCTTGATTCAGATGCCAAGGTACTTTACTTTGGGTCGTTGAGCCAGAGTGTAGTTGAAACCGGCCTAGTAAGAGCCGGATTCGCACACGAAGAGTGCTGTACCACAGTGTAATATTTAACCTTTTCTAGTTATTTAAATATTATGCAACAAAAGTACAAAGGCGGAGTTATTGCCTTAGGCATTCTCTAACAAACAACCAAAGATGGTGAAGAGATAACATGGTTGGTGCAAATTATTGTACCTCACAATACCTTACCTTATATGGGGATACAAGAAACACATTCACGAAACAACCCCATTCAAGAAACGGATGTTTTTCCATGTCCTTTAATTTTTTTACTTTATTTAATTTTTATTGGTTGTTGTTTTTCGACTGAGTATTTAAACTTTCAAATGACACATCTTCTAAACCTTTAGAATGAGACCATTCCATTCGTTCGAACCACTCAATCCAACTTTTTTGATATTCAAATTACAGCCTTTAATCGTAAGCAAATAAAGTAATATTACCTCAAAACGATTCACGGAAAGCGTTCAGATTTCATAAAACAAAAAATCCACACAATATCTACCTCTCAATTCAGTCAAATATAAAATATTAGTGATGAAAACGAATTCAGAGACTAGAAGATAAAACAGAAGAAACGAATGGCAGCCAAATCTAATTCCCGACGAATTACACAGATACGTCCGACGGGTTAATCGGATAGAAAAGTTGGAATCCATACGAATAAATAAAATTAAAGTGTCTGTTTGTAATGTCAAAATGACAAGAAACAACCAATTTTTTACTTTTTTCTCTGTTTGTGCCGGCTAGTCTCTGAAATGGCTGGACTGATTTTGAGAGACTGTCACTGGCAGATAGCTGATGTCATAAGGAGCAACTTAACTAAGAGTATTTTTACTTAGGAAAAAAGTTTTGAGCTCAGCGCAAAAAAATAATACAACGTAGATAATCAAAAATCACGCAGATGAAGCCGCAGGTTTAAGCTAGCTCCTTAATAAAACCATATCGTCGTCTCGGTATTCTCGTCTCCGAACATTTATCCTTTTATTATTATAAAATTGGGAGCTGTTCAAAAGTTTTCTAATAACTTAGTGGAGCCCTCGTTTAAATTCCAGGTAAGGTACGCGGATCTCAATCAAAGTTGGTCGGTTGAAGCGTGAAGTTGGTCAAACAGCGCGCTAACTTATGCAAAAACGTGTCGTCTATTCGGTGGCGTTAATTGTGCGTGACTAATGTGCTATGGGGCTTTACTTGGAGTTGCATAATTTTAGAATACTTTTTTCTTCATCCTTCTCATTTTCTGAAGTTCTCTAAGAAAGAAATCTTGCTGAAGTAATTCTTCTTCTTATCGTGTGAGCAGTAAGGTCTTACGACCCTACATACCCTAGTGTCAGAATTTCTAAACCGCCTCATGGGCCTCTGACATGGTTTGAGTGGAACAGTAAGTCCAGATTTCCGCGCGATGTTTTCCTACACCGATGCCAGTGATGTCCAAGATAAACTTTAGAAAGTACATATGAATTGAAAAATTCACATTGGTACTAGCCCGGATTTGAACTACTGGGCCATCACGACACTGAAGACCACACCATGCTGAAGTAATGTGCAGGATGAACTGCACTTCTAGGTGTCTTGTCTTGCTGGCTGACATGTGATGATGTATGTTTGAATACTCTATAGGTCTCGTGGATTGCTAAGCATTTAGTCTTGGGTTCAATTTCTAAGATAGGCAGTGCTTTAAGAAGTTGGTGGTGTGACACCTCCTTGTCTTACAAAGCACGTAAAGCCGTTGGCCTTGTGCCTGATCTCTTACCGGTTATGTCAGATTGCCGTCCCATAGGACTATGAGAGTGAGGGAAGAGGGAGTGCACCTGGGTTTGCGCACACAATTGCGCACACAATCGTGCACTATAGTAACTTCTGCGTACCGACTAGAATGGTCTTTATTGAGATTGGCCGCCGCAACCAAAATTCATCATCTTCACATCAGCCTACAGCCATCTACTGCTGAACGCAGGCCTCCCCCAAAGAGCGCCAACCATCCCGGTCTTGGGCAGCATGCATCCATTCGCTGCGCGCCACGTTCTTTAAATCGTCGGTCCACCGTGCAGCAGGGCGTCTATTTATTTATTTAAACTTTATGCAACAAAAAAGTACAAAGGCGGACTTAATGCCTTAGGCATTCTCTACCAGTCAACCAAAGGTGGTGAAGAGATAACAAAGCAGGTGCAAAAAATTGTACATGAGGAAATAATCAGATATGAAATTTCCATGGCGTCCCATCCTACGTTCCACTACGTACGACCAAAATTGGGTGTGTAAAATTTAAGAGGTAAATTCGGGGTATTCCTCCCAGCGCACATTCAGTCTACAATAAGTACCCATGAAAAAAGTAGACATATTCCTTTAACTGAGATTATACAAATATTAATCCCTTCGAAGATACGAAACTCATCTCATTCAAGTACATATTCGTACTCTCCGTCTCGCAACGTCACAAAGTTACATCCCAACGGATAACCGTTTATCTGTGAGTTAACCACTTCAGTTACTGATTGCAGATAGCCGTTCTGTTAGCTTAGGATCAGGGTTAGTGGCAGTTGTTGGCTGTCGCGTACATGAGTGTATTGAAATAACCTCAATAGCACGTATAACTTGAGATAGATTAAACGGATCGCCGAAATTGTAGAAAAAAAATTGAGCTTTCAAATGCCATATAGGATTTCTTTTGGTTTAAAAAAACCGTATCCTCACACTAGAAATTTCTCCTGTGTCATGGGTTCATTTACCAACATATTTTATAAATAAACTCTGCTGACCTGTGGGTCATACAAATAATAGTTCCGTTCAGGAATCAAACCACGACACGTAGTTTAGCAGCCACTCACTCAGCCACTACGCTATCCATGTCGTAATTTTCATTGTAAGCTTTGTGCGAACATTCTAACCTAACTTAATAATTCTATTCCTTATAATAGAGGAAGCCGAAGCTAAAATGATTTTGGAACCAGCTGATTTTTAATTATGAAAAATATTAATATTGTTTGTCCACCTTTTCTTAAAGAGCAATTTGTAAGGCTCAAATTCAAATTCATAATAGTGTATTTTGGATCATAGGGTCATAGGATGTGATAGATACAATATTCTATAAATTCTGCACACATCATAAAGAAAAACAACCCCGAAACTAAAGACGGATCCCAGAATAAGCCTACATTCTTGGACGGCATTCCCAAGACGTTTAAAGGTCCAAATCACAACATAAATACTTATTTATTTCGAAGCAACGCTAAAGAAACCCTTTTCCCTTAGTAAACTTTTACGACTGCGCCAAATAATCAATTGAAACGCTTTATATTTTAGCGATGCGTAGGTACGTTTATAGGATATTTCCGTGAAAGAATTGTGTAATCAAAATTCTTTTAGTACGTAAAAATGTCT
This sequence comes from Hoplodrina ambigua, assembly GCA_949774945.1. NCBI lineage: Eukaryota > Metazoa > Arthropoda > Insecta > Lepidoptera > Noctuidae > Hoplodrina > Hoplodrina ambigua. Next base: position 10,745,248 of record OX458974.1, on the reverse strand, counting down.
TGGACGTTATCGTTGCTATGTAATCTTTGGTTGTAGTCAATAACCGTGTAATCTTAACGTGACTTTGCCCCACCCTGCTGTGGCAGACTACATAAAATTTTGCAATGGAAAATGTACCACTAATTTGTTTTGATGGGGCAGATTCCATTAGAATGTATTCTTGGTGTTTTGCCCCACCAGGGCTAGTAGTATATCAGAATTTGTGTAGGTACGTTTGCTCATACTTTGAAATTAGTTAATATTAAGTAGTTTAGTTAGTTATTTATATATTAGTTAGGTAAATATAGTGGGTGCAAATCTAATGGGGCAGAATCCACCAAAATTATATACTAGTGGAATCAGCATAATCAAATAAAACTTGTGGGGCATTTTCTACTGCAAAATTTTAGGCAGTCTACTTTGCCACAGGTTGGCAACTTGGTAGGGCAAAGTGGAACTACATAACATCACGCCTGTAATCCCCGAAGGGTTAGGCAGAGGTGTACCCATTAGTACACCCACATTTCGCCAGTTATGTTTTTAGTCCCATGTAATAGGGGGCGAGCCTATTGCCATCAACCGGGCACAAATCCAGACTCCGAGGCTGCTACTGAGAAATTTCTGAAGGAAAAACCCAATAACACTTTGCCCGACCTGGGAATCGAACCCAAGACCTCGAGCACAGCAGCCGCGCTTGCGACCACTAAACCTACGAGGCAGTCCCGTGTACCAGAACTATGTACCCGTTTTGTAGCAGTTCTCTATTCGATTATTTAATAGGAAAATAAACATCAGTTTATTGTAAAACAGCTGTACAAAACACCGTTTTATTTAAAAAAAAAAACTGGTTTCATCTAATCCGATTAGGATACCGGGACACAACCAAAAAATACTAGTATGTATATGCAATGCAAACCATTTTAGTTTTGCAAACTAACCGCGGAACCGATTAGCGGGATCGCTACTAATTTAATTGGGTTTGCACGTGAACCAATAGGTAGATTATTTATGGTAAGTATAGGTGAGTTTAAAGTATTAGGTACTTAAGCTTTTTATTTACATAACATCACGCCTGTAATCCCTGAGGGGTTAGGCAGAGGTGTACTCATTAGGACACCCACATTTCGCCAGTATTACGGGGCGAGCCTATTGCCATCAACCGGGCACAAATCCAGACACCGAGGCTGCTACTGAAAAATTCTTGATGGAAAAACCTAATAACACTTTGCACGACCTAGGAAACGAACCCATGACCTCAAGCTCGGCAGTCGCCTTTTGCGACCACTAGCTTGCTTTTTTGTGATTAAAAACATATTCACACAAAAAACAAACAAATAAAAAAACCAATCATTCTCTACATCGATAATAATCAGGGTCTAGAAAACCCACCGTGTTGCAGGATGTAACTTTTATTCACGTTCACGGAAGGTTAAAAAAAAGTGGCCGGCACCGACCCCTTGTGGCGGCTTCTTTTTGTGGCTGTGGCGTGTGGCCCGTGTATATTGCCAGCGTAAATATTTTTCAAATAAAGAACACGAAATTCTATTCAAACGGTATTTTGAGTACAATAACCGAAAACACATTTTAAAATCGGAATTGTATGTAACAAAACCACAGATAATTTAAAATACAGTCATGTCAACAGAAGAGAATGATAAAAAAACAATTTGTGAAATATCAACTGATAAACATTGGCATACCTCTAAGCGATGTTATTTAATAATTGGTACGGATTTATTCAATAAATAACATATTTTTGATTCAGAAATCATGTTAGTACAATGTTGATGATAAATGTGAGTACTTTTCATTTAAATCACCATTTTTTTTTTGTTTTACGTTCGTACAATAACTTGCACCTACCATGTTATCTCTTCACCACCTTTGGTTGACTGTTAGAGAATGCCTATGGCATTAGTCCGCCTTTGTAGCTTTAATAATAATAATTTATTTATTTCACACAGATTTAGTTCTTAGATTATAAAAAAAAAAATTGTTAAAATGATTGAAAACAATAAAATTACAAATATTCTTCATTCTATTCTATTTATTCTATATTATATGTATTTATTAATTCTATTCTATATTCTATTCTGTTTCTCCACTTTATTCTATCCTTTAGTTTTGTTGCATAAAGTTTAAATAAATAAAATGACCGTTTAACAACATTACACAACATTACAACATTACACAACTGTATTTTAATTAAAAAAATATAGAGTATTAACTTTAGTTCTAAACTGAACGAGATTGCTAAGGTTCTGCTGGCTATACATCCGCCTGTCACAAGGCTATTTCTCTTAAATAATAGTAGCCGTAATAAGTAGATACTTGAAATTTTATTAGAGTGTGTATTACAATGGCCATTGTTACAAAAAATAATACAAATTGTACGGTAAAGTTTTGTATTTAGAGTTAAATATTATTCGTTGATACGGAACCCTCTTTTAATAAATCGCATCTTGAAGTATTAAATAGGTATAAGTTTAATAGTACCTATAGGTATAGGGTTTTAAAATTAGCGTGGTGGTATAGGGTTTTAAAATTGTCAGGAATCGTCGTGATCTAATGTTGGGAGCCTTATTTCATGCCAGCAAATGTGATCTGAAAAGAAAATTGAAATTAATATTAAGTACTACTGCCTCGTTGGTCCAGTGGTCGCAAAGCGCTGCTGAGCATGAGGTCTTGGGTTCTATTTCCAGGTCGGACAAAGTGTTGTTGGGTTTTTCCATCAGGAATTTCTCAGTGGCACCCTTGGAGTCTGGGTTAGTGCACGGTTGATGGCAATAGGCTCGCCTCCCATTACATGGGACATTGATATTTTGGTTTAAGGAAAAAATCCAAAAAAGCACCTAATCACTTGTATATTGTCGTAAAAACCTTGAAATTTAAAATGTTTTTTTTTGCTTGAACTTTTAAATCTACATTGAAGTAAGTATGCATCACTTGCGAACTACACATGACGTCACGTAGCAATATCAAAGTTTCTCGCGACATTAGCATTATACACAAAATCCTGACAACAACCGTCGGATAGTAGCCCACCAGACATAACACCCGTCTGGTCGGAGGATACTCCCTTTTCAACGGAGGATGAGAAACTTTACACCCTGTTTCTCATTCCTCCGGAATGTGATTTGTCTATACAAACAGCTTACCTTAATTTAAACAGTTTTCAACTTAATCATTATCCACACATGTACCATCTGCACCTCTAACAAAGCCATCTGGGCAGTACTGTTCGCCAATTCCGCCGGGTACCGCAAAGGTCATAGAAGCAAGAGCGGCAAGAATCACAAAGACGACGAGGTACAGCTTCATGATGATATATATGACTTAATAATGTGCAAAGACTTGTGATGACTTCTTTTATATACTCACTGCATATTATATTTTAATTAATGAGTAACCTTGACATTTTATTCTTGACACTTAATTTTTTTATGCGATTTTTGGCTTGAATTTTGTATCTATATTAAAACAAAATGTGCGTCATATGCAAACTACACATAACGTTTCCTACATTGCAATATTAAAAGTCCTCTGCGACATTAACATATAGAAAAACCCGACAGAAACCTTTCCCCAGCGACGCCTCAAGCAGAGGCCCATAACTACCTTACAGCGGATGCCCTTTTTGTAGTCGCTTAGTTTATAAGTTTAAAGGCCTAGCTGTAAGCTTTAATTTTTAACACCTAAAAAAAAAGAAGGTCTCATCCTTAACAGTCGCGCTTCGCGACCACTAGACAAACGAGGTAATGAAACAATAATAATAATAGGCTAGTATTATTATTAGTCCTTACCTATTTGAAGGCCTCGCAATCTCCGTTGATTAAGATCGTGCTAGGTGGACAATCCTGTTGTTTTATGAAACTTAAAGGGTTGGCAGAAGTTAAAGCTGCTAACACACAGACCACGACAAATATAATTTGATAGAACTTCATGTTGATAATATACCACTTGGAACTTAAATGAATACCTATTTAAGTGATCAACTGGCTTTTATAAGGAAATGAAACGAGCGTTATTATCATTTTAATGTGGTTTTGAGCAAGTTTAGTTTTTAATTTTGGATCGAGTTTTGATGCTAAATCATAAAAAAATGATCATCTGGATTTGTTTTTCTATATCGTATAAATTTATAAAAATATTATAAATGCGTAAGTAAATCTGTTTGTGTCTGTCTTTTCTAGCTTTTACGACTACACCACTGAACTGACTTTGATGAAATTTGGTACGGAGTAATTTTGAACCAAAAGTATGTACATAACGCAGACGAAATCGCGGACAATAGCTTATAGTAGTATATCATATTCGTTTTAAATACTGATAAAAATGGAATGTATATTATTCTTCTTCTTCTTGAACTGCCTCGTTGGTCTAGTGGTCGATTTCCTTTTTGTGGGTGACAATTAATTAATACCCTAAAATCTTTGAATAAATAAATTAACAGTAGTAATATTCTGTAAAAATCATCCTCGTTGAATTTTAAGTCATTGTAAAAGAATATTTCAACAAACACGATTTAAAATGAGATTAGCGCATACAATCAAAACTTTTAGCTTTATTTTATTAGTATAGAAGTGTAGATAGATAGTTTTAATTAAGTCAACTGAGCCAACCATAGTTTAAGGCTCGGATTCCGAACGATTTGCGAGTTTAGTCTTGAAAAGGGGATTAAGTGACTCAAGGTTAGGGATCAACTAGATATATCCCTGATCTTTGCATCTCTAAAGTTTAGTTTAATAGGTTCCTGCTAGAAATACGGAACGCTTGGTTTTATACTTGATACTACCTACCTCTAAAATACATCTATAAAGTGACGTCGCATTTTTGAATCGCCATATCTATACTTCCGCCTCTCGTGCATGAGGTTGTGGGTTCCAATCCGGGCAAGTACTAATGTGATTTTTTCAATTCATATGTAGGTAGTTACTTTATAAAGTTTATCTTGGACATCACTGTCAAATCCGGGCAAGTACCAATGTGACTTTTTCAATTCATATGTAGTTACTTTATATGTTTTATCTTTGACATCAATGACATCGGTGAAGAAAATACACCGTGAGGAAACCTGGACTTATACCAGTCTATTACTGTCCCACTCAAACCATGTCAGAGGCTCTTAATGCGGTTTAGAAACTTTGACACTAGGTTGTGTGAGGGTGTAAGACTTTGCTACCCAGCGAAGGTTAACAGGTTCGATTTCCAGATCGGGCAAAAGTGTTATTGGCCCCGTGAGCGAAATCGGCCTGGAGAGTATTATTGTTATTATTAATATGTATAACAAACATCAACACAAACATACAAACAACATCACAAACTTCCAGTTTTGCTGAACTTACCAAACCTCATTATCAAGCAGATGACGCCATTTTAGCAATCTCGAGACTAAACAGGTTATCAATATTTTATTATCAATTATTAAAGTTTTTGTTTTTTTTTATGATTTTCCTGGTCATAAGTAATAAATTGCACGAAGGTCATAACTCATTACAAAATAATAGGTAGGTATTTGTATAACACCTTGAAGAATTTCATAACATAATATCACGCCTGTAATCCCCGAAGGCTTAGGCAGAAGTGTACCCATTAGTACACCCACATTTCGCCAGTTAAGAAGAAACGAGAAACGTTGAGTTAAGAATTTCAAATATATAAATCTATCCATACTTATTATTATACAGAAGTAAGGTATAGAGAGGTGAAAATGAGGACGACATTTCTATTGTTATGTTTGTTTGTAAGATATATGAAAGTACAGGTCCAATTACCTACAAAAAATAGTAGCGTGTACCTACTAGATATAGGTACACAAGTCAGTGACCGAATTCTCGTTGAAAATCAAATTGAGTTACTGATCGATCAGCAAACACTCATAAAAACGATCCACGTGTACAAACATCTTGTGGTGGTCCAAAAAACCGTATTTATTAGTGACGTCATTTTATTTGACGCCTCGTGACGTGAGGATGTGACTGCCTCGTTGGTCTAGTGGTCGCAAGCGCGACTGCTGTGCATGAGGTCTTGGGTTCGATTCCCAGGTCGGGCAAAGTGTTATTGGGTTTTTCCATCAGGAATTTCTCAGTAGCAGCCTCGGAGTCTCGATTTGTACCCGGTTGATGGCAATAGGCTCACCCCCTATTACATGGGACTAAAAAAAAACATAACTGGCGAAATGTGGGTGTACTATAATGGGTACACCTCTGCCTAACCCTTCGGGGATTACAGGCGTGATGTTATGTATGTATGTCATTTTATTTGACTCTTTTTTACTTTCGTGTTTACTAAAGTTAAAATATAGGAGCTATACGCTTCGGCCTCTTAAACTAAGCAACAGTTTTAATCCAATCCAGAGATAAAAAAAAATCTGCTGTTTTGTGCAAAAGTTTCTAAACGGTCTTTTATGGAAAAGCAACATTACGCTATTTCTAACACTATTTTGGTTGTACTTTAGTTTATTATCGATTAACTAATGAAGACTGCTCGAGAACTATGCTACTCTGCCTGCGCTGGTTGTCAGAGAGCATAGTAAATTAGTTAGTACAATGCTAAATGTTAAAAAGTCCGTCTACAAGCACAATCAAAAGACATGGATCTGACGACGATCAAAACTTAGTCGCTATCTCATCTTAGCATTTTTGATAGATTGACACAAAGATTAGATTATAATCGTTCCTAAATATTAGTAGAATTGGCCCCCAGACGTCAATTAATTAGATTATACGACACTTTTTATTAAATTATCAAGAATGAAAGGAAAACGTGATTTATTACGAGGATAATAAAGCCATTGTTTGTCTAACGTCTTAATTACATTAGAGAATTCAATAAACGGAAGCTTATTGTGCAGTCTATCATAAAATTCTTTGTTTATTTCGGGAGATTTTGATAAAACCATGGCGAAAATGTTGTTAAAAGGATATTCTGGACAGCTTGGTTCAAACAGAAGTAGCTTATCCATATTTTAGTCAATCGGCCGTCATACTGGTGTGACAGAATAATAGAAAATCAATTGTGTCTCATTACGTGGGACTTGAGTTATTAAATATATAAAAGTACTCAGCGCTCTCCCTCCTCTCTCCTACTTAATCTATGCTGTGCCCGACAGGGTCCATAATTGTGACTAATCTATTATTTCAATTCGTAATTGAATGTAATAAAGATATTGAGTATTGAGTATTGAAAGTACTCACATAACCTAAAGTGAGTTGAACGATTTCCCTGCCAGCCCATATACTTATCTCTTTTATTAACCACAGCTCAAGTCTCGTTGTGCGTACTGCACAAAAACAACAAAGCAAAGGAATCTCAACGTTAAGTACAGTAAGCTAAGTACTAATTTAACCAAATACCTATACGAAAATACTTACATTTAATGTGGATTGCGAACGATTGACGTAATACGCGCCCAATGAACTTGTTCACGCACTGAGCTATATAAACGCGGCGGTTCAAACGCTGGTTTTAAAAACCACTCTTAATGTAATATATGAGGTAAATCAGACATAGACGTCATTTATAGTTGTAATTATTATGTAATGTGTGTGTAATTATTTTATTCTTTTCTCTAAAGATAAGGTAAGAGTTATAAGAATGAGCAGTACTTTGATTAGTGAATAACAAACCAACTCTTATGAATTGTCGTTTGTTTTCAGGTTTTCATACCTGAAGAGTTTAAAGAGTGTGTATTATTATGGTTGGCCTAGCTGTCGCAAAGCGCGACTGCGAGGTCGGTTTCCCAGGTCTCGCAAAGTGTAATTGGGTTTTTCCATCAGTAATTTATCACTACCAGCCTCGGAGTCTGGACTTATGCCTGTCTTATGGCAATAGGCTCGCCCCCTATTACATGAGTCTAAAACGTAACGTACTAAATGTGTATACCTCTGCAACCCTTCGGAGATTACAGTTGTAAACTTATGTTATGTGTAAAAAATTAAAGCGTTGTTAAAAAAAATACACTTTCGTCTTCATCGAATATGTTGTCAGCAAATACGGATCAATATTTTTTTTTTTTTAATTTATTTATTTATTCAATAAAGTACACCAAAAGCATATTATTATACACTAAGGATCGACAGCATAGTTAAAAGTACTTATAATAATGTATACATAACATTCACAAAAAGATTCAGAGGACAAAAGCTGCATGACAATATAAACTAAACAAAACATTCAAATCTTGAAACGACTAAAAACCGTCAAAAGCCGCGTTTACTCAGAGTCAAACGCGCCTAGTAAGTACAAAACAAAGTAGGAACAATCTAAGTAACCTACGAACTGATCTGGTGAAACGTCTGCCACTGCGATGGGGAATCCGGCTCAATGATTGATGCTCTGTTGGTTTAATTAATCTTGCTCAAGTCGGCCTGGCTTGATTAGTAAGAGGTAGCTCTCGGAATATTTGTCGTAAAGTGCCTACTGTATGGAAGGAATGCTGGCCCAAATGGCAACATTAATTTTGTGAGCAACGTAATTATCTATCAATTCAAAAGTTTTGTAATTGAGTTATTGAGTTCTTGGTCTAAGTAAGTAATTATTTTGTTGAATTAATTTACTTTGTTGTAGTCGTTATGGCCCAGTTTTGGCGATCGCCTCTCGTGAATTAAATTGCGGGTTCGATATTACCAATATCCTTTTTTATAAGAACATAACTTTTCAAATATTTACCAAAATTGAAAATCCATATTCCGAAAGTACCTTTGAGTCACACTAAACGTTTGCTGTACTTGTTGGTGTATCTTCAATCGTAGTCACTCGTATGGGAGCATTTTCAATTATTTTTATCCCATATATAGTATCCAATGATAAGGTAAACTTATATGTTGTGTTAGGTTTCAGATCAGTTATGTTTATTTCCATTTGTTTGGGATTAGTAACATAGATTTCAGAAGTAGTGTCACAAACGTTGCTTGAGGCTAAGACAGGGCAGTAAATTATTCGATATCCTTTTATAATACCTTCTGGTAGAATACAGGATATTATCCAGGTGATATTGACGAATGATTTTCCTGGAGCGTCATGATTCACTTTTGCATCAAATCCATACATTGGAATACTATCTTCAGAAATATCACAAGATGGCCACGTCATACCACTTGTTTTGGATCCATTATTAGCTGATATTGCAAACTGATACCTGGTGTCTTTCGGCAAATCTATGACAAAAGTGTTCTGATTAGATTCCAAAACAGTGAAGTTCATGCGCCCTTTACAAATTTCACTAGTTTCATATTGACACCAGAACAGTGTATAGTTGTCGATGCGCTTAATACCAATCCATGATAGCTCGTATGTACCATTATTATAGGCTAGTTTAGTAAAAGATGGTACATTTAGTCCTTCAGTGTCTTTTTTCGGTGGGATGTAAAGGTGACTGCTGCTAACAGATGAGCCATTAACATTTTTGGACCTAATGTACACATTGATAGCGTCTAAAATTGCATCATTCAGTATAACATAACTTAAGGATTTGTTTTTATCAGGTACCAATACGTTTGAGTTCTTAGCACCTGGCATTGCAACTACTTCATAGGTGAAGTTTGCACCAGCCTCCTCATACTCTTCAAGCTGCTTCCAGTAAACGTATATCACTCTTTTATTTTCGTAAATAGATTGGCTAAATGCTCCAGCAACGGTATCTGGTGGTCGTTGGGGCTTGTCACTTGCTGTTGTAAATAGCACATAAGTGAAATCAGACCAAAATTTGTCCTCAGTAGCTAATTCTGTTTTTACGTATACCCTGACCTCATATAACATGTCCGCATATGGTAGATTTGAGAGCAAAAATGTATATGTCTTGTTTTTTGGTGGCAAGATTGAAGCATCAACATTGCGGAAGTAAGTAGTATTATCAATTTTATTACTTCGATATTCTATCCTATGCACAACTGGACACGGCAGGAAGTCATACATGTTGTTTGAGATCTTCCACTGAAGCAGCACACTGTGTACGTCCTTGCTCAATACTTTTAATTGTTCTGGTGGATCAGGTTTCACAACAGAAAAATGATCAATTGTAAAATTCTGTGTATGACGACCAAAATAATTTTCAGCCGTCAAATATAAATAATAATAATCTTCCATCTGTTTGTACCTGGGGTTGCTGGTGATACTAAATGAACACCATCTTGACTTGCCGAAGTTGCGTGCAATGCAAGCTGGTTCCACTTCATTTCCGTTTATCAAAAATGTTAATGAATACCTTGTTAAAAAGTGTGTCTCTGTGCTGGTCCAGTTACAGATCAGTTCATCAAGGTTCTTAGATATACAACCAAAGTCAGTGACGTTGGAAGGAGGCAGGCCTACTAGCACTCTGGTAGTGCAAAGCTTGTTTATAACAGTGTCTTTGCATAAGTATGTGTATACCCCTTTGTCCAAATGTTCAACGTTCAACCTCCTCGTAGTCGCATTCACTTTTTCCGAGTCTATAGGTTTTCCTTTAATGTAAAACACCAAGTCATCAGCCGTGTTTTCTTCAGCCACACAAAAGATTTCTAAAGGTGTTCCATAAAGTAGTGTAATCCTACCTTCAGGGTATACAGAGATTGAATGTTGCACTCCCTGACACCTTGCAAATATGCACGGTAAATTAATCAAACATTTGAGTACAATACACCACATCCATAATCCGAAATGCCCCTTTCGAAACCCCTTGCACTTTCTTTGGGAATTTGTACAAATGTCTACCATAACTGCTGTGTTTAGCTGAGATTCCATCATGAATTGGTGCACTAGTTTTAACTAAATCGATAGCGGCAATAGACACATTAGTTGTTTTTCTTTTATCACGAGCTTCGCGCACTGACCGGATGACCGCACTGACTGTACGGCCCGTCACAACAGCGCATCACGATTTTTTTTATCAAATAATTCGGATTACAGGAAAAAAATAAAAATAAACGTTACCTATCGTTTCGACGCGCTTATTATAATGTCGGACGCTCCAAACAAAACACAGTTTTTTGTTTTTTTTTGATGTCGTAAAAATCATCAAATGAGTCCTTCCGCCCTGGGTGGGGGCGGAAGGGACTGTCTAACTTTTACTGACTAAAAAGCCACCCTGTTCCTTCTGTTGCCCTTTACGTTCCGGGGCCACGGTATCCTGTTAAGACTTCCCGCAACCCTGGCAGGCGTTTGGCCCCGTTGGGGCCCCGTCCCATACAAAACATAGTACAGTCATATTTTGGTCAATAAGTAATTAAACTCAAGTAGGGTTTGTAGATAAGATAAGGCTTCCTTTTAACCCTAATTGCCGACGAATATAAGTAATTAAAAAACTCCCAATAGTCAAGACAATTTTTTGGTTTATCGTTTTGAAATTGTATTATTTGATGGAAAACTGACTAACCACAAACCTAGAGATATTTAATACTAGCTTTTGCCTGCGACTTCGTCTGTGTAAATGTCGGTTATTGCGAACGCAGTTGAAGTCGCGGAATAAAAAGTAGCCTATGTCGTTTATAATTACTGGGGTTCAACCTTACCCCGTACCAAAATTCATCAGTCAGTCTTGGTTCGGTTCAGTGGTTTAGTCGTGAAAGCGTTACAAACAGACCGATGAACAGACGAAGTTATTTTCGCATTTATTATATTAGAAAATTAGTATTTTTTTTTTACTAAATGTCATCGATTTGAATTACTTAGTGATCAAGATATGACTTGACTACGTTTGTATGGATCGCACAGCTGCGCGAAGCTAATCAAAAGGTGATGGAGGGCAAATCGAAATGGTATTTTTATTAGATAAGCAGTGTCAATACCAAACTATTGTTTTCTTTATAATTAACTAACTTCTGCCCGCTACTTCATCTGCGTAGTTTTTTGACCTGAGTTTAGTTACGTCTTCGGTTACTGCTTCGCTCCCGTCGGTCCTAGCGTGATGTTATAAAGCTTACTAACATATTATTGCTTTATTTTTACAAAAATATTTTTTCGGTTGATGACAATAGGCTCGCCCCCTATTACATGGGACTAAATGTGGGTGGCAGAGTACACCTCTGCCTAACCCTTCGGGGATTACAGGCGTGATGTAATGTATGTATAATACTTTTTCCAATCCGACAGGCAGCTTCAGAAATGAGCACACAATACACAATCAAACAAAAATCTCTTTAGCTTTATTATACAAGTATTATTATATAGTACCTATACATAAAACTGCTCTGACTGCCTCGTTGGTCTAGTGGTCGCAAGCGCGACTGCTGTGCATGAGGTCTTGGGTTCGATTCCCAGGTCGGGCAAAGTGTTATTGGGTTTTTCCATCAGGAATTTCTCAGTAGCAGCTTCGGAGTCTGGATTTGTGCCCAGTTAATGGCAATAGGCTCGCCCCCTATTACATGAGACTAAAAACATAACTGGCGAAATGTGGGTGTACTAATGGGTACACCTCTGCCTAACCCTTCGGGGATTACAGGCGTGAAATTTGTTATGCTATACATAAAATTAATCGCAACCATGCGTGGTGATTACTGGTGATCTTTGCTCTTAGGGGTAATTCCCGTTAGTAAAACAGCGATTGTAGCTTTTGTAACACAGAGTCTTAATTTGTCAACAGTACCTTTAAGACAAGTTTTAGGAGAGTTATGAATATGAATGTGGATGGATGGAGAGCAAGAGGAATACCAAAGAAAAGATGGATGGATTGTGTGAAGAAGGATATGAATGAAAGGGGAGTCAGTGATTGCATGACGGCTGACAGGACAGAATGGAAGATGAAAACGTGTTGCGCCGACCCCAAGTAACATGGGACAAGGGCAGGAAGATGATGACCTTTAAGACAAGTTTTTGACATTGATTGTTGATGAGATTGCGACTAGATTTTGAACGTTTTTAGTTACGAGAATTACTTTTTATCCAAGTAATATGTTCCCATAGGATAATAGTCACTTTACTTAATATGCGGGCGAGGCCGTGGGAAGAAGTTAGTTTAATATATTTGTATAGGTAATCTTTTATATCTACAAAATTAAAAGTACATACATACATAAACTCACGCCTTTTTCCCATGGGGGTAGGTAGAAACTATAGAACGCCACCTGCTACGATCCTTACATACTCCTTTCGCCTCATCTACGTTCATACATCTTGTCATACAAGCACGCCGGTTACGAGTACTCCGCACCTGACCTTTCTGAAGGACCTCACCAATAAGGTCAGTGTAGGTCTTCCTAGGGCGACCCCTCCCGGCGTTGCCACTCCCCTCTACCATATAAATACCTTTTGTCAATCGTCTTTCACTCATCCTCTCAACATGACCGAACCATCTATGTATACCCTTTTCTATTTTTGTCACTACATCTTCTTTTAATCCGCAACGTAATTCTTTTATATCGCAAAATTTAAAGTACTTACGTATATTTTTTTTAAATAATTCATACATATGTTAAAAAACCTATAGTTTCACCAGAGAACCTTTACACGTTAAACTACCATTCTCGACTATTTGAGATATAAGAGGTCGATTTTATGGCATCCGTAAGTGCTTTCTGACCGTCATTTTCTTTTTCAATCCTAAAAACTAGCCCCAAAGGTCGATAAGCCACCTGCGACCTTTGCATGTTCCAATCAAAACGTTCTAATGTTATGTCTGACCCTTTATCTGCTAATATATTGGATACTAGCCTCTAACTGCGACTTTGTACGTGTTTTAAACTTTATGCAATAGATAAATAATTTTATTAATTTATTTATTATATTTCATACCTTAAAATAATATATGTAAATAAAATTCTTTAATGCCATGAATATAGGTTACAAAACAAATATGAGACCCTGGCTCCAGTGCTAGGTTAGAATACCTGTATTTCAGGAGCCAAATAATCGGTATAAAGGCAGACTTAATGCATCCACACTTTATCACTCCGGGAGAACATCTTCCCCCTGGATGTGAACTGCAATGGCGAATCTGGAAATCTCTTAACACATTGCCGACCTCGGTTGACTGCTGTAAAGCCTATTATTTTTACATGTAGAATTAGCAACAAGAATAATGTAACAAGGGTTCTGTAAAAACTTAATTGAAAAGAGTGTCCTTGGACTGTCTTGCTCGTTCTACTTCATAATTTAGCAATTTTCTGACTTGACGAAATTAAAAAGTGCCTTTAATTTTTTATTTTCGTTAACCTGTCCTGTTCCACCTCCGGGCAAAGGCCTCTCCTCCTCTCCTTCCATTCTTCCCGTTTCCGTGCCTCATCCCTCCAGTTTTGGAGGTAAATGGTTTAATGAAAATAAATGCTTTGGCTTTGGTTACTATAAGCTCGAAATTGGGTACCCAATATTGAACATTCCTCTCTGTATGTGTACAAGGACGATGTTTATCTCACAATTCCTTCCTGCGGTTTCCTTGATGTTGCCAACTCAACCGTTATTATTTAAGCATACATAAATACATTCATAATGACCCATATTGGAAGCCATCCAACGTCTCACGATGGATTATTCACAACTCGAATGGAAATGAGGAGTCTTGCAATCCTTTTTTATTGAGCAAGTTTTACCAAAGTTTTTAAAACATTCTTCGAGATTATTCAGGTCAGCTGCATGAATCTCTGCAAACTACATATAAAGTTGATAAATCTTAACTAGAGATCTAAACTAGTTTGCATCTAATTTATACTGTGATCTCAGTTCTAGATTACCAACGCGAACCAACGCGATATTCATGAGGGGTATATACCTATTAAAGGCAAATCATTTTATTTCAATTAAGCCAATAAAAGGTACTTTTAAAAGTAATATACAAGAAAAAAAATTCAATCTGGTTACTTAATGTTTAACAATATTTACATAAATATTCAAACAGAATTACACGTGAATGCAATGTGTATAAAAATTACTAAAGTACCTATCTTAATTAAAGAGTATTACAAATTAAGAATTGACGGCTAAAATATGTTCAAAGATGAGTATAAGTTCACATGTTTACAATAAAGTGTTATTTGATAAAAAGATAAGTAGATGAATAGCTACACAACATTAACACTTCTGTGCATCGCTCATTATAACAATACGGCTGCGACATAGCAAATAATTTTTCAATCAAGTTAGGACTTTAAATCGCGTGCGTTAAAACATTATTTTGTAAGTTTTTTTAGAATACTATGTTTTAATACTAATATTTGAACCTAATTCTGTAAAATTAAGCACCACTAGTACTTTTCTCACTACATCTCTCTCGTGATGTTTCGTGAGATTTCAGACCCCCCTACCCCCCTTCGAGCTCAAAATTCGCTGACTAAAGAACCACAAAGTAATCTTCAACATATTCCTTTATCCGTTTGGTTTTCTGTCCCACACAGATGACACTATAAAGACTCACATGTAGATGGGCTAATTAAGCATCCTATTGCCGACCATAGCTTTCACGTGCAGTTTGAACACGCTGCGATCATCAGATTGTACGTCACTACCGCCTTTATCACGGACTTAGCACTACTAGAAATGCCATGCTTATTTTAATGAAAATGGAAAGTCTGTATATCAATTTTTTAATGTTTTTTACAGTACTCAGATTCGATCTGAGTCGAATTTCGTATTAGAAATACGACTATCCTATGACATTTTAGTTTAATTTTATACGATTAGTACAATTTATATCACCCATTGATTATATGCATAAAACCTTGAAATGACCCAAGAATTATGTGTGAAACGAATAAAAAATCCTATTAAAAAGGGGATCGAAATTATGTAACGTTTAAACCACGCGGATCCTGTGCCTTTTGACGTATTTTACTGAAAAAAAAAATGGTAAAGTTTCTTTGGATTTAAAAACACTAAATCTCATCGCTCTTCCTAATAACACGGCTCCGACAATTCGAAAAAATTTCAAGTTAAGCCTTAAATTGTGTGTGTTAAAATATTTTTTAGAATTCGCGAGCAACGCGCTGGCAGCTAACAATTAGATAGCTACTAGTATTCTGTTTTCCTATACATCATAGAATTCTACAATAACATCAATTCAAACGTAAGGTATCAATAACAACCACATTTCTCTATATACAGGGTTGACTAAATCAACACTGTTCTTGATTTCGCTTGATTCCACATAGAGCACCCTTTGCCTAATTAACTGGAAGACCATTCCATACATCAAAACGTTTCTGGTTCACTTAATACACTGAACTGTTTGATCATATTGCTAAGGGCCTTTGTCAAGGCTGTATCCGAATATTATATCATACATTATCAATTGGATATCATTTTTTTTTTCTGAGAATCATTTTTGTGAAACGCAGATATTTACCTAGCAAAGAAAAAAGAAGGGTTATTATTTTGTAGAAGACTATGTATGTATGTATGTATTATTATGATAATTTCATACACTATTCGTCATCTATACTAATATGATAAAGAGGAAAGATTTGATTGTTTGCATTGAAAAAAAATTTCACTCTTAGGAAGCTACACTATCCTCGGGTGACAGGCTATATTATTTTTTACAAATAAAAAATAGGGTTCCGTAAGAAAAATCACGCGAAACCATTTTAGTAAGATCTACCGGATGATCGGGGATCGAAATAATATTAATTAATGGCTTTAAAAAAACAATATGCTTTGTATTTTCTTACATATTTTTTTGATAGTTTGTAATTTATAAAATTGTAAAACTTATGTGTACAAAAAACTAGTACCTACCTACCCGACCACGACAAAAAAGTTCACCAAAAAGATATAAAAACAAGACTCCAACAACATGAAGTACTAGTATTTTTCGAGTGTGTAAATAAAAACAGTGCCGTCGATCTGCAAGGTTGACAATAATCGTTGCGGTTAAAATGTAGATGGGTGACACGAAGAGACTCAGTTATCAAAGCATTGAAAACCATTATTGCCTGTTAAGTTTACTGCAGAGGTCATTAAATAAGTACTAGCAGTAATTTCACCGTGACAAATTTTTTCTTACTCTCAACAGGCGAGAATATTAGTAGCTTAAGCAAAATGTGCCGCAGAATAGATCTTCTATGTAGTACAATTATTTAAACAAGCTAAAATCAATCGAGCCAATCAGGCTGCAAATCGTGTGAAACAATTATACATGCATATGCAATTACACTCTCGAAAAGCATTACCCTCCCTCTGGCGCAGTCGGGTAAAAAAAACTTGATGTTCACTTGTTTATTTTTTTTACATAAATACGAACATCATTAAGGAAGAGCAAAATTTTCTAAAAACTTGCCTCATCTAGAGGTACTAGCTCAAGGATAGTTCCCGTTTGATTGATGATGTGGCGTATCAAGCGGAGTGATGCCGGATCATCGTGCTAATGATTGATTACGGCTCGTCCAAGCTTCTTGACTACCTTTGAGCTTTCTATGTCTTGTTTTCCAGATTATATGTAGCACAGGTGAATTCTGTACCTACATGAAAATTTTTCATTGTTTTTGTAAGTCTTCAGTTTCGGCATAGGTTTTAGTCATGAGCCATTTAGATACTTTTGTACATTGCGATCTAGCTTCTATATAAGGGATGACAAAATAACAGTTCACCTCATACTCACTTCACCTAAATTGAATGAGTGTGGTTTGTACAGAATAACTCTGCTGTTACCAACTCGCCTATAGTCCCTGACGGGCTAGGCAGAGGTGTACCCATTAGTACACCCACATTTCGCCAGTTATGTTTAAGTCCCGTGTAATAGGGGGCGAGCCTATCAACCGGGCACAAATCCAAACTTCGAGGCTGCTACTGAGAAATTCCTGATGGAAAAGTAACTAAAACCCGACTACGAAAAAATCGCGCACTGAAAAGTATAAAACGAGAACAATATTCATTCGACCGATTTTTTTTCTAAATTAAAACTTTTAAATATGTATACATAGACAACTTATCATATTATACTTTTTTTATATCTTTCTGCAGAAATTCTTAAGTAATAGCCGTGGTCGTGTGCGGTTGTATCACGCACTCTTTATTGGCTAGGTGGCATGCGACCACGTCATTTTGGCTTTGCCGTAGTCGAGTAAAAACTTAATAACACTGCCCGACCTGTGAATCTAACCCAAGACAGGAGCCTCAGCAGTTGCACTTTGCAACCACAAGACTAATAATGCAGTAACTTGAATATTATGTAAACTATATTTATCAACTAAATAATTAGCTAGCTGGTGGACTGCTGAAAGCTTTGTATGGAAACGGGATTGACTGTCTTTGCCTTCGTCAAACGTTTTAATGGACTTGTATTAACGAAAATGGAACTAGCTTCTGATCAAGTCTTTGAACTAGATTTTGCTTACTATGTAGTATATAAGACATAGGTACCCTATTTACTGAGCAAGTAACAGGAATAATGACCAGGATTTTGTAAAATATGTTTGAAAAGAGTGTCTGTAGAATTTCTTTCTACCTATTTTAGTACTTGCTTTAAAGTTTTTGACGAACTGACCGACTCCTTGACAACTAAATAGTACTTGAAAATAGGTTTGGATGGATGTATGTTTTTTGCTCAATCACGCCAAAAGGGTAAAACGGATCTGAATGAAATTTAGCTTCTGACTAAAATAAAACACCAAAGCTACAAGTAAATCTTACTATTCTTACTTTCAACAAGTTATATTATTATTAACTTTTAACAACTTTTAAATAAATAAAAAAATAACAGTCTATTATTGTCTCACGGCAGAGCAAAGACCTCTTCATACACACAATATTCTTTCCTTAATTTCAACGCGATTTAAAAATACAGACTAGACTTTATCCACATAACTTATGACGTGCCGATCCTTTACCAAAAACTAAAGTAGGTAATATCAGTATATCATCCAACAGGACTCAATAGGGCCAATAATGGGCCGATATTACTCACAATAAGGCGAGAAATTCGACTGGTCTCCTCGAATAAATGTCAAATATCCATAGCCTAAGTAAAATAAACAACAAACCCCACAATCTGGAGTTTTGGACCGAAAGTAGTGGACGTGGAATGGAAACAATAACGATAAATAATGATACGGCTAGGAACGCAGTATCGAACAGCGTGACTGTTTAAAGAGACTGGATACATCTACATACTTTACTGAAGAAAGATCCATAAAACTACTTCTGTGTTGAAAGAAAATGGTTATACAGAGTGTTAGTGTAAACACCGTTATCCTTGAAACCAGTGGTTTGGTTTCACTTATAGAACGTAAATTCAATGAAAAATAATATCTTTTTTTTTAAGTAAAATCTCCATTTTTCCTCAAAATTATTTCACCCTTATTACAATGACGTAATTAGTTAAAACTTATGAAGGTAGATAAATAACGGACGGCCACCGGGTAACTCGGGCGCATAGTATCCATGAATTTACGGACGGTGTCGGACAGTTTTTTTTTTACTTAATTTTTGAAAGAAAACTTTGTTTATTAATTTTTAAATTCAGATAAACATTTTTTTATAATAGATCAAGTACCTATGGTTTTAGTGACAACGGTGTTTACACTAAAAGTCTGTATTTCCTGCCCATGTGTAGGAAGTTTTATTAAAATCGTTCCATTAATTAAAAAATAATGACTTGAAAGTTAAATATTAATATTTAAAAATGTAATTATATATGTATATAAAATAAATAAATGTGAATAATAATAATAATATTATTTATTTATTCAATTTGAAAACACTGGTTCAATGATTAGAACAGCCATAACTTATCAACTACTTCTTCTTCTTCTTCTTTTTTTCTTTCTTTTTTTCTTTTTAATGAAAATAGAGAAAATGTTTATTGACACAGACCATGTGTACACAAAAATAATGATAAAAAGGCGAAAAATGCGGCGGCGGCGATTAATGTATACGATAGCTAGATTCATTAGGCAAAGGCATTATAGCAAGAGCTATAAGCAAGGTACTGGAGGGGAGCAGTAACCAAAGAAGGAACATAAAGCGGGTAAAAAAAAAATGACGTGGACGATCGCTGGCAGAATCTAGTTCGTTTATAAAACTTTAATGATTTTGGTGACTTTGAATACGCAAGTCAAACTTGATATTCGTTTTGTGTTTATCAAAGTATACCTCTCTTGCATAATTAACCATTCTTAGTAGACTGTTGATATATAATAAATAATAAACTTTGAACCTAAAATCAACATCTAAATTAGAATAATAATAATATAATAACAAATATTAGAAACCAATAAGGCTGGTCGCACACGTCTACTGTCGTTAGAGCTGAGTATTTTACTACCTCGTTGGTATCATGGGTCATCCTGTGTTTAATTCCCAGATCGGGTAAAGTGTTAAGTATTGGGTTTTTCTTTAGAAATTTCTCAGTAACAGCCCGGAGTATGGAAGGTGGTTGTGCGATACCTCGTGTCTCGGAAAGCACTTTAAACTGTTAGTCCGATGTACGGTCTCCTTTTTGTTGTAAATTACCTCCTATTATAACCGCATACTGTCGTCTGTACATAGATAATTTAGTTAGCCAATCACGACGGCTTACACGCGATTTTATTTTTACTTGCCTTTCTCTAAGATTTTCTCTTATATGGTGTGTGCGTTTACAAACACACATTCACACTTTTCTATCCAACTGACACGAAGCCCAAAAAGAGGGTTATGTATTTGATCTGTGTGTATGTGTGTCCGTTTCAATGTACGAATTTTGAATGTTTGATAAATGATACGTCATTAGATTCCTATTGGTGTCGTGAGTGTTACTGGGTAGGTACATAAAATACTTAAAAAAATCTAAAATCAAAACGAATGAAGCCCAACTGAGTATTATATGAGCTTTTGCCATATACAGACAGCCAGCTTTTGTAGTTTGTGGTTTTTATCTTTTTCGTTATTTGTATGTCTAACCTTATATATTGCATATTAAGTAATAACGCAATATTTTATACTAATTTTTCTATAGCTCGTAGTTAGTAATTATTATATTTGCTTGAACAGTGTCAAAAAATAATGTTGTACCTACCTGTAATTTAAGAGCATACATTAACTGTTGCTTGATATATTGTTAAGATTGTCTGTATGTGTCTTAGTTGGTAAGCCTTTATAAATAATTATTTTTTGCCATTCAACTGGGTTTATTCGCGTCCGTTCTATGGAGCCAATGAAAAATCGAGTAAAGAAATATTAGTTGCTAAGGAAAAATAGTAGCCTTGTGCAGCCAGCCTAAGTCCAGTGAAGGATCTCCATTTCAATAACGTCTAGACCAATCAATGTTTGCAAATAATTGTATATTCATAATTCACAAAATTGGATCACAGTTTCTATTAACCGTATAATTTTGTTACCGAGCCGTCAGTTTCAATATATTGCATGATTAGTTGCGGTCTACTGGACATGCTACGTAAATTATTTGGAAAACTAGACTAGGCCTGCGACTTGGATCGCATCGGTTGGTACCTACGGGTCTTTTTACTTGCGCGGTACCCTAAATATTTTTCTAAAATAAACATAGCCTTAGTTACTCCTTATAATATTAAATATCTGCCAGTGAAAGTCCCGTCAAAATCAATGCGGACAATTAGTCGGAAAAAAAATAGTTTTGTCATATAAAATTTACATTTATTACCTTGATCACCTAGCGGTATGAATATGCGTTACGATATATTCTTATACCTACCAAATATACATAAAAATCGGTCGAGCCGTTTCGGAGAAATGCGACCACAAATATCGTGACGTATGACACGAGATTCCTCTATTTGAAGATGTAAAGTGTTGTTATTTTGACATTACAAACAGACACTTCAATTTTATTTACTTGTATAGATTACGTAAATTATTTGGAAAATAACTAATGGACTGAATTAGTAATGGTTAATTCTGGTACAATGGACTCTCGGGTGACTTTTGCGGTTGTAAAGGTCAGATAGATGCTCTGTGAGACAGAAATATTTTGGAGTTGGTGCGCGACCGGTTCTATCAAGAAAATTATAACGACCCGCGATTATTTTTAGGTACTGAACTGTAGATTAGTGATATGTCAGAGATTTTAAATGCATTATGCACGCTTTAAAGATTTGGATTTTCGCTTTCACACTTGAAGTTCTAAAGAAAGGCTATGTATATAGGTACTTTATACAAATCGGGACTCTCGAGTCCCGGATTTTTGAAAGCCGAAGAGCCGAAGCCGGTTGCAGAGGCCCCTTAGATAGCTTTAAGATGAAATGAAAAAATCCCACCGACAATTAACCCTTTATGCACTATACGAGTGAATCCTAGGATAAACCCCGGTTGGCGCAGGACTATTGCAGGATATGGAAACAAAGAATGGTACTATTGGTTGCTTAAGTGGATTAGTTATCCGATATTATGGAAGGACTATGGCCGTTGCCTGACCAATGTTTGATTACAAATCTTTACTAAAATAAAACTGAAGAGATTTTTTGCTTGTGGTAAAAAAGAACAGGGGGGCTTAGACAAAGTAACATCGGTTCGTCGATTGACCACGTGACTTAACGAGGCTTATGTCAATACCATACATTTTAGTATTTTCTAACTTCGTTATCGTTTTGAAATTGTTACTTTGTCTAGGCCCCCTGGCGTACATAGTCACGGACAAATGCTAGTTATTATTTTAAACAATCATCTTCAAACATTAAAAAAACACGTCGTGCATTTTGGTAGCACCAGTCAAAAAGCTCATGACGTACAACATACATAAATCCAGCATGTCGAGATATACCGACAAGGAAAAATGGGGGACACAAACTCTTCTCCCTTTGCGCTAAATTCATATAAAAAACGTGACAGGCGTACGGACTGTGATGGCTCAGAATTGATATTATTCCTGGAACGGGCAATAATTATATCATAACGTAAATATTTTTTTACTTATCATCGTATTTCCTGGTAAAAAACAGTGAATTTACCACTAAAATGTGGTTGCCAGTTGTTTTGGATACATTTTATTTTATTTATGGAGTGTGACATAGCCAAGACTTACAAAGACACGCTTTGAGAAAGTATTTAAGTTTTTGAGGCACCTAAAATCTAAGGTGCTTCAAAAAAAACAAAAGAATGAAAGTAAAACCTTTCTTAAATTATCCAATCTTTTAGGAACGTAGATTGATAACACGTGTAACAAAATTAAAACGTTTTTTAATGTCAGTCATTCATTGTTCCATTCAGAACATAATTATCATCATCATATTATATTATCATCAGTTGGACGACGTCCACTACTGGAAATAGGCCTTCCCTGAAGATAACCACCATGACCACTCTTGCGCTCCCCGCATCTAGAACAGATAATGTCAAGTCACCATTTTTTTATTTAGACTTTATTCCCCAAAAGGTACAAAGGCGGAATATCTTAGGCATTCTTTACCAGTCAACCAAAGGTGACGAAGAGACCAAACTCAAAATCAAAGCATTTATTTCAATAACACCATTTACAAGCACTTTCCAATTGTCAAGGAGTCGGTCAGTTACAAAATTTAATCTATTTTTTACGACATTTATTTAACCAATCGCACCAAGAGCGAACCTCCTCGATATATGATCAAATGCATGTCCTCCAAGTGCGCTCAACTTTAATAATTCATGACACTTCACAATATTAAAAATCGTACATCTACGTTTTTCACTTTTCCGTTTTGCGGGTTGATGAATGACAAAGGTCAATGACTGATACTGGGTACCTCAGAAATTGTAATTTAGGGACCCAGAGATAAGTAAACGGCGGTTTAAAGTTGACGTGACAGTTTTCTGTAATGGACTTGTATCTATGTATCGTACTGGGTAGGTAGGTAAGGTAAAATTATCTTTATACCCATTCGTAACAACGTTCATTTTTACGTGGTGATTAGTTTGAGATTGTTTTTCATAAAATGAGTTTGGGTTAGACTTCTTTCATTCATTTTTCTTTTTTTTAGGCCCCGGGTGGCCCCGTTTATCGCGGCATCATTGACGTTTCTAACGTCTTCCAAAGTGCAAGAGTAGGAGCAACTTGGGCAAGTAGAACTTGTAAGGGCAAGTCTGGGCCATGTAAAATATACGGTTTCATGTATGATAATATATTATTATCAACAATAACGCAGATGAAGTAGCGGGCGGAAGCTAGTATCTTGCTGAGATAATTTTCACGTTAATAATAAAAATATAGAAAGAAGACCAACAAGACTGATTTAATAACTGGCGAAATATGGGTGTACTAATGGGTACACTTCTGCCTAACCCGTCGGAAATTACAGGCGTGATGTAATGTTAGAAAGAAGACCGTCTGACTTCAGAAACATAAAAGATAAAAAAACACCTTTAATTCATTACGTAAACTAAATTAATTTTACAAGATTTTAATAAAAACTGTTAAATTTATCAGAAATAATATGGTAACTTTAATTTTAATTACACAGAGCCCGAAGCATCCTAAGTAAACATTTCGTTCAATTAGTACATTTCTCCGAAAATCCCTTTTGGATGTTGCATTAAATTTCATTTAGGCCGACTACGGTAAGCTTCAGAGGGAAGTTATGAATTTACTGCCCGAAAAATTCCGTATTTTTGGGACTTTGCCGGTCTAACTAGAGTGGCAATATTCTTTCATGATCGTTTTGTTGTTGCCGTGTTTTTGGCAGTGTAATTAACTGAGCAACATGATTACCTGCTGAATTTAATGTTTTTGGAAGATATAGAAAAAGTTCTAACAAAATGTTTGCCTTTTATCTTTTTGAATGGAGCTGCTATCATTATACAATATAGCAACCATAATTTTATACAAATAAATTAAATTTCAGTATCTATTCTGTTTGTTATCAAAATAATAGCTTTTTACTAAAAACATACAAAGGTATAACTTCACTCCATAACCCAGTAACTGGGTAATACGGTAACTCTTGGTAAGACTGGTTGTCAGACTTTTGGGCTTCTGACGACACGTAATGACTGTCACAGATACACGTTATAGTTATGATAACCGGGACCGAGAGCTTTTTTTTTTATGGTGGTAAAAATCATCAAATGAGGCCTTCCGCCCTGCGTGGGGCGGACGGGACTGTCAGACTTTTACTGACAAAAAAACCTCCCTGTTCCTTCTGTTGCTTTTTACATTCCGCGGCCACGGTAGGTATCCTGTTAAGACGTGCCGGAACCTGACCGACAGCTTAACGTGCTTTCTGAGGCAAGGATGAGTCTCAGTGTATCTTCATACAAAAGCACGTTACACACATCCACGTACCAATCCCCTGATGGATCGAACCGTGCGGTCACCCCAACCTACCTTAAGTTAAATTCATCGAGGAAGAAAGAATATAACTGCTGTTTTAAAGATAAAGATAAAGATATATTTATTTGTGTAAACATGTGTAACATTATACATATAAATGCAAATGTAGGTGAAAAAGTAGTTGTTTCAACATGTTTTGCCACAATTGGCGTACAAAAAAAAATTATTTAAAAATATACAACTATTAAAACAATTAGGAAAAAACGGTTAAGAGAAAAAAAAAAGAAAAAACAACAAAAATTAAAATTTGTAAGACAATAAAATTAGAAATTATCATCTAAAAAGTCTTTAACACAGTAGTAACATTTTTTTGTTAGTAACTTCTTCAGTTCTTTTTTGAATAGATTAGTATTATTAATATTTTTTAATTTTTCTGGAATTTTATTATATTATAGGTATTTTTAAAGTAAAAATACCTATAATATAATAAAAGCATCTAATCATATAATCTAAAAGCATCAGTAGCATATTCAGTTCCAAATCATCAAATATTTAACTGCAAGAAAATAATGTATTTCCAAGCGCTACCTAAACGCTATAATTGGAACACGTTATAAATTCCAAGGATGGCTAACAAGCCATAAAATTGTGGAGAATGAAGGATACCATCTATGAAGACCATAAAATAGTACTAACGTTCGCTTTATATCTGAATTTATGGCCTCAAGGATCTTCAAACCATTAACATAGTGTGAAGTGAATAAGATTAGGTATTTAACTATTCATAGGAAGTAAATGGCACCTGGTATGTAGTAGATAAGTATTTGATATATGAAGGAGAAAATACATATAATGTTTTGACTTTGATAGCTTTTGCCCACGACTTTGCCCAACGTGAATTTTCGTATGGAAACCATTTTTTTAAAGTAAAATATAGCCTTCTCTCAGGGATAAAGTTGTTTGGAATTGGCAAGATTTTTCAGAATATAACCAAAAGATCTGAATGTAAAAAAAATCTAACTCTACAGTTTTGTAATATTATAAGAAAAGATAATTCTTGAAGAAAGTTCCGCTTTAAATGCGTCAGACATTTCAATCTATCAGTCAAACTCATATTACCTACTTTTCTTCACCACTTTTTAATATACGCTATTGACCTGAGGACCAATTCTATAATCTAGTCACAATCTCATCAACAACAATCAATTATGTCAAAAACTTGTCAAAAATGTAGGCATTGGTGCCGATTCCCTTGTTTACAAACTAGACTAAATTTAGAGAATTGCCATCTCTTACTAACATACAGCGAAAGGAAAGCACGATGAAATTCCGTGACATTAAAGAACTAAGTTAGAGATGTCAAATTAGTTTTGCCTTGAACTTCTCCGTATTTTTAATCCACACGTTTTAAGATGTCAACTATAACTGTATGGATGTGTCAGATTGACTAAATTTGACAGCTCTTATTTACACTAGTCTCTTTCTTATTTTATTGGACAGAAAAAGATGGAAATAGTGTAATTTTAGTTTAGTTTGTGACCAAGGGAATCGGCACCATTATTTATTTATTTATTATTATTTTTGACAGATTGAGACTAAAATTAAAATGTTGTTAAACTTACAGAATTTTTCCCTCTTATATTCAAAAATGGAACAGAGTATGTGTGAAATGACCTGCTAAACAATTTTATCGGAACTTTTTGGTAGGTGTTGTGTGTCCCTAAATATGATAAAAAGCCACAGATATTCCCAACATAACTCTTCCCCTTTATCTACTCAGTCAGGTATAAATGGCGATACACCGGCTTCCTCATGCATCATACACGTCAAATATTATTTAAAACGTGTGGCTTCCTTCACATTGTTTTCCTTGAGCTGGTAATATATTATGCACATAATGTTTGAAAAATACAATGATGCACGTTCGACCGTACGAAACACGGTTCACTGGGTTTTAATTCTGTAACCACGAACGAGGCGCTTGAAATACGAAACGTTATAAAGTGGCCAAAAAGGAATTTCATTATTTTTTTTAATTTGTTTTTGTATGTGTCTAAGTCTAGTCTTGTTCTAGGTCTTGTGGTCGCAAATCGTTAAGCGTAAGGTGGGACGCCCTCAGGCTCGATGAAGCGATGATTTACGCATTATGTAGCATTGGCTAAGAACATGGGGATAGCATACCTTGGCGTGCGTGCAGCAGCAGTAAGTGGCTAAACAGAGAAAGTAAGAATATTGTTTTTTTTGTGCTTTGTTATAAACAAATTCTGCTCTTATACGACTTTCAATACACAATAATATCAATTTTCCTAAGGCTGGCTTGCGTTCAGATGTTCTAAACCGATAGCTTAATCCGAAAGTGTATCAGAACTCCAAAACAATACAATATACAAGATTCGAAGCGGTGAAATCCAAACCAGTAGATAGTTTCCATTCCATTGCTCAAATCCTGACGTCAGAATTCATGGTCAAATTGGAGGAAAGTTGGGATGACCACAAAGCTCTTAGAATTTCAAACACAATAGATAGACAATACGTACAGAAGAGAATCTTACAGGTTGTTGGATCATATTCAGACAATACCAGAAATTCCGCGCTGGCAGGACCCAGTATGCTGCGTCCGGCAATACCAAAGACACAGCTCTATGTGTCCCGACTACATTACACCACGAAGGTTGAGGAGATCATGGAGTATGTTCGAACCAAGACCAGTTAGACCACCAGGGTCGAGAAGTCGCGCCACAACATGAATTTCAAGTCGTTCGTAGTGCGAGTTCCAACTCATTCCATTGAGACCTTCCACAAGGAAGAGTTTTGGCCGAAGTTTGGTTTTATAAGGTAAACGTTATGGGTCTGTGTTACCTGAATTAAATGAATAAATAAATATTTCATCGTCCTAGTTCGGCGTGCTGTGCTGGCG
This sequence comes from Hoplodrina ambigua, assembly GCA_949774945.1. NCBI lineage: Eukaryota > Metazoa > Arthropoda > Insecta > Lepidoptera > Noctuidae > Hoplodrina > Hoplodrina ambigua. The sequence goes on along the minus strand of OX458974.1, from coordinate 10,717,256 downwards.
CTGCTGCTGCGGCTGCAGAAAACCTCAAACGGCGTAAGTATAGTACCCTTTCAGGTAACTATATTTTCGAGCCGTTTGGGGTGGAAACTCTCGGGTCGTGGGGTCCGTGTGCCCATGGCCTTTTCAAGGAGTTGGCCAAACGATTGGTTGATTCTTCCCGTGACCCAAGGGCTGGTTTTTACCTTGGCCAGAGGTTAAGCATTGCCATTCAACGTGGCAATGCGGCCAGTCTTTTGGGCACATTTCCAGTAGACAGCGATGCGGATGAATTTTTTGATGCCATTTAATTTTAGGTTCTCTTTTTTTATATTCTGGTTGTTTTTTATTTTATTTTTATTATTAAGCTTGTAAATATTGTATATATTAATTAAGAAAACACTACAAATAAAGGAAATATTATATAAAAAAAAAAAAAAATAACTGTCCAATGCTGGTCATAGATCAGTCCGATTGCACGATTCGATAAGTGAGCTAAATGCTGCTGATCCATGCGTCATGTTCGTGAACGGGCGTTGTTAGTTGGGATTAGTCTCTTGAGTGCCATGGCTTATACAATCTGTTTTATTTACTGTTTTTTATTGCTATTTACCTATTTTTTTTGCACATAGAAGCTACAAAAATAGTACATAGAATAATTACCATGTTTACTTTCCTCTTGCTCTTATGTACAATTTCTCTTTTTTCTTTTATGTAGTGACAAAGACAGAAACGGGTATGCTTAGATGGTTCGGTCATGTTGAGAGGATGAGTGAAAGACGATTGATAAAAGGTATTTATATGGTAGAGGTGAGTGGCAACGCCGGGAGAGGTCGCCCTAGGAAGACCTACACTGACCTTATTGGTGAAGTCCTTCAGAAAGGTCAGGTGCGTAGTACTCGTAATCGGCGTGCTTGTATGACGAGATGTATGAACGTAGATGAGGCGAAAGGAGTATGTAAGGATCTTAGCAGGTGGCGTTCTGTAGTTTCTGCCTACCCCCATGGGAAAAAGGCGTGAGTTTATATATGTATGTGTCTTTTATGTTATGTGCGTCATTTTCGAGTGAATAAACAATTTTTCTTTCTTTGTTTCTTTCTTTACCATGATTTTGTCAAAACTTGATTAAAAGGGAGCAAGCAGAAAGCTTAAGTTTTGGAACGACCAACTAGTTTCAACTTTCTGACTAACTGACTCCTTGCAAATTCAATAGTACATGTTGAACTCAGCTACTAATGAAAACCAATATTGGGCGAGAATCTGTTGGATTGCGAGAAGATTAGTAACTGGCCGATGTCGCGACACTTGGGGAAGTATGTTTTCCGACTGAAATATTTTTAATAATAATTATTATTTATTTATTTTATTTGACAACACTGGTCCAATGGTTAGTACAGCCATAACTTATCAACTAAGGGTTAATAATATTATTTAAATTAAATTAAATCAAAACAAGTTTAAAAATAATCAAAAATAACATATTATGTAACATAATCAAAAATTAAATAATCAAAAAATAAAAACAATAAACAAAAATAAAATAATCGAAAAGTAGAAACAATAATCGAAAATAAAATAATGTCTATTTACCCTGCCGTACGAGCACCCGGACAGCGTGTCTTAATATTGGTGCATAGTGTTTTTCAGCTAAGGTTTTCAGAATGATGACATGGTTGGCGCAGCAGCTGAACGATTGCCTGCTGCGTGTTACCGGTTTGATTCGCGTACGGAGCAAGATATATTTTTCAGATCTTGCCGTTTCTTCTAGTTCACAATACAGGACATTTCCAAGGGGAGGAGACCACCATAGATAATTTGAATTTGGAAATTATGTTTTTAATACTTTGTTTGCTCTATGAATTGTTGTTCAAGAAAGTCTTCAATTAAGTACTACCATTTAACCTACATTTTTATTTACTTCCCAAATGCTCGCAAAAAACCTTTATTATGCCATTTGAAATACCCATCTAAATCAAATTAAGTCATATAAATATCACTGACAAATGATTTATGATATTTTTTTCTCGTTTACCTACTCTTCAATGACAATTTATTGTTTTTACAAGCATTTGGGTTCAAATGTTTTTCTAATATTTTCGGAGCAAATTGGCGGGTTATTTTTCTGAGAGCCTGTTTTTGCTGTCGTTTATTTTGTGTTCTGCCGGCTGACCAAATAACAATTATTTATTTTCAACTTTAACATGGAAGCAATAAGGTTTTTTTTACTCTCATGCATGAGGTTGTAGGTTAGATACCATATAAGTACCAACGTGACTTTTCCAATCATATATATTTGACATCACTGACATCGGTACAAAAAACATCGTGAGAAAACCTGGACTGACAAAACATAAGTCTGGAATCGTCAATCCGGTTTCAGAGCATAGTGATCAATGCTCGTTCCTTCTTTGTATGAAAAGAGGCCTTTGTTCTGCATTACTATTAAAGATTGCTTTTGATTGCTTCGTTTGTCTAGTGGTCGCAAGCGCGACTGCTGTGCATGAGGTCTTGGGTTCGATTCCCAGGTCGGGCAAAGTGTTATTCTGCCCACCATACACTAAAGTGCAGTAACAGCAAAATTACGATTTCGAGTAAAACGCATTTAAAGTTAAGAATTGATTTTAAAAAATCAACAGAATGTATAAGCAAAAAAATTTGAATGCAGAAAGGTTGTAAAGGCATAGGTTCACACGTTAAAGCAATAAAAAAAAATATATCTTAATAACTGAATTTATTATGGCCATTTATTCTTTTTGGTGCCTATTACTGCATAGCCTTTTTTGTAAAAAATACCATTTTAAACTTAGTAAAATGCAGCAAAAAGCCCTATTACTGCGTTTGGATCAGTTATTTTGTCAAGAAACCAACTAACATGCAGTAAGGTCAAAAAAATACTGCATTTTAGTTAGTTTTTTAAGAAAAAAGTGTTCAATTTACTAGTGCAGTAAGAAAAATAGCTAGTTCACATTTTAAAGACCGTTTATTTCTTATTATTTAATCACAATAATTCAACTCACTTATGTAAAATTTACATATCAAAAATAAAAAAAAAACATCTAATTAATAAAGGACCCTGCGCAGAATGCACAACCTCCTTTGACAGTTTTCTCTTAATATTAACATATATAACATAATGTATCTTTATGTTTAACAATAAAATATAGATAGTAAATGTAGGCATTAACTGCACTTTAGCTAGGAATAATCATATCTGTGTCATTATGCTATCCAAACTAATCTGCAGTAATGCTGTATTTTACTGCGTGTTAGTCAGTTTATAATGATAAAAGAATGTTAAGTATTCACAACTAAAATGCGACAAGCTTTGATTTTACTGCATTTTAGTTGGGAGTTCGTGACAATAAATTGTATTTTCTTAATTTGCAGTAAAAATAGCTTGTATGGCGGTAAATTTTACTGCGTATTAATTTTTTTTTAAATTTTTTTCCAGAAATATAAAACTATCTAAAGAACTGTAAAATTATATTGCTTACTGCATTTTAGTTATGAAACCTTAAAATTTAATCTGCAGTATAATTTATACTGTATTTTAGTTGGGAAATCACGCCAAATTGTTAATTTTTTTCGTTTGCAGTAAGTGAAAACTGTTAAATAAAAACCATTCTAATAGTCTTAGAAATAAGTAAGTTAATTCAATAGAAAGCTTAAGAAACCCGCTTTCAGAATCACTAATAAAACGAAAAATCACAAAAGGGCTGTTACTGCTCTTTAGTCTCTGGTGGGCAGTATTGGGTATTTCCATCAGGAATTTCTCAGTAGCAGCCTCGGAGTCTGGATTTGTGCCCTGTTGATGGCGATAGGCTCGCCCCCTATTACATGGGACTAAAAACATAACTGGCGAAATGTGGGTGTACTAATGTGTACACCTCTGCCTAACCCTTCGGGGATTACAGGCGTGATGTTATGTATGTATGTTATCTACAAAAAGATTTTTTCTAATCCGACTGGCAGTCCCAGAAATTATCGCCTATAAACAAACAAAAACAGTCTTCAGCTTAATTATATTAGTATTATTTAGGTAGTTTCCAAAGTTATACCTGTAATATTCTATTGCACAAGTTATTCAAGACATCCAATCCGACAATCCGACGATTATAACGAACTTTGAGGTTCCTTAATTATACGTATGACCGAGCCCGATTTTACTTAATATTCTCAATAAGGAAAGTTATATTACTTTTGTTCGATTTCATCTCGATCCCTGATTAGCTAGGTGACTATCCGAACGTTTGAACGCCATTTTGTAAATTCACTTTTGTTTTTCCGCCTAGAGTTTTTCTTTTTATTTAGGTCTTCAATTTTTGAAACTGTTTTTCTTTGTCTGGAAGACAAAGGAAATCAGTTATTATTATTTGAAGTATTTATTAAATAAATATTCCAAATAATAATAGTCAAATAGTCTCAGTAGCAGCCTTGCAGTCTGGATTTGTACCCGGTTTATGGTAATAGGCTCGCCCCCTATTACATGGAACTTATACATAGGTAACTGGCGAAATGTTGGTGTACTAATGGGTACACCTCTGCCTTATCCTTCGGGGCTTACAGGCGTGATGTTATTCCAAATAATAAACCTTTACTTGGCAACCAAACTTGGTAGAAAATAAAGAATGTAGATAAGAAAAATAAAAGTACATTCCATGCCAACATTACAATCGAAATATTTCCACGACTTTAACTACGGACACGTACAGAGGATCGTAAACTGTTAATACAAGGGTCCGGCGCACGTCCGGCGCACGTCCGGGCCGTACAACACGGTATCAAGAAAGGCTTTCCATTTAATACTTCCCTTAAATACTTGGAGGCAAGTATCTACCACTCTGCTGTTGTATAAGAATTGATGATGGTTTATGATTGGGCTATCAATTATTATTAGGCTACGTCGAGTATGAATCTAGCGTCAACTTTCTAAGTGACCGACTCCTTGAATATTCAAAAGTGCGTGAAAATGGTTTAATTAAAATAAATGTTTTGATAAGTTTGTTTTTTCTTTTATTTTTCTGAAAACATACTCATTAACTATACATAGTGGTGCCGATTCTATTGGTCACAAAGTAAACTAAAATTAGACTATTTCTATCTTTTTCTGTACAATAAAACAAGAAAGCGACTAATGTCAATTAGAGCTGTCAAATTTAGTCAATCTGACACATCCATACGCAAACTAGACTAAATTTAGAGAATTGACATCTCTTACTAACATACAGCGAAAGGAAAGGACGGTGACATTCCGTGACATTAAAGAACTAAATTAGCGATGTCAAATTAGTTTTTCCTTGAACTTCTCCATATTTTTAATCCATACGTTTTAAGATGTCAACTATAACTGTATGGATGTGTCAGATTGACTAAATTTGACAGCTCTTATTTACATTAGTCTCTTTCTTATTTTATTGGACAGAAAAAGATGGAAATAGTCTAATTTTAGTTAAGTTTGTGACCAAGGGAATCGGCACCAGTACCTATTGAATTTAAGTCTTGCGCATGAATAATACAACAATAAAAAAGATAGATAATATGTTTATAAACACACAAACATACATATAATATAGTAGACAGTAGCGAAGAAAAACTAGGTTAGAACAGAACTTGCGACGAGACTACCCACCAGCGACCACTTCCATTTACATTGGGAGCACTATCCCTCAGTACTGGATCCAGGCCATGACGTAAACAAATACAGAAGGTCAACACCATACAACAGGCGACAATCCACGCACACATAGACACGGCTCACATACACCAAACACAAGCACAGTCACAACTAAAATTCGTTTGACGTAAGATCCCTGTATGTATCTAATGTGCAATTTTGCATCTTCGTCAAACTTTTGGAGGTTGTATTAAAAGACATAGATTAAAAAAAAAGCTTTCTTATTTAAAAAGAAAAAAAAACTTTTCTATTTTTTCAGAATACCTAAATCTTTCAAAAAACGGAATCGTATACGGCAAGCGGAGTCGCGCGATTTTAACACTATGTGCGCAGGGTATCACCCGCGCGCCTGCCCGAATCCAACGGCAAAATAGCTAGTTCAAATTTGAAAATTTACTCCACAAAAAACCTACTTACTTTATTATTGATTCCTGTTGAGAATCCTTGTTCTACAAAACTGCTTCTAGGGAATCTATTTTCGTACGTTGTATTTAGCTAGCCTTCTGCATCTTTCTATGACGTGTACAGGCTTTAGTAAAATAAGTTAGTACTTTGTTTCGCTTTAGCTTATAGCCAGCGTATTGCGACTAACGTTTCACAGAATCCCTGAGATTTTTGTTTTAAGTTGTGTAACTGTATTTAAATGGGTACGCTTAAATTGCGTTTGCCTCCAAGGGATTTTGTTTCATCAAACTCAACAAACGATTGCCTGATAAAGTTTTGTCCATTATGATGCTTGCTTATCAATCCAAATTATAATAGTAGGAACAGACAGCTTTACCACTGCAGCAATAGGGTTTAAATTTGCGTTTTTATAGAAATTACCATAGCCGAATAGACTACTTTATTGTTTTTGTTTTTTGAAAGGAAAAATTATTAGTACGAGGCTGTACCTCGTACTTATAATTTTTCCTGTATCGTGGATGCGTTTAAAAACATACAAACTCACACACACCCTGACCCGGAGCAACTGCCTATGGGCCCAACAAATATTTTTTCCGTGTAACCAATCTCTCAGCCACTGCCAAACAAGTCATCGAGATATAATTATACAAGGTGTTAGGTAGAACGAGGAACGTACTTCAAGGGAGTATAGTAATTATGAAAATGAACAAGTTTAAATATAGAAAATAAAATTATCAAAAACATCAGCCGTTCCTACATTAGGTTGAGTTATGGAAACATAAATTGTACTGAACAGCTGATTTTTCTTGCGATATCACCTTTGGTTCCATAATAAAACTTGTTCATTTTTATAAGTTCTATACTCCATTGAAGTACGTCATGAATTCTACCTAAAACCTTGTTCAATCCTAGTATCTTTAAAAAAAACACACAAACAATAAAACACGATTTTGTAAAACTAACTCTCAAGCTTCGCCACAGGGCATCATCGTAACAATAGACTAACAAGTTTAACAAATTAAACTATTAAGGTTTCTACGAAGAAATTAATTAAGTCGTGTAATAAAAAAACCAACACTATCTTTAAGTAAACCTACGTTAAAAAGAAACTCGTATTTAAAAGCATTTTTATAATGTACAGTTACTAGCAAAAACAATTATACACCGAGCAACATTTCGAAGCGATTTTCTTCGAATATATTGATTAAAATGACTTGTTTTTAGGAATACAGCATTTTGAATTCAATACTAGTATGAAATAGGTCTTATATCAAAGTTACAACCATTATTTCACAAAAAAATGTTTTTTAATTTTGCTAGGTGTATACTTGTTTTTGCTCGTCAGTGTACCTAATGCATTTGCTTAGTTTTATGTTAACAAGAGGAGAGTGCATTAACATTGTTGAAAAAGAAAATATTAAGTAAGATAGCATGTATAAGTATGCTTGGATTTCTCTTTGTGGAATGATATCTTTATGAAACGTATATTGAAGTTAGCTTGACTTTTCATTTACTACCGATATTTCAGGAAGGTGAAAGTACTCATGAATGTGAACAGCTTTTATAACAAGACCAACTCTAACCAGTCAACCAGTCTTACCCCTAGGTAAGACTTTCGGGCTTCTGACGACCCGTAACGACTGTCAAAGATCCACTATGACAGCCGGGACCAACGACTTAACGTGCTTTCCGAGGCACGGAGGAGTCTCGGTATGTAAAGATGGTCACCCATCCACGGACCAACCCCGGCAAGCGTAGCTTAACCTGACGGATCGACCCGTGCGGTTGTAATTACTTAGCCACGAGCTCCTCAATAAAAGTCTAGAATATATGTCTGAAATCGCCAATCTACCTCGAGCAATATTGAGATTCGTTGATATTTCGATAAAAACTCGTAGACTTCTATAAACGCGATATTTATTTTAAAAATGGTTGAACACAAACTACTGGACATTTTTACAAAGGGAAGAGACAACAACGCCATCGGTGTTAGAAAAAGGAAACATTCTTTTTACGTAGATATTTACAACTAAACGTATAGAAAGACATCTATCTTATAAAATAAATTTATATTTATTTAAGTCTTCTCTTTACGAGAAGAGGCCTCTGCCTCTGCCCCGCAATAGGACAATAACGGTCTGATATTATCTTAACTACCACCCCATTGTAATAAATGCACGAACCAACCCGATCTTCAGTAAAATTACTCGGAAAATTGAAGATAATTACACGGTGCGTACATTCAGTGATCATTAAGATGTCGATTAGGGCACACGTGTCTCTCCAACAAGTCACGGCCACAGAGGCTTACGTACAATTTGGATTCGTTCGTACGTGATCGCATGAAAACGCTTTCGATTTCTTGCGATGTTATTTTTGTAAAACAAATATTTTCTGCGGCTGTAATTGGAAAAATAAACTGCAGAGTTTTGTGAAGTTAGTAATTACTAATTTCCGAAATGGCTGCAGACTTTCAATTAAGTTACTTTAAGTTAGTTGCAAGATTTAATAGCTTTTGTGATTGCGTTGCAACTAATGTACCTAAGTGTAATAAAATAATATGGAAGAATAAAAGATTAGAAATAGAGTTTATTTAGATATTAATACCGATTACTTACTTTTCTGCACTTTAAAGTCTTGTAAAGTCTTGGGTTCGCCTCCCAGGTCGGGCAAAGTATTATTAAGTTTTACGATCAGGAATTTCTCAGTTCTCGGAGTCTGATGTTCTCTGTGCCCGGTTGATAGCAATCGGATCGCCCCCTATTAAAAAGGACTTAAAACAAAACTGACGAAATCTGGGTGTACTAATGGGTACACATCTGCCTAGCCCTTCGGGAATTACAGGCGTAATATAAGTTCTTATTTTTCTTTAACTATAAAAATACACATCAATTACAATAATTGAAGACATAACGCACGTGACACACAGATTAAAAACAAAAGCATAGACAAAGATAAACTGTAAAAGACAATGATGTGTATCTACTACAATATCATACAGCAGTTCTAGATATTGCAAGACCAACATAAATAAACATTGCCCAATTCAGTGACAAGAAAATCAATTTTCCAACCACATGAAACCTTTAAGAAAATATGTAGAGAGATATTTCAAAAACACTATTTACACAAACGCTTTAGTAACTCGCAACGTCTGTAAAACAAATACGATATCTTTTGTTTTGACAAGAACATTATGGAAACTTTCACTCGTATTGAAAATGTGCGCCATATTGGATATATTTGAATGTATTATGCAAAACAAGTTATGTACGCTCTTATAAATTCTTTGTTTTTCATTGTAAGTTCAATGCCACTGATTTTCTGTTCAATTTCAAAACATTTTGAATACTGTTTTTGTTTTTTGGTTTTTCAAGTTTAATAAAAATGTAGAAAAATATTTTTTCTAATCTATTTTATTAAAGTAGAAATTGTTTTTATAAGCAGAAAGACTTTTATTCGTAAACGTTTAGAAATATAGTTTAGAAATTAAAATAAACTGGCTATGTACTGTAATATAATTTAATATACTGGCACTTTAAATTTTATTCATCATTTCAGGTGGCGTTCTGTGATTTCTACCTACCCCCATGAGAAAAAGGCGGTGAGTTCATGTATTTAATAATAATAATACCTTTAATTCAGGCAACTAAGGCCCATAAAACACAAATACATAAATAAGTACTTAACTATAAACTAATACATAATTTATATATAATAAATTTATAAACTATTGCACACGAAGTGGCGGCGTCGTGTTGAGCTGCGTGGTGTCGCGTGGCTTCCCGCGGAATCGCCGATACACGACACCCTTCGGCCAAAACTCTTCCTTAAAGAAGGTCTAGATGCTATGAGTCGGAACTCGCACCACGAACGACTTGAAGAATTTTTAAACGACAGACTTATAATATCATGATATAATTAAAATAAGTAATAATACTGAACTAAATTCAATTTTACATCACCCGCGATATCTAATTTCATTTTTTTAAATTTTATTTTAATTCTAATAATACGCTTCCTCTCCCCAAAAACCTTCTCAATGTCAATTTTAATGTAAATATATTATCTATCACAATATAATTACTATTATAATTTCATAATAATTTTATGACCTCAATAATTTTAAAAATCGTGTATCGTCGTAATTTTTATGTTCACTTTAACTATTATTATTATTTTTATTTTGTTAAATGACATTAATTGTTTTTACTTGTAACGTTAACACTATGTTGCTGCGCCCTAACAGGGTCCATGACTGTACTTTAGCTTTAAGCATTCTGTAACGTCTTTTTAAACACATGGTTTGCAATAAATAAATATGAAACATGGAAGTTGGTATTTACTTATGTATTATATGTTTGTTAGGTACTTTGTATTTTACTAGCTTCTGCCAGCGACCTGCCTATTTTTGTTCACACGCGTTAAGCTACGTATTTGGTTTCTGTACTCTGTTCTGTAGATCGTGTGTCGTTATATAGCCTATACCTAATATTCCTCATGAAACTGGTTATCATACACTAAAATATTTTTTCCAATATGACTAGTAGTTTTAAAGATTACCTTATTTAAACAAATGCTTTGCATCTACCTATATATAATACTAGCTTTAGAGCGCGACTTCGTCCGCGCAAAAATAAAATAAAATATAGCCGTTTGTATGTTACTCGCAGATGATGTAGCTTTCTAATGGTGAAAGAATTTTTAAAATCGGTCTAGTTGTTTTTGAGTTTATCTATTACAAACAAACAAACAATACAGATTTTTCCTCTTTATAATATTAGTGTAGATCAAGTGTAAGATACTTTAAGTTGTAAATCAATTGACCAGTGGCCCAGTGGTTAAGACGCCCGCCTCTCATGCATGAGGGTTCAAATCCGCGCAAGTACCAATGTGATTTTTTTAATTCATATATACTTTCTTAAGTTTATCTTGGACATCACTGGCACCGATGAAGGAAAACATCGTGAGGAAACCTGGACTTACTGTTCCACTCCAACCATGTCAGAGGCCCTCGAGACGGTTTACAAACTCTGACACTAGGGTGTGTAGGGTCGTAAGGCCTTACTACCCACACGATAAGAAGAAGAAGAATTGAAAGTAAATATTTGAACACCGATATCCACAATGAGTAACGTTCAAGTTTAAACGAAGCCACATTAAAACAAGCTGTCAAAAATACTTTTTCTTAAAGACGTGCGCAAAATAACAGTTTAAAAGAATTAGTTAGCGACTTAAGTCTGATGTTAAAGATAGTATTTTCCTAAAATTGACATTTTCGCGAGGTCGTCTGGCGTCGCGCGACGGTTGAGTTCGGAAACTTTCGACGGGGCTTATGACTTTGTTGCCGCGGACGTGAAGTGAATAGAGAAAGAAGAGCTTTGATATAAGTGCCACCAAAGCTTGAACACTTGTCTAGAACTAAAAGGTTATTGTAAATATGTACAAACTAACTAACTTTTGCCGGCGACTTTGTCCACTGTCGAGTATCGCGGACGCCGAAGTCATAGAATAAAAAGTACCGTAACCATGTCCTTTCTTGTGGTTCTAACTTACCCTGTACCAAATTTCGACAAAATTGGTCTAGCTGTTTAGTCGTGAAAGCGTAACATACATACAGACGGCGACTTTCGCATAATATTAGTAAGGATGATCAGAGTTGAAGTGTCATAAGGTCAAAGTCCTAAACAGCTAAGCTTAAACTAATTGAGACTTTCGGATTGGATTAGGTTTGTTAGTGAACACTATGTATCTTTGAACATATTTTTACCGTCAATTCCTGACTTTACTGTATTTTTTCCTGATTTTCTGAAAAATGTTTATGATTTTATTTACGTGCTATGTTATAGCAGATTTATATATAAGGTAAAAATGCATTCACGTGTTCACGTGTAAACACACTGTAATCCCCGAACCTAAAAAATCCAATAACACTTGGCCCAACCTGGGAATCGAACCCAAAACCTCATGCTCAGCTGATGAAGTTACAGATTAAAAAGTAACCTATATCCCTATCCAGATTACAATCTACCTCTTTGTTAAATTTCATTACGATCCAAATAAATTTTGAGATAACAAACAACTAAACTTGGCGCAATGGCTAAGCGATTGGCTGCTGCGCTACGTGTCGCGGGTTCAAATTCCACACGAAGTAAATACTTTTATTACCTACAGGTAGGTGGTCAAATAATTTAAGTAAATAAGTAAAATTTTATTTGTTTATACATGGTATAGGTACATGATACATTGCATACAAGATAATAAAAAAATATAAATTCTGGCATGTTCAGCGTAACGTGGCGTACAATTTTTTTTTATGTTAGGTTTAATTACATTTCAAGTATGTGAGTTTAAGTTCTATGCATATAAAATGCTTTGTCCTGAATGATGACTGACTGACTGATCAACGCACAGCCTAAACCGCTGATCATAGAGACCTGAAACTTGGAGGATATGTTCTTTGTATGACGTAGACATCAGATACTAAAATTCACTCCCTATGAGGATGAAACAGGAGTCCACAATTTGTACAAACTTTGACGCTGACGAAGTCGCGGGCAGAAGCTATCTGTTTATAAACGCACACAAGAGAAATTCATAACATACATTACATCACGCCTGTAATCCCCGAAGGGTTAGGCAGAGGTGTACCCATTAGTACACCCACATTTCGCCAGTTATATTTTTAGTCCCATGTAATAGGGGGCGAGCCTATTGCCATCAACCGGGCACAAATCCAGACTCCGAGGCTGCTACTGAGAAATTCCTGATGGAAAAACCCAATAACACTTTGCCCGACCTGGGAATCGAACCCAAGACCTCATGCACAGCAGTCGCACTTGCGACCACTAGACCAACGAGGCAGCCAAAAAATTTCACAGGAGAAATTCCTAGAGAGTTAAATAAAAACTAAAAACAAGTTAAAGAAACGCAGAATTCGCGGCACGTACCGATTTCTATTGGTATAAGTAATCCTTTGTGGGATTTACATGCATACTAAAGAAACAAATGGGGCCTATAATAATAAATCACCAGTGTAACGACATGGGGTACAAACGGACCGTGTTTTGAAGGAATTGCTTAGATAGCGAACGTTTTACTGGTTTACAGTTTGCCTTTTTTTTGTTTGGGAGTCAGAAGATGTCTTGAAATGAAAGAAGATGTAGTGACAAAAATAGAAAAGGGTATGCTTAGATGATTCGATCATGTTGAGAGGATGAGTGAAAGACGATTGACAAAAGGTATTTATATGGCAGACGTGAATGACAACGCTGGGAAGGGTCGCCCTAGGAAGACCTACACTTACCTTATTGGTGAGGTCCTTCAGAAAGATCAGGTGCGTAGTACTCGTAACCGGCGTGCTTGTATGACGAGATGTATGAACGTAGATAAGGCGAAAGGAGTATGCAAAGATCGTAGCAGGTGGCGTTCTGTAGTTTCTGCCTACCCCCATGGGAAAAAGGCGTGAGTTTATGTATGTGTATGTAAGATGTCTTGAATTGTACTATTTTTTTATTTGCTTACTAAATCCAATCAAATCAAATCAATCTTTATTTGTGATCACAAAGTATGTTCATAATAGATCTTATAAAATTTATTAAAGTTTAGGCGAGCTCTATGTGCAACAACAACAAAATGCTCTCTATCGTGTGGGCAGCAAGGGCTTGCGACCCCACACACCCTAGTGTCAGAATTTCTAAACCACATAAAGGGTCTCTGACATGGTTTGAGTGGAACAGTAAGTCCAGGTTACTTCTCGATGTTTTCCTTCACCGTTGCCAGTGATGTCCAAGATAAACTTTAGGAAGTAAATATGAATTGAAAAAGTCACATTGGTACTTGCCCGGATTTGAACTCCCAACCTCATGCATGAGAGGCGGGCGCCTTAACCACTGGGCCATCACTACACATCAACACAAGACTTTCAAGCAAATAATGTAAGTCAGTTAGGATTCTGAATAACTCGTTGGTCTAGTGGCCGTAAAGCGCGATTGTTGAGCAGAACGACTTGGGTTCGAACTCCAGGTCGGGCAAAATGTTAATGTGTTTTTCCATCAGGAATTTCTCAAGCTATTTGTTTTTCTTTTAAGTTATAATAAAAGCATTAATAAAAGATAATTTTCAAATAGATAACCAAATAATTGGCCTTAACCCTTTTAGTGAAACAATAAATAGGCTAGTTTTATTATTTTTTATATTTACTTTATTATTTAATATAAGAAAGATTGACTAGTGAAATCTGTTTTTATTTTATTAAAACTCACTTAAAACTACTACCATCAACCTAATGCCTTTACAAAAACAAAAGACTGCTTGACAAGAAACGAAAACAGCTCTATCTAAATCGGGTATTTTCAAACACTGTATTGAAATACAAAGTAGGTACCTACCCATCACAAAAAACTTCATGTTCTATTAAAACTGAATGCAGTACAAAAAAAAAACCTGACATCGCATCGCATTTTTGCACTCTTCGCAAAAATGTGTTTAACGCCATCTGGCAATCGCAGCGTGAACTAATCGGACCGGAGTTCTGAATAATGAAGTTTCGCCGCACGACTGAGCTTATGTAGGTCGTAGCTCGCTCTAGGAAACTCCGAATAAACTTCCCGCCTTTTTTTTTCAAACGATTTATTGTTGGTATGGAACTTTAGCGCAGTAAAAGCAGACGCAGTCCTCTTTTTTTAAAGAATCGAGAGATTATTTTAAATTGCTTATAAAATTGTATGTATTTATTATGTTGTGTGTGAAAACTAAACGTGCAGTTACGTTATGAATTACGTTTTATTTCGGTAGGTACGTCGTTTCGAGTATTTTACTGTACATAATTTAGTCGTACATTATGGTACACTTCCTTTTAAGTTTTCCCAGCTTTCGTACACTTTTTACGTGTAATGCAGGGATGGCAAACCTTTTTTGGGAAACGTGTTTTTTCTTAGGAAAAAAAAAATAATGTTCGAATAGTTAGATAAAAATATTTTGGCTTTAGCCATAAAAATAAAACTAGAAACTATTAACTTTAAATTCTTTATTTACAACTTGAAGTTTAAGTAATTTCTGACTTACCCACATGGATTTGTCAACTATTGGCTTGCCGGAATTATTTTTTCGTGAGCCACCAGTGGCAGGCGTGTCATTGGTTGACTATCCCTGGTGTAATGAGTTTCGATGTGGGTTTATGTGCACTTTTAATTTACCTTTTACAATAGAGAATCAAGTACTAGTACCTACTTATTCCTATCGTCACTTTAGCTAGCTTACCCTTTATAATAATATTCTCAATCTCAGTGGAGACTAGCTCAGCACGCAAAGGATATTATAGTGCACAAGTGTGCGCACAAACACAGGTGCACTCCCTCTTCCCTCACTCTCATAGTCCAACGAAGCGGCAATCCAACACAAGCGGAGCAGGACCGGCTGCTTTACATCCTTTCCGAGGCACGGAAGTGGTACACCACTAACTTTACCAACTTTCATAGTCCAGGCTGCTACTAAGAAATTCCAAATGGAAAAACCTAATAACACTTTTTGCTCTACCTAGAAATCGAACCCAGGACTCTCAGCAGTCGCGCTTGCGACTATGAGACCAACGGAGCACTCAAACAGAAACCAGTAACCCTTTATAATAGAGAAACAATAACCAATTAAACTAGTTCCAATTATAATTACCAGATAAATCATAAAGTTCAATCTAATATTCCACCTTCTGGTCCGCCGCATAATCAACGAGAATTATTGAACAGATTACGATAGAAACTAACTCTTAACTATTGATACCGCGTCAAAGTTGTGAGCCTTCGGATTACAGTTGTAAAATTATGCAGATTCCTCGTCGGGATTCAAGACTCGAGCCAGTGAGCCGGTTTCTTGCTCCAATGAAATTTTTATCGCCTTTCGTACTTGGTAATGAAACTTTACAATCGACGGATATTGCCTGGGTATTGAATTTTTAGACGTTTTGAGATCAGAGGGGCAATTCTTGTGTTTTTAACAACGTTTACATTCTAATATTATGTCTGTATCTGTCAAAAATGTCTCTTCATTTTGACAACTTTTTGACGTTGATTGTTGATGAGATTGCGACTAGTATTTGAACGTTTTTTTTTAGGTGCGTGAATTGGCCTTCAGTATTTTGACTACTGTGAAGAATTAGCTGAGCTTAAATACCTATTATAATTATGATTTTATGCAGGTGCCAAAAACCCAGATATGTTAATAGATAGATTAGATAGTGCCCTGAAATTTAATTATTTGGAGATACCCAAATTTTTTTGGATCATGCACGCACTGCAATCTTAAACAGTCCATTAATTGTTAAAGCTTCAGTTATACACAAAAAATATAAAGGTATTTTTTATGTAAAAAATCTGGTAAATGACTAACGGTTCCGTACCACCGTTAAATATTTTTATTATGTTGTTATAGTGCCTACAATAATACAAACTCTGTGAAAATGTCAAGTATATACCTATTTCGGTTCAAAAGATACAGCCCTGTGACATACAGACGGACGAACAGACAACGGAGTCATAGTATTTGGGTTCCGTTTGGCGTTCTTTAGGTACGGAACCCAAAAAAGCAACAAAAATAAATTGTTATTACCATGGTAGCATATACAGCATTAAATTTATATTCCGTTTTCTGTTTTTTATTACAAAAACAGAATGCATATTCGTGACTCCAAACAACATGTCGATTTTCATAATCCATTGCTTTTATTTTTCATATGCATAACTTTATTGTTATCCGACCTTCCATTATCCTTCTCCCCTATTTAGCTTCTTGAGTGATAGCCACCGGGATCTCCCCGTAATTTCCATAAATAACGACATCAACCACGCGACCATAACATCGCATTTTAACAAGAAAATATATCGCATAACTGAGGTTAATGACTCACCCATTTATTTTTGTTGTACATCTTTTTGGCGCAACCGTCAAATGAAACACAAATTTTCCGCATTTTTATTTAAAAAATGATATAAAAGGATTTACATTTCTCTACACGCAGGGCAAAAATGTTTTAAATGAAGCTTCAGTTTCTATACAAATAATCTTTTCTATATTTAGACTTGTAGAGGATAATTATGATAAACCATCACAGATGGGATTGTAGTAATACATAGTTTGAAATACAAAAGTGCTGAGTTGACGATATGCAAAAGTAGATACATAGGTGCATCTCTAATGAGCGTGACAGATTGAATAATGAATAGGAAAACTTACAGAACAATCAAGATCCTTAAACTAATATAATGTAACAATTTAAAATCTCACAAACAAATCCATAGTCTTTAACAGTGCCATATTTTAGCCATCACTTTTACACAATCCGTTGCTTTATAAGCTTTTCTTTGTGCACTTATTCGAGATCACTCTAAAAGCAATATGTCCTAGAGGCATCATTTCTGCCTCCGTCGTCGTGACGTCAGCCGTAGTAATAGTTACTAGAATGCGCTCCTAAACTCCTGGGACTAGTCATAACGTTTGGTTCCATTTCTTCTTCATTACTCCTGCTTCTAGTAAACCTTGGTGCAATTTCTCTCGTATGTGAAGGCACATAGTCTACGTTACCGTACATATTTGCTTCTACACTAGAAGGGTAAATTGTACATAATGGTTTCATAGCTCGAAGAGTACCTCTGCTTCCTGGTACATTCTTGTAGAGAATCATATCTGGATGTATGGGATCGTGGAACGTTCCGGATATGTGACTGATATCTGCGTCATTATCAATATCAGAAAATGCGTCATTGAAGACGTTAGGAGCTTCAGTGGTGTACATATCACCGTTCTTGGAACGATCTTTCTTGCGATTAATATAACATCTGACGGAAATGAATGCTCCAATTATGATAATGAACATTAGCAGTCCAATGCTAACAGATAACAGTAATACCGAGCTACCGTGTTGTGGTTCTGAAACATACAAATATTTTCTAATAGCATTGAATATTTGAAATTAACTAATGCGTTCTAGTTTCGGTTCGACACTAATACAGTGATGTATTATGTTTGTTAGGAGTTTAATTGGTGAACCTAATTACTCGAAATTTATGGATCGCGTCTGAGAATGAAGTTATTAAGGTGGAGTAGAAAATTAAATTGTAATTTGTTTGTAATGCCTTTATAGAATCCAAATAAATTATCTCAATAAGACAAGAAGAAGTGTTGGCCGTCTGGCGGGAAGTCTATATTGTTGCCATCGCGAAAAGAACCTGGATGGGGATGGTACAGAAGCATAAAGATTGGGAAAAACAAAGAGAGGCATAAACCCAGCAGTGGGTAAAGTGGAGCTGTGGCAGATGATGATGATCTAAATAGTACGATACATAGACTAAAACATGGGAGTATCTATCTAGTTCAAAATCTAAATAAAAATATACCTGGTTTCCCTTCATTTCTATCGATGTTCTTTTTCGGCTGAAGTGCCGTAGTAAGCTCACTCTCTGGGCGAGTTGGTGGGACACTGTCTTCAATTAGAGATGGCTGCAGAGCAGGATCAGCATTTGGCTCACCCCACTTTTCACCTGCCTCTTCTAGGAAAAATACGATACATAAATCATCTATTTTCTTATTTCACTGAGATGAGTTCGATAGATTGTGTTTATATTTACCTGATTCATCGAAAAGTGCTTTGCTATGGTCGAAACTGGTAGAATCTTCATCTCTCTCAGACGCACTCTCATATTTTTCTGAGAGAACACCTAGTGGTACTGGAAAGAAAAATGGTGCGTCAGTTACTTATTGTGTGTAACCTTAGTCATTTAAACATATCTGTTAAGGTTTAAAGTAAATAGTTTTTTAAATAAACAAAGACGCAATCTCATCTCAACAGAATTAATGTGAAAAAAGTAGGTAAATTGAAGGCATTTTTGTCAGAATGAGTCAGAGATTAGATTGCGATCGTTTCTAAAAGTCAGTAGAATTTTCTCCTGGATTTCTCTTCTAAATAATTCAAGTACCTACATCATTGTAACACCTATAATTGAATCTCAGCAATGTATAGAAGCGAACACAGACAGGTACTGAAAGGAGAAAAGACGACAATGACACTATTACGACCATAGATTCTTGTACTTTACACCTCACAATAGAGCAAAGAGCAAAGTTGCAAGGTAAAATTGAGATTTGTATTGTTAAAACTTACAAGATGCACCAGAATAGGGTAGTTCAAGAGTTGAACAAGTTGTGCAATTACGGGCTGAAGCGTTCCAGGAGTTGGTCGAGGTTACACGAGACTGAGGTGATGTTAGAGATAAAGCAATCTACTGATTAGTGTACCACTTTGCCGAGTTAAAATTTATTCAATTTAATGAAGGACTTTCATTACACAGAAATGTGTTCTAGAAAAACTGCCTCGTTGGTCTCGTGATTGCAAAGCGCGACTGCTGAGCTTGAGGTCTTTGGTTCGATTCCCAGGTCGTGCAAAATGTTATTGAGTTTTTCCATCAGCAATTTCTCAATAGCAGCATCAAGGCTGGAATTGTGCCCGGTTGATGGCAATAGGCCCGGCCTCTATTACATGGGACTTAAACATAACTGGCGAAATGTCTGCCTAACCCTTCGGGGATGTATGTAATGTATGCATTTATATTAACATTTATGACTTAATGTAACATACTTAATTTTGTTTATTCATTTTACGTACAGCTGTTAGTTTTCCATTTAATAAATGAATAAAAAAAAAACATTATACACGAAATAAAATTGAAAGCAGCACAAATTTTTCAGCAAAAGTATTGTGTAAACGAGAATTCTGAAACAAAAGATGTATCTAAAAGTCTATTATTTTATCTGAACGCGTTCCTGTCTGTCTTTACTTATTTATTAAATTTTATTTACCAGCAGCTGCTGTATACGTTCATTTTTAAGTATAATACATTATCAGTCTCGGACTTATACAGTCGCCATTCACAGGCCAAGCAGCGTGTCTGGAAATTAGATGACACTAGATTTTTTTTTGCGAAAAAGTGCTTTTGGTTTTTAAATAATTAAACTTAATTGAACTTAAATTAGAATTGAACTTAATCTATAATTGAACTTAAATTAGAATTGAACTTAATCTATAATTGAACTTAAATTAGAATTGAATTTAAATTAGAATTGAACTTAAATTAAAACTGAACTCAAATTAGAATCGCACCTAAATAAATCGTCTTTCTTTTCGGTAGGATAGCTACACCGATTTCAAACTAGTTAAGACATATTGATTGTAGGTACTTGTACAAAGCTATTGGAATGAAAAAAGCACATTTTGAAAGCTTACCACAAGCATAGACGACTTTGAGATATGGCCTTGATAGAAAGTTGCAAGATGAGTTGAAAGTCCTGTTGTTGGCAGCTATCTGGCAACGTCGCTTCCCGAGGCACAGCTGGATGACTGTCTTCACTGCATGTGGAGTTACGCATGCTGCAGACAAAGCTATAGATTACAAAATATTAATTTGTCCACCGAGTTCATACATCAATCATGAACTTAAGACTTAAGAACTTAAGAACTTAAGGGCCAAGTTTTATTTTGGACATAAAACTAATCTTATAACACTCTCTCTCTTCTCTTCTTAACATAACTCGCGAAATGTGGGTGTACTAATGGGTACATATTATCTGCCTAACCCTTCGGGGATTTCAGGCGTGATGTTATGTTATGTTACTATTCTTATACTATACTATGAAGTTAAGTTTGTATATTTTTTATGTTTTATTAGTAATTTGGAAGCAATGGTCCATTTACAAAAAACAATGTGATAGAAAGCTACACAATTAACGAGTAGCACAAGGTTATATTTCATAATGCTATACAATGGTGCCGATTCTCTTGTTCACAAACTAGACTAAATTTAGAGAATTGACATCTCTTACCAACCTACAGCGAAAGGAAAGGACGGTGACATTAAAGAACTAAGTTAGCGATGTCAAATTAGTTTTGCCTTGAAATTTTCCCTATTTTTAATCCATACGTTTTAAGATGTAACTATAATTGTATGGATGTGTCAGATTGACTAAATTTGACAACTCTTATTTACATTAGTCTCTTTCTTGTTTTATTGGACAGAAAAAGATGGAAATAGTCTAATTTTAGTTTAGTTTGTGACCAACAGAATCGGCACCAATATTAATATTATTGTATTTTCAATAAGAAAAAACCTTGCAAATATGACTATAAAGGAGTCTGCTTACTACACCGTACCATACCATGACTTCGTATGAACGCGAAATGGTAAAATAGGCAAAAACAAAATATTCCTTAAATTGAAATGTGTGACACTCTGCCTCCTATATTATACTCCTCTTCCTTGAAAACAAACAGTAAAATCAGCAGACTAAAGTTAATAAAAGAAACATAAACCTAGAGAATTATTTTAGGCATCTTGGCCTAGTCAAAGTACAGCCAGGTACGTACGTGATACAATATCGTATTACTACGAGTAATATTCGTACCTAAGAATAAAAATACTTGAAGTTCCCGCGTAGTTAGGTACCTACTATAACAGTAATTAATTAGGTTCATACATTCCAAGCCCACGTTTCGTACGTGAATTATTAAGGCCTATTCGTATATTTGGGTACTATTTTCAGTTACTACTGGGTAGTAGGTACCTAGGTATATTTCTTTCGTGCTTTTTTGTGTTTCCATCGGTGTAGCCAAGTTTTAATTTTGGGTGGACAATACTGACAAATATTACCTTTATTGTATTCAAATGTACAAAACAGAATAGTATAATTTCTGGATTGTAAAACATTTTCTTTTTAAGTGTATTTTTTCTTGTTTAGATTATTAGTACGATGATTTAAATATTAAATAAATCACCCATGAGCCAGTGAGGGTGGGGAAAGCGCCCCAGTCTGCCTCACCGTGGCTACGCCTGAGTGTGTATCTGTGTCGTATTTTAAAGGGTGTAAAAACACAAAAGATACATGTACGTCATTATGATTTTATTTTGATCACGTCTATCGTTTTTGGAGCCTTCTTGTTTCGGACTCAAAGGTCAAAGTTACAACTTTTTTAAACATTTTAATTGAACTTTAAAAATACACAATAACTGTTGCGGCCTACCACAATGCTTTAAAGTACTATTATTTTAACATATTTTTTTAATTTTGATTGTTGGATTGTCAACCTTAAGCAGCCTGAGCAGTGTTGAAAAACTAACGGAATGCAAGACAAGGAATCATATAATAATAACATGTTTTAAGATATAGTTGTAGGCCTCTGTATGCACAATGTTCTACGTGCGATACCGTAAACAGTGATTTACACATCAAAAGTAAGAATCGTTTCCCAGTCTCGTCTTCACTTTCGTATAAATAGAATAGAATAGAATATATAACTAATAAACAATAGAACTAATTATATATATTTTAAAAGAGTAAGTACCTATGGAGTTTCTTGCCCGTTCTTCCTCATACGCAACCACCTTTTGGAATGAGGAACTAGATTCAATATTACTTATAATTTTTCTTTCTCTTGTAAATGACGTTTAATTGAAATAAATGATTTGACTTTTTTGCACAGTGTAACTCAGTCTGATGGGCAGTACCTATGCATAGTTAACGGCTGTGAATGCTGTGATGAGTCTTTTTATACCCCGCATATACCGTGTTCACAACCAACAACAGCCAACAGTCTGACAACCAGTCTTACATAGGGGTATCGTATTACCCAGTTACTGGGTTGTGGAAGTCAGACAGGCAGTCGCTCCATGTAAAATATTGGTACTCAGCTGCATCCGGTTAGACTAAAAGCCGACCCCAACATAGTTGGAAAAAGGCTAAGCAGATGATATAGCGTGTTCATATGACATTTCTTGTATTTTTTCGTGAACATAATAATTCCACTAATTTGGAGACCGTCAAAACAAATAACAAATGCTAGCGTTACACTGTAATGTAGGACAATGCCACACCCGTCTACCATTAAGGATGACAAATGAAATTAACACATTTTTGGAACATAAATATACACGTTTTCCACGAATACGCGTTTGACTTCTACGAACTTTTATTTTTGTTAGCGCTTTAATGTGTTTTGAGTGATATCAGAAAGTTAATTCCCGTAATTAGAAACGTTTAAAATATAGTCGCAATCTTATCTCAGTGACAATTAATGTCAAAAAATGTAAGTAAATTGAGGGTATATTAAAAAAAATTGAGACTAAGATTTTTAATTAGAATAGTGTTTTTTTTAGCCTACCCAGCCAAACACCGAATCGTAACTGGTTCAATTCAATTATAAAAAGTATAAATAAACTTTATGTTTGCAAAATGCAATATTGTGTAAATTCAAATCACCAAACTTATATAAAATTTAAACCAGTTTATTATTGTTAAAAGACACACACGAAACATTGTTTAAAAGTAGTTACAAGATGCCCGTATACCAAATAGTTTTTTTGACTGTCCTAGCGAAATAAAATCAGTTTCAATATTCAGGCCTAGTTTCTACTCTTATTAACAAAGTTCTAACATTTGCCACAGTACTCAAAAGATAAGAAACTCCTCTTTAATGATAAGGTCAAGACTAACAATAATAAAAACTAATTTAATTACTCGTCAGTTTGTTAGTCTACTTCGTCAAAAGAGCCTCATTTAGTTTTTGTCTCCGGAATCGTTAAGAACTTGGTAGACTTTCATTTGCCTTATTTTCTTCGAATGATTATGTTCTTTGTGAGCCTCAAAACAGTTTAATATTCTCACTTTTTGGCAGTCGTTACCGGCCATTTTATACCAGACTTTTGATGACTAAAATTAGTATTGAAAGTTGAAAATGGAGTAGGTACTTAAAAACTAATTTTGGATGACAGAAATTAGGTTAGTAGATTATTCAAATTTAGTTTACTACTAATAGAAAATATTACCTTATATTTAGTCTTTAATATCAAGTGCCTTATTATAAATAGAAGTTAAATTAGTCTTATAAAATAAACTCGTCAAATATTATTTTTTATCCTTCCAATATTAGAATGAGCTTATTTAAATGTGTATGTTTAGTAAAATGATGAAAAATATTCTACCTTTTTTATAAAATATATTATTATTTAATAAGGTTTGGTGAAACCATAACTATTGTACCTAATTGTATTTGTGTTTTTGCTCATATTATTATTCGATTAATATTTTCCTTTTAAGTTTCATTATATGAATGGCAACAGAATACAAAAGGTCACGTAAGCGTAGCCGCGGGCACTTTTAGTCTTTCGATAACTATGTAACATCAATCTAAACTTTGTTAAGTTTTAAATTTTAGGTAACTAATTAGTCTTTAATTATTGTAATTGATTATAACCGTAACCGTTTTAATTTAATTAAAATTAATAAATATGATATATGAAAACGTTAAGTATTGTCAGTTTAAAAAATAGAGTCAAAACATAGAGTATTTTTTTGTTTTCAGTTATGTGAATATTTTAAATTTTAAAGTTTTTCAATATCATACTTACTTTCATCCGGCACTCCCTGCGTCTGAGGACACGCGGGGGCTTCGAAGGCAGTCCTGCCGTATTGTGCATCAAATATTGCAATCCTGGAGTGAGGGTTACAGCTCAGCTTGATCATTTCACCTTCACAGCCGGTTCGGCTTCGAAACTCATCTGTAGAAGTATTTGTTAGTGTTAACATGAGAATTTTGGAAGTCGTTGCGTATCGATATGAGTTTACAATTTTATACAATTGTATATCGATACAAATAAATAAAATTAAAGTGTTGGTTCGCAATATCGAATGCGTAAGAATGTTTATTCGGTACTTTCAACAAATATTTTTTTTATTTTTTTGTTCGTTTGTTTGTTCCGGATAATCTCCAAAACGGCTGGACCATTTGGATGGAACTTTCATTGGCAGGTAAGCAGGCAGCTGATATTATAAAAAGTTACTTAGGCTACTTTTATTTTACAGACTAAGTATTTCTACCTGCCAGTTATTAAAAGCTGCAATTACCACCAAGACCACGAATTAAAGGTACCTACTCAATAAAAAGACATAAAGGTTTTCTACTAAAACTAAATTATTATTTACATCAACAACTTCAACGACTGCCTCGTTGGTCTAGTGGTCGCAAACGCGACTGCAGTGCATGAGGTCTTGGGTTCGATTCCCAAGTCGGGCAAAGTGTTATTGGGTTTTTCAATTAGGAATTTCTCAGTAGCAGCCTCGGAGTCTGGATTTGTTTCCGGTTGATGGCAATAGGCTCGCCCCCTATTACATAACTGGGGACTAAAAAACATAACTGGGGAAATGTGGGTGTACTAATTAATGGGTGTACACCTCTGCCTAATAGGGTGGGTCGAAAAATTTTTTTTCCGAATTTCGATTTGTAATAGTGCGGAAAACATGACCTGGGTAGACACTTAAAAACTTATATATTTATTTTTTATTAATATTAACATTAATTACCCGCGCATGAAATTTGAAAATTCGGAAAAATTAATAAAATTGGATTTCTTTTATCAGAGTTTATTGTATAAACTACCTGGCGTAAAATGATATTACATTCTTATATTCAGAGATACACGTAATACAAATAATAATCAAACCAAAATATTAGAATAATCGTGCTTATAGTGCGGGGGAAGGAGTGGGGAAAGAGGGCGTAAATTGTCGATCACGCGTCATTGTCTCAGTGCGCCCATTTAGTTCCGGGTGAAATAATTTATCTAATTTTTTCGCTATTTTAAGTAGTTTTTGTTAGTTTTGTGACGTTGCGCATCATGGAGATTTCAAATAATACCCGAAAATCCACAAGTTGTCCCATTTTTGGTGCTCCGGAAGAAATTAACGAATATCAACCACCCACTTACAAACAAGTTATGAAATATTACAATTTAGTAAGACATCAGCTTAAACATGAGAACAATTCAAAAAAAGAGCCATCCATTAATTAGATATCTGAAATAGTTTCATCTAAAGTTGAATATTTGTGGAGAAAAGCGTCTATTCCTACTGTGTCTCATAATCGTGTGATGCAATTGATTAAAAGTTACCACGCGAAGTGTAAAACTATATTAAAATCTTTGAACCGTTTACCAGAAGAAAAGATTCAAGATTTTCATAGAAATTCGGAAAGACTATTTGATTTGAGTTCATGTAAGTGTAAAGATTTTGAGTTATGCAAATGTTCCAAAGACCAAAAGATTCCTAAGGAAGAACGAGCTTTGAAAAGTCTTTGAAGTGCCTAAGATAAATATATACGCTTCATCTTACATCGATTTGTTAGACTGGCAGCAATCTTACTTGCAACCACCTATATTGACCAATGTTTCGGATGAGACTCTTCATTCTCTAGTTGAGTCAGGTGGTGATAATGAAGTCCTTTTTCTGCGACTACCATGTCCTACCCAAGCTGTGGAGCGGGCTGTAAAAACAGTAACAGAGGCATCTATGCAGCTTTGCCACAAAACAGCAAGAGAAGCTTTAATTAAGAATAAAATTATTTCACGAAAGCTTATGCCTAAGTTCGAAAGTAAGAAAGATTTTAACGTGATTTGAAGATATATATTTTTGTTTTTGTCTTATTATTTGTTTATTTTTCTTTCTTAATAATAAAATTTAGTCCAAAAGCACTTTATTTTATTAGTTTACGTAGTTGTTTCTCTTAGGACCCACGAGAAATAGATTTTCAAATAATTCACAAATAAATCAAAAATTTCAGTTTTTCAAACTCAATGCGCGGGTAGAAGGGGTTAAACTAGAAAATTTTTTTTTCGTTATTTTATCATGAATGGATGTGGGTCACGTTTTTTTTGCTATTACAAAACGCATTGCACAAATTTATTTTTTTCCATACTAAAGCGACCCACCCTACTGCCTAACCCTTCGGGGATTGCAGGCGTGATGTTATGTTACAACTTCAACTACTAAAACTTCAACTTCAATTACCAAAGTTCAAATATCATGAAATTGAAAATCAACAAATCCGAACATAATAATAATTTCCAACGTTTAAAATATCGACGCAAATCCCCACTTCAAAATACAAATATTAAAGCGAACTTAACTAGGAATCGCGTTCAGCTAAATGCAGATTTTAATTACGATAATTGAGTATCACTTTTGCCACTAATTAGTGCTGATAACCCTAGACGACTCTTGTATCGATGGAAGTACCCTTTATTTCTACGTTTTACCCTTGCGCATCCATTACTAAGTAACATAAAACCGCCAATACGATAAAAGCTTCGTTAAGTGTTCGTGTATCAATTAGTAGAGTGTCCGAGTGTTTTACGCTTAGCTGAGGAAGCTATAACTAATATTAATGACGTGGGCAGACGAGCGGTTGAAGCGTCATTTCCTTTTTAGGCTCGACGCCCATTGGCTTGAGGGTACGGCAAGGGATTTGACATACGTCATGTTAAAGACACATGACATAACCTGTTAGGTACTATACGCATAAAACAAATCGAATTATATTTTTGTTATGAAAATAACTTTTGTTTATGGTTATGCGCAATATAATTTATGCACGTAAAATATAAATATTGTCCTTATGGGTGCCTTCAATATCTCCATAACTAGGTTCCCATTGGCCAGAACAAAAAAGTATAACTTTCGACTTCTATAAGTGACTTCTTACACCCTTTAAACTATATCTTGAAATGTAAAAAATGACAATACAATATTAAATCAAATGCAGCATTGTTTTCGTTGCTACAAGTAGATACCGTTTTTGAAATCCATACCTAATATTATAAATGCGAAAGTAACTCTTTCTATCTGTTGTCGGCTAAACTAAACCTATTTTGATGAAATTCGGTACGTGGTTAGTTTGAAAGGGAACAAAGGAAAGAAAGGGCACAGGCTACTTTTTTACAACCAACATTTACGCGGGCGAAATCGCGGGAAAAAGTTAGTGTTAATTGTTAAAGTGTTATTGGGTTTTTCCATCAGGAATTGCTCAGTAGCAGCCTCGGAGTCTGGATTTGTGCCCGGTTGATGGCAATAGGCTCGCCCCCTATTACATGGGACTTAAAACATAACTGGCGAAATGTGGGTGTACTAATGGGTACACCTCTGCCTAACCCTTCGGGGATTACAGGCGTTATGTTATGTATGTTTAATTATAATTTCACAACGTCATGTCATATGCGACACCTAAAATTTCCTTGCCGTGCCTTTTTGTCGGCGTCAGGTCTTAAGTTGGCCATGGCCGATTTAAATGCAACGTCATGTTACCAAATTATGGTAAAACGATAGTAGCCTCATACGAAGGGCACGTAATGGCCTCGTAAAAACATAAAGGACCAATATAGTTCGCGATTTAAGTAAGGGTCTGTGGTATGAATTTTAATTTCGTAAATATTGTTTCTCGTTTATGATTTAAGTTTATTTTTTGAACAAAAAACTGTATCGAAAATGGCGTATGAGAAAATGGTAAATGAAACTGATTTGCAATTACAAATACTTATACATGGCGATCGAATGATATAGTACAAGTTTTCTTAAAAGCAAGTGACATAGAAATATTATTAAAAAGCTTTAAATAAAAAATAATTAATGATAGCAATCCTAAATTGAAATGAAAACTTAATCAACAGAATAGATTAAATACGAAACCTGAAACTAAAATCTGGATCAAAAAATTTGACAAAATTACTAAGCAGCTGGTAATAAATCAAGCAGCAGTTTCTTCTCAATTTTCGTAGTATTTTTTGCCGATCCATTAAATTTTGTTTAAATTAAAACTGAAAGATGATTTGCAAAACACTGAGTATTCAAATTGTGATTATAATTACTGTTTCTTATAAAGTAATTTAGATTTTCTATATTTTTGGCAACATGAAATTTTTATTTTTATTTTAAATTTTTATTAACATGTAATTGTGAGTCTTAAAGTAAATAATATTCTAGGTATCCTTTTTACATTTATTAAGATATTTCTAAATATGCTGCTTAGCCTATTATTGGCGACTGTATAAGACCGTAACCAGTAATTTGTAATACTTAAGATCTAATGTATACAGAATCTGTGAGCAAACCTTAATAAACAAATAAATAAATGAATGTTTAGAAAGTTAGAACGCATTTGCTCTCGTGAGCATTCAGTTTTATATAAAAAATCAAAGATTTGTCTTCACAATAAAAATATGACAGTGACGTAATAAATCATTCTCTCTCTTTTTAAAACAACTAGAAGTCTCAAATCATAACTAATTATGTATAATTATTTAATCAGAGATGAAACAAGAGTATTTTCCTCGACAAGACCGCTACAAAGTGTTCTCAAGTTTATAAAAATAACAAGATAACGAGGTAGCAACTAATGACGTCATTGAATCCCGACAACAGCTCATTTTCAATGTGAAAAAGAGTTCCTTTTATACAGGCTGAGTTTTTCAAACAAGGGTTACTATGTCAACCGTTACGGATATCTATAACAAGATTTGTTGTAAACTCCAGCTTGACTTATTCAAGCGTAGGTACTTAAAGTTATTTTTTAATGTGGCTCCAACCAATACAGTATTGAAAATGGAACCTCCTGTTAATAAGATATTGTGGACATCATTTTGAAAAGTTATAAAACATATTTATTAAGAAAAAGTTTTTCAAAAAAAATAGGCTGGCCCCCTATTACATGAGAATTAAACATAACTGGCGAAATGTGGGTATACTAATGGGTACACCTCTGCCTAACCCTTCGGGGTTTACAGGCGTGATGTTATGTATGAATGAAGTTATTAAAAACACGAAAGCATATACCACCGCTGTTTCAGGTTACACTGGTTTATATATTTACTATTGAGACTCTTAATGAGATATACACAGATAGATACTAATATAATAACGTTGAAGAGTGTATTTGTTTGTTTCTTTATTTAAACGCGCTCATCTCTGAAACTACCACTCTGATTGGAAAAAATATTTTTGTGCTTGATAACCAAATTCAATAGTATAACCCTTAAAACATTACGGCAGTGGAGCAGTACCAAAGATATAACTGAACGCGAGTGAAACCGTGGGGTATAACTAGCACCTAATTGATATTAGGTCAAATTGCCCTACCTACATAGAACTAAATAGTTTTAATAAACATTTTTTTAGTATAGTTTTTGCTATGAAATAAAAACGTCACAAAAAATATACAACAAAGTAACGTTTAAGCGTTCGAAACGCCCGTCTGCACCTTTTAATGTGCATGAGGCACACCTATGGCGGCACTCCCGTACGCGCCCTCACCCCCCGGCCGTTCACCTCGTCCAGGAATTTATTAACTGAGCATAAATCACTTCAATACACTTCCAGGAGTAAAAACGTTACGTCACGCGATCGGTGATTCTGCTACCCTCTTTTTGTTTCAGAGGGTCATGTTATCAGTAAGGATGCCCCATGTCTCTTTTTTGTGGGCAAACCAATTTTGGTAATGGATAGATTCATTTGTGGTTATTTTAGGAGTTTTCTTTTATTTCTTAGAAAAGTATAACTCAGGAGTGTAAGTGAAAAAGAAAGTGGAATTTATTTTATCTAGCTATACGACGTGGAACATAATTTGCGCAAGACCTGAAAATAGTTGGTTCAGAATCGGTTTCCGAATCGATTTTCGCATTAAAAAAGGCAATATAATCACTGACTGACTGGTTTTGATAGATCAGTTAGTAACGGCACATAGCTTAAATCACTGAACGGATTGCGCTGAAATTTGGCACGCAAATAGTTATAGTTATATGTAGGCATGCGCTAAGAAAGGGTTTTTTAAAATTTAACCCCTTTTTTTTTTTTTTTTTTAGGTGGTAAAAATCATCAAGTGACTCCTTCCGCCCTGGGTGGGGCGGAAGGGACTGTCAGACTTTTACTGACTAAAAAACCACCCTGTTCCTTCTGTTGCCCTTTACGTTCCGGGGCCACGGTATCCTATTAAGACGTCGCGCAACCCCGGCAGGAATATTTACCCCCTAAGGGGACGAAACGGTGGTCCAAAGTTTAAATGGAGAAACAAGATTAGATCGCCAAAAACCGATATTTATGCAGACGAAGTCAAGAGTAGTTTGTTATAAGATGTTGGTGAAATAATCATTTACATTTTTTCTAATTTATATTTTAAAACCAATCTATCAAAATCGATTGGTCCGCTAAACCGATATTTTTTTTCTTGACCTAAAGAAAAACGCCTCGCTTCAGTAGGAGAGCAAACTCATTAATTTTAGAAGTGGTCGTTAGAATACGTCGCGGTCTTTACTGAATAATTACGACCCTGAGGAGGGGAAGGAGGGTGAATGGTAAAATCGAAGAAAATTCAACACTCAGACAGCCAATAGTACCTACTTAATATAAAATGGATCTTCAAGCACGTCTTAGCAAAATGTTACCTTATTACTAGATGATACTGCAACGAATACTAAAGATTGAGACAAGTGAACATCTTGAAACTATTAAGTCTGCATTTATTTTATATTTTTCAGACTCTTAAACAAGCGGCTTTGTTACATTTTGCATTATAATTTATTTTCGTGTTATGTTATGCCTAGCGATATTCTTATGAATAAAAAGTTGTTATTGTCTTATTGTGTTAAATAAATAAATGAATAATATTATCTGCCTATATATTGTCAATTTGCAGGGCAAAAGTCTCTTCTCATACAGATATAAGACACGATCACCACGCTTGCTCAAGGTGGATAGGCGATTCCAAACTTATGTATATTAATTATAAGACTAGGTTTCCTTCACCAGGGATGTCCAAGATAAACTTAGACAGAATACCTATTATATGAATTTAAATAGTCACATTGGTACCTACTTGTCTAGTATCAAACCTAAAACCTCATGCATGAGAGACGAATGCCTTAACCATCGGGCCATCACAACTCACGTTCGATAAATAAATAATTATAACAACTAAATCTTAATTATTATTCTTCCAACATTCACGAAATGATTAGCAGAGCCAAAACTTAAATTCATTAAGCGTTTACCGAACACCCCAACTCGATTAATAATTTTAAAACTTTGTAAATTCTGTTTCAACGAACATAATTTTATTTGAACTGAAGAAGGTTTTCTGCTGCAGTATATTTGTAGGAAAGTGAAAATTGAGAAAGATTTATGTTTCGATTTTTTGTTTGCATTATTAGATATTGTATACAGGGTGTAAAATGTCACAAAATATTTTATCTGTTAGCTACATATACTGCCCATCAAACTAAGCTACATTAAGAAAAAAATATTGTTAGGAAACGACTTTTATTTTGGTGTGAAATATCACTGTTTTTGATAACGCGCATTGTAACATAAGCAAATCATTGTGCTTATGGGTACATTCAACAGTACAGTATTTTAGTTTAGTTACAACATTTGAATCATGTTTTCGTAAAAAAACGTAAAATTGGGACTTTGACCTTCAATATCTCCTGTAACCAGAAGATTCCCAGGTACGGTCCAGAAAAAAAAAAAATTATACGAACAATATGTGACTGTCGGCTTCGTTACGTGTCTTTTTACACATTTCAAAGGATGTAGCGATTTAAACCATTAGGAATGTATGTTGGACCATCGGTTAATGTTTTCCTACTACTAAAAGATTTCGATCAATTGCACACTCTAAAATTTTGCATATTCCAATATACACGGTGTTTATGTGATGTTGCAAAATTTTTGAGTGTGAATGTAAAGTGGAAGGGACATCGCGATACAGTTTTTTACTATGGATTCAGTTCATGTTTCCAGGCTCGCTAGCGTTGAAACATTTTGTAGTTAATAAAAAAAAAGTGCATCACCTACCTACATGATCAAAAAGTGTAGAACATTTGAACTTTTTAGGGGTACCCTACCCGAGGGTGCTAACGGGACCCTATTGCTAAGCCTCTGCTGTCCGTCCATTTGACAGCGGACTGTATCTCATGAACCGCTATAGCTAGAGAGTAAACATTTTCATAGAATGTGTATTTGTGTATTTCTATTGCCGCTATATCAACAATTAACATAAACATAACATAACATCACGCCTGTAATCCCCGAAGGGTTAGGCAGAGGTGTACCCATTAGTACACCCACATTTCGCCAGTTATGTTTAAGTCCCATGTAATAGGGGGCGAGCCTATTGCCATCAACCGGGCACAATTCCAGACTCCGAGGCTGCTACTGAGAAATTCCTGATGGAAAAATCCAATAACACTTTGTCCGACCTGGGAATCGAAACCAAGACCTCTTGCACAGCAGTCGCGCTTGCGACCACTAGACCAACGAGGCAGTCAAACAATCAACAAACAATTCATATTTATTCAGTAAAAGAGCTATTATATAAAAATTACAAACAGAAACTTCCATTTTTTATTTATTTGTACTCTAAAGATTATAAAAAGTCGAATAAAATCGATATTAGGAACAGTGGGCTCACTGACGTTTTCATAAAAAGTAGAACATAATCATCATTATTTTGACACGGTAGGACACATCTAACATTTAAACTTTTGTAATTTATGACACATAGATACATGGCGTTAAATTTTCTGTTTCATTACTCAGGTCATACAGTTCAACTTCCTTTCCATCAACCCATCTCTGCCCTGAGTTATTGACCAATTTGAAACGGCAATAGCCAAATACCTATGGCAGGGGGACTGGTATGTCAGAGGTCATAAGGTCAAATGAGACCGTTATACGATTGACGTGGGGATCTTCTACTACGATTATAAGGTAATTATACTAGCCGGCAACGTTGTCCCGTGGTTTTTTTCACCAGCGTTATGCTACGTCTTTGTTTACTGGGGGCTTAGACAAAGTAACAATTGCAAAACGATAACGAAGTTAGAAAAGACAAAAATGTATGGGATTGACAAAAGCCGCGTTAAAAAAAAAAAATAAAAAAAAAAAAAAAAAAAAAAAAAGTCACGTGGTCAATCGACGAAGCGATGACCACATAAAAGACTAAAATGTATGGGATTGACATAAGCCGCGTTAAGTCACGTGGTCAATCGACGAAGCGATGTTATTTTGTCTAAGCCCCCTGCTCTGCCCACATGGGCCATAGTGTGATGTTATATAGACTATACTATTTCTCATGAATCAGACTATCAATACAAATGGATTATTTTCCAATCCGACTTGTAGTTCAAGAGAGTAGCGCGGAAAACCCAATAACACTTTGCCAGACCTACGAATCGAACCCAAGACCTCACGCTCAGCAGTCGCGCTTTGCGACACTAGACCAAAACGAGGCAGTCTAAAGTCGCTGTCTAAAGTTAGTATTAAAATGTAATTATACTTACACGGTCGGCATTTATATGCAACCTCGATGTATTTGCTCTGTCTCGGACAGGGGTCCACAAGTCCCGCCTTTGGCAGGGTACTGAACTTGCACTGAGGTTTCTTTTGGCAAGCTTCCACCACCGTCTGCAGTAATGAGTACTAAAAGAAAAAAAGTTTTAAGTTTATCAATTTGAATATGCTTTTGGTATCTTTCTGCTACTTTTGCTGTGGCGCATTGGATAGATCTGTAGTCGGTAACTTGTTTGGTTAGTAAAACTGTTAATTAATGACTTGCTTTAAAAAAGATGTGCAGGTAAGGCAGGCAGTTGTTCTGAGTCTGGTTTTTTGTGTGTGTTAGTTCATATGTTTGTAAATTCACTCTTGATACAGGAAAAAAATCTATGGGTAAAGAAAAAACAAATGAACGGTGATAGTATTAAGGTCGTTTATATATTTTGTTTGTATGTATTTATTATTATATTTTATTCTTGGAAATTATCCGTGCCTGTGCACCTACTATGTTTTGTCTCTGTATCACCCTAAGGTAGACTGGTAGAAAAGGCCTGAGGCAGTAAGTCCGCCTTTGCACGATGTATTTTTTATATGTGCCTAAAGTTTAATAAATACCTTAATAATTTCGTATAAACTTATTTCACAATTCTTTAAAAGCCTGCTACTATTTCAAATTGTATTACATATTTAATTTAATACTTTTCAATATTGAAGAATCATCGAACAAAAATCCATAAATCTTGAAAAAATATTGAACAAGAATAAATTATCCTTTCGTAAAGGAAACGTCATAGATCATCAACTTTAAGAAGTGTCCCTAAGAAAAATATAGCCTTAAGTGCAAAAGAGGATCTAATGTGTCCTATTAAAGTCATCTTTCTTTTTTTATGTCAAAGGATGACAAACGGGCCATTGGTCCACCAAGACCCACCTGATGTTAAGTGCTTGTTGAGTCTGTAGACATCCGCAATTTCGGCACCTTTGCAAATAAGCTTTTATGAATAGACATTCCCCCACATTTTTGCGGCAGTAAGTCTATATTTGGGTACATTACCGTGAGAGGTAGTGTTTAAAAGATTTATGATCGTAATCTTGTGTATCTAAAGAAGAGTTACTTGTTGAACTAACTATTTTTGTTAAGGACAACTTACGAGCTAGCATCACCGACATGTTATTGTCACGTGTTGTGTCAGACTGGAGACAGTTATTCCAAAGTTTTAAGTTTTCTTCTTCTTGCTGCCAATTTTTTTATTTGCGTATATTTTTTTAGTATTCTGTGATTACGCATTCCAATCAATATTTTTATTTTTATTTTTTTATTTTCCTTTATTGGCCAACCAACAATTGTTTACACTGTAAATATTTTGAGTAATTATCTACCATATTGGTAGATATTTTGAGTAATTATCTACCATAATGGTAGATAATTACTCAAAATATTTACAGTGTAAGTAAGGTTAGTGTAACAATTTCTTACAAGTTAGCACCGCATGCCCCACAAACATAGTAGACGTTAAAACCCTAACCATATGGTTTAAAATAATATTGACATAT
The DNA here is from genome assembly GCA_949774945.1 of Hoplodrina ambigua. NCBI lineage: Eukaryota > Metazoa > Arthropoda > Insecta > Lepidoptera > Noctuidae > Hoplodrina > Hoplodrina ambigua. The sequence continues at coordinate 10,681,459 of OX458974.1, read as the reverse complement.
TTATAATCCCATTAAACATTTCATAATACCAACCTATTATTGTACCACTACAGGGAAAAGGCTTCTTCTCATACAGAGACGACAGAACATTTTAAAAAGACTTAACTAACGTCAATTTGAATTCATCGATTAAATAACCAAAATTTTAGTCCAGTAATAATAACAATTAACAAGCATAATTAAACATGAAGGGGTCGTCAAATTTGTTCGCTGTCCGCATACACACCGCATGCAAGCTGACACTATACATTACCTAATTAGAATTCAGGCTGCACTAGCCAATCAGAATGCATTATATGACCGAACCAATGAATCGTGGGCCTGGCACAATACGGCCGGAGAGTGTAATCGAATCCTAATGCTTCAATGAGGGGTTTTGTGCTTGATAACTGAAAGCAAGCACTGAGTTTATCTGTTAAAACAACTTCTAAATTATTTAGAAATTGATTTTTTTAATAGGAATTTTTAGTTTATTTTGGTACCTGTCGAGTGTCGATCCAGCGTTTATCTATACGCTTATGTGCCTATGCAGTGGCATGCAATACTCAATAGGTCACAAAAAACAAGAAAAAATAAGAGAATCTTGATCGAGAAAAATGACAAAAAAAAAACTATTTTAATAAAAAATAATAATACATGATTTTTATATCTTAGGTTTTGCACCACAAACTAACTCATACATACACGACATTTTATGTACGCATATGGCATACTTAGGCGATAACCACATGGCAACGCACACCGCTGCGGTGTACCGTGTGATAATCGGCGCTTTACCACATACCTACTGGAGCGGTGCGCGGTGCCGCGTGTTAGTCGCTTTAGAGCTACAATTAAAGGCATTTATAAAATTACCAACCTGCATAGAATTAGGTCTTTTACAGTTCTTCCTTTCTTCAACTTCCTCATTGCTCAAAGCAGGACATCCCTGTTCTTCTCCAGCCTTCCCGTACTGAGCTACTTGTATGCTGATGGTGGTGCCTCTTGGACATGCTAGAGCCACTGTCTCGTCGTTGCACACTGCTCTTTGTATGACCTTGAGCGTGTCTAGGAGCAGAGCTGGAACAAAGCAAAAAAAAAATTGTTATAAGGCGTATGTGAGATGTAGAACTCTTTCTATCTCTTCGTATATTATCATCTATTTGGAAGGGTATAACTGATGAGAGTTGACTGCCTCGTTGGTGTAGTCGTTGCAAAGCAGTTTTCCAGGTGAGGCAAAGTGTAACTGGGTTTTTCCATCAAGAATTTCTCAGTAGCAGCCTCGGAGTCTGGATTGGTGCCCGGTTGATGACAATAAACTCGCCCCCTATTACATGGGACTATAAATATGCCTCTGCATAACCCTTTGGGAATTACAGGCGTGATGTTTATGGTGGAAGAGTATGGTCTAAGATCACGACAAAAGGAATGAGCTGCCTTTTGGCTTCTTTAACAACATTTTTTTGGCTATTCTGCATTTTAGATAACCTACTCTCCATGATTAAAATACTCAGAAAACATTCCATTACAGAATCCACCTGAATCTTAACCTTTTTGTGGGAGCAGAAATTCGGAATATGAAAGTATTTTAAGAACCCAGCGTGGGTGGATGTCGCTGAACATTACATACCCTAATTGTCTGGAAACATCCAACAAAGTTAGACAGAACTAACAGAATTATACCTAACCTTAGGCAATTTGTACAAATCTCAATAAAGTTCAGGTGTTTGCTCCATAAACAAAACAATACCAAACTGGGTATAATCCAGAAATCTAGACGTATTTCTCGAATGTATTTCGGTAGAAATAAGCCAGTAAAACACGACCTTGTTGAGTACTTAGGCCCTACATACAGATACACGTGGCATCGCAAACACGTGATCAAAAAATAATAAAGACGAAGACACACAACTAGGAGCTATGCTTGGTGCTAGTGTAGGTCAAAGGTCAGCCACTAGCAAACCACACTGTTAAGACTCTGACTGGTTATAGCCATATAGCCATATGAATATAGCTATATCCATCCTTATGTTATTAGTCTATCTTCCTATGATATATCAGTCTAAATAAAATAAAAAACTGTGTTCTAAATTTAAAAAAAGACTTGACAATTATACCATTTGCCATATACCATTTGCCGGTCAGACAGTTCGACGTACAAAAATATAGATATTTAATTAGCTCGTTAAACGAATTAACAACAACGCAAATGGGTGTCAATCATATAGATTGAAACTTCGGTATCATGACTATATCACTGTGGTAGGTGCTCTAATTCTCAAACTCCCCTCGTGATTCATTTAAAGACTCACTAAGCGACAGTGTAGCACCAAGCGTCAGTGTAACCATACTAAAACATATTGGTTTGCTAGTGCATTTCGCCTAGCATTTGTCGTCATAGAACCAAACGTTCTTCCTACGTGGCTTCAGCCTTATAATCATCGTCTTCGCAAACAACAGAAAACAAATATAAGAGCCTTCGAGACGCTGATTGCGTCACAGTTCCAAATACGTTGATACTCTAATGACATATGTTTTGTTCAGATTAACTTGGGAACTTTACGTACCAGTTGAACTTATAAGTTGCTCGGTTATTGTCACGCTCGTTTTGTTGTTTGGAAAAGCAATTTCAGAGCTAAGCCAAAGTGTTAAGGTTGATCTTTGCCCTATGACCTTGCTTTGCAGGATATCAGTTTTTCCATCAGTGCTGGACCGTTCCTTACACGAGCAATTTAATATGTTGGTACAATGCTTATATTTTGTTGGATATGTTTTATTTTTGTAATGGTCCGGCCACAGATTCAAATGGATTGTACCTAATTTTAGATTTTTGTGGAACAATAGAAAGTTCCGAATCGCTGCTGTACAGAAGATTATTTTTAATCCCGAATAAAACTGCTCGGTTTTTTAATAACAATTGAAAACTGACTAATCTCAACTCAAATCTAGCTTTAAATCGGGGGTCATGTATCACATATTCAATCACACACAATTTTAGTGATATGATTGGTTGTTGATAATTCATTTTCAACTAATCACAGCAGCCCACATGCGCTTGTCAATTTTATATCATACTTCTAGCTTTGTCCGCGACTTATTCCGCGTAAATGTCGGACCCCGTTTGTGACCCACCCCTGGGGGTGAATTTTGTAGACATTTTGTAACTATAAAATACCTCCCTGCCTGATTTCATCTACACTCAGCGGCACGGAATGTGGCCCAAACATAAACAAACCGTTAACAGGCGATTTTGATATCACGTATGAAAATTTAGTATGGCAGTTTGTTAGGACATTGTTCTTTGTTAATTTAAAAGAGTAAGCACAGAAAAAACTTAATTTGTTTAATTTTTGTGACACTTAACGTTAGTTCGTTACCGGAACGCACAAAACACGGGTGAGTTGAACCTCGATATTCAAATGGTCGTGCATTTAGTCTTTACTGTTTTACTTTGTGATGAATCTGTAGTCATTTATGCTTCCAGGATTGGAAAATAATGCCTCTTACTTCAGTTCAAGATGCTCAAACTGTGTTGGTTAGGAATCAGGGGCGAACGCAGCGAGAGATTGCTGTAACTTTAAATGTACCGCATACAACTCTCAGGTACGCCTTAACACGATACGATCAGACCGGCCTATACACAAGAAGACCAGAAAATGGCGGTATTAGGTGTACATCAGCGGGAGATGACCGATTTATCGCTCTCACAATTTTGAGAAATCTGTTCCTTACTGCGGTTGAAATGCGGCAGCGGCTACAAACGGCCAGAGGGGCCAACGAAAGTGAGCGAACAATAAGAAGGAGCATTAAGGAACGAGATCTGCGCATTCAAAGGCCAGCTCGAGGTCCAGAACTGCTCCGGCACCATCGCGTAGCTCGACTTTGTTTCGCTCGCGAACACGCAAATTGGACTCACAAGTAACGGAGTAAAGTTCTGTGGACTGACGAATGAAGAGTGGCCATAAGAGCTGCAGATGGCCACGGACGTGTGAAAAAGACATGGATAGAGGTTTCTGCCAATCACTACCAGGCAAACCGTCAGTATCCATAGTGGATCAGTTTTGTTTTGGGAAGAGATTTGTTCAGACGCATGTACAGAGTTGGCTGTAGCTGCTGGTTGTCTAACGGCAGTGCGATACATTGAAGAGGTCCTCCAGGAGCATGTTTAACCATTCGTGGGATCCATCGGTACCGAAGATTTCATCTTAATGCAAGATAATGCCCGACCTCACACAGCATTTTGCGTGGATGATTACCTTTCGGAAGTGAAAATCACAAAATTGGAGTGGCTGGCACAAAACCTAGACCTGAATCCCATAGAACATGTCTGGGATATGCTTAAAAGACGCATCCGATCCAGTCCCAACCCTCCAGAGACCATCAGTCAATTAAAAATTGCTCTGGGAAAAAATACCCCAGATGGACATTAAAAACATAATCCATGGCATGTCTGATCACATGCAGGTGGTCATCAGAGCCATAGGCGGAAATACCCGCTATTAATTTTAAGTGCCATAGCTTAATTCTGTAAATTTCATTGAAAAACATTTTTTAAAATTTAGAGCTTAATGTCTTTTTTGTAATTTTGTAGGATTTTAATAAAGTTTACTCACTTTTTTGTTAATTAATCATTCGCATTTAAGATTTGAATAAACATTTAAGTTTTACAACGAAGAAAACTCCCAGTTTCAGGTTTAATTTTGATAATAAACCACAAAACGCGCTTGGGCCACATTCCGTGCCGCTGAGTGTATATACGTCAAGCTGTTATCGATATTTCTCGATGAGTGAGTCAGTGACCTTTCGCTTTTATATATTGAGATTTTCATTTTCATTCCACAGAAACTAGGCGTAAGTCTCATTTTGAAATTATACGAGCCTAACTCTTTGACCTACATTTAAGGCAGCTTTAATGCAAAAACCTTCCCTTTGCCAAGTTATAACGAAAAAACCTCATTAGGTCAATATTCTAATTAGGTTTACTTTCTATGATGACACTTTTGGTATGGAAAAGCTTGCGTGTTTACTGAACACATAAAATATACGTAGGTACATAAAATAATGGTAAAAATGATATACGCGACACACCTTAATTATTTATGCTAACATACACGATACTAGAAAAATACTGTACATTTGTTGGAAAGCATACGTACCAAAATAAATCGCAAACATAATATGGACATTCACAGTCTGAAATAAATGGTTAATTAATAATAATAATAAAATGTTGCCGATGCCGGTGGGACACTATTTTTTATATTTTTAAATGTTTTTATTTTTTTTATAATAATATATAAAAATGAAATTATATATGTATATTAAATAAATAAATGGAATAATAATAAAAAATCACGAAGCAAAAAATTATAATAAAGTAAAACAATGAATAAGGGACGACGGTTGACGTACCCGCTTTCCCTCTTCCTTCAGTCAATCATCGACTACACGTATAAACAAAGCAATTTTACTTGTTACGACAGTTCTGCTGTGAACCTATAAGGAGTTCCATTGTATATCTCCGAAATTCATCATCAGATCATGACAATATTTCTATGGGACCAATTCGGAAGTTATACTCTTTCAAACAAAAAAGAATCATCCAAATCAATTCATAATTGGCGGAGTAGTCGCGTAACATACATACAAAAAAAAACCGCCGAATTAGAACGTCTTTTTGAAGTCGGTTGATGAAAAATAAAAACATTGTTTACTCCGTAGATAAAAACTAAATTAAACAAATACCAGTTATGCCTACAGCCACAGACACACGCACATGTCAAAATGTTGTTTTATAAAGACACAGAAAATAAGAAAAAGTAAATGCTGGAAATAGAATAACACTGAAACAGTACCTACCAGACAAAACCCAATACATAGTTAATGTATTGCCAACATTTATTTAGGTAAACTGAACGCCTACACTAAATTTCTTAGGTGTGAAAAGTGTAATGCTTTATTTAGGCACAATTTATTGGCTACTAAAAGGAATATTTGTTTTATTCGTGCAAAGGGATGGTTTGTTTTTAGACGTTACATCTGTACTATATTAACAATAGTTTTTTTAAACTAATATAATATTTTACAACGAGCTTTTGCCCGCGACTTCGTCCACGTAAATGTTGGACCGCCGTTTCATCCCATAAGGGGGTTCGTTTTTCCGGGCATAAGCTAGTAACATATAAAGCTGAACTTATTTTTAATTTGTTTGTTTTAACGCACTAATCTCTGGAATTACCAGTCGGATTGGAAATAACTTTTGAATATGATAGCTAGATTCATGAGGAATAGTATAGTCTATATAACATCACGCTACGACCCACAGGAGCGGATTAGTAACTAAAGACGTAACTTAACATAGGTGAAACAAAACCATGCGTCAGAAGTCCCAAAGAACAGCTGCTCGATGGCCGCATCGAATAAACGTTCAAGAGCCACTGCATGTTTTTTTTTTTGGTATTTTCGGTTCCTTGCTTTCATCCTCCTTTCTCCTAATTTTTTAATATATTTTAGCCTAAAAATAATTTAGTAATTCATTGTATAGATCTGCTAACAAGGAACCCCGCATTATTAAGGATTAAACGATTTTATTTTCTACTGTGAAGTTGACTTTTTTCACTTGCACGTTTATTCGATGCTTGCATCGAGCTAGTGCTTTTTTTCAAAATTCGGTCTGATCATTTTAAGAACGGTAGTACCTAGTTATCTTCGTATAATGGTGTCGTTCTCACAAAACATTAGCTATATTTAATCGAGTGTCGAGACTTCGATGTATCGACGTTGCCGGTAGTTTATGTTCCATGTGTCAGGTAGCGCCTCTATCGGCGATCTTAGGTACTTCCATGCGCTTAGAAGCCATTATTATCACGTGGCTCTCGATAAAATATTTTTCTTTTATGGTTTGAGAAGGTATTTCAAAAAATCTATTTTTCGATTTCTGAGAAAGAACGTTAAAAATACAGATGGAGTGTTTGTGAACTGCTTCGTTGTTCTAGTGGTCGCAAAGCGCGACTGCTGAGCATGAAGTCTTGGGTTTAATTCCCAGGTCGGGCAAAGTATTATTAGGCTTTTCCTTTACGAATTTCTCAGTAGCAACGTTGGAGACAGAATTCGTGCCCGGTCGGCAATAGGCTTGCCCCCTTATGGACTTAAACATAATTGGTGGAATGTGGGTGTACTAATGGGTACACCTTTACTTTAGTCTTCGGAGATTACAAGCGTGATGTTATGTTATTTTAAAAAGGAAAAGTTTAAGTGATTAACAATCATATTTTCCCAATCTTCAACTAAACAAATATTTATTAGAAAAGTCCATCTTTACAAAAGAAAACTCTTGAAGAAAAAGGCTTCAAAACTGTGAAGTACTGAGCTGTAAATATCCCAAATAATACCTAAAGTGTACTAGAACCGTCCCGGGTTGAGACTTCAGACTTCAAAATTCAGTAACAAACTTAAACTTTAAGCCTACACGAAGTTTGTGAACCCACTCAAAACTTGAACACTCTCTGAATCATAATTAACAATGAAAAATGTTCTTTACATGTGATAATTTTTTATATCAGATTATATTCTTTAAAAGCTTTGATTAAATTTTAGCATTTAAATGGAGACGATGTTCAATTTGAAAGTGGTTAAAATTTTAGTTTTAAAATTGAAGCAATTATTAAGTTTAAATTTTAACTAAAAAGCATTTTCTTTATAAGTGGGTATGTAAAAAATTTATTGCTGCTTCTTTTAACTTTTAATATATTTTGGTTTCGTAAATAATTGTGATCGATTTGCAAAAACAGGCTTGCTTTAACTACTACCATATTTTAGTTGAGGTTTTTCGGATCAGATTCATATATTCATTATCTTCTATCTCAGTCTCTGGTTAACTTTGTTGATTTCCTACAACTTACTCGTTAAGAGAACTGTACCGTCAGCACACTTCATATAAAACGTATTCATATTTTAGTTACATAACATAACATCACGCCTGAAATCCCTGAAGGGTTAGGCAGAGGTGTACCCATTAGTACACCCACATTTCGCCAGTTATGTTTTTAGTCCCATGTAATAGGGGGCGAGCCTATTGCCATCAACCGGGCACAAATCCAGACTCCAAGGTTGCTACTGAGAAATTCCTGATGGAAAAACCCAATAACACTTTGCCTGACCTGGGAATCGAACCCAAGACCTCATGCACAGCAGTCGCGCTTGCGACCATTAGACTAACGAGGCAGTCTCATATTTGGTCGTCATAGTCATAGTCGGATATTCGTCATATTTTAGTTAATAAATAATAATTAAACAGCATGAAAAAACTAAACAAAACTATCCCTACCTCGCGGTTTAACCCACATTTAATTACGATTTTAGTTACTGTTCCGCTTCCATGGATCGCAGCGTGATATTATATAGCCTATACTTCTCCTCATGAATCTAGCTATCATAATGCATAAAGATTTTTTTCTAATACAACTGATAGTTCTTGAGATTAAATAAACAAACAAATTATGTAATCTATACTACATACAAGGTCAATATCAAGTCAATACTACATATTATGGGAGCACTAATATCTCATATCATTCTGAAGTTAATGGCAGAAAACTGAGTAAACAAGCCTTGTTATCGGTGCCCTAATCACATCTACACAATTTGATTGAGTTAAGTAACTTATTGACCAAATAAGACTAGACTTCGTTAATATGAGAATATATTCTATTTTATAGATCAGTCTTCTTACATAGATCCACTACTACCACCAGTAAATCAACACTAATGTAATTAAGCTGGAGAGATTTTTTGCTGGTTATTTGAACGCGCTGATCTCTGGAACTCGCAGTCAGATTGGAAAAAATATCTTTGTATATCATAGCCAGATTCAAGAGGAATAGTATAAGCTATAAAACATCACGCTACGTCCCACGGGTATAGAGTAGTAAGCAAAGACATAACTGGACGTGGATATAACTGCGGATAGCAAGAAACTAATAAAAATGAGCAATCTATAGTTATTTGTAGAGTAAGTGAGCGAATGTTAAAACATTCGCTCACTTACTCTACAAATAACTAAACAAAACTGAAAAGGGAGGCCTCTTATTCTGACAGATGTTGCGAAAATTACTGCAAATATAACATCAAGCTGCGATCTACAGGAACAGAGTAGTAACCAAAGACATAACTTAACCCGGCTGAAAAAAACCAACCAACCAAAATCGCAAACAGTAAGCTAGTCGCCTGTTATGAAGCAAGATGTAAAGCTAAGTTGAAGCAACGTACGAGCCTCATTTACTTCGTCACTTATTCCACGTACAACACGTCTTCACAAGTTACGTTACCTGTTCACTTTGAGTGAACCACAAGAAGCATGTTAATGCGACTATAATTAACTCTGATCGCACACAGAACAGCTCAGTTCAGAAAAAGAAAAATAGTGTAACGATAAAGTTTTAGTCTGTATGTCTTTTGAACTTGTTTGATTAATAACTTGTCTCTACAAATGAAATAGTTGCGTGGGTATAATAATTGAGCTTCGAGTTTGTTGTTTTACTTGAAAATTTAACTTAGGTAAATAATTTTCAACCGACTTCAAAAAGGAGGAGGTTCTCAATTCGATGCGTATGTTTTTTTTTTTTTTTTTTTTTTTGTGTGTTTGTTCTACGATTACTCCGCCAATTATGAATCGATTTGGATGATTCTTTTTTGTTTGAAAGAGTATAGTTCCGAATAGGTCCCATAGGAATATTGTCATGATCTGATGATGAACTTTGGAGATATGGAACGGAACTCCTTATAAAATCACAGCAGAACCACCGTAACAAGACAAATTGCTTTGTTTATACGTGTAGTCGATGACTGACTGAAGGAAGTGGGGAGGGGGTACTTCAACCCCCCTCCTACCACTTTCCAAAATTTAATATATCGTTTGAGGTATTGTTTGAAAGGGCTTTATGTAAGGATTTCAAACATTAACACACAAGCACTAAAAAGTGAAAAATAAAAAGCTTTTTTACAAAAAAATATGACCGCCTTCAAAAACTAGAAAATAAAAAAATAACTTTAGCTTGGAAGTCGGTGGCAATACCTACATAACAAGAAACAAAACCAAAGCCGCCGACTTTCAAAAAGTGAAAAATAAAAAGCTTTTTTGGTATTCAATTTTGCATGCGGAATTTAGATTCTGTTATACAGGAGTTTACTTTTTTTTTAATAATCTGGTCTTATTGTCCCACTGCAGGGCAAAGACCTCTTCTCACACAGGGAAGGTACGAAGGTTGATCAAGGCGAATTGGCAACTTCAAACTTAATTATATTCTAACTACAGGTTTTCTCACGATGATTTCCATTACTGATGTCAGTGATGTCCAAAGAAGTGATGTTTAAAAAGTCATATCACAACCTCATGCATGAGAAGCGAGCGCCATAACCACCTTCCAACAATTTTTTTTTATAGTAGTTAAAAATAAAAATACAATATTTTTTTTGTTTCTCAAGGTAGCATGCGGAATTCAGAGTTTATAAAAAACAATCTTGCTTTTTTACACGACTGACCCAAAAAAAGGAGTGTTATGTGTTCAGGGTTAATGTATGTATGTATGTGAGATTCTATATTCCACCATAACTTTTAAACGCCTGAACCGATTTAGAGGTATGGGGTATCGTTACAATCCTTGCATCGTTCCGAGTAACATAGGCTAGCTAAAAATAAAAAGAATCCTTTGTGGTCACCTTAAAACGTAAATTTATACCAGCCTCAATTAATTTTTTTAATGAATCTAGCCGTGTCTCTGTTTGTCGTCTAGAATTTGACAAGTAGATCTAAAAAATATATAAAACTGTAAATTAAAAATGTCGTACAAAAAACTGACGAGTAAACAAAGTACAAATATGTGCAAATTGGCAGTCGTGTTATTTATTTTTTTAAATTATAGTAGCTTGTTTTAAAGTGTACCCGTAAGAAATCCTTAGATAATTGAAAGCAATATCAAGGTATGGTTATGGAGCTGCCTTTATAAGATCTAAGGAAAGTATACACCAAACACAAGTAAAAAAAGAAAAAAAAAATCCTTTACCGAGGACTATTCAAAACTACTTTCGGTTGCCCCTTTGGGAAATTAGGCCCTATGCCTTTTGACGATGCTTATCTTAACATACATCTGGTTCTCTATTAAATTCTACCCAATAAGCTTAATATGTTCTGGCTCCGAAAGAAAGAAAAACTAAACGTGATTTATTCTTTAGAAATCTCTTTACCTTTGCAAAATACACACATTTATCAAAAAGCATCTAAACTAAAATAAACTCAAACACGTAAACTGTCAAAATGTAATTAATGACAGTTGCCTTTTTACATGCACACTGAACACTTCATCTCATTATTCATATTTTATGACACGTGTACAAATAAAAAAGAAACTAAAATATCAAGTTTGTATTCCATAATTTCTTTCTTTGAAGCTAGTCAAAGGTTTAGAGTTCCACGAGTTTCTCAACCAAATTGTTTTTCCACTCTTTGACTTAAAGATAAGATTTTCCTTAACCTGAAACCATTATTAAACGAAATCTAAATAAGTCATCATCATCTTCTAGCCCTTGTCCCATGTTACTTGGGGTCGGCGCAACACGTTTTCTTCTTCCATTCCATCCTGTCAGCCGTCATGCTATCACTGACTCCCTTTTCCTTCATATCATTCTTCACATAATTCATCGAACATATGTTTGACCATCATCTGATGTTCATCATCAACCGATCATCTGATGTTCTGCATCTGTGACCGATTGTGTACTGAGTCTGTGGCACCCTTTTTGACTTTGACAGCGCCTTAATCGGCTGTCAAACTGATACTTTATGTTTGTATGACTTTATTATATTATTAACTAGTTTCTGCCCGCGGATTCCCCCGCGAAGCAAATATACCTATCTAACCTAAAAAGTACCTTTCTAAGGTATTTTTGAAATAAATGATTTGACTTTGACTTTAACATAAGGAAACTTAAACATCTCAGCTTCAGAATTCAAAAACATCACGCAAATCTAATGATTAATGCCTATAGGACCTTCACCGTTAATAAGATAGTAACCACATCGTTAAGTGGATTCCATCACTCCATTATTTCAGACCGAGTAACTTCTATTAGCGTCATATCCGAATCCCGAAAAAGGGCTCCCGAAAATCATTTTCCCGTAATCGGTTTATTGTTCAATGTACTGTTTGAACATCCTTATCTTAAGACAAAGTACGAGGCATAGGTACTGTAGAATCACTTCACCTTGTTACTGTTTATAACTTAATCGAGGCAAAGAGCTTGAGGCAAGATTTTTAGAGTTCGTTACTCGAAGGGTGCCAACGGTACTTTATAACAGTGCCTCCGCTGTGGGTCTGTCTGTTAGCAGACTGTTTCTTATGAACCGTAATACAAATATTTTTTTTTTACAGAATACAACAAACAAACAATAACACAAACAAATAATAAACATTTAAATAAAGTTTAAAATTCAGAAGATTTTTTAATATTAGAATTAAAGAGGGTCTCCTCTTTAATTTTAATTTAAAAAAATCTAAATTTTATTTATAAAAACGTTTTTTTTTTCGGCTGTAGAATTTCATATTGTTCGGAACTATTTGAATAACTTGGATGCTTTTTTTACGCCCACCATTTTGTTTTTTTTTTTGTCCCAGTGTGTCTATTTCTAAGTACAACCAAATAATTTTACTAACAGAGTTTTACAAAATTAGCTCTAATTCCACTTAAGTGGAGCTTCGAGAGAGAGAGCGCGTCAACGCTCAATCGAGCACTAAAGTCAAATCGCTCAATAACAATTACCAAAATGAGTAGGCTCAGAAGTACAAACCGCAGGGTTCTCAACTCTGACGTCATTAGGTGACGTGTGGTATTGGACATTAGGCCGTGATAGACGTTACGGCGTACCCTATTAATTGGGACACGCGACATGTCGACATCAATTTATCTCCATGTACCTACTGTTGTACTGCGAGCTATATTTACATTTTGGCCACGTAAAAGAGTTCTGAGATTCGTATGTATAGTCAAAGTCAAAGAGAAATCATTTATTTCAATTAGGCCAATAAGACACTTTTGAACGAAAAAAAGAATTGAATCTAGTTGAAGAGTCTTGTGATCAGTCTGCGACAGTCTTTGCAGCGTTTGCTAATATTATATTTAAAACTTGCTTTTGCCCGCGACTTCGTCCGCGTCATCATCATCTAAATCAATCATCCGCGTGAATATCAGTTATTGTGGACGTAGACGAAGTCATAAAAAGTAGCCTGTCATTCCTAGAGATTCAAAATTACTCCGTAACTTTCATAAAAATCATTTCAGTGGTTTAATCGTGAAAGAGTAATAGACAGATGTCTATCTGTCAGAGTCACTTTTTCATTTATAATGTTAGTATGGATAGCGTGCTTACTGCAAGAGAATAAGCAAACAACAGCTCCAAATAAAAAAAAAACACACACGCCTAATATTTAAATTCGAATCCCTTCTAGAATTCACATGAGTTTTTGAATAAAACTTATGAAACTTTTCAGCCAGTTTGCACTGACATACAACCTTCACAGTACATACACAGATGTAGATATTCAATTAAGTTCTTCAAGTAAATACGAAGAATGTAACAGGTGTCGACTAAAACATAATACTTAGGTACTTACGAACGAAAACAAGAGCGAAAACGAAAGATTTTATCAGGTTTGAATCTCGAGAGGTGTCTTGGTAGATACTATTTTTAGATTTACCGAGAGATAACAAGTCCGTGGTTGGTAGATAAGTGATTTACAAGGTGCACGAAGATTTTGTATTACTTGGTAGGTAAGGAACACGAGTGTAACGAAATAAAACTGCGTTACATGGGATTTTCGGATTGGGTTACATGGGATTAACTTTAGACCGCGACTTCGTCCGCGTAAATGTCGGACCCCCTTTTCAACCCCGTAGTTGGTGAACTTTGGAAAATCCTTTCTTAGTTGACGTAACATAACATCACGCCTGTTATCCCCGAAGGGTTAGGCAGAGGTGTACCCAATAGCACACCCACATTTCGCCAGTTATATTTTTAGTCCCATGTAATAGGGGGCGAGCCTATTGCCATCAACCGGGCACAAATCCAGACTCCGAGGCTGCTACTGAGAATTTTCTGATGGGAAAAACCCAATAACACTTTGCCCGACCTAGGAATTGAACCCAAGACCTCATGCACAGCAGTCGCGTTTGCGACCACTAGACCAACGAGGCAGTCGAGGCAGTTAGTTGACGTCTACTAACTATTAACTACCTCCCTACCATATTTATACGTAAGTAAGCGATTTGCGATATTTTGTGATGAATGAGTGAGTGAGTGAGTGACCTTCCACTTTTATATACATTTAGAAGATGTAAAAGTCAAAGTCAAAGTCAGAACATTTATTTCAATTAAACCATTTACAGGCACTTTTAAACTGCCTAACCCTACAGGGATTAAGGTGTGATGTTGTGATGATAAAGAGAAAGATTAGAAAGCGAATTATCCTGAAAGTGACAAGAATGTCTCACCACTGAACGCACGTGTACTGCTCATAACATGAACAGAGCCTTAAAAGCCAAACACGCATTTCCCTTTAAAACTATCAAAAAGCCCATTAGGTTAGACAAAGAGAAAGAACAGCCCATCACACTCACACATCCTGTCTCTTGCGAAGGTGTGCAAAACAATAGTTGGACAGATGTTACGAATAATACGCGTAAAAGGTGTTTGCGAATCTCCCATGAGATAAGAGTTAGCGCACTACATTGTTTTTGTGCCACATGATAACATAAACAAAAGGAACTGTGTTGAGATCACGTAATGATCGTAGATTTGTTAGATAACAAAGGGAATTAATAGTTCTGACAGCTTGTTGTAGTCTATGGAAACCCATAGAGTTGAGTTCGCTATACAGCTAACTACGGTTACGTTACGTTTACGTTACGTAATATGATTCGGTTCTAGTTTATGGGAATATTTATTTGTTCCCATAAACTATACATCAAGGTTTCCTTAAAATGGACATAACTTTTTCCTACTCCTGTGCTATTCTTTCCTTTTAAAACAGTTGAATCGTCTATTTCTCGATGCTTTTCTAATAGTCCCCACCACTGTTGATTCTGGCTATAAGGAGTTGTGGGCTTGTCCCAAAAAAAGAAGGGTTGCTTAGGCACAAAGATACATTTTTTCAAGTTCTAGTGCAATAATAAGTATTTTAATATTTTACCTTACCAACAAAATTTCGTAGGTACAAACAAAAATCTCCACCATCAAATAACCGAGCGTTTAATAATCAAAGATTAAAATCGACCAACGGGTCCACGACACAACGCCCCAGGGCATCGCTGGTTCATTAATAATTATCTAACGAGGTTCCAAGTCCAGGCCTCGATTAACGGCGACATTGGAGGGTTAAATGTCCGTGATCGGCGGCCGGCCGGCCGATCAACTTTCAACACATCCGTGTCATTTATACCCCGTATGGCACAGGCCTGGCCTGCATAATTAAGTTACGTTTGAGGCCTGATGGTTAAAACCCAGTAAAATCGGTGTAAGATTAGTGCTTAATTATCCTGATTACCATACCTTGAACCATGTGGGCACGTATGAACTTAGTTTTGACAAGGCTAGCCGACCTACGAGGCTTTGTGCCGTAAAAAAAGGCACGAGCATTGATCACCACGCCTATTCCGACAGGATGTTGCAATATTAAATGACTTCAAATTCCAAATCAAAACTCAACATTTTATTATTATGATAATACTAATAGCAGTCTGTTATTATCCCACTGCAGGACAAAGGCCTTTTATCATATAGAAAAGGCCTGAGCATTGAACACAACGCTTGCTCAAGACGGATTGGCGATTTGGGACTTAAATAGCCTTCAGCGATGTCAGAGATGTCCAAGATAAACTTAGAAAGTACATATGAAGTAGAAAATGTCACATAGGCACTTGCCTACAGCCTCGTGCATTAGAGACGGACGTCTAATTGCGCCTAACTAATTCAATACCTATGCCAAATGTGTTACGTTATTATCCAACAATAACAGTTCAATTTATATCCAATAATGCTTAGAATTGATTAACAATAACAATCAGCGTTAAATATGTAGAATCATTACAACTATCTACTTCGATAAATACAGGAGACTTCATCGCGTTCCAAATTTTTTCTAGGCATTAAGTATCTTTCAGACACTATTATTGAAAAAGAAATGGTGTGTTAAATTTTCTAAATAAAATATTGTTATATCCGGAATACGATATTATTTTCCCATTTGAAAGTCCTAAGCCCGTGAAAGTATGAAGGGAACATTTGCAACTTATGTTTTGATAGTTATCAATGTTTGGGGGTGTTAAAAAAAGTAAGTTTGGGGCTGGGGCCAGGCGCGCGAGTCGGTTCAGTGTTAGACGCGGCGCATAATGTACAACTATGTGATGCTTTATCTCAATATTTTAACACTGAGTAATACTAAAAGAAAAAACACGTATTTCATTATTTTCAATAAAAAAAAAACATTATAAAAATGTGGAACCTGAAAAAAATACTGTATATTATGTGGGTTGGTTTGTTTTACCATAACCAAACCTTTATGAGATTAAGATTTCGTCAGTTTTATGTAGTTCTGTTGTTTAAACGTCATGTAGGCTTCTACAATATTATTGTTTGATTGTGTTTAGCTCGCTATACAGATGCCAAATACCTAATGTGGTTTGCAGTACCTACAGTTTTGGCAAAGCTGTGAATTGCATAACCTATCACCTATCACCTATGTTTATACGGACACAACTAACAGACAACTACCGCATGTCAGTGGTAAGGTAATAAAATACAAGTTACGTTCCGATGTTCGATTGGGCTGATTTTTTTACCACATATGCCACATAACTTACCACATAAGTTAGACACTGATCAACACGTGTCGAATGTCAGTTTTTGACAAACACCATGAATATAATGGTTAAAGCCTCGACTGTCTTACTGGTAAGTCAGAACAATAGAAAATCAATTGTGTCTCATTACTCGGGACTTGAGTAATTAATATTATTTTGTTTAACTTAGCCAACAGATAAACACAGTTTTCTGATACATAGTAATAAAAAAGTTGTTTTGTTTGTTTGTAAATATTTTGTAAAAATGTCTAGTGGTCGCAAGCGCGACTGCTGTGCATGAGGTCTTGGGTTCGATTCCCAGGTCGGGCAAAGTGTTATTGGGTTTTTCCATCAGGAATTTCTCAGTAGCAGCCTCGGAGTCTGGATTTGTGCCCGGTTGATGGCAATAGGCTCGCCCCCTATTACATGGGACTAAAAACATAACTGGCGAAATGTGGGTGTACTACTAATGGGTACACCTCTGCCTAACCCTTTGGGGATTACAGGCGTGATGTTATGTGATGTTTATGTGATAGCCAGATTCATGAGGAATAGAATAGGATCTACGCGTGCGAAGTCGCTGGGACCAACTAGTCTCAAATATTCGTAACTTAATATTCGATGCAAAACACGAGATAAATAAATATTGAAGATAGGTATTAAAATCTCTTTGATACTCAATTTCTAATTTAGTTAAGTGAAACTTTTCATAGATGTCTATGAAATGAATTCAATATTTTATTCAAAGACGTTAGGGTATCTAGTTAATTCAATAATAAAAATGACTTTTTACTAAAATATCTGATAATTTTCTTTATTTTTTCTTTTCAGTATTTAAGTTTATTTTTCATAGAAAACTCCGCTTTGATCTATTTTTACGCCATTCAAGCCTTGTAATAGGAGTGCTGTAATTAAAAGAATTAATTTGTATAGCTCGCTTGCAGATTCAAAAATAAAATATTGTGACACATTTTTCATTTTCATTTAATGAATCGATACCATTCCATTAAGACATTCTATAAATAAAGATTGTTTGTTACATTTTAAAGACAGCTATTGAAGTTAAATGGTGTTAAATGTTATAGTATTTTTTTTTTTAATTGGGCCTACCACGAGTTTTCTGACGTTAAAGTATTCTAATATATAATATTATGTACAAAACAAGTATTTAAAATAAAAAAATATGAAATTTACGTTACGTTTTTCCATGTGCCTGCTTGACATTATACATATAATCAATATGACGTATGCTATACGCTCAGTTTTAGACAAATGAATACCCATTATTACAAAAATACTGGCCATATCTCTGACTGAATAAATTGCCTCACATTAATCACACAAACTTTATGAAAAATAAACTCCCGACTAAAACCTTTTTGAACGCTTTCTAAATAACTTTAAACACACAGACATGAATACAACACAGTACTGGCAGTAATTAGCATCCGAAATTATTTCCTCAAGAAAATATAGGACAACGATACAGCTTAAATTAACACAACGGCGCCATTTTAATGCATCGCGAATAAACGGCATGGAAATAATTACGGGTAGCATAGTTTATGGAAATTACTCTTATTAACTTGCATGTAGAAACGCCATTTTGTTTATTTGTCAGACTTAACTGTGTTAGGGTTGGGAGTTTATGCTTTATGGACTAATTAAGCATCTAATTAAACAGATGGCTTGCCCCCTATTATAATATGGGATTTGAACATAGTTGGCTTTATGTGGGTGTACCCATACGCGTTAGAATCGTGACGCAAAATTCTTGCCTTAGATTTGAAACATGATTTTAGAGACCATAGCGATGAAATTTTACAAAGATTATAAAACAAAAAAAAAAACAAATGATAAGTAAAAAAAAATGTGTTAACATTTCAATTTTTTTTTTGGCAATTTGATAGTTTTTATATAGAAAATATGTGAAACTGTCGGTTCTTAGTAACAGATGGTTTTTTTTTCAAATAATTTAATTTAAAGTAGTTTATTTAACATTTCATTAATTTAATTAAGTTTCAATCGAAGACATCCATCGATTTCTAAGAAAACTTCATCTATATCGGAAGACCCTCATTGCTTATCACTTTTTTTGACCTTACCTACTAGTAGTACGAGTAGTACCCTGTTCTCCCAATCTAATAGCCGAACGAGCGATGATTGCAATAATGGAGAATATGCGCTGCCTGCACTGCCGTTCATTTCAATTACGAGCTCGAAGTTCATCAGAGGACGTCTACGGGCTGTTACCGAGGTCATAAAATACCGACGTTATTTTGGTATGATACTATGTTGACTACCCTGTTGGTCTCGTGGTCGTTAGCGCGACTGCTGACCGTGGGGTCGTGAGGCAAAGTATTATTGGATTTTTATTATTTTAGCAGTCTACGTACTACGGGTCTTATTTACTCTTTAATATTTACATTCTGAAATAAATAACCTTAACTTAAATAAAACCCTAAAGTAAATGTAAAATATGTACAATTTATAAAAAAAAAAAGAGCAGAATGGACGAACCTCATAAGGCATCAAAAAATTCGTCCGCGTCGCTGTCAATGGGGCAAGTGCCCAAAAGGCTGACAGCATACGTACTACGTATGTTTGAAAGTGTGTTGGAGTGCGTAACAATGATAAAAGGTAAAACAAACCTATTGCTACATATTAATTAGGTTCAGAATATCCGTTTCCCAAAATGTCCCTTGGTTTCAAATAGTCCCTTTCCTGAAATGTCCCTTTCCGATAATGTCCATTTCTCAAATTGCCCCTTTTCTACGACAGCTATGCGTTTAAACTGGGAATATTTAAATAACATAATAATATATCATACTTAACACAAGCATATTATTGTGAAGACTACACAGTCTGTACATAATAGGATTACGTATGTTAGTAGACTCCTGGCTTCTTGCTAGTCGAGTAAGCAAACAATATAAACTCAGGTCATAATACAAAAAAAAAAACCTAGTAAATCACGTTCAAAAGTACTTTTAATGGTCGAATTAAAAGAAATGATTTAATGATTTGACTGCCTCGTTGGTCTAGTGGTCGCAAGCGCGACTGCTGTGCATGAGGTCTTGGGTTCGATTCCCAGGTCGGGCAAAGTGTTATTGGGTTTTTCCATCAGGAATTTCTCAGTAGCAGCCTCGGAGTCTGGATTTATGCCCGGTTGTTGGCAATAGGCTCGTCCCCTATTACATGGGACTAACAAAACATAACTGGCGAAATGTGGGTGTACTAATGGGTGTACCCATTCTACCCCCTCTGCCTAACCCTTTGGGGATTACAGGCGTGATGTTATGTTATGTTATGATTTAACTCTAACTTTAATATCTATATTTTAACTAACCAGCTTCTTAAACGCCAGATAAGATTCATATTTTAAAACACCTATTTTAAGGCAAGAGATACCAAAAATTAAATTACAATACAGCAAAAAACACACCCATTTAAATTCATAGGCATCATTTGAGGCTTAGTACTTGAACAAAGTGCCTATTTTATTTTACTTAGGAATAAAAAATAACAAAGTCGTCCATTTTTACGAGAACGTTGAGCCTGAAAAGTAATACGCCATTAGATTGGAGACGGGATAGATTGCAATCGTTACTATGTTTGTGTGAAAATAAACGCCAGCAATAATGGTAAAACAATTTTGTATGATGAACGGATGAGACTTTGAAATACTTTGCTCAAAAACTGTTGAACAAGCAAACATGTATTTTTTTGTCCCTTTATCCGTCTGTTTGTCCGTCCATCTGTCACAAAACTATATCTTTTGAATCGTAATTTAAATACTTGAAATTATTACGGAGTGTGTATTGGTCACTACAACAAATAACAATAGTAAAAATTACAGAATATTCCCAGACTCGTACTTGGCGGGTTTTTTATAATGCACTAGCTTCTGACCGCGTCTTTGTTCTCGTGGAATTAAAGTATACCATAAAACATAGCCTATGGTACTGGGCAATAGTGTAGCTTTATATCAGTAAAGTAATAATATTATAAAGAGATAAAGTTTGTGAGTTTGTAGGGGGTAATCTCTGGATCAACTGAACCGATTTTGAAAATACTTTCGCAAATTGAAAGCTACTATATCAGTGAGTGCTATATATATATTTCATTAAATAAAAAACAGAGATTTGTAAGAAAAATCACGCGAAAAAAGTCGCGGAGATAGTGCTAGGTTGATTAACTGTAGGTACCATTCTCTATCACCAAAAAAGACTTCCAACCATTTTGAAGTCGGTTAAAAATACAAGGGTTGGTATTTATTTGTGTATTCGTCTCTTTACAAACCACTGTTTTGTTTGGGCTTGTGTCCCGACCCCGTTCAGTTTAATATACTGGAATATTTATGCCTCGTTTCCATGCCGAGGCATGAGGCATTTTATCTACGTGGCATATTGAGATCTATGTACGTATGTGTAGTGGCTGCTTGAAGCGCGGAAATTAAATTATAGCTTGTACATTCGATATTCACGTTATTTTGAAATTCTTTTTATACTTATTGTATTGTATTTTATTTTATTTTAAAAATAATTTATACTAAACAGGGAAAATTTGTTTCATGTTTTTTCTTTTGTAATCGTCATTTACTGGTCCGATTATGCAAATTCTTTCACTGATTTAAAACTATACTATGTCGACAATAGTATAGTTTTAAATCTTAAATCTATACTAAGAATTAATTCTCTAAAGTCAATATCCAATGACACTCGAGTGTCATTGGATATTGACTTTAGAGAATTAATTCCTACTTCCTACTATTTATAATAATAAAAATGTGAAAGTTCGTTAAGACGTTTCGATGTTTGGATGTTTGTTACTCAATCACGCATAAACCGTAGAACCGTAAAGATTTGGATAAAAATTAGCACATATACGAGTAGATATACCATTTCCTGAATTAGCACGTAGGATCGACTTTATCCTTGTAATGTGTTGTATTTTACGGCTATTTATACGGACGAAGCCGCGTGCAGAAAGTAGTGGAAAATAAATTGTTAGTTTAAATTTCTGAACAAATAATACTATAAACGTTATAGTCACTTCATTATCAGTAGGTAATCCCATATTCAAGTGTGGTTTTATTGATAAAAAAATGTATCGGAAGTTCGATTCCGGTATGAAACTATTTTTTTTTTCATGGAATTATTATTGTAGGTCAAGTTTAATGCGTACGATTTAGATAACTAGTAGGTATTTGTAGCTGCCTCGTTTCTCAGTGTCGGTATTTTTTTTGCGCGGGCGCTAATCTATGAGCTTATATACCTATGCGGTACACGCGACATTCAAGAGTAAAACAGTCAAATTTTTAGCTTGGAGTTTGGAAGTTAGTACTGTGACATTTCCGTGCCTCAGGAAACACGTAAAGCCGTGGTCCTGCGCCTGACCTCCCTCCGGTCGTGTCCGATTGCCGTCCCATCTCTTTCCTCTCTATGAGAGTGGAAAAAGAGTGTGTGCGCACTATAATAAAAGCAAACACGCAAATACTTGTGCACTATAAGTAATATCTCTTGCCTTCTTGGTTCACCTCCGTTGAGAATGACAGCTAGTGGGTTAGTTTTTACATTCAGCCAACCATTCACAGTAGCTTGCGCGTTCTTCATATGATTTTTTTGTTATTTTTTTGAAGTTCTACGTTCTACTTTATACTTTTCATAGATTTCATTCTTTTCATTGGCCATATTCTTTATTTTTACATATTTTTAGACAAGTTTTTAATTATGGTTATAAAATAATGATACGTCTGCAGCGAGGTTGTAGGTAAGACCCAACGGTAAGCTAACAGTAAGCTGGAATCAGAGTAAGAAATTTCTCCCAACGCGTTCCACGTATTTATTGTTATTTATTTATTTAAACTTTATGCAACAAAAAAGTACAAAGGCGGACTTTATGCGCCTGCGCCTTGTCATGTAATGCGCGTGCAATGCCTTCATTA
The DNA here is from genome assembly GCA_949774945.1 of Hoplodrina ambigua. Classification (NCBI taxonomy): domain Eukaryota; kingdom Metazoa; phylum Arthropoda; class Insecta; order Lepidoptera; family Noctuidae; genus Hoplodrina; species Hoplodrina ambigua. The sequence continues at coordinate 10,658,646 of OX458974.1, read as the reverse complement.
TTAAGAAGGTACACAAACAATACCTCAAATAAAATAAGACTAAAATTTAAGGAATTTTATTTATAGCTAAGCGGTTCTCCCATTTTCCTCAGCCCTTCTAATACAAGCTAAACAAAACACAAGTAAACGTTGTTTGCATTAACATCTAACATTAGTATTCCTGTATCTTGGGCGCCATTACCCTGAAATCAGATGCACAGACATCCAAGCGGAAGCGTCGCAGACATTTAGGTCGGGTGATATGAGTAGCAAGTAGTTACATATCATACACTTATCTATGCGCTTTTGTACCGATGCGGTACGCGCGATATTCGAGAGGTTAACCGATTTAAATCAATATATATGTATATTTATATTAAGCACACCGTGTGCAACTTGAAAGATAGGATAGTTTTTATCTAAATGATTGGTCTTAATATTTTTTGATTGCAAGCTTGAGCCACAGCAACGCGTGGGCCGGTCAGCTGGCAGCCTAATTAAAGAGAGATATTTTTTATTTGTAGTGTTAAATATTGTTTTGAGATACGTAACTCTGCGCGAGTCTACCTAAACGCAAAAAAGAGTTAACGTTCACGTAACAAATCCTATCAAAACATTAATCGATTAAACCAAACAGATTCCAAAATCCACAACAATTTAACATCGTTTGAATGTGTTTTTATCAAAATTTATGAACGAAATAACACTACACAAACGAAATGTATATTTAACACCTATTGTGTTGTTTATTAAACACCTATTGTTGATAATAATAGGCAGGATATGAGTGTTTTCATTTCAATTGAATTTCATTTTATTTGAGAAGAACGTTTTTATTATATTGAAATCGGCCTGTAAATATTTATTAGAGTTTATTACGTTTTGAATATGGGTTAATAGGAAAAGGAGGAGCATTGAGTTTTGACAAGAAAATAATATTATGGATTTATAAAAAGCGGTTATAAGCGGATTTACATCAGTAAACAAACCATGTAAAAGGTAGGTACTCGGTAAATATCATGACGTGTTGACTTCATACAGATGTCCAATTCAAAAGAGAATTTAAATTGTTTTTTTTTTTATATAACTGCATCATTTTGTAGAGAATTTATAAAATATCATTATTACTTTACCCTAACCGCGCTTGCTTACGGCGGATTGGCGAATTCAAACTAATTTTAACAATAACTCCAAGATAAACTTAGGAAGTACATTTATGAAATAAAAAAAGTCACATTGATACTTGCCTATGCCTGGTTGCGAACCCACAATCTCGTGCATGAGAGGCACCTTTTAATCACGGGCCATCACAACGTTATTTACTAACTTTGGTTGATAAATAAATAATAATAAAAAAAAACTGACTAAATAAATAAATGACTGCCACGTTGATCTAGTGGTCGCAAAGCGCGACTGCTGTGCATGAGGTCTTGGGTTCGATTCCCAGGTCGGGCAAAGTGTTATTGGGTTTTTCCATCAGGAATTTCTCAGTAGCAGCCTCGGAATCTGGATTCGTGCCCTGTTGATGGCAATAGGCTCGCCCCCTATTACATGGGTCTTAAACATAACTGGCGAAATGTGGGTGTACTAATCGGTACACTTCTGCCTAACCCTCCGGGGATTACAGGCGTGATGTTACGTTATGTTTATGTTATGTTAAAAAGCACATTAAATAAAAAGTGACATTGGTTGCGATCCCACAACCTCATGTATGAGAGGCACCTCAACCACGGGCCATCACAACGTTATTTACTAACTTTGGTTACTAAATAAATAATAATACAAAAATAAATGTACAATTCAGCTGTAAATTTTAACAATCAAATAAGGTGCTATTTGATTTCCGACCCGTCTGTGATTGGCAGGAACTGACGTGCCGGATTCGAGACCCCTGTCTCCAGTAAACTTGGAAAGGGAAATAAATACCTGGAAGGCAGTGAAAGGGTTATCTACATGATGCTGTTTTGCGAAAGTAAACTTTAATGAATCAACAAGATCACTAGACATGTAGGCAATACGAATGTACTAACTTAAAAGCATACGAGTCAAGGTTTTGTAATTATTCCATTTATTTATTTAAAATTTAATATTATTATTAGAAAAAAAATAAAAAATAAAAAAAAAATATCTTGGGACAACTCACACACGGCTATCTGATCCCAAGCTAAGCAGAGCTTGTGTTATGGTAACCAAACAACTGATATACATACTTATATAATTTATAAATACATACATATTATAGATAAATCACACCCAGAAACAGAACTAACAATCATGCTCATCACACAAAGGTTGTCCTGGGTGGGAATCGAACCCACGACCTCCGGCTTAGCAGTCAGGGCCACTAACCACTAGACCAACAGGCCTGTCAAAATATAAAAACATTTAAAAATATAAAAAATAGTAATTCACCGGCGTCAAGAACAGGGTCCAAGCCACCGATAGTCAGGGCTCCTGAGAAAGGAAATTCCTAATAATACGTAATTATTATTATTACTAGCTTTTGCCCGCGACTTCGTTCGCATACCTAAATATCGGTCTATCTGCGTAGACTGACAGACCTGCACACCTAGACGAAGTCTTGAAATAAAATGTCCTTTTTAGGTTCAAACTTATTCATGAAAATCATTCATGAAGGCGTAACAGACCGACAAACAGACTTACTTTCGCATTTATAATATTAGTATGGATTATTTTATTTTTGGGAGTTTCTTCTATATCGTGGGTATAGATACACAAACAATAGAACCCCGAAACGACTATCTTTATGCCATACAAATATTGTTTCATGCAGGAATATACCTAACCCGCAAAACACAGCACAGAAGTCAATCGTTCAACCACTGCGCAAACTGTGTCGTCATATAATACGACTATCCTATTGCGTTTTTATTTTATACGTTAAACACCGACATTTTACAGATAAAAATAGATAGGATTTAAGTAACGTTTTGCGCATTTATGCTAAAGAGAGAATCTCCCAGAAAGTGGGGAAAAAATATTCCCACTTAGAAACTCAAGGAAGAAAAATAGTAATAAAAATAATATTTGCGGTAATGGCTGTCAATTCTAAAGCTAGACAAAATAATGATTATTTTGTTTGTAGTAAAATAATAATATTCCCTTTTCGACGTCCTCATTAAATATTACAACCGGCGCGGAACAATAAACAGGTGATAAACACTGTTTCCTTTTCTCCAATTCCAAGGTTCTCCAACAAACAGAGATACTTAACAAATTGACACAACAAAAGGGGCTTTAACTTACAGAAAATTGTTTAGTTAGGACACCTCTAAAACTGTCACAATAAGCATGATATACCTACAATTTACTTTAACAAATCCTTCCGTACATTGTTTACTTTAAACATTATAGTTCCCTTTTGCTTACACGAGAAGGCTTCTAAAACTTTGAAGGTCAAAAAATAGAAAATAAAATTAGGATTTCGGCGCCAACTAACAGTTTTTAGGGGTTAATTGGAGTGGAATTTGGGTAAGGGACTCGAAATACCGAGTTTAAAGGACACTTTAATAACAGTACATTCGGGTACGTTTTGCCCTTATCAGGATGTTTGTTATTCGCGGTATGTTGGTCCGTTTTCCTAGTGTTAATAAGGTCTAGGACGTAAGAAGGGAAATATATGTTAGGGAACGGTATTAGGTGGCAGGTTTATTTGGGTTTTGTATATACATACAGGTAAATGTTTGTACCTCTGGCTTATGTCAACCAAGCTTGGGTTAAAGATTTTTGGTATGAAAAGAAAGGCTTATTCCCAGCTTTATATTAAACCTACAAGCTGTGAATGAGTACTATGTTGTATGTATTCCTTCAGGCCACTGAACAATTGTATCCTAAAGCCTTTTAACGGTTTTCAAACCCCTATATTATTATTCGACGGGGCCTCGTTAGACCAACTTTAATTTATCGCTTCTGAAGAGCGATAAATTTTCAGGACCAGAGTTCGACTCATCATCGATTTTAAATGGAATTTGTAACCAATGCGTGTCCTACTGAATTTTGTTACAAATATGAAACCTTGTCGTAAATATACTCGTTTTCATCGTACTGATCGTAAAAATATACGTAAAGTATTTTATCTATATTCGATGAAAAGTTGATAAGGTACTTATTGAAGTCACGGGTGGCCTAAAAATTCAAAAATAATAAGAAATATATAAAGATAATAATAAAAGCTTGTTTTTATTACTGTCGAATCTCATATCATCTACACTATACTATATCATAAAGTGGTAAAATTGAGAGGTTGTAGAGGATACATAATCTCTGGATGTACTGAACCGATTTTGATTTTTTTCCCGCAAATGGAAGCTACGTTATCAATGAGTGCTAAATTTTACTTAGAAAAAAAATTAAGCATCCGTAAGAAAAATCACGCGGACGAAGTAGAGGGGAGAGTGCTGTTTTGTGATAAAGAGTGTTTTTTAAAGGTACCTATTCACATTCGAAATTAAATTAATCCATTAAAATATTAATGTCGTTGATATTGGCTTTATTTAATAGATAATTTTATGCCATTTTTTTTTTCGTTAGTCTGTTCTGTCCTACTCCTGGGCAAAGGCCTCCCTCCACTCCTTAGCCTTAGGTGTGCCTTAGTGTTTTAATATGATTTCGGGCATATGAGCGCCACGGCTAGTTTCAACAGCCTTACGTGCTTACCGCAGGATCTATCCCCGGTCGTGTAAGGGAAGAGTGAGTGCACCTGTGTTTGCGTACACACTAATTGTGCACTTTAATATCTCCTGCGTACTTGACTAGTTTCCATTAAAATTAGTCGCCGTGTCTGAAATGCGGTCGGAAAAATATTGTTATTAATTGCCTTTTAAGAGTACGACCCTATTATAGAGGATAATAAATCTGTTATGATAAAATCATACTATTTTATTTGACTTATAGCTGAATTTCCAATACTCTCAAAGGTCCTAAGGGTTGAAATATCGTTTCGCCTATAAATAAAAAAAACTGCCAAGAAAACTATGGGACGTTTCGCTTACCTTGCGACCACTGAAGCTTTCGCGGACCCAGTCAGTAACGGAATCATCCTTGCTATATAATAACAGTGCCTGACATTATCCTCACGTATTATCCCAGGGGATACAAAGGTGCTTCTGAATGTTAACATACCGACCGAACAGAATACCTATTTACTTTTAGCCGGGTTTTTATTGTCCCAAAGGGAATGGTAGGTACAGAGGGCACATTTCAAATGTATCGCGAAATTTTCTTTTAAAATTCTCTAAATATATATGTACGTGAGTGTACCTATTCGTGTATGTATGTATATATATGTACTTATCTAAGGTACATCTGTATATTTTCGACAAGGAAAATCCCTAACAATGTTTTCTTTTTATTCCCTCGGGTGTCATTCAAGAGTATGTGGGATTAAACGAAATGAATTAGCAGTAACCTACTTACTTTTGTCTGTTGATAACAACACACTGTAATCAACATAGCGAACATAGAGTATAGTACACTATACTCTGTTTATTTTATGGTGATTGATATTAAGCTGTGTATCCATTATGGTTGTGCACCATTTTATGCCCCGTCGGTTTTTTTTTTCTAACCGTATCACTTCAAGGACGAGTCGTTTAAAGTATTTTTATAAACCTTGCACAATTTTGTTTTTTTTTTTTTAACTAGCGAACGACCCCAACTTTGCACGGGCGTCAATTTTCGACATTCTCAGTCAGTTTTAAACAAATTTTCTTTATTAAAAACCTTGTCCGAAAAATTACAAATACAACACTCGTTATATACTACTCGTTCTCGAGTTTTGCGCTTAGCAACACATTTAGCGATTCATTTTTATTTATATAGATAATTATTTTTTCTTAACAAATAGTATTTATCTTTTTGTGGTTTTATTTTTTTGTGATCATTTAAACTACTATTATAAACAGGCAAAATTGACAATTTTTTTTGTTTGTCTGTGAAAGGTAATCTTTGGAAGTGCTGATCCGATTACTAAAAAATCTTTCACTGATAGAAAGCTACACTATATCTGAGTGCCATGGGATATCTTTTATGGTTTACTCAACTTGAGGGAGAATTCGTGGGCGAAGGTATTTTTCCTATATTTTGGGTAAACGATGTTTTATTTGGTGTATTTTACTTAGATAAGATGAGGAGATGTAAAATGTTTGAGTATCAAGGATTTTATTGTAAATGGGGTTACTAAGAATGGTAGTCATTTAGTATTTTTAGTAAAGTAACCTGGACTTATACCAGTCTATTACTGTTCCACTCAAACCATGTCGATGCCCTTGAGGCGGTTTAGAAACTCTGACACCAGGGTGTGCGGGGTCGTAAGACCTCACTGCCCGCACGATAAAGAAGAAGAAGAGAGGAAGTATTTTTAGAAGTAAATTTATTTTTTGTACGGTCGTTTTGAGATTGGATAAACAAATTTCTAATAAAGTAAACTCCAGTTATACGTTATACCGACAGCTCTTAAGGCCCAACCTCACAGGACCTAACAACTAGCGAGAGCGGGCGCGGTCGCGTGCGTGATCTGATTCTGTAGTAGTATTTATATAGACGGGTTGACACAAATGCGGGTAAAATACTACTGCAGTATCTGACCGCGCCTGCGACGTGCCCACTGTAGTGTGACCAGGCCTTAATAAAGCATTTATCATGACGTGTGTCATATCAATCAAGTAAAAAATAAAATGCATTAAGTAATTTTATCATGATCGATTGTGGAGAACTATTGTAGGTCGTTTAGGGTGGCTATACACATAACCGGTTCGGTATATTCGGTTCGGTATTTTCAATACAACCTCATCAAAGTTTGTTTTAGTTTAGTTTTTAAAAGAAAACGTTCTCCCACCTTAGAAAATCAAGTATGTTGGTACGTTTACAAACACATAAACTGAAATGGACGAAAAACCAAAAGCGTTTATCAATCAAAGGTTTATCGAGAATGCCGAACCGAATAGACCGACCCGCTTAAGTGTATAGCAAACCTAAGAGCTATGGACGATCCTCCTTATTCACACGTTAACCCTCGATGTATAATTATGTATATAGGTCACACAGTTATTTATTAATAGTTTCTATTTAATAACTTACTCGGCGCAATGTAGGTCGGTCAATATTGTGTGTTTAAAACGGAGGACTTCATGTTTTATGCACACTTGTACAAAGGCAAATAATGGAAAATATTTTTGCTTGCAATTTAAAAGTACGTAGCTGTATTTATACATGATGGTGCAGTTTTGCTGGAATAAAGGCCAAAATTGAGTTTGGCAGTTGTGTGTCACTTCTAGTGTTGAGATTCTTTTTATTGGCGTCAGTGTGAAGGTAGCTTATAAACGTTTTTGAAATTTTCAGAAAATGATATTTTGTTTATGATGAAGAATGTGGTAATGGAAGTAGACATTTAAATTATATATGCTATTGCTTATTTCCGCGACTTCGTCCGCGTCAACGTTGTTTCGTTTTCAGAAAATCCCATTCTTATTTTTATTTCGTGATGAGTGAGTGAGTGAGTGACCTTTCACTTTTATATAATTAGATAACAAGCTACTCAAAAACTAATAAAGTTGAGCTATAAAAACATTTACTACTCAACTTTTCTAAAACAAAAAGCTGTAAAGTGCAGACAACTTTCGTGTTTTCTCACAAGTCCAAGTTTTCTTCAATGTTAGCCGCAGGATTACCTCACTTCTGATGCATTTTCGCCATTAACACCGCGCTTAGTCAGTGGATTGGTGATCGTATTATAATCCCGGGACCGCAATCCCGACCCTCATAAGCTTTGTATTATGCTTTTAGATTTTTAACTCTATTTTGTATGCAATAGAGTCTAATAATGAATGCTGAAGCTCTTATTTATTATGCGAACGAGCGTCAATGGACGGGAAAGAATGGCCGGAGTTTCCCGCTTGCTAGGTGTGGTTAGTTTTCACCTGTATTTTTTGCAATAATTTATCACTTAACGTACCTTTGATGTACCAGGATTGTACGACGTACCATTAATATACAGGAAGACATTTTTATCACGTTCCAGTTTTTCTCTAGGCATAAGTTATCTTTCAAAGACACCATTATTGAAAAAATTGGTTTGTTTAATTTTTAAAATAAAATATTGTTATATCCGAAATACGACATACCTTTCCCATTTGACGGTAGGTACTTAGCCCGTGAAAGTATTAAGGGAAAATTTGCAACTTATGTTTTGATTACTCTCAATGTTTGGGGGCGGGGCCAGGCGCGCGAGTCGAGTCAGAGTTCGACGCGGCGTATAATGTCCACACCTATGTGGTGCTATATCTTAACATTTTAGTGCTGATCAGATCATACTAGAAGAAAAAACACGTATTTTATTAAACATACATAACATCACGCCTGTAATCCCCGAAGGGTTAGGCAGAGGTGTACCCATTAGTACACCCACATTTCACCAGTTATGTTTTCAGTCCCATGTAATAGCGGGCGAGCCTATTGCCATCATCCGGGCACAAATCCAGACTCCGAGGCTGTTACTGAGAAATTCCTGATGGAAAAACCCAAATTACCCCCCGTATTTTATAATTTTTCAATAAACATCATAATATGAAAATTTGGAACCTGATAAAAGAATATTCCTGTATAAAGAGCAGGGTGCTATAAAAATCAATACTAATTTGAGCCCCACCAATTTAATTTTTACCAAATCAAATAAATAAAAACTTTTCATATACCTACCTGCGAAATATTATTTAAATTCTTACTTAGCACATAAGTAGACAAAAATCACTTTGTAACAGACGCACAAAAGCGATTTTTTAAGATTTCCATTTTTTCCTTTTGAAGTACGAAACCCCATAAATAAAAATATAGGTTAGGTTAGGTAGGTACTTTACAGTGGGTGTGAAAAACATAAGTACTTAACATTTAAAAGGTGGAAACTTACATACCCACATAGGTAAGAATAATACAAACCTGCTCATTAGTGTTTACAGCTTCATAATTTTTAACTACTCACCTTAGTTACGAAGTTCTTCCATTTATTTAAGTCATTAAAGTTAGAAAGTTATGACCGAAATTTTAATGTACTCACACACTACATTTGTCGTACTTCTAATCTAAATTAAAGTATTTAGACTGCAAGTCATTAAGCCGAGACTAGACGTGACGTAAACAAACAAGAGCAGATAAAATTTCACGAAATATTACATTTACAATGACAAAAAGTTAAAAACAGCAAAAATATTTTTACTAATATTGTGAAGTAATGTATGACATAAAAGTTTTGGCAAACACACGAGAATATTTCTAAGATTTGACGAGCATTGTGTTCAGACATCTCGTCTAAAGTAAAAATGAAAAATAAATATGTTTTTGTAACAACACACTCCGTATAAAACGGGTTAATGTTAGCACAATATTCTTAATCAAATTGTCACGTTTCACATAAAATGTTTTTTTTTTTTTTACATCTTATTTTGCTCTTTTGACAAATTATATTTTTATTGCCTTTGTCATATTTAAAGAAGAATGTCGAGAAATGAGGTTGTGATAAATATTGTTTTATTTAACGTTAATGGCTGAGAGCTGTTCTCTCATAAAGATGAGATTTATGCTAATTTATCTTGAGCTTAAATTATTTATGCGCGATATTTTGTTTGATTCGCGCTCTGTCCATTACGGAACCGTCTTTTATGGAATGAGATTTATCGCAGTTTTTGCTACAGGTCGTTTTCTCGAATCTGTTTAGTCATGAAAGGAAAATGCGATAGTGATACGTGTTTTTTTCGCACAACGAAATGTTTTTTATGCTTCCTTGGAATTATGTTTTTTAGTGCCGAGTATAGAAAAAATACGATCGTTTGATAAGAATTTGTATCTATTTTTCCCTTCAAAAGGTCCGAGTTACTAGGAGCTCATAAAACTTCAGCTAGTGACGATCTCAGTTACCCATATTCCCCAGTGAATTGCGCTGAAATGCCTAATGGAATGTCGATCATTGGGCTAAATTCCTGACCTCGATAAATACAGGTGTAGCCTGTATATTGAAATTGTGTTCGCAGAAATGGTCCAAAACAAACAACCAGATATTGAATTGAACCAAATACAAATAGCACGCATCTATATAATTAAGATGGGTATCTAAATTTCTATGAATATTCAATGGAACGACCTACATCGTTTTTGCGCGTTTCATCGAAATCCAAGTAAATAAAGCAAACAAACTGATCGATACATCGAATATAAACTTTAAAATCTAGATACACCTATGGACCAACTTCGTTTTTGTGCGTTTCATTGAAATTGTTCTTAGCGTATCGTTGGGCAAGTAGGTATACATTCCAGTATTTTACATGGAGCGACTGTCTGTCTGACCTCCACAACCCAGAAACTGGGTAGTGCCCCTTGGTGAGACTGGTTGTCAGATTTTCGGGATTCTGAGGAACCGTAACGACGAATAGATCTACGTATAACAGCCAGGACTAACAGCTTAACGTGCTTTCCAAGGCACGAAGGAGACTCGTGTCAAGATGGTCACCCATGGACCAGCCCTGGTAAGCGTACCTTAACCTGATGGATCGACCCGTGCGGCTGTTATTACTTAGGCACAAGCTCCTCCATCTAAAAATATAAATAAAATCGAAACGTTATACTCACACATCGCGAAATATCGAAAACCGCCTGAAATTTGGCAGGGAGGCAGGTTATAGGTGGTAGAATTTTTCAAAATTGAAACGAAGTTCCGACATTTACGCCGACGAAGTCATTACATAATAACATAACATCACGCCTGTAATCCCCGAAGGGTTAGGCAGAGGTGTACCCATTCGTTCACCCACATTTCGCCAGTTATGTTTTTTTTAGTTCCATGTAATAGGTAACGAGCCTATTGCCATCAACCGGGCACAAATCCAGACTCCAAGGCTGCTACTGAAAAATCCCTGATGGAAAAACCCAATAACACTTTGCCCGACCTGGGAATCGAACCCAAGACCTCATGCACAGCAGTCACGCTTGCGACCAATAGACAAACGAGGCAGTCGACGAAGTCATTATCTTCATTTTTCGCGAAACATCGAACATTATTAGGTAACATTAAATCCTGCTAACTTCGCCCTCTGCACGTTACCTCCATTGTTTCGTTACTCCACTCAGTCACGGCATGAAAAGGGCTAAATTCGCGGTTGTCACGTTTTTAATTAATTTACGAGTGGGTGAGGCCTGGGTATCACGCATAACCTTTGTCCGCTTATGTGAAATTCATCAATTAACGTGGCTTCAGTGCTGTGGGCACTTACATTTACATTTTCATCATTGTAAACCGAAATTAGCTGTTCAAATAGTGTTGAGCGTAGTTTTATCCAGTTTTGTATGAGAGTAATTGAACGGAAAGTGAACTTTTTGGCTAAGACTAGGTTCTGCCCGCGACTTTGTCCGTGTGTTTTTTTTCACTAGCGTTAATTTACGTCTTTGGCTATTGCTTCGCTTCCATGCTTACTTAATGCCTAAACTATCTTGATATCATATACAAAAAATTTTTCCAATCCGACTGGTACTTCAAGAGATTACCTCGTATATATAAACAATAAACAAAAAAACGTATAATTTCAATAAATATTAATACTATGGCTCAATTTTTTTTTTACATTATCGCGACCTATTTGGATAAAAAACACAAGATGTTCACAAAAACTTTTTAGTTGCTAAAATGCAAAGATATGTTACTGGCCACTTGGGCTTATGTCTGAAGTTAAAAACTTGAAATGAGAAGAAAATCTTAAGTGTATTTTCTCGGCAAAGTTTTAAAAGCCAAAAGAAACTTAAGAGCTTCTACACAACGAACTTACAACGTCAGTTACACTTACACATTGCAATATGAACTTTAAAGCTAGGAACCCATGTTATGTTTGTAAAGAAACAATAATACCTAATAAAAAAAGAATCCAAAACTAAATGGCATTTAAAAATTCCTCCGCGTCACCGTCAACTGGAAATATGCCCAAAAGACTCGGCACTAGAACGACATTACCACGTTTGATGGCAATGCTTAGCCTCTAGCCAAGGTAACAGTCAGCACTTGGGTCACGGGAAGTGTCAACAAACTTTTTAAAATCCTTATGGGATTCCAACCCAAAAAAATAATAATAATAAATAATACCTGGCCGACTTTCTCATTTAAGATTAACCAAGTACGCAGAAGATATTATAGTGCACAAACGTGTGTGCAAACGCTGATGCACTCCCTCTTCCCTCCCTCTCATATTCCGATAGAACGGCAATCCGACACGACTGTGGAGAGATCAGGCGTAGTAGCAACGGCTTTACGTACTGTCCGAGGCATGGGACCAACACACCATCAGACAGATAGCGAAGTCTTGACAATAGGGTCCAGTTTGGTATCCTTTGGGTACAGAATCCAAAAAAATCAGGCTGTTTAATTTGACCTATATTTTTAATGAAAAAAGTATTCATTCATTTTCCCTATCCTAAGCATATATTATTATGAATGGTTATTTATGAAGCCTTCACAGTATGTTGCCTATAGCGTACACCCAGCGATAGGCTAAATCTGAATGAACAATAACCTCAGGAAATTAAAGGAAATTAAACAAAACAAATAGCTTTTAAGAGGCATTTCGTACCTTTCCTACCAAAAACCAATTTAAATTACCGTTCAACTCAAGAGCAACACATAATAGGAACAACAAAACAATAAATTCTTTCAAAATTTCAATGTTTTAGCAACAATTGATTTGAACACTTCAATTAAGCAGCAAAACAATTGTTTGCTAAACAAAAGAACGGCTCCTAGCGGTAATTGGCTATTCATGAGCATTCACGACTACATGTTGATTTTCAGCGTCAAAGCTTTGTTAGGCGCAACCTACACTCGTGGGCAGTTTGCCCACAACTTTATATAACCTATCAATTTCAAAGGAAAATGCTTTATTCAGTTGTGGCAACTGCAGCGGAAATATACATATAATTACTGCCTTTTCATCCACGTAAATGTCTGTTATTGTGGATGCAGACAAAGTCGCGGGACGAAAACTACAATTATGACCTTCCTTAGGGTTCAAACTTGCCGCATACCAAATTTAATCAAAATCGGTTCAGTGGTTTGGTCGTGAAAGCGTAACAGACAGGCGTACATATAAAGTTACGTTGGCAATTATAATATTAGTATAGTATATGTAGGGACTATCAATCGTACGTTACTGGTTACATTTGAACTACAAAAACCTGCCTTACTGCTAGGACATAAAGACGCTTTTAATAAAAAAATAATACCGTACTGTTGAATACTGTTTTACATAAAAAAATACAGTACAGTATACGTTTGGTGTACGTAACAAACCGAATATGATATTTCAGATGTACCTACCAGTTTTACCAAACAAAATTATAACATGAAATAGGTACATAACATTATGCCTTATTCCACCAAAAGGTTAGGCAGTAGATATACCTAGGTATAAACGAGGACAATTGCGGTTGACCACTTTTCAACCTTATTACTTAGAGCGTAAGGATCAAAAGTGGTTCACCGCAATTAAACCTATATAACACACATATTTTGCCAGGTATGTTTAAGTCCCATGTAACAGATGGTAAGCCTAATGCCACCAACTTAGAAATTACCGAAAAATCCAATACTCAATTGAGAATTGGACCCAGGACTTCATACTCAGCGGAACCGCTCCAGACCACACAACAAACGAGGCAGTCAAATTAATATAATTATTTTTCCAGGCAGGCTTATCCACTGAAACGAGAGAAGATTATGAAATAACTAGCTTGAGAAAACAATAATATTACAACAAGCACCCCAAGTAAATATAACGTATTTACAGCCCTTAATTATACGCGTCGTTTATAGTAGTACAATAAAAGAACCAAAATTGATCATTCAATTAACGTTAATATAATCACACGTCAAAGAAAGATTGATTCAAAAGGAATGTTTTATGAGAATCTTTCTAAATGGCAAAGGTATTCTCTCATTATTCCAGTTGCTCATAAAAATGCAACATATTCCTTACAATTAGCATTGGAACAGAATAAAACGTCTTATCTTATAATTTATTAACTTAGAAGAGGGAACTGGCCACTTTTTTGTATGCGTGCTTCATTAACATAAGAGAAGAAAAGTTTAATTGAGTTCCAAACTTGAACTCCACTTGAGTTAATGGAACTTGAGTATTATGCAAGATCGTAACTCGCATGCCGCCCAATTGAACGCTACGGCGTAGTAAAGATTCGTAGCTCCGTAGCGCTACGCTCGTAGCAACTGATGTTGTGATTATCCAAAGGCTTTGCTGCGAATTACTGGCAAACGTTTTAATTCCGCGAGTGAGGTTGTTTGCGTAATTTCTGTTGCCAAAACGCGATGTTGTTAACTGAGCTAAATAGCCGAGCATATGTTAGGCTAGAGTTGCTGGAATTATGGACGCTATTTTAATTAAAACACATATTTGTTTAATTTAGTACGTGTATAAAGTCTCGCTTTTTCGAGGTTGTGGTAATCTGTGTACGGTCGGTAAAAGACGTGTAAGTGGTTACTTTAAATACATATTTATCATACCAAAAAGGAAAATCCATTTCAAATTCTCGGCTAATAAATATCTTAAACATTCACAAAGCTAAACTTAAATTATTCAGCAGTTATGATTTCGAAGTAGAAATTGAAGAAAGTAAACCAATTCAAATCGGCTTTTGGGATTTAAGTATTAATACTAAATGAGTCATTCAAAGTACTAAGATGATTTTAGTACTTAGATCAGCACTAAGGTTATCTAAAACTAAACGTCACTCTCTTATAATCAGCATAGATAACGACTTGATCCCAACCTATCTAGTTCATGGTTAAACCTAAACTTTAAAGACACAATCAAACAAGCAATTATAACTTTTATCGTTAAGAGAATAAAAACTATTATTGCATCAAATTCCACTAACGATCTACTGTGATACAGTAATAGGTAGATACTGTTAATTAAATGAAAACACTAATCTAATAAAACGTTATTATAATTATACAAATATTTAAAACTAATTAGGTACATGCCTAACTTTATATTAAATTTAAAACAAACACGATAAACTAATGAAAACATCACTACAAACAATAAACTCGTCGAATGAGGCAATTACCGAAACACGATAACACTAATAGTCGCAACAAACACACATATCTAAAAGCATTAAAGCGTTGTCAACGAGTGTTATTAAGTAAAGCGCCATTAACCGCAAGCTGCGGATACTCCGGTAATTATGTTAGTAATAAATCTAACACCAACCTAAATTATCTGAGTTGCTGCAGGAAGGACCCGGGAGAGCCAGGAAACCGACAACGAGGTACCAAATACCGCGCATGTTGTTCATTACTCAAAAAGTACAAACAAAATCCAAAACTGTCACTATTGTTCTCCACGAAAAAGTTTGCATCACTATTTCACTTTGACAGTTCAAAAATTCGCGCCAATATTTGACAGATGAAACAAAAAAAAAATCAAAGCACGAAGGTTGAAACCGCTTTTGATTATTTTTTTTTTATTTTAAATGTTGTTGTGTCACATGTGGTGTCCACGTGGTGACCGCGTGACAGGAGGTGTCCACAGTAAACAAGCGTGTGGCCACACTGACTCCGGACGTTCGACTGACGCGACCCAACGATACAAACGCCCCACGACTATTGGTCACGGCACACGGCGAGCCCATCAATTTTGCTTGACGTTTCAATGAAAACCCTTCCTACTTTTCCCTCGAGTAAAATTAGGGAGAGTCTTGTTATAATTAAAAATGTTTATCGATGAGATCGACCTTATTGAACTTTAGGGACGGAATTTAAATGGCGGTAAAATACTTTAAACGCTGTATCTACTCCTTTACAACTTGCAAAGTTGACATTATAATGGCGAGACCAAAATACTTTAATAAAGTACTTAATATTAATTACAAATCTAATTATTTTCTTGAGAGTTATCAGAATTTGCCCAACTGCTATTTATAGCTACATTATCGTCTCAAGATACATATAAAATAATAGGTACCTAAATAATATAATAATAAATGTGTCGTCCGTAAAATTATTACAACAGCACATTATTATTCCTTACACGCGAGCAGGCGCCGTAAATAATAATATCACATCGAGTGAAAATGTTGGGGCATTCGTACAAAAGGAAATGGACTTTGAGTTTGTTTTTACAAACATTCCTCTACACTTTTTACTTGTTTAAAATTCATGGACTGGACTAATTAGAACAACATTTCCATTTTTGTTTGAGCTTTGAAAAAAAAATCTAATAAAACCTCTATGAAGAATGGACTTTCGAAAAAGGAACACGGCTATTTAAATGAGACCAGTATTGACCATTGTGTACACTGTTTGTATTTCAAGTAGTTGGTGGCAAATTCGGGCGGATGGTTCACGAACACAAATACATTGCTAACTATTGCTATTGACATCTTGTATACAAATGGACACGGTAGATCGGATGCTGTTGGATGTTATGTATGTAGGTACTAGATACGGCGAATTTCGAACATGACATAATTGCCGAGCCCATATAATATCTTAAAAGGGACAGAGGCATTCTCATAGTGCTATCGAATAACCACAATTCATTTACCGGGCCGACCTCCTCATTCAAAACTTTCGTATTGGTTCTCATAGGAACTGAGCGGGTACGGTGTTACGGTGTATAAGCGAATGGAGGGACAAATTAATGACTAAAAGCTTTTTCAATTCATGCCGGACTGCTGCAGCACTAACGCAGTATGGGTCTCGGACTGGACACGCATGGTTGTTTTTTCTTTCATGACAAGTCATGATCGCCTTGGGACAGTAGGACGACAAACGTCACGTGTCACTCTGTCACTGAACGCGTCAATTAAAAGAGCCCTTGTATATCTACTACACCTGATCTCAAAAGTATGAAGTTTAAAACACAATCTCCATTTATCTTGTATCTATATTTATAATTAAAATGAATTTAATTATTAATATAGATACGGCTGGACGCATTTGGCTGATTCTTTTTACTGTGTTCGTAATTTCCTTGGCAATTTTTTCGGAAACTCAATGGTTCACTAGTATGAAATAAAATCAAAAAGCACTCTACTTAAAACCATAAACTTGTAACAGACAATAACATCTTTAAGCCAACCCTAACAAAATACACATAGGTAGATAGGTACCTATCCAAACCCTTTCTGAGTAAAAAGTACACACAAATTCTCGTATTATTTTACCAAATCCATTACGTTACGTACTTTGGGGAGTTCTTAAGGCACAGCCCGGGTTCGATTGATAGAGAAGGCATATAAAATGGAAACAAAATAGGTTGGTTAGTAGATAGAAATTGAGAGCAAGTAAATTGAAATAAATTATCTGAATTATATGTCAATGTAGCATTAAAAAGGATTATATTTTTGAGAAATAGTTTTTATTTAAAGTTTGTTAATGGCAATGCAGAAAAAAAATATTTATATATTATGTTAGAACAAAATTCAAAACATTCGTTTTTTGAAAATATTAAAATCGTTTCTATTGCTTCGGTAATGTTGATTGGCAGTATCATTTCACAAAAGCCATTGAATAGTTGAAGTTGCTAGCCGTGATCATTAGACACGCTTGAAGTCTTGAAATTGCATACTCGAGACTCATTCTATACAAAAGAAACAGAGACTATTTTTACAAAAAAAAATCTTTGTTTTTTTTTAGTACTTAGGTAATGTAGGCATTACTTGTAATATCCTATACACCAATTATATCCACAAGTAAGTAATAACAAAGTTAGCAATAAAATACAAACGGGCCAAGTGCGAGAAGGAGTTCGCACAGGTAAGGTTCTATACCACTGCGCGTACATTATTAAAATTGAGAACCAAAAGACAAAATTAATAAATATCTTTTACGGGGACCGCCTTTATTTTTTTTTATTTTTGTAGCTGCCATAGTAATACACACTCTGTGAACGTATCAAATGTCTACCTATTACGGTTTATGAGATACAGTCCGCTAGCAGATAGACGGATAGACAGCAAAGAGGTTTAGTAATAAGGTCCCGTTGGCACCTTTCGCAGCACAGTTTTTTTAAGGACGGGAAATCTTCAAATGCCTTCTGCTCTAGGCGGAGCGGAAGCGAGTGTCAGACTCTAACTAACTAAAACCCATCCTCCTAATGGAGACTTTGTTAAAAAAATAAATAAATTCAAATTAAAAATTAAATGCCCTTTGCGTTCCAAGGTCACGGTAACTGTTTCGAACAAAATCTGCAACCGTGGCAGGCACTGGCACAAGCGGGCCCCGTCTTCTAAGCCTTAAAAAGAAAATTAAGTACAAATTATTGAAGGTTTTATTACATTTAGGTATATATGTGTGTGTGTTTCTAAGTGTGATGTTCTATCTCACTTTAGGTGTAAAGGCGTAAATAAAGCCACAGGTGACACGTAATGTCCAAAGTTGCCAGCTAAAGACCCAAGTAGTACAAACTTATACGATTTACAGGGCACAATTGAAAATATAGAAGTTCTGCACTTAAGGAGCGCCTTAACAGGGTCTAAGTTTGTTATCACAATAATAGATACACACTAATATCTATAGTCAAGGCTGTTATAATTTTTATCGAATAGTATTTCCAACTTTTCTGCTTGAAAATATTAATGAGATTTTTCGGTTATGTCTGAGTACTTTCTGACTAGGCCGAAGGCTACCATTACCAGTTGCTTAAGCGACGTCACCCTGCACATATTATTTGAATTTCTGGAAAGTAACTTTGCCAATGCCTTCTCTGTATGAAAAAAAGGTCTTTGCCCTGCAATGGAATATTAATAAGCTGGTATTTATCTATTCATTTATAATACTTATAGGTATTACAATAAATTTATTTATTTAAATTATCATTATTTAACTTTGCATATCTGTAGCCATAAAAATTTAAATCCAATATGACAAGTGACCACAAAACCGTTTCATAAAAAACATCCGTATGTAGTAAAACATCGTCCACATAGCACGTATAAGCAATTTTTCCAGTTCGCCAAAGGGTAATCGATTCTGCTACATATGAACCTGACTTGTTATACAGCTCATTAATCATCCCACCTAACTTTGTACGGGGGCTAGCGATAAAACCCGGATTTACTTGACTAAAATCAAAATAAATTTTTCATGCACACACCTACATTTTTAGGAATTGTGTTAGGTATAAGTTAGGAATGTAAAAAGGAAAGTTTTGTTTATTTTTGTACCTTTGGGTTGACATAAATGTGGATATTACGGCTTATGTTGAACCTTCATGGGGCAATAAATATCGGATAGTGTCGGCGTATTCGTGGATTGTATAATAAATCTAAGTACGGTACATGATCAATACCAAACACATGGCTTCGCGTCCCGGTTGTAGGCAGAGTGTATAATACCAAATATAATAATAATAATACACCCAAATTTCGTTAAATATTTTATTTATTTAAACTTTATGCACATGTAAAAAATACACTGTACAAAGGCGGACTTAATAACTTAATTTTACCATAGAACCTAAAGTCGTTCTAAGAGCACTAGCCTCTACCCACGACTTTGTCTGCGTGGAAGTCAAATGTCTACATAATATAAAACAAGGTCCCATCTCGCCGTGTTTACGCTTAATTCTTTTACTTACGCGACGGATTTTAATACGGTGTCCAGTAATAGATAAAGTGATTCTAGAGGAAGGTTTATGTATCTGTTGTGCATCCGTGCAAAGCCGGGGCGGGTCCTTAGTATGTTATGAAACTTATCCAATTATACTGGGCAGTATTGTAACATTCTTTCGTAAAATATTTCTGTAATTAGACCAGTATTCCCTAGCAAACAAACAAACAATTTTACTTTGTTAAAATATTAGTATAGATTAGAGCAAAGCTTCATAGGTGAGCCTATCAACGTCAGAAGAGAGTGTATGGGAGTATATTGTAGGTACTTATACTAGTATATATAAGGTTCCTGATTAGAGCATATATATGTTTAGACTGGATAAACATTACAGTTATTAAAACTAACATCCAAGCAAAAAAATTGCGCTTAGTCGTAAAAATATAAAAGATATAATTTCGAACAGATTCCTAACTAGATACCGTACCGTAGATAATGTAGGTAGCTTTTTATAAATGAAATAAAAAAAATCGGTTACAAACAAAAATACAAATCATATCTCTTTATAATATTAGTTTAGACTATTATAACAATAATTTAAAGTATGAACAAGGTTGGAATAACTATAAACTGTTATTTTCAAGGCATGAAAGTTAAGTCGATCTTAAGCTCTGGCTTTAAATGTTTGTCATTCACGAGTTTTCAAACTAAATCCAAAGGAAATGGGTAGTAATCATTTTGAAAGGTCTGTCTCTGAGAAACATTATGAATATTTGCATTGAATTCGAACGTACTCATAAAAACTCAATATTCTGACTATCTGGTTGGTCTAGACGCAAAAACAGTTTATCTGTGCATGGTTGTGTATATTTTAGGTACATCGTCTTAACATTCATATAATTATTGAATTTTTAAATGTACCTGTACAATTTTTTTGTAAAGTATTTTATTTACAGAGAGGAAGTATGGAGTTTCTTGCCCATTCCTCTCTACTTATATAAAACTACCCTATAGAAGGGACAACTGGACTTTTTTTCTTTGTAATTGGATTTAAAAGTAATCTCTGAAACTCCCAGTCGAGTTGGAAAATAAAATCTTTGTTTATATAATAGCCAGCCAGATTCATGAAGAATTGTACACTAGGCTATTTAACATCACGCTACAACACACAGCAGTGTAGCAGTAACCAAACACGTAACTGAATGCGAGCGAAACCACGGAGTATAGCTTGTTTAACATACATAGAAATTTCGAGGCTAGAAAGCAAGTTATCAGTGGAATAGCCAGCTTACAGATACCTAGTCCGGTTGCCAAACATCACGAAAGGTAGATCCGGCAACCATGGCTTCTGCTATGGAATCAATTCTTGTTTGCAAAGGAAAACGCGAAAATTGGAAGCCGGCATTGAAAGTCCACACTGTATGATTTATGGCCGCAGGCGAAGCTTCCCTTTGTCTCATATGGTTGGTATGAAAGTCTTTACGCGCAATGTAAATAATGATAATGAATGAAGCGTACCCACGCTTGTGGCTTTAATTTTATTAAACGGAATTTTAAAAGCGCAAGATGAGAGTTTTTTTTTTCTTGTATACAGCTTGTACTTTTTTCAATGCGGCGTGTACTTTTCGCGACCTGGCTTGTACTTTTTTTTAATGTAATCCTTATAAGTATTCATATGAAAAATAAACTAGGTACTTAGGTCCGGTTTCACCACCTCTGATTAAGCGCTAATCTTCCGACATTATTCAAAAATAGAACAGAATTTATATATGAAATTATATTTACCAAGTAATTTAATCGGCACTTCACGGAAGGTGGTGAAATAGGCCCTTAGTCTTTATAACATGTACGTTTCGTGCATCATATTCATAGGCATTTTTTTTTTCTTTTTCCCTAAAATACTATACATGCCTATTATGCCAACTACTATTTTTTTAGTATGAACTAAACTTCACCTTCGCCTTATCGGGAACCGTTAAGCAGATAGGCATCATATTCAGAGGGTTGAATACTCTTCAAGTCAAGCTCGAGTCTTTCCGGTACTCGAGCGATGCCCTAACGACTCGAGCCACCCTAAACATACGTAATGTGACGTAATCTTTTGTATGACAGGGTGGAGGGTTCAGAGGGAACAATCGTATGGGGAACCGTGTACCTGTAGATATGGTTATGTTCATGTTTTTATTTGTTGCGGTAAGACTGGTATTACACGCTTCTTAGCTTGAGTGCGCGCTGTTATGCGATTTTTTTACAACACTATTTCGATATCAGTTTTTAGTGTATTTTCGACGTTTTTTTTTTATTGTTTCACAAAAGTTTAATTATAATTTGAAACGGTCGTTTTAAATTATTATACTTATTCCTATTTATTTATTTACAATACATATTAGGCTTAGTTAAAGTTTTATTTGAAAAACCTTGCTCCTCACTAGAAAATACGCCAAAATCATAGATGCGTTTGCAAACATATTAATTCACATCCACAAATCACCAGACCCAAAACAATTACCACTGGCCCATACAAATATTTGTTCAGTTCGGAAATCTAGCCCAAGACAAAGCATAGCAACTAATCGCTTAGCCAACTATCCCATCTTTGCTGAAATATTATTAATTTCCAGAATCTATTAAAAAAGTCAAAGCTCTGATTTCAGGTAACCGCAAAAATCACATGAATCCTTCATGTTTTGTCAGTCAGTTCAAGATATAAGGTAATGGAAACTCATATTGTTTTTCTTATTCCCCCAACGACTAAGAAAAGAATAATAATGTATGATTAAATACACTGAAAGGAACACAAATATTTTTCTCGTACGTACTAACACGTTTTATCTCCTTAGGGACGACTATGTAATTGAATTTAGAAAGACTATTCCTGAACATCTACATACATATTCTGCTGATATAATAATATATCATTTTTCAAGACATATACTTGTAAACGTACGTAATCTGTACTATATTAAAATTATATAGTTAGATTTTTTGTTTTAACGTGATGATTTCAAAAACTCCTGGTCCGATTCTAACAATATTTTATTAACAAAAAATTAGCCATCAAAAATAATATTCACGCAGGAGAAGTCACAAAAAAAATCGACATTAAATAAACAAGTGGTAATAATAAAAAAATAAATGATCTGACTTTTTTAATTTTTATAACTTTTAATAACAATAAAAGTTTTTTTTTTTTAATAGTTAAAAGAAAGAAAAAATAAAAACAAGGCTTCTCTAGCCATCTCACTTTTCATCCGAAATGTCTTTTCATTGCATTTGTTAGGTTAGTTACCTACTTACTGTCAAAATAATGTCAAAAGTAAGCTATTTAAAGCAAAAACTGCACATCCCGCGAATTCTATAAAATGAGCAATACAGCACAAAAACAACCATTTTAAAATTTAGATGAAACGAAACTCGGCCTCTGCTGACTAGGTAATACAAAAATTAACCGTCCATCAGCTGGAAATAGGTTACACGGCGCTGGCAACGTTCGTAACAAACTGTTAGTATAGTACATTACTGCAATCTGTGAACATTCCCCTTCATGTGGGGACTTCATCAAATTAATATTAACGGAGTTGGCTAGTGGGGGTAAAGAAAAGATTTTTTTCGGAGGATTTGAATTGTTTAGTATCGGTGCTCGTTAATACAAATCTGAAAAGTTTGTTTGGTTTTTTATTTGAGGTCGCTCGTCTCTGGTCCAATTATATATTCAATTTTGAATTAAAGCTTGTTTTAAAAACATTTTTTTTTTTATTAGAATTAAATAAGAAAATTATAAATATAAATTTAATTTATTTCTTTTTTGAATTTATAAGATTCAATTTATTATATTTTAGTGTAAGATGCTAGTTTTTGATACTATTAGATATAGTTTAATTCTATAAAATATAATAAAGGTAAAATAATTACTTAATTTATCCTATCACAATAATCCTTTAATCAGGCACTTTATTTAAAAAAAAAAGGATATCCTTTATTTGGGGTATGAACCCAAAAGCTTAATTAAGCTTTGTTTTTTACTTATTTAGGTCTTCCATGTTTCCTAAATAAATAAATATATTCAAGGTCAAAGTTCATTTTTATAAATATTTTTTTACGAGATAAATATGTATAATAATGCTTTGCGTGGTTTACATTGCGCGCTCCCATATACAGTGATTTTTTATACATATAAAAACTAAAAGAGGTTCCACAGCAACAATTTTTGCTCAATATTGGTTTTTGATTTTATTATGCACAACCTAAACTTCATTTAGATTATTTCTATCTATTTCTCTCTAATAAAACAAGAAAGGGCAGACATAAACAAAAGCTGTCAATTTTAGTTAATCTAAAACTCCTATACAATTATTTTTGACATGTCTGATGGAAAAATTTAAGGCAAAACTAATTTGACATTTCATAGTGTTCTTAGTTCTTAGGTGTCGCCGTCCTTGTCTTTCGCTGTATGTCAGTAAGAGATGGCAATTCTGAATTCTCTAATTTTATTCTAGTTTGTGAACAAGGAAATCAGCACCATTACTTAGCTTGATGTGGTATTTTTATACCCCCTGTAGTACAGTCCTTTATTTTAGGTATCATTCAAAAACATTAATCCGTTTTAAACACAGAGACGTACGATACAACTCATCAAAATAAATGAAACTTTCACTATCTGGTAGATAAACTCCTGACTATTACAATGAATGTATTCAGAACAAAGTCTATTGAATAACTTACTAACAGTAAAGGCATGTATTTAGTTATCTAATCGGTTAACTTTGATAGTAGCTTGCGCTAGGACAGGGGTGGCGTGGATACGGGTGGGTTATTCTACTATACCTAAGCTCTTTTGATCTACAAATAATTAAATTTTGAGTATCAAGGCAAAGGCATTTTCTACCAGTCTACCTTAGAATGATGCAGAGACAAAACATACAGAAAATTTATACTAATTTTTACATGGATTTTTTAATAGAATTATCGGTACATTCATGTCATGTGGTTGAAGTAATGTCGTGATGGCCCAGTTGAGGCGCCTGCCTCTCATCAGGTTGCGGGTTCCAATTCGAGCACGTACCAATGTGACTTTTCCAATTCATAATTATGTACTTCAAAAGTTTATCTTAGACATCACTGACATCGTTCCGTGCCTCGGAAAACACGTTAAGCTGTTGGTTCCAGCTATCATACATGAAAATTTGTCAGTCGTTACGGGTCCTCAGAAGACTGCAAGTCTGACAACCAGTCTTACCAAGTGGTATCTTATTACCCAGTTGTGGAGGTCAGATAGGTAGTCGCTCCATGTAAAATACTGGTATTCAGCTGCAACCGGTTAGACTGGAAGCCGACCCCAACACAGTTGGGAAAATAATAATAATAATAATATCTTAGAACAACCAACACATCACAACCATCTGATCCCAAACTAGGCAGAGCCTGTACCATGGTAACCAGACAACTGATAAATATACATACATATTTCTAAATACATACATATTATAAATAAATTACACCCAGAGACAGAGCAAATCATCGTGCTCAACACACAAAGATTTGTCCTGGGTGGGAATCGAACCCACGACCTCCGTCCTAGCAGTCAGGGTCACTAACTACTAGACCAACAGGCCAGTCAATACAATATGCTAGGCAGATGATGATGATGATTCGCTACGTTCAACCGAATTTTCTGACCGATCAAATACCTACTCGAACAACATAACCCTTTCAAAAATGCACGCTCATTTGCATTCTAACCTTTAAAAGGTAGAAAAGCCACACACAGTTTCTCTTTGCTATTAAAGTGGTACACAATGGAAGTTGAGTGCGGCTAAACAAAAAGTTGAGACTTAGAATAGTTCTCGCCTTTCTATTCAGAGCTAAAACTCACAACTGAACGTGTTCAAATTGTATGTGTGGTTGAATGCACGAACATTTAAATGTAGATGGTGGAGTAAACTTTTTCCCGTTTACCGTTTTTTTTTTGTATTATTTCAATTTGGAGTTTTTCCTTTGTCACTATATTGAAAGGTAGTGAGAACAAAAGGATAATTTGACTTCAACTATTATGTAAATCATCGTCCGAAATTGTTCCCGGTTGATGGCAATAGGCTCGCCCCCTATTACATGGGACATTAACATAACTAGCGAAAATGAAAGTGTGAAAACCCTTCGGGGATTACAGGCGTGATGTTATGTTATAATGTTGTTATTAAATAGTAGTAGTAGTAGTAGTAGTAGTAGTAGTAGTTGTTGTTGTTAGAAAAGGGTATGCTTAGATGGTTCGGTCATGTTGAGAGGATGAGTGAAAGTCGATTGACAAAAGGTATTTATATGGCAGAGGTGAGTGGCACCGCCGGGAGGGGTCGCCCTAGGAAGACCTACACTGACCTTATTGGTGAGGTCCTTCAGAAAGGTCAGGTGCGGAGTACTCGTAACCGGCGTGCTTGTATGACGAGATGTATGAACGTAGATGAGGCGAAAGGAGTATGTAAGGATCGTAGCAGGTGGCGTTCTGTAGTTTCTGCCTACCCCTATGGGAAAAAGGCGCGAGTTTATGTATGTATGTATGTTGTTATTAAATCTTTTATTTCAAGTCTCAGATCTATAGTGATAGTAAGAATTTACTTACATGTTATGTTACTAAAACCAGATGCCAGATGCTTACCTTTCCACAAAAAAAAAACAGCCATTTTAATTTTATTGTAAGCATTCCAGCTGTCCCGTTGGTTTCGTGATCGCAAGTGTAACTAACTGCTGAGAGTAGTAGTCCTGGGTTCGATTCTCAAGTTGAGCATAATGTTATTAAATCGACTAGCAATTTTCAGTAGCAGCCCGAAATTTAAAAGTTGATGGTATGCCTTCATCATTCTTAGAAAAGCACTTACAGTTGTTAGTCCTGCGCCTGATCTCTTCCCAGTCGTGTCGGATTGCCGTCCTATCATACTATAAGACTCAGGGAACAGGGACTGCACCTATGTTTGTGCACATAATAAATAAATAGTAAAATAAAATTGCCTTTATTGCCGTTACCTTTTGTTTTTACAATAACTAAATGGTACATGCCTACTTTCTAATATAACTAAAGTATTTAAAAATCTAATCTAATCTTATATAGTGTTTAACTTATCGGCAGCTGGATGTTTATCTGAAACAGCTTGTCTGTCGACAAAGGCCTCCTCTAAAGATTTCCACATTTTCCTGTCTGTCGCTAAACGGGTCCATACCGGATCAGTTATTTTCTTTATGTCATCTTCCCATCTTTTAAATTGTCTACCTCTGTTTCTTTTACTATCCCTTGGATACCACTCTGTTATTAGCTTTGTCCATTTTTCTTTACTTTTTCGTAGCATATGCCCCGTCCATCGCCGTTTTAACTGTCTGTAAGTGGTACGTGCATTTTTTAATTTTGTTTGTGCACATAGTTGTGCACTATTATGTCTCTCTTTACTTCTACTCATTCTGAAGCTGTGCACGTGTCTTTTATCCATCGTCATAGGAACCAAGCCTTTAACATTATTACTTGTTATTTTAAGAAAATCTTCCAACCATTGTAGTATGTACACATGATTGAATTCCGCATGACTCCTTACAAAAAAATAAGCAAATTGAAGGTGACTTATTCAAGCCCAAGTAAAGATTTATTTAACGAGAAGATTAAGGAAACATAGTAACTCGGGTTTATTTCAAAATAGCTACCTACTTATGAATAAAAAAGGTAAGATTCCTTCTTTATTCTCGACGTTTCAAATATTTTCGGAAGGGATTTTTTTCCAAAGAGTTAGCAGAGCGTACCCTTTTCAGTTTTGTATAACAATAATGTGTAATCATGAAGACGTCTGTCAAACATACCTACATAACTGGAAAATGGTACGTTATGGAAACAACTAGCAAGTAAGCGTAGATGACACCGCCAATTGTCAATCAATTGACGTACTTTTTATGACCTGTCAAAACGCGTAGAATTTGAAAGGCAGAAAAAACTGTGACTTCACTTTTATGTGGACTCAATTGACTAACTATTTATTAATTTGAAAGCAATCAAATTTTACTGTTAATGGAATATGAATCGGGTTTTCAAGGGTAAAATAAAGTATTTCTTTATAGAAATTATGTCTTGGAATTATTGGTTTATAGTGTCATATACCCAATTCTAATTATAAGAGGTAGAAAGGACATCGTATTAAAATCTTTTACTACGGATTTTAACCGTGTATGCATGTAATGCACTTTTATGTTGAACTGTATTTTTTTTACACCGTCCCCTAATGGTGAAAGTTTTCTTTCTTCGTTAGGGGTTTAGTATCACATTGTACCTCGTTAAATTAAGAAAAAAAAAAAATATTGTCGTCCAAGTTTTCTCGAAATTTTAGCCATGTTAAAATTATATAAGTAGGTTTGTCGACTTTGAGCTTTTGTCTATAAAATTCTAGCATTTATCACGTTGAGTTTCAATAATCATTATGTCTATGTGTATGCAACAACAGTCAACTTTGATCGACTCATTTGGATACACGGTGTAAAAAGACAAATCGCATAGCCAACATCTCTGTAATCAAAAAGTTCCCAAAACAACGAAATTATCGCTATGCAAGCAAGAACATGAACTTTCGGCTTCATTAAGCATCTTTTTACACCCCTAAAGTTCTCTCCTCCCTAGGTGATTCAGAAAATTGGCCTGTATGAATGGGCAATTTCATAAAATAATCGCTTAACCCTTTATCCACCACGAATAGTGAAACATTGGATGATGTACATTAATACATTAACAAGTAAAACCCGCTACTCATTAACCCGCAGTAATCCCCTGACGATCGTTGAGACTCGTAAGTAAAATATTAAAGTACCCACATTTATTACCGGGAACATTTTACGTAATAATTAAAGTTATAAACTTACTTAAAACTATAATTTCACGGTTCTTTAATACGTAAACATTGTGAATTTGAAGTAGTTTGAAGAGCAAGAGGTTGTTAAGTGGTCGTCTGTGATGGATACATGTAGCTATTTATTTAAAGGATGACAATCAAGCCGGCTTGCCTACCATTTTTTTTTTTTGGTTGGTAAAAATCATCAAATGAGTTTTTCTGCCCTGGGTGGAGCGGAAGGTACGGTCAGACTTTTACTGATTAAAAAAACACCCTGTTCCTTATATTGCCCTTTACGTTCCGGGGCCACGGTATCCCATTAAGATGTCCCGCAAGCGTACCATCTGATGGTTATTGGTCACCGATGCATCTAACGGCATCTGCAGTACTACAGTTCACGTGGCTTGCTATTTCAAAGATTACTCTGAAATATGGCAAGTGCCTTTTTTAACATTAATTTTGTAAGTACCTGCCTATGTTCCCGACTATGTTAGGATCGGCTTTCAGCATAATCGGATGCAGCTGAATACTTGTTCCTGTGCATGGAGTGACTGCCTCTCTGACCTCCATAACCCAGTAACTTGGTAAGACTGGTTGTCAAACCTTTGAGCTTCTGACGACCCGTAACGAATGTCATACGTGGGTCTTTGGGAGTCATTACGGCTCCGTTTCGATCACAATAATTAATCTAATTTAAAGGAAATAGTAAACCTAGGCCAGGGTCATGACATCCATGACACCTCCTTGAATCCTCACTTGCCTAAATCTTTTATTATCACAACATTACACTCCCTTCCAATCGAATGTTTCAGTGACAACACAAAGCTGTCTGCAATTTAACTCAACACAAAGATTTACATAATAAAAGACAAAGTCTGTTGTTTCAGCATCAACAAAATATTTGCTGAAGCCCTTTTAACAATTTCCGCTGAGACAAACAAGGGAAAAATCAGGATATTGTACTCACAGACTCGAACGCTTCAATAACGCGTGGAATATTCGCGTCTTGGTAAAGTGGCGTGTCAAGCGTGTGTGTTTGATTGAACAATTGAAAGGTAAAAACATTGGAGATATAGTTTTTTTATTTCCATAACATTTTGCCTGTAATCGCTGAAGGGTTAGGCAGAGGTGCACCCATTAGCTCAACCACATTTCGCCAGTTAAGTTTAAGGCCCATATAGTAGGGGCTTATTGCCATCAAACGGGCACAAATCCACACTCTGAGGCTGCTACTGAGACATTACTGATTGAAAAACCCAATAACATTGCCCGACCTGAAAATCGAAATTTTAAATACAAGCCCATAATTTAGTTCCTTTTCATTTCTCAGTTCCTTCTTATTTTTAAAAATATCTGAAAGGACTTCTGGAGGGGAAAGGAATGTAAAACTACAGTTAAGGTTTAAAAAAAATGTAAAAACTTTTGAAGGTACGTCATATTGGCCAAAAAACATTCTACATTTAAATAAACGTTTAGACCAACTACCATCTCATTTTTTTGCCAAAAACTGCTCCTAGATTGATAAATATTAAAGGAAGGAGAACCAAGAATTCTGTAGTACGAAAATAAAAGAAAAGAGGAATATTATACTAATATTTTATGTTCTCACACTACTCGTGCTGGCAGAGGACGCGTGTTTATGACGGCCGACATACATTGTTAGACCAACTTACCAATACGAAATATATTTCGCAGTTGGCTTTTCTAGACCTTAAGATAATATCTAGTTTAAAAGTAGTTGGGAGGTTATTGCAGGTAAATAAAAAAAAGATTTTTTCGTTTTTAAGTAAAATTAATCGTTCTATTATACTATCCTAGCTTTAGGCCACGATTTCGTCCGAGTAAGTGCCGCGACGCTTGTCGCGACTCTGTACCTTTTATTCCAATGGGTTGCTTTTGGGTTTTTCCATCAGGAATTTCTTAGTAGCAGCCTCGAAGTTTGGATTTATGGCCGGTTGATGGCAATAGGTTCGCCTCCTATTACATGAGACTGAAAAATAACTGGCGAAATGTGGGTGTACTAATGGATACACCTCTGCCTAACCCTTCAGAGATTACAGGCGTGATGCTATGTTATGTAAAACCAACAACGTCAAAGCCGGTTTTTTATTTCACATCTGCAATTTTTGTGGTATTTAATTTGAGTTCAGATCCTCGGTTCCCTGTATACCCTTTGAGGCTTTGTAATTTAATTTCAATATGATACGACGAACACAAAAGAGCCACGGTTTACAGTCACGACATACTGTACATTTTTTCAGTGCTATATTGGAACACACATAAAATGATTAAAATTTTAAACCGACAGTTCATAGCTAAATAATAACTAAATAAATTATTTTTCACACGGTGCTGCGGCACCGTATCGCTTCGCTGATCTTTCGTACGCGTGGGAGCACCAACATCCTGAACGTGCTCAGCCACAAGCTGGACACCCCCTTCTAGGGCACTGGGTGCAAGCATTAGTGTGTGTGCCCGGCGCCCCTGGGGGTGGCAATTACTTAAATTAATTTTAATTATTTGAAATTGAAATACTTTAAAGTAATTTTAATCTCATTTTAAATCTAACATAGTTTTTTAAGTCGTACTACTAACAATATTATGGGCCAACTGTCAATGCCTGAATTAAAAAGATTTTATTTTTATTTTATTTATTTTTTTATTTATAGCGATTGATACAATTATCTATGTATATTATTATCAGTGAATACTGCCTACTGAGGTTCGCAGCTGTATAAATAAAATACACTTTATTGCGCACAAAATAAGTACGTGGGTCGCTTTTTTTTACCTTTCAGCGTCCATATCTTATATTTTACTAGCGACCCGCCCCGGCTTCGCACGGGTGCAATTTACATTTCCTTATTGAGATTATACCTACGTATATATTTTTATATGAAGTAGATGTACTGTGTATAATATCCAAATTCATGAGGAATAGAATAAGATATATAATATCACGCTACTACCTACGCGAGCGGAACAGTAACGAAAGAAGCAACTAATACGGACGAAAAATACCCCGCTTACGAAGTCGCTTGTAGCAGCTATTCTATTATACCTACTGTATGTAAATAGGTGTGTCTGTCTACTCTAATAGATATAGATAGGTATGTATTTACATAATATCTCGTCTGTAATCCCTAAAGGGTTAGGCAGAGGTGAGAGGTGTACCCGTTAGTACACCCACAATTCGCCAGTCATGTTTAAGTCCCATGTCCAGGCACCAGGTATGACCAGGCACACATCCGGACTCCCAATAACACTTTGCCCGACCTAGAAATCGAACGAATAACCTCGGTTGCGCTTTGCTACCATTAGACCAACGAGTCAGTCCAGGGATGTATTTCATATAGGTTTATCAAGATAGACCAGACTTTGCACACATTTCTTAGAAATAAGATTAATGCAAACAAAGTACTGCTATGATAATATTGGGTAAGTTCTAAAATAAAATAATATCTATTCTGGTCCTACCTACGGTCAGCAAATTACATTACGGTGATAATTATTAACGTCCCTCGCTGTCAATGGCATTCGTAGCTGTCACTCCCGGGACACTTCACACGAATTAGCGGTTTGCTCGATCCGAATCGAATTATCACGAGTCGATATCAATTATGATTTACATCATAATTAAAGGTTGTAAATACGATTATTATCTGTTGATAGAATATGAAAATAAAAAAATGGCGTAGTAAAATTGGCATAGTGGCTGAGCGATTGACTGCTGTGCTGCGTGTTGTTGATTCAATACCCGCATGTGAGAAATATTTTTTTAGCTTTCAAGTAGTTATTCCCAATTTTCTAGTTTGTGTATGCGTAAACACCCACGATGCAGGACAAATTGCTAGAGTGAGGCATCGTTTTATAACATAACATCACGCTTGTAATCCCCGAAGGGTTAGGTATAGGTGTACCCATTAGTACACCCACATTTAGCCAGAAATGTTTAAGAAAAAAAAAAAAAGAATAAAAAGTATTCAAGATGTCTACTTGTACACATAATACATCGTCATCGCTTTATTTCTGAATTTTATTTGGAGATTAATTGACCAACATTTACATGTAGTATTTTACATAATATTTTAATGTAGGTACAAAATGAATTATTAATAGCAGCACAATTCTTATGCCAGCACTTTGTGAACAAAAAAGTTCAACTCTTGTTTTCGATATAAAAATACATTTTCATATTCATGTTTCGACGAAAAATATAGAATATCGCTAAAAGTCTTCCCCTCCAAATAATGAACGGCGAAACGCAACGAGGCGTCCCCAATTCCCTTTTAAAAGAATACCAAAAAATGGGAAATTGTTCCGCGTTAACTCGATACACAAATCATGTGACTGTCCGCCCTAATTTGAGCATATCGTGTGCGTGAACACGGCAAGTAAGGGTTCAGTCACACGATCTATTTTTGGATGTAGTTAGTAGGTATATTGTTTTTCGTAGATAAGAGGAAGATGCCTTTTAGTAGATACATAATTTTGGAAAATGGAATAAAACGTTCTTTTTTTAAAGAAAGAACGTTGGTAATGAATTTAGTCGTACTACTATTGTTATTGCGAAAATTTGGATGGATGGGTCAATCACCCCAGAAATTTGGGTAGATATGGAATAGCACATTTGCTTTTTATTCCGGAAAATTTTACGGTTGCCGTGGAATAATATATTAACTATGACGCAGACAAAATAGCAGGCGGAAGGTTGTATTATAAAGAAACAGTCTTATGGTGAGAAAACATTATTGATAAAATATCTGTAATGATACTGTGTACGTTACATCAGCCAATAAACAAAACAATTCGTTGACTGTCGAATCGAGGTACTGTCAACAAAAGAGTAATAACCATCGTCAGAAACAGTTGAAATTTTCTTTGAAATCAATGGGTGTTTTCGAAATGCAATTTTAATAAATTCGAAATAAGCAGGTCATTATATAAATCGAATTACATTCAAACACTATAGTTTTAAAAGAAAATCTTCAAGCAATATTTTTGACGACCCTTGTTACTTATTAATTGGTCGACTGTACATCATTTCCAGTATTTCTGATGCTTATCACAAAAGCTTATTATTAGAGTATTCCGTGACGAGTATCTCCATCATAATATATAAATACATAAAATTGAAGTGTCTGTTTGTAATGTCAAAACAACAGCATTTAACAAAATAGATTCATAATATATTTTTTGTTAAAAGCTAAGTATCGACACGGTATTTGCACAATAAAAATACATTTTAAAATTTCTGTCTGTCTAATCTCAGAAACAGAATAATTTGAGTTCCACTAAAAAAAGAACCCCGTGATATGTTTTTTCATTTTTATTTGTTTTGTGGTATCATTCTAAACAGATATGCCAGTCAATCCCATCGTGCCTTCATCATAAAAAACCGATATTCACACGAACAAAGTCACGGGGTTTAACTAGTTACATAATATAATTTAACGCAACAATACGTACCTATCGTTGTCTTCCTCAATTCTCGTTACGTATTGTGACCTCCGTTAGACCGTGCCCTCCTTAATACGATTACGCGTAAATATTGCTTTTTACGTATTGTTTTCTTTCATAAGCCTCTTATTGTATTTATTTTTCCTGTACCTAATAGCGAAGTACCTATTTATTTATAGAATCTATAAATGATGTTCAATATTCAATTAAATTGGTCATTCATAAATTAATCTTTATTGTGTAAGTAATAAAAAACAAATTACTAAAATTAATAGCCGGTCGAGTGCAGTATTATTATTGTAACCTTTAGAAAATAGACAGGCAGAACATTTAAGCTTGATTCACACATATCAGTGAAGTCACAGTTCCGGCTCAGTTCCGACAGTATTGTAACATTGATAATAATTCTTTCATATATATTCTCTTTGAAGGCGTTCACACTTGTCAATGTCGGTGACGACACAGTGCTCCAAGTGTCAGTTCAGGCGCGAATGTATGTAAGAATAATTATCACTGATACAATACTGTGTCGGAACTGTGAATTCACTGATATATGTGAATCGGTCTCAACGATACAATGTAAATTCAATGTGTCTTTTAAAATGCTTTCATTGGTTAGCTGTGCACCAAATGCATTTAAATAAAGTAGGAAGGAATAATTCAATATCGCTACAAGAACATTCCAATTAACTGTAACACAACACTGGAGTATTTAGTTACAGAGGGTTGTCGAGTTTTATGTCTGCGACAATTTATATTGAGCGAGTAAACAAATAAGTGGCTTTTGCCCAGCATTGGGACAGTGTTGGCTTAGGGCTATCCATAGTAAAGTGTCAGTAAAAATACTAAATCATGGAAAAAACCATTAAAAATTAATTTCATTTTTTTTTTGTAATGTCTCAATAGCAGCCTCGAAGTCTGTATTTGTGCCCCGTTGATGGCAATAGGCTCGCCCCCTATTACATGGGACTAAAAACATAACTGGCGAAATGTGGGTGTACTAATGGGTAAACCTCTGCCTAACCCTTCGGGGATTACAGGCGTGATGTTATGTTATGTACAATTTTTTTTAATAATTGTTTTTTTTAAATTATTGGTTGATAAAATGGCTTTATCATTTTCATCGTCTTAAACACACTCTCACACTCTCTCTCTCTTACTCTGACACTAGGTTGTGTGGGGTCGTAAGACCTTAGTGCCCACAAAATAAAGAAGAATATCGTCTTATAAAAAAATATTTAATATTAGCTTCTGCCCCGACTCCGTCCCGCGTAAAAATCAATCTAATAATGACCACATTTCAGCTTCGTAAGTCAAATAGTCTTTGAGATTTCGTGTTAAGTCAGTGAGTGATTGACCTATAGCGTTTATACACCTAATTATGTTTCAGCTAACAATTCTGGACATATTTCACATAAAACCGACAATACACACCCATCGTTCCGGTTTCATACACGGAAATAAAAAGTCTATTATACTCAGTCACTTAATCCATAAAAACTCCAAGTATGTGGATTTATTAACTATTTGACTTCGCGTTTGCGTGATACAAACTAGTTAACGCTAGAAAGTTACATACACGGCTCTTTTTTAAAATAAAATAATTCTCCTGACCAATTTTCAGTCACAGTTTCAGTTTTTAGTACTTCAGTTACAGTTTTCCCCAATTTCAATAGAAACTAGCCAAGTACGTAGGAGATATTATAGAATTTTCCTTCTTCCATAACATAACATAACATCACGCCTGTAATTCCCGAAGGGTTAGGCAGAGGTGTACCCATTAGTACACCCACATTTCGCCAGTTATGTTTAAGTCCCATGTAATAAGACTTTATTATTTTCCTTCTTCCCTAACTCTTAAAGTCCGAGGGGACGGCAATCCGACTCGACCGGGGAGAGATCAGTCTCAGGATCAACTTGTTTCCGAAACATGGGGGTGTCACACCACCAACTTCCTAACTTCAGGCTGCTATTGAGAACATCCTAATGGAAAAGAACCAAATAAAACTAACCGACATGAGCATCGAATCCATGATTTCACGCTTAGCAGTCGCACTCGCGAGTCTTGCAACCACACAACGTGGCAGTCATTTTTCAACCGACTTCAAAAAGGAGGAGGTTCTCAATTCGACGCGTATGTTTTTTTTTTTGTATATTTATTCTACGATTACTCCGCCAATTATGAATTGATTTGGATGATTCTTTTTTTGTTTGAAAGAGTATAGTTCCGAATAGGTCCCATAGGAATATTGTCATGATCTGATGATGAACTTTGGAGATATGGAACGGAACTCCTTATAAAATCACAGCAGAACCGCCGTAACAAGAAAAATTGCTTTGTTTATACGTGTAGTCGATGACAGACTGAAGGAAGTGGGGAGGGGGTACGTCAACCTACCCCTTTCCTTTCCTACCACTTTCCAAAATTAAATATTTCGTGTGAGGTATTGTTTGAAAGGGCTTTATGTAAGGATTTCAAACATTAACACACAAGCACTAAAAAGTGAAAAATAAAAAGCTTTTTTACAAAAAATATGACCGCCTTCAAAAACTACAAAATAAAAAATAACTTTAGCTTGGAAGTCGGTGGCAATACCTACATGACAAGAAACAAAACCAAAGCTGCCGACTTCCAAGCTAAAGTTATTTTTTATTTTGTACTTTTTGAAGGCGGTCATCTTTTTTTGTAAAAAAGCTTTTTAGTTTTTCCATTGGACATTTTTCAGTAGCAGCCCGTAGTTTGGAAGCCTCGGAAAGCTCTTGGTTCTACGCCTAATCTATTTCTTGGTCTATATAGGAATAAGGGTAGAGGGAGGGCACCTGTGTTTGCGCTTGTGGACTATAATATTTCGGCTTTGCTTGAATGACCCAAATTCGGTCGAGGAATTGGATAAGTTTATACAAATTTTGGTCAATAACTAATTAAACTCTAAACTTTATAGTTAGGATAGGAGTAATAATATCTAGGCACGTGGTTAACTCAAAGTCTTGTATTTGAGTGATGTATAATCCTGAACTTAGTTATTTGACGAGAAACTGACTAACCACAGGCCTAGATAATAGCACCCGTATCCTATTTACAAAATTTAATTACGCTTAATTACCTACATACATAACATCACGCCTGTAATCTCCGAAGGGTTAGGCAGAGGTGTACACCCACATTTCGCCAGTTATTTTTAAATCCCATGCATAGCCTATTACCATCAACTGGGCACAAATTCAGACTTGCCCGGATCGAACAACCACATGTATGAGAGACGGGTGTTCTAACTACAGGGCCATTATGACATTCAAAGAAATTATCATCTTCAAATCATGCATTAATAACTGGTTCCTACAAACCGTTATTAAGTAGGTATCGATATGTCTCAGAACAAGAAATACTGAATAACACATAGGTACCTTCTGAATGGCCTTAAGACACATACAAATAGCTTTGAGCAATAGCAGCTACTGATACCGTTATTAATTAATCATGCTATTGACTAATATTATGATTCATATACACATTGATTAATGTGTTCGGGTATTCAGATGAATTGATATGGTATAGCAGAGTACTACGTTACATGTACTGCTTTGACACGTCCAATTACCTCTTCAGAGTAATTTATGCGACGAAAAAGTGTTTATTTATTTATTTATTAGGATCTCCAACGAAAGATATACACAAATCAAGACATAACAATAATCAACAAAAGTTATACACAGTTACTTTTAAGTCGTCCTGGAACCGAAAGCCATAAACTCGATCATCGAACTCCAAACGATTGGGACCATTTTTTTTTTCAAAAAGTAACAATAAAAAAAATCAGCTGTTCAGTACACTTGACGAGTTACACGATCATAAATGTACTGAACAGCAGATTTTTTTATTGTTACTTTTTGAAAAAAATGATTCGAGTTCGATGATCGAGTTTATGGCTTTCGGTTCCAGGACGACTTAAAAGTAACCGTGTATAGGTGTATGTACTCCTTCACTTATAAGAGACCACAGACTGTTTAAATAAGAGTTAAAATAATTACAGGCACATGAGATCCATTTTTCATTCGTCTTTTCCGACATTCGAGTAGACTTTGGGATAGAAAGTTAGAGATAAAGCAGACTAGCTTTTGCTCGCGACTTTGGCCACGTCGAAGTCAAGTATATCATTGTTAAAACACAAGGAAAGATGCGGGCAGCGACTCGCCAGCGAGTCAACCGGCTGCAGCTACGCTCGTTCATATCTACATAATATCTATTCATTACCATATTGTTTTATTTATTAATTCAATTGCATTACATGGTCTACAGTCCACTCCATTCTTTAATTTTCTCCACTGCGAAGAACAACCATAAAACAGTACAGCGCACTCGGCTATGGTGTACCTCCCTATCAGTGTAAGAATTGTTCTAATCAGACCAGTACGTCCAGAGGTTACCTCTTATGCAAAAAAAATAAAAGTACAATGACAAGCGTTAAGAACTTCCCATGAGGGGAGCCACATAATCGTTTGTCAACAAAAAAAAAACATCTTATTAAGCGACGGAAGCGCATAACAAACATCATCTTT
Organism: Hoplodrina ambigua; assembly: GCA_949774945.1. Classification (NCBI taxonomy): domain Eukaryota; kingdom Metazoa; phylum Arthropoda; class Insecta; order Lepidoptera; family Noctuidae; genus Hoplodrina; species Hoplodrina ambigua. The sequence goes on along the minus strand of OX458974.1, from coordinate 10,620,180 downwards.
TTTGGTTGTACGTCACTGTCATTATTTTTTTTCCCGTTTGTGACATTGTCATTGAACAATTGAACTAAAGGATACATAAATAGTAATTGCGGCAGTCAAGTGCATTGTTGACATTACCCTCCATGTTTTAATACTTATAAACTGTTTTCTCTTATACGGTGGATGGGAGGGGGACAGGTAGAAGACAGTTAATCAATAAGAAAGATGATGGTACCTATATGTATAGACATAAACAATTCGAAAATTGTCGCGGTCTTCTTCCGCGTACCTATACAGAGTGTTAGTGTAAACACCGTTATTCTTGAAACCAGTGGTTTGGTGTCACTAATAGAATGTAAATTCAATGAAAAATTATATCTTTTTTTTTAAAGTAAAATCTCCATTTTCCTCAAAATTATTTCACCCTATACAACATGTAACAAAAACCCTGTTGTTCCTTCTACCTACGTTTAAAGGATCGGTATACATACGTAATAAAGCAAGTCATTTATAAAAAACTGTTAAAAAAAATGATTTAATAAAAAAATAATTTATTAATTTTTGTAATGATAAACTGGTTTCTTACCTCTGCAATTCTGTATGAATGAAGCGATGACGCGAAACCAGAAAAAGATAGAACGATTCCGCCGAACCCCGCCACTTTCTTTGATCGGTGCCGCTGCGCCTTTGCACCGCCGCCGCTTATCTGCCTATTTTTCCAGGTAATTTTACGCAAAATTTTATTGATAATTATTGAAACTACATTTAACACTTCACTGCATTCAAAAAAACAAAGTTGTCGCGTCTGTCACATTATTTTAATTTATTATGATGTCTGCTTGACGGCCACGGAGTTGCTGTTCGATGTGACCACCTTGTACCTCTACTCGTTTGTTGCAACAACGAATGATATCCTCACGTACGCTTTGCAGTACGGAGGTGTCGGCCATAAGGTGGTCAAATGCTACTACTATGCGTGAAGTGAACGCATTTCGACCTCCGTATCGCACGTTTTTTTGAACACCTGTTGCTTGACAGTGCCAATGTATACCGAATACATACGTAATAAAGCAAGTCATTTATAAAAAACTGTTAAAAAAAATAATTTAATAAAAAAATAATTTATTAATTTTTGTAATGATAAACTGGTTTCTTACCTCTGCAATTCTGTATGAATGAAGCGATGACGCGAAACCAGAAAAAGATAGAACGATTCCGCCGAACCCCGCCACTTTCTTTGATCGGTGCCGCTGCGCCTTTGCACCGCCGCCGCTTATCTGCCTATTTTTCTACACGAGTTCGTGACCTTATCAGCTGTTGTTTATCACTTTAACGAATGAATCTTTGAAAAAGTGGCTTTACCAGGTAATTTTACGCAAAATTTTATTGATAATTATTGAAACTACATTTAACACTTCACTGCATTCAAAAAAACAAAGTTGTCGCGTCTGTCACATTATTTTAATTTATTATGATGTCTGCTTGACGGCCACGGAGTTGCTGTTCGATGTGACCACCTTGTACCTCTACTCGTTTGTTGCAACAACGAATGATATCCTCACGTACGCTTTGCAGTACGGAGGTGTCGGCCATAAGGTGGTCAAATGCTACTACTATGCGTGAAGTGAACGCATTTCGACCTCCGTATCGCACGTTTTTTTGAACACCTGTTGCTTGACAGTGCCCCAGAGGAAATAATCTAAAGGGGTCAAATCCAGCTGATCTTGCGGGCCAATTAACGGGTCCACCGCGACCAATCCATCTCTTTCTCCAGAATGTAAATAGCTTCTTTCAGGGCGGAAGAAGTGTGACGGCGCGCCGTCTTGTTGGAATCACATACGACGCACGATATGGAGGCCTAATTCGTCAAGTTCATCACTCAGTCACTTTTCCCAAGACACATCAACATAAAATATTCTACGTAAGAATAAGACATAGTCAACAGGTCGACGTTTACGTAAAAAAATCACAAGTCACTCACTACGTAGGTAGGTCAACAATAACATCCGTTCGGAAGCAAGCTGCGCGGGAGACTAAGGATGTGATTCGCAAGGCGGCGGGCGGCGGGTGGCGGGGTGGCGGGGCGGCGGTGTAGGTAGGCACGTGGCACCGAGCCTCGTGCGGCGCGGCGGCGGTAGTTTTGGCGGCATCTTTTGTTGTCGCATCAAAGAAAGCCGCCGAACTTGTAGTTATTTATCGAAATAAAGATGTAGGTAGTTACTTGTAAGATCAGATACTCTAAGCATTTTTTTGAATGTGTCGTTTAGTAGTTAATTGATTTTCACCTCTCGACTAGCCAATGTTGTTCTTTATTAAATTATAATTTCGTAAATGTTGTGCTTGTAGGTAATAGTATACGTCCCTAAAAGGAACAACAGGGTTTTTGATACATGTTGTATAACAATGATGTAATTAGTTAAAACTTATGTAGGTAGTTATAACAGACGGCCAGTGCAGCAGGTCAACGCCCTTTGCGGTGATTACGTAATTCGGGCGCATAGTATCCATGAATTTGCGGACGGTGTCGGACAGATTTTTTTTAAATCTTTGTTAGAAAACTATGTTTATTTATTTTTAAATTCAGTTAAACATTTTTTATAATAAATCAAGTAGGTACCTATGGTTTTAGTGACAACGGTGTTTACACTAACAGTCTGTATAACACTACTTTTTATTCGGCGACTTCGTCTGCGTCCGCGATAACCGACATTTATGCGGACGAAGTCGCGGGCAAAAGCTAGTATAAAATAAAGTTCAATTATAACTTCTCTTCCTTAGAACAAAGAGTCGAACACTGACTTGGTTGTAACTGAATGCAAGGAAGGAATGTTTAATCTATTTGTACTGCGCTGTCGGCTAGGTTTCCGAATAAGTAGTTTGCATTTTATTCAAAGTAACACAGTGAAGTTTAACACGCTTCGGAGTTTGCGTGTAATGAAAGAACGGCCAAGCAATTTCTGTTACGTATAATCCGTTTGTAAGAAGATATAAAAAAAATATATATAACGAAGCTATACAAGACTTCAAGGTGGTTAATTTGTGTGAGATTTGAGCAGCAAGCATTGTGTGCGGCCAGCTGTGTAACCTTAAACCGCGTATATATTTATTTTAAATTTAATTACGATACGAGACTTCGTTCCTATCAAGGGAAAACATGCGGAAGATTTTTTTCTCAGCAATTTTGTTGTTTTTTTTTAATAATTATAGTTCACAATACATTTGCATTAGCAATCTGTTTATTCATTCTTAATTTTTAAATGTACTTTTTTTCGTTTCTGATTGATCTGATGATTGAATTCAACATTACCAACCATTCACTAGCTTAGGATTAATACTTTATCACCCAGGTTACCTCGATCGATGCCATTAGTTTTTCATTTTACCTCGCTTACGTGTTAGGGATTAAACGTCCGTCGTTACAAAGGAGCTTATTTCGTTCGCAGCTGATGGCACGTCAGAACTATCCGATTTATCGTGTGACGTGGGTATCCCGCTCTTGCGTGAGCTTTTGAAGGGTTAAGAAGTAAATAATGAAGGTTTATTTGGACGGTTTTTTTTGTTAATAATTTTTCAAAGATACCTCATCTTTTTTTTAAGGAAGGGATAATATCAAATGACTTCTTCCGCTGGGCGGAGCGGAAAGAAGTGTCAGACTCTTACTGACTAAAACCCATCCGTGTTCCTCCTAATGCCCTATAGATTCCAGGGTTGTGGTAGGTTTGGGTTTTTGAAAATACACAAGTCGGGCGGCGTCCCTTACGGTAATCACTTATCATCTCAGCACGGTTTCAACTCAGCAAATAGTTTGCCATTCAAATAAGGGCTTTAAATCGTGTATGTGAAAATAAATTTTATAATGACCGGGTAAAAATATAGGCAAAAATAACGGCTCAACTTGACTAAACTTTATAAAGTACCTATAGGAATTGGGAAAGTCACATTGGTACTTGTCTGGAATCAAACTCATGGCGACATGGAGGCGGGCGCCTTTACCACTGGACCATCAAGACATTTCAAATATAATCAAATCTGAAAAGAAAAAATGTTAATAGATACAATCAAAATACCTGTACAAAATTAAACAGGTAATACAAAATATTCATGAATATGAACAACTTTCAGTTAAATAGAATTTGTACCTTATTTTATCGTTCTCCAAATACCTAATTGGTTATCATAACTTCGGACAGCCAATCAACTCACATTCCGTTGCTAAGCCATTAAAACAATTATTTATTAAAGTTCCTTCTATTCTAAAACAATAAATTCAATTTTATTGTTTCAACAACAATAATCTGAAAACGTAGTTAGCTAATAACATTGTAGCGTATTGTTAGAAGGAAGACATTCTCAGCTGGCGGAGGTAATTATATTAAAAACACTATATTGTTTTATGTCCAATAACAAAACAAAATTACGGAATAAACGCTGAGTCAGACAATGGTTTGGTTGTGGTGCAAGTGGTAAGATTACGATTTTTATTACTTACCACTTGCTTTTCATCAATCAATCTGCAATAAAGAATCTTATTAATCATTCTAAGGGCCTATTTCACCACCTTTCGTAAAGTTCCGATTAAATCACTTGGTAGATTATTTCATATAAATTCTGTTCTATTTTTGAATATGTCGGAAGATTAGCGCTTAATCAGGGGTGGTGAAACCGGACCTAAAAGTCACTAAATAATCGTAAGATGACATACATACATAAACTCACGCCTTTTTCCCATGGGGGTAGGCAGCTACGATCCTCATACTCCTTTCGCCTCATCTACGTTCATACATCTCGTCATACAAGCACGCCGGTTACGAGTACTCCGCACTTGACCTTTCTGTGGGACCTCACCAATAAGGTCAATGTAGGTCTTCCTAGGGCGACCCCTTCCGGCGTTGCCACTCACCTCTGCCACCTTTTGTCAATCGTCTTTCACTCATCCTCTCAACATGACCGAACCATCTAAAAATAAAGAATTTTGGTTTAATTTAAAACGTTAAACACAATTAGTTTCAGTCATTGATATGTATAAAGCCTTGAAACTACATAAACGTTGTATGTTTAACGGGTTTTTCTAATTCAAAAAGTAGTTGAGTAGTTGTCACTATTAACCAATAATTCCAAGAGATAACTTCTCTAAAACACTTTATTTTAGTCTTGAAAACCCGATTAATTTTTAATGAACTGTAAAATTTTATTTATAATTGCTTTTAATTTTTTTTTTTTTTTTGGACAACTCACACACGGCTATCTGATCCCAAGCTAAGCAGAGCTTGTGTTATGGTAACCAGACAACTGATATACATACTTATATAATTTATAAATACATACATATTATAGATAAATCACACCCAGACACAGAACTAACAATCATGCTCATCACACAAAGTTTGTCCTGGGTGGGAATCGAACCCACGACCTCCGGCTTAGCAGTCAGGGCCGCTAACCACTAGACCAACAGGCCCGTCTAATTGAATAAATAGTTAGTCAATTGAGTCGGCACGAAATTGACGTCACAGCTCTCTTTTGCCATACAAAATCATTGGAGAATTGCGTTTTGACAGATCATAAAACGTATGTCAATTGATTGGACAGCATTGACATCGGTGAAGGAAAACATCGTGAGGAAACCTGGACTTACTGTTCCACTCAAATCAGATGCCTTTGAGGCGGTTTAGAAACTCTGACACTAGGGTGTGTGGGGTCGTAAGACCTAACTGCCCATACGATAAACAAGGTAGTGATTGGTAGTGTCATCTAGCTTATTGTCAAAAAACTCAGTTATGGGAGCAACTAAAAACTGAATATATGTCAAAACAACCTAATAACTGGGGTTACGGTAACTGGGGTTATAACTTCACAAGGACCAAAACGGCAAATCCACCATCTCATTCCATATTCAAATTCCCATAATTAAGCGCTCGCCACACTCCACAGTCACTTTTAGGCCAGTTACATACAGCATGTTTCAATTTCGCTGCAAGTAAATGTATTAGGCGCCACGACTTTGTAAAGGTGGGTACATAAGAGCGGCAACTAACGAGGGGCCATCTGCATATCGAGCGAGGAACCCAAACCCAATTGACGTCTCCGTCCGCTCGGTCGATTACATGCAGGGTTGGTGAGCGAAATATATTACTATTGTGGCAGTTGTATTTCCATTGTTGTTTGCAGTATACAAAGATTTTATTAGGCATCGTAAAGAATATTAGATTATCAGAAAAATATATTATGAGGTTTTTGTGTCGCCTACTGGTTGTACATATTACAGAGGTAGCATACACATCCCTAAAACACAGAATCCTTTTGATATAAAGAAATAAACTGAAAAAGATCCTTTTACAAGGTCAAAAGGAGAAATATGTACAAATAAAATAAACAACTATAAAATAAATGTCTGTCTGATACGGCTGGATAGATTTTGACGAGACTCACTGATAGATGGACGATGTTATATGGAGTAGGCTACTTTTATTTCAGAGTCAGAATTCACGATTCAAAACGTACTAGACGCAGTCAGTGTGCTTTAAGGCCACTCCTCATTTTAATGAAGGATGTGCCTTCATCCAAATCCATTTAGCCATTTCCCAGATGTTCCAGTTAATAATTCTGTCACATGATTGCTAGAGGTTTCCATATTCATAAGGCGGAATTATAACGACCATCCTATACCTACCTTTACCGTCAAAGCATAATATTCTCCCAATTACGAACGTTGGTCAACCCTGTCACCCACATATCGTCTGGCCCACATTGGGTTACTTTAAAACGTTGGTCCGGACCACTGTTGAGCATATGACAATTGAGTTACCCGCTACACTGAATTCTATCAGATTGCGCAATTTTCATATGAAAAGATTGGACTTTGAAGTGTAAAAATGTTAGGAGGGTTTTGAAAATCGAATGTTTTAGTTTGAACTGAGAACTGTTCGAACCGGTGTGTCCATCTGCAGGGTTAAGGCGTCTTCGTCTTCCTATATTAGAATACTACGCTAGAATACTACCCTACATCGTATTTAATCACACGCATGTGTAATGTGAGCTGACAATTTTGAACCGTTAAATATATTTTTTTTATTATTATTAAGTCTTGATTTCTTTAGGACTATAAAACTCAGGACTGTCTCGATGGTCTATCGGTCGCAAAGCGCGACTGCTAAGCATGAGGTCTTGGATTCGATTCCCAGGTCGGGCAAAGTTGGGTTATTCTATCAGGATTCTGCCCGATTGATGGCAATAGGCTCGCCCCCTGTTACATAGGACTTAAATATACCATGCGAAATGTGGGTGTACTAATAGCTATACGTCTCCTTGATTACAGGCGTGACGTTATGTAATTAATTCAATAGTTTTATTACTATTCTTTATATACAATTTTTTCACGCAGGATTTTCCCAATGTTCGCCTGTTATGTTTACTTAACATCACGCCTGTAATCCCTGAAGGGTGATGCAGAGGCGTACTCATTGGTACACCCACATTTCGCCACTTATGTTCAGTCTACTGAAATAATGTAGGTACATTCTTAATATGTTTAAGAAGTTATAATATTCTCTTTATTCTTTACAGGTAAGTGTGCAATACTCCTTGTTATTAATTTTACCTCAAAGCCCACGCATTTGAGGCGACACGCGACAGTTCTCGGCAACGCGAGACAATTCAGATAATTAGGGTACCATTAAATTTTACTCACATGAATTAATTGGCACTCACTGTAATATATGGGCGATTTCATTCTCTTTTCATTTTGGGTGCAAAGCGGAAATGGTACGCGCTTTATTTGTTGGGTTAAATCTCATCATGGTAGGTAAACAAAAATATTAATGAATATAATTTTTTATATCATTTTTTTTTTTCAGAATAAATAAATAAATAAATAAATATTTGAGGAGAATTTTGTCTTTATAATTTAATTTAAATTAGTATAATTTATACTAAGTGCAATTATATGTTAATATGTTTTAAATATATTCTATTCTTAAAGGAGGATGAAAGTGTACTTATGGGTACAACTCTGCCTAACCCTTCGGGGATTACAGGCGTGATGTTATGTGTTTATTTATTTAAGTTATGAGTTTATGTTATTCTATTCTTCTTACAGCCGAATTTCAGACACGGCGGCCGATCTCAATGGAAATTTGCAAAGTATGTAGGATATATTACAGATATATTAAGTGTGGGCGCAATTATCAGATTACTGACTGCAGGTCAACAGCCTCTTCTCATAAAGACACGGTACGAGCACAGACCACCACTCTTGCTCAAAACTAATTAGTAATTTCAGACTTATATTAATTAAATGTCCAGGTTTCCTCACGATGTATTCCTTCACCAATGTCAACGTCCAAGATAAACCATAAAAGTAGCTTTTTTTTTTACCGATGGGAAATCATCTAATGACTTCCCTCGCCCTGGGCGGGGCGGGAGGGAGTGTCAGACTTTTACTGGCTAAAACCCATCCATGTTCCTTCTTGAGCCCTTTGCGTTCCGGGGGCGCGGTATCTCTTTCGAACAACCCGCAGCCCCGGCAGGCATCGGCCCTTAGTGGCCCCTCCAATTGTTTGCTGACATCTCTTTGAGGCGGTAGGTACTTATGATAAACATAAAAATAAAAATACCTACAACATAAAACAACACTCAACCAAAATCAGCATCCAACAAACTTAATTACAGTCTCCGAAATAACGAGACACACCAAGTTTATTGAGTACCTACACGACTATACAACACCGTCTTGATCCTTGAGTAGTGAATACTGTAGATTAGTGAGACATAAGATAGGTGAAGTTGGTCGGTAATTAGTCGCTTACAATGATAGCGCTGGTTTCTGCTTTGTATCTGAAGTTTCAGTTTAGTTACAGAGCGACTAGCTGTAATGGAATTTGGATTTGGTCGAATATTGTTTGAAGATTGTACTTAGAATTTAGAGATAGACTTGAGAACTTATTATTGACTTGTAATGATGTTTTAGTATGTCTGTAGCAGTGGCGTAGCTAGGTGACCTAGGGCCCTAGGACAAATAAAGAAATTGGACCCCACTGCTATTTTTTAACTGATTAGGTTTTATCAAGTAAAAATATTAAATATCTAAATACTTTAAAAATGCTAAGCTACTTTATCATCTGCTCTTTTTCGTGCACTCCAGGGCAGGTAATTATAAAAAAGGAGAAATTTTCAAAGATCGGTTCGGTGGAGATTTTCTGGTAAGGATTCGAGGGCACCCTGAGCTTAAGGGCACCGGGGCACTGCCCCGCCTAGCCCCTAGGTAGCTACGCCACTGGTTTGTAGATACTAAAATAGATATTTAAGTCTAATTAAGATAAAGACAAACATAAAGACTAAGTGTCGATTAAGGTCGATATAAAACAGTTTACAAGGAATATTTAGTCGTTTGCACGTGTTTAACGATCAAGACAACAGTGCTCTTTACCAGTAAAACCTAATAGCACGATATTGCACTATAGAAACAACACAAGCTGGGTCGATCGTCTATACAGTCACGAGCAAAAACAAGTATACACTTAGCAAAATTCAACAGCGATTTTCTTGTGAAATAATGGTTGTAACTATGATATAGAACCTATTTCATACTAGTATTGAAATCAAAATACGATTCTTAAAAACAAGAAATTTCGATCAATTTATTCGAAGAAAGAAAATAGCTTCGTAATATTGCTGTGTGTATACCGTAAAACGGGGTGTATAGAAAGGCAGGGGTGAATCGAAACGAAACTTTAAAAGAGATATTAATGTTAAAATAATATAGTTTGTAGGCAAAAAAGACTCTAATTTTTTTTCTGAATTATAATTTACAAATTAGTCTCATTGTTGGCGACCAACTTCATTAGTTTGACTTTAAAATCCCTTTTAAAGTTCCGTCTCGATTCACCCCTGCCTCTCTATTCACCCCGTTTTACTGTACTTGTTTTTTCTCGCGACTGTACAAGTCTTAACAAATAACAATTTGTTACCTCGCAAACAACACGACTTTAAAACGAAACAACGCATCCGGGTGACATAGAAATCTCTTCGAAATATAATTACGTTCGCCGACACGACCGACACAGCCAACACGACCGACTTGTTTAGAACCAACCGCCTCTGTAAAGGAAGAGAATAATGAGAGACGAAAATTAATAAATGGGATTACAAAAGATCTTATTACGCCCATTTCCCACAGTACCGCCTCTGTGGAGCAATAATTAGTAAAAGAAATGGTCGGGAAGAACTAAGGAACTTTAGGAATCGGCGCGAAGAATTTATCTAACAATGCAAAACGTCTACGAAGCGCCGCGCTCGCTCGGAAATCTATTTGAACTTTTTGTGGAAATTTCAGTGGACTGGGACAATTAAAATTATCTGATAGTTGTGTTTTATCTGTAGAGACAATGGTAAATGTGATCGTTTGTAACAAATGGAAATATAGACGTTTAGTTGTTTGTTACTTCAGATAGTTTGTTGTTTTCGTTGTTCATCTTATGATCGTTAGCGCGACTTTTAATCGTATACCTACTGTGTTAGATTCCCGAGTTAGGCAAAGGTATTGGAGTCAATTAGAACCCGTAACGTCAAGTAACTTGACGCACGTGTTTGATGTATAAAAAAAAGTGGAGGTGTCTATTTGTAATGTAAAAGCAAAAATCAATTATAAACATTTCTGTCGGTCTGTCACCTACTAATCTCTGAAACGGCTGGACTAATTTTGGTAAAAAATACACTGGCAGTAATTAAAAAAAAAGAATAAGGGTTCCGCGCAAAAATTTAAACCCGTACACGTGGACGAAGCCGTAGGCAAAAGCTAGTGTGTTATTAATTTTCATTGATCTTATGTTAATGACAGCGTAATGTTGAAGCAAGGCTTCATATATTCCTAAACAAAGTGGTCCGATAATGGATTATTAATTACCGTAATGGACATGCCATGACTGCCTGTTGGTCTAGTGGTCGCAAAGCGCGACTGCTGAGCATGAGGTCTTCGGTTCGATTCCCAGGTCGGGCAGTATTATTGGGATATCCTATCAAGTATTTCTTAGTAGCAGCCTCGGAGTCTAAATTTGTGCTCGATTGATGGCAATAGGCTCGCCCCCTTTGCGGTTAGCAAAGGTTTAAGGGATTATAGGAGTGATTTTTTTTAATATGATGGTCGATCGGCTAGGCAGATGATGATGATGGTCATCATATATTCGGATGGAAGGACAAACATCGAGTTACTATGAAAACCCTTGCCTCTGGTATGGTTGTCATGGCTTACTGGTTAAGACGCCCACCTCTTATGTATCATTGGTTCGATACCGGGCAAATACCATAATGACATTTTCAAATCATATGAACATTCTTTTATCTTGAATTATTATTTTCTTTCATTTTGCATCATAGGTTTTGTTTTTATATCCTATTTTTAATGGTATAGATATCAACTTTAATATGTAAGTACAATATTTACAGACTTAAAAATAAACTTAAGACTTAAAAATCAGAAAAAAAAAACTAAATGGCATCAACAAATTCTTTTGCGTCGCCGTCAACTGGAAATGTGCTCAAAGACTGGCCGCACTGCCACGTTGGATGGCAATGCTTAGCCTCTGGCCAAGATAATAAGCCAGTCCTTGGGTCACGGTCATAATAATAATGATATTTATTATTATGTTAAGTACGCTAATCTTTCTATTATTATGACTTATGAGTACACGTACATCCTCTTCTCTCCTTAATACAAACGTCAATGTAATGTGCACAGTACGCCACCTACCAGGCAACCAGGAACCGTAATAACATCTCATTTAGTAGAACGGCAGACGTAAATTAGTGGCTCGCTGACTGCAAAAATTACAGCCGCTGTCATAATAAATCCTTCTCCTTTGAGTTTTTCGCGCTGAATATATTTATGTATTATGTTTTAATTTTATTAAAAGCTTTTTAATAATATTATTGTGTTATTGAGAATTATTTTTATGGCTGTTTTATTTATATGTTACTAAACAGACTAAACAGATTTCTTTGTTTATCCGACAGATCTCATAAAGTAAAGTAAATAAGTAAATAATATAACAATTTTTATGTGTAGTGCTAGTGTTCGCAAAGCTCGGAAAGATTATCCCTCGCAAGATGTGATTAGTTTTTGAACAAAAAGACTCTGGTACAAGAAGACCACAATTATTTGTGCTTTCTTAAGGACCAAATTTTGCCTTAAAGACTATTGCAAAACACAGTCTCTGAAAACACAAAAAGGCTTAAAGACTCAAAACGTCAAAGTTTACAACGAAAATATGAACAATAAATTTCTCTTTGTAAACGTAAACTCATATTCGATGGTGCTTGAAAGTGTATGTCAGTGCAACATACGGTCTGTTGGCAGCGCTGAACGAAAGCCAGACAGGAAAGATACGCAACTGAACACCGTAAACCACAATATAATGAAAGATTTATACTGACTGGCGCGGTATAGGAGTTAAAAAGTTATAAAAATGTTTTACTTGGTATATTCTAGGGTTCAGTAATAAAAAGGTCCATATTACAAACCCGTTAACTAGGTATACTACCCATCAGCCTAAACAACATTCAACGAAAATTATAGCTGGCAAATGACGTTTTATTGATGTGAAGAACCATATTTTTAATATAACGTAACGCACGCAAAAAATATACTTTCAAAAGAATCCAACAGTACAGAAACAGTAAAGAAATATGTGCAGAGATCGTGGGGGTATTTAAAGTTTAGTTACATTTCAATGAGAGTTTGTGTAAAAAACGTTTTAACTTTGACCTGTAATATCTCAGTAACTGGAAAGTTCTCAGGTATGGTCCGTCACAAAAAATAGGATCACAATGATAGGATAACAAGTAATTTTTAGCTTCGATAAGTGTTTTCTTACACCTCTTACATAACAAACTGAAGAGGTAAAGGTGACACGATTGTCCTATTAAGTAAAAGTATAAATAAAATGCGATGACGTAATGGGAGGCTTCTTATTAGGCGAGCACAAATCCAAACTTCGGGTCATAAAGATCGGCATTCGGCATAAACGTCTAGTTTGTTGAAACCGTGTATGTCTATAAAATAACCCTCGCTGTCGGATAAAATTTAATAGAAAGAGGCGTTTAAAACTTGCTTTAAAAATAATATTGCATTTACATTAAATCGCATTAATTACACAATTCGCTCTGCCCACGATTTCTTTCGCGTTACTGTCGGTTATGACGGGGTTTTATTTGTTTTTCGTCTTACCCTAATTAATTTTGTAAAATAAAACTAATCTAAGTTCATGCTTATAATATCATTATAATAATTATATAATTAATACTTTTTCTTACATTGAATACACGAAAATTACTTACCTACGTCCATATTATGTTCCTACCTATAAAAGTAGCCTAAGTAAACATTTTCCTTTTGATTCAACACTCAAGGCTTCCACTAAATATTAATTAGCGTTTCTATTAAATGAGTTTCGTTAATTATGCTCGTAAGATTTACCGCCCTACTCATGAGGGCTTTGTACTTAATGTAATTAGTTCAAATATCAAGATTATGCAAGGTTGTGAGTTTTGGTCCTAAGGGTCGACATACCTACATCATAGCATTTAAAAAATATAATATTGAATTCAATAATACTATTTCTTGATAAAATGCCCATGAAGATATGGGTAAGTATTTTTCTATTTAATCAAGCTATAGTAGGCAACTTATTACCCCATGTTTTCGTGTATGATGATCCGATCGAATGTTATTTATTTTATGTTACGTTACTTCTGAAATGTTAACTGTAATTACTTATTAAATTTACGAGTAATCTGAACTAAAAACATAACTGGCGAAATGTGGGTGTACTCATGGGTACACCTCTGCCTAACCCTTCGGGGATTACAGGCGTGATGTTATGTTTGTTATGTTATGAGTAACCTGACTGCCCCATATTGCACCTAATGCCCGGTGATTGTTGGGCTATGAGAGTGAAGGAAAGATGAGAGCACCTGTGTTTTAACACACATATGCACTATAGGTAATCTCTCTTGTGCACTTTCCTAGTCTCCATTGACATTAGCCACCATGGCAAAATTCGTTCGAAAGAATTATCATTGCACGTTAAAGCATTCATATTATTTTTATATATAAAAAAATACCATCAAACATTATTAAAACAGCGGCCATGGCTCCCTCACTATATTTCGCAGTATCTGCGAAACAGGCGACAAGACATTAGTGTTTTATAGGGCCAATGAAACTGCGTAATCTTCTTAAATAACTTGTTTCGCACCAAAAGGAAAGGCCCCAGTATTTCTTCAAAATTACTTCATTATTAAGGTCAAGTTACACTGGTATTGTTAGGCCGCAGCTTCGAGGCCAGATAGGCAGTCCATTAAATTCTTATCTCATTATTATGATTAGCTGTCGCCAAAGACTGGTCCTTCGAGTCGCGTTTCGTTTCGCAGCGAAATTGCTTTTTAATTTTTGAAGTTTTAACTGGAAACATAGTTTTCTGATATTTAGTACTATGGTGGGTTAAAATTATGTAATTTTAGCCCTAGTATTTAGTGCTAACAAATATTTTAGTGCCAACCCATATCTTCGTGCATGAGATGCACGCGCCTCAACCACTGGGCCATCGCAACAATTAATTGTTTAATTTACAAGTTTAATAATAAATATTAAGCTAAAAAGCGTTTAATAAATCCTGGTTATACCTTATAATCTTCTTATTCAAGATAGAATGACAAACAAACACACTATCTAAGTAACTATAGTACCTATTAACATGTTTTACAACATGCCATCAAAGAAAATTCTTGGAGTCTAGTGTTCGAGCCAGTGCAGTGTCGAGGACGCTCAGCTCAGTCGAGTGGATAGTTAACGTGCGAGCGGCTACATGTGAATAGTTCATTGTAGTAAATAGTCCGTGTATGTAGACTAACTTAAACAATTCAGTAACAAATCGTGGAAACTATTCAATAATCAATGTCTAAAATTATAAATAAAAACAGCATCAATAGTGTATCATTTATATTTTTTTGCAGCAATAACTTTATTCAAAAAATATTAATATGAAATGTCCAAATTTTAACAAATATTTATTTAAAAAAAATAAAAATACCCACTTACGTTTTATCAGAGAGTCAGTAAAAATGGTGAAACTAGTTGCATTGCTATTCCAGAGACGAAGCTAAAATGTCTCATATGCCTATAATTACATCGGCACCAATACCCTTGAAATCGGAGCACAGGCACTTGCTTTGCGGCAAAATTAGATATGATGGCAGTACTTCACCATTCGGGCTCTTTCACAAAGAGCTCGAGCGCTGAAGTAGTCTTCTACCTACTATAAAAACCTAATCAAAATATTTACGAGCAAGTAAAACAAAAGGCCTGTCTTCCCCACAGCTATGAAGAATGGTCTCACAACAACAAAACAAAAAAATGGTCAAATTACTAACATTACCGAAATCTCTCCCACATTTTGTAAGCCAACCGCGCTAAGTAAGAAAGCACGTAAAAAATAAGTCTACAAGGTCAAGATTTCCATAAAGACCAGACATTTATGGTAGTCCCCGATTACGTGACAGTAATGTAACATACGTCCTAACTGGCTTTTAAAGAAATAGCAGGTCAGGAGTTTGCGACAGTTGGCATGCATGAATAAGTCATCGCGTAGCTCAACCCTACTTAAGGTAGCTTACTCGACGAACAACCTATAAGCAGAGACGTATCCGACAGACTTCATGTTCTACACATTTTTGCTGTCACAGTGCAATACTACATGGCTCTGATATGAATGGAGGAAAGAAAGAAATTTTTTGTTGCAAAATAGACACTATTCTTATTTATATTTTAGTCAACTATTTTTTCTTTATCTTTGCTTATTTTTCCAACAAAACATATTTTTGTCTTGCACTCGGCAACAACTTTGTCATTTTTATTTTTGTTACTTATGTTTGTTTTTTTTTTCTATATCTTTTGTTACGTCACTACATGTAGATACCATACAAAGTTAGTCAAACGTACATACGTATAAAATATGCTGTGTACTATTACAAACTTAGAAATTCACAAAAATCCTAATAGTAAATGTTTATCTCATTATTCGTATACTATTTGCCCACTACGGTTTAAATAACCCATTTTTTTATTTAAATTTAATTTTTTGTTATATTTTTTTGGCCCATGAGGTTAGGTTACGTTTATCGCGGCATGAGTTGCATTGTTAATATCCTCTAAAGTGCAGGTGTAGGACACTGGGCACTGTAGTAAGTAGACCATTGTCTGATCAGGAGCACCGCACTCGCACTGGGTATCGAGGTTTCTATAATCCCCCATTATGCTAGATTATATACCCTTTAGCTTAATACCAGTTTATTATTTCAGCTAGCATTGATATAATTAATCAGACAGGTCTAATCGATTAATTATAAACCATAGTCCAGTAACTAATTGTTGCTTCAAGCATCAACGTTACATATTATGTTGATCATTAAATCTTGTATTGATAGATAATAATTATAATAATAGATTGGTGTTATCGACACATCAGACTACTGATATTGTCTTGTGTGAATTATTATTGTTGACATGTTATTTTAAACGGTTTAGATTTACTGTTTATTTAGTATTCAATTTTTTATTTAGATTTTATTAATAAAATCTTACTTACCTTATTTATTTAATTTTTCAAATAAATACTGTCCCACTCTTGAAATTTCTCTGGGTGCGTTTACATACATATTAACTCACATACAGACCCCGCCAGACCCGGAACCACTGTCTGTAGGCTCTACAAATATTTATTTCGTGCATCAACAAAATCATTAAATATTCAAGTATTCGTCATTTTAATAGTAACAAAAACAGTTTCAGAATCCTACTATCAAATTTTACACAAATTATCTTACTTTAGAAAAAACTGTCACTAACACAGTCCAATGCCCTCATTATTGTGAACTTACCCAAACAAACACTTTATCACACACACATAATAAAGCTATTATGCAAACAGCCCATAAAACACTTCAACCTCTTTTGTTTAGAGAATACTTCTTAATAAATTATTCAGTCGTATCCGGGTGTAGTGAAGGCCTTTTTGTGTTCGGATATTTTTCTTTCAAAGCATAAAGAGGACCCGGTAACTATTCACTGTGGTACAACGGAACATAAAGGGTTTAAGTACGGACGTAAGTGTGGATTGGACCTTGACAGATGATTCCCCCCCCCCCGTCCTCCCCCTACAGAGTATTTTGTTTGCGAACTAAGTTGGCGCGCGAAAATGTGAAAATGAGTGAGAAAAATGGTGGCAGGTTTTTGCCGTTTTCTAGTCTCTTTGAGAATACGAATGTTTCTTTTTCTAAATGTCAGGTGTGGAGTTGTGAATGTGGGATGTTGTTCCTTTTTTTTGTGACTTTAGGTTTTTTGGACAGTTTATTATTCTATTGAGTGTTATTCGTCTACATTTTCTTCAGGAACAAAGATGTTGTTACAGTAATTTTCATTTTATTTGCAGAAGATCATAAAGAATACTACGAATTCACAGGATAATACAATTCCCTTATTCATTAACTAGCAACCCGCCCCGGTTTCGCACGAGTGCAATATATAATAGATAAACCTTAATCTTGAATCACTCTATCTATTGATGAAAACCGCATAAAATCCATAGCGTACTAAAAAAAAAATCAAGAATGACGTGACTTTGTTTTATATTATGTTGAGAAGGCACCTAAAGAACAATAAATGACGAGAAATCGTGAATATTGAATTGACGAATGTATGTTTAGATTCATACGTTTAACTTGCGCATCACTGACATAAGAGAAGGTGAGGAACCTGAACTGGTGGAAACCTGGTGGTGAGGTGGTGGAATCGTGAGGAAACCTGAACTTACAATTCATATAAATTAGAAATACCCAATCAACCTTGAGCAAGGGTGGTGATCAATGCACGCACCTTCTTTGTATGACAAGAGGCCTTTGCCTTTGCACTGATGTGCTTAGATCTCTTCTTTTTCTTCTTAACAAAAGGTATTTATATGGCAGAGGAGAGTGGCAACACAGGGAGGGGACGCTCTAGGAAGATCTACACTAACCTTATTGGTAAGGCTCTTCAGAAAAGTCAGGTGCGCAGTACTCGTAACCGGCGTGCTTGTATGACGAGATCTATGAAAGTGGGGATCGTAGCAGGGGATCGTACATGAGTATGTGAGGATCGTAGCAGGTGGCGTTCTGTGGTTTTTGCCTACACCGCATGGGAAAAAAGCAGAGGAACAACAATGAGCTGTAATTATAATAATATTTTTAGTCTTGTTTCCTTTGTTCATTTCAATAACATTTAAAATACACGAAAATATTTTATTTTACATCTCAAATCACCATAAACCGACCCTAATAAATTGTCACTGAAAAAATCACATCTAATGAAAATAAAATAAGGCAAAATAAAACATTTCCCGTGCCTTGTACAGAGCAATCGATCTTTTCCTTCTTTTACGCATGTCGATGTAAGCGTATGTTTACGTACTGAGACCAGTGTATCTTGGTACGCGGGAAAATATGGAACTAAATTCAAACTGTATGAAATTTGACATGTCATTGACAGTTGCCTTTGCAAGCAGCGCCACCACGACCCGTCAAGTTTTTTTGGACACTGCGTAAGCGTATATTTACGTATTTATCGTGTATATATGTATGTGGGCGCTGTAATAAATCGTCAGATGTGTCTGTAAAACACGGAGTAATTTATCAGTGTCTTTTCGTGAATACTTTACAATTTTTTGCCGAGGAAACGTTTCCCCGTCACGACGCTGGCGTCTGACCGAAATAAGATACCGTCGTTTGTTTTGCTAGTAATTTTTACGGACAAAAGATTATGGAGGTTTTTGTTTTTTAGATATACAACTTAACATCACGCCCGTAATCCCTGAAGGGTAAGGTAGAAGTGTACCGATTAGTACACCCGCATTTCGCCAGTTATATTTAAATCTCATGTAATGGGGGCAAGCATATTACCATCTGGGCACAAATCCAGACTGGGAGGCTGCTACTGAGAAATTCCTGGTGGAAAAACGCAATATCACTATACCCGGCCTGGGAATCGAACTCAAGGCCTCATACTCACCAGTATAACACTCAGTTCTAACGAATAAAGGGTTCATACGGCAATATTACACAAAGCTCACAATCAAACAACAAAATAACTATAACAAAATGTCAAACACACATGAAAACAGAACACAATGAACTAATTCAATTAACAATATGCTTAATTTCATTACACACCGTTTGATTTGTTTTATGTAACAGTATCAATCACGGCTGTGTGCTAGTGGTCTAATAAATAACTTGGTATCCAGCATGTGTGATTGATTCAACATTTAATTAGTTTCCGAGTCTCACGTACCTAGTGTTGCTAGGTGTCCCGATATCGCGGAGTGCCCCGATCATTTGATGACGTCTCGATTAATCCTTCATCGGGACGCTTAATGTCCCGTTTTTGTTTTTGCTGTGTTGCACACAATAATGTCTTTTTTTTATTGCCTTTTTGTTTTTTTTATTATTATTGTGTGCACATTGTCTGTGTCAATAAACATTTTTCTTTATTTTTCTTTCGGTTTTTCACTAACCTCTTTAGTCTGCAGTTTAATCGATAATTTATGTGTAGGGTGTTACTACATAAAAGTATTTTTACTTTCATATTTTTTTACTAAACTCAAAAGTATATGTTTTTTTTTGTAACTATTGTACCTGTTCTGATTGAAAACTAAAATCCCGATAATTTTAACTTTTCGTCCTGAAATTTCATGCACAGCGCTTCGCAACACTACATCAATCAATGATCAATGAGTGTGAAACTATTTTGTAGCTTCAAATGTACTTTTGGATGGGCTGTACTTCAGATTCTGTGTATAGCACATATTGTTTTTTTTTTATAGCTAGGTACATATTTCTCCGTTGAGTATCCTTCCTTCACCAGAGCATTCTTTTCTTTCTTATCTAACTTCAACATCTTTAAATAACTCCGCAGCAACATGTCTTACACTAGCTTCTGCCCCCGCCTTCATTCGCGTCAAAGTTTCGTCAAAGTACAACAGCCTGAAACCGTGTCAAAAGTATTAGAAACAGGTAATCGATATTATCGCAATTTCTGACGACCATAAACTCTTCACACCTCTTGTAATAAACTTTTAATCACCAGCCAACTGGCCCACTGACCCAAATAATTTAAAAAGCTTATCCATTAACACGCATGTTCCAAATTCAATCTTTTTACTGTCCCCAACCCAACTTAGGGCATACCCACATAGTACTTAAACAAAATGTAAAATATTAATTCCCCTCCATCCTTCATCCCACTATATATTATTCAAACGGCTTTTAAAAGGATCGCCTATACCTTCGATAAATTATAAAATCTTGCTCAAGCGTTTTATGTTGATGAAATGCAAATCAACTGACACTTAACACTTGTTATCTTTTTGAAATGCTTGTTAATGTATTCATGGAAATATTGGATCGTTTTAGGGCCCGGTTTAGTGGAGTGGACAGCTTGGGAAAGCTGTCACGGCGGCGTTCAGATATTGCAGGATTATTTTACCCGCGTTTGGTGTAACCCCGTCTATACAATTACTACTGCAGTCTAGTCCCGCATGTTGTCCGCTTCATTGTGAGCGGGACTTTAGCTGAACGTGCCTAGACAGGGTTACGACGTTTATTTGGATTTTGTGCTAGAGTATTTAAATTTCTAGAAACACCAGAAATACACCACATTAGAAAATCATTTAACGGTAGTTAGTAAGTGCAAATGGGAAGAAAAAAGGACAGTAAAGCCCGCACAAGATGTTATTGACCACGTTCAAACAAGTAAGTACTATTGAGATTTTGGCTGGTTTTACCATTTTAAAACTTATTATAATAGTTTATAATTCTTAAACTATGTGACGACATGAACACAACATTGATACCAGAGTTTAATATATGTTTATAAACATATTATACCAGAATTTAAATCCAGAAAAAAGTAATACCCAAAGATAAAGAAAGTTAAATGCTTATGATATTATGTCCCGCTTGGATTTAAGTTTACTCCGTACAAAATAAAATTAAAACCGGCTCAATGGTTTAGCTGTAACTTTAGTAGGTAGATCTATATGGACTACCTATTCAAAAAGTTCAGGTCAAAGCGGCCTTCTTATTCTTTTCGAGTCGATGATTTAAGACAATCCATTTTTATTTCCTATAATATTTGGGCCCAGTAGGTAACAACATTAATCGCGGCATTAGTAGCGTTGTTAACGTCCTCTGAACTGCAGGTGTAGGGACACTTTCGGCACTGTAGTAAGTGGGCCATCGTCTGATCAGGAGCACCGCACTCGTACTGAGTATGGGTGGGATTTATAATCCCCCATTTTGCCAGGTTTTGTTTGCAGCGGCCTATTAAGCCGTATAAAGCAAAGGACCCTTCCATCGGAAACTTAGAATACAAACAGGGTAAGATAAACAATAACTAACAAAATCATCATCTATTTTCTATTCCTAAACACACCGGAATATAATGTTGTAACTTGTTCGTATTGTTTACTCTGTATTATTTAGTTGGATTTGTTTATTTTAGTGTAGGCTTAAACATTAACGATTTAGTTAGTTCAATGATAAAAGAGTCAATGTGAACACTAAACCCATTGAATGTTCCTAGACCTGCATTATTAATAATGTTTAAAATGAATTAACTGTACTGCCTTTGTTATGAAAACGTTTGATTTGCATAATGTTTTATGATATAAAATTGATCGTATCGTATACAAATGGTCGTAAAAATATGCATGCCTAATGTTACTTACCTTCAATTTAATATTTAGAAGCGGAAGATCACTCACTCATACATAACAAAATATAAAAAACCGCTTGACGTATAAAAATGAAAGGCAGGGAGGTAATTTTTAGTTAGTTAACGTCCGCTAAGAAAGAGGGGGTCGAAATTTGTATGGATAAATAAACTTTGACGCGGACGAAGTCGCAGGCAGAATTAGTTATTAGGTTATTTAGGTATAGCTAAACTGCTGAATTGAGTCCTGGCTTACGGGATACAGGGCGCGGGGGTAGGACGAGAACGGGGACCAGGAGTGGTGCGGGCGACGGGCACTCATAGCGTGATACACAAGAGGCAAAATGTGACATGCAAGAAAACATATACCATATTGTATTGCTTACTAAGTTTGTTTTTGAATAATAAGGTCCTATTTGTAATAGAACACGCGAATGAACTAGTTTGAATTATTACACAAAACAAAGTTGCACCAAACAAGGCCCTTGGGTGCAATATTTAATTCAATTTCTGTGCAATTCTGTTTAGTTTATACGAGTATACTAAATGTATGCTCGAGATGTACCTTATATAATTTTAGACGGCACGGTTGGTGCAGTGGCTGACCGGTTGAGTTTTTTTCCGTTGATTAATCAAATCTTTACATACCACACAAACTATCGCGGGTTTAACAGATGTATGGCCAGACATGGCAGCTTGGTGCCATTACATGTTAATATTAGATTAATTAAAACAATTGAGTAGGTACATGGGTCTTTTTTAAATTAAGAGACATTGGTGCAGATTCCCTTGTTTACAAACTAGACTAAATTTAAAGAATTGACATCTCTTACTAACATACAGCGAAAGGAAAGGACGGTGTCATTCCGTGACATTAAAGAACTAAGTAAGCGATGTCAAATTAGTTTTGCCTTGAACTTTTCTGCATTTTTAATCCATACGTTTTAATATGTCAACTATACTATTTGTATGGATGTGTCAGATTGACTAAATTTGACAGCTCTTATTTACATTAGTCTCTTTCTTATTTTATTGGACAGAAAAAGATGGAAATAGTCTAATTTTAGTTTAGTTTGTGACCAAGAGAATCGGCACCACTTTCTAGATCGCACTGCAATCTAACAAGTGTCTTTTTAATACCGAGTACGCAGCACTGCGTGTTGCGGTTTCGATTCCCGCACGATACAAATATTTGTTATTGATTATGTATGTGAGTATATGTCCTTGTACTATCCACCATACACGAGAAATTCCTACTGAGAATACAATTAAAAAAAAATTGCTTCGTTGGTCTAGTGGTCGCAAAGCGCGGCTGCTGAGCATGTGGTCTTAGGTTCAATTCCCAGGTCAAGCAAAGTGTTATTGGGTTTTACATCAGTAATTCTCAGTAGCGGCTCGGAGTCTGGATTTGTGCCCGGTTGATGGCAATAAGCTCGCCCCCCTATTACATGGGACTTAAAAATAACTGGCGAAATGTGGGTGCACTAATGGGTACACCTCTGCCTAACCCTTCGGGGATAACAGGCGTGTTGTTATGTTATGTAATAAAAGCTTTTAAAAAAATTCCTTCCCATGATCTCCTTTATAATAGGTTGAAAAATAAAAGTTTTTTCGCTTTGCGCCTGTGGTTTTTATTGACGAAAACAAATAGTCACACGAATGTAGTAGCACTAGAAGAGTCAATATTCATTAGCAAGTCGATAAACTTCACTAAGTTTCAGTGATATAATATCAACTCGCCAGCTCTGGAGTATTCTTCTAGATTTACATAATCACCTCGTTCATTAAGAGGGTAATATCGACAGCGCGCTGCAGAACGTTCCGTACAAAAAAGTCGAGTTATAATTTGGTCAATGAGTAATTAAACTTATGTAAAAATTAATGCGGTTTTTTTATGGAATTCTCTCCTTCAGAATATCAGGATGGCCACCAGTCGGTTCACGTTCAAGGTAAAAGCTCGCGAGCACTTACATAAGAAGTTGGCAGACTCGTCCCACGATTAATTTGTTTTACTTCACCACCTATAATTATATTTTTATCTCTCTACTTTATATGTTTTGTTGTATGTATGTATATATGTATTTATTATTATATTTTATTCTCGAAAATTTTCTATATCTGTGCACCTACTATGTTTTGTCTCTGCATCACCCTAAGGTAGACTGGTAGAAAATGCCCAAGGCATTAAGTCCGCCTTTGTACATTGTATTTTTTTACATGTGCATAAAGTTTAAATAAATAAATAAATAATACAATACTCGTGTTTAAGAGTTACCGTGTATGATACACGGTAAATATTAAATTCAGTTTTCCGACAAAAAAACTAGCTAACGAGAAGCCTTGTCCTAAGTCCACATCCTATGCACAAAATTTTATTCATTTTATGGTCAAAAAATGGTCCCTATTACATGGGACTAAAAACATAACTGGCGAAATGTGGGTGTACTAATGGGTACACCTCTGCCTAACCCTGCGGGGATTACAGGCGTGATGTTATGTATGTATGGTCAAAATAAATTAAACTACATTTTGCATAGACTGCGCTGCTGATACCTATAGTTTTAAGTGGATACTTTAAGATATGCTCTTATTTCTTACTTTAAAAAAAAAGTACATCCTACTCGAAAGTCATATAACTGAAAAATACTGTTTAATTTTCTTTTTTTCTTCCTATTCATCTCTAATGAACTAAAACAAAATAAACTATATGTACAAATCAATAAATACACATTATCGTTGAACGTGGATGAGGCAAAAGGAGTATGTAAGCATCGTAGCAGGTGAGGTTCTGTGGTTTCTGCCTACCCCTATGGGAAAAAGGTATGTGTTTATGTATGTGTGCATAATTGTCAAAAAAATTACAAACGTATTTCAGATAAGTTTATATTATTTTATTTTATTTTAAAAAGGCACTGTTACTGGGTCATGACATTTTTACAACAGGCCTGAGCTTTTCCATTTTCAATATTTCGATGTACAACTATTTGAGCAGTTAGCCGCGTAGTTTACAATGTTTAATTAAATTGAAAGAGAGTTGTACCGCAGTAACCACCAAAGGATTAGGGACAAAATGCAATAAGTGGAAAATTATTTTTCGGAGCTGTCACAGGCTTGTGGTTTAGCGTTTTAAGGCCACTCTACACAGGGGGTATTCCCCCCTATATTTGAGTCTATTCTTTTTTTTTCTCTTTATTGTTTTTTGGGGTTTTTATCTAAACAGATACGCCAACCCTATCGTTCCTCTTAAGTCTATTCATAGAACCATTTTTATGCAACCCGTCACACGTAGGAGATGAACGCAATCTGGGATATTATAGCTTAAGAGCCATGGAAGATCAATCTTCACCCATCAGGTAACTTGATGAGACATAATTTATTAACAGACATGCCTATGATAGATAACTTGCCTATAAAAAAGTTTTCATAACGATTTATTAATTCAAAACAGACGTCATCACCTCACCACGTTTTATTTTACCCATATCAGTGATGTTTAATGATAAAGTTAGAAAGTACAAATTAAAAGATTTTTCTGATTTCAAAACAGGAATTTGTTTCATTATCATCATATTTATTAGCCAAATGACGTCCACTGCTGGACATAGGTCTCCCCTAAAGATAGCCACAATGACCGGCCCTGCGCTGCCCGCATCCAGCGGTTTCCCGTTAAAAAAGTAATATTTATTTATTTTATACAAGCTGACTTCACAGCTGACATGTTACTTTAACATAATTAAAAAGTAATTTTATTTACCACAAAACCAAACTGTTGTTAGAAGTTACACCCTGTATAATGGAGAGACTTGTATAAGTTATGACGTCAAAGTTTCTGACCGCATGTGTTTGTATGGTTGGTTTAATCTTGAAAACTATGCGGCAGATGGATCTCCGGTGGCTTGGCGCGGGCCTAACGGCCTGTTTCCTCGTATATTTAGATGATAAAAGATAAAGATATGGAAAGATATAGGGTATTAATGGAGACTCAATAAGACACTTGTAATCGGGTTCTGAAAGTGTTAATATTTTTAATAACTTACTTCTGCACGTGACTGTGTCTGTGTAGACTTCATAATTAAGCTAACGTCCAAAAGGTTCTGACGCAGAATGCCAACTTCTCAAAATGTCAACTCGACGCAAAACGCCAACTTCGCAGAACGCCAACTTCGCAGAATGCCAACTTCGCATAATGCCAACTTCTCAAAGGTTCTGACGCAGAATGCCAACTTCTCAAAATGTCAACTCGACGCAAAACGCCAACTTCGCAGAACGCCAACTTCGCAGAATGCCAACTTCGCATAATGCCAACTTCTCAAAACGTCAACTTCGCAGAACGTCAACTTCGCAGAATGCCAACTTCTCATAATGACAACTTTCCAGAAAAGTCAAATGTTCGTGTAATAGAAAATATATAGATTTTTTTTGTATTTTCTAATAAAAATAAACATTATATTAAGCCGTCTGTATTAATTAACATAAAAACACAAATACGCAAACAATTAAGTAATCAACAAATAAAATCAAAATACGGTGAAACATATTAATCTAAGTTCACAAAATATTAAAAACTAAACAGTTTTAGTCACTATGTTTTTTTTTAGATCGTTTTTTTATAGAATTTTTTTGAATTGTTGATTACTTAATTGTTTGCGTATTTGTGTTTTTATGTTAATTAATACAAACGGCTTAATATAATGTTTATTTTTATTAGAAAATACAAAAAAAATCTATATATTTTCAATTACACGAACATTTGACTTTTCTGAAAAGTTGTCATTATGAGAAGTTGGCATTCTGCGAAGTTAACGTTCTGCGAAGTTGACGTTTTGAGAAGTTGGCATTATGCGAAGTTGGCATTCTGCGAAGTTGGCGTTCTGCGAAGTTGGCGTATTGCGTCGAGTTGACATTTTGAGAAGTTGGCATTCTGCGTCAGAACCATTAATCTATCCCAAATTACACATTTATAATTAGTTTATGTTATAGAAGTATAATATTGTACCTATGTATTATATGTGATGGACCAGTGATTACGGAGCCCGATTCTCATGCATAACGTAGTTCAAGGCGGTTTAGCGATTTCAGACTTACATAATAACTTACTATTATTATGCAAAAGTTTGGATGGATGAATCAGTATGTTTGGTACAGACATCATTTATGGTCTAGAATAACACATAGGCTTATTTTTATCCCAGAAATATGTACGGTTCCCGTGTAAAGTCGGAGGCTGGTACCATTATAAATCCAGGGGGCATACCACAACCTCTGAAAATAATATTATTTTAATATTACTTTGCCTTCCGCACTGTTGGACGTTCAACGCTTGATCAGCGCCGAGAGTTGAAAATGCAACGACAGAAATTACAAAGTATTATTAAAATAATATTGTTATAAGAGATGGCGGTAGGCACCCAGGTTTCATCACGATGTTTTCCTTTACACTAATAAAGAAACAACTTTACGAAGATCCAGGAATAAGTCTTCAACATAAAGTATATACCAGATATACCAGATATACCAACATTACACAATATTTCGTATGTGCATAATACGTGAAAACAGTTTAATTAAACTGTCACGCTGTTACAAAGTTTAATTTCCGCTGTGTATAGTCTGGGGACATTTATTTCAGTGGTTACGCACTCTGTTCGTTGTTATGACTTCTGTTAATAATTAAAAACTTGGATACTGGGCGAAACACAAAGAAAAATAAAACCTGATATCATTTATTTATTTTATTTTATTTTTACTTTACAACGGATTAAACCAGTGACAGTGAATCAATTGGATAACGAAGTTGTACTATGAAAAAAAAATACAGGTGCTTAAACGAAACAGAGGTAAGTAAAAAGTATACAGTTGCAAAGTTAAAGCCATAAGTTTTTTTTTTTGAACTGGTATTGTTTAAATAACTTAACTTTTAATCGTGAATTATTCTCATTAAACATATTTTTAAATTAACGTAAGTAGTAGCCCTTTAAATAATTATATTTAAAATATACAATTTTTACAAGATTAATAATAAAAAAAAAAACAATCAGAATAAAAAACAAAGTGAAAATAAAACCAAATCGCATCAACAAATTCTTTTGCATCGCCGTCAACCGGAAATGTACCAAAAGACTGACCGCACTGCCACGTTGGATGGCAATGCTTAACCTCTGGCCAAGGTAATAACCAGCCCTTGGGTCACGGGAAGTGTCAACCAACCGTTTGGCCAATTTCTTGAAAAGTAGTAATTTAATTAACTTTAATTAACGTGTATTCATTTTCAGAGTGTACCTAAAGGATGTCAAAAGTGACCATATAGTTACGACTTCGCTGTCTGTCTATCCATCCATCTGTCACAGGACAGTACCTTCTAAACCATAGGTAGACACTAAAAAATTCAAAGAATGAAAGAAAAACAAATAATTAAAGTCACAGTCAAAGTCAAAATATTTATTTCAATTAGACCATTTACAGGCACTTTTGAATTGTCAAGGAGTCGGTCAGTTAGTCCGAAAAATGAAGCAAGTTGCTCGTTCCAAAACGGAGGTAGGCCTCTATGGAGAAGAACGAGCAAGAAACTCCACGGCACTCTTTTTAAATTAGGTTTTTACAAAATCCCGGTTACAATATTCTTGTTGATTCTAAATTAAGGAACGTGTATTTTGTTGCATTAAAAATTGTACAGTGGTACATAACGAGGCTGACTTGGCCAGTTTTCACTTATACCTTTGTTTTTAAGCCAAATGACACAGTTCTAGTCCAACGTTGTATGGTACACAGTTTTTCTAGTTACAACAAGAACAAAATCAAATCTAGTTCGCAACACGCTCGGCCGCAAAATACCGATACGAATGTTCTGCGTATTGGACATCGTGCGAATTGGGCATAACGCGGATTGGTCGCTCTGCTACCGGCTGGTCGGTTTGCGACTGACCGACAAAACGGTGCCATTAAAAAGAAAAGAAGAAAAAAAAAATTCAAAAATTCATTCATTTTATTCATTCATCATTTTATTTTAAATTTCTTATCTGATTATTTCCTCATGTACAATTTTTTGCACCTGCTTTGTTATCTCTTCACCACCTTTTGTGACTGGTTAGGTGACACCTCGGTTGACTGGTAGAGAATGCCTAAGGCATTAAGTCCGCATTTGTACTTTTTTGTTGCATAAAGTTTAAATAAATAAATAAAAAAAAGATCGGAACTCCAGTGGGATTAACAAGTGTAAGTTTCTAGAATATACCAGAAAGCCAGTTCCTGTAATTAAAAACGTTAAAATCTAATCGCAATCCCATCACAGTGACAATCAATGTCAACAACTAGACAAAAATGCTTGATTAAATTGCGAACGTTCTTAAAAATACGAGAATCATCAACTGACATCATACGAGTACATCAACTCGTTCTCCTGAGGCAGAAACTACAGAATGCCATATACTGTGATACTCTTCTTGTAACAACGTAACATCACGCCAGTATTCCCTGCAGGATTAGGCAGAGGTGTACCTACTAGTACACTCTCATATTGTCACTTATGTTTTAAGTCCCATGTCCCTTTTTACTTAATCGACATTCAAACATTGAAGTCGATTGTTTGCAAATAACAAGTCAAGACAACAAGTCTATTATGCTATGTCATGCTATTATTTAGCTTTCTATTTATGAATCCCTTGCGCACTCTCCTGATTAGCTATAATTTTATCATAATCATGATTTTACGACAGACGAAATCCTGTTTTAAAAAAAGTTTCTGATAGTCAAATGAATAAATGTTCCAATTTCTGCTTTGTAGGGCAGTGTCCTACGGTTTATATTTCATCGGTTATTCACACAATAGGTATGTATCAATTTAAATAAGCCTCGCAATATGGAGAGTGCACATCAATGCGCCACCTCGATGTAAACTTAAATGAAGCAGGATCTCACTATGTAACGAACTTTCAATATACAATCAATTTTTTTTATAGAACTTTATGAAGGAAGTAAAAGGAACATCAACATGATTAGTGCATCACGCAGCGTAGCGCAGAAGTGCATGATTTTACGTTGTTTGAAAGTATCTGGGTTTGTTTAGAAATCACGCGTAGTTCGACACACGGATAACGCGTTCACGCGCGGTGTTGCAAATCGCGCGCCTATATGCTGGAAACAGGGACCCCCGCGCGTGGCCACCGCATGACTGTACTGCAGCCCCGTGCGTTTGTGCGGGAAATATCATGTTGACTTAGATCGCACCCGCAGACGTGAATCGCCAAATACTCTTCAATGGTTGACAAAAACAACTAAAGATTTCTGTAACCATATCTCGTGTGTTCTTAATGGAAAATGTATTGCCCAATTTGCCAATCCAAGCAGTTATACAAATGTATATGGCTACAGTCTGCCATTTATTACACAATAAGCATTAATCTCAGTAAACTATTCAAGTATTAATCTCAGCTCCGACCACAATACTTGCGTATTCAGGATTCACACAAACGAGTTCCACGCACATAAACCACGAATGACTCAATAAACTAAATGAACGCACCCTAGATTTATTACACTTCCGTTACGTAGAATATTTTTGACAAAGCTCTAAGTCAGGGATTGTGAACCTATGGTGCGCCTGCTACCCATAAAAAGTGACACTTTTTTTTTGAGCAAGTCAAAAATAAAAATGCCTCCCTATTGTTTCTGTTGACTTTTCTGATAACATAACTGTTATACATTATGACATTCAATAGGAAAGATGACACCACCAATCAATTGACACTTTATATGACCTGCCAAAACGCGATTCTTCCATAGATTTTGTAAAAAACAACTGTGACATCAATTTTGTGCCGACTTAATTGTCTAACTTTTTATTAATTTGAAAGCAATTAAAAATCAAATAATTGACAATGAATCGGGTTTTCAGGGCTAAAATGAATTATTCTGCCTTGGAATTATTTGTTAATCGTGTAAACTACCCAAATATATAAATACCTACATAATTGTGAACCATCTCAAAAAAATATTACAAGGTTTTTTTTAGTTATCAACTAATTAGTGTAGATTTCCTACGATATTTCTAGCACTTCAAAGCAACAATTTAAATCTACATTAATTGAAATGTCAACCAGACGTAAAAAGGTTAACAATCTCTGCTCAAACTTATACTCAAAGGGGATCCAATAAAATGAGTAGGAATTTGGCTATTGCTGAGCTGTCAAAAAAGTTTGAGGGCCCGTTGATATATCACCCGTTAGAATGGCGTAGATGCGAACTTTTTCAATATAACTGGACTCTCTGACAACTGCGAGATGCTGACGAAAGCTGACAATGGTCCTGAATAGATGAGGTTTTGGGTTTCGAAAGTTTTCAGACTGTTCTGAAAAGGTTTATTTCATAGGTTATTTGAATGTAAGTGTTTTTTTTTTATTTCCCGAAAACCAGATACACTCTTTTGATTTTTTCAATCCATATATTTACTTTCTAAGTATGTCTTGGGCATCACTGACATCGGTAAATGAACACATTTTGAGGAAACCTCTGCTTCTAATTAATATAAATCTGAAATCCAATACGCCTTGAGCAAGCGTTGTGATCAATGCTCGTGCCTTCTCTGTATGAGAAAAAGACTTTATCCTTCAGTAGGATAAAGTCATTATAGATAGTCATTTATCCCGGAATTTACAGATATTTACGAATAAAGAAACCCAAGGCGGTTCACGGTCTATCACATTAAGGATCCCCATTTTCATTACAAGCATCTTTGACCCCGACAGGGTTAGAATTTTGTTACAATTTCAATAAAAATCCACATAAAATAATCAAATGTCACGGGTTCACGATTGACTCAGTGACCTTTAATTCGGGGAGACGAATTGGAATGTCAGACAGCTAAGAACACAAAATGCAGTGAACTAGAATTAAATTCCAATGGTGTCTTACTTTCTTACAAATCGATGTTTATCATGCATCCATAAAAAAATACGTAAAGAAAAGTTTCTTGAATGTATTTCGAGATAAATCGCTAATTATCTATTGTAAAAACTTTGTACCGTTAAATACGGGTCGGGGGCGTTAAATCACATTTATTTCCTTAATCTTTTGTACTCATCTGTATCCTGGGTTTATCCGTGTTTTCTCTCTCATTCTCTCGTTAGCAAGTCGTTAGACGTGCTTTACGATTCCTTTCCTGAAAACTAAAAAGGTGTTTGTGCTAAAATATCAGTGTAAATCTGAACCTTCAGAGAAGATTTAGTAATTTATTATTATGTAAGTTTTGTTTCACGATTACTTTTGAACAGGTATGGAAATAGAACAGACGTTCCAATTTTAAATTATTTTAACAGAGGAAAAAAAAACAATTAGTAACACATAACATAGTTAAACAGAGGTGTATCCATTAAAACACCCACATTTGCCTGTTATGTTCAAGTCCCAAGTAATAGGGGGTGAACCGGATACCAATCCAGACTCGGAGGCGTCTATAATTATACCTTTTTGTTGTAATCGCTTCGTGAAATAATATTTAACATCTCAAAAATTAAGAGATAATTTGTAGAAGCTATTCTTCTTCTTATCGTGTGGGCAGTAAGGTCCTGCGACCCCACACACCCTAGTGTCAGAGTTTCTAAACCGCCTCAAGGGCCTCTGACATGGAGCTATTAACAATGATTCGTTTCATTGGAATGTCGAGTTAGAAAGTTGTAACTTTTAAATGAACTTTTTGAAAAAATCACTTACATAACTAATTATTACTGTTGTAAACTAAATAGCTTGTTTGACCATACAAACAATATCATCAAGAAATCTCCAAAATATAAGCTAGCGCTTTAACAAACTACAAACTTTGTTCATATTTCGTAGTAGTTTCCACAAGTGAAATTTATTGTAGGACCCAAGCTTGCCGGCTGCGTCCAAAGTCCCCTTATAAGATAGCAGTCTCATTATTTATTGCAATAATGCAATCTTATGGTGTCATCTAATGTTCCTCTTATCTTATCTTATGTAAAATAATATGGTACTGGGTTGATTTATTTTAGCAATTTTGCGGCGTTCTGGCGAAACTCATTACCGTCCTCGTGGTAGATTTGTATGGGCTTTCGAGGGAAGATTTTGTTGTGAAAAGTATGTAGGTGTTTTGGAACGATACATATTAAAACTTCTATAGCATAACATCATCACGCCTGTAATCCTCGAAGGATTAGACAGAGGTATTAGTAAATCCACATTTCGCTAGTTATGTTTAAGTCCCATGTAAAAGGGGGCGAGCCTATTGCCATGAACTGGGCACAAATTCAGACTCAGAGGCTGCTACTGAGAAATTCCTGATGAAAAACCCAATAACACTTTGCCCGACCTGGGAATCAAACCCAATACCTCATGACCGCTAGACCAACAAGGCAGCAACTTCTATAAATAAATTTGAAAAATATTAACGTTTACGTTGTATGCAACGCCATCTATCGGGATAAAGGCTGAGAGTAATAAATAATTTCATAATAATACTAGTCTACTATTGTCCTACTGCATGGCAAAGGCCTCTTCTCATACAGAGAAGACATGAGCATTGATCACCACGCTTGATCAAGCCGTATTGGTGATTTCAGACTTATATTAACTATAAGTCCAGGTTTTCTCACGATGTTTTCCTTCACCAATGTCATTTATGTCCAAGATAAACTTAGGAAGTAAATATGAATTGAAAAAGTCACATTGATACTTGGCCGATTTAAATCCACGACCTCATTATGAGAGTTATAAATAGTTTAAAATTTTGTTAAATTCTGGATTTGGGAACACAACATCTAGTCAAATTCTTCGGTTACTCAAGGAGTAGCTTGTAGTAGGTAGACATAGAATTCAAAATTAATGAGACATGAGTCTAATGAACGTAATAGCCATGGTAATAGCGTCCTTATGAACATCTTACGCGGGACAATATTAAATTTAATATTACGAGAGAAAGATACATTTCTTTAACTATTCGACTTAGCAAATCTTGTACAGTCATGAGCAAAAACAAGTAAACATTTAGAAAAATAAAAAATAAAAATTGGTTGTTACTTTGATATAAGACCAATTTCATAATAGTATTGAATTCAAAATACTATATTCCTAAAAACATGACATTTCAATCAATATATTCGAAGAAAATCACTTCGTATTGTTGATAAGTTTCTACTTGTTTTTGCTCGTGACTGTACATCTTCTGGATAAGATGAAATTTTAATACGAAGGCAAACTCGTAAACAAAACGGTTTTATGTCCAACGACGCACATCACTCAGGATTTGGGACGTTTAATAACGAAATAAGCCTAGTGTAAAAGAGATTTAATTTAATATAAAAAATAAACGCCCAGCTTATGTAATAACGACTCTTTTTAGGGTTTAAATAAAAGTAGAAATGAAAGACTTTAAATGAAAGTTTATTAATTAAATGATACTGCAAACGTTTACATATTAAACAATTATGTTAAGGTCGGCCTCCAGTCTAACTGGATGCAGCTGAATACCAGTGTTTTACATGGAGCAGTTAATTACCTATCTGACCTCCACAACCCAGTAACTGGGTAATACAATACCTCTTGGTAAGACTGGTAGTCAGACTTTCGGGCTTCTGACTACCCGGCGACTGTCAAAGATCCACGTATCCAAGATAGCTGGAACCTCTTCCTGAGGCACGGAACGATGTCTGTGATGTCTAAGACAAACTTAGAAAGTACATATGAATAATTGAAAAAATCACATTGGTACTTGATCGGATTGAAACTCATAACTTCAAGCATGAGAGACGGGCGCCTCAACACTAGGCCATCACGACAATCATCATGACTTAATCAAACTTAAAACAAGTAATAAAAGTGTCATAGTTAGTGTCTAATTAAAGGTATACTCACTTACTCTCTCATTTTGAACCGTATTATCATCACAATAAAGGCCAGACATCCATCATTCTCTGAAGACGTCGTCGAAGTAACATCCTGAGTACCCACACACACTCAAAACTATAACTTCCATAACCAAACTGACACTAAACACACACACTAGCAAACAAACGAGCATTCCTCAACAACAATAATTATTGTTGTTCTAAAGGAGACGCTACACAAACGCACACATGTGCACTCAGTACACAGCATATGTAGCAATTACAACACAGTACACGAGTCCACATACATCTCAATTAGAACGCCTTGTAGGCGACACAAACATGTCGACAAATCCAAGACGCATGCATTAGTAACAAAGGTTTCCAGCAAATGGGCCTTGCCAAAGGAGATGGGAGTTGTTGGAGAGTGTTTTATCCGTATAGAACATTTGCAGTTGTTAAATGTACCTACTAAGTACGTAGTTTTATTAAAATTCGGTTAATGAAAAACGGCTAAAAAATTAATGTAAATTACGGCATTTTATCCAAACTTTTAAGTCCTTAATTTTGTGAAAAGAATAAACCGATTTTAATAAATCTTCCGTAGCAGGATACAAATGAGTAGGTCTGAAAAGTTAGTTGAAAACATAAAAAAAAGGTTTTGCAACTAAATTCGAGAGAATTTGAGTTTAAAATACAAACAGAGATTTCCAATAATTCATTTTTATTTTTAATCAAATTTTTTAAATAGGACATTTCGAAGACAACTTAGAACGTAGTTCTGTTTAAGTCCCATGTGATAGGGGGCGAGCCTATTGCCATCAACCGGGCACAAGCCAGACTCCGAGGCTGCTACTGAGAAATTCCTGATGGAAAAACTCGAAACGTGTTTTTTGTATGTAGTATGAAATATTAGTTGAGCACTTGGCCTTGAACTTTTCACTAGCACTTGCTCGCTTTTTAATATGAAAAGATTAGTTATCCAGGTCTGTGTTAAAGTGATTGATCGTTCGGCCCTGAAAAACTAGTTAAGGGATATTTATGTACTACATTTTACTACATACATAATTTATTTATATATCACGTACCAACATAATTTGGTATTTAATTCGAAATTCGCTAATCCGATTAGTACCATGATTGGAACATGTAACTAGGGATTTAAAGTAGAATTTACGTAATATTCGCTTATACCGTACCCGAGACATCATCTGCGTAGACTTCATAATTATTCCTGCGTTTTAAATTACGAGTATTCATGGAACACAAAATTATCATATGTATTAATTACTCATGTCTTGTTCTGTCATACCGGTAAGTCAGCCTGGGTTTGACCGGTTAAGCTTGATAGATATCTATTTATTTATTATGTACACTAACAGTGAATACATTATACATTTAGAAAAATAAAGTACAATGTACTTGTTACAAATTATTATATCTAATGTACACACCAATAGAATTATAAGCATACATATCTTTCTAAGAAAAATGTAGAAGACAAAACTGAGAAAAGTAAAATATCTATCTAAGTATATGTGTGCCAAACAGCTAATAGGTATCGTATAACCATCATACATCCATCCATCCTCACAAATATGCACATCTATCTATCTTTATACGTTCTCTTGATACTTTATCGATTCCACAAAACCATCCACGGGCATATTTAACAAATTTCAGATATACGTCGTGATGCCGTTTTGGAGGGCATCCAATATAATTTATTAGCAATCTGGCAGAGTTTTGCATCTCCAAACTTTCCAAATTCGTCTGCTATTTCAAATTATAGCTTTACATATAAAGTTAGACACGTAAGCATTTGATCTTTCTGCTGTGGTAACGTTTGTTATGGAATGAAAATCTTTCGATTTGAAAAGAAAGTTCTGTTTTTTTTTTCGTGATAAAAATCTGTTTTAACCTTCTGTAGGCTGAGGCGTTTAACCGGAGATCTAGAAGGCGAAAGTACGAAGCTGTCGTGTTCTTTTTTTAAGTTTTACTACATAGTATTTTTTTATAGCTTTATGATGGATCTTGTTCTATACATTCGAAAACAAAACGTTTTATTGAAAATTTCAAAAGGAATAAAATTCTAATTAAGTTACTGGTAATTTTATACGTAAACTATGGAACCCAATTATAGTTTAATTCCTAACTTAGTGTTAATATGTTCTCTATTTCACAACTTAAATCTAAAACTCAGTATATACAAATCATGCGCGACTTCGTCCAAAGTGAAGTGAAGTATCCCATGAAACGAATTATACGCAGTACGTTGTACTGCTGCTGATCTACGACACTTGAAATAAGAGAGCTTTTTATCTGTGAAAAAGTTCAGCACTTCTAGAGATTACCTCTTACAAATAAACAGTTTTACCTCTTCATATTCATTTAGACTATTTATAAAAAGCAGGGGGACACATAGGGCAATAAAAAACTCTCATCCGCGTTCCTAACCTACTAAAAAACTGCTTTATTATCCGTTGGCAACATTAACTTTTATATTACTTCTTTAAAAAACTTTTTACTCGACTATCAACTTGAACAACCCGATAAGCTGCTGACACGAAATAGCTAAAATTCCCCCACAATTCTATATAAACAAATACAAAAAAAGAACCAGTATCTGCTTATAAGCGCAGAAAAATGTCTTCTGAATTGCCGGAGGCTCACAAAAGCCACGTAAATCAGGCACTGACGGCCGCTTGTTTTGAATAGGCCGACAATTTGTCACAACAAATTATTCAGCCATGCCGCATGAAAAGGGTAGCTTTTTGTGCCTTTTTATTTGTACAACGCGAAATGATTCAGTAATTGGGACGCCGATGAAAGTGACCTTATTAAGCGATGTATTCGAGTGAACGATGGCGATTTATTAGATTTTGGGGTTGAACGGATTAATGTGTTGCTCATTTGTGCATTGAGCGTAATTTTTTGGATTTGTTTTTGATAAACAGGGGTCTGACACTGCACGGGCATGCAGTACCGGTCATTGGGATATCTTAAAGGGTGGTCTATGTCCAGCAGTGGATGACGTTCAGCTGATATGATGATGATGCTTGTAGAAATTGATAATGTTTAACTTTTAATTCATTTATTTAAACTTTATTCAAATGTAAAAGATACATTGTACTTACAAAGGCGGACTTAATGCCTTGGGCATTTTCTACCAGTCTTCCTAAGGGTGATGCAGAGACAAAACATAGTAGGTGCAAGGTTAATCGCTTGTGATGTTAACAAAAATAATTATTATTACATTTAAAAAGGTAGTTAGTGTCATGTCAAATTAACGAAGAACTACCAATTAGTTTAATTTATAACTATAGCTTCTGCCGGTGACTTCTTCCGCGTAATATACAAGTACCTAAATACCAAACTTAGGCTATGTCAATTGGCGTTAAAGCAGATTTGTACCAGTCAAATAATTAAAACAGTAAAATCCACGGACTTTATCTCTTTAATATTAGTTTAAGGACGACGATTTTTAGGTGGTCTTAAGATGTGTAAGTAAGTAAACAACTACCTATTTTGCATAGAAAATAGGTAGTTAGAAATATGCCTATTTTGTATAGAAAAAGGTAGTAGAAATATGCCTAATATTTGCTTATTCTATACAAAAACAAAATACCGACCTGTCAGTCACGCCTTTCACTCATATATTTTTTGTCCAACTATTCATAAATAATGACGTGCGGCTGTACAGAAACTTTGAACCCCTTTCACAACTTTAAGAATGTTCACAAACATTGTATAAACTTATAATAGGGTTTTTTCGCTCATATAAATACGGCAAAGTCCCATCTGTTGGGGATTTTGTGAATCGATTGTATACTATTAGTTTAGAAAAGAATAATATTTTTATAGGATAGAACGTAAGTGCGAGTAAAGTTGGACTTCTTGTGAAAGTTGGGCTTTTAAACTATGTTGCTGTGCACCAACAGGGTCCATAACTATACTTTATCTTCAAGCATTTTACAATATCTTTTTATACACATTACTGACGGTATGCAGTCGTTACGAGTCATCAGAAGCTTGAAAGTCTGACCAGTCTTACCTAGGGGTATTGTATTACCTAGGTACTGGGTTGTGGAGGTCAGATAGGCAGTCGCTCCATGTAAAATACTGGTATTCAGCTGCATCCGGCTAGACTGGAAGCCGACCCCAACATAGTTGGGAAAAGGCTAGGCTGACGACGACGACTTACGGTATGCAATAAATGAATATGAATATGAAACTATAGACTAAACTTAAACACAACTAACTATCTTAACTTGACTTAACTTTTCTTCTAACTGGTACAGGATACAAATTACGATTGGCAGGGTACCGGTGTAATCATATCACGTACTAAATGTTCAATTTCTGCTTTGACTGTACAAGGCCTCTGGTATTGCAAAAATGCAAATCGTTATAGTCGGTGGACACAACTAAACATCAGGTGGCCCATCGACTTATTTACCATGCAATAAAAAATAGCGTTTTATTTTAGTAAAATAGTATAATAAAACAAAGGAGTTGCCAAACAAAATTTAAAAAAAAGTATTACACAGACCTCATGCACACAAAAATATAATGCAAAAAGAAAAAAACAAAAAAAAAATGCAAAAATGCTTGTTGAAATGCAAACTACAAATAAAAGCTCTTTTATATTATATATTTAAAAATATTTTAAGCTATGGGTTCTTCAATATGAAACATCTATTGCTTAAATGTACTTTTAGAAAAAAATACTACCTCATCATCACACTGAACAATATTCTACAGCCGCCCGTAAAAGTAATATGAACCACGTCAAAACTCAGACGAATATTAGTTTTAAAAATCCAATTACAACGTGGAAGACCGATGTCCTTGTCGTAATTACGAGTCACATACTGCCACGGCCGGTCGAGGGTTAAAAAAAATATTACATACATACGTAATTTTGACTACGTCATATTTCAGGCGTTCAGTGTAGAATATTTTTTTCACGAACTAGCGCGCGAAACTAGATGTTTCATGTTCAGTGGGTCGAGAGATATCAGCGTGATTGACTTCAGGCAGCCTCAGGAAATTATACGTAACTAGTTTTTGCCAGTGACTTCGCTCGAGTTTAATTTGGAAATACGAGAAATCAGATTTGACGACGCCGACTTGAACGTTAGTTTTGCACTACTTTAATTAGTGAATTACACGAGAAAATTGTTTATTTTGCATCTTGACAGATTCTGCCAATGTTTCCATCTTCAGTCGTCAAATGGATATTAATGAACGTAAAAATGTAACTCAATAACTTCTAGAGTAGAGCTTTGAATGAATGAACTCGTCTGGAAAATGACTACCACCATACTTTTTTGGCTGTATTTTATGACAACGCATCTGTGAGGCCTCTGCTATTGCAGATGTCTTTATGCAGCCGTGACCACTTACTATCAGAAGTACACTTCGCACTTTTTTAACACTCAACGACAAAAAAAGTTAAGATGGTTTACTTGGTTGGTTTTGGACTGCCTCGTTGGTCTAGTGGTCGCAAAGCGCGACTGCTGAGCATGAGGTCTTGGGTTCGATTCCCAGGTCGGGCAAAGTGTTATTGGGTTTTTCCATCAGGAATTTCTCAGTAGTAGCCTCGGAGTCTGGATTTGTGCCCGGTTGTTGGCAATAGGCTCGCCCCCTATTGCATGGGACTTAAACATAACTGGTGAAATGAGGGTGTATTAGTACACCTAGTATTAGTACAGGGTACATCTTTGCCTAACTCTTTTCGGATTACAGGCGTGATATTATGTTATGTTCATGGTTTACTCAGTAGGTACTGTTTTTCACTTTAATATAGGTAGTAACATAACAATGTATAAAAGTTTGTATTTTTACCCTAAAAAAACTTGACATTTATAAATGTTATGCTACCTTTACCGACTTTGTCATTTTTAGATCAATGAAATAACATGGTACAGTCCCCAAACGTCTTTTATGAATAAGTCATTTTCCGTTTTATTTTTGTCAGTCTAATAAATTGTACAAGGTTCCTTGTAAATATTAACACCCGATTATGCTTATAATGTATAAACGTTTTTTTTTTATCCCCGGCAGCAATTGCTGCCGGGGATAAAAAATTCTGGTCCTTTGATACTTAAAGAATACATAATTATGTATTCTTTAAGTATCAAAGGACCAGAATTTTATTCCATCATTATCTGTCTTCTTTTTCCAAATATGTTGAAGTCGGCTTCCACTCTAATCGGATGCAATTAAATATATTAGTGTTTTACATGGAACGATGCGCCTATCTGACCTCTATAACCTAGGATACCCCTTGGTAAGAATAGTTGTCGATCTTACAGGCTTCTCACCAGAAGCCTGTAAGTCTAACAATCAATTGGGTACATGACATAATTAACCAATAAGTTATAGACAATTTCTTAAAAAAGAACACTTCATTCAACTCGATAAATTTTCAATTTTTAGTAGATATAAATAGAGTTTAGATGCTTTGAAATCAATAAATAGTTGATCAATTGAGCTGGTAAATGAGTGACGTCCTGTTGCTATGCTAAAATTTATGGAGGAATTGCATTTTGACAGCTCATAAAAAGTATATCAAATAATTGGTAGTGTCCCCAATTTCAGAGGTACGAGTAGTCACCAATAAGGACAAATTATGTTGTATTCCTAAACAATATTACGTAAAAAAGGATAACAATAATAATGTTTTAACTACCCAGCAAGTTATATCGTCATAAGCCGACGTGAGTCGTGTTAACATGCGCCGCTCTCTGAAATCCCCGAGCAAAAAGTTGCGCTTCACGAGCGACGGTGACAAATCGCTTTTTACGCTTACAGTGCTTTACTTCTCTTGAATAAAATAACGTATTGGTTCAGAGTTAGGTAATAAAAGATAATTCGTTTTATTCATATTTGAGAGCACCTAAATAATAACAGTTTACCCAGGTAAACTGCTCAGTCTTTTAACGGTAAAAAGTACCGGATTTTAGATGAAATTGTTTTATAGATAATTTTAATAATTTACAAAATAAACCGTATAATTTTATGTATCAGGTTCTTTGTGTATGCAAGTTTATATGTCAGATACAGGAGCATTTTCTAGTGAGGGGCAAAGTTTTTTTTTAAATAAAATACAAAATAATTGTAATAATGTTTTTGTACGAAAATGCGAAACATTTTTTATTGATACATGATCATAACATCACGCCTGTAATCCCCGAAGGGATAGGCAGAGGTGTAACCATTAGTACACCCACATTTCGCCTGTTATGTTTTCAATCCCATGATATAGGGGGCGAGTCTATTGCCATCAACCAGGCACAAATCCAGACTCCGAGGCTTTATTGATTCATAAAAAGGGTAAATCGATTGAAAAGTATTCTCAAAAAATTACTTTTATACAATTTTTATTTCAATTAAAAGTCTTTTGCGTTCTTTTTTACCTTTATTGACATTACAATACTCTATTATTTTAATAATAATACTATTCTTAAATACTGCTGCTATAAATAATAATAAAATCAAGATAATTCTGTTTTATCTTCATGGTAGACAGAGCTATAAATTAATACCGCCTTAGCTTCCTGTACTTTCGTTAATATTTATGAATAGTTTCAGGACATTAGGGTTCCATTCGGCAAAATCGAAATACGAAGACTATTAAACAAGTTGCTCTTAATAGTTACACTTTTAGGCTGGGCGCAAACGTCCGGTTTCCGAATCAGGTTTCCAGATCAGGAAGCGTGTATCTACATACACGTACATAATACACACACAAAAGTAAAAAAAAAAATTATGTTGTATAATAATATGCTTCCTGATCCGCAAACCAGATTTGGAAACCGGACGTGTGCAGCCTGCTTTATTTGGTGAGAAAATAATCACCCTTTTTTCAAACTGCAAACTAAAAAACTAATTCGCAAAAATCTTTTGATTCTTTCCTAATAATGATACAGTCAGGTATCAAGGGGACTACATTCGTAAAAAATAGAACTGGAACAGGAGTCACTCGTAGTGAGACTCGTCTAAGTGAACGGATTTTGTTTGAAAAACAAAAATAGGCAAACTCCTTATGACTAGCTGCCAGTGTAACTATCCAACAGTGCAGCTGAAAAGTGAAATCATCCAGCTATTTCAGAGAATATCCAGAACAAACGAACAGGCAGACAGACAAAAATGAGAGAAAATGTTTTTTTGTTATAAATACTGCGTAAACTTTCGTATAAAAGTAAATAGCTGTTATTTTTACATTACAAATAGACACTTTAATTTAATTTATTTCTAAAAAATATAAACTATTATCCTGCAAGAAAATGGTGACTATTTTTTAAAATAAATGCCTATACGGAACCATGCTTGCTATCAACTTTTAACTGCTAGGAATATCTCGATGTAAAACGTAGCCTTTGGGAACGGCTCGTAAACGGAGCTGCAACTAGTTAAAAGTTAACACAGCCTGTAGGTACTTGGCTACTTTTAAAATAAACGTTACATAGGTACTCAATCTTGTTCCAAGATTGTAAAACACTGTTGTTAAACTTACAACTTTGTTTATTTCGTGTAGCTTGGATTTTGAACTTTCGAAGAGCCAATCTGTACCAATTATAATAAAGCTGAAGAGTTTTTGTTTGTTTGAATGCTCTAATCTCTGATATTACCAGACGAATTGGAAAATTTCTTTTTTTATATGATATCCAGATTCATGAGGAATAGTATAAGCTATGTAACATCACGCTGCGGTACACGGGAGCGGAGCAGTACCCAAAGACATAACTTAAAAATCACGCGGCTGAATTTGTAAGCACCGGGCAGTTTTATCACAGTAGTCTTATCACATTTTGTTCAATAAGTAATTAAGCTCAATAAAGTTTTGTGTATTTAGTTATTAGACAGTTTTCCATCAAGGATTTAAAAATGATTATATTTTTTAAATCTCGTACCAGATTTTAAATAACATGTCATAGGTATTAAACTATGTTATTTGATGAAAAGTTGACTAACTAAACAAGTTTAACCTTTTTTAACTTGTCATTATAAAAATGACTTTAACCCGAACGATTTAAAGCCGTAACTTGAATGGTAAATTATTTGCTGTATGTTATAATAAACAATGACCCTGAATAGTGAAATCGAAAGGCATTGATATTAATTACATGGAACACAATTAGGCCGTTGGACTTGACATAGGTACGGCACTAGACTAGAAATCCAACAGAGACTTAACATCAAAGGAATGTGTAAAGTTTACCCATATAACACTGCCTACGTTAGCAGTCGCAGTAATTAAATAGGTCCCAGTCTCGCCTCGCCTCGCGGTACGCTAAGGGCAACGAACTCGAATGTGTCACCTTAGTCACATGTGGCCTCGCAAATTTTAATTAAAATAAATCGCTTACTGTACT
This sequence comes from Hoplodrina ambigua, assembly GCA_949774945.1. Classification (NCBI taxonomy): domain Eukaryota; kingdom Metazoa; phylum Arthropoda; class Insecta; order Lepidoptera; family Noctuidae; genus Hoplodrina; species Hoplodrina ambigua. Next base: position 10,576,192 of record OX458974.1, on the reverse strand, counting down.
AGGTACGTTCCTGTGGCCAGAAGTGCTATTCTGTAATACTCTGCCTGTGTGAATTTAATTGAAGTGAGTTCAATTATAGAAATAAATAAAATTGAAGTGTCTGTCCGTCTGTTTATTCCGGTTATTCTTTGAAACAGCTAGACCGATTTCGACGGGCCTTAGGGACACTGGCAGATCGGTTGTTGTTTTTTAAAGAAAGAATTAGGGTCCCTGAAAAACAACGCCGATAATCGACTTTCACGCGGTCAAAGTCGCGGTTTTAAAGCTAGTTCATAATTATGGTGCAATACATTTTAACCCGTAGACTGCGGGCGAACATTCGCTGCGCCAAACGCAAGTGCAGCTAGCTACCACTGTTCGTGTGTTCGCCATAGAAAAACACATACGGTGTGTGCGCGCCGCACTCGCGTTTTTTAGTCGAAACACAACGTGTGTGTTTTCCCGCAGTCAATGAGTTGACATTAAGGCAATTATGTTCAATGTTCAACGAAGTGATTTTGATAAGTTTGAGGTGAGCTGTGAATTCCTAGTAGTTGGGCTGGTAGCTTACCTTAAGTTCACTTCACCTTTTAGAGAAATACATTTTTACAGAATAGCACTGCCGTTCATTGCCCCCTCTTTTAGATAAACGTAAAACTTAATTGCCCTTTTGTCAACTTTATGACGAAGGTACTGCATCAAACGTTATGAATAACATATTGTATAGTTTATTTCATCTTCTTGCATAATTGTATGATGCTACGATACCCCCGTTGGCTTATTTGTCTCGGTTTGTCAAAGTAAAGACTGACAGACTTCTAAGGGGGTTTTATAAACATTTATTTACATTCGTATAATAAGAGTAATCTATATAAATAAATAATAAAAATGAATCGCTTTGACAGCGACACGGATGATTTTTTTGATGCCCTATGAGGTTTCTCCTTTCTGTCTTTTTTTATAAATTGTACATATTTTACAATTATTCTAAGGTTTTGTGTTTAGGTAAATTATTGTATATCGCTAAATCTGTTGCTAAGCTCAAAACTCAAGCACGGCTGGACCGATTTGCTGATATTTTTTTGTGTTCGTAATTTTAGAGAAGGGTGAGGCCGGGGCGGTTCGCTAGTTTGGAACGAATGTACTACTTATTGTATAACATATAATATTTATTTATTTTAAATTACATATTATATGTATTGAATTTTTTACCTATTCTTCTCCATACGACCTTTTGGAATGGACAACTAGATTCGATATTATTATTGTTTTTTATTGCACTTGACATTTAAGTGCCTTTTAATGGTCTAATTGATTTGACTTACGACTTTCTTATGACTACATATAGGTACCTATGTAGTTTATAAACAATCGATCTTAGAATAAAATGTCAAAAGCTAATTCAATCAACACGAGTTAATTTTATTAAAATATAAATTTCAGTCGAAAATATTCAATATAATTATGATAAATTCAGGATCCACGTCCCAGAGGAGGAGTGGGAATAATTAACAAGCGCGTGCATCCCACGGGTGCAAGGTGATTATAAATTGTGCCGTGTTTTATGCGTCCATTTCGTAAACTACCATTTACATATGTGGCGAATTTAATAAGCTTTGGAATGAACCCCAGAATTCATTTTGTTGCTGTGTTATTTATTTACGTGTCGTTGAAATGAAAGTTACAATAGTATTATGGAACTCTGACACTAGGGTGTAAGGTCTTGCGACCTTACTGCCCACACGATAAAGAAAAAAGAAGATTATGGAAATCAATTAAGATGAACAAACTTAATGATAACTAGCAACACGCCCCGGCTTCGCACGGGTGCAACGTTCCAACACAAAACCATACTAACTACACACAATGATTTATTCTTCGTTCGTCCCGAAGATTTGTCCCACATTCCAAAAAAATCTTAGTTCGTCCCATATGACTATTGAAGTGGTGATTCGTCCCAAATTACAAGTACTTTAAAGGTACGGTCAACAAACAAAAAAGATACGTATTTGAAATTTTTACAAATACGTCAAATTACAGATATGTAGTTGTTTCGGGTCTGGCTGTTTGTGTATGTGAATTAATATGTTTGTTTTCCTTTCTATTGAGATCGTTTAGGGGCCTACCTTCTGTTCATTTCTGTCACCCTGGTACTTTTTAAAACAATAAATAATTCAATTTCAAAACCTGTATTTTAACCATTATCGAGCTAAATAGTAAGTCGCTTAAGGATCTAGTTCCAGTTAATTTCTGCATTCCTGGTAGTAAAAAGTACTAACAAAAAGTCGAAAAAATTGTGATTATTACTAACAATCATGTATAAAACAAGCATTTTAAAAAACAGCATTCATAAACTAAAAATTTAAGCACAATAACTAAACTAAGAGATATATTTAATTTTATTTTTTTTGCAGATTGTACATAAAAGTAAGTTTAGCTTATACAAAAAAAATATGGGCCGTAGAAGGAATATAAAATAGGACGAACCAAGAATAAAATATTTAAAATTATAATTTGGGACGAAGGAAGCATATTGCTTAGGACGAACCAGGATTTTTTTATGTAGGACGAAACTCAGTGGGCCGAACGAAGAATAAATCCACACAACACACCTGTGCACTATAATATCTCCTGCGTAAATGGCTAGTGCCTTTTGAGACTGGCTGCCATAGTCTAAATCGGTCTTGGGAATATTATTTATGTTCATAAGTATGTTAGCAAGTAATTTCGCTTTTTAATGACATATTGAAAACTGCTAGTACAAACTTCAAGAGTAATCAGTAAGCATTCAAATGCCGAAGACACCGGTTTTCCTTACAAACAACTTAAACCTTAACTACAGTTATCTTTTGAATTCTTTTCTATTAGGTTTAAAAGCTACCATTTGAACTTAAAGTCAAACAGTTTTCTAGGTGTTTCAAATAGCGGTAGAGTTACGCAAAGTTTGTTACAAAGTAGCCAAACTTCCCCATTGCTTTGTTAAAACATGATTATGTATTTACAAGGGACCAGTCTTACCAAGGGGTATCGTTTTACCCAGTTACTGGGTTGTGGAGGTCGGATAGGCAAATAAAAATACTGGTACTCAACTGCATTTGGTTAGACTGGAAACCGACCCCAACATAGTTGGGAAAAGGCTAGGCAGATGATGGTGATGTAATTTACAAGGTGTGTAGGTTTCAAGTAATAGCCAGGGTATTGATAGATTTCCTAGCTATTACTTATTGTATTTACAAAATACCAGCCTATAATTGTTTCATTGTAGGGCAAAGACCTCTTGTAATGCAAAGAAGCCACGAGGTTTGATCACCACGCGTGCTCAAGGCGGATTGTTGATTTTATTTCATCTAAGTAGTATCAAATACAGTTGCTTCCCGCCGTGTCTGTACGCTTACATCTTTTAAACTATACAACAGATTGTAACGCGGTTTTCATCAATACTCGTAGATAGAGTGATGCAAGAGGAAGGTTTATACCTACGCATAGTAGTTAGTATCTACATTGCACCAGTGCGAAGCGAAGTTTCCTCACGATGTATTCATTCACCGATGTCAGTGATATCCAAGATAGACTTAGATATTAAGAATTGAAAAGTCACATTGGTACTTGCCCAGGCGTTCACCACTCGGCCAACACGACATTAATTCTAATTTCAAAATGGATAAATCCAAAACTTAATCTTCATTTCAATCATTTGAATAACTAATTCGATATCTAAACAATAAAGGTGTATTTTAGTCACTATATTATAATCTAAATCCTTTTCGCAAAACACTTAAAATAATTTGCCACTCAAATTAATTTGAGAAAGATGACAGCGTAAAAATGTAAATCCTAGTTTGTTCGTTAATATTTTTCTCGGCGCGCAGTTGCTGGAATATCTGTTAGTGACATTTCAGACTTAGCTATCTTTTTATCCATTTTGAGGGTTCTATTAACTGCATTGCGGTAAAAGTCGCCAAGACTAGAAATTTATTATCTCCTTATTTTCCTTTTTAGAGGTAACAATATAATAATGATTATATATTTGTTTGAACTTTACGTAAGAAAACAGTACAAAGGCGGACTTATTGCCTTGGGCATTCTCTGTCAATCAACCGAAGGTAGTGAAGAGATATCATGGCAGGCGCAAATGATTACGCAGGAGTAAAACAAATAAATAGAAAATTTAAAATTTAAATAATAATAAAATATGTAAAACAAATCGCAATAATAAAAATAATAATAGCAGCCTATTACTGTCCCACTGCTGGGTAAAGGCGTTTTCTCATCCGGAGATAGTACGAGCATTGATCACCACGCTTGCTCAAGGCGTATTGGCGACTTATAATTACAAGTCCAAGTTTTTTTACAATGTTTCCCTTTACCGATGTGAATGATATCTAAGATACCTAAGCTTAGAAAGTGTATATGAATTGAAAATGTCACATCGGTACTTGCTTACTGCTTACTTGCATCGAACCCACAGCCACATGCATGAGAAGAGGGCGCCTTTGTCACTGAGCTATCACGACATTTATTATACCCATAACGATATTTTTTTTTAAATCGAGCAAAGGCTTTTTAAAAACTTAGTAGTGGTGTTAGTAAACAGTAATAAACAACAATACATGTAATTACAACATACATGTACTTACTACCTACATTAAGACTCAAAACAACATTCCAAGTAAAAAAGCAAATAAAGTTAAATGAAGAAATCAACCTTGGCATAAGCCACCAATCACTTAGCGACTGCACCAAGTCCAACTGGTCTACCAAGACTAAATTTGCAACCCTAAAGTCAAGCTCAAGTTGCTGAGTTTGTCCATAAACAATCATAATTGAGACAACACCTCCATGCGACCATGGCACCTCTGGTCGCACCGCAATCTGTCGCCTAAATTGAAACACCTTCACAAGTAAACAAACTTAGTTTCAGGTGGACTTGGTCTCACCTGCATTGCGGTGGGTCGCAGACTCGGTCGCAAGAATGTCGAAGCAAGATTCATCGTAGTAACGTCTAAGTTTCTGCACCAAACTTTATGTTTGAATTTGCGTTTTTAGAACAACTTTGTTTGCTGTAGTGTTTTGTTTAAGCTTCGATTCGATTATCTATACTATACTATCTATATATAGTAGGTATAAAACAATGTCGCTATTCGCTATCTGTTGTAAGCTTAGAATTATACAAAGGATTTTTATGCGGTTTTAATCTATAGATAGAGTGATTTAAGAGGAAGGTTTACGTATCTACATTGTACCCGTGCGAAGCTAGGGCGGATTGCTAGTAAATAATATAAAGCTGAAAAGTTTTTTTGTTTATGATAGCAAAACTACTGAGGAATTGTACAGGCCCGGGAGCGGAGCAATGACCATAGACGTAATTGAATGCAGGCAAAAAACTCCACGCAGACGAAGTCGCGGGCACAAGCTAGTGTATAATATATGACGTTACACTTACGTGCGAAATTGGAAAGAAATTCATAAAATAAAAATGACCTTGTACTCAAACGAAGTCGCGGACAGGAGCTAGTATAATTTGCAATAACGCTACAATTTTGTTTTGCATAGGCTCCACAATAACACTGAATTAATTATTTACGTGTTTACTTTAGCCCGTAAACTAAACATTGGTCCAACTAAGCTTGGGTTAATTTACATTCTTCGATGTTTGATATTATAAACAAAAGTTTAGCATATCGTGACTTGGTACACAACCCAAAATGTCAAGTTTATCTTTGGTTTACCCTTTACTGAGGTGAGTTACGGGTTAATGTTAGGAAACTTAGCATAAACTTGTATTGCCGTACCTACAAACACAATATTATTTCTTATAAAAAGAAAATGTTTATTATAAAGTAAGAAGGAAAAAGAAAAGAATGTAGAAAGAAATATAAAAAGAACATATTAATAAATATCATCAAAATCGGCATATGCGTTTGGTCTCTAGAGCGCCATAAAGGAACAAACATACATACACACCTACATAGGCTGATAAACACCCTTTGCATTTGCAAGGAAAGAACTACTTAATCGACTGTAAAGGACTCATCATCCTTATTTGTCAAATATACGGACAACTTGTATGAATAAGGACGCTGGATGACGCTGGATGAGACCAACGCGAAGATGTGTCAAAAGACAGTTTTACCGTTTTATTCTATAATTTCTCTAGGTAAAATGACCATGAGTTTGAGCTATGTTCCTACTTATGTTGGGGATTCATAACTCACCCCAAGCTAACTTCACCTTAAAAAGAACTAAAATGTAAAAAAACAAACCACACCATGTTTTTTCAAACTGAATTTTGTGCAGTGAAAGGGAACAATTCATCCAGGAGTCCGACTCCGTATTTTTTTTCTTCACGAAAATTTTTGTTTTCTTTAATACATATACAGACAAGCATAAAACCCTAAATAGACATTAATGTACAGAATAAAATAGAGTACCTACAAAACAGCCAACAATACGTGAATATCAGGTAAGTAGTCAATTCAATTACCTAATGGTTGCCGTGTGGAACACACCTCTTGCGACGACGCGAACCGTCTGAATGGTGGGCGTAGTCTAGGAGCCCGATAATTCTTATAAACTACAATTTTGTCATATTAATTATTTTGTTGACCTTTTTATGGAATCTTAATGTTGTGCTTTGCAAATATCAGGCACTTAATAAGGGTAGTGATAATAGCTATCAGTAGGTATATTGTATCGTTTATCAGGCATTTAGGCCTACACCAAAAAGGAACGTTTTATAAGCCAGGTAGATAAGTTATCCGTAGCAAGTTGGAATTTCAATTAACTCAATACTTCAAATCCCACGAAATGAAACACAATTGATTATTATCAGTCTATTGTTTTGTCATACCGGCATGACAGCCGGGCCTTGAGTGGTTAAACTTCAAATGATATTTGCATTTTATTGCATGCACTATACAGGAATGAATGAAATTTTATCAATTCATTACGTCACTTCTCAATAATAAGCGTCAATCGTCAGCGATCTCAACATTAAAATTATCTCAGACAGTGCATCGGTGCTTCAAGCGCTACAAAACAACACTATAAACTCAGCCCTCGTTTTGGAATGTCATAATACACTCCAACACATTGCGAACACAAACAAGGTAACGCTGCAATGGATAAAAGGGCACAGTAACTCACTGGGTAACGATGCAGCCGATGAATTGGCTAAAAGAGGTATGAAGACAACAGTATACGGCCCGGAACCGCTGCTTCCCATACCTCAAGCCCAAATAAAATCATGGCTACGTAAGAAAACCGAGGAAACACACCATACGGAATGGAGAAACAGTGTAACCTGCAGGCAAACAAAGAATGCAGTTCCGGAAGCATCAAAAAGACTTGCCCGCAGCCTTATTAGATTGAAACGGGACGAAATTCGGAAGATCATAGGCATCATAACCGGCCACTGTCCCCTAAACAAACACCTATTCACCATAGGTGTGACAGACAGCCCTGTGTGCAGAGGATGCATGGAGGCGGAAGAAACACCACAGCACGTGCTCTTGGAGTGCAGAAGCGTGGCAGATCAACGGGCACGGACTCTCCAATCGCCGGTATCGCTCCCCGAAGCCTGCAACAGTCTGAAAAGACTGCTGGCATTCTGGGAGGAGCTGGGATGGTTGGAGTAACTCCTCAAGGATATCCTTTTCATACGTACAATGGCCCAATAAAGAGGCTAAGTGCGGAAACAGCCCAGCTAACCTAACCTAACCTAACAATATTATTTCAAAAGTGGCTTTATTAAAATAATAATATAAAATAATTCTTACAACCAAATTGCATCTACACAATACATCTGGCAACTAAAAGTAAATATGTTTCTTTTTTGGTATGTTAATACGAATACATTATTTTATTTATTTGCTGCACAGCTTGCAGTTTGAGAATTAATTTAAATTAAGCAATAAAACTAAAACTCTAGTTAAGCTTAGTTTGCAAAAAAAAATACCGCTAAATGTTTACACAATCCGTGCATAATTTTCTGACGATCTCCCTGCCTATAATGTGCCGTGCCTCAACTAGTTTTCATGAACCAGACTGTTTACGTAGCCTGAGTAAAGTCTGAGCTAAAACATAGATTTTAACATCGTTCAGACACGGAATGAGCCCCGCCTATGAATATACCACTTTGTTGACTCCGCTAAATGGAGAACGCGTGCGCTAGTTCAAAAACTACCATCTAGTAGAATGTTTTAGAAATGGCAACACCTTTGACTTGGAACATGTTTTACTGATAATAGGGATAGTATTCTTTTGAAGTTTAAGAACGGATTCCTTTCAGCTTCGTTTTGCTAATGGAGGTAGAAACGTTTGAAAATCAAAAGGATGCGTTTAAACGTCAGTAATTAGTGTTTTTTTTTTTTTGGATTTATTTGTCTATTGACTGTAATACGTTGGTAACTTGGCCCAGAAACGTATTATTCTGGCATTTTTTTTTTAACTAAGATGTTATTTAAAGTACTTGTAAAGGTACTAGTTTTATAAGCAAAACCAAATATTGTTCTTATAGTTTAATTCTATTAAATTATCTATTTTATAATATATATATATATATATATATATATATTTAATTTAAATGTAAATTAATTGTGTAAAAACTACATACAATAGTGCATGCGGTGTTAGCCTGTAAGTGATTGTTGCACTCATAAATGTATATTGTGCTATATAATTTGGAATGATTTGTGTAAACAATTGATGGCTAACCTATTAATAAATAAATAAAATAAGGTACATTGTTTCTAGTGTCAAATATCAAATCTTTATTGCAATTTCTCAATGTGGATATACAGTTAGACCCTGCCGGGCACTGCCATAAAGTCAAAGTCAAAGTCAAAACATTTATTTCAATTAGACCATTTACAGGCACTTTTGAATTGTCAAAGAGTCGGTCAGTTAGTCCGAAAGTTGAAGCTAGTTGCTCGTTCCAAAACGGAGGTAGGCCTCTATGGAGAAGAACGAGCAAGAAACTCCACGGCACTCTTTTAAATTAGATTATTACAAAATCTTGGTTACATTATTCTTGTAGATTCTATATGTGATCACAATGAAGATGAATATAAAATAGTAGTAAAAAAAAAATATAAAGAAATTAAAGCAATAGCAGTTAAGAGATGACCAATCCCAACTGACAGCACTCGTTCACGAGCATGACGCATGGATCAGCACCACCTAGCTCAACCATTATGGAGGGAGCCAGATGATCCAACACACGCGCCACCATCAGCGAGATATTTGAGTGAGCATGACAAGCTCTCAACTGCCATGCTTATTAAGTCAAAACACATCGTAACTTAATAAATAAAAAATGCTCCATGGTACTCACATTTACAAAATTGAAATAAATGATATTAAATTATACAATACTAACACTTTCAGTGTACTTATTCGTTGGATGACTGTGATATGTAAAAATAAAATAAAAAGTAATCGTACTGATAACAGTAAAAGTTATTCAGGTCGACATAAAAAAAGGGTAAGAAACATCATTCTCTTAAAAAACAATCCTATTTAGTGAGCCCGAGTGGCTGTGGAGCAGGACTAGCATTTAGCCAAGCATTTTTGTCCGTGATATAATCATCTAACTTATAATATGCTTGATTACATAGTGTGCGTTTTATGCATGTCTTAAATTTTCTCTCATTTAGTTGGAGAATATCGACTGGTATTTTATTATAGCATTTTACACAGTACCCCATAAAAGAAGTGCTTACTTTCGACAATCTGAAACTTGGTTGATCTAATTTGTTCCTATTTCTAGTATTAAAATCATGTCTATCACTAATTTTCTTAAAAAGATGAAGATTTTTTCGAACATGCATAATGTTTTCATATATATATTGACAAGGTACCGTCATGATGTTAATTTTTTTAAACAATTCTCTTAGAGACTCGCGTCTGCCAAGATTATAGATGGCTCTGACAGCCCTCTTTTGCAGAACAAAGATAGAATTTATATCTGCAGCTCGTCCCCAAAGCAAAATACCGTAAGACATGATGCTATGAAAATAACTAAAATAGACTAGTCTCGCGGTATCCACGTCTGTTAATTGTCTAATTTTTCTGACAGCGTAATACTTTAAATAAGTAGCATAGAGAATTTACTAGCTAACCTAACTTCCTATAAATAATCTTGAGAAGCCGTACAATACGCGCCATGAAAGATAAGACTTGATAAGCGTCAGTAATGGGGAGTACGAAATAGTTATCCATTATTTGTGTATCTTTTCAGGGATTTTTCGAAGACATTTAGATTAAAATTCTCAACTTTCGTGGCACGTATTATATCTCCTTATAGAAAAATAACCTGTAATTATTATGTTCACCATAACGTAACCCTCAGTAATCGTTACTACGTGTAGGCCTTTATCCATAACGTTCAAAATACATGGAGGTACTTCATATTACTTTAACTTACTTAAACCGTACCCCCATAAAGTGATAGCGCAGTACAATTTGAAATGAATTTAATAATTACCAACACCTTTTATACCTTTGGTAGCAGGCGGTCGTAATTTACTGCCATGGGACATGGAGTAGGAATGCATGGAGGACCACCTTATGGTATTTACAAGAGAATTTATAATAATGTCACAAATAATAACAAAAATTACTAAATAACTACAAATAATTATTGGTAATTATTTGTAGTTATTTGTCCAAAAGTCAAACTTTAAGCCTATACAATAATAGTATATCCGATAATAGAACTATCGCTGCTACTTCTATCACTAATAATTTATTGCCATCCAAAACGGCGGCGGCAAGGTTGGCGCAGTGGCTGAGCGATTGGCTGCTGCGCTGCGCTGGGTGTCGCGGGTTCTATCCCCGCACCGAACAAATATTTGTGTGGCCTAGAGATAGTTTTTCCGGGTATGCTATGCTGCACCCACGATACAAGAGAAATTCCTTGTGTGGGGCAACGTTTTTTCTATAAAACAAAAAAAAAATAAAAACATGCTTATGATTCACAAAATATTGCAACAACCCCTGCCTTGCATTATCTTAGTCTACATACATTAACACAATACTAACACAAGTCAACACATTGCAGCATTTAAAAAGGATTTTCTACTTAGCACTCCATTCGTTCATATTCCATGTTCTGAAGGTAGGCCGGCTCGCATAATCATATTTACAGCTAGCCTACGTCGCCTTTGTTTCGTTCATTATTCAACCTTTTGTCTTTCCCGTAATAACTTTTAACCCCTTTATTATCTTCGCTTTATGGCGAAAACAATTTTTCTTCCTGGATTTTCGAGGGAAGAATTGATTGATGTTTAGGAAATGTAAGAAGGAAAATTACAATGAAATATATTTTGATGTACAGTCAACAAACAGACAGACGACAGACAGACAGGCAGACAGGCAGGCGACAAACGGATGGACAGACGATCTGATGAAGACCGCGGAATCGCGCTGGATGCAGGCCGCTTCCATCCGGTCTTATTGGAAATCTGTAGGGGAGGCCTATGTTCAGCAGTGGACGTCCTACGGCTGATATGATGATAATGATGATGATGAGTCAACAAACAGTATGCAGGGTCGTCAGATATAGTTGAAGTTTTCTTAGAAACCGATGGATGTCTCCTATTGAAACTCAACTAAGTTAATGAACTGTATATTATCCACTTTTAAATTAAATTCTATTTGTAAAATCTTGAACATTACCGACATACATTAAATATTAAGTACAAAATCGGCAATTCGTTTTGAGCTAGCGTGGTGATCAATGCTCAAGCCTTCTTGATATGAGAAAAGGCGTTTGCTCTGCAATGGGAAAAAAAAAATGTTCAGCCCAAACCAATGTGCTCACAAAAATAAGAATAAAAAGGTTATTCGAATTAAAATATAAAATGAAAAACACAATAATACATAAACATAACATCACGCCTGTTATCCCCGAAGGGTTAGATAGAAGAGGTGTACCCATTAGTTCAGCCCCTTTTCGCCAATTATGTTTAAGTCCCATAAAATAGGGGGCGAGCCTATTGCCATCAACTGGGCACAAATCCAGACTCCGAGGCTGCTACTGAGAAATTCCTGATGGAAAAGACCTCATGCTTAGCAGTCGCGCTTTGCGACCACTAGACCAACGAAGCAGTCAACAATAAAATAATAGGCTGGTATTGTTATAATGTATGCTGCCGATCAAGTCTGTGTACACATCTGTCGTGTCGCTACAATGAACCTTTTATTACAATAATAACATTGTGTTTTACATATACTTACTTACATTTACATATGTTTATTATTTATATAGAGCCTTATAGGTTGATATTTATTCAAGACTAGATTTTGCTCGCGACTTCGTCCGCATAAATGTCGATTACCGCGGACGCAGACGAAGTCGCGGAATAGAAAGTAGCCTATGTCCTTCCTTTGGGTTCAAACTAACACCTCGTATCAGATTTCATCAAAATCGGTTCAGTAGTTTAGTCGTGAAAGCGTAACAGACAGACAGAGTCACTTTCGCATTTATAATATTAAGTATGAATATTTATTCGAAGCGCAAGCAGTGATGAAATCCTCGGTGGAAAGCAAAGGGTTTATTTCATTTTACATCACGCCTGTAATCCCCGAAGGGTTAGGCAGAGGTGTACCCATTAGTACACCCACATTTCGCCAGTTATGTTTTTTTTAGTCCCATGTATTAGGGGGCGAGCCTATTGCCATCACCGGGCACAAATCCAGGCTCCGAGGTTGCATCTGAGAAATTCCTGATGGAAAAATCCAATAAGACTTTGCCCGACCTGGGAATCGAATCCAAGACCTCATGCACAACAGTCGCGCTTGCGACCACTAGACCAACGTGGCAGTCAATGTTTATTTCATTTTGTCGAAAGATAAAAAATCTTAGTTATCAAGCTTACTCCAGTGAAGTCGGTTATTCACGCGGACAAAGTCTTAGGCCAAAGGCAATACACAATAGTAATGAAAACCCGTTTGATATCGAAGGTCGCACAGTCACTTTGAATGAAATAACAATAACAATCATTTTGCATCGACAAAACAACAGTTCTGTGTTTACCAACTTGAGCGAAAATACTGCAAAACATTTATACAGTTTTAATTTAATTAAATAAGAACTGGCATATTTGTACATCAGTAGTTCTTGTTAATCTCTCCAACTAATAAATAAATTCTCGTGTTGTAAAATAAATAAATTAAGTACTAAGAATTGTACTACTACGCCATTTTTTATGACAATACTTGAGAAAATAATGTTTGTTTAAAAGTAAGTTATTTGCGTTTCATTCGTTGTTTGTGAAGCCTTCAAGCAGGTTGTTATTGTGGACAATGGTTTGGTGAGTTATTATTTCTAACATTATTAAACTAAATTAGTAAAAGGAGATCCTTTATTGAGTTGTCATAGCAATATTTTTTTTTTTTTACACCTGGCCAGCTCTATTTTGTGCATTATTTGGTGAGTGATTATTTAAATGCCATTATTTAAATTTATATGTATTTTCTATAATTATTACATTACCGGCCTGTCCTGGTTTCTGACCATAAGATAATTATAAGGACTACATTTCACATATCTATGTGTATCCGTAAATTACAGCAACATAATTAATTACAAGTTCTGAAGGCCAATATTAGACCTACTAAGGGATGATTCTCATTAGAGCGGGCCGTGCCCGGGCCGGGGCGTGGACGAGCCGACGTGGTATTGAAGTGCGTCGAGAGGGCCCGGACGGGACACGGATAATGCACTGTGTAATATAAATTGATTCATACAAAATATATGTAATAGATTTAAAACCGTGCCCCGTCCGTGCCCCGTCCGGGCCCCGCCCCGGGCACGGCACGCTCTAATGAGAATCATCCCTAATTGAAAACTTTCAAAACTAGTATCACAAAGGCAATCTCATATAAGTAACAATTAATGTCAAAATATAGTAAAAAAATTAGGTAAAATAGAGGCATTTTTGACAGATTGAGACTGAGATTGGAATGCGAACTAATAGTTGGTAGAATTGCCCCCTCCCTCCCCCCTACACCTCTTGGCAAATAATAAACAACATCCGATATTTATAATTATACCTTTATGTTTTAAATCTTCAGTGTCAACAATGCATCATGCCTGGTGCCCACGACAGGGGCTGGTCCCCAGATGTTCGCTGCTACGCTGCAGTACTTCGCAGCAGCACAGTGTCTTCTCAGCCATGAGACCATACCGGAATCTGACGTTACAAGTATGTACCTATATTATGTTTTAGACTGTTGATGATATAAAGGATGCTACGCACTATAACGACGACTGAGCGGCTTACCTACGTATATAACCATAACCATCATTAACAGTCCGCCGGCACATTTTGGTTCTACGTATGTGCCGCGTAGCAAAAACCGCCGGCTACACTCACTAACTCTATCATTCACTCACTCATCACGAAATATCGAAAACCGATTGACGTATAAAGATGAAATTTGGCAGGGAGGTAGATTACAGTTAGTAGACGTCCGCTAAGAACGGACTTTTCTAAATTCACCCCCTAAGGGAATGAAACGGGGGTCCGATATTTAGACGAAGTCGCTGGCAAAAGCTAGTTGTTTATTATTAGGGGTAGAGTTATTATCTCCCTAGATATTTTCTTTCTAAATACATTGATGCATGAATGAAGTGATTGTATTTGAAGCGACATGGGTGTCGGTGACTAAAAGATAGGGGATCGAGTGTGACCTCTTGTTTCTAAGATACAGCCAATCCCTATATGTGATGTCAAATCAAATTATGTAAAGAACTAAACTACCCATAATACACATACATACATAAACTCACGCCTTTTTCCCATGGGGGTAGGCAGAAACTATAGAACGCCACCTGCTACGATCCTTACATACTCCTTTCGCCTCATCTACGTTCATACATCTCGTCATACAAGCACGCCGGTTACGAGTACTCCGCACCTGACCTTTCTGCAGGACCTCACTAATAAGGTCAGTGTAGGTCTTCCTAGGGCGACCCCTCCCGGCGTTGCCACTCACCTCTGCCATATAAATACCTTTTGTCAATCGTCTTTCACTCATCCTCTCAACATGACCGAACCATCTAAGCATACCCTTTTCTATCTTTGTCACTACATCTTCTTTTAATCCGCAACGGTCCCGTATAACCTCATTCCTCACTCTATCGTTCAATGTTACACCACACATACTCCGCAAGGAACGCATTTCCACAGCATTAATCCTACTCTCATGCCTCGTTTGCCATACCCAACATTCACTTCCATACATAAGCGTAGGCACCAGCACACCGTTGTGAACAGCCATTCGAGCCTTTTTTGACATGGACTGGTTGGTCACAACCGCATGTATAGCACCGTTCACTTTATTTCCCGCAGTTACTCTCCTTTCCACATCAGCATCAATCTTTCCATCTCTAGTAAACATACTACCCAAGTATACAAACTCATTCATTTGCTCCACACTCTTATCATTTATTTTCACATCACACGCCGATACATCCTCTTCTCTTTCAAAAACCATCACTTTCGTCTTGTTCACATTTATATTCATTCCTTTCCTCTTAAACGCATCATTCATTACCGTTACCATGTCTTGCAACTGTTCTGCCGACGATGCAAGAAGAACTTGATCATCTGCGTATAACAGGCATTTGACAGGTAACTCATCCATCCTTAATCCACACTCACTCTCTCTCAAATCCGCCAAACAACTATCCATGTATAGGTTGAACAGCCAAGGAGACGCTACACAGCCCTGTCTTACACCTCTTGAGATGCAAAACCAGTCAGTGTATGCCCCATTTATCCTAACACAAGCACTGGAACTTTTGTATAAAGATTTCAGTGCTCGTATCAAGCGTCCGTCCACACCATACATGGATAGAGTCGACCATAATTCTTCCCTCCACACACTGTCATAGGCCTTCTCCAAGTCTACGAAAGCGCAATAGACTTTCTTGTGCTTTGCCAGATGTTTTTCGGCTATGCACCTTAAAGAGAAGATCTGATCCATACAGCCCATTCCCTGTCTAAATCCCGCTTGCACATCCCAAATTTTCTCACCCATAATATATTTTTGAAACGAATAGAAGTAGTTAAAATGTCTAGCAACCCTAATGGTTGCTGCTTGGTTGTATGGTTGTCTCCCAAAATATAATTATTAAATATTGTTTTCAGATTACCAAAGTTTTGACTTCATAATAGTCGGTGGCGGAACAGCAGGCAGTGTGGTCGCGAAACGACTTAGTGAAGTTAAAGGGTGGAAAATATTGGTCATAGAGGCCGGAAGCGACCCGCCTGTTGAATCTCATGTAAGTACCGATAAGGACATAGTTCATAGGACATAAGGGTTTTTTAAAACGTTTCCTCATACTAGAATTATTTCCTGTATCGTGAGTGCGTTTAAAAATATATAAACTCATACATCCAAACAAGACCCGGAACATCTATCTATAGGCCATATCAATATTTGTTTCGTGCGGTAGTCGAACCCGCGACACGCAGCTCAGTCACTATGCCAACCGGCAACACGGCAGAGTTATAAACATTATAAGCCAGCTCAATATCTGGGGGCGATCCTACTAAGTTTTAAAAGAACGCATTCTAATCTCTGTCAAATTCAAAAATGCATCTAATTTACCCATATTTTTTGACATTAATTGTCGCTGAGATGAGATTGCGACTAGATTTTTACAGGATTTAATTACTAGAATTTTATTGGCCTTCTGATATTAAGTACTTTCGATCTGCCAGGGTTAATCATATAATTGGGATTTCAGTTAACATATTAAAAGTAACACAAAGATCCTTACAGAAATTCCTAATCTGAAAATACTCGTTCGTGATCACAAACTCGTATGATTATATTTTTAGCTGACGTAGTACACGTTACAATATTTAAAGGCTCTCCTAAATTTTAGATACCAGGCCTAGACAACGCTATGGTTGACAGTGAATTCAACTGGAAATCTGTATCAACGAACAATGGAGCGATAGATCAGGCGATAGTTAACGGCTCCATAAAGCTGTCGAGAGGCAAAATGTTCGGAGGGAGCAGCAGCCTCAATGATATGCACTATATACGGGGACACGACCAGGATTTCCAAAAATGGTACGATGCAGGCAACACGGACTGGAGTATTGATGACGTACGACGTTGCTTTAAGAAAGCTGAAAGTCTTCAGAACAAGAAAATGCTTAAAGATCCTACCATTGCTGATTATTATGGCAAGGAAGGGCCACTGACTATAAACAGGTTTAACAGTACTTATAGGGAAATTACTAACGGAGTCTTGAAGTCGTGGCATGAAATTGGATTCAAGTATGTTCCTGACTTGAATGTCGCTGGTCTTATTGGTTCCGGCATTGTAGCAGCAACAGCATCTGATGGAGTGAGACAAAGTACTAACACAGGATACCTTCTACCAATCAAGAACAAATGGAACATGAAAATACTTAAGAACGCTTTCGTAAAAAAGATATTGATTACTAAGGATTCCAAATTGGCTTTTGGTGTTGAAGTACAAAAAGATGGAAAGAATCTAACTTTTTACTCCATACATGAAGTTATTCTAAGCGCTGGAGCTGTGAACACTCCTCAGCTCCTAATGCTGTCAGGTATTGGCCCTGAAGAACATCTTCGTTCTAAGAATATTACATGTTTAGTTAATTCTCCAATGGTAGGACAGAATCTACAAGATCATCTCCTTGTCCCTATAACTATATATGGGGATGAACCAGAAAAAAGAACAATGAAAGAGAGCCATCGTGATGTCGTGAATTATATTTTAGATCGTACGGGAAGCTTAGCCGAGAGTAGTATATTCACGGACATAACAGCATTTTACTCCACCTATAAAATTTTATCTTATCCAGAATTCCAACTTTATCTCTCAATAATACCGAAGGACACGTTTGACTTGAAACAATTTTTAAAATCACAGTACAGATACAAAGACTCAATTGTGGACTCCATATTAACATTGAACAAAAACCATTCACTTTATTTCTTCGCTTTCAGCCTTTCGCACCCATATTCAACAGGCAATGTCTCCTTAAGTACAAATAACCATGAAGACGCTCCGCTTATATTTACGAACTACTTTAGCGACCCAAGAGATCTGAAAGCAGCAATTCAAGGAATCAAGATGGCGTCAAAAGTAGTTTCGTCCACGTTTTTCAAAAATATAAAAGGATTTTTGGGAAGAATAAACTGGCCTGCTTGCGATATTTTTGAGTTAGACACTCGAAAGTACTGGGAATGTATTAGTACTAATATGGTAACTTCTATGAGCCATCTAGTAGGTACATGTAAGATGGGGCCTGATTCTAAGACATCAGTGGTAGATAGCAGATTGAAAGTCCACGGGGTAACGCGCTTAAGAGTTGTAGATGCAAGTGTGATGCCAGAAATAACTAGTGGCAATATAAATGCACCGAGTATAATGATAGCAGAGAGAGGAGCAGAGTTCATAAGAGAAGAATACAATAATTAATAAAAATTCTTCGAGACATTTTTAAGGGCATGTCTAAAAGCAACCTAATTTTGTAGTATACCTATATTTGGAGTACCTATGCATTAAAAGCAATACTATAAGTACCTTCTATTACACTGTACTACCAATGGTTGATCTGTATGCTGTTGGTGTACCTACTTTAATGTATAAATATTCTTTTACTATTTAAAGTCCATGGTTTTAAAATTGCGTTATTATCTTTACGAAAGAACTCAAATAAACAATGTTACTTTTAAAAGATTTTGCAAGACGGAGTTAATTACGTAATTGTGATTATGTAAGTGTAGGCACTCAGAAGAAGGGGAAAACGTTTTGATACGAAAATAAATTTTGTAAAGATTGTTTGAGTTTTTCTTTGAAATTCCTGTAACTTGTTAAGGTAATGAAGTAGGTACAAAGAATAATTTTCAACTTCCACCTTCACAGTGAAAGGCTAAAAATTACTTTTATTCCGTTCTATTATTGTTTGAGATTTTATTATTTCCTTACGAAAGCACGAAGTACTACAACTCTTTGTTCGAGGAAGCTCTAAAATAACGTTTTTATTTTGGGTAATAAGAAGAAAGGTAAGTCATACTTTTCAGAACAGTTTTGTAATAACTCTGGAAATGCTTACAATAACATCTTGTAGGTACCTACTGACTTAATTAATTCACAAGTTACTAATCTGCTTATTTGAAGTTATAGCCATTTTTTATACTGTTTTTATTATGTTAAAAAAATAATGAATTTTGCGCTGTGTTTTTTTACAATCGTAATATATCCAATTGGGTAGTAGACAGAATTAAACGATACGAAGACAAAACTTCCTTTAAAAAAAGCATTATTTATTTTAGCCCTAAAACCCCGATTAATTTTCATTTAAAAGTCAAATTACATTTTTAGTTTCTTTAAAATAAATGAATAGTTAATCAATTGAGTCAGCAAATAAGTGACGTCACACAAAACGTCATTGAAACACGAAGTCTATGAGGGAATCGCGAGGGAATTTTTGACAGCTCATAAAAAGTATGTCAATTGATTGGTGACGTCAAGTACGCAATTATTTATAATCTATTAAATGTGTTAATTATTTATTAAGTTTTTATCAGGATAATTCTATATCCTGTATATAGAATTATCGTGATAAAAACTTGATAAATATAAATAATATAATATAATTTATACTTTATATTAATATAGTAAAAGGCACAATAATTACAAAGGGATTGTCTATTCATCTGTCACTGAACCCCATGAATCCGTAATCGCTAATCTCACTAGAAATTTTAGTGTTGTTGTTGTTTCGAGCTACTTTATTCATAGACTAGAAAGATACGGTAAAGTCACGTACACGCTACGCGATAACCGTCGGGCAATTTATGTACCTCGATACAATTTTATTGTGGACGGATGCTTGTGCATAATGTTTTTGTAGGTACCAACCAGCCAATAATGTGTTTGTTGTATTTTATTTACTTTTTTTTGTTTAGGTACCACATAGGTTTTGTCAAATAACTTATTTTTTTTTTAGCATCTAAGATTCGCTAATTCTGCTGCCTTTACGATTCCGCACCTGTCGAGTGCCAACAGAGCGCCTACCGCCATGTTTTAAAATAATATTATTCTATTATTACTTTGTAATTTCTGTTATTAAAATAATATTGTTTTTAGTGATGGGGGTAGGCCCCAGGCCCCTATAACTAACCCTCTGTTGTCCGTCTGCCTGTCTGTTAGCGGGCTGTATCTCATAACTTAAAATTTTCTTAGTTTGTATTACTTTACCGTGAAAAACAAATTCAAAAAAAAATAAAAATTATTAATTTATTTATTTATTTGTTTTATGCAAGATTCGTATTTTTTTGGATGTAGTATTAAAAATTATATAATAGTACGGAACCCTTTATATGCGAGTCTAACTCTCACTGGTCCGGGATTTTTAGTCACATTGATTCCTTACTACAAGACGTGATAAATAAGTAGCAGTCAAGCGTAAAGCATTACATTACCATTTGACGTGCCAGGATTAGGATAATTTACCTGCCAACCAAGGCTCTACGTAAAATCATGAATGTTTTTTCCGCTTTGACATCGATCATGACCATCATGGCGAGCGGGGTAAAAGACAAATGATCAGATTTTTTTTCAAGTTTTCTCTTTTTCCCTCTTTCACTGTATTTTCGTTTTATTTTTTTTCCCCTATTTTTATTTGCTTCCCCTTCGTGGTTTATCATGGTAATGATGAGTAATGCTTTTTTATTATTTTTATGAATGACTTTATTGTTTACTGACCGTTTTTATGTGAAAAAGGGTTACGTTATTGTTCTATTGGAATCATATTTGGTTATTGATGTAATAGGATATTTATACAATTATCTAGATTTCCGCCCGCGACTTCGTCCGCGTCAAAGTTTATTTCTCCATACATACTTAGGACTCCCGTTACATCCCCTTTTTATGTATGTGGTAAAAATCATCAAATGACTCCTTCTGCCCTGGGTGGGGCGAAAGGGACTGTCAGACTTTTACTGACTAATAAACCACCCTGTTCCTTCTGTTGCGCTTTACGTTCCGGAGCCACGGTATTCTGTTAAGACGTCCCGCAACCCCGGCAGGCGTGAAAAATTATTTCTTAGCTGATATCGACTAACTATAAACTACCTCCCAAGTAGATTTCGATATTCCATGATGAGTGAGTGATTGAGTGATATTTTGCTTTTAGATATTTAAGTCGCACTGTTCTTGAGATTATTTTCCTTCACCGATGTCAATGATGTCCAAGATAAACTTAGAAAGAACATATGAATTGAAAAAATCACATTGGGACTTACCTGTTGAACCTACAACCTCATGCATGGCAGGGTGCCTTAACCATTGGGTGACCACGACATCATCGAGGAAGTCAAAGTCAATGTCATTTTATTTCAATTAAACCATTTACCATGTATGGAATTGCAATTAAGTTTTCAATGTTTACACGAACAGAATATAGATTCGTTTTATTTCTTAGCGAAATATGTTTTATCTGAATCAACTGTTTCATTATGTTTAACATAATTCATGCGGCGCTCTCGACTGAACTCGCCGAGACAGACCTGAGTCAATATCGAAGCAAACGTGATAGGAATACAAAACGTTAAGATCTTAGATCTCTTGATAAAGTACACCTATAAATAAATTCGCCGTTGACATTTCATTGTCTTCATCTTACAACAGTTTTTTTATGGTGGTTAAAATCATCGAATGAGTCCTTCTGCCCTGGGTGGGGCGGAAGGGACTGTCAGACTTTTACTGACTAAAAAACTACCCTGTTCCTTATGTTGCCCTTTACGTTCCGGGGCCACGGTATCCTGTTAAGACGTCCCGCAACCCCGGATCTTTCTACTGTTAAATGCGAAAGATTGAATGTGTGTTTCTTACTCAATCACACCGGAACGGCTAAACGGATTTAGACGAAATTTTGCATAAAGATAGATTGTAGTCTGGTTAGTACATAGGGTACTTTTTATTCTTGAAAAATGTACGGTCCCCGTGGGATGATATATCAACCCTGACGCGGACAAAGTCGCGAGCAGAAGTTAGTAATACAATTAATATATTTATGTTAAAGTTGTTCCAGATGATAATCAAGTGAAGAAGTTCTTTGATATCTAAATGCCTTCTTAGTTTTATTTATCTTTATTGGCTCGCCAATAAATATTTGCACTAACAGAGTTATTTTTAAATGTTATTTAGAATATAGTTAACGTTGATTTTTTTGTCTGGTCTACTACTACCTACTTACTATCTAGCCCTCCTTGATAAAATCCTACCCCCGTTCCTTCCATTTCTCTCGATTTTTTGCTTCCTAATCTCACGAATTCCTGAATAAGCTATCCAGGCCGTCCCGCCATCTTGTCCTTGGTCAGCTGCGACCCCGTTTAACCTTCACAGTTCAAGTCGTAAAAACAAATGATAATCTTATTAAACCCTCTTTGAAAAAAGAAAATTAATTGTGAAAATTCATGACCACAACGTTGAAAAAAGATACATCGTAAGTACTCTTATGCTCAAAAATGTTTGAAACAAAACAAGAACCGCATTTCGAGTAGAACTTTAACACAAACGTGTCCAAAAATAATATATGGCGCGCTAACAAAGAGCCGAAAACTATTTGCGTAGTGCAGCCGCAACGTAAAAAGTAACTAAAAGGCAAACCGTATTCCATAGGGTTTCACGAGCGCGCGCAAAACTTAATGTAAATTGAATCGATTATTAAAACAACACTCTTTTCGCAAATAATATTTATTTAGTTTCAAGGCTTTGTTTATTCCAGTGGTTAAGGCGCTCGAGTCTCATGACTGGTTGTAGGTTCACAACCACGCACGGGCAAGTGCCAATGTGGCTTTTCCAATTTCATGCTCTTTCTAAGTCTATCTTGGATACGAGTATCACTGACATCAGTGGAGGAAAACCTATACTGTGACTGTGTCGCCAATCCGCCTTAAACAAGCACGTTGATCAATGGTTATACCATCTCTATATGAGAAAATACCTTTATCTTTGAAGGCTTTATTCTTATCTATGGATGATACTTATAGTTCTCGTTGTAAAACCAACTAAAATGCTAAAGACATAACATCACGCCTGTAATCCCCAATAGGTTTAGCAGAGGAGTACCTATTAGTACACCCACATTTCACCAGTTACGTCAAAGTCCCATGGTAATAGTGGGCAAGCCTATTGCCATCAACCGGGCACAAATCCAGACTCCGAGGCTGCTACTTAGAAATTCCTGATGGAAAAACCCAATAACACTTTGCCCGACCGGCGTATCGAACCCATGACCTCATGCTCAGCAGTCGCCAAGACCTGCATATATGCTAAAGAATAATAGTATTTCCGATTAAAAAATCTAATACATTTACGTTAGAGCGCTCTTGCGAGCTCAACTGCTGTGCTACGTCGAAAAGGGCGACAAGCAATATGTATTCTCACCACGATCTACCAACAACAAGTTTGCGGTCGCCATTCTTAAAAGAGATCGAGTAACACCGAAGATTAATCTGGATTAGATAAACGAGGACACACGAACCTTGTCCCGGAATAAAGTTAAACAGTATTGAAAGTTGTGTGTTGCTTTGTGAGCCCTTTTTGGGTACGTGTGTTTGATAATAAATTGTTTTGGTTATGTGGTCTTGTTCAGGGTCTGATACATTAAGGTTGTCCTTGCTTATAAGATAAATGCTATTTTAAAATAAGAAAACTTGAGACTGGTGCCGATTCCCTTGTTCACAAACTAGACTAAATTTAGAGAATTGACATATCTTACTAACATACAGCAAAAGGAAAGACGGTAGCAATAAAGAACTAAGTAAGCGATGTCAAATTAGTTTTGCCTTGAACTTTTCCGTTTTTTTAATCCATACGTTTTAAGATGTCAACTATAATTATATGGATGTGTCAGATTGACTAAATTTGACAGCTCTTATTTACATTAGTCTCTTTCTTGTTTTATTGGACAGAAAAGGATGGAAATAATCTTATTTTAGTTTAATTTGTGACCAAGGGAATCGGCACCATTGTCACCACAGTTGACGGTTAAGTTTTAACTAGATAAAAAATATACGAGTAATAAAATGAGTTATTGATTAAATATGTGAAGTCGTTTATATACATACATAAGAGTTTTAATTAAAGCAGATTCATATAATTCCCACTACCGTAGTAATCCCGGGTCCAAGGGTTGCTACAGTGCAAACTTCTAACAGTGGTTCTCACAAGTTTTCAATGAGGTATTGTCAAGAGAAGCAATGCTTTTAAAATAGCTTTACGGTGCCCTGCTGTAGTTGCTATACACTGAAATCTGTGACTTAAAACTTTATAACAGGTTTAAAAATCCAATTTTACAGTAAATTGAAAATTAATTGGATTTTCAGGGCTAAAATAAAATGTTTTTTTTTATTTATAAAAGTTGTATGTTCGAATTGTTATTTAATGTTGTTAAATACCCAATTATAATACCAAAACTGGTACCAGAGGTCATTGACATCTTATCGGTTCGGCCAAATATGCGAGATTTGCGGCGTCCCACAAGGGTGACCCACAGACGTGCGATAGTCATCATGTATCGTTTACGTTGCTTTGTGATCTCGAATGACCGCGGCAGTTGGCATAACTTTGACCTCTATGTGACCATAAAGGCTACGTTCTGATATTTTATTATTTTTCTAAGTAACTTGATACTTAATCTTTTCGTATTCTTTTTATTTAGTGTAGGTAAATAAAATAAATAAATATCTTGGGACAACTCACACACGGCTATCTGATCCCAAGCTAAGCAGAGCTTGTGTTATGGTAACCAGACAACTGATATACATACTTATATAATTTATAAATACATACATATCATAGATAAATCACACCCAGACACAGAACTAACAATCATGCTCATCACACAAAGTTAGTCCTGGGCTAGGTCTTAAGGGCTATTTTTGAGAAACTACATGCCATGCATGTTACCATTATGTTTTTTTATTAAGTTCTCATTCACGTACCTACCTACTTAGTGAGAATATTTTTATTTCTCTTTATAGTCGTAGAGATAGAATATGCATTATCATATCCAATAACATGCATAAGTTATTGCAATATTCTAACAAAACTGTGCATTACATTAAAACCGGTCACCAAATCAAAAACCAAAAAATATTAAATTGATAAAAAGTATCAAAATTATATTTATGCAATGTGTTACTAAAAACGATTTAATATCACATTCGGGCGAGTGGATGGGAGTAAGCTTCAGAGATTTGCGGCATCCCACAGGGGTTTAGCCGCACACGTATCGCTTACGTTACGTGTGGTCGCGACTGACCGCGTCCGTGGTCTAAACTTTATTCAGCATATTCTAAGGGTCATGTTTTGTTGAAAATTACTTCGTTCGAAAAGTTTCTTGAGTAGGGTGGTTTGTGTTCTACCTGACTTGGTATCGACTCGGGCTGAAATACGAGTTTATTTTTACAGAGTTAGAAAATACAAGAAAAATAGAATGTCGTGATGCCCAAGCGGTCAAGGCGCCTCTTATGGCGCCTCGTAGTGTGGGTTACCGATGTAAAAAGAAAGAAATAGATTTTAACATAAAAATTTGTTTACAAAAGCCCAAAACAGCAACAAGTCGGTATTCAATCTAGAAAAAAAAAACAGAATTTATGACTTTTAATGTAATTTTATCAATCCAATAAAGAAAAAATATCGTGAGTAAACCTATACTTCTAGTTTTATAGGACTGAAATCGCCACAAGCGCAGTAATCAGTCCTCGTGCCTTCTCGATTTGAGAAGAGGCTTTTCCCCAGCTGTGGGACAGATCTTCTGACATTACCGCACTAAAACTAAACCCGAATAATGAAGTTCTAGTAACTTGTCTCTCGTGAATTGTGACAATAAACTATATGCACCTACAAGGCATAGATTAAACGTTAGAGTTTCAAAATAAAATACGTAGGTACAATGAAAATCATTTATTCGACACAGGACAAGGGATTGTTTGCTGTTGAAAAGTATAATCCTCGTGATTATACCGCTCAAAAATATGCGATACGTGAGATTATTTACAACAGATGGTCAGCTGATTCAATGCCAAGATTAGATGTTAATCTTTTGTTTTTAGAAACAAAGAGTATTATGTCACAAATATGGTAATAGACATTCTTCGTTTCTTAATTTAAAATACTTTTACCTATATTTTTTTAAGTATGGTATTTTAAAAGGTACGTTGTCTGTACGTAATAAGTAATTTAATTGAAGCATACAAAATTTTGTAAAAATAATTTTTTGAAAGTGGAAGAATGGGGGTTTCTTAACTATTCATCAAAGTCAAAAGTTAAGTCAAAACATTTATTTCAATTAGACCATTTACAGGCACTTTTGAATTGTCAAAGAGTCGGTCAGTTAGTCCGAAAGTTGAAGCTAGTTGCTCGTTCCAAAACGGAGGTAGGCCTCTATGGAGAAGAACGAGCAAGAAACTCCACGGCACTCTTTTAAATTAGGTTTTTACAAAATCCTGGTTACATTATTCTAGTCGATTCTATATGTGATCACAATGAAGATGAAAATAAAATAGTAGTAAAACAATTATAAAGAAATTAAAGCCAGTTAAGAGATGACCAATCCCAACTGACAGCACTCGTTCACGAGCATGACGCATGGATCAGCACCACCTAGCTCAACCATTATGGAGGGAGCCAAATGATCCAACACACGCGCCACCATCAGCGAGACATTTGAGTGACAGAGACATCTCTATATGAAACTACCTTAGGCAACTAGAATCAATTCTTTTTTCTTATAAATGGCGTTTAAAGTGCATTGGATGGTCTAATTGAAATTAAAAATACTTTGAACTTCTGAAGCCATCGCTGTCTCACAGCAATAGTATACTATCAGGGGGAGAAAATTGTATTATTATTTTATCATCCACGTGGCGGAAGTTCCAAACAGTTCGCTAGTGATATAGCTGCTTCTAGTAGTTAATTAACTAAAACAACGCCACAAAGCACACACTGCTCTATTAACTTCTAATTTATTATGCTTACCTGTTGCCAAAACAAAGCCGCGTCATCAACTAGCCCCGCAATAGATAATAGCCACTGTATCAAATCTGCGGACCACATCACAAAACAAACGAACCAAAAATTAACTTTTGCGCCAAACAAACGTTTGTCATTCAATGTTTGCAGGGATTAAGCAACGTGGGCGCGATTCCCTATTGTTAAAATATTTACTGCTAACCAGCTCGTTTACTTAGGACCAGTAGTTCCTGAGTCAGCTATGAACCCCGAAACATCGCCGTACATAATCTTCGACGCTGTAATCATGTGAAAATAGCCAAAGGTACCGCGGTATTTGGGTCAGAGCTCTTGCGGGACCGATTAGAGGGGATTTACAACCACACCGTGCTGTTTTTGCATTATTTATATGTAATTCTCTGGATATTTTGTTTCGTGTCGGTAATTTGGAGATAAATTGGTTTGTTTGGTTGCCTCTGGTCGTTTTGTAGAGTTTTTGAATGCAAAATAAGGATTTTGAGTGGCTAACTTTTTTATGTTTGGTGACCAATTGATTACTAACATTATAAATACGAAAGTAACTGTCTGTCTGTCTGTCTATTACGCTTTCAGTCGGCTAAACCGCAGAACCGATTTTGACGAAATTTGGTGCGGGGTAAATTTGAATTCCAAAGAATAGGCGACTTTTAATTCCACGACTTTGTCTTCGTCCGCGATAACTGACATTCACGCGGACGAAGTCGTGGGCAAAAACAAGTCTTGGATAAGTTTGATTACTTGTAAATAACTAACTAGTAACTAGATGTTACAATTAATAATATTTAAAAAATATTTCACCTTCTTCCTTGCCGATAATTTTATTGCCATAACATGCAAGAAGTAGGTACCTAAAAGAAAGTGAAAAAACTTTTATGAAATCAATGAAAAGAAATGAGAAGGAAAAATTTTATTGCTTCGTCGTCCATTTTGCTAACTGACTGCATTGGATTACTTTGTCAGAGATTAAACTCAGTTCAACTGCATTGAATGTCCAAATACTTTTGAATAAGTAACAGTACATTAACCTAAAAACTATTCCTATTCCTATTTTACGTACGGGTAATAAAATGGTATTTCTTAAAGAATGCATTTTTTACTTATTTATCTTGGACATCGGTGTAGGAAAACATCGTGAGGTAACCTGGACTTACTGTTCCACTTAGTCAGTTATGTTTAAGTCCAATGTAATAGGGGGCTAGCCTATTGCCATCAACCGGACACATATCTAGACTCCGAAGCTGCTACTGAGAAATTCCTGATGAAAAAACCAATAACACAACACACACACACACATACACACACACAAACACACAACACAGTCACATTAAAATATATTCTTATAATAAGAACAATAATTAAATTAAGTATGATTGCAAAAGGAAAATGTTGTTATTTGAATGACGTCTCTGCTGAATGTATTAATAGAACTCGGAATTCAATCACATTCTCAAGTATCTACTGAAACGTAAACTTTCAGACAAGCCCGCCACACTATTCCCATCAACTGCAACTCCTGAATCAACAGTGGAGACCGCCAGAAAAGAGCCGAAGCAGTGAAGCTCGACGAGTCCCGGAAAACCAATTCAACTGTTTTGGATCCCGCAACGAAAAAATCTGCAATATCATGCTTGTGTACAGTCTGTTGTCAACGTTAACTGACCCTTAACGTTACGTGTTAAAGATCATAGTGGGTCAGATAATGTACCACACTGCACCGAATCTGGTTTCTAACTGCGCTTAATCATGTGTAAAACATTACACAAAATGTAAGGACACCGTATATTTTAACCTAAAACATTGTCCGACTCATTGTTCGCAAGTGTCGTACCCAAAAGGGGTATTACCCCGCATAACGCTGAGAATCAATTAAAGCTTTACCAACAACATGAAAAAGGGTCAGTTTTCTATTGAATTAACAAGCGTATTGTCATTAAACCAATACTGTGTGCGTTATTGCGACGGTACATGTTTACTTAGGATCGTCCCCGATGTAATGGCGCCGCTTGGTATTCATGAAACCCTGGTCCATTGGTTACAATTTATTAATATTGAACACCGATGTTCTTTTCGTTTAACTGGTTTAACTTTGTTTGGTTTATGGGGAATGGAAAATTATGAGGCTCTTTTTAGGGTTCTGTATTTAAAGGGTGTGAAAAAGGTCCCTATTATCAAGGCTTCACTGTCTGTATGTATGTCCATCTATCACAGTGCTGTATCTTTCGAACCGTAATATGTAGAGACTTGATTTTTGGTGGCATAAAAAAATAGTTTAAGATAAAAATTAAAGTTAAGATAATTAATCAAAAAAAAGTTAAAGAGGGTCCTCTTTAAGAAACGTGTTTTTGTTAGGTGTGGGGTTAAATATATAATATTTAACCGGTGGAAAACCTTCGGTAAAAGTCATCCTCACATTTTAGTTTTTTTTAAGTTCATGTGTTCCTATAGTAGGCTTATGGGTATTTCCTGTAATATCCTATCTGTAAATTATTCAAATTCATATTCATACCATACGCATTACATAATTAGTACCAGCACAGCTGCGAAGACCTCAATGTAATAATATATTTACCGTACGTTCATCCTTAGTACATATAAGACAGGGTTCTCTTTTTTCAACCCCAAAAGCTTAAACCCCATTAAAGTAAAATATAAACCTCATAAACAATTTGAGGACTTTAATATTAAACCTGCAACATCCTATTTCAACTTAATAAAAGGCTATGAGCACTGGCTAAGTAAATATGGTATTCCCGTTTAACATAATATTCTATGATGTACGCGAAAGTTTCAGCCAAAAGCCATCTTGAGCCTTATTTACATGACTTTACGACACACATTTGCAAAAGAATATTAATTTAGTCAACAACGTTTATTTTTGTCATAATAAGTGTTTAAATAAAAGTGTTAATGAGTTAATTTTGTACAAATATTTTAAACGGTCGGGTTCTGTTTGTTAATTAGACGGTACGTTGAAACTTTAGAAAGAGACGACGCTCTATAAAACTGAATGAAAAAAAAGATGTGTTATTTGTGTCGTAAGTTTCAAATCGACTATAATAATTACGTAATTATATTCCCCCGACCGAATTTTGATGACGGCAGCTAATCTCAATAAAGACTTGCGATGCACACCAAAGATATTACAGTGCACAAGTAGGTAGGTAGGAGCGCAAACACAGACACTCACTCTTCCCTTACTCTCATTAGTCCGATGGGCCAGCAATCTGACACGACCGGGGAACCATAAGGCGCAAGACACAGGACATTTCTAAGGCATGAGAGTCCCAAAACACGAATTTCCAAACTCTGGGCTGCTACTGACAAAACTCCTAATGAAAAACCCAATAACACTTTTTCTCTGATCTGGGAATCGACCTCAAGACCCATTTACCCACCCATTTAGTCAAGTCAAATGTGCATCTGTGTGTGCAACCCCGTCTAGATGAAACACAAGTTGGCAACGAATGTATTTCACCTAGAATAGACATGGCAGTTCCACTCTGTCCAACTTCGATAAATAGATAAAACCAAGAATTCCACTCGGTTGAGCAGCATTCCTGAAGCGAACTAGTTCCTCACTTGTTATCGTGGAAGACTTCGCAAGTTGTGTCTATGAATGCGCCAGTAAACATTCACTCTTGAAATAGAAGCAGAGGGGATAGATTTGTTTGTATTATGTCAACGTTAAGGGCGAGACTCCACCGAAGCGAAGACGAGAAGAGATGTGTCTCACAACCAATCAGCTTGCGTCATTTGACAGCTCAGCGCTTAGCTTCAGTACAATACAATATGCTATTGGTTATTTACGAGACATCTCCTCTCGTCTCCGTTTTGGTGGAGTCTCGCCCTAAGGCCCCTGCCTCTCAAAGCTGATTTAGACGGTGCGAGAAATATCGTGCAGTTATGGTACATTTCCGTCGATGATCGGTCACTTATGACACGACAACCGAGCGGTCCTGCAATGTACGGCAAATCGCACGATATTTCTCGTATCGTCTAAATGAGGCTTTATGCATAAGGTTGGGGGTCCGATACCCGTGAAGTACTAATTTAACTAGCAAAATGGGACTTAAACATAACTGGCAAAATGTGGATGTACTAATGGGTAGCCTAACACTTCGGGGATTACATGCTGATGTAATGTTTTTTTTTTATGTTAACTGCTTCTTTGGTCTCGTGGTCGCAAGAGCGACTGTTTAGCGTGGGATTGTGTCCTGGTTTCGATTCCCAGGTCAGGCAATAGGCTTCATTGGGTAGGTACTTCCATTACGAATTTCTCATAGATAGATTATAGTCTGGAAAAGCACATAGACTAATTTTTATACCGGAATAATATACGATTCCTATGGAATATTATATCAATCAGTAGCGGGAGGATGCTAATATAGTATAATTGTACCTTCCACACAGCTCCTACAAATTAACAACAGTATATCAGACCCCGTCTCCCCAACACGGTAAATTGGCAAGGTCGGGTTGCACCAATCAATGTTCTAAACTCCACCACCTAGTTAAACATTAAACACATACGCTAACGACGACAAGGTAACCGTCTCTTTGTCTCCAGTTTAACTACAGTTAAACAGAACAGACTGGCGACATGATATTCATAGTTGACCGAGTACGGAACTCCCTTTGTGGAGTAGTGCCGCTTTAGATTAACAGTGACAGTTCGTATGTGAACCGTTCAACTTTGTTTAAAGAGTAAACGAGCAACGTTTATTGTACTCCTTTAAACAGACTTGGGGGAGTTTGTAGTATTGAAGGTTGCATATGGTGCATTAGAGAATCTGGCTGGGTGAGCCATATACAGGGTAATTGAAATATACCCGAAACCTTACAAGGGGTCATTGTACTCATCATTATGATCAACTTTTCACAAAAACACAGTAAACACAACCGAAGTCTCACTCAAGTTCTTCACAAGTTTCACAAACACTGTTTAATTTTTGTAGGGAATAGCTGTTTCTTTTTCATGGTCCTGTACTCATCATAATGATGAGTACAAGACCATGAAATTTCGGGTATATTTTCAATTACCCTGTATATACTATCTTAAATTGTTAAGGTATTCCTATGCGATAAACTTTGTTTAAAATAAGAAAAACCTTGACAGTCTGCCACGAGGACTGACAATATTAAATGATAGTATTACAAAATTGTTTATTCAATATATTATGTACTAAGAATGCGTTCTTGTAAATTCGGAAATGGATGAAACCCCTCTGATTGAAATGATTAGATTATTATTTTTCATAATTGATTCTTTTATTGCATTAACAAAATATAAGAATCTAACGTTAAAAATATAAATATTTGATTAAAAAATTCTTGCCCAAATAACCGCGTTTATCCGTAATTTATTTTATATTAATACCAAACCGAATGAAAGAAACAGAACAAACATCATTACAACAAAAAAAACAGGAACACTAACAAAAAAATACCACAAATTCGAAAAATAGCGCGAACGACGCAATAACGATAAATAAAACGAAACATTGCCATTCGCACAAATTATCGTGACTCGCCAAAACATTGCTGAAGTTCTTTGAATTGTTGCTAATTTAATTAACGATTGTTCGAACTAAGTTCACAAAGAATCATTTGAATTGCAAACGAACTTAATGATTTTCGTTTTGATTCGTTACTTTAGAGACGAACACCAGAGGAAGTAATTATGGATTAATTACACGAATATAAATTGTGTGGTGATCGTGTCTTTAGATGACGGGGTATTAGGCTGGTGTTTTGCCTTATCCTAAAAACTTAGTCAGTCTCAACAAACTTAAACAGCAGGAGCTGATTGATACTCGTATTAAATTTTTTTGACGGGCCTGTTGGTCTAATGGTTAGCGGCCCTGACTGCTAAGCCGGAGGTCGTGGGTTTGATGCCCAGCCAGTATAAACTTTGTGTGATGAGCATGATTATTAGTTCTGAGTCTGGGTGTGATTTATCTATAATAATTATGTATGTATTTATAAATTATATAAGTATGTATATCAGTTGTCTGGTTACCATAACACAAGCTCTGCTTAGCTTGGGATCAGATAGCCGTGTGTGAGTTGTCCCAAGATATTTATTATTATTATTTATTTATATTTTAATTCACGTAAATAGCTCCTTCTTCCATGACGTGGTTGCAAAACTGCATCTCTAAATCTTTCTACAATACTAATTTAAAGACAATTAGAATAACAATAATTTTAAATACCATCTTAGAGTATTTAAAAACAGATACGTGTGATGCCGTTATATAAAAGCGAAATCTAAAATTCTGACTTTTTTTTTCTTTCGTCCTTTCTTAATTAATCACGAAATCTCGAAAACTTTGAAGCATTTGTCAGGTAGAATAAGACTAACAGATTAGATTTTTACTTCGACTCCACGTGGACGAAGCAGCAGGCAATTACTAGTATAAATATATTATGAACGTATTATTAACACATAATTCTTGCTTATTTATCTAGACTACACAAAAGTAATTATTTTTTTATTTCTACAAAAAGAAACGAAAGACGTAGCAACACAATAAATATTTAAAAAAGAAGCGTAATTAGAAAGGGCGTTTTCTTAGTGAATTTCCGCTAATCCAATGAGCTCAGGTCCCAAGCTGCAGGATTAAATTGGGGATGTAGTCACAAACTCGGGCAAGAACGACCATCTAAATTAATCAGGTGACTTATACGAGGCCGAAAAGCGGTGAATTTCGCCCAAAGTTATAATTTAAGACCCATAATAAAGCTATAGCTAATACGTTTCTGGTTAGCTATATTACAATAATAACTTAAAGAAATATCTAAATATTAATATGTCAACTAACCGAGAGTCGTTTATCAATCTTAAGTTATAATATCCTTACTAATTTTGTAAATGAGAATGTAACTCTGTGTGTATGTCTGTCTGTTACGCTTTCATGACTAAACGGGTACGGGGTAAGTTTGAAACCCAAGACCATTCCTGGGTTTCGAACTTACTTACTACCTTATTAAATGTTTCCGATGCCGGTGGACTAGTATTTTTTATATAAAAACTAACTTAACTTTTAACTTTTATTTGTTATTTTTTTATATTAATATTTCAAAATGTAGGTATTATTTGTATGATATGTACAGTACCTTAACGAATAAATGGAATATAAGTAAGCATGAAAGTACGATTAAGACGCCACCAATACAAATAAAATTAATAAAACAATCTAATAAATAACCAAAAGTTTTAAAACAGTTGTGAACTGCACACAAAAAGTTGAAATCTAAAACTGTGAACTACTAATTTCCTCCAATACCACACTACGTCTGTCGTCGTCGACTGCAGTCGAATGTCAAAGAGCGTGCGGTGTCAAATTGTCAAAACCGCGACGCGTGAGCAAGTAACTGGAGCATTAGAATTAATTTCCTGCTGTCATGGCGCCGGCATGCGTCGGTTCCTATAACACATAGTGTGTCCTAGACGTATGGTTTTGTATGGTAAAAGAAATTTGATTGTTTTATTTTAATAAGTAGGTGAAACGAAATATTGCCTAAAACTTTTACAATAAAGAGAGATTTACAATATCAGTCATGATTTTTCAGTAGTTATTATTATTTTCGTACTATAAATTTAGATTATCCTATTTTAGTGTTCTACAGTAAAGAGGTGCCATCATATCAGCCTATAGCCGCCTACTGCTGAACGTAGGCCTCCCCCAAAGAGCGCCTACCATACCGGTCTAGCAGCCCACAACCATCGGCTGCCCACGACCTGATTTGAATCGTCGGTCTACGATGCAGCAGGGCGTACCACACTACGTTTGCCACAGCGTAGTCTTCACTCTAACACGTGTCTGCTCCACCGACCGTCTGTCCGTCTGCAGACATGGCCAGCGCACTTCCACTTCAGAGAACTAATTTTGCGGGCAATGTCTGAGGAATCGTCATTTGTAGTTCGTATTCTGTGCGTTAGATGTCGCTACATCACCTACAATGTAGTTTTGTGTATGTAGTGTTAAATTTTGTACAGAGGTACGGAACCGGTGTTTTAACATACGAACACAGACACAGAAATGAATCCGAAAACTCATACTTTAAAACGCGCAACCTTATCTGTTCCTCAATTTGTGCGATTTGCAGAGCCTCCCCAAACACACATATTTCCTTCATTGCGGCCACAATAACAAAACACGTTTTGTTGTCGTTGTTGGCGGCATTTCCTTAGTTATGCACACTTGATTGTTAGTTTAGGACGTATATTACACCCACACGATGTGCGAAATGTTGGATAAACAAACGTTAAGTTGAACAAGACTCCACATAGATATTGTACCGTCCTATGTACACTGGTTTTGAAATCACAATGCTCCCCTTTGCTTATCATTAAGCGGCAGAACTAGAAATTGCTTAACACGCTCAATGTCAGGTATGGTTTATGTATGTGTATTTAATTATGACCCTTCTTTTGATCCTTTGAGAATTAAGGGCAGTAAATATCCCTTGACCAACAATGTTTAAGGTCTGTAATTGGATGGCATAAAGGCGGCTGACGTTAACTTCGGGGAATAACTACTTTCTATCATTCCTTTATGGTTCTCAATTAAATAATACTCAAGAAAATGTAATGCAACATAAGCATGACAGTTTAAGACTTAATAAAAAATAAATTTGACTTCCTCGTTGGTCTAGTGGTCGCAAGCGCGACTGCTGTGCATGAGGTCTTGGGTTCGATTTCCAG
Organism: Hoplodrina ambigua; assembly: GCA_949774945.1. Taxonomy (NCBI): domain Eukaryota; kingdom Metazoa; phylum Arthropoda; class Insecta; order Lepidoptera; family Noctuidae; genus Hoplodrina; species Hoplodrina ambigua. The sequence goes on along the minus strand of OX458974.1, from coordinate 10,540,439 downwards.
GTCGGGCAAAGTGTTATTGGGTTTTTCCATCAGGTATTTCTCAGTAGCAGCCTCGGAGTCTGGATTTGTGTCCGGTTGATGGCAATAGGCTCGCCCCCTATTACATGGGATTAAAAACATAACTGGCGAAATGTGGGTGTACTACTGGGTACGCCTCTGCCTAACCCTTCGGGGATTACAGGCGTGATGATGTTATGTTAAAAAATAAACGGGTTTAATTAAATTTACAGCATGGTCGGACGACAATCTGAAGATTTTTAAATGAATCCATCGATAAAAGTTTTAGGGCGCGACTCCACCAAATCGGAGACGAGAAGAGCTTGCGTCATTTTGACAGCTCAGCGCTTACCTTCAGTACAAATATAATAGTCTCCGCTTTGGTGGAGTCTCGCCCTTACTCAGTTACCTCTAATCTTTTCAAAGACACAACCTCTCTACAATTAACACAATGATTTTCTTATATTCTCAAACAATACCTATAAGTATTTCAAAAGCTTGCAAATACACTTAACGGCAAATAAATCGCACCCAGCAAATATTTCTCGATTTTAATAAAAAATACTAATATGGAAGCAAAAAAGGAAAAGAAAATAGCATATTTCATGAATCGTTTAGTTAGTCATAGAAAACTGGCGAATTATCTATCAAGTTTCATTTTTATGAATAAACTAGCTTCTGCCCGCGACTTCGTCCGCTCAAAAATAAAATATAGCCTATATTACTCACAGATAATGTAGCTTTCTAATGTTGAAAGAATTTTTAAAATCGGTCCAGTAGTTTTTGCGTTTATCCATTACAAACAAACAAACAAACAAAAATACAATTCTTTCCTCTCTATAATATTAGTGTAGATAAATCGAATTAAATCCAGTATTTACTTTTCTATACATCAGACAAACGCTTCAAAATGTAGGTAATGATCCCAGTTGACGTCCATGACGAGAGCTACTCGATTGCGTCCAAACAAATGGAGAGTGCTCGACGTCGCGTCGAAGCGCACTCTTTATCTGACGGCTCGACGCTTACGTCAGTCCAAAGGGTAATGAGTGGGCATTTTTTATATCAAAGCTAGCTATTGGAGCTTTTACCCTATAAAAATGGATTTAGATGATTGAGTTGTAGTTTTTAAAGTGTAATTTTTAATAGATAGAATGGATAGTCACGGATTGGTTCCGTGTATAAATCAGACTTTTAGGATATATGTATTGTAAGCTCTAGAAAATTAAAATAAAAATCTAATAATTAAATAAAATTCCTCGTTCCTCGTTGTTTGCCTCGTTGGTCTAGTGACTGCCTCGTTGGTTTAGTGGTAGCAAAGCGCGACTGCTAAGCATGAGGTCTTGGGTTCGATTCCCAGGTCGGGCAAAGTGTTATTGGGTTTTTCCAACAAGAACTTCTCAGTAGCAGCCTCGGAGTCTACCGTGTCGACGGCGCGTTCGTGTTCCACGCGCGCCTCAAAGAGATGTCAGCAAACAATTGGAGGGGCCACTAAGGGCCGATGCCTGCCGGGGCTGCGCGTTGTTCGAAAGAGATACCGCGCCCCCGGAACGCAAAGGGCACAAGAAGGAACATGGATGGGTTTTAGTCAGTAAAAGTCTGACACTCCCTCCCGCCCCGCCCAGGGCGGGGGAAGTCATTCGAAGATTTCCAACCGGTAAAAAAAAAAAAAAAAAAAGCCTCGGCGTCTAGATTTCTATCACATGGGACTTGAACATAACTAGCGAAATGTGGGTGTGCTAATGTGTACACCTCTGCCTAACCCCTAGGGGATTTCAGGCGTGTTGTTGTTATTTAAATTAACCGAGGGTTATAGATGTGGGACGCTAATGTAAAACCCCACTTACTTAATATCGATTTCACCAAACCGAAAGATTACTATCTACGAAACTGTTATAAACACAACAGTATGATAATATGCTTGTTACCCCAATAATCGCTTTGTTGCGCATATTCCGTGGTTAGAGGGAAATTTTCAATTCAAATGAAGATGTTCAGTAACCCCGTATGGATTATTATTAATAGTTAGAACGGTTAGTTTCTGTTCTGTTGAGAATAATAACGGTTAGGCGTTATTTTATTGGCTATTGAATTGTTGTTATAGGAAAATAGTCCTTCTTGCTTTGGATAATTGATCATATCGATTGCATTGAAATAATACTAGCCTATTGTCATATTGCAAAAGCAAATGTCTCTTCTCATACAGAGAAGAGCTTGCTTGATATTGCTTTTTTATACAAGGTTTCTCTTCGTTGTCAAATTTCAGGAGGCTGCCATAAAAACATAAATAATCAGATAAAATTACAACACCTGGTCAAGAGTAAACAAATGCTTCTTTTTTTTTAAGTTGTTTGATAGTATTTCAGAATACACCTCTTTTAAAGAACAGAATCACCCCGCTGCGTAAGATAAGCAGTGTCGCGTGTCTATATTATTATCAATGTGTGCGTGCGGGTTCATCGCCTCGCCTGCCTAAACAAAGTGGCAAGATGGCAATTTCGAATTCGAAAAAACATAATAAAAAATAAACCTATTTATTTTATTATTGATTTGTTTGAGAATCACTAGCATAGTTCCATATTTGAATTCGACGACGTTTCAAAACTTCACCATAGATTACATTGCATATTATAAGTAATACAGCATTTTATTTTTTCTTCTTTATGTCATCATGTTACTTTGAATTTAGAACATGGCCAGTAACTTTGATCAAAGCACTAGGATAACAAGAAAAGTTTAAACATTTTAACCGTATATTCTCTACTAATACCTTAACTAATATCCAGGCCATATAGTACGACCACTATTCCTACTTTATGCCTTACTATCTGCTCCCGGAACACATAAGTTATACTTGTAACTTTTAACTCGAGGCAATTCACCTTCATAATATAAAAACTAGTTGCTTGGGACTTCGTCCGCGTAGAATATAAGTTAAATATTGTTCTGATTTATTGCGCGAAAGACTAATTCTTTTTCCAAATTAAAAGTAGCTTAATATCAGCTTAATATCAGCTTTTAATATCAGCTATATGCCAGTAAAAGTCCCGTAGAAATCGGTCTAACCATTTCGGAGAATAGCCAAGAAAAACACACAATTTTTTTTTTAGATTTTTCCGTAACACACAGACTTTTCAATATTATTTATTTGTATAGTTGCGGAAAAGTATGTTTGTCATTAAATCACGCCTAAAAAGGTAAGGCACACCAGTAAAAATAATGATCTGGTTTAGGACATGGGATTTGTTATATCCCGGTAGTCCGTGAGATAGTATTCGACTTTCACGCAGGCGAAGCCACAGGTAAAAGCTAGTATGTAATATCAACGTTTAATAGATGATGGTAATATTACTATCAAGTTTCCCAGAAAGTATTAAATTATAAAAGAAATGTTCTTTAGGGCTTCCTTGGACGAAGTTTGTGCGGAAATTGATATTTCTGTAGAATGTCACTATACTTTAGTATGAAGTAAAGTGTAGCTTAGTATCTTGCGTCGTTATAAAGAAGACAAGATTAAACATTCATAATGAATTAACTAAAATTATAGAGTACCATATTTGGGTTAATATACTTAAAAAAAAATAAGTTGAATAGTTTTTTTACATACATTTTACCATAGTTGAGTTTTTTACCCGCGTTTAAAAAAAAATAAGTTAAATAGTTTTTTTTAAGGTACATAACATCACGCCTGTAATCCCCGAAGGCTTAGACAGACGTGATCCCATTTCACCCATATTTCGCCAGTTATTTTTAAGTCCAATGTAATAGGGGGCGAACCTATTGCCATCAACCGGTCACAAATCCAGACTCCGAGGCTTGTACTGAGAAATTCCTGATGGAAAAAACCAATAACCTCAAAACTTAGCCCAACCTGGGAATCGAACCTTAGACCTCATGCTCAGCAGTCGCGCTTTGCGACCACTACATCCACGAGGCAGTCGATAATTTATAATGTGAAAAAATAACCAGATTTTTTTAACAAAATATTATATTCAGATTATGATATCCAGATTCATAAATAAGTGATAGTACAGGGTATATAACATCACGATACGACCGACGGAAGCGGAGCAATAACCAAAGATGTAACTTAACAATTGCGAAAAAAACTACACGTACGAAATCGCAGGAAGAAGTTAGTTTAAAGATAAAATGCAAATTCCCTTTTCCCATGGGAAGTTTACAAAGTGAACAATGCAGTTGACAATCATATACTCGTACATGGGCTTTGAGTCACGGTTCGTATCGTGAGGCATGCATGGAAGGTTTTCTGTGCAAGCGGTAACGGGGGCCGTCACTTTAAGCTCAGCACCCCTAGGCTAGGGATGACCAAGACCAGTTCTGTTATTTTTATTCGATAAGCTAAGTTAAGCAGAGGAACTTTGAATGTGAGTTTGTTTTGTATTTTTGCTGTCTATGTTTTTCGCATTTACGTTTTTTATGGCTACACTGTAATGATACACTTATGCTATGATAGCATAATTTACGATGAAAGTTTTTTTAATGTCCACAGAGTACACAACCATATAGATTTAAATGGAAAAGGAACGAATTTTCAAACCATCACACTAACATTTAAACATTTAAAAATAACAGTTAGTTTGTCTAATCTTCAATATTTTCTAACCACATTTTTCAAATATTGGTACGAACATAATAATAACACCAAAACCCGGTAATTTTTTTCAAATATCGTTGACTTAAAACACGATATAGCTCAGCCCTAGTCTCTGCATGACCTGATCTGCAGACCATAAAATAGATGCAACTAACTTGACAATCCGATTGTGTCACAGGTGCGCTGGAACAAATAACATTTCTGTGAATCCTCCTCGGCTTAGAAAGCAAGCCATCATGTTTGAACTTGCAGCCCCATTGTGGATTAACAAACAATTAAATGGGGGGAGGTCTTGTGCTCTTGGATTCAATTTTGAGGTCAGTGTTATGCAGCCTGGAGTTTGTGGTGTTAAACCCCCGTGCCCGTGAATGTACGTAAAGCCGTAAAGTTAGTCAGCACCTGATCTCTACCCAGTCGAGTCGGATTGCCGTCCAGTCAAACTATAATACCGCCTGTTCGGCTGTTTTCCTATAGTAAGATAAATAACACAAGATGCAATTTTCCGATTTACGTAATCGTTTCAATCCGCTAATACTTTTTCCAACTAACGAAGTCTTAGTATAGTTTTAGTAATTTAAGAGCATCGCATGGACACAGCAAGTTTTTTGATTAATAGTTCGCCCTTTTTCACGAAAATTCGACCCTGTTTTCATAGTAACAACAGCTCAGAATTATTACAGTAAAACCTGCGTTAAAACCTACACAAAATTAGTTACTCTTTACAAGCTTTCTCAAAAACAACCTATTTGCTTAAAATGTAGGAAACGTGCACACATAAAACTAAAGGCCTTTTAAACACGGGGTGCAAAATTTACGCCGTTTGACGTCCGCTACCGGCTTATAGTGAAATATTAAATTCGCCTCAGGTGATTTAGAGAGAAACACCTATGGTTGGTGCTGGGTTGCCAGACTAAGACATTTCCACTAATAAATAGTAAAAGTGTAAAGTGAAAAATATAATTAAGCAAACTTCTACAAAAGTCTTAGCATTATTATTATAAAATTATATGACGGTTTCGTAAAAAACAGATTTCATGCCCAGTAGTTCGATACTGGCTAAAAATCATTATGATTTTTCCTAAGTTTGTCTTGGACATTGGTAAAAGAAAACATCGTGGGGAAATCTGGACATATATTTAAGGTAAATCGGAAATCTCGAACAATAGGCTGGCATTATTTATTTTTTATTTGAAATGGCTTTGCTTTTACTCTAGTCTAGGTCAGAGGTGACAGTGGCAAAGTCGACGATGGAGTGAGCTTATCCAGAAGAAGCCTGTTCACTGTAACTTTGAAGAGATTAGGTTGAATGCGTTTAGATACAGATAAGTTAGTAATAATACAGTAAATAATATAAACTAAAGTAGTATTATGCTACGGCGTAGCTATAGTTGTAGCAGTGCTACGAATGCGTAGCATCAACCTAAGAAAGTTTTTTGTGGGCACTACGCATTCGTAAACTTTAAAAAGATTTGTGACAAATTGAATTCTATTACCATGTCAGAGAATTTATATAAAGAAGAGAAAAGAAGAAAAAGTAAATGAATAAAGTAAAGTCTAGTACTTGTTCAACGAGTTACTTAAAATATTTGAATACCCTCTTTCAACAATTGAGACGATTGTCCATAGACTAGATAAATACTAGACTAAGTAAATAGACTAGTGACCACGCAATCAATTACTATCGGCAAACATCGTCGTAGCTAAATTGTTTAATCCCATCTTTAGGACGGCTTGCGAAGACCTAGTCTGTGACCAGAGTTTAAAATTTCCCTTTTTTTAATTTTTATTTCTTCGTTCCATTTTTTTAAATGTTTTTCTGGGTTTTTTGTACACAGTTCACGTCAATCCCATCATAAACTAATCTTAAGTTTACTAACAAAAAAAACGGTTATGTGCGAGTCACACACGAGGGGTTTCGCATCATCTCGCATTGTAGAACATATTACATTATAGTATCGAGCCAAAAACGCAAAAAAATCAGGTATCTTGTATGGGGACCCCCTTACATTTTTAACTTTTTTTTATTATTTGTTGGTATACCGGCAATACAAATACACATTCTGTGAAAATTTAAACTCTCTAGCTAATGTCTAGGTTCATGAGATACAGTCCGCTGACCGACGGACGGATAAACGGGCAGCTGAGAAAACCCTAATGACTAACCCTAAACAAAAACTGCCTTAAAATATTAACTAACTAGCTGCCCGGCCCACGCGTTCCTGTGGCTCAGGTATGCAATCAAAAAATATTAAGACCAATAATTAAGATAAAAACTATCCTATCTCTCAAGTTGGATCGAACTGCACATGGTGTGCAAATTTTATTATAATCGGTTAAGTGGTTTAGGAGTCCATTGAGGACAAACATTGTGACACGAGATTTATATATATTAAGATGTATAAATCATTTTAGTCTCACAGGCCAAGCCAGAAAATGATAAAATATTCCTAATTCTAACCTATTTATATTAAATTCTCCAATAATTCTATTGTTACAACAGTAAGTAAACAAAACGATTTCGATTTAAATCTTTTATTTTAATAACCATTCAATGAAATACAAAACCCAATTAATTGAGTAACGGGTACGACCCGTGAAAAACAAAAGAAACAATATCGAACCGATAAATAAAACGCGGAGATTTTGTTTTGAAGCTAGCAACCCTTTCTGTTGTAATCGAGGGGAGACCTCGAGAGTAAGTGTGCCTCGATAGCAACAGTTTTTTTATAAATCTATTTTGTGTAGATTTTATGATTAAATTGCCTTGTAAACTGCCTGGTCTAGTGGTCGCGAAGCGTAACTGCTGAGCATGAGGTCTTGGGTTCGGTCCTCAGGTCGGGCAAAGTATTATTAGGTTTTTCCATCAGGAATTTTGTTAGTAGCAGCCTCGGAGACTGGTTTTGTGCGTGGTTGATGGCAATAGGCTCGCCCCTTATTATATGGGACTTAAACTTAACTGGCGAAATGTGGGTGTACTAATGAGTACACCTCCATAGCCTCTGCCTAACCCTTCGGGGATTAGGGGCGTAATGTTATGTGTTACTCACTACCTATTTTGAGGACTAAGAGGCTTATCATGTAAACTATCCATACTTACATTATAAATTCGAAAGTAACTCTGTCTGTTACGCTTTAACGGCTAAACTACTGAACCAATTTTGATGAAATTTGGAAACCCCTAACAAAGTCAAATATCACACACTTTCAAGGGATACACAATACTTATAATATAAATCGTTATAATAATCATTGCATTACAATAATGTCAACATACATAGGTCATTATCTGTATTATGATTTGATTACTGCTGGCTGCACACTGTATCCAATTGATCGTCATCTGTTTACAAAGCAATCATGACGCTCGATATAGTGTATTGGCTTTCATGACCTGTAATTTATTGGTCATTGTCAGTTCAATTATCCCTCATCATCTATACTTATAATATTAATGCGAAAGTGTGTGTCTGTCTGTTACCTCTTCACGCTTAAACCGCTGAATCGATTTTGATGAAATTTGGCATGGAGAAAGTTTAAGATCCGAGGAAGGACATAGGATAGTTTTTATTCCGAAAATCACCCCCTAAGGCGGTGAAAAGGGGGGTGGAAGTTGGTATGCAAGTACGATATAAACAAGTTCCACGCAGACATAGTCGTGGGCAAAAGCTAGTATTATAAATGTGAAAATAACTCTCATCTGTCTATCTGTCTGTTTGTTATGCTTTCACCACTAAACCACTGTGCCAATTTTGATTAAATTTGGCACGGGGTAAGTTTAAACCTCAAGAAAGGACATACTTTAGGCTGCTTTTTATCCTATGACTCAGTCAGTGAGTCAGACGTCAGATAAGCAGTCGCTCTATTTAAAATGCAGGTATTCCCAGCCGCCAGTTAGACTGGAAGCCGGTCCTAACATAGTTGGGACAAGGCTAGGCAAATAGATATTAGCATAATCACAGAACTAGAGCAATAATTTTCTGAAACACAATTTCATTGCCTAGAATCGAAATTACCAAAACTATTGTAGGTGTGTGAAATTCACACCACGAATACCTCTGTTGCAAATTTAGTTATTCAATTCAGAATTTGTAAACAAATAACCAACTTTCCAGGTATCAGCAACGTTTGTTATTAAATAAAGAACATAATCTATACAAACGAATAAAATTAAAGTGTCTGTTTGTAATGTCAAAATAACAGCCAGTAGGATTGGAATAAAATCTTTTTGTATATCATAGCCAGATTCATAAGGAATAATATAGGCTATATAACATCAAACTATGACACACGTGAGGGGAGCAGTAGCCAAAGATGTATATTAACGCGGTCTGGAGCTAGTAGCAAGAAAAAACTACCAAGTCTTAGTAGGCAGTCCAACATGTCCTAAAACCACAGATTTTTATATCTCTGGCAAAGAAAAAAATTGTGTAGTAGTATAGATATTATGTATAATAAGCGAAAGGTCATAACACTTATCACGAAATATCAAAAATCGCTTGACGTAAATATTAAAAATAGGGAGGTATAAAGATTAAACTTAGTAGACGTCCACTATGAACGAATTTTCCAAAATTCACCCCTACGGCGATGAAAAGGGGTCCCGACATATACGAGTACGCGTACGAAGTCGCAGGAAAAAGCTAGTTGAATATAAAATGTTTATCATATTATTGCTATAACAATCTCGCTTCTACCTCATACATAGCCAGCACATCTTAGAATAAATCATCCCTAAACCTGACCTGTTGACCTTCTCCGCAAATATCAAGTCTTATTGAAATGTCCGACGTACCCAGGACATGTGGAGACACTAGTACAATTGGTATTAAGTAATTAGTGTGTGGGAATGACAACTCACTAATTGGACGTCAAAGCTGACTAATGATAAGAGTTTGCCGAGGTATATTGTGGAAACCACAGTGTTCTGCTTAGAAAAAGTCGGACAACATATTACTGAGCTTGTAAGCCCGAAGGGGTGGGTAGGAATGTATGTGGGATCGAAAAAATAACTATTACAATATTTTGTTTTCTGGGTATAGTATCTAATATACTAACTTCTGCCCGAGATTTCGTCGGCGTCAGACTTAATATATTATCTCACCGAAACCGTACATTTTCCGGGATAAAAAGTTCCCTATGTGCTATTCCAGACTAAAATGAAAATACAATAAAAAACACTAACCCGTAATGTCAATAAATACTAAAACAGGATAAAAGACTCGACTAGCTAAGCGCTGAAAATGTTTTGAACTCCCAAATATCTGAAACACACAAAGAAAATAACCATTACCACTAATTCCACCGAGACCTCGCACGATAAACCATAATGACCCACCTCCACGGTACCAAAAGAATTCAAATACTACTATTTTACTTTCAAAGACAGATAGGTATTGATAAAAATTCGGCGTCGGCGGAATTTTTCCGACATTCCCACAAGATCGTCCGCAATTACTGGCTTATCTTCTATGCGAATTTTCTGAGCGACTTTAAATAGCCATCATTTTCCCTTGTGGCTTAGCTTAATTCTCAAAAACGTTAGAGTTGGGCCACACAATGCGTTGTAGTGCCGCACCGCAACGATTTGGCCGGTTGGTGTGGCGTGGCAGTTTTCACAAAGCAATATAAAATTTTATTTTGTAAATCTACTATTAATTAAATGTAAATCATTATGCTATTGTAATAATATTTTTTTCTGAATCATTCTAGTAAACAGACCTGCTAAAACAATGGTCACTTTAGTCAGTAAATGGTAACGCCAACAACATTGCAGCGTCAGCTAACACCACAAATTCTAAACACTTTTAGGAACGATCACAAACTATTCTTGCCAATTGACTTTTAACTATTTTTTTTACATTGATTGTAGCTGAAATGAGATTCTGATTGCTACTGATTTAAAAGTTTTTAATTCTTAGAATTAACGGACGTTAATGCACGTATAATAACAATAAGGAAGGCGAAAATTCGATTTGCCCGATGAGATGCCGTGGAAAATGAAACGCGATTAAATCGGTGCGACGCCGCAACGCATAGTGTGGCGCGACTCTTACAGTTACAAAACCCGTTACCTTTCGGTACATGTATGCCTGTTATTGTTACATCCCGTTGCCTCCGCCTGCAAAGTGCTGCAATGAAAGTGTAGGTACTACTGTTTATACATATTGTTCGTATTAAAGTCGGCCCCGAAGGCTGTTGTTATTAAAAATGTTATGAAAACGAGAAAAGAAAGGTAAGTAGGTAGACAAGGAGTATAGCTATGTGTAGGTGAAAATGGGTCACTATCTGAGGCGGGGATAAGTCTGCTAACTTTAAATTTCAATGAGATTACGACTAGATTTTCAGCGTTTTTAATTGATAGAATTAGCCTGTACTGCGTCAAAGGAATCAATTAGAGTGGAATTAGAAAACCAACCAATCCACGTGAAAACTTCTGCAATTATCAAACTGTGTGAGTTCGGATAGGTATTTACCGCTGGTACATACTATTATACTGTTAAAATATTGGCCTGTTGAATTAATTTGTCGTTATTAGTTTAATTTTTGAGGCATTTTAAGTTGGCTTATTTTAAACTAAGCCTAATTGTAAATGCATATTTGTTTGAAACAGAATTAGTGCTATCTGTATGAAGAATAAACAATAATAACCATTGAAGTAAAAGTCGGATTCACACACGAAGGGAACTTTTAAAATACTTTCGTAAAAAAGAGACGAAAGATGCACTACAGTAACATGTACAAAAAATGGAATCTTGTACGAAGACCCAAAAACTTTTATATTTATTTTGATTACCTAGCTATTTTTTGGTATAGCAGCACATTTTTTTACACATTCTGTAAAAAAATCAATTCTCTAGCTATTACGGTTGATGAAGTCCGCTGACAGACGAACGGACGGACGGCGGAGGATTAGGAATAGGGTCCCGTTAGCACCCTTCGGGTACGAAACCGTAAAAACTATGAACACCTGAGAGTTATTAAATCACTAGCTTTTGCCTGCGACTTCATCCGCGTAAATTTCGGTTATAGCAGACACAGACGATGTCGCGGAAAAAATTACCCATGTCCTGTCATTTCAATTCGAAACGACACGTGGCGCCATCTATGATCATAAGAACGTTTTTGTGATTTCCCTCGAAAACAGTGCTTTTTTTCAGGATTAAAGGTACCCTATGTTCGTTCCTGTACACCTGGCAATGTATATGCAAAATTTCAGGATTATCAGTTCAGTGGCTTAGGCGTAAAGTGGTAACAAACAAACAAAAAAACTTACTTTCACATTTATAATATTAGTTAGGATAGCACCAAAAAGACAACCGCTGAAGAGGAATCTAGGGAAAAAACGATCATAGATAGCTGAAGAAGAAAGTAAATAAGGAAATGTAATTATTTTCCCAACTTACATCACATAGCTACAGCTCTCTTTCAGGATTAGCGGATTTTTCCTCCTACCCGCTTTCTCAGAAATATTTAAATTCTCATTAGTGGCGCCCCCTAGACGTTAACAAGGTACAACTTGATATAAAATTCCGTTTACTCTAGTTGTTTTTGTATCATGTTACAAAATTAAAGAGATTCCTCTTGGAAGGAAAATTCTAATTAAAGTTGATTTGGGTAATTATTGCACTTTGAGAAACTGGAAGATGGTACGAGCAAGTTCCGACTTAAATATAATGCAAAAGTTTATTAACTTTTATATGAATATTAAAAACAATTAGAGTTTGTTTGTTTTTTGTTTGTAAGAGGTAATCTCTGGAAGTCCTGATAATGAAAGACGACAAACGCAATCAAAAACTAAAAAAAAAAAAATTATCAAATGAATACATATGGAACCACCTCAAGTCAGGAGTATAATCAATCAAACAAAAAAGAATTACGCAAATCGGCTCAGAAATCACAGAGAAATTACCTAGTATTCATACAAACAAAAAAAAGAAGATGCAGCCCGAAAATAAAACTTTTTTTTGTTGAAGTTAAAAAAAAATCTTTTACTAAGAGAAAGCGAAACGCCAAATGCCAAAAAAAAAATTCATGGAAAATGATTTCTATAGTAGGTACTCAATTGACTTCACGGACGAAGTTGCAGGCAGTAGATAAAATGTACATTCGAAACCACGACACCGGGAAACGTTGTTAAAAAGCAGTTGCAAGTTAGTTGCCTGTATACCAAATGGCTTGTTCGAGTGTACTTGGATGCCAGGTGACTTCCAAAAGTTACTCCCGTAACTGCTTCTTAAATGTCGCAGCGGTTTTTAGAGCAAGTTCCGTTACAGAGAGCGTCTTTTGTTCCGAACTTATGTTCAAAACAGCAAGATGACTAAGTATTACGTTAGGGCTCGTTTTGCAATGGGTTTTGATTTATCTGTAGTTATAAGTAGCAGTGATAAGGCTAGATTAAATAAAGGGCTGCCATTTGGGTCACATCAGACGCATGAACAGTGACCGCTTGATAATAGTGTCCCCGCAATGGATGCCTGAAGATGGACGGGGTCGCCGAGGACGGTGCAGACAGAGCCGGCGAGATGACATAGATGCGTACCAGGAGAGCTGGTCCGAATTGGCATGGGAAAAAGGTTCCTGAAAGGATTAGAGGAAGGCCTTTGCCCAGTAGTGGGACTGGGTTGGCAGGTGAGAAAAAGTTGCAGTTTATTTATTTATTTAAACTTTATGCAACAAATGCACACTTAATACCTTAAGTTTTCAACCATTCTCTAACAGTCAACCAGAGCAGTTGTTGTTGGTTACAGACTAGCTTCTGCCCGCGCCGTCGTCCTTGTCGAGAAACTCAGAATTAAAATTTCAGAGAAAGTCCTCGATTATCCCACATGAACACAAAAAGGAGATCAATATCTAAATATTTAAGCAAATGGCGTTCAGCCTTTTAAGCAAGAAAGAGTAACAAACACCCTTCCATCCATCCTCACAAACTGTCGCGTTTATAATTTAGGAGGATTAACTCCTTAACCTAAATAAAATTCTTTTAATCATGAAGTATCCTCATTGAATTTAGGACTAAAATCGCTTGGCAACATCATAACCAAAAACGTCAATGTCCTAGGACAAATGTACCTTATGTGATAAACAAGTTTGTACCAAATAAATCCAGAACTCTCTATTTAGAAACCTTATACACGTTGTGTATTACGTAACCAAGTGGAAAAAGAAATTGGTACAAATGAACACAGGGTGTGATTTTATTCTCCATCGCAAATACTGGGTTACTTTTTTTTTCTTCGTTAGCAATCTTTCAGTTTACGATTATGAACAACTTTTACTGTTTGATCGATGGTAAAATTTGAAAAAACACACATTTCTACATAGACTCATAGAATAGTTGGTCTCATAGTAAAAGTTGTTCATATTTATGAGAAGTCTTATGCCTTGGAAAGATTGCTGATGGCGCCCTGAGCAAGCGCAGTGCTCAGTATTCGTGCCTTCTCTATGGAAGAAGGATCCTTTGCCCTGCAATGTGGTAATAATCGGCTTGTATAATATATTATTATTATTTGAAGTCAAAGCCATAGTATTCATTAGTGCGATTTTTGGTAATAAAACAGATCTTAGAAATATTTTATAGAGATATGTTAAATCTAATTGGTATATTTAAAAAAAATAACTAACTAACTACATATAAGACACTCCTGTTATAGCGTTTGCACTATAATTATTAGGAATAGCTAATAGTTGGTTTATAGTTATATTTACTTCCGAATGAACACACCCTGTATATCAATATCTATGTGTACGCCACAAATATTATTATTATATCTGTCTATTATTTACACATACGTCATGCTACATCTGGCACATCATCTCGATTGAATATATATTTCGATATCCTGGAGCTAATACATACATTTCTAGGAAAACTCCTTTACATTAGGTGCAGGGAAGCTGTAACCTTTCATAATAAATATCTATTGATAATATTTTGTTAAGGGATAGGAGCGAGTTTTTGGAATAAGTAAAATGTATTTTATTTTGCGCTCGATAACGTCGAAAATATAAAGTAAAAAATACAATGGTGTAACTGAAACGCAAACGTTTTATGCCAATCATATAATAATAAAACCGTTATTAAATAGGAAAAAATGAATCATGCAGTAATTCTACTTTTTATTTCTTGTGTTTTGAACTCTAGGAATTTGTTAGTATCGTGGTTGCGTTAACAGACATGATTATAAACGCACAAACACAAAAAGCCAGAACTGAAACAACTACCTGCAGGCTATACAAATATTTGACCTTGCGGGAATCAAATCAGCCATACGCAGCACAGCAGCCAATTGCTCAGCCACTGCGCCAACAGTGCCATCAAATAAAACGTCTCTCCTATTATCTCGAACGGTCAAGATATTTTCCCTATACGTCATTTCGGATTTCTGATTTATTTGTGATATTATTATCGCACAAACAGATGTATGTGCACGTTTGGACATAATACAACTATTTCCTCTGACTCGGGCCACGAAAACATCCGCCAAGTTCATTTCAACCTCCTTTGTTCAAGCCTAAATCTCCTCATTATGGTCGTCTTAGTAACTAAGCTATATCCCATCATTTCCTGTTCCTTCAATGTGTGGATAATTACACAGTTTATGTACACTGCCTTCTAATCGACGTCCTAACTAATTGAAGATTAGCCACGTGGACCGGACAATGTTCTAGCTAAGCTATAGTGTTTATTCAATGCCTGGATTAGCACTGTGTGCTTAATGACATGCGGACAATTGGAATACAATATCGTCGTATTAATGAAATCTGTGTGTTGTTTTTGGAACTTTATGCTAATAAGAATAAAGTTTTTTTTACAAAACATCCTGACCTGCCTCCGGCTGGAGTAAGCGTGGAGATCAATGTTCGTGCCTTCTCTGTATAAGAAGAGGCTTTTGTTCAGCAGTGGGACAGTAATAGGCTGGTATTTTATATTTTTTCCTGGCACTCTTAAAACTTTTTTAATGTACAAGGGATATTTTTAGCATAGGTAATTATAACCACTTACAGAGCCTTCCTGCTAGACAGGCAGTTTAGTGATCACCATAATAACAAGTGTGTACGAGTATAATGTCTACCTACCTGTTTATTTGTGAATACTAGACGTAGAAGTCATTCTTCAAACTGTCAATATAATGTGAAAAGCTTGCGGTAGGTTGCAATATCAGCGATATTACCCTTAAATATGTTACGCAAGTTAGGTATAACTTTTAAACGTAGGTACATGAAATTGTCGACCAAATATTTTCAATAAAACATTTATTGGAAATATTTGAGCTCTATTTGACGATTTAACCAATTTCTCCTTGAAGTCTTCTAGAGTTCTATAGCCGTTCTTTATTTCTATAAGTACTTAGGTATAGTCAACAAAAAATAGGTATGTAGGATCGTCAAATATAATTGAAGTTTTTTTTTAAACCGATGGATATTTTCAAATGTTATTTAATTTAAAAAGCAGATAATAAACATTTCATACATTTCATAATTTCAATCGAAGACATTCATAGGTTTCTAAGAAAAGTTCAACTATAGTATAGTGGTCAACGTAATCTCTTGCATATTATGTATTCATTGCCTTGGTTATCTATAACATAAAGAGCGAAAATAAACTTCTATATCTTTTGTTGACTGTACGTTTCCGTCCTACCAACTCAGTAACAAACTAATTTATTGCTCACGTAATCGTAGGTATTCAAATCCTGGTTTACCAAAATTATGTGGACTATTTAACAGACCAATTAAATTGATTGAATTGATTTTACATACATACAGCTAACGATCAAATAGTTATTTGGATACAAATAACCCGACGCGAAGCCACTAATTATAGGTCATAAAAATACTTGTTCCGTACAGATATAGGACCCAAGACACGTAGCGCAGCAGTCAATCATAAACATTCAAGAAGATTTATATCATAGCAAAAGTAAAACAAAAAATAAATAAATATAGATGTATTTTCGAACAACTAAGCAGTTTCTAACCAGTTAGATTCTATCTACAACAGTCCTTGACTGCCTCGTTGGTCTTGTGGTCGCAAAGCGCAACTGCTGATCATGAGGTCTTGGTTTCGATTCCCAGGTCGGGTAAAGTGTTGTTGGGTTTTTCCATTAGGAATTTCTCAGTAGCAGCCAGCCACGGAGTGACCGGTTGTTGGTAATATGCTCGCCCCTGTTACATGGGACTTAAATATAACTGGCGAAATGTGGGTGTGCTAATGGGTACTCCTCTGCCTAACCCTGCGGGAATTACAGGCGTGAGTGTATGTATGTATGTATAATCGTCCTTAGCCTAAAGACAGGCCAATTCAAGAAATCCAATCTAAATAAAAACAAAGCACAAATGTAAAGATGATCGCTAATCGCTAATATTTATTCATAAAATAGGCACGTATATTTGATCACGACATCGATTAGTGTGAAGGCTCAATAAGGAAAAAATCAAGACTCGCCTTCTATATTCGGTAGGTCGCCTGTTTGTTTATTCTAAACGAGCGCCCCCGGAAATAAGTCTGGATAGAGTTCCATTCGCTTTGATGAAATGACGAGACAGATGCGATATTGTTTTACGTCATGTTTTATGCCTAAACCAGCTAATACGTTGTGTATGCAAAATCTATTTTGGGTTGACTGCATTGATATTCAAGGTGTAATTGCATTTACTGAAAACCTGAGCATTTACTGTGCATGCTGTAGTAAGTGAAGGAATACACCTAAATAATACCTTTTGTTGACTATTGTTGTCTTAATTTTTGTTGAATCTTTTGTTGGAGATCATACACATAACACATATATAACATCACGCCTGTAATCCCCGAAGGGTTAGGCAGAGGTGTACCCATTAGTACACCCACATTTCGCCAGTTATGTTGTTGTTTCGCCAGTTGCTGTTTGTTTGTTGTTGTGAGATCCTAATAAATAAATAAATAAAATCTGAAATAGATTATTGTACTCATCTTCATGAACTACGTTTACTATAAGTAGGACAATCCCTGAAATCATGGGAAAAATCAGCTGATCCATACATTTTGCGGGTTTACTAGCTGCAATGACCTTATCCTTATCTCGGTGATTTCGGTTAAAATACCTTGTATAAATCAAAAGTTGGTGGTATGTGTATATACGTTGATATCGGTTTTCCAGATGCGACTTTGCTATTTTTTTTTTTATAATACGTTTGTGACTATTTTCGTAGATTTTAACAAATTAATCGGTAGATAAAAGTTACTTTTTGGTTTACTTAATAATAAAATTGACGGAAAATTGTGGGCAATTATGTGGTACAGTATTTGCTCATTTTTTACCAAGTTGCACAAATCAGTACTTTACACTTTATCTTAGGTAAGTTTACGTCTCACCAAATATGTATGAACTAATTATTTTTTAGACAACAATATTCCAAAACGTAGTAAAAGTATCTCCAAAGTCGTAAAAATACCTAATCGTTCCAACACATAATTCTAAAACCTTCTATTATATCGACCTATGTAATTTTCATCTAATAGGTAGAAAACATGAACCAAACAGTTCTGCACATTTACAAACTCTATGAACCAAAGCGCGTCGGCAAAGATTACTGTTTACCGAGCTTCGCAAGCCCGAGATTAAGGCGAGAGACGTCAGTTAGATACAACCAATCTAATTTTTAATGTTGCCGACCGATTTACATCAAATATAAAACGTTGTAATGGAAATAACGTAAATATTTTATGATGAGATAGATCTATTTGTGTTTGCTTTATGTCTTACTGTCGCATTTAGAGACGTTAATTACAAATAATTCATCATTATCTTAATTGATAGTAGCAGTAGTGTCGTGATGGCCCAATGGTTAAGGCGCCTGCTTCTCATGCATGAGGTTGTGGGTTTAAATCCGGGCAAGTACCAATGTAACTTTTTCAATTCATATGTACTTTCTAAAGTTTATCTAGGACATCATTGACATCGGTGAAGGAAAAAGCGTGAGGAAACCTGGACTTACTGTTCCACTCAAACCATGTCAGAGGCCCTTGAGACGGTTTAGGAACTCTGACACTAGGGTGTGTGGGGTCGTATGACCTTACTGCCCACACGATATCGAAAGAAGATCTTGATTGAACAGCAATGTTAGTAAGTAGATACAATTTCAACCAAATTGGGTAGATGACACAATTAACCAATAAGAGATATTTTTCATAGCCTGCCGAAATTCGTATCTGGTGCGCAAAGATGCATTGAAGGTGGGATGCGAATATAAGTGATTGCTTTTATTTATTGTTGAATTTTATTTTAAGTAGGTACATTTTATGATATAGTTTAATTTGTATGTATTGCGTCGCCTTGGAGTAATCTGTAAAATGTTGTACTTACTTATTAGTATGAATAAATAATAAATCAACAATTCCAAGACGTAATTCCTCTGAAGAAACACTTTATACTAACCCAGAAAACCCGATTAATTTTCAATTAACTGTACGATTTGATTTTTAATTGCTTTCCTTATAAATAGTTAGTCAATTGATTCGACACAAAAGTGACGTCATAGTCATTTATTGCCGTATAAAATCTATGGAATAATCGCGTTTTGACAGGTCATAAAAAGTACGTAAATTTTTTGGTGGTTTCATCTACCCAATTGAAATGTTTTCAATCTATCTTAATCTAAATTTTTCAATTGTAACATAATGTAATCCCCGAAGGTTTAGGCAGAGATGTACACATTAGTATACCCACATTTCGCCAGTTATGTTTAAGTCCCAAGTAATAGGGGGCGAGCCTAATGCCATCAACCGGGCACAAATCCAAACACTGAGGATGCTACTGAGAAATTCCTGATGGGAAAATCGAATAACACTTTCCCCGACCTGGGAATCGAACCCAAGACCTCATGCAATTGTATTTTTGCAATCAATTAAATTGATTATTTTTCCGGTAACAGAAAGCACAATTAAGTGGTATGGCATCCCTAGAATCTTAGACTACTAGCCACGTTAATCGAATCAAAGTCGCTAACGCAGATGGTAGAAGCAAAATAAAGAAATATAGACTCTATACTCATGAAAAGTAAGGTTTAGTTTTGCATTATGAACTTGATTTTCAGTACATTCGTCCCTAGATGCACGCTGTGTATGTATGTTAGGTCACATGGGAAGTTCTGGTTGGGAAAAATGAGGTCTCGGAATCTCAAATGAAAGAAGAAACATAATTGTACTGCTTTTTTTAAATACCAATAGAATAATGACTATGGTATTGACTTGACAGTCAATCTATTGTCGCTTGACATACCTAACGCTTTTTCCATACGTAAAAAAATCTGCCAGCAGTATACTGCAAGTCACGTGAAGAACTTTCGTTCCAAAAATATCGGTAAAACAAGCTACTATAATTAAAAACATTAAAAAACACGACTGTACAAATTGCACATATTTGTACTTTGAATACTCGTCAGTTTTTTTTAAGAACTTTTTTATTTACAGTGTTATATATTTTTTAAATCTACTTGTCAAATTCTAGACGATAAATATAGACACGACCAGATTCATTAAAAAAAATTTGAGGCTGGTATTAAAATACGTTTTAAAGTGACCACACAGGATTCTTTTTATTTTTAACTAGCTTATGTTACTCGGAACGATGCAAGGACTGTAACGACCCCATACATATAAATCGGTTCAGGCGTTTAAAAGTTATGGTGGAATAAAGAATCTCACATACATACATACATACATTAACCCTAAACACATAACACTCCTTTTTTTGGGGCAGTCGTGTAATAAAAATGAGGTCTAATATTCTGTCAGACAATCCTCTTTAGCGTTCTATGTCATAAATGATATACAATATTTTATTGCTTCAGCCGCACAATCGCCTTTTCGCTTGACTTGGCAACTTGAAGTGCACCGAACATCACTCACATTTCACCGTAGACTTATTCTGACTGACGTGACAGATTGGAACTCGAAGACAATGGCGTATTACGTATTCCATATTCGAAGCAGTTGGAGGCACTTTCGTTGTTTGATTTACATGTGAGTTATTGCGTCTTTTTTCTTACGTTGTTATTTAAATGGAATTGGGAATAAGGACAAGGCTGCTTGTAGCTTAAATGTTTCTCTGACCATTTTCAACATTATTTTGATAGGTTTTTAGGAGGATTCTTTATTTTTATTATTTTATTTATTTTTAATATATTTTTTTAAAACAGAACGTCTATTATTGTTATTATTTTTATTAAATAACTAGCCTCTGCCCCCGTCTTACAATATATTTTTTCCATTCCGACGTGGAGTTGCAGGGATTAGCGCGTTTAAATAAACCAAACAAATTCTAATAAAAAATACAAAATACGGGCCATATGTGAAAAAAAAAATTGATGAACACTCAATCGCTGTTCCAAATAAAAAATCGTTCACTCATAAAAAATATATATCAGATCCATTTGAAAATAGAACTGTGAATGCAAATGTCAAAAATTCAAACCAGTCAACCTCGGAGCCAGCTCTGTTATTTACTCAGCAGGTACATCGCGTGTACTCGCAAAAGTATCGCATATGACTAAATTCTCTTTGAGCTCTCTGCGACTCAAGTAATGCTATTTTCCCAATCACTCTGTGAAAGCCATCGTTATTACATTCGTCCGTTCCTGTGCAGCTTAACTGCGTTTTTTTCCATCATAAAACGTAGGTACGTTTGTTTTCCAGCGGCTTTAAGCGCTTTAAAAGTCTATGCGGATGGCTTTTTACAACGTTATCTGCTATGAGGTACGGTTGACTGTTGTGCCTTTGCACAGTAAATTACAATCTGTTTTGCATAATAGGCGACATAAAATTGCGAATATTGTAACTAAATGTAAAACCAAGCTTGATAGCGCAACCATAGAATAAAAAACAAGTATCTACTTTCAGGGAATTTGATAGTTATACAGATTGATCTCTTATTTAGTAGTTTACTCTTGTACAATATTTTGTGCACCATGTTATCTCTTCACCACCATTGGTTGACTGGTGAAGAATGCCAAGGCATTTAGTTCGCCTTTGTACTTTTAACTTTTATGTCGCATAAATGTTAACCATTGTGACACACATATCTTAAGAATTGTCCAGTGCCCATTTTGCCTCTTGTATATCACGCTACGAGCGCCCGACGCTTGCATATTTCCCTGTACCTCGGAGGCGAGTACTCCAGTAAAGGGGTTTAGCTATAGTGTCTACATATATTTAGTGTATATATTTGTCATCGATACGCTAATAAAAAGTGATAAAACACGACATAACTATTGTTCACCATGCGTAAAGAGTCAATATAGGTAGGTACGACACACGTGGTGTACAGTAGAATAACTGGTCATCAACGAACAATAGATTTGCAAGATGAAAAAAATGAACAAGAAAATCAAATAAAACACACAAAGCATTTCATTTTTCAAAAATATTAAAACATTTTTAAAGTTAAATTAAGCACTCCAACATCACAGCATCAATATTATTACTTGAACAGTCTCTGTATCTAGCAATTAATCTGTGCATTTACGAGATGGTTCGCATCTTTTGTGGGAGAAATGAATAGCATTAAAGCGAGACCATTTCACCGCCCGAGTGGGGGATTGTTATTATGACATTAATAAATAGATGAAAACTTAGCTCTTCACGACATAGGTAGGTAGGTACAGAAGGTCGACTCCAGATAACGACGAAAACGAAGGTCTTGGGCGAATGACAGTAGCAAGTGCTCTTGTCCTGCACTTGTACGTGAAGCTTGTCTATGTGTGCGTGCGTTTTCGCTCTTTGTATGAAGCCGATCTTCTGCACCTATTTTTCTATGTGGCTTCTCGCCTCGGAAGGTGCATTTGCGAGGTAATTAATTCATTTTCTCTACTCTACCATAAATGCAGATGTTGTTCGTGGAACTAATTGATAGCTCAAATTATTTTGAAATTTAATTATGTTTTGGAATTAGTTTGTCAGTCAAGAATAGATATTTAATACCTCTGTGAGTTTAGTTTATTTGTAACACATTTTTTTTTACTCTTGACAGTGACCGTCATGATCGTGACAAAATCTAACAGAACTTACCTAAGTAGGTTCACTGTTGTACAAATTATTAGATAAATAAATACCACATACATTCGATATAAATAATACTACTGGCAGGTACCTACATAGATTTTATTATCAAAAACCCTTAAAATTCATAAAACAATGCGCACATAAAAATAAAAATCAAACTAAGCGCTCCATAGTTTTCGGTGTTCTGTTAACTTTTGATGCCTAAATCCCCGCCGTCTGTGTCCCGGCCATCCAGAACTTCATACGAACACAATAAAAACAAAATAAGTTCGTACACAGAACAAGTTTCTAAATGCTTGAATAGGCAATTGCACCGTCCTAGCATCCGAGCTTTGCTTCACTGTACTTCACTTTCTGCTCCACTTTTTATTTTTGTTTTAAATCCTGTGTATTTTGTTGTGTTCATGTTTTATTCTTTACCTGGTTTTATTTAGGTATTTATTGAAACTTTGTGCATCAAAAGTTCATAAAGCGGACTTAATGCCATAGGCATTAAAGATTTTTTTATTTGGTTTACTATTCACTTTCTTTCTTGTAGTGTCGGTGGATCTATAATTTTCCATATTTACTTGGTTTTGTTTTATCAGAATGCCAATTCTCGTAACTAATAACGTTTAAAATCTAGTCACAATCTTATCTCAGCGAGTCAATGTAAGAAATGTAGGCAAATAAGAAGTATTTTTGATAAATTGAGACAAAGATTACAAAACGTTACTTACGGGAAATGCCCCTCTAAAGTTAAACTTATGTACAGACTTAGCACTGGCCCGTACAGGTCTTACAAAGTGCATAACTGAAGCTTCAACTGCACAAAAACCAGGACAGGAGGTAAGGCATCGTTTGTGAAAAAGGAAAAGTAATTTGAAATCATCGAGGTTCGGTTATTTTTAGAACATCTCGTAAAATTTACCTACGACATTATTAAATTATTAATGTGTATTAAAAGACTTACATTATTACTTTCCTAATTACTCCATCTAAGTAGCTAATCGTATAATTTAATAAGGATACATTCATAATTCAATTACTCACACATCTTTCATCATACCTCGGTTACCGCAAAAATCTTACTCTAGGTTAGCCGAGTCTCGTATACTATCATACACAAAACTACTTTGTAGCAAAATAACCAAAATATTTCAGACTTCATTAACACCCTTATGAAAGAATGTGAAGTATCCTTTGAATTCAGGATTTTTCCCTTCGAGAGGTGCGATAAGGAATGAAAGGCCTTTCCGAAAAGATCCGATTTACACAGATTCATTACGGATCGAGTTTAAAACTTCTCGGATTTATTTACATTTGTAACATTATGTAATTGTAAGAAAAGAGAGGACACCCTATACAAGTGACGGAAAAGATTTTCTGTTCAATCGTTACTTTATCTTGTTTCTTTTATTTTTGTCTGCGAAGTGCGAATGGATTGCGTTTAGCTTTTGTTTTTTTTTTTTGTTTTGATTCAGTGTTCTTTTTCGGGACAAGAAGTTGGTATGTTGGAAAAGTGATTTAATCTTCCATTCGTATGATTGACTTTTGCTTGACAATGCGTATATATTTAGAGCCACACATTGCCACCTAAGTAATTTTTGACCGTAAATAAAATTAAGTTAACATATACCTGCTTATCATCATATGAGCATTACTTTTATATTTAAAAAACAATTGTTGAACTAAATTAAATTAGGTACACTTCTTTTCATGAAAATTCCGGCATCTCCATTGAAATTATTTCTTAACAAAGTGAGGTTAACTTTAACAAAGGAGACTTCCTACTAAACCCTTTTAACGAAATAATTTACATTTTTCTTCACCCAAAACTGCTCAAGAGCTCTTAATATCTTTCCAATCATTTAGGAAAAAAAATTAAGCTTCTGCTTGAATAATCTATTGTTAATGAGTATTTTTATATTTGATGTAGTAATGGGAACATCTCTGTCTTACCCTTCGGGGATTACAAGCGTGATGTTATGCATATTTTATGCATCAAAAAAAGTGCGACAGTGCAGTTGTCATTTTATTTCAATTAACAAAATATCTAGATTTACTTATTTTTATCTAGTTTGTGGCCGCCGGACGGTTATGTATTACAAAATAGTAAATGTCACTTAGACCGATTTTTTCAATTAGTTGGAACTTAAATAAGTTTTAGTTCCAAAGTTCCATCCTTGGAGGATCAAAAAAGATTTTAGATGGGACAGCTGTATGGTGTTGTATAGTTTAACATAACATATCATCACGCCTGTAATCTCCGAAGGGTTAGGCAGAGGTGTACCTATTAGTACACCCACATTTCGCCAGTTGTATAGTTTAGTATTTGAATATACTGAAAGTATTTCAAGGGCAGCGAATTCACCTGTAAAGCTTATTAGATTTTTTAAAGTAGATTACTCTGTTCAATAATTTTTAGTCTTACAAAATTAATTGAAAAATGTTCATTTCATTTTAATTTGAGGCGAAAGCATGAACGTTCAAATTTTGATCATTATAACACCCAATTTCTACGTAAATTAGAAGGTAATCGAATTATTGTGACAGTCCCAGCGAGACGCGGATTGAATTCAATTAGGCAAGATATTGCGTTTACTTAGCCTCCTCAACCAACGTTGAATCTACATACTACAACCAATATGGGGAAAATTTTGGGCTAATTACATTTCGGACCACTAAAGTAAGAAGAAAATGGGACCATGATCGTTAGATAATAAGATTCAATATTAGGAAACAGAGCTCGTTATTTTAACCGTTATATTTACAAATATTTTTGTACTTGACTACCAGGTTACATTAATTTGAGATATGATTTGTTTTAAAAAAACTGAATGAACAAGCGAGTTCATTTGAAATCACCACTTAATGTACAGTCAACCAAAGAGATGGGTATGCAGGGACGTCAGATATATTTTTTCGTTTATTATCTTTTTTTTTAAATTTAATTTAATTTAAAAACATTCATCAGTTTATAAGAATACTTCAACTATATCTGACGAGCCTGCATACCTATCGTTTTTGTTGACTGTGCATAGGTAGAGACTGAATGTCGTGATGGCCTAGTGGTTAAGGCGCCCGCCTCTCATGCATGAGGGTGTGGGTTCGGATCCGGGCAAGTACCAATGTGACTTTTTCAATTCATATGTAAAGTTTATCTTAGACATTACTGACATTCCGTGCCTCGGAAAGCACGTTAAGCCGTTGGTCCCGGCTGTCATTCGTGGAACTTTGACAATCGTTACGAATCGTCAGAAGCTTGAGAGTCTGACAACCAGTCTTACCTAGGGGTATCGTGTTACCCAGTTACTGGGTTGTGGAGGTCAGATAGGCAGTTGCTCCATGTAAAATACTGGTATTCAGCTGCATCCGGTGAGACTGGAAGCCGACCCCAACATAGTTGGGAAAAGGCTAGGCAGATGATGATAATGCATAGGTAGAGACTGGTGGTAAAAAGATACTTAACGAATCCGAAAATTACATGTTTTTCCCATCACTGTGATAATTTCTGGATCATACTTGGGAACCTGCTGGTTATGGTCTTACGGAGATATTAAAGGTCAAAGTTCCAACTTGCTTTTAAGTATTTTTGCAAAAAGAAGTTTTTAAAATTTAAACTACCTCGCCTATTGACTGCCTCGTTGGTCTAGTGGTCGCAATCGCGACTGCTGTGCATGAGGTCTTGGGTTGGATTCTCAGTTCGGGCAAAGTGTTTTCGGGTTTTTCCATCAGGAATTTCTCAGTAGCAGCCTCGGGGTCTGGATTTGTGCCCGGTTGATGACAATAGGCTCGCCCCCTATTACATGGGACTAAAAACATAACTGGCGAAATGTGGGTATACTAATAGGTACACCTCTGCCTAACCCTTCGGAGATTACAGGCGTGATGTTATGTTATGTTATGTTTAAAATTAAAACTTAACTTGAACGTTTTGCTTGCGTTACATTTCGTACAGCCGTTGCATTTATTTTATTTTTGCTCTACCTTTGTTTGATGAGGAGTATGCTTAGTTGATGGGTATGTAATGTGTCTTTTCACACCCCGTATATCTTCCATAGGTTAAAGAAAAAGTATAATTCCCGCCCTTTATTTACCCTTCCAAAACAAACCAACTGTATTTCGTTCTCGAATAACACAACTCGTCCACTCCCATCTGAGTTGCCAATCTTCCAGCAGTCCTAAGCATTATTGATTTCCTCGAGTTTGCTTGCACACTCTTACTAAGACGTCTAAGCACCAAAACGTATATCAGCTCACGATAATTGGATTTGCGACAAATAATAATATCGAAGAAAAATATTAATGTCAACTTTCCGTGTTGTTGGGCCATCGTACGTCAATGTCGTACGTGGGAAAGGTCAATAACCTATAAGTTTATTCTAGAGGTCTGTGAAACAATTAACGTTTTTCAAAGTCAAAGTCAAACCATTTATTTTAATAAGACCATTAAAAGGCACATTTGAGAGTTTATAATTTGCTTATTTTGCTAACAAACTTGTTTACTTTGAAAATGTAACTTGAAATTTTCACAAAGTGTGTGTAAGTATGGCCACTAGAAAAAAAAAAGTAAATAACGCTCTTTTTTTTACGGTTACGTTTTTTTTTATTCCATTTTCAAACAACCTCTACCCTCTAATATTCATCGTCATAAACAGTGGGGCTCAAATAGTAAACATCATATAGTAAACGATTTCAATGATTACAGACGATTACTGTCGCCGAAGGCTCAGTGTGATTTGTCAAAGCGCCATATCTGGCATACCTATCGAGCATTTATTCTCAAAACAACAAAAGGAAAAATATATTCTCTATCGTTGGGAAAAAACACATCAGTGCGCACGAGGGAAATAAAGTAGGGGAAGGTGTCCATCTTCGTTCGCTTTATCTTGAATTGCTAGATGTGATGATAAGGTTTTGGTATTTTGATAGGCTTTTTTGTAGCTGTTCTTGTTACTATAAAAGCAGTCCCATAGACGAACGATATTATCATTAGGGTTTATATCTAACCGTAGAACTATTTCTATATCGCCTGCGACATTTTCAATAAAGCGTTTGACGACTCCTATACTTTACATAAATAAATAAAAATATAGATATTATTTCGGGACATCGCTAAGGTCGACTCTTCACATGACTAGAGGGCTCGTCTTTTCTTGGGCCAAAGTGTCAGCATTGCCATTCAACGTGCATTAACAGCGATGCAAAATTTTTTGATGCCCTTTAAGTTTCCTTCTTTCTTTTTTATAAATTGTAAATACTTTATAATTTCATTATTACATACATACATAAACTCACGCCTTTTTCCCATGGGGGTAGGCAGAAACTACAGAACGCCACCTGCTACGATCCCTACATACTCCTTTCGCCTCATCTACGTTCATACATCTCGTCATACAAGCACGCCGGTTACGAGTACTCCGCACCTGACCTTTCTGAAGGACCTCACCAATAATGTCAGTGTAGGTCTTCCTAGGGCGACCCCTCCATTATTATTCTCGTATTCTCCTTCATTATTATTCCTAACGTTTTTATAAAATTCTCATGTCGCAGTGTTTGTCACGGAACTCCTCCGAAACGGACCGATTTTTATAAAATTTTGCATGCATGTCGGGTAGGTCTGAGAATCGGCCAACATCTATTTTTCACACCAAAAAAAATATGGCGGTACGAAGTTCGCCAGGTCAGCTAATTATTGCATATAATTTAAAATCCAATTGTCAGATTTTTTTTTTTGGTATTAACTCGTATCATTACTATATTATCATTATCATAAACCTGTCTTTTATATTCAAATTAATACAAAACATCTTTAACCCAAAATCCGGTACATAATGGTTGTATTCATGCAACCTATTACACAGTTCTAGGTACAGTAGCATTGTTTCGCACAATATAGCATTCCCAATGCGACGGGGCGTGACAGTAATGCTAAGCGGTGCACGTTCGTGGTTAAACTATCGATAAATATTTGTGGGACACGGCACACCACTAGTGCTTCCAGGACCGACAGCTGGCATTATTTGTGTGTCGGAAGATAGTTTTATTGGATATTTTAAGTAATGGGGTCATAATATAGTTGTATGGACTGCCTCGTTGGTCTAGTGGTCGCAAGCGCGACTGCTGTGCATGAGGTCTTGGGTTCGATTCCCAGGTCGGGCAAAGTGTTATTGGGTTTTTCCATCAGGAATTTCTCAGTAGCAGCCTCGGAGTCTGGATTTGTGCCCGGTTGATGGCAATAGGCTCGCCCCTTATTACATGGGACTAAAAACATAACTGGCGAAATGTAGGTGTACTAATGGGTACACCTCTGCCTAACCCTTCGGGGATTACAGGCGTGATGTTATGTATGGGGTCATAATAAAATTTACATTGAGATTAGACTTTTGATCAACTACCACATTGGTCTAGTCATCTTGTGGTCACAAGTGCAACTGTTGAGCTTTGGGTTCTGGGTGCAATTCCCAGGTCGGCCAAAGTATTATTGGGATTTTTCCATTGGGAATGTCAATAATTGTGTGTCTAAAGCCGTGTACGCACGTACGAACACGAACATAGCGGACACAAACATCATACATGAACCTTTGGTTCGTACGTATGGACGGCATATTCGGACACGTACGCGAACATAGTTTGAATCGAGTTCGCTCAAAACAGTCCTGAACTCCATCTCAATAGCCATGGCGCCGCCGTTGGATATATTTGTTACTTTACATTAATTAAAGCAATTCGAACATCGTCCATTCAACATGTTTGACGAACAGAGTGTTCGATGTTCGTTACTGGTACGCACGTGCAAAACAATTTGTTGCGTATCATGAAACGCAACAACTTGTTACGCACGTGCGTTCCCGGCTAACGAGACCTTCAAAGATAAAAGTAAACTATCGCTTCAGATAATTTCTACAAATCATTTAGATTTAAGAAATCTTAGGTAGATAAAAAAACAAGGTATGTTAGCTAGATTTTATAATCGCTGATAGTATATTTCTATATTTTATTCTACATGTATGATGTATGCAATTTATACATAAACCGGAAAAAGAATTACCTATATAATATTCTTATTCTATACTATAAACCAGTATCATAATGATATTTATCTCTGTCGTGGATCAATACCAACCCAAAATTACGATATCAACTGTAAAAGTCTATTTAATCTTTACACTTGTCAAAATGGACTTAAAGCCGCAACACATTCATGTTTACACATTCAAAATAGCAATTAACAGGCTGTCGATCAAGTGTGGAAGACTGTCAACCCTTCCTTGCCTCATCATCAATATCCTTTACATCAAACTCGATCTCATACGCATTAATCGAATCTGTCTCCCAACAAAACCTAATTCTATAAACGGATTCATAAAAATTACGCGCCGTACATTTTTTGAACGAAACCGTAATCGAATAATTCGGTAAGGTAATTAGGTCATCAATTCTGGACGTAGGAAGGGTTGCGCGCACTTGTGGTATCGTATAATTCATTTTGGTTTCGGTTCAATCAAGCGGATGGACGAAAGGACGCGGAATGGTAAGTATCGGTCAGACCAATTATTTTTCTGATGCTTTGACCGCATGGTAGCGGCAATTGTGTTTTTTATTCAGATGTGTCCAGTTGTACACAGAGGCTGTGAGCTAACCAATCTGCATAGGAATAAGGGGAACAAACAGGACGTTCTATGAGTATGAGATTTTCTGTTATTGTACCGTTTTGCGATTCGGGTGTACCATACAGACTGTACGTTTTGTATGGTATCTAAACCTGAATTTACGGAGTATTCCAATGAACCACAATATTAGACGACAGGTTGTTGTTGTTTTGTTTTTGTGTAGTTGCATAGTAGTATTAATTAGATTCATAATATACTCATCTATTCTTTAGAAAAGTCCTTAGTTGAATTTAGTTGATGTGAGATTGTCTGTTCACCGTAAGCTCACTTCACTTAAATTTCTAATTCACCGAGGGTCATTTTACCCTCAGCTTTTCACCACTGCTTAAATTTCACGCAAATAGTTCATTGAAACTATATTATTTAAGATCATAATGTGTGTAGGTAAGTGTTTGTTTTCCAAAATAAAATACCTTAAACTTCCGACACATTCGCACTTTATTTTTGTACATGGACTTTTTAAATTCATTATTAAATAATTGTCTGAAACTATTTCTAGGTTTAAATTGTCAATTTGTACTATAGGTATTATAACATACCTAAATGCTTTAAACTACTATTTCCTATTATATTTAATATCCGAGCTTTATTCATATCACTACCCAGAAGTTCAAGTATAATCGCGTTTTAGCTCTTTTAGCTCTGTAACTTCAGTATCTTCGTTCACAGTCACATTATTCAACTTCTCATCACCTTCTTCATATATAGCACCCTGCAACTCTCTCTGGATCTCCCTCAAACTTTTGCCCTTTGTTTCTGGCACCATAAAGAATGAAAAAATAGCACCGGCTAGTAATGAGCTGGCGTAGAACCAGAACACTCCAGCCAGACCAGCCACATCCTTCATTTCTTGATACCCTTTGACTGACAGGAAGTTTAAGAATCCTCCCATAATATTTATGAGAGTCAAAGCCACCAATTTGACGTTAAGAGGGAATATTTCTGAAATGATAACTAAGATTAACGTCTCGTAACCTAGAACTGATGACATGCTAGAGAAGATGATACCAATGAATGGGATATAGCCATAGTATGGGGAGGAAGTGGGTTGTATCAAGAAATATGCTCCAACAATGGTGAGGGTTATGCCGGAAGTAAGGTACGAGAA
This sequence comes from Hoplodrina ambigua, assembly GCA_949774945.1. NCBI lineage: Eukaryota > Metazoa > Arthropoda > Insecta > Lepidoptera > Noctuidae > Hoplodrina > Hoplodrina ambigua. The sequence continues at coordinate 10,509,024 of OX458974.1, read as the reverse complement.
GAGGAGCAGGGGACGACGTCCAACCTTATCCACTATCGTTGATGAAATTATACCTGCAAAAGTACGAAAGTATTAATGCGTGCTACGTGCTATTAAAAGTTACGGTCAAGTATAGTATACGGCTTATGGTTATTCTGAAACATTTCCATTATAAATAATTAATCCTTTATTTTGTTACGGTTTAAAACTCACCAACAATGAATTTGACTGCCCCAAATGTTATCAACACAGTGGAAATATTGACTTCCGTTTTACTCTCTTGAATAATTCGTCCAAGGTATTCTTGGATAGCAATTGTTCCAGACATAATTTGAGTAGTTTTCAAACCTGTAAAACAATATTTGTAATGTTATACAAAATGTTTGGAATGCTAAACTAGTGTTACTGCTCCTGTGGAGGCACTTACCTATAGTAACGATCAGTGCCTTGCGGTATCGCTTCCCTGTCAACAGTTCTTTGACAGAACCTGACCGGTGCGTCTCCTTTTTTACATCCACCCTCATCGCTGATAATCGACTTTCTATTATCTGCAACCACATGTAGTTTAGAGATTATTTGATTTTCCAACTTAAAAATATATTTTTAAAATGTGCCCAATAAACAGTGTCAATGACGGATGGCAATGATTATTCTCTGGCCAAGGTAATAGCAAGCCCTTGAGTGCCGGAAAATTTACCAACCGTTTGGACGATTCCTTAAAAAGGTTATTGGCACACGGACCAGCGACCCGCAGATTTCCACTCCAAATGGCTCAGTTGGGCACATTTCCAGTTGACAGTGATGCAGAGGATTTTATTGATACCTCTTAGTTTTAGTTTCTTTTTTATTGATAGTAGTTCTTTTCGGAACCATAAAGTAAGCCTTTTGTAAACCTTAATAATTGTCACGTATTTTCTCACCTTGTCCTCCTTATTGCTGCTTAATTTGGTCAGGGCTGCACGTGCAGCATTTATCTTTCCTACTTTCAAGAGAAAATATGGACTTTCAGGTATAAAACTGCAGACGATGAAGTAACAAATCGGTAGGACCAGTAAGAAATAGCTAATGGCGTGGTACGATACGAAAGGGCCGACCGACATGATGAGGAAGCCGCCGAAACCTTGCATGTAGCGTAAGGCTGACGTGACTTTACCTCTGATCTCTTTATCTGATACCTCTGCTAAGTATATTCCTGACACCTGAAAAGAGTTTTTTTTTTTTAATTTATAATAATTCAATATTAAAGTTATAGGTCTTAACTGATGTAAACCATTATTCCCTTTTTCAATGAAATTATTTTTCTTATTACTAATGCATCTGTTGACTTATTATGAGTCGATAACACGGATAATTTTGTCATTCATGAAGATGCATAGCACAAAACTACTTACAGTTGCTGCCATGCCGGTGCCGGCTCCCCACAAAAACCGCGTTATATAAAGGCACCACGCTGACGTAGTGCTTAAAACAATTACCTGGAAAAAAAAACCTAAATACGATATACATCAAAAAAAGCAAACAAGTTTCTTTAAAAAAAATCAACGTTGTTTAAGAATAGCTCAGATATTAACACCAAAATTTATTTTTGAAGAAATTGTTACCGTTCCAGTGATGAAGGGCAAAGCACTGCTTAAGATAACGACTTGTCTCCCGAACCTGTCTGTAATAAACCTTGTCAGCAGACTGCCAGTCATGAAGCCAGGTGATGACACAGAGGCCACCCATGATATTTCTTGCTGAAAATAAATATTACTTTTTATTCCCAATTAGGTACTTTCTCCATTTTAAGTATTGGCGTCTCAATCCAGCCACGTGGATCTATACAAGTGTCGATTTTATATAATTCTTAGTGGTGGTTGGAGATTTGGCTGTTATCGCCGCGTAAGCCCGCAAAATTCAAATTTTCTTAAGTTTTTTGCAATTTGCAAGTCAGTATTAGGTTTAATGTTGATTAAAGAATCATTCGCGGGCGTAAGAAGTATGTATTTTCTGAATTATAACCATTAAAATCAGTATAATAACTCCATAAGTCGGTATACTCCTAAAAGTTTCATGAAATAGTCATTCTATCGGGTTACCTGGCCCTATGGAGTTTTATTGCTGACTTAACGGGTTATAATTCTGAAAATACATACCCTACTTCTTACGCCCGCGAATCATACTTTAATCAATATTAAACCTGATATTTGGTGCCGATTCCCTTGTTCACAAACTAGACTAAATTTAGAGAATTGTCATCTCTTACTAACATACAGCGAAAGGAAAGGACGGTGACATTCCGTGACATTAAAGAACTAAGTTAGAGATGTCAAATTAATTTTGCCTTGAACTTCTCCGTATTTTTAATCCACACGTTTTAAGATGTCAACTATAAATGTATGGATGTGTCAGATGGACTAAATTTGATAGCTCTTATTTACATTAGTCTCTTTCTTATTTTATTGGACAGAAAAAGATGGACATAGTCTAATTTTAGTTTAGTTTGTGACCAAGGGAATCGGCACCAAAACGTAAGAGCGCTTCCACCTTACTTGTGACCACAGCCGTGTTTCATTCACAACTGTTTAGGACAGTCACGAATGAAGTATATTTATCACAGCAGTATCTAAGTACCTACTTCTATATATTCTTACGTCTGTAATAATGATGCCAGTCTCATTGTTGTGGAACTTCGGTATCACAGGAGCGGGCCACCCAAGTGCGAATCCTCCCGCCATAGATGCCAGACACACTGGAACAGTGGAAACAGTATTACCATTATAGACATCCACTGTTGCTCATGCGCCTCCTCCAAGCCTTGCTACGGCGACCGTGTAAGCGCTGCTCACATACAGTTGGACGACCTTGAGTTCGGAAGACCTTAATTAAGTGGGAGGGCTGACCACCATGCCACACAAAAAAACACCCTTGAATATAATGATATTAGTCATTTCGCGATATGATAAGTAGTGATTCTCTATAGATTGGTAAACAAATATAACACCTATTTACATACGTGTCTATATTTTAGGTGAAGTGTTGTTAAAAAAAACAGTTGAACTCACCAGCAGCTGCCACTAAATATTGAGCATGTCTAGATTCCGCCATCTCGCAATTTACCGTTCACTCAAATTAACACAGCTAACTCGAACTAAACTAGGCTATTAAAACCTGACTAAAACAAAGGCTTAAACCGAACGTCATAATACTCCATTAAAGATATTACCAAACATTCCTATCTTATTTTATCGAAAACATGACAGCTATTATTATTTTTTAGGAGAACAGTAAAAAACGACACTTCTATCCTCTTCCGTATTTCGGATGCTAGTGAATAACGTTATCGACACGCGTTGTGCTGTCGGAATACAAAAAAACGTCAGTAAAAAAATATATGATAGTCTTCATAAGTCTGTAGATAAACGTGCGAAAACGGCCATTACTTCAAGGCTTAAGCTAAATATTTAATTCCTCGCCCCAGTTGTACTTAGAAAGTATTTCTTATCGAAGATAAAACCAGATGTAACTAGATAACAATCTAAATACAAAAACCACTAGAATTCAGACACTAACATTGAAAAACGTTAGATAAGATAATGAATATAATATGAAGATCATTCAACTCCCCGAATGTGTATTAGTTTTGGTTCATTTTTACAGTCAACAAGATAGATAAGTAACCAGGGTCGTCCGATATACTTGAAGTTTTTTTTAGAATGGATGTTTTCAAATGTAATTTAATAAAAAAATAGATAATAAACAGTTCATTAATTAAATTAAATTTCCATTAAACACATTCATCGATTTCTAAGAAAACTTGAACTACATCGGGCGACGTTGATTATTTATCTCTTTTGTTCACCGAACCTTTATTAGCTAACAATTATACATATGACGCATAAACATTAGAATCTCTAAGGCGTTTAACACACGGCACCGCGAACCGCCGCGTTTGGCGGGGCAGCCCTAACGTGTGTTTACGTCGCGCCGTCTGTAGGTAATAATTTAAGGTCAGGGCCGAGTCACAATCCTAACTAATATTATAAATGCGAAAGTAAGTTTGTTTGTTTGTTTGTTACCATTTTACGCCTAAGCCTCTGAACCAATCATCCTGAAATTTAATTTGAATTGAATTTGAAATTGCCAGGTGTACAGGAACGAACATAGGCTACCTTTAATCCCGAAAAAAAGTATTGTTTCCGAGGGAAATCAAAATAACTTTCTTATGATCATAGATGGCGCCACGTGTCGTTTCGAATCATGATTGTAACTACATTTTTTCCGCGACTTCGTCTTTGTCCGCGATAACCGAAATTTACGCGGACGAAGTCGCGGGCAAAAGCTAGTACTGTATATTTCTTTACTATGGTGCAATGTAGTAGCGGAGACGACTATCATAACGGTATGTCCACACCCGTGCGCTTTCACTTTCAACTTGCCTTTTCGCCTGACGCATGCGTGACGCACAACACGCACACACATCGCCGTTGTGTTCACGTGCAACGTTCTGTCCGCTTTGCATGATTAAAGAGCGATAAAGTTGAAGTTTTTGAATTTCTTGAAGATTATAGAGCATAAGTGAAGTATGTATGGAAGCACAAAAATTACACAAATAAAATAAAAATAAATTTGTTGATTTCTTTAAGTTAATACTAAGTATGCCGATAAAATAGCTCCAATTTTTTAATAAGCTGCTTGCTTCACGCGCATTGAAGCAAGCAGCATATTATCACATGCAATCAATATTGCATGTGCTTGGTTTGCGATGAATAAAAAGTTGAAGACGCAAGGCGAACGTGTAAGCACTGGTGTCGACGCAGCTTAAGATCTTCCTGCATTTTTCCATTCTTTATCTTCAACTCACATGAAGCTCATGAGAACGTGAACAGTACATATAAAACATCATCGTCGTGATCAGTGCGTCAACTTACATAGTTTTTACCGCTAGCCAAAGTTTATTTATTTCATTTGGTTTTGTATTGGATGCACGTCCAATAAAAAATCTACTTAACTTTTTTTTTGTTCCCACTTCTATGGACAAATTATGTCTGTGACCTATCCTATCTCTATCGGACTAAAAGGAATGCAATTTGTGAAACTAAACAGGACTTTAACGATTGATGTCTTTTGTTACTCCGTGAATAGCCTCAGTGACACGAGTTTTAACTCGTTCGAATTATTTTATTTTTTATGTTACAGGACATGACTTCCAAATGTGCCCCGTGATTTGATTGATATACTATGAATCGAAATTATTTTTCAAAATGAATTATTTGATTTTCATGAGATTGAATGATTTTTTAACGAAAATTTATCAAAGAACATTTTCGAGATATCTTATTTAAAAAAAGCTAAACTTAAAATGGTCGTAACATATTTTTTCGAAGAAGTTTAGGAATCCTCCCAAATCATGTTGAAAGGTCAGGCCACTGAGAATTTAGTTGATGTCAGATTGAGGTGAGCTGTCATCGCATCTACATCTATGGATTGTCTACTCACTTCAAGCTCACTTCACCTAAATTACTAATTTACCGAGGGTAATTTTTACCCTCAGCTTTTTACCACTGCTTAAATTTAAGATCATAAAAGCAAGCATATAAAGCTGTAATATTTAAGATCATAATCTGTGTAGGTACTGTTTGGATTTTAAAAAAAAAGCTTAGCACTTTATTTTTGTATATAACTATGGACTATTTAATTATTAAAAATTGTCTAAAACTATTTCTAGGTTTACATTGTCAATATGTACTATGAAAATATGTACTGTATGGGTATTATAACATACCCAAATGCTTTAAACTACTATTTCATTTCCAAGCTTCATTCGTATTAGTAACCTTTACTAGAAGCTCAAGTATAATCGCCTTTTAGCTCTTTTAGCTCTGTAACTTCAGTATCTTCATTCACGGTCACATTATTCAACTTCTCATCACCTTCTTCATATATAGCACCCTGCAACTCTCTCTGGATCTCCCTCAAACTTTTGCCCTTTGTTTCTGGCACCATAAAGAATGAGAAAATAGCACCGGCTAGTAATGAACTGGCGTAGAACCAGAAAACTCCAGCCAGACCAGCCACATCCTTCACTTCTTGATACCCTTTGACTGACAGAAAGTTTAGGAATCCTCCCAAAATATTAGTGAGAGTCATAGCCACCGATTTGACGTTAAGAGGAAATATTTCTGCAACGATAACTAAGATTAACGTCTCGTAACCTAAAATTGATGACATGCTAGAGAAGATGATGCCTATGACTGGGATATAGCTATAATATGGGGAGGAAGTGGGTTGTATCAAGAAATATGCTCCAACAACGGTGAGGCTTATGCCGGAACTGAGGTACGAGAAGAGGAGCAGGGGACGACGTCCAACCTTATCCACTATCGCTGATGAAAGTATACCTGCAAAGTTATGAGAATATTAATAATGAACGCCACGTGCCATTAAAAGTTACGGTCAAGTATAGTATACGGCTTATGATTATTCTGGAACATTTCCATTATAATTAATTAATCTTTTATTGTGTACGGTTTAAAACTCACCAACAATTAATTTGGTTGCCCCAAATGTAATCAACACAGTGGAAATATTGACGTCCGTTTTACTCTCTTGAAAAATTCGACCAAGATATTGTTGGATAGCAATCGTTCCAGACATAATTTGAGTAGTTTTCAAACCTGGTGAAGAATATTTGTAATGTTATACAAAATGTTTGTAGTTAACGCTAAACTAGTGTAACTGCTCCTGTGTAAGCACTTACCTATAGTAATTATCAGTGCCTTGCGGTATCGCTGCCCTGTAAACAGTTCTTTGATAGAACCTGACCGGTGCGTTTCTTTTTTTACATCCACCCTCATCGCTGATAACCGACTTTCTATTACCTGCAACCATCATGAACTTTAGAGATTATTTGCTTTTTCAAACTTATAACATTTTTTTGGGAATGTGCCCAAAAGACTGGCGGCATTGCCACGTTGGATGGCACTACTTAGCCTCTGGCCAAGGTTGTGTCAACCATTTTGACAATTCCTTAAAAAGGCTATGGGCACACGGACTTCTGAGAGAGCAGATTTGCAGTAAAGTTTTTTGATACCATTTAGTTTTAGTTCCTTAAGTAAGCTTTTTGTAATCCTTAACAATTGTCACGTATTGTCTCACCTTTTCCTCCTTATTGCTGCTTAACTTGATCAAGGAAGTTCTCGCAGCATTTATGTTTCCTTCTTTCAAGAGGTAATATGGACTTTCAGGTATAAAAAAGCAGGCGATTAAGTAACAAATCGGTATGACCAGTAACATATAGCTAATGGCGTGGTACGATACGAAAGGGCCGACCGACATGATGATGAAGCTGCCGAAACCTTGCATGTAGCGAATGGATGACGTCACTTTACCTCTGATCTCTTTGTCTGATACCTCTGCTAAGTAAATTCCTGCTACCTAAAAAGAAGATTTATTAAAATTAAGAGTAATTTAATATTAAAGTTATAGATCTTAACTGAATTGTTTATTGTTAATTAAAAAGGTAACACCAATTATATTGATTAACATTAAGATTGAAACAGGTGCTTTATACAAAGAATATTTTAAATACTAATACATAAAAGTAATAATAATAATAATTTATTTATTTAATAATAATAATTTATTTATTTCTCACAAAAATTAGTTACATTTGGACAGATATACAGGACAATTTTCAAAATATTCTTGGTTTCATAGTGAAGGCATCTGTGTCTGAACTAGATAAAAAATATCTGTGTCACAGAAAGTAGTAGAACTAAACCATTGACCACTTTTTAAATTAAATCTGTGCACTAATTATGAGTCAATAGTACAGATAACTTTGACAATGATTAAAAGGCACAACATAAAACTACTTACAGTTCCTACCATGCCGGAGCCGGCGCCCCAAAAAAACCGCGTTATGTAAAGCCACCACGCTGACGTAGTGTTTAAAACAATTACCTGAAAAAAAAAACATTAATATTAAATTGCCAGTAATATACACAAAAAATTACTGCACAAAAAAGCAAACTCCTTTGTTTTAAAAAAATAACGTTGTTTAAGAATATTCTCTTAGAGAATATTCTCTTAAGAATATACTCACATTTCAACACCAAAATATATATTCGAAGTTATTATCAGATATCGAGTACTGCGCACCTGACCTTTCTGACGGTCAGTGTAGGTCTTCCTAGGGCGTCCCCTCCCTGTGTTGCCACTCACCTCTGCCATATTACTCATATCTGCCACTCATCCTCTCAACATGACCGAACCATCTAAGCATGTTACCCTTTTCTATCTTTGTCACTAGGTACATCCTCTTTTAATCCGCAACGGTCTCGTATAACCTCATTCCTCACTCTATCTTTCGTTCGTGGTTGTATAACGAGATGTATGAACATGGATGAGTCGAAAAGAGTATGCAAGGATTGTAGCAGGTAGCGTTCTGTGGTAGAAACCACAGTTAGTTTCCGATTGGGGTAGGCAGAAGCCTACGCCCATCGGAAAAAGGCGTGAGTTTATGTATGTGTATGTATGTTTGAATTATAAGAAAAAATGTTACCGTTCCAGTAATGAAGGGCAAAGCACTGCTTAAGATGACGGCTCGTCTTCCGAAGCTGTCTGAAATGAACCTTGTCACCAGACTGCCAGTCATGAAGCCAGGTGATGACAAAGCAGCCATCCATGATATTTCGTTCTAGAAATAAATTGTGACATTTTATTCCCAACAATTTCTCTGTGTTAATTTAACTAAGCTAATGTTTAATGCATGAGAGTACTCACAGGATGCTATTGGCATTTTTTGTCAAAAGTATTTAAATACTTCTTTTATGGGGTACTGTGTAAAATGCTATAATAAAATACCACTTAATATCCAACTAAATGAGAAAAAAAATTAAAACATGCACTATTTTGTCAAGCATATTATAAGTTAGATAATTATATCTAAATGCTGGTCCTGCTACACAGTCATTTGGGGTAAATAATTAGGAGTGTTTTTAAGAGAATGATTTTTCTTACTCTTAATTGTGGATCTAAATTACTTGTATCGTTATCAGGACTTTCTCCTTTTTTTAATACTACACTTCATCTGCCGAATAGCTACACTGTAAATCTTAGTCTTATATGATTTAGTATCATTTATTTCAATTTTAAAAATGTGAGCAACATGTGGCCTTTTTTTATTAATTTACTATGTGTGAGCATGGTAATTGAGAGCTTGTCATGCTCACTCAAAAGTCTCGCTGATGGTGGCGTGTATGTGATCCATTATTTGGCTAATAATTTCCCTGTAATATGTGAACCTTCGCGCTGCTGATGATTCGAGCTTATAGTTATTCGAGATTTTGATGCATCGAGATAGTGAACTGTCGCGCTTATAATTCTTCGAGATTATTTACAATCGAGCTAACGTTTTCGAGCAAGTATTATTTGATCTTACTTCATTCGATTTCACGTATGGAACCCATTCTTACATCTGTAATATTGATGCCAGTCTCATTGTTGTGGAACTTCGGTATCACAGGAGTGGGCCACGCAACTGAGAATCCTGACGTCATAGCTGTCAGGGACACTGGAACAGTGGAAACAGTATCATCATTATAGACATTCATAGTTGCTCATGCGCCTCCTGCAAGCATTGCTACGGCGACCGTGTAAGCGCTGCCCACATACAGTTGCTCTCCGTGTGACCATTACTTCGGAAGACTGTTCACCTTATGTGAGAGGCCTGACCACCATGCCACAGAAAAAACACCCTTGAATATTGGTAATTATATTAGTCATTTCGCGATATGATTAGTAGGTACTTATTCTCTATAAATAGTTTTAAAAAAATGATTTACATAACTACGTCTATGCCTACTTTACCGTGACGTGTTTTTGAATAAAACAGTTGAACTCACCAGCAGCTGCCACTAAATATTGAGCATGTCTAGCTTCCGCCATCTCGCAATTTACCGCTCACTCAAATTAAAACTATTATTATAAACAACTAACGCTTTATTAAAACCTGACTAAACCAGCCATAAGCCAAACGTCATAATGCTCCGTTGAAGATATTACTGAAAATTCCTATCTTATTTTATCGAAAATATGACAACTATAATTTTTAGAAGAACAGATAAAAGTGTACACTTGTATCCTCTTCCGTATTTCATCATGTTATCGATACGTGTTGTGCTGCCGGAACACAAAAAGTTAAAAAAAAAACATATAGGCTACACACGGCACCGCGACCCGCCGCGGTGGGCGGTGGCGGTAAAACGGTGTACGTGTGTTAGGCATCAACAAATTTTTTAGAGGCCAATACGACATGAGATCCACTTCACCGTCAACCGCAGCGGTGCGCGGTCCCGTGTGTTAATCGGCATAGGATAATAAGTCTGTTTACACTGTAACACTAATTAAATACTTCAAGGCTTAAGTATATGTGAATCCTTGCCCTACTTGTAAATTCAAATAGTAAGTATATATTTGCGAAGATAAAGCCAGATGTACGTAGATATAAAACCAATAGAATTCAGACATTAACATTGAAAAGGTTAGATTAGATAGTGAATATAATATGAAGATCATTCAATTCCTCGAATGTGTATATACTTTTGGTAAATTTCTAAGTACAGTCAGCAAAACAGATAGGTATCCAGGGTCGTCAGATATAGTTGAAATTTTCTTAGGAACCGATGGATGTTTTCGGTGGAAACTTAATTAATGAATGGACTGTTTATTACCTACCTTTTACTTTAAATTACATTTAAAATCATATATCGGGTTATTAGAAAACTTCAACTATATCTAACGACCATGCATACCTATCTCTTTTGCTGAATTTACATTTATTAGCTTCTTCTTCTTCTTATCGTGTGGGTAGTAAGGCCTTACGACCCCACACACCCTAGTGTCAGAGTTTCTAAACCGCCTCAAGGGTCTCTGACATGGTTTGATTGGAACAGTAAGTCCAGGTTTCCTCACGATGTTTTCCTTCACCGATGCCAGTGATGTCCAAGATAAACTTAAGAAAGTACATATGAATTGAAAAATTCACATTGGTACTTGCCCGGATTTGAACCCACAACCTCGTGCATGAGAGGCGGGCGCCTTAACCACTGAGCCATCACGACACATTCAATTATTCATTCATTCATTTATTAGCTAACCATTATACATATTACGCACACACAATGGGATCTCATATTAATAACCATAAAGCCACTCTAAGATTGAATACGTTAATACCTAACTATTCAGAGTGGAGATTATAAATAAGAATTATATTTTATTACTATCGACCCTTTTTTTTTCGTGGAGAATCTTCATGGCCTGCCTCCACCTCGGGGAAGGCGGGCCCTGGCCCTGGCTTTGCACGGGTGCAATTTAGATACTAACGCGTAAAAATTGAATGAATCTAATAGTTTAAAAATTTTGAGTGCACAGACGGCGGAGAGTAACTTTGTTTTATACTATGTAGAGTGGTAGGTACTCGTATTTTCATAGTAGTGATAATGTTTCCACTTTAAACTTTTACTTTATAATTGACACTAGCTAAAGAAATATTGGTTAATATAGTAGCCAGTGTGTAACGGAGACGACTATGTAAGGTACCTTTTAGCGTTACCTTACTTTTTGTCTCTGCTAGCACGAAGTTACTTATTTCACTTTGTTAATCTATTCAATGCACGTCCAATATAAAATCTACTCATATCTCACTTCTTTGTTCCCACTCGGATGGACAAATTATGCCTGTGACCTGTCCTATCTCCACTGAACTAAAAGGTATGCAATCTGTGAAACTAAACAGGACTTATACGATTTTGTGTTTGTCAATAAATTGTAAATTCCAAATCATTTTTACATGGTAAACCTGAGTTCTCGTGGTAGCCGCAGTGATACGAGTTACTTCATTGCACTTAATTTCTTTTTAGTTTACAAGACATGACTTCCAGAGGCGGCCCATAATGTTTTAAGGAGCTCCCTCACCGGGAGCATTCACGTGTATTGTAACATTATAGATTCAACTTTGAGCATTACATTACAATAATACCTCCCTGACTAACGAGCATTTGCGTGTAATGTAACATATAGATTCGACTTTGAGCATTACATTGGAAGTGGAGCGCATTGATGTTACAAGTTGTATCAAGATATTACACATTGTATCATTACAAGGTGCGCATTGTAATGCTCGGTTCTCCTCCTTCACTGATGTTAAGCTCAAATCTGTAACGTTACATTACACGCGAATGCTTTCCATAATACCATCCATTGATACACAAAGCGTCGTACTTTGTTGGTTACATATAAAAATAAAACACATTTTTGATAGCAAGATTTTAATGTTGTTATAATTTTTAATTCTTAACACTAGCTTTGCTTAGTTTTAAACGATTTTAAGAGCGTTTATGCCGTACAGCATTTCATACAAACCTTCAAGTCCTTATTGTTCGAAATAAATAAGCCGATTTTTATGAAACTTTTTACCATGGAACCAGAGATTTACTTTTTATTTAATGAAGTAACTGTATTTTTTAACCTACGTATCCTAGCACAGGAAGTCAAAAAAAAACCCCCATTAATTTAAAAAAATAAGGACTTAAAAATTTGCATAAGATGCCGTACGCTGAAAACGCTCTTAAAATGAACATTTTAAAAAGATCTTTCAATTCACACGCATAAGACTCTGAGATCCTAATTTGCAATTTCAAGCATCCTTATTCACAATCGCAGTTTGCAATTTCTCATCGTCTTCATTGTACATAGCACCTTGTAACTCAATCTGGATCTCCCTCAAACTCTTCCCCTTTGTTTCTAGTACCATAAAGTATGTGAAAATAGCACCAAGCAGAGATGCACTGGCGTAAAACCAGAACACTCCAGTCAGACCAGCTATATCCTTAATTTGTTGATACCCTTTAACTGAAAAGAAGTTCAGGAATCCACCTAAAATATTTTGAAAAGTCAGGGCCACTGATTTGACGTTAAGGGGGAATATTTCAGCAGTGATAACAAAGACTAACGTCTCAAAACCCAGTATTGATAACACGTTATAGAGGATGATTCCAGCGAAGGGGATGTAGCTATAGTATGGGGATGAAGTGGGTTGTATCAAGAAATACGCTCCAACAACAGTGAGGGTTATGCCGGAGCTGAGGTAGGAGGAGAAGAGCAGAGGTCGACGTCCTACCTTGTCCACTATTGCTGATGAAAATATACCTGCAAAAAAATATGGTATTTTAAAATTGATAAATAATTGCCATGATATAATATAATAAGCTTATGCCCGTGATTTGGATCCCGTAAATGTCGGAACCCGGATTCTGAAATAAAAGTAAAGTTACTCCTAGTAACATCATCTATCTGCCAGTCAAAGTCGCGTCAGAAACGGTTCAACTGTTTTAGAGACATAAGACAGACGACAAAAAATACAGATGTTATTTTGACATAACAAACAAACACTACTATTTAATATTTTTTCATTCTTTAGATTTATTTTATATTTTAAAATTTAAATATTGTCAACTCTTACCAACAGAGAATTTTATTGCTCCGAATATTATCAACATAGTGGAAATATCGACATTTGTATGTGTTTCTTGAACAATGGCGCCAAAGTATTGTTGAATGGCAATTGCTCCAGACATCATTTGAGTAATTTTCAAACCTGTTGAAGAATATCATCTGAAATGTTTAAGATGCTAAACTCAATAGCTATTGCTAGTAGTGGTACTGTGAAGGTTGCATGCCACTGCAACCTGGCCGAAAAGTTTTTTATTTCTTTAAATACCATAAGGAATTCGAATTTTAAAAATAATAGGCGATTGTGTTTTTTTTTATTAGTTGTTTTTCTCGCTCGGAATGTGAGCAAGTTATTTTAATCTTACATTACCTTATTAAATAGTCAGTCTCAACATTCAAAATGAAAAACTGAAGCCTTGTGTACGATTCAAGATAAAGTGGTAAAGTAACTACAGTACAATACGCGCCACGAAAGATGAGACTTGACACACCACACAAACTTTAATATTTCGTTATAAATATTATAATATTGTTATGAATTTTAATCTAAATGTCATCGACATATCCTTGAATAAATACTATTTCGTACATCCATACCTGCGCAAGCTCCTTTATTGCTGACGCTTGTCAAGTCTCATCTTTCGTGGCGCGTATTATACTTACCTATAGTAATGATCAGTGCCTTGCGGTATCGCTTCCCAGTCAACAGCTCTTTGAAAGAACTGGAACGAAGCGTCTCCTTTTTTACATCTACCCCCAATGCTGATAACCGACTATTGATTTCCTGGAACAATATATTTAGTACTTTTTTAACCGACTAATAAACGTAGGAGGTTCTTAAGTCAACGCGTATTTTTTTTACGTGTGATAACTCATAACTTTTTTTTAAACCAGTTTACCACGCCATAAATCTTATTTATTTTCCTGGTCCAAAAGATAATCGAAATACTTAATTAAAGAGCTCAGAGAACAGACATGACGGGTTTTTTTTTAAGTTGCTAATAATATCTATAATTTAGTATAAGTATAAGGATCACTCAATTTGTAACATAACATCTCAATATTGTACCTACTTTCTGCGCAAATAAACAGCCATTCTATTTTATTCAATTATTATTTTATATTTAAAACAAAAATTGGTTTGTCACGTCATATCACGCATGTAAATAAATTCAATGGGTAGCCGTTATCAAAATTGATTTTGAAGACTATACATATATAAATATAATCAAGTTATTACATTGTTGCATAAACTCATTAACATTTTTTATATTCATGAGAATAAATTTAATTTGTGTTTGTCATAAATGAGAAGACATTTTATAATATCTACTAGTATTAAAGTACTCTCTTACATCAGTATCTTTATTCCTGCTTAACTTGATCAGGGAAGCTCTCGCAGCGCTTATCCTTCCTTCCTTCAAGAGGTAATACGGACTTTCAGGTATAAAACAGCAGGCGATGAAGTAAGAAATCGGTATGATCAGTAACAAATAGTTGATGGTGTAGTACGATACGAAGGGGCCGACCGCCATGATGAGGAAGCTGCCGAAACTTCGCATGTAGCGAATGGATGACGTCACTTTACCTCTGATCTCTTTGTCCGATACCTCTGCTATGTACATTGCTGACACCTGAAAAAAAAAGTTAAAAGTTTATTTTAGACATTACTTGTACTGGCATCGGTGAAGGAAAACATCGTGAGGAAACCTGGACTTAATGTTCCACTCAAACCATGTCAGATGCCCTTGAGGCGGTTTGGAAACTCTGACACTAGGGTGTGTGGGGTCATAAGACCTTACTATCGCTCACCCTACACGATAATGATGATGACCTGAAAAGCAAATTTATAAATAACTGACGAACCACAAAAACGAATTTTCGAGGTTACCGGTGAATTGTAAAATAAAACAGATTCTGTCCTTGTCCGGGAGATTAAGAACACAACAAGAAATGTTTGAAAAATGAATTTTGTAATTTATATATAGAAGTTAGTCTCGGAGTCTGGGTTTGTGCCCGGTGGATGGCAAAAGGCTCGCCCCCTATAACATGGGACTTAAACATAACTGGCGAAATGTGGGTGTACTCATGGATACACCTCTGGGTAACCCTTACAGGCGTAAGAAAATTCCAATATCAAAGCCAACTGTTTCAACATAACATAGGTAGGTACTTACTTTTTTCACCTGAAACTCGATGTGGTTACTGATTCGTTAATGAACTCTTTAAAAGATGGCGAATAAGATTTTGTTGACAATATCGTAATAAAAATTAAGTACTATTGCTTACAGTTGCTATCATACCGTTGCCAGCGCCCCATAAGAACCGCGTTATGTAAAGACACCATGCTTTCGAAGTACTTAAAACAAGTATCTGGAAACAATATTAATTCAATTAGGTTTAATAATCTAAATACATTTTTTTTTTAAATTTAGTCGATCATAAATTTTAAATTGATTACCGTTCCCGTGATGATAGGCACAGCACTGCTCAAAATATCAGTTCGTCTTCCGAATCTGTCTGAAATGAACCGCGTCACCAGACTGCCAGTCATGAAACCAGGAGCCGATATAGCAGCAACCCAGGATATTTCATTCTGTAATATCATTTTAATATATTATATTCCAATTTTATGAGACCAACAACACATTGTTTTCAAATGTTTAGTTAAACAGCCGTGACTTCATCCGCTCCAAAGTTATTATATAATCCCTCTGGAACCTTACAGTTTAGACTATAAATTATCTCTGTGCCAAATTTCATTCAAATCCGTTCAGCCGTTCTGGCGGGATTGACGTTCAAAGATCCATTCATCCAAACTTTCGCAGTAAGATGACTCGTGCAATATCTTTCTATTGATGTTTTCGTCCCACAGCTAAGCAATGACCTTCACTCATTTTCCAGGTTACCTTTCTCCTTAGTACCTACAATCAGCTCTCGTTCTAGGCGGCCAGGTCATCTCGCCACCTCGTTCTGAGCCGGCCGCCGGAACACTGTCAAGTAGTAAGTAGAAGTTACGTACTAGGTAAAGAAAAGCAGTAAGTTCTAAATACTCTTACGTCTGTAATATTGAGACTGGTCTCATTATTGTGGAACTTTGGTATCACCGGGGTGGTCCACGCAAGTGTCAGTCCTGCCGCCATAGTGGCCAGTGACACTGAAACGGTAGAAACAGTATCACATTACACAACAGTATAGCAATCGCAACATCGACTGCTCTTATAGGTAGACTTCCAGTGACAGTCACATAGGTCTTCGATTTACTTAAGCTTGACCAGGGTGCTACAAAAAGAGCATCCCTTAAATATTTATCAGTAAATAGCTTTTTCGTGCGACTTCATTCACTTAAATGTCAGTTATCGCGAATGCAGACGAAGTTGCGAAATGAAAGTAGCCTATATTCTTAATTGGGGTTCAAGCTTACCCCGTACCAAATTTCATCAAAATCGGTTCAGTGGCTTAGTTGTGAAAGCGTAACAGACAGAATTACTTTCGCATTTATTATATTAGTATGGATAATAACGATTACTAAGAATTCTGTATTCTATCGATAGGTAATATTATTTGCATTTTACAAAAAAAAACTTCTAAAACAAACTTTAATAAAACAATTGAACTCACCAGCAGCTGTCACTAAATATTGTGCGAATCTACATTCCGCCATCTTACAATTTAATGAGCACTCAAATCCTTTTTAAACTATAATTACAAACAATCACCTCTTTAATAAAATCTAACTAAACCAGGCATTAAAATAAACTAAACATCGTAATGCACTAACGTATGTTTCTTTCGACGTAAGACCTCAAAATGCCTATCAAATTCATGACAAGATCCACTTCTATTATATTTTATAAGAATAGATAAAATTTGCACTTAGATTATTTACCGCTTGTATGCTAGTGAATCTGTTATCAAGGTGCTTTAAGGAGATAAAATTGTGAACATTGTTGTCAATGGTAATTAAATAACATTTAATATGGTATTTAATTATAACATAACATCACGCCTGTAATCCCCGAAGGGTTAGGCAGAGATGTACCCCATTAGTACACCCACATTTCGCCAGTTATGTTTTTAGTCCCATGTAATAGGGGGCGAGCCTATTGCCATCAACCGGGCACAAATCCAGACTCCAAGGCTGCTACTGAAAAATTCCTGATGGAAAAACCTAATAACTCACACTAGACCAACGAGGCAGTCATTAATGGTTATTTAGTTATGTATATGTAGAATTTATTTATTAAAAAAGTAAATGTAGTTTGTAGTAAAACAATCTTCTACAATTAACAAAGAGTTTATTCTTAATAGTTGATTCACTAAAACTATCGTAGTACACAATAAATACTAAACAACTCCCAAAAAAAAAAGGGCGTGAGAACTGTTAACGAATATTTTTATATATAATAGAACAAATATTTTATACAATCTATATTTACTTCTTATAGTTGATATACCAGTACTTACTACTACTAGTAGTTTTCAGTAGTAGAGATAAGAATAATAGATATAATAAAACGTAATTAATTCTCGTTTATTATGGATATATAGCGCGACTACTGAGCATGAGATTGTGAGTTCGATTCCCAAAGGGAATTTCTCAGCAGTAGCCTCGGTGTCTGGATTTGTGCCCGGTTGATGGCAATAGGCTCGCCATCTCTTACATAGGACTTAAACATAACTGGCAAAATATCGGTGTACTAATGGGTACACCTCTGCCTAACCCTTCGAGGATAACAGGCGTGATGTTGAGTTATAAAGGATCTGCTATTGCTCCAACAATATGGGTACTTTCTGGTCTTTCAGTAAAAATCTCCCTAGATGCACTAAGGTAAGCTGTTATTCCACCTGATGCTACGGATTATCAGCTCACCCCAATAATTCACCATATTTATACATTGCAGGAGTAACGACCTCCTGCAGTGTTATTCTGTGTTCATAGTTGATAGGAAAGTTGCAATAATAAGGACACATATTTGAGTGTGTGCTAAAAGTTTTATTTTCGTATTTTTTTAAATTCTAACAGTCTTTTTGTCTACTAAGTACGTGTTCATTGGCACTAAATACACATAAAACATTTTCCAAAAAATAATAATAATACAAAGAATAAGATTTCAGTTTCAGATCATTTTTTT
Organism: Hoplodrina ambigua; assembly: GCA_949774945.1. Taxonomy (NCBI): domain Eukaryota; kingdom Metazoa; phylum Arthropoda; class Insecta; order Lepidoptera; family Noctuidae; genus Hoplodrina; species Hoplodrina ambigua. Next base: position 10,490,413 of record OX458974.1, on the reverse strand, counting down.
TTTTATCAAACTCGTTAGATTGATCAAAAACCCAAGTTTTACGTAAGTTCCTTGAGTTCTTTATTTTCCTTAACATCATCAGCAGTTACATCTTCCTTCAAATAATTATCATCAGTATCATCATAAATATTACCTTGCAATTCAATTTGTATTTCCCTCAAGCTTTTGCCTTTAGTTTCAGGCACAAAAAGATATGAAAATACTGCTCCACTAAAAGCCATAATCGTATAAAACCAGAACACTCCGTATAATCCCGTCCAATCGTCCATTAGTTGATACCCTTTCACTATTATAAAAGTAATAAATGCATTGAAAATACTCAACACAGTCATAGCAACAGTTCTGACATTTAAAGGGAAAATTTCTGATGGAATAATAAAGATTAAAGTATCAAATCCCAAGCTAGATATGACTATAGAAGAAACTGTTCCAACAAATACAATGTAACCGAAAGGATTTGAGGATTCATTGTCGATTCCAATAACTCTTTGAAGGAAGAAGTATGTTCCGACAGTGCCCAGCATCACCGAAGAGCCCAAGTAGGAGTAAATGAGCAATGAACGACGGCCCACTTTGTCAACTATCACTGGTGCTGCCAAACCTGGAAATGAAATAAGAATTAATTGATGGAAACCTTTAATTTACGCTGGAATCTGAATCTATTGTATTCATATATTTACCAATAATAATATGAGCCTATTACTGTCCGACTACGGGGCAAAGACCTCTTCCCATACAGAGGACGCATTAGCATAGATAACCACGCTTGTTCAAGGCGGATTGGTTGGGATTGGGATTTCAGACTTTCATGAGTCATAAAGTTTTTCTTCGCCAAATCAGTCATGTCCAACATAAACATAGAAAGTGCATATGAATTGAAAAAGTCATAATGGTGCTTTTCCATTATCAAACCGAAGCGGGCACGAGTGGCAGTCGGGGTACTCTTATTTGCATTTATGAAAATATGTTTACTTTAACTAAGGATGAGTCTTGATCAAGAAGTCGTCCTTAGAGCTTTAGTTCCAAAATAAAATAAAATGCATGTTACTACCAAGTTTGTACTTACCAACTGCAAATCGTACTGCTCCAAAAACAATGAGTGCTGTGGAAACTCGTAAGCCACAGTTGCTCTGTTGGATTATTGGCCCTAAATATTGCTGGATTGGTATAGTACCAGTAAATACCTGCGTTAATTTTAGTCCTGAAAGTAGAAATATGAGAGTGAGATACATTTTAACTACCACATTTTTTTTCTTTGGTGGTAAAAATCATCAAATGACTCCTTCCGCCCTGGGTGGGCCGGAAGGGACTGTCAGACTTTTACTGACTAAAAAACCACCCTTTTCATTTTGTTGCCCTTTACGTTCCGGGGCCACGGTATCCTGTTAAGACGTCCCGCAACCCCGGCAGAACTACCCTAAGTTTGTTTTTATTTGAGCAACTTTCCAAACATCGATTACTTCTTCGTTGAGTTATTTTTATTTTAAACAATGGCCTCCCCCGGTTCCAGGTACAATTTTCTTGAACCAGTCCTCTCGGTGCGCATCTAGGCAATCTCGCCACCCTTCTGTATTTTCTGACTCAAAATTACCAGCGGTTATGATAACTGCTTTCCTATACTGCTTGCCAGTTAACAGCTCTTTGGCGGAACTAGATCGCAGCATTTCCTTCCTCACATCTGACCTCATTAACGCTAACTTTTCTTCGACCATCTGCAAAAGTTACATAATAAATTAAATGAAGATATTTGATACTCTTGAATCTAGATAAAAATTAGAGTTTAAAAAATACATACCTTTTCATTATTTTTTCCAAAAAGGCTCAAGAGCACTTTTCTCGCGGCGTCCACTTTCCCTTCTTTAAGCAGATAGTAAGGAGATTCAGGGATCCTCCAGCATACTATGAAGTAGCACATTGGAAATGCTATCATCATATAGCTCAACACTTCATAGGTGACGAAGGAACCTATTGCCAAAACTAATAAAGCCCCGAAACTGAACATGAACCTGGTGCCAGCTGTCAAGGTACCTCTTATTTTTTTATCCGCTATCTCGGATAAATACACACTTGACACCTGAAAATAACAAAATACATTTGTAATATATGTTTCAATCAATCGGCCTAGCAATTTCCCAACTATGTTGGGGTTGACTTCCAGTCTAACCGGATGCAGCTGAATACCAGTATTTTAAATGTACCAATGAGATGGACACCCGTCCACGGTTCAACCCAGGCAAGCGTAGCATAACTTGATGAATCGACCCGTTCAGCTTTTTATTCGGCAGCCACGAGCGCATTTGTAATATATGATTTATAAAGCTAATGAAGAGCAAATGAATTTACAGCGATGGAGCTACCTGATTCCGTCATCCTTGAAGTAATGAACACAAACCTACAAATACGAATATTTCGTGCGAAGTGTGATAGAATAGTAAAATATTAACCGTTGTTATCACGCCAATTCCACTTCCCCACAAGAATCTGCCTATGTCTAACACCCAAGCGTTGGTTGCATATAGCACGAACACCTGGAAGTAAATAACGTGTTTGGGGATAAGCTAGTTTATATGAAAAAAAATCCTCCTTTTTTTGTAGAACGTATAAGTTGTGATGTAGGTTTCCTCTTTTAACGATTGAGCCTTTAAACTTGAGCAGATTAATTGAGCATCCATTATAGGTACTCCCCAGACCGGTCACGGTGGCTAATCTCATTGGAGACTAGCCAAGTACGCAGGAGATATTATAGTGCACAAGTTTGTGCGCAAACACAGGTGCACTCCCTCTTCCCAAACTCTCATAGTCCGATGGGACGGCAATCCGACCAACGGTTTTATGTGCATCCGAGGCACGGGGATGTCACCAAACCAACTTCCAAACTTAGGGTTGCTACTGAGAAATCTCTAATGGAAAAACCCAATAACACCCGACCTGGGAATTGAACCCAGGAACCCACGAGACCAACGGGGCAGTTAAACTTAAAAAATAACCATGTATAACAAGTCTAGATAAACATGATGAAAAGTTAAACGCTATTTTTAAAGAAAGTACGTCTACACCACAGGTACTAGTATGTATTACTCACCGTGCCAACAATGAAAGGAATAGCACTTATTAGGAGAGTGACTCGCCTGCCGAACCTGTCCGAGACATAGCTGGCGGTCATACTCCCAGTAACCATGCCTGGTGATATTATTGCTACCATCCACGAGATTTCACTCTGCAAACAAAATCAGAGGAGCTATTCTACTATCTTTAAAAGATCGCAATCTACTCAGTCAGTCAAAAATGCCTCTATTTGACATACATTTTTTTTGTCATTTATAGTCACTGATATGAGATTGGGATTAGATTTTAAACGTTTTTAATTAGTAGAATTGGCCTTCTGGTATATTCTCAAAATGTTCGATAAAGGTTGACTTAATTCTGATGTGAAAAAAAATTACCGGTCCCAACAAAAGCTGAACCACTACTTAAAATTATTCACATCTACTTATGAACCTAATAAAAATGATTAGCAAGTAAATGTTATTATATTTTTAACGAAAATTTAAGCAACAGTACCATAAAAGTAACGTAACAATCATATTAAAAAAAATATGCTTACAATAAGTTAGTTTGTATGTTTAAGTCCTCTTCATCCTTCCAATAATTTATCTTTGCTGTACCCGACAAGGCTTGCGATTGTTAGATTTACAAAAATGTTTAAATACCTACCATCTAAGCAAGTATTATTATGGAATACATTAGATGAAAAGTCAGCTTCTTGTGGCGATGCGTGTATCCTGTCTTGACTATCGCAATATCTCATCATACTCACGTTTGTTAAACTAAAGCTGATTTCGTTATTGTGAATTTTTGGCAACACGGGAGCAGTCCAGAAGTAGGCCATGCTAGTCGTCATAGTCGCCAATGATACTGCAAGATAAGAATGACTGGTAAAGTTATCTGATCTGTGACTATCATTTAATAACATTCAAATATAAAAATAATTTTATTGTTTAGTTAGTTTTAATTGTCTGTGCTAATATTATACTTCGTGTGTTTTTTTGTTTGTTAGAGGTAATATCAGAAAATACTGGTTCGAAAACTTTCCCAGAATGCTAATTTATACATCAAATTACTATAAGGGGTCTAATAAAACAAATCTCGTAGCCGTTAAGTGCTTTTAGCAAAAAATGTTGCAGGTAAGCAACGTTTCTTTTTGGTGTGCAAAATTACTATTGTATTAAAATGTCATGCATTGTAACACACGCAAATTATTGTGCATATAGGTGCACACAGCAGTCTACGGGTCACGGGAATATGTACTGCTCAAGGCCCGGCTGTCACACAGGTATGACAGAAAAATAGAAAATCTCCGTGGGACTTGAGTAATTAAAGTTTTGTTAGAACATTTAAAACCTGTTTTCGTATAAAAAAAATGTAACGTAGTGTGAAAACGTCTTAGGAGATCATCATCTGCCTAGCCTTTTCTCAATTATCCAACATAATTGAGAAAAGGCTAGGCAGATCGGCTTCCAGTCTAGGAGATAATAATGTAAAATAAGAATATACAATTAGTCCGTCCGCATCCTTATTATGAGTACATACATCTTTAAATAAATATTTTCTTTGACTTACACGCGGATGGAACATCATGAACATGTTATTATTCGCGTATTATTTACCCACTGGTGGGACAGTTGAGAGAAGAACAATAAAAAAAAACCTGAAATAATTATATTATGTATCTATATACCTAAACGGGTGCTATTGATGAAAACCTCATTAAATCCGTTGCATAGTTTAAAAGATCTAAGCGTACAGACGGCAGGAATTTTGTTTTAAATATAATGTAATAAAGATTTAGATTTTATCTTCCATACTCAGTCTGTGGGTACAGTTTATACCTAGGTATCATCTCATTTCTATTCGTCACCTTGTACTATTTATGACGTTGTCTTTGGGCTGATGTTGTTTTAGTTGGTTACATGTTATTTTATCATATTATTGTTATCTTAAAGTTATCAGAGGCACGTATATATAGTGTGTTCCCGATTTTTATATTCACTGTTTTATAATACGTATTGACAGCTCTACTCAAGCTCACATTCACCTAAATACGAGCGAGAGTTTTACAAAATGGCACTAGTGACAAAAGTTAAATGAAGTTTAATTGTTTATAGAATAATAAATGATATATGTATATAATAAATAATAATAATGAAAGATGATGTAGTGACAAAGATAGAAAAGGGTATGCTTAGATGGTTCGGTCATGTTGAGAGGATGAGTGAAAGACGATTGACAAAAGGTTTAAATGGCAAAGGTGAGTGGTAACGCAGGGAGGGGTGCGCCCTAGGAAGACCTACACTGACCTTATTGGTGAGGTTCTTCAGAAAGGTCAGGTGCGGAGTACTCGTAACCGGCGTGCTTGTATGACGAGATGTATGAACGTAGATGAGGCGAAAGGAGTATGTAAAGATCGTAGCAGGTGGCGTTCTGTAGTTTCTGCCTACCCAAAATTAAAACGTGTGGCATTTTAGTTTAGCCCAGTCATCTTTAGGAAATATATGTATTTTAATTTTTATTATCAAGTGTACCGCGACGTAAAATAATTGGTGAGAGTCTCATAAATAAAACTAATCGGTTACCCCTTTTTTTTTTTTTTTTTGATGGTAAAGTCATCATATGACTCCTTCCGACCTGGGTGGGGCGTTAGGGACTGTCAGACTTTTACTGACTAAAAAACCACCCTGTTCCTTCTGTTGCCCTTTACGTTCCGGGGCCACGGTATCCTGTTAAGACGACCCGCAACCCCGGAATCGGTTACCCCTGCACTAGGCTTTCACAACATTTCTAACTACAAATTGTTCATAATGCCGTATTAAAGATGTAGCTATATTAAATGGGCGCTAAACACGTACTCCGTGCCCCGGCAAAAGTTAGATGGAGGAACACCGTGGGGTTTCAGTCGGTAGGAGTCTGACACTCACTCAAAAACAATGAGGATTTCCCCAAGAAATAAAAAATGCTTTGCATACTTACCGGCAAACGCCGCCAAATACTGCATCCTGTTATTCTGGCCCATTTTTTTTTACTTAGATAATGATAAATAAAAATTCAAAATAATATTTATCAGATTATTTTTTTAAGAATCTTGTTTACATAAAAATGCATATTTGTTATTTTTTTTTGTTTATGATTCGTAACACGTAATTTTATATTCAAATCACAACACGTCTGTGTGTTGCAAATGTTATCTGTCTTATAATTCACGTTTGTCTGATATTTTAGTCCCGTAATATTTTAGGCCTCGGAATCAGATAACACCTAATAATTATGTAAAAGTAAATAATATCTATGTAAAAACTGCAAGATCATGTTTTTAAGTAACGAATAAAATAGTTCACCCACTTTTGTTACTGCTTTCCTTTTTTTATATTTCTTTTTTATAAAACAAACCTAAACTTTTACGCTACGAAACAATAATGAATATATATATATTTTTTTTAATTAACTAAAATCGCAGCCAGGACGTTCTAAACCTAAACACGACTGTTTTAAAAAACCGCCACATAAATTGTCAGATTACATCTGCACGTCAAGGACATCAAGCTCAACTGTCTGCGTATTAATCTGACGCGCTCGAGTATTTCAATCTCATTTTTTTTTTTCATTTTCAACCCCTTCGTACGTCCACCCTCATGCAAACCACATACACTATTAATATCTGCAACGCTTGAGTATTTCTTTGTGGCATTTTTTTTTTACATATTTGAATATCTATACCTGCACGCTTCCCCTTCGAGTAAAAGGGCCACCTGCAACATTTTTTTTTCTTTTTAGCATCTAATCTTTACAATCGAAAAGGTTCCCACAACGTTCAAGTGAATCCTCATTTAGTATCTTAGGCTCCCCTACTATTAGCTAAACCAGGCAACATAGTGTACATTAACATGTTAAGATTCAAATTTCTATTTCGTTAATTCATGAATTCAGTAAAGTCCGAGGTCATGTGCTTTCATGGGCCTCGGAACGCGCCACCGCTGGGATCCCAAATCACGGTGGGAGGGGTTCACATCGGCGTCGGGTCAACGATGAAGTACCTGGGACTCGTCCTCGACAGCCGGTGGAACTTCGTTGAGCATTTCCGACGTTTGGCTCCCAAGTTGGAACGGGCTGGGGCCGCCTTCAAGCGGCTCTTACCCAACCTGAGGGGTCCAAACGCCTCCTGCCGGAGGCTCTACGCGGGGGTCGTGCGGTCGATGGCCCTTTACGGGGCCCCGGTGTGGGCGCGGGGGTTGAGGCGACGTGCCGCCCACTACCTAAACGCGTCCCAACGGGTGATCGCCATAAGGGTCATCCGAGGATACCGCACGATCTCCGGTGAGGCGGCGAGCCTCCTTGCCGGATTGCCGCCGTGGGATCTGGAGGCGCTGGTCCTCGCGCGCCTGCACGAGTGGCGCGTGGAGGTACTAGGCCGGGGGGAAACTCCGCTGCCGCGGCAAATCGCCGCTCAGCGGACAGACCTCCGGCTTGATCTCATGGCGACATGGAGAGAGCGACTGTCGCAACCCCGTGCAGGGCACGCCTCTATCGAGGCGGTAAGTCCCCTCTTTGAGGAGTGGCTTGAGCGGCGCCACGGCGCCCTCACCTTCCGCCTGACGCAGGTCCTCACCGGGCACGGATGTTTCGGGAGGTTCCTGCACATCATCGGGCGGGAGGAAACGCCCGGGTGTCACCACTGTGAGGATCGCCCCGAGGACACGGTGGAGCATACCGTGGCGGTGTGCCCCGCTTGGGCGGAGCACCGCGACGTCCTCGTGGCGGCTATCGGCGGCGGCGAACTCTCGCGTTCGGCCCTGGTGCAAGCCATGGTCCGGGGCGAGAGGGAATGGGATGCAGTCGCCTCCTTCTGCGAAGCAGTAATGCTAGCGAAGGAGGAGGCGGGCCGCGTGAGGGAAAGAACCACCTCACGCCCCAGCCGCCGCGGGAGACGCTCCGGGCGTCGGGAGCCGCGAGACGACTCCCGGCCACCGTAGACGCGGGTCTGTGGGCGGTGAGCAATGGGTAGCTCACCGTCCGTTCGTTGATAACGACAGACCGTGTCGACGGCGCGTTCGTGTTCCACGCGCGCCTCAAAGAGATGTCAGCAAACAATTGAAGGGGCCACTAAGGGCCGATGCCTGCCGGGGCTGCGGGTTGTTCGAAAGAGATACCGCGCCCCCGGAACGCAAAGGGCACAAGAAGGAACATGGATGGGTTTTAGTCAGTAAAAGTCTGACACTCCCTCCCGCCCCGCCCAGGGCGGGGGAAGTCATTTGATGATTTCCCATCGGTAAAAAAAAAAAAAAAAAAAAAAGGCAACATAGTGTACATTAACATGTTAAGATTCAAATTTCTATTTCGTTAATTCATGAATTCAGTTTTTATCTTATAGATGATACTACTATGTACTTACTAAGTACCACTACAAGTTTTCCGTGTTCAGTGAATTATGTTATCAAGTAGTATTTACAGATAAGAATAAAAGAGATAAATTTAAAAAAAGTTATTCTTTCTCGGAAATAAAAGATCTGCCATTGCTCCGACAAAATATGTACTTTCTGTTCTTTTCTGTGAAAATCTTCGTAGATGCGTTTAGGTGAGCTGTTATTCCACCTAATTCTAGAGATTAGCACCCCAAGCTCGCCATTTAAATTCACCGACAAATATTTTTATATACAGAATAACACTGCAGAAGTAACGCACTCCTGCAGATCCTTCAGTGTTATTCTGTGTTCATGCAGTATCTAATGGGAATATTGCATTAATAAAGACAAATACGAGTACTTTAAGCATTAAAAGTTTTATTTTCACTATTGTTTAATTTTGAACAACGTATTCGTTGCCGTTGAATACACGTAAAACAATGTACAAATAAATAATATCTCTACAAAGAATAAAATATCAGTTAGAGATCATTTTTAACGAACTCGTTAGATTAATTGAAACTCCAAGTTTTACTTTTAAATTCCTTTAATTCTATATTTTCCTTAACATCATCAGAAGTAACATTTTCCTTCAAATAATTATTTTCAGTATCATCATAAATATTACCTTGCATTTTAATTTGTATTTCCCTCAAGCTTTTGCCTTTAGTTTCAGGCACAACAAAATATGAAAATACTGCTCCACTAAAAGCCATAATCGCGTATTATCCCGTCCAATCCTCCATTAGTTGATACCCTTTCACTATTACAAAAGTAATAAATGCATTGAAAATAGGTACTCAACACAGTCATAGCAACAGTTCTGATATTTAAAGGGAAAATTTCTGATGGAATAATAAAGATTAAAATATCAAATCCTAAGAGATATGACTACAGAAGAAACTGTTCCGACGAATACGACGCGCGACGTAACGAAAAGGATTTGAGGATTCATCGTCAATTCCAATAACTCTTTGAAGGAAGAAGTATGCTCCGGCAGTGCCCATCTCACTCTCGGTTTTGTCGGATTACAGTCCCATCGGACTATGAGAGTGAGGGAATAGGAAATACACCTATGTTTGCGCGCACACTCCTGCACTGTAATACCTCCTGGTCCTGCGTACTTGGCTAGTCTCCATCGAGCTTAACACGTTGACTGCGGGCGAACATTCGCTGCGCCAAACGCAAGTGCGGCTAGCTACCACTGTTAGTGTTTTCGCCATAGAAAAACACATACGGTGTGTGTGCGCCGCACCCGCGTTTTTAAGTCGAAGCACAGCGTGTGTGTTTTCCCGCAGTCAATGAGTCTGTCGACCGAAATCAGTTTGGTGAATATTTTTTGCGTTTTATTTTTCTCTCTTCAATTTTATTCTTGCAATGGGTTTCAACCGTTACCGTTGTAAATAAAATAAAATACTTAGATCAATCTTCAATATTTTATTTATTAATAAAACAGTAAAAAAGCTTTTATAAAATGTACCACCAAGTAGTATTAACAAGATAGTATTATTTAGCCCAGCATATCAGCTATTAGTGTTGTGCGAGGGAGCTAAATCAGCCAATAAGATGACTTCATTTCGAATACAATATAAGTACTCGCAGAACACAGTATTTTCGAGTAGCTGTGGGATATTTTTCAGCTTCTTTAGGGTAACACTCTACCGAAGCGAAGAGGAGCGAAGCGGAGAAATTTTTCTACTATAGTCCCCCTTAGGCCTCATTTACGAAGACGCGGGGCGTCGCGCGTCGCGTTTTGCGGCGAATTCAGACATTTATGGTGTGGTATGAGTGCGTTTACGGAGAAGCGATTTTAGACGTACTAATTTTAGTCATACGACGCCACGCCACACGCGACGCACCGCGTCTCCGTAAATGAGCCCTTATGGCTGTTTAGCGAAGCCATTTAAATATGGCCCCCAATGGTTATATTTTTCCTCCGTTTCGTTTTTCACCGCTACGGTGGAGTCTTACCTTTACACAGTATCATTGACAGATAACCGGCCTAGAAGCCGGTCTAAAGGCTTACACACACAGTCTTAACGGTAGTCTTGCAGTCTGTACTATATTTATTTAAGTCAATATTTCATATCAAATTCATGAATAAACACACAATTTGTTTAAGTGATACGAAGAATAAACATGCTTAATCGGTCAAGCCCCGGCTGCCGGTAAGTCAGAAAAATAGAAAATCAATTGTGTCTCAATACGTGAGACTTGAGTAATTTAATCAATAAATACTTCATTTTAGAGAATTAATGTTAAACACTTTTAAAAACAAGCTTTTTTAGTGTGATGTTACCAACTTTATCGTTTTCTACTCTTCAAACCCTTTCATTTGATACCCTTAACAAGGAGATTGAGAAAAAAAATGTAATCCGCCATCTTCGAACGGCGGCCATATTGATATTATTACAATATTGAGTATTGGACATCGTATTGTCGCCAGAACTAAAGGTGTATGCTATAAAAGCTTGTAATGTATAATGTAAAAGCGAAAGGTCACTCACTCACTCATCACGAAATCGAATAGAAAACCGTTTAAAGTATTAAGATGACAGGCAGGGAGGTGCCTAGTTTATAGTTATTAGACGTCCGCTAAGAAAATAAAAAAAAATACAAAATTCACCCCTAAGGGTATGAAACTGGGGTTCGTCATTAACGCGGACGAAGGCGCGGGCAAAAGTTAGTTTCTTATAAACGAGCCAACTTCTTTATTACATAGTATAAAACAAAGTTGCTTCCCGCCGGTGCACGGTGCCGTCTGTACGCTTAGATCTTTTCGACTACGCAACGGATTTTAATGAGGTTTTCATTAATAGATAGGGTTATTGAAAAGGAACGTCTGTGCATCTACATTGCAAGCGTGCGAAGCCGGGGCAGGTCGCTACTTTTATTATAAATCTTTTAGATTCTAGATATGAAAACGTATATGAAATGTATGATATATGTAAATAAGTATTATCTTATATGATCACATTATATTTCAGCCTCTTTCACACTAACATCATACAATATATTAACGCCATCTAGCAATTAATGTTGCAAATATCATGTTAACTTTGCGTAGCATGATAATATTATGTCCAAAAATTTTTTTATAAAAACTTTCTAAAATCCTTTATAAAATGGCAGCTAAGAAACAAAGGTCTATGGAACCATTCCATTTTTGAAATACCGAATATATTTTAGCACCTTAATCCATATAAAACAAACATAGTCACAAGGTAAACGTTATTGAAAAAACATAAATAACTTGACTTAACTTCTAATGCCAGCAATAAATACTCTTTGGAGGCTACATTATCAGTTGTCAAACTAGGTTTAGTTAGATTACTTATACAAGTTAAATAAAAAAATTAATTGTAAAATTCACTTACTCTTTGATTACTTAGACCTCAACACATTTTACTGGGTTTCGTTGTTTCAGTTACAGCAATATTTTAGAAACAAATAAAAAAAATCAAGCTTAAGTTATACTTAGAGCTAATGAATCAAAATTATTCGACATTTGGTACTATTATAGCATAATGGATGTACGTACGTATAAGTAAAATTACGTGGAACTCCAGAATGTTTGAAGTTATACAACAGTGAACCTTAATTAATGAACATACACAGTATAACAGAAATAAAAACTAAAGAAAAAGTGAAAATGAGACACAAAAGAACATTAATATCATACAAGTTGCTACTGAGGTAAACATTATATCATCGAGACAAATATCCAGGTTACTGTGTCTGTATAGACACAAAAAAATTTAAATCTGTTACACATGGACATTTCTTGGTTTGAGATTGTTACCTAAATCTATGACAGTCTTAAATGCATTCTTATATTACTTTTTCGTATGCAAACTTGTGATATAACAAAATAAAGAATGATCCCGATCTGTAGTAATATTTCATAGAGACTTAAAATATCGACGGTTAAATGTTTGTTTTCACCATCGATATCTTCTTAATAATTATAGAGATAACAAATAAAAATTAAAGCATATCTATGTATTAAGTTTCTTCCTTTTTAAGTGCCTCCATTTCAGTGCCTTCTTTATTTTCATCATTACACGTTACTACTTGTCCTTTCTCATTAACCGCAACAGAGTCATAGCCCTCACCTTGTAACTCTGCCTGAATGTCTCTCAGATCTTTTCCTTTCGTTTCTATGACCAAGAAGTAACAAAATGCGCTGCCCCCAAAAGCGAATGCAGCAAAAATCCAAAATATAGTCGTCAAACCCCATAAATCTTTCACTCTTTGATATCCAAGAGCTATAATAAATGCTAAAGCAGAACCAAAGAGACTTAAACAGGTCATAGCAATGGCTTTAACATTCATAGGAAATATTTCAGGAGGTATTATAAAAATGAGAGAACTGAAACCCAAAGTAGAGATGACGTTGGCGAGAATGATGCCGAGGAATGGTATGAAGCTGAGGGTAGCTAAGATATCTGGGCTGAGGTTTATGACCTCCTGAAGGAAGAAGTAGAGGCCGACGGCGGCGAGAGACATGCCCGTACCGATGTACGAGAACACGAGGAGAGGCCGACGATTCACGCGGTCTACTAACACTGAAGACATCATACCTGCAAATTAAATAATAATCTTTAAATAAATACGAATAAAGTAGAAAACTATATGGAGACTCGATAGTTGATCCGTCAATTCTTAATTTGTAATACTTTTTACGTATTATGATATAAGTAGTAGTTTTTATGTAAGGTACATTGCATGTACGTGTAATTCTGTATGATTTTGTAAACAAATATTGGAAACCATTTATTTTTTTATAGAGTATATAGGTGAAATTCTTTATTTCTTGTATTTATGTAACGTTCAATTCAAAAGTGCCTTATAATGGCCTAATTGAAAAATATAATTTGTTTTTGTTCTTTTACTTACTAACAACAAAGGTAATTGCGCCATAAATGATGAGAACTATGGATAACTCCATCTTCAACTTGGTCTCATCAATGATCCATCCCAGATACTGCCTTATCACCACTGTACCAGTCATCATCTGCGTTAACTTCAGTCCTGAAAACACGATTACATCTGTTTACATCTGATTCGATTACATCTGATTCTGTGTCCTACCTTTCCTGCTCTTTAGCCTTTTCTCGACTATGTATGTTGGAATTTATGTATTTCAACTTTATGAGCATGTAAAAAAAATACACTCTACAAAGACGGACTTAATGCCTTGGGCATTATCTACCAGTCTACCTTAGGGTGATGCAGAGACAAAACATAGTAGGTGCACAGATAAAATTTTCGAAAATAAAATATTGTAATAAATACAATATAGGTACAAACAAAATATATAAAGTAGAGAGAGATAAAAATACAAAAGTGGTGAAGTACAACAAAATGTGTGACGAGTCTGCCCACTTTATAAGTAAGTGTTCGCGAGCTCTCAACTAGAAAGGGAATTGGCTTCCAGGCTAATCGAATCCAGCTGAATAGCAGTATTTTATATGGAACGACTGCCTACCTGACCTCCACAACCCAGTACCTGGGTAATACGATATCCCTTTATAAGACTGGTTGCCAGAGTCGAGCTTCTGACGCTGATGTAACTAGTACAAGTAAAGGTTTGAAAGACTTACCAGTGGCTATAATGATAGCTCTCCTGTACTGTTTTCCGAGGAACAACTCCTTCACTGTGCTGGAGTGTTTCATTTCGTTTTTAACATTTGCCTGCAATGAAAGCAGCTCGTCCTCCAAAACCTGAAGCAAATACACACATCATTGTTATTATTAGCTTCTACCTACTACTTAGTCCTTGTAGTTTTTTCACCGGCGATAAGTTACATCTTTGATTACCTACTGCTCCGCTCCCGTTATATTATACAACGTGTAACGGAAAGGGTATATACATACCGAGAGCATAAGGCTTCTTTGGATGATAACAAACGATATGGCAAGGGTTTTTAAATCCTATCTCTACATGTTCGGAAATTATGATTAATAAAGAACACCGCCTGCAGAAGGCTACTATGCGGTACTAGGCGCGCAGAATTACGGAAGAGATTTATCGTGATATTAAGCAAGTAACGTGGAAAGTTTTTGACCCACGTAGTGCGGTTTGACACGTTTGTTATGATTTGAATTTAAGAAACAATATGAAACCGAAAATTTGTTATCAATTCTTGGAGTATTTTATATTGAGCTGAAACCCTTGCCATATCGTTAGTTATCATCCAAAAAAGCCTTACTCTTTGTATGTATATACCCTTTCCTTTACACGTTGTATAGCCAGCCTTATGAATATAGATCTCTATCATTTACAAAAATATTTTCCAATCCGACTGTTAGTTCTAGAGTTATCGCGTTTAAACAAACAAACAAAAAAACTCTTCAGCTTTATTGTATTAGCACATATTAGCTTACATTATCTCACTTCAGCTATCATCGAATATGCTGGCGTACTCTTTAACTGAAAAACTGATTTGAGAACTCAAGCTCGAATTATTTATTTGTAAATTGTCAAATAACATGTGCTTTCTAAGTTTATGATGGAAATCACTGGCATCGGTGAAGGAAAACATCTAAGATAACTTGGGTCTATAATTCATATTAATCTGAAACCGCCCATCTGCCTTGCAGAAGCGTGGATCATTTTTCAAATGCTCAAGCCTTCTCTATATGAGAAGAGGCCCTGCAGTAGGACAATATTATAACTGCGTTTACGTTTTATCTTTAATCACCGTAAGGCGACATAAAACTCCAGTTACTTAAAGACAGACCATACTCCACCACAAACACAAATTACCTTTTCATCCTTATAACCTCTCAATGTCCGAAGTGATTTTCTAGCTCCTTCCAAGTTGTCATTTTTCAAGCAAAAGTATGGCGTCTCCGGTATCCACCAGCAGGCGGCGAAGAACAGCAAGGGTAGGGCGAGCATGATGAAGTTCAAGGTCTCGTAAGCTAGGAAGGGCCCCGCGGTCATGGCGAGAAGATTCCCAAATTTGAACATAAATCCGGTGATGAGTGACAGTGTACCCCTCACATCTTTGTCTGCTACTTCCGAGAAATAGTAGTTGACAACCTGAAAAACATAAAATCACGCTTGTAATCCCCAAAGGACTAGGCAGAGGTGTACCCATTGGTACACCCACATTATACCAGTTATTTTGAATTCCCATTTAATGGGAGACGAGCTTATTGCCATCAACCGGGCACTAATCCAGACTCCGAGGCTGCTACTAAGAAATTCCTGATAAAAAAAAAAACCAGTAACACTTTGCCCGACCTGGGAATCGAACCCAAAACATCGTACTCAGCAGTCGCGCTTTGCGACCACTAGACCAACGAGGCAGTGGCTTGAGAAACATAATTATGAGGATTTTAGCTGCATATTTTGTTACAGAATTCTGATAAATTGGAGACCGCTAAGAATATAAAGGGTGTAAAAACATACTTAACGGAGTCAAAAGTTACATATTCTTCCCTCCGTTGCATTTTTTTTATTATTTTGGACCATGCCTGGTAACCTTTTGGGTACAAAGTTTCAACTTTTTGTTTAATATTTTTACGAAAACAAGATTTTCAAGTTTTTACTTGTAATCTTTAAATACCTCCACGACATTGATTGTTCAATTAAAAAGTTGTTTCCCAGCTATATATTTTCTTAAAGTTACTTGGTTTGATGGGCAGTATGCATAGTTAACAGATATGTGATACACCTTACATAAGAAAAAGAACATGTATGAGGTAAAGAACACTCACCGTGCTGACCATGCCTGTGCCGCAACTCCAGGAAAACGAAGTGATACACACCAGCCATGCTTTTACAGCAAATGCCACAATCAACTGAAAAAAATAACAAAAACAATTTGTAAAAAGAAATCTAACTTTAAAAGTTCGAAATTCAAAAACCGGCTCGACGGTTTAAATATGGTTTCGGGGTTGCGGGACGTCTTAACAGGTTACCGTGGCCCCGGAACGTAATGGGCAACAGAAGGAGCAGGGTGGTTTTTTAGTCAATAAAAGTCTGATAGTTCCTTCCGCCCCACCCAGGGCGGAAAGAGTCATTTCATGATTTTTGCCACCGCAAAAAAAAAGGTTTAAACCTGGTTGAAACAAAGACTTTGTTTTATAATAAGTCGTAGGTAGGTTTATAAAGTTTCTGAGATGCTCAATTATTTTCCTCATAGTGCCCGTTAGTTCTTAGCACTTAACACTTTAATTAAATGTTTGCCTTCCTTATTTGATCGACCATTATGTCAATTGGAAAAAATGCAGGCAATTGACAATATTTCAAAACTGACACGACCGTGAAACAAAAATACCATTTCTTGATTTTCGTATCCTAAGTTCAAATACATATTTTTTATATTTTTTGATTTCTTAATTTCTAAGAAAAAACAACAAAATCAAAAAACCTGTTATGACGTCACATGAACGGTGGAATGAGCTAGTTACTTTTGCCTATGCATTTCAATGTTTATGATGAAAACATAATGTCATTATCAAACAAGTCATGTCAATGTCTAATGACATTGACATGACTGTAGTACATTTATAAACAAACAATATTCTTTATATATCTCAACACGCTGCTTGCTATTAATATTATAAACTTTCATTGATATTTCGCCAATAAAATGGAACCCATTGAAACATATACGCCAATGAAGGAACCAAAATATTGTTTTGTACCACCCTGCAAAAACAATTCTAGAGATACTCAAAAAGTATTTTTTGCGGTGCCTAGCTCAGCTAAACAAGAGTGGTGTAATGCTGTGGGTATATCATGTCCTAAACGCGTTATATACGTATGCGAAGATCACCTCAATGTAAGTACCTAAATTACAATGTATTTTATAAACCACAACACAATGCTCTGAACATGTGGTGTTTATCTTGTTTAAAATTTTATTCCGTTACTAGTTTGTCCTAATTAATAAGTTCATAAACCCCGCTAGTGCTAATCATTTATCATTTTTCACTGGGTAGGTATTATTTTGCAAACTATGGATATATGTATATTTTGATAACATAATGATTTTAACTTATGATGAAGGTTTTTTTTGGAGCATGTATATGATATATAAATTTAACTTTTAGTTGGAGGAAGATGTGGAGAACTACCAGTATTGGATAACAATGAAAGTGCGGCCAAAGTTGAAGTCTCGGCTACCACAGTCTCTTGTCAGAATATCACTTTCAACTGATCATCAAGAAGTTATTGAACCTAAACCCAGCACATCTTCAACAACTTCTACATCATTTATGCAAATTAATATGGACACACTTTCTAAAAATCCATTCATTACAAAAGCCAGCAAAGGAGTACAAGTGAAGCCAAGAACATCTGATCGAACTACTTATTGTGCCATTTACAAGAAGAAGACATCAAAACCATTGTTTGAAGAAGATGATGAGAGTGAAGAAGTGGTGTTACCTTCAACACAAGGAAGTTCTACCTCTGCTGAAATGTCAGAAGTCTCATCGGAAATCCACTTTAAAACTATAATACAGGGAAGAAGCTTTATGCTTGACCTTATTAAAAAAAAACCACATAATTACATAGGCTTACCAAAGAATTATTATTGGTTGATTAACTATTTAGAAAGTAATCTGGATGTGAAATCCTTTAATATAATAATAACTTTGTATAAAATTAAAAATAATACCCCCTTCTACCAAATCTCAGATATGTTTGAGGTGTCATTAACCACATTATGGAGAATATTTTTTAGGACTTTGTGTATTTTGTCTAAGTTCTTCAAACTATTAATTTTTTCTCCTTGTGTATATGATGTCAAAAGAAACTTGCCAGCCTCCTTTAAAACCGATAAGAAATATTCAAATGTGTTTTGCATTATTGACTGTTTCGAGATAGAAATTGAAAAGCCGTCAAATCCTATTTACCAGTCTCTAACATGGTCTCAGTATAAAAATGCGAATACTTTAAAATACTTAATATCTATAACACCTGATGGTTTTGTGAACTTTGTATCTGTTGGTTTTGGGGGTCGTATATCTGATGCTAATATAGTAGAAAACAGTGGCTTTCTGGATGTGCTGCCACCAAATTGTACTGTATTGGCAGACAGAGGATTTAAACATGTTGATGCTTTACTGAGTAGAAACCAGAATATTCTTCTTCGGCCACCCAGTGTTTCAAAAGATCAAAAATTGACAAAGCAGGATGCTATCAAAAGCAAGGTAATTGCCAGTCTGCGTATCCATGTTGAAAGGGTAATAAGAAGAGTAAGGCTATTTAAATTTTTGAAACCACACTCTGTAATAAACAATAAATTAATTCAACATGCAGATTATGCAGTTATTGTGGCATGCGGGTTGATAAACCTTCACAGTCCTATTATAAAAAATGAATAAAAGACATACATACTATATTGATTTTTATTTTGCACTTTGTAAAACAGTTTTGAAAATAAATTGTTTCCAAAATTCTTCAGCGGCATCTAATAAACCTTCCACATAAGTTTTATCATACTCCACCCAGTACTTGTGTAGAAGTTTGGTCTGTTCAAAACTAGGATCAGCGATACAAAACAGTCCTTTTAGTTTTTTTGCAGCATGCATTTGTACCATTATTTGAGCTTTATATTTTTCATACAGTTCACTGTCTTTCACATAATTTTTCATGGTTTTGTCACTCATAGGGCATTTTATTTCAATAACAAAGTCCGTACAAATAGCATCAGGTGAAACTCCAATGATAGGGGATATTAAAATCAATCCTGTCTGTTGTATTGGCCCAAATTCTTTTTCTAATTCCTTGAGTACCTCTTTTTCTAATGCCTTGCCTCTTTTGATAGCCTTTGTTTCTGGCACCTTGTAACCCCCTAAAATGCTTTGCACTAAAGCACCATTCTCTGTTTTACAGTGAATAGCGTCATAGATCCGGGAGCCCGTGACTCTCCCTTGACGCATAGAATGCCACAGTTTAGAATCTGCTTGTGCTTTTGTAGCTTCAGCAATAGCTTCAACAACATCTGTAGTAATAGTTGTTGCAGAAAAAGATTTAAAATTGTTGTAGCAGTGATCATCTACTACGTGTACAAACTGCAATACTAAATTAAAAACACTAAAGTCATTTAACTGGGGCTGGTGATTCCCACAGTAATTTAAAATCATTCCTGTAGTTACTTTGCGCCTCTTACATTCTTCGGAGAACATAGAAATATTGATGCTCATGTCTACATTATCTGGGATTCTTTTCATTTTGCCGATATTCTTTGCCAAGACGAACTTCTGGTTACTTACAGCTCCAGCAAGTTTTGGTTTACTCCAATAACACGTAGTTGACGTAGTTGAAGGTTCGTCTGTCCGTTTTATGAGCCAAATAGCAAAGCATATAGCGTGTTTGCATCCTCCTGCAGAAGCTGCACAGTCGTTGCATTCTACTGCGATAATCTTCTCGGCAGATTCATGGATTACAGCTGTAACCTGATATAACTTAGATTTGACTTTATGTTCAGGTGTTACCCTGCATTTAACAGTGCATGTGTTTCCTTCTCGCTTAACTTCGACATATCCTACAGCTGTGTCAACATATGCTTCCCGTGATGCTAGTAATGCCTTGGCACTACGTGTTTCTGCAACATTGTAGCATTCATTTTCGTGCATATATTGCAATAGCATTAAATAGTCTACTTTCGGCAAGTTTCTGCTATCGGCAACTAGAAATCCTTCCGAAACTTTCATGATGACTGATAAAAACAGAATGAGGATAATAACACTTGAAAATAAAACGAATTTAATTGAAAACAAACGTAAACAACATAGGCGCCAGCGAGTTTGACAAGCTTACAAAGTGACAATGACAACGTACGACAACTGACATGTATTATTAAAACTATATTTTTTTGACGACTGACAGTAAAGCAAAGGTAATATCGCCATTCCACCGTAAGTATGACGTCATTTGGCGCTTACGCCTTTTTAGAATACGCTGAATTTCAAAGTTAAAATTATGAATGAAAAGTACATACTTTCGAAAAACGGAAAAATACGGGTGCCCTAGATTTGGATTTACTTTTATATAACGTAATAATACGTGCAGGTTAAAAATATGAAATATTGTCAATTGACTGTGTCAATGACTCAACAAGCTGACAGTTTATTTGAATCGATCCATACATTCATATTTATATCTTTATGTTTTACGTTTTGGTACCTACGATGAAATCTCTCCAGTAACGAAGACTCCATACTAATCGATTTCTTCAACATTATTACCTCATTGTTCGATTTTGTTGTCTTTTGGTTTTATAATGGACTAGCTTTTGCCCGCGACTTCGACCGCATGAATGTCGGTTAACGCCGACGCAGATAAAGTCGAAGTCGAATAAAAAGTAGCCTAGGTCTTTTATTGGGGTTCAAACTTACCCTGAACCAAATTTCATCTAAATCGTTACTTTCAGTTTACCTACTTTAAGTTACTTTCGCAATAATAATATTAGTAGGATACTTATAAACCTTACTGCACTTATAGGCTTTTCTCTACTGTTAACATGTTCTCAGCTAATTCTTAGCTACTTACCGATCCAATTGTGATAGGCAGTGCACTCGCCAGTATAGTAGTTCGTCTCCCGAACTTGTCTGCTATGTAGCCAGTAGCGAGAGAGCCTGCTGCAAATCCCACTGGTATTAGAGCAAGCATCGTCGGCGTGTCATACTGTGAAACAAATGAAAAGACGATCTCCGTAGGGATTCAGTGTTATCTAAGTCAAAATTAAAAGCAATGTTTTCAATTAAACTTTTTAAAGGCACTTTTGAATTGTCAAGGAGTTGGTCAGTAAATAAGAAACTTGAAGCTAGTTTCTCGTTTCAAAACGTGGTTAATTCTCTACGGAGAAGAACAAGCAAGAAACTCCACGGCACACTATTTTCAATTAAATTTTCAAGACCTTAGAATCTATTTATCTAACGCAAGCAAAACATTGAGCTTACTAGTGCATACAACATTAGGTACAGGGGTCGTGGGAGTATTTAAAGTTTAGTTTTCGAGAAAAAACGTGAAAAAAATAATGAACTTTGACCTTCAAAATCTCTTTCCCAGGTATGGTCAATAACAAAAAAAGATCGCCATAATGAAAAGAACACGTAACTAACGGCTTCATTAATTAAGTAAGTGTCTTTTTTTGGCCATTAAAGATAATAACAACCATGCTCCTAAAGAAATATTTTCTCTTACATAATAATATAAGCGTCGATTTAATCGAACTCGTTTATTTTATTATCATTTATTTAGATCGGCAAACTGGGTGCGTTTTCCAGGATCTAGCAATGACTCAGCGCTTACCGATAACGTGATAATCGACTGGTGTAACAGGGGCGTAGCTGCTGCCGTATCAGCCGTATACGGGCCCCCAGCTACTGGGGCCCCGAACTCGTATAAGCAAACATTCGTAAAATATTATCCACTTTACTCAAACTCTTAGGCCGTACGGTAAACTTCCCGGAAAACAATAAATTTATTGATTCTTTTGTGAAAAATCTTTACCCTCCATTTGGGCTTTGCCACAAATACGTAGAAGGGACAAATAACACAGGGCCCGTCTTAGGTAAGCTGACTGGTTATTACTGGTATCAATCACAATGGTGTCTATAGTAATTCATTTAATATTTATCTTTGCACCGATGTCACGTACTTTCGTCATCCGTTTACAATACACACAATAATGACCTCTGTATTACAAAAACGGTTGGAGCATATAAATTACAATTTTAATAAAAACCACCAATCAGATCTGAGAAATGCTTACATCATTAAATCCACTAGGAAAGAGGTGATAATCTTCAAAGGGCTGAACAGATATTCCTGAATCATTACTAAGAACACTCTCGATCAAGTATGTACCTACAACAATTTTAATTTACAACAATAAAACTAAAGCAAAATCGGGTCAGAGGTTTTGGAGCTACGTGCCACAGTCAGACACTTAAAACTTATAACATCCATATTTCCGTCGGGGGTTAAATATTATATGAACTAAATACGCGACCAACTCTTCTCCTTAATGAGAGCTGTGACCTGTTTGAGGGACGGCTATATCAATTATCCTCGCCTTGGGACCTGCAGGCAAAACTTGCATCACTGTATTTGAAAAGGGATGAAGGAGTGGTTTTAATTCAGTAAGAGTCTAACAAATCTTTTGCCCCCCCCCCCCCATAATTTGTTTGTTTCAGTAGATACTTAAGCATGTGATTGAATTCCGAGCTATTAATACATTCAGCAGAGACGTCATTTAAATAACAACATTTTCCTTTTGCAATCACAATTTAATTATTGTTCTTATTATAAGACAACATTTCAATAAAGCTTATTTATTTACGTAACTGCTACTTCGTACGTATTTATTCACCCAAGTTAAGTTGCGTCTTTGGTTACTGCTCTGCTCCCGTGGGACTCAGCGTGATGTTATACAGACTATATTATTCCTCATGAATCTGGCTATCATATACAAAAAGATTTTTTCAAATCTGACTGGTAGTTCCAGAGTCTAACGCGTTTAAACAAATAAACAAAAAAAATATCTTTAGCTTTATACATAAAAAAAAACATATACACGGTACAAATACTTATTATAAATTCTAAAGTAACTCTCACTGTCTGTCTGTTACGTTTTGACGACTAAACCACTGAAATTTGCTACGGGGCTACTTCTACTAAGCTTGAACCCCAAGGAAAAATCAAAAGCAAAATCTAGTTATATTAACAAGTCTTAGTATAGATTAAAACTATAGCAATAACAGTCTAAGCCGCATGCGTCATATCCGGTGTGCCTTACTGCGGTTACATAAAGTACTTCTAACAATAACATAACAACATAGGGTTTAAATATAAATCACGACTGTTCCAACCAAGGACTGATAAGTTCACATTATTATTTGTAGGTTTAATGCTCGAACTCGTTAGCCTTATCTTGGTACTAGCTTCGTCCTGCGACTTTATTGTGTGTTAGTCAAATATACCATAAGACATACGCTATGGCCAGTGAGCCCAGTGGCGTAGCTTGCCCCAGACGAGCCCTCAGCCCTGTACCGTTTGTTAGGGTATATCCATACCCTTCTACCTAACTGCGACGAAGTAAAGATTTTTCACAAAAGAAAGAATATGTTTATTTTTTCCTGGGAAGTTTAGGCCATAGAGTCTAGGAGTTTAAATGATATAATCAATAGAGTATAACAAATATCGAATTTTTGCTAACACGGATTCGGGTCGCCTGTGGCTCGGGGGCCCCGTATCTTTGATAAGGCTGATACGGCGGTAGAGCTACGGCCAGCCCACGGCACTCGGCAATAAGATCAGCACTTAGCACACGCCTACAAACTTTACCTCTTCATAATTTTATACATTTTCTACATATATTGGTGGAAATGGAATTTACAGATATTGTACGGTACTTTATTTGAAAGTAATTCAAGATATAAATTATACCTACAAGTAGGATATGTAATAGGTAACGCTGACTCACCTCATCAATATCGACATTGGTCTGATTGTTCTTAAACTTGGGCAGCACCAGCGTGGGCCAGGCAGATGAAACACCCAGCGTCACCATAGCTATTGACACTGCAAGCAAGAATAATGATATCAAAAACACAGCCCTCCTTTAGAGCTTTGCCTCAATAGGGTAAAAAAATACACGCCTATACCTTGAGATCGCTATGTGGTATAAGTTGACCATAACTTGCTTTCTTAAGAAAGAAAGAGAAGAAAAAACTTTCTTAGAGTTGTGCACAGTCCCATAAGCCATGACCCCGCCTTATATTTAAATTCATATAAAATCATCAGCCTTGTGTTCCCTACAAGTTTAAGATCCCTTTCTCATCTTGGGCTAAGTAAGTCCTAAGACGGATTTTGATGATGTAAAGATCTCACTCAGTAGTCAGTTAAGTTTTTGAATAAAGAACGTCTTATCTATCGCTCCAGAGTGCCTCTATTCTGTTCATGAGTTTATAAATAGTCCCGGTAAAACCCAAGCCGTTTGACCTCCTCTGGTCTCCTCCTCAATTGTCAATAACACTTGCGCAAAAAAACGGCAGCTAGCGTTCGCTGTACGCTGCCGAAAAAAGGTTTCCATTTTTATTTTTCATGTGCCCATTTCTCTTCGATAGAGACATAAACTAAAATACTGGTACTACTGTAACTGTAGTGTTACTATTTTTTATGAAGTTTTATTTTTTTTATCATATCTACATTAAGAAGAAAATAACCTAACTTACCTGATAATGTCACCAAATAAAGCTTTCTTCTATTTCCGTTCTCCATTTTCTAAACAAAAAATACAAATATGTTGGTACATAATTTATTCATAATTCTGTGATGAAATTAGGTCAGAATAGTACTGTTTTAAAAACAACTAACCAACCATATTTTTTATTTAATAGTGCATACTTATTAAAGACATATTGTTATGATACAAAGTTACAATCGGCTTTTTGGCGAAATAACCTCAAAAATATTTTGAATCTTCGCGCTCAAACCGCACTTGGTTGGAGTAGCGATGTACTGGAACGCGCCGTTCCATTGTGCCTATTTCGACATCAAAAAGATCCAGCTGACCAAATATTTAACGCATGAAATAAACATATTTAACTTTATAATTTAAATTGTCAGTAATTAATAGAAAATTCTTAGTAACATGAGAAAGCGAATTGAGATCAATAGAGATGGAACTCAAAAGTACAAAGTTGTTTTGATGTCGATACCTTTTGTGTTATCGTTTGAGGGTTAACTCAATGTGGTTTCCGAGTTTCTCATTCATTCATTCATTCTAAAAGGAGTGACAAAAAATAAATTCACAATTTCACATGAAATGTAACGCATCAGATGAATATTTATGTAGGAATTAGCGTAAAAGTGTTAGGTTATGTTTTGATCGACCGAAAACTCGAAGAATCGTGAATGTAAATGAATAGACATCTTATAATAAATTGATTTTTGTTATACTATATTCCTATAATGAGGTAGGTTCCTATATTATCCCTGCGTGTTAGAACAATTATAAATCTGTAAAATAATTTTTTTTTTGCTCCTTAGTTTAGCAATTATTATTTTTATTTTAATCTGTTAGTTAATTTCCTGTAAGCAAAAGCTGTTATCTTGCTAACCAAATAATGAACCCACTTACGTTCGTCATAAAAATGTTGATAAATAAGCTCTACCGTGAAACACGCCAACTTTGCCCACTTTTTTCAAATAATTTCAATTTTTGCATAATTTTTCTATGGAGATGTTAGTATTTTCTGTCGGCATATGTTTTTCTTAGATCATGTGCATGTATTGCTGTATCAAATTTTATTATTCTTCAATATTTAATTCATTATTTTTTGTTTTTTTTTGGTGGGCAAAGTTATCTGCACTTTTAGCCAACATTACCCACGTTGATTTTTTACGTAAATATGACCTCTAGTAAGATTATATTAAATACCAATACAAGAATTTTGGTAAAGATGGCGTTTACTTTAAAAGTTAAAGGGATACCACGAAAGGTTACTGACTAAAGTGGCTGGGCAAAGTTACCCAGACCTTTTTTCTCTTTTTCATACAAACCGCATTTCGCTTTTCAAAAGTGCTAGGGTTGGCACATCTCAAGTAAAATGAACATGACTTTTTATTCCTTTTCTGCGAAGATTACGTAGTAGGATTATGTTGTAGGCAATAAAAGGAAATAAAAAACAGAATATTATTCAGTGATGATTTTATTTAATAAAAACAACATATTTTTTTGCACTAATCAATCAATAAAGCGTAATAGACATTTAGGTTTAATATTTAGCATAGACCTTTTTGCCTGAACTTCTGCCAGACTAAAGAAAAACACGAAGTTAAATTATAATAATAAAAATCTATATTTCAGTCACTGTCTAATTCTTCAAAACTAAGACCAATCAAAAATCAGTAAGAATGATCAGTAAGTACAACAGCACCGAGGTTTCGGATAAACAAAAAAATACGTTTTATACAAACACTAGTAAAAAAGTAATCAGTTCTGACTCGCTATTTTAATTCTTAAAGTTAATATCAGAGATCAACGTTTTTGAGGTTGTCCGCTAATAATATAATTATGTGAATCAACCACGCTATACTAACATAAATCAATCAGTTTTCAATAACACAATTACTTAATTATTAAGTATCAAATTATGCGGTTCCTACTAAATACATATTTTTTCGGGACCAACTCTGAAATCGTGAAAACAGCTGTCGCCTTCATTTCAACGACAGGGTTCATATTGCTCGCAATAGACTGTAACACCTATTTACCACATATGGAATGCAATAAACGATTAAGTAGAGTCACGTGACCCAGAATTTATGGGAAACTTTTTCCACGATTGTAGAGTTGTTTTATAATGAAAGTTATTCATAATACAACGATCTCCTAAGACGTTTGATATAAACAAGAAATAATCTTGATCCTTGAATCAGAATAAGCAGATAACTATAAACGGTGTAATTTATTTGGTTGTTCTCCCGCAGCGAAATGACTTCTTTAATGTCAAAAAAAATAAATTTTCACTGTCGGCACTGCGCGGCAGCGCACGTGGTTTAAAGTAAATACCTACATTTTGTCTAGTGTTATAATTGGTTTTCACTCTTTCGAGTTTAATATTATTATTTTTTTAAATTAAGTTAAAACAAAAAAAACATTTTATTTTTTAAGTTTAACTCTATGTTTAGAAAGTACTACTGATGTCAAGTCAATCTGCTGCGAGAGAACAACATAAGGAATAGAACATATAGTATTAATTTTGCCTTATTTATTTTACCTACACATAAAACAAACCAAATGGTCCCGAAATAATATTATGCAAAAAGATTCAAAATTCAAAAGAATTCAAAAATGTTTATACTAAAACTTAAAAAAACAATTGCCAACCCTAAGCTTTTTTTAATGGCGGGCAAAGTTGCAAACATTATATCGCTATATCATTGGGTAACTTTGCCCATCATAATAACTTTTGTTTAAAACTACATTCAGCGGTGATAGTAGCATCAAAATACTCTTCAAACGTTCTTTTATTACATATTATAAATATAACTTACCTGTGTTTTCGCCATCATGTACAATTAACACTTGAATATGCACCACAATTTGCCCGCAAAATCACACACCGTACTCAACGAGTTCTAACAAGTTAATTATTGAAGTTAGCGACACACACACAGGCAGTATTGTCAGACATATAGTCTTTGTTTTATCACAATTTATCAATGTTGCCAAACGATGAAAGTTTTTTTGCAATTTAAAAATTTGCTTAGAAATTGATATTTGGGCAAAGATACCCTTAGTGGCAATGTTGGCGTATTTCACGGTATAATAACAGTGTTTACGATATAGTTTTGTTTACAAACACATCGTTTCACGTTTTCACAGGCACTTAACGAGTCTTGGCGTTTATAAAAAAATGTACTTCATAATTATAATGTAAACATTTCTTTAACAATAAAATAAATTTGTAATATTCGTAAAATCATGTCGCTATTTCATTTGGCACGACCGTACTCGCGAATCTTGTACTTGCTACTGAGTAAACTGAGTTGTGATTGTGAATTTCTACGTGTGGCTGACAAAATCTAGCCAGACTGATCGAAATGGCTAACGACTGTGCGGCTGCCAGACAAACAGTGTAAAACAAAGAGGCTAGGCGGGCCAGCCGATAATTAAAATGTTAAGAAATATTTTTTTACTCATATATACCTACTATTACTAATAATATAACAGAGCTGAAGAGTTTGTTTGGTTGGTTTAACGCGCTAATCTCAGGAACAAAAAATCTTTTTTGTGTTGGATAGTTCATTTAATGAGGAAAGCACGGGAGAGGAGAATAACCAAAGACGTAACTAACTTAACACGGCCGGAAAAACCACGCGGACGAAGTCGCAGGTAGAAGCTAATTCACTCATAAAACACATCTATCGATCTCCGATAGATGTGTTTCTTCTTCCGTTCTTCGACACTTGAGATTTTCGATGACGCCCATTGCCGCGGTCAGACCGTTTTTTGTTTATAAAGAGTTGATATGACAGAGAGACATTATTTTTTATTCGATACGGTATAAAATAAAATATAAATAAAAATGAGTTTTTTTTTTCAAACAAACTAAATAGCTTACAAATCAGAGTACAACGCAAACACCCTTTGTAAAAAAAATTAACTGACCTTAGATACCTAGGTCTTAAAGCGGCAACGTAGGTGCATGACCTATGCATATAGACATAATCAGCTGTTAGGAAAGATACATCGTGTTCAAACGGGGCATAAACTTAAAAAAAAAAACAATTGCGACTAAACTACTGCTCCTATTTAATTGATTTTTGGTACAGAGCTTGAAAATAGTACCTGGTATAGGCAGTTTAAAGGAAAGCCCATCTGTCGTATTAACTTTGTATAATATTCTTTCTGTAGTAGTTGTATTGATTACAATGAAGCCAGACAAAGAACACTTGCTGGCCAAATGTTTAGATACTATTGTTTTTAGGTCTTACACAAAATTGTGAAACTACGAAGAGCATTATTATTTTGTTTAGTGATTCATCAGGCTATTGATAACTGCATCTTCGTGTGCGTGATTTTTGTCACCCGCGTTATCTTACGTCTTTAGTCACTGCTCTGCCCCCGTGGGTCGTAGCGTGATGTTTTTTTTAGATTTAATATAAACTTGTTTCTACTTTGCTTTTAAGTACAATTTCCTTTTTTTCTTTTTATGTTATGTACGTCATTTTCACGTAAATAAACAGTTTTTTGTTTTCTTTTTATATACCGTATTTGTATTCTATAATTTGTTTAAACACATTTTTTGGCCTCTACAATACTTAAAGCATACGTATAGGTCAAAATTAGACTCAAAATTGTGATTATCTTTAATATCTTTAGACGATATTATTAAAAATGCCCGAGGCATTAAGTCCGCCTTTGTACAGTGTATTTTTTACATGCTTAAAGTTTTAATAAATAATTATGTACATTAAAACCTAACTGCTTAGTATGAAAATACACTATTCGCCCTCTTCCTCTAGGTTCATTTTATTCTATGGCAGTTTTACCAATAAACATAAAAAATTATGTACTTATACAAAAAATAAAAAGTGTCAGTTTTTACCAACACCAGAAAACTATTTTTTTTTTTTTACTTTCTGTCTTTTTGTTCCCGTTAATCTCCGAAACGGGTGGACCGATTTTGACTTTCACTGACAGATTACAGATGGTATAATGGGCTTAGGCATTTTTTTTATTTTTTGTTAACATATTCAGTCCCACTCCTGGGCAAAGGCCTACCAACAGTCCTTCCATCCTCCCCGTTTCAGTGGCTTAGGCTATTTTTTGCAAGAAAAAAACCCGAAGATTCACGCGGACGAATTCGCGGACTTAGGCTAGTATAATTTAAAATAATTTCTGTACCGAACCTGCAACCCTTTACGTCGCACACACCTCCACTACGCCACTTGAAAAACAATAAACCAACACTGCTAAGTGTTTTGTCACTCAAATCACAATTTAATACATACCGAAATAGTTGAATAGGTACGTGTATGTTACCGAGACGAAGGGCTGCGATACACTAATTCGATGTTTAATTTCGGTTCAGTTTTTATAAGACTTATCTTATGGCGGGACTTTTTATTAGAGTAGAAAGCGACCCTTGAAAAGTCCCTACTTAGTTTGGACACAACGTTGCGGGGTTTACCGCTATCTCGTGTCATAATGAGCAATCTTTATAGTCCTACCTGTTTGAATAATTAATAATCGTTTTATTTATTTAAACTTTATGCAACAAAAGTACAAAGGCAGACTTAATGCCTTAGGCATTCTCTAACAAAATTAGAGATTAAAAAATAAATAAAAAAGTAGATACTTACTCAAAAATTTTACATAATAAAATGAAGTGTACACAAGTAAAAAATTATTAAATTCTACATACTATAAAAATGCCTACTATAAAACATACATATTAAAAATATATTTTAAAATCATTTTGCTAAGTAGGAAAACAGAAATGAAATCGATAATGAAGGTTAATTGTATAAAACTGGGCTATTTTACGAAATTAAAATATGGATGGGGGTCCCCCGACAGCACATTTTGTTTTATTTCCGGATGTTTCTTAGTATGTACTATTAATAACACACAGTACTGTGATTGTTCTTTACTAAATTGAAGCGTGGTCTTTCCTAGAACCACTAGGTACTTTGTGAGCAATCCAATGCCATACCTATAAGAAAAAACGCTTTGTGCTTCTTTGTCCCCGCAAGTAAGTATTTATTTGAAACAATGGCTACTGTTTAATTAAGATCTTATCAAACTCTTTCGAAACGGCTGGACCGTTTTTTGAGAAATTTTATGTGCATATCAGGTAGGTCTGAAAATCGGGCAACATCAATTTTTCATACCAGAAAGTATGGCGATACGAAGTTCGTTGGACCAGCTAATATAAAATTATACTAGCAGTATGGAATGGGTTAATAATTATCTGTAATTTTATTAAATACATCAATGCATTATGAGCGCAACCCGGATGCTACCAAGTTGCTAAAAATTTACATTTCATGGGCTACCTTATCGTTTCACCTAAAGGAGATAGCCCATGAAATTCTTTCCTTTTTTATTACTTGTACTGTACGCAATGTAAGCTAATAGGGATATGTTGAACAGGGACTAATAAGACTTCAATGAACAAAGGAAAGGCACAAAGGGCACAGCACGGCATATAGTCAACTTGAATATCAAAACACATTTTCTGAAATAGCAACATTATAATTTTAGAAAGCTAAAAGGCTCGTATCCAATGCGCGTCATTTATTGTCATCTAAATAAAAAAAAACTCATTTCGAAAGTGTCGTGTGGCATTGGTGTATCTTCATGTTGAATTGTCGATAAATTATAGAATTCTGTCGAATAGTTACAATGTCGGAGCATGTGCTACCGGCCGAGGAGCCTATACGATTTGTAGCTCCAATTATTCAAGATAATCCAACAGGATGGGGCCCAGCCGAAATGCCGGAGCAGTTTCGGGACATGCCTTACCAACCTTTCAGTAAAGGCGATCGCTTGGGGAAAATTAGTGATTGGACCGTGGTACAAGACAAGAAATATCAAAGTAAGTTTATTACTATAATCTGCTGTCATTATTAGCCACTATTTATTTCACTCAACATACGATTCTTTGAGGTTATGATGACGTTTTTTGCACAGCTTATTTTCCGATGTTGCATTGTACCATAGTGCATAGAAAGGCATTACGAATTAAATGAAACAGGTATTTTAATTTAATTTATTTTAAACACTCAAAACCAATGATTTGATCAGTGTTTCCTATAACTTCACAGGGTTTTATTCGTGTTTATGCCAAAATATTTAATCAATCACCTTTATAATAGATTATTCAACTAATTTCCAGATAAGTATGCGTCTCAGTTCGGCGCTGGTTCGTCGTACGCGTACTTCCATGATGAAGACGAGAGCACTTTCCACCTGGTGGACACTACGAGGGTTCAGAAGCCCCCGTACCAGCGCGGTCGTGCCCGCGGGCAGAGAGGCCGCGGCGCTCGAGGCGCTCGCACTCCGGGTGGCATGACTACCCTCAACAAGGGCAACTACATGAGAAATGTAACTTATTTACATAACAAAAAGTATTTTGACTAATAATGATAGAATACCATTTTATTCTCCATAGTAAACCACGAACAGTACCTATTTAAAAAAAAAACTAAATTACTGTTTTTAAATGCTTCCAAAACTTATTGAGGAACTAGTGATTTCCATATTCCACCACATGGCCATTTAATTCCATCAAAACAACAAGCAAGATAGTTTTTATTGATTCAATAATTCTTTTCAGCAACGAGATCGTAAGCTTGGCAAGAGATGGGGCCAGAGAGGCGCTCCAATGAAAATCCGTGATGCCTCTGTCACTGTGAGACCCACATGGGTCACTATCGAGGATATGGACTTCCCTCGTCTTGCTAAGTTATCTCTGCCTGGTATTAAAGAAGGTATGGATATGATTTACACCTTATTTTACAAGTAACAGAGTCCAGTCTGTATGTTAGTGTTATTGGGTTTTCCATCAGGAATTACTCAGTAGCAACCTCGGAGTCTGGACTTGTGCCTGGTTGATGGCAATAGGTCCGCCACCTATTACATGGAACTTAAACATAACTGGCGAAATGTGGGTGTACTAATGGGTACACCTCTGCCTAACCTTTCGGGGATTACAACCGTGGTGTTTATGTTTACAAGTCAAAAAACCTAACTTAGAATTCAGTTTGGCGGCAGTATAACAATCAATTCTAATGATGTTCTAACAATGGCCATTGAAAGTATCAAGTAAGGACAATGCCAATTCTAACCTAGTACAAGCCCAAGCCATTATAATATTGATTACCACTATAAATTTTGATACCTATCCTAAATCAATTGTGTAATATAATTGATAAAACAGTTGTGTATTGATGAAATGGTGTCACCATTTACCAATAATTTCAAGATATAATGTCATTAAAACACTTTATTTTTACCCTGAAAAACTTGATTAATTTATCAATTAACTGTACTCAAGGCAGTACGGGTGTAGGCAGTAGGCAAATAAATAATGTTGCAGGTTGCTATTGCCATATAAAATATACGGTCAAATCAGATTTCGAAAGCTC
This sequence comes from Hoplodrina ambigua, assembly GCA_949774945.1. Lineage (NCBI taxonomy): Eukaryota > Metazoa > Arthropoda > Insecta > Lepidoptera > Noctuidae > Hoplodrina > Hoplodrina ambigua. Next base: position 10,457,320 of record OX458974.1, on the reverse strand, counting down.
ATAAAAAGTATATCAATTAATTAGTGGTGTCATCTGCCCAATTATTTTCTGTTGACTTTTTGTTTGTTGTTTTTGTTGATTTTTAGTAGCCCACAAAACATGTAATTCTTAATTACGATGAATATCAGATAAAAACCGGTTTTGTTTGAACAGGTGAAGACATTGTGTGCTGTGGTACACTGGAGTACTATGACAAAGGCTATGACCGTGTCAATGTGAAACATGAGAAAGCACTGCAGCGTATTGACCGTATCTTCCATACGGTAAGTTATTTTACTTGTCTATTAAAATGTCTAACAATTGTAAGATGACTGCAATGTCAGGCACATTTATTGTGCACTTAAAGTTATTATTATCTATTATAACATGGACTGCCCCATTGGTCTCATGGAGCTTGACTGAGCATAGAGTTGTAGGTTTGATTCCTAGGTTAAGCCTAACAACCTTGAACTGACAGTTTCATAAGCATTGAACATCAAATGATGCTGTAATAGGGTCAGTGCAATAGAGAACCAATAAAATAAAGCAACAAAGTTATTGTCCTATGCGGTTTTCTTTACATGCAACAAGTTGAATCAAAATTGTGGTGTGCAAAATATTCCTCACAGCATTTATTAACTTGCACACCATCACGTAATTTTTTAATGACTTAAAAAAAAGGAAGAAATAAATTAATATGAATGAAGAGGCTCTTATTCTGATTTTTCTTTTTCATCTCTTTGCTGTCTATTAAAGCACTATACAATTAGCCAAGGAATACATTTATTTCTAGTCCTGGCAGTGCCTAATTAAATTACTAATTATAATAATGTTTTCAGGTGACTACCACCGATGATCCGGTTATACGACGGCTGAGCAAGACTGTGGGCACGGTGTACGCCACCGACGCCATCTTAGCAACCATCATGTGCTGCACCCGCTCCAACTACTCCTGGGATATTGTAATTGAGAAGATTGGTATGCATTGATTTAATATATTTTGCGTTTACCCTCAACTTTATAGAAAGCGGTACAGTGATCAATTACGCTACACACTTCCTTTGAAGTCTGGGTCAGACTCAACTCGTCTAGTCTTAAGACTTCTCTTATAGCTTAGCATTTGTAAACTATGCTTTGGTCTCCAGTGTCTTTTACCCAAAAAACTTTTTCAACAATAAACAGCCCTCAATATTTTTTTACTGTTTCCTGTACTGGGAAAGTATCCAAATGATATCTTTAGGGTTCCACACACAAAGTGCCAAGGGCATTCTGCTATCACTAAGACTTTGTTGGCAGTAAGAAATTAAAGGGGACTATAAACAAGAAATCTGTTATTTTTTACTAAACTATAATAAAATGCATAGTTGTAAATATTGTATAGGCTAACAGAACCCTTCATAATATTAAGTAAACTTTTAGTATACACATTTATGTATAATGATGCGCCTAAAGGGTATTTATGATAACAAAACCCATGGTAAAAATTCTACCATAATTATTACTTCATAATTTGTATAGGTGACAAGCTGTTCTTCGACAAGCGCGACAACACGGAGTTCGACTTGCTGACTGTGAACGAGACGTCTGTGGAGCCGCCCACGGATGACGGCAACTCCATCAACTCGCCGCGCAACCTCGCGCTCGAAGCTACCTTCATCAACCATAACTTTAGCCAGCAGGTTAGCTTACAGACCTTTGTTTTCAAACACAGGGTGGCCCATTTACAATACTCGAAAATATATTATACTTTTTCAGAAGGCTCTCCATGGGTGTTCCGAAACACTCCCAAGCATGTTCAACAAATAACCATAGTTTAGGACCTTGTTTTTTGTTTTTAATTTTTTAATTATTTTGTTTTTTTTTTTTAAATTGTTTTTGACTTGAGGTTATTTCACCTGTATAGTGGGTGCGTTTTTCAAACATCACTCACATACACAAGCAACCTAACTAAATTATGTTCTGTCGATTATTATTCTTATTTGATAAGCCAGGCGACGTGACGTTTTCTTTCTATTTCTAATGTATGTAAGCTTTTAAAGTTGTTTCCTGTAAGTCACCTATACCATGTTCCCTAATTATTATTCAGGTATTGAAGAACGGCGCCAATGAAGCCAAGTACAAGTTCCCCGAACAGAATCCGTTTGTGTCCGAAGAGGAAGAGGGCGAGGTCGCCTCCGTGGGGTACCGCTACCGCAAGTGGAACCTTAATAATGGTGTGGTGAGTTGATATTTGTTTAACTAATATTAATCACAATTTTTGCCAGTGTAGTAGAATAATATATCACATACCCGTTAACTACACATACTGCCCACTAAACTAAGCAACATTGAGTAAAAAATGCCTCGTTGGTCTAGTGGTCGAAAGCGCGACTGCTGTGCATGAGGTCTTGGGTTCGATTCCCAGGTCGGGCAAAGTGTTATTGGGTTTTTTCATCAGGAATTTCTCAGTAGCAGCCTTGGAGTCTGGATTTGTGCCCGGTTGATGGCAATAGGCTCGCCCCCTATTACATGGGACTTAAACATAACTGGCGAAATGTGGGTGTACTAATGGGTACACCTCTGCCTAACCCTTCGGGGATTACAGGCGTGATGTTATGTTATTGAGTAAAAAACGTTTGCCAAAAAACGCCATTTTTTCGGTGTGAAAAAATTTCTCTCTCTGGAGTACCACACGCAAATTATTGTGCTTATAAAACAGGAGAGCAAGTAACAGTACAGAGGTTGTGGGAGTATTTAATCATATTCGTAACCAATAGGTTCCCAGGCATGGTCAAACAAATAATTATGTAAAGAATTTCATCTTTTATCCTTTCAATACATTGATTTCTATAATATCATCATCACTTAGATATATTAAGAAACCCCAGCCTAATTTAATAAACTCTTTTTCCAGACGCTAGTCGCCCGATGCGAACACGACGCCGTAATGCAAGGCCCTCAAAATGAGACCCAATTCCTTAGCATCAAAGCTTTGAACGAGTGGGACTCAAAGCTTGCCAACGGTGTGGAATGGCGCCAAAAACTTGACACCCAGCGCGGTGCGGTACTCGCCAATGAACTGAGGAACAACTCCTGCAAACTTGCGAAGTGGACCGTGCAGGTATGATGTTATGTTATTTTGTATTTAGGACTAGTTTACACCCGCGTCTGCGTTCGCGTGAATGTCGGTCACGCGTGCTTTTTGCGCGGGCTCTACTTCTTTTTCTAAAATAAAAGTATCTCTTAAACAACTGTATGGATTTGGATTAAATATGTGTATATTTTAATGGATTCCTGGATGGTTTGAAAGCACAATTGGACCCGGTAGGTGGCACTGCTGTCGGTATGTCGTTACCTTTGCTATTAAAACGAAAAAAAATACAATATTTATTGACTCTGAAGCGGTATTAAGTTCACCGAGACAACTAGTACGTAAATATTATTTTCCACTTCATTTAAACCCGTCCATTGTACAAGTGCTATAATCTCCGTTTCATTCCCCAGGCACTCCTAGCCGGCTCCGACCAGATCAAGTTCGGTTACGTGTCTCGTGCTCAAGTCCGTGACAACTCGCGTCACGTGATCTTAGGGACGCAGCAGTTCAAGCCGCACGAGTTTGCCGCGCAAATCAACTTGTCTATGGACAACGCGTGGGGTATACTACGGTGCATCATCGATATCTGCATGAAGCAGAAGGATGGTGAGTAACAAATCTAACAGGATCTTAATAGTTCAGCTTGTGCAAGTTTCTAGGCAAGTATTATGCCAGTACCAGTACCTACCATACTTTTTTACTGCCATCAAGCAGCGTTAAATAATTGGTAGCTAGTTACTGGCACATCATTGTAACTAGTCATTATACTACCAAATTCGAAGACTGTAATGGTAGCTATCGAGTGGCGACCACGTACCGGAAAGCGCAGTTGTGGGTAGGCACCCGACGAGGTGGACCGAAGAGCTAGTAAAGGGCGCGGGAAACCGCTGGATGCAGGCAGCTCTGGACCGGTCATTGTGGCTAGCTTTAGGGGAGACCTATGTCCAGCAGTGGACGTTGTTCGTATGAATAGTCATAAAAAAATAATTTCGTACTGAAGATATCCTCTCAAGTAAACTTGTTGTTTCTAGGTAAATACCTAATCATGAAGGACCCCAACAAGCCTCTGATCCGCCTGTACGACATCCCGGACAACACTTTCGAATCGGACGCGTCAGAGGAAAGCGGCGACGAGCAGGCCGACACTCCATTCGCACCACTCTACTCCTACGGGAACACCAAGAGGATTTAGACAAAAATTACAACATTATATGTTGTACTTTAAAGACATTACTTGTACTTCAAGTTCATCTGTGTACTTTAAGGTCATCTCTTGTACTCCCAAGGTCATACTTATTATTGTATAGCTGGTATTCTGCAGTAGCCTCTTACATCTTTCGATTGCGTGGCAATCTGTATAGGGTTGCCATAATAATATAAGGTTTCAGGTAATCAGTATGTATTTCATATTTTTATTCATCCGAATACAATTTTATAGTCACATTTTAGTTTTTGTTTTGACCTTATTTGTGTGGTAACAGTATTTTCCTATAAATATAGTTTAAAACTAGGTAACCCTGACGTTTGGAAGACTTGATATAGTTATCTAAATAGTTTCTATGCTTCTTTTTAAACATCTAATATCTTATTACCGTAATACTAATTTTGTACTACCAGCTTTTACATAACTTATACCAATATTTTAAATATTTCAAAAAATAATATGCTTATTAAATGCTAACTTATAAAGTTACCTTAAAAATATTTACGAAATGCCGCTGTAGGCGTGTTATTCTATTTTCGAAATACTATAAAGATTGCAACTTATATACTCTATGTTTTTTCCACTTTTCCGGTGTTAAGCGCCTCTTCCTCAGGCCGTTGTTCTTGAATATTATTCTGTACTTCTTCTAAAGTTTTTCCTTTCGTTTCTGGGACGAAAAAGTATATGAAGAACAGTCCCACGTAGCCCACAACCGCGAACGACCAAAAGACCATGTAATGGCCGCAAGCATCCTTCACTTGTTGGTAACATTTAGTCACTAAAAAACTTAAAATGCAGGCAAGCATTGTGGCTGTACTCGAAGCTACGCCTTTCACATTTACCGGGAACAATTCCGCTTGAAGCACATAGGGTAGGTTCCCTACGCCAATCGCATATAACACGTTAAAACCTAAAATGCCAACGAGAGGCATCCATGAGATGCTTTGCGAAAATTCGTTGCCGACTTGTATGGTATCTTGAAGGAAAAAATACAGGCCGACTAGAGTCATCGCGAGCGATACTCCGAGACAGGATATGAAGAGGAGAATTCTTCGCCCGAACCATCTGGATAGGAATGTTGCTCCAATTCCTGGAAATAACATAAATATACTTAATAAGTTGCCACATTATTAACAGTTAAGGTTGAAAAGACTGCTGGCATTCTGGGAGGATCTGGGATGGTTGGAGTAACTCCTCGAGGATATCCTTTTCATACGTACAATGGCCCAATAAAGAGGCTAAGTGTGGAAACAGCCCAGCTAACCTAACCTAACAGTTAAGGCCGGCGCAACCCTGGCGAAGCGCAGCGTAACAGGTAGAGTCGTATGTATGCCTGTGGCTTTATTTATTTATTTTCTACTATATTCCAACGTCTACAATGTTGATATTTGTTTGTCATTGAAAGCCGCGCTTCGGCAGATATGCCTCAACCTCGATCCAAATAATTTGTCTGCAGTTACCTGCTCCTAACTGCACAAATCCGTACACAATGCTAGCGATTGGGCCGGATACAAAGTTGCTTTGTCTGAATATCGGCTCCAAATACGACTGGATAACGAGAATACCAGTCATGTACTGCAACAGTTTCAAACCTGGAACAAAATTATTATAGTGGCTAAGTATTAGCGAAGTCAGGTTTTATCTGCTAGTTTTCAAAAATCGAACATAGTGCCTATACAGGCCATTAACAATTCAAGTACAGATTAAAAATGTGAAGGTACGATGAATATCATTTCAAACTTCCTGATAACAGTATCTATCTATAGGTAGTTTTTTGTAAGTAGACTTTGTCTTCATTGCCTAGATAAAACTGATAAAAATTCTTAACATGAAACTAGTTGTCTATCGTTGTCTGTATCCGAAACTGTCTGAGTCAACACAGATAAGTTACGTAAATAAAAGCAAGGTTGGGTGTATGCATTAACAACGTGTGCATTGTATAATTAGCAGAAATACTAATAGGTAAATAATTATGCAATACATACAACATTTAAACTTTTGTCTGGTTCTGTTGTCCTACGGGGGAAGCGGTGAATGCTTTTTTTTGAGGCGGTAAAATTCATCAAATGACTCCTTCCGTCCTGGGTGGGGCGGAAGGGACTGTCAGACTTATAAATACTGACTAAAAAACCACCCTGTTCCTTCTGTTGCCCTTTACGTTCCGGGGCCACGGTATCCTGTTAAGACGTCCCGCAACCCTGGCAGTATGCGAATCTCGCACTATAGGCAGAGGTAGAACACTGCGGTGGTTTTAGCCGGTAAGAGGCATGCCCCTCCATCACCCCCACGACGGAGGAGGTCCATCAGGATTTCCACCGTGCACAAAAAAAAAGGTAAAAAATTCTGCAGTACTTTTTTAACATTGCAGATTTTGTTAATTGCATTACCTACTCTAGGAAGCTTGCTTTTAAAAGCAAGTTCCTAAATTAAAAAGATGAGAAGACAAGTGCAGAAAGGAAATGATAAAACTCGCCAGTAGCTGTCGTGCTATCGAGAAATTCAATATTATGTTTCAACATTCCTTTATTAATGCTGATCTCATCGGCACTCACCTATCAGGCAGCTGATCGGGTTATCGCACGGTGTAAGATAAAGGTCGGGTCAGTGAAAAGGTTGAGTATTTCTATAGGCTAGCAACTTGTGCCACCTTATGAAATTTTAGCCTTACTTTTCTTGATAAATACAATGTGTTCCTTTATATCCCATATCTCTAGGGCAGCCTTTTCCAAAGTGGGCTATAACGCCCCCTTGTGGGCGCGGCTTAAAGGGGGGCGCTAAGAAGACCCAGAAAAATAATCGGCGCGTTGTGTAGAGGCTTCGGGAGCTATTTGTAATTTCATCGACTTGGTTGTTTTCAAGTAGGTGAAAAAATGGGGGCGCTAGAAAATAATTTATTCTCAAATTGGGCAGTAGACAAAATAAGTTTGGGAACCCCTGCTCTAGGGCATTCATGAGACCATGTCAAAGAATGAACTGTCATATGAATTATTTCACAAACTAAGTAACATTGAGCATAATGTTTGCAGGGAAACAATTATTTTTGATAACGCGCCAATGTAACGCACGCAAAACATTGTGCATACGGAATAATACGGATGCATGTATGTTTACATGCATCCGATTTATTCCGTATGCACAATGTTTCAACTTTCAACGATTCAACATTTTTTTTTGAAACTTTTTTTTTTACGTACGCAAAAAAAGTTGAAACTTTGACCTCCAATAACTTCAATAATATCAGTAGACGTCCGCTAAGAACGGATTTCCCAAAATTCACCTTTAAGGGGATGAAATGGGGTTCCGACATTTACGCGAACGAAATAGTCAGCAGAAGCTAGATTACGGTATGGCAAGAAAGACCCTCTCCATAATTCAATTGATTGTGGACTTAATGGGTACTTACATATTTACCTGTCACTATGTAAACAGCTTTCCTATATCTCATGTTCGTAAGCAGTTCTTTAAGAGTCGTTTTGTTTTCCATGCTCTCTCTCACATGCGCTCTCATGATCTTCATCTGGTCCTCTATCAACTAAAATATAGACGTTAGTATTGAAAAAAATTAAGCTGAACATAACAACAAGTTTTTCGACAGCCTTGGGATTTGTTGAAAAGACATGTTTTAACAACTTGATTCCAGTTGATCTCTCATACTCATTGCGCAAGATTATCAACGAAAAATTTTATTACCTTGCAAATTATAAAGATTATTCAAATGATTTGTTAAATCCTTCTTAATCTCGAAGTTGGATCTGCTAGCAACAGGTGAGAAATGCAGATAGAACACTGAGTTCAAACAATAAGTATATAGGTACTGTCCGTCTCCTTTTCTCATAGAAAAAGCATGGACATCAAACCACGCAATACTCACTCTTTCGTCCTGACACCTCTTAAGTCTCATGAACTCTTTCTTCGCAGCCTCAATCCTTCCATCTTTCAGATGATAATACGGAGATTCTGGTATCCACGAACACAGCAACACATAACATATAGGTATGATCATTATTATGCAGTTCAGGGCAGTATAGGAGACGAACGGCCCAATGCTGTAGACCACTAGACTGCCGAAATTGTTCATGACCTGGACTGTCATCCCTAAGGCTCCTCGGATCTTTTTGTCGGCTATTTCTGTTACGTATATCATAGTCACCTGAAATAAAAAGATGGTAACCTGAATATTTGGATTGCCTTGCTTATAGTATGGTTTACTATTGAACCAAAACTAAACTGATTAGTGCGAATATATACCGGTTGTGTACCGAACTGCCTCCATTAGCTATATTTTTTCGGTACTACTCTTGCAAGAACTATCTCTTTATAAGTATAAATCGCTGTTCTCTCTTATTAATTATGTTCGCCTTCGCATGCGGCATGTGATAAACACTAGATAAAGAAGGCTCCATGAGGCAAAAAATAAACAATTAATTCATCTCACCACAGCAATGATACCAGTCGCTAACCCCATTAGAAACCGGGCCACATACATCAGTTCAGGTGAAGTCGTATTCAGGAGGATAACCTGAAAAGGACAATAGCACTTTCTGCACTTTCATTAGGTAAACAGGACAACACGCTAAGATATTTTATTAAGATTGTTTAATTAACTGGCGTGTCTCTTATCTACATACAAGGCATACAATTAATTAATTTCTATACAAATGTGATAGATTAATGTAAATATTATTTTTTATACCAATACCAAATATCGGTCACGGCAAAGGACTCAGAAAATATTAAAGTGCGCCAACACAGGTGCACTCACTCTGATAGTCCAACGAGAAGGTACACTAGGTGCTGTACACCACCGGAGATAGATAGGATCCAAAGTATGTAGGAATGTACCTTTACTTATAAAAGTACCTACATTCGTTCGTATTTGGTATAAAATCATTTTTTATTTAATAGCTACTTCCTGCTAAATTAATTATTCGAACTATGGGTAATCTTTAGCGTAAGAAAAGTAGACGAGCGTTCAGGCACCGTTTTGGCGCGTGGTCCACGAGGGTGTTTTTTCCGTTGGTCCTACTATAATGTAAATCCTGTATAAATAGACTTAGTATGGGGGACCGTTAAAATAAGATTTTACAACATGATCTCGTGATGATAGAACGTACCGCACCTAAGAGCGCCGGCACGGCTGAACCGAAGAACGTGCGCCGACGTCCGGCCTTCTCGTTCAACACCTGGCCGAAGTAACAACCGAGGAGCGCTCCTGCTGAGTGCAGGGACACCACCCACGATGTCTGCGTCTGTACATATTATGCAACTACTTACTTACATAGCCCTCGTTTTCATGGTAAACAAGCAACATGTAAGCATTTATGGTAAACTATTGTGTAAGTGGCAATAGCAGGGCAAGCAGTCGACCTGGGTCAAGGGTTCCCAACTAAGGGTCCTAGAAAATCTCCTAAAATAACAGCAGTGTGATTGTTTATCTGTTTAATTCTTATAAGATCTGTAAAGATTATATTTTCTACACCGCAATAAAAAAAAATTGGAATCCCCCCCCCTGACCTAGGTTCTGAACAAGTGTTTAGCTTGCTCGTCAAAGGTACGGAAATGAATTTCGTTTTAATTATCAGTCACGTGCATATTATGTTATTGGGTACATTAACCTTTAGATTTCAACCTACCTAATATAAATATTTACATCAAATCGAGTGATTACATACTAAATAGTCTACTTAATTAATTGGTTGTTCATGTGTGATATAATCTTTTTTTATGACTACTGACGACTGATTGTTTTATAATAAATTATGATCAACATCCGAGGTAGGTATTGTTATACGTGAGTAGATATGTGGGTACCAACTTAATTAAATCACGTTGGAAAATCTATTGATTGGCGTCCTACTTTCCAATGGATCATTCATTATAATTTTACCTATTATAGTTTCTAGCATATTGTAAACATTATTACTGAAATGCATTCAGAATTAACCGAATTGGCAGCGAAAAACAGGGCTAAGTATAGATATGTAACTGTTTATCGGATCTGTTCGATTCCTAATAATTACTTACATCAGTGATAACAACATTCGCTTCACCATTTTTGAACTTTGGAATTGCCGGCGACGACCAAGCCAGAGTTGCTCCAGTGAATGTAAACGCGAACGCAGCTGAAGTTTTAAATTTAATTTTAGAACACTGTTTTATTTCAAAATTTCGCGCTATAAAATAATAATATTGTTTACTCACCGCATACACCCGCTAAATATTGCACTTTTCTGTCTGGGTTTTCAGTCATTTCGTATTTTTAATAAACTTTGAAATGATTAAACTTGATATTTCTAAATGTCGCTATTGCAAAACAAGTAAAACAATTTCTTATCTCAATAAAATAATAAGCACTACAACGGCAGCGTATCTATTCTCAACAATCAACTGTCAGGGTTGCGCCGCCGCCGACAACGGCCGGTACGGTAGGTAAATATGACATGAGTGTGCGAGTAGGCGGGAATGCTATTCAACCGAGACTGAAATACTGAATCACTACGTAGAATATCTAAACGCGCTCGATTGCAACAGTAATAAAATTATTATGTTGACATTTTATTGACAAAGCTATTTATTACCATCCTAGAGAGATAGGAAATTAGAAAACTACGATAAAAAATCTTAATTAACCCATCAAATTAATGGGCTTACACAGTAGCAGTGCAGTGAATTTTATAAAAATACCTACTGCACTAACCAACTTATTTTTTCTATCTACCCCCATTCCATAGGTCAAGAAGACAAGAACTCTCCTGTGATCCGTACTTCGCAACATTTGCAATATCGTGCCAGGGTCCAGACACAGCAACAAAAATAAATTACTTACGAAAGGTAATGCCCCTAATTTTATCTTCATTATTATGTACATATGTACAGAGGTTTTTCAAAGAGCATCGTTGCGCCGAGCAAAAAATCTAATTGTTGTTTTTTTTCTAAATACCTACTTGCTTATTTATGCTTTAATTTCTTGAAAGTTAATTAACAACTTAACTAATAGGCAGGTTAGCTATATTTTCTGGGAATGTGGATTTGTCCCTGCATTTTATAATTACTTTATGGTTGCAATGTTATACAATAAAACAAATACATAAACTTAATTAGCTATAATTAGTACATTCATCAATTATGGATTAACATGTTGCTTCAAAATCTACTGGCATTTTTTCAATTATATTTTTTATCTGCATAGCAACTCTAGGATTATCTGTACTTATATCTGAAATCTTATATGGCGGCAAAAGAGTAACATTGCCTATAACTATTTTATTATTCAATTCTGTTACTGGCAGCAAGTTTGTTTTGAACCATGATATAAGATTAGTTTTTCTTTTTATTATATCTTCTGTTGATTCTGTTTGAGTTTCTTTCTTTCGCGGTGGTTTTATATTGGCAGGTACTTCTTCTAATGAAATGTTGACAATTGTATGGCCAGGTATGATGACTGTTTTATATGCATCTCCTTGAGGTACTGACAGGATAATACTGTAACAGAGAGAATTCAATAAATATGAATGAAAGTCAAAGATTTAATAAGTACCACATTATTTACTGATAATAAATAGAGTGTAATGATAATCAAATGAATATTGTAAGCAGGTTTGAAAGATTTGTAAATGTGTATCCCTCATATCTATAAATCAGTATTGTTTACAAAGCTTAACTACAGATGTATGATATTGTAATTTGGCACTTTTGGTGTGTTGTTTTGGACTTAGAGGATGTACTCTCGCCCTGGAGATCTGTTATGCTAGAAGTAAAATTGGTATATTTGAATAATTAATAAATTTCTACTTATTTATGTACCTGCTAGTAACTGGGTCAATTGAATGCATAAACCCAACATATGTATTATACTTAGAAGCATGAACTTTTACATAATTCTGATTATTGACAATATCTAATACGGTTCCCAAGATATTTTTCATGTCCGCGAAAATAAATTCTTTTTTTTCACCCTCTTCTTTAATGGTTATTACGGACATCTGACTGTCTTCGTTCATTTTTCGTTGGTAGGTTATTTTTATAACAACAAAGTCAAACAATAAAGCAAGGTGAAACTTGAAATTTCATTCAGACATAAAACAATAAAGCCTGTTTTTTTATGATATATAATACTAAAACAATATTCTCCGCTAAATAACTCGTGGAGAGATTAAATTAACAGATTCGGTAGAATTCACTAATACTAAACCAAACCAAAACAAAACAAATTCATTCAACTGACAAAAGCTCTCAGTGGAGTGGACTGTCAGTGTCAGTGTCACATGATGACGTGCAGCATAGAGTTAAACCTCTGTATTTTGAAGTCGCTAAACAAGGAAAAAATATAATTACGATTATAAAGGATTAATACCTACAAACAATTAAAAATCTATTGCGTGTGAAACATACCTTTCTGACTTTAGAAAAAAAATAATTGAATACACCGAAGGCTTATAATATTTGAAAAAATGTGAATGTTTTGATGTTTGTTTGCAGTTTTTGTTGACGCAAAAAATAGTAATTTATGCTAGTAATTAGATAATATTTTAAAAAAAGTTTTTGAAAGTAAAGTGTTGTCAGTGAAAAAAAAACAAGTTGCATCATCAATGAATTGTTGTACCTATGGAAAAGTACAATCAACAGAATCAATGAATACTGCGAACCGTCGTAAAACGATAGAGGTTAGCAATGTACCGTGACACGATAATAGCGCGCGCCGTGATCTCATTTAACGAAAAGCTTGTAAAAAAATAGACCAAATTATATAACGCTGTCTATGTTCGTTGTTAAATTGTCTATGGTTTAACTCATAACGTTCCAGTTCCCTGTTAATTTACTATTATAATATTGGCATAATTATAATCTATGTACCAATATTTTTTTTCCGTGAATTAAGAAGAATTTTTAAAGGCATTGTTCACATTCTAAAACTTAAAGGCAAACCTTAACAATTTCTTGGAACTAACAAGATTTTTTTACATGGCAACATCGCTAATAAATTTTCAGGATTACCCGATAACAGGGGCACGCTTCAGTAAAATCAACCGTATATCCTTATATTAAGGTCTTAACTCGTAAGCACTAACTTGATACACGATATGCGCCGACACTATGTGACTCCAGTCTCCACGTCACACTTCACAGAGTGCATTTATATTTATATACGGGCGCCGGGCGGTCGCATATCGCAGAACTCGTAGACGCTTAGGGTCTCAGCACACATATGGGATCGGAAAGGGATCGTAACCGTAACGCCTTTCGCCTCGCTGTCAACCAGGCGTCAACCTACCGTATGCACGTAACGAAAGCGTATCAGCAGCGCCTGTACGTCAACTCGGCTACGGCTAGGCGACACCGCGCTTACGCCTCGCCGCCCCCTGGCTGACCTGGTTGGCACCAGATCAGTTTGAATCCAAACGTTAAGTGTAGCGCACGGTTATGTCTTGGTTTACAGTTTTTTTGGAGGGGAAAGGGGAAAGGGTGGACGAAGAGATGTGAGCTCGGGTCCGGAGAGACGTAAGCGCGGGGACGGGGAAACGTAAGCGCGGGGACGATGAGCCGTAAGCGCGGGAATTCAAGTTCGGAGCCTGTTCCGAGGCGAGGCGATTACGTTATTATTCCGATTAGTGTGCGTTGCAGTAGGGAGTTTAATACAAACCATTCTGAACGGCTCGAGGCGATACGGTGACGATCCCTTTCCGATCCCATATGTGTGCTGAGACCTTTACGCGTATCGTGCACAACCGCGCATCTCTTTGGATTTTCGCTATCTTCTCACCCAAAATCCTTGCAAGGTAAGACTCACTAACTTCTTTTTGAATAAATTGCCTAGTTGTAAAGAAATATTGCCGTCCTCATATAAACGCTTACATTTTGCCAAAATGGCGTACCGATATGATTTTCTTTATTGTTTATTGTCCTTCTAGAAGTAATTGACCGATAATGGTCAGTATATTTATGCATAAATAGTAAATACTTATGTAACTGCTTGTTAGTACACGTTTGCATCCGTTCTTTATCAAACAAATGATGAAATAAAAACTTGTTAGGTGTAGCGAACTTTTAATTTTGCTGCCATTTTTTATTCCCCATTACATCCTGCACGTGATGTTAAATCTTTTTGTTGTAATCAAAGTTTTATAAAATCTAACCTCTTTATCCATGACTTATTCCGATTGTTAGCAGTTATGAGCCGAATTTTGTGCGTTCATGGTTATTAAAGATAATAAATTGTAAGACAATGAAACATGGCGATCAAGTTTCGATACGGAAACGTCCCAAGTTGAATGAAAGGTTAAATTAAACCCAAAGTTACGTAAAAGATATTTGAAGTTGTAGGTTACAGTTTTTATTCATACATGGTAGTACCTACCTACTTCTTTTATAGGTACCTAGGTACTTTCGAAACCGATGCATGTTCTAGAAAATGGATGTAGGTACCTTAGTCCTTTGTTTTTAACTTACGTAAGTAGGTAGGTACCTACTTAGATAAGTGTTACCTACTTCAAGATGCGTTGCGTTAGTAAGTTACGGACACTGTTACAATAATTTAGTTCAAGACACGCTTTTTTTTTAATCAGTAGGTACCTATACCTAACTAGAACCTAACTTGAAACAATCTAAAATTATGCCTTTATAGCCAATAAACCTAAAATACATCAAAAAAGCCCACCAAAATGCCATGAACAAGACTTAAAGTACTTACTTACACCTAGAGTACCTACCTATACAAAGATTATTGTTTTTTTTAAAGCAGCAAGAGCACACCTTTTTTCTAATAGGTACTAGCTTTTGCCCGCGACTTCGTCCTCATAAATGTCGGTTATCGAGGACGCAGACAAAGTCTAATAACAAAAAGTAGCCTATTTACCTACCTACTTGCTTGGGGTTCTAACTTACCCTAACTTAACTTACAGATTTCATCAAAATCGATTTAGTTGTTTATAGTCGTTATAGCGTAAAAGATAGACAGACTGTTACTTTCGGTTAATTCATTATTAGATTAGGATTATCTCGTACCTACGCCGGTGCTTAGATAGAACATACAAATGCCTTAGGCCAGTACCTATTCAAGTAAGATACTTATATTATCATGGTAGGTGTAAACAGTACCACCAACGCTCCGCATACATACATACATACGGTATTATTCTGAGAAGGAGACTAAATGTTTACAAACAAAATACCTAGTACTACTCAGTTTACACTTATCGTTATATGTAGGTAGTAGGGTCTTCGGTGTTATGTGTTAATGGTAGGTAAGTATGGTAATCTACCTCCTAACAAAGGAGTTTATATAAACTACCTACCTACTTAGCCGTTTGATTAAACATATCTAAGTTTTAAAGGTTTCACATTCTTGAAATGTGCCTATAGGAGTTCAGAAGAGTTATTTTTGTACATACCTACCTACCATTGTTCTAGGCTTGGATTTATTATTTATTGGACGAGTGTGGCCGTCACAAAGCCAGCCACCTAAATTAAATAAAACCTAAAGTTATATAACATAACATCACGCCTGAAATCCCCGAAGGGTTAGGCAGAGGTGTACCCATTAGTACACCCACGTTTCGCCAGATATGTTTAAGTCACATGTAATATGGGTAGAGCCTCTAGGTTAAATAAAACAGCTGCTACAGAACCTCAATTTAACGATTTCCAAGTCCTGCGAAATCCCCTAGGTCCCAAGTAACAAACAAACCTCATTGTAACAAATTGATTTGTATACCGTACCGTATAACGAATAAGTATTTTCTATTTCCCATCAGCTTAGTTGTATAGGTTGCACGTTATACCTAGGTACTGACTCCATTGGTCTAAGGAAGATGAGTATCTAAATACTTGTCCCAGACCATCTAGTACCTAGCTAATGTGATTTATTTTAATGCTACATGTACCTACCATCTATCTACTAGTAGCTAATGTGATTTATTTTATATCTACATGTCGGTCAGCCAATTTCTGATTTATAGCAAGATAAGTAATAATGGGGAACACAACAGATACCTACATTAATTACCTACCTGACGGAAATATTAAAGAAGAAAAGTTACAGCTCTTTTTTTAACGACAGTGTCCCGATATTAGGTACATCTTCTTCGCCAGAATACTATGCGTTGGAATTATCTTCCTGGCCCACACTCATCGCGTTAATTTAAATATTTGCCGTAGCCCGAGCCCTAGCCCCAGCATTACTAGAATAAACAGGGCAGCTATTTGTACTATCAAAGACTCGGTTTCGGTTAGGTAGGTATATTCATTTCCATCACTATTTATAGTCCAAACAACATTTTCACAGTATAAAAATAACACTGGTCGTCATACTAGGGTTGTTGCGGAGGTATTCATTTTATCAAACAAAAGGTCAGTGGGCACACAGAACAAGGAAAAGCATTATGTATGTGTAAGTCGTTATACCTATCTACCTACTACTGATTATCAAAAGCCTAATGAGTACAGATATTAACTATAATAATTGGAATATAATTGACTATAATCGATCGCTTTGTGTATTTTTTTTTAAATGTCTTTTTGTTAATTAGGTACTCAAAGTCAAATCATTTGCTTCAATTAGGCCATAATTTAAATAAATACAATTTTGACCTCCATTAGAAACAAAAGAGTACTTTCCTCCAAAAAGGTGGTTTCGTATGGTTAAGAATGGGCATGATACAGAAAATAATTACAGATACACATGCACATACATTATGTACTCTTTTAAAATCAATGTTTTATAATATTTGTACCTATACAGCATCATACAGAATAATTACACGTGAATGCGATGTACCTACCTTGCATAAAATCTACTACCTATATATTATATATATTGTATACTAATTAAGTACTACCTACGTTACCTATTGGCTGCTCCGAATGTGTTTTGCTTACATCAGTATTTTAAATATCTAATTATTTATTTATTTATTTATTAAACTTTATGCACATGTAAAAAATACACTGTACAAAGGCGGACTTAATGCCTTAGGCATTTTCTACCAGTCTACCTTAGGGTGATGCAGAGACAAAAACAAAGTAGGTGCACAGATACAGAAAATACATACATATATACATACATACAAAAAAATATATATATAAATATCGACGCCCCCAAGGAATAAACCTGTATTATACTATTACTGACTTTTTACTGTTATTCCATTTTCGTAATCTATGGGTCGGGATACATCTATGCAATTTTTTTCGTATTTTTTCTGCGGTAATTTCCAACGATTTTCCTTATAACACTTTTGTTCTTTGTAAATTTTCCATTTTTTATTTACTAGAAAAATAACGTTATACATTATTACAATTTAAGTTCTGTGGCTACATTTCGGTAAAGTAATATTACTGTAAAATATTTAAAAAAAAATCTTGGTTAATGCGATTACAGGTTTATTATCGTAAATTTTGTGGTACACATTTTCGCGTATTGGCGGTAACTTGGTCGCGCTCGGCGAATCAAGTACATTTTCGGGTCATAGAGGAGATTCCCAATGCATAGATAGAATTTAAAAACACCTCAAAAGTAATTGAGTATCAATCTCTCTCTCTCTCTGTAATGAAAAAAAACGTTCAATAATCCAGTAAAGCAATATTATGCCAATAAGTTTTAAGAAATTTACAAGAATAAATCGGTAAGTAAACATTACTGGAATAATATTGATAAGTCAGGATCGTAAGATATCAATACCCTAAAAATTTTATGAAACCATTTTCGGTAATATGTACTTTGGTGAATAACTTATTCTGTGTATATTTAATAGTTACACTTAATACTTTAAACTTTTCGGGTAAAAATTAGCTTTTCCGTCATATAACAATGTTCTCATAATTACCTTTTGTTGAAGAGATATACGCCAAAAACACTAAAACATTTTTCCTGTAAAATTTGATTTTTGCGATTACCGGTTTATTCCTCGGGGACGTCGATATATATATATATAAGAAATAAAATACATAGATGTTGAAGTACAACAAATTAAGTGTGGGACGAGTCTGCCAACTTCTTTTGTAAGTGTTCGCGAGCTAATTGTTTGATAGACATCAATATCTCACACCAACCGTGTCGTTTTGACATGGTTGGCGCAGTGGCTGAGGAATTGAATGCTCCACTGTTTGTCGCGGTTTCGACTCCAGCCATAACTAATATTTGCAAGGTCTTCAGATAGTAGATCCGGGAGTGGCTGGTTTGTGTAAATTATGTGAATCTATACATAATAAAACATATATGTATAACATATTTTGTTTGTAAACGCCTCCACGATACTGGAGAAATTACTAAAATGGGGCAATTTTTTAAATAAAATGTTTTTTAAATTTTGTATAATACTTAGAATGAATTGAATAGAATGAATATTAGACTAACTTTATGTTTTTTATGCTGCTATCATCCGAGCCAATCAAATGAAGGTAGGTACTGAGATAGCGGAAACATACAGCATACAATCGCAATTCACTGAAATATCCTCGAAATTCATAAATTATCAATTTATACATTACTTTGCAACAATAAACAAAGAGGAAAAAATATATTTAGGTAAGTAAGTACGTTCCATTTAAAAATTGCATTGGAAAACCCGTGATAATACGACCACAAACGTGTCATTTGTTTTAATATGTTCTGTGTGTGATAGATAATAGTTAGGTATGTAAGTACCGTAGTACCTCCTCACGATATTATCTCTTATGTACTCGTACATAGAAACTTAAATGGTATGACATCACGTAAATACAAATAGATAGCATGTAGGTAAACCCTCTTTGTTATAAAAATATACAATCGACAATTTATTGTTAATTTTGTTTACAGAAATAAACCAATAATCAAAAATGGCGACGGCAAAGGCAAATAAAAAGTGAGTATACTTATTTATACCTTACATATACATTTCTGTATTAAGTATTTCCGATGTTTACGCATGAGCATCTAGTTTATCGCTACAAGCTAACTATTATCATGGGAATTGAATAGGATGCGTTGGAATTCCTGAGATAAGTTTCCTTTTCTCATGAAGGTCCTATTAGGAAGGTACCTACTGCCTACTTTGCTGTCCAAAATCGAAAGTATTGTAGACTTTAGACAAAGTTATAACTTTAACACAAAAGTACTACAAAGCACTAGTACTAATGGAAATTAAAAATACATTTGTGTGATACATCCAACTCCAAGTTCTTAGTTTCTCTTTATTTTATGGAGAGGATCGTTAGTGTTAACCTTCTATGACTGCGACCAATGACAATAAAGTACCCAAGTAGTCTAAATAATATACGAGTACATGGACACTCCATAGTTCATCGAAAACGCTCTTTTTCTCGTATTGTAGCTAACTGAAGGCTATATTTTACTAAGACTCATTTCCTGATCACACCTACAACAAATTGTGTCACTTTATGCTTTTCCACGTGTAGGTACTGTACGGGGCTTTGTTGTCTGAAGTTTTTCTTTAATTTCAAGAAGTTGGTCTATTTTATAACAAGAATGTTTGGTAACAGGGCCGCACCAGTGGCGATTGATCTGCCAGAATGTCCAGTCTGTTTGGAGACTATGAGCGCACCAATATTCCAGTGCCAGTCCGGACACAGTCTGTGCAACTCCTGCACCAAAAACCTGGTGCCGCCGATATGCCCAATCTGCCGCCAAAGCGTCACCCAAATGAGGAACTGGCAGTTGGAAGAAATCGTTGCAAAGGTATTTAAGCTTAAACAAAAAGGTGCAAGATTCCTAATTGAAAATGGCATCCATACGAAAAATCTTGTAGTAAAATATTAGCATCATTATAATTTTAAAACCCTTCAACATTATCAGTCATACTGTAAGTGCCATGAACACTACGATCTTAGTTCATACGCATTATTTGACTCGTCGTGCTGCTAATCCGAGCCACAAGAGTATGTATAGCATGAGGAATGAAATGGTCCTTCATTCTTTTCGATAAATGTGTTGTGTGTAAATGTGAAGACGACAAATACTTAATGGAGCAGAGCCGTAATTGCCAACTCCATATCAACGCCCCATTTCTCCAGCATAATATTATAATAAAACCACAGCTCAGTTAACTTATTTATTTTGTCTGAATATTTTCAGGCAAAGGTGCCGTGTCCCAATAAGTCTTTCGGATGCGTCTACACCTTGATGGCAGTTGACTTGGAGGAACATCTTAAAGAATGCATCTTTCGAGAAATGGACTGCCCGCTCGGTGTTGTATTCGGAAAATGTTCCTGGACAGGTAATAACTTATTTGAACCTATGTGCAATATATCAGAGTCGTATCTAGGGTGGGGCAAGTAAGGCACAAACTCCAGGCGCCTATCGAAGGGGGGCGCAAAAATATCCAATCATTAAATTTTTAAATCAAAATACACAACAGTAAAATATACTACCTACACACTTATATTTACTGCGTGTTTTTATGTTTTATGACTATTTTATTTAGTGTATCTGTTTTTTATAGCAAGAGAATTTTTGAAAGGGCGCAAATATAATGCGAGCCCTGGGCGCCATTTTCTGTTTGTACGCGCGCCCCTGCAATATACTATCCACAAGGTAGCAAAACGACATGATAGGCATTAACGTACATTTACTTTGTTTACAGGCAAACTGAAGGACATGATGGAACATTTCAAGGAGCGCCATCCATCCCAATGCAACGTCGCCACTGATGAAGAAGTGGAACTTACCAACGTTAATATCAAAAACGATGATCGTCACTTTTACTTGGTGGCTCAAAGCAAGTTCCTGTTCATAATGACTGTGAAGATCGATACTCTTCAAAATATGGTGTACTGGACTATTCAGCACATTGGCAGTAAAAAGGCAGCACATGACCATATATTTGAGATACATGTCATGAGCAAGCAGAATCCTAGAAGGAAAGTAGTGTTCATAGAACATTGCTTCAACGATGCTATTAAGCCTGAAGAGATCTTCCGTCAAGGTAAATGTGCTGTTCTGCCTTTGGAAGTGTTGGGTAACTACATCAAAGATAAGAAATTGTCGTTCAGGTTCTTCATCAAGAGAATCCCGCCACCACCCAAGAACAAAAATGACAATGGTGATGGCAAGAATGATAACAAGCCAAACCAAGGGCCGGGCCCCAAAGGTCCTGGGCCGAAGGGGCCTAAAAATCCGGAAGGCAAAAACAAACAGAATGGAGCTGGACCCAACCCTAAAGCTAAAAATAAAGCTCAGGCTTAATTTTAACAAACTGCAAAAACTATATTCCATTTTTCGTTTATAAATTTGAAAATGGAATAATTTTCCTTTTTATTCTAGATTTTATGTAACTAGATTGACTTGTTATTTTGAGGAAGTCAACATTTGAGTTCA
Organism: Hoplodrina ambigua; assembly: GCA_949774945.1. Taxonomy (NCBI): domain Eukaryota; kingdom Metazoa; phylum Arthropoda; class Insecta; order Lepidoptera; family Noctuidae; genus Hoplodrina; species Hoplodrina ambigua. Next base: position 10,435,753 of record OX458974.1, on the reverse strand, counting down.
ATTCTCGTGATTACGTGCACCACTTAGGGCTCCATAATAATAATGCTAAGTACATTATTTAAAAATACGTTACGTGTGAATTACCTAAATATGCTGCCATGTCCGTTCCACAAGAAATTGCGGTAGTAAAAGGAGTGGAATGGCGCGAGGCGTGAGTGCAACGCCACACTGCCTCGCGTGCACCAACTTTCCTGGCCCAGTACTGATTTGCCACCTTTTTGTTATACAAACAGAGTATATTTACTTTCATAGATAAGAAAAATTAAGTATCTAAAAACATTTATATCGGAGTCCAGTACTCGTTTCAGATAAAATTAAGTATTTTCGCGTACTTTTTTTAAAAAAACGTACAATACTTTATTATAAAGTACGATTAACCCTACTAGTAATGAAACATTTAGCAAGTTGCAAGCACTCTGCAGAGGGTATGTCATGAAAAAAAATCTACCAGAAAAGTATCACATCGCGAAGACATAATAATTGAAAATAACATACTCATCTAACTCATTTCACAAATGTGTTTGTCTCACATGACCCTATCAAAGATGCCAATTTCCATCCTGTCTCCTGACATGCTAAGCAGGGGCGTAGCAATCGTATCAAAGATACGTCCTCCCCCCATCTATAGGGGCCACGAATCCGCGTGAGGTAAATTTCGTAAAATATAATTCACTTCCCGGGGAAATATATTGTTTCTTTTGTGATAATTTTCAATTTGGGCTTCGCCGCCCAACAAATTTTCAGGGCTCGTTTAGGGCAAGCTATGCCACTGATGCTAAGCAACATTAAATATTTCAAAATTCAATCAATCGATTGTGAAAACTGCGACAGGCAGCAATGCCACGTGCGCACGTCATGTGCATAAAAGAGAGATCCTATTTTATGCCTGAACGTGAACACAGTGGTGTCAAGAGTAGAAAAAATCTACAAAAGACGTCTCATTATTGAGTATTTCAATCAAATGAGACTCAGAATTTAGGTACACACGTACGTATTTGACTAATGTAATAAGTCTATTACGAAGCCCCTTTGTGGTGCGCGAAAAATAAGTTTTGGCTCTTATCAAGACAAATCACTAACGATCATTGTAGTTACTTAAAAACTTATTTTTTAAATTTGTATTAGTCTGTAGGAATTTCTATACGTATCTAGTAGATAAAGGCTGGCCAAGTCATTGTAAGGTGTTAGACCAAAGTTGGCCCAGTATACTGTAGCAAAGGCGATGTGCTTATGACTGTCATTCGCATTTACGGAGCCCTATAAATATTGAAAGGTTTTAATCAGCAGATAATAGTGCTTTTTCTGGACACCAATAATATCAATAAATAAGAGTGTTATTTTTTTGATCGACGCACACTAATACGTCACCTTTGGACCGTTTATGTGCAGTAAACTACAGTGTGCGGAAATCGTGTTTCGAAATTAGAATGTGATTATTGGGTTGTTTCTTTAAAATAATTATTATGCAAAGTAAATAGTGTCGATTAGTAACAACAGGCGTAAGTCACAGATTTATTTTTAATAATGCATCACAATTTTCGTTACCTAAGGATTTAGTTTTAAGCACGTTATTGTTATCCTGTTTTATTTGAATAAAAAGGTTTATGTATGATTTGAGCATAGAAATAAAACAATTATGTAAAAACGCCTGTTTTCTTGACTCTTCAAATCCTATCCCAATAAGCGGACATGCTTGTATCGACTTCCTCTCCCGCCGAACTGGGCTGAAACCTCTGGGCTCATACATTTAGAGGGAGAATATTACGTTATGCTGCGTTTCCACCAGAGACGTGTGAAGATGCGTAGCAAGGGGTTTATGTGATTACACAAAAACAAGAAATCATGTTTTCCTTTCTAAATTCATTGCTTTATTCTTAGGAATTTTCCTTGTAACTTATATACAGCCAGACTCAAGACTAGCTACCCATGTCAAACATATTGTTTCGTGTGAAAATTGAACCCACGACACGCAGCACAGCTGCCAATCGCTCAGTCACTGCCTACCATACCGTGCCTGTCATACCTTGCCGAAATTGAAACATTACTCATAAACCTATTCGAGAACTGTTCTGTTGTGCCGGTTTACTTGCGACAGCCGTATGTCCACCCACCGACGGCTCCCGTCAACAAGTCTACGACTGCATATACTTGTCATTGGCAACATGCTGCACCCCTATAAAGGAGCCTGCAGCCCACTTCATATAATACTATACCATGCAAGGACTATATCAGACATGGTAATAAAAATGACAGACTACTTTGCCCACTTGATAGATCTATCAAGAACTGAATAAGCCTGGCTTTCAACAAGAACTGTGCGAAGTGATTATTGAATCAGAACAATGAAGGATATTTTTTTTTGTCTCATACAAATGTAGCGGTAAGCCAGCCTTTTTCCTGTTGAAATGGTGTATGAAGGTTTTAATTGTAATTCAAACTACTCAAAAAGATTTTTTAAGTTTTTATTTCCTTACAGCTAGATGTTCATTTCTTGGCCTTGGCCTCTCGCGTGGCTTTCCTTTCTGCGGCGCGGGCAAGCTGCTTTGCGGGTTTCAGGTTACCTTTTTTGCAGAACCTTTGGTTCCTCAGGAACTTAGGGTCCATCTGAAAAGATTTTTTAGATTGTATTCACTTGGTTTTTTTTTATGGTTTACTGTGTCATCAACAGAAGGAGTTGCATGTTTTTGGGTTGGTATTGTATTGTACAATATGCTGGTGACTGCAACTTCACACCCCATCACATATGTGGGAAAATAAATCATAAAATCCACCCCAGTACTGCAAGAAAGGCCAACAGCAGCGTTACTGTCAATCTCTCGTATACCAAAGTATTTTGTCCTTTTGGGTAAGTATTATGGCAATAGTTCTGTTACTTCTTCTTCTTTACAGTTAATAGTAATAAGGTAGAGCCATTAAAAAGGCCTGGGTACTGTAATTAATGGATTATATCTATACACTAGTATGATATATAATTTATATCTCAGCCGAGGTGGTTATTTCTTACCATAGTATAAATATAAAATTGTGCTCTACTACAAAGTACATAACTACTATTTTATAAATTATGAAAACTCTAAAAACACTAAAATAATTGTGGTTTATGGACCAACTTCCTTCAATTAAACTTTTTAAGTACCCTTGAGGCCCTTATTTATACTTGGTTACAATTGAGATTAATGAAACTGATTTCATAATACTTGGCAACAGACTGATCTCATATGATTTCAATAAACAAAACCACACCCAGGCTCACATTTAATTTCTTTCCCTCTTGATGATAGGTACACTCTTAAAAGTTAAATTACGTGCTGTGTTTATGGTATTGTATTCTTGGCAATTCGTATGTTGTTCGTATTTACAATAAAAATTACACTTACGCCAAGGGTGGATTCGTGCCTCTGGTTCCTTGGCTTTTTGATGCCATTCCTGTGGGCTTTGCGGTCTGGAATAAAATAAAATATCGTTGTATTGACAGCACGTAAACTTAACCAAAGAATAATCACTTTATCGTTTACCTAGGTATTCATGGTACTAACTACGTTAGCAATAATAAACAGTGTCATTTTCACGGTTTTTAATTCATCTAGATCGCAAGGTTTCTCAAAATATTGTAATACTCACTTTGGTTATGATTTGTATGATTCTTTGACTTTGCCATTTTATCGAATTATGCGTTCTGTAAAAGAAAATATTAATTTAATTATATCAATTAACACTCGGTTTTCTTAGACGAGGAATCACACTAACAAATTCAGTAAGATTTCCTAGATATTTTACGAATTATTTTCGAAATCTGAAACACTAACCTAGAACAGCAAGTGAAAAAGACAAGAGGAAAACAATTCGCTTGAATGTTTAGTTTAACCATGTCACATTGTCACTTACTTAGCATATGACTATTGCTGTCTCTGTCACTCATGGCAAAAAATGGATTTGGTATCCTGCTGTCAGAGCGTCACGGACTCAAAGCACTTTGAAAACAGCATACAATCAGTTGAAAATCTTGAAATCTCCGAACCTGAAACGTTCCAATATGATGTTATTTTCCGTTACACTCAGAAAAAGATTTGAGCTACAGCTACAGCAGTTTGCTTGACTTGGATGATTCATAAAAACATAAAAACATATGGAACATAAAAACTAATGGAATAAAATCTCAACAACATAAAAACTAATGGAATAAAATCTCTCCACTCGTTTTAAGACATGAATTAACCGCTTAGAACCGCTGGTTAGAATGGCAATCGGTGAAAAAAAATATGCTAAATTTAGCCAAGTCTCCAACGGTATATTATTAGTGTTTTATATTTACATTATTTTTAATCAATCTTAAATATTTAAATTTTTGATCCATACAAATAGGTGGGCAACAAACCATAATTCGGAACCTAAAAAAAAAGTGCTGTCTCTGTCAAGCAAGTGTCATGTCAAAACTATCAAGTGACGTATCACGAATTCGCTCCAGCCACAGAAAAAAAATCTGAATCCTTAGCATCAATTTCACATGGCTACCTACTCAAGCACATAAGTTTTTGCTAATAGAGTGCGAAAAGTATGCATATAATGTTGAGATTGTATTGTGTACGAACATTTATAACATGTGTCGTGTTGTCTGAGAGCTGTCGTCTTGTCTTGTCAATTTTTCAATAAAATTAATTCGATAGGAAATATTGCAGTACTTTAACATAAAACTGACTAATTAAATTCCTAGCAAGTCACAATGGTGGTGTTGGAGGGCGATTCCGGAGATGCCAAACCTTTATCTTCTGAAGAAACTGAAAAAGAAGAAGTCAAATCTCCGAGACTTTTAACATTAGAAAGTATCCTTTGAATTATTTGTTGATTCTTATAATTATTTAGATTAAAATTAACCTGTTCTGTTACTATTATAATGAGGCACCATAATCTGCTATCAATGTCTTTCTCCACTTATCTTTTTGATCAAAATATTTTATGTTATTTCAACTTACTCTTTCAGTTTATGTACTTACTCTAGCATTTAAATATATATATATATTTTTATATAATGAATAATTTAAGATGTATATCATAAACAAGGCATGTTACAGTGGACCACATAATTTTATCCGTTTTTGAGCTCCCCACCATTATCAGTTATGATCTTATGAGTTAGACTGGTCATGCAATATGTTACTGAACAGCAGTTTTAATTACTTAAGTCCAGTTTGTTTGAACAGCACAGCAATTCTACATATTTCCAACTGGAATCATAATGCTATCTAGTTAAAATTCAGTATTATTTAGAACTTGTACATTTTAAAACATTATTATTCTTTTGCTCGTGTCAGCTCAATATGTATTGAGCTAATATCTATTAAATTTATAGTTTTAGAATGAATGATGAATAATGAGTAGTTATTTGAATATCTATTGAATGCACTGTCATATAAAAAGAAGATATTTAAACTGTCAAACATTTAATAACTTAAAATTCCTTCAAGCACCATTATAATATTCCTTAACTAGTGAATCAGTTTTCCGTATCACGAAGGATGCTCAACAACAACATGGTCTTCGCCATGGTGACTACCAACGCTACAGAGGATATTGTTCAAGACGCCTCAGAAGGCTGCGTAAAGTGCTCAAAATACCACAGGTTAGTGAATAATCATTTTATTATTTATTTAAGTGAGTTTACAAACATAAGCACACATATACACAAACGAGCCCACCCACAGGAACTACCGTTTATGCCATACTTTAATCTATGCAGGAATTATTGAACCTACAACAACAACACCTGCTGCTTTTTTACAAATTTCCTCTTTTTCACTCCTAGGCAAAGGCCTCCCCCTCATTCCTTCCACTTCCCTTTGTGTTGTGCCTCCTCTCGTCAGTTCCTGAGGAAGCCATCCAAGGCCATCCCTTTTAGATATAGAAACCTAAAAACTGTTTCTTTTTGTGTACATTCACAACCACACTAAGAATTATAACTAGAAACAACACCTTCTTATTATTATTGTCATTTTCAGGGCGACAGACGTCACTACCGCCGCCGTGACGTAACAACCGTCCATCTAACGGCCACGTCTGCCGAGAGCCGTCTACTATGCGTGCCGCTACTGCAGTCTGAAAGGGCATGGGCGCACGCCATGCAGTTACGACAGGAGGCTAACACTGAGCCGCGGAAGAAGTTCCATTTGGTTGCTAGGTTGAAGAAGGCATATGCTCACGCCCAGACTCTGTTGCAGTTGTGTGAGGTAAATACAGTATACTTTTGAGGGGAATATTTTTTATTTAAAGATGAAATATGAAATGTTGCATTTATTATTTCTTGTCAGTTTCAAATAACGTCGTTTGACGCATTTTATGCCCATTGTGCATTATATGCACAACTACAAATTAAACTTATATCATTGCAATCAATACACGGTGTTGTTCTCACTCCGTCTTAACTCCATAGAGATATCACACTGTTGGAGGCGTAAAATCAACCTCTACATAGCCAATATATCACCCTAGTACATTTAAAAATGAACCTTAAAACATTATTAGCAAAGCGGAGTCTGCGATGCGCGCACACAGTTGGAGGCGGGCGCGTACGCGGCGTGGCTGAGCGGCGCGCTGCTGGTGGAGCTGCAGCAGTGGCGCCCCGCTGCGGAGGCGCTGCATAGAGCGCAAATTGTGCTTGAGAAACTATGTGCAGCACTGCCTGAGGATGAACGCATGGTTTATAAGCAGAAGGTATGTGACACATGTTCCATGTGCTACCCTCTTCTTCCCTTTTCCCAAAAATAAGAACAGCTTGCAAAACATTTGTAAGAATTGGGTAGTTGGCACTATTAAAACGAAGAATTCAAAGACATAACTTCTTAAAAAATAATGTGCCCGGAAAACCTGATTAGTTTTGAATAAACAGTAAAATCTGATTTTTAAGTTGCTTTGAAATCAATAAATCTTTAATCAGTTGAGTTGGCAAATATGTGACGTCATAAATTACTATTGCAGTACAAAATCTATGGAGGAATCGAGTTTTGACAGCTCAAAAGTATGTCAATTAATGTTAAGTCTATCTATTAAATTCTTGAAATGTTCTCAACTAGTAGGAGAGAACAAGAAATATCACAAGTATCTTTTATTTGCATAATCTAAGCTGAATCTGCAAACCTTTTCAAACCTATTTCCAAAATAATTACCTGAAACTTTTTAAAATTGTGAAATCTACTCGACAGGCTGAAGAGCTAAAGCCTAGCCTCCGTTACTGCGCGTACAACATCGGCGACGAGTCTGCGGCCGGCGATCTTGTGGCCATGCGCGGACAGGGACTCATCGAGAACTTGGATTCGCTCATGGCTCAAGCTAAGTCAGTTCATACTTATTTTGTATTACCTGCCTAGCTGCAAAACAGTGGCGTAGCGTGCTCTAGACGGGCCCTATATCAAAATTTGTTGAGGGGCTCTTCTACCTTACTGCGGCGATGCCCAAATGGAGGGTAAACATTTTTCTCAAAGGAAACAATATAGGTATATAAATTTTTCCCCGGAAAGTTTACCGTACGACTTGGAGTCTGAGTGAGATAGTGGGTAATATTTTTCGAATTTTGCTCACACAGGTTCGGGGCCCCTGCAATTGGGGGGGCCCATATTTGATACGGCGGTAGCTATACGGTTTTCGGCTCCATTTTCAACACGTGCACTGATATGTTAAATTATTTCAGGGAGTCGCGCTCTGGCGTGATGCATGAAGTAGAATGGCGCGGTCGTAAAGTATCAGTGAGACCCGAAAAAGTCCGGCTGTTCCTCATCGCATTGCAAGATCTAGAGAAGTCCGTCGCCAAAGCAGAGACCATACAAGCCAAGATCGATATCTTCGAAAATATTCTCATGGATTGCAAAGATGCTATTTCAGCCATCAAGGATGAAATCAAAAGTGATCCGAAGTTGAAATCAGCTTCCGAAACGCAGATGTCTGGCATCAACTACTTGTTGTCTTACTTGATGTATGTACGTCTGATGCGCACCGTCGATAGGAACAACTTGCTCGTGCAACAAGCAGAGGAAGCTCGCAAGAACAACATACAGATCGACGGCAAGAAAGTCCGTCCTCAGGACCTGACCAGGCTCTACGAGATCATTCTGCAGAACTTTACTGAATTGCAGCAACTACCCGGATTTGAAACTGACGCCGCATACCAGCAGGAAATAGAGACTCTGACTAAGGCATACCGCGCGTTCCGTTGCTACTACATCGCTCAAGTACTGACCGGACTGCGTCGTTTCAGGGAGGCTCTCGCTATGTTAGAACGATGCAGTAACTACTCGACCGAGTCGTTGGGGAAAAAACTGGATGACAAACAACTGGTGGCAAAGTTGCAATTATTGAAGAAGGATATTGAGAGCTGCAAATTCGAAGTGCACGCTGACTCTGTTCTGGAAGACGATGAAGACCAAGACGAAGATACGAAGTATTCGTCAAGTGGCAAGTCTTATAAGGACAAGAAGCCTTTGGTGGACCGGCTGGACGAGTACCGCGAGGATACTCAGGTCCTCACTAAGAACCCTAACATCTACAAGTTGCCTCCGCCTATGGAAGCCATTCCTTGCAAGCCGTTGTTCTTCGACCTGGCTTGCAACTTTGTCGAGTTTCCGAACTTGGACGATAAGACCGGTGCCGCGGACAATAAGAAGCAAGGCGCAGGTCTAACTGGACTGGTCAAAGGTTTCTTGGGATGGGGCAAAAGTGACAAGTGAATATACAATTATATACACATTTTCATGGGTTTTATTATGTACCAGAATTTGTTTTGAAGGTTCAAATTATATACATCTATAAATTAATCTGTTTTTTATTTTCTAAAGTCTCAGTGTCCCTCATCTATAGTCATGACGTTGCTCTCTGGTTCGTATTCATGGTCGATCATTCGCGTCTTAATAATTTGTTTGTAGATGAAAGCTGATTTCCTCGGAGTGCGAGTCCGTTCGGGGTCTGTGAAGTTGACTTCGTATAAGCCGAAACGTTCTCTGTAAATATAATTAAAGTCTATATTAGTACAAGTTGTAATGCAGAAATAGTTTCGTGTTGTTCGTAGCCCTATTTATTTAGGGTCACACACAATCTTTCTATTTTTTCTGATTTATCTCTTAGCTATCCACGTTAATATATGTTGTTATGTAATAATGATAAGTTTTAAATAGCTCGCCATTAAAAAAGTCTAGTAAAAAGACTTTTACACTTACGTATATCCAGCTAACCACTCAAAATTGTCCATTAAACTCCATGCGAAGTATCCCTTGAGATTGACCCCCTCGTCCATGGCATCTAAGGTGCTTTCTAACGCAGCCCTATAGTAGGCTACCCGGCCGTCATCATCGATACCCTCGTGAGTGGACCACCCGTTCTCGGTGATGTAGATCGGTACGTCGCCGTATCTTTCCTGTATGCTTTTCAGTGTGATATACATACTATTGGGCATTTGCTGGGAACAAAAACATAAATTCAAGGTCGCTCAGCGAGCTATGGAGCGGGCTATGAGTCTGAGAGATCGCATCCGGAACGAGGTGATCTGACAGAGAACCGGAGTTGTTGATATAGCTCACAGAATAAGTAAGCTGAAGTGGGAACAGTTCGGGCATATTCCATATTCTGACTAACTGGCAGACTTCTTGACAATTTAAAAGTGCTGTAAATGTTTTGACTTTGACCATACTAGCCGTAGAACCGATGACCGTTAGGGTAGACGTGTTCTTGTGTGGAATCCCGCGAATCGACAAGCGTAAGGTGGGACGCCCTTAGACTCGGTGGAGGGACGATCTTCGCAACTAGCTGGTAGCAACTGGATGAGAGTTGCGGAGAATCAAGCTAAGTGGCGATTGCCATTGGAGAGGTTTATCTGTAGAAGTGGATTATTGTAGGCTGATGATGAATGACAAAAAGTACATGTTATTTAAGTCAATAGCAGCCTTTATTGCAAAAATATCCAAAAGCATTAGATATTTAGCTCTAAGCGTTAGCGTTATTTAGTCTTGACAGATAAATATGAATTTCGATTATGATAACGTAAAACGTTATGCTGATAAGATTGATAAGTAGGTACCTACAACCGAAGGGCACGGAGACATAAATAAAAAAAAATGTTTTATTTACTTTGTAGACAATAACGCGACTGCTGTGACCGTCGTAAGTTCGAATCGGTCGGACAAAGAGAAATATTTAAGATTTTTCATTATTTCAGACTGAACTGGTCCTGAGTTTTCAGTCACTTTTATTATTACCAACGACATCATTTACTTACTTGCAACCAACTGGAAGCAGATTGTGGCCAATCATCTGGCACCATCTGTGCGACTTCTATATCATCCTTGGAAGACGGTATAGGGAATTGTGAAGTATACAGAGAGGCCGATGTAAGGGCACCCGAATAATGGTTGATGCCGAAGTAATCGCTTGTGCCACGAATGTACGCCTTCTCTTCTTCAGTAAAGTCTGTTAGCCTAGATCTAGGGTAGCCCTGCGCTGCGCTCTTTTTGGCTACTAGCTCTAAAAGATCTTTCGGAAAACCTCCGTCTTTTGAAAATATTGGATCTGTGTATATTGCCCACTGAAAAGAAGAAAGTAATTGAGTAAAAAAAAACTGGCCACATTAATTTCATAAAGCTGAAAGGAGTACTACGTTAAAGACAAGAAAAAAGTGGTAAAATTGTTTTTTGTAGAGTGAGTAACCCATATAAATCATAAACAGTATACATGGTGGTAATTTGAAATGAGACGTGCAGGACGGCCAGCTTACCGCGTTGCACATGCAGGTATAAAAATTAAATATTATTAAATTACTAGCTTTTGCCCGCGACTTCGTCTACGTAGATTTCCGAATTAAGCAAAAGCTCTAAACTATCCCCCTGCAACATAATATTGGGATAAAGTCTCTGTTCTATTCCAGACTCCCCCACCCTACCCCACCCCTACCCTACTCTACCCCATATTTTCTTACCGTTCAAACTTTCCCCAGACCTTCACGAACATTTCAAGACCAAAAACAGCTAAATCGGCCCAGCCGTTCTCGAGTTTTAGCAAGACTAACGAACAGCAATTGATTTTTATATTCTCGTAAATATAGAAGATTTATAAAAGAATAGAATACCTACACGACTTTCATGACAAAAAAAATACTATAAAGTAAAAACAAGGTGTAGCAGCCAGGAAATCTCATAAATACGAAAGTATTCCACAAAGCAGTCCCCCCCCCACTTCCAGTCATGGCACTCGTGTAGGTATTTTAATAGTCGATGTTCTCTTAAATCCATCTCTCATTACCGCCCTGTATATACGTCGTAATAAGGACATACCTGCGATTGCCTAAATAATTCCACAGCATATGCATCTTCTTCAGAATCAGTGAGAGGCGAAGCAGAATCTACAGCAATGGTGTATCCACAAATACCCCCTTGTTTAGGCTTGAACTCGTTATTATACAAATGATACGCTTTGGCATGCGCAAGAGCAATATTTTTAGCGCAAATATATTCCGCGATACCCGTGATATTTAATATGGGAGCCTTCGTATTAGAGCCATAACCTTCATAGCAGATTTGTCCTGCTTCATTGAAAGTTATGAAATTTTTGACTCTGTCACCAAAATGCTCGTAAACCACTCGAGCGTAGTCTTCGAACCATTCGGTAATGAGTGGGTTTAGGAAACCGCCCATCTCTTGAAGTTTTTGAGGCAAGTCCCAATGGTATAAAGTAACCATGGGTTCAATGTTGTGTTTTAGCACTGCATCGATTATTGTGTTATAGTACTTGATACCAGCTTCGTTCACGTGGTCAGCGAGGCCGTTCGGCAGAATTCTGGACCAGGATAAGGAGAAGCGGTAGGCGTCAATCCCGAGTTCTCTCATCATCTCCACATCTCGCTCGTACTTGTGGTAGGAGTCGCATGCTACGTCACCAGTGCTCTGGTCTGCGATGGCAGCTGGATTGGTGTGAGTCAAATAATCCCAAATGTTCTCACTTTTACCTAAAATAAGTCGTGGGAGAATGATTAATATATGATTGGAATAAAGTTAGTATTATTTTCAAATCAAGGGTCCCTTAATAATAGTACCATCTTCATTCCATGCTCCCTCAATTTGATAAGCTGCTGTGCTGGTTCCGAAGATGAAGTCATCCGGAAATTTTCGACCCTGCTTTACCACGACTCCGCATGTCAATGCTACTGCACAACTACAACATAGTAATCAAGCTATTACCATAAAAATGTCTGAAGTACTGCATGCCTACACGATGGGCAAGCGTAGCAAATCTGCCACCAAATGTGCATTTGGTGCCCGACTGCTGTAAAACTGGAGGAGTCTGGGTGTCCGACTGCACACAGACATTTATCTTTTTAGGGTTCCGTACCTTAAGGGTGCCAACGGGACCCTGTTACTAAATAAGCCTCCAGTTTCCGTCCGTCTGTCTGTCAGCGGACTTTATCGCATGAACCGTAATAGGTAGTTCAAATTTTCAGTGTGTATTTATATAGTCGCTATTAAAACAAATAAAAAATAAATGAGGTCACCCATACAAGAAACGTGTTTTTTTTGTATGTAGCGTTAAATATTTATCGATGATACGGAACCCTTTTTGTGCGACTCCGACTTGCACTTGGCCGGTTTATGCATACACGCAGAGAGCGTCGTGTTACATTCGTACTGAGTAAGACGATTATTGTCACGTATGTATTATAGGACTAGCTCGCGTATACATATAAATAGGAGAGATATATTGCAGAAAAAAAAGTCGCGTTCTTAAATACTTACACGTCAATCAGTCTTACCAAGATCTTGTTACTCAGTAATTGGGTGGCGAAGTCAAATAAGCAGTCGCTCCAAGTAAAATACTGATATTCAGTAACATCTGATTAGAATGGAAGCAGACTTCGACATAGTTGGGAAAAGATTTTACAAATAGTAAGGACGATTTGCATACTCGAAAAACCGTTCCAGAGCAGTCGGCTAAAAATGTAAAATTAGGTATAAAAAGAACCTTACCACAATAACAACACAGGTATCTTCATAGTATTGTTTTTTTACTAAGAGACCACCCTCGGCGAGTATTAACATTTATAGGCAACTGTTATCGATACTTTATCTTACATAATCTTTAGTTGGAACAACACTACTTGAAACTGTCGAGATTATTGTGTTACAGTTTCATCTTTTATCTAAAATTGGTCGATAAGTGACCACAAACTTCAAACCATGGAATTTTGTCTGTTTTAAGTTATATCTTCTTTGGTATATGTGATATTATTTGACTGGTCTCGTAGTCGCAAGCGCGACTGCTGAGCGTGGCGTTCTGGGTTCCATTCTCAGGCAGTGTTATTGGGTTTTCCTATTAGGGATTTCTCAGAAAGGACGTAAGGCCTGCGCCTGATTTCTCCTCGGTTATGTCGGTTTGCCATACCATCAGACTAAGATTGAGGGAAGAGGGAGTGCACCTGTGTTTGCGCACATACTTGTGCACTATAATATCTCCTGCGCACTTGGCTAGTGTCAAATGAGGTTGGCCAGCGTGACCGATATCGGTTTGGGGAATATTATTATTATTTTCGCTATAAAATGTATTTGATAGTTGTTGTAGTTAATAAGGATGTTAGTTTTGTAGAAAACCGATAATGGATATAATATTCTTCGTCAGAGGAACAAATGTTAGGAAAATAACTATGGTTATTTCAAACAAAGTTGTACACTCGAATATATAATTATGTATAAGAGTATGTACATTTATCATTATAAAATTTTTATGCATTGTATCTATACAATGTACATAAATGTATTACATACACAATGTATTTAAAGTTACGAAGATGGACTGTTAAATTATCTATTAGTTATTTAGCACAAAGGATCGCAAATCGCAATAAAACCACTAACAATATTCAACAAAAATATTTTACACAATAACTAAAGAAATTATTCTGCTTTAGAAGTACAAAAATATAATAAAACTTTGAAACAATATATTTTACATCTTAACATTTACATTTTACTAAATCACATTTCAGTGTAGTAATTGCGCTACTGTGGATTTAATATGATCACATAACAATGCACAGTTGAAGGAATATTCAGGCTAGCGAAATACGTGGTCGTACAGTGAACACCAACGAAGCGTCGATGTGCTTACAATGATCAACTACAATACATGGAACAATCAGCTATCAAATAACTATGTATTTACAAAACATAGGTACAAAAATTTTCTAAATATAATTAATGTCAACATTGACTCTCTAGTAAAGTTATTACTCTGTTAATATCTGTAGCTAAGAGTGGCGTGCGCAAACGCAAATAAAAATGAAGTAGGCATCGGCTGATAGTAAACAAGTCCGTATGGCATTAAAAGTATTCACACTCACTGTCAGATTATCATGAGGTCTGTGGGCTGTTCGTCAGCACAGTTAGTCACTAGCGCGGCGCCAGCGGGGGCCAGTGCTGCGCGTTGTGCGCGGCCAGGTCGCGCGGCGCCAGCAGCTGGCCGCACGTGGCGCACATGTGCAGCTCCTCGCTGCGCCCCACCATGAGCTCCTGCTGCTTGGCTATGTCGGGCAGCAGCGCCACGAGCTCCGGGAACACGGCGTCGAACTCCGCGCCCAGCGCCGAGCGACAGTGCTGGTGGAACTGATCCGCACTGATAGAGCTGTCGCGGAACGCTCTCGACGCCACTTGGAACTCTTCGACGGCCGCAGCGCCGCCTAAAGCTATTTGAAATTTCTTTACCAACGCGCGGTTCCTGTGCTCGAAGTTCGGCGGCGGGATGTAGGTGTGCAGCGGCGCGGGGAACGTCTGTCCCGACGAGTTCGTGAACGTCATGCCGTCGCACGCCGGCCGAGCCTTGAACCCGGGCGGAACGCTACCGTTCACCATCTTCTTTGTCGGTAAACTGCTGTCACTCCGAGAGTTTAGCGGAGGGTAGTCTTTAGCAGCTAGACTGAAGTCTCCGTTGCCTCCGTTCCTGTTGCTCTCAGCGGTGAGAGCAGAGTCCACAGTCTTAACCTTCTTGTCTTCCGCAGTTTGGTTATTATTATTAGCATTGACGGAGGCGTACGACTCCTTCAGTAGCTTCTTATCGTTGGTCCCGTTTACGTTGTATGTGTCGAGTAAGTTCTCCTTCTTACTGTTTTGTTTTTTCTTTTCCTTTTTGCTTAGTTTTGTGTTGTCTATGGTCTGCGGTGGCGGGGGTGCAGGTTGAGTTTGCTTTTTGGACTTTGATTTGGTCAAGTTGATTGGTAGCGTGGGGAAGTCAGCCACGGGGTTGAAGGACGGTTCCCTGGGAGTCGGAGGGGGCTCGGGCTTGCTCGGCTTCGGCTTCTCTTTGGACTTGGACACGGTGATCCACTGCGGCGGAGCCACTGGAGTAGATGTGGATGATAAAGCGGGGAATGCCTCAGAACTTAAAGGTACTTTCTTATGGTGAGTTTGGACGTGGTTGCTCTTTAGCGCTTGCATCTCTTGGCTATTGATCAAAGAGACCTGGAACCGAAAGAAAATAGTTTTTAACTGCTTTTTAAAGGAAGAAAAGTACAGTTACAGTTCGGAGATGTTTTTCAATAGTCGAAGTATTACAATGAGGCAACAACTAGCGTTACGGTGAGCTAGTAGATAACGTTATCAAACTAATTAATAAACCTACCTTAGGCGCCTGAACGGTGGCAGCTCCAATGCTAGGATGGTCGTCTTTCCCGATGCTCAGCGAAGGGAAGTCATCATCATTGCTCATAAGCGGTGGCTTCTTATGCTGTGTGGGTACTGAGATGCGATGCCCACTCGTCTGAGTCAGACGGAAGTTGCTGGCGCTAGCTGGCTGGCTGTGCAGCTGAATTGATACACTGGGCTTGGCTGGAAGTGTAGATAGTTATATTGTTAGAAGGTCCAGGAGTCGAAAGCTATGGATGGTTTTTGTTTAACCATTAGCACTCTCGCCGCGACTTTGTTTGACTGTGTTTTTCTTACGAATCCTTAAGTTTTTGATAGTGAAATATAGCCTATAGCACTCAGTGACAACGTGGCTTCCAATTTGAGAAAGAATTTTCAAAATCGGTTCAGTAGATCCAGAGATTACCCCCTATAACCGCACAAACTTTACCTCTTTATAATATAAAGTACAGATTGACAATGAACCCTGCCTCTCAAACTAAGATAACCTGTATGTTGAGTAAAAATTTGCTGATCTATACATTTTTGTATGCATAACTGAACAAAATGTATGGACCAGCTAATTCATGTTTCGCGACTTCCGAGTTGGTGCAATAGTAAAAGTTGTACATACATAATGATGTCCCTCGAAGCTTGTATATATATACAAGGAGTGGAATGTTGTGAGGATGAAGACTTTAGCAATCATGTATAAGATGAGACCGTTCCCAGCAGTAAGACAGTCAAAAGTTCAAACATACTGTTCCTGACAATTGTAGCAGCAACGGTTGTAGGCGCAGGCGCAACGGGTCGCGGGCCGCGCGATGGACCGGCAGCTCCATCCAGCGCTGGGAAGTTCTTGTCATTGCGTAGTAGCCCGTTCACGCCTGAAAAAGTGAATACAATGTATTGGTATGTATAAAAGACAGGTATGGTTAGGTACTTTAATTGACCGGGTTTCCGGTCAAAAAAAGCCGACCGCACCATCGTACAATATCTAACATAGCATACAAAATATTTTTTTTATTACTTGTTTTTATAGGGGCCATAGGAATAGTCTGTGAAAATTTCAAGTGTCTATCAAATACGGTTCAAAAGATGTGTGAACAGTCCTGTGACAGACGGACAGACAGACATCAGTTGTAATAGGGTCCCGTACGGCACCCTTTGGACACGGAACCCTTAAAAGAGAAAATGGATGGATAGCAAATGGAAGTTTTTTTTATTGATATTGTTTACTGAACTGCTTCTTCTGTGGCAAGTCATAGATCAGTATAAAACTTTGCCAACTTGAACTGTACCTTTGTAGGCGCGATGCGGCGCGGACATGACCAGTCCGGGCGCGGCGGGCGTGGCGGACAGTCGCGGGAACTGCTCCACGCTGCCGGTGTCGATGTTAGCCTGCGACATCGTCGGAGGTAGCGGGGCTGCTACGGGTTCCTCGCGATTCCGATCACGGTTGTCCCTGTCCCTGAAATAATGGTTAACATTATTTATTATAAATATAAATGGATAGAGTTTCACAAAGTAATAACATCAGAGCTGAATAAAAAAAAAAGAATTTCATAATCAGTATTTTTCTTTTTATGTTAAACATCTATTGGCGCTCCTTGGCCGTAAAACCGCCTCGAATGAAACGAAACGGCATGACCTGGTCATGCCTTCTTTATTTTACTCTTGTTTTATTATAAATTCGACGTCCCCGAGGAATAAACCGGTAATCGCAAAAATCAAATTTTACAGGAAAAATGATTTAGTGTTTTTGGCGTATATCTCTTCAACAAAAGGTAATTATGAGAACATTGTTATATGACGGAAAAGATAATTTTTACCCGAAAAGTTTAAAGTATTAAGTGTAACTATTAAATATACACAGAATAAGTTATTCACCAAAATACATATTACCGAAAATGGTTTCATAAAATTTTTAGGGTATTGATATCTTACGATCCTGACTTATCAATATTATTCCAGTAATGTTTACTTACCGATTTATTCTTGTAAATTTCTTAAAACTTATTGGCATAATATTGCTTTACTGGATTATTGAACGTTTTTTTTTCATTACAGAGAGGGAGAGAGATTGATACTCCCCCATAGTAGGGGGAGTATCAATTACTTTTGAGGTGTTTATAAATTTGGCGGTAACTTGGTCGCCGAGCGCGACCAAGTTACCGCCAATACGCGAAAATGTGTACCACAAAATTTACGATAATAAACCTGTAATCGCATTAACCAAGATTTTTTTTTAAATATTTTACAGTAATATTACTTTACCGAAATGTAGCCACAGAACTTAAATTGTAATAATGTATAACGTTATTTTTCTAGTAAATAAAAAATGGAAAATTTCCAAAGAACAAAAGTGTTACAAGGAAAATCGTTGGAAATTACCGCAGAAAAAATACGAAAAAAATTGCATAGGTGTATCCCGACCCATAGATTCCGAAAATGGAATAACAGTAAAAAGTCAGTAATAGTATAATACAGGTTTATTCCTTGGGGGCGTCGAATTATAATATTAACATAGATGTTTCACATCTGCCGGGCGTCATATGACGGCCAAGTTTTACTTTAGTTTTGCTTTTAGATAAAAATGACGTTTTTTTTTATTGTTAAGCATAATCATTTTGTACTCCTCACAATCCTCTTCGGTAGATGATGATGGCAGCTACGATGCGAAGTTCATGTCTTGCAGTCTTCAAAGCATTCTTCCAGCAACAGGATTTCCATTAGGTGGCAATTTCTCGATTTTGCTAGAGAAGCGGTTGTGGTTGCTTCGGATAGTGGTCCTGCGATTGGTTGTTGTTGGCTGTTGATGACAAATCTGATGATGACGAACCGCTCATGACAATACATTAAGTATTCCCCATCTTCAGATTTAACTGCAGAATCGTTACCGCTAAGTTCAATAAAAGTGAACTCTGGTAGTAATTTTTTTTTAACCTAAATTTCATCATGAAGTTTTGAAACTCATTTAATATAACAACTATTGTGCAGAAGATTCACAACATAAATGTATACAGACAAACAACGCCGTTGCATACTGGATACATTTGATCAAATCGGTTGTTATACACGCTGTTGCCTAGGCAACTGTCTATAGCCACAATACCTGGGCGTCCTCTGCACAGGATGCGGCGTGATGTTGAATTGTAGCTCGAGCGTGCGCGCCTGTCGCGCCGCGCCGCGCGGCATGTTGCGACCGTGGACCGTCGCCTTATGCGCTGGCGATGGTGATATCAATTATTAGTTACTATATCTGATGTCAAGTGTACCTCAGCAGGAGTGAAGCTTTGTATAACTTTTAAAAAAATGTATTGACTAGTACTTCTGGAGATTACCTCTTTCAAAATATAACTAAAGTAAAGATAGTAAACTTATTTGTGATAACTAAACTGGCTGGCAATGCACCCTCATCGCTTCACTTAGCTCGCACGCTCCGCACGAAAGCAACTCATACAGCTTTTAAAATTAAACGGAGCTAACTGATATAACAGCCAGGCTATTATGTTAAGATATTTATACTAACATAACTTTAGTACACATTTTAGTTGCTGACTGTTGTTCGAATACTTTAGAATCAGGACTACGAGAGTCATGACAGCTAAAAACAATATTAGGTATCATTAAAACAGCCCACCTTTAAGATCAATTTCACTCCTGAACACAGCTGTCAAGTGTTGTCCTGCGCACTCCCCCTCCTCACAAAGATAGTGGTCCGTCCTGAAGTGGTGCGCAAGCGCTGAGTGCGACGCGTAGTACAGGTTGCGTCCATCGGCGTCGCACAGATGGCAGTACAGATGTTCTTTGCGCAAGTGGCGGTACAACTCGTCCGCGTCCATGAAACGCTCCTCGCAGAATTCACAGAGAGGGTGGCCCCTGTTACAAAACATAATACGTTTATTATCATTCCTGTATTAGCTGTGTTCGTTGAAGGGAAGCCAGGGCTGAGAGTAGTATGGTATACCCACTTCGCGCCACAATATGTTTTAGTCTCATTTAATAGGAGGTGATCTGTTGAAAAAGTAAAATTTTAATGAGTAAGAATGTATTGTTTCTTCATTGTTTAAGTGTCATTGGATGGTTAACAATCCAGCGGACCGTCTGTAGACACCAATGCAATACCAAAGGCCTCGCAGATGCGTTACTATCTCAAAGACAAAGTTAAAATAAATTTAACATTGCAGTTTTATGTTCTGTATGCTGTAATATGTTTACAAAATATTGTACTGAAGAAAAGACACGGAAATTAATTCCACATTTGTAATAGCTAGCACTGAAGCTAATATAATACTGGCTTCAGTACGGCCAGATCTTAAGTTAAAACACAATAATAGCGTTCATTTCGGTATATATTTATGTACGAATTTCGTCACTAACGAAATTTTATTACTGAGAAGTCATTGTAACGCAAATCCTAACATAAATACAAATGCGTTAGCCATGTTTTTATCAGAGATTTAAAGATAGGGATTAGAAATATGATATGGGCAAAAGCGGAACCTTGATACAGTACAAGAGACTGAATAACTTATTAATGTAGTTTATATAGCTGTACCTACATCTAACATATTTATTTTTATAAAAATGAAGTAATATAAAACACATGATATAAGACACGTGGGAATAGGAAGCCGTTACGGAAGAAAGCCCAAATGACGTCATCATCATCATCTGCCAAGCCTTTTCCCAATTATGTTGGAGTCGGCTTCCAGTCTAACCGGCTGCAGCTGGATACTAGTATTTTACATGGAGCGACTGCCTAACCTCCACAACCCTGTAACTGGGTAATACGAAACCTCGGTAACACTGGCTGTCAGACTTTCGGGCTTCTCTAACGACCAGCTAAATTAATCTGAAGTATTTAATTTTATTGAGAGAAGGTTATAGCTGATTAGCTCATCTTAATAGAACTAGGCTCCATTCCAAATACGTCAAAGTATATGACATAACAATGATGCCAATTAGATAATATGCAAATTCAACTGATAAAAGGCATGTAGACATTGCACTTAGGTAACAAAGCTTTTATTATTAATTGCTTTGATAAGAAAAGCGTGTCACCTTATACGCTAAATACGTATTTGATAGATAAAAATACTCGTCAGGTATTATGCGGTAAGTAATGGCGCCAATAGATTGTGGGGGATCGGTGACATGGATCTTTCAGATCGTTCCAGTGTAGCTTGGCAACCACATTTGCCAATTCTTCAGGCACGGATAGAGTTTTCGAAAAAGGATGTGGTCAATGGTCACTTGAAACTGGCGAAGTGCGAGTTGCCGCGCGCAAGTGCGTTGTTGATTATATTCGCCCTTTAACAAAACCACATAAGTCATGAGCTTGCTATTCTCAAGATGAGATAATATACAATTTGTAATATTGTTTTAATTGTATAATATTCCCATACGTCAGTCTTCTACAGCTTCTGAACAAGTATACAAAAATTCATGAGAGTATGTTGGACTTCGTGCAACCGCCCGGCACCCTCAATTTTAACCACCTTGGGCATTTGCCCGGCTTGCCCCCCCTTAGATCGGGGATCGAGGCCTGTTTGGACTTAATAATCGTATCACATTATCGCATCTAGACTATTAAACTGTTGTACCGATTTTATAGAAACTTTCACAGCTTAAAAGCATATCAGATTAAATTAAAAGTCGGATTTTACACTGAATAATTGAATTTAGGTGTTTACTTAAAAAAAAATGAAGCTTATTAAGTTTTTTCGCGAAATTGGAACGGTGGATCCGCGCTTGAGGTTTCAATGAACGATCATCAATTATGTTTTGCGGCTATCAATCCTACTACTATTATAGATGTGAAAGTTTCTGAGGTTGGGTGGACCGGTAGAAGTATGTTTGTTATTCTTCCACGTCTAAACGACTGAACGGAATTAGTTGAAATTCGGCACACTTGTTACCTAGTTGTATTGGATTAATTTTTATTCCGTTTTTATGTTGCCGTGAGATAATTTAGGTTTTCGGCTTAATTCTGAAGCCTAGTACTATAGTCTCTACCTTACTCAAGCTCTCAACTAAGAACTTTTTTCACTAGAAATCTTGAGTCAGCATAAAACCAGGAAACTTACGATCTCGTTTACTATCTACTGCTACCTACAGAAGAAAATCTTATTTGATTTTTTTATTTTCTTTTTATGGCGTCTCGCGCGTTTGTGCAATTTCGATAGCAAATCAGTTTTTAATATACCGCGAAATAATGTGTAATGGATTTATTTTTACTACTAGCTTCTGCCCGCGACTTCATCCGCGTGAAGACAAATGTACAATAAAACATGACTTGTGAAAAAACAAACTGTTTTAAACTAAAAGGGGCTCAAGGTTACCTCTAACAAACAAACAAACCTAATAATATTACTAGCGACCCGCCCCGGATTCGCATGGATGCAACATAGATGCATAAACCTTCCGCATTAAATCTCGTTGCGTAGTTTAAAAGATCTAAGCGTACAGAAGGCGGGAATCGACTTTGTCTTATACTATGTAAAGATTTAGACCAGACTTTCCCAAAGTGGGCGATAACGCCCCCTTGTGTGCGCTGCAGGCCTAAAGGAGGGCGGTAAGAGACTCATAAAAAAAATCGGGGCGTTGTGTAGAGGTTTAGGGAGCGATTTCTAATTTCATCTACTAGGTGGTTTATAAGTAGATGAAAAAATGAGGGCGATAGAAAATAATTTATTCTCAAAGTGGGCACTAGATAAAATAAGTTTGGGATTTAGACGTCGTTTGTTTACCTGTGTGATGTATCGTCTACATCTCCTCTCCGTCGATGATGAGCCAACTCTTGACGAGTATAGCACTTTCTCTCCATAGTAAATATCTGTAAATTACATAACATTAAATTTACGACGTTCGTATTATCAATTTGCACTTAATTGCTTCCATTCAAGCAATTAACTGCTGTTTACATTATACCTGATAACATTTACTATTAAGTCTCAATTGTTTTAAAAAAAATATATAAACAATTTGTCGAGTGTCCATTGTTTACTTAATAGGGTTGATAAAATTATAATTATGTGCACGGAATCTTTAAATGTAAATGACGTCACTGATTCCCTCAAAATACTAGGTATAAAGACAGTTAGTATTACGTAATTCATGATCGCATAACCACAGATAAGTTTGTACATTTATAATGAGAAATTAGTAGTTGAGAAGTTGGTAGTTGTATTTATTGAACCATATCCATACCAATATTATAAATGCGAAAGTTACTCCGTCTGTCTGTTACGCTCTCACGACTAAACCACTGAACCAAATTTCATGAAATTTGGTACTGACGCCCTCGTTGGTCTAGCGGTCGAAAAGCGCGGCTGCATGAGGTCTCATATTTGATTCTCAGGTAGTGTTACTGGGTTTTTCCATCAGGAATTTCACAGTAGCAGCCTCGGAGTCTGGATTTGGGCTTGGTTGATGGCAAAAGGCTCGCCCCCATTGCATGGAACTTAAACATGAACTGGCCAAATGTGTTTACTAATGGGTACACCTCAGGCTAACTCTATAGTGATTATAGGTGTCATGTTATGTTTGGTACATAGTGAGGTTGAACCCCAAGAAAGAACTTGTACGGTTTTAGCGCAGATTGAGGCTGTCCTTAATTCCAGACCTTTGTCACCTTTATCCTCAAATCCTAACGACCTGAACCCGCTTACACCAAGTCACTTCCTCATCGGTCGACCAATGACCGCCCCTGTCAGCGAGAATCTGACTGACGTGAAGACGAAACGCCTTGACCGATATCAACACATCGAGCAGCTACGTCAACAATTCTGGCAACGATAGATACTTTTTATTCTGCAACTACGTCTGCGACCGCGATCATCCACATTTAGGGGGACGATGTCGAGAGTATAAGCTAGTTTTGAATAAACATTGTTGAAATAGGTATTTTAGCAATGTTCATTCCCAACATGCTTGTAACATAATTATACTAATAATAACATTGTAACAGTACTACCTACCACTGTTACAATTTATTAATTAAATAATATAATTAAATTAAGGCGAATTGAAGAGAATGAAATTAAATGTGGTCAGATTAATACTATTTTCTGAGAATGTGGTCATATTAAATTATATTTTTTCTATATTAAATGTACACGTCATTAGTAATATCTCAGCTTGTAATTACAAGCACGTGTACGTGTACATTGCGTAATTACGCAAATTAATGTTGGTCTTTTTTCATTTAGATTTTAATATTACATTTACTATAATATTTCCCAATACTGTTTAATAGATAAATAAATGTTTTGCTATGATAAATATTTTATAATATGTTGTCTCTTCATGTCTTTTACTGAGTACATTTAATAATAAATAAGTAAATCTATAAGGATATTATTAGCTTTATTTACTTCACTAAATGTCAGTGTGTTTTGGTCTAACAAACTAGTACTATCTAGTAGAAGAATTTAAGAAATGCATACAATCACCACAATTGACGGGCAATGACGGGCCTGTTGGTCTAGTGGTTAGCGGCCCTGACTGCTAAGCCGGAGGTCGTGGGTTCGATTCCCACCCAGGACAAACT
Organism: Hoplodrina ambigua; assembly: GCA_949774945.1. Taxonomy (NCBI): domain Eukaryota; kingdom Metazoa; phylum Arthropoda; class Insecta; order Lepidoptera; family Noctuidae; genus Hoplodrina; species Hoplodrina ambigua. The sequence continues at coordinate 10,411,561 of OX458974.1, read as the reverse complement.
TTGTGTGATGAGCATGATTGTTAGTTCTGTGTATTTATAAATTATAAAAGTATGTATATCAGTTGTCTGGTTACCATAACACAAGCTCTGCTTAGCTTGGGATCAGATAGCCGTGTGTGAGTTGTCCCATGATATTTATTTATTTTATTTAATTCATCATTTGCCAAGCTTTTTCCCAACTATGTTGGGTCGGCTTCTAGTTTAACCAGATGCAGCTGGATAGCCAGTATTTTACATGTAGGGACTGCTTTTTTTGACCTCCACAACCCAGTAACTGGGTAATACAATAAGCATAAATGTTGTGGGAAATATTAAAAATATGAATAACAATTAATCAATAACAACTCACCCTTAAGTGCTTAACGCAGAGGTCACAGTAGTATCTTTCATGGATTTTTCTCATGTGGTCACTCAGCATAGTAAAAGTACGAAATGGTGGAATCTCATCGCAGATCTTGCAGCGGTTCTCCAGCAATAGCTCGTAGGCCTGCTTGATGTCCTCACTGCAGAACCCAATCTTGAATTGCCTCTCAAATAGGCGGTCGCTGAAAGCCCTGTTGCGAAGCTCCTTATAGGGTTGGACAGTGTCCGTAAAAACAACCTGTGGAATATTATTTAAGTTAGTATTGCCAAAGGTGTAAAGAGTAATTCATTGCAATCTTTAATAATTCATCAATTGAAATGAATTACTTGAAAATGACAATAATTTTTAATTCTTCCTAAATACAGTTCATTCAAGACTGCCTTGCCATAGAATATGATTTTCTGTTCCCCATTGTATATGTTGTGAAAACTTAATCAATATTATGGAGAATGTTGCCCCTGAAATGGCCAAGTCTATGCTATCCACCATATCTGAATTTAGAAAATGTATGAGTGTGACACAGTAGAGTCAGAGAATACATTACAAAGCAAATCTTTTTATTTTTAATTTAATGAACTAAATGAGCTGCTGGTTAAGGAGAATTTGTTAAATCGAAGGAATTGTTATATTGAGGCTTATTATATTAAGTCATAATATACTAGCACTATGACAGTGTGCTATTAAATAAATAACAACATTCAAAAAAAAACCTATTTTCATGTAACATTAAAGTAGTTTTCTTATTTTTCCCTTTGGAGATATGGAACCATAATTAAATTTAGTGTTGGTATTATTTCATGTCATTATAACACCTTTATTTTCCATTTTAAAAATGGAATATGTGATTGACAGCTTGCTTTTTTTTTAAATGTTAGGGTTGTACTTGTAAAAGCTTTAAATGTACTGGAAAGACCTAAGAACCTCTTTCTGGTAGACTAGCAAGAGTAATTGCTCATCTTACTAATCACGAAAAATACATGTTTATGCATTTGTATATCAACAAAGTATTAACGTGGGGGTCCTACCCTGTCCTCCCTCATCTTTTGCCCTGATAATATTCTTTACTAGATACCGGAAGACCAAGAATAAACACCATGTAAAACTTTGCAGTAGATAAGTAATGAGAGAATCAATTTTATTCTAAATCTTGATGGTCTTGAAAGCGAATTGTTAAGATAATAAGATATAAAGTAATTATTTAAGTATGGTGCAATATTATGATTTGAGATTCAGGTGTGTCAGCAACAGCATACAGTAATTATAATTTAATTACTTAATGTCTATATGGTTAAATGTTACAACAGCGCTGTTGCTAAATTCGGTTGGAGTATACATTCATGATTTTATTTTTAACTGAAATAGTCACCAAATCAATACAAAACGTGGTAATCTAGAAAATACATTATGATAATAAAGTCATGCTTAAAAAATGTTACACACATAATTCCATCCTGCTATGTATTAAAAGTTTATCAACATAGAAATGTGCTATTGTTGAAATAATCATATTATTAGAAGCATTCGCTTATTGTGAAATAATGCAGGAGATTCGCTGAATGTTTTTTTAATACACAATGTTGCACAATGATAGTCTGTGCACAGAGGATGTCAGAATAATAACATTCGTCGAAAAAATCATAGGTCTAACTTACCCTTGAAAGGTCTTGCCTGCAGATAGGACACTCATTCTGCAGGCAGAGCACCCGCATTCGGGTGGAACACTCGAAACATACGGGATGGTCACATTCGCCAATCGAATAGTACAAAACGTTCTTGAAACACACTACGCAAGTATTCTCGTTTGAATTCGAGTCAGCCATTGTTCCGAGCTGGGTTCTGGAAAATTATACACGGTGCTAATATGGGGACGAGATTTGTCGTGGTTATGGGTAAAATTGAGGAATAAATACTGTATATACCTACGTAAGATTGAGAAAAGGAAGGACGAAAATTTCGTAGTGCTGAAATGACAACTAGATTAAATTGTTGCCAACAAATAAATAAATCTGACAAATAAAGACGACTGTCCACGACACGTATTGATTTATGAATAGTGAAGTGTCTCAAGAATAGCCTTGGAGTTGCAAACCCAATAACCGTAAAATTGTCTATGATCAGTTACGGTTAGTATTACTAATTTGGTCGCCCTCTACGGTGAAAACGGTGAACGGTTTGAAGTTTGAAATTGTTTGAATTTCAATTCAATGGAAGTTCGTTTGTTATCGAAGTTCAGAATTTTTTATTAAAATATGTGATAAAATAAAGTAAAACTAGTGATTTACACAGTGAACAGTGATACAGACTTTCCAATAATGTATTTTCAAGTGCGTATCAGTTTATTGCGCTAAGCAAAATAATGTGTGATTTTGTCGCGTTTCTAGCTTATTTTATTTTATTATTTTAGATTGAAAATACCCCTGAGCACATACGAAGGGGTCGTCGTACGGAATCCGTCGCGAAAGAATCTCCTAAAGAAGAATGTCCTCGTCTTGTATTGGCTCCGTTTTCTAGGCCTCCGCAAGTGGTTTTTGACAATGTCCTAATCGGTGCGTCTTGCGAGAGGAACTTGGAGGTTTTCAACCCATCAAAACAAGTGCAACAAGTATGTAACATAGCCGCTTATTTTACCTAATATGCTGTGACTAGAATAAATGTGTTGTTTCACTGAAATAATTAGGTCATATATTATTATTATTTTTTGTTCTTATATTCTTGAATTGAGTAATATTATTACATTAATAATCTTGCTATTTCATACATTTTTATGGTTTTGTTCCTCAATCTGTAAAAAATGGAACCCATAAAGGGTCACGTTATTGTCTCTGCTCTGCTGTTAAACCCCCTTTTATTAGGAAGGCATCAAGTTAAAATGAATCTATCAAACATGTTCATGTTCTTACAAAGCAAAGTATGTTCTTATTTCAAAAACCTGAAAAATGATAATCATAGAGAAATAGAAGTTTCTGCTAATACAAGCTTATATTTAAAGTTGCAGTATCAAACTATCAATACTGACATAATAGTAACCAACTATAGAACAGTGTTGTTACGTTTGTCTTGAGTGGAGTCAAGGGGAGCTGAGCACAGCTTGTGAGGCCAAAACCTTAGGGTGTGAGACCTACTCGTACTTGTATTGTTTTTATAATAGGGTAGATGACACTACCAATCAATTCTTCTTCTTATTTTCATGTGGATTGACTCAAATTTTGTCCGACCAATCAATACTCAATACTCAATATCTATATTGCTTCTCCATATGTATACTATATACCTACTTAGGTGGTAACTTAAATAATTGAGATCATTCCATAATGATCTACCCTACAGCAGCAAAAAGGGTACGAGAGACGCATACAATTGAAATACTAATTTATATGGCAGAAGACAACTGTGATGTCACTTTTGTTACAACTCAGTTGATTAACTATTTATTCATTTGAAAGCTATTAAAATAAAATTTTACAGGTAATTGAAAATTAATCAGGTTTTAGGGCTAACATAAAGTGTTTCTTTAAAGTAGTTATGTCTTGGAATTGTTGGATAATGGTGTTAACTACTGAAATGATTAAAACAATAAATTCATTTTACTTCTGTTTTCTCCAGATAACTCTCGGAAAGTCTCTGCCCCCTGGCTTAGTGATACATTTGCCAGGAGAATGGCTGGTGGTAGAACCGGAGACATGTTACTGCTTGACATTGATGTGGACACCGACACAACCAACTGGCATCCGGGAGACGATTCGCTTTACGAATGAGAACAGAGGCCGATATGATGTCATTGTTGTCCTCAAGTCTGTTGTGGTAATATTTCTTTACTTTGTACATTCTTTGTTTTTGTACAGGTTATTAACTATGCAGGAAGCCATTTATTGTTAGGGTCAGCCCTAACAATAAATGGCTATGATGTACTTACATCAATCGAAATAGTTGTTGTGGCTTGCCCCCTGTTATGTGACACTTAAACATATCTGGCAAAATGTGGGTGTACTAAGGTACACCTCTGCCCAATCCTTTGGGGATTATAGGCGTGATATTATGTTACTATACCTACAATAAAATAAAATTGAAGTGTTTGTTTGTAATGTCAAAATAACAGCTAAAAAAAAAATTAATGTTTACATAGTATTAACATTATTTTTTCTATCTGACTTTCTGTCTGTCTGTTTGTTACGGCTAACCTCCGAAACAGCTATACCGATTTAGATGGGACTTTCGCAGGCAGGTAACTGATGGTATAAGCACTAACACCTTTATTTAAGAAAAATACATAATTAGGGGTCCTTGCAAAAAAAACCAGTGATCATCGAGGGCATAAACTAGTCCATTAAAATATAACTGCCTCTTGGAGGCTTTCAGGTGTAAAGTCAAAGAACCCAATGCACTTATAGGAGTAATTCAACTTGTTTCAGAACATCAAAGGGAAAGGTGGTCAAGCTAAGGGCTTCAAAATATCACCAGGTAAAATAAAGAAAAAACCAACAAAGAAATCTCCTGTAACTTTATACAAAAAGAAATCTGAGACCATTTACAATACAACACAAATTAAAAAGACGTACAACGTCATTCAGTCCCAACAGAAGTTTACTCAAGGGTACAACAAAGAAAATACGTCTATCAACGATTATTCTATGGACTCCCGTAGAGATAGATGCCCATTCGACTCGCCAAGTAATATAGATTTTAACTTTGATACTTCTGAAATTTTCTCTAACATGCGCAAGCCTGACTTCTTGCAACAAACATATGACAAGTCGTACGCAAGCAGCACCAGATTACCTAATAATGTACTAAAACCGTGTAATAAACAAACTTATGACGTATCAGGCACTGAAATGTTTGATGACCTTACGTTTACTCCGTTAAAAACAGTTAAAACTGATAAACTTGACAAGGGACCTAAAATTATCCTTAGTATGAATTCTGAAAGTGACGATTTAGACGACAGTTTAGAGAATAAAAATTATAATAAGGAAAACCAGACGCATTCCATAATCAGTGTAACATCAACCCAACCACCTAACAAGTGGTTGACAGTTAATCACCACACGCAAGTCGATAACTATGTAGAAACGCCTACAGTTTTAAGCAAGAAACATCCAAACACGTCTTCGCCTAAAGAACTGAACAGTCCTAACTTCTCTATCAATACAGAGTTTTCTCGCATCAGCGATCTGTCGTTCTTCCCACAAAGGTTTTCAACTGAAAGGAAAACATTTCCGAAATTAAACAATGACACTCATGAAATATTCGACGAAAATCTCAAACTGAGCTCCGATACCTATACCAAGGAATCGCCGAATACTCCAATGGAGCCTAATTTCAATCAGATGTGTGAGATGAAACCACCCCACTTCTTCTTGAAGGACCAACCGAAGATGTGTAGACAGGCTCTCTTCAGAGAGTACCAACAACAAAAAGAAGCTTTTGATCAAAGAAATTTCGTGAATGCCTATGAACATAATGTATGGCAGAATGATTTGCGGGTAGATTCGCGGTCCCCCCCTCCGAGATCTATAACGCCTCCCCTTCAGTCTATCCCTGAAGAGAGCACGCAGTTCTCTGATACTCAAGTATTCGACAGAACTGATAAGCAAATGTCCACGTTCACAATGAATCGCACGTTTGATAAAGCCAATGGTAGATTTTCTTCCGTCTCTTCTACTAGCCAAATGCAAACATGGTCTAAAAAGGCTATTAGGGCTGAACCGGATCTTTGGAAAATACCTGTTTCTCATGTGAAAAAAACTGCGAAGAATAGAGCATCAATGAAGGGTAAAGAATCGATTTGTAGTCAAGTATCGAACACGACGTTTGAAACCAACAAAAGTATTGTTCAGAACATGTCTGTTAATCAAATCGGAAATGTATATTCTCAGTCTGCGACGGTCGATCCATTTCTATCGTCTACATATTTTTATGATGAAGAAGCTGTGGAGAAGTTTGAAACGGAATTCAAAAGATGGCTGAATTGTATCCTGACTCCGCCCGCTGATCTTGACAGTAACGTTGAACAGAAAATAGATGTTGGCAAGATGTGGATCGATAATAGGAATAAGGAAGTTCCGCTTGCGCCTACGAAGGAACAAGTGTCGAGTGCCTACCACAACAGTCACAGACTGGAAAGTCTCCGAAGATCCGCAAGAGTCTTACTAATGAGCCCAGAAATCGCCATAGTTTTTCAGAAGTTGACTGCCCAAATTGATAAGAAGCTGATTGCTATCAGGGCCGATCGAAATCTTCACTTGGATGTTGGACTACAAAAGATTATCATGGAGTTGTTACTGTCATACAATCCGCTGTGGCTACGAATTGGTCTTGAAGCCATCTATGGCATTGTTTTACCGTTGCACTCGAATAGTGACATCGAGGGGCTTACTACGTTCATTATTCAAAGGATGTTCAAAAATCCTTTCCTCAAAAACAAGCACTCGAAGTCGACCGCGCCGAACATGTTACTACCAGCTTACATGGAGGCCATCAAGAAATTCACCCTCAAGAAGTTTTTCATGCTCGTTTTCTTTTTGGATCAAGCAAAGCAGAGAAAACTTATATCGCATGACCCATGTCTGTTCTGCAGGAATGCAGTCTGCAAAGAAAGTAGGGAAATGATTATAAGATTCACGAGAGAACTTATCGCTGGTATTGGTGACATTACAAAACATCTAAGGCCGCTTGGTTATGTCGTTAGCCACAAACAATCGTATTTAGACGAATATAAGTATGCAGTGCACAACATTGCTTTAGACATCAGGGATGGTGTAAGACTGACGAAGGTAATGGAAATAATTTTGATGAAGGATGGCCTACTGAATCAGCTCCGGACGCCCGCTATATCGCGCCTACAAAAGATTCATAACGTTCAAGTCGCGCTGAATGCTTTGAAGGAGGCACATTACGTCATCGTTGGCGAAATCACGCCGAACGACATTGCTGATGGTCACAGAGAAAAGACACTGTCGTTACTCTGGCAGATCATCCACGTATTCCGCGCTCCGCTGTTCGAAAAAGCCGCAAATGTTATACAGACGTGGTGGAGGAAGAAGTACGAAGTTATCTTGGAGAAGAGGCGAGAAGAAGAGAAGTTACTTCAGGAACGAATTAATGCAGCTAGTGTGATCCAGTGCTGGTGGCGCCGTATTCAGTACAACCGCCTAGTCGAGTGGAAGATGCAACAAATAACAACTGCTACTACCATCATACAAACGTACTGTAGAATGTGGATACATAGAAGACGTTTTATTAGTTGGAAACAGAGCGTTCTTAAGATAGAAACCTGGTACAGATCTGTTAAGATGATGAGAGAAGCTAAAGCAACGCTCGAGAAATTGAGATCGGAAAGAGAAGAGTTGAGGCGTAAAGCAGCTATTCATATACAATGCCAAATCAGACGGTGGTTGTGTATTAGGCAATACACGATACAAATCAAGAGGATTGTTACTATACAAAGTTTAGTTCGGCGATTTCTCGTCAGGAAAGAATACGTTCGATACAAGCAAGCAGTCATATGTGTTCAGCAGCGATATAGAAACAAATTGTTAATGAAAAAGGAAATGCAGGATTTCGCTACGAAGCGCAGAAGCGCTGTACTTATACAAAGTTATTATCGCATGCTACATCAACGAAGACATTACCTAAAACTCAAGAAAGCCGTTAAAACAATTGAAGAACGTTTTAAAGCGCTGCTTCATATGAGGGCCGATCGTAAAAAGTATCTAGCTCTCAAGGAGAGCGTTATAAAAATACAGTCATTGTGTAGACGTAAAAAATGCCAGCAAGAGTACATGAGACAAAAAGAGCTACTAATTTCCTTGCAGAGGAGGATCAGAGCTCACCAATTAATGAAGAAAGAGAAAGAAAACTTCTTACAACTCAAGAATGCAACTCTTGTGCTCCAAACGTACATCAAGTCGTATTTGCTTATGAAGAAGTTGAGACAAGATTATATAACGCAACGCCAATCAACGATCCTGATTCAACAATACTTCCGTTCTTATTTACTGGCCAAGTCCCAAAGAAACGCTTACATACAGCTACGGAATGCCGCAGTAGTTCTACAAAAGTCTTACAGAAACTTAGTGCTAATGCGTAAAGAGAGATCGGAATATCTAGAACTTCAGAAATCAATTATAAATATCCAAAGAAGGTATAGAGCTCTCGTCTTGATGAGGAAACACCGAGAAGAATATACGAAGCTTCGTCAAGCGACTTTGGTCATTCAACGTAGATTTACGGCCCTAATTAAAATGCGTGGGCAAAAAGCAAACTATCTTAAACTTAAAGCGTCGTGCACAACCATTCAGAATGCCTATAGAGCTTTCGTGTTAGGTAGACAACAAAGGAAGGAATACCTACAACAAAAACGAGCTGCAGTACACATACAGAACTGGTTCAGAAGTTGTATGGTTAGGAAAGATGTGCAACAACAGTACCAGCAATCGAAGCAAGCTTGCGTGACTATCCAGAAAATCTATAGAGCATATATAATTGGTAGAAAACAAAGACAAGAATACATTCAAATCCGAACAGCAACTATCTGCATTCAAAAATACTATAGATCTTATATTGTAATGAAAATCGTAAGACAACAATACATTACAATTAAAACATCCACAATTACTATTCAGAGGTACTACAAATCACATTTGGAAACTAAGAAACAGAGAGCAACGTATTTGCAGATGAAAAACGCAGCATTACTCATTGGGGATCAATATAAACGTTTCAAAGAAACACGGAAGGTCCGACAAGAATATTGTCGGCTTCGGGAAGCTGCGTTATGTGTACAGAGAAGATATAGAAGTATTTGTGCTATGAGAGCTGAAAGAGAGAAATATTTAAGGATCAAACATTTAATTATTCTCTTACAGCAGAAGTACAAAGCTTTACTGGCAATGCGAAGGGACAGACAAGCATTTACACAGTTGCGAAAAGCCACATTGAGCATTCAGAATAGATACAGAGCACAAAAACTAATGATTTCAGAAAGAACAAAATATACCACGATACTGAAAAAATGTATTTCAATCCAAAGGTTTTATAGAGCTTATGTTGAAGGCAAGAAGCAACGTAAAGCATATCTTGAATTAAAACAGTCTGCCATCGCTCTACAAAGAAGGTACAGGGCTTTGCTAGCAATGAGAAAGTACAGGAAAACATATTTAGAGATCAAATCTGCAGCTATCGTTATTCAAAGGAAGTATAGAGCACATTGTCTTATGTTAAAAGAGAGGCAAGCATATACAAATATAGTCAAAGCTTGTGTCACGATTCAAAGAACATTTAGAGCGTATTCATGCGGTAAACGCCAAAGAATTGAATACAATAAAATCAAATCGGCAACAATCCTTATTCAACGACGCTTCAGACTAATAAGAGAGACTAGAAGAATCTATAATGAATATCAGACGCTAAGAAAGGCAGTTCTGCTAGTACAAAGTAGGTACCGTTCAAATAAAATAGCTCGCATTATAAGACAGAATGAAGCAGCTAGCAAAATACAGAATTGGTATATAGCTTCGAAAAAACGTGATGTATGTCGCAAAGAATTTTTATCTCTGAAAAAGAGTGTAATACTAACACAGTCTGTAGTCAGAATGCTTGTTATTCGCAAGAGATTTAAAGCTATTAGAGATGCTACATTATGCATACAAAGCTTCTATCGCTCGTACAGGTTAACTGTAACAGAAAGGCAAAGATACATTCAGACTAAAATCGCTATTATTAAAATACAGAGCTATGTTAGGACTTTCATTGAGAGAAGACGTTTCTTCAGATTGCGATCGGCTGTAGTCACAATACAGGCTGCTTATAGACTCAAAAAGCAGAGGGACATTATGAGGGCTCAAAGAATGCAAGCAGCAATATGTCTGCAAAAATATGTAAGGCGATACCTGGTACGATCGCGGTACATCCAATATATTAAGCAAGTGAGATTTATACAGAGAATATGGAGAGGAAAATTACTTACGAGACTGATTCATTGCGAATTTGTACAAAAAAGAAGGATTATTGTAAAGGTCCAGGCTGTCATTAGAGGGTACTTGGTGAGAAAACAAATACAGATAAAGAGGGAACTGATTCTGAAGACGAGGGAAGAGCAGAGGGTCTACTGGGCTGCTTCCAAAATTCAGGTAAATATTTTTTTTTTCTTTTCAATTATTTTGCTAATATTTTTCACTAAGAACTGCAAATTCACACTTCTTAATTCATTATCAGGCACTATTCCGCGGCCACATAGCCCGAGTGAACATAGCCCACGATAAGCGCGTGGCGGCAATTAGACGCAGATGGAGAGATGGTGGACTCAAGTCCAGTCAGGAGTCTATGAAGGAACGCAACGAGGAAGCTATGGAGGTCCTTCGGAATATCAGCGGTATCGAGACAGTCATCAAGGCTTTTAGGTCCCTTGGTAAGTTTTGAGATTTTCTGTGTAATTTTCCAGAAGTAAGAGATCATACAAATATCCAATGATTAGATTTTTGATTCTGTTAGAAATGTCTGAATTGTATAGACTAATCGCAACGTTTAACCATAATGAGACGTAGTTAACTTATGATTTTTCAATTTATCTCGTAGTTACTGCCTATCCAGACAAAATAACAAAAGCATTATTCTTTAATTATTAAAAAACTGAACACTTCTCAGCCTATGCATGTCTTCTAACAAAACATGTAAATGTCCCATTTCCTTCCAGAATTATTGACGGAAGTATTCCCGATGTTGTACAACGACAATGCGTCGGCTATTGTCCACCGTGTGTACACCTACATGTCGGTGACGAACAGATCCATTTCTAGCATAGAAGTGCTCAAATCTGCCGCCGCCGTGCTCGTCAACCTGACTAGGTATAGAATCACCGGACCGAAGATATACTTGGTAAGATAGCAGTAGTTTGATTTTTAAAAAATAAAGAGATGGATATATATTTTAGGTGACGAATATCTAAACTAATATTATAAAGCTGAAAATCTCAAAAACTACTGGCCCGATTAGAAAAAATCTTTTTGCGTTGTTATCCTGTTTATCGAGGACAGTTAAAGGCTGTATAACATCACGCTAACACGCACGGATGCGGAGCAATAAGCAACGGCGTGAGTTAACGCTGGTGAAACCGCGAGGTATAGATCGTGTCATGTAAAATTGAGTCGTATTTTTAACGCGTATGAGCTCATAACCTGTCAGCATGGTAGATGAAGTAAAATTAAAGCCGAGCACGACCTAATAAACCACTTCACTAATTCATACATGTTTTGTGATTGCAGAGGGATCGTATACCGCCTATCCTGAAATTCATGTGGAGGTTCAGCAACAGTGAAACACAACTGTTCTGTATTATGGCGACTTATCTATGGCTGTTTGCTAAATATGAACCAGTGAAGAAGGTAAGACTAAATTATTATGTCTATTGAAAACTTATGTAACGCGTAATTTAACAATCCCAAAGGGCTTTTAGTCATAGTACATAACTGACTCACAACATCCACTTATTACAGTGCCCAAACTGTCCCTACATCTGCACTTTATGAGGACACAATGCCACTGATGCCGTGATAAATGTGGCTATCTACTGAGCCCAAGAAATCACATGAAAAAAAAGAAAAACTAGAACCGTCGTTTGAAACGAAGAACCGTCTCCATTAATTTAAAAAATCTTTTCGATTAACTACTTTTATTTATTTTTAAACCAGAATCAGCTTTCTAATGTATTTTCTCCTTTATTCACAGGACTTAACAGAGCTGCTAAACCAGCCAGAAAACCACAGGATGCTAGTTACAATAAAAGGTAACGTCGATAGAACTAAAAGAATGACGACCAACATTATGAAAAGCAAGTTCCATACACCACAACCATCCAAATTTATCTCCCATACAAACAGCCAATCATTCAACTTGAGCTTGTGTAGTTCAGGACACAATATTGTGTTGCCAGCTTTAGAACCAGACTATGGTATTGCCAGGCTTGATAAACCACGGTATTTCGAGGATGCACAGCAAGCCATCAGTTGCCTATTTCATACTTATAAGTTGTGATTATTACTTGTTTTGTTTGCGTGTATTGATAGTTTTAAATTAGTTAAGATCATTTTTAATGTATTCTAGTACTGATATTATGTTAATGTATTTAGTTTGTTACTAGCATGGAACACAATAGAGTGTTTGAAAATTTGTTTTATCCAACACAAATGTCTATGAAATCATGATGTTTCTACTAAAACACTCATTTTTAACAGACTTTAAAAAAGAAGGATATTTGCATTTCACAAAAAGTAAAAAAGTAGTTTCCAATGGAAAAATGTCATAATACTACAAAATCGACCGTAAAACGGGGCGAATAGAGGCAGGGGTGAATCAACACGAAATTTAAAAAGGATTTTATGTTGAAATAATATTACTTGTTTGTTGGCAAAAATGACAATACATCACTACCAGATTTGGAAGAATTCGTTTGTCTGAGCTGCTGGCTAGAATTATTTTAAGAAACAATATTGTCATTATTATGTACTACGATCTATTATTATTTTAACAACTGTTTGTGTTAGACTGTGTATAATTATAATATGTATGACGAATTAACCTACAATTATCTAAGAGCTTTATATAAAATTTATTAAAAGGTATCTTATTAACATACTTCCTATTTTTAAATACTAAATCTGAATGTGTGACAATAATGTTAATTTTACTAGTTTTGCCATAGTTTGAATGTGTTTTGTGTGAGGTTATGGACTGTTATTATTATCGATTTCTATTTTTAATTACTAACGTAATGTTATGCATTATATGTAATAATGGACGATTTAGTTAATAAAGGACTTAAACGTTAACTTGTGTTTATTTCAAATATATAAATAATTTTGCCGTCCCCCTAGTATTGAATGTACCGCTTAAGAACATACAGTACGGCCGACGTATCTTGGCGGTCTGAAGATACCTGTTTGGCTGCGCAATGGATCTTATAGAAACAAAATTGTTTATTGCGCAGCAATCGGCTAACTTCAGGGCCGCCAAGGTACGTCCGCCGTATTGTAAGCTTATAGATTGCACATGCGGCGATTGACGGGCCTTAAGTAAACGGGCCGCTCCTCTCAAGTAGGTAATTGGTGTCGGCCTGCGGCCAGGCGCGTCCATGACCATTAGTTTTCTCTTTTCTAGTAGGTAAAAGCTAAACTATCTAAAAAGTCGCTTGTCTATCTTAAAAGTTTAAAAGCATTAGGACAAAATAACAATACGGCAGCGTTGACAGTCACAAGTACTGCTCAATGGCTCTATTATTTATCATCTGTCATTTTGCTATCACTCAAACTTTATAGGTTATGTTGTCAAAGCTGCAAAGCGTTCTCTGTTTGTTAACATAATAATTAGTTAATAAATTAATTACAATGGATGAATTTGTTAACTACTTATTGATACTACTGGTTATATTACCAGTGATTCTGTTTTTCAACTTGTGGTCTGGAATCGGCTGGGAGTTGTTTGAAAACAACTAGCGTTTGCTATCAAGAAAAAAAATTTCATTCGGATATTAAGAACTTTGCCGCCTTGAAGAAAGACTTTCTAGTGTTATAGCTGTTTTAAGCTATTGTTTTTAATTAGTTACGTTATAGTTAAGGGACGTGATTGATATGTTAAAGTAGAAATAAATTATTTATCTATCTTATAAACATTTTATTGATAACGCATTTATAGAAACTTACCTTTAGAATTATCACAATAGTGTCTAAAATGTTAAATCATAACAATTTTCATAATGATTGCATCATATTTTTATGCATTCCAAGTACAAGGTCTTAAATATCTTAATAAAAATATCACATTGATTAGTAGAAAATATAAACAATATTTTTTTCATCACTTCCACGCTACAATCATAAGAATAATATAAGGGCAAGGATAACTCCCGGTTGGTGTATCATTTCATCTAAAGTTTCATAAGGGGCCTTTGCGACTTGGCTGGGGCCCTTCATACACCTTACAAAGGCCCAGGACCTCAGGCTCCCGAGATAAATGTATAAAGCTTAATCTGAATAGAAAAAACAACATTACTTTCTCTGTAATTATCATTTGTTTCATACCACTGTCTAACACTTACATTACTACTAATCTGTTGAGACGACAATGATAATAGGTACACTTCTAAAGTGACAATACAATTATTATGCGACAAATCAGACATACATACACACATATGCGATAACATTCTATGTACAATGACATCAAATTACACTAAAAAAATCCATTAGTAATCACTTTTTCATTGACCTGAAACATTTTTGGTATAATCATTTACTTACGCTTATTACAACAGTAAAGCTGTTCTTAATTACAGAACCTACCTAGATAGGCAGAAAAAAAAAATAAAAAAAAAAATAATAACATTGTCAATTTCATTCAATTTTGCTAAAATTAGTTCTAATAGAATGTATGAATGTCCAACCAGGGTACAATTTTTTGGCTGAATGTGACCCTTTCTTTTTGAATGATTAAGGTCAGCGTTGCCAGACATCTAGATTTCACAGAAGAACTTCAAATGGACCTATGCAAAACGGAATCAACGCACACAATGAAAGTTATTCATTTGAAATAGTTTTGAGAAAGAGCCATTTTTGTCTAAAGTGTACAATAAAATCAAATAATTTTATGTCAAATAATTTTATTGCACACTTTAGAGAAAAATGGCTCTTGCTCAAAACTATTTAAAACTATAAAAAAATTATGACAAATAAAAATAATATTACAAAAATTGGCTTTTTCTCAAAACTCATTATGTGGGTTGATACCGTTTTACGTAAGTAGGTCCAAATTAAATTCCAGCATAGGACAGCCAATTGTCCCATTTAAATGTGCATCCGTGTTTATAATTGCACACAATATGTTGGTGTTGGCCAAAGGGTTTTCAATTCCAAAAGCGTTTTTCTTTTTGTTGGACATTCAATACTTATTTGTTATATTTCACTAGATAGTATTAGTTCCTCCATTCCCATGTGCCCGCGGTGTCGCCAGACTCGATATCTCGCAATATCTTTACGGGTTACCATGCCAACCACCTGTACAAAAACAATGCTAGATATTAAAAAGTTGTACAAAATTTTTTAAGTTAATGTTTAAAGCCGTGTTGAAGTCCTACGCAGAACTCGGGCTGGGGCGTACTTCAAATCTCTATAATGTTATTAGCTTCTATCCGCGACTTCATTCGCGTTATGTTACGCCTTTAGTTACTGCTCCGCTCCCGTGGGTTATAGCGTGATGTTATATAGCCTATACTATTTCTCATGAAACTGGCTATCATATACAAAAAAAAATCTAATCCGACTGGTAGTTTTAGAGTTAAGTGCATTTAAACAATCAAAACAAAAACTCTTCTTCAAAGCTGAAGAGTGATTAGCCACAGATTATATGTGTATAATACTATATGAGTATAATATATATATCCATATATGACGTGTTATACCTCCCGTCTGGGGTGTGCCTGTGTGAATTTTAGGTTTTACAAGCTTGTACTAAATAATGAATCACTTCAGTGTCTGTGTAGTTACCTCATTAACATCATTCACTATAGGCAAATGACGTAATCCAAGCGCTCGGAACAGTTTGAACAAACGCGGCAGTGACGCTCGATGTGGCAGAGTATAAGGCGAGGGATTCATGAACGGACGCAGGTCTATAGTGCAAGTCTTCTCCCAGTCTGC
Source organism: Hoplodrina ambigua (assembly GCA_949774945.1). Lineage (NCBI taxonomy): Eukaryota > Metazoa > Arthropoda > Insecta > Lepidoptera > Noctuidae > Hoplodrina > Hoplodrina ambigua. The sequence continues at coordinate 10,395,511 of OX458974.1, read as the reverse complement.
TATGTCAAGCTACGAACAAAAAAATAACAAGGTCAAACATTTTAATTTTATTTATTAGCTAACTGAATCCGCTTTGCTCGGGACTTTTCCATTTTTCTTTCATACAAACCTTGGCCGGGAAATTATGAACACAACAAAAAAAAGAAAATGCAAATCAGTCCAGCCGTTCTCGAGTTTTGCTCAGCCATTCATTTTTATTTACAAGATAGATTTTGCGAAGCACTGACTGACTAATGACTATAGCATTTCGACATTGCCCTACAAATAGATGGAGTAGTCGTGCTGATCTCACTTATCAATAGCGACTGCGTTCCGACTCCTAAATTAAGCCTTATTTCGACAATGCGAAAATTGTCGTGCGATTTGCCGTACATTGCGGCACCACGTGGCTGTCGTGTCATAAGTGAGCGATCATCGACGGAAATGTACTACAACCTGCACGATATTTCTCGCACTGTCAAAATCAGCTTTTATTAGGAGAATTTCGAAAGACACGTAAAGGTGCTCCTTCACCGGGAGCATTCACGTGTATTGTAACATTATAGATTCAACTTTGAGCATTACATTACAATAATACCTCCCTGACTAACGAGCATTTGCGTGTAATGTAACATATAGATTCGACTTTGAGCATTACATTGGAAGTGGAGCGCATTGATGTTACAAGTTGTATCAAGATATTACACATTGTATCATTACAAGGTGCGCATTGTAATGCTCGGTTCTCCTCCTTCACTGATGTAATGCTCAAATCTGTAACGTTACATTACACGCGAATGCTCCCGGTGAGGTACCACCTTTAAAGTAAAACTGAAACATATACAAAACGTCGATACATTATTGAAAAGGCAATGTGTGCTCTTAGCTTACAAAATAATTTCTTACCTCATCAATGGATGGATACCGCGGGTATTCCTTTCTGAACATGTTCATGTCAACGTTGAAGTTCGACCACGTAGTATTCGCGTTTTCATTATAAATCTTGTTTTGTATTAACACTATTAATTGAGAACGTAGTATCATGCCTCGAAGGCGCTTGTAAGTTGTCACTTCCACCTAAAATCAAGAACAAAATTGAGAAATGTTGAGAAAAACTGACAATTCTATATGTAGAAAAAAACTTTAGGTAGTGAAGTGGTAACGGAGTAAAGGGGAGGTAACATTCCCTTTTTATGACATCTTTTATATAAATTATTTGCTACTAGCTTTTGCCCGCGACTACGTCTGCGTGGAACTTGTTTATATCGTACTTGCAATACTTGTATACAAACTTCCACCCCTCTTTTCACCGCCTTAGAAGGTGATTTCCAGTATAAAAACTATGTCCTTCCCCGGGTCTTAAACTATCTCCATGCCAAATTTCATCAAAATCGATTCAGCAGTTTAAACGTAAAGAGGTAACAGGCAGACACACTGGCATTTATAATATTAGTATGGATAGGGAGTATAATTATCCCTATCCATATCTTATCCCGCGGTTTTACCGCGTTACGTCTTTGGTTACAGCCCCGCTTCCGTCGGTAATAGCGAGGTGTTATACAGCCTATATATAGCCTTTCACGATAACATAACATCACGCCTGCAATCCCCGAAGGGTTAGGCAGAGTTGTACCCATTAGTACACCCACATTTCGCCAGTTATGTTTTTTAAGTCCCATGTAATAGGGGGCGAGCCTATTGCCATCAACCTGGCACAAATCCAGACTCCGAGGCTGCTACTGAGAAATTCCTGATGGAAAACTCAATAACACTGCCCGACCTGGGAATCGAACCCAAGACCTCAAGCACAGCAGTCGCGCTTTGCGACCACTAGACCAACGACGCAGTCCTTCCACGATAAAAATACTTAATTTCTATTTTGAAAAATCCTCACCCTCCATGAGGGCTTCGCCGCAGTTAGGTACGAGGGCCTCCAATATTAATACAGGGTCCGAATAGGTAAGTTACGCCACTTACATAGGCTCATACTTTTTATTACAAAGAATACTTTTTGTCTGAGTCGTTCTTAGCATGGTTGAGGTATGGTACGGTGTAGTGAACATACTTCTTTAAACTTTCCACTTACTTTATGAAGTTATTTTTATCGCTTGTACCTAATAGATCAAACAAAATACTTACATCATCAGCCAACGGTGGATCAACAACAGGAAATCCGTTATACGACACAAGTTTGAGCAGCTCCACAATATGGCCGACGTTCTCAACGGTCCGCAGAGTGAAGACTGGATGCGACATCACCTCTGACGCGTAGATGTTGTGAGCTAGCGGTGGCGGCTCCCAAGGTAGGAGGGGCACCGCTGCTAGCTGTATATGGATGTCGTAGATACCCTGGGAAGATAAAAAAATAGTAAATTGAATTGAATTGAAATTGTTTATTAAAATAATTAATTTAATGCCATTCATTTATGTGCCAGCCAGGTATAGTTCAAGCTATCAGCTGGAGGTTTTACAAAATCTGGAAGGCGGTTAGTCGATGACCTTGATTTTAATGGCATTATAACCTAGCCAGAATGACCAGACAGACAACCGTACCGTCGATTTGTTTGTCTGGTACTTCTGCCGGCCATCGCTGCGCGACGTCTCAAGCCGCTAACGTGCCGAAGTTAAAGTCAGAACATTTATTTCAATCAGGCCAATACTTTTGGATTGTCCAGGAGTCGGTCAGAAAGTTGAAGCTAGTTACTAAAGCAAAGATCACCTTTGCTTAAAACAACTTTTACATACAAACTACAGTTCTTTTTGGAGTACAATGTTTAAATCAATAATTTGAAAATGGAAGAGACCTCTACACTTTTAAATAGTAAGATCTAAATAAAAAGGATGATCTTTCGATCTAAACATACCTCATTGAAGAAATCTCCGGTCCACTTAGCTACTACCAATGTGATGATGATAGGCAACGCATTGGAGATCTGTCCTGTAGTCTCGATGATGATAACAGTCAATGATATGGTCATGCGCACTACACCGCCGAGCTGTGCCGCCGCGCCCACTAGCGCGTACTTCGCTGGATTTATTGACTGTTCAGAAGGAAAAATGACATTAAAATTGGCACTGTACAACTTACTAAGGCTGAAATATTGGAGACACTTATAACAAACTTCCTCCTTCCTTCCTGCCCTCGTTATACAGGTAGATTACATACCTACAATCGTCACTCAACTTGTAGCTAGGTTGTATTCGTCAGCTAAGAATGGATTTCTATTTGACTTCCCAACGGACAAAGTCGCCTGCAAAGGCTAGTGGATACAGGCCTAGACTAGTTTAGGGGACAGGTTAACCTATGTAGGTACATACATATCTGACTCTAAATTAAGAACTAATCTGTATACAGACCTTTGTGGTAATAAAACAAATTATTATTATTATACATATTATTAATCTAACAAGCTGCACTGTCACTGTCACTGCAATGCATGATTGATTGGATTTACGAAATGATTAAAAAGACCATACATAAGAAACACTTACATTAGAAGGCAGCATACACTGTATAGCTATGGCCAACAAACGCCCCCAGGCGGCGCCCGTCAATAAATTAGGTATGAACAACCCACTGGACACTGAGAGGCCAAACGTCCACGTCGACAGTAGAAAGTAACACACGACGAATGTAAATATCGACCACGGCTTGTAAGAACCGATCGGGTCGTGGAGGAACGAACGGACGGACGCTTCGGGTGTTTGGAACCAGATGGCAGCCAGAGCATTGTATTCGCCGTCCGCGCAGAACAGCTGGGGAAATAAAAATAATAAATAAATATCTTGGGACAACTCACACACGGCTATCTGATCCCAAACTAAGCAGAGCTTGTGTTATGGTAACCAGACAACTGATATACATACTTATATTATTTATAAATACATACATAGTATAGATAAATCACACCCAGACACAGAACAAACAATCATGCTCATCACACAAAGTTTGTCCTGGGTGGGAATCGAACCCACGACCTCCGGCTTAGCAGTCAGGGGCGCTAACCACTAGACCAACAGGCCCGTCGAAAAAGTAAATCAAGATATAATTAAAGTCACAAGTAAAATATGTTCAAAGATATATTTTCAAATATTGGCACTGTAAACGACCGCCCTTAACATGTCAACCAACAGTTAAATTGTGAGTGAGCCCGCGCAGTACAAGTGTTAAAAAAATTAGCTAATAATGTTCTCAGTTCTTTTTCTAGGTGTCGAGCTTTACTCTGTGTGAGGGGGAGTAGCGCATAAAAGGTTTGGTTAACGAATTTTTCTCACGATGTTTTGCTTCTCCGTTTGAAGGATATAATGTTCATAATTAAAGTTCTGAATGCTGATGCTAAATTATGTAGGTACTCTTGAATTAGCAGAAGTTGTGGTAATTGGTCGGTGGAGCGATTATGGTTACATTCTTCTTCTTCTTTACTTTTGGAGTTAATGATTCAAGTTAATCTTTTCATTTTTTTTTTCATTTCTCCCGGCGTCATCTCCAACAAAAGATACAATAAGTGACTTCACCTAACTTACCTGTAAAGGCACTTTAGTGGGGTCCTCACCGAGGGGTCGACAGTCGTTCAGTAAGAACATCATAAGAAAGCCACACGTCGCGCTCGCGGCCGCCACCAGACAAGCCTCCACTACGCGCAGCCAAGGACTTCCTATGTACCTGGTTGATATAACAATGACTTAGGTACTTAGTTTATAAAAGCCTGACAAAGACACGATTCATATTCTGTATCATGACTTTTAAAGAAATTTTTATAAGCTGTCATAATCGTTAAGATTTTTTCGATGCGTAAATAGCACTATTCATTATTTACTTTATATATATCTCGCGACCCTGAGGTCCCGGGCCTTTATAAGGCGTGCCAGGGGCCGAAGCCAACTCGCAGAGGCCCCTTAGGTAGCTTTAGATGAGTTGAGATATCAACCGACGATTATCCCTGTATGCATTATGCAAGTGCACCCAAGGACAACGCCCGGTTGATGCATGACTATTATAGGATATGAAAACAAAGTATGGGTGTATGTGTCTATGGGTGTGGGGGGCTAAAATGGACTGGTTACCTGGAACTATGAGGGAAACAGGGCCCCTGCCTGATCAATGTTTATATTACACACAACAATTATTATTTATATTTTTGATGAACTTCTTCCTTAGCTCAAATACAACAGTTGTACATTAAATAGAAACGTAAAAGAAATCTTTACCTTATCCTAAAAACAGCTAGTCTGTAGTTGATGTAGTTCCACAAAGCGCCTAGTAACCCACCGATTACGCCGAATACCATGAACACAGGCAGCTCATAGAATTGAAATGGAAACGGTTCCATCTTGCCCAAGTTCAGGAGACCTGGAATAAGAGATGAATAGTATCTCAGTAGGCGATTGATAATTGGACACATTTAAATTTATAATTTGATACTAAACTAAGATATTCAGTATTTAAAGCTGTAATTGAACTGCTAGGTTCATAAGGCGGAACAAAAACCGTTGGATTTTAAACAATACGCCTTCATGCTGCTACTGCAGTACCAGACGTAGACATCGTAGGTAAATAGTGAATTGTAGAACCAAATTAGTATTCAATTAAATGGCACGGAAGATTTACCAAATCATTCGGTATGTTCTCTACAGATCGCCCTATGTGAATTTGGGTAAAAATGCCATCTCACCAGATGCCCAGATTTTTTTTAATAGAAATGTTACTCAACTCAGCGAAAATGATATGAGCCTATTTGTTAGATTTCAAACTTTCTAAGCACTCAATAGATCCACAACAAGTACCTGGATAGCTCAGTTCTCCCGCTCGTCCATGATAGGCCGACAGAGCACAGTTCAACGTGAACGTTGATACTACAGTACCAAAGAACGTTCGCCATGTTAACGCTTGGTTCCAGAAACTAGTGCCTTCTTCGAGTGAGAAAAGTACTCCACCTGAAAGGAAAATTAGTTATTATTTACTGTATTAAGAAGAAACATCACCACATTGAGAACGATTAGTGCTCTTACAATCAAAGAAATAAAATGCCTCCGGTTTTATTAAAACTATTCAACACATATAATTGTGTATAATATTATATGATTGTGGCGTCACTTTTGTGCCGACTATTTATTAATTTGAAAGCAATTAAAAATCAAATTTTACACTTATTTTCCGATCTTCAAGTCTCACCTATAGGAGCGCCGAAAGCAGCAGACACACCGGCGGCCGCGCCCGCCGACACGAAGTCACGTTTCTCGTGATCTTCGCGGAAGTATTGAAATATCTTGAAGTCCTTGTTGAAGGTCGTACTTTTGCCCTGGGATATGCCGGCTGCGACCACTGCACCACTGTGGATCATAGGTCCTTCCTAAACAAGAAAGACTAGTATAATAAAGCTAAAGAGTTTGTTTGTTTGTTTAAACACGCTAATATCGGGAACTACCTGTCGGATTGGAAATATTCTTTTTCTATATGATAGCAAGATTTACTAGGCACAGTATAAGCTATGTAACTGAAGGCGCTACGATGCGCGAGAGTGGAGCATTAACCAAAGAGGTGACTTATCACAGATTAAATAAACAATGGGGGTAAGGTCGCGGGTAGAAGCTAGTCACACCTGTAATCCCCGAAGGGTTAGGCAGAGGTGTCCCCATTAGTACACCCGCATTTCGCAAGTTATGTTTAAGTCCCATGTAATAGGGGGCGAGCCTATTGCCATCAATCGATATTATACACGGTTACTTTTAAGTCGTCTTGGAACCGAAAGCCATAAACTTGATCATCAAACTCGAAACGATTGGGACCATAATTTTCAAAAAGTAACAATAACAAAAATCAGCTGTTCAGTACACTTTGACGAGTTAGACAAACATAAATGTACTGAAAAGTTTTATGTTATTGTTACTTTTTGAAAAAAATTGTCCCAATCATTTTGAGTTTGATGATCGAGTTTATGGCTTTCGGTTCCAGGGCGACCTAAAAGTTACCATGTATATTATAATTATTACAATATTGATATTGTTATAATTATAACTTAATTACAATATCAACGAACATTAATACCAATATTGTCCAATATACACAGTCGTAACAACAGCTCACCTTGCCTCCTGCCAACCCGCCAACAACTGCAGTGATGACACCAATAGCCTTCACAATAAGAGTCTTGATCCTCACCACTCGCGGCACTTTCACTCCATTCAGGTAACATTTTACCTGTGGAATGCCGCTACCGGCTGCTACAGGCTGAAATGTTTTATGGGATTAGATACCTTAACTTCCCTAGATAAAGTTTAGTTTTTAGTTTGTTAAGACAATAATGATATTAATATCCTCTCCACAAATTTCTGTCATGGCGGCCAATTTCAATGGAGGCTGGTCAAGTATGCAGGAAATATTAAAGCACAAGTGTGTGCGCAAATAGGTGCAAATACTCCAATGGTATGGCAATCCAACACAACCGGGGAGAGATCAGGCACAAGATCAATGTCTTTACGTGCTTTTCGAGGCACGGAAGTGTCTACCAAACTTCCAAAGTCCAGGCTTCTACTGAGAAATTCGCAATGGAAAAAACAAATATCATTTTTTGCCAGACCTGGAAATCGAACCCAGGCTCCCACACTTAGCAGTCGCCCTTGAGATTGCCGAGACCAACAGAGCAGTCACACAAAATTGTAAGTAGGTTATCATTTGATAACACAACTTTGGGGAAATACCGTTTCCCATCAGTATGTGTTGGAAATTAAACTTTGAACTGGACAGACGACACAATCATTATCACTTACCTCAACATATGCAACCAGCATGGACCCAATGAAAACAATACAAATGTTTGATAACACCCACAGCAAGTAAGGAATGTATAACTTGTCTTGCAAAACATATTTGTCCACAGCTGTATTTTAATTAGTCATGGAAATCATATTTTGTGCCTACATTTAAATAAAACACAGTTTTAATGTAAATTTGATAGTTTAAATTAGTTACTGTTTCACAACTAAACCACTTAACCAAATTTGATGAAATTTCGTATCGGGGAAGTTTGATCCCAAAGAAAGGACCTACAAAGCTACTTTTTATTCTGTGATTTCATGTGTCCGCGATAACTGACATTGACATGGACAAAATCGCGGCCAGAAACTAGTGAGATATAAAAGTAAAGACTATCGTCATCATATCAGCCGTAGGACGTCCACTGCTAAACATAGGCCCCCTACAGAATGAAACGTAATGACTATTCAGTCAGTTTAAATTCATACAAAAGGATACATTTCTTCAGCTCCCTATATTTGATTTTTGAGAATTCTTCTATACAGATGTCTATAAAAAATGCTATGAGAGCTGTTACTATTCCGATCAGCAGTATTATGAACCATCTGGCTATGTCTTTCCAGAATATGAAGGCATATCCTCTTTTCCGTTCCTCGTCAAGCAGTAGGTGGTTCTCACATGTGTCATAGTCTAAACTCTGAAATGGAAAAGGAGGTTGTTATGATGGATAAAACTTATTTAAACATTATCAGTACGCTGGGTAATTTATATGCAAATACAAGTTTCATTTTATTATTAAATCCATTCAGTGTTGTATGCACTGCATAAGTACATAAAGCATACATTGACACACATGTTGATTAATTAATTATATTTTATATACTAAAACTCACTTCATATTTAGCTGAGAGAATATTCAACGAGCCTGGTTCAATTTTCTGTTGTGGTTGCCTCCTTCTAATTCCATGGCTACCATGGAATTCATCATCATCTGAGTCCTGCACACACAGAATTAATGTATCACCAAGTTCTCTTTATATCCTTCCCATACTTTAGTGCCCTGAGACCATCTAGGACATACATAAAATTTCTATAAACCTATCATGTAAATTCACATTATGTTTTAATGATTCTGTGACTATGTTAGTTGTTCTAAACTAGATTACACAAAGGAGGTCACAAGCCAGTGAGTAATATCAACAAATGAATGATACCTAATGCACACTCATTATAGGTAATATTAAAGCTGGCAGCAGTGATAGAAAATAAAACAATATAAATAGTAGTAGACACAGAGAAGTAAGTATAATATGCTTCATAATAAATTTTAATTTTCTACATACCTCGAAATTCGTAGATTTGTTGAGTTGCGTGTAATTAGAAGTACTGGCATCTTCCGTGCTTATTAATTGAGCTGTGTCCGATGTAGTTTCTATATTACTTATAGAACTAACAGTTGCATCAGCAATCGAGGCCGACGAGTGACTCTGGTGGCTCATTTTGTCATAATCATGCACTAAAGCTAAACTAAATAATTCCTTCTAAATACTATTGCCTATGATTTATTCATACAAAAACAATAATCAAATCAATATTATATTTCTATATAATATAGAGCACTTTTGCACTTGTTAGCGATTTTCACAATCAAATGATACTTCTAATTTGTCATTGCGATTTACAATACCATATTTTTATCAATGGGACGATAGAAACATTAAACAGGGATTCCCATTCTTACAGCTTAAAGACAGACAGACAGGGAACAATGAATTGAAATTATAAACTTGTTACTGTCATTCTTTTCAGTGACAGGACTGACATTGATAAGACAATAATGACATTCCGTGACATTGACGGAGTGGTTGCACAGACTTATAATTATTCGGTTTCAAGTGGAGTGATATTCTCGATTAGACTACTTATTAGACACGTTTGTTTTCATGAATTGAGACGAGGATTATTTTCACTCTAGGATTAGTTATCGTCGTCTAAGTTTTCAGTAAATATTTATTTACCTGTTATTATTATAAGGTAATTCAATCAATATCGTTAATTTGCGTAATTTCAATTTTCACGTTCAAAATAACTTTAATCGAAAACTATACTCCTGAATTATTATTGTATTTAAATATTTCTAAATTTATACACGACTTATCAAGTATTCATTCATAAATTTAAACAATAACAGTATCTTTTTCAATAATATTGATAATACAAATCATTTTGATAATGTTATCATTTTATCAGTGCGTAAACTAGAACAAACTTTCGTAGCTCACACATACGACGCGTTCATCGCTTCGTAAACAATAGACATTTTCAATGTGTGTGTAGCTTGTTCGTTCGTTTGGTTGACAATCGCGATGTGATGTATTCTACATCATCGCATGCTGAGTTATATTTTCAACAAAACCTTTTAATTTTTAATTAAGTTACTTGATTTATTTCTAAATGTTTTCTTTCGTTGTGAATACCTTTCTCTGTTTTAATTTCTAAATATGTGTAATTTGCCGCCGAAGTTCCATTCAGTGTGTCGCCTTTGTTTATCATTCTGTGGCGATAATTGCAGTGATGTTAAACTTCCAATTTTCGACCGTGATAAGGATAAATCACGGCTTTCCGAGATGATAATGGCAAATTTGTCAATAATGGTAATAATTTTGGATTATTTCTCGCAATAATGACTAAGAAGGAGGAGTTTTCTCGTGTGAAAGTTTAGCGTAAGCGTATGAGATTGTGGATGCTGATAAGCGCCATTAACTTTCTCGCGGGTGTTGGGTATTTTCGCATTGTGATATCATATTACGGCCCACGCGTCGATTGCTCGGCCGTATGACTAATGTCATTCGTGGAAGTGATATGCGAGCGTGTGGCAGGCGCGCTGTATCAGCGGCCGCGTCGCTGATAACAAAGGAGCGCGGACGGCGGAGACCACCTCGCGCTCGCCTCACGCCCGCCCCGCTCCTGCGCTGGCCCTCGCGCCCTCGCCACGACTCCTCCACAAATACACTATTCAAACCAATGCTCTCTTTACAGTGCTTATCCACATTATGCTATGCCCTGCTATTTTGAGATTTCAATATTATCTAAATTTAGATTTATATTTTAAGGCAATCAATCTGCAGGGGGACTGCATCTTCCCATTTTTGTCACAGTGTGCATCCTCTTTGGTGTGTCAAACAACTTGTGGGTTCCTTTAATGTGTTTGTTATCAGATTGCCAGCAATGACTCATCATCTATGATTACACTTGCAAAAGGTCACTGGCCACATCAACTCTCCTAATGACTGGTGTTGTGAAACTAACATAGGTACATGTCTAAAGTTGTTAATAATATTTTTAGGTGTCCCCTGAAGACTTGCTGCCACAGGTTGTGTGTGGGGGCTGTGCACACAAACTTGATGAATTTCACACCTTCAGAGAACTATCACACAAGTCTGAAAGACTTTTGGAACAGTTTGTGCAGTATGCAAATTCACTATCTGGTCCAAAAGAGGTGAGTTAATATTATAATAATATACTTTCTATTTAAACAAAGAAATAGTAGAATTGAGGTTTTAAAATTTATTAATTAATTTCCAAAAAAAATTTCATACAATTTCTATTTACATGTTTTTGTTACTATCTAAAGGTATGTTGACACTTTAAGTCTATTGAAATATAATACAATGTATACATATAAGTATTAGTAGTCTTCATGCAAAACTAGTATCTGAGTTTATATTGATGTAGCGAATTGGCTGACTCCTGATCTTGTTATTGTAGCAAGACTTCATTGCATTGACAAGTAGGCCTAGCAGGATGCCCAAGCAAGCTACCAGTGCTACTGCTAGGATGCTATAAAGAACATGTTTTGGCTTCAAATTAGCTAGGGTGAAGCCTCTGGAGCCGCTGGGGGCAGATGCACTGTCCAGACTGGGGCAGTAGGTTAATGTAATGTTTGTTATATATGCACCACTAAGCCTCATGGGTGCTGCACAGCTGTAATTAAAAACATAATGATAAAACACTATACATGTTATTTAACTCAGAAGATAGAATGTGTCTGATGTAATAAGACTTAAAATAGTTTGTTTATGTCATTAAGATCATTAGATATGAAATGAGGTAATATGTAATAATCAATAATGTTATTATTAATTTGTTGATCCCAAGATTTTAGTAGTGATTGATAAATAATGAGACTAGTAAATATCAAATTGATATGGATTCATTGATGTTTTTACTTGAGTAAGTTCAATGAAGTTAATTTTGAAATACAAAATAAAGATTGAAAATGATGGATTGATAACAAAATTGTATGAACTAAGTTAGATATAATAGTTCAACTCATAAAATGAGTTGACAGTTCTGGGTTCTTATTGAATCAGCCATCAGAGCAATAAAATAATATCCACTTATTGAATGTAAACCTCATTGACCACTCCAATTAATGGTAGTGAGGATGATCCAATTATGGCACATATGGCTTCTAACCTCAGCAGGATTATCTACACATTCTTGGAAGGATCCAAATTATATCTTATGATTATGTACCTAAATGCCTTTTTCAGTTAATACTTACTAAGGTATCTCTCCAATCTGGAACTTAGTGCCTGCTTCCTGTTTAGTAACAATATTGGCTAGATCACAGTTGCATAGCCAGTTGTTTCCGGTCATTCCTAATATTTCCAATTTGTTCCATGGCATCAAGTCAGTTGAGAGCTCACTGAGGTAGTTGTTATCAAGGTACACCTGTTTAACACATGACAATATTGTAGAACAAGCAAGAATGTAGCAAGGAATTGGAGAATAGTATTTAGTGATTAGGGAAATACCTTTTAGATGTTCAGTATCAAAACTCTCTGGCAATGTGCCTTGAATTTGAATAGTTTTTACATTATTTCTATGTAGGCTAGCTACTCTATTTTATCTCTACTAAAGTAGGGAAACCACTTAAAATGTTACTGATAATGTGTGTTAAATGTAGAGACTTGTATAAAAATACTTGAATACAAAAGTAGATTAATGTCAGAGTTTTATCTGTGCTACAAAACATAAACTTATGTTTTGGGAATTCCCATAGTAGCTTATCTTTCTGCCTTATCAACTTGTAGGTAGGTTTGTTGTATTTCTACATCTTATATATGACAATCTGGTTAGTATTATTATAATTGCAATAATTATAGTGACAATAAATTCTGCTCCGATTTTAGGATAAATGTGGCAATGTACTGATTGATTGTGCATCAAAACATAACACTAAAATGATTAGTAAGCTGACCTCGATCTGGGATTGTCATGTAAGCACTCAAAAACTGGAGCAAATTGGATTGCATGCAATAATGTGATGCTAATACAGTTATCAATTTTTTGTGTAAAATAAGTGTATTTATTCTGATAAACCATGTTGCCATGAGCTTATAATAGAATATCAGTCACAACAAGATTTCAATCTAGTCAAAATAATAGGCGGATGTCGTCATCCTCCTGAGTAACATTAATCATTGTGAGAAAATACATTAGAGACATGACTCCAGCAAACTAGATTTTGTTCGTGAAAAATATATCGGAATAAATTATTTCCGCTTTGATAATAGTCGCGCCGAATTACGCATACGAAAACTAGAAGGGTTTTTCCGCTCGTGTTGATGCTACTATCTAAAGTTAGTTGAGACATGCGTTACTCACTTCCTTCAAGGTCCATTTGTCTTTCAATCCGCGGAACGCATTATGGCTGATGTATCTCAGATTTCGGTTGTGACAAAGGTGAAGTACCCTCAAGTTCTTGAGTGGGGAGAACGTGCTGCGTTTCACTTCGTCCAAATAATCATTCTCGCCGACTTCCAATTCGATCAAGTTCGTTAAGCCTGCAAAAAAACTGATTCTATTATTATTATGTACTTCCGTATTAACGAATAGGTACATATATACTATTCCACATATAGATAAACATCTAAGGCGTTTTTTTTCCACGGATTGTTTACTTGAGTCCAAGAGTATATGGAATTTTAATAGAGTAATGTGTACCTACTTCTTTTTATTGGAGTAAATAGTTATTCTTGAAATAGATACTTTGATAGTTAGAGACTTCATAATACCTATGCTCCAGATTAGCATCGTTGCCAAACATCGGGTCCAATTTGTGCTAAATTAATAGGCTAGTGTTATAAAAGCACTTGAGTGTGAGATTGGAGTGAAATCATGGCGATTGATTTGGCAGTAGTAAAGATAAACAGCGTCGTTAAAATCTTTGATTTTGGTATTTCCCGTGAGATGATAACAACAGGTTCGGCTAGAATGTTATTTTGTAATGTATACCATGACTCACCTCATCTTCATGTCTGGTTCATTTATATTATTTGTCCAGTTTCGATACATAAATTATATGCTTATCTTTTAACACTATACGACTAAACGTATCTACCTATTCAATGTAGAACCTCTACATAGAACGAACTAATCAAGGTATATCACTTCTATAGAAATAATAATAACTATGTGTATTGAACTATTTACCTACGAAGCTGTCATCATTGAGTTCCACGATGGGATTGTTGTTGAACGTAAGGTATTTCAGGGAGTTTCCGACGAGGCTAAGACTTTCCGGCACAGTCACAAACCGGTTGTCCGACAAATCAATTTGTTGTAACTTCGTCAGCTCTTTGAACGCGTCTAGGGGTATGCTGTCGATGTCGGTCTTGGCCAAGTCCAATACCTGAAATTGGAAAAAAAATACTTATTTTTAGAACAAGGTTAACGCAGCGGGAGTCCTTGGCTATCAATAGAAAGTACTCTTCTAAAGGGTCTTCGTGAACTTACTAAACAAATCTGGAATTTAGTTGCTTTCAATCGTAGCACGATTCGCATAATATTGGAATCTTAATCATAATTGGAAATGATCATCGTTGTATAATCTCGGCCATTAATCTTTCATATATTTAAATTAATGATGGCAAGAGTAGCTTGTATGACGTGACTAATACTCATTAATCTGACTTTGTCCTTTCTAGTACCTAATAGAGTTTAATATTCTTATGACGTCTTAGCTGAGGTTGACACAATACTTGAAGAACTTGTCTCATCGTAAATCACAATTTTATTGCCTTAGTAAAAAATGGCAGAGTTTGATAACCTCGTTTTTTATCAGGTAACTTGCGAATTTATCAACAGACACATTAAAATAATTATCTGAACTTTGTATAGGTTTTCTATCACCTAATGGTTATTAGCAGGTGTGGGTTACAGTCCAAGTATTCTTTAGATTCGGTATGCTAAAGCTACTAATCCGCGGACTACTAAATACATGCGTTCGTGAACTTTGTTTTTGTAGCGATTGATGTTAGTGATAGTGATCCCTAAGTAAATGTAGGTCACCCCATTTTTTAGGTTTCGTAAGTGGCGATTAAAGAATTATGTCAGTTAAATGAACAGTAACGCATTCATCACTTTGCGCAACCTTGGTTTTCCTTGAAATTGTAAAGTTTGAACTATGATAATATGTCTGTGATTTTCTCTGATATAATAAAATAAAGAAACTGGACAGTTCAAAATTGTTTGATTATAAGCTCTCCAGGAGTCTATGAACCAGAAATGAAATCCGCGAAAATAAAGAAGTCAAAATATCTTCTCCTACCTGTAAATTAGTAGCACTCGCCAATGCAAGGATAGTCACATGATCAAGGATCTCAATAGGGTTGTTGTTGAGATACAGTCGCGTCAAGTTCGGCGTGTACTTGAACAGATAGCGGTCCAGCGAGTGGATGTCATTGTGGCCCAGGTTCAGCGTCTCCAGGGCGATGTTGGCGTATGTTCCGTCTATGTATGTACCTTGGAATATCTCGCTCCTTAACACATCGCCTGGAAAGATAATTGTTATACGTTACTATTAGTTACCATATGTACCTTCTTAACTCATGACATGTTCTTCATTCCTCCAAAATGTGATGCGGAGGAATGAGGAACATGTGAGGAAAGATTTGGGCAATAATGAGGATGGTTTTATGAGTTAGGATAGCGGCTTGAAAAAATGTATGACAAAAAATTACATGGTGTACCAACTCCACTTAAATTGATATAAAAGCAGGAGAATGAGTACAAGTAGTACTTATTTATGTTTATGTTTTAGAAAAGTTGTTATTATACTAAACGTAATGCACTTGTAGTTTTTGCGTCAATATAACTTCCTGCTTTGTATTCATTCTGAAGTTGCATACGGCTTATTCCGTCCGCCCACTTTCCTAGTGATTCATAGTTTTCACTGTGCCAGAACTGTGGTTGCATTTTATTCACTATTTATTAGTTTAGATAAATACTTCATCTCTATCTAAGAATGAATAATGGAGAAAATACTTTGGCTAAGGACCCACCCTTTATCAAAGTCAAGAAAGACAATAATTTGAACGTGGAGAACAATCGATATCGTGCTTAGTTTTGGACGTACGATGCCAAAATTTTAAGCTCTCAAAGTACCTATATGTTGGTAGGAAATACTAACCAGTTCAACCCTAAGTCAATCAAAAAGTAATTACCATACAATTGACACATTCTATATTTATGTTCTTAGGTGAATGTTGTGCTCAGTATTTACTTTCAACTATCTAGAGAGTGAGACTGTGTGGCTTTTGTTTGATTAATTATTGACTAATAGTAATGAGCATTAATTGCGTTACATCGTACTTCTCATATTAATAGTTTATCATGCGCTCGTCATTGTTTGAGTTTACTTTCTAACGAGCTACCAAATGGACAGAACATTTTCAGAGATCACCTCCATATGTACACACACTTTCTTCATGTTTATGTATTTATGTTGATTAGATAGAAGTATTTTGCGTAAAGACTATGCGACTTCTTATTGTACACATAAATGTTGATAAGAGATAAAATACTTTATCATACGTGTCCTACGTATATTTTCTATACATCTATGGTTTGATAGCAGCATTATCAGAAACTTGTTTATGTATTGTCCTCTAGGCGTGTCCTAATTTAAAATTCCATTTGTCGGTTCAATATAAGGAAATCTTAAATTAGAAAATTGTCTCACAAAACTATAATTACGGATCATTGAACTGAGCCTTTGATTGAACTGTCGCTTGTTCGAGGATTAGTTATCTTGTTCATGTATTGCTAATGATTTTTTGTCGTCCTTTGCACGTTTGGTAGGCATGTTCCGTTTAGACTTTGTTGTTAATTACTTGTGGATCTGAATGCGATAGGTGTATGTATAATCTATATTCTTAACAATAGATGAGAATTTGCTTTATTCTCTTAGTAATCTTGTAGGTATTGCTTCATTTATACCATTAAGATCCAATCTTAGTTAGTCATCATAATAATTATCTAGAAATATTCATGTTTGAACTATAACATTGTAAACGGTATCTTTGTAGTTAGTACCTGGCAGAAATGGGCCAAGTAACTAAGTATTACCCTGCTATTATATCTTCCTAAGTATGCTTTGGCCCGAAGACGGCAACCTGCCAAAATCTGATGCTCTTGTAGCCCAGTTGTGTAGGTATATCATCCGGAACTGACAACTTAATATGTACTTAGGAATACAGGCAACAAAACCCTGTGAACTTAGTCAAATCAAGGCTATTGTTAGATGGTGTTTACGACATTTTTGTGAATCAAAGTGTTGCAACGTAGCGCTCTTCGGCGAAACCATATAAATAAATGTACCGCTGACGCCGCTGACGGTGACTAATATTATGAAAGATGTTGAGAGTGAACGCTCATATCTGTGTAGATTGTGTAAAACGCGAAAGATAATAAAGTGTTTACTACATTAGCAAAATTACTGTACTGATTTCATACTTTTGCTCCATTAATTCACTGCATTCTAAATATGCCAATATGCCAAATCATTTCAAATACGAATAGATCAAAAACGCAAAAAAAATGAAATTCATGAATGGGTTTCCAATCTAGATGTATTATGTATATCACGCCACGTTTGAAGGTACATTTAGCAGAATTCATTCACCTTTAGAATGGAAAGTTTGAAATCATAGACGTAATGGAAACTTCTACACTTCACTAATGTTGTTTATGGATTTGTTAAAATTTATTTGTTTAGGATTTAGTTGGATCATCTTTATTCAGTGTTTTTGTATTTATGAAGACGTGGGGTATCTCAATCATGTAGTATTTAAGACAGCTTATGTAATCCAACAAAAAAGATTATAAATCGCTTCTTAAATTTTATTCTATGTGAAATTGCGGATAAAATTTTTATCCAAGTTTAAATATTTATCAAAGTATGCATACCATGTAACATGTAGGAACATATTCCAAATTGATTTTTGCAAAGGTTTTGACTTAAAATGAAGCAAGCGAATATGCTAAACACTCTTCAACAGGATCCATATTCTAATGTCAACTGACTGATTGCAGTTATCAATGCTACTAAGCATTTAAGTTGAACAGTGTATGTAGAACATCGAACATCACGTCTGTTTTGTGACTTGTGTTTGCTTTTCTTGTGAACATAAATATCTGACCCAGATAAGTCTTTTCTGATCAATAATCACGTATTACGTCTCTCGCATCTACACATACGTTAGCTTTGATAGCTTAACGGTTGGTGTGGTCAACTGGTCAATCTTCATGCCCAGTTATTATTAATTTTCAGAATGTTGGTAGGCAGGTAGGCACCTACTCTATTGCATTCTTTTCATACAAAAAACAACTTGATCCATCAACTTGTTTGTTAACCAAACAGGACACTTATCTCACATCTGACTCAAATATTGTGTGTGTCTACCTGTACCTGACTACTTGTATAAGTTCAAATAATATTAATATCATATTTACCAGAAATTAAATTATTGCTCAGATCCAAGTACACCAGTCCCTCGACGTTACTGAAAGCGTCATCTTCTATATCAACGATCTCGTTTGACTTGAAGCTGATCGCGACTCTCTTGCCCGGCACCATCGGCAGTTGCGAGATGGTCGATAGTGTATTGTTGAAAAACGTTATCAACACATGTCCATCTGAAATGTACGAAATTACCATTACCTCACCTTCTTTCTATTCTCCATTACTACGAATAAAAGTAACTCTAAAAACTAGTAGTAATGCTTTGCATACATCACGTTAATAACGGTTTATAGTCCTGTTAACACTTCATCAATATTCATAAAACTAAGTATTATCATAAAACCTAATCCATTCCACCCACGGTAAACTTCACTGCATCCATAAACGTAGGCACGTACGTAAACGTATGCACGACTCTCCGAATTTATTACAAATAATTTATTATCACACTAAAACTTGATCAGATGTTGATCATCAACCGATAGTTATTTTTAGTTAACGTTGATTATAAAACCTGATTGAATTGCAGCTATTTGTTTTGTTTGCGTCATTCTCATACATAATCTACGATGATAAATTATCCGTCTCCACTCTCTCTGCAGTGCTGTTACCTTTGTCTACGCTGTTTATCCTCTCTGGCCATTTTTCGGGAATCTCATCAATGTTACGGCGCGAACAGTTCAATGTAAGATTGGAAGAATCTTGTATGGTAATATCACATGGAACATTTTCCGCGTCGGCCTCTTGTGCGCGGCTCGACGAAACTAGGACGCATAATATCATTAACACCTACAACAAAGAAACACCATTACTTATATAATCTTTTTGGTACACAAACAACGGTCGTCTCTGTTTTCTATCTCGGTCACTACGGTCACTCACTTTGCATATCGTTGGGAAATACATTTTCATCAAAATTAGAAAGGGTACTGGAGAATACCTTCGGATCACAATACGTTTTATCTTATCAGTTAGGAGCCGCCTGATATCACGAGTGACATGAAATGAGCGTGCGTCTCATTGGTCGATGTTTGTTTGTGTTATCGTCCTACTAATAAGAATGGAGCGCCGTTTGATGTTCAAACATTGTCTTTTATTTTAAGGAAATCCTGAATATAACGGCGGCAAAATTGGAAGAAATTATCAAACCACTGAGCGATTGCGAGTACGAGCACGAGTTGAAAAACAAATATGCCGAGATCGGCTCTCCGGATTCGACTGAGGAGATGAAGAACTTGGAGAGCCGGCAGGCGGCGGTCACACTACTGCAGATAAAAAATTACGACCCAAGTAAATATGCGGTCAAACAGGAAGACGAGCCTCATATAATGTACAACAGTGTGCAGAGTTTACCGCCCTCGGACAGAGCGAGAGAGGTGATGCACTGCAATACCGTCATCGATATTATAAGCAAGGCTGTGGCGGTCGCTCAGCGGGAAAACGAAGAATCGCAGAAGTATCCACCGAACTACGCGGGGGTTATAGACAGGACCCACGCGACAAGCGCCGGCGACAGCTACCCGCACGAGTACGCAGACGAGCAGTACAGCGCGTACGGCGCGCCGCAGCACGCCGCCAGCCCGACCAGCAACGAAGACCATGACAACAAAGAGATGGACCTCTCACTTTACAGTTCAGTAAAAAACGAGCCCAACGAACAGAGCGAACAGCAGGATCACACGAACACATACTTCCACGGTGCACTCACACACAAGTCGAACTTTGTCGATGAGTACAAGCAACATGTTTTTGGACGGACCAAAATGAAAACGTCGAAGGAAAATTCATCGGTGTACGAAGATTGCAGTCGAAGTAGTAGTGGCTCAGACCCGGACAGGCTACAGATGGATATATCTCAGATGTCGCAGGTGAGATCCTTACACAATTTAAAGAGTATTAATTTCAGTAGCATGTAACGGAGGAAGGTCAACTAGGTATTCTGTCGTCCACAATAGAAAATGAGAGATAACAAACAAGGTTGGGATGACGTCATTGCATCCAGCGACATTGAGTGATATTTTTGCAACCTGTGCGACCTCCAAACATTTTACTGATTTCATCAACCTGTTTGTAATTTTATGGGTTCAACTCCTGTGTTAGACAGGATTATGATGTGTTATCATCGATTCTTCTATGTTTTATTGGGTGGGATCCTAGGTTAGATTCCAAAGTCGAAGTGTTATTGGGTTTTTCCTTTAGGATTTTTCCAGTAGCAACTTGTGAGTTCGGATTTGTACCTTGCTTGTTGTTATGGGCTGACTCTCTGTTACATTGAATGCAACTGGTGAAATTGGCACCTATGCTTACATTTCCGACGAGCTATCATATTATCAACGCATATAACGCATGCTAGAATACCATTTCTCCAAACAAATAGATACGATGAAAATCTTAATAAACATTTTGTACATTACAGGACGACCCTGAAGAGACACAATCGGCAAGATCAACGCAGTCTTCGCCGCAGCCGCCGATGGAACACGAACAAGACAAAGAGTCGCTGTGGCAGGCCTTACACAGACAAAACGGTGAGCACACACACACATACATAGAGATAACGATGATTGACAGGTTGCAGGATTTGCGATAACGAGTTTGTGTTTAAAGCGCTATTGTTTAAAGTGGCGATCTGTTAAAAACAACAAAGAAAAATGAAAATAAAAGTCTTTGATTTGCCGCCTAAAATTAATTACCAGATTTACATCTAGAGTACGTCACAAATAAGTACTCGATGTTTTCGAAAAAGTTTGCGACAGGTGCTATTATTGCCCAAGAGGCTTTTCGAACCATAACAGAAGTTTCAGTACTATCCAAGATTGAACTCCTTGAACCATTTTCCATCTTCAAAACTCAATCTGTATATGAATCATATTAATTTATCGAGTTGTAGTACGTCATGTGAAAATATGGTCGACCATGTTTTTCACTTTTGCATCTGACATTGAACCTTGTCACTTTTACTTTACTGTTCACATTATAAATTCAGAATATTTAAGTGGCAAGTGTTGGGAATAAACCGTAGAAATGACATCAGACAATACAATTTTAAATTCTATTACAACTGCGAGAAGGTTTAATTTCGCATGTGTTGAGTCTCCCGCTGCTAGGGACTAACCTATCAATAACATGATTTCATCAATCTATTGCGCTGGTAATAAATTGAATTACGTGCATTATTTTATTGCTTTTTATCTAACAATTAATGACAACAAAGAAGTTATTGCATACTTCTATAAAAGTACTTTATTTGAATCTTTGAGCGTAACTGTTTTATCAAAAAAAGTATTGGTTTATTGGTACTGTAAATAAAGCCTTATCATTGGTATAAACATTAAGGCTTAAACAGAGGTGAGACTTGCATTTAAAATGCAAGCTGTTTTCACGCAATGAATCCATTACAACGCAATGATTTCAAATCATAACTGTCTTGTAGTCTGCCTTGTTGATCTAGTGGTCGCAATGCGCGACTGCTGAGCATGAGGTCTTGAGTTCGATTCCCAGTTCGGGCAAAGTGATTGGGAATTTCCATCAACAATTTCTTAGCAGCAGCCTCGGAGTCTGGATTTATGCCTGGTTGATGTCAATAGGCTCGCCCCTTATTACATAGGACTTAAACATAACTGGCGAAATGTGGGTGTACTAATAAGTACACCTCTGTTTACCCCTTCGGGGATGAACTACAGGCGTGATATTATGTTTATGTTCAAATAAAAAGTGATACTAAAATTTTTGCATCCAATTCATATTTTTCAATGTTGGGTAAGGGAACGGAAAGAAGAGAAGTCAATAGCCCTTTGTCCATCAGTAGAACAGAATTGAGATTGGGTAAATGAAAAAAAAAACATTGTTATCTTTAGCCCTCATTGTAGAGCCAGACAGGTAGACGACCGTTAACCCAGACACCCAAAAAAAAGCATTCTTTTCTGGGTTAATCAACTAGCCGAAGCGATATCACAATAGTGGCCCTAATTTATTTTTATTATTTTATAGTGTCAAAACTTTAATATTACTTTGAGTGTGATATTATTTTTATTATAATTTGTCCTTTTTATTTAATTTTTTATGGCAATCAATGCTCGCGCTTCTCTGTATGAGCCTTTTCGCCTTTGCCTTATAGTGGGACATTGCTAATCTGGTTTTTTTTTTTTTTTTAACCAAATTCACAACTTGTTTCAACCGTTTTTTTCTTGGCCAAACCGGGCAGAACTGATGGCATGTGACTTAGCCAAGTGTGGTGAACACTTGTTGTTGACACGTGAAGTTAGGTTGAAAATTAATAAAGCGGAAATAGAGGCAGTGCGGTTTTGGGCTGCAGATTGTATGAGAGATGAGGGTGTGTTAGTGTGTGTTATCTGATTCACAATGCAGTAACTTCCTCACCAGTTCTCACGTAATAGTATTACTGACTTCTGCAGTAGGCATTATGCTGAGCGTCAGCCGTTTCGCGCGGTACTGGCGCATATTTCCATTTATGTGCAATATTTATTTTATTTTAGATTTAGTACTTGTTTTGTGGCTTGAGCTTTTGTAAACAAAATGTTTTATGTTATGTGCGTAACTTGGAATGAATAGTTTTTCTTTTTTTTTTTTTACTTATCAAAGGACTGTGGAATGTCTCTCTTAACTTTTTCTGTCTCATTTGTCCAGGTCGCAGCGGCGAAGCAACACAGTTACTACGACGTTTAATTAACAGCAAGCAGCTCGGCATGACGGTGTCACCGCTGAGGACGCCCGCCTCTCCGCTCTCGAGTACCATGCAGCAACCGAACAACGGAGCTGTGTCACCGGTTAGTATGCTTATCCTAATTTTTAAGATACATATTTCGTGATGGGTGAGTGAGTGAGTGAACCTTTCGCTTAATGAACCTATATGAGAGAAATAACTTAAATTATTATTATTATGATCATATTGAAAGCTGAGGCTTGCCGTAACAGTAGTCTAGACCTACGGACGAAATCGTTACAATCTACACCAGCACCGCCATAAAACACCATTCGATTTTTTACGGAATATAACTAGGTTCGACATCCGGGTCGGGTAAAAATCTAAATGTATAAAAATCACGTTTCACAGTTTTTTTTGCACTCCTCCAAATCAGCTCGCTGAATTTTTATGATTTTTTAATGTATATTTGGCAGACATTAGAATAGTGCGTAAAGTTTATTCAATAACGCTAGATGATAGGGATCCACTTCGCGGACGAAGACGCGAGTAGAAGCTATTTTATAACTCTTTGTATGCAGGATTTTTATAACTATAAAATGAGATGAAAAACTCTACCTCTAGATTTGTCGTGTGCGTTTTAAATTTTGTGTTAGTTGCAGTTTCAATAAGCTAAGTACGTATCTGTCAAAGGTAGATAACAAAACGAACAATAGATAGCTACTTATTTACATTACTCGTATTTCTACGAAATGTTGATATGGAAGTGAAAATAAGCTGTGGAATGATAAATTATTATCCTGTGTATGAAGAAGACAGATAGGCGATGAGTGTAAAAATGTGTTGAGCTGATACCGATGATCGATACCGACTTGATCTATTTATTAACATGCAAAGCTTAACAGTTTGAAAGTAATGTGTAATAATAATGGTAATTCGGCCTATTATTGTCCTGCTGCAGGGAAAACGCCTCTTCTCATACAAAGAAGGCACGAGCATTGTTCACCACGCTTACGCTTACGCTTGTTCAAGGCGGATTGGCGATTGTAGACTTTTATTTCAGGCAGTTTTGGGGGTTTTGTAGACTTTTTTTCTTTTATTCTTTAGTCCAGGTTTCCTTACAAGGTTTCCTTGACCAATGTCATTGATGTCCAAGATAAACTTAAAAAGTACATACGAAACAGAAAAAGTCACATTGGCACATGCCTGTGCCCGGTTTCGAACCTACAGCCTCACGCATGAGAGGCATCTTAACCACTGGCCACCACGACGATTTTAATATTTTGTAAGCAAGTGCTTGTATGACCAGATGTATGTTTGTGGACGAGGCGAAATGAGTACGTAAGGATCGTAGCAGGTGGCGTTGTGCGGTTTCTGCCTACCCCTATAGGAAAAGGGCGTGTGTTTATGTATGTATGTATGTATGTATCGAGATAGTGTGGGTTGGCTCCTTTTTGGCTGAACTAAGCTCAGTACGAAACATTTCTTAAGTATTCGATAAAACAACTTACTACCTTTTACTTTCAACAGTTTATGGCTGAAGACTTACTATAAAATTCTATTGTGTTAAACGAATAAGGAAATTATGCTCGCATACGTGTTCCGCATTTAAGTTTAATTTTATTATCACTAGTCATGCACGGTACGTAACGAAACAATATCTATTTCGTATCAAATTCGAACTAGTATCATGATTAGAAATATAATACACAAGCTCCTGCCCGCGTTTTCGTCCGCGCCAAAGTTAATTTCTTAATACAAATGGACACAATTTCATCCCTTTTGGGGTGAATTTTGGAAAATCCTTTCCTAGCGAACTTCTTTAAACTTTATACGATAAGCGGTTTATATTTTGTGATGAGTGAGTGAGTGAGTGAGTGAGTGACCTTTCGCTTTTATATAGTAAGATTTTAAATAAGCTGTTAATATTTTTTTACCCATAAAAATAAAATACGAATGGTAAACAAATAGGTAATAGTTCATTTCAATATTTGCGTTGTTTTATCTGTCCAGCGCTTTCTTGGCACAATGCCAAGGTCCGCTTGAAGGAGTTATCTGCTCATGCGCATGTTATCTACAACCATATGACCCGTTTCGTCGTCCACTCTATGACTAATTTCTAGTTTTAGACAAGACGACAACTATTGGGGCGTTTCTCAACTACTCCGACATGCTATTATAATATAAGTTCTATTTCTGATTAGATAAGAACTGTTTAGCATATGTGCAGATTATCGGAACAGTGGGGAATCACCCGTAAAGTCACACTACATATACAGGGTGTCAGCTATTCCATACATTATGGTCAAGTTATTATTATTTTTTTATGATTTCCGAGTTGATCCCATAGTAAAAGTTGTTCATAATAAAGAGTACAATGTCCCCTCTTCAGGGTTTTGTTAAATTAACAAACACCCTGTACACCAGAAAAATATGCACTTCCATTTGTTTTTGTATTTTCGCCACATAGTAACCCCTATTATTGTCCCATTGCATTCGAGCAAGTACCAATGTAACTTTATCAATTCATATGCTCTTACTAGTATAGGCTATATAACATCACCCTACGACCCTCGGGAGCAGAGCAGTAATCAAAGACATAACTTAACAAGGGTGGAAAAAGGCGCGTACGAAGCCTCAGGGAGCAGCTAGTCAATTTGAAAACCAAATGCAACAAAACTTCCGTAAAATAAAGTATCATTGTTTTGAAAAATATTTTAATGAAAAATTGTAACATTAGGATATTAAACACTGATTACGTCTTTTAAAAAATGCTAGTCTAAACCGAATTGCATAAAACAATAATAATGAATACTGACCTTCATGCTATCCTCTTGTGGTTGGGCAGAATTCCAAGTACCTACTGCACAAGTTCCAGCAGTTTAATGTTGTATGTCAAGACCACAGATATGTTTTAATTATTATAATAATAATAACTGCCTCTGATCAACATCAGTGCCGTTCGTTATCATTGCGAACAGTCGTTAATACAACTAGTTTTATGGCATTTTTTTAAACTAATTACTTTGTTTAAATGCCAAAACTTAATTCTTGTATAACCAGTTACTCAGTAGTAAAGTTGATCAATGAATCGTATAATGTGACGTCATTATAAATAGTGCAAGTAATTAGGAACTTATTCTGATTTCCTAGTTCGTTTGTATACACTGCGAATTTAAAATACCAAAACAACTATTTGACTTTTATAACTAGATTGTATATTTATTATAAACTTATAAAGATACCCGCACCGCATTGCACCATATAGATTTGATAGCGGTTTTTTTTTGTTATCAAAAGTAGGTGCAATAACAAAGGAAAATTATTGTCATAAAAAAACAAAATTCCGTTTTTTTTTTTTAAATTGTCCATTTAAACGCACTCTCGTTAAATGAATTCACCTCTTTTATGGAACTACGAGTACTTTGCTGAACTGTTCACGACTCACACTGAGAATATTCTTTGAAGCTTAGTACTATATGACAGCATGAGTTAACTTCTTTATTGTCAAGTTTAATTTTATGTTAATGTTCATTTTCAATACATTTTCCTTGTCTCGTTTAAGATATGTGCTTATTGTTATCACTGCTCACATACCTACAAGTGGTATCGATGCTAGATTTTTAAACTGAGATAAAATGTTCAGTTGTGAGAAATGCACTTATCTATCATTGTGTTTGACTAGAACAATGTGGATATTATGTGATGAATTCATGTGTCTTTGTGACAATTTGTTAATTTTGTAGGAAACAATTTGGTTGTTATGTATACTCTCATATATAAGCATGACGATAGTAGTCTGTAGGATTATTTAACTACCCAGGCATGTCATATAATAAATGTTACGTTGTCCAACGTCCAATGCCAGGCGTTCCTGCCCTTGCGCATGCGTATACATTACGCTACGACCCACGGGAGCGGAGCAGTGATCAAATACAACGCGGGTAACGGTGCGTTGAGATACTTATTCATAGAATGGTTAACATTTTGTATTTAATAATGATGTAATTGTCAACAGAACGGTGAATGGCACAGTTCAGGCCGCGGCTCGAGCGTGGCGGGCACGGCGCGGAGAAAACAAAGCTTCCCTGCACGAGCGCAGCCTCTCATGGCCGTAGACCCGCCCGCCACTAACACGCAATGGCCACAAACAGCATCTGAGAATGTAAGTTATTTAAAACCCTTTACAGCTTAGTAACATTATTTATGATTTTTTTATTTCCTATGTGGTCATCGTCTTATGGTTTATGGACTATACTCTATTCAATAAAACATTAAAAAAATAACGTTACAACGCTATCATTATTTTATTGCTAGCGTATAAGATCCGTCATTTTACGATAAATATAAAGCAATAATATAGACCATTTACAAAAGAGATATAATTTATATCACCAAACTGCAGTAATTTTACAATGTATGTCACTCAATAACTGCCGTTATTTGGCCGATTTTTTTATAACGCTAAATAATAAAATGGAGTATCGGTCGAAGATACTTTTTTGTACGAAGATATTTTTTTCAGATGATTTTTTTTTGTCTTTGCTTTTGTGCTATAAATTTGAAAATATTGGGGACCAAAAGAAGCAAAAAAAAAATAAAAAATACAGTAAGACGTGATGAATCTTTAAATGTGTCGTTTATTCTTAGGCTTCCATTTACATTAATTACTTTTCACCAACATATACCCACCAGTTCACCAAAGTAGACATCGTTAACTCTCAATAAGGTTTGCATTAATTTCTGTATGCAGCAGGAACCACCAGAAGCGTCATCAACGCCGGGCGGCGCGGGCTCAGCCCGCTCGGGCCCGCGCGTCGAGCTATCCTGCAGTAACTGTGGCACACATACCACGACAATATGGCGGCGTGACGCCCGCGGTGAGATGGTATGCAACGCGTGCGGACTGTACTTCAAGCTGCACGGAGTTCCGAGACCTACAGCCATGCGACGCGACACTATACACACGCGCCGTCGCAGACCTAGGCATGACGGCAAGCACACTAAGAGCAGTAAGTTAAAATCGTTACGTTAAATTCATTCCAATCCTTAATTTCAATTGAGGTAAACAAATATCAATTAAAGTTGACTTCAGAATAACTAATAGCATTAAAAATGTTGCAGCATTAAGTTGCATTAAGCATTAAAGTATTTTTTCCGAGATAACATAAATTGGAAACCACACTTCACTTTATTGGCCTATTAACCCGTGTTCTGTTAACAATTTGTAGTAAAGCATTGCTGTTGTTGTAGAATCTCGACGCAGCGGAGGCGGGGGCGGCGGCGGCGGCGGCGGGGGCGGCGCGTGCGAGCCGGGCGACGGCGCGGGCAGCGGCGGGGAGGGGGCGGAGGAGGCCGTGCTGGCGGCGCTGCGGCGCCAGCTGCAGCCGCACCTGCTGGCCGCGCTGCACGCGCACAACACGCGCGCCGTGCGCCCGCACCGGGAACAGGTACCACTTAAGATCAATAGAAATAATTGCTTACCAAATGACTGCTTTACCCAGCCGGTTTCCTGCCGATGTGATGAATGGAGCAGATATTACCAGGAATGGGGAGATAGCTATAAATAAAACACAAGTCGCCCTCCATAGTTTCTACTTTTTTTTTTTGGGTGGTTAAAATCATCAAATGGTCGGGGCGGCAGGGACTGTCAGACTTTTGCTATTTTATTCTAATGTTTTGAATCTCTGGAAGTCCTTTCTTATCTGTGTCGACACGGACAGAAATAAGAGTACTCATAGACCACTAAACATCTTTTACAACCGCAGGTGGGTCTGAACGCCCCCGAGTACGACGAGGCGCCGCTGAACCTAGTAGCCAGCCACGTAGCCGCCGCCGAAGAATCTCACTGACTGCCCTCTGTGATAGCCACGCAACTCTCGCCACGACCCACGACGCAGACACCACGCGTATGACACCCTAAACACATTACAATATTCTTACAGAGCATTGCGTGTATATTCTGTATCGATAGCTTCTCTTCCAACTTAGATATACTTAGAGTGCTCCCACGAATGTTTCACAAAAGGAGAACGCATACAACACTTTTGTAAAACAGTCGTGTAGCACTCAGTCGAAAAGCAATATAAAATTTATAGAATTAAGTATACATGCAATAACATTCTTGGTATTATAATAGTACTAAATATCTATTTAGTGATAGCACAGGCCAGTTGATGACAATAGAGGGAAATATATATATTGAATTGTTCATTCCTTTCGTCCGGTCGTTATAGTACTATAATGAAATGTGAATTATTTTTATAGGAGATCATACATTTTTCACAAACGATTCTCACTTAGCACTTTAGTGATGGTTTTGGCTTTCCGAATATCGAACGACCGGTTGAATTTCGGAATGACAGTGGCTAGGAGGTTTTAAAATTGGACTTAAGATTGTCGGCGATGTTAAAGAATTATATGGTTGTTACTAGGCATAGTTTAGATGTAAAATCTTGACGAGTCTCTAGTTAAAATCATGAATTTCGTGGTCGACATTCTTATGTCTGATATTCAAACCGAACCATATAGAAAGGCGGTCTACATTATACAAAAACCAGGGCATTACGCATTACAACTTGGTTATTTGGTCGCGGGAAACAATATACATTCATTGTATTAGTGCCTATTTAATGTATAGGAAAGAAAATGGTACCACAGTGAACGTTATGCGAAAGAATACTTTCCGTGTGTACATATTTTCTTAACATGTGATATGTATGATTGTTGGTCATGCATGTGTAAGCATCGTGCAATTTGTGATATGGCAGCTCGGAATAATCCAAACACGAGATTAGTTCTGACAGCCGTATGAAATCTATTCGGGTTTATTCGTTAAATTTTCGCACAGGCGAATATCGATCTGTAATTATAAATCTCAAAAAGATAATGACACTATGATATCGGGTTTAATTATAGTAAGCCTTGCCTTAGAATGCTCTCTTTGATATTATTGAAATTATATTTACGGTTACCTATTGCAGGACGCAAGTATTCTTTTAGTTTATAGGTCATATTGTAAATTTTATTGTTCACGTAGTAGTTTGTAATGCTTAAATTCAGTAAATTATAAGTGTCTAATTTATTTCCCATTTCGGTCAGTATTTACAATGTAAGTATTTTTTTTATTTCTGTCGAGTATTTTTCTTAGTTAAGGTAACGAAATGAGAAGAAGCAATAATGACAAGCAAATGTGATTCTGGGAATATTGGAAGTCCAGAAACATGAATACCGTAGGGTTGGTAAATTAAATTATAAGTAATACCAAGTTACTTTTGAAATTATAAGAAAATATTTTTTGGTTTACCAAGCTTTTTTTACGTTATCTGCTTGAAAATGAGTAGTCTTAAACTAAAGAAAGTTTCGAACGTAACTTGTTCACGAATCTGTTACAAATAGTATTCTTTTCTAATTAACATTATATTTATATCATGTTGCCTTTAAACATTACTAATACAAACCTGTAACTTTGGCATTATTAAAATAGATATAGTACATCATAGGTAAAAGATTTATTTTAAGAATTAATTTTTCAATCCATTTATATTATTGGGCATTTTTGGTCGTTAAGCATTATAACAAACCATTTAACAGAAACGTTGTGGCATTATATTGAGTTAAAATCTACCGGATTCACCTCATGATGGTCAGTGTTATGTGTATATTATAGCAGAAAGCATTTACGTTATCTGTACCTTGAGCTGGGCTGTTTTGTTATTGCTTCCATTCGACTTATTTAGCTGTGAACTCTGTCACCGTCCTTTACTTGACGTCTCTACTTAATTTAGTGTTAGTTCGTTTAATTATCGAAACCCCACGGGCCAGTAAAATACAGCAGTCTATGAGACATTGTGATAATACTTAGCTAGACAAACCTCAGCTGTAACGAAGCTGAGACCAGATCGCGTGATTCTGTTGCAGCTAACCTTCAACGTTACGTCAAGCTTATTGTATTTAAAAAGCTTTAAAAATTGAGATTATTTATTCATTCTTATTGGGATCACTGTATAGTTGTCGGTGTAGTGTGTACCGTTTAGTATTGCTTACGTTTATTTCGGAGTAGCAGTCTACCTTGACAATAATGTTTCATTAGCTTTATGATGAAACTGTAACTTACGTAAATTCTAAAACTGTTTCGCTCTCTAAATAACTTTAGCTCTCTTTATGATGATATTGAATTGAAACTCGAAAGATCTATCCATGATTATTTTGGAACTTGATATAGCTAGTAACTAGGGTGTGTTTATTTTTCTAAGAGTGTATCTTTGATCGAATTTTATCTCGAATATTTTTATTTAAATTGGAACCTGAAGTAATTAATGATTTAGGTCAGTGAAGATTGAAGTGGATTTTTATGTTGATTATTTTTCGAATTTGATTGTAATTGTGAATAAACCATTTTGATTCGTTCCTTAATAGGAAGAAATACACAATCCCATAGACGCTATTTTGTAAGACGTAAGGAAAGTCGTTTTTTTGCTCTCGCTGGCGATCGCAGTGCCACTGCCGTTGCGGGCGCGGGTAAATATCGTTCCATGACTTTTTGTCCTAGGTGGTTATTGCGGCGATGCAAACCAGTTGTTTAAGATTACGTCGTGTAGGGGATTCGTGGTATTATAAATTAGCGCACGTAGGACTATTGAAGTAATCCACGTACATGAATCGTTATGACAGTACTAAATCTCCACTAATATTGCTGATTGCAGTAGTGATACAGTATTATTTTATTGAACTCTATGCTGTACATTTGTCTTAGGTTTATTATTTTTGTATTTTTTTAAATAGTTTTTATCTAGATTGACTTCCGAATTTAAATTCTTATTGGTAGTTGTGGATGATAGTGGAATGTTTGGTTAGATATTCTCACTGGAACATCGTTGTCTCCTTGCTGCAAGACCGACTCGTTTCGTATTTCTCTGTGTCTCACTCGATACGTACAGCAGAATACAGCTATGATAGATCTTCCAATTTGGTTATTTATTATGTTAGGTTAACTTATGGATATATCGGTATTAAGAGTTGATGAACAATGTATATCGTCATTTAGTTACTAACAAACCGGTTGTGTTGTGTGTGCTTACGCTCTAACAAGCATGTGTTTGTGATTTTGTTTTTATTATCACGTCTGACAGAGATGCAGACAGTACCAATACTGTTGTGTATTATTATAATTTATGCTGGAATATGGGCTTCGTATTCATATCTTAGGAATTCCATTCGACATTGTATGTAACATCATTTTTCGAAGATTAAAGACTGACAAGAACTCTCATAATGTCTTCTGTTTTTGTATTCTCTTCTCTCTCACGTTTTATTTCACTCGAGTTATTCGAAAAATGATAGTGTAAAAGTATTTTTATTCATTGTGATATATTTTGTTGGAGAATGTAGATGTGTGTATCCGAAAAGCAATAACATTGTGATAAGTGGTGAT
Organism: Hoplodrina ambigua; assembly: GCA_949774945.1. Taxonomy (NCBI): domain Eukaryota; kingdom Metazoa; phylum Arthropoda; class Insecta; order Lepidoptera; family Noctuidae; genus Hoplodrina; species Hoplodrina ambigua. The sequence continues at coordinate 10,362,870 of OX458974.1, read as the reverse complement.
GAACATTGTATGTAAAACTGAACAGTAAATTCTGAATAATATAGAATGAATATTGTCAATTATATATATTGAGTGCGCTGCACGGGTGAGCTCACGGACTATTGTGATATACTTCGAACTAGTTCGATTAATGTTATGATAGCAATAAATTTGACGAAAGCAATAGACCAGCATGGTCGCCGTAGCCTTATAATCCAAACTAAATATAATAGCCGTAGTGTTAATTAAGAAAATTGTTGTATTTACCTAGATGCTGTGAACTCACTCGTCCAGTGGCGAACCATTGGAATGATAAGCTTGTCTTTAATGTCAAATTTGAACTCGTCTTACTATAAGCAGATATAAAATTAGTCTGCAAACAATTTTCCTCGTAAAGACGTATTTATATAAACTATAATGTAAAGCAATAATTTCCAATATAGAAGGCTTGAAGGACCATTTGTTATTGTTGTTGTCAAATTACATAACTGTACTGTATTTATAGTAAGTTTCAGCATAAATTATCCGTTTGAGATTGTTTAGTATGAACACGTGGCCGGAATACTCATTGTGAAACATTAGTTATTGTTGTATAGATGATAAATAATGTGACTTACGCAGGGATGGATACTTAAATTATTAAAGTTTTAACTGATATATTGGCTATGTAGTGAGTAGAATATTTTTTTACAAATAAATTATAGCAGCTATTTATATGTTTTACTATTCAATGTACCCTCCCTCGTTGTGTACACCCGATGACTGCGAGAAAACAGGTTTTTCCACTAAAAAACGCAAGTACGGCGCACACACAAACGTATGTGGTTATCTACGGCGAAAACACGAACAGTGGTAGCTAATAATTGTCTGTTGTTGTGCTATAGAGCGTCTACGAGTGAATAAAATCCGTTTAGCATTTCTTGAGATTAGCACTTTCAAACAAACAAGAAACTGTCTTAATAATAACATTTATTTATGAATCCTTATCCTAAGTAACGGTAACAATAGGTCGTTTAACCGCTTGTCTTGCGCGTCTCCGCTTGTCCCTCTTGCGGTTCTCTGTAAACGCTTCCCTGAACAACTGCTCGCTGTCGGCCGCCTCCGCGTCGCGACGTAACCATTGTAGTGCGTGCACGTTGTAGCCTACCATGTCCTGGGAATTTTACAAAATTATTATAGGTGGAGTAAGGTTACAGTGAGCCATTTAGAAAGTTCTGGAGAGACAGGGAAGATAAAGAAAATGGAGAGATTTGTGCCTAAACCACCAACATTGAGTTACCAATATGTAATTCTAAACCTCGATTTCTCTACCGAAAAAAAAAACATATAAATTGTCAAGCGCACGATAACTGTTGTGATTGGTTAACTAAATTATTAACAACCAATTACCGTAACTTATAAGTCTATAGACAATTTATCACATTTATTTTGCATCGATTTTCAAAAAAGCGGGAGTAAGAAGGTTTGTTGGGGATCACACGGTACTGTTTGGCTCTAAGTACAAACCATAAACAGTAATTATATCATCGATTTTTTCCTCTTATCTCGAAGCATTTGTGTAGTTGACTGAAAAAACTATCGAAAGTCGTAGTGTTTGTTGATATTTGATCCATCAAAAAGTAACAAAAAAATTAAATTAAAACTCACTCGTAACTCGTTCAGCCTCATAGTCGCTTTAGCTTGTATCTGTATCATGTGCTTCAACAGTGCTTGGTTAGCTACAAGTGGGGCGTGGTGTATCTTTAGCAAGAATATCGCGAGCCGACAGAACAGCTCCGTGTTGTCGCCGCGGTCCAGCAGCTTGGGCAACATTTTTACTATGTCGCAGGCTACGCTGAACGGGATGAGCAGTAGGGCTTCTTCTAAGTCACTGAAATAGATAAGTGGTGATGAGTGTTTGTTATGAAGCGAAGATGCCTAGATTAAAGTACGTCCGGAAAGATTTCGGTGCCGTGATAAAAAAATGTCTAACTGTGCTATAACAAGTTCGCTCAAACGGCCCTACTGGGTTGGATATAAGTTGAAATTCAGCTTCCTTAAGTTTGTGTTCGCATAACTTGGAAAGTAGTAGAAGGATGGGCTTGAACTTTTTACACACATTACAAATATTGCAGTAATAAAAACTCTTATTTTATATCTCCGAACATACCTGGATCGTATCCTCTTGACAGTTTCTACAAGGAAGTGTTCAGGCGTGGTGCAGTTGTACGCAGCCATTAGAAGAGGCGGCTGAACGAACTGGCCGCGTGCTTCCGTCAACTCACGTTTGTACTCAGCGCCCACAGATAAACATTCCATTATGGAGTCCGCCTAAAAACATAGCATGATAAAAAAAAACTTTTTTTTTCGGATAATTATGCATATTGCAGGTCAATTTAGGAGGCTGCTGCACCGGATTTTCCTGTGGTGCCTTAAAAATGAAGGCCTACACGCTAAGGGCACCCCCTATGGGGTGCAGACCTCGGCTTAGAGCGACGCTGGGATAAGACAGTAAGGAGACAGGCTGGATCGGTTCTTAATTATTCAGGGTCGAATTTAAAGCTACAAGTCGACATAACATCACGCCTGTAATCCCCGAAGGGTTAGGCAGAGGTGTACCCATTAGTACACCCACATTTCGCCAGTTATGTTTTTAGTCCCATGTAATAGGGGGCGAGCCTATTACGAGTCGAGTCGGGAGATAAAATATACGTGATCTAAGTAAATGTTACAGTAGAAGGCGCTGGACTCGCAAGGTGGGAGAGAGTTATGTGCTGTCAGCCGGACCGACCAGACGTCTGGCCACTACAGAAATAAAATCCCGTGTGTTGTGCTTTATTTAATACCTACATACCTCTGAGATGAGTGTACGTTACAGGTATAAAACAAATGTAGGTACTTACAGCTTTTTCTGCTCCAATAGTTTTCTTTGTCGGCATAGTAAGACCGGGCAATCCTGGGACTGGCGCCTGTAAATAAAGTCAAAGGTTTCAGACGTAATTTAATAGGTTAGTTAGTGTGTCGGTAACTACAACAATTTCGAACATGAACATGGATTGTATAAATAGCATTTAAAAAAAAAATTATTTTATTTATTTGACAAATTCATTCATTATCCATAACTGTACAAAACAATAAACTTTTAATAATCATAAAATTATAAGAAAGGTATAGTATAAAAAAGAGAAACGGGGAACACAGAGTTATATAGGTACTCTGAAAGAGATTTTTTTTAAAACGTTAAATCTTTTTATTGTACGTGCTTTGTTGGTGCCTTTACAATAATCCTCACATAGACAAACAACAGATATACATACATGTTGCTCCCCTGTGGCGAGCCCTTCTTCCTGCTCGTCCGTGTCGCCGAGTACAAGCGGCTCGTCGGTGCGCGAGTACAGGCGCAACGCGCGGTCACCGCCGCACGACGCCGCGTGCAGCCCGCCTGCGCCCACGGCTATGTTCCAACACTCGCCTGCGTGACCCTGGTAACACACACATTACAGATTATAGAGTGACTTATTCCTATTGTCTCCTGTAAACATGACGATCAAGTAAAATATGTCCCATTTTCCACATTTCCAAAAGTGTCACTACATTAACTGTCTGTCTGTTTGTTTGTTCCGGCAAATTTTTGATACTGGGTCGATTTTAGTATGAATTTCACTGGCAGATAGCTGATATATATAGCTGTATAAGAAGTAACTTTGGCTATTTTTATTAAAGATAAAAACAGGATTGCTCGCCAATAAAAAAAAACCTGGATAATTACCGGCATTGTCGCGGATAAGCTAGTAGTAGGTAAAAAAACGAAAATTGCGAAAATTTTAAACGAATAAAAGAGAAGTAAATCTAAAAACCATAACGAAATAAACAACTTACATGTAACGTAATAATATTATCATAACTATCAGCGTCCCACTGCTTCACCTTCCCATCTTTTGACGCCGTAAAGAAGTAATGCGTCGTAGGCACGAACTGCAATGACGTCACAGAATCGTTGTGCGCAAATATTGACTTGTGACAGTCTCCGAAGTCCATGCCCCATATCTTGACGTTACGGTCTGCGGAGCCGGTCGCTATGATGTTGGAGTCGTAGCTGATGTCCAGGCAGAGGACGGGCAGCTTGTGTCCGTAGAGGGATAGGTAGAACTGTGCGGAGAAAAATAAAATTCATTCCAGAAACCTTTAAAATAAATAGTTTTTTTTTTTGGAACGAAAAAACTTGCAGTAGGAGTCTACTTACATTTGGCAGAAATCATCACGTTAGAAAACGCGACATTTTCTTTCTTTCTATTAAATAAGGGTGTCAGGAACATGGATCCTGACGGGGGGTTCTCCGATTGCAATTTTTTTATCAGAATAAATCATAAATGGAGGAAGCGGGTGTGTGTTCGATATCAGACAAGTGCCAATGTGACTTTTAAGATTCATATGTACTTTCTAAGTTTATTTTGTATTGAATATATGTCTAAATTCGGCGGTGTTCAATGTTCGTGCTTTCTCTTTATGAAAAGACGCCTTCGCCCTGAAGTGGGACAATAATGGGCTGGTATTATTATAAAATAAGGTAAACCTGAAATCTTTGTGCCCACATTCTTATGAACAGAAACTTAAGGTTCACAATTGGTACCTTAAAAGTGTCAAGGAAGAATATCTTGACAGTTGAATCTAACAGGGCCACGGCAATAAACTTATTGTTTGGGCTTATTCTAACTGCGCACACTGACTCTTCCAGTTCCAGGGTCCTTGTGTGCAAGAGTGAGAGGACCTGAAATACGACATATTTATTATTTTCACTGATTATATAAGCTTTAGTACGTTCGAGACAGATTTGTTAAATTGTTACCTTTGCTTTGGATTCTCCCGTCGGGTCTTCTATGAGCTCAAACTGCCATAGTTTGACTGTCTTATCGCCGCCACCGGAATAGCAACCTCGCTGCAAATAATCGAAAATTTAGGCCCAATTACCAAAAAAGGGATGGTTCTTTCATCATCAAAATCTAATCTATATCTACATTAGTATGTCTATAAATGTTTTTTTGTTTTACGCTGTAATCTTCGAAGGGTAAGGCAATGAGAAGTGTGCCAATACCCAATAGTAATCTCTGGAATTCTTCCACTCATAAAGAGCTACACTATTGCCAAGTGTCATCATAGGATATGTTTCATGGCATATTTGACGTCCGTGCGGACAAAATCGCGGGCAGAAGCAATAAAGAAATATAGTGTATTAAAGAGATAAACTTCATTCGCTTTCGTTGTTTGTAAGAGGTAATTTTTTACAGTACTGGCCCGTTTACAAAAAATATTTCACTGATAGGAAGCTACTTTAATGCTGAGTATCATAAGCTATATTTTAAGATACTTATACTTGACTATCACGTGGACGAAATCGCGAGCAGAAGTTAGTATTATATACCGCACAATTTTACAGACATGTGCAAATTTTATCTTATTTTCTTGACCCTCTCGTTAGTTAGTTATAATTTTTTATTCCTGTATTATTACTGAGAATTTATTGAATTACCATATCCGGAGTAAGTCCGACAGTGGAGCACTCGGCTGTATGCGCAGGCACTTGCTCCAGTACTCTGCCGGCGCCCACGTCTATCAACAGTAGGGAGCCATCCGCACATCCCACCAGCGCGTGCCTGTCGCCCGGCGCGAAGCAAATGCTGCATGGACGTCCGGAAGGCACCGGGATCGTACGGAGACAGATTTGTGTTGATCTGAATACGAAATAAAGTTTGTATTGCAAACTTTATCTTCATCGAAATAAGGTTCGAAATTCAAAAACTGCCGCGAAGGTTTCAGTCGGCTTAAGCAGACTTTGTTTCATAATAAAGCAAAGTATGTTATACTAAACTTATTTACAAGACAAAGGTGAAATAAACTTATTTATTTACAATAGGACATGCAAAATTGCTGTTTAAACCTTATACCATCTTATTAAGATTATTTTTTCTGCAGCAACTTACCTGCTCCAAAGTTTGACAGAATCAGCGGACGCCGATATTATGGCTAAATTGTCCGAACTAATGGCCACACATCGTGGCTCTTTTTGATGGCCCGGTTGTGTTATTTGTTTCAGACATTGAACTGAAAAATAGAAAAGTAGGATAAGCATCTTAAATTTTCGCTATAAATCTACAGGGTAATCACATCAAATCACCGTATCAGCCGTATCAAGGGTACGGGCCCCTGCGCTACAGGGGCCCTGAACCCGCAGTTAGGTAAAAGTCCCCACAAAATTTTCTAGGGCCCGTCTAGGGCAAGCTAAACCACTGAGCCAGCAGATACGGTTTAACAAGCTATTTGATTTACAGACTGCTACATTTTACCAATCATTTTTATTTTGTGTTAAGTTTTAAGGCTTGTGTGAATTAAATTAAATTTTAAGTTAACGTGATTAGATTTAAATTAAAGTGATTTAAAAGAATTGACACACTCGAAATATTGTTTAAAAGTAGTTGCAAGTTAGCTGCCTGTATATCAAATAGCTTGTTCGACTGTACATAAAGTTCGACGATTAAATAAATAAATAAATAAATAAATATCTTGGGACAACTCACACACGGCTATCTGATCCCAAGCTAAGCAGAGCTTGTGTTATGGTAACCAGACAACTGATATATATACTTATATAATTTATAAATACATACATATTATAGATAAATCACACCCAGACACAGAACTAACAATCATGCTCATCACACAAAGTTTGTCCTGGGTGGGAATCGAACCCACGACCTCCGGCTTAGCAGTCAGGGCCACTAACCACTAGACCAACAGGCCCGTCAAAGTAAAGGATTTAAAGTATTAACCTTCTTGTCCTTCAGCAATTCTCAAGCTATGCAGTTCAACAGTGTTATTAGCCAGAGTCACGCCAACACGCAGCTCCCCCGTGGTACCCAGCAGTAGGGTGGTAGACTTCAACTTGGCCTCCAACTTGATCGATGACAAGCGCTTCACTTCGTCACTTAATGTTAGTAGCTCAGGCACTTCCGTTGTATCGGCGTCAGCTTCACCTGTTTCTTTTAGTTTTCTGTAATTCAAACGTGGTAGAATATTGACTAGTGAATTATTTTGTAATTGGACTGTTAAGCGCGGGGTCCTGAGTTCCATTCCCCAGTTGGGCAGTGTCATTGGGTTTTTTACATACGGGAATTTATTTGTACTAGCTTATAGTTTGGATGTAGGTGGTGCGACACTCAAATTTCCCCGTGTCTCGGAAAGCATGTAAAGCTATGGGAATTGCGCCAGATCTCTTCCTGGTTGTGTCGGATTGCCATCATATCAGACTATGAGGGTAAAGGAATACACCTGTATATCCATAAAAACAGGAGCCCTGTGTACATGGCTGAGATTGGCTTCCGTTTCGTTTGAGATTGGCCGCCGCCGCACCGTAATCAAAAGTCGGTTGGGAGATTTTTTATTTTATTTTTTCATTTCTGACTGAACAGCCTAAAGTTGAGGCAGCCTTGTCAAACGTCCTCTCCTATTTGTTTTATCTTAAGAATATATTACCATTTCAGAACCAGACGAGGCTAGATTTGAGAAGTACTGACTAACGACTTCCTATACTCGGAGTTGTGGCTTGCCAGATGACAAACAAATCTGTCATAAATAAAATTACAAAAATAAATACTCACGCCAATTTTTTCCTTTGTTTCTTTATTCGTTTGTCCATTCTCATTTTGGCTTCATCATCGGAGCAAAACGAGAAGATTTCCAGCAGTGCGTCAGTTCCGTGACACGCTAACACACTCTGTCCTGGATCAGTTGAGAGACCCACTACTCGACCGCGACCCCCTCTAACTAGAGTACCTACTTGGTGACATTGTAATACCTACAAAAATTTTAAATTTTGTGTTCATAAATATTTAATGTGTGGATGTGCAATATTTCTTTTGATCTTTAGTTTATTTCAAACTGTCTTTTGACTGTCAAAATACTGAAATTTTTAAAAATAACTTACAGATGAGTCTTCAAGATTGTCACTTTCTTCAAGTTTGACTATTTCAAGTTGTCTGGACAGTTTCTCCTCATCTTTGACATCAGTCGTCCAGTTCAGTTTCCACACTCTCAACTCTTGGTCCATGCTACCAGTCACTAGGTATCTCTCCTCTTTTAGAAGTACTGCAGACCATACCTTAGAAATAGTTAAATTTTATATATATGATGTTTTGTTCTGACTGTGAAGTCTGGCCAGAAAAATCAACATCTAATCTCATCATGATAATCTCAGGGGGCATGCCACAAGCCCGAAAAAAAAAAATGTAATAAAAAACTGCGTAAATATGTATAAAATTTTATTGAGGCAGAAAAAAAAAGGTAAGAAGAGGATTTATAAGCCCCCAGTCATGGAATGCCTAGGGGCGCCTACAGAGTTAAATGGCCCTGCTCTAGGCATATCTTTGCTCAAAAGAAATGCAGTAAAGAGTTTTTATTTACTTCAAATTCAATTTAATTCACATACTAAAGTTGTATGCAAAATAAAGTTTTCATTGTTTAGAACATAAGTCTGATAAGTAACTGAGATGTTTAATAGTTACTGTTTAAAAGTATACATACTTCCATTTGATGTCCTCCTAAAGTCTTGAAGCAATGCTTTGTCTCAATATCCCAGAACTTAACAAATGTGTCTTTGGAGGAGCTGATGACACAGTTCTTGCCATTTACAAACAGAACACTGGTAATAGTTCCCTTGTGGCCACTGAAGCGAGCTTTACCAGTTTCTGACACCACATCCCACAGAATCACCTCTGTATCCTGCAAAAAAAAAACTGATTAAATGTTAATAAGGTATTTTTCGTAATGTACATCAATCCAATGATTGATACCAATGTATACAGTCATATTTAACATTACATTGCCAAATAGATAGAATTTCAAAGGAAAGGAGTGAGGTACTATTAAATGCATTTTCTTGAAGATTTTAATTATCTTACCTAAGTAACAAATACTATAAAAAAGACAAAAAACAGTATGTAGTTCTATCATATTGATTCACACAACTCACCTTCGCACCGGACACCAACCGATGTCCCTGTTCATCATACTGCAAGCATGTGACAGCAGATTTGTGTCCAGCGAACACACAAACTATTTCATTGTTGACTAATTCAAATACGTTTATGTTTCCGTCTACATAGCCAACTGCTATATGGTTGCCGCTAGGACTAGCAGCTATCTGTGACACTACTACATTTTCTCCTGGAAGCACCTGAGCCTAAAAAATAAATACCATAACAATGACATATTGTGTTTACAAGGTAAAATTAGGAAGTTCCACAAGTGTTATGATGAAATATTGCCCAAAAACTGTTGAATAATATTAAGCTTATACGTTTGTATGATTGTATAGTATATCTGTCACAGTTACCTTCTCGCCCAGCCTCATATCCCAGATCACAACATGTTCGCAAGCACCCACAGCGATATATCGGCCGCTTACGCCATTTAAAGACACATGTGCACTATTGCAGTCGGCACTAGCTATCACATTGAATGTCCCACTTGGAGCATAACGTAAGTATTGTTTCGTAAGACCCATTATTTTATAAATAATTGTGTTTATTAGGATATCATAACCTCCAATCGAAAACTCCGCAAGTGCACACTTATTTGTTATGACATTTGATCGATGGTGTTGTCAATCATGACTTGTCGATGACCACAGATTACTATATGATTCGATGACTCTAACATCTCTCTCTAGTCGATTGCACTCATAGAGGTAAACCTCTGTGACTGTACTCGACTGATACTGTATCTACTAGCACGTCAGTGCTCGACTGTCTACTGTGTGTGTCTAACTGGTCTAACCACGTGCAGTTCAATAATTATTAAACGAGACGTACTTCAGACTTGTAGTATTTTTACGAATCTCAAGTCAAACAAAGTCGAAGTGCCGCTAGTCTGCTAGATCGTAATCAAATCAAACTAGTAGGAAAACATTGTGCAACAAATTAACAAAGCGAGTGATATGAAAAAAACGTAAACAATCATTTTATTTCATTCAGGTTGACATAGCTCTAATGAATACATTCATTCAATTGAAATTCAAACTTCAAACGTTTCGTTTTTATCTGTGGTGACTCCTAATCGGTGATTCGGTGATTCCGTATTCCGTAATTATAATTATTTTTACTCGTTGTAGCACATTATAATATCCCCCACATATGTTTTAAAAAGTGTAGGGAAGTTCTTGGTATATTTAGTTGAAGTTTTATTTTTCGTTCTGCGGTAATACATACAAATCTGCCTTCAGGTTATTATGTTACTCAACAAAACCAGGTTTATTGTTTTTCTTGTTGATCCAACGTGCCGTCCCTTTCCTAAATTTAATATATTTACATGTGGCGGTCGGTTGGCTGGCAAATAAGAAAACGTGATGACTTTTTTGCAGGCTGGTGGGTTTCACTAATAGATCTCGTAAGAGCAATATGGAGGGTACTAACACGTCAGACATAGTGATCATTAGCGGCAACTCGCACCCCGAACTAGCCGAATTAATCGCTCAGTAAGTTCGTGCTCCTCACCCTCATGTCCATTTCAAGGTTTTGAATAGTGACCTAGTGTTTGACACTTGCAGAGGTTAAGTAGTTTGACCTCATTCAAAATATAATACTGATGGGTTTGTATATAAATTGAATTAGAGCTAGTTTGCTATCAATTCTGCAGTAATAAGAATAATGTTTCATTACAGTCGTCTGGGTGTGAGAAAGGGAGGATGTTCAGTTTACCACAAAACCAACAGGGAGACTATTGTTGAGATTGCAGATTCTATTCGTGGAAAGAATATTTACATTGTTCAGACTGGAACAAAGTGAGTATTGCCAATAAAAAGGATATAATTGATCTGGTAATGGTAATAAAACACATTTTTTTAAAAATTGTAAACAAACAATTACTGCCTTGAACACTGGGTCCTTTTTCAGGTATTACAAAATATCAATCAAGCATTTTTATCTGAGTTTTAGGGGCTCTATTGCACTCTGATTTTATTTTGGAAAATTAACAGTTACACATTGCAGTGCAATGGTATAAATTGGTATAGGAATGAACACTAAAATGGGAGTACTTATAAATTTATAACCAACAACATTTTCCAAATCCAAATAATCTACAAAAGTTAAACAAACACTCTTGGTGACTATGCCAGCCGCATATGGTTAAACATAATGAAGTAGTAGTACAGGCTGCAGCAGCAACCAGCATGCTACCAATTACACCATACTAGTACCTACTCACATAAATTTTAATCATACTTTCAGAAAATATATACTCTTGCAGATTTCAGACAATAGCTGGCTTAATAATCAATTTATTTCACCATTGTGTAAATTAATATTTGGTAATAAAGTGTATTGTGTTCTCAGATCACAATACTGGTCACATTCCAATATCAGAAATATAATTCCAAGACGTGGCCACCAGTTTAAATGTTCAAACATTAAAATGATTGGCTCATAAATATGCACACATTCAAATGCTAATAAGAGTGTGGTTACATATCTGACTGGTTCTCAGAAATCACCCTGATGGAATCCCATAATTGACTCTGTTAACTGTTTATTACAGTAGCATTGTTTTATTTTCATACAATGTAATAATATCAGAAGTATTACTGTGTTGATTGTTCATAACAATGATGTTTTCATTATACTTTTAAACAAACAAGAAATAATAGAGCACACATTCGCACATCTCTTATTAGATTCATCTCTTTAAAGAAGAATAAGAACAAATTAACCATTTGACTATGGAAAAACACATCTGTTGTGTTTCTTAATGCAAGTGTTGCACCCACAATCCTGTGTGTTCTTCAACGAAGTGCAGCTCGCTACACACCAACTGTGTAGTCAGCCATTGGGCTTCACATAGCGAATGTTTGCTCACAGTCAACATGTTAAGCTGTGATCTTTGGTATCATAAAAAAGAATAATGTAGTGATTAGTTTGCAAACTTTCAATGAATCTTACATCATGGAACCCTCCCTTGCACCATTACATACAAATAACTAAAACATTGTTACAGAGATGTCAACAACAATATAATGGAGCTACTGATTATGGCTTACGCTTGTAAGACTTCATCGGCAAGGTCTATCGTAGGAGTGATTCCGTACCTACCATATAGCAAGCAATGCAAAATGAGGAAACGTGGCTGCATTGTAACAAAACTCCTTGCTAAAATGATGTGCAAGTCTGGCTTGACACACATCATCACAATGGACCTGCATCAGAAAGAAATTCAGGGTTTCTATGAATGTCCAGTTGATAATTTAAGAGCATCACCTTTCCTATTGCAGTATATTCAAGAAAGTGTAAGTTTATTTTTAGTTTGTAGTTTACTAAACTAAACAAGAGAAACTATTTGTTTTTATAAAGAAATTTAAATTGAAAACATGTTAGCGATATCCTTTAAAGTAAATGAAATTGAAGTGTCTGTAGATAATGACAGAATAACAGATTCTTATTAAATGCATTTAAATGTTTACCCAGGCTGTCTGTTTCTCCTGGCAATCTCCGTAACTACTGGACCGATTTTAACGGGACATTCACTGGCACATAGCTGATGTTATAAAAGATAACTTAAGCTACCTACTTCAATTTAAAATAATTAGGTTCCGCGCAACTAAAACCCCGCACATAACCAACGAGTCGGGGTCATAAGTGATATAATAAATTCTTATTGCTTTGTAAATTGAGTTTCACATTTTTGGCAGAGCTAACACCACGTGAAATCTTTTTAATGTATCTCTTGGCATATGTCCAAATTCACCTAGAAAACAAGAAAGTAGTGTCCGACCGAAACTTATTTTTTACGGCCGTATTCGAAACCGGAACCGAATTTCGGTTGCAGTCTCGGTTTCGGCGAACTTCTATAAAAGGTCTTGTGTTCGTGGGAAAAAATAAAAAAACATTATCATAGATATACGATTGTGAGCGCGGACGCGGAGAAATCTCACTTCGTCGCTCGCAGCTCGCATATTCATCACAACGCGTAACCTCCCAAATGTACGGTTCCGGCCGGATGGCAGTCGAAACCGATACTAAGCCGAAACCCGTTTTTATGCCGATACCAGGCTGAAACCAAAAGTTCGGTCGAACTCTACAAGAAAGCTGTTATTTTCCATACAAGTTTAACCAACCTGAACTGGCACTATTCCACCTACTTCCTTCATAAGTAATCAAATAATGTCAATTTAGATTCCAGATTATCGTAACTCCGTGATAGTGGCGCGTAATCCGGGTTCTGCTAAAAAAGCCACTTCGTACGCTGAGCGTTTAAGATTGGCCATTGCTGTGATTCATGGGGAACAGAAAGAAGCTGAAAGTGATGAAGTTGATGGACGTTATTCACCACCATGCTTACCAAAGTAAGTATTTCCATTATAATAATACCAGTCCTTTAATTGTCCCATTGCTGGGCAATGGTCTCATACAAAGAAGAGTAAGAGGCAATGCAAACGCTTGCTCAAGGTGAATGGGTGATTTCAGAGTGATATTATTTTTTTTTATAAGCATAGGTTTTCTGATTATTTACCCTATAAATCATATCACTATTAAAAATGCGAAAGTTTGGATGTATTTTTAAAACTCAATTACGCCAGACCGACTGAACAGATCTGGATGAAATTTAACACAAAGATAGATCATAGTCTGGAATAGCACATGGGATACTTTTTATCCCGAAAAAATATAAAGGTCCCATGGAATAATATAAACTTTATCGCAGACGAAGTCGTGGTCAGAGCCTACTTGATTATAAATCGTACTTGAAATAAACTGTTACTTTGACTGATAAGATACATAGTGTACTCAGATAGTTGTCATACATATTTATAGTAGTGTTTGCACATTCTGATTTAGCTCTGATAACCGTATTTGAAATTGCTTATCTTCTAAGTGTTGATCTAATTGTAACAGTAAGTAATAGGATAATGACACAACAAGCAATTATTGACTTCAAGCAAATTACATTTTATTTTTATTACTAGGAATGTAATGTATTAAATGTAATGGCGGCACGGTTGGCGCAGTGGCTGAGCAATTGACTTCTGCTCTACGTGTCGCGGTTTCGATTCCCGCAAGAAACAAATATTTGTATGGCCTACAGATAGTAGTTTGTGTATGTGAGTTTATAAACGCACCCATGAAACAGGAGAAATTCCTAGAATAGGCAAAAGTTTAAAAATAAAGAAAAGTTGATGCAATTGGGTAGCATACTGGTTGTGGCTGCAGCCTTTAGGCTATTAGTACTTTAATATTTTGAACACATAACCCTCTAAAAAAAACAGATAATAAAAATTTTAAACATAATTATTTAATGTTTTTTGTTTTCTAGTCGGTCACGCACCATGGATGTGTCTGTGGGAGTTCCCGTTCACCCGGCAAAGGAAAAGCCGCCGATCAACGTAGTTGGTGATGTTGGTGGCAGAATAGCTATCATGGTGGTAAGTATATAAACTGCCTACAAAAACTAAATTTAACCAAACAAATACTAGCTCACTATTATAAAGCTGAAGAGTTTTGTTTGTGTTTTTGTTTAAACACAAATCTCCGGAACTGCTGGTTTACTTCCGAAAATCAGCTAAGCTGCTAAGAAGTAACATTATCCCTGAGTGTTATAAGCTATGTTTTAATATGAAAAAAAAAGTGGAATCTAAAAGTAATTTTACGCGAATGAAATCGCGGGCAAAAGCTGGTGTTGAAATAAAATAAAATGAAATACACAACTAAAAACTTTATTACAACTTTTAACCATCCATGATGAAACCAAAAAGTAATCATTTCCTTGACAAGACTTCGTCTGGTCACACTATAATCAATCAATCAACGTGGCCCCAAATATTCGTCCATGAGCACTAATAAAGCACTTATCCTATTACAGGATGACATGATAGACGACGTCCAATCATTCGTCGCCGCAGCAGAAGTGCTAAAGGAATGCGGAGCGTACAAAATATACGTACTCGCAACCCACGGATTGCTCTCGTCTGACGCGCCACGGCTTATCGAAGATTCACCGATCGACGAGGTCGTGGTCACCAACACTGTGCCCCACGAACTACAAAAGATGCAATGCAACAAGATCAAGACCATAGACATATCAGTCCTCCTTAGTGAGGCAATCAGACGCATCCACAACAAGGAGTCCATGTCGTATCTGTTCAAAAACGTCACGCTTGAAGATTAGTCATACCTGATGTTGCTTTCCATGTTTTAATGTTAAGTATTAATTAAGTATTATGTTCCTAATTGAGTTTTATAGTCACTGAATTTTATCTATGGATCCGGTATAGAAAATTGCCATAATCAAAATTAAATTGTCTTTTAAATTGAATGAAATATTCTGTAAAGTATTATAAAACCTTTTTCAGTGATTATAAAACTCTTTTAAGGAATAGTTATATAATTCCTTGTTTTGTGTATTATTTTTTGTATTTTATTTCTTTTAAGTTGCTTGTATTATTGTTTAATTTTAATTAAAATCAAATGTTTAGTTATGAAAACAATAATGGATATTTATCTGTAAATATCCATCACTGCGAATTTTAAAAAAAGTTATGTGGCCAGTCACACGTTTATATTATTTTCTGTTTAATTTCTTATAATGCATTTTGTTTCTAATATGTTGCATTTTAATTCCTTATTTTCTGAATTATTAATATGGTGTTCCGTACCAAAAAAATAAAGGACACTCACAAGGGCACATTATAAAAAAGAAAAGTTATAAAATTGTATCATAGTCGTAGGAAGTTTTTTGTTGTACAATGTGAAGGTAATTATTTTTAGGCGTGTTAAGTATTAAATGTATATTCATTAATGACGACTCGCGAAGTGTACCTAACATTTTTTTTTACAGTAATTTTACACCTTTTCTAGTAATCCACGTTCTTCCACACAATTTGACGAATGCCGTTTATAGAATGCAAACATGAAACTCGGGATAAACGGACTTTTTCTAAATTGTATTTCAGCCATACCTCATACGTTCTTTGATACATAAATACGAATATTTTTGTAATTTTACCTTTTCACTTTTGTTCGTAATTTGTGATAGGAATATGAAGAGATAAAGAATATAGTTTACGGTAATAGACAATGGTAATAGGAATATAAATTGGGTAGTTGACACCATTAACCATTAATTTCAAGGCACAACTTCTCAAAAAATAAAAACACTTTATTTCAGCAGAAACCCGATTAATTTACGATTTACTGTAATAGTAGATTTTTTGTGGCTTCGAAATCAATAAATAGTAAGTCAATTGAGTTGGCAAATAAGTGACGTCACAGTTCGATATTACCATACATAATCTATGAGGAATCGCGTTTTGACTGTCCGTAAAAAGTATGTCAATTGATTGGTGGTGTCAACTACCCAATTATTAGGATGACATCCCACAAAGCGTTGATCCAATTTTAAATACGCGTGAGCCGATATTTCGTATTAAGAATGTAACACTCCTTTCTCACTTATTCGTGAATACCTAATTATGTCCATTCTACTTAGTAAATTAGAAAAAGATCCCAAACATTATAGTTAAAAATATCCGTCGGGGATAGACTGAAGAGATGACCTATATATTTGTTTCGAACAAGTTGATTCTTGGTTCCAAATATAAAATACGAAGTATAAATCTTTTATATATAACAAAATATTAAACGTCACTAAGTTGCCTAATAAGCAGTGCTTGTTGATTCTGCAATGTTTATTATAATAGAAAACCCTTTACATTTTATAGAAAGAGTTATAAATATATTACGAGTCTATATTTTTTCTTAACATGTTTTGTTGATAGGTAATAATAGCTTTTGTGGAGGACTATTAGATGGATGTATGTACCAATTTATCCAACTCTATATTGGAGCAATAAAGTAGGAGATAAGAAATCAGAGATGTAACATCCACGTCAGGCGTTTTGCCAGCCATTTAAAATGATCAGGCTTTCTGTGAGACAAAGTGTGGACGCGCGTCAGTTACATACATGGGAGCAGAAAGCTTAGGTACTTGTTCTGTTGTAGGCTCAATATGAGTATCAGCCAGTGTTAATAAGATTTTGCACCCTGCTGAGGCATGAATGGAAATACTAACATCATTAAAACTTGTTACTATTCGCTTGCCCGCGCCTGATGTGGATGCGCCCTATACGTCCGGATAAATTGGTACACGTGAGAAATTATTGTATAGCTAAGAAAACACCATAAAATGTGTAAGTACTACTAAATATAGACTATTACAAATAAAAAACTGTGGCATATTTTGATTACTTTTTCGTTCCATTAGTATGTTAGTCCTTATACCTTTTCTCCACACATTTCCTACAGTACAATTTTTCAAATGGCGTTTAAAGGTGGCATAAAATGAACTTATTTTCATTGCAGCAACTCCAAGACTAGGAGGCTCTTATAAGTTTTTAGTTCTTGATAATAAGTAGGTCACCTTTCTAGCGTGTCCACTATTATTTTTCAGTGCGTAGCCACGTGAAGTTAAAAACAGTCTTCATCCTATTCTCTTAACAAGTCGTGTCGATGCTTTTAGTAGTGAATTCGAATGCCTTATAGGGATTTTCTAGTGTTAGTTACCTACCTAATAAAAACGATACTACGTAAAAAAAGAACTTGTAGGTACTAAAAAATGTGTACTGTTTTAATTATAAACGCCGAACTAATATTATTACTTGCTTAGGTTTCATAGCGTAGCGTTTCTGAACGAACCCATTTATGTCAACATTATTGGTAATCAAAAATGATCTTTATTCCCGTCCCAGTAATGTTTATTTTGCCTGCACTTTCACATTCACTATCCCACTTCATTTTGAAATCATGGGAATACTGTAAATGTGCTGTAAATTCGCGACAGAGATATTCCAAGATTTCCAAGGTTTTTCTCTAAAAATAAATGAAAGATCCTATGTAACGTATCCAAGAAGAATTCTATAACTGAAGCTACAATTTACAGTATAAAATATATTAGGAGCCTATTTATTTACTTATTTGTTAATTAAATTTGAGGTTATATTCCTCAAATAGTATTTACAATGAAGTTACTAAAACAAATAATGTGTATGTCTAAAAGTACTTGGCTACAATCGTATAAGCGTACTTATGCCAGTGCCAATAGAAATATTTTAAAGCTTAGTGAAAGAGGGATGTATCAAGACATCTTTCCTAATACAGCTGGGTAAGATGTTAAAATAATACCTACTTACTATTAAATTTCTGGTTTTTATGAAGTAAAGGAACTGTGGCTCATGGGCAGTCAAGTGGAAATTTATTTCTTCACCCATTTTGCCTTAGTTTAGGGGGTGGCCAACTTGATTAGACCCTAGATCGACTTTTTGCTGACAAATCTTGTGCAATATACCAACTAATACTTCTTAAACATTTTAAATGACACAGGATAGTTCTGTATACAATTATGTAGTATTATCTATTTTATTAGTAGGAAAAACATAAAATTGAAAAGTATTCTTAGTAGGCAAAAAATATAAATATGCACATAATCAAATGTAAGTTTCATGTAAAATCCACTGGTCAATCACAAACTACGGGTTGGCCATCTCTGCGTTAGAATATGACAAAAGGATTTTTTTTTACTGTTAATACTGTACTTTTAACTGACAGTGCTTTTCTTAGTAAATAATGCATTCTGTTCTAGATCTGAAATATTGGACTTACTGAACAAAACCCCACAGTGTGTGTATGCTGGCTTCGACCCCACCGCTAACAGTCTTCATGTTGGGAATCTGCTTGTTATAATAAACCTCTTGCATTGGCAGCGAGGTGGACACTATGTTGTTGCTTTGGTAAAGTATTTTTGTTGTTTCTGTGAGTCATAGTGGCAGTTTCTTTCTAACAGCCAATGTGCCATATTAATACCAGGGTACAAACCTAATTAAAAAAAGGAAGTTATTTTAAATTTATCATCTATGGAGGATGGCCTCTCTGAAATAGAATATTGTTGAATATTATAATACCACCAAACCGCCTTGAGCAAGAGTGGTGAACAATGGTTGTGCCTTCTCTGTATGAGGAGCATCTTTTGCCCTGTGTAGTTTTACAGGCTATTGATTACTAGATGAACTTCATTTAGCCTCCAATATCAATAAATATTTCTTTTTTTTTTCCTGAGTGTTTTTGTCCATGTTTAATTAGTTATTCCACAATGGGGTAGAGACAAAGGTTGATAAAAAACGATACAGCCATTCATGATTTTGAAACTAACCTGACTTTGTTTTATTGATATAGATTATATTACAAAAGCACCATAGCAAGATACCATCCTAAAAATCTCGGAACAAATGAATTTTTTTATTGTTCAAGACTCACATTTGTTTCAGCTAGGAGGAGCCACAGGGTACATTGGTGACCCAAGTGGGAGGAGCACAGACCGTGTTGCTTTGCAAAGTGACATTATACAAGAAAATATTAAATGCATCCAAAGCAATCTTGAGGCAGTATTTGAAAACCATAAGAAGTATATCTGGACGAAGGACGAAAGTAAACTTAAACCTATCAAGTAATTATTAGAGGGAAGAATTTATAATAAGGGTTGTGTTTCTATTAGAGTCAGACCGAATTTTGTTACGGCGTAGGTCGGCGAAAAATTAGTTTCGGCTTAGTTTCACAAACATGACCTTATATGGAAGACCGAAACCGAAATTCGTAAAAACTAGTTTCAGTCAGACACTATTATGAATAAAGAATAAAGAGCGAATTTTTCGTCTTACTTAAGAAATATAACATTTTTGATGATCATTGTAATTCGAACCTTATATTGATGAACATAAGATTCACATACTGCATGCTTATGAAAAATTACATTAATGTATGTATACATATAATTTTATTTATTTTCAGGGTAGTAAATAATGAAACATGGTACAGAAACATAAACTCCATACAGTTTGTTAGTGAAATCGGAAGAAACTTCCGTATGGGCACCATGCTACTGAAACAGAGTGTGCAAAGTAGAATAAATTCAGAAATAGGAATGAGTTTTACTGAATTTGCATACCAGATATTCCAGTCATATGACTGGCAACATCTACTGAAGGAATATAATTGCAGATTTCAGGTAAGACCTATTTAAAGCTAGATATTTGCGGATCAGAGAGGTGGCTCAAGTTTCCCCCCAACACCATTTTTTTAATGGTAAAATTCATCAAATCACTCCTTCCACCCAGGGTGGGGCGGAAGGCACTGTCCGACATTTACTGACTAAAAAACCACCCTGTTCCTTCTGTTGCCCTTTACGTTCCTGGGGGGCCACGGTATATCTAAGATGTATGTAATGCCTTGACTGTTACTGTTTCAGATAGGTGGCAGTGATCAAATGGGCAATATAACAGCAGGACATGAATTAATAAGCAGAACTTCAAAGAAAAGTGTTTATGGTTAGTGTTTATTGATGTCTATCTGTAGTAGTTGTTTAAACGCGCTAATCTCTTAAGCTAACAGTAACTGAAGTAACTGAAACAGTAACCAAAAAAGTACCATAACGCAGGTGAAAAAAAAAAAACAAGTGGGCGAAGTCGCGGTCAGAAGCTATGTCCTAATAAAAACGAGTCCACTTACACAACCCAAAAAAAATTTTTGAAGAGAGCTGAGAGGGTAGTTGTACTTGCATTAATTTGTTTACACACAAATGTTCCACGCATACATTAATGTTGACTTTCCGTTATTTTCAGGCTTAACACTTCCTCTAGTCACGACTGAAGAAGGCGACAAATTCGGCAAATCAGCTGGCAACGCCATATGGCTAGATCCAAAGAAAACTAGCCCTTATGGCCTATACCAGTTCTTTATCAGGACTAAAGACTCGGAAGTGGAGAAACTACTGAAGTTGTTCACTTTCTATAGTTTAGGAGAAATACAAGACATTATGTTTAAACATAAAGAGCACCCGGAACAAAGATATCCACAGACATGTTTAGCTGACCAGCTTACAACCCTAGTACATGGCAGTAAGTATTTAATTAATAACTAAAATTAGGGTGTTCACTTTGGTATGGTTGTTACCTCCCCTCTCGCCTTAAGTCCGACCCGCTTAGCATGGATAGCAGTAATGCTTTGTTATATCGATTTTATGTACTTGATTTTTTAAAAATATAATTACAAAATGTTTTCTGTAAAAAGCTACTCTTTTTTTTTGTCAACGGTACTTGTGCCTCTGACGTCATTTTGTAGCGTCAACGATGCCCATATCTCGAAGTGCTATTATTTTCTTTGATATTTTATACAAAAGGAAAGGACTACCTAAATTATAATCTGCTGTTTATTGAATTCTAATAAAGGTTTGAGAATGAGTTTTCTCATGCGATCTTAATTTCCAGAGGAGGGATTAGAGCGAGCAATGAAAGCAACAGAGGCGATATACAGCAAAGACGTGAAGTCTCTCGTCGCGCTCAGCAGTACAGAGTTGGAACAAATATTCGAGAATGCGATTGTGACAAACCTGCTGCTGTCACCCGGTATCACAGTCTTAGAACTTGGAATGAAGGCTAAATGTTTCCCTACTGAAAGTAAGTAAAACTAGCGGATGCTTTTTCTACAGCATTGAATAATAGACTCCATGATGAGTCACATAAAGTGCAAGGTCGAGGCCGACATGATACATCTTAAAGGTAGCATTCCAATGTTGGCGACCTCAACAGATGACTGCGTCGCGCGACCTGTGGTCGCTTGCGTTGTTTATGGTTCCATATAAATTCATACTAAGCAATGAGTCGCGCGACCCTGTCGCGGTCGTCGGTCGCTGTGTCCAACATCGGAATGCTACCTGTAAGATCCCTAACATTATTTTCAAACAGTCTTTCCTCACCAGGTGACGCAATGAGGATCATACAAGCCGGTGGATTCTACATAAACCACCAGAAAATGAAGAAGATTGACGAAGTAATCACTCAGTCTGCGCACATACTGCCCAACCTACTTTCTCTACTCAGGGTTGGTAAACGTAACTACTATATTGTAAAATGGCAGACGTAATTAAAGAGTAATATTTATTTGAAGTTTTTGTTTTATTTTGAACACTATTCCCGCCAAACCTCAATGTGTAATGCATCTGCATCTATACGTTTTTAGATGC
Source organism: Hoplodrina ambigua (assembly GCA_949774945.1). Taxonomy (NCBI): domain Eukaryota; kingdom Metazoa; phylum Arthropoda; class Insecta; order Lepidoptera; family Noctuidae; genus Hoplodrina; species Hoplodrina ambigua. The sequence continues at coordinate 10,340,805 of OX458974.1, read as the reverse complement.
CTAGAAGTCGAAAGAGCTAAATATTTAGAAAATATGGTTCTAAGTACTGCTCTAAATATTGAGCTGTTCCAGAATTCTTCAAGAGTTTTTGGTTCCATGAGACTGCCGTGTCATAAAACAACAATATAAGGTACTGTCTGCCCTGTCGTATTTTTTGGGCTATCTCAAGATTTGTATGAATTTCAACAAAGAAACTGGTCTTGGAAAGTCTTTGGATCAAAATTTTAAAACACATGTAATGTTTGGGCTATTTTATTAATACTTACAACAGAAGCTGGTATACTTGAAGTATATTATAATAAAATGCATATCACATAAGATTGTAAACACTACATAACATACTTACAGCTAAAATAATAGTCATTGAAACAGCATTGCGTTGATTACTAACTCTAATGCATTGACGAGTCACGACGGTGTAGTGCCATTAGACGCGTTCAGTTGGTCAGCGCCGGATCTTTATAAATACAATTAATTTACTCTGAATACGAAAAATAAAGTCTTTGTTTAGCAGCCAAATAGTCGAAAATGCGTCTCAATGGCCAGCAAATAAAATAACTTGCCGGCGCTGGCCAAATGTCTGCTGGTCAATGGAAATACACCATCACAAATATCGTAAAATATGGCTGTCGTTACAATAACATTTGTGCATGCTCCCGCCTGCGGCCGTCGACCGGGAGTGGTGATTATATTTCTCTAATATCACAAGTATTAATTGCAACATTCATTCATTGTACAAACTAGTTTATAATACAACATTCCAATATTTTAGTAAAATTAGATTGCATAAAAAAGCTACAATATAGACAATCTAACCGATATGTCTTTTCGGAATAACATTCCAGGGGTCAATCATTAAACGTCAGACCTACGTATTACGCAAAAGCTGTAATTTCTATTTTGGTAATAGATAATATTATTCAAATTATCACGTGTTATCTTATTATTAATGCTACACTTTTACAAAAATAAATACATAATACTCATTTGATGCAAAGAAAAACGATTCTCAAATACCTTTTTCTACGCGACCGAGGGACCGATCAAGCAGAAAATAAGAGCGAAATTCAGTCTCGTTGCGACTTCATAATTCACGATAAATTCACAATAGCGGGAACTAGAATTAGTGTAAAAGACCACGATCGTGACACACTGTTGTCGTGCCCTGTCGAGGTCGACGCGGTGAGCTAGCGTCGTCGCTTCAACCTCGGCATAGGCACGGGGCTGAACGGCGAAGGCTAAAGATCCGTACTCTCTCTTTGTGGCTGTACCACCTGGGCGGACTGCGGCACGGGCTGGGCAGGAGCCGCAGGCGGGGCCACCGGGACTGGAGCAGGCGCGGCGGATGGCGCCACCGGGGACGCGGCCGTAGCAGGCGCCGGGGCCGCGACTGGCGGCGGAGGCGCGGGCACCAGGGGGCGCGGCGGTCGCGCCGGCTGCGGCCGCGGTGACGGACACTCCGTGATATCGCCCTCTGACTGCGAAAGCTGTCGACTGGCCACGCACAGACTCCGCGGCTCCTCCAGATCCCCATCTCGACCACCGGAACTGTGCGTGCGTTGCACGGTCGCGCGCGGTACTTCTTCGCCCTCTTTCTCAATGGCAGCGTTCGCTCCAACTTGGATGACCGTAGGGTGTTGTTTATCAACGGTGTAAATATGAGTACGCTCCAACACAGTCGGCGCGAGGTCCGGGGCGTCCGTAAGGGAGGAGCGCGGAGCCCTGAAGCTCTGCGGGCGCAGCGTGGCGGGGCGCTCGGGCACGGCGGGCTTGTGGCGCAGCGTGACGTCGGCGTCGTCCGGCAGCGCCGGCACGATGGTGCGCGGCGCCGCCACGGGCCGGGGCGGCGGCTGCCCCGTCGGCTTGGCTGCCGGCTGCATGCGTAGAGGCGTCGCCTTTTCGACGGCAGAGAATGATCGCTCGGCTCCCAGCGACGCAGGACCACTGTACGCGTCACCGACCACTTTCATCCTGCCCACGACGCCCGTCTGTGCGGTCACATTTTTGACGACTAGTGTGGTCTCTTTTCCGTCGGATGCTTTCAGTATGTCGAGTTTGTCCTTGTCGAACTCGAGGCTCTGTCGCCGCGTGTCCGCGAGGTTCTCGCGACTGCCGGACCGCGCCGCCTCCTCCTTCATAGCTCGGCTCTGTCTGTACGTGGAGCGGTTGATAGTTTGTACGCCGCTGATAACTTTGCCGGTGTCTGCAGATATTACAGGTCTCGGAGGCTTGGCTGGCTTGTCGATGTCAGCCTTCGCTGCACTCACTTCTGGCGCCGGCTGGGGTTGGGGCTGGGCTTGGGGCTGTGGCTCTACTTTCTTATTCTTATCTGGAGTAAAGTTAGGCGGCACTGGAGCTAAAGGTTTGTTTTTTCGCCTCATTATTGGCTTTGGACTTCCGTGTGGAGGACTAGATTGATCAGACAACGAGCTGTTGGACTGAGCTTTTTTGATATCATTTTCAAGCAATATTAAACTAGTGTCGTGACTGTTGCTCCTGGAGTGGCGGCCTCCGTCAGTTAATTTGCTCAGACTTTGGTGATTGTAGTCAAACATAGATTTGCTCATGCTGCTGTAGTCACCGTTCGCTGGTTCCTGACTGAGTGCGGCAGTTTGGTTGTAGCCGTGGACGAAGTTAGGCGAGAACCCATACTCGCATTGATCTGGAAGTAGATCCTCTTTGGTGAAAGAAATGAAGAAATTGACGTCGTCTTTATAGAACCAGTCGGCGTGTTTGATGAGCAGCTCCACGATGCAGTTGACGGCGGTGGTGATGTTCATGTCGAAGGTGCTGTCGTCGGCCGCCCACAGCAGGTTGGGCGCGATCACGATGGCGAGGTTCGAGGGCGTCATTTTGTTTGTACTTTGGTTCTGTGTCAAAGTAGACAAAAATTTGATAAGATACCTAAGATTTTGGAAGTTAGCCTCGGGCAATAAGTGAATGGCTTCCCAGAGAGCGTTCAGTCGAGTTTGTTCCGAGGGCTGCCGGGACGCGTTCACAAAGTTTTCGTAGAGGCGGTACGTCAGGATAGGTTCGGGCAGTTCTCGGAGGTACGACTTGAGGACCGAGGCTACTACATGCATGTCCCTGTAATCCCTGGGCAGGGGGACAGTGAACAGGCCTGCGTTTAGAGATAGTTTCATTCTGCGTACTTTCGACGTACCTGGAAGAGATGGGTTCTTCGGTTATTACCGGCAAGAATGTTATGATAAACATCATTGAAGCAATCCGTGTTCTAATAATAGATATCTGTTATGAGAGCGTGACAGTTGTATTGCAAATAAAATTACAGAATCAATGAACTACAGCATTGATCACGCTTGAATTGTGGCGTGTAATATAGTGATGTTTTACATGCGACAATGAGGAAACATTGAACATAAAATTAGTTATATACGATGTCCTTAAATTTAATGACCGGTAAATTAAACGATCGTTAGTTAACGCTCGAAAGCTGATGAGTTTATTTGTTTGAAGGTGCTAATCTCAGGAACTACTAGTCCGATTAGAATCATTTTACGTTAAATAGTCCTTTTATTGAGAAATCTTATAGGCTTTATAACATCCGGCTACAGCCCACGGAAAGGAACAGTAACCAAAGATGTAAAGCGGGTGAAACTGTTGGGCGGGGGTAGTTAATAATTTATCACAATTTTCAATTTTGACCTACGGTTCTTGACTTTGCTTATGATTCGCCCTCGCGAAGGTTACAGAGTGCAAACTCGTCCATTGAGATACATTACTAATTTCGTGCATAAATTAATTCGCCTATTTAATCTGACCTGAATAAAGTCATGTCAAATGTCAACTCATATGAATGGTTCTTGTATTTTGTTTAGCGAAGTATAAATAAAATATGTATTCATAAATTGTATGAGTCATCAAGTAATTCGCCAAATAGATAAGTGTACAGTCACGTAAAATAACATGACCATTGAAAGCGTGAGAGGAAAAAAAACAAGCGATATGCGTATATTATAATATCTGGTCTAACGCTACGTCTACGCTTAACGAGGCCGCGGCGAAAGTTACATGTTTTTTCTGGATCATACCTGGGAACCATTTGGTTACTTGATGGTCAAAGTTCCAATGAAGAAAACAAGTTTTAAAATTACAATGTTCTAACTAAACTTTTAATGCTCCTAGGATGTTGTATACAAATAATAATATTGTAAAACGATGATTTTAAAAGAGTACGTATGGAGTTTCTTGCCCATTCTTCTCCATACAAAACTATACCTTTTGGCAGGGGCAACTAGTTTCAATTCTATTTTTTTTTCATGTAATGACGTTCAAAAGTGCCTTATAGTGGCCTAATTGAAATAAATGATTTGACTTTGACTTTATACGCACAATAATTTTTATTATTTATTTTATTATAAAACTTTCAAAGCACTTTAATGGTCGGTAACTATCGTAACGTATCATTGAAGAGCTTTAGTTTAACCGCTTAGGCCCCGGCTGTCTTACCAATAAGTCAGAACAATAGAAAATCATTTTGTCTCATTACGTGGGACTCTGATTAAAGGTGTTATTACTTTTCTAATATTTGCCAAGCTTGTGTCGCTAACTGTACGTAAAGGGCACGGTATAATTTGTATTTATTTATAATTTTCCTATTACTCACCGCCAGCAATCCTGAACAGTCCCTCCTCATTTAGCGCCAGTTCGTGTAACGTGCATACACACAACTCTATCGGAAACGCTATAGTGCGGCCCGTAACCCTCAGGTGCTCTTCTAGAGGATACCCGAACACTGGCTTCACGGAACTGTCGTCTGAAAGAAAAGGTTTTTGTTACTATTACTATTTTAATAACATAAACATAACATTACATCACGGCTGTAATCCCCAAAGGGTATACCCATTAGTACAACCACATTTCGCCATTTATGTTTAAGTCCCATTTATTAGAGGGCGACGGGCGAGCCAATTGTCATCAACCAGGCACAAATCCAGACTCTGAAGCTGCTACTGAGAATATAACACTTTGCCCGACCCAATGACACTTTGCTTTTACTATTTTAATATGCATTACATTTTCAGGACTGATGGGCTAGAGTTACACGCATTGGGCCTCGAAAAATTGGGTTTGCCGCTTGTTTGTTTCTTAAGCTTGTACTGGCCAAAAATATATTAAAGAAGAGAAATATGGAAGGCTCCGGGGGAGACCTATGCCCAGCAGTAGGACAGAATAAGTTTAAAAATTCAAGTGTTATGCTTGTTGATGAGTATAAAGATCAAATGACTCCGTATTTAAGGATGCTCTTTCACATAATAACGTATTATGTGAAAAGGACAGAACAACAATCAGAATATATTTGTTTTTTTTTTGTTTATCGTGTTGTTATATAATATGTAGGTATTAATTTATAATAATTATTTATTTCAGGGTTTATAATAGAGGAAGTATAACATATTTTATTTTGTTATCGCCAATTTGATTAACACCAATATTTTATTAGTTATGATTCTGCTTCTATTATAGGTACCTACTAAATAGATTTATTGACCAATTACTTGGGTTGGCGCTTCAAAGCTGTGTTCCGTTCTATTTTTATGTTCAGTAAACAATTATTTGACTATGTATTGTAGTTTTATTTACACTTTCCCTATACAAATAAACTTAACATTCAATGCCATTATTCTACCTGAAGTGTTGTATTATACTGACTATAATAGTCAGACTTATTATACGGGTTATAAAAAGGCGTTACATACATACACATCATATAGGCGTTAACTACACACCTAGTGCCCATCAAAATAACATTGAGGAAAATTATTACTCGGAAACGATTATTTTCGGTGTAGAATATCACTATTTATGGTAGCGCGCATAGTAACACGCTAAACATTATGATTTCAAATGCAAACAACAGAAGTTTAAAAAAAAAGTGAACGAAAAGTTAGAACTTTGACCTTCTAAATCTTCGTAACCAAAAGGTTCTAGAACAAAAAACCAGTAAAGTGCGAGACGGACTTGCACACGAAGGGTTCCGTATCGAGCCAAATACGAAAAGAAAAGAGGTCTCTTGTATCGAGATCCCCTAACTTTTATTTATTTATTGGTATAGCGGCAATAGAAATATAGCCAATGAATTCTAGATTGCTAACTCAAGGACCGACGGACGGATAGCGGAGGTTTAGTAGTAGAGCCAGCATCCATCGGATATAGAACCGTAAAAATGGTCGCCATGATGGAAGAACTATATATCTATACTTTCGGCTTCAATTAGTGTCTTTTTACATCCTTTATTGTAATGCCAATGATATTATTATTAATCATTCACAATTGTTCTTGTGTCTTAAATCTTATGAAGATTCAAAGCATCTTCCAACTATTTTAAATATATAATATGAAACTCGATACTAAAATACAGCTACACCTGTCTGAGTACATCGCTAAATTGGTATAGTCCAGTCCATCGGCGGAAGTAATATGTTGATGTACGTGTCGACGACGGATGTGTACATTAGACTGATTCAAAGGAAGCATACATAATTTTATTGAATGAAGATTTGGAGACATTCAAATGCTTGGCTTACTTTGTTCCATTCGATGTGATGGCTTCTATTTTTTTAAGGCGTATGGTTGAATATATTTGTCTTCCTAAGGCTTGCACAGACCTCTACGTATATTTTATTCGTGTCAACGCATTATGCACGCGACGGACTTAGAGTACCACATAAAATATATCATTATGTGTAGTATAAGTATTTTATTCTTTTGACGGGCCTGTTGGTCTAGTGGTTAGCGGCCCTGACTGCTAAGCCGGAGGTCGTGGGTTCGATTCCCACCCAGGATAAACTTTGTGTGATGAGCATGATTGTTTGTTCTGTGTCTGGGTGTGATTTATCTATAATATGTATGTATTTATAAATTATATAAGTATGTATATCAGTTGTCTGGTTACCATAACACAAGCTCTGCTTAGCTTGGGATCAGATAGCTGAGAGTGAGTTGTCCCAAGATATTTATTTATTTATTTATATTCTCACAGAAAAAATCTTTGCGTATTTTCAAAATATATGCACTTGAATTCATAAACATCATTTTTATTTAAAACCCATATGAAACAGCTTCACACAACTTCAATTTAGCAAAACATCCTGTTACAGCATATATAAATAAAACTACAATCAAATTGATATCACCTAACTACCAGTGTTTAACGCTAGGTATCACAGGATAATTTTTAATATTTCCTTTTGATTATTCCTAACAGAGCGCCTACGTCCGTATCATTGTATGGAAATGATTATTGAATAATTATAAGAGGATGTTGATAAAACAATTTGCTATATTACATCTATAGATTAAACAAAGGCTAAGGAGTATTAAAATAAATGATTAAATGGTTGATAACCATTCCTAATCACTTTCTTAATTAACTAATAGATAAATAAATAAACGATTAGTGTATTTAAATAAACTATTTTACCTTTCTCAATAATTGTATTTTAAATGCACATTATTTATAGATAAAAAGAACACAAATTGAGTAAGTTCAAGATAATTAATACTATCCTAATACTTAGGTCATGTTGATGAGATTTGCGCGATTTCACACACACATACAACACACTTTACTAATAACTAAGTATTATGATGGAGACTGAGCTCGAAACACAAATTGAGATTGACAGCTGTTGTGCTAATGACAATTAAACAATAGTACTACTATTAACCAGTTCATTATACTTACTAATGAATCGCTCTAATTCTGGGACAGTATCTTGTAGGGAATGTAGTGCAGACTCATGGTATGCTCTCTGCAGCTTCACATATTGCAGTAATGTGTGTGCGAGTTGGGCTTCTTTCGCAACAAGTGCAAACATATCCGCAGCCAACGCATCCCTTGCCGCCTCCACCCGTATCCCAACATCTTCCAATTCTTCTCTTGCAGCATTCAGTTTGGTTGGATTCTCTTCTTTTTGGCGTTCTAAATGCTGAAGAAGAAATTCAATATGTTGTAGTTTTATGTGCAATCTTATCTTATGTATTCACAATGATATTTTGTAATCAGCATGTTATATCTAATCAAAATAAACAACCGAAAACCTAGGTTCAAACCAATTTGACTTGCACAAAGTATTATAGAGGAAAAAAATGCAACAATCATTTATTTAAATTAGACTGAGAATTAGCAGATTTAGTGTCATAAGTAACTAGAGGCAGCTATCAAAACAAGTCTTCAAATTTCCTGTTGTAAAGTAGAAAGTTTTAACTCATAAAAATGTCTCAAGCCTTAAAGCTAAATATTTTGCATATTTTAGTTTTATATTATACCACTAGTTACATAACTAATATTGGCACTTAGTGATATAAAGTCGGCTAGTTGGAAATAACAACAGGCAATGGATATTTAACTTATCTGTAACTTTGTGTTTGTGTCTGTTTACTGTGTTAGCCATTTGGGATCTATATTATCCTAATGACTAAATACACAGTAAGAATGAGTTATCTAAAATTATCAGATTATATTGACATTGATACACTCTTAAATATCATAACATGGTTTAATGGTTTTGTTTGTATGACACACATATCTGTTAGGACCAGATAACGTAAAAGGTACTTAGCTATGGTAAGAATTGATCTTAAAATTCAATGTTTAGATAACTTTTGATAAGTGAGATCACAACAAGATATAACTCACATGATATCTGCTAGCCGCACTCTCCTTCTCGCTCATAAGCCTGCTAAGCTGTTTCTTAGCTTTCATTATGGCCGGAAGATCTTGATCACTAATAGTTGTTAGTGGAGCACAAACTAATTGTTCTACCTTCAGTTCATGCTCAGCTATCTCGTTTGCCAGAAATTTTTCAGTTTTTCCTTAAAAAATAAATAATTAAAATGATTTATAAACACTTAACATTGTGATTTATGTTCGATTTTTCCTTTTACTGAGATAGATAAGGTAAAATTAAAAACTTACCACATTCAAATAAAATGTATTTTAAAATGCTATCATCATCATCAAAGTTGCTGGCTTCACACATAGACAAACCAAGGAGGTATTCAGGCAGTTTCTTTAGTCTTTTCTCTCTAGCTGCAGGGTCCTGGCCCTGTGTACTCCCTGCTCCTGTTGACAGCCGTTTGCTGACCAACTGTAAGGCATTTCTAAGGTGCTCTACTTTCCTGTCTGCGGTTTGTAACTCATCTGATAATCCTCCCGGTTTTCCTGACCTGCAATATTCAATATTATAAACAAATGTGGATAACTCCATGGCCTTACTTTAAAAAGTATTATATTACTTTTTTCGCATGATACTAGCTGCTACATAGGTTCTAATGTTACTGATACTGGTAAAAAGATTATAAGTAAAACGAACCAAACCCACAAAGAAGTGAATCTTATCTGATAGCTAAGATAATGTTAAGTACTTGGTATACCTTGAAAACGTTTGGTCGGCGAGTTGCTTAACCCTATAGAACTGCTTCTTCATTGTCACTAATCAATTTGGAGGAAATTATTTTTAAGTTACAAGGTCATTGGACCCAATAGCAAAATAATAAAACGATCAAGATTTCGCTAAAACGAACGTAATGTCAGAACGTCAATGAGATCATCCTCATCAAAGAATGTTGCAGTCGATTTATATGAAAATTAAGTACACAAAACTTCCATTAAGGCACTACATTTCCATTATTCACTTGAAACACTAAAATTAACTTAATTATTTGTAATTTTAAGTTTACAGATCCAGCACTAAAATACACTCGATGAATCAGAAAAATAAAATAAGCACAGATAATATAACTAAAACTTCTCAAATAAACTTTGTTTGTTTTTTATAATCTATACATGCTAACAAAACGCGGTGATGTCAAGTCAATACAAACGAACAAAACGTTACTCAGCGTCCGGACGGTCGAGTAGAGTTCATTTAAATGAATTGTATGTAGGTACCAAGTGCTAAATAATTAAAACTACACAAGGTAACACCACACCATTCGATGCGTGGCAAGTGGTGGTAAGAAAACTTGAGGCACTTTTATAACTCATAATTTTTTGACTTTCCAGTCTCTAACACTCTGTGACATGATACGCTAAAATACTTAAACTGAATAATTGACAAGTAAATGTAGTAAGACCTGCCAGTGAAACGATGTTCACGCAATAGGATGAAAAATCAAGGATCTACAAAGACCGAGTCTTAAAGATAATAAAAAAAAACCATTGACATTATGAATTGAAACTAATTTCTGTCCGCGGCTTTGTCTGCGTGGAAGTTGAAAAGAAAGACATTTTTAGTATGAGTAACTGAGTACTATCTACGTATTATTATGTAAGAAACTGCATTTTTGTATTTGCATCAGAGATTATACTTTACAAACAAAACATGTAAAAAAATTACAAAAAAGCCCAGCCAATCTTTAAGTTCTGCTCTCAACTTCCTCCGCGTTTTTTACTCATGAATCAGGCTATCATAATACAAAAATAATTTTACCAATCTCACTGATAGTTCAAGAGATTATCGATTAACAAAAAAACAAACGAAGAATCTCTTCAGCTGTATTGTAATTGTATAGATTAAAAATGTCACTCGAATTTTGACATTGACGTTTAATCACTAGCTTGCCAGTTGCCTGTCAGTTTGACAGATAAAGCAGGCTTTGTGTCGTGTATATTTATTTACATGTAAGAAAACAATTTCTTAACTTTTATTGCTCGCTTAGTGTTTGGTGGAGGGAGTGCGGAGTTGCGTGTAATTCATTGAAAAACTACGTCAACAACTCAGTTCTCTTTTACTTGTTGGTCTGTTGACTGTTGCGTGACTCCCGTGTTGTCTCACCTATCTACGTATCGCCTGTAGTTAGTAAATAATATAATTTTTAATTTAAGTTTCACAAAAACATCATCAAAATGAATCGAAAATTTGTAAACGTTATAATCCTTGGATTTGGATTCATGTTCGTCTTCACTGCATTTCAAACTATGGGAAATATAGAGGTAAGTTTTTTTAATAATTGTATGATTTATTTGTAATACATAATTGTATTGAACTTATTTACTCTTTAATTTTAATGCATGACAATTACATAGCATTCATAAAATACACATGACAAAAGTAATAAATAAGTAGTTAAATGAATATTATAGAAATGACATAGTAGGTACCTACTTCAGAATTAAATTACAGCTATAAAACATAAAAGGTATTCTTAACATTAAAGTTAATACATAAAAACATTTTTTACTCTACACTTTCTTTATTATTACATATTTTTGACATACAATTATTAAAAAAGAAATTACAAAAATATTGGAAAAGTGAATGTAAATAGTTTTAACACTAAGTCCTCCTTTATTATAGTAAAGCTCAACTCATAATTTCCTGGGTCTTTTAAAACTATGTTGTTGAAGATAAGATCACATTCCGCAGGTGTCAGCATCAATAAAAATGTCAGGCATTGGCCTTGTATTGACGATCAGCAAACTATTGACCTGTTACAAACAAATCTAATATCTCTTCATCTTCCATTTATCGTTTTTTTATGGCTTTGCCTATGTGAATGTCAAGTATCATTATCATATCAGCCAAAATAAGTCCACTGCTGGACATAGGTCTCCCCTAAAGATAGCCACCATGACCTGTTCTGCAAGTCAGGTATATCATAAACATAGCCATACTCATTTGGCAATAGTGTAGCGTTTTAATAGAGAATTTTGTAATTGGTCTAGTACCTTCAGAGCCTTTAAATAAAACTAAAAAAACAAACTTTACTTCTTCTTCTTCTTTTCGTGACGATTGACTCAAAATAATATTAATGCACAATATAGATTACAAATAAAGAATGTTTTCTTGTTTTTTCCTCATTTTGTTTTTAAAACATATGCCCTAAGTTGATAACACTGAATAAATTATACAGTTATCAATGTTTTGTCATGTAAAATGAGACTATTGTGTAGAAACTTGTGCACATCCTACAACAAAATATAAATGTTCCGTGTGTGATAAGAATTTATTTAAATGTAGTACTTCGTAACCATTGTTTACTTGTAGTATGTCATATCGGAATCTAATAAACCTGTTACAAATAGGTAATGATTCTCCTAATATAATTGTCTGGGACTTCGTCTGCATGTTTTTTTCATCCACGTTATGTCTTTGGTTACTCCTCTACTTCTGTAGGTGGTAGTGTAGATTATACTATACTATGTGTTTTGCTTAGTGCGCTGGCTTATATTTTTTTAATTTGTTTATTTACTTCATTACTTTAATTAAATATTGATAATATTCTTTATGTTAATAAACATGTGGGCTGATGTGGGTACATGTAACTACATTGTTTACATGAAAGCTTTTAGTATTTGATTAGATGTCTATTATGAGATGCGGTCCAGTGAACACAAGTAATTTTTAAAATATGTAGAATTGTAGATGTGTTGCGTCAGTTGCGTGCGGGTAATTATCGCATTACATTTAAAGTCATGTTATTAAAAATAATTAACAAGTCTATGCAATGTATTGACCTAATGTTGTTACATTTAGTAGGTATTTTTTTTAGCTATCCTATAATGACCCTCTGTTGGGGAAAGGCCTCACTCGTGAACGCCTCAAGTCCTTCTATTAAGCTTTTCTTGCGCCTCCTCGAGGCAGGTATAAAAAGTATTAAAAAAGTCGAAAGAAAAAAATGATATTCTGCGGTTCTGTTTTTTTCATGTCAAAAAAAAATTGCGATTGCGACATTACATGGGAACTATTGTTACCTACACTGCTGCCCGCCCCTTTTCGTAAATACTGGCGTGATGTAATGTTCATCCTCAAATAAGACTTTTAGACATAGGTACCTAATTTTCTAATAGAAAGATTTTATTTCAAAGCATTAAGCTTTCAATTATTTGAACTCCATTAATGAAACTCGGGAAATCTTTCTTAGTTTTATTATTTTCCGGATAAAAGCGATTTAACAGCACAGCAAAAAATGTTATGGACGATAAAATAGCGCAGTATTATGTATGTACGTACCTATGTATAGTTTATGTAAATGTCGTGAAAAAAAATCTACGTGGTAGTAATTAAATCCTACGCGCAGTTACGTAAATTACGATGCTGAATAAGACTGTGCTGTGTAACTGAACTACGAGATAGGCAAATAAAGAATGCGTCTGTTTGTAATGATGATAAATATGAATCTTACTCGGAACCTACATTTAAACAAAAATCCTATTTTCTTTTTGTTATTTTGTTTGTCGGTTCCGGCTTAACCGCGAAACGTTTGAATCGATTTTGACGAGACTTCCACTAACAGATAGCTGATGTCATAAGGCTACTTTTTTTTGAAAAATAATTAGTATTCCGCGCGAAAATAAAAAACTGAAAATCGACAGTCACGCGACCAAAGTTGCGTACAGGCTAGTAAAAAATAAGAATGATACTCTGACGGCCCCGCCGACGACGAAGCGCCAAAACAATACCACGTTGAATACCAATGTACTTGGTGAACTTGACGTAGGTGTCGGAGGCGTGGCGGTCGTATCGATCACCGCTTTGTGTTGGTTTTGTGGCTCTATAATGACTACCTACCAATGTTTAATGTCGTCGCACCGCAATAACATTTGTTTGAAAACCGTTATGTGGGTACTATCAATGACTGCCATCCTCCTACGAAAAAAGTTATGTGTTGGAACATGGGTTCGGCAAAAGTCGACATAGATAAAAAATCGGCCAAAGCGAGTCGGACTCTGAAACTAAGGGTTCCGTTACACCATACAATAATATTTAACACTACATACAAAAGAACAACATTTTATTATTTGTTGCTAAAGCGGTCTTATAGTAATACACTATTACACACTGAAAATTTCAACTCTCTACCTATTATGGTTCATGATATACAGCATATTGACAGATAGACGGACATCGGAGGCTTAGTAATAGGGTCTCGTTGGCAACCTTTGTGACAGGAAAACTAAAAACGCGTTTGTATCTAATAATAAAATTGCATTGATCTTCTTGTCGTCGTATCAATTGCATTTGAACCTAAGTTACCTATCGACTTGATCCTATTCACCCAGAACACTGCGCGTTAAGATAGCCCTATAAGCACAATCTGCGATGAACAGCACAAATTGAAAATCAATAAAAACCTTAATCATGCAGTCGACCTTATAATGTAAACATAAAATATGCAAACGGATGCTCTCTGCGACACTACCATACATGCTGTTATGACATAACACATTGAGTAACAGATAAAAGCACATTATTTAATTTAATTTATGCCTTGTAGGAGCATAACATTGATATCTTTGACGTTAATAAAGAACGCCGTGACATTAACCACTTTATGTCTTCGTAAGAAGATACCTTTTATGTTTGGTTTACGCAACAATGTCAATTGAGATCATCGTCCGAGATTCGCAAATGGTATTGTGCAAGTACCTCTACTAACCTCCACAATCTGAAATGTCATAGAGGTGTTAGCTGATTTACACGTTTCATTGATGACAATGTACTGAAATACGGAAAACCTATCCACATACATAATCTCACGCCTTATTCCCATGGGGCAGATACCACAGAACGCCACCTGCTGCGATCCTTACATACTCCTTTTGCCTCGTCCACGATCGTACAGTACAAATAATCTACGTTACAATAATGTATTTTTTTTTCACGTCCTGCGAATGTATTTCTTTAATAAACACATAACACCCCGGAAGAAACTCTACTGCCGAAAAATTTTGCAGAGGTTTGTGTTTTTCGGAATTGAGATTACTTTTTTCAGTGGAAAAGTTTCGACTCCGACGTGTCAAACACTTTTTAAGAGTTCATAAATTCCTGCTCCTTGTATTTAGATTTCTATAATACAAGCATCAATGCACTTCCATTAAAACGGCATTTCGACAAAACTTTTTATTTAAAGAGTTGTTCGTACATTTCAATAAACATCGGAAATATCCGTGAAATTATAGCCTCGAAAGATAATATCTCTCGTGTGTGGGGACGCCTTTACCAACCATCCTCTGGCCTAGATTTTAAAGTTGATGCCGTATTATAATAAACTAGCCGCTCCCTCCGACTTCGCACGCGTGTCTTTTCGTCTTTGGCTACTGCTCCGCTTCCGTAGGCGTGATATCAAACCTATTCCCTATTACCTGTTCCTCATGAATCTGGCTATCACATACAAAGGATTGGACTTGTAGTACCAGTTATAAACGCGTTTAAAAAAAAACTCGTAGAAACAAATATCTCTTCAGGTTTATTACATGTATTAGTATAGTATAGATATTTCTTTCAAAACTCGTTCGATAAAATAGTTTCTAATCTTGTCGTTTTTAAGTTTTCAATAGTGTTCCTTACCTATATATCTACCTATATCTATTTCGTTGTGTTGAGAGTGCAAGTAATCCTTAGAATTTTGAAAACATCACTGTTATCTGATAAGTAATAGATATTGATCTTAAACTAAGAACCTTACCTACCTACGTTGTTTACGAAATTGAAGCACAAATTGCCATTAGAATTACGAAATGTTTTTGAATCATCAATACATTAATGTCATTGAATATTAAAATACACCTATCGTCTTCCTGACGATATTTTAATAAGTTTTGGGTCGGTTTCAGCGTTTTCTATTTTCATACATCTCTATCAGCCGTCATCGCAGTATCCATCATCCACTTTTTTAATCCAACATCCATACAAAACGTAGTCTAGTCATCAAATATTTTCATCGAATAGACTTATTAACCAAAATATCTTGATCAAAAAGTAATTAAATGCTCGAGCTCGTATAAGCTCGCAAAAGTAATTAAATTATAGTGGCTCGGCTAGTTGTTCGTCAATTTTCCATTTTTAGGTACTCAAAAACTCGTTATGGAAGTACGAATTTTTGAGCTATCGTGTATTATTTAAATTAAGTTACCTGACAGAAACCTGACTAACCACATGCCTATCTATTCTAAATATATAAAAGCGAAAGGTCATAGGTACACTCACTCATTACGAAATATCAAAAACCACTTGACGTATAAAGATCAAGGGCAGGGAGGTAGATTGTAGATAATAGAAGTCCGCTAAGAAGAGGATATTCCAAAAATCACCCCCTAAGGGGATGAAACGGGGTCCGACATTTACGCGGAAGAAGTCGCGGGCAAAAGCTAGTTAGTTAAATTATCTCTACAATGTTTCATTGAGTTTAATTAGTTATTGACTAAAATATGAGAAGGTAGAGTACATTTTTAAGAAGAGCGTAGCAGCGCGAAGCCGCTAACTCTATTCACACCGTGTTTGGATCTACACCTACTCATTCATTCGAATCAAGTCAATACTCCGCGTCTAATACCGTAAGCTAATGCCGTAGAAAGTATGCAATCTTAAAATAATTACGTAAATACTTGTCACGGATATTGCACCGTTGCACATTTGCACAGAGACAATTATTGTCGTAGTAACGCTCCAGTGGAACTTACCACTAAGGGGGCGGCCTTTAATTACGTGAGGCGTTTAGGGGGAGGGGTGTCGAGGCGAATCTCACGTTGGGGTGAGGGGGATCTCGGGAAATATCACGTATTTTTTTTTTGTTTAGTTCAGTATTTTATTATTGAATTTTTTCACTGTGATTAGACTACGTTCTTAGAAGTCCTAAATAGTAAAGTTTTTTTTTAAATAAATCAGACGCAATCACACAAATTAAGTCAATTCATGAAAAATACATATTTTGTAAAATCTCACGTGAGATTAAGGAAGGGGAGAGGGGCCGAGCCAAATTTCATGATGTCATCAAGGGGATAGTGGGGGTCAAAAACCGCCAAAATCGCCTCACGCAATTAATGGATGCCCCCTAACTAGTGAGCTGTTTGATTGAACTCAGTTGAGATATTTGAATCAATATTCTGATGTGCTTGTATAGTAGGCTATCGACCTACGTACCTTGACTCATTGTTTTGTTATGTCACTTATACATTTTTTTACTAATCAATCATGAAACTGGGTTGATGTACGATCGTCGCTTGCGCAGGCCGGAAGAAAGGCAGTCAGCTGCATTTGTAGTTTGTATTGTTAATGCTCTATATAAATACTAATAAAGTTCCTTATATATAATATGAATACTTTCTTTTTTTTATTGCTATCTCATTGAATTAGGTATTATGTTTACCTTCAAAAAATAGGTTTTGCTTATTATAAGAACTTATCAAGTAAGAAGAGTTATTGATTTGAGCTTTTGACCGCAACTTCAGAGATCTTCAGACTTTAAATATTCGTACCTACTTAAATATTCGTAATCCAATTTTTTGTTTATGTCCTACATTTTAGCACATTTTTACGATGGTAAATTAAGCAAATGAATATGCCCTGGGAGTGGTGATCTCATATAAATTAATACAGAACTATTGAGTGCCTATTCGCTTGTTAAAATGATTGACGTCATAAAGTAATAGAAGTTCCTCAAAAAATTACAACTGTTACGACGTAGTACTTTTTATTTATTAAAAGCGGCTTTTCCCATTAGTTGATTGAGGTTGAGTGCTATAATTTCTTTAGACTTATGTCCTTATCCACGACGATGCTTCCACTCTTCCCTGTGTGCTACCGTTTCTCATCATCTTTCATGAATGCTCTAAATCTTCACGCCAGCGTTTCCTAAGCCTCTTTAGGGCCACACACTGAGTGAATATTTTGGCCCATCTATCTTAATGCATTCTACATACATGGCTGGCGAACTCAATCCCACTTTACATGACTCGAAATAACTCTTTACACACAATATTGATCATAGGTCCTTAGCCTGCCTGTTTTTGCATGGTGGAAGTAATATATTCTCATCCACACACTTTATTCTAGGTATCTACATAGCGCTAATTAATAAGTCTCATTTGACATATGAGCGGTTAATACAAGTGGATATTTATCATTGTTTTGTTTGTCTGTACTCAATAAATTCAAGGATTTGTTTGTACTCGATTTAGGTCAGATAGATTTACTGGTAAGATATTTATTTTCAAGGGTCTTTTCAATGATGTGTCGTTTTCAGATAATTATTGGGAGGTCGAAAGTGACGTATAGAGAGATGCGATAGATAGCTGCATTATTTCAGAAATGTTAGGTTTTCATC
This sequence comes from Hoplodrina ambigua, assembly GCA_949774945.1. Classification (NCBI taxonomy): domain Eukaryota; kingdom Metazoa; phylum Arthropoda; class Insecta; order Lepidoptera; family Noctuidae; genus Hoplodrina; species Hoplodrina ambigua. Next base: position 10,322,733 of record OX458974.1, on the reverse strand, counting down.
AGCGCTCTTTTGAAGGTTTACAATAGATTGTTTGTAATAATAGTGTTTGGTTTTGCCGCAAAGGAAAGTGCAACCTCTCTCAAGTAAATTGAATTCGTGGCGAGTGAATTGGGATACCTAGCGTATGTTTATTGTTGTGGTAAAATCTACGCAGAAATACCCACGTAATTTAACCAATTTATCTTAGTAAGTAAGTGGGTGTGTTGTATAAATAAATTAACGCGCAATTATTTGTGTACTTGCTTTACATGGACGGCGTTCAACGACCTCCTTACGTAAAGTTTTGGGGACGATACTGTAGTATCCAAAATCAGTGTCCCAAAAGAGATCCTGTTACTTGCGGGGGCGTTTACCGTTAAAACTTACGACAGGTGCGATTACTTTATTGATTTTTAAGTAGGATATGTTTCGGACCCTCCAATGTTCCAATAATAGTTATTTGTTATACAAGAGTGCAAAGTTGCTTTTTAACCGCGTGTTCAATTTTGATGACCGAGCAAGCGAAGGATTCTAAAATTGAATCCTGAGCGTTAGCGAGGGAATCAAAAGAGCACGAGGTGAAAAATCTTTGCACTCGAGTGCAACACGTAACTTTTCATTCCACCTCAGCGAGGAAATGACTAAATGCAAAAAAAAAAACGTTTACAATCACAAGACAGGTACACTTTTATTAACAGTTTCAGTCAATTCTGTTGGCGTCAAGCAAACTTCCTCGTCGCTAGAATCACTCATTTTAGATTTTTCACTTGTTTTCAAGTTTCTTGTTTTTAATATAAGGTTTAACAATGACGTGAAAAAATGCCGCGTAAAGAACCGCGTACAAAGCAAATTTAAAAAAGAACACCAAGAAGGTTCCGAGTCTGAGTTTTTAACAAATTAAAAAAAAGTTGTATGATATATTCGCCACCATAGAGGTAGCAGTAAATAGGTTTAATGTTTTTTTTAATTCACAAACTTAGTGCACACGATGTTCTAAATTCAATTTACTTTATCCTCTAGAGAATAAAAACGGCTTTTCCACTCAGATATTGAAGATTAAAAATACTCTTTCCGAGATGGTGGGATGAAAATGCATTTTGTTGGGTAGTTACTCCGATTTCCACTAAGTGCATACTTCCGTTATGATAATAAAAGACAGTACCTTATGTAGGTACATTATGTATATTTTTCATTACTTATTGAACAAACATTTGATTTTATTTTCTTTTTAGTTGAGCCTAAGAGCAGCGTTCTATATTGACTTTGACATTTTGCAGAAAAATATCTACGTAAGTAGGTGCCTACATAAATATCGCAAGAATGTTGGTTCTTAAGGACTTTTCCACTCATAATAAACTACTTACAAGGATATGCTTGCGTCTTCAAAAGCAGTGAAATGTTTATTATTATTTTCGAAACAGTTAACAAAATCGCAGTCACTCCTTATAAAGGCTTGTTTGGGTAATATTTTATTGACATCCTTGTATATCCAAATGCAGATGAATATTGGATTTGGTTTACTGGTACTAAAAAAGGAGATTTCGAAATCGAAAGTATTGTCGCCTCCATGCGTTACGACATTTTAATGCTTTATCATATTGATATACGATTAAAAAGAAATTAATGCACCGGACCTGATGATGTTTTTAAGTTGTGTTGGCGATAATTCGATACTGTTTTAGCGAACATCCCACGCAATCTGGTTTCGAAAGCAGATCCAATTTAGGAGGCTGTAACATTTTGGGAACAGAAGGCTATAAACATAAAATACCAAAATTATGTGTATTACATTGCAATAAGAGAAAACGCTGGGTGACTTCAGATAAGATTGTAACAACAAACAGCGGTTATCTTCCTCGTAAAAATAAAATAAACCTGCATAACTTTATTTAAAAAAATATAATATTATGTGGTTTATCAACTTGTTGAATAAGCGCGCGACATCTTAGGTACAATGTCAAGTACCGCGATCGTTCTTGATCTTTTGACAATATTATGCGAAACTGTTTCAAGGTCCATTCTTAGATAAATCTTCGTTATGAGTATTAAGTTTACTAATTAATTTCAGAACTGTCAACTGATTGATACAAAATAAATTATGATAATAATATGCAGTAAATTAAAACAATAATAGATTCGAAATCATAATTAATGCGAGATGAAGATATAAATACCATAAAGCTCTAGAGACTCTAGAGAAATTTTGTTTTTTTTTTAAATGTAGGTTTTTAGAATTCAGTAATTTACCTACATACCTAGTCATAATTTTAGGCAATAGATTAGCGTGGTTCTTGGAATAACTTTTCCTGTTTCTCATGCATTGATCTAGTCACAGCACTTTAATATTAGTTGTTTTCTTTTAAGTTAAAGGATAACGTGACTTGGGTATAATTTGGCAACTTATGTTGTCCCATTCTAATCATTGGAATTTATTACTGAACACAGACACCTGTCATCTTTATCGACTTATTGAAAAACGACCGTACCTACTATGAAAATATGGTATGGTGTGGTATCCTATTCCTTTCTATAAGATTCCTACAGACATCACATAACATGGAAAAGACACCTTAGTCTAAACTTTTTTTTTTTTTCGCAGAAAACAGTGTTGGACAGCATATCGCACGATGATCCAGAATTCACAGGCGATGGCTACACGTCGCTGGCCATCATCTACGCCACGCTGGCCATTTGTAACTGGATGGCACCGTCCATCATCACCATCACTGGCCCAAGAGGAGCCATGTTTATTGGAGGACTTACTTATTTGTGAGTAGAGAGTTTTATCATCGTCTTAAAGTTTTATTTCCAGTCCGGATAGGTACCATATTCTATCGCAAGTATCGTTAACTGTAAATTGCAGGAAGTGCACGTAAGTTAATTAGTTAATGGGTAATGATTACTTAGGTAATTAAGCCTGGTTAATTATAGTGCCCGCTGTAAAACTTTTCCAAATATAATAGCAGAAGGTGCTATGTATGGTATGAAAACTTGCAAATAAATACTATTAAATCATTATTAGGACTTCGACGAGAAAGTTAAATTACGGTAAAAAACTTTCTCCGATAACACCTGAGTTTCCAGCCTCCCGGAAAAGTTAGCAACTAGAAATCATTCTGCACTCTTACATTCAATGAAAAGGTACATAGCTCCTCGTCGAGATTATACAACTTAGATAACTGAAGCATTACGTAATGTGACGTAGTGCGAATGTAACATTATACAACCTTTTGAACTAAGCGCAAAAAGCTAATGGTTTGATGTCCATCATCTGTCAATTTGTTGGCCGTGGACACGCAGGCTATTGGGGTTTGTTGATCATACTTAACATGATGTAGGTACAATCGCAAACAATAGTGGTAAACACTTTTCATCCTTACATCTTTATAAATAAGGTAGCATAATGATCAATCTCCATTATCCGCGATTGTACGTATTGATGAATTTGGAAGTGGTTTAGTACCGAGCATAACTGAAGAGAGAGGTTTTTGAAGCGGGAAACAAAAACAATTTTGGAAAACGATGATGTTAAATGTTGAGTTCACATTATAGAGCGGTTTTTATGGAATATCTAATTTTAATAGTCTTAATGCTTCTTTCAATATCTACCTTATTAGGTAGGTGATTTTGTTTGTTTTGAAAAAAGGAACATACGAACGGAATTACCAGTTGTGGACTGGTTAACAAAAGAGCGGTAAACAATATCTAATTGATGTAATTTATTACCATTTTTCTGCTAATGTCAGGGGTTAAATAACGATAATATCACATAAGTTATATTTCTTTACTCACTCGTCTTTTTGTTAATAATTCCGTTATACTTACGGTTTTTCTTTTTATAGTCAGACGGTCAGTCGGACCATAATAACATTGTTATTTGCATTAGTTCAATTTAGCTCTTAGAGACTTAGTTGATTAATATTATAACGATTTAAAAACACCAACTAAAGCTCTTACAAATGATTTATCTCTAATTAATTTAAATATTTTCACATTTGAAGTCAAAATTCGCATAAAATCCGAGAGAACTTTCACTGTCTATTTGTTTGTTGGCATCTTGTGACATCCATTATTATCACACTTAGACGTACATCGTGCGCTTGCGCAGCTAACGCATTCGCTTTGCAATTTCACTCAGGCATTGGTCATTGGGTGATATTCTGTAGTTTGAGTAAAATAATGGAAGATGTATGGGTACATAGCTTCTGCCCACGACTTCGTTCGCATCTAAATTGATTTATTATTCCACGGGGAAACAAAAACGGGATTGAAATTATCCTATGTGAAAAGCTAGATCAATATCTATGTACTTATACCAAATTTCAAATTTTGTTATTTTGTTGATGTAGATGACTCGTGTTTAAAGTTTAAAGATATTAAAAGTAGCTTTACTCCTAGTGAAATTGGTATTTTTTAATGTTCAATGGTAAAAGGTAATTCTATTACGTGGTATTCCTCTACCGTGGTACTAACATAACTGCTCGTAGTTTGCGCCACTACGATCCGTTACGTCCAAGCAGTGTTGTGCATATTAAGTAATAAACTCTTTGTTTTGCTTTGATGCTCGCGATCTAATTACCAAATTATTTTTGAGTCATATAGAACCTTTGGTAGTTTAGTGAATGGAGTTCTCAGTTCTTATGTCATTGTTTATTGCAATTTGCAGGCTTGTTCGACCTCCTTATGAATTTATTTAATTTTTCCGTTTTAGAGGATTTGGCTACGTTTCTTTTTTTTTTACTTTGTAGTCTTAATTTATACAGTTCAATTGTTTTAGCATTAGAATTCATTAGACGGGCAACTCTCGTGTGTCTTATACGTTTTCATTCTAATCTGACTCAATCTGTCAAAACAAAACCTCCAAGTTTTTAACATTGACTGTTGTTGTTGAAATGAGATTGCGACTAAATTTTGATGCTCTTTAATTACTGGAATTGGCCTCCTAAATATGTCTCTTACCTTGCGTATTTACCTCAATTTGAAATGTCGCAACATTTTCAGCATCCGAGTTCATCTGATCTAAAGCTCTAGATGTTCAATCTTCTTATTTTCTATCACACAGTTATACGATTTTTATTGCCATCAACCATTTTGGAAGATAATATAAAAGCTATAAGGCTTTTAATTTGGGTCCCTACGGACTAACATGTTTATTTATGATGCTATTCAAATAGTAAAGGAGACATTTGTGAGGGAATCACACACTTCAATAATAAATTCCAAGGTGTGTGATGCCTTGAGGACGAGGCAGTGTAGTATATGTCACGAGGGACAATCAACTATCGAGTACAAATACAGTACTTTGTTTATGTACATAATTATGCTGAATTCTATCCATCGCATTGTATTATGTTTGATAAACTATTTGTACTATGGATACTTAATCTATCTATACTAATATTATAAAGCTAAAGAGATATTTTGTTTCTTAGTTTAAACGAACAATTTTTTGGAACTACCAGACGGATTTGAAAAATTCTTTTGGTATTTAACAGATAGGCAGATTCAGAGGAATAATAATATAGGTTATATATCATCATGCTACGACACACAAAAGCAAAGAAATAACCAAAAAAGTAATTTAACACGGATAAAAAGAAGTCACAGGCAGAAGCTAGTTGTATAATAAGTAAACAATTACGTACTGTCACTGTGTAATAAGTACTATAGTAGGCGTCTCTAAACAATGGTTATTTTAAAGCGGTGTTGAGTGTAAGGGACTTTCATTTGTGCGGCCTTTCTTGAACGATGACCCCGTGGCAAAGAAATTATCTTGACAAGCTGTGTTGATATCGAATGACAAGGTGTTTTGATAAGGGATTTACCCTGTCGTCATTCCGATTTGTATGTTTTCTATCGGCCTTAACGAAATGGTTTATCTTTGTGGTCAAGGCTGTTCAATGCGGCCAATCATACCTATGTGAAGTTAACCTATCTTTCAAGGGCTGATTTTTAAATTTTCTGATAACGTTTATTTGAAGAATAATGTAGGGGTTTTCTATGAAAAAAATGTATTCTATATTCTTTAGAAAATAGCTGAATTAATTAAAATGGCTGTAAAATTAGTTTCATTTATACCTGAAAATCCAGAATTAGGTTTCAAGTACCTACCCATTCATTGAGTTCCTACTTACATATATTGTTTAAAATATAATAATCTAGGTATTTCCTCCCGTGTTGGTTTAGTGGTCGCAAGCGTTGAGCATAAGGTCTTGGGTTCGATTCCCAGATCGTTCAAAGTGTTACTGGGATTTTCCATCAGGAATTTCTTAGTAGCAGCCTCGAAGGTTTTGTGCCCGACTGATGGCTCTAGGCTCTTCTCCTATAACTTGGAACTTAACATAACAGGCGAAATGTGGGTGTAATAGTTACACCTAACCTAACCATTCGGGGATTACAGGCGTGATGTTATGTTATCTATCTAAATAGTTAACTAGATAGGTATGTACTATAAGTGTTTCCAATCATGATCGCACACGCATTCCTTAGTTGGCGTATCGAAATATTTTCGCTTACAAACCTTCACTAGGCTAGCACACGCCCCCTCAAGGTTGCCCGGTGGCTTTGTTGCATAGTTCCTTTCATTTATTTTAACAATATACTATATTATTTATAGTGCAATCCAACGCTAAACGATAATATAAAAAAAAATAGTATTGCTAGTCACGTCATTTTTGTGTACCTTCTTCCTAAAACCCGTATTATCTGTGATTGTGTTTTTCACGTTGAACGTTTTGTTTTTACATTTTTAGACTGCAAGGAATTGTTAAATATAATTATGTTATTAAAAATGTTAGTCCAATTAACATTTTCAAGTAAAAACCCGAACGATTTTAACAAGCGCATTAAATTGTCTGAAATTACATCTAAATGTTTTGTTGCGGAGCAGTCAACGAAAGTAGGCGTGTATTTAAGAATAAGATTATTTTAGACAACATGTAGCATGTAGGAGTTTAGATTTGAATGCATCACTCTACTATCAATTTGCCTAGCCTCTTCCCAACTATGTTGGGGTCGGCTTTCAGTCTAACCGGATGCAGTTGAATAGTATTTTACATGAAGCGACTGCCTATCTGACCTCCACAACCAAGTTTCTAGGTAATTCGATATCCCTTGATAAAACTGGTTGTCAGACTTTAAGGCTTTTAACGACCCGTAAAGACTGTCAAAGATCCACGTATGACAGTCGGGACCAAGCAACGGTGTAACGTGCTTTCCAAGGCACGGAGGAGTCTCTGTGTGTAATGATGGTCACCCATCCACGGACCAACCCCGGCAAGCGTAGCTTAACCTGATGGATCGACCCGTGCGGCTGTTATTACTTAGCCATGAGCTCTATGCATTGCATCACTACTACTGTACCAAAAATTGACCTAGTTGACATAGTCTGGTTTTGTATGCACATTGAACTAATTTCAAACTGGTTTCGTCTAAAACAGTAGGTGCAGTAGATTAGTTGTTTGTTATAAAAAAGAAACGAGATTCTTTTGCAAACTTGGGAAATACCAGATGCCATTTTCCTGTCCGATATTATTTAGTTTTGTTTTTTTAAGTTTTTAAAGATCTATTGTGACACGATTCGGCCTCATTATGCCCCCGTTCGGAGTAACTGTGGAGTTATACTATGAAGTTAATAGATTACCCGTATGAAATGTTACTTCACGTAATTATTTAGGTTGCATTTCTAACGATAGATTAGGTATGGAAAATGCGGCATTATCATGTCACAGTACTTTTGTTTTTCATTAGTCTTGTTGCTCCTGAGGGTTATAGCGTGATGTCATACAGCGTATACTAATCCTCATGAATCTGGCTATCATATACAAAAATGATTGTTTCCAATCCGACTGGTAGTTCCAGGGATTTACGTATTTAAACAAACAAACAAAAATCTCTACAGATTTATTATATTAGTAAGATAGATAGCATAATGGAAATAATTTGCGGTTTTATCTTCCTTAGCAGAACAGTAACAATTTGCTGCCCTGCCGTACAAAATTGTTGCGACATAAAAAAATGCGTCTAACTTGCAACACGTTGTAAATTGTCATTTAACTAAGCACCTGTTATGTCGTAATGTCCTTTCCATTTTCCTTCACGATTTAAGCGACATGCGCAAGATTAGATAGTGATCTATATTTTTGTTCCGGTCTTTGATAAGTGGGGAACAAAAGAGAGTCAATAAACCATTTTTTTTCGTGAGCCAATCTGTTTGGATGCCCTTTGTGTGAGGAATGTGTCTGAGGAATCTACAATATTCCTATGTAAATATAGAAGCTTGTAAAAAGGCATCGAAGCCTTTGTTATTCTAGATAAGTATGCTGATTGTGTATGAATGCAACCTTGACCACCCATCCAAATGATATTATGAATGCGAAAGTTTGGAGGTGTGTTCGTTACTCAATCAGACCGTAACGGCTTAATGAATTGAATGAGATTTTGTACAGAGGTGTAGTAGGGTAGAAAATCGTAGATGGTATGTTTACCCTCGGAGTTTTCACGATGAAGGAACTAGCAGCTAGCAGCCGCATTATCTTATCCAGTTTTGCAATGGACACCAATCTGTAATTATAGCTACAATCAAATTGCATTAAGAACTAAATTTGTTTCTTGTATTTTCTTGCAGCGTCTAGGTTGCAAGTCTTCACCAAGTTAATAGGACCACCGCTATTGTTCCTTGATATAAGGGTTGCTGAATACTTTTGTATTTTTCTTCAACAGTGCTCTTACTACGGTTATCATTTCTCCTATTCTAATTACGATTGATTTATTTTTATTTGTAGACTGTCTCTGGTCGTACATACCTAATGTGTAATATTGTGCGTTATGCCTAGTTATACAGCGTTTTTCTCAACCTCAGCAACTACCATTCTAAACAGTTAAATAGTTTTCCTCAATAATTTTTACCAAAGTAAACGCAAACTATTATTATTCAAACATTGACAAACTCGATTTATCTCAACCCGTCTAGGTCCGAGGCTAGCGTGTTAGCGGTCATCCGAACTAAGTAATTCAGCAAGTTGCATAACCAATACTTGTTTTATACTATAGTGGACAGTTGGACATACATAATGTACAGCGATGTTGTAACTCGTAAACACTGCTATTGCGCAACAAACAACATTGCATTTACTTGATAGTGTGTTAGTGGTCCACTGGTCAGCATCACTTTTAAAGTTCACAGTCGTAGCCGGATGGCATCGTGCCAGGGTTCAACTCTTGTACCAAAATTGAAAGCCTTCGTCTCGTTTCACTTTTTTTGTTCCACTAACGTAATGCTCGTGAAATTGGATTAGCAAAGCTTACCTACGTCTGTCCATGAACAATGAAATGGAGTTGTTCTTAGAATTTGAATTGTATTTGAAACGTTTTGGAGAAAGACTTATGACTTTAATTAGTTATTACATAATTTTGATTCCTAACTTTAGAGGCGAGGGAGATACACTTTTCACGATCCAATCTCGAGGATTATAAAGAAGTGTCTTTTTGAGCTCCTTTTTACGCTTATTATATGCATATCGCTCTTCAGTCAATGACTCAATGGGTGCTGGTGATAGGATATTTCCGTACTACACTTAGTGCATCCGGCGCACTCTATGCAGTCAGCAATTGCTGAATGGCTAATATTATTAGCACGGCATGAGCTATCTATACTTTTAAAGTTAGTGCCATTTATAGTTGGTGAAAGTTTTGAGACACAAAAATCTACGTGCCTACCTATGTAGTTATTTAACATAACTTCTAAGCTATTGTTATTTATCACTATTTGTCACTTGGATTTATCACCTCCATCAATTACTGATCTTCGTCCTCGGCTAGACCTGACCACCGAAACTAACACATAAACAGGCTACAGGCATACAGGCAGGAAAACAGGCTCTTACTGCTACGACGTAGAGGCACTGTCAGTGTCAAGTTTACAATAGGACGTGCGGTTGACTTTACCTTCTTCCATTGTAGTCCCATATGCCATAGAAAGCGAAAGTCTCTGAATGTATCATTAACGAGCCATACTCTTGCAGGTTCTTCATTGTGACTTTCTTGTTCCCTCGCACGTGGCTGCTGTACGTGGCGAGCGTGTTGATCGGCGCCGGCGCAGCTGCGATATGGACCGGGCAGGGCAACTATTTGACGCTCAACAGCGATGCAGATACTATATCCAGGAACTCTGGCGTCTTCTGGGCTATGTTGCAGTGCAGGTTTGTCACTATTTTCTGGTGTATTTATGATGCACTTACTAATTTTTTGGTGGTTTGTTTATAAGTGAAGTCATTATTCAAATTGATCTTGTAGAAACTGTATTAGAATTTGAGTTGGCGTTTGAATTCCAGCGATTGCATCTTCCAATTATTTTTGCTATAATAAACTGAGGTGAATTAGAAAATCTTTTATAAAATATAGATCTTGTTAGCATCTAAATTGGTCAATTAACGTATGGATATTATTCAAAGTCAATGGCTGCTATTTAAGAATGTTTCAGCACGCCAACCTTAATCGATTGCTTTCTCTTTGCAGCATGTTTTTCGGCAATCTTTTCGTTTTCATCAAATTCCAAGGCAAGAGCCAAATCGATGTAGAGACAAGAAATGTGGTGTTCGGTGCGTTGACGGGAGTCTGCGCCGTCGGATTAGTTTTCCTCATGCTCCTCCGACCAGCTAAGCGCATGCCGAACATCGAAGATGCCAAGGTAAACCGCACCCTGTCGCGTTGAAATAATGCATGTTTTACAATTGAACCATGGCCGACTGGCTCTTAAATAAGATTTTATTGATCTACCTTGATGATGTTTTTGGTATTATCCGATATGAATTCAAATACAAATTATTATTGACGCAAGGAGACAACGAGTACAGCAAGTTTCAACTCCCTTGATCGCGTTTTCTTAGCGTGGGATGTTTATGAGGCAGTATCATTGAGGGCTAACGGGAAGTTAAGTAGAAGGTAGGGCCGATGGTCACTGCGTAACTTGGGGCTTTAAACTGTAATCATTCAGAGCTCCAAACATCGACATTATGAAGTCAAGGTAAACCCCTGATTTTGGTAGAGCATTGCCCTTACATTACACGCCTGACAATTACTTGCAATGCGGAAGGGTAAGAAATAAAGTATAACGGTCGGATTTTTTATTAAAAGACGTTCATTATACACTTGGCTCACGTGTTGTTGATGTTTTCAGGGAGAAATTGTGACCCATGAAGTTCAAGAGAGCCCTATGGATGCGTTCAAGGGTGCTTTGAAGTTGTTCTGTACCCGGGATATGCTGTTACTGAGCGTTACTTTCATTTATACTGGTAAGTTAATTGTTACAAAAGTCGTAAATGATAACAGACACTGTCATCAAAAATAATATAAATAACTAACTTCTGCTCGCGACTTCGACCGCGGGGTTTTTCACTCATGTTAAGTTGTGTCTTTGGTTACTGTTTCGCTCCGGTGGGGCGTAGCGTGATGTTACATCCTATACTATCCTCGTGAATCTGGCTATCATATACAAACATATATTTTCCCATCCGACTGATAGTTCCAAAGATTAGCGCGTTCAAACAAACAAACAACAAGCTCATCAGCTTTATTTTAGTGTAGATAACATTTTATTTTAAGACAAACACCTAACTAAATTATTATGAAAAATGTGTAGAATAAATAAAATAACTTTCTCATAAAACTTAGGCCTATAGTAAATGGCTTCTTGGGTGGTTATTCCAAGAATCTGGGATCATTGACTGCCAGTTACATGATGCTACCTGAATACTAATGAAATTGATGAAGCCCGATATTTATTGCTTACGTTATAAACTTTAAAAAAGTACAGAGAAATGATTCAAGGTCCTCGAGACTTACCTGTATATTGATTCTTGTTATGACGTGTCGCACTTTAGAAAATTATATTCAGAATTATGTTTTATTCGACCCCCATTATACTGATTACCTTGAATTTAATTGGTGGAGTTGGAAGAGGCATTTGCTCAGTGGTGGGACCGCTTTGTTATCGACTTCTTACATGCTTTTCGAGCATATAAGAAGTCACGTGGTTGCAAGTGCTGAGCGTAAGGTTCTGGGGTCGATTCCCAGGTCAGGCAAAGTGTTATTAAATTTCTCCATTAGGAAGTTTCTCAGTAGCTGTCTGGAGTTTAGAAGTTGGTAGTGTTACAAGTAAAGTCGTCAATCTGGCGCCCGATCTCTCCCCGGTCAATTGCCTTGCCATCGGATTATGAGAGTGAGGGAAGAGGACGTGTATCAGATCTGTGTTTGTGCACACTTGTGCATTATAATATCTCCTGTTTACTTTGCTAATCTCCATTAAGATTAGTTGCTGTGACCGAAATTCAGTCGAGAGCTTATACATGCTTTTCGGAAGTAAAGTGCCTGTAATACCCGAAGGGTTACGCAGAGGTTTACCCTTTAGTAAACCCTTATTTCGCCAGTTATGTTTTAGGTCTCATGTTAGGGGGCGAGCCTACTGACAAGTAAAGTGGTAATTACTTTGTTAAACAAAATATTTGATACTTTCCAGGCGTGGAGCTATCATTCTTCAGTGGTGTGTACAGCCCTAGCATCGGCTTCACATTATCAATGGGCGAGAATGCTAAACAACTGGTGGGCCTGTCCGGAGTCTTCATTGGTTTGGGAGAAGTGCTCGGTGAGTTGTAACTTTAAACGTCAATGTCAATTTGACTTTTATGCAAATTGAAATAAGGTTTAAATTACATTATTTAAATGCCCGTGAAATGTTATATTTTGTACGACGTACCTTGTGTAGGTATATATAGATAGTTTCTAGTTTATAGGTATTGTTTTGTCGCGTGGAGCATGTAGGTTTATTTGTTTCTTAAAATTACCTACGTAATTTGATAGGCATTGGCAATACCGATTCCCTTGTTCACAAACTAAACTAAAATTAGACTATTTCTATCTTTTTAGTTTGAAAATGTCACCGTCCTTCTGCTGATCTGTTTTAGCTGTCAGTAAGGGATGCCATTTCTCCAAATTTAGTCTAGTTTGTGAATAAAGGAATCGGCACCAGTATAATACTTCCTATCGATTTACTCTAATATACCTACAGTAAATCTCTGGGCTTAGCTTACAGGCCATGCATGAAAGGCTTATTACGAGAAGCTTAAGCAATCACAATTAAAATACCTGTATTGCTAAGCCAAAATACCAATTAGTTGTAAATCTAACTAATTTTTAATTTCATAACAGTTAAGTAATTTTTAATTGCCCATCGCCGAGCTGATTAAAATGGTATCGATCTCTTTTATCTGATCAAAGCAATTTATTATTATAGAAACTTGAAATTAATCTTGAGATAAAATTAAAAATAATAGGTACTTATCGTTGTTGATTTTCGTTTACAAATATTTGTATTGGGCAATATAATCTGCTAGATTTCTAATAGATAATAGGATATAGGACTTTGTCTATCTATGTATAAGTTGTAAAATTGTGTCATTAACTTTTAAGTCATGTATGAGCTAATGGCGTAGACAAATACGTGATACCATTATACAATGTAATTTAAACTTTATGTCAAAAACATGAAGGTTCATAATGACTTTAGTAAGGTCTATTTAGAGTTTGTGTTTGTCTTGATTTAAATATCTTTATGGGCTGCGGTATGTATTTAATTAATTGTTCCTAGCAAACAACAGCTAAATAATTATTTATTTAGAACACAAAAAACAGTTAGCAACTTACAGCTTACGTAAGATTATTTAGTAAAAAAAAACTGAATTAAAGATGACGTTCCATTTTAATATAAGGCTATTAATATTCATAATTAGCATTTGCCGTCGACTTTGTCTGCGTAAATTTACGGATCTCTAATTTATTGTCTAGTAAAATTTTATAGGCACTCAGTGTTAACGTAACTCCCTATTAAAAATAATTTTCAGAATCAGACTAGCAGTTCTGGAGATTAGCGCATTCAAACCAACCAACTCTCCAGTTTAATAATATTAATGTAGATACTAGATACATAAAGAATAATGTCACAAAACCTTTATTAAAATAACCGTCATATTCCAGGAGGTGCATTATTCGGTATTCTGGGATCAAAGACGACTCGTTGGGGCCGCGACCCGATCGTCATCATGGGCTACTTTATCCACCTGGGCAGTTTCTTCCTCATCTTCATCAACTTGCCGACCGTGGCGCCATTCGGGGACACCAACGAGGTCTCCTACATCACGCCGTCTCCTGAACTGGCGATGTTCTGCAGTTTCCTGCTAGGATTCGGAGATGCGTGCTTCAATACTCAGATATACTCCATACTTGGAGGCAACTACTCGGATAACAGTACTTCGGCGTTCGCACTGTTTAAGTTTACTCAGGTGAGTACTTTGAAAGTTTTATTTGACGTTTGTGTTTACTTTGAAATAAAAAACAAACGATTAACTGTAAAAACTACTTAGCGTTTTTTAAAAAAGAACCTGATTGTTTTTACTTGCGGTATTTTTCATAACTGTTTACCTAATACGACACCATTTTGACTGCCCTGTCAGTCTCGTGGTCGCCAAGTGCAACTGTTGGGCCCTGGATTCGACTTCCAGACCGGGGAAAAAATGTTATTAAGTTTTTCCATTACGAATTTCTCAGTAGGAGCCCTGACTTTGGAAGTTGGTGGTGAGACATCCCAGTACCTTGCAAAGCACCTAAACCCGTTGTTTCTGCGCCTCATCTCTCCCCAGTCGTGTCGGATTACCGTCCCATCGGACAATGAGAGTCAGGAAAGAGAGAGAGTGCACCTCTGTTTGCGCATATACTTGTGCACTATAATATCTCGTGCGTACATACTTGGTTAGTCTCCATTGAGATTACCCGTCGCGACCGAAATCGGTCTTGAGTATATTACGTCATCGTTAGATTTTAATAAAAATAAAAAGCTTCAATTTATTGTGAACTCTGTCAATTTATGAGAGAATACAATGTTTATCAACCAGTTCATAAATCTTGATATACGATTGACTACACAAAAGGTTATTTATCTGAATGAATTATGTAGGAAAAAAATAATTTGCTTTGTCGTCGACACAAGAGATAACCTTCTCTGTACGGAAGTAGGTTATAAACGAGGATGTACGTCTAAGGTACCTACCTATACATAATTTTAAATAGGTATATCGAAACTGTTATTATTCGCATCGCATACAGTGGAAGACCTTATCGAGAAATGGTTTTTGTTCTTACCTTGATATCGATCGTTAGTGCTTTAGTAGTAAAAACATGTGATTGGCGCGTAATGAGTGCGCGATAATGAACATTCAATTGTTTCTTACAATGCGCGACAAATGCATTATACAGAATTCCAGAACAAAGCTGATCTTGTAATAATTATCATTAAAACCCTTATTAGATACAATAATTTGCCTTTTTATCTACCGCTGTTACTTTAATATTAAAAAAAATATGAAGAAGAAAGCTAAACATTTAAAAACGAGCCAGAATTAAAAATTCTATCCAGTCTACGGCACGGTTGGCGCAGTGGTTGAGCGATTGGCTGCTGCGCAGAATGTCGCGGATTCTGGTTCGACATGTAACAAATATTTGTTACATTCTGTTCATAACTGAGAAATTCTAGATGGAAAAACACTTTGCCCGACCCGGGAATTGTACCAAGACCTCATGCTCAGCAGTCGCGCTTTGCGACCGCTAGACCAAGCAGTCATATATTTTAACAATCCTATTACTCTTTCCAGTCACTAGCTGCAGCGGCATGCTTCTTCTACTCATCGAAGGCCCTCCTATCAGTGCAGCTGACGATCCTAGGCATCCTCGCAACATTAGGCACGGCGTCCTTCGTCCGCGTGGAGTGGGGGGCGCGGGCCCGCGCGCGCGCACTTGCACTCGATGCTGACGACAAGAGCTCGCCCACTACGCATGCGCTGGCTGATAACGCGTTGCACTATGATTGAGATGTAGTACGGGCTGAGTTTTAGTGTTTTTAGAAATAGGGTTTACTCTAAAAAGGTTAACCGCGTGCCAGCAAACTTGAAATACAAATAATAAGGTTTAGAGATGCTGGTGTTCTAACTTGCGGATCTCAGTTACTGGCTTATTTTTATTGGGTTAGAATTTGGAATGCAGTATTTCTAATCATTTAAGTCTTTATGAGTGCATCTCGAATAAAAAACTGCACTGTAGTAAATCATGAACATTTTAGAATAGAGTAATTCCTACTACATTTCTAAAGCTATGAATATTATGGAGCGTGTAATTTTGAAGGCACGCTATAGGCAGCCTTAGTAAAAGAGTGTAAATAAGAGAAAAGCTTACAAAATAAGGAAAACTTTAAAAACAAATTAACAACTAAAAACATACTATGATAACGCGTAGTTATTCGTTGTCAGAAGATAATGTCGATGCGCACGCGGCATATTTATAACCTTCGACGATATTATAAATGTCTGTCATTATTAGTCCTAATGTAAAAACGAATTTTAAATTAATTGATAAATATTGATATTGACTTTTATTAAAAAGTATTCGAATCACATTTCCTTATTATAAAAATCTTTACATAAGAGGTAAGTATTATTACTATATTTTGTTTTAGGAAACTAAATTACTTCGGATTTAAAGACTCAAGATTGCTTTTATTAGATGTTATTATCTTCGTAAAAGTGTTTCAGTTAAAATAATAATGAAAACTACTATATACTCGCAACTTGACTGTCAGTTATGATAATTTCGGAATTGATATTGAGTTAGGTAAGATAATCTTCGCACAATAAAATTCATTCGCAGACTAAATACTAAGACTTTGCTATTGGTGCCGATTCCCTTGGTCGCAAACTAAACTAAAATTAGACTATTTCCATCTTT
Source organism: Hoplodrina ambigua (assembly GCA_949774945.1). Taxonomy (NCBI): domain Eukaryota; kingdom Metazoa; phylum Arthropoda; class Insecta; order Lepidoptera; family Noctuidae; genus Hoplodrina; species Hoplodrina ambigua. Next base: position 10,305,930 of record OX458974.1, on the reverse strand, counting down.
TTCTGCCCAATAAAATAAGAAAGAGACTAATGTAAATAAGAGCTGTCAAATTTAGTCCATATGACACATCCATACAGTTATAGTTGACATCTTAAAACGTGTGGATTAAAAATACGAAGAAGTTCAAGGCAAAACTAATTTGACATCTCTAACTTAGTTCTTTAATGACACGGAATGTCACCGTCCTTACCTTTCGCTGTATGTTAGTAAGAGATGTCAATTCTCAAAATTTAGTCTAGTTTGTGAACAAGGGAATCGGCATCAATAACTTTATCTGCCAGGAAGTTATTTAAAATCGACAAGAAAAGACACTCGGTAAACGATAATGATCAAACTATCGGCCGACTAAATCTCTAATGTGCGCTGACCTATCCGTTGACGCGGGCGCACATTCGCTACGCCTGAAGTTCGTGTTTTCGCCGTAGAAAAACAGACGGTTGTATGTGCTTGCGTTTTTAGTAGAAACACAACGCGTGTGCTATTCCGCAGATAACGTGTTAATTTAATACATTTTTCATCACTCATGAAACACACACATCAGTAGAATAGTTTTTAAGCAAAACACAGCAAGCTTTAAGTGAGAAAATGTAAAATGATAATGTTCCATTAATGACGGAAGTTTGAATACAACAAGGAATAGTTTATTGTTTCTATGCACGTTAATACTTCAAAATGTCATTATTAAATTTGATTTCATCAATTTTTTATGTGATTAGAAAATATATATTTACATTGATGTATGGACGGAAGTGTGGTGCTCTATTCAATACTGTGAGTGTAAAAATTGTAAAAATATTTTTGTATAGAGAGTAATATATTAAAATATTGTATAAGGACTTCTAGTCACAAAACTCGAGGTTTACTAAATGAAATCATGGAATTTTAAAAACAAATTTTGTACATGTAAAGTGAAACATTCCTTGTATATTTTGTTTATTTTAATTTAGTTTGTAGATATCTGTATACTTTTATACAGGATGATTATTAATTTAACAAAATCCTGTAAAGGAGTCATTGTACTCATCATTATGATCAACTTTTACTACGGGACCAACCCTGAAAACATGAAAAATAAAATTAGCTGTTCCCTACAAAAATGATTTACGACGTGATCATAATATAAAGAATAGCTCATTTTTTTTTTCATTTTATTATGTTTTGTTTTTTGTCACGGTTTGGTGGGTGTACTTATAGTTACACTTTTGCCTAACCCTTCGGAGATTACAGGCGTGATGTTATGTTATGTCATGATTTCAGGGTTGGTTTAGGTTTCTGTTAAATTAACAATCACCTGTATAATTATTATGTTATTTTATTTTTATGCTTTTTATTTAACATTCCTGAATGTCTGGACGCCTATTTAAAATAAATAGTATTTCACTGCTGATGTTACTATCCTAGTCTTATTTTCTTTCAAAACAGTTGACTGTTCTTATAAGCAATTTATGAAATACTATTGAAAATAAAATATTTTAATAACAAATCTGTCTTTTGTTTGATTTTATATTGCCTTTTCAAAGAATCATTTATTATTACTAATCAAAATTTTATCAACTAAATCAATATGGTGGCAAAATTTAGTAGACTATCAAGGAGTTACAAATACTTAATAACAAATCTGTCTTTTGTTTGATTAAATATTGCCTTTTCACAGAATCAATTATTATTTCGAGTGAAAATTTTATCAACTAAATCAGTATGGTGCTAACATTTAGCAGACACTCATGGAGGTGGTGTAACAAGACACATAACATAGCCGTTAACCATGCATACTACTCATAAAAAAATGAATACTGAAAAAAAAAACATATTTTAGATTCATTTGATGTCTTTTTAAACCTGTTATACTCACGTTTTTTAAAACAAAACTGTTCATGATAACATTTCTACAATGTACAATATGCAGCGTAACAACTAACGCCTAATGTAACAAAAATATATATTACAATTTCAAAAAATTAAAAGGTTATGTTCAAAATAAATACAATGGTGCCGATTCCCTTGTTCACAAAGTAGACTAAATTTGAGAATTGACATCTCTTACTAACGTACAGCGAAAGGAAAGGACGGTGACATTAAAGAACTAAGTTAGCGATGTCAAATTAATTTTGCCTTGAAATTTTCCGTATTTTTAATCCATACGTTTTAAGATATCAACTACAATTATATGGATGTGTCAGATTGACTAAATTTGACAGCTCTTATTTACGTTAGTCTCTTTCTTGTTTTATTGGACAGAAAAAGATGGAAATAGTCTAATTTTAGTTTAGTTTGTGACCAAGAGAATCGGCACCATTGTCTGCTCTGATTTTATGTAAAAGCAAACCCCAATGAAGTGGTAAGTTTTTTATATTATGATACATCTAAAATAAATCCAGTATGTGCGTAATAGTCATTTTTATAAGCATGGCGAATATTTGTTGTGTAGACTTGATTATTTCAAAAGCAAATATGGAGCTTTACGGACATTGTAACAAAAACTTTTACCATGGATTCATTAAGTGACACCCAAGACAACCCAAAAAAAAACATTAAACAGTTATTTGAAAAAAAATTGAGATAAAAAAACTAATTTTGTCACAATGTCCTTTCACCCCATATTAATATTAAAACAAACCAATAAACTTGAAACTATTTACTTTAGTATGACTATAAAATAATTAACAAATGATGATAACCCAATAATAAACTATTTACTAGTAGTGCTATTGTCTTCACTGCCCAGTTTAAAGTCCATAGGTTTATCGTAGCCCATCATTTTGGCATAATGCAGGGGATCTGAGAAGTGCCGTGCTTCCACAAAGAGAGGTATTCCTTTAGCTTTCATTGTGGTAAATGCACCAGGAATTTCAGGCACCTCAATATCTTCCACTTTGAAGTTAAGCTGGAAATTAATACACTTGTAAGTTTTCATGAAACAAAATTATGTATTAATCTTGATTTGACTGACTGATTTGTTGACAGTTTAAAAGTGCCTGTAAATGGATTAATCCAAATAAATACTTTGAGATAGTTCTTTTGGCTGAATTAGGTTTTATTTTTTCTCAGAAGTCTTTGTCAAGTATTTCAGTCCTTAGGACTCATATTTAGGACAATAAGTACATACCTTTTTTTTCGCTAAAAAGAAATTTATTGTGGTAGCAGTGTATGTTGAGGTTGCAGGGTCAAAGTGTATTTCTGTCACATATTTCTTAGATATTAAATGAAGTAATACTGGCGTCACGAATGTGAAAAAGCCGACAACTGAGCAAAGTGCTACAATTAGAGAAGTACTGCCTATTGTTGCAGCCTCTCTTATGATTATTGGTTGTGCAAGCAACCCGGCCGCACTAGAACTCAGAGAAAACACTTTCACACTTTTTATCTGGGGCGTAAGTGGGCCGTAATATATATTCTCCAACTTATTATTATCATCTTTCAATTTTATTGCATAATTCCTGCTTACTACACTGGGATAACTGTAGATAGATTTCAATTTCGAGGTTATCTGTTTGTGTTTGATAGGTTGAATTAAAACTCTACTATAGTTAGACGTAATTCGTGTACAGAATCGCAACATTTTGATTTAATATTATACAAAATAAACGGCAGGTCTAAAAATAAAAGCCATTGAATGAAGGTTTTACAATTAATATTCAATGGCGATATTTTCACACAATGACATAATAAATAATGCGTAGAATTCACAATGACAGCAGAATGGCAGTGACAAAACAATATCTGATTGACGTTTACTTTCAAGTTCAGAAACCAATAGCTTGAGTTGAAGAAGTTTCCCAGACGGGAGGTGGCCCTGAAGGTCTCACTAATTGATATTTGATAATAATCTTAGTCCGGCTAAGCACTATTCACCCAATATAAATCTAATATCAATTAGAATTTTTATAAATTATCTGCCCTATAACTTATAAAAGCCATAATTATGTAAATGTAAAATAGACGGCTTCAGGAGGTGGTGTAATTAAATGTCTTTTAATATTCTTTATTTTTACTGCTTAGGTACACTTTCACATTGTGAGGTCACATTTCAGTTGTATTGTTTTAAATCACAGCATGTTTTGTCGGGCAGTTATCAACATCATAGCAAAAGCCGGTATCCGTGTCCAGCACCATTGGATCAGGACAGTCACACCTCGAGAATCCACAGACAGTTCCTACTAGCATCTGCTCTGGATGTTCACATGTTCGTTGAGCTTGCCAAAATGATAAGGAGCAGTTACTCTTCCTTTGAATCATCCATTCTGGACAACTTTCCACGCCTAGAAGACAACATTTAAGATGACATTAATTATGTATTATGTACCTAATTATAATACCTACTGAATCTATTTTAAAAGGCTTGTCATAAGTCCTAATTGACGTACTTAGGTACAATATAAGGACCCTTTACATGACTATGATACAAATAAAATGTGGGAATGCACAGCTAAAGAGGCATCAGGTCTGCTTGTTTAACACCTGGGGGAAATTCTACTAACTTTTCGATCGCAAATTAACGTCAAAAAAAAAATTATATTGAAACTAGATTTTGACAGTTTTTCAAAGCAGAATTGGCCTTTCTGAATACTAAATAAATAAATATTACTTACAAGTATTATTGTGCCACAGGCAATTACGTGACACCGACGCATTATGATAAGACAAAACGACACTAAAGCCAAACATGAAGACAGTGAACTTGATCATTATGACTAGACCTGTTAACTAGACTAGGTGCCCCGCGGTACTAACCCCTTTTATATACTAGAAGCCGTTGTCAAAATTAAAACTAACACTGACTATGTGTTTATAACACTTACAACTAGAACAATGCTATTCGATGTTTCTACAATAGCCCTTTGTCTATGTAGCTTTAATTAAACAATCAAGGGATTCAAAGGAACGGTAAAAATGTATGATTATTTTTCTTTCTGCTAAACATACCTAGCTGCTTGTTTATGACTACAATAGGAACTAAGTCGTAAATTATAAACTTACTTCCAAGGCTTTTTTATCATCATGCCAGTAATCTCCAAAGGCAAGGTTAGGCAGAGGTGTATCCATTAAAATACACTCACATTTCGCCAGATATATTACATGTAATAGGGGGCGATCTTATTGCAATCAACCGGGCACAAATCCAGACTTCGAGGCTGCTAATGAGAAATTCCTGATGGAAAACCCAATAGCACTTTGCCCGACCTGAGAATCGAACCCAGGACCTCATGCTCACTAGACCGACGAGGTAGTACATTTTTAATATTTCGGTGAATATTATAGATAGCTTTTCATTTCATAAAAGCATGGGGGATGAGACGGGAAGGGAATGAGATGGGAATAAACCACTAGAACTTGACCAAATTTCTATTAAAAGTGCCTCATTTGTAGTAAATACTCACCCATTTCTGCGTCAAAGTAAGATAAGGGGTCGATTCATCGGCCTAAACAAGCACAAGTGAATGGTGACAATGCGGCTATCTACCATCCGAACAAACATCGCCTATTGATTTAGTTTATCTGTTCGCAAACAACGCACGCGCGCCCTCAAGCACGGACGACGTGCCGTGAACCAGATATACCTACCTACCTACCATAAAAAGTATAAAAGAGACCGTAAACCCAAACCCCAAGATCTATCTTTCACTTTCTTGAAAATCATAATAATGTTCAGCACTTGTATCCTTTGCCAAACACCCTCCAAAAAGCGTGATTCTTGGTATCGATAAGGATCTGCGCAGAGGTTTAAAGATATTGTCTTTCCTTTGGATCTGCGTATAATAACTTCATTTTTATGTTTTGTATCAATTGATTAAATAAAACGCAGCAAAAATTTAGAGTAAACGTAGACATTAGTAACAAAAACTGCTATTATTTAGCTATTAATTTGCTAACTTACCTCGAAGTGCATTTGTAGGCTCGTTTAAAAAAATAGATGTGCCAACTCATGGCCATAAAAGGGCAGGTAATTATAACTTTCAAAATTATGATCTATATCTTTTAATGTATTTTAATTTAAAGGTTGCTAAATGAAGAGGTAGGTATTTAACTTAACTTTTATAATACTTTCGGAACTACCTGTGATAAGGTTGTTGCAATTTTGGAGTTTCGTTGTTTATGATTAATGGCACTTAATAAGGTGCCTACGACTGATCCATTTCTTTTTTATTATTGATATAATTATTATAGGTAAACTTTGAATTCTAATGAATAAAGTAAAAAACCTTGCAAGTTTTGTCTTTATTGTTGAAAGTTTAGTGTTTATTTTTTAAGTAAGAAGGTTGGTGTTAAGGAATTGATCTATGACATGTCCGAAACTGCATCAAGGATACTTTGATACAAAGCTTTAATAGAAAATTGACAATAATTTATAATTTTGTCTGTGTTACTCACAACTAAAATGAACGTGCAAAATAATACCACACGGCAAAAGTTACTCGGTTATTCCAAAAGTTAACCTCGTAATAATACGGTAAACCTTTCCCGCCAATTCAAAAAGCTCTATAAAAGCTTTAAGTTACATTCGATATGAATTTTTAACTTAAAAGCTACAGCATAAAGTTCACATTCGAATAATGTTTGATGCAATATCAAAGAAAGAGAAAACATATTGTTGTCTTTCTCTTCTGAAATGTTATTATATCCATCTCTTTTACTCGCTGCAGTAAATGAGCGTCAATGAGGTTCTGTCTCTGTCGGTGCTTTAGTCGAGTTTCTGAGTCGGTGAAGTACTGTCGCTTGTTGTAATCGCGACGTAAGTTTGTTTACTTTTTTGGAGAATCGAATAACTATGGAACTGACATAAAAGGATTGTTTTAAAGTGATGTGATTGGAGTAGTGATACTTCTTACTGTTATTGTAATATAACTTTCTTTAAAATGGAGACGTGGCGATTATTTTGGACTGTATTTTTGGGAGTTTTATGCAGAGCGGAGGCGGGGATGATGGGCGATCAGTGCGACTGGACTGGCAGGTATGTTGATGTCGAAAGCTCTATTGTTTGGCATACTTTTTATTCACCAATTTGAATATACCTAGAGTCAATCTAGTAATTACTAATAATTAGATATAATTGCTTATTGTTGTTATTTCAATTTTGCTTGAAGGTAACTTTTTTGCTCGTAAGAAGGTAGTTATCATGTTTATCGTGTTTTTACGATTTGATTGTTTGTTTAAGTTGTATTTGTGTAGGTAGTTTTATATATTAATAGTTTTATATACATAGTTTGCAACTATGTATTCATTATCCTATGGTTACCTACTAGTTACTATGTCTGTACCTGCAGTAGGTACACAAACAGGTTATAATAAGTCTACTAATTAACCTAGTCAGGTACTTAATTGCGCAGTATTACAATTACACTTAAGTACAACTTACTACAAGTACCTATGTGTATTCATATATTATACATACCTACAAGTACAACAAAAAAAAAACAATCTTGCTACTTACATTCACTATGACCACCTACCGCAGTCCACTCTTGGATAAAAAAGTTTCTATTAACTAAGGCACAATCTATTCGTCACCGCTTTTAAAAAAAAATAGGTTTAAGTAGGTACCTGGAGCTTAAAATAAATAACAACCTATTAACGACGGTACATCCATAATTTAGATCCAGAAAAAAAAAACAATCCAATAAGCATGGCAAATTCGCGCGGAATTCATCCCAATCAGAATCCAGTCCCGGGGCAAAACATTATGTCTGAGGGCAATTTTAAAAACCTCTTTCCATAACATTTGCGATTGCGTGTCCTTATGTTATTAACAACCTCTTGATGTTATTCAAATGAATCATTCAACGAATACCACGAGAGTGCCTACGACATTTTTATCATAACTACCCACATTATTGGTACCGCCTGAAGGTATTGCTTCTTATAATTTGACCGTATATTTTGATGTTATCTCAACTACAATATTTTATGAAGCTGCTGTAGACTAACAATTAGTCAAGAATATAAAATAGAAGACTTCGAATTTTAAATTATTAGCCATAGGCTCCAATTTGCAGATAACTTTTTGAGCAACTCCATTTGTATTAGGTCACATCCGTATAAGGTATTGCCATGTAATGACCACAATTACAATACACTGTACACCCTATTAAAAGGAGATAAAGATAAAAGTTCGTCTTGAATCTTCAAGCAATGATTGATCACGCACGATACAACCCAGTGAGAGCACGAGCTCATTAAGTCTCCCCACTCAAAGTACATTCATAATCGATGTTCCGATGTCAACACGTTACAACATTAAAACGAAATAATTGTTATTGGTAATGGGGCCCGGAAATGATGTCAAATGGGGGCTCGATTTCGGAACAAAAATCAACAAGTGGGGTTTCCCTGCAGGGGTGGCGTGGGAAACCGAAGTGGAAACTGTTCTCGTCAACCCTCACTTGTATTGTACATGACCCTTCCGGCTAAAAGGGTGGCTCGCTCTTTACGTATCATGTACTTTATTGATTTAGAGAGATACGTAGATAGAATTTCCGATACATATTAATGCGACAAAATTGTGCAATTGAACGAATTAAAAAGGACATTGGAATCGTCACTTCAATAATCGCAACTTACTAGTACGAGGATGAGTAAACTAATGACAAGATGTTGATAAACAATACTTACAATTATACCCACACAATGTGTTACATTGTTGCTTGACAAAGTTAATGGTACAGCACTAAGGTAACACATAAATGTTTTGTTAAAAGTTCATTATTATGAGAAAGTTCCACCATAATATCGTTAGTAGGTGAAGTTCCCATCAGATAGTGTTTATTTTTCTAATAAACAAACGATCAGCTAACGATACTTTATCCCAGATGAATAAATCTCTAGCGCTTTAGAAATAACATGCTGCTATAAACATTTACATTACTATTAAAACTGACTGATTTTACGACACGACTTAGCGTTAACATAGGTACTAAACACATAATATAAATAAGAGGAGAAAAGAAGATACGCGATAATATCTACGTGCGAGAAAGTAAGCACAAAGATTAGCCGCGAAGAGCTATCAATGCAGGCAAAAAGCAAATTGAGTGTCAATGTACCAGCATCACTGTGAACATTGAGGAGCATTCAAGTTCATACATTAATATTTATTAGGGAGGGGGAGTGAACGGAGGGGCCCGGGATCTGTTTATTATAATATCCTCCTATTATAACGCGTTCGCACGATATGCTCCAATCCGGCTGATTGGTAAATGCTCAACGCCGATTGTTGTGAACCCTCCGTATCAATCTGTATGGACTATTTATATTCTATGTAATTTTAAGTTTGACCATTGTCAAACTTAAAATTACATAGATGGATGAATATTGAATTTCCTGCAGCCAACGCTATCCGGTTTTCTTGGTTCCTAATTGAAAGATTACCGAAGTTATTTGCAGCTGCATTACAGAACAAACTTTTGAGTGGTTATCGGAACTTAACTGGACAATAACAGATTGACCCTCGTACTGACGTCAAAATGTGCACTGAATTATAATTGACTAATTAAATTGCCCCACGCAAGTGCATCTTTACAACGGATGTGCGTAATGACTGACTGAACTGTACGTCACGAAAAACAAAACTTTGTAAGAAAGAAGTGACATACGCAAAATGTACACACCAACACCTAATGTTGTACCATTTGTCAAAGTCATGCCTAATGAGAATTCCGAAACTTGTAATAGCTGTCGGTTACAGAACCTACCCTTTATCAAATTCCAGGGGTAAACAAGTATTTAAAAGGTTTACAAAACATTTTTATCAGGTGTTCTGGGTAGAGGTAAAAACTTTAACAATAAGACGAAGATAAGGCTTAAATGGCTGTAAGAAGTTTTTTTTTCCGACTGGCGCCTTTCGACACAATATTCGACTTGACATCAAACAATAGCCACTGCAACTAAATAGATAAGTGGCCACAGCATAAAAAATTGGCATAGGTACAACTATTGCTTCCAAATTCCTATTATCCTTACAGTCACTCAACTGTTGCTCGTCATAAAACTTTAATGTTAATGCGTCATTAAACATAAGCGGTTTGAAGAATGAAGATTAACCAAAAGCGGTAAATAAAAAATGAATTATTCTTAGACACATCTGAATTGAAGAGCTATCTTAGAGACCTAACTAGCAAATGTGCGATGGAGTGTGAGAACGTTTACTTAATGACATAAGGAAAACCCAGACAATAATAATATGTTTGAAGACTTTTTTGAGGATACATCAAGAGTTCATTATAGAGTTGATAACGTCCGTACCTACCTAATCTTGAAAAGAGCTTGGGACGCATTTATTCAGGTTTCGAAACGGTACAGTACTAAAATGAAAGAACTCATTGTGCTTTACAGGGAACAGCACAGGAAGTTTATGTTTCAAATAGAATTAGATAAAATTATTATTGGTAATGAGAATTTTATAATATTTAATAGTTGAAGACAATTACAGTGGTTACCTACTGTTGCGGTATCAGTGGTTAAAAAAAATACATTGTTATTTATGGGAAAATTATGTTTGCGGTTTTATTTCCTGAATTTGACCCATTTATTGAACGTAGTTAACCGCTACGGATGTCACTATCTCAATATTTGCGTAATGGTCAGCCACGATAAAAACATCAGATGGCGTATGGTGGATTGCGATGCTTCGGGCTCTCACGCTCTCCATATGGTGAAGCGCGTACGCGTTACGCTGTTTTACGATTCCGCCTGTTCCAGGAAGAAGTTCCCGTTCCATATTCCAAAGAGGTTCATTATCATTAGTGATTCACAGCCATCCATGGCTGGGACCGCCCAACCAGGACATTTCACATGGGATGGCCATGGGAACTTGCGGGAATATGTTCGTTACACCGAAAGAAAACAAGCATCACATGTTGCTGGATGAAATCACGGTTATTTTTAAGCGACGATTGTTTTTATTCGCTCGCCAATTGAGGGCAATCAGCGACACGTGTTCCGTTCGAGACGCTCGCCTTAGGCATCTATTGAGCTCGTTGATACTGCGTCTAGTCAAATAAACGATCATAAAACTAGCTGAGAGTATCTACTCTTATTGGGAGCACCAAATTATTTTTAATCAGAATGTATGGATGGCGTGAAAAGTTTTGACTGTTCTACAAGTGGACCAGCTCTAACCGAAACTCGATATTCTAATTCGTTCCCAAGATACTTGAAGGATTCCCATTACTACTATCATCTTTAACCATATCTGCATGTAACTCTACTTACAGAGAATTTTTATTACGCTCACAAGCTCCAATCACAGAGATAATGGGTGCACGTTAGCTGGTCGCTGAAGGGTAATCCAATGCTTGTACCATGTGCCCACTTATCTTTTTGTCGTAAAGTTCGAGAACATTCTGAGAATTGAATATAATCTAACATTTCATTGTTTTTGCCTTGATTGTTGTAATGATTGTGACCTACTGCGATTGGTCTTAGTCACGCTAAAGTTGGTACCCTCTCAATAAAAGTGTAAATTTGTTAAAATTTTCCGTCTTCGAGAGTTTCGAGAAGCGCCTTTATCAAATAAGAACGTTCGCCTCTAATAAGATGGTAATTCCCCAGTATAAAAGCTAATTGTTTCGTTCACATCGAACACGGCTTCTTTGAATGGAACAGAACTAATTAACGGCGAATTGTAGGTCGGCATTGTGTCGATGGGTCAATGAAGCCTCTCATTGTGTCGCTACTGTTTACTCTTTCAATTTGTTCCCGGAGTTGTTCTGTTTCTAAGATAATTATACAGGTGATAACTGTAATGTAAGCGGAGATTTGTATCGCGGTAGCGTTTGATCAATATCTATTTTATGACCCTCTAAGGCCTCAACTAATACACACCTACGTGCCGTACAATATACACAATAAAATGAAAATGTTGCGTTATCTCAAAATATGATTTATTAAAACATACTGACAGGTTTCTAATCACTAGACAGAAAAATATAAAAAGAAACAGTGTCATAAATTAAACAAGAAGTAAAAGCTATATTTTTGGTTTAAATGGCACCTTCGAAGAACTATGGACGCCAAAACACGTTAGATTTGCTAAAAATATTCGAATTCGGGATCAACACAGGACCTTTTGAATAATGCATTAGATGCGTCTGGTCCATTATTAGTGACGGTGCGCGGGCGCAGGCCCTTGCCGCACGAGCTGCATATTAATGCGCTACAATTTCGTCGACCGCTGTCAAATTACAATATTTCATTTAAATGTATTTCCGAAAGATATTCCTATGATATATATGCCTTGCCACATAAAAATCACGCTAAGAATAAATTATATTTGTTCACGTCTACCTGTCACATTTATGGTACTTTTTAACCAAATACCAACTCAAATGTGTGTTGGTAAGTGGGCTATGTTGAAATCTGAGTTTTTAGTGAAGCTAAAGCATGCAAAATAATTGACGTTAATGCCTCGTTAATGAAGGCACGGGCCGGTTTTGACGTAATTCAATTCTGATCATGCGAGACGATGCATGGGTCCAGTCAAGCAAACTCCAGACGAGACTCGAGAGCCCTGTCATCTGTCACTTTATACATGTGTCGCGCACGGACAACGTCGGCCATACCACCCACAGGAAGGAAGCTTACACCAATGATGCGTTACGAAAAATTTCCTTGACCGGAAAAAATGCATGCTTTTTGCCTCGGACAACACAACGGCAGATTTTGGCGTCATGTCATATCATGTTTACTTCATTTTTGCATTCACGGCCATTTAGGTCCATCATCGGTTCTGAGCAAAAAACAAGCAAGCGGGGACCAACCGATTATAATGTAAAAAGAGGTTCGCGGTCGTTCCATAACCGATTGCAAATGGCAACTGCCGCAGGGCCTGCTGCGCCATTTATAGCTCTTCGCAATCTCGACTCCTAAAAACCATGCAACAATTTTCTTCGGTGGATCGCTCCCTATCTATCGACCGTTCCGAGCTTATAATTAAATGAGATAACTTGCCGAAAGACGATGAAAATTCGGTGTCACAAAAAGTGCCAAACGCCGCGGTCTCTCTTCAAAATGCCTCTGCGTATCATCCAATTGTGTCTTCTGTTTTTACTTTATCTTTTCCTTTTATATGGCGGAAAGGGCTTTTATAAGGATCGGTCGGGTATTCAAAATGTATGCAGACGGTTACTAAGTATTACTACTGTTGTTTTATTATAGTTGTGAGGATATAAGGAAGAGTTAAGAGCTGGTATACGATGCCGCGTTTTAAATTGAGAGTGGAATGCCATAAAGTGAAGCCATGCTCTCATATAACAACTCGTTTTGTTTACACAACGACTTGAGGCGAGGCGACACAACAATGGCCAACCACTGAGCTTATGCCGACGTCCGTTAAGATTTTGTCCGATAATGGACTAAATTGGCTTTAGTTCGCTTAATAAGGTGTATTAACTTTGTATCGGTGACAATCGTGTTTCGCATTTGCGGCGTCATGAAAAGATTGTCTCGCTATATTCTTACATTCAAGCGGGCATTGTATGGGCTATTCGAACCGTTTTATTAGGTCTCTTGCATCCGCAGAGATGCCTTTACTTCCTTTTATGATTTCATGTTAACTCACTTAATTCCAGCTGAATGCGCTTAGGACACGCTTGAAAAGTAGGTGTAACTTAATACCAGAACACGCGAAACGACACACGATACTATGAACGGGACGGAGCGATGCGACGGATTTTGACACGTTCTTTCTTAAAAGTGTTATGAGTGTGTGCCTTATATTGCTTGAGAGAAAGAACTATAACATACGTTGCTGTCTGCGCATTTTATAAGTGATGTTTATAATGTGTATTCATAACCATATAATAATAATAAATATATATGCATTGAAATGCGCTTAGTCAGATATTACTTTATGAATGCAACGACATTGGCTTAGGCGCTTATCAAATCGGGCACGACAGAGGTGAGTACACGGGTACCAGTACCAGTAACATTGTATAGTCAGGGACAAGCGCTTGGATTTATGGGACTGGTCCGGTAAGCGGCTTAGCAGCTACCACAATAAGAACGCCACGATCACCGGGGCTTTTCACACCTCCTTGTTTGGGCCGCGCGTTAGCGTTCACGCCTTGTGTGTATCTACCCCTAAAGTTCGCGCCTTACCTTTACATATCATGTGTTCATTATGTAAAGGAATTTATTATTTTTATTTGAGGTGGCCATCGATGCGTTTTTACACCTTTAGAATCCTGCGGCGGCATAATTTTGTAGGCAATGTAAAGCATTTGGTATGGAATTATGGATATTTCTTGGAAGGAAATTTTGACGTGAGTAAGGTATGTCTGTTACTGAGTAGTTGAATCGTTCATAATTATGTTGTTTAAGGGAAGCAATAGTAAAAGTAGGCTATGAACTTCAAGACTTCAAGAGCCAATTAATTAACTTGTACATATGGACATCGTGTTTTTGTAAAATAGACAACAAGAAGATATACTAGATATGTCGTCAATCTAGTATAATGGATTCTGATCATAACGGGTACAGGCCCAGTTCCAAGAAGATCCTGTGTGATTTGTGAACAGACAACAAACAGTTCAACCATTACTCCGAAGTTACAAAATTGCGTTATTCTGACGGCGCAACGCATCATATCATGCAAATTGATGCAAATGTGGGTTAAATAGAGAGATCGACGGTGAGTAAGACTGACCTTTCATCAAGTCATCAATCAGATTTGATATTGTGTATCAAAGTACTACCAGTGATTATGAACTTTAAACAATAGAAAAATGAAACAAAATTTAATGATGGTTCAGCACACACATTAACCTTCTTCTATGTAAATCTTTACTACGTAAATGCCAGCTAAATATAGACATCGATGTGTACTAAAGTGACCTTTCAACGAGTCATCAATCAGATGCTGGTATCACAAAGAGTGTCGATGCTGCGTCCTGCGTGACTCCGGGTCGTGATAATCGTGAGCGGCCGCTATTGTTCAAGTGAAAGTTTACGTTGCGCTTGCGCTGACGACGCGGCTACGTAACGAGCCTTTTGCGTGTTACCAAAACATCATTATAAGAGATGACAATAATTTGTACATTTCCATTCAAATTAACTGCTAACGAATCAGATACCTACGGCTGTTTATAAAACATGAGTCAAACTTTATTATCAAGTTGATGTTAACTGACTTTGGCATCGGACAACATTTTGGAGAACCAATTTAAATTTTGAACGATTTACTACACATTGACGCAGAATAATGAAGAACTCGTTAGCAAGAAGTTCAGAAAAAAGATAATCGGATCTTTTATCATCAAGATCATGTTCACCAGAGTTTACTTGACGACAGTTATTATCGTAATGGCCCTTTATAATATCGGCGACAAGTAATGTCTCCATCATTGCGGATGTAATTGCCAGAGGTTTTGTTGTCAAGTTAATCAAAATTGCATTACGTGTCGTTTCGTCACGGGCCTTCGCCGACAATCGGCGACAAAAAAGTCGCATTCATTTGACATACCCGAGTATCGCTATTGCGATTCTTGATGATTGATGGGACAATTTATCGAGACTGAAGCGAAGATGAGGTATACGTATACGCTTCTCGCTGGTCGTACTTAATGCGTACAAGCGTGCACTTGTCTGTACCTAAATAAAAGACGGACAAAAGATTGAATAGTCAATATCCAAGGCTTTTGTGTAGCCAAACGTGTTTCAGGACCACGACAGTTCGTAGAACTAAACAGTTGGCCAGGTGCTCTACTAATAATTTTCTTGTAGAACAATAAAATGAAGACCTTGCGAAGTTGCTGGTGCAAGTAAGACGTTGAAGCTCTGCTATCATTATTATAATGATGGCAGCGCGATAGTGCACCTGCGTGACATCACAATAGAACATTATCGAGTGTTTACAGTTAATATTTAGATATATCCAATAGCTGGCCGGGCGTAGGCGGTACGGGCTGGCGTCTAACGAGTTATGTAAACATGCCGCGAGAGGTGACCACTGAGCCACATAGCTCATGTGGCTATATGAGCAGCGAGCACGCGCACACGCCGACGAAACGACTCCAAGTAGCCATGTACTGCTGTCAAGGGTGAGGTGTCACTTCTAAGATGTTTAGAAAGCGAACACATTGTGTGTCGCTCACTATGTACTGGACATTGTTGGAATTATCGGGTGAACATCCTGTTCAATATTGGAAATATCCACTGCGGGATGCAACAGTACGGTCTACCTACTGATATATAGGTATATTAGGGACCACAAATAAGTTTAAATAAAATGACATTATTTGCACATAAACAATATTAGGTATTCTTGGACAATAGATATGAAAATAAAGCAGTCCAAGGAATGTTTGCGTAGGATGTGGACGGGTGAGGTGGCGCGCGGTCAAAATATTTTATTTGCTCGAGCACCCCGGACAAAGGCACAAAGCCCTGTTTGTGGTTCACCATTGTGTCGGGGTTTAGTGGCTTCTAAACAACTCCACGTACGTGCCAACGCACAGAAAATGACCCGCCAGTGCCCACCACGCAAGAAATATGCGGCCATTACCAAAGTTACGAGTATCTCTTCATTTATTATTGGAAACTTCTATATTATAATTATAAAATTGTACGTTTACAGTTATTAAATAAATAACTAGTAAAACCGCTAGCAATTTAGATATAATCTAAGTTATAGAGCGAGATAAAATCATTATTTCTAATCGAATCATCAGAGGTTTCTAATTTGATTCGCGATGCAGTATTCAGTTTTTATCTTCTTTCTGTAAATTGTAATCTAGTAAAACGTTTTATTATTGGTTGGAGTTCATTAAACTACGCTCGAGGCATTGTTGAATCAAGACTGTATGAAATGAGATATTGTTTGCTGAACACTCTGGGGCTACCGCTACTCGGTACTCCGGCGTTATGTCTAAATCATAATATTTTCCTTTCCGACCCGATTCCAATAAAATAACTATTGGAATCGTACCGTCTGAAGAGTATGGATAAGATACCGTATTTCATAACAAGCAAGTACGCATATCGAGACATAAGCGCAAGCTTCGATGCTCCTATAAAATCAAATCGTTTGAATTTTAAAAAGGGATCAGAGAAACATAAGCTCTTATTCGGATGTTGATAAAATCAATGAGGATAATACGTATTCGGGCGTTTGAGTATAAATAAGGTCTTATTAGATTATAAACGTCAAAAACCAAGAACGCAGACATTTCTGGCATTCTTTGATCATCAAAATCAGAGCCGCCTTTGGACATAAATCACAATTAATAAGACATTGTGTAGTTGCAAGAAAAGGATGCGAATATCTGTGCTGGCGAACGAGTCGTCATCTTGCTTAATTTACGAAGTCGGCCTTTGGTACCGCACTAATTGGGTCCTAGTTCTGACTAAGCGGACATTCTGTTTCAATGTAACTCATTTGCATACCGTCAGCTATACATACCGACCTAGAACACCCTCATAATATTCATATTTATATTATTCAAAAGCTTTAAGTGCTATAAGCGAACGTTTTTCGACTAATCAACCTTTTATAGCTTTATAACCGTTTAGTGTTACCTGCGCTTTGGGTTTATTAAACGTGAAGTTTTAGGTCCGTTTCTAAGCATTTGTTAAACAAATTAAGAAAATGAAAATGTTCGGTAATATGTATTCGGATAGATGTCCAAATTATCTCCTTATTTATAGCTATCAATTAATTCTGAGTGAGGCGGCCGCTAGCGGGTCATTAGTGGTAATTACATAGGCAAATAACAGAAATATGACACCCAACGAACCACTATATCTAACTAAGTACTTTTTAGATAGTGCGCCAGCAAGTAATTTATGTTCTCGGTTTCAAGACATTGTAAAAGTTTGTAGTGTAGCCGTTGCGACAATACCGTGAATTTAAATAAACGGTCCAATCTATTCAGGTTACGACATTGTCCCTTTCCCTTCTCCTTGTTCCGACTGGCTGTCGATATTATCTCCTCAGGTCTGATTTTGTAGATATTGGATACCCTATAAAGTGGTGTGCGTAGTTAGAATAGTTAGACATGTAGACGTACTTAAATGAGATCGGTAAATCAAATGGAATAATACGAGTGGCGGAGCGGCGCGTGCCACAAGGCCGGTCAACTGGAGGAGTCAGATATCCTGGCGGTTTCTCGCTCGCGCACGCGCAGCCGACGACGCGCGCTGTATAAGGCCTGCCAAGTATTATGATTACTCTTTAATGGAGATTTGACCTGTTTGGCAAGCCGTACGCGTTCGTCATTGCTGTCGTTACACCATATCCAAGCACGTGGCTCTGTAAGGTATTGCATACGATACCGGACACCGCTATGAGTTTATTCAAATCACCGACAGATAAAAAATACCCACACCATATAAAGGTAGATGGCGGCGCAATTTGAATGACGTATTTGGTGAGATGTCAGAATTTGGTGTTCATTTACTTACATATAGCAGCAGTACAGTACCTACACATCTTGACGTTATTTAGGGCAATTAAATGTAGCAATCTGTATGCAGGAGTACATAATTGCAAACGTCCTTTTTAATTGGATTTTGTTGAAACCAGTGCATAAAGCAATTCTTGGCGGTTAACTGCACAAAAGTGTGCCGGCGCGGCGCATTCGTATTCTTAGTCATAAAATAATACTTACAAGTTTAGCAGGATCGCATTGGCAATAGCCGGGGGCGTTCTGTCTTGGCTCGGGTCCACCGTTAAATAATAACAAGCATGTACGTAGTTCCACTGGCTATAAATTGCTTGCTGCCGCCGGGCACGGGGCACGCAATACCAATGCGGAAAATATTATGGTGTTCTGTATAGCTAGAGCCGCTGTACGGGTTTGCCAGCGGCTATGTAAAGCCTACTATTGTTGGTGCTCTGTAGTTGTCAAGCCAGTCGCTTGGACGGTTACGTAGTGGAGTAGGTACTTAGCTTAGAGCCGAGCTATTGTGCCTTTGTTTATGTGCTGGACTTATTCTACTCAATTGTTCTTAGTGTTCTGTTAGTCTATCAATTTCTGTAGTGTCCACTCGCTTTCTTCAAACGCCTTTATTTTTATGCAATCGAGGGGTGGGAGCAAAAAAGTTAGCTGTAGAAAAAGTCCACAATAATGAAGCCAGAGCGTGCGGCTTCCCTTCCAGGCGGTCGAACATTCTGTCTCGGCACATTCCGTCGCATTGTGCCCTGACCACGGAACGCGCGACCACACCGCACCACCGCATTACATAGCACTTATTGAAAACGAAACACTTTGGACACGGGACAACGTTTTTGTTCACGACCACAACTTGGTGATCTATGAAACAAGTTCAATCGTTAATCAACTAACTGGAAGTGTCCACTTTTCTTTTTATTACTTGTAATTTAAGTCTCGTTGCTTGCGTGCCTTTAACTGCTGCTACTTTTTGTCTCGACCTAAGTTTAGATTCGAAACTTTCTTCATGCACGTGATCTCTAGTTTTTTCTATCATCAATTTAGGTAGATAAAACAGTTATATTATATGTAATGATTAGGTACTAATATAAATTTGAAATATACGACGTAATGTCTAATTTCCTGAGTTTTAATTCAACTCAACAAATTGAGTCGTTGATGTCTTTTGTAGGGGCTGAAAATTTTCTTCTAATCAAAAATTTTCGTTTCGCAGACATCATTGTTGTAATGTTGTAAACTTTTGTGATAAAGATATAATTCCTGTAATGTGTTAGCGGTAATTAAACACGATGCGCATGCGCAACTTACGTTTGTGAAAGTATACAAGAAAGTAGTATTACGCAACAAATCCTTAAATCCTTCACTCTAACGTCAAATTGAATATTAAAACGTTAGAAAGTGCAACAAACAAAATAAATAGGGCAATGAAATTGTAAGTGAGTTTGTTAGTATTTTAGTATTCAGTTCGCAAACCGCACGAGTCTTTCACACGACTCTTTGCGTATTCCACGGGCGTCCGCGCGTGAGAATCCTGGCCCAAAACATGCGGGTTTGTGAGCTTCCTAATCTATTAAAATATCGCGAGTAAACGCTTTCACATGACTGTTTTAAGATTGTACTTTAGCTTATTCTGATGGGAAAGCAATTTGTCTTGAAATAGATTGTTGTTTGTTTTTGGGAGGATTTTTAGACTGAAGCAACTTCAAGTCTTAGTACTAAACGCTTCGTCTCGAAAACGTGATTTATTTAAATTTTTCATAAAGATCTACCACCTTTCAATCGTTTTTTTTTGTATTGTTTTTTACATTTTCCGTTTGATAAGTATAGTATCTTTGCCAAGTCTATAGATAAAGTTCCAATATTTCGCTTCAAATCAGCCAAAGGTTTCTTATATTATATATTTCCTAGAACCATAATTGTAACTAATATAACAACAACAACAACTGTAATTATAACATTACCAATTCAACTTGCTTATTTAGAAAACGTCTTAATAGCCCGTCAGGCGGTCATTAAGGGTTAATACAAACAGATAAACCCACTTATTTTATAGTTCAACTAGCTTCTGCGCGCGACTTCGTCCGCGTTAAAGTTGATAACGCCATACAAACTTTGGACCCCCGTTTCATACCTACTCTTTGGGAAATGGGTACTTTATTTTGCGAAATTTCGATATTTCGTGATGAGTGAGTGAACTTTCGCTTTTGTATATTTATTTAAGGTAAAATTAGATTACCTCTTTCCAAAATATTATGAAGTGGTATCAAAATTGACTTATTTTTCGATCCCAAACCATTGAAACACAAGTTCAATAGCTACTGTTTTAATATTGTACCTCACATTGTAGCTTCGATTATTTAGATATTAGATTCGATAGAGCAACTGAAATCAGAATCTGACTATCGTGTTTTTGAAAGAAAGTATGAGCAAAACCCTGTAAACATAGGCTTATTTAATCTGGTCTGCCCCGCCTGGGCAGAGCCTCGCCGTGTCCTCTAGCGTCCGAGCCCTGGTTCAGGCCATGCTCCGGAGCGAAAGGGAATGGGACGCAGTAACTTCCTTCTGCGAAGCAGTAATGCTAGCGAAGAAGGAGGCGGAACACCGCGGGAGATCCCCAGGGCGTCGGACGTTGCGAGACGTTATCCGGCTACCGTAGGCGCAGGCTTGCGGACGGCCAGTGATGGGTAGATTGTCGTCCAATCAAGGACCAGGCCCGGGTCAACAGCGCGTTTTGTTCCACGCGCGTTTCAAAGAGCTGTCAGCACAGGGACGGGGCCCCGACAGGGCCAAAAGCCTACCGGAGTCGCCGAGCGGAGCCTAGGGAAGTCTTTACAGGATACCGTGGCCCCGGAACGCAAAGAGCAACACTTCTGTTGCTCTTTGCGTTCCTTCAACCAGAGTGTTTTTTAGTCAGTAAAAGTCTAACAGTCCCTTCCGCCCCACCCAGGGCAAAAGGACTCATATGACGATTTTTACTACCCAAAAAAAAAATATTTTGGTCTGCAATCCCTCAGAGCAGTAAAAAAATTAAACTTCTAAGTCAACGCAAACTAAAGATAAGGTCGTTTATGGCGCATATTCTGACCCTCGCTAGGAAATACAAACTAAATATAAAGGGAACTTCCCGTTGCCCTAGAATCATAAAGGCAAGAAGCAATGCCATGTAGACATAATAATTACTTTTTATGCGATTATTAACCTTTTTATATAACCTTTTTTTCTGTTGTATTAAACATTGTATGGTGTAACGGAACCCTTCGTGTGCGAGTCCGACTCGCACTTGGCCGATTTTGCAATATTTTTCTGGCCCAGTTATGCCCAAGTGTTCCACGGGCGCTGTAGTAAGTGGGTCATCATATAAAAGGAACACCACACTTGCCCTGAGTGTCTGCGGGATCTATAACTCCTCAATTGGCTAGGTTATGTTTACAGCGGCTTACATGAGTGCGCAGTCCACTAAGCGCTTTCCATATAGGCCAGTAATGATCATAACAGAGTGCCATGTGTTCCTGGGGTTGAACTCTTTTTGGTGGAAGTTGTGTGATGGTCGGTGTCGACCTGGTCCTGTATGGCCTGTGTGCATCGAAGAAAACTCTTCCGACTCAACAATCTACCCAGAGCTAATGCATATTGATAGAGGGGATGTAAGGAAGCGGATTCTTGATTTTGTTTCATCTGTGCATGCTACATAGATACCTTCGAATGACAGGTGGTGCAATTCCAGCCAATGGGAAGAGCTTTTCAAGCAGTCAGTTTCAGGCAGCCCCGATATAATTCTACACGTCTCGTTAAGGATGATTAAGGGTGATACCTATTGCTTTTTGGTCAATGACACACTGAACACGTAAGACGTAACAGTTATGCGAAAAACATCGGGTGCTGCTCCCTAGTTGGTAGAAATAAGGTGTCGTAGCAGATTATTTTTTGATTGGTGTTGTAGCAATGTAGGTATATAAAAAGTTAGTGCTCTGTCCAATATAACACCAGGGTACTTAGGGTTCTTCTAATACTATACGTAACTTCCTCGCCACGAAATACTAAGTGTCCTGTTGGCGAATCTATTGTTAAGATGGAAAGATTCATATCTTGCAGCACAGCCGCGGTAATAAGTAACCTAAAAAATGTAATGCCATTTAGAAATTGATTTTAAAGCATGTGAAATATGTTCCATTTACGGTGCGTATGAAAAAAACTCTGCCTGCGATCACAGTCGCTTCATCAAATCAAGTACCTAGAAAGCTTGAAGTCTGTGAGACATTCTCCGTTAGGAGAATTACTACAACAGATTTTTTTATTGATTTTGGTGCACTTCCGGTTGTTGCCAAATTCTTTCTATTTAGCCATTGAAATAGAAGTATTCTTTTTAGTACCTTACCTAATCACTCATCTTACACTAAGATCTTTTTATAAAATAATTTGGAAGCGCAACGAAAGGAATACTAATTACCTACTACTGCGTAAAAAAATTACACTCGCCACTCCTCGCTCATATACGTCCGCTGGTATTCCAGTAGTATACTTGGCAGTATTTTTGTGCCATGATGGGCTTAGCTAAGCCCGGGTAATAAAATATTGCATACTTAAAATGTTTGCAGATAGGCCGCCCGTCACTTGTTGTATGTTGAGTAGCTCCTTGTAGTTATAGCGTAATTATTTTGACTTCAAAGGTTAAATTATAACTCATACCTAACTGCAGTATTGTATGTACCGTTGGTGTCGTTTTATAGCACTCCAGCAGTAAAATGTTTAAGAATAATAGCCATAATGCGATAATCCTTACCTACACACATTTGTATAGTTGTATAGTTTAATCCCATGTAAAAGGGGGCGAGTCTATTGCTATCAACCGGGCACAAATCCAGACTCCGAGGTTGCTATTGTGAAATTCCTGATGGAAAAATCCAATAACACTATGCCCGACCTGGAAATCGAACCCAAGACCTCATGCTTTGCAGTCGTGCAAACAGGCAAAAGTTATTTAGCTAGTGATTTATGTGTTGTGTAACTATGCATAGATATTATTTTCTGCATTAATATTTAAAAAATACGTTAACAAATCAAAGTTGTGGTAGAAACATGCACTCCTACTTTTGTTTTTTTTTTTAATAGGAAATTTCATTATTTAATTAAAAACATTAAAAAAAAATTAGAAAAAATACAAAAAGTAATGCTAACATTGGGGATCGAACTTCCGCCCACCGTTTCGCAAGGCGGTCGTCAAACCATTAGGCAATTTACTTTGATGACAAATGACTTGAAATAGCCGTTCTAGTTTTCCATAATTTACTGCTTAGCTCCTTGAAGGTATAGCGTGATAATAACTATTTTAGAACTTCAGTCTGCAGCTACTTATAATATTTTTACATTTTGTTTCGTCTTTTTTACAATCCTTTGGTGAACTGTTGTAGTCTGCTAATCCCCTAAAGCAAATAGCGTAATAATTTATAGCCTATGTTCTAATTTGGCCACTGTGGAATATTCATTCAAAATTTGAACAAAATCTATCCGACAGTTTTTGCGTGATGCTCCAACAAACAAACAGACAAACAGACAAAAATTTTAAAAAAAATATTTTCTGCATAAGTATCATTCAAAGACCCCTAAGCACTTTTTCTTTTTCAAAAATATTTAATGTACAGTTTTGACGTCTCTACGATTTTATTATATGTATAGACAATCAGAACCGCTAGCAGATTTCTAGATTTGCAACGATATGCAATAACTGAACTAGTTTAAGTGTTCGCACATAAATATAGAGCTTTCCAACATTTACATAACAACCAGTCGACAATCAATTCAAATTATTTCGTAACTAGATTTCCGATTGCTCGATACATGTTTTATTACTCGATAACACTCGACGTGTTAACACCAATCGGTACATAGATACATCGAAAGTTGTTTTTAAAACTGTACAAGAATTACTATAGTAAATTACTGTGATGTAAGTAATTACGGGTAATATATTAATCTATTAGAAGTTTTACTGTCTTGTATATCAACTATTGGGATAATTGAGGATTGATAGATAGATTATTCTAATCGATGTTTTATGATGTTAACAGAGTCATCTATACAATTTTTTGTTAGAAGAAATACAACAAGCTTCTGCCCACGACTTCTTCCGTGTAAATGTCGGTTATTGGAGGTCTAATCTTGTTAGCCATGTAAACTTTGGAATTTTACGTCATTATAAATATTTGCGTGCCTTTCAGCGCAATCCGTTCAGTGTTTTGAGCTGCGTGTTTATGAATCAGTCAGTCAGTAAGGTTGCCTTTTATGTGTATAGTATAGAAGATATTAAAGGTAATAAATAGGCACCCACAAAACTTTTATTGTTTGGTTTTTTATAAGAAGTGTAATCAAAAGGATTCATAAAACGATAGCTTCAATAGGCACTAAAAGCATAAGGTATTAAAATTAAAAGTATGATGTTTATTTATAGGCGTGTAAAAAAACACATAATGCTAGGCGTAACGTAACACATAACACTATGAGTTACGACCGCTTAACTCAAAGTAATCGGATGAGACAAACATGTGGACAACACACACCAAAGCTTTGTTGTCGCATTATACCCTTTGCTTTGAACTCGCTATAAATCTCTGACCAAATTTCGAATACGTGTAATAAACAACCATAAGATTAATGTTTCTTTGGTAATATTATATTTGTACATACATCACAATTTTGTCGCCAAGCCTGTAATCCTCGAAATCATTTATAATAATACCGGCAATCATCATTGTAATCCAGCTTTCCCCGGATACTTTTGTTATTGTTGTTAATAGCAGGACCCAGACCTAGATTAAATAAAATACATATTTTACTAGACGTAGGAAAATGAAGCTTTATTTCTAACTAGCTACCCGCGGCTTCGCCCGCGTATAGAAGTAACTTTCATTAAACTAAGTTGAACTATTATCCCAAGGGAACACATTACCGAGATAAAAAGTATCCTATGTGTTAATCTAGGAAATGGTCTATCTATGTGCCAATTTTCATCCGAATCTGTTCGACGGTTTACGCGTGATTGAACAAACATCTATTAGTAGGATACTAATAACAATCATTGTATTTTTAATATATCCGATCCGATAAATGCAGGAAAAATACTCGTTGGAGGATACTTTCTCCGTTCTCGTGATATATGGCATATCTTAATTGACAGACTGACAGCCAGACGTATTGACTGACCATTCGAAACGTCAGGGTGACAACTGTCACAGCTGTCAGTCGTCAGATAAAGTCGTGTGAACTGTGCTTATCTGCGCAAGCGACTGATCACGTGCGAGATAGAGATTGATAGAAGCACCCACCTTGTGGGAACTATTTGAGTCAGGTGGGTTTGATTGAACTTTGTGTAATTGTCACTAGTACTTTCACCAATAGGTATGAGTTTTTTATTTGGCCTAGTAACAGTACTTCGTGACGTTTCTCCTGTTGCCTTACTCTACCAAAAGCCACAAACTTCTTATCAGTATAATAGATCTTATTATAGAAGCTTTAAGTCCAAAACAGCATTAATTCAGCTATCAACGATACGTGTGTGATCCCAGCACTATTTACAATTCACAGGTAATCAATCCTTATCAGAACTTTTATGACGAGCTAGCCATAATATCGGGATAGTTTATTTTATATAGATCATCGCTAATCAATTCCCACGATTCGCACGCTCATGTGAAAGTATTCCGTCGTGTCGAAATACCCTATCTTTTTATCAATATGTTTTCTCATGCCGAGTATTCATACAACACGACGTTTTTGACGCTTATTTACATACAATGTTATCAGTCTATCGATTTAATCTTGTGTTTATATTTGGAATAGTTTGAAGATTAAGATATTAGAGATACTTAAACAGGCCCGTTATCTCGTAAAGAAGTTTATAAAAGATTATAAAGTACTTAATTAGTGAATGTTTGCTATTTGTGTGGCGAATATTTAAATTAACTAGAAATCTATTCTGTTAGTTGTTCAATTAGTGATGTCTCAATAAAGTTTCAAAGGCGCTATCAATTTCACACTTCCATTAAAACGTCAGAACAACGATAGTGGTTGCTACACGATCTTTACTTTAAACAATTCCTAATGCCAAAAAATATTCATGAAGCAGTAAACGAAGATACAATCATGCCCAATCAAATATGATAAAATGTCCCGTCAACACGAAACACTGAATATTTAATATTATATTATTTAAATGAGTGCTAGGACTGCATCTAGAGACACGCACAAAGAATGAGAAATGTCGCCCCTCAGGGTCCGCATAATTGCATACTTTCCAAATTACATGTAATTGGAGCTGTGTTTTACTGAGCTCGCGTGTTTTGTCTTTTAAATTACATTTTTGTTCTTTTTATTCGCCTAGTTATAAAATTATACAGCATTCTTATAATGTCGAGTAAGGACATTAATTAAAAACGGAGGTATTTGCGATTTAATTTTATGTATAAGTAGTTTAATACCAACAGATATGTACATATTTTATAATCATATGCAATGCAGGCAATATATAAAATATGTCGAGTACCTACATTCATTATTGGTATCTAGTATTTATGTCGAGGGGAGCAGAGGTCAGCATGTTTTGAATAAAACAGATTATTTACAATGTTTGTCAGCATGTGTTCACATGTGCTGCGCGGGCGCCGCCGATGGCGACGACGCGCGACGGTGACGTCGGTGGCGCCGCCCGCACATGCGCACTCAGCCTAATTCATGGCCAAACTTCAACTGACACTCACGTATTTTAGACAAAAAACGATTTTAAATGCTGCCTTATACGATTTCTTGGCGACACTTGTCCTAATCCTAATATAATGTGGAACGGACACGCCATATTATTAATTGCCAAGTTTTTTTGCCAGAAATTCCTAAATCGGAGTGTGATATTATAAAATAAAACTTTAATTTACAGTCTTCCATAGATATGAGGCAATTATTTATACGTGATTAGTTTTTGTGGCTTGCAATTGCAACTTGGCTTTTTTTCTGCATACCTACTTAATAAGGTTTGGGTGAGGACATTCGCAAACATTGGTCAATTAAATGCATGCATGTGCAAAAGTAGTGTCAGAAGACAATACTACTAATTAAAACGTGCAAAATTTAGTCACAATCTCATTTCAGCGACAATCAAAAGGTAAATAAGAGGTATTTTTGACCGCTTGGGACGATCCCTAAAAGTCAGTGCAATTGCCCTCTTGTTGCTAACCGCACACACATAGTTTATCAACTACCTTTCACTAGCAAAATATTGACGCCATCAAAAATGCATGACTTCTAAATATTTTATGATGATGCTAACTGTGCATAATTTATTCATATCTACTTGTAAGCGATAGGTACGATCGAACAAGCTATTTGGTTTACAGACAACAATACCCTGCTGAGCATGAGGTCTTGGGTTCGATTCCTAGGTCGGGCAAAGTGATATTGGGTTTTTCCATCAGGAATTTCTTAGTAGAAGCCTCGGAGTCTGGATCTGTGCCCGGTTGATGGCAATAGGCTCGCCCCCTATTACAAGGGGCTTTAAAACATAACCGGCAAAATGTGGATGTACTAATGGGTACACCTCACATCTCTGCCTCACCTTTCGGGGATTACAGGCGTGATGTTATGAATAATTATATTTTAACTACATTAACATTTTGTGTTCACTTTTTAAGCTTGTGGTGAGAAATAATTTTGAAACTTATTTATAATGATTTAAAAAATTGAAACTCTCAAAACATTGTTTAGAAGTAGTTGCAAGTCAGCTGCCTGTATACCAAATCGCTTGTTCGACTGTACATAACATAACACCAGTTGCAATTGCAAGCACATGTGAAAAACAAAGTACCTAATAAATGGTCACGCTTCAATGTTAAACCATGTACTTACTATTTACTCTGCATGGAACACGCTGTATGTCGTGTCGTGCCTGTTTATAGAGCCAGTTAGAGCCACTGATTGGACGAGATGACTTTACACCTAGTATGGCGGTAGTATGTTTGCTAATCGTATGTAATGACGGGTACTTAGGTAAATGAGGTAGGTGCTCGGTATAATGAGTTGTTTTTTTCTAAGCAGTTATTCAAAAGTCTTGAATGTTTATCAAGAGTAACGGCTATTTTAAACAATTAACTTGAATTACCTAGTCTATCACAGCAAAGAAACGATTCCGACAAAAAAAAATATGCTATATATATTTCCGGATTCTGTGAACAGACAGCACTCTTTTGTTGTTACACAAAGTCGCAATGTATCCATTTCAATTTTGTTCATCGCCATCAATTGATTTACAAGGTGCAGAATAGCAATTACCTCCGTATTTCTTAGCAGCTGACAGAGGGGCGCCCACGCGCCCCGCACGAGTTCTGCTCTATTATACAATCAGGACGAATCAGCACATGGGACACAAGACCACTCACCACGCACGCCCGGCCACGAAGGTCAACTCACTGAGCAATCCAAGGCTAGCTCAATACCAACATAATGATCCTATTATAATACTCAACCAACAATCTAAAGAGAACAAATGTTTTTGATCAACGTATAATGCTAGCATATTCGACATTGCGCATCAGACAATTTCCTAGGTCTGCCCACGTCAATTACACTATTTTACACTAGATCGTGGCTGGCACGTCATTATTGTGATTGTTTCCTGGCAATTCTCGTTGTGAGTCCACAGATGCAAGTAGTAATTTAGTGAATAGCAATTGAAAAAATTGCTGCGCTAAAGTTCCACGTAGCAAAATAACGACGGCTTATAATAAAATTTCAAAATTGATTCGATGAGATTGTAAACGATTGTCGCGGTCCGTACAAAAATGTTGCGTTCTCATTTTAATCGTGCGTAGCCGAAGGCGAGGCGAGTTTCTCTCGATGATCAATAGAGCTGGTCCCTGGGCATTGTATCGAATGTATCGTTCGTATCGTATATGAATACAATAGCACGCACGTGCTGCGTCGTCGCCCGCGGCGGCGGCGTCCGCCCCTACCATTGTCCAGCTAGCCATTGTTTCACGGAAATCCTCCGTACATGTCTTGACACTCACAGTAATGAATCCTATTTTGATAATATTACCATGTGTGATTAGTCATCGCAGGTAATAAAATGCGGTGGCACAGGATAACAATGTAGAAAAGGAAACGACAATAAACTTTATTGTTTCAACAGGTGGATATTATAACATATACTAAGGGATAAAGTTAGTATTATAATAATTATGATTCCGATCATACCTAAATACATTCTTGTTAAAGATCTATATTTATACTTTTTCTTTCTACATTTTTATGTTGTTCTTGCAGGCTTCTACATAGAAATTATTCATTACCAAACACAAACACTTTTTGCATCATATTATGATTGATTACTTCAAAATGTTTTTATGTTGTTTATTCTAAGTTGTCCACTTACTTCATTTGAATACAATAACGAGCTAGCATGGCACACCCGCTATCTATTAGGCAAGTCACAATGCGGTTAGACAACTAGATCACGGAACTGCTTTGCTTATTTAGCTGTTCCTACAATCGCCGTACGCTCGACTATGACCTACAAACTAAAAAACCTCCGTCTACTACCGCCTGCCTTTGTGCGCGAGAGCATTCAATTCTTATAAGACTTTGAAACGCGCATGTGCGGGTGAGCTTAAAAGCTTATAAATCTTTGTCGTTGTGTATGTGAGAGTGTGGACTTGACAAGAGCAACTCGATAGCGACACAATGCCTGGCATATTACCATATTGTAAGAGCCGGCAGTAAAACTCGTTTATGTTAGTGCAACGAATATTGAGTTTTAGATATAGCTTTTATAAAGTTTGTGTAATGTGGTGCAAATATTTTTATGGCTGGAGCTAAAAAATAAATCAAAGCTTTTGCCTATTGCAGCTTTTCAATTTTCTACTTCATTTAAATTGCGGTAGACCGCAGTATTTTTATAACGAAACATTTAAGTACGAATAGTACAATAACGGAATTTACGTTGGTTTCGTATACAATTTGTATACGGACAACAATACTCGGCGCGTGGGCAGGCAGGCTGCGCGGGCGCGGTCCGCGGTCTAGGGCTGTTAGAACTAACTGTAGCACTTTCATATTATTTACTTGTATAATAAATAATCACCATGATTTACTGTAAGATACTAGCTCAACAAATAAATTCTAGTAAGGTTATAAATTGTGTTATTTTGTAGTTTATACCTATTACTAAGTTTGTTAAGCTTTAAATTGGATTGCAAAGACCCAGTAACTTTAAAGTTTTTTAACAAATACTTGTACCGAGACATTTATTCTACTTTATTCGAAAGTCTAGGAAGAGCCATGCGAGTACAGCCCTACAAGAAACGGAGGTTGAACGCACGCGACATTGTTATCTCGAGCCAGGTTTGGGCGAGAATAAATAAAACTCTTCGTAGAAAACACACATTTATTTTATTATTCTGTCGAGGCTCTTGTAATGTCGCGATAACGCTTTATGGGACCTGTTATCGTGCACTAACGAACTTTCACAAAGCCATAAGACGACCAAAGTTTTAGGATCATAAAAATTGTATAGAAATCTTAAATTGGAACTCGCACCGTTACAAACATATACTGTCAATTTTTATATTATTTGGAAAAAGACAATATGTTCAGATATTTTAATACCTAGTCATAAATTCTCGATTTACATAACCAGTTCGATTGTTAAGTTTTTTATTCTAATATTGAATCCTAATGGAATGGTAATTCCAAACGTATTTCTTGATTTGGCATATTAACATGAATGCGTAAAAATTTTAAGTTTATTACTTAGTAATAATCTTTTATGTAGAACTATAAAATGCTTTGAATATAACTTTTATTAAAAGTTGTTAAACATTGCTAATACATATGGCAACTAGAAAGCCTCTTCATATGATGAAAAAAGGGGACATAAACTACGAGATACCGGTTTTTCGTCGATCAAATTATTATCTATCTACAACCTTCCTACATCTATAAATATCAATAATTTTAATTGATATAAAAATCAAATTTAATTGACCTCGGATCATTTCAACTGTTTCTAAAGATTAAATTTTCATATTGCAATGATTGCACCCACACATCACTCGTGTCTTGTGCCAGAGAATAAAATAATTTAAACACTAATTGGACAGCGCGCGTGACTCCATTTTATCCGTAATTCTTTAGACTTTTATGAACGAGATAGATAGATATAAAACTATATTGTGTGACAGAGAAGAGTGTAGTATGGTAGGGTGACGTTAAGGTACATTAGCAGCTTTTAGGCCGGTATCGGCGCCCGCGTCATTTGCCTGGTAATGGCCCGGGATTGCCTCAATTTGAATCTGCCGACCGTCATCTTTTTGTACACTTCGCTGCTTAATGGACCAATGGATCACGGTTACCGTACCGTTTTTTTCGTTGTTTTGTGCACTCGTTACAAAATAATGTACTTTATGAATATGGATCATGTTTGAATATTGATTTCCAATATGGAATGGAATACTTCATAGAAAAAATATCTATCTTGCCTTTTTATGTTCGGTGCATTCTACAAAGCACAGTTTGTTTAGTTATTTCAAAAATGGTGTCATAATAAACATTTGATTACCTACGTTCCATTAGTTTCAAAAGTATAAACTGGCGCGGTCCGCTTGTTGCAGTTAACACCCCTCGGCACGGATTTTTTATGTTTCTGTTTGGAATTGGAACTAAGAAAAAAATGTATGCGGTTTTTATAAGGATTGTTTTTGTGTGTTTGTCTTAGCGCGCGCCGATAACGAAGGCGACGTGGTTCCAACACGCGGTAGTTTTTACATTATAACAGGCTTTTAGCCTAGTGAGCAATTTAATGGAGCAATTTTTAACATTGCCTACCCGATAGACTAGAATGTACTTAATACTGTTTACTAAAACGCACCGAGGTCATAAGACATGCAAATGTAACTTTAATAGTAATTACTAAAATAACGTTCAATTTAAATATTGCTATGAATCAATACACCTACACGGCTTAATGATTCGGTTTTTAATTACAGTTGGCCATTTAAATCTATTTACACAAATTGCTTGGCAGATCAAATAATATTAAGTAATCAAGCAAGACGAAGTAATCACATTAAAGCTTAGAGTTAAAGTTCAGGTAGTAAACCCTTTTTGTGTTAAAAGGTTGTTAACCCCCGTAGACAGGGGTGGCACTACCTTCCACGTGTTTGTCGCGTCGAGCAGGGGTGGCCACATGAGTCCCACAGTCCCACTTGTTCCTATTAGTTAGTAATTTACAACACATATTTTTCAACATTAGCCCATTAGCGGGGATTAGGGAAGTCTCCGTGACGTGAAAGTAGGATATGACGCGACAAAATTCCCCATCGCCATGAGTCCGTCAGTAATAAAAGAAAATCGATGCGTTGTCAGACGAGATCGAGCATCACTTGATTAATGTACGCGTTGGGACACACGGGATACATTTATATTATGCGTAGGAGTGAGATGTATACTGAGCAATGACCTTTTTACACCTTTGACCATTTAAAAAGGTTGGTTTTAAGGGCTGTTCACCAATATTATACCTCTTGACAGAGTTCTGGACGCATTAAAGCTTTACGACAGAAAACAAAGGAGACCAATACTCAGCAGTGGGTGATTTCGGGCTTAACAAAACTATCACAATGATGAAGCAGTAGGCTAAAACTGCCCTTACGAGCAAAGCATAGACGTTGTCAAATGTCATTCGAGTCTAAAGTAACTAATACGTAGGTATTAAGACAGCAACGCATCCAACTGGACTTTCCATGATCAACTCATAAGAGAACTGGTTGCAAATAAGAACCCATTCAAACACGATGAGACAAGGCTCGAAGTGTCGACAAGTAGACAGACATATAACGCGCGCGGGCCACACAGACAATGCACTCTTAACATAAAGCGACGCCATGCTTTTATTGGTCGGCTATGTAAAATCTTTACGTGGCATCTTTTATAGTGTGGAGTGTCGTATAACTCGTATATTTTAGCTTTATGGCGTGTGGCTGAGTCGCCGTGGGCCGGCGGCGTGGGCGCTACTCCAGAATCGAGCCCACGTGCCTGATCGCAGATACCATTGTCCGCTTCAGGCTTGTTTATGGGAGCACTTCGAGATACCGACGAGAAATGACACCTTGATCGCGTGCCTTAATCTACCACTCCCTGTTAGAACTTTCATCTGGATTTCGCGTTGATTTAATTAAATAGAGCTTTGGACCGGTTTATGGCGTTGCAGTTTAGCAGAACAAGTTCCAAGTGCAATTTTGCACCATACTTTGGCATCAAACTTAAAACACAAACCAGATATTTATTTACTCATTCCATTATCGCATAAAAATTAAGTGAACATGACAAATAACCGAGATAAACTGAAGATTTGGTCGATGACACTATAAATGACTGTTATGAGTTGCATGTAGCGTATAATCTTGGAACAATAAGAACCAACGGTTGATACAGAAATGGCTCGTAAAAGCGTAGTGGCTCGAAGCGGTAGCAATTTGAGTGTGTTTTTAATATTTTTTATTGGCTGGAATAAATGGAGCCGGTCGGCAGTGTCGCGTTGGACACGGAATACGTAATGAAGTCTCTGTTAAATTAATGACCACGGTAGCCGCGTTCCAATCAAATCGCCTAAATATGATTAAGACAACTTTCTGATTGTGCTATTAATAAATATTCTAGACTGGTAATTATACAGCTACTGCAAGGTCGAATATGATTACGTTTTTTATAGGTACAATACTATGTTCAAAACTAATATTTGTGAAACTAAATTCACCTTTCTTTTGTTTCCAGTGGGCTGACATCAACCACGGAGCGGGGCGTGACTCCCGTGTACCTTCGCTGTCGAGAAGGGACCATCTCCTGGGTGTACCCTCGCGGTGCATTACGATTGCTTTTCCGACCACCCCTGCCTGCTGATGAGAGAGACTTCAAGGTTTGCGTGAGGGTCATAAGGCGACCAGACCCGCCTGATCTATTCCATACCCTGCGGCTTAATGATACAGGTAGGCAATTTTTGTGGTGCCTCTTTTTAATGATGTGTGTGTCAGCGAGGACATCTTAAGGTTGCAACTTTCCTTTTTGCAACCAAAATCTTGCTATTTTATCAGTAATTACTGATTAGCAAGCGGAGTCTCATTAGAATGATTCAAAAGATAAACTAATAAAGTTTCTTAAGTAGGGTGTTATAAAAAATAACACGGACAGAAATGCGAAAAGAGTACTTCGAAAAATAAAATTAAATACAACGTAGGTACACATATAATTAATGGAGTTAGGGATGATCACAGATGGCAAGCGCTCTGTGTAAATTGTCGGTTGTGTGGACCCTTTTTGAATACCAGAGTAAAACTCCTTCAAAAATAATTATATCGTGGTCGCATAATAAGTAATGCATTATTTCCAGAAGTTGCCGAGCGGTTTCCAGCGCGTCTCTTTGTGGAGGGCGCACATCGCTTAGTTCCCCTGTATGCGCCTAATGATGGCGACCCAAGGGAACTACGATGCTTTCGAAGCAGGCACGGACGTGCTGCGCTTTACGTCGAAGCTGAGCCAGAGGACGGACCCCAGAGACGAAAAGCAATCTTTAAATACGAAGCAAGACCCTTGGTCCGGAGACACTACGACCCATCCACGGCAGACTGCAGACCATGCACCGAGTCGGAACTAGAGCTCGCCTTCTGCACCAGCGACCTCGGTAAGACCTCACACGATAATCTCATTACTCCTCTAGCTGTTCCTTCACCACAATAATAAGTAATCACAAAACCAGGAGCGTTCGCCCGCTGAATGTTAATAAACCCGCGCTGACGACCGCACAGTAATTTGTCGCCATCATCGAGATTCCTCGCGCCTCAAATTATATTAAACGTTGTTATACTTGAAAATAATTTTATCATTTTTCTTTACTTAACTACCACGAAGTATTTACACTGAGACCGTTTATATAGAGGACTCGTTATTTTTAAATTTCAAAAATTTTCACGCAAATTTATGCAACCTAAAAAGGTTTGCGCGCATAGTTTGTCGAGCCTTTTGTATCGCCGCTAAGTGCTAGTCGGACCTCCGATGCGATTAGATTGCATTTCATACCGGTCATGACTTACGGAAGCTTTTGCTTATATAGTGAGCGAGCCGGGATGAGCTGCTTAGATTCAATTTACGTCCGTAACGACGCCGACGGTGCTTGACAAGTGTATACCGGATAGACTAGTATGGGCGTACGGCACGCGACGCGGCAGGGAGTTCATGTTAATAGTTTTTTCTGGTTTGATAAATTATAATAGTTGAGGAGTTATGTCACTGCAGCGCATGCATCCCGCCGCGTCGCCCGCGCACCCACGTTATTAGCTGCCTCCAACACGTATCATTGATTTTTTGTTTGTCATTCCACACAAAAAAAGTATATATTTTTGGATCGACGCATCGTACGTGTCAGGGTTCTTTGTCAAATGAAATGACAAGCTATTGTTAAATTGTCAAGAAATGGGAAATTATTATCCGATTGTTTCTGTTTGTATTAGAATAAATAACTTATGAATCATTAGTTATCAGAGAATGGAGAATTGTTTATTCGAAACAAGAAATTAATGGTCCCAACACACGCAGTTTGGAATAAAATACGTTCGTTCTTCGGGCGTATATTTCAGATATCAACACTGGCGTACAATTAAATTAACAGTTGTCTTGATAACATACCGCGGTACTGGGATAGTCATGATGGCTCGTTAGTGAACCTTCTATGTAATTATCGGCTGTCGGGTTCGGGTTGATGACCGTTTAC
The DNA here is from genome assembly GCA_949774945.1 of Hoplodrina ambigua. Taxonomy (NCBI): domain Eukaryota; kingdom Metazoa; phylum Arthropoda; class Insecta; order Lepidoptera; family Noctuidae; genus Hoplodrina; species Hoplodrina ambigua. Next base: position 10,269,744 of record OX458974.1, on the reverse strand, counting down.
CAAAGACTTGGACTATTCACTTATCTTGCTCAAACAAAAGCTGAACGTAGAAAAAAATACGACTATATTTTGCGTTTACTCACGGAGCGGACAAAAAACGCGGACAATGGGGACACAGTGATTAATATCTGGACAATAAATCTGGTGTCGCGTCTGGTACCTAGCCGTTGAGCGAGCTACATTGTGCTACAGTTTTAACACTGCTCTCCAGCGAGATAAGTGGGGGCCATCTACCGGCTTTTGTTTCTTACTAAGTACACACCTACTGCACCAACTGAAGCTTTTAATATTTTAATTGACGTGCATTTTTGGAACCGTTATTTTCCATTATGTACTTATTAATATGTCTTTAAAATTAAAGGACACAAAATAGTAAAAGGACGAAACGCATAAATTAAATTGATCTCACAATAAAATTATATGGTATACGAAACGTGAAAGAATGACGGCGTGACAACAGTTGAACATTTAAAGCCGCGCTTTATTTAAAAGGAAAACTCGAATCGTCGCCGACTCAATTGTGTTCTCAAAACACGCTCTAGAGATAGCTCAGTCATTAAAGTTTATAACTTCTAATTTGTTTGTGCCGTAGCAATTACTATAATTAACAAAAACTCGGGTTTCAAACAAAACAATCTAAATGCAAGGCTTGATAATAATTCGGTTACAAGGAATGCACATTTACATATTGTATTATTAAGTATTGACGCGAAATATTATTATCGTGGGATGTTTTCCGCGAAGAGCTTAATTTTGGTTGTTTATTATGATGACTAAACCTGTATTAACGAATTTTAGCATAAAACACTACAAACTAGAAGCCTTGATCCTTTGGTCTGAATTTATAGCATCTATTTAGTATAAAATATTAGAATAACAAGCTGGGTAGTGATTTAATAATATATTTGATATGCTATAAATTATTTTAAATGTCGTCGCATAATGTACAACCTCCACTTTATTATGTCTTCATCTAATTTTATGTTCCTCTATTGACTGCCTCGTTGCCTATTGGGTTTTAGTGGTCGCAAAGCGTGACTGCTGAGCATAAGGTTTTGGGGTCGATCCCAGCTCGTACAGTGTCAAACCTCCAAGTCTGGATTTGTGCCCGGTTACTGGCAATAGGCTCGCCCCCTATTTCATGGAACTTAAACATAACTGGCGAAATGCGTGTAAACTAAATGGGTACACCTCTGCCTAACCCTTCGGGGATTACAGGCGTGATCTTATATATGCTTATTCGTACAATTGTTACAACTTACCCTTGTCTATTTCAGTATCTCGAGGCGTGATCGTGATGAGCGAGGCTCGTGAAGACCTGGACACGACGCAGCTAACGCTCCGATTGACAAAGCTCATCCGAGCCACGTCGGGAGAGGAGCCTAAGGACAAGCCTGCTGACCTGGCTGAAGAAGACGATTACTATAGGTAAGGATTACTAGTGTTTTAACGACAGATATTATAATATACAGGACTGTTATTAGATAGGTAATACTGACTATTTTTCCATAATATAAGTATTCAAATAGACTGAGGTGAATTTTGCGCAGGTTGTAGGTGTACCTACATATAATCTTCATAGTAGTTCTGATGCATCTGATGCAGCTTAAACCATAAAAATTTTACTTTTAGCTTATGAGTCTCAGCGGGTCTAAACGCCTTTAGAGCTGGCTGCCAACAAACTACTGAAATACAGCCAGACCCAATCGGTTATCATGATATAAATAGTTTAGCGGAAGCAACAAAAAGCGGTTAACTTCGTCACGGGATAATTAATCTATGGCTTCGTCATAACGTATTATTATTTATTTTGCTAAATTACGCCAGCTATTTAGACAAAGTTGGTAACTATACGCCAGATCGTTAGGAGCATTTAAAAAGTAGATAGCATGTAATTGCAGTCCCCCGCGTAGATAATTGCGAATGACCGGTTACGTAATCTATTAGGTAGTGATTACGAAATCGTGTATGATCAACGTTTTACTTGTTAGACACTTAGAACTATAAGTAAGAGCTTTGTTATAAACAAAAAGTTACAAAGGAAAAGTAATTTTGATTTAAGGCTGGCAGGAATTTGCTACCTTGGTCCACACATTCAAATTGATCAGATAGTACATAGTTTTAGGAAAACCAAGTACTTACATATTGTTGTTTGATAGTATCTAGAACCTGTTGTCCACCTCATGCACGCTCATAAACTGCTGGCTGCAGTAAAAAGTTATTATAAGGTTTATCTTTGTTACATCTCTTGAACATGTAAATTGGGGAATGAGATGTGACCTGCCTGACTCACTGTGATAGAGAGTATTTTAAATTGTCATAAGGGGGCCTACCCCATCTCTTAAAAACAGTATTTTATTAATATTACTCTGCTTTGTGCAATGCTGGATTTTCAACGTTCGGTTTAGCGCTGAGAGTTGAAAATCAAAGTAAGTAATATTAAAACGGCAGTGTTAGATAAAAGAGATGGCGGTAGGCCTCAAAATGTAGACACAGCAAAGACCGCGCGACTAGCCTAAAAATGACCACGAAATTATCCAAACAAATAATTGAAAAGTGGACAAGCAGTGGAGTACCGACCATTTTCAGCGTAGCCTATTAGTAGTTTAGAATATTCTGTTGTATGTTATATCTCCAATTTCGTATTGTTATAATATTGACTAATATAAAACCTGCTAATCAGATGACTTGACTTAAGATTTGATTAATTGAACTAGCGGGTTTAATTATCCTATTCTCAATGCGTCTTTATATTCACCATTCTAACAAACCCTAATCTTTTCAGGTATGACGTCGACAACACACTAGAACGCTCTACACACCGTGACTACAAACGGCGGAAAACGCGCAGCCTTCACGCGCATGTGCACGTTTCTTCGGTGTGCGGGGCGGCCGCGGGCGCGGGAGAGTTCCTTGTGATGGCTAGGAGACGCCTTGGAAGGTACTCCTTAGTCTGCGCGCCAAGAATAGACGATTGGACTGAACTGGTGAATAAACGGAACGCTGATGGTACGGCACATTGCTTACTGCAGCATTAGATTTTTTTTATCTGTGTTACCCTGAAGGTGGATTGACATTTTGAGCATAGACCAATGCTCTGCTGTGATTGGTTAAAATCAGTGATGACCTAAAGACACTTGTGAGAGATTGGATGATGATGAAAAGACTCTCAGTGAGTAGAAAGCCTTCTGAAAAGTGTAAAACATCGGTTATTTTGTAGACATATTATTTTTAATTCAACAGTGAAACATTGTTGCTTCAGATCCTATTTCAAGAGTTTTATTTTTAAGTTATGTTACTGCTTGCCATAAAATCAGCTTGCGTATTAATGCAATATTGTACAAAAAAATCTAATCTTTATTTTGTATCAAATGTTTATATTTACTGTAAATGATTATATTTGTAGATTTTTAAAAGAAAATGTGGTCCAGAGTGCCAAAATATGTAAGATCTTCATTTAGGTGTAAGGTTGATCTCAACTCTGTACATATTATGATTAAGTGGGATAATATGAAAGCCATATTAGTTAAGCACCATAATTATTAGTATATAACGTAATATATTGCAGTTTAAGTGTGATTTATAACAGATATTTTTTTATTATTATGTCTATTTGGTGCCACATAAGGATTAAAATTGAAATAGATGGCTCTTGGATAGACAACAAATTATTGTAACAAGCTGGAATTGTTTCATAAATATCTTTATCATCCAAGATTTTTCTATATCTATAGTCTGTAAGGTTATAGGTACATTAGTGACCGATACTTATACACGTCATTGTACTTATGACAACAAACAACTTAAAAAACAAAACAAAAAATTGTATTACCTCCAACTCTCCAATAGAATAAGTAACAAAAATAACACACAATCAGCTGTAATTGAATTTAGATACTATCCCATTTTAGAAAAACCTACTTATACAATGCATTTAATTTCAGTAAACTTTGACCTTATAACAATTGAGGCCACACGCATTCCAAAAAAAAAAACGGTTTTTTGGGAAAGTTGTTTGTTATCATAAGTACAATCATGTGTAATTAGTATCCGTCGCTAATTACCAGTCACCATAAAACTGACACTAGGGTGTGTAGGGTCGCAAGACCATACTGCCCACACGATAAAGAAGTGACCATATAAAATAATATTCGTTCTGTCTGTTCTGTTATTATTCTTTGGAATCCAAGTAAGGTCACCTATGTAGATATTATGGTGCTGCCATAACCATGTCTTCTTTAGTGCTTCCATAAACAGATCTTTTTTATAATGTTTATATTTTATCGCCTGAACCTACCAGTCAGTCTGTGTGAACATTTAGTAATATATTTTGTACAAAATTCTAAGTATAGTTGTCGATATGTGATATAGTTTACAACGAGTATGTTATGAAGTGCCTAATGTATATACGAGAATATAGCTATTGACAATACATAGTGTTTATAAATATACACATATAATGTAAAAAGAAAAACTGTTGAATAAAATAGTTTAAAATATATGTATTTGTTTTCATTTTGTCACGGTACCCATTTTTATAGAACTAAATTAACATACAAGAAAGTGGAAGATACAGACCACAGCAGAGGTTCTTATAAAAAAAAAAAAAATATCGTACCTTTTTTGCAGAAAAAGCGTTAGAACATCTTTTATTTATGTTTCAAACCAATCAGTAGTAGAAAGTTTATGAAATAAACTATTGCCAATCCTAATTTATTTTTGATGTCGCTAATATAGGAGACATTTTACTAGAATGATATTGGTGCCGATTCTCTAGGTCACAAACTAAACTAAAATTTAGACTATTTCCATCTCTTTCTGTCCAATAAAATAAGAAAGAGACTAATGTAAATAGGAGCTGTCAAATTTAGTCAATCTGACACATCCATACAGTTATAGTTGACATCTTAAAACGTATGGATTAAAAATACGGAGAAGTTCAAGGCAAAACTAATTTGACATCGCTAACTAACACCGTCCTTTCCTTTCGCTGTATGTTAGTAAGAGATGTCAATTCTCTAAATTTAGTCTAGTTTGTGAACAAGGGAATCGGCACCAATATAGTTTTTTTCAAACTAGTCAAATGACTATTCAATTAGAGCCAATTTTTAATATTATGAGACTAAGCAACATTTGGGAGCCTTGAGAAGTATAATTTATAACGTTGAGTGTTTTAAGAAATTGTCAGTGGTAATAATTTAAATAACGATACTATCTTTTGAATGTTTTATGCTTGTAATATATTCAGGCTGTGAGCAGTGACGAGTCATACGATTACACAGGTAAGTATTAAGAAAAATAAACATGAAATATAGCAATTCGTTTATTGAAAAAATCACAACTGATACCACATAGAAAAACTACTCGGCACGGTTTAACTCTTAACTATATATAATATCACATAAACACTTTATAATTTGATAGACTATATACATAGACATTTAATCGTATTTGGTACACTTTGTGAAAAAATACCAACCACTAGGTGATCGCAGCTTTAAATAAAACAAAACAAAATAAATCCTTTACATTCAAGAGTTAAATAAAAATGTTAACTAAAAAAGAAACAACGAAATAATATACATATTGAAATAAATAAAAAATAAAATATGGATCGGATCGACAATATAATGTGTAACGAATTAATTATAAGAAATACTATTTTACAGTCACCGAGTCGAACAGGTTAAGTCTTTGCATACAAGTTCCTCGTACTCAGGAAATATGAACACATCGGCTCTTTAGAAAGCGTCATATACAAGTACAGTCAACAAAGGAGATAAGTAACCAGGGTCTTTAGATATAATTAAAAGTTTCTTAGAAACCAATGAATGATTCAAATGTTATTAAATTCAAAAAGTACAGTTACACAGTTCATTAATTAAATTAAGTTTCAATCGAAGACATCCATCGGTTTCTAAGAATACTTCAACTATATCGAACGACCTTGCTTACTGATCTCTTTCGTTGACCGTACATTCCAAGCCCGGAGCGCACAAACACTTCGGAAAGTCTCAAAGACGATTAATGTAATAACAATTAATTAAGTTGAATATTTTTGTCACTACAACCCGTTTGCCGTACCTAACTACTGAATACTATTTCCATGTGAATCTAATTGCAAGTTACGTTCGACTGCTTACAAAACAAACGATATACAGGTACGTAGTTTACAAAATGTGATAACTGATATGTATTCAATGCCTTTTCAAAATATACGTCGTTCGTGTACTACATACGTTGAAGAAACTGAGTATCAACAATTTGTGGAACAGTAACTTAAAACTTACACCAACATTTAAGATCACTATGTGTTAAAAACATTAATATAGTATAAGATTTAGAATGTATACCACTAAAACAGTCAACAGTGGATGTAGGCAACAATATTGATCCAAACATTCATAAGATTTTTACATTTAGGTTATACTAAGTATGCAAAAGAAGTTGTAAAAAACAACAAGTGTCTATAATTATTACAACGGCTTTTTTGGCATTTTACGACGTGAATATATTCATAATAAGTAGCAATATAAAAAGTGAATTTAATGCTCAGCAGTACTAATTGTTATGGATCAAATTACGGAGTATACGATTTAGTAGGCTATGCATATTAGTAATAGGTATCAAATTATCATACTCAGTAATTTTATCCAAAAGCCCATTCGCTCATTCCAATCTTCATTAAATTCGTACAAGTTATCATACACACCATCGGCACAGATATTCGCCACCCCAATCAATGAGCAAAGTACTATCAGCCTTCGTAGTTCGAAACTATCTCTCCATCACGCGCTCCTCTTTAATAATCACATTCATATAAATACAAAAAATATTTAAAATTACAAATGTCTGCCCACCAAAGATATGAAGAAGATACACAGATAAAATAGAGATATTTTTTAAAGATTTTTGTTTCTTTTGTTCAATTTTGATGGACAGACATCAAATACTACAAAGTTTATAGAAGTAAAAATGCAATTTATCCGCCTATAAATACAGATAGTTAAAAGAAAAAATTATATGACGTGCAAGCCAATTTATGATTTAGTTGTGCGACCAATTTATAAAGAAAAAACTAAGATTTAGATAATGATTACTTTGATGATAAAGCCGATAGAAAACATAAGAAAGTCTGTCACTACTAGAAAAATATTAATGATCGTTAACAACTACGTAATTATACCGCTCAGGTTATATTCTTCAAAATATTATTATATTTTTTATAGATATACAATTCTTTATACTTTTTCAAAGTCTTGTTTACTTTATAAAATTTGATATTGCGATTACGAATAACAGGTTAAGACGGAATTATTGTCGAAATCATTTATTTGTAACGCGAGGAAGCTCGTTCGAGTCATGTTAGGTGGCAAAAAAATCATTTTCTTCCTCAAATCAATACAATATTAGTGAAACAAACAAACATTTAGTTAGTAGCCTTTGATAAAAAGAAATATTTTAGTTAAATTTATAAAAATAAAAAAAATCTAGTAAAATTATAAGACAAGCTACGGTCTAACTAGGCGTTACATCACAGTTACTAAATAAATAATACAATTAAATACAAACATCATGAACATAAGCATTGAAATCAACATAATATACCTACAAACATATTCTTATTCACATACATAAAATATAATCCTTGTATTCTATGTGACACTAGTAGCAATTAGCAGAGTTGGCGATGTGTCACAAGTGAATGAATCTTCTACATATTATGTGAATGATTCATCAGTGAATTTGAGAAACTATAACGAGTTTAAAAAGACACTTCACGAAGCGGTTACTCTTCCCATCATTGTAATTTTTTTTTTGAACCCGTACCTTCTGTTCATAGTTTTTTTTTTCCTTAAATACCACAGCAACCCCTGTACTGTTACATGCACCTGGAAGTACAAACTTTGGCGTGCGTTACACTGCGCGCTTAAACAAACAGTCCCGTTTATACAAAAAAAAGTCCAAGCAATAATTTTGTTGAGTCTTATTCGGACGATGCGAGAAATATCGTGCGATTTGCCGGACCGCGCAGCTGTCGAGTCATAAGTTACCGATCGTCGACGAAAATGTACCACAACTTTCACGATATTTCTCGTACCGTCTAAATAACCTTTAACTTAGTTTGATGGACAGTATTCGTATCGGCTATGTGATGTGTCTTTTTTACACCCTGTATAAAATATTACTATGCAAGTGATGTTCTACAAATTATATTTCATTACTAAGCCTGGTCACACACGGGCCACCGACCACAACCACAAAACGGCGCCACCGACGTGTCTCCTGTAGTTTTCATAGATTTTATATAGACTCACTGCAGACCGTTGACGTCGGTGGTCGCCACAACGCCGCTTCTAGCTTCAGGTGGCGGCGTTTGTGGCTATTGCCGTGTGGCCCGTGTGCGACCAGCGTAAGACCTGCGACCGCATCTAATCAGGTAAAGACAGAACACTAAAGAAGAGCAAATTTTGCACATAAATCGACCCTAAATTTAGGCATTTATCGATAATAAATTTATAACGTTTAACGTGTATATAATACAAATGGGAAAATTTTCAACATCAGAAAAGAATATAGTTTACACAATAAATCTATCTTTTTTAAATGCTAATTCTAATTTAGTGTAATTACACTATACGTAGTGTTCTTTTTTTATATATTATTATCTAATTTATAATTCATTATCATTAATCATTGCACAGACGTGATTGCTGTTTTAAAATTTACGTATTGTTTAGCTCTTATTTTGTTGTTTGATTTGACTTCGTCATTCAAGTGCTCTCAACAATTTTATTGGTGATGTGATGTCAGTATTGATCGAGTCCGTTATCCATTTTTCTTTGTCATGTTTGTAAGGCAAGAATTTTTATTAATGTTTGGGTTTTATTATGATTTTCATAAGATTTGAATTCCTTTAAACCTTTTTTATTACTGTGTTTGGTTCTTTGTTGGCATCTTTCACGGTAACAGGCTGCCACTGCTGGAATTACAGAAGAAGGATATATAATGAAGAAGTTTGTCAGCGAAATTTTTAATAGAAACATTCACTAGAAAAATATCGATAATAATAAATGAGGTGTCTTTAAGTCGTTATACTGTTCTAAAAATATAAACTCTACATCTATAATATAAAAATGAGTCGCTGAATGTGTTGGTAAGCGCAAAACTCGAGAACGGTTGGACCGATTCCGCTAATTCTTTTTTTTAAATATTCCTTGAAGTACGAGGATGGTTCTTACGGAGAGAAAAATTCTAAAAAAAAAAAAATAATCATCACAAGAAAATGGTTACCGCCCAACGAAGTGGGCACGGGTCAGCTAGTAAATAAATAAATATGTAATTCGCATTAGATTTGTATTTAGGGCCACTTGATGATGATAGGTTCATATAGTTTTGGTTTGCATAGGCAAACCAAAACTATATGAACCTATCATCATGTCATCAAACAGTCATGCCAAATGCATTCACACATTAACATCGCAAAAACACACTTTAACTCACAGACATAAAACTCAAAGTGTACGTACAATTTCACTGGAACTTTATCGGTGTAGGTGTCATGACGTCTATAATGAAGTCCTCCATGTTGGGTAGAACTAGAACCTTCTCGAACTCTTTGCTGAGCTTCTGTTCGATCCAGTTGGTGATGTGCGCGAAACGAACTGCGCGCGCGCCTACCGCCGGTCGGGCTTTTAGTATTAGTTGTGGGTTCGTGCGGAATCTGAGGAAGAAGTGAAAGATCGCTTGGATAATTCAGCACGTCATTGGTGCACGTGACTCCATGATTTGATATAGCACTACAGTTGAGTTTTTGCCCGCTGACAAAGTTAATCGTTAACCAGTGACGTCACAGATCTTAAGAACTGTCCAGTGCATATTTCGCCTCTTGTGTATCACGCTACGAGCGCCCTGCGTTCGCACCTCTCTCGGTCCCCGTTCTCGTCTTACCCCCGCGCCCTTGTACACCGCAGGCAGGACTTAATTAATCGACTAATATAAGCTATAGTTGCTAGTAGTGACAAAGTTTATTATTCATCGTGATCAATCTAAGTTCTTTTCGATCTATGCCGAGGAAAAAATAAATTTAAAAAAATTCAAAGGATTCGTGACTTACCCGAGCCATATCCTATCGTGCGGCGGTGGAGGTAAGTTGAACGCTAGTCTACCCTCTAGAGCGTGTATTTCTAGGTGCAGCTTTATGTCCGTGTTCGATAGACCTTCCATTGCACGTTTCACGTACTTGTAGTCAGTCACCTGGACGATACAAAACGAAGAAGGTTAGGCAAAATGTCTATAGTCTTTTTTGTCAAAAGTATTTGTGAATATTTTTTATTGTAAATACAATCCTTAGAATGGATAGAACATGTGATAAAATTGTGTATAACATAACATAACATAACATCACGCCTGTAATCCCCGAAGGGTTAGGCAGAAGTGTATCCACATTTCGCCAGTTATGCTTACAAGTCCCATGTAAGGCCTATGCAACAGGCCTCAAATTCAGACTCCGAGGCCGCTACTGAGAAATTCCTGATGGAAAACTCAAATTACACTTTGCCCTGGGAATGGAACCCAAGACCAGACAAGGCAGTCCAGTGGTTTTTCTATCATTAAAACAATAAACAGCATACTCACTTGTTGAAAGTATTTGTTGGTGGCTATCTTGTCCACGATACGTAAGAACTTTTTCTTATTAGAAGTTCCTTCGGCAGCTGTTAAAGATCTGAAATTAATATTCATTTTAATTGCTTTATAAGTAGGGATTTTATAATCGGACGCTTATTTATCTAAACTTCCGGTGTTCGCTTATGGTCCAAGATCCGAGTTAGGTTGATCTACCTTCATCGAGTTGACTGATAAGATGTATTCATAATGAAGTATTACGAGACACAATTGAGATACAATGAGACACAATTGATTATCTGTTGTTTTGTCATACAGGTATGACAGAACAATTAGAATCAATTGTGTCTAATTACCTGAGACTTGAGTAATTAAACACAATGTAATAGGGTTACCATTTCATATATGCGCTAACTGATTATGAAATACTATAATGTTACAAAGTAATTTATCCTCAACGAGTTTACTCTTAAAATTACATTCAAAATGTTGATAATAATATAGCAAATACGTATATATAGGGCCTGCCTGCCTGCCTAAACGTTGCCTGTGCACGTTGCAAAAGCACGCAAGTTTTGCCGTGATTTAAAGTTCAAAAAGTACGTAATAGAAAGTGCTGTGACGAAGGAACATTGACCAATGCGTTAGAAAAAGACGCAGAGGAGCGTATAAGATGCAGCGTATGAATTGTGTTGAGTAGAAGAGAAGACAAAATCAAAAACATTTATTACAATTACACCATTTACAGGCGCTTTTGAATTATCACCTTCGTCTCATCGACCCCCCCCCCCTCATATTATATTGCTAAATATTAAAACACTTACGCTGTTTCAGAGCCAATTAAAATTTCGTTGCTATCTACAGGCTGCACAGGCGGACTCTCGTCGTCACTGCTCGACTCCGCAGAGTCTTCTGCTTCTGAATCGTATATTGCTGGCTTTTTCATCTAAAATATGAAATGCTTGTTTTATTATCAAGCTAATTTGAACTTTAATATTGCCTTCAAATAACTCACTTTTGCTATTACACGCTACGATAAATAAATTCGATTTTGTTTATATGATCGCTTGGCTGTTTTTCCAGTAACGTGTGTGGCGAAACCTGTCCGGTATACTCAAAGTATTGCGATAAAATGTTTTAAAAAAAGGAAATCTTACCCGTAGCATTACATCAGAGTACGCGGCGGTAGATGACTGCGTTTCGCTGTCCAGTCCATGATCGCTGGCCGTCATTAAGCGATCCTCTAGCGTCAAGTCTGTAAAACATTATCTTTGTTAATTTTATCCCAGACTATATTGGACAGAGACAAGTGAAATGAGGGAACGGTGGTCTTTGGCCTGCGTTGGGAGTCTGGATTTGATATTGGGTTTTCCGTCAGGAATTTCTCAGTAGGAGCCTTGGAGCCTGGATTTCGGCCCGGTTGATGGCAATAGGCTCGCCTCCTATTACATGGGCCTTAATTACTCAAGTCCCACGTAATGAGACACAATAATTGATTTTCTATTGTTCTAACTTACCGGTAAGTCAGCCGGGGCTTGACCGGGTAAACAGAAATGGTGAAATGTGGGTGTACTAATGGGTACACCTCTGCTTAATTGCTTAACCCTTCGGGGATTACAGGCGTGATGTTATGTTATGTATATTCCAAAGTATTCTATCAGCGCCTTTGTCGGAAGTAGTCATTTAAATATATAAATCAGTTGATAGTTTAGAACAATTAATTACATGTGAGAGTTAGGCGATTAACACACGGTACCGCGCACCGCCGCGGTTGGCTGTGTATGTGTGAAAGGCAACGACGGATTTCATAGAGGCCAATACAACATGAGATCCGCTTCACCGCCTACCGCAGCGGTGCGTTGATCGCCTTATGATGGCAGTGTCCTATAAGGCTTTAATGAAACAATAAAACACTTACTCTTCTCCTTAAGCTTCATAAGGTTGATCTGCGTCTGTAAAGCGATGTAGGCGCCCCCTTCGTACCGTATGTCAGCGTCGAGCCACAAGCCTCGCGAGTCCCACGTGGGCACCTGTACGCGCTCGACCAGAGGACATGCGCCGGCGAGGGAGAGCTCCGTCACCAGTAGAGGGGACATGAACGAGGGTATCTGATGAAGAAAAAAAGAACTACTAACAACACGTTTAAACAGGGTAAATTCTGGAGATGGGACAGTAAGGGCACACCTTAACCGTTATAATTATAGAAAAACCTTTCTAGGAGATTTAACTAAAAAATTATAATCAGAGAAAAAAATACGAAAACGCAAAAAAAAAAACAATTTACTTTTCCTATAGATTTTATACGGAAAAACTATTATTCAAATCGAAATATTCTTTGTTACCTACATATGTACATACATGTGCCATATTATTAGTGTCAAACATTTAAACTCTTTTGTAATACACATAAACGACTAGCTTCTGCTCGCGACTTCATCTGCATGGTTTATTTTCACCTACCGAATCTGACTATCATATACAATAAGAATGTTTCTGGAAGTTCACAGAACAAAACGACTTTTCAGCTTTATTATAAAAGTAAAGTTTTCAAGCCTTCAACTTCACAATGCGCACGTAAACTTAACTTAGTACAAACACAATAAGAGTCACTTTACCTTGAGCGTGTTGAGTTTCCTTTGTATCCTGTCCTGCAAACGGCTGATCATGGCAGAGTCCCTCATGAGGTCGAACATGATTCGCGCTACCATTGTGTTGACCCACGTCACTTCCGACGGAAGCATTCGGCAAGAACAATCCGGTGGTGAACTTTTGCTCTAAAGTGGAAAGAAAAAGTGTTTTACTAACTTTTTCTATACTGATATACTTTGAACGTAGAGATAAACTACAATAACATGGCGTGCCCCTCTACAATTCAAAGGTTTAACCCATTAAGTGCGGGAAAACACACACGTTGTGTATTGACTAAAAACACAAGTGCAGCGCACACACAAACGTGTGTGTTTTTCTACGGCGAACACACGAACAGTGGTAGCTAGCCGCACTTGTGTTTGGCGTAGCGAATGTTCGCCCGCAGTCAACGGGTAAGTGTTTGTGATAGTATTTAAAAGACTCACAACGCATGTGTGCGTACTGAGACGGGTCTCGAAACAAAAACAAATCACCGATTCGTTGCTAGATCCTCTCATTATTACTAGTATGGTGCTGCACTAACATATTCTATGAAAATGACAGGTGCGTTGTCTTGCGCGGTCGGCTATTTATGATTAGTTGACATAAAAATCTGCCCGCCTGCTACTGAAGACGAATACTTACAACTACATAGAAATTCTTTCATATGGATATGACTACACACAATGAAATAGTAATTTGGAGGGGCGCGCCATGTTATAGCAGTTTATCAATATAATTGGTATTCATACTAACTATACCGTACCATACCGATACTAAGCAAAATAATTAAAAACAATCTAAATAAAATAAAAAAAAACATGACGAACGTCTTTTCTCTTCTTTTTGCTTCTGTTTCTGTCGCGAGGCGTCGGCTCTATTTGGCACATCACCGCCTTTTCCGAAGTGTAATTTTCATTCATCTCGTGGCTCTGTTGCACGTTGCACGACAATAATTAGTCTAACTTAAACTAATTGCGTGTCTATGAACTGAGCAAATTCATAGGATATAAGACTGAGGAATTTTTCACATCTGCCTTCTTCGAGCGTATACGCTGCGCAAACGCATCGTTTTAACGATGCGTTTGGTTTATATTCGACTTTGACCTTCTTTTAAGAAGGTCAAAGTCGAATATAAACCATTTAAAGGCACTTTTTAAATAATTTTATAATAATTTGTCACCTATACGGCGTTAACGCAATGACAAATAACGACAGATGCGAAAGCATCCTAACAGAGAACTTAAGAATGGTGAAATCGAGATTTAACTGCGCTTGCACATACTGACAGAATCGACATGGACCGACACGACCTTACGCAGTAAAAAATAAAGTACATCATACCTGCATGATTTTGAGTAGATATGGCCAGAAAGTCTTCTCGTAGTCTGTTTCTAGCGGTATGGGCTGCGCTATTGACGTGATCGTAACTCCGCCGCCATCGGATAACGAGTCTAGTACTCTGCCCTGAAATGAAGAAACACTTTGTTCATATATTTAATTTTATTAAATTCTAAATCAATAAGCGCGATTGCTGAGCATGAGGTCTTGGATTCGATTCGCAGGTCGGGCAGAGTGTTATTGGGTTTTTACATACATACATACATAAACCAACGCCTTTTTCCCATGGAGGTAGGAAGAAACCACAGAACGTCACCTGCTACGATCCTTACATACTCCTTTCGCCTCACCTACGTTCATACAGCTCATTGGGTTTTTCCATCAGGACTTTCTCAGTAGCAGACAAGCAGGCAGTGTGTCAGTTCTCAGTAGTAGTCTGAATTTGTGCCTGGTTGATGGCAATAGGCTCGCCTCCTATTACAAGGGACTTAAACATAACTGGCAAAATGTGGGTGTCCTAATGAGTACACCTCTGCCGAACTCTTGGGGATTATATGCGTCATGTTATATTATGTAATACTCACAGGTGATTTAGCGAAGGCGACAGTCTCTTTCTCAGTGAGCTTGTAGACAGCCATTTCTATGTTATCCTTGTTCTCGGGCGCAGAATCACTGGTCGTCTTGTCTTCCGCCGCAGAATTCTCCGCTGATGCTGCATTAGCTTCTGCTATCGCTATTACTAAGCGACGGTACCTGAGGAGTATAAAAAAAAAAAAATTATATACTAGCTTCTGACCGTGACTTCGTTTGTGTTAATGTCGGTTATCACGGGGCTTTAGTTCTTTTTAAATAAAGGTTAGCTTAAGTAACTCTTTATAAATTTAGCTATCCGGCAGTGTAAGACCCGTCAAAATAGGTCCAGCCGTTTCAGGGATTCGCCGGAAAATCAGACAATCAACAACTTAAAATATTGGCTGTTTGATTTAATTACCTTGTAAACATATTTCTTTTTTGTTACAATTATTTTTAATATTAATTTTAAAACATTTTCTTGTTAAGTTTTACAAACAAACCCTTCTATTTAATTCATTTGTATAGATAAAGAAAAATCCAAACACTGAACTTGTAAAGGTTCGCCGTTCCCATAACGTAGTACAAAATCAGTACATAAAGAGATAAAGTGGTGCAATAACTAACCGAGGATGAATCAACTATTGTATAAACACGTAATACAATTAATTATTATCAAATCATAATTAATGTAAACAATATTATTGATAAAATATGTACTATTAATTTATGTTCTTTATATTATCTTCAGCAACTACAGTTAGTCGATTAGGTGATAAGAACTACTTATCGTTGGTCTAATCGGTGCTTCATCCTGTCAATTTTTCGGAAACAATAAGGAAAATATTGAAGCAATTGAAACTGGCTGGCAACCGAAGAGAGCTTCTTCACAAAGAGCTGTGCCTGTACTTTTAATGCGCAATGGAATGTCAACGTTTAGCTTAACACACAGGGTTGAAATCCGTGCGAACAAGCGTTTAGCGAAGCGGTTTTTTCTCATCCGAAATATAAACCGCAGAGTAACTTCAAAGTCAAAGTCAAAGTCAAAGTCAAAGTCAAATCATTTATTTCAATTAGGCCACTATAAGGCACTTTTGAACGTCATTACATGAAAAAAAAATAGAATTGATTCTAGTTGCCCCTTCCAAAAGGTAGTTTTGTATGGAGAAGAATGGGCAAGAAACTCCATACGTACTCTTTTAAAATCAATGTTTTACAATATTATTATTTGTATACATAGTCATACGTAATTACATGTGAATACAATGTACCTTCTATAAAAAAAACTACTGTAAGTATAATAACACACAAAAATAATTTATATTACAAATTAGGAATTCATGGTAAAAATATATTTAAAGTTACATCATGTTCACATGTTAACAAATATTGGAACTGTAGACAACCACTCTCAACATCTCAACCAACAATGAAACAGCGTGTGAGCCTGCGCAATCCCATAGTAAAAATCAAATAAAAAATAAAAATATAATAAAAATGTCAAAAGAAAAAAGGAAATATATAGGTACCTATATACACATATATATATATATATATATATTAAAATTAATATTAACCAGCTTGATTTTGTCTAGAATGAATAATAATTGTCCTATGGAGCAGGACCAGCATGTTTCCAAGCAGTCTTATCTTGAATATAATCCTCTAATTTATAATATGCTTGGTTGCAAAGTGTACTTTTAATATGTGTCTTAAATTTTCTTTCATTTAATTTCAATATATCAGAAGGTATTTTGTTGTAACATTTAACACAGTACCCCATAAAAGATGTATTTACTTTAGACAATCTAAAATAAGGTTGAGCTATTTTATCTTTATTTCTGGTATTAATATTATGTCTATCACATATTTTCTTAAAATGTTTTAGATTTTTTCTCACGTACATAATATTTTCATAAATAAATTAAATTAAACTATTATTCCAAGGGAACACATTACCGGGACAAAAAGTATCCTATGTGTGTATCCAGGAAAAGGTCTATCTCTATGTGCTGATTTTCATCCAATTCTTTTCAACGGTTGACGCGTGATTGGGTAACAAACATCCAAACATCTAATCATCTTCACACTGTCCAGAGCCTCTACAGTACTTTCAAACATGTCTTACCATTCGTGTTTGTCTCTTCCAGTTCTCGCGAACAGGTACAGATGTGAGTTTTTGTCTTTAGAAAACTTCACGTGTACGCTCCACTCCCCTTCTGTCGTACCGTCCGCAGCTATCTCCTTTTCCTAGAAGACAAAAGAGATGTATACAGAATTTGACGATGAGCAGAGTTGAAGGGTGGTACTGTGACTTGTATGTTATTAATATGATTAATAGTGGTCTGTCAACACGTGTTGGTTGAAACTGTAAGTGTAAAGAGTAATTAAAATAAACTTACTGCTATGCATAAATGCAAAAGTTTGGATGGATAGATGTGAGATGGCTAAACGGATCTGGATAATTTGGTCAAATGTCATCCAAATCTGTTCAACTACTGATGCGTGATTGATTAACAAACATTTCACATCTATCTACTCGTATCTTCTATGTATATAATTAAAAAAACGATATAATTAAAAAATAAATGCCTAAATGTGTAGCTAAGCGCCAAACTCAAGAACGTCTGGACCGATTTGGCAGATTATTTATCGTGTTCGTAATTTCGAAAACTTTTGGAAAATGCAATGTAAAAGTCGGTACTTATCACCCGTGTGAAGCCGGGGTGGTTTGTTAGATGTTATTTTTAGGATTACCGTTCTAATAGGAGTCAAGGTTACGCGATGACCACGCATCGGAGGAAACACGAGGAAGTCCCGAATAAAAGATACAATACATAGACCTGTTTTTGTTACAAGCCGCGCGGTGTAAAAACCAAAGGCATAGAAGTTTTTTTATTACTTATTTTGAACGTAATGATATAAGTAGGTACAAAGTTCTCAGAATATTTTTTGTACGATTGCGTACTATTTATAAAGAGTGTTAAAATACTCTTTATTGAAGCCGAATGTTACATGTTCATTCATCACTGTTTCATGTTAGTTTGTGATGTGTTTTATTTATTCAACCATTTACTCAAATAATTATTAATTATTATATCCACGAATTGTGTATCCTTGAATTCAATTTTTGTATTATCTATTTGAATGCTTATTTTATTTTCAATATTTATAATTCTATGTTAATTAATGTAATTGGACCTGTGCCCTTTTAATTAACTATAAATAAATATCTGTGCGTATCTGCCACGCGCTTTGTTCGCCGTGTTTGGACACACCTTAAGAAGATCCAATACATTGATTTAATTTATGTTAATTTTGCAATTTAATAATCTATCAATCGTGGCATTTACATTCAATAATCAAATCACATCATTTTATATCTTGACGTTTAGTCATACAGTTAGATAATTTCAATCAGACAATTAATTATAGTTCGTCTGAAAGTTGAAGCTAGTTGCTCGTTCCAAAACGAAGGTAGACCTCTATGGAGAAGAACGAGTATATTTGACCTAAATAAACACTTACAGTTTCCTCCAAAAAGTCTTTAATCCTGGACAGCTCGTTGTCGTCGATTTCGTCGTCGTTGTCATCTTTCGTGCTGGTTACAGACTTGGACGTCAGGTCGATCTCGTGCTCATAGAAGGAGTCATCGGACAGTATCAGTCTCTCTGACCGCACCGCACTCTGGCTCTGTGTTTCCAGTGGTTCAGTTGTTGTGGACACGCTGTCTGTCTTCTTGTCTGAAGGAATATTGAGGTTGAATAAAAGCAGATTGTATTAAAGCTTGCTTAATTGTAAATTAAGCCCACTTTGCCGGCTGAATGCTATTTTAGCGATAATAGATTGCCAGTTGAAACTTTCAAGTTAGTATCAAGCCTTAAAAAAAAAATGATGTGCGCATGATCACGGTGCGAGTTGGCTTAATCACGTGCATCACATTATTGCATCTAAACTCTCAACTGCTAAACCGATTTTAATGAAACTTTTACAGATTAAAAACATATCAGATTTAATTAAAAGCTGGCATGAAACAAATAGAAATTAAAGATTTTTTTGCGATATTGGGTTTTGGGTTCATCGCGCTCACAACAGTAGATCCGTGCTTGTATAGTAATACAAATTATCATAGGCAACCATAATTACTTACCATCAGCTGATTTGTACGCATGAACATAAAAAAATACAAATTATATAATTATTTTTAACTCGTTCCGGTACAATGAACGCTTACAGACATCATAATAGATATGTAACAATAAGACTTCTATTATGACTCAACGTGTTTCTCTCAAAATATGAATATTGTGCAGGATGTAGAAATAATATCATGTGTATTTAGTATTCAAGAGTATAAATATACATTTTTAACCAGGGGGGCCTTCTATGGAATTTTAGGAGCGATCGCAATCTAATCTCAGTCTTAAACTGCAATGATTCAATGCCTTATAGTCGTTTTTATGAAACTCTAATTTGCAGCTGCGTCACAACTTAGCTAAACATGTTTCTGCTTACTGTATACTGTGTATGTTTTCAACAAATAAGTCATTTATTATTATGACCGCTGAAATGAGATTGCGACTAGATTTTAATCGTTTTAAATTTAGTATAATTGACCTTCTGATGTACGAATGTAGACGAAACAAAATGCTTATGTAAGGATCATAGTACATAGCGCCATGTAGTTATGAGAACGTCGTGGGAAAAAAGGTGAGTTTATGTACAGTCAACGAAAGAGATGAGAAACCAGGGCTTTCAGTTATAGATAAAGTTTTCTTTGAGACTGATGGATTTTTTCGAAAGTAATTTAATTTATAAAGTAACTAATAAACAGTTCATTAATCAAATTAAGTTTCAATCGAAGACATTCATCGATTTCTAAGAAAACTTCAACTATTTTGGACGACCCTGGTTACCTACTTTTTTGACCGTACATAACATATACATAGTATTCCCCTATCAATGCTAGTATTCACTGTGTAATAGAAACCAATGTTTGCGTTGATGTGAGTCACATTTCAAATATTAACGCTATTGCACAAGATAAAGCAAACAGTGGACGTTGTTATGTGTAAATATTGAAATTCTCACCTCTGTGCATTTTTCTAACGAGTCTATGTCGTAGACCTTCCTTCCCTGTTTCTCCGTCGGAATGTGAATTACTGTAACAAATAATAATAAGATAAACCTGGATCTCCATCCTTAATTTATGTGTCGAAAAAAAATCTATACGAAAAAAGAAACGAATAATGAATTGAAAAAAAAGATACCATTCGCACTTCATTCTTTCGCGACACAGAAGATCCAAAGATTGTCTAGGAAATAAGAAAAAAATAATATTTGAAATTGGAATTGTAAGTATTAGAAAAAAAAAACACATTTGGGTAGTTGACACCATTAATCAATAATTTCAAGACATATCTTCTCAAAAGAAACTCTTAATTTTAGCCCTGAAAACTAGATTCATTTTCAAACTGTAGAATTTGATTTTAATTGTTTGCAAATTAATAAATAGTCAGTTGAGTCGGCACAAAAGTGACGTCACAGTTGTATTTTGCCATACAAAATCTATAGGGGAATAGCGTTTTGACAGGTCATAAAAAGTACGTCAATTGATTGGTGATGTCATCTACCCTATATTATTTTAAGAACATTTTGATATTTTTAAACTAACCTTTTTTCCCGTCTTCTCCACACAAACTTCCGTCTCTTCTCGGGACTGGCGCTGGTCTCTGTTTCCATCTCATGTTGTTGTTGTTCCTTCTTCTTTTCAGAAGGAGTCTCGTTTACCTTCTTTTCCGCCGCAGAAGTTTCTTTTTCCAACACCTGAATCTTCTCATTGCCATTTAGTATTACGCATATCGGATATTTCTTGCTCCATTGTCTACAAATGAAGAAATAGAATCACGTTTAGATAATATATAAGAAAACTAGCTTCAGCCCGCGACTTCGTTCGCGTCAAAATTGTTTTTTCCAGACAAAATTTGGACCCCTGTTTCATCCCCTTGGGGGGTGAATTTTTAGAAAATCGTTTCTTATCGGCTGCCTACGTTACACAAAAAACACACTCTCCAAGTTTCTGTAGGCTTACTCTTGAACAAAATCGAGAATGAGATTGGAATCGACTGCATGTTTGACTACAGCGATTGACATGAGGTTGCCATACAAATGAAAACGTAAATTACCAAATATTAAAATATTAAATAACTACTTCTATAAATAAATGTCTTCTTAAATTTATTGGAATTGAAACTGGATCGGATGTACATGTAATGTCGATTCCAATCTCATTCTCGATTTTGTTCAAGAGTAAGCCTACAGGTCTCTATGGTCAGCTGTTCAGGCTTTTTAGTTCTCGAACTAAGTACAATCACTCATTGTAGTAAATTATAATAAGATGATCTTAAGCGTGAAATGCATACGCAATCCAACATACGAGTACATTAGCAATGAACGCATTGTTGTCAAGACCTTGATTGTACTTGTACGAAGGCTGGCATTCAGTTGGAAACATATAGGTACTTTTCTTTATTTAGTTAGTTTAGTTATTTTACACTACACACAAGAATAAAATATCTATAAGACCCCGGCCTTTGAAAAGTAGTGGGAAATTATAGGCCAGTTTAAGAAAAAAAAAACAAAATATTTAAAAAAGTTGACTGCCTCGTTTGTCTAGTAGTTTAGAGGTCTTGGGTTGATTCCCAGGTCAGGCAGTGTTATTGGGTTTTTCCATCAGGTATTTCTCAGTAGTAGCCTTGGAGCCTGGATTTGTGCCCGGTTGACGGCAATAGGCTCGCCACCTATTACATGGGATTTAAAAACATAACTGGCGAAATGTGGGTTTACTAATGGGTACACCTCTGCCGGACCTTTCGGGGATTACAGGCGATTGTTATGTATGTTATTTAAAAAAATCATTAGCTATATATCGTGGTTTAAACCGCGTTATATTACGTAATGATGTTATATGTATCTTATATGCTTGATAAAGAATCTATACAACGCATATGGGTATTTTTTAAATCGTAGCAGTAGTTTTTGCGATTGTCGCATTCAAACAAACTCTTCATATTAGTATAGAAGTATACATTGAAGGCAGTTAAGTACTGACATTATGAAATGGCTGTAATTGTATATGAGATTTCTACTATTATCATTCTCATGTTGAAATCATTACGAAATAATGGTTTGCTTCCCACAAACAAAAAACTTTATAGTCGTGGACAGCTCGTTACGTAGGTAGGTACTTATTTTTAGTAGTATTACTGTAGGACGCAAATCCATAGATAATATTTCAAAAGCAAAAATAAATCTGTCCATCTGTCTGTTACGCTTTCACGATTCAACTACTGAACCGATTTTGATGAAATTCGGTACAGGGTAAGTTTAAACCCCAGGAAAGGGCATAGGCTACTTTTTACACCGCGACTTTGCCTGCGTCCGCGATAACCAACATTTACGCGGACAAAAGCTAGTCTTCTACATATATTACTCTAAGTATAATATTGCTTGGTAACAAAAATATGGTCGCGGTAAGTATCGCAAATATCAGAAATCGTCAGAACTCCCATAAAAGAGTTTCGAACAAGTCTCTAGTACTCCTTTACGAGGATTTGACACAAGCTTCGATGGATTCCATGCACCTTGAAAAGAAGCTGATCTTTATCATGTACCTTTTATTGTCAACTCGCCTCACACTTTAAAGGTATGCAACGCATGTCTATTGTTTTATGATATTGACACTTCATTATTATTATTATAAAGGTGACCTTAGACATTTACTCTGAGTCAGTCATCATCTGCCTTTTCCCAACTATGTTGGGGTCGGCTTCCAGTCTAACGGATGCAGCTGAGTACCAGTATTTTACATAGAGCGACTGCCTATCTGACCTCCGCAACCAAGTAACTGGGTAATACGGTACCCCTAGGTAAGACTGGTTGTCAGACTTTCAAGCTTCTGACGACTCGTAACGACTGTCAAAGATCCACGTATGACACCCGGGACCAACAGCTTAACGTGCTTTCCGAGGCACGGTATGATGCCAGTAATGTCTAAGATAAGCTATAGAAAGTACATATGAATTGAAAAAGTCACATTGGTACTTGCCCGGATTCGAACCCACAACCTCATGCATGAGAGGCGGGCGCCTTAACCGCTAGGCCATCACGACACCTACACACACACGATACTCTGAGTCAGTATTAAACCATAATACTAGCTGTTCCCCGGGATTTTTTTGATGATTGTAAAATCCAGATGCGTATACTAGGCTCAGTGGGCCGCTAATTCGAAGAAAAACAAACTAATAGAGAGGCGATATATTAAAATGTTCCTAGGTATGAAAAACTGTTTTGGTGTTCAAATCATTGTAATCTACACTGATTATAAAGCTGAATAGTTTGTTTGTTTTGTTTGAAAGCACTAATCTCAGATCCGGCGGCCTGCCACAATGCTTTAAAACAGTATTATTTTAATATTACTTTGTAATTTTCACTGTTTTGATTTTCAACCTTAACACACTAAGCAGTGTGTTGAAAATCCAACGGAGTGCAAGGCAAAGTATCAAAGACGAAACGCAGATTCAACTACGGAGTATTACTATAAGGTATGAATGATTGACGGGCGTTCGTGGAATGCAGTTATTGATAAAATTCATAATTTGTTTTTTTTTGACAAATTGAAATTAGACCTAAAGTACAATATATGTTAAGTTAGATATTAAATATAACAAGTATGAAAAGAGTACAAATAAAATATATAATCCTGCAGCAAACACACTAGAGTGCAATATAGTTTAATCTTATCTCTTACAAAACACTACATAATAACAGGAACTTGTGCCCAATATTTATATTAATTAATTTTATCACATAAGAGGAAGTCTGTATGTATTGCCATGGTACCACCATCCACTCTTTTACATAACATTTTTGTACATAGACTTTATGACGAAACCAAACAATTGAAGCTTGTTTCACATTTTTATGACACGGATGGTTTAATTAAACCAATTCGTAATATAATATGGCGTAAACAGTCTCTTATAGTCTTTATATACTAGCTTCTGCCCGTGTCTTCCTTCGCGTCAAAGTAGGTTTCTCGATACAAACTTTGGACCCCGTAGGGGGTGAATTTTAAATCCTTTCTGATCGAATGCCTACGTCATACAAAGAACACACTAAAAGTTTCAGGTCTCTAAGATCAGCGGTTTAGGCTGTGCGTTGATCCGTCAGTTAGTCAGTCATTCAGGACAAAGCATTTTATATGTATAGATAGAAGAATATAGATAGATATATTTGAGAGAGTAAACTATACACTATACACAAACAAGACACTCTTTCCCATTTTAGTCTTACGATTCTTTTATATAATTCGTATGCAAATTTTATTAATGCATAATCTCAAATTAACGTAAAGTTTTGTAATACTAAATCCGGTTTTCGTAATTAAACTAAGTATTATAAATGCGATAGATCGTACTTCTATTAAAATGCGATAGTTTTGATGTTTGTTACTCAATCGTGCCAGAATGGCTAAATGGATCTAGATTACCCAAATTTGGCACAGAGATAGAATTAAGTCTGGAATAGCACACAGGCTACTTTTTATCCCGGAAAAAATTACAGTTCCCGCGGGATAATATGTATATCATTATCAACTTTGACGTGGACGAAGTCGCAGGTAAAAGCTAGTATGAGATTAATTTTTTTTGGTGTCACTCGATGGTACTATCCTCAAGTCAAGTGAAAAAAAAAAAATACTTGGAACACCGAGCTTCAATTGTTTCGAATTCAAAAGCTGTTTAGATAGATCATAGTGAATGAAGTGTTTATTGAACGTCACAATATTATTGCTTTAGAAGATAGTCAAGTCAATATTATTTACATTACTTGCGTCACAACGCTAGTAATTAATTATTTATTTATTTATTAAAACTTTATGCACATGTAAAAAATACACTGTACAAAGGCGGACTTAATGCCTTAGGCATTTTCTACCAGTCTACCTAAAACAAAGTAGATGCACAGATACAGAAAATACATACATATATACATACATACAAAAAAAATATATAAATATATATATATATATATAAAGTGGGGAGAGAAATAAAATACATAGATGATTGCTAACTTAAATAAACGTAGCAAGAATTGCGTATGTATGTGTGAAGATTACGCTATTTGAATAATAATGTAGCAACAGATATGCAATAGGCAAAGGTGAGTGCACCCTCAATTTCGGCAGTTAAATTAGCCCCATCCACGGGGGCTAGTTTATTGTCTTCGATTGGATATAAATCCAGACTCCATATACCCGAATCATCATCATCTGCTTAGCCTTTTCCCAACTATGTTGGGGTCGGCTTCCAGTCGAACCGGCTGCAGCTGAATACCAGTATTTTACATGGAGCGACTGCCTATCTGACTCCATATAACCGAATACCGTAGAAAATCTATACTAAAATAATAAAGCTGAAGAGATTTTTTGTTTGTTTAAACGAGCTAATCTCTGAAACTACCAGACGGATTAAAAAAAATTGTATGTGATAGCCAGATTCATAAGGAATAGTATAAGCTATAACATGCTACGGGAGCCGAGCAATAACCAAAGACGTAACTAAACGCAGGTTCACCCGCGGGGTACAGCTAATATCCAATAACAAATCTCCTGTTCAAGAGCCGCACGAATAAACCAAATTATTACTGGTATAAGAGGCCTAGATTTGAACAGACAACGCATGCGCCACGCTGCGCGTTCATTAACCCAATTATTCGTCAATTGCACTCGTGCGCCTGACGAAGGCCCTTCGAACTATGCCAACCGCTTATCAGCGCTTTGTTAGTGACCTTTATCGACGCAAATTACTTCATATTAGATACGTCACTTCACCTACATCGTTTATAAACGATAAAAAGTAAATAGAACAACACGTTTTCCTTGTAGGCTGTTAGCTACACATGACTTAAATCTTTTTTTTATTAAGCCTATCGTAGCTCACTGATTGGCTGAGGCCAACCTCAAAATGGTAATTAGAAATTAGTCGTAGAATAGCTTTTTGTGATATTTTATAAATGTAACATATATCTCTGCCGACAAAATGAAGGATATAATCCACCTGTTTAATTGATATGTACCAATGTGACTTTTTAATTCATATGTATTTTCTAAAGGTTATCTTGGACATCACTGGCATCGGTGAAGAAAAATGTCGTGAGGAAACCTGGACTTTATTCCACTCAAACCATGTCAGAGGCTCTTGAGGCGGTTTAGGTTTCTGACACTAGGGTGTGTTGGGTCGTAAGACCTTACTGCCCACACGATAAAGAAGAAAGAAAAAGAAAGAATGATATTTCGTGATGAGTGAGAGAGTGAACTTTCGCTTTTATATAATTAGATAGATAAATTAAAGATAGATAAAATCAAAGTCGAATCATATATAATATACGTATATTATTTCAATTAGACCATTAAAAGGCACATTTATAAGAGACATATTTTTTTAACAATATTGAACCTAATTGATAGATAGATAGAAAAAGAAATGCAATAGACAATGACAACAAAGCCAGTATTCCAATACTGACGCTATAGAAATCAGTGCTCCCTAAATATAATCGCAATCTCCTATTATTAAGATGTTTGTTCATTTAAGAGGAACTAACATAATTAACATATTTTCTCCGGCGCCATTACAACGGCTGATCGAATGCGACATTTATTATAATGAAGTCAAATATCGTTTCGATAGTAACACACAAGGCGACTGGAAGGCGGAATAAAATTTTCCTTAAATAACGGTCGTGCTGATTAAATGGAAATTCCTATAAATAGTTATAAAGGTATAAATGTATATGTATCAAAATTTTAGGCTTTTTTTTCCTCTAAGATAAAACCTGTTACACACTGTTATTATTCTCTAGACCGATTTCGATCATGGCGGCTAATCTCAATGAACACGAGCCAAATTAGTGCACAAGTGTTTGCGCAAACACAGGTAAAGTCAGATGGGACGGTAATCTGACCTGACCGGGGAGAGATCAGGCAAGCCTTTGGTCCTGCCAACGGCTTTACGTGCTTTCCGAGGCACGGGGGTGTCACTACCACCATCTTCCAAACTCCGATCTGCTACTGAGAAATTCGTAATGGAAAAACCTTACTGCACTTTTTGCCCAACCTGGGAATCGCACTCAGAACTCTATGGCCAAAAGCCGCGCTTGCGACCGCAAGGACAATGGAGCAGTTGCTACACACTCGTTACTAGGCGATCGTCGTCAGCGATTAAAAAAACGCATCTAATCTCGACGAACAAATGCGTAAACAAATATTACGTCACCAGACCAACGCTTATCAAGAAAAAACACCCGAACAAATCGACGAACTATATTAAGTAGTGGTTTAGTATTGAATAGGTATTCGAAAATCATTTTTATGTTTCTCTTATCATTCTCCATTTTGAATGACCATTTAGGATCTATCGTTAATGATTTTGAATGATCTAAATGGCCATTCGAAATTTAAAATGAAAGGAAAAATAAATAAGATATCACGTTGCTAGCCAACTGTAAATCGTTATTTTAAGTTGGCTAGCAACCATTCGCATAAAAAATGCAAAAAACAAAAAGTCAATAAAAAAAAAAACCAGAAACTCGACTGCGCAAAACACGAACTTTAAATAAAAACTGAAAACAAAAACAAGTCCTGTAGTCTAGAATTCTGTTAAGTAACAGTCGGGGCCCGGTCTAGATTTTTAATGGGTTTTAAATGTTTTTTTTTTTATTGTCTTTTTGTTTAGCAGTAGAACTTGCCTCCGTTTAACTAATCCTTTTGGCTTCAATATGACTCTAGCTCCAGTTAAATTGTACAGTCTGTGCTGGTAGAACGCCACCTTATCTAATTTCTCGTCCCATAGAGCTCTCTTTGGTATCTTCGTCGAGGTGTACGATATCCTTAGATTGCATCCTACAAAACAAAACAAAACATGGGTAATGTGTACATGAAACCACAAATCAATTGACGTACTTTTTATGAGCTGTCATAGATTTTGTATGGCAAGACAGCGGTGACGTCACTTTTTTGCTGACTAGACTAACTTTAATGATGTCGATGTATTTGCCATATCTAAACATAATTTAAAAAAACAAATTGTTATGCGCCTTGCTCAAAACTTTTAATTTTAATTTAATTATTTCCTTTTTTCATTAGTTAACTATTAGACAGCAAAAAATTGCATTGTTGTTTTATATTCCTATTACTAAAGTTTACTAAAACTGTATCTACTAGAAGCTAGTAGTATGTGGAAACGTAGTGGTTTGTACATTTACTTATAGCATACTGTATATTTAGATGTAACATTTAGCGTATGATTGTTTGTTTCCCAAATAAAATAAAATAAAATAAAAGACTAACTATTTATTAATTTGAAAGCTATAAAAATTCAAATTTTACAGCTAATCGAAAACTAATCGGATTCTCAGGGCTAAATTAAAGAGTTTCTATAGAGAAGTTATGTGTTAAAATAAGGCAATAGGCAATAGGCTCGCCCCCTATTACATGGGACTAAAAACATAACTGGCGAAATGTGAGTGTACTAATGGGTACACCCACATATCCCCTCCCCCTTCGGGGATTACATGCCTGATGATATGTTAAGTTAAGTGTTAAAAATATTGGTTAATGTTGTCATCTATCCTTGTACTACGATAAAGAAAGAATGAGAACATTAGTAAAAGATAACAGGATAACAAACTTCCGAGTCATGAACAAACATTCCTAATGAAGACTACTTGTTTGTAAATGTTTACAAAAAGTGATTTATTACTGCTTGCTCAGAAGTGATAAGTGAAAGTGAATGACTGTGAGTGACTCACCTTCGAGCTTCATAAAAGCTGTTGTTGTCTTGTTAATGTGGTATGTGTTCGCGTCGTAATCCGGAAATCTGTAGTGGTTGATCCAACCCTAAAATTATTAAAAAAAAAACTTGACTATAGGTACTACATTCTTATACCTGCTACTTCGTCCGCACAAATGTCGGTTACTTGAGGGGATTTTATGTTTTTTGTTAGCTATAGCATTTGTCAGTGAAAGTCCCGCCAAAACCTGTCCAACGGTTTCGGAAATTAGCCGAAACAAACAGACAGGCAAGGTTTTAAAAATATTTTTTTCTTTGTGTATGTAAAATGCTGTTATTTTGACATTACAAACAGACATTTAAATATAATTATTTGTTCTGATTTAAAGATGTTACCATTTACTTACCTCGTATTTTTTTATAGGCGTATGTTCTTTCACAGACGGTATTGTATAAGAAGCGGGCGAAGCGCTACTTCGCTTTAGTTGGAGAAGGCTTGAGCTCTTCGGTTCCAAATCAGAAAAATATGTATCTAACAGCCAGTTCTTCACACTGGTCGTAAAACAAAAGAACCAGAGGCCCAATACAAAACCGTTCCAAACACTTGAATTTGGAAACAGGAAGTAACTTATGAAAATGAGGAATGTGAAGAAGTACATGGAGAAGTTGCAGAAATGTTTCGGCCTGCTATCCAATTTCTGGTCTTTCATATTACTCTTGCTTGGGGGCAAGCCGAAGTTCACGCAGGTCGGTGGCGGTGCCATGGGGTCTGTGTCCGTGGGCTTTCCGCTAGAGTACTGGCGCTCCACGTTTTGGATGTCTCCGAAACCGTCTATGGTATCTTCTAAAGCTTCGATCCCCGATTCTACCTCTATCAGGCTGTTGTCGCTGAGAAGTTCTTTTCTCACCTCAGCCGACTCATTGTAGATCTCTAAAATCATTTTTGCGTTAAAAAGAGAACATTTATCTATTTAATAGGAAGGAGTGCCTTTCTATCAAGTTTTGTGAAAACCTGTAGCGATTTCTGGTAATATTTTCTATACAGAACTTGTAAGATTTTTGTGAAATAAGGACTTACTTTTTTATGGTCTTATAACTTTTACGATATTGAAGAATACCCAGATTTTTTATTCTTGGGTTTTTATTCTAAATGAGGATATGTCAACCCCATCGTACCTTTTTACAAATAACATCACTTGAACGATAAGTAGGTAACTTTTATAGAATTATAGGGTGGCTCACTGCTGAACGACCGCAACCAAACGACATAACTTTATAGCTGCCTTCGATTTTGGATTGGTTTAAATGCCTTAGCTCAGACCTACATCCAGTCTATTTAATTTCAGTTCGGTCAGCAAAGAGTTTCGTTCATCTTTATTAACATTTTACCCAGATCCGTACGGCAATGGTATAATGCTTAGTAACAAGCCCAATTCTCACTTACCTAAATTTTTGTGTGTGTCATCACTGGAATCCGTGTTATCTACGGGAAGGCTCGCGTCCCGTTCAGTGGCCTTAGCCGTCAGCGGTTGCGTCATTTCCGATAAGTTCTGTATACTGCTGTCTAGGGAAGATACCTAATAGAAAAAAAAACACATAACAATGAACAAAACACACGTCAAATAGTTGTTGCATTTCAAGATGACTTGTAACTTCTATAGCTTCGGTTTAAGGTCCAAATTGCAGTAAAAGATCATCGTGAAATGCAACTTAACTCGAAGTACTGGAGTTTAGCCATACTGTAGACAAATTGTGCGCAAGACGATTTTATGTAAAGAGTTGGTATTCATAGGTGTTGCAAGTGTCAGCTTTGTTAATTAAACAAAATATCCTGAGCAATTTGGGGGCAAAGCGAGGCGGACATATGATAGTAAATATAGTGCAATTCATAAACTTATCGAGATATTATTGTCATATAAAATTAAAAACCGTCAAACGGGGTGATTAGAAAAGCAGAGGCGAATCGGGACTAAACTTTAAAAGGAATTTTGACGTTGACGTAACATAATTTATTGCCAAAAAGGACTCTTGTTTTCACAATATTATTATATTAAAATTGGGTAGTTGACACTCATTAACCAATAATTCCTAACTAAAACTGCTTTAATTAAAAAATCGCTTTATTTTAGTCCCGAAAACTCAATTGATGGTGGTATCGACTATTCTATTTAGTGTCCTTGTTAGTAACAAACAATATTATTTCAACGTTCTTCTTCTTGTCGTGTCGAGTGACTCAATTTTTTTTCCGAACAATATTGAGCAACCTGTACAGCTTTGTCATTTTCAACGTTGAAAACCCCTTTTAAAGTTTCGTCCCGATTCGCCTCTGCATTCCTAAAGACCCCGTTTAACTGTAGTTTTAGCATCACACAAAAATTCCATACATATGAATATAGATCAGGCTTTATGCCATAACTAAGCAGCACATGATAAGCCATTAACGGACATATTTAGCGTAAAAATATATGTATTATTAGCGTTAGCATTCATACGAGAAAAATGCGCTGGATGCAGTGCACACATAGGGAAGAATGTAGTTATTCTTAGATACCTAAACAATAAATAGACACTGACAATGCTTGAATGCAGGTAACATCATTTATCACTTACATGTTCTTCAGCATCAATGGTGAGCTATGGCAGTGTCATCAATACAATACTTTAGATAGTAAGGTACTTGTCATTGTGTAATGAATGTAAACGTTATTTTTCTATACATGTAAACATAACATCATGACGCCTGTAATCTCCGAAGGGTTAGGCAGAGGTATATCCATTAGTACACCTACATTTCGATCGTTATGTTTTTAAGTCCCATGGAATAGGGGGCGAGCCTATTGCCATCAACCGGGCACAAATCCAGACTTTGAGACTGCTTCTGAGAAATTCCTAATGGAAAATTCCAGTAACACTGCCCGACTTGGGAATCGAACCCAAGACCTCATCTTCAACAGACGCGCTTTGTGACCACTAGACAAACAAGGCAGTCAACTAAAAAATAATTATAGATCAGGTGACGTAAATTAATTTGAGTATAGTGTTTATTATAACACCCTCCTGTTTAATGAGGATGCAAAACTGCACCTTCAATGTACTTCTTACAATTGATCAACACATACATATATAAACTCACGCCTTTTTCCCATGTGGGTAGGCAGAAACCAAAGAACGCCACCTACTACGATCACAAATAACTTTTTTGAACACAAAGATCAAGAAAGTCAATAACCAACTTAAAGAGTGTGATTGATCTCGAAACGCAATATTCGTACTGTCATTGTTTACCAAATAAAACATGTATGGAAGAATACACTGTCGATACTTTACACACTAGTCGGTCAACTGTTCCGGATACTCCATTACCAGAGTATAATAGACACTTTGTATTCTAGTTAAGGATAAAATTAAGTCTGATTCCTTGGGCAGGGATGGCGAACCAATGGCACGCGATAAAATAATTTGGGCACACCAATAATTGACTTATCTATGTCTTTGATCGAATCTAATTTACAACAGAAGAAATCATAATAACCTTTTTATTTAAATAAACATAAAATAGTTAACAATACGATTGTTGTACAAATTTTGAGTTCCAAATAAAAAGCTTTTTTACAAAAAAAGATGACCGCCTTCAAAAACTACAAAATAAAAAATAACTTTAGCTTGGAAGTCGGCGGCTTTGGTTTTGTTTCTTGTTATGTAGGTATTGCCACCGACTTCTAAGCTAAAGTTATTTTTTATTTTGTAGTTTTTGAAGGCGGTCATCTTTTTTTGTAAAAAAGCTATTTATTTTTCACTTTTTAGTGCTTGTGTGTTAATGTTTGAAATCCTTACATAAAGCCCTTTCAAAAATACCTCACACGATATGTTTAATTTTGGAAAGTGGTAGGAGTGGTGGGTTGACGTACCTCCCCACTTCCTTCAGTCAGTCATCGACTACACGTATAAACAAAGCAATTTTTCTTGTTACGGTGGTTCTGCTGTGATTTTATAAGGAGTTCCGTTCCATTTCTCCAAAGTTCATCATCAGATCATGACAATATTCCTATGGGACCTATTCGGAACTATACACTTTCAAACAAAAAAAGAATCATCCAAATCGATTCATAATTGGCGGAGTAATCGTAGAACAAATATAAAAAAAAACATACGCGTCGAATTGAGAACCTCCTCCTTTTTGAAGTCGGTTGAAAACAGTTTATAGCAACCATCTTTAATTTTCTCCAGTATATCACTATGTCGAGATTCTTTGATTATCATAATTATGTTTAATAAAAAAAAATAGGACCGCCTTCAAAAACTACAAAATAAAAAATAACTTTAGCTTGGAAGTCGGCGGCTTTGGTTTTGTTTCTTGATATGTAGGTATTGCCACCGACTTCCAAGCTAAAGTGATTTTTTATTTTGTAGTTTTTGAAGGCGGTCCTATTTTTTTGTAAAAAAGCTTTTTATTTTTCACTTTTTAGTGCTTGTGTGTTAATGTTTGAAATCCTTACATAAAGCCCTTTCAAACAATACCTCACACGATATATTTAATTTTGGAAAGTGGTAGGAGGGGGGTTGACGTACCCCCTCCCCACTTCCTTCAGTCAGTCATCGACTACACGTATAAACAAAGCAATTTTTCTTGTTACGGCGGTTCTGCTGTGATTTTTTAAGGAGTTCCGTTCCATATCTCCAAAGTTCATCATCAGATCATGACAATATTCCTATGGGACCTATTCCGAACTATGCTCTTTCAAACAAAAAAAGAATAATCCAAATCGATTCATAATTGGCGGAGTAATCGTAGAACAAATATACAAAAAAAAAAAAAAAAACATACGCGTCGAATTGAGAACCTCCTCCTTTTTGAAGTCGGTTAAAAATGGCACATTCATTAATATAGGTTCGCCATCCCTGCCTTAGGAGATGGACACAATTGGTCAACCAATGTCAGTGGTGTGCCTAGGAAGAAGCCCAACAGATTCTATAATATTATATTAAAATACATAACATAAAATAACATCACGCCTGTAATCCTCGAAGGGTTAGGCAGAGGTGTACCCATTAGTACACCCACATTTCGCCAGTAAAATAAATATTAAAAATTATTTAAAAAAAACAGAAAATTGAGACACTGCTAAAATTTTTTGTATTTTTAATTAACTTATAGCTGTTTGAAAGTGGCGCCAGTAACAGAAAAGTAAAAAAGGGAATCGTTTGTCTTGGTATGAGTATGTGAAGAGCAGGGATAAAATGCCTAGTGCGTCATGAATATGAATGTGGAAGGATGGAAAGGGAGAGGACGGCCAAGGAAAAGATGGATAGATTGCGTGAAAGAAAATGTAGTCTGTGATAGCATGATAGGTAACAGGACGGAATGGATGAAGAAAACGCGTTGCGCTGGCCCCAAGTAACATGGGACAAGGGCATGAAGATGATAGAGCATATAGCTGTTGGAGTGGTATCTGAATTTTTTTAATCATATAAAATCTGCTGTGTCGCGGTTGCCATATTTTGATATACCTTTATAAAAGTGTCTGAATGTTCTGCTTTTTGTTTTTTCATCAAATAAAATCTGCATAACTTGCCCCTAGGCATGCCACTGACTAAAATGTGTACAGGAGTGGATGACTAACCTGGTTGTCTGTATCTCCCACACTCTGCTGATCCAAGTCCTTGGTCGCCGAATTTTCTTCGGAATCTGATGTTGAGTTTTCTCTTGGAATTGACTTCTCCTTTGTATCTGATTAAATTAAAAAAGAAATAGGTATGTTTAGTTAGCTTCTACTAACTTTGTAATTATTATTATTTATAAGTTTTTTGTTTAGTTTAATTATTTTTAGTTACTGGGTTATGAAAGTCAGATAGGCAGTTGCTCCATGTAAAATATTATATTCACCTGCATCCGGTTAGACTGGAAGCCGACCCCAACATAGTTGGGAAAAGTCTAGGCAGATTGATTGTGTTTAGGTTAATTATAATAAAGTAATGTACACTTTTGATTGAAATAAGAAAGGTGCAAGAAAAAAATTACACTAACATACAAAGTGCCAATATGCACACTGAAAAAAAACAGATGTTATGTATCTACATTCTATGAATACTCATTATATTTTTTGGATAATGTATAAGGTAATTTTCTATCACATGTGCTATTATAACTATTATTGTAGCTTAGTTCAGGCACAACATCATTATTAAATAATAAAGTTATCAATACAAAACAATAAAAACTACAAACAATATTTTTCCAAATTTTTTGTATTATTAAGAACTTAACACCCTTCAGAATAAAGTTTGTAATACTGAAACAATGGTTTAAGCTTGGATTAAATAGAACTTATTTTAACGTGTCTCTACCTGTTATTTAGGTAAGCTGATTAACAACAATGATGAATGTGTTTTGTACTTATAAACATAATGTATTTATATACATTTTGTAGAAAAGATCAGAGGGGCAATTAAATTCTTGTGATTTTACTCAGATAAGATTGTGGCTAGACTCAGATGTTTTTAATTATAGGAAGTGGCCTTCAACTTTAATTAATTGAATACTTTTACTTTAAGGCTTACTCATCAAAAACTAAAGTAAATAAATAACTAACATAAATGTGCTTTTTACACTATAATCAATCTCCATGCCAAACTTCATCCAGATCTGTTCAGCCATTTTGGCATGAAAGAGGAACAAACATCCATCCATCCTCACAAACTTTAGCATTTATAATATTAATAGGATTCTCTGACTTTTGTGTAACCTTGCACTAAGAAGAACAATGAGAATTGCTGCACATGGTGTACACCTGTTCACACATATTATATTTTAAGTAACCATAACTGTTATTATAACAAAGAGGTCATAAAGTATAGTATTCAATCATGTCATCATAATTCTATTATGTTATTCTCATTTTCAATGGCAATGTTATAAATAACCAAAAGTAATAACCAATTAATTTGTTGTATTTCTACATGTTTGTATTTTTATCTCTCTCTACTTTGTATATTTTGTTTGTAATATATGTATATATAATATTTTAATTTTGTAAATTTTCTTTTACCTGTGCACCTACTATGTTTTGTCTCTGCATCACCCTAAGGTAGACTGGTAGAATATGCCCAAGGCATTAAGTCTGCCTTTGTACAATGTTTTTTTTTACATGTGCATAAAGTTGAATAAATAAATAATAAATTAAAGTGTGTCTCACCTTCAACTGAACGAGTTTTCATGTCTTCAACCGCTTGAGCAATTTTAAACTTGAAATCATGGAATATTTTCCATGTTTCATTACTGCCTTCCTTGACATCAGGCTTCACTTCAGGTGTCACGTCAGGTGTACTCCTCTTACCCAAACGGTTCAAGTACTCCTTCATTGGCGAAGATGTCACTTCTTTAGGTGCAGACTTTGCTTCTTCCACTTTACTTTCACTAGCTTTGGCATCCTCAGGCTTTTCCAAAAGCTTTTCAGAACGAATTGATTTAAAATATTTGTCTATGATGGAGGATGACCTCTCTCCTCGTTTAGGGCTAGCACTCTCTACAGGTGTGCTAGGAGGGTCACACTGTGGGGTGGGAGGGTCATCTTCACACACATGAAACAACTCCTCTAACTCCTCATTATTGGCATTGTACCTAAATGAGAGTGCTGCATTAGGTGATTTACCTGAAAATACAAATGCTGTTAAATCACTGCCACTTTACAAAACACCACATTTTTACAAATTTTTTTTTACCCATTCTATAATCAGCCTAACTAAATTAAGATTGTAATAAAACACACTCTAAAAATAAAACACAAAGACAAGAACGCAGAAAGGTAAGAACTATAATGAAACACGATTGGTGCCGTGAAGTGGCGATCAATTTGTGGCTGATTGTTTGTGTTATCGTCTTTGTTGTCAGAGGAACAACATTCAATAGATACCGAAACTTGCACATTTAATCTATACTGATAAACAACCGGACCGCGCGGTCGCTGAGGTATGCTATTTATTTAAATAAACAAGTTTTCTATTCTACGAATACAACCGTATGCTAAAATTATTTAATTAAAGCTGTTGGCAAATATATTCGACACATACCCACTCCAGAAATCTCCATTTTACAAATTAGAGATAACAATTATTTACATAGAACCATTGTATTATGAATTTAAGTCACAACTAACTCCTATTAGAAATATCATAAATTAACTTCCGAGTCTATTTTCCTTAAATAATTTGAATAAAAGTTGCTCTACTCGCTGAATCAAAAATAAGATTTTCTTGTCAGTCAACAACTGTCAACTAATGAACAGACTCATGTAGGTATGTCAAGTTTAAATGCATAGATTGTTTAATCCGTCGCGTTTAGTCGACTAAGACATATAGAGGTGAAAAAAAAAAATACTTTCGGCAAAATGAAGAATTTTATTAAATATTAAAATTCTTCATGTTGCTCACAACGCACAGTACAGTAAACATTTAATTTTGATGACTCAAAATAGGGTGCTCAGTGAAACGTTTAGTTCCACTTGTGGCCATACCAAATTATTTTTTTGTTATGTTTTATTATGTCTCTTTAATCACAATTTGACTCTCTCTCACTCTCTCTTTGATCAGAAAGCAGATGGGTGGGCAAATATTTTAACACCTCCATGAAAGATAAGACATTTATTTGTAGAAACTGAGTATCCATACAAGGCATTTCAGGAATCATCACATGTAAATTCGTATTATAAAGCAGTACGTCCTATAAATTTGATTAATAATATTCTACAGGACAACTAATTAGAACAGTATTAGACTGTTTATAGCTAACGAACGTGACTTGCACGGCTTGCACCTCTGCTCATGAATTTGTAACTTTTGTATTAATTATTTTTTTCTGATTTTTCCACGTTTATTGAAAGACTTATTTCCAGTACACTTCGTGTTTAATGCTGAATTGATGTCTTGTCACTTTCAGCTTAAAATGGCTTAGAATCTTAGATAATCACTGCTCAAATATCAGTTTGTAGTGAGTTTACAAAAAAATGTGATTTACCTCGAAGTCTATGATGATTCAATGGTTATGAATACATTATTTGTAAAATCTTCTAAAACGCAATAATAAAATAATCTTTTAAAAAAATCTGCCGTTGTTAGTTTCTGATGCGAATCACGTACTCTGCGTAAATATGATAATCGACTAAGCACAACTCTAAAATGATTCAGTATAATCTGTGTGTGTGACACCAGTCGACCCACAGAACATTAATACCCCTAAAGAGAGTCGACCTCCTGTCAAATCAAAAATAACATTCGCGACTTCGCGAGGATTCTTTTGTAGTGTTTTGGTTTTTGCGTTTTTAACATCAAAAATAATGGAAATTATACATATGATTACATACAAAGGCCATCAAGTTTAGTGAGAAACATGAAGTACTTATTTGTGACATTGTTCTTGTTTGGTTCGTACGGAGTAGGTTCTGTTGTGGACAGTGGTGGAAAGGTGAGATTGCAATAGTACCGATTGCGCCGCATTTATTAGTAATAGAGATATGAGGTAAATACAAGGTTGTTAGTTGTGTGTTGAGCGTTCTTATTGTTGTTGTAGGAAACTACTGAGTTGTCGCGTGCTTTTGATGACCGGCCCCTGTTGTTTGCCACGTTAGGAGGCGGCATGGTCGCCGTCGAGCCTTTGGCGGGCAATATTATATGGAAATTAAAAGATGGTGAGCTTTAACTATTATTATCACAATAACAAGCATATTCATTGCTGACTTAAGAATATTTATTGCTTTAATCCTTTATTCCTTTAAAGCCTTTCACGACTTTGTATTATCTTTACGGGTTGACTAATTGTTTATTTAGGTAATGTTAAAATTAAAGTTCCAAACTTGGAATAATAATTTTATTATTAACCGCAATTACTTACTTTGGAATTTAAAGAACTCTAAGTTTATTCATTTCACTATTAAATTACATGTTTACATTTTTCATATTTTTTATTATCACTATTTATTGCGTCAGATCCATTATCTGATAAAACACTGATTAAAAATTGTTATAATTGAATTGAATATTGAATTTGGATCTGCTGAAAGTCTGAATTTATGCCTTGTGGATAATATGTTGTGATAGCCCAGTGTTTAAAGAGTGTTTCATGACATACATGAGGTTTTGGGTTCAATACTGGGCAACTACGAATGTGATTTTTAAATCAAATACACTTTCTAAGTTTTTCTTGGACATCACTGACATTGGTGAAAGAAAGCATTGTGAGGAAACCTGGACTTATAATTAACTAGCTTCTTTCCGCAACATTGTCCGCGTCAAAGTTGATATAGTGTATTATCCCATGGGAAATATACATTTTTACAAAAATTATTACCACCTTCAACCTCAGAAATTTTACCTCTTTATAATATTAGTATAGATAATGTTATAAACATGTCCATTTCCTATTATCACCATTAATTTTATCAGTCAACGTAATTGTTGTCAAGTGTTAAATGGGTTTTCCAATTTATGGATTTAATTAATCCCTAGTACACTTAAATTACCTACCAAGTTGCTAGATAAGATTGGAAAGTCTTCTTCAATCAATCACTCTTTTTATCCTTTACTTAGCCATGTTGCCTTAAGAGAGGTAGATAATGATCTAGTTAGTAGATGGAAAATCCGTTCTTCGCGGATAAGAACGGATTTTCCAAAATTCACCCCCCTAAGAGGACCAAATGGGGGTCCAACATTTACGCGAAGTCGCGGGCAAATGCTAGTATTATATTTATTTTAAAACCATCTCATGAGAGATTACTAATCAAAGTTAACACAATATGGTTTTTTCATTTTATCTTTTTATTTTAATGAGCTTACAGATCGTCTATTGAGATATTATTTTAAATCAAGGCCTAATTTTGCTAGCGAAAAGTTTCATTATTTCATGAATGTAACTTGACACAGTTTTCAAGTACTTATTCACTTCATAAGAATACAGTTGGTACATAATACTTTTATTCACAACTAGCTTCTGCCCGCGACTTCGTCCGCGTCAAAGTTGATAACGCCATACAAACTTTGGACCCCCGTTTCATACCTATGTACTCTTTGGGAAATGGGTACTTTATTTTGCGAAATTTTCGATATTTCGTGATGAGTAAGTGAACTTTCGCTTTTGTATATTTATTTAAGGTAAATTTAGATTACCTCTTTCCAAAATATTATGAAGTGGTATCAAAATTGACTTATTTTTCGATCCCAAACCATTGAAACGCAAGTTCTGTTGTTCAACTGTTTTAATATTGTACCTCACATTGTAGCTTCGATTATTTAGATATTAGATTCGATAGAGCAACTGAAATCAGAATCAGACTTTCGTGTTTTTGAAAGAAAGTATGAGCAAAACCCTGTAAACATAGGCTTATTTAAAGTCTAAGCAAAGTTTTACCGTTTTAAATAACGATTCATCGATGATTTTAGATAATATCTTTTTAGGGTTCCGTACCTCAGTCGGCAAATACGGAACCCTTACAGGATCACTTTGTTGTCCGTCTATCTGTTAGTAAAAACCCTTTTCTAAGAAACGCGTGGAGGTACCAAGCTAAAATTAAAATCAAATACTCAGGTTTCGGGCACGCCGCAATCGCAGCGGTAAGACCCCTCTTTGAGGGATTGGCTTTTTTTTTTTTTAGGTGGTAAAAATCATCAAATGACTCCTTCCGCCCTGGGTGGGGCGGAAGGGACTGTCAGACTTTTACTGGCTAAAAAACCACCCTGTTCCTTCTGTTACCCTTTACGTTCCGGGGCCACGGTATCTTGAGGATTGGCTGGAGTTGCTGCACCAATCGCCTGACGCAGGTCCTCACCGGACGCGGTTGTTTCGGGAAGTTCCTGTGTTGGATTCAGCGGAAGAAAACGCCTGGGTGTCACCACTGTGTGGATTGCCCGGAAGACACGGTGGAGCATACGGTGTAGGTCTGCCCCGCCTTTGCAGAGCACCGCCGTGTCCTCTCGCGTCCTAGCCCTGGTTCAGGCCATGCTCCGGAGCGAAAGGGAATGGGACGCAGTAACCTACTTCTGCGAAGCGGTAATGCTAGCGAAGAAGGAGGCGGAACACGTGAGGAGAGGACATCCTCCACCTCACGCCCCAGCCACCGCGGGGGACCCCCAGGGCGTCGGACGTTGCGAGACGTCATCCGGCTACCGTAGGCACAGGCTTGCGGACGGCCAGTGATGGGTAGCTCGTCGTCCAATTACGGACCAGGCCCGGGTCAACAGCGCGTTTTATTCCACGCGCGTTTCAAAGTGCTGTCAGCACAAAAGAGCTGTCAGCACAGGGACGGGGCCCCGACAGGGCCAAACGCCTACCGGAGTCGCGGGAAGTCTTAACAGGATACCGTGGCCCCGGAACGCAAAGAGCAACCCTTCTGTTGCACTTTGCGTTCTTTCGAACAGGGTGGTTTTTTAGTCAGTAAAAGTCTAACAGTCCCTTCCGCCCCACCCAGGGCAAAAGGACTCATATGATGATTCTTACAACCCAAAAAAAAAAAAAAACTTTGGTCTGCAATCCCTCAGAGCAGTGAAAAAATTAAACTTCTAAGTCAACGCAAACTAAAGATAAGGTCATTATGGCGCATATTCTGACCCTCGCTAGGAAATCAAAACCAAATATAAAGGAAACTTCCCGTTGACCTAGAATCATGAAAGGCAAGAAGCAATGTCATGTAGACATAATAATTACTTTTTATGCGATTATTAACCTTTTTATATAACCTTTTTTTCTGTTGTGTTAAATATTGTATGGTGTAACGGAACCCTTCGTGTGCGAGTCCGACTCGCACTTGGCCGATTTTTTGCAATATTTTTCTGGCCCAGTTGTGCCAAGATGTTCCGCGGGCGCTGTAGTAAGTGGGCCATCATATAAAAGAAACACCACACTTGCCCTGAGTATCTGCGGGACTCCTTATTTGGCTAGGTTACGTTTGCAGCGGCTTACATGAGTGCGCAGTCCATTAAGCGCTTTCCATATAGGCCACTAATGATCACAACAGAGTGCCATGTGTTCCTGGGGTTGAACTCTTTTTGGTGGTAGTTGTGTGATAGTGGGTGTCGACCTGGTCCTGTATGGCCTGTGTGCATCGGAGAAAACTCTTCCGACTCTTCAATCTACCCAGAGCTACTGCTTATTGATAGAGGGGATGTAAGGAAGCGGATTCTTGATTTTGTTTCATCTGTGCATGCTACATAGATACCTTCGAATGACAGGTGGTGCAATTCCAGCCCATGGGAGAGCTTATTGAGCAGTTAGTTTTAAGCAGCCCCGATTTCATTCTACACGTCTCGTTAAGGATTGCTATATTGCTATTGTTACCTATTGCTTTTTGGTCAATGATACACTGAACACGCAAATTCACCAGCAGAAGGAGCATAAAGACGTAACAGTTATGCGAAAAACATCGGGTGCTGCTCCCTAGTTGGTAGAAATAAGGTGTCGTAGCAGATGATTTTTTGATTGGTGTTGTGGCAATGTAGGTATATAAAAAGTTAGTGCTCTGTCCAATATAACACCAGGGTACTTAGGGTTCTTCTAGTACTCTACGTAACTTCCTCGCCACGAAATACTAAGTGTCCTGTTGGCGAATCTATTGCCAAGATGAAAGGATTCATGTCTTACAGCACAGCCGCGGTAATAAGTAACCTAAAAAATGTAATGCCATTTACGGTGCCTATGAAAAAAACTCTGCCTGCCATCACAGTCGCTTCATCAAATCAAGTACTCAGAAAGCTTGAAGTCTGTGAGACATTCTCCGACAGGTTAATTACTGCAACAGATTTTTTTATTGATTATAGTGCACTTCCGGTTGTTGACAAATTCTTTCTTTTTAGCCATTAAAATAGAACTAATATTTGTAGTACCTAATTACTCATCTTACACTAAGATCTTTTTATAAAATAATTCGGAAGCGCAACGAAAGGAATACTAATTACCTACTACTGCGTAAAAAAATTACACTCGCCACTCCTTGCTAATATACGTCCGCTGGTATACCAGTAGTATACTTGGCAGTATTGTTGTGCCATGATTGACTTAGCGAAGACCGGGTAATAAAATATTGTATACTTAAAATGTTTGCAGATAGGCCGCCCGTCACTTGTTGTGTGTTGAGTAGCTCCTTGTAGTTAGAGCGTAATGATTTTGATTTCAAAGGATAAATTATAACTTATACCTAACTGCAGTATTGTATGTACCGTTGTTGTCGTTTTATAGCAATCCAGCAGTAAAATGATTAAGAATAATAGCCATAATGCGATAATCCTTACCTATACAAATGTATATAGTTGTATAGTTTAATCCCATGTAAAAGGGGGCGAGCCTATTGCCATCAACCGGGCACAAATCCAGACTCCGAGGTTGCTATTGTGAAATTCCTGATGGAAAAATCCAATAACACTATGCCCGACCTGTAAATCGAACCCAAGACCTCATGCTTTGCAGTCGTGCAAATAGACAAAAGTTCTTTAGCTGCTGATTTGTGTTGTGTAACTATGCATAGATATTATTTTCTACATTGCTATTTAAAAAATACGTTAACAAATCAAAGTTGTGGTAGAACTCCTACTTTTATTTTATTTTTTTGTTAGGAAATCGCATTATTCAATTAAAAAACATTCAAAAACCATTAGAAAAAATACAAAAAGTATTGCTGATATTGGGGATCGAACTTCCGCCCACCGTTTCGCAAGACGGTCTTCGAACCATTACGCAATTTACTTTGATGACAAATGACTTGAAATAGCCGTTCTAGTTTTCCATAATTGACTGCTTAGCTCCTTGAAGGTATAGCGCGATAATAACTATTTTTGAACTTCAGTCTGCAGCTATTTATAATATTTTTACATTCTGTTTCGTCTTTTTTACAATCCTTTGGTGAACTGTTGTAGTCTGCTATTCCCCCAAAGCAAATAGCGTGATAATTTATAGCCTATGTTCTAATTTGGCCACTGTCAAATATTCATTCAAAATTTGAACAAAATCTATCTGGCAGTTTTTGCGTGATGCTCCAACAAACAAACAGACAAACAGACAAAAATTAAAAAAAAAATATTTTCGGCAAAAGTATCATTCAAAGACCCCTAAGCACTTTTTCTTTTTCAAAAATATTAAATGTACAGTTTTGACGTCTCTACGATTTTATTATATGTATAGATAATAAGTAGGTAACTATCTGTCATACATATTCCATATTCCATTTTAATTACGGTAAGTGTATGAAAAGTGGTCTGTTAGTAATTAAGCAGATTAAAAAGTTCGTATATGTATTAATAGGTCACAGATAGATAATAAATTTTATCATCATTGTGTGTGCCAGACGTGTGTAGATTAAGCAAGTTATCAGTAGGTATGTATTTGTGGATAGTAATTATTATCTGTTTTATATAATGCATGTATATGTATGATTGCATACACATGTTATTGTGTAGAAGTATCTAGAGTATAGTATCTTCATTAAGAATTATTTTATTTAAAAAAAGGTGAGGTGATGTTTAATCG
This sequence comes from Hoplodrina ambigua, assembly GCA_949774945.1. Lineage (NCBI taxonomy): Eukaryota > Metazoa > Arthropoda > Insecta > Lepidoptera > Noctuidae > Hoplodrina > Hoplodrina ambigua. The sequence goes on along the minus strand of OX458974.1, from coordinate 10,225,227 downwards.
GTGTGGTGATATATTGACTTGTTATTTATTAGTTCTATTCTATATTTAATAAATCCCATTAGTATCTTATTATGAGTGGCCTATTTTTTTTGTTAGCCCATTCTGCCCCTGTCTTGAGAAAATTCTTCTATTATGTATTTACATCTATGAATTGAGTGGCCTATTGCCATAAAAAATAAAATTTAAACAATTGCAAAGTAAGAGAGTTAATGTCAGCATTAATAAGCGGTTGTAAGAATGATTTAAAAATTAAAAAAAAAAAACAAAAATCTTTTGTGAAAATTTGTTTTTTACATACATACATAAACTCACGCCTTTTTCCCATGGGGGTAGGCAGAAACTACAGAACGCCACCTGCTACGATCCTTACATACTCCTTTCGCCTCATCTACGTTCATACATCTCGTCATATTTTTAAAGGCTTTTATTTACTTCCCATATTTTGGTATGACCTGGCCAGTGCATAAACTTCTCTTTAACGGCTCAATATTACTTTGTAATTTCTGTTATTGGAGTTTCAACTCTCAGCGCTGAGCCGAGCGTTATTTTAAGAGATGGGTGTAGGCCCCTGCACAGACTTTACCTTCGTATATTTACTTGATATGATTACTTGTCGTGATTATGAATATAACTACATGGGTCTTGTATTGATGTGTCTATTGTATCAACTAACATTGTGTCACGAATACAAAAGGTTATAAATAAACCCTTGAATGTTCATAAACTTACGACATATTATTAAGTATTTACGTCTCTGGATTGAGTCAGCGAAGCACTCGATTTCTCAAAACAATCTTAAATGTTGACGGCAATTCTGAATCAGAGTGTTTACGTGATTATAGACTTTCTACTCGTAAAGTTACGAATCAGTCTTTATTAATATTTAGCTACTCTTGATTTTAATGACTCATCACATCGAATAGTGAACTTATGAACTCGAGTCAAGGAGATTCGGTTTACGGGATTGTCTTATCCCATGCAATATGTTTTAGTTTTTGGATTGAAAGAATCGCCTGGGGTTCTAAAAAGACGATGAAAAACTACATCATGGTTTGATTCTCGAGTGTGGCAAGCGAATTTTCGAATATCTTTGTATGCAGATTTATTAACTTTTTAAATTAAAGGAATGTTTCCTTTGAGAAAAAATTGCTGTCTCCAGTGTTTGGAGTGCTTTCCCTTCGGGTGGGGTTGAGGATTCCACCCTACAGGGTGGAATACTCTGTACACAGAGTAAATTATGTACTTGAATAGGAACAGACTGGTTTCCACGACAAGGAATCCGAGTGTGGGCGACGCCTGTAATTTAGCGCCTCAGGCATTTTGTATACATAAATTTTATTTTATTTATTCACTATCTTTGACGAACTATGAATATACCTATACCAATTACAGACTTATTTCATTATACAATCTTTTTCTCTCGTAGAACCGGTGGTTAAGGTCCCGAACCAGCAGGCGGACCTGATGCCCCAGTTCCTCCCGGACCCTCGCCATGGGTTCCTCTACATGTACGGACCTCGAGGCGACCAGCAGATGCTGAAGAAGTTGCCCTTCACCATACCAGAGCTAGTCGCAAACGCACCATGTCGGTCTACTGACGGCATTCTGTATACTGGGAAGAAGAGTGATACGTGGTTCATGTTGGATCCTCTGACTGGATCTAGAGAACAGGTCTCAGGTACGTCTCAAGCTTTAGATTATGTTTTATTCGCGATATTCTCCCCGTGAATGGTCTTATAGGTCCGTATTTTTTTATATAGTAAAATGTAGTCTACATCTGGCAGGGGTACATTAGCTTCCTGTTAGCGAATGTTTTTTCAGAATCGGGCGAGAAGTTTTGGAGACGTTACGTCACGTTAAAATAAAAATGGAACAAACAAACTACAGCTTTATTATATGAGTATAGCTTTTACAGTCGAGCACTGAACTAAGTAGCTCAACACAAGCTCGACCTACCACCATCTCTTAAAACAGTATTATTTTAATAATACTTTGCCTTGCGCATTGTTGAATTTTTTACGCTCGGCTCAGGGCCGATAGTTGAAAATCCAACAACAGAAATAAGAAAGTAATATTAAAATGGTACTGTTTTAAGTGATGGCGGCCCACACGCCTGAGGAAGACCCTCAGGCGTGTGGGTATTTTCGGGGTGTGGAGCTCATACGTACTGTCAACTATACTTAGTAGGTAGATACTAGTCTGTTGGACAGTGCTAGGTGACATTCTCCTCTTCGACTTCGAAATTGCACAGATGTAGAAATAATTATCAAATGGTATTCTCTGTTCTGTCAAAATTTTGAACAAAACTTTTTAAAGTTGAAATAACATAATTTCAATTGACCTCGTTCCTATTTCCGTAACAAATAAACATAATAATGCTACGGTTTTATAGATGTGAAGGCTTATCGATGTACGGTAATTACGGGGCGGTATGCTGGCACGAACATAATGGCTCATGGGTACTTTTAACTACGTGGCGTAGTATATTTTTTGTCATTTATAGATAAAACTGCAGTAATTTGATATGGAACAGGAAACTGTGAAAGCATGTGGTGTGGTACTTCGTTGATTATACGAAATTAATTATCTAAGAATAGAACTGTCATCGATTTGTACTGAACGCATTTAACTGTAAAAATATTAACGTTTTCAAATAGGTACTCATGTACAACCCGATTGAGTTTGCACCTCGCAGGAATGCGGCGAGTTACAATAACTACATAATAATTAAAATTTATGTATTTAAATAGCTAGGGTTAAATTTAATTTCAACTGCTCATTCCTCTCGATTTTTTTTTACATTGCTTAACACTAGTTATTTCACCTGTATTGTTCCTGTATCCTGCCAGACTCGGAGGAACTATATGTAGGCCATACAAATATTTGTTCCGTGCTGGAATCGAATCCGCGACACGCAATCGCCAACAGTGTCGCTTTTGTGGAGCAGTCGTCACAATTTGCGACGTACTACGATAGACAGTCAAACGTAGTGGCTTGTTTGATTCACCGGCCTGGTAATCTAAAATTGCTATCGATGTAAAATCACAGATAAGATGTCATTATTCTATGACGATAAAATAATACTCCAGTAGCTGCATTGTTGTATAAAATGGGGCTGCGAATTTTTATATCATTACATTTTCGATATAAAACCACGTTGCCCGCATGGCCCACCTCTCATGCTTATGGTAGCTGGTTCGATATCGTATTCGGTGCCGACGTGACTTTTTTAAATCATATGTACCTACTTTCTACGTTTATCTTGGACATCACTGAAATCAGTAAAAGAAAACATCGTCAGGAAACCTGGACTTACAATGAATATAAGTCTTGAATCACCAGTCCCCTTGAGCAAGCGTGGTGGTAAATGCAGCGCTATGGGGCAATGATCCCAGCCGCCGCGGGAGACGCCCAGTGCGTCGGACGTCGCGAGGCGACATCCGGCCACCGTAGGCGCGGGCTTGCGGACGGCGAGTAATGGGTAGGTCGCCGTCCGATCAAGGACCAAGCCCGGGTCGACGGCGCGTTCTGTTCGCGCGCGCCTCAGAGCTGTCAGCACAGGGACGGGGCCCCCAACGGGGCCAACGCCTGCCGGGGTTGCGGGACGTCTTAACAGGATACCGCGGCCCCGGAACGTAAAGGGCAACAGAAGGAACAGGGTGGTTTTTTAGTCAGTAAAAGTCTGACAGTCCCTTCCACCCCACCCAGGGCGTAAGGAGTCATTTAATGATTTTTACCACCTAATAAAGAAAAAAAAAATGGGGCAATGATCCGCCGGTATCAATACCATATAAGGTATTGATACCTTATATGGTATATATGGTATATGTTATGGTCATTTAATGGTTATCTCATCAGGAAATTAACCTGACAGATACACAGCTTTTTAGCAGTGCCAGACTTCACTGGTGAGATAGAATAACTACATAGGTATTTAAAAATTATTATTTTAGGAAGTATTATTATTAAAATATTATTGCTGTTGCAAGATTATTTCTTTTATTAAATTTTGTAACATAGCGCTTAAGAAACTCATCGACATTTTTATAATTTTGTTATAATTAGTCTGTCCAATAAAATAAATTCCTAATGACTGTTTATGTGATCGCTATCACAGAATTAATAGCCAACGTCAAATTGTGAGCGTACAAACAAATCGGCAATATACCTTTTCCATTTGATAACAATTCGTAATTCTATGCCAAGTTTACATTTCTCCTTTTGTTAAAGGTTTCGACAAATCAAAGATTTTCAAGAACTCAGATGACAATACATGTGTGCCGGACAAAAAGAGAGGTATCTACGTAGCGAGAACTGAGTACAATATATTGATGCATGATTCTAAGAATCAGAATTCTAAATGGAATGTGACGTTCTTTGATTATACTTCTCTTGCTATGGGGAAAGAGATGCTGAATGATTATGGTAAGATTTTATGGTATTTATTTCTGAAAAACTAACATTTCGCCTGTAATCTCCGAAGGGATAGGCAGAGGTCTACTCTTTAGTACACCCACATTTCGCCAGTTATGTTTAAGTCCCATGTAATAGGGGACAAGCCCATTGCCATCCACGGGGCACAAATCTAGACTCCAAGGCTGCTTTTGAGGAATTCCTGATTGAAAAACCCTATGAAACTTTTCCGGACCATGAATCAAATTCAAGACCTCATGCTCAGCAGTCGCGCTTGGGACCTCTGCCTAACCCTTCGGGGATTACAGGCGTGATGTTATGTGTGATGTGAAGTGTTTAGCATTTAAATTTGCAACAATTTCTCAAATCTTTTAATGCACAGGCATAATTCACTTCACTTCGACCTCCAACGGCCGGGTGATGTCCTTCGACCGCAAGACGGGAGATCTCGTGTGGTCTCACAATTTTGAGACGCCAGTCGTCGCCGCCTACTTGCTAGACAGAGACGGACTTATAACTGTCCCTTTCAATTCAATTGGCGATGACACGCTGGACCATATCATGGAAGATGCTACGACTTTGAGCAATGGACAGGGGATTAAGAATTCGAATATTGAATTGTAGTAAGTATATTTAATTATTAGCTTTTGCCCTCGTCTTGAACTGTGTATTTTTTTTTACGGATCTAATATTTTGACGGTAAAATATAGGTTATAGCACTCAGAGATGACGTAGCTTTCTGTTTAGCGAAATAATTCTCAGAAGCGGACAGAAGTTCCCGAGATTAGCGCATTGTAACAAATAAATTAACCAAACTCTTTATCTTTGTACTATTTATTCGATGATTATTTACTGTCCAAAAGAATTACCGTCATGACTTACCTAAAAAAAAGAATTACCTAAAATGTTAATTCCATAACTTCTGCTTACATACATTATGATGGAAGATAGCAAAAAGCTGTCGTTATTCAATTCTCCTTATAAATAGGTTGTGTATTTTTGTCATCTACATTACTGTCCGAATGTCATTACGGTGTCACAAAAATGATGACAAGTAACGACGAACGTGCCCTCTTGGGATTTAAATGTCATTCTATCTATGGGCGTCTACTTGATAATGAACATTAAATTGCTCATAATTAATATATTATCATACGAAAAAACCGGTCAAGTAGGAGTCGGACTCTTACACGAAGGGTTCCGTACCACAGTACATTATTTAATACTACATAAAAAGAATGCATTTCTTGTATGGTTTAACCCGTATCTTTAATATTTTACTTTATTTTATTTGTTGTTGGACCCGGTTGACTACAAATAAAATAAAGTATAGGCTCGCCCCCTATTACATGGGACTTAAACATATCTGGCGAAATTTTGGTGTACTAATGGGTACACCTCTGCCTAACCCTTCGGGGATTACAGGCGTGGTGTTATGTTGTTATGTATAACGGCAATAGAAATACACACTCTGTGAAAATTTCTATTCTTTACTTACTTATTACGGTTTATGATATAAAAGCTGCTGACAGACAGCTGAGGCTTAGTAAAAGATACCAACGGGGCCCCCGTTGGTATCTTTTGGGAATAAAACCCTAGAAATGATATGCATATTTAAAGTAAAATCGTGTGTCAGACATGCAACATGAAGCCATTGATTGACGCTATGTAACTTGTTTCACATTCGCCATAATGATAATCGAATCGATAAACTTCGTTTTTCACTGATAAAACGAATCGTTCAAAGACTTACGTTCCGATATAACTTGGGTATTATCTGGGGAAAACCTACTTTTAAAAGACATACATAATATCACGCGTGTAATCCCCGAAGGGTTAGGCAGAGGTGTACCCACATTTTGCCAATTATGTTTAAATCCCATGTAATAGGCGGCGAGTCTGTTGCCATCAAACGGGGACAAATCCAGACTCCGAGGCTGCTACTGAGAAATTCCTGATGGAAAACCCAATAACACTGCCCGACCTGGGAATCGAACCCAAGACCTCATGCTCAGCAGTCTGGATTTGTGCCCGGATGATGGCAATAGGCTGATAGGCTCGTTCCTTATTACATAGGACTTAAAAATAACTGGCAAATTGTGGGTGTACTAACGGGTACACTTCTGCCTTACCCTTCTGGGATTATAGGCATCATGTTATGTCATTCTAAACATTCTTTATAAGGTATCAAAACTGTAGTTAAATAGATATTTGCACTTCAGTTTCATCGAATCGCGTTTGATTGTTTCAAGCACTACGTACCTACTTGAGGTAAAACGCGTTACCATTCTAATAATACCGTAAACGTCGATAGCAAATGTATTTCAGTATTGAATATAGTAGGTATTGTAGAGATAAACTACTTTAACATGACGCGCCCTTCCATATTACTATTTCAATGTGTGTAGTCGCATCCGTACGAAAGGGTTTGTATGTAGTTGTGAGTAATCGTCTTCAGTAGCAGGCCGGCAAATTTGTTTGTCAACTAATCATAAACAGCCGAACGCGCAAGACAACGCACCTGTCATTTTCATAGAGTATGTCAGTGCGGCGCCATTCTAATAATGATAAACGCTAACTGACGGGCTGAGTGTCTCCTTAATTACGTCTTTGGTTACTGGTCCGCACCCTTGTGTCGTAGCGTTGTGTTATGTTATATAGCCTAATAACCTTCTTAGATAAAGGGGCTATATAACGCAAAAGATTTTTTTCAAATCGGTCCAGTAGTTCCGGAGATTAGCGCGTTTAAACAAACAAACTTTTCAGCTTTATACTATTAATAAGTATAGTTGTATAGTATTAAGATTACTTTCGTAAAATTTCATTACTTATGTTAGATGCTATAAATATGAAAGTGATTTTAACATTACACCTGCAAACTAAGTTGTCGTGCAATTGTCAATTCTAATACTAATAGCAATAAGATTCATAGTCAAATAAATGTTACCCTCATCGAAATACAATGCCACAATTTCATTGACACTTAATCATTTCCATGCATCACTGACTTTACTTCCGCGGCTGATTTGTTTCAGTTATGTTTTGTGTTAAACATACAAGAAAGCGATGTGTTTAACAATTATTATGCCGCTTGTTTACCTTTTATAATTGGAGGAAAAATCTATAATAACAAAACCATTTTTTTTTTCGTGGGCTTTTTATATTTATTGTGTATTTATGTTTACCAGTTATTATCCTGAAATACTACAATAAAAAAATTAAAAATCAATTTTCTAAATAAATGTTTCATTCAGTCTAGCGTCATTTTCATCCGTGACATGTTGTTTGTAATGTAAATATATTTATGACATGCAAATTAGCACATTATTTCTGTAGTGATAAGGGTTATGTTCTAACTTAGCTCCCTTATTGATTATTGAAATGCGTAGTTACAACCAGGTAGCCTTTAGAATAACCATATGTTTTTAAGGTATAAAATTGACGATTTTTCCGATCTTTAAACGTAGATTAGTTTACTGCCTCGTTGGGCGAGTGTACGTAAAGCGCGACTGCTGAGCATTAAGTTTTGGGTTCAATTCCCAGGTCAGGTAAAGTGTTGTTGGGTTTTCCATCAGGAATTTCTCAGTAGTAGCCTCTGAGACTGTTTTTGCCCGATTAATGACAATAGGCTCGCCCCCTATTACGTTTACGTCCCATGATGTGACGTAAACATAACTGACGAAATTTATGTGCCTCTGCCTAATCCTTCAGTGATTACAGTTTTCTATAGAATACTATTTCTTTTCAGCCCCACGTTGTACGTCGGTGAGCACAACCACGGCCTCTACGCGTTATCGTCACTTGTAGACAAAAACACAATCACAATATCAACCGGCCACACACAACCATTGCTTCTCGAAGGCCCGTCTGAAACCGAGGCCGAGTCAGATACTCCTCAATATGAACCATTCAAAAACGTGCATTACAAACTCAAAGATTTGAACCTGCACGTATCAGCGCCATATCTCTTACTGGGACATTACAAAGTTCCCGAACTGACCACGACATGGATGCCTCAGCTACCAAATTCGAACTTCTTAAATGTTCACAACTCACAGAACAGTGCCATCAAACTGATAAACGGGCAAGTCCATTCTGAAAGTGAGAAGGATGGTGAAAACGAGACAAATTTGAAGTCGAATTCCATTTCAGTGTCTGTACAGACAGAGGACTTGTTCGAAGGCTTTGACTTCAGACCTGACCTATGGTATAAAAGAGCATACTTGTGGTTTCATCAGCAAGAGAATCAAGTGTTAAAAGTCGCGCTGATAATTTTGGTTGGATTGGTGATCACCATGTTCTGGTATCTTCGATATCAGGTAAGTTTTTCTAGATTACTATGTAATGTAATATCTTCTATCCATCTATACATGTAAAATGCTTTGTCCTGAATGACTGACTGACTGATCATCGCACAGCGTAAAGCACTGATCGTAGAGACCTAAGAAATAATTTTCCAAAATTCACCCCTTAAGAGGATGAAAAGTGGTCGAATGTTTGTATGGAGAAATCAACTTTGACGCGGACGAAGTCGCAGGCAGAAGCTAGCCTTAAATATAAAGTGCACGTTATCGCCACGCGGCTGGCCTGTTGGTGCCGACACGCCGTAACAAACGTGATTTTCATTTTATGTATTGCATTTATTTTTCTTATCATACATAGCTGTATGCTATTAGAATTAACATAGAATTTTTTGTGACGTTCGTTGCAGAATACCGTTTATTTATAACGGGTAATATTTAACTGAAAGTTACAAACTTTTATTGATTGATTTATGTTATTATTACTACCGTTTTTAACTGTTTTGATATTATGACATTAACTTTTACACACAATTACTTTGTACTGCGACAGAAGCACATGCATTTTCATAAAAGGAAAACGAATAGCTGATTGTTAAAAGAAGATATTAGGTCTTTCCAGCAAGTTTATTCAATGAATCTGCTTAGCCTGCTTCCAGTCTAACCGGATGCAGCTGGATACCAATATTTTACATGGAGCGACCGCCTATCTGACTTCCACAACTCAGTAACTGGGTAACTTGATACCCCTTGGTAAGACTGGAAGCAAGCAAGGCGAGGCTTTCCGGCAAATTTATTAATCAATGAAAATATTGCCATGCTAATCCGGCATTTTGATTAATGTGTGGGTTTTTTTTAATAAAGATACCATTTTATTCCGCATTATTGTATAGTATTACAATATAGGTCATGCGGTTTTATGTCAATATGCATATTGATAATTATGTAGTACATAATACCATACCATTGATGATGAGTAAACGCAAATTTTCTTAGCTTGTTTGTACAGTTGGGATATGTTGAGGTATTGACTAAGAATAGCAGGTGGTATACTGTTGTTTCCTTATACGACGCCATATTGAGCTGTACCTTTCCAGTATAAAACTGACATCTCATGGTACGAAAAGCCTATACAACGTAAGGTCATTTATACTGGGCATGTTTAGCTTAAAATGTCGTTTCCTGTACGGTTTAATTTTCAGTTAATAATATTGGCATAAAAGCAGTCAATAAAAAATCCTTCAAGGTTTTTGGGGCAATTTCGAATTATGCAGAAGAATTTTTACCATAAATATTTCAATCAGTAAAGAATTAACTAGAAAAAACTGAATGAAAAATTAAAGTTTGTCTTGATTGAAAATGTCATGTAATCGAAGTGAAATTGATTGTTTTCTGTTGATTAAAAACACTAAGAATAACGTAAAAATGTGGTTTATAGTTTAGGTATAGCTACTTTGTAGCTCCTTATCAATGCTGGCATTAACCATTATGACATGAGGTTAAGTAGGTAGGCATGATAAGGACGGAGGAGAAATGTCGCATTCACACGACCTTGTGCAATTGGAAAAATCATACGGAATCGTAATCTTTATTAGGTAGGTCAGTTTTATGACAACTTGTTTTCGTGGAAGTCAAAACCAAAGTGTTGAATTAAAATCAAATACCTGATACGAGGTCAACAGATATTATATAATTTCTCATTTATTACACCTGTCGAAGATTTCTCCTATTCTAACGGTAACCGTCATTATAACAGCATAGCTCTGATACGGCAAGTAATTTGCCATTGAAGTTAGGGCTGTAAATAGAGAGCGTTAATTTTTTTTTTTATTAATTATTTATATGGTGTTCTCTCTAACGACAGAGAGAACACCATTTAAAACAAAAAAATTAAAACAAATATTTACGCTAGGGTGTCTCTGTCTACGTGTGTTTCGACCCCACACACTAGGGTGTGTCAGAGTTTCTAAACCGCCTCAAGGGCACACTGAAACTGACAGAACGCGGGCGGCGGGCGCGCTGGCAGCTAATGGTTATATTTTTCGAATCGATGTCGGCTGTGTGGTGTAAAGAGCGATGACCATAAGTCTTATGTATGGATTAGTGAATGAAGAGCAGTAAATGAAAATGAGTTGAAAATAATAAGCTAACCCCACAATCTTCCATAAATATAATTGCTACCATAATGTAAGGAAACAAAAGGTTCAAAATCCCAAATTAATCTTATAACAATATCTTCTTTACAGGCTCGAGAGTTCCAGCAGCTGTCACAAGGCGGTTCTCGAACATCGAACGCTTCGACATCATCTAATGGTGAAGTCACCGGTCAGCTAGTAGAGGTTGGAGGGGGAGAAGCAAGAATTGGTCGGATCACCTTCAATACTGACGAGGTGCTTGGGAAAGGATGTGAAGGCACTTTTGTTTATAAGTAAGTAACATTGTTTTATTTCTATAGAATAATAATACCATTATTGTCCCACGAGCATTGATTACCACGCTTGGTCAAGGCGGATGGACGATTTCAGACTTATATTAATGAAGTCCAATTAATTTCTTGACGGTGTTTTTCTTCACCAGTTCGTCAGTGATGTCCAAAATAAACTGAGAAAGAACATGTAAAATAAAAAAGTCATTATTCAATTTATTTTGAATTTTCGTGTGGCACAAAATCATAGTTCGGATCATTGAGTACTTGGTGTTAAAAACAAAAATATGATTTACGTTAAGTTTTGAAAGAACTTTCTTCTCTATTTATTTGATGAAAAAACCCTTGTTGGTATTTTCGTCAAGGATATTAGTAGAGGTATTAAAAAAATATTTTTAGGTGTGTTTTGCTTGATAACTTGTGAATTTACAATAGTGCGAGGTTGCCTAAGGCATTGTTGCATTTTATGAGAGAGACAGATCGCTCACCAAAATAGGAATTATAAAAAATTACTTTTTTATATTTTCAGAGGCACATTCGACAAGCGTGCCGTGGCAGTGAAGCGTTTGCTGCCAGAATGCTTTACGTTCGCCGACCGCGAGGTGGCGCTGCTGCGCGAGTCAGATGCGCATGCGCACGTCGTACGATATTACTGCACAGAAAGGGATAAACAATTTCGGTGTGTATTACTCAGTGCATCTTTATTGTAGTGTAAGTAGCGCACTTCAGAACTGTGGTATACTGAGAGTGTCAATCTACTGAACTCAAACACACTTTTATTTAATATTTCGTATATCGAGCTAATTTTATTTTAATATTATATAATAACTATTTATAACTATCTTATTAGCCCTTTTGGCGGACTACCCTATCTTTCTCAATAAGAACAAAATGGTTCACTTCCAGCATTGAACTGTTAGTCTATTAAATTCCTTGGGTATTTATTCATAGTGCCCAAATTCCAACTTTCTTTGACAACGTTTATCATCATCTTCCTGCTCTTGTTCCATGCTACTTGGGGTCGGCGCAACACATTTATAATGCTACTATTTTCCTTTTCAGGTACATAGCGTTAGAACTATGCTCGGCGACCTTACAAGACTATGTAGAGAAGAAACTGAATTTCGAGTGCACTATAGACGCTGTAGAAGTATTAAGACAGGCGACTCTGGGGCTCTCACACTTACATTCCATGGATATTGGTAAGGATTTTGATGTTTAAAAAAAAGTCTTAACTAGTTAGTCATAAAGTTCATAATTTTCATTTTTCTTTTGCGTTTTTGTTATTGTAATTTTTTGCACAGCCTATTTTCTGCTAAGTAGGGGTCAGCTCTCAGTCTAATCGAATGCCATTAAATCTACGTATTTTACATAAGGTCCAACCTCTGTAATTTATTTTACTACGAGGTAATATTATTTTAAGTACATAGTGTAATGGTTTAATGATATGATAATAATTATTTTAATTAGTTTTCCTAAAAAAAATATTGTGAAACGTTTTTATTTTATTTTAAAAATATAAAGACCAAACCTTATAAAAAAAGCTGCTACATTACATTCTGTTTACTTGTAAATAACGTTATAATTCAAAATACTGACTGCCTCGTTGGTCTAGTGGTCGCAAGCGCGACTGCTGTGTATGAGGTCTTGGGTTCGATTCCCAGGTCGGGCAAGTGTTATTGGGTTTTTCCATCAGGAATTTCTCAGTAGCAGTCAGGATTTGTGCCCGGTTGATGGCAATAGGCGCGCCCCCTATAACATGGGACTAAAAACATAACTGGCGAAATGTGGGTGTACTAATGGGTACACCTCTGCCTAACCCTTCGGGGATTACAGGCGTGATGTTATTTCAAAATAATAATTCAAAAAGTACATATTTGGCTTTTGATTTTTATACATATTGTGAAGTTAGTAAAGTGCTCGAACTTTTGAGCTTCTGAATGCAAGACCTATGACTTGCACTGCTTTCCGAAGCTCTGTTACGTGTCTCCAAATCTAGAAGTGAATATCATTTTATTCAGCCGTTTACAGACAATCCGTGGTAAGCATAGCTTAAAATCGCCTATCGATTGATTTGTTATTGGATTATGTGCTTACAGTCTATACGAATAGTTACTAATATGCTTTGTTTTTTTAACAGCATACGTTTAGTCACTTGACTGCTAAGTCATCCTTGTTTGGGTAAAATCGTGCACCAAGTCGGTATGTAAGATAGATACATTTACAGTACCCACAGTCGGTACCACTCTTTATGTATTTGTCAAGTAATATACCTGTACCAATATAGCGTCAAAAATAAATGTGTCAAGAGTATTTTTATTGTCGCATAATAAAGTTGTCATTTAAAAACATATACCTGTCGGTCTATTCTGTAAAAATATCATCATCTTATGCTACGGTTGTATAGACAGCTCAATCAGCTTAATTCGCCGAGGTAGCTTTGCACAGAATAGCGCTGCAGGTCTGAGTCATGTTCATATCAATACTGTGAAAAAAATACGACGTTTTATGCATAACATGCTTAGTGTTCTATCACACGGCTTCTGGGTAGTCGTCGTATATGATGAATGCCCTATAAATAAGGGATAAATTCCTTGATTTTTGAACACAAGTCATGGTGTCTCCGTAAAAGATGTCGTACACAGGCCATCGTTGTTTTTGTCTTCAAAGTAGGGATGCGAAAATACGTATCCGCATCTGCAATTGCGGAGCTTCCGCATCGATTTGGAGTTTCGAAGTATGCACGCCGTGATTTTTTTGTGAAAATACTCTACTTGTACTACTATACTGACATAAATTTCCATCTCCCCAGTTCACAGGGACATAAAGCCCCATAACGTACTCCTGTCGATGCCGACGGGCGCCGGCGAGGTACGAGCCATGATATCGGACTTCGGCTTGTCGAAGAAGTTGAACCTCGGACGAATGAGCTTCTCCAGGCGGTCCGGAGTTACCGGGACAGATGGATGGATCGCCCCTGAGATGATCAATGGAGAGAGGACAGTATGTATTTATATCTTATGTATAATTCTTCTGTGTTACTGAATTCTTCCTAACCGAGACCGATTTTGATACTTTTGTTTTGGTTAAGCTGAGCTATCTAAACTATCCAGGGACCTTGGATGATTCAGATTCACAATTTGAAGTCAATAGAGAGATACTTCACTTTTTGTTCAGGTAGGAACGGCAGGGGCGGCTGTTCCGCTTGTATAATACTACTAGCTTTTGCCCGCGACTTCGTCCGCGTAAATTTCGGTTATCGCGGATACAGACGAAGTCGCGAAAAAATTACCCATGCCTTGTTATTTCAATTATTTAGTTATAAAATCATGATTCGAAACGACACGTGGCGCCATCTATGATCATAAGAATGTTATTGTGACTTCCCTCAGAAACAGTACTTTTTTCGGGATTAAAGGTACCCTATGTTCGTTCCTGTACACCTGGCAACGTATATGCAAAATTTCAGGATGATAGGTTCAGTGGCTTAGGCGTAAAATGGTAACAAACAAACAAACAAACTTACTTTCGCATTTATAGTATTAGTTAGGACTAGTTAGGATACTAGCGGACGATGATAGATGTGAAAAACAAAGTTTTTGCTTAATTGAGATGAATGTATAACATTCGGAAGACTTGTGTGTCAAAGATATATTGTAATTTAGATATCATCATCAATTTCGTAAGTTTTGAATAACAGAAAATACAATTGGTCTAGAAACGACTATCTATTATCATAATTGTTGTATTTTCCGAGCCTAAATCAATCAGTGCAATTTAAACCTTACGTCTATTTAATTAAAAGTCATATAATGCTTTGCTAAGACTCCATATTGTTACAGACGACATCGGTAGACATATTCTCGCTGGGCTGCGTGTTTTACTACGTGTTGTCGAAGGGACAGCATCCGTTCGGGGACATGTTAAGAAGACAGGCGAATATACTCACTGGGGAGTACAATTTGGAACAACTTGAGTAAGTAATCGTGAACCTTTAATTTATGTTAAAGTTTCAATTAGATTTTAAATCTTATGTAATGGCTATTACACCGCATTTTGGCTTGTACGACATTGCATGCTATGTTGATTAAAAAAAGGTACTAACGTACTATATTTTGTAGTGTTTGCATAGACAATTTTTTCCATTTATACAGAAGTGCATTGCACCCTAGACCAGTCAGCCCCGAGCTAGTTTTCTTGCTATTTATAACCGTAACATAAACTTTTCTCTTGCCAAAAAATGGCGAAGTAACATGCATGGATGCAAGGCACGACGTCGTTTCGTGTTTATGTGCCCTAAAGAAGAATTGCATCTTCCACTGACCCTAGGAATAAAAATAATACTCACAGGTTCATTCTATTTGCCCACAGTAAAGTGTTACCCGAAGAAGAGGTGCTAATAACGAAGATTCTCATCCGCGCAATGATATCGGCTCGACCGAATGCGCGGCCTCCGTGCGAGACAGTACTCAAGTACCCCATGTTCTGGGGCAAACAGAGTATACTCAACTTCTTACAGGTATGTTTTTTTTTATTTGATAATTAACTGAAATACGATGTAAATAGAGTTGAAAATGTTGTGCAAGATGTAAATTGCAATCGCCATTTTTTATCTTGCATCAATTTCGTATTTATTTACGCAATTTTCAACTTTATTTAGGTTGTGTTTTACTTCGTTATTAATTAATCAATAAGAAGTCGCTGGATTATATTGCTGTTCTGTCTATTCTCTTCGTAACGCGGCGTTATATATACTAATGTTTTAAAGCTGAAGAGTTTGTTTGTATTTCCTATCTCCTAAACTACTGGTCAGGTTCTGAAAATTCTTTCACTAATAGGAAAGTAGGTTATTCATGAGTGCCTCTATTTTATTATAAACTAGCTGACCCGGCGAACTTCGTATCGCCTAACAGATTTTTTTTTTTTTAGAATTTTTCTCTCCGTAAGAACTATCCTCGTATTTCAAGGAATATTTGGACCGATTTAAGCAAAAATGTTCCAACCCACAACCTCGTCAATTTTGAGATTTTGTGACCTATGTACTCCAAATAAGGTATATTTTAACATATTAAAGACTCAAAGATATATATATGAAAAAATACCTTAAAATACCTTTTGATATGTTAAAATATACCTTATTTGGAGTACATAGGTCACAAAATCTCAAAATTGACGAGGTTGTGGGTTCGAACATTTTTGCTTAAATCGGTCCATTTAAAAAAAAGAATTAGCGAAATCGGTCCAACCGTTCTCGAGTTTTGCGCTTAGCAACACATTCAGCGACTCATTTTTATATTATAGATATTGTAATCCGTAACAAACTTCACGCGGATGAAATTGCGGTTAAATACTTGTATGGCTACGAAACGGTCAGGTTGTCTTGCATGTTATTATGTTGTCTAAAGTACCCATCGGATTGAGAAACAACGACATTGATTAGAACTGACTCGTCGTCATTGTCTGTCTCGTGGGTCTAGTAGTCGCAAGCGCGACTGCTGTGCATGAGGTCTTGGGTTCGATTACCAAGTCCGGCAAAGTGTTATTGGGTTTTTCCATCAGGAATTTCTCAGTAGCAGCCCCGGAGTCTGGATTTGTGCCCGGTTGATGGCGATAGGCTCGCCCCCTATTACATGGGACTAAAATACATAACTGGCAAAATGTGGGTGTACTAATAGGTACACCTCTGTCTAACCCTTCGGGGATTACAGACGTGATGTTATGATTAGACTTTGACAGTAAGCCTAAAATTTGAGTGATCCTATCACATATTCAACCCACACTAATGTAAATAAATATTAAATTAATAAGTTAATATTTAGTTACGGTACATAATTATTGCAATATTAATTCATAACACAGTTGACTCATTTCATACACGATAAGTAACAGCGTCTAAAAATAACACGATAGCGTGCACGCGTACTCAAACATGCGTCTACGCATAATTATATACAGGCCTACGTTTCGGAATTTATTGCTATCTGTAAAACGACAAATCGGGTCAAGCGCATCGAAACAGAACACTAACAAATGATTTACATTAACAAATTAACATTTATACAATTACTAGCCTGTTCCCGCGACTTTGTCTGTGTGAATCTTCTTACGAATTTCCAAATTATTTTGATAATAAAATATAGTATAGCACTCGGATAGCGCGTTCAAACCAAGAACAAACAATCTAGCTCCTTCACCTTTATAATAACATAACATCACGCCTGTAATCCCCGAAGGGTTAGGCAGAGGTGTACTCATTAGTACACCCACATTTCGCCAGTTATGTTTTTAGTCCCATGTAATCGTTCATCATTAATCGGACAAATCCAGACTCCGAGGCTGCTACTGAGAAATTCCTGATGGAAAAACCCAATAACACTTTGCCCGACCTGGGAATCGAACCCAAGACATCATGCACAGCAGTCGCGCTTACGACCACTAGACCAACGAGGCAGTCCTTTATAATATTAGAGCATAGAATTGATATGTATATTGCAATATTAAAAACATATTTTTTTTGTATATAAAAACATATTTTTTCGGCTGTAATATACCCGATTTTTAGTCTAGTAAGCTGAGAAAAGGTTCAACTAGATTTCGGTCAATTAATATTGATTGACTCATAATCGATGGTCGATGAATGAACGTAATCAGGATATCACAGATCACACTGGATCAATCTAAATTGTCAGTGTTTGTTTAGTAGGTTGATCAGACAGACAACAAGAACCGAAGGTTAAAACTAGATTAGACTAGGATAAAAGTTAAATTCTTTTTTATTAAAAATGGCGTTCAAAAGTACTTTTAAAAAAATTAATTGAAATTTGTAATTTGACCTTGAGGTGCGGCGAAGCCTTGAAAGTTAATGAGTGTATCTTACTCAAGTGTATCAGTACATATGTACTTAACACCTACTGCTCGTTAAAGGGTCATTAACCTCTCTTATCACTAACGTCGTAACAATCGTTTTCGAATTTTATGCACTATTATTATTGAATTGATTGAGTTTTGTATTTAATTAATTGATAGTAGATTTATCGTAATATCAAAGCTTTTACGGCCATAACAGAAATAATCTGTACCACTAACAATACGTTGCGTTATAAGGTAAGTAATGAACGATGTAATTATCGGTCCAAGGGTAAAAATCGGTCGGCATTCTTTTCATTTTGTATAGGACTTAAAGTACGTACTTTTCGACGTAGTCTTCATAATCTGTCCCTAGTCTAAAAATCTCATTTCTTATGTTCAGGATGTAAGTGATCAAGTAGAAAGCGGCGGCGGTGGTTCCGAAGCTGCGTTAGAGCGCGGCGCCAAGCGTGTGGTGCGCGGCGACTGGCGCGCGCGCGTGTGCGCGGCCGTCGCCAGCGACCTGCGCGCGCGACGCACCTACAGGGGGGACCGCGCCGCACATCTGCTCAGGGCTATACGGAATAAGGTATGTAGATGTCAAGATTTGATGATAGCTTAGACAAGGTAAATCTGAGTAAATACACATAACATCACGCCTGTAATCCCCGAAGGGTTAGGCAGAGGTGTACCCATTAGTACACACATATTTCGCCAGTTATGTTTAAGTCCCATGTAATAGGAGGCGAGCCTTTTGCCATCAACCGGGCATAAATCTAGACCAGACTGAGTAAAGCATGAAAAATACCATACTTTCTAAACTAGAGATATTTTTCTTTACAGAAACATCACTACAGAGAATTAGAAACGGAAGTCAGAGATAGCTTAGGCAAGTTACCTGACGGGTTCGTAACGTACTGGCTGCGAAGGTTCCCCCTCCTGTTACCACACGTCTGGCTCCAAATGCAAGCGTTCCGACACGAGGACATCCTCCAAGCGTACTACCCGCACTCCTTCACCTTCAACAGAGATGACGTCCCTGAACTTGACGAAGATGGAGACATCGAGGACGAAATACCAGTCGAAATGTGTGATCCCGACAAGAATGGACTCTTCGTTAAAAGTAGGGTGTTCTACGACGAAAATCAAGAACAGTCCAGGTATAAAAAAGAAGGGTCGCCAAGAAAGCGCAATGATTGGAGGAGCGACGCACAAGAACGAATGAGGCAGGATGACGTCAGACTTAGGGATAGGCACCATTACAAGAAGAAGGAAAAGAAACGGGAAGAGATCCCGGTGTGGACATTGCCTCAACAGTGAAGTGTAGTTTTAAGAGAAGAAGTTTTTACTTGACCAGAACTCACAGGGAGTAGTTTCGGGTAAGATAGTTGTATAATGTTGAACTTTATACCGACGGTTGCGTTTTCATTATGAAAAAAGGTCTATGTCTAGAGCTGTACAAAAATGTGGCTCGGACGCGTTCTAATTTCAAATTTAGACAAGCGCTTTTAGTTTAATTTTGACAAATCACTGACTTATATCTATGGACAGGCCCTAACTAGAAATCTGCTGCCACAAAATGGCCGCCGAATAGTACCCACTTCAAAGCATTTTATACGGATATGAACTTCATTTAAATCTTCAACTGATTTCCAAAATGGCACACATGCCTTGCTTTGATAGGTATTTTCTTTCTTGCATTTAGTAGTTAAGAGCATCTCCATAGGCATATCTCTATGGTAATGAAGCGACCCAGTGTAAATGTTGTGGGGTTTTGGGAAATTATAGGTATGAACCAATTTTTAGAGTATAGTGATTATATATTTAGGAAAGTGACAAACTGTGTCAATTCCCAGCAGTGGAAATGTTAAAGTATTAATAAAAATACGATAATAGTGTTTTCTTTTTACTTAATTGAAACTATTAACTATTTAAAAAATTAACAATTTTTTAAGCATAATTCGTTATCTGTAAATCACTGAAGATTAAATCTTGTTAGTTGCTTTTTGTTAATTTTAGATAAATGTTGTTTTTCTGGTCAGGTTGTAGTGATAAGAAAACTAATTTAAAACGCACAAAATTATCGATTTTGTGATGATTATGTTATTTATTAAAATGGATTTATTAATATATTTCAAATTAAATTAAGTAATATAGTGAATATACACGACAAAATGAAATGATAGTACTTTGTAAGAGATCTCTAATTTAGTTAATATTTAGTATTTTGTGAAGGTAATAGTTTAATATTAATAGTGCGAAAGAATATAGAGTTTGGGACCAAAAGAAAAGCTACATAATGTACTTTTCAAATGTACTTCGATGCCACGTTTATGCGAAATTTAATCTGAACTAAAAAAAAACAAAATACTAGTTTTAATGATCACACGGAAGGTCAAAATAGGAACATTAGATGCTCAAAAATATATTATGTAAATATGTATAACTAATTGAATGCACAGAACGCTTTAATTATTAAACCACTTGAGCCAATAACGTCTGTTAACTTGTGTCCTAGGCCAAAACTAAGAGATGAGAAGAAAAGATGGGACACTTTAGTTAATTTGACACCTAAACCAGTAAAAAATTATTTCTGTCCGTGTATTTTTGGAAATAATAGTTTTCGAATAACTCTACATCTATTCATTCATTAAATATTATTCCTGCCAAAAGGTCCACTGCAAAATAAAGGCCTCTTCACTTGCTTAAAGATAATAAATTAACTCATTAATAATAAATTCTTATTACATATAAACTTTTTTCTTATACACGGATGTTGAAGTAATCTCTAAGTATCATTTTCAATTAATCCTAAATGGCAGACAAATACGTCATAATGGTGCTGATTCCCTTGTTCTAACCTAAAGTTTGACTATTTCTATATTTTTCTATCCAATAATGTCAGAACTCATTCAATAACAGAAAAGTTCAAGGCAAAAGTAATTTGACATTTCTAACTTAGTTCTAAAATGTCACCGTCCTTTTCTTTCGCTGTATGTTAATAAGAGATGCAAATTCGCTAATTTTAGCGTAGTTTGTGAACTAGGGAAGGAATCGGTACCTATGATAATGAATGAATATAGAAATATGATGCTTATAAATATTGGAATTTTATGTTAACTGACCGTTCACGATAAATGTCACATTCCTGATATACTCAGTAGGTCATCTAAACCAGTAGTATACACATTTATAATGGTTTGACATGTCAAGTATAAAGAGGTCTCATGAGCAGGCGACCTAGACTTGTAAGTAGGTTACATAATATCCAGTAATAAATTTATATAGTTGTATCACATAACATCACGCCTGTTATCCCCGAAGGGTTAGGCAGAGGTGTACTCATTAGTACACCCACATTTCGCTAGTTATGTTTAAGTCCCATGTAATAGGGGGCGAGCCTAGTGGGGTGATATAGTTGTATCGTTTTTAAACATATGGTCGCAAGTTTTTTGTGGTAGTTTCTTGCACATCTAACATAACAAAAAAAGATGTATTGAATTGATTTAAAAAAAATAGATAACTTTATCTGAACTATTAATATGCCAGTTTGACATTATTCTCTGTGTAAAATCTGTCAAAATTACATATTTATGAGTTACATAATATATTAGTTGATGATTGAAAAATCAATTCAATTCAATTCAATTCAATTCATTTATTGCATTCCACAATGTACATGAGTAGGTGGTAGTGAACAATATTGTTGACACAATTGTGGACCCTGTAGGGCACAGCAAAATACATTATTATTATATAGAACAAAAATTACTTATAGACTAATACTTATCCTAATTATACAATTTCATTAAACATTCATTCATTAAATTATTTTAAAAATACATTACATAAAATTATACATCCATTACATTAAATTAAACATTAATAACAATCTATTTACAATCAATTATAATACAATGTTTCATATGGTTATTGTTTATATTGTATATTATATATTATTTTTCAAGTTGTATAAATTTGTCATTTAAATATTCATTTATGCTGTAGTAGCATTTACTTTGCAATAGTTTTTTTAATTTATTTGTAAAAACAGTAATCTTTTTTTCATTTCTTATTAGCTCGGGTAGTTTATTATAAATTTTTATTGACATTACAAGTGGGCCAGAAGAATGCATTTTTAAGCGAGATGTTGGTAGGTTTAGACGTGTTTTATGTCGGAGTGTGATTCTTGACTGTATGTCTTCGCGTTTGGTGTAAAAGTCTTGGTGAGTGTGCGCAAATTTACAGATTTCCAATATATAAATACATGGCAATGATAAAATATTAAGTTTTTCGAAATGAGGTTTGCAGCTGTCGGTTTGTTGAATATTTACCAAAATACGAATTAACTTTTTTTGAGTAGTAAACAGTGATGGCGCATCCGTGCTGTTACCCCACATTATAACACCATAGCTGAGCCACGCATGAGCATAGGCGTAGTAGGTAGCCAGAGCAGTCTCTAAGTTTGTGGTTTTTTTTATTTCGCGAAAAGCATACAAAAATGTTGAAAGCTTTGTTTTTATTTTCTGAATGTGCGATTTCCAATTAATGTTAGTATCTATAGTTAAACCTAATAATGAAAACTCGTTTACTAATTCTAATTTGTGGTTGTTAAAAGAGAAATTTACGTCTAGATGGGTTCTTTGGTGGGGATGGAATGCTATAAGTTTAGTTTTTTTAAAATTAATTTCTAAATTATGCTCATTTAACCAGGATAATGTTTTAGTGAGAGTATTATTGAGGTTAATATTTAAATCTTCAATATTATGACAGGGGGTAAAGATAGAAATGTCATCCGCAAACAAAACGCATGGCCCGGAATCTTGAATTGTTTTTGGAAGATCATTTATGTAAATAAGAAAAAGAAGACATCCAATTACACTCCCTTGCGGTATTGAGGCGGTTATAGCCTTACAGTCTGAACGGAACTTTTGCAGTTCGTTAGTTCTATTATTAAAGTATTCTGTTTCAACTAATTGCTTTCTGTTTGTCAGATAGGACTTAAACCATTTGTACGATTTACCACGGATTCCCACTCCAAATAGTTTATTTAGCAGTATTCTATATTGCACTTTATCATAGGCTTTGGTCATGTCCAGTAGTGTACCAATTGCGTATTTTTTATTATTTATTATATTTAGAGCTTCCTGTATAAACTTGTAAACAGCTAAAGTTGTAGATTTATTTTTACGAAAGCCATTTTGGCATTCGTCGAATACTTTGTATTTCTCGCAGAAGGCGTACACACGATTACACATAACTTTCTCAAAAATTTTTGAAGCTGTTGGCAGTAGAGCTATTGGACGATAATTGCTTGGGTCTTTTTTATCACCTTTTTTATGTAAAGGTTTCACAAGTGCAATTTTTAGCTGATCAGGGAATACGCCCTCTTCAAAAGATTGGTTTATCAATTTAAAGAATGGTAGAGTGAGTTCGTCTGCACATTGTTTGAATAAATTTGGTGGGAGTTCGTCTATTCCGTAACTATTTTTGTTTTTTAGATTTTTGATCGTAAAATTTATTTCATATGGGTCTACAGGGCTAAGAAACATTGTGTTTTGGGTAGGAGAGATCGACCAGAAATCGACCTTAAGTTGCGTAAAAAAATTAAGAAACACAATAATAATAACATTATAATATAAGGCTTACTAAACACCATTCAACTAGAACCTGTCGAAATAATGTGAACCCAGTATAAATGTGAATTCAGAAATGCATAAAATTGACTTGGGATACATACCTACCTAATAGTTTTGACATCTTATTGATTTACGTTGAACAAAATATCTATATTTATTCCTATTTATTTATACACAAGTAGATATCTATTTATAATCTTTGCCACATTAATTTTCTTTAATCATACTGTCACAATATACAAGGATAATAATGTACCTAATATTTATTTACTACCAAATGATTTTCGTTTCTGGTGCTATGATTGTTACGTAAATATAGAGTGTAAATGTGTTAAACGTGCAAATATTAATAGATGTGCTAGACATAAATCACAATATAGAATAATTAGGAACCTTTTAATATCATGATGTGTGAAGTGATTGGTTCATTATGCGACTTATTAGAGCCATAGAAAAAAAAAAAACATCTGTAGTTCTAATTTTAAATGTTCGATCGTGCAGTTTCGATCCTTCGTTAAATAAGTGTATGAAATAGTATAGCTTTGTAGAGTATTGTCTATGTCACATACTTGGGTGAGTTCTTTTTTTAAATCACAATTTGTCGAACTGTAAATAATAATAATACAAACTTTACAGTATCATTCTTGATTCATTTAAAATCGACTGACAGTCATTAAAATTAGCAGATGTTTTATCGTATTTCGGAATTTTAGATCGTAATTATATAAGAACGTGTTTCACATTCTGAACGCTTGGTCAAGGTCGTTAGGTGGGATTGAATTTTATCGCTACCATTTTTTATAGTTTACGCTCAAATAGACTTATAAAAAAATTGTAACCCACTGAATACAATGTTGGGCATTAGGAATAAATTAGCAGCGTTTTTAAGAACAAATGTCGTATGCACAAGACCCAGTTTTTTTTTAAATAACATATGTTGCTAGGAATTTATTATGTAATGAGGGTGCGTTTACAAATATATAAGCCAGACCCGGAACAACTATACGTGTATCTAAAGGTTATAGGTACAATTTTTTTTTCCGTGTGGAATCCAACCCGCGGCACGCAGCGTAGCAGCCAATCGCTTAGTCACTGTACCTATCGTGTAGTCAAGAAACTAATCTTCTTGACTGAAAAACTGTCTTTTACGTAAGCGATATAAATATTTAGATATCGAATTTAAAACTTGTAGCTAATTACTACATTAATTGAGTAGTCTATCGTCCAGAAAACTATGTAGTTGATCACTAACATAACATTATAATACAAAGTCCTCTGCCACGTCTGTTCTGTCGCGATAAACTCAAAAACTATTGAACGGATTTTTATGCGGTTTTCACCAATAGATAGAATGATTCATGAGGAAGGTTTAGGTATTAATTTCTCGACGTTTTGTGTAAATTGGTTGAAATATAACGATCATTGTTGGAAGTGTAGGAAAAAGTCAGGACGTCGAGAGCTTTGCACCCGTGCGAAGCCGGGACTGGTCTCTAGTATACATATAATAAAAAGCCTATTTATTATAAAAAAAAAGTCATTTTTTACGTTAATCATGAGCACAGGTGTAGAAACCGAATAAAGACATGCAACTTTTAAAACCTGTTTAAATGCTAATACCAAGGTCTGTCTGTATGTCTGGTTCAAAAATATGTGTCAAGTTTTCTTGGCAGTCCAATATTACTTCTATAAGAATATCAAAAAAAATATTCAAGTAGGATCTGTTTTTATTACAAGAACAAAAAAAAAAAATGGAAAGGGCTGTAAGATATAGTATGAAGGGATATGTCGCAACTCGCACCACGTTTACAAATGTCGCTTATCTGAGGGGTTTTATTGTTTTGTGCGAAACCCAAATTATTATTTTAAAATAAAAGTAGCCTCAGTTACTCCTTAGAACATCAGATATCTGTCAGTGAAAGTCATGTCAAAATCGGTCCAGCCGTTTTGGAGATTAGCCGGAAGAAACAGATAGACAAAAATTTTAATTGCTTTTTTCGTGTCCCGTGCGACATTCATTTTAATGCAATTAGTAAAAAGCTTTTATTTTGAGATTACATACGGACACTTTTTTTATTTTGTATATAGTAGACGTATAGATAAGCGCTAGATCGCACTGCGGTTGCGGTTGCACGGTTTCTGTAGCAGGCTTTCTTGTAACATGAAGAAAGTTTATACTAACCCCGGCGGACTGATTTTTGTACCAAAAAGTGTGCATCTTAGCGGTATTGCGGTTACCGCGCGAGGCTACAATCCGCTGTGCGGTCTCAGGCTTAGTTACGAAGTACATGCACGTGTACCTACTTAGTAAAGGTCAATAAACTAATGTTGACTTGTTAACCTTGAGGCGCATGTCCAAAGGTTACAAATTTACCTTCTCATTACAAAACCAGTTCTAACTTTAAGCCAAGCCGATACCTTTAAACCAGTTTTTTTTTTATTAGTATTCGGACGACTATAAAGTCCTTCATGCAAAAACTGACTTTGAAACAGTCTAGTTGTCATTTTTTTATTATGAACTTTGTATTTGTCTGAATGAAGCCCAAAATGCAATAAATTATATGACCCACCCGACTTGAAAGCTGGAAGCGTATCAGCGCTGTGTTATCCTGTATGTAAGGACAAAAATAATAATTAACTACGAATAATGACGCATAATGAATCATTCACGGAATGTATGAATAATGTTCCTGTAAATTGTAAATATTAAGTTAGGTACTTAAATTAATGTAAAGGGCGTTGATCGCAACAAATAGTTTTTAAGTTAATTTGTAAGTGAATAATGACCTAAATATATATTGAGATTGGCATTTTATACGTAGAAAATACAAAGAATTTTACCAAGTGATATTTTTATGTTTTTTTTTTTATTTATAATTATTCAAAATTGATCCTGTTTGTGATTGAACAGATGCTCAAATTGTTCATAATTGTTTTAATAAAGGAAATATCAAATAAAGATGTTCTCCATACCTACATCCATTATAATAAAGTTATTTTATTTAGTAAATAAAAAATAAGGGATATATGCTTCACTATAAAATTTATTGTCAGTCAAAACTTAAAAATAAAATAACAATGATTTTAGTAAAAACTTAAAAATACTATTGTTAATAATCAGTCTTTAGAAGAGTCCTGTAGAGAATTGTGGATAGATTGAGCAGGAAAAAATGGCACAGAAAGATGAGACCCTAGTATTTGTGATGGCAGAATAAGAATAATAGCAAAACTGCAAGTACAGCAACAATAAAGTATAGACCAGGGGTCACCAATTATTTTATTGGAGGTCCGCATTTGAAGATTGACAATGTCACGGTCCATTCGGTGATAACAAATAAAATACATAATTTTACTAAGGGCAACTGGCTAAACTAAA
Organism: Hoplodrina ambigua; assembly: GCA_949774945.1. Classification (NCBI taxonomy): domain Eukaryota; kingdom Metazoa; phylum Arthropoda; class Insecta; order Lepidoptera; family Noctuidae; genus Hoplodrina; species Hoplodrina ambigua. Next base: position 10,198,230 of record OX458974.1, on the reverse strand, counting down.
ATGCCATAGGTTTTTATTTTGTAATTCACATAATATTCTGATATATTTAAATAATAGTTTTTGGTATGAAGTTTACTGTTCTTAAGACCCGCACAATATAGTGACCCCTGCTATAGACATAGCAAAAATAAAATATTATTTTAAACATGACTTGCATCAGATCCGACACAGTTTCGTGATGCGTGCAGTCCACACGCCACGATTAATTACGACACAATTTTTACAGTTTTTTTTTTTTAATTTCAATTAAAAATAATTAATATTCTGTTGGTACCATTACGGTCAACGCGCACAGCTGCAAAATGCTTGAGGAGTTTTTATTGCCTAATTTATAATTAACTAAAATACGTCAGAATTAGGTTGAAAATTGCGTAATAGCATGAAAGTAATAAATGCCGCGTGAAATTATATCTCGCAAACAATTTTCAACTTTATTTGGGGTGTATATTGTGTATATTAAATTCATATTTTCAAATGAAACCTGCTCAAGCATATGGCTGCTTTACTTACGTTTGACTCTTAGTAGGACATAGAAACATGTTTTTGATTAGTAACCCTTCGAAAATATCCGAAAAGTATGGGGCACTGCTCTAAACCAAGATATTAATATATAACTGGTGAGCTTGTAAGATACAAAACATAACATTAGCTAAACTTACGCAACTTTCCTTTGGGGGTTTGCAGAATGCATCATCCTATAATTTTTACCTACACATAAATTACATAAGTGGTTATAAAAATAATGAACACAAAATCATAATATTGTGACTCTAACAAAACCATTTCAATAGCTGACATAGTTTACATGTATTAAAAAAAAATGCAAAATTGGATAGTGATTTAACATAAATTGGTACAAAATTAAAGCTATTAAATACATATTTTTCCCTATAAATTCATATTGTAGTCTTATTCTAGGAAATCCCATTATTACATTCCATTTGTATACTTATCTATCAAATCTATGATTGTCAGATGAACTTTTTCCTTAGCTAGCGTCAGGGCAGTTTTATCTGCCCCATTTAACATTGATAAGTCAGGGCTATAACTGAGCAACATTTTTGCAGCCCCTATGTTGCCCATAGCACAGACATCGTGTAACGGCGTGTTCCCTGCCATATCAATAGCGTTTATATTCGCGCCATTGTCTAACAGTAAACGAATAACATACGTCTTATTATTCAAAGCAGCTAAATGTAGAGGAGTTTGATTTTTCTTATTAATGCAATTCACATTTGCTTTGTTAAGTATCAATATTTTACACAACTCGTCTAAACCATACCTAGCTGCATAATGTAAGGCAGTGAAACCATTTGTGTCTGTAAAATTTATGTCAAAGTCTGATGAATATGATCCTGTGTTTTTCTTACAGACTGAACATTCACACAATGGGTGGCATGGAGTGCTCTGTTGTGAAGTTTCAGCCTTATCTTTCATGTCCACATAAGCAGAATAGTTGATGTTCATGTAGAAGCAGGCCAGCTTCACATCTCCATATGATATAGCTTTCAATATTCTGTCAATTAATTTTAGGTTCTCCACTGCTTTTGATACATTGTTATTTTCATTAATTTTCATATTCAGTTTCTGTAACTTATGAGCTACGGGACTGTCAGGTTTGCAGTTTAGAGCTTTGATATCAGTACTTGTGATGTGTATGTATTCATATAAATTGGGAGTGCAAGATTTAAGGACTTGCATTATCTTCAAATTGTGTGCATAATCAAATGCTGTCTTATTATATCGATTCTGCAGAGATGGCTCAGCTCCATTTTCTATTAACAGTCTAGCAATTCCTTCATAGCCCCACTTAGAGGCCAGATGTAATGGTGTGTTACCACTCTCATTCACGCAATTTATTATAATCTTCCTTCTACTGTGCTCTGCAAAGTATATAAGTGCTTTGACACAGTTTAAGTGGCCATTATTCACAGCCATATGAAGTGGCGTGTTCTTGTCGATGTTTGTTTTGTTTATGTTAGCACCTGAATGTAGTAGCAACAGTAAGGCATTTTGGTGACCCCTTGATGATGCATAGTGCAGTGGAGTGCATTCATTGAGGTCTGTTGCATTTACCTCTGCACCCATCTCAATGAGTGATTCAACTACATTGGCCTTCCCATGGATGCAAGCTACATGCAATGCAGTCAGACCGTGGCTATCTCTAGAAGTCACTGTGGGAGAAGTCTTCAAAAGATTCTTAGATATTTTGCAACAACATTTTTTGCAGTTACACAAAGGATGACAGAGCTTATGATATATTTCTGTATCACTGTCATCATCCTCATCATCATCTGACAAATTGTTTTCCATAGTTATTTTGAGAACATTATTTTCATTTAGATGCATAGTTTGAAGATGTTTCTGATTCTTCTGCAATATTGCTTGAACTTGTTCACAGTGATTTGCTTTGATCAGTTCAAAAATATGTTCTAAAGTTTCTTCTTTACCATTTGTATCGCTTGTAGAAATGGACTCGGTTAAACTGTTCTTTCGTTCCCTACTGCCATTTAAGTTTTCTTCAGTAAGGTTGCTTTCGTAATAATAGGATTCGGGATCTGGGGACCCAGTGAGAGCACCAGACTGTATGTGTTCTATGACAGCCTCTAGAGTAGTAATGAGAAAGGCACTTTCATCAGCATCACCCCTACCCACACTGCTGAAGCGGAACTCCTTCATATACATTAATTGACTGTACCAGTTTGGGAGGCCAGACTTGATGACCAGGAACACAAAAACAGGTAAGAGATCATCCGCTGTTAGTAAAACAATGTTGTTGCTTTCATCCTTCCTGTTGATAGCATTTAAGGCCTGTTTCACACATAAAACTTTTTCTAAAACTGTGTTGTATGTATCTATTTTAGAAAGGATTTGTTTAGCTTTAGGCACTGCATGGTATAATTCTTTTTTGATGTCCAGATCTCTTAGTTGAATGTCACTCATGTTCCTTATCTTTTTATTTAGATGCGAGTCCTCATATGCGCAGCTGGTGCATATCGGCTTGAACAAAGCATTAAACAGTAAGTGCTGCATATAACACTCTACGGCCAACTTGATATTTTCCAGCACTTGTTTGCAAGACTTAGACTTGTCTCTGAGTCTTCTGTTTTGTAAGGCTATTTGAAGGCATTGTGTATACAGTTCACTCACTGTGTCTCGCAGAGGTGCAACTGCAACAGGTAGTGTGGGATGGGACTTTAAAAACAACTGCACACTGTGTTCAATTTGATCCAGCACTTGACGGCCTGCAGCTTGAGTCCAGAGTAAGTCGATACAGTCATTGATAGAAGTGAGATACTCTTTAGATATTGTGTTATCATTGAAATTAGCAGTAGGTTCTAGAGGCGTTTCTATGCACCACACTTTGTATTTGATGAAGTCTTCTGTATAAAATGTTTCTTCGAACAGAATATGGCTTTGTAGGGGCAGACCTTTGGTCACTTCCAGCGTGATTACCTTATTCGATACCGTCACTTGTTTTTCCGTGAGCGTACTGTAGTGGGTCTCCGGCAACTCGTCACTTGGTACAAGCAAATGAGCACAAAAGTCTTCGACGCTGAACACGCGAGTACTTAAACTTCCAATCCGCGGCACACATATTACCCAAGATTGTGTGATACAATGTTGAAATAAATTAACGTATTCAGTCTTTAATTCAACGAAGAATGGGTTATCGGAGATGATCTCGTCGTAAGTACCATCCATTGTATTGATAGAAATAGAAAACTACTATACACTTGATGTAGCATAAAGCACATGAGCGTACTTGAGGTAGTCCTATTATGGCTTCTCAGTTTGTCCGTTTCGGACAAAATATTAATTAGGTTTTAGGCACAAAAACTACTAACGACCTTGCATCACAAACACTATCAAGTACTGACTGACACTGACAGGTATGAGAGACAAGTTTAGAAAATTGAGATTGCTTTACTCTGATTGACAGCTGATTTTTGTTGACAATTAAACTGACAATCTACGATAATGTTTATCACATTACCACAGATAAATACCGACTATTGTAAGCATGGAAACAGTATGTACGATGTATGGAGTGGTATGCTTGTTTTCTATTTTTTTATAATGCGAAAAAATTATTGTATCACAAATTATTCTAACCCAGTGGTTTTAGTATTTTAATCAAATCGTAATCTGTGTTACCAAGAAGCAATTGCATTTTTTTCCTTGGTCAACATTGATGGTGATTCTCTACATAATATTCTATTGTTAATTATTCTATCACGAATGTTGAAAGAAACAACATTAGGCTGAAAACGATATTACAATGGTGAATTAAAAAATAATCACATTTTCTCATTAATTTATTTTTTATAAATCTCTTAAAAAATCTTAAAAACAAGTACTAATAATTAAGCGCACCTGTAACCATAACATGTCTATCCTCTGCCTCCACGACCGCCGAATCCACCGAAACCCCCACGACCTCCACCAAACCCTCGGCCACCGAAGCCTCTCCCGCCGAATCCGCGGCCTCCAAAACCACGACCTCCGAAGCCGCGACCGCCAAAGCCACGGCCAAAACCACGTCCAAATCCTCCAAATCCGCCTCCACCAATTATAATTGGTACTGCTATTGGCACTGAAATATTAATATACTACCTTAGCACATTATAACATAGCCGAATAATAGGTAGGCCTATAGTTAAGGAGCTTAGTCCAAAATATCATTATCATGGCTAATTAAACATGTCAGTCGATATGTAGTTAGAATACAAAATTACCATAAACACATTTATTCAATTTGGCATGGCAATTATTTAATTTAAGTAGGTAGTTAATTACTTTATTATATGACTAGCTTTTGCCTGCGACTTCGTCCGCGTAAATGCTGGTTCTCGCGCACGCAGACGAAGTCGTGGAAAGCCTATGTCCTTCCTTGGGGTCCAAAGTTACCCCGTACCAAATTGTATCAAAATTGATTCAGTGGTTTAGTCTTGAAAGAGTAACAAACAGACACACAGACAGACAGACAGAATTTCTGTAGCATTTATAATATTATTAATGGATTAGTATGGATATCCTACTATTAAGTAAGTAGGTACTAATATTGGTAGCAGTTAATTGCTCGATATGTTGAGTTACTTGCCTCGTCTGCGATAGTATGGATAGTAATATGGATCATAATAGAATTGTCGTTTCACTCTCGATGAAGTCTCCTTTGTGTGGTCGCCATTGCCGCTGACATCTCCAATTTCATTTTCGTTTAGTATTAGATTCGCTAATGGATTCGATTTTTCGTCCAGCTGTTGTGTTGTTTGTTCCTCTTTTGTGGAACGAATTTCTTGTATTCCTATCAGAAATACGACGAGAATAGTGAATCCGAAATTCTGAAAGCAAATATAATAAAACGTGTGATGAGTGATGATTCCATTAACTCAATGCGGCCGTGACAATCAATCTTAATTTCACAAGTTAATAGATTATTGCATAACATTGCTCATACGTTTATTGGATTTGAATATTTTAATGTGTAGCCGATAACGTTATAGTTAATTACAAGTTCAGTGTGCATGAAAATGTATAATAAATTATTAATTTAACACATCGATTATCACATCACTAGAATCACGTCATCATAATAATATGATTTTGAGAATATTTCTTCTTCGTATCGCTGGCACGACAGATTTTTAAATTTCGGTGGCCCAGAACATTAGCTCTTCCACGGCATTGTTGGTGGTAGCACAGAGGTCACTTTGGCCTCATTGTTTGAGGCACAGAGGGTACGATAGTAGGCGGTTTGTGGCATGCTTTGTGCCTCGGCTCCACATGCACACCCTGCAGTTGATCCGTCACGCACGGTACCTTCACTTTACAAGGTTTCAAGACCAAAAAAATAGTTCACAAAAATACTTACATGGATAACCATGTTATTGTGTTTTTCCTAAACGACTGATAGAAAAATTATTGGCTTCCATATAATATAGTTACTTCGCTCAAACATGTTAATTGGTAAATCTACTTGAGTCATGTAGTCTGCTGTATAAATAGATAGTGTCTTTGTTATTCCCCACGCGGATGTTCCTAAGTAATTTCCCATAAAAGGCACTAAGTGCTCTAATTTGTGGTAGGTCTAAGTCGTCATAGTGCTAAGACGAAATTATTTAGGTTTTACAAGATATCAATAGAGGAATTTTATCCAAAACGTCTAATATTTTATTTTAAATTAACGCGAGACAGGGCCTAGGTGTATGTTACTAAAAAATTATACTTCCTTTGTTTTAGCTCCCTCCGTAGTTTTACCCAGTATCGATAGGGCCTAGGAGTATACCTACTCCTTGGTAAGACTGGTTATGACTTTCAAGCTTTCTGCCTGTAACGTCTATCAAAGATCAATAAGCAGTCGTCGGTCAAAGTTGATTTTCGCATACCCTCAAAAGTTTAGTTTTATTATTTCCTTTTAGTTTCAATAGTTTCTAATGAACACCTTTTATTTAGATATTTGTAATTTTGATTAGGAGTGAAAGTGAAAAGTATCTTAGGTGATGATAGAGTTGCCGGCATGCTGTGTGAAGTTATAATTATGTAAGTACCTACTATTTAGAAGTAGCTACTTACCTAAAAAAATAAAATTAGGTGAAGGTCTAAGAAAATGTTAGTCGATTCACGAAGTTGCGCTCCGTCACCGCCAGTGTCGGTAATAGTGAATGTTGAATCTTATTTGGTAAAGAAAATAGAATTTTACAAAATAGAATTGTTGCACTGCCGTACACTTTGAGCGAAGCGTTGAAATAAAAGGGTAACGTACTTTGACTTTAAAGGTCATCCGGCACCCGTCCAGCACCGCCTTGTCTCGGGCGGTTAGTATTCTTTGTATGGAGTACTAGGGTACACGCTCACTACCTACTTAGCACTACTACTAGAAACTTTGGAGCACAACCCGCGGGATGACCACGCGCGGACGGCGAGTGGACCATTCGGTGACCATCCGTTGATTGTACGCTTACATTGCGTTGCCCACGTGCAGGTTCTGAGTGGATGTATAGTGATGATTCCCGACGAATCGACACACACATCGAGTGGATACTAAGTAGTAATGGACTATGACCCTTATACCGACTAATTTTGGCAAAGACATCCCTTTAGCGAATGAAAGTCACATTCTTTATTCAAAACTAAAATATCACATAAACATCATTACAGTTTGTCACAAATGAAACTATTCCATAGATGGCTTACCAATGTTTATAGTTATGACGTGCTGTATGTAGAATTATTTGCAAATATAATAGACGGAGTTTCATAATATTTGCACAAACCATTGTGTTCAGGCTATCGCAGTACCTAGGTATTGAAATTAGCATGATTGTTCTAATTTTAGTTAAATTAGCTCGAGTTATTTGTCAGAGTTGATATTATACTTTATTAATGATGTTTTTTTTTTTTTATCGAATAACCTTTTTATTATTATTTTTATGTGCACATGGTCTGCGACAATAAACAATTTTTCTTTCTATATTGTCTATGTGTTATTGTTGTTTGTTATTTCTCCAAATCAATGGTTTCATATCTTCTTTTATAAATTCTTAAGACGTCTTTCATTTATGCGTTTTGTGCCGGGCTGCTGCGGCACTGGAGTAGTCCGGGTGTCGGACTACACACGGACGTTTATTTTTTTACATACAGTTGGCATGTGATGGTTGTCGCTCTACCGTCGTAAGTGCGCGGCATGGGCGTCGCTAATGTGACAATTGAATGAAAAAAGTCCGTCCGTGTGCTGTCCGACACCCGGCTTGCTCCCGGTACCGCAGCAGTCCGATATTAGGATTTTTAAATGGAAGAGGCCTTAATGTGAAATCCATACTAATTTTATAAACGGCAAAGTAACTTCTCTGTCTGTTTGTAACGCTTTCACGACTTAAACGCTGAATCGATTTTGATGAAATTTGGTACAGGGTTAGTTTAAACACTAAGAAAGGACATATGATATTTCTATTCTGCGACTTCGTCCGCGTCCACGATAACTGACATTAACGTGGACGAAGTCGCAGGCAATAGCTAGTACAGAAATAAGGAAAACAGTCGTAAACAAATGTTTTTGTAGGTAGAGAAGACTAGATATATATGTATTCAGCAGTGCGTGCGCAAACTCAGGGGACAAAGCAAAACAATATCAATCTAATTCTGTAAAAAAGTTACGGCTCAGGTTCATTGTCAGACTTTGCGTTGTTATTTTAATACGGCGAGGTGATGTGTGTGCCGTGCGCTCGTATAAATATTTCATCGCATACAGACCGGAATATGAAGTGGTTAATTTAAATTCTGGCTCGTCTGCGCGGTGCGGTCGAACACTCTCCGGTTATGCCACTTTTTATTTTTCACTTTTCCACCTCCCCCTTCCCCTAGTTCCTTTCTGAATGCAAGTGGACCGTCGCTTTTATTACTGAAGTTTGCGCAAAACACGAACGATTTTTCGAAGCAATCCATTGAAGCTCGTAAAAATGCAGCATGCGAGTACTTCTTTCTCTTACTGAAATCAACTTCCTGAAAAAAAGGAAAATTTCAATGAATTGCCATAAAAAAGAACAAGTTGTCGTCATTTTCATTGAAAATACGACTACGGAATTACGTACGGAACGTAATTCTACTACGTTATACATTTTCAATTGGATATTACTATGTAAAAAGTTGATATTGTTATAGCCTGAATAGTTTCAGCGTTGGTAATTATTAAACTACACCTATAGTATTTCACACATGAACGTCCGCACTAAATAGTTCATAGTGTATTTACACGCGCCAGCAAATTGACTTAATACCGATAAAGTAGAACTTCTAAAGGCTGTCTTCTTATAAATCTTTTATCACTTGGTTAAGTATGTAAGTAATAAATTAAACATATGGTTTTAAGATCAAAAGATTACCATCTAAATATATTAGCCTCTTTTATCTACGAATCTGCCTTTTTACTTAAACATCATCCCACTCTACGTAATCAAGAGAAAAACTACAAGTGAGTACGAAAGAAAGTATAAAAAAATCCCTTAATCATAATATCAGAGGAGGTAATAATATACCTGGCTCTTTATCTAAAACCAGACTTGAAAATGTATAGCTATGAACTGCCAAAGGTTGCCGCGCTCTGTAGTAAAAAGAGCCAGCCCTCCCTTTTATGTTCCCACGAGGGTTTCGGTGAGTGCCGGGTGAAAATATTCAAGAATTCTTGCGGTTTTTTGAAGTAGTATTACACAAATAAGTAGGTATTGTATTAAAGAAATTGTATGGAACGGAATGAGGGCAATCTTTCTCAAGTCCACGTAATGTTTCTCGTATTGAGTTTGGTTAGTTCTGGGGCACTTAATTTTATTATACGGCTGAGGTTTTTTTTTTGTTGAATTGAAAGGTTTTATCAGAAGTTTTGGGGTTGCTTTATTTATTTTTAACCCTGAACCATGGTCTATGACGCCATGATATCCTGCTGGCACAATAGGCACCCTAAATTAATGTTCCTTAACGTATTTTTCGTCCATTTTTATTTAAGTCTTGCTGCGGGTAGAATACCTGGACATGCATTTTTTTTTATACTAATTGAATGCAGTTCTTTGATGGTTTATCTGTAAAAACCTGCCAATTCAGTCAGTCTCGTTACAAAGATCCTTGCTTCCAAAGCAGGTGAATAATTTTCTTGCTATATTTCCCGAATAGTCGAGAACTATTCGCGATCTCTCGTGTTACCAATTCTACATAATATTTCAGGCACGAACGAATCCAATTGTTTCAATTTGTATCTACGTTCTGAATACATTATTATCGTAGGTTTTACGCTTATTATACGTAGATGTAGTTGTGAGATGTGGGGCTTAGCGTTGACACTTATGTGTTTGTTAGTAGCTTAGCTACATATATGTTATTTATCGACCTTAAATCGAACTGTACGAGCTTTTATCATTTATCTTTGATTCATTAGATAACTGCCTCATTGGTTTAGTGATCGCAAAGCGCTACAAGCGCTGAGCATGAGGTCTTGGGCTCGAATCCCAGGTCGAGCAAAATGTTGTAGGGTTTGGTCGAGCAGTCGATCACTCGTTGAGTTCTTCTTAAGAAGCACAGAACGGAAAAACTGATGGTTTTGGTTGAGCCCCTGGTTTCGCCATCTCCCCTAGGTTGATGTTGGTTCCTAAGTAGAAGAGTAGGCAAGAAATTTTAGAGACTGCCCTTTTTCAAAGGACACTGCCAAGAAACTCCATAGAAACACACCTGACGTTTTACCCCTGCCCTTACATTACCGTGCCTAAAAAGAAATCTATAACGAAACCGTGTTTTGTAAGTTTTGTTTACACTCCCGCGTTTAGCTGACGAGTGGCTCGACACTCGGTGCGTAGGAACGACCCCAGGCGGTAACAATACTCGGTGCTCCCAAGTGTCACTTGTCGGTGGCTGAATAGAGGCCATTAGGCCCGCCTCAGCCGAGCAGGGCGTTTCCGCGGTACCAGGGTACCAGGGGAAATACTCCGGAAAACACCGTCTTCAAATATGTATGGCAGGTATTTAGGTTAGTGTTTATGAGATGGGCGGTTAAGTGACGGAGGATGAGGTTTTCTTGACTTGAAAAAGGCCTTTTGGGTTTTGTAAGGATCTACTCAACAGCTACTTTTGTAGCGGTCCATTCGATGTGACCTATTGTACCTACTACAGTCATCCAAACTATAATGAAATTCTCATCTCAGACAGTAAACTATAAGTAGGTAAGTTTGTATTTAGTACAATAACATCTAATGTAGTTACACAAAGCTTATATAAAGTATTTGTCGGTCCTACCAAAATGTCGCCGGGGCACGGACCCCCTTCCCCAAGCGACATTGAGGACAACATTTTTCTCTCACACCCCGATGAACACGAAAGTTAATTGCGACCGCGTACAAAACATTCTTTTTTCAAACACAAACATAATCGTGGGAATCGTACAGCGCTGCAGCGCTGCAATACCGACCCTTCACAAAATGGCCGTCGCAGTTACTGCCTTTGTCACAAAGCGCGCTGAAAACTGACGCCTGAAGAATTGCTTGCCAGTACGCTGCAAACGAACTGTTTGTTCCCTGTTGAATTCTTACAACTTTTCAATATTTATTGTACTTTGCTGGTACTTACGTACCTAAATATTAAATTAGGTACCTTGTCACGTTGAGTGCAGAGAATTTATTGAAGGCTTGAAGAAAGCCGTGTTTGGCAGGAAGCTAGGGATTTACCTTGTGTGACTATTTTATTTATAGTGAAACTAAACTTAAAAGCAAAACCGAAAAAGTAAACACAATGTAGTGTAGACATTTACTTATCAACGCTGGTTGAAGTACTTATATAAACAGTAAAAATCATTACATACCATCACGTCTGTAATTCCCGAAAGGTTAGGCAGAGGTGTACCCATAAGAACACCCACATTTCGTCAGGCTTAAGTGTAATAATTTAGGGGGCTATTGACATCAACCGGGCACATAACCAGACTGGCGCATAACCAGGCTGCTGCTGAGAAATTTTTAATGGGAAAATCTAATAACAGTTTGCCCGACCTGCGAAACGAACCCAAGACCTCCTGCTCAGCAGTCGCGCTTTGTGACCACTAGACCAACGAGGCAGTAATCTCAAAACAGATCGGAAAAAGTGATTTAAAATTAACCAGCCTTAACATCCAAAATCATTACAATCACTTCTCAAATCAAAATTAGAGCCATTTCGACAAGAAATATTTTGTTTTAGTAGAAATAAACTCAATTGTCAGATGCACTATTCCAACTACAACGTTTAAAAGACCGTTATTGACTCAAAGTTTGTGGTAAAAGTTTAAAAGTAAACCGTGGTATGTACGCTGTATTCCAGCCACATCGGTCGGATGCATTGGAGCAGCTATTGGCCCTAAAAGCGTATTCGTGTCCGTCGAGTTTCTCGTTAAAGTTTTTCAGCGTAACACTGGCACAGAAAGCCGATACAAAGGTTTTCATGAGAATTGAGCTCAAATCGCTTAATAGTCATCATGGTGTTACTCAGGTTAGCACATTTTCAAGTCAAAAGGACCTGTCGAGACTTTCGTGATGAAAGGTTTATAACCGCCAGATTTCAGACACGGCACGGCGACTTGGGTTCTCGTATGAACTTACTTTAGTCGAAATTTTATTAAGTGTTTAAAGTGTTTTTTTTTTTATACTTTTGTTCTTTTACGCTTAAACGATATGTCATTTTATCTCTCCTCTGCCATTTAATCTTTGGTTGACTGGCACAGAATGCCTAAAGTCATTAAGCCCGCCTTTGTATCTTTTATAGCATTTTAAATAAATAATGTTTTAGCAGAGATATCTAACATGTGTCAACAACTGAACATACATGATATCTAACAGTATTGTGTTAAGATTTTTCATTTGTGGAAACGCAGATTGTTCATAGGTAATCCTTCTAATATTATAAATGTAAGAGTTTGTGAAAATGTTTAGATTTTTGGATGTTTGTTACTCAATCACGCGTTAATAGTTGGGCAAAGTTTAATTTTGATGAAAATTGGCACGAGATAGACCATTTTCTTGAATACACAAAGATACTTTTTGTTGTGGTATTGTATTCCCTTAAGATACTTACTTTACGGAATATTACTTTTTACGTGAGCGATGTCACGGGCAGAAGCTAGTATATTATAAATAATGTACTTCATCATGTTTTGGCTTAGATGCGTACAAATATTTTAAAATTATAATCATAAGATAAAACTAAACAGTAAAATGTCGATTTTGAAAACTAACGACTCTAAATTATTTCATTAATTTCCAAAAAAACGTCATAAATTAAATATTTTCCTTATATTTAGGACGCAAAAAAAATAAGTTATTTAAAAACAATTTGCAATCAATGCGATACCTACTTAGATTGATTTTTATGCATTGACTAAGGCTATATTTTGCAAAAAAAAAATGACCTAGTTTTAACCATTCCTATTTGAATTAAAACGCACTAGATAGACAGTTAAGTACTAAATTGCCAACATTACTAATTATTTCAACTGTGTGATAACTTGATAAGAACTTCTTATCAGTCAATCCTTATCTTTAATTGCCAGATCAACAAGGTTTATTGTACTGCAATTGCTATACCTTATCATTCGGCCTAACTTAGGATTACCTATTTATTTTAATTCATTATAACGTTATTAGATTATTTTTTATGTTTTGATCTTAAAAAGGGCCCCACGTAGTAAGCAAGCGTGTTTTTCTTTATATATAATACTATCTTTTGCCCGCGGCTACGTCCGCGTGGTACTTATATCGTACTTTGAGTACAAATTTTCACCCCCCTTTTTACCATCTTAGGGGGTGATTTCCGGGATAAGAACTATTCTATGTCCTTCCCCGGGTCTTAAACTATCTCTATTCAAATTCACCTAAATCGGTTTAGTGGTTTAAGCGTGAAGAGGTAACAGACAGACACACTTTCGCATTTATAAAAATATATTAGTATAGATTTTCATTTAATTTTTATAGATAAATTTATTTGTCCCTTAAGTATCTACCTTTTAATATCTAAAATAAGCTATGGTCGTGAGCATAATCAACAAGAAGATAGATTATCATCTGTCAGCAACTATAACTATACCTACCCATGTATAAAGCAACTATTACCTAATTAAGTAAAGAGTTAATTATTAATCAGCTGATTGGGGCTGTTATCAAACAGCGCTCGATCCAGGTCAGCCTATTGTGGTAGTGTGGCCGTCGATCGAATCACGGTGATTGTTCGCATAGCGCGCGGTGCACTCAAATCAATGCCTTCGGATTACTCTAATGAATTAATTACTTACCTCGTAATTAATGTTCCATTAAGATTATCTCGCTTTCAGCACTTATAAGTTGACTAGCTTTTGCCCGCGACTTCGTCCGCGTAAATTTCGGTTATAGCGGACACAGACGATGTCGCGGAAAAAATTACCCATGTCCTGTCATTTCAATTCGAAACAACACGTAGCGCCATCTATGATCATAAGAATGTTTTTGTGATTTCCCTCGAAAACATTACTTTTTTTCGGGATTAAAGGTACCCTATGTTCGTTCCTGTACACCTGGCAATGTATATGCAAAATTTCAGGATGATCGGTTCTGTGGCTTAGGCAACAAACAAACAAACAAACTTACTTTCGCATTTATAATATTAGTTAGGATATTAGTTAGGATATGCGGTGTTCCATTAAGATTATCTCGCCTCATATTACTTGATGATTTGGTTGTACCCATAGTAAAAGTTGTTCATAATGATGAGTACAATGACCCCTTTTCAAGTTTCTGGTAAATTTTCAATGATCCCGTATAACTGTTGCTTGTAAGCAGTGTTTGATTCAAAAGATTTTTCTTACAGGATTATAAACTACTCGCTTCTGCCCGTGACTTCGTCCGCGGAGTTACTTTCACCCCTAATAAGTTGCATCATTGGTTACTGCTCCGCTCCCGCAGGTCGCAGAGCATGATGTTATCTAGCCTATACTATTTTACGCGGATCTGGCTATCACATATAAAATATTTTTCCCTTTTCGACTGGTAGTTCTAGAGATTAGCGCGTTTTAACAAAAAATCATAAAAAAATACACTTCAGCCGTATCATATTAGAAGATAGATGATAGAAAGTTAAGCAGGTGTAGTTAGTTCCCTATGTGTACCTGAGACTGTTACTAAAAGCATTTTCCACTCTGTCTCAATATCTGAACCAAAAAAGATCGAAAAGAATATTCGATGCACGCCTTTCAACGAAATAGAGGATGTTTCATGCATATCACTCTTCATTGAAGAATTATAAAGAACTGTGCCGATATTTTTATGTACAAAAGTAGTGATGGATGTTGGTGAATGGTTGTTTTGTAAGCTGGGAGTTTGGTTAATAGTATAAAAGTTCATGCATATCTTTAATCTTTAAAAAAATCTTCTAAATTGAGGTGGTAGATCTACCAATTTTGCATTTTACATTCTACCAACATTTAGCACATAATCTACTAATTAAAAGAGACTTAATTAATATATACATTATTTACAAGCTTAATAATAAAAATAAAATAAAAAACAACCAGAATAAAAAAAAAAGAGAAACTAAAATTAAATGGCATCAAAAAATTCATCCGCATTGCTGTCTACTGGAAATGTGCCCAAAAGACTGGTCGCATTGGCACGATGAATGGCAATGCTTAACCTCTGGCCAAGGTAAAAACCAGCCCTTGGGTCACGGGAAGAAAAATGGTAAAAAAATATAGTATAAAATGGTTAAAACAGCGATGCCACTTTTATAGGCTGAAAGTGCTAACGTGAAATTCTTTGCTTCGAGTCGATTTTTCCAGTTTGAAATTGTTATTCTGTATCAATTTGTCTGATTTCCATATGACAAGCACAATCTAAATCAACGACGACAACGTAATCTCTTGCATATTATATATTCATTGCCTTGGTTTTTGTATTTAGTACAAGAGAAACCTGTAACATAAAGAGTGAAAATATACTATTCTATTTTATTCTAAATAAATAAAAGCGAAAGTTCACTCACTTACTCATCACGAAATATCGAAAACCGCTTGACGTATAAAGATGAAATTTGGCAGCGAGGTAGATTATAGTTCGTAGACGTCCGCTAAGAATGAATTTTCCAAAATTTATCCCCTGAGGGGATGTAACGGGGTCCAAAGTTTGTATGGAACGCGGGTGAAAACACGTTAATATGAATAAAGCTTTATAATCTAATATTATGTGTGTCCAATTAAAACATCAATCTATTGTACTTATAGGTCCCCTGATAGCAATGCCTTATCAGTCATCACGGATGGATACATGTGCAGCGGAGTAAAACAGTTTCAGCTGAATTACCGAACTATAGGTACGTATAGTTTATTACCTTTATTTATTTAACACATCACGCCTGTAATCGTCCGAAGGGTTAGGCAGAGGTGTACCCATTAGTACACCCACATTACGCGAGTTATGTTTAAGTCCCATGTAAAAATTGGCTCGCCCCCGAGCCTATTTTATCAATCGGGCACAAATCCAGACTCCGCGGTTGCTACTGAGAAATTCCTAATAGGAAATCTCAATTATTAGGTATAGTTTATTTGTATATAATTTAAACACAATCACAACATTCAACATTTACGCGTTAGAAAATTTGCCTTGAATAGTTTATTATATTGCATTGTCACTTGTGTTCAGCATAACATAACATAACATCACGCCTGTAATCCCCGAAGGGTTAGGCAGAGGTGTACCCATTAGAACACCTACATTTCGCCAGTTATGTTTTTAGTCCCATGTAATAGGGGGCGAGCCTATTGCCATCAAGCGGGCACAAATCCAGACTCCGAGGCTGCTACTGAGAAATTCCTGATGGAAAAACCCAATAACACTTTGCCCGACCTGGGATTCGAACCCAAGACCTCATGCACAGCAGTCGCGCTTGCGACCACTACACTAACGAGGCAGTCCTTTATTGTGTTCAGCAAAGAGATAAAATAGACTTATATGATAATACCATTGGAAGATGGACCCACCCATCAAGCCAGAGAAATTGAATAGGAAACACAATATTGGATAACAGCGACTTCCTAAACCGTTATATCATCCAATAGCATACCATACAGGATACACGGATAATTCACAGCCAGTGGAGGGTGGCGTGACCATAGATAACGCGCCGGAAGTAGAGGAAGGTGTCGCGCGCAAGCCGGAAGTGCCGCGATCCGTTGCTTTATCGCCACCGTGTCCGGGATGAGCTGGCGGTATTACTGTGAAATATTATGTTTGTAGTTCATCTGCAGGATGATAGGGATGAATGAAAAATAAAGTCGGCTTACCCTTGAAGTTTGGTCTATACGAGGCAAACGTCCGTCCGGTATTTCCATTATTTGTCCTAGTTTGGTCCGGAGTTAAAAAAGGGGACAGGAAATTTAAAAAAAATGATTTTTCCTTTACGAAGTTTTCACAAAACTAAGTAATCACAAAACTAGATAATTAGTGTCTTAATTCTATGTACAAATTTCGTCGACTTTAGTTACTTACTGACCAAAATATGACTTCTACTGAAGCACATTATCAGTACAGCCTACTTTGTGATTTCCGTTGTTGGATTGTCAACTCACAGCGTTGAGCCAAGGATTGAAAATCCAGCAGTGCACAAGGCAAAGTAATATTAAAATAATACTGTTTTAGAGATGGGGGTAGACCGGGATTCTTTTAAAAAAACTGACTTAAGTAATTCTGTGTTGGTAGACCCTCATTACTCGCTATAGTTTTATAACTCTAAACGGCTGACTATTCTTTTTCTACCAACGTCGCGTTGCCTATTAAATAAAATATCCATACACAGGTACATACTCATAAATACATTATAAATATCTCCGATTTAACATTACAGTTTGTCGTAGCAACTAATTAATAAGATATTTTTACCTACTGTCACAAAATAACGAGTTCTCTTTTAACTTTAAATGTTTATTTAAAATAATAAATATCAAAGATTTTCTCTGACCAATTTTAATGAATTCAGCATGCATAGTAGTTAGTAGCATGTTAATACATGGCGTGAATTTCGGAGGTAACAATTATATCAGCGAATGATGCTGCACGGACTCACGGAGTGCATGCATGCGTGTCGGCAAATTGTGGGGTCAGAGCCGCGCGAGGCGTTGAGCTACAAAAGGGGATAGAGTAGGTAATAAAGAGAAGACAGCATTATATAGACTGGCTAGCTTCTGACTGCGTCTTTACATACCTAACATAAAATCACGCCTGAAATTAAGACACCCGCCTTTCGCACTTATGTTTAAGTCCCATGTAAAAAAGGGCTAGCCTATGCCACAAATCTAGATTCCTGATGAAAAAACCCAATAACACTTGTCCCGACCTACAAATCAAACCCAAGACCTCATGCTCAGCACGTCGTGCATCGTGCTAAGCTAATTTCATTCAGCTATATACCTAAGCATGAAAGATTAACAGCTTCAAACATTCATCCATTCTCACAAACTTTCGAGTTTATAATAGTAGTAGGATGTATAAGTTATTACACGACTGCCCCAAAAAAAGGAATGTTATGTGTTCAGGGTTAATGTATGTATGTATGTGAGTTTCTTTATTCCACCATAACTTTTTAACGCCTGAACCGATTTAGATGTATGGGGTATCGTTGCAATCCTTGCATCGTTCCGAGTAACATAGGCTAGTCAAAAGACCGGTGTTATCACTTTAAAATGTAAATTAATACCAGCCTCAATTTATTTTTTAATTAATCTGGCCGTGTTTATGTTCATCGTCTAGAATTTGAAAAGTAGGTTTAAAAATATATAACACTGTTAATAAAAAACGTAAAAAAAAACTGACGAGTATACAAAGTACAAATATGTGCAATTTTTGCAGTCGTGTTTATTTTTTTTTTTTTATTATAGTAGCTTGTTATGTTCCATAATTTAAAACTTTAGCTTCATTTTCAGGCCTACACAGACGACGTTAGAAGTTAGTAATTCATAAAGACGTATAATTACGTATCATTTTGTGTTGTATATTTCGTAGCTCACAGTTCCCTGTCACGGCT
Source organism: Hoplodrina ambigua (assembly GCA_949774945.1). Lineage (NCBI taxonomy): Eukaryota > Metazoa > Arthropoda > Insecta > Lepidoptera > Noctuidae > Hoplodrina > Hoplodrina ambigua. The sequence goes on along the minus strand of OX458974.1, from coordinate 10,179,681 downwards.
GCCTCGCTCGCTGCATTTTCGCACCAGAATTATTGAGGTTCATTAAAATTTACCTCTTTGCGTTCTGTTTCAGATTTATTTTCACATCATAATACGTCTGACCCTTATTAAAATTATGCTTACGCGGCTTACGGTAGACTCTTAAAAATATTGTCAGATTTTGGTATTGTTATAGTTAGTTAGGGATAATTATTTATTTATTTGAAGTTCATGCATAAAGGTATAAAGACGGACTTAATGTTTTAGGCAATATCTACTAGTCAGCCTAGGTCGGAGAAGAAATAGCATGGCAGGTGCATTGTTAAAAAGTAAATTAAAAATATATTTTTATGTTATTATAATTCGAAAATCACCTACTAAAAAACAAAATAAAATTTCCTATTTTTTTATTATTGGTTCGTGTCGTGAATTACTAGCATAGTTACTTCCTAGAATTTGACGCGGATACAAAACTGGACCTTACAATTATTGAAATAATTTTATTGGAAACTGACTTTGAACTGGACTGCCTCGTTGGTCTAGTGGTCGCAAGCGCGACTGCTGTGCATGAGGTCTTGGGTTCGATTCCCAGGTCGGGCAAAGTGTTATTGGGGTTTTCCATCAGGAATTTCTCAGTAGCAGCCTCGGAGTCTGGATTTGTGCCCGGTTGATGGCAATAGGCTCGCCCCGTATTACATGGGACTAAAAACATAACTGGCGAAATGTGGGTGTACTAATGGGTACACCTCTGCCTAACCTTTCGGGGATTACAGGCGTGATGTTATGTTATGTTTTATTGGAAACTAAACTCTTGATAGCAAGAAGACGAGCAGAAGTGGAGAAACTAATCCCAACTCATAAGGGAGACCGATACTCTTGGGCCTGGGTTGTAATAAGATGAAAGTGGTATCGAATAATAGCTTACATATTACCAAAGCTTCGCTGAAAATTGTGCGAATTTTGTCTATCTGAGAATAGAGTGATTAAGTAAAAGAGAATTTATACAAGAAATCGGCAACAACCTAAACTATAGTTATTCAGAGTTCGTAGATTTTGTTTTTCAGTTCGGAGAAAAACCTATGATCGAAAAAGTGTTCTTTTCATGAAAATGCAAAACCGTTCCTCGGAACGGAAGGTAAAATTTATGGAAAAAATAAAGCTAGAAAAAGCTCTGAATCAAGGCACTCGCAGCTTGAAATTGCTAGAATTTGACACTTAGTTAACTAAAGTAAACTTTTATTGAGTGTCTCTCAATAAAAGTTTACTTTGGTTAAAGTAAGAAATAGTTTAATTTAATTAGTAAAATCACCTTAGAAAAAGTTGTTCTTAATAATGTGAAGATAAGGAGTCAGATTGTAAGATCGAATCAGCTTTTTAATGCATTTGATTATTCTGTAAAAATACGTTACGTAACTAACAAATAGAATATTTTTCATTTGTTTTTTTCCGTAGTTCAATTAAACTAGCAACGCTATAAAAATTCAAAAAACATATTGTGCGTAATTTGGCCATTGTTAAAATAAACCGTGTCAAAAAATCTCTCATATCCGACCCGTTCTATCGCAATATTTGGTTTGCGTAAATATTTAAAATTTTGCCGTCGAACGCATGTGCACATAGATACGTATTAAAATAACTGGCAACAATTTTCAGTGAAAAATTTAAGCAGTGTAGTGGACAATGGGCGCGGATCGCAGCGGCATAGCGGTAACAAGTGATAGTCGAGTGACCGGAAGTGCTCGTGCGGATAACGCTCCGGAACGTGTCCGATTCCGGCCGAAGCGCTGCATCGCACGCTTCCGTTTCCGCCGCTGCGCCACTGCCAGCCAGTTTGTTTAATAACCTCCAATAATGAACAATTATTACGTTTCCCGATGCTGCAACAATGACGCAATTGAAGTGGACATTCGACTTCTAACTAGCTTCGTAGTAATGCAACAAGGAATATGTTATTTCAATAATGATAATTCAATTCTCTTACTAATAAAGTCACAGCTATCATAACATAACGCCTGTAATCCCTAAAGGGTTAGGCAGATGTGTACTCATTTTTAAACCCACTGTTCACCAGTTATGTTAAGATCCCATGATATATGGGGCGAGCCTATTGCCATCCGGGCACAAAACCAGACTCCGAAGCTGCTACTGAGAAATTCTTGATGGAAAAACCCAATAACACTTTGCCTGACACTTTGCCTGACACTTTGCTCACCAGTCGCGCTTTGCGACCACTAGACTTTTAACTGGCTTCGTAGTTATGCAACAAGGAAAATATTATCTCAATAATGATAGTTCGCCTTCTCATAAAGTCGCACGATAGTAAAGTTATTGTTAACTTGAATTTTAGCCTGGCCCAATTTCTTGGCAAGAAGTTTAATTGGATGTGTCTATACTACAAAGCAGAAACGGCCTGTTGTTATTCTGTGTAGGACTGACTATTACCTATACATGCTTTAGAGACAAACGAATGAAGAAATTTTTGGAGCAGTTGCGTCTCTAAAGAAAGATATAAACCACCTTCTGTCATTTTTGTTTATTGTTATGACAACACAACTACTTAATTATGTAATGTTTAGGGGTGGAATGCGTTAAGCTGAGTTTAATAATAAGAGAAAAAAGTTAAAAGTTGCAATATACTTTTAAGATAACATAAGATAATACTTATTTGCATAAACATGTGTCATACATACAAAATAAGTCATGCAAGCAAGATGGTAATAACATTATTATGGTACAGACATGTTTGCCAAATGATGTGACGTGCAAAGTCAAGAAACATGGATTAAAACATTCTCTTAAAATTAAATAAGTAATTAAAGAATAATAATATCCTTGTAATGGATTTCAAACATAAAAAAAAATACAAGAATAGCATCAAAACCAAAACTTTCAAAAACAGAAGTAAACCTAACGTTCTGCCTAACACTTGATGTTATTGTGCAGCATTTGAATATTCGGCCTATATCCCAGCATTCCTTTAAAAAAGTACAAGAAGTTTATCCTTAAATCAAGACAAAAGTCGTATATAAAGTTGTTTAAATAATTGTCGTCGACTTCCATTTTAGTTGATTGCTGGCGCTGCAACTCTCTGTGACCTGCCTTTTGTAGTGAGCACGCTTTGTGTTGACGCCTCGGCGAGGCGCCTCGTGTGTGCTTCAAATTATCATAATAACTCTCTTCATTTTATATCTACACATGTACCGCTAATCTGTGAGTTTAAATAGAAAATGACTGTTGCTAAGACGGTTTAGTTTACTCTTAAACAACGTCATAGTTTAGGTAAAGACTATACGCCTGAATTGTAGGTTAACTTGACTTTTTAGGATTTGTAGAATTTGTTTAGCAACATGTTTCACACGCCACCGAACTTGTTGAGAGATGATTACTTCACAAAACTCAGCCATAAAGATGGATCGTCCCGTCAAACTCAGTCGACTCATACATTCATCACAGTAGGTACCTACTTTTTCGTTTAACTTAAAACTTGTAACCGTTATATTTTATCAAAAAATTGGGAATACGGCTTACATCGTGTCAACCTCATTACTGTTCATACACCGTGAAAATACTGAGCAACAACATTTTAAATTGGTTGCAAAATATTTTTGGGGTTTTTGCTCTTTACATTGCCGCGCTGCGGCTGAAATGATTTGTCACAAAAATGAACGTAGCGCTCAAAGGATTTACGTTTCAGTGACAACGGAAGAGCAAATAAAAAAAAAATTGGAAATCGAATAAAACAAAAAGAACAGAAGTAAATAAATATACGATGAGATTTTTTTTGTAACGAAACGTTTCTGTTTTTTATTTTTAAAGTTCTTTGTAAATCAGAAATACGAATGCAAAAGCTTACATGACAAGTACTTATATATATAAATTTTCGGTTTAAATTATTTATAATCGGATCGACGTGTCGGAGTAACAAACTGCAGAATCGATCGGTTTCCGCGAGTGGCCATTAGTAAGACTGTTCGAGCACCCTCGTGGTCTCACGCGTCGAGCGTGCTTGAATCAAGTGCTTTGTCTCGCCCTCTCGACTATAGTCACTACATGTCACAATAGTCGATTGTTAGCAGCGTATTAAATTCTGTTTAGACATGCCCTTGACAGCTTGTTTGGCGACAAAAGATTTCAAGTGGGAGGGACAGTGTTATAATTTTTTATAGGTATATGTAGTACAATCTCCCCTAATATTAAATGATATACGGGATGGAAGGGACACCGGAACGAAAACTTTTACGATAGAGAGTTAGCATATTTCGTCGGTTATTAAATAAAATCAGATGGTCCACTGACCGTGTAGGTACTGCTCTTTTGCATGGAACAGCAGATTTTTTTAATAACCGACGAAAAAATTTCATCGCTTGCGAGTCTAGAATCATGTGCCATGGTAAAAGTTTTACCCTTTGTACGTGTTTCTACATATTGATCAGAGTGGCGATTTGCATCAGCTTTTGTAAACAGTACACGGATGAAAATTTTCCTTTCATAATTTGTTTAATACGCTTTAAAAATAAACTGAAAAATGACTACAAATACAAATAAGTGCTTGCTACTTGAAGGCAGTGAATTTTACTCCGATGTTGAGTGCGTCGTTTTCATTGTAGAGCATTTTATAGCCATTCAGCATTTCCGCGATTCTTTGAAGCTCATAACTAATGCACATAAATTACTATACAAGGGTACTTAACCGCGAAAATATGCAAAATTACGTGTAACGTGCAGCGCGAGCCACATGTGGGGGGTTATTAGTAAAAGTGGAAATTGCAATAAGGGCGCTTTTAGAGCTCATACATGTTCATTCACGCGCCAGTGCCACCGCGAGTGACGTGCTCCCATATTGTACGCTATTTAATATTTAAATAACTCACTGTTTTATTTTACTGCCTCGTTGATGTAGTGATCGCAAAGCGTGACTGCTGAGCATGAGGTTTTGGGTTCGATTTTCGGGTCGGGCAAACAATTACTGTGATTTTCCATTAGGAATTTCTCAGTAGCAGCCTCGGAGTCTAGATTTGTGCCCTGTTGATGGCAATAGGCTCGCCCCCTATTACATGGGCCTTAAATATAACTGGCGAAATGTGGGTGTACTAATGGGTACACCTCTGTCTAACCCTTCGGAGATTACAGGCGTGATGTTATATTATGTTATTTTTTATTTTACTTACACAAATAAACATGAACGTGTAAACGGTTAATACTCATAAAGCATGGAATTTATGTTCCTTTCTTCGAGGAGGTATAATCAAAGTAGTCCGCGGCACGATGAGACCGCTTGAAACAGATAAGGCACGTTGTACCACCCAGTAAAATGGGATGCACAAATCACGGTTCGAAGAAAATGCAACCACTTCCAGTAATGGTTATATTTGTAGTCGAACAAGACATTTAGTATACAAGCAGCTAACTTACAACTAATTTAAAAAAAAATTTTGAGTGTGTCAATTCTTTTAAAGCACTCAAAATATATTTCAAAATTATTAGACACCACAAACTTAAAAAGTGGTCACAAGATAGCAATGAATGGCAATACACACATACACGTACATAAACTCACGCCTTTTTCCCATGGGGGTAGGCAGAAACTACAGAACGCCACGTGTTACGATCCTTACCTACGTACTCCTTTTGCCTCATCCACGCTCATACATCTCGTGATACCAGCACGCCGGTTACGAGCAATGCAACGGCAAATGCAATGCAATGTAACAGAAAGATGTTTCTGATAATTTTCTTTAGATTATTGTCTGTATACACGCAGTGACGAACTCGATATTATAATATTAGATTAGCATTAAGTACACATTGTTCAGAAGTAAACTATTTTCTATAAAATTTAATATCTTTAAAATTTAATATCACAGCTGTTGTAATAAAAGAGTGACTGATAATCCGTCCGATAATGAAGTGCCATTATTAATGACGCTGTTCATAGTCTTCACTTAAACTCAATTGAAATAGGTTCTATTAATTGAACAAAGACGTGTATTAAAAGTTGCAATTATTAGAATGAGATGGCGGCAAAGTTGAATAACATTATAATAAGAAGATAATACCGGCCTATTATTGTCCCATTGCAGGGTAAAGGTATCTTCTTATACAGAGAAGACATGAGTATTTATCGCCACGAATGCTCAAGACGGAATGGAGATTTTAGACTTATACTCATTACTAGCTTCTGCCCGCGACTTCGTCCGCGTCAAAGTTGGTTTCTCCATGCAAACTTTGGACCCCTGTTTCAACCCCTTAGGGGGTGAATTTTAGAAATTCCTTTCTTATCGGATGCCTACGTTATACAAAGGACATACCATCCAAGTTTCAGGTTTCTACGATCAGCGGTTTGGGTTGTGCGTTGATCCGTCAGTCAGTCAGTCATTCAGAACACAGCTCTTTTAATTGTTATATTACATAGATAGATAGATAAGTTCTGGTTTCCTTACTATGTATTCCTTCACAGCTGTCAGTGATGTCCCAGATAAACTCTGAAACTTTAACATTTTTTACATTATAATTAATGCACGTTGCGCATTGGGCGCTTAAACCACTGGGTCATTGCGACATTTAAAATTGTATTTCTAAGTTTAATGAAATTGAGTCTTTATAAACAAGCTTTCAGCGTTTTATTTAGCAATTACCGTCCATCGTTAAATTATTTCCTGATATAATTAAGGCAGTAACCGTTTGGTGACAAAATGCGAACATTACTTCAACCACTCTCATTTAGCTCACATAATTGCGCTCAACGGGCCTTTTAAACGAAATGCAACACATTTATTTGTAATTTAATTAATTGTAGTGGAATATAACAAACATACTGACAGATCGGCGGCCGGTTAATTGCCACTCGATATTACAAGAATCGCGACACGGCCACTCGAGCTAACGTTCCAATGTATTGTGTGCACCAGTGTACCACTCCACTGCAGAGCTTTTGTGATCGTGTATTCGTGGTATAACAATGCAATCAGATATTGTTTTTAAACCTTCGATAGTATTGTTCGTATTCGACGAAAGATCAATTCCAACTCATCCAATTTATTTTTTTACCCTATAAGGTTGAGTGCTCTCGATGCCTTTTTGAAAAGTTCGCTCTTAATTGGATAGTATAATTAAAAAAGTAATACATTGCTGTGTGTGCCGTAAATACAGCTGCACATAAAACGTATAACATCCTCACGCCTGAATTACCGAAGGGTTAGGCAGAGGTGTACCTTTTAGTGAACCCACATTTCGCCAGTTATTTTTGAGTCCCATGTTATAGGGGGGCGAGCCTATCGCTATCAACCGGGCACAACTCCAGACTCCGAGGCTGCTACTAAGAAATTCCTGATCGAATAACTCAATGACACTGCCTGACCTGGGAATCGAATCCTAGACCTCATGCTCAGTAGTCGCACTTAACGACGACTAGACTAACGAAGTAGTCTAATGTATAACTTCGACTCTTTTCTTTTTCAAAACAGCTTTCCATCTGGTTCGTCAAAGTAAAAACTGGAGTGAAAAATTAGTCTTTTAAGAAACTGTTCCCTTTATCGTACACCTCTGGAGAATGTGGCAAATTGCGGCGCATGTAGTACAAGGGTTGTACAAAGGGACATGAGAGCCCTCAGTGGCAGCCCTGGGTTGCCAGCGGCGATGCGAGCCCCTACCACGATTTATGCACGCGCCGTAATCGATGTATTAATGTCTGGCAATACCAGCAATTATGCGTGACACTTTATTTATTTACTAGTGCTTGCGCGTGGCATGGGTCGGTCGTTTTTATTGTATTTACGTTTTAAAAATAAATAAAATACATACGTTAAAGCTTGGTGTTTTTGAAAATAGGTTAAATATTTTACTTAACTTTGATTTGTGCATTTGATCAGTTCCAATTTAAAAAAAGATCGCAATCTAACCTCGAGTCTCAATCTGTAAAATTGCGATTATGACTTTGAAAGTTTTTAATTTCTAGAATTGGTAAAAGAGAATCCTTCTGATAAACATGAGTACTACATATGTATGTACTTGTAACAAAGGTAGCTGTGTAAATAACTGTGGACTCTTTCAGCGCCAGAGCGCCTACATTCCAAGCATTTATTTTATTATTTAGAAAATTATAAAAGCCTTAAAATTGTCCTTCTTAATGGCTTACTCAACATTAACCTTGACGTCACAATCTTGAAAAGATTCTTGAAGAATTCATAATCCTAAATTCCTGACAGTTTTGCGAGAAATGCTGAAAAATGTCTCTTATATTTTTTCCGTTACGGTAGTTAAAGGCAAACTAGTAGACACTCATACAGCCAGCGAGCGATGCATTCGAATCATTCGGACGATTGAATCGATTAATCGGCGCGTTGTTCGCAAACAGCCTGGTTGGGCGCCCAGTCGCCGTCGCGATGTGACACGCATGGCCACCTTCGATGGAGCTTTGTCGCTTACTGCATGATTTACTGTCTGTATTGCGAATAGCTTACCCCTTTGGTCTTGATTTTCGGGCAAGTTACTGCTGAGAGAATATCGCTGAAGAGTCGAAGTTACTGAAAAAAAGGAATGATTGGGGAATTATTTTGTACTTAGACAAGTAGGTTTATAACGGAAAATAATTTCTGTCCTTTTAGGATGGACGAATAAATCTGACGGAGTATTTTAGGTTACTTTTATTTCAGAAACAGGATAAGGGTTTTGCGCAAACCTATACTACAGGCGAACAAAGTCGCGTGCAAAAGCTAGAATTAAAATAAAATCAGCGGATTCCTACAAAAACGCATCACAACACGATCCAGATGTTTGAAACAGCCGTTTTTTTTCCTTATTTCAGGGTTGGTCCCATAATCAAAGTTGTTCGCTGTCATGGGTACATTCACCCCCTAAAAGATGCACAATTAATTAAAAGTTAGCCTGTATACTTCCCCTGCTTAACTCTTCAGGGAATACAGGCGTGAAGTACTGTATAAAATTTTAATTGATTTTAAAAATGGAACGTGCGTAGCAATACATTTTTAACAAAGTTGTAGTACCAAATAAATAAAAAAAGACAATGAAAAATGTGCCTGTGGAACATTAATGAAATTCCGCCGTTGCGCAACTCACATAATGGAGATTAATCAAGAAAATGGTTAATGTCTAGCAGCTCCTGTTGTATGTTGGCAATTACTAGCACTAATTAGTTATCTTTTTACACAGTTTGTGTCTGGAAAATGTTTTATGTGACATGATTCATTTTGTTTTTTTTTTTCTCAGCAATTAGAAAGTACTTAGGTACCTATAAAGTAAAGTAAGTAGAAACCAGACGTATAAAACTGGCACTGGCTGGTTTTATTAAGGCATGCACGTGCGAGCCCGAAAGTCCGACAAAGTCTTACCAAGGGGTATCATATTACCCAGTAACTGGTTTGTGGAGGTCATGTAGGCAGTCGCTCCATGTAAAATACTGGTATTCAGCTGAGTCCGATTAAATTGGAAGCCGACCCCAACATAGTTGGGAAAAGGCTAGGAAGATTGATTGTACGCACGTGTGAACATCGAACATTGATACTTAAACGATTTTGTTTACACGTGTGTTCAGTGCGAAGGCTTTATAGAGATCCTCGCGATCCTATCTTCTTCCAGTTTGCAAAACAAACGATTTATATTAATTATTGAGTTGACTAGGTGTCATCATTTTATTTGATTATTTATGTCTTTTATGAAAAGCTCTTGAAAGACGAGGATGCGTTGCACCTTGTATTTATTACACACTAGCTTTTGTCCGCGACTTCGTCCGCGTAAACTTCGGCTATCGCGGTCGCAGACGAAGTCGAAGCCGACTAAGAAGTTGTCTATGTCCTTTGTTGGGGTTCAAACTTACCCTGTACGAAATTTAATCAAAATCGGTTCAGTGGTTTATTCGTAAGAGCATAACAGACAGACAGGCAGACAGAGTTACATTCGCATTTATAATATAAGTATGAATGTAAAGATGTAAATGAGTTCTTAAATAATATCAACATCTTTATTATCGAACACATGTTTGACATACTTCATACTTCACTATCAGCAGAACACAACGTTTGCCAACAGTTTTGAAAGTTTGACGAAACGTTGGCAATATTCAGTAGTTAATCGCGACACTTTGCTGGTACTACAGTCATAAGTACTGATAGTTAATTTACCAGGAATGCATGAATAGCTGAGCGTGTGATTCTGAAGCGCTTGCAGTTGGCTCAAGAGGTTCATTTGAAATTCATATAGTAGACGCCCGGGATGTAGAAAGACTGAATGGTGTTCAAAGTTTTTGAGCGTAGATTAAATCTTTTGATGAGCGTGTTTATTGTTTAAAGTTGATGCGAAATCTTCTCTCTTCTTAGAAGAGATATGAATGTAACTGAATTTAGACTGATTTATAATTGTACAATTAAATCATACTATTATTGCGAAAGTTTGGTTGGATGGATGTTTGTTACTCAACCATGCCAAAACGACTGAACGAATCTGGAAGAAAAGCGCAAAGATAGATTTATATAGTCTAGAATAACACATAGGCTTTTTATCCCGGGAAATATACGGTTTCCGTGCGATAACATATTAGCTTTGACGCAGACGAATTCACGAGCAAAAGCAAGTAATTAAATGATGAAAAACTACAGAAAAAAAAACAGGATAACCTTTTAAATAAAGAAGAAGAAGATAAGAAGTTGTCAGACTCGTCCCACAATTAATTTGTTGTACTTCAACATCTATGTATTTTATCTCTCCCCCACTTTATATATATACTAGCTTTTGCCCGCGACTTCGTCCGCGTAAATTTCGGTTATAGCGGACACAGACGAAATCGCGGAAAAAATTACGCATGGCCTGTCATTTCAATTCGAAACGACACGTGGCGCCATCTATGATCATAAGAACGTTATTGTGATTTCCCTCGGAAACAGTACTTTTTTCGGGATTACAGGTACCCTATGTTCGTTCCTGTACACCTGGCAACGTATATGTAAAATTTCAGCATGATCGGTTCAGCTTAGGCGTAAAATGGTAACAAACAGACAAACAAACTTACTTTCGCATTTATAATATAAGTTAGGATATTTTGTATGTATGTATAGGTATATGTATTTATTATTATAATTTATTCTCGAGAATTTTCTGTATCTGTGCGCGTACTATGTTTTGTCTCTGCATCACCCTAAGGTAGACTGGTAGAAAATGCCCAAGGAATTAAGTCCGCCTTTGTACAGTGTATTTTTTATATGTGCATAAAGTTTTAATAAATAAATAAATACGGTTCAGTACCAAATTAACGATTTAAAACTGCACCACCAATTATCTCGGTCATCGAATATTGATCAGAAGTATGTGAATTTGTATGAACCGCAGAGAAGTAATGCGGCGAATATATTGCCGCCACTTTGTTTCAATTAATTGATGGAATTTGTAGGATATTAATGGGAATATTAAAAATAAATTATGTTGGTATCCATGTATGAGCCGGGAAAATTGGAAAAGCTTGGAGCCCTGGTAACAGCCCGGATTAATGACGGTACGCAAAAAATATTAGGAGTTTAAACGATTAATTTTGTATTCATAAAATACAAACGATGTTATTTTGAAATATTTACATTGTTATTTTTAAATATTACATAACATAACATCACGCCTGTAATCCCCGAAGGGTTATGCAGAAGTGTATCCATAGTACACACAGATTTTTAATAATATGATTTATTTGTCAGATCCGTACAATCCATATAGTTAGTAAGAACAAACACTTACAAACTAGTGTTAGTACATAATTTTACACATTTACAAATTTTACGAATTTCAATACACATGTCAGAAACAATAATGATAATAATATTAACCAAGAGAAAACAAATGCTTTAACGGAATATCATAAATGATAGGCGTAGTTATTAAGAAAAACCATCTGTTCCAACCAAAGGTTCAACACAACCATAATCTAACAATCAGCAGGATTCTTTTTTATAAATGACAAAAAAAATATTTTGGCCATTATATTGATGAATTTATTGGGGGTCTAGAATCATGTATGTCATGTACTTAATTTTGTAAAGGTTTGAATCACGATATCCATTCATCCGTGTATAACATAGGTCCATAACATAACATAACATAACATCACGCTTGTAATCCCCGAAGGGTTAGGCAGAGGTGTACCCATTAGTACACCCACATTTCGCCAGTTATGTTTTTAGTCCCATGTAACAGGGGGCGAGCCTATTGCCATCAACCGGGCACAAATCCAGACTCCGAGGCTGCTACTGAGGAATTCCTGATGGAAAAACTCAATAGGTCCATAAACCACAAAAAAATACCGCGTAAGTGAACACTAAGATTTATATCACACGGTGCAAAAATATCGCCGCGGAAATACAAAATATCAATAAAATCCCAAATGTCATTTATATATCGACGATATTGTCGCTTCGTTTGAGGTTGACTCAGTGGGCCACCCATAGCGGCTTAGAGCGGATTCTTCGCTCACTTCGACGTAAATAAAGCGTTGCCAACACTATACAGTTTTTCAACATAACAGCCTGCGATAAATAATAACTGTTCAGTAAATATTCACATGACATTCGCGTTTAATATTCTACGCGTTGGCTTTTAGTCGGAAAGTTTTAATAGTCTATCGCAGCGGACTATGTTATTTACAGATTTTATGTATCCTTTATAACCCTTTTGTATGATATAACAGAGGACAATAAGCAGTGGTTGTATCCATCTATGCTAATTATCGCACTAGTATTCATAAATTTCCTAATTTGCAAATTCCTTCCCCTTTTTTGTGATCTTGTTGTGCTTTATCTCGTTAATTCATGAGGAACTCATTCAATGCGTCTCGCCGTCTTCTCCTCGGTCTGACACGACCCCGCCCGATCCGTCTGTGTCAGGTGTCCAGTCCTGGGACATGCTGGCCCACAGCTTTCTGGCAGACATAGCAAATGGCAAATATGGTAAATTATCGACAAAGCAGGGGCTGGAGAAGGGCGCCCCCAGCCTCAGTTATGTTGATAATTTGTGTTCTGGAACTTTCCGGGTTGCTCACTCTAATTTGCATAATACAATATTAACTTAAATCAGAACCATTTTACTCTTCGTCATCTCATGGCCATAAAAGTAGTACCTATAAGTAAATAACCCGCAGTTTTCCATTCTCTGCTGAGTATTACCGATGTCTGATCATCCGCTGAGAACTGGAAATAGCTCCATTTTTCAGCATTTTCGTTTACCCCACCATTAGCGAGATACCCGCAAACCGCTCGCCTCGAAAGCAAATAAAGATTTGGAATACCTTGAAACTTTCAACGGATTTAAAACCAATCACAAAGACGTATTGGACCGAGATTTTGATTGTTTATTTAGGATTAAATCATCGGAACGCATGATTTGTTTTAATAATGAATTTTTGATTGGATTCGTACGATGAATATGGATCACAGCGGCTTGTTCAAAATTTTGGCTACATTTTTTTGGCTTTGACCAATATTCGTGTCACCGAAGCCTGAACACACAATTTTTAACGAATATGTTGGAGTTTTTCGCGGCAGTACGATAAGGGATATTAATATTGGCACTGTATCAGCCGCCTATGCGAGGTGTCTATTGTAATGTATAGCACAATGTATTGCGCGTTACAGGCCACAACCGTCGCATTGGCTAATACAGCTGGATACTAATGCCTGCCTACCTAAATCCACTATAGGCTAGTACTACGTATATACCAACGTTGTACACTTAGGTACATGTAAACGTCTTCAAATATTTATAACAGTGTCTACAGGCAGAACATACGAAGGCTTACGTATGATGCTTATTTACATTGTAAATTACAAATGCGACGTTCACAGATATCCAGAAGGCGCACAGAATCCTCCGGCTTCTTCCAGAGCAACAGAGGTGACATTTTCATTTAAAATATCGTCGCGTCAGTGATCCGGCGTTACTGTATTTACATAAAACACTCGTATTCAGCAAATTATGCGGGTATTCGAATGTTTTGATCGCGGAATCCAGATGGAGCCGGTATAAATCTCGCTTTGAGCTCGGCCGGCATTCCTGGCAAGTTACCGAACAACAGTAATGAAGGTTTAATCTGCTAAATTCCTGCATAATCCGCCGGGATCTCGGAGACTCGGCTTTGCTCTGTACCTATAATTATAACCATAGTTGTACGTGTCTTTATTAATTCGTAAGCAGCTAAATACGCTGAGGAAGCTGCATTGTATGGAGAATAAACATTTGAATTCATTTCTTTTCTAATTGCAGTCCTATCTAATTAAGCGTAATGAACAAAATATCACTTAAAAACTTTAAAAAACGTCAGCTGATTCAAGACCGAACTTCAAAAAGAATAAGGAAAAAGAACGGAATAAAATAAAATGTAACATCTAAATACTTATAGCATAAATTGCTTCTATTTCACGAACAGACAATAAGTCCATAATTTCGCATCTCATTAGCGCGCCTTTCTCAAATTCACAAAGATGTCGTAATAAATTTTAATACTTTTCCTAGCGGCCATTACAATTTGCGCAAACGACATCGCATTACACGAGGTGGCTAAAAGCACATTTTAAAAGGGCGCCTGAATAATTCCGCCAGGACTTGTACCCGGGACTACCGAGCTTGTAGTTAGGACACTTCGTTCTTAATGACTACGTATTGTTTTAAGAATTCAGAAATATAGAATCAAGGAATTAAGTTATAACTTTGTTTTATGAGACAAAAGATAAAAGGTTTTTTTGTAGATTTTAAATCTGTGTCGTCTTTCACGGGCAGTGGGCAAAACACCTTGCTTTTAAAAGGGCCTTTTAAATTAATTTTATTCTTTTGCTTATTAATATTACTCTTATTCTGATGCCACTGTAGCCTACAGATAGGTAGGTACCGTAGCAACCTCAAGACTTTGGATTACTACTTGTACCGGGATCGAAACACTATTCAGAACTTCGTTTAATGAACTTAGAAAGTATTATTGTATATTTATTATCTCTAACTAAATCAAATAGCTGTCCGCCTTAGTGACGTCTAACGTTTGTCAGAAATTCTTCTTATTTTAAAATAGCATTTATCACATAGGCATAGACAACTTAAATGAGGTTGTATCTGACTCAGTCAGTCAATGCGTGGACAGTACTACCGCTGGGAGACATACCTATTTTATTTTTAAAGTTATGACATAGAGAGAAAATACTACATAAAAATGTCAGCAAAACTGGAAGCTAACAGCATTAAAATTCACGTAGTTAATGTTGCCGTTGTGTACATTTTAAAACCTGTAGAGCTTCGATTTATTGTAAACAAACAAAATACATTGTTCCTGTCACATGAAATATTCAGTGGGACAATAAAATTAATTATTTACATGAATGTGCCTATTTGTAATGTTCATAATAAAACTCACATGAGTATTGAATCGGATGACCTATGGAATATTATTATTATTGCATAATTTGTGAAACTTAAATTGGCATTATGTGGAGTTTTGTTTCAGAACTTTTACTATGTATACACATAACATGTTTTTTCGCTTGCATTTGTTTAGAGAAGATATGTATATACTAGCTTCTGCCTGCGACTTCGTCCGCGTGTTTTTTTCACCAGCTTTTAGTTACGTTTTTGGTTTACTGCTCCGCTTCCGTGTGTAGTACCGTGATATTATAGCGCCTATATAATTCTTCATAAATCTGGTTATCGTATATAAAAAGCTTTTTCCAAACCAACCCACAGTTACAGAGATTAGTGCGTTTAAACAAATAAACCACTTCATAATGTTATAAGTTTTAAATAAGTTTTGTGATTATGTTTTTGATACAGAGTTATTTTAGCCTGAGTTTTTAGCGCGAAGAAATGAAATTTTTTACCATGTCATGTCGCGACTTTGTCTGCGTCAAAGTTAATATTATATATTGTCCCATGGAAACTTAACCTAGCATATGTGCTATTCCAGATTCCAGACTATAATCTGTCTTTGTGCCAAACATCCGTAATTCTGGAGTAATTGAGTAACATACATTCATGTACCCAAATGACACTAGGGTATGTAGGGTCGTAAGACCTTACTGCCCACACGATAAAGAAGAAGGAGAATGTACCCAAATATTCGCTTTTATACAGCAACAACCAAAGACAATAATACAGCTTTATTTCATGTCATATCTGTGTCCTTGTCTATGCCAACACCTTTGGAGAGAGCATTTAGATAATTGCGGGATAGGCGCGGTACTTTGTTGGTCGACGCTTTTGTAGCGCTGGATGCGCTTTGTGCTGCATAATAACTGGCGTTACATTGTTCGATGACAGCTGTGACACGCCTGTGGTCGATCTGCGACGCCGACGCACGTTTGCGTTGCGTGTTCATTAAAATAATGACGCGGTCTCGCAACGTGTGCGATGTTGCAGTTATCAGAGTTTGATTGGTGCAGTTGTTTGAGTTTTTGCTGTGTAGTTAATGGCTTTAATTGGTTTTATTAAAATTGTTAGTGTTAGCATTATCGCACCGTTCGTCATATTTTACTCAGTTGGTCCCTTGTAGACTTAGACTTAGATTTTACGACATGGTTATTATAATGGCTGAGCGATTGACTGTTGCGCTGCGCGTCGCAGGTTTCATTTTCGCACTGAACAAATATTTGTATGGCCTACAGATAGATGTTCCGGGTTTGGTGTGAGTATGTGAGCCCCCGGCATACCGCCCCCGATACTGGAGAAATTCCTAAGGAGGGTGGTAAAAAAAAGGAATGTTTGGTCAAGAAAAAAAGCTGATTGCGCTGAAAAAGATAGGTTTATTAACCAAATTGTTTCATAATTTTTATTTATGAAGTTTGTTTCAATTCTATCGTTTGGAGCTTGGAGATATTATGGTACAACTAAGTTGAATCAACATTAAATTCTCTTTCATGTTTTATACAGTTCGTTTCTTACGAGGTAAACAGCCATACAACAGTAAATATAAAATAATAATCCGACTCGCTGAATAGCATTCAACGATATCTCTGCTGACTACACAAGGGAAATGAGCGTAATATTCCATTTTGCAGCTACACAGCTTTATACAACAGTTAATCAAACGCGAGTAACGACGGTAGACATCACAGGTTTCATTACTTCTTCACTTTGCTCAGCGCTCTTAGGATTATTAGTAAAATATCGTATTCTCTTTTGTATGCTGCATCAAAATATTACATTTTAAATACCCTGTCAAATTGATTGAGTAGGCATTTTAAGCTTAGAACTGGTTCACATTAGGTCGGACCGACAATTTTACCGTTGACCGACTAGCGGGTGTTGCTGTTCACATTAGAAGCTGCCGAACCGATCTAAAGTGCGTGTATTTATTTATTTTAAGTAGATACGTATGCGTTTTGTAGCCTGAAACACAGGTTCAACCTAGTTCAAGCAATTAAGAAACAGTGCTCTATTTTAATTTTTAAGATAAATTTCATTGTATTTGTGCCTCTTTTTGTAAATAAACGATTATTATTATTATTAATGTGAACACCACCGTTATTTTGCCACAGCCGTTGTTTTTCGCAGTTCTTTGTCGGTCCGAGACAACTGTCGGTCCAAGCTAATGTGAACCAGGCTTTAGGTGTGCGAGGTACTGCTGTGATTGAATACGGTTTTGCCGTCTATTTTCATCTTCGGCAGCTGAATACGGGTCTAGACATCACCAATCATAGTTCTTATGAGCTGACAAAACGCGATTCCTCCATATATTTTGTTTGGAAATACTATGACGTCATTTATTTACCAATTCAAATATCTAACAATTTATTGATTTTAAAGCAACTAAAATAAAAATTGCGGTTAGTTAAAAAAATATCGGGTTTGTTGTTTTTTTTTTTAAGTTGCGTCTGGGAATTAACTTACTTTACTTACTTTCTGATTGATTGATTCCGTGACAATTATAAATTGCGTGTGAATGCTTCCAAAATTTTATTCGATTTTGATTGTGATGATTGTTTTATAATGTCTGTACCCGTATTACATAAAATGTTAATTGTCTAATACTAGGTATACTTTTAGGCACTAGGTACCTTGCTTGTAAAATTCCAGGCGAAATTTTTCTATGCCACTCACACTTGACCAGGGGACCTACCGCCATCTCTTAAAACAATATTACCTATATTACTTTGCCTTCCGTACTGTTGGATTTTCAACGATTGGTTTAGCGCCGAGAGTTTAAAATTCAACAACGGAAATTACAATCACACTTGGCCAGGTATATAGGTACGTTATTTTTTTTACAAACAAGTCTAGTATCGCATTGCACGATTCACTTTTACAAAAAATAATGTGACGCTCTGCCTATACCTACATATTGTATATGTGTTCGAACTCGGGTAGTCTGTAAAGTTTTTAATTTTCCGGTAGTAAAGCGCTTCATGTTTTACAATGCATGTTCTTCTCAATACATATGTATGGACCAAGTTGCCTTTATAAAATATATTTAACGTTTTTGTACCATTCAGATGTAGAGGCTTTCACAATTTCAGAAGGTGAATTATTCTACTAGTTAAAAACGTTAAAAAATTAGTCTTAGTTTAACGACAATATATGTTAAAAAATTAAGGTAAATTAGAGGCATTTTTGACAGATCTATACTGAGATCAGCCCCCGTACCACCATCTCTTAAGACAATATTATTTATTAAAATAATAATTAATATATATTATTTATGGTGGAACAAAAAATGATTTAAAAAGTAAGTAGGTACTCCTGCCTTCTGAGTCAGGTGCGAATCTTACTTTAATCATTTAACAATCTAATTGCACTCCGCGTCAACAAATTAAAAATGAAAATCTCTTTTCATTGAAGAGATATCAACAACAGCGCAGTTTACGGCTTCAGATACCAATAAACTGTAAATGGATCGTAAATATTGGAAAGCGTAAAATTTTTAATCTTCGTTGAAGTGAAGCTGGTTTTACTTTGTTCAGTTTGCTTACGAGTCGATCGGATTAGTGTTTATTGCTATTTCATTTTGTAAATCGCGTTCATATTTCAGTTTTATTCGATTACAAATTAATTTGAAGTTTCATTTCAAATAAGTGTGACTGGTAATAATTAGTAACCGTACTTAGACACATGATTGTACTTTATGATAAGAAACTTGTCAAATGTTTTTTTTTTTTACAAAGCGCATGACCCCAATCTACCCAAAGACGTGAGCACGCGCACGTACCGTACGGTTGATAGTCAAATGAAAAAAAAAATGCGTGTAAAAATTGATTAGTTAGTTTGTAAAAAGGGATGAATAACTAAATTAAATTAATTAAAGTTGATTATGTATTATTTGTTGTTTTACCCAGTTACTGGGTTGCGGAAGTCAGATACGCAGTCGGTCCATGTAAAATATTGGTATTCAGCTGCATCCAGTTGGACTTGAAGCCGCCTCAGCATAATTGGGAAAAGACTAGGCAGATGATGATGATCTATTGTGGTAATTAAGGTCATGAAAATAACAAATTTAAAAAAAAAACTTTCTTTAGAAAGCTGTTTTGTTTTCAAGTCACCCTATACTGTACATTCAAACGTCTATTTCTAGCAACTATTCACAAAAGACTGCATTGCTTCTAAAAACTGAAATTACTAATAGAAAAACCTAATAACCCTTAACGACAATCTTATTCATGACTCCATCAGCAATTCTTCTTGAAGTAGGCTAATGCTGGCACAAACTACAATCAAATATTCCGCCCTTATCGTTAAAATCGGTTCAGTAAGGCAGCGTGCATCGGGGTTTGTAAGTGGGAATAGAACAATACGTACGTACATGTTCCGGAACATTGCACGCGATCGATGACTGGGACACCCAACTGATTTCCCTTCCATTGAGCTCGCTCGTTTCACTGTCCACATGCCGCTGTAAATAAAATACTGCGTTACAACTAGCATTATTTATGCACGTACACATAATGTTTTGGGATTATCTGTGTTTTTTTTTGTTAAGTTTTTAATTATTGAACCAATCTGGCCAATTCAGTCCGGTGCCTGGATTTTTTTTTACCTAACGTAACACGCCTGTAATACCCGAAGGGTTAGGCAGGTGTATACACCCACATTACGCCAGTGATGTTTCACTGTTTTCTCAGTAGCAGCTTCGGAGTCTGGATTTGTGCCCGGTTATAGGCAATAGGCTGGCACCCTATTACATGGGACTTAATCACAACTAGCGAAATGTGGGTGTACTAATGGGTACACCTCTGCCTAACCCTATGGGGATTTCAGGCGAGATGTTATGGTATGTTATGTTGTTCATATCCTCATGTTTGTACTGTATTCGATTAAACCTCGTGCAACTTAGTAGCTACGGATGTGCAGGTATGTACTTGTATGCATATGTGATGCCTATCCAATATGTCCGTCAGGGGGCGCCTCGTTTGTATAATAATAATTGGAAATCGGATTATGTCGCATGCCGTGTCGGAATGTTTGCTTTCATCAAGAGCTTCCAGCCAATTCAGCTGTGCTAACATCACGTTTTTAAATATAAACAGTGCAACAGTGTAGCAGGGTGCAAGTTTTGTCTTATATGTATGCCACTGACCTAGTTTTAATTTTAAAATATTTATAAGATTTTATAGTTTTTAAATCTGTCTTTTTTAATATTTGTAATTTACATGTTCTCTCGCCCCTATGGTTCGAGAGAAAGTGGAATTTAAATAGCTAGAAATTAAACCTCACTTTTTCGTAAAATTTAATTACGAAAAAGCATCTGCAGCTCGATACATTTATGTTCGCATTATTCGACAGAATGTATGGATCAGCTGTTTTTTTTTGTGATTTCAGGTTTGGTCCCATAGTTAAAGATGTTTATGATCAGTACAATAACCCCTTCTCAGGTTTATTCTTATTCATTGAAACATTTCTCATTTACTGACAAATTCATGGTCAATATACCAACATAATACATAGTACATCTGCGACAACATCATATGTCTCCGAAATCGGTATACGCATCGATTATCATCAACTCATCACATCACTCCACCTAGATTACAGTAGATACTAGAGATACACGTTTTCACACGGAGCCGGCTACTTTGCAAGTTAATAACCTATTTGCCGTCGTTCTAAAGGCTACATATTCACAATGGTGGGGTCTGGGCGTCCATCAGGAATCGGATTTGTGTGGAGAGCGGGTCATGCCGCTAGCGATAATGGAAAACGGATTACCGCGAACTCTCTAACTAAAGCCTGTGATCCGTTCATGTAGGTCGGCTATGTCTGCCGACGGAATTTGCATTGAACCCTTTATTACCGATGTTGTACATACATCGTCTTGGTTGTTTTAATGTTATGTTAAGTAGGTAGTTAATGTTCAGTTTTGATTGAATGTGGAGTTAGAGTTATTTTAGAAATGGTGTCATTTTTAATATAGGCGATATATATTTTTTTGTGTTTCAATGTTTTTATTGTAAACAATGCAAACTACCCAGCGAACTTATATATACTTAACCATATATCCATAACATCACGCCTGTAATCCCCGAAGGGTTAGGCAGAGGTGTACCCATTAGTACATCCACATTTCGCCAGTTATGTTTTTAGTCCCATGCAATAGGGGGCGAGTCCGCCATATATATGTATATAAATATTTTTTAATTTTCTTAGAACTTACAATAATAAACACAACAAAAAATAATTTATAAAATTTGTCCGTTATGAATTAGATAGGAAGGTACCAATAAAGACCCTCATAAGAAAAACTAATGAAGATTTTATTGCAAATTTTAATTATTAAAAGTGTCATAGTCCTTGTCGCCCTACATAAGGCTTAAACTGCGAGGAACGGGTCATGTGCGGTTGTCTTCTACTTATGCACAAAATGTCTGAAACCCTTACATAAAGCTGTGCACTGAGACACATTATTATGTCGTCGATATGCAATTTATGTCGCAAGACATTTTCTTTGAAAGATTTAAAGTAGGTGATGGTCTATTCAGGTCGGTTATTGCGGTACCTGGGAGGGTTAATAAGGGTACAGGGGTGAATCGGGACGAAATTTTAAAAGAGAATTTAATGTTAAATCAATATAGATTGTTGCCATCATTGATACTAAATCGTAAACTATAACATTACAGACCTTTTTAGTAACAAACTATATTATTTTAACGTTCAAATCCCTTTTAAAATTTGTCCCCGATTCACCCCTGCATCCCTATTCATCCCGTTTGACATACAAGATACAGTTTTGCATCCTGATCAAATTTGAAGAGGTAACTGTTAGCGATTCTCAACACCAAACAATTATTTTTAGTAGGTGAATTTAGAATTTGAACTTGCCATTTTTCCGCTGGGCTTAGGCAGGCGGGGCGATGAACCCGCACGCACGTTGTGATATTTTCACGTGACTCTGCTCCCACATACGCTACTGGGTGATTCTACATACATACATATCATAAATCACGCCTTTTTCCCAAGGGGGTAGGCAGAAACCACAGAACGCCACGTGCTACGATCCTTACATACTCCTTTCGCCTCATCTGCGTTCATACATCTCGTCATACAAGCACGCAAAGAGGTATATTCTGAACAAAACAAGAACATAAATAACAACAACAATACATTCAACAAAAACAACAACACAACAAAATTAAAAATAAATTATGACAATCTCCTGAAATTGACGAGACCAAACTTGTTTAAAAAGAAGTCTATTCTTATTTCGATCCCATATTATATCTAAGTTCAATATAATACACATTTGCATCAGCTCCAAATCTCTTTTTCAGAAAAAGACTCGGGTGTAGTGTGATTTTTCAGAACTTTGGACTTGTAAGTTGGTATTAGACGTCGCGACGCGTAAAAGTTTTTAATTTAAAATGAAATCAGTAACACATAATCTAATATGCTGTTATAAACAGGACGTGTTTAATTTTTCTTGCTAACAGTCCATTCTAGCTGGTCGTTATGCGAGCGAGCCGCCCGCGTCATTGTGCGCCGCATAATTGTGTCATATTAAATGCATTCACACACGACGAGGCCACGCTATTGCCCATTGACCACAGCACAAAGAGAACAGTAGGCTAGGTTTATTATTAATGAATGAGGAATATTCAATGCAATGTTGCCTTCATAGGGCTATACGTTGTTTATAGCTTGATTAAATCCGTACGATTTCTTTTTATGCTGTTTTTGTCGAAGTTTATGTGAGGGTCTAGCAAATTTATGAATTACATGCAAAATAAGTAAATCTAAATATTTTATGAAATCGAAAAGTCATATACTCACTCATCACACATTATCGAAAACTGCTTGACATATAATGAAACATAAGTGCAAAGTTTGTATGAAGAAATCAACTTTGACGTTGATGAAGTCATATTTTATACCTATTCAATAGGTTCAAAGTTCTTCTAACGCTTGTTGCATTCAAGGAGGGTAGTTTGGCGGGGCGTCTTAATCATAGACCACTGGGAATAATTTTATATGTATTAAATATATTTATAGCCACGAAACTATATGAAGTTATATGGAATATGAAATTTTATGAAGTATCTCGAATATTGTTTTCTATACGAAACACGCGGGTAATCCCCGAAGGGTTAGGCAGAGGTGTACCCATTAGGAAGCCCACATTTCGCCAGTCCAAAATCCAACGGATATGTCGAAAATTTCCCCCGTGCGAAGCTAGTATTAGTACCCATAGATATCAAATATTAAAGTGATTTTTTAGTTAACCAGATCTTCGTGTTAACTAAATTGGAAGTACACGGAAGTGTAGATCGGTAATGCCCATGACGCAATACCAAATGCGCCCTTGGGGGGTGGGGGCGCCTTACCCACTTACCAATAAATGTTTCAATACCATTTACCGGCACTTTGGACTTACTACGGAATACTGTGAATTCAATTTTCAATTGAACGTAATGTAATTATTTAATGACTTAACTGCCGCACTTAAGAAAATTAACAAAATTAGAATGTTTTAAAGTTTTCGTATTTTGTTTACATTACGGGTTATTTTTCTATAGTCAGATAACTTTTATCTAAAGAATAAATATGACAGTTTGACGCATTTTCTATACAAAAGCTGTCAAACCGCCATATTTATTCCTCCGTTAAGAGTTATGTGACAATTGAAAATTAACCATAAAGATAATTATCAGTCAGTAAGTAAGGATCGTAGCAGGTGGCGTTCTGTAGTTTCTGCCTACCCCCATGAGAAAAAGACGTGAGTTTAATGTATGTAGGTATGTATTAGTCAGTAAAGTGAGTAAAGTGAAAAATAAACTTTAGTTTTAAAAGTCAGCTGCGGTACTGTTTGTTGTTCTGTATAGGTACCTACTAGGTATTTAAAAAAAAAAACAATTTTGAAAATTGGTCAACAATGTGCGGAAAAATTCGATGAACATACTTTAAAAAAAATTATATCGAAAACACAACTTCCTCCTTTTTAATGTCGATTAAAAAGACGTTCTTGCCTTCCTTTTTCTTTTTGTTCTTTCTCATTCTGCAAGTAAAAATAACACACCGGGTATCAACCTAAAGTTTTTATTATTATTCTATTTGCTTAGATAAGCGGAATACGCCGAGTGCTCAATTAAGTGTAATTACCTCATACGCATAATACGTACGAGTATATGTCGCTTTGTCAGCTTAATTTTCCTACTTGAATATTATTACCATAAAAAAAGGTACGCGCGTCCGCATTAATAGCTGTATCATGTGATAAAGTTGCGCAAACAACTCTGACCTGTAACCCAAGCACATAAAGAAGAAAATACTAGTTTGCTTAATATGAATTTGTGTGTTTTCCTGCAGGGGACTGTACTAGATATCAAGAGTGGTCTCGCTACGCCACATTATGTTATAATTAGAAGAAATTGCGACGGTATTATAGTGGGAGCGCTAAGAGGATTCAAAATCTCCTTCAGTATAAGGTATGTGGTTAATATATTAAGCTTTAGGAAACTCGAGAGGATATTATAAAGCAGTGTTGAGTTTTGGAATTTAGCTGAAGAGCGCTTTTACAAGTCCTTAGACGTCTCGTCGTCTGCCTTCTTACGTTACTTCGCTGTGGTGAAATATACAAATACACAAAACACTGTAATTTCTTTTGGATTTCTTCAAAATAACGTTACCCCTAACTAGGATTTATGTATTACCCCTAACAGCCAGACCCGGGAAAGCTATCTGTTAGCCTGCTCCATGGGACAATGATACATTCTAGACAAAATCAAACTGGTTATTAATGTTTTTTTTTTTGTTTTTCATTTTTCTTAATACTTAATTTTGTTTTATTTTTGATTATTGATTTTGAAGTATGTTATAGATTGCGCGGACTCACACACTATTTCATGTTGGTTGAGATGTTATGAGTGGTCGTCTGTAGTTCCAATATTTGTAAACACGTGAAAACTATGTACCTATATTTGAACATATTTTAACTTTTAAATTCTTAATTTGTGCCTTTTAATTATTATGATTAATTAGTTTTTTTTTATAGGGTACATACATTGCTTTCACGTGCCATGTCGTGTATGATTCTGTAAACAAATGTTGTAAACATTGATTTTAAAAGAGTACGTATGAAGTTTCTTGCCCATTCTTCTCCATACAAAACTACCTTTTGGAAGGGGCAACTAGATTCAATTCTATTTTGTTTTTTGTGTTTGACGTTCAAAAGTGCCTTATTGGCCTAATTGAAATAAATGATTTGACTTTGATGCAAATATTTGTTCCGCACGGGAATAAAACCTACGACTCGCAGTATAGCAGACGATCGCTCAGCCATTACACCAACCGTGTCAACATTGACGTTAAAATACCGTTTAAACGGCGCCTACGACCATAAACTTCTAAACAGCCCTTCTCGAAATTTAGTTAATAAAATATTAATAATCTAGCCATCGAATATAAAAACACTCGGCAAAGTACAGTTGAAGTTCGCAAAGTGCTATAAACATGCGGGGCACGATTTTTTAACGGGCATTGTATTATTTGGTGTGTGTTCTGTTGGGCTAGTACATAAATCGTGTAATGGGTGGTATAAGCAAGCAAGTTGCCAAATAATTCACACGCAAAGTGCTAGGGGAGCGGGCATAAACAATAAAATGCTATAAAAATTCACAGGGAAAGTGATTTTGCCGTTACAACGAGCAAAAGCTTTTTACGGACCACATTATGATAATAAACGCTCCTTTAATTTTGCATGGTTAGCATTCTGAGACTATATTAAGGATCGATTTCACTGTAAGGCGATTGCCACACGGCACCGCGCACCGCCGCGCTACTTGAAAGTGACGCACAATACAAAGTATTTTTTTTAACAGCCCGAAACAAAACAAGTTGGTACTTAATCTAAAAAACTAAATACATAATAAAAAATAAAATGTCCTGAACGTAAAAAGCAGCTAAAGCAGATCTCATGTCGCATTGACCTCTATGAAAGCCGTCGTTGCCTTTCATACGTACACCTCCCGACTACGCGGTCGGGCGGCGACCGCGCGGTCAGGCGGTGTACGTATGAAAGGCGACATGAGATCCGCTCCACGGCCAACCGCGGCGGTGCGCGGTGCCGTGTGCTAATCGCTTTAACGGTAATCTTCTGGCCAGCAGTTTTTATGGGATATTTTCACTTATGACGCGCGTCGTAACATTTTAATGATGTAGTGTTCCATTATCGCCAGCAGGACCGATTTTCCGTATATATAACCCATTAGTTGCATAAGTGTAGGCATAATGTTTTTTTGAATAACCAACTACGTGTAAAGGCTATTTTATACAATAGTCACATCGTGCCAAAGCGCATCGCATTATAAAACGAAAAAACCCGATGTGATCTGCCTTTAGTGTGTGATGGAAAATTGAATGCCTACCTATGTATAAAAGTCATGAGAATGATTATTATTGAATTGCAGTGCAAAGACTCTAAAGTATACTACTTACTATACTCTAAACTCTAAAGTAATACTAAAGTACTTCTATACTCTAAAGTATATATTTTAGTACGGCAATAGGGCATATAATTTTGATTCCTATCTTCAAAATTACATAGTTTAGTTACTTATATCCAGGCTATTTCACAATGACATTCAGAACATTTCCTTAAAGGAGAAGATCGTACAAAATTGTACAAAAATAAAACACTATTCGTATTGGAGCCCAGGGACTCTTTGATACCGCGAAGCCGTCGACTTCTCATCGTATTGCCACGTCTTATCTATTAGCATAATTGGCACAATGGACTCGGAGGCCCAAAAAGCCTGTATTTTAAACTAAAATAGCTATAGAATATTTTTGTTATATTTTAGAACTAATCAGACCTAGCTGGGGAATAACTATTATCATTTAGTATAGCGGTACGCGTTATTATTAATATTATGTTGTTTTAATTCTATAGCTAATAACGTTATGTTTTAATACTATTCTAATTATTTTAATAGGCTAGTTGATGGCGCAGAATGTTGTAAAACCAACCACTTAATAGCACTCTAGGATTGCAGTGCGCCTATAATTTGCTTTGTTAATTTTGTTTTATGTTTAACGGTTACACCTAAAACGTAATAATGGAATTTCACACATTACAAATTTAATATTACTTCCTACTAAATTTCGGTCACGTTGGTCATTTTAATGGAGACTACACTCTCTTAGTCCTATGAGAAAGGAATACGTCACGACTGAGGAGAGTTCAGGTGCAGGACCAACGGTTTTTTTAGACATCAATCTACTTTCTTATTCTGGGTTGCTACTGAGAAACTCGTAATGAAAACACCCAATCACTTTGCTCGACCTGACAAACGCAGAACCACATATTCAGCAGTCGATGTTACAACAACGAAGTCAAACTGCCGTATTACTAAAATAAACATAACATCACGCCTGTAATCCCCGAAGGGTTAGGCAGAGGTGTACCCATTAGTACACCCACATTTCGCCAGTTATGTTTTTAGTCCCATGTAATAGGGGGCGAGCCTATTGCCATCAACCGGGCACAAATCCAGACTCCGAGGCTGCTACTGAGAAATTCCTGATGAAAAAACCCAATAGCACTTTGCCCGACCTGGGAATTGAACCCAAGACCTCATGCACAGCAGTCGCGCATGCAACCACTAGACCAACGAGGAAGTCAAAACAATACAATACAATAATAGTCAGTTACTAAAATAATATTACGCAAAAAAGATTTTTTTTTAACATAGTACAAAAAAGTGAAAAAGTAGACAGGTAGAAGTAGTGGGTAGTGCAATAAACCAGTCGCGCCCCAGTTGACCTTAATAACCTGTCTGAGATGACAAACGGCTGACACACGTTAAGGTGGTTATTAGATTCTGCGTCGACACTCGACGCGTTGCATGGATTTCAAATTGTCGTTTCTAGTGAGAGGAGGATAACATGTTACAGTTTCCTCTTAAGTTGAAGACGGCTAATACGACGTTCTGTTAAAAGCTGGTCGATTGGCAGTTTTCTTTAAAAGTAAAGTTATTTTCGATTGCTCACAATATCTTTATTTTTTCTATTTGAACCCTGAATATTTTTCGTAATTACATTACGCCTGTAATCCTCTAAGGGTTAGGCAGAGGTGTAACCATTACCTACTACATCCATATTTCGCTAGTGATGTTTAATGTCCCATGTAATAGGGGGCGAGCCTATTGCCAACATTTAATGAATTCAATTAATTTAATTTAATAGATATAGAACACAAAACAGAACAACACATTATGAGCAACACAACACACACACATACATGAGCAGCACAGCATTAAAGTTCAGGTCGAGACTCCACTCCTAAATATGACTAAGATTTTGTGGGTGTACTTTTGGCAAACGTAAACTGCTAAGTCTTAGGTATAAAGGTCTGAAATGCTTGTAAAGTTAGAAAATCCTGTGGTAGATATACCTAACGTCTAATGACATGGAAGAAAAAGTTATAATAAGAATAATAAGAGCGACACTCACTGCCCCCCCTCCAATTCATCGTGCCTCACCCCTCGTCCCCCCGCACTATATTAGTAGGTAAGGCATTTCTACCGCGTGGGCCGTCTCTCACAGCGTATGCACGTGATTCACATAATCACCGTCTATTTATACTTGACTGTCCCTTTGGACTCGTGGTTGCCAGCGCTACTGCTGATCGTATGGTCGTACGTTTTATTCCCAGTTCGGGGAATGATTTTTTTTGTTAACTCCAATAATATTGAAAACAAAATAACATTTACATTAGAAACATAATAATATCACGCCTGTAATCCCCGAAGGGTTTGGCAGAGGTGTACTCATTGGTACACCCACATTTCGTCAGTTATGTTTTAGTCTCATGTAATAAGGGGCGAGTTCGGGCACAAATCCAAACTCCAAGGTTGTTACTGAGAAATTTATAATGGAAAACTCAATAACACTTTGCCCGACCTGGGAATCGAACCTAAGACCTCATGCTCAACAGTCGCGCCTTGCGACCAGTAGACCAACGAGGCAGGTTAAGATAATTAATGTATTAAGTCAAGGTTGTAGCTAAAGTAAGTAATATTTAATGTTAAAGAAGATTATTCATCATCTTGTTAAATCTCGCCGGTATTTCCTAAGACCAAGATTTTAGAGGAGAAAAAATTTAGATAAAGCACACAAGAGTTGGCTTTGTGTATTTGCACCGAAATGTTGACGCTCCTCGCGGATTATAAGGATTTACTGTTCTGCCTCGGAAAAGTATTGCGGCGGAACAAAGGGTAGGTATATTTTAATAAAAAACTTAGTAATGCTTTGCATAAACAACGTTTTTTGACGACAAAGTACGTGTATAAATTAAAAACAACCAAAATTATTTTCTAATTTAAACAAGAAAATTATCTAGTTTTTTTTAAGATTACTTTTTCTTCATGTCTCATGCAAAAATCTCATTTCCCCAACAATCACACAGTAAAAATGTACACCTGTACAAAATAACACAGTTTAATATACAAACAGCTTAATATGCTAGTGAGGCAGTCCAAAAATTATTCTCATTAGCTTATCTTCGCAGCGAAATTTTGAATTTAGCCTTATCTCAAACGACGGGGCTAAACAGGCGCGCTACGCCGGCTACGGCGTAGATATCAGCTACGGCGTAGCTATTCAGCTACGAGAGAAGGTTAACGTAGTACGTGCCCCTGTTGTTGAGCATGCTTCACATTGAAATCGTTTTGTGCGAAAAAGTTGTTGTATTTATCATGTAAGGCATCTCAAATTGAATCTACAGTTATTGTACAGTAAGTTGACGAGATGTATGAACGTGGAAGAAGCAAAAGGAGTATGTAAGAATCGTAGCAGGTGGCGTTCTGTGGCTTGTGCCTACCCCCATGGGAAAAAGGCGTGAGTTTATGTATGTGTGCAGTTATTTATATAAAAATAATACTATGTTATTGGGTTTTCCATCAGGAATTTCTCAGTAGCAGCCTCGTAGTCTGTGCCTGGTTGATGGCAATAGGCCCACCCCTTATTATATGGCGAAATGTGGATGTTATTAATAGTTACACTGTTGCCTAACCCTTCGGAAATTACAGGCGTGATGTTATGTTATGCAAATAATAATACGTTTGTAACCAAATTGTTCTTTTCCATGACAAATCAAATTAAACCGAAATGTTGTATTTACTCTCTGTTCTCTTAACATAACATAACATAACATAACATCACGCCTGTAATCCCCGAAGGGTTAGGCAGAGGTGTACCCATTAGTACACTCACATTTCGCCAGTTATGTTTACGTCCCATGTAATAGGGGGCGAGCCTATTGCCATCAACCGGGCACAAATCCAGACTCCGAGCTGCTACTGAGAAATTCCTGATGGAAAAACCCAATAACACTTTGCCCGACCTGGGAATCGAACCCAAGACCTCATGCTCAGCAGTCGCGCTTTACGACCACTAGACCAACGAGGCAGTCATTATGTGTTCTCTTAACATAATAAGATTTACTTTATTATTTGCAAACAATAAATGAGATTATAACATTTTTCGTGTACAAATTGTAAAAGATGAATGATTACGTTTTACAAGGCGGAAATCTTGATACAATTTCGAAATTAGGATATTTCCACGAGCAGATTTGAGTAATCAGATTATTTGACGAATGTTTCAATTTACATCAGAATGTTTGCGGAAGCTGGAGGTGTATTCACGGTAAAGGCATCTGTAATGTTGGAGAGACACTTGATACGCTTTAAGATTTATAACCACCATGTATTATTATTATAACATAAACATAACATAACATCACGCCTTTATCCCCGAAGGGTTACGCAGAGGTGTACCCATTAGTACACCCACTTTTCGCCAGTTATGTTTTTAGTCCCATGTAATAGGGGGCGAGCCTATTGCCATCAACCGGGCACAAATCCAGACTCCGAGGCTGCTACTGAGAAATTCCTGATGGAAAAACCCAATAACACTTTGCCCGACCTGGGAATCGAACCCAAGACCTCATGCACAGCAGTCGCGCTTGCGACCACTAGACCAATGAGGCAGTCAGGAGGTGAGGAGATTAGGTATTATTATTATCCATACTAATATCATAAATGCGAAAGTAACTCTGTCTGTTTCTCTGTTATGCTCCCGCGACTAAACCTCTGGACCGATTTTGATGAAATTTGGTACGGGTTACTTTTAATTTAGTGACTACGTCGAAAGATAGTGTGTATTACATTTTAACTTTACCAAATTTCAATAAAATCGGTAGAGTGGTTTAGTCGTGAAAGCGTAACAAACAGTCATACATACATAAACTCACGCCTTTTTCCCCATGAGGGTAGGCAGAAACCACAGAACGCCACCTGGTACGATTCGTACATACTCCTTTCGCCTCATTTACAGACACAACAGACAGACATTCAGATTGACAGAATACTAAATTTTCGCTCGTGCCATTTCTGTGTGAGAAGAGGCCTTTGCCCTGCAGTGGGACAGTAATAGGCTATATAATAATATGACTTTTCTTTTTACAAAAGTACAACATATCTCTAGAATATTAATAAAAATGGTTGTTATCAAAAACAAAATAAATGTGCTCATTTCATTTCGTCTAGTTTGTTTTTTAGTCTGACCCAAAAGAAAAGTCGATTGAACATTTTCTTTGTTTGTTCAACATCATACTTCGTAAGAACGGCTTACGAAACAACAACTATAACGAGAAGCCCTTTGGCTAAATAATCTAGATCGAAAGGTCAGATTTTATATCTGTACTTGTAGTAAATGGCTTCTACTTAGACTAAAGTATAAACGTTTGCCTAAGGGCTACCGTACACTTTCAGTTATTTTCATTAGCCTATTTTTTTAATACAGGTTGGTTTTTAATTCTGCTCATGTTTTAGTGGGCTTTTAATTCTGCTCATATTTTAGTGGGTGTGTCATGATGGCCCAGTGGTTAAGACGCACGCCTCTCATGCATGAGGTTGTGGGTTCAAATCCGGGCAAGTACCAATGTGAATTTTTCAATTCATATGTACTTTCTAAAGTTTATCGTGGACGTCACTGGCATCGGTGAAGGAAAAACATCGTGAGGAAACCTGGACTTACTGTTCCACTCAAACCATGTCAGAGGCCCTTGAGGCGGTATAGAAACTCTGACACTAGGGCGTGTGGGGTCGTAAGACTTTACTGCCCACACGATGAAGAAGAAGAAGAAGAAGAAGTGGGTGAAAGAAATCGTGAGTATGAATATGTTTTACTATGGTACGAGCACCGGCCTATGTAAAAAAAAAAAACTATTGTTTACTACAAAAAAAGGTGTTTGCTGTTTGTTACACTATAAAAATGTGTGGAACACCTGATTTATTTATTTCAGGGTTCATCATTTAGGGGGGGGCTACCATCCATCTTCTAAAACAGTACCATTTCAATATTACTTGGTAATTGTCTGTTGTTGGATTTTCAAATCTCGGCGCTGAGCTGAGCGTTGAAAATCCAACAGTGCGCACGGCAAAGTAATATTTAAATAATACTGTTTTTAGATCGGGGTAGGCCCCTAGGTGATGGAAATTACTGCTGCTTATAGCACAGGAGTTTCTCCTAGTTTAAGCCCAGTTGTACTTTTCTCTAGTACCTTGCAACTTTTATAAATTACGTTTCTTGTATGTTTGTCATTTGAAATTAGGCTAAGTCTTGGCTTAATAAATATCCTTAACAAGTTCAGCCCGCGGCTTCGTTCTCGTGAATCTAATTATATTATGTCATCATAATCTTTCAAGCTGATCTAATGGTTGCAAGCGTGATTGCTGATAGTTATGATAGAGGTTTTTTAAATAAAGAATTTGTCTATAGACATCCGAAGTCTTCATTTGTTTCGTTGCACGGTTGGTAATTGGCCAGTGCCGTACTTGGGGTTAAAACATATTTAGCTTAAGGAAGAGTATATACTACCTCCTCCGAAGATATTATGATGCTGTGTAAACTGCCCTAGAGATTCTTTCAACTAATTGTTACAACTAAACAGTCTTACTAATTCGTGTAAGTTCACGCATTCCGTCAGGCCGTTTTGCTTGACGCAAGCCTGTCAGTTCAGTCTGGCCTCTCCATGTATGGAAGGCTTAATAGACCCTCTCATTACTGACGTATCTGTTGAGTGGAGTAAGTTGTAACTTGTACGGGAACGATGTGGGTTAAGTTGTCAAGAGTTAGGGTTTATGTCGATTGTCTTGACTTTCACCGGTTCACGACTTTTACCGGATATAACCGGTTTCTTTGTTCTTTACATTCAAGTGAATACAAAGTTTGGACTGTGACTGTTGAAAGTTGTGACTTGTAACCAGTTTTGTAATAATGAAACTATAGGATGTTGCACGTAATTATTATATAGTCGTTTTATAAAAATAATGATAGGATTTTTGCTAAACGATAAATTTTTGCTTGTGTAAGTTGACATATTGCTAGTGTGCAACGTTTTGTTTATATACAAATGTTTTTGACTAGGTATATAAGTTATGGTATTAAAAAGTTGTTTTTGTTCCGCTGATTAATTTTTCTTGTATTTTTAAGCTACATACGTTGCATAAACTAAACTATCCTAAACCTTTTTCTACGCTACGAAATTAAAGCATTTCTTTCTCGATAGATCGTACTTTTATATTAGAACATACAGTAACTTCCAGTAAGTCATAGCTAGATAGGACATCTCAATCCCTCTCCACAGCGTGAATGAAATATACTACGCCTTCTCATACATGGAGAAGTAGCCTTGAACTTAACTGTGTACTAATAAAAGTATAAATATACGGTACAATACGTCATGAACCTCTCAATCCTACCTTCCTACGATCGAATTTATCGCACGAGTTCGTGCGTTTACGACCACGTTACGACTTTGATACAGGCTGCGGTTACCGCCACACGTACGGAACCGTGTGACACACAGGAGTTGTTCAAATGTATTGTCACGTTCATTTCTTTGTGAGACGGATTATTGGGTGTCGGGAAATGCATTGTCTGAGACTTTCACGTTGCCGACGTGGAAGTCTTACCTCACTTAACTTAAGCTTTTGTAATCCTTGGCGCACGACGATTTGTAGAGGTGTGTTGCAAAGCCTTTACAAAATATTTTAAAGTTTTTTAAAACAACTAGCTGACCTAGCGAACTTTGTAAAACTATATTTTTTATTCTTTCTTTCGTAAGAACCTTCTCCTTATATCATACATATTATACCAAATAACAAACATAACAAAAAAGAATTATTAAAATTGGTCTAGCCGTTCACGCATGATGCCGTGACCAAGGAAATAGGGAAACATTTTTATATAAATATAGAAATAGACTCTGTAAGAAAACATTTTCGCGAGGCTAAATGTTTGTTGGCTTTATAGTTTAAAATTATAAATGAAAACTTAACCTGAAAATACTAGAGACTTAAAAAGTAGCATCTTTCCCCATAAAACCGTAAGTTTTAATTAACAGGGTTAGTTACTAAAGTGCCGTAACGTACGCTAACTGTAAATCCACACAGCAAGAGGGTAGGTATTAGCCACTGGGTTCTTTCTAAGGCACGTTTCACTCACGTGTTTACTCGGATAGCAAAGCTAGATTTTATCTGTGCTTCTCGCCACTTGCGCTCCACGCCCGCACCCCGATAAAAAACCTCTTTCACGTTCAACCGCCAGCGCAATGGGATATTCTTGTACAAGAGACTATTCTGTACATATTTTATACGTATTTTGAACATTTTGTAAAACTTTTTCCGCACAATAGCGCTGTTAAAACGTTGCTCTCATTATCCTTTATTAAGCTTCAATTTACTGAGATAGCGTATGGTTAACGGGATTGTGCAGCTGTTATTGTTACCTTTTATGTAAATGCTTTTTGTTTTAATATGCTTATTTTAATTTTACATAAGTTACAATTTTTTTTAATGTGAGTTATTGTTTTACTATTTTATTCAGCCCGATTAAATAATAATTCGGTCGATCGGTCTATCAGGTTAAGCTACGTTCGTCGGGGTTGCTCCGTGGATGGGTACACACCGAGACTCCTCCGTTCTTTGGAAAACACGTTAAGCCGTTGGTCCTGGCTGTCATCCGTGCATCCTTGACTGTTGTTACGGGTCATCAAAAGCCCGAAAGTCTGACAACCACTTTTACCCAGTAACTGGGTTGTGGAGGACAGATAGGCAGTCGCTCCATGTAATATACTAGTATTCAGCTGCATCTGGTTAGACTGGAAGCCGACCCCGACATAGCCGAGAATAGGCTAGGCAAATGAATTGATTTTTTGAATAATAATTCCGTAATTTAGGATTTGTTTGATAACTTTGATAACTTTTGTTTGTCTCCCTCATCATAACTAAAACAAACACAATAAGCCAACATCTAAATCACATCCCCGCATCAAAAACACTTTCACATCGCACTTACTTTTTCAGTATCGTAAATCTGAAGATTATATCACATCTAACCTACTTAGTGGTATTCATCGTGTGTCGGATTTTGTTTGCGGTCGGCACGGGCACTCAGCGACCGTCCGCGATAAAAGCCTCTTTGTGCCAACCCTGTATGGAGCCACGGAATAACTCTTTCAATGCAAGATTGCGCTCCGGAAAATAGTCGGAGCGCGGATTTTGAATACACATCGGATTTTGGTACTAAGTAGTATGCGGGTTTAGGTTCAGTTTAAGGTTTTTCTGTGTTTATTGTTAAAAAAGTGTTCTCTATTATTTATTTATTAAAAGGTTCTAGTGTTGTTTTGTTGCTTTCATCTTATTTGACGTAGTCTAATGGTGATAAGCACCACTGCTATGATCTTAAAGGTCGTGGTTTGACTTGTAGGTGTTGATAAAATGGCATTCGGGTTGTTTATCAGAAAATGGTCAGCAGCAGTCTACAACCCGGATATTGAAACTGTGGTTGGCGGTTTGGGTTATGTTGAGTTGGGACTTACTAAGCAGCCCAAATATGAATATAATAAATACATCTTTGACCCGATGTAACGCGGAGAAAAATGAGTTCATCATAAAAATTAAGAACTCGCATCTACACGCGACTTTGGTCGCGGAGAAGTCTACTATACCAGAAAAGCCTATGATGTTCGGCAATAGTGTAGCTTATCTATCGTATCAATTAGTTCTTTAAAAAAAATCTTTACACTGAAATTGGATTAGTGAGTTTAGTTATTTGTAATTTCTTATTTTTATGTGTTTAAGAATATATTTTAATTAATAAGGAATGCAAACATCATGAGTAAAATCTGGATTTATACCAGCCTATTACTGTTCCACTCACACCAAGTCATAGGCCCTTGAGGCGGTTAAGAAATTCCGACACTAGGGTGTGTGGGGTCGTGAGACCTTACTGTCCACACGATAAAGAAGAGAATAAAGAATGTGGGGATTAACAGTTACATAGATTAGTATCAATAAATAAATTGTGAATAAACTTCACACTTCTAAATAAACGGAACCACGCAACACGAAAACGTTTCAAATAAACCGTTTCCAAAGTAATTTGCAGCACTTGCACTTATTGCTCGTTTGTAAGGCGTAGCACACAGCGCTATCCGAGGAACTCTGTTGTTGTAACAACTAGTCAGGACTCCCGACAACTCTCCTTCGACGTGCTTTATTAAATTGAAACCCTACTCCAAATGTTATATCCGGCGGAGATATTGAAAACGGCATTTGCAGTTTCATTTGAGTGTATTCAATTCCCACCAGTAGTCAGTCGGTTTTCTATCGAATTGTGAATCTTAAATGGAAAGGAGGTGTTCTGTTTTATGAATAGAAAATTATTCATTTCGTTCGGTTTGAAGTGAAGGTTTTATGGTGATGAATATTTTAGGGGTTGGTAGTGTTAAGTGCACTCTTTTCTTTTGTGTGTTGGGAGTTTATTCAAAACTAGCTTTTGCCCGCGGCTTTGCTGGCGTTAAATTCGGTAACTCAGTTTACTTCTAAGTTTCATCCCCTCAGGGGGTGAATTTAAAAATATCCTTTCTTAGTGGACGTCTAATAACTATTAACTACATCCCTGCGTTTCATCTTTTTACTTTAAGCTGTTTTAGATATTTCATGATAAGTGAGGGAGTGAGTGACCTTTCACTTTTATATGTTTAAAAGAAGATAGATGTTATAATGAATTCAAAACTTAGATAAAGAAGGTTTCAAGCAGTAACCGTTAACGCGCTATCGTAACATTATTCACAACGTGTTAGTCTTCGAATTGGAAATATGATTTATCCTTTAATATTTTAGTTTAATTTTATACTACAAGCACACTTAATATGATAGCATTCTTCAACTAAATAAACGGATATTTTCAAATTAAAAATCAATCAAGTTTACGTTACGTTTGCTCCAAGCGTTTTTGCATACTGACTTACTACTGAGCATACAAACTTTCAAGTCCATATTTTTCGAAACGAATGAACCGATTTTAATGAAACTTCTTACACATAAGCAGGATACATAAAGGTACAAAGGCGAAGCACTAAAAATGATAAATAAAACTAATTTAATTGTTTCTTACAATCCAAGATTTTTCCTTTGTGAATGAGAATACAACAAAACTGTAACCCTGCCACTAGAGGTACACATCTAGCACTGCACTCCATATTGCGGGGTTGAATTTCCAACGAATTCCATTTGAATTTCAGCCCGGATGCATAGAGCGCTAAGCATTCACCACGTTCCATGACTAACACTCGAATAAAAGTGTATTTGTTAACCCCCACAGCTGGATAAAAGACAATACATTTTTGAACTAGTTTTCGTCGAAATAGTCTAAGAGGTACAGTTAAAATGATAATATTCTGCTACCTATGTTCAGAAATAAAGTTTGATTTGATTTGATTTTTGACCGATATTCAGTCACGGCTTACCTCAGCAATAGAGACTAGCAGATATTAAAGTATATAAATGTGTGCGCAAACCGCTGATGCGCTCTCTCCAGCGGCTTCTCGTGCGCACAGCCACGGGATATCAGACCACATCCTTCAAAATTCCAGGCTGCTACTGAGAAAAATGTAATGGAAAAACATCATAACACTATCCGAAGCGCGACTGCTTACCATGAAATCTTGGTGTAATTTGCTATCAACCGGGCCCGGTTAATAGCAATATGCTCGCCCCCTATTATATGGGACTAAAACATAATTGGCGAAATGTGGGTGTACTAATGCGTACACTTCTGCCTAACCTTTCGGGGATTACAGGCATGATATATGTTACGTCACTACCCGAAGTGGGAATCAAATCTAACACTCCACGTGTAGGAGGCAGTCAATTATAATAATGGGTAGTCTGTATGTATACCCCGGTTTGTTCTTTTGTTTTCGGTCCCTCCACGAGGCAACTGTCACCTAAACAACTGACAGATAACTCTCGAGATCTCTGTAGAGTGATTTATTAGTTTACGGCTGATCACCGCCGCTTGGAGTATTTTATTTGTCATTTTCTATGACATGATACAGGCTGACTTTTTATTCACTGCGCATCCCTCAGGGCCGAAAATACTCATGAA
Source organism: Hoplodrina ambigua (assembly GCA_949774945.1). Lineage (NCBI taxonomy): Eukaryota > Metazoa > Arthropoda > Insecta > Lepidoptera > Noctuidae > Hoplodrina > Hoplodrina ambigua. The sequence goes on along the minus strand of OX458974.1, from coordinate 10,140,795 downwards.
TACAAATAACTTTTATTATGAGACCATCTCTGAAATATGAAAAATAAATCTGATGTTCCTTATAAAAATGCACTATTAACCACTCTGCTCGACAAGATTTTGACATTTGACACATCCCTTGACTCGGCAGGGTATTGTGGATCACGTCATAAAATTTTGGAATTTACATCAATTTTCAGGATTCAATTTTTTAAGAAAAATAAACGTTTGCAGCTATTTTATAGAATAAGTTTGTGGCAAATATCTTTAATTATAACTCGAGGTCGGTAAAACCATTTTAGATCACTGCAAAATTGGTACAATATAAGTTTTTCTGCACCCTGTCCAAAGGCAGACAACTCAGATTAGCTAAAATTAAGTACATAAAGAACCTTTGCGCTTGCTGAAAAGATGCATTCAGACGAAATAAAGACATTATCATTCCATCTCCATTGTTATTTTTGGCATTATCCATACATAAGAACTTTAAAAATACAATTAAATTTTGTCAAAATTTACACAAAATTGTGGCACATTTTAGTGCTGACCGTTTACCCAAGTTTCATAATTCGATTCAAAAGTCGTGTTCAGCCTAATCGATACTTGAAATAAAATCGACGTTGGCCAAAGGAGTCCGAATGAAAAAAAACCTTTTGATAATATTTCTCAGGATTTATATTTTATATTAAATGGATAAATAAACGCAAAGCTTAATCAGGAGCGTAACTTATTTTTAATTCTTAAGTAGATATTTTAACCGACTTCAAAAAGGAGGATGTTCATAATTTATTAAATACATAATTATGCATAAATCTGCTAAAATGAACTGAATTATTTTGTTTTGCGTAGACTTAAAATGTTGAGGTCGAAGTGAAAATCCAAGATGGTGGTGGTGAAATTTCACAAAAGATGCGTCATGGGTTCGTGACCACGAAATAAACCCAAAACCAAGGAACCAACACCCATGACGCATATTTTGTAAAATTACCTCATTTTCGGCATTAGCACACCCGAAAACCATGGACATGACACCCATGACGCATATGTCGTTAAATTTAGCGGCCGCCATCTTGGATTTTCACTTCGACCTCAATTTCGGCATCACCACCCCCGAAAACCATGGATACGATACCCATAATGCATATATTGTAAAATTTTGCGGCCGCCATCTTGGATTTTGATTGTGACAAACGGACAGACATACGAACACACGCGTGATCCTATAAAGTTTCCGTTTTCATTTGGACGTACGTAACCCTAATCCAATGTTACAGCCCCAGTCAAACTAATTAGATAAGTTAATTATTAATATTGATGGAAATAAGTAAACGTTCTATTAAATGTGTGAAAAAGGCGATATACACCAATCTGAGATAAATGTATACTGTGCACGCTGCATCAAGTTTTAAAAAAGTAGGTAATGCACCAAAATTAAAATTCTTAATTAAATTTAATATAAAATTTCAAAAAAAAATATAGGTAGGTATCATAGATATAGTCCATTGGTAAGGACCAATGAGCTTTACCTATCGTAGATACATATTTTTTCTGTTGAGTCTTGAACTAGAAAACTATAAATAACCATTATTAATTGAGCTGGATAGCATAAATAATTAATGTTTATTGTAATTTAAACTTAAATTCCATTTATATTAATTTTTACGAGTCGATATCTGATATGAGTAATTTTAATTACTCGAATCGATTTAAATAAAAAAAATAATCGATTGACATAATCACAATCGCACATCAATGCATTAAAAAAAAAAATGGTTGACAATTTCTAAGAACACAAAATGAGTAGTGGTAATAAATATTCCGTGTTTTTAGACCCGTGTTTGTAATTTACACTAAGAATTGGGCATTTTCTTGTTGTTTATTATATTTTGAATGACATTTGTCATGTTTTTAATAATATCTAAATGTATTATAGTGATATTTGTGACAAACAAAAATGTAAACACGCACGGATTGGCGCGAAGTTTCGACTTTGGATATCAAAAACTTTATTACCACTACTAATTTATGTTAAACTATGGATGAAATCGACAAATAAATCAATTATGAGTTATTTACTGCTCCTGTAGTGGAGCTTGGATGTCTAAAATCCTCAATTTTTATGTTTTTTAGCCTCGACTACTATGGTCTTCAAAATGGCGATGATTGCATTTTCACACTTGGATTTTAAAACCGTAATTTTATATACTTGCGTGCTAAATCTAAAAGAGTGGATGGCGCTAACATTTAAAAATTTTATCAAACTCTGTTACTTAATGCTCACACATGAGATTAGATGGCTACCATAATCAGTATTTACACTTATTGGTCAGGATGACGCATGCGCGAACTCCGGGGTCCAATTGGACCCAGTACCGAGCCAGCGGAGGTTTCTGTGTTCGGGTCCAATTGGGGGCGCTTCCGAACTATACGGTTAAAATGTTTAACACGATTAAAATGTATTGAACAACTGTTTTTTTTTACATATTTTAGGGTTGATTCTATAGAAAAACTTGTGCGTTTCCATGAGTACTTTTACCCCCACCGTAAATTGAATGACACCCTGTGTATAGTAAGAAGTATAACATATAAACTTTACGAAATATCTCGAGACTATGAAATAAAACCCCCAGTCCACTTACCCATAAAAACTGACAATAAAATCCAAACCGTGTTGGACACAATTTTTTTACAGGGTGAAACTAAGGTGCTTAGTTAACCGTAATGTATGCCGCATGTAAACTCAATGATAAATGCTTGATACGCGTCGGGGCACACTGCGCGCTACATGGATCGGCTTTTAGCGTCGCTGTCCACCTGCGCCCTTATTCTGAATACCCACCGCTATTTTATATTCATACCGCATTCAACAAAAGTACTAACGTACTCATCTAACCATTTTGATGTTCAACGAATTGAAAGAGGCCTTTTATTTTGATTATGCTAACTTCGTCGACGTCAATTTATTTTCGCCTGAAGATGAAGTTACGATACAATAATTGTCTCCCTTCGTATCGGTTACATGAATTTGGGTCTCTTGAAAAGTTGTATAATGTTACTCGAGACATTAACATATTTATATGATGAGTTACATTTAAATATTGTGTTATGTGTTGCTGTCGCGTTCTTTGGTTACGAAACAAGCCAAGTTTCAGCTTCATGCAAATCTAATAATATAATACGAGACGTGGTAACACAGTACAGCGGTAATGTAGTAAAAGTTTATAACGATGACAGATTGCTAGTGTGTGGAGGCGCGCTGTAGCTCATCATGTAGCGGCTACAGCTGTCGTGTTCTTTTTGTTGCAAGAGGAGACGAGGTTACGTCATGTATTCGTATTCATTTACATTAAACTTGTTTTCGGAACATGCGACAAGACCAGTAAAGGCGTGATACTTGTACTTACCTGATTATTATTACGAAATCATGATAATTTATTTTCATTAAATCCTTAATTAAATATGTACATAAAAAATGTACTATAGGAACTCATTGGGCATCAAAGTACTCGTCCATATTGCCACGTTTTAAGGCAATGTTGATTGATGGCCCAAGAACAGACCTGGTAGTAATCTGGTCACTTGAAGAGTCGACCAGCCTCTTGGCGATATCCAGAAAAACTTGGTGGAGACTCGGGCTAGCAACTAGCTCAGCTTTCGGACTAACTGACCGACTCCTTGACAATTCAAAAGTGCCTGTAAATGGTCTAATTGAAATAAAAGTTTCGACTTTTTTGGCCCTAGTGTTATTAAGATTTTGTCGGTGGCAAAAATAAATGTGTCAAATGGTAAATGGTTTTAATGACCATTGAAATAAGATTCAAAATTAATTAAAACTTACCCGTTCTATTATAAAATGAGTGGAATATTAGTTTTAATATTGAAGGCTAAAATCTCCGTGTTTTAGTCTCACAGCACCTAACGCTTCCAGCTATGTGCGATGAACTAGGTTAAATTTGAATAAGCTCACAACTAGCGTTAGTCTTTATTCCGAAGTTTCACTTTATCGCCTACCAAGCATATAACGTGCTATATCTATGTACGTAGGAATGAGTTATGTGAATTTGAGTTTCGTATAAGGAACAGTAGATTCACAGTGTACAGGAGGGGTCCAATAAAATAGAAGAAAGGATAGAAAAAAATATGTAAAGTCAACAAAAGAGATAGATATGAAAAATGTCAGATATAGCTGAAGTTTTCTGATAATCCGATAGATGTTTTCAAATGTAATTTAATTTAAAAAGTAGATAATTAACAGTTCGTTAATTTAGCTAAGGTTTTAATCCAAGATAAAAATTGTGTGTGGCACCAATCAATTATAATACTTTTTATGACCTGCCAAAACGCGAGTCTGCAAAAGATTATGTATGGATAATTGTAGTTGTGACGTCACTGAACAAAAATCCAATTTTACAGTTAATTGAAAACTAATCTGGTTTTTAAGGCTAAAATAATGTGCTTTTTAATCATGTTGAATGTCAAAATTATTGGTTAAAGTTGTCAACTACACAATTTTATTTAAAAAAACATGTTGAAGATCTTGCGCCGCATCTCACACAACATTCTAAATGCAATTTTTTGTAATCAATTTTACAATAACGTAGAACCATTTAAAATTGTCTTTAGAAAACTTAAAAGCACTCTACATGCACTTTAAAATTCTTTTTTCAAGAACGATTTTGACTCTTAAGGCATAAATATTACGTATTAATTTCCAAGAATTTCAACTTGAAAGTTTGTATGAGATACGAGTACACTAGGTAAATACTTTTAAGTATAATTTAGCTTTAAAAAATTCACTCTGTGTATGAACAGTATATCAAAGGTGGATCTCCCTCGTATATATTAATTTAGAACGGTGAACACAAGATCCGTGAATTGTAATACCTTAGATATTCCATTTTCATAAATATCGGCCTGCCTTGCATATCCGCGTTATGTTCTATACAAGTTATGGGCCCCGTAATCCGTTTTTGTTATATTTATAGAAAATAATGTTGTCTCGAGAATCTGCTTCTATTTTTGTATATTCGATGCCCTTTTATGTTACACTAGGTTGTTAGGTGTTACCTGCGACATCATACTCATGTTTTTTTATCATCTGTGTTAAGTTACGTCTTTGATTACTACTCCGCTCTCGAAGGTCGTAGCGTGATTTTATATAGTCTATACTATTCCTCATAAACCTGGCTATCATATGCAAAATAATTTTCCCAATCAGTTTGGTAGTTCTAGAGATTAGCGCGTTAAAATAAACACACAAACAAACATAAAAACTTTTAACTTTATTATTTTAAAGTATATTATAGATAGATCACGATTTAACATTTGTATTCAGTGTTAAAACTTTATATTACAAAAAAAGTTATAAATAATAGCACTAAAGTAAATAGTCCAAACTCAAGTCTAGAATAAAATAAGTGCCTGAAGCAGGATCCGTAAAACTAAAATTGTACATAAAAAGCTCAAAGCTCTTATACAGATCCAATAGTAAAAGTAACATCACTAGGTACTATAAAACCCAATAACCCTTTTCTGCCTTTTAACCTTTTTACCTAGTAGGTATGTCAGTCATCGTTGAGGAGTCTTTCCGGGTAGCCGACAAGAGGGAGTGGTGCGGATGCGAAGCGGTGTGTGACGTGAATAACACGATTAAGTGAACAGAACTTCGCTCTTAAACCACGGGAAGTTTGAATAACATTACGTACGTTTGTGTTGAAAGATTCAGAACAATATTGTACAGATGTTAATTAGAATCTGTCTTATTAACTAATGTTTAATACAGGATAAAATGTTTGGCAGATCGGCTAAAATAAATTTTATTATTCCTTCTATTTTTAAAAGTAAGTATTTATGTTTTAAAGTTGATGTAACTTTTGGAACAAAAATAGCTTAGTTTATAAAAATCTTTCTCATATGAGACCAACTCTTAATTACTCGCGTACAGTTGATGTAACTTTCGTAACAAAAATAGCTTATAAAAATCACTTTCATATGAGACTTGCGTGGGGTCAAATCTCTCATTTCAATCTATCGTTTTCATTTTCTTAACAATGCAGTAATATTTTTACTACTACGTAAAGGGCATTTAATATTCTCAGAGACTGATATGACGTCTTTACAAAACAAACATGAAAAAGGTGTGCTTTTTGTAATGTACCGAAAGCACATTATTGTTATGTGTGCTGTCAATTTAGTATCTGAGATTAAAATACACAATTTAACAACCGACACAGTTATACCCGTTCAATAAATAAACTGCCATTGTCTGCCATTTCCAAGAGCAAATAATGCAGCTATTTTCGTCGATAAACTGTCTAGTGTCCAGTTCTTCGACACGGATTGTTAGCAGTTGTTCAATGTTCACTGTTCATTTGAGCGGCTCGCGTGACAACGACACTTGCGATCCTGTTGTCTTGCTACAACAACTGTTGCCAGCCGTATTGTTGTGTGAACAACAAAAACTATTCGATGCTCTTGATAGTGTGGGGATGAGTGCTCTGGTTTTAATGGCTTGTAAGGTTTATGTGATCATGTTGGGATCGTGTATTACTATGAAATGGGTTAAGTTTAGAACTGCCTTTGTAAAATTTTTGTTGAATAAATAAATTGTAATGCTTATGTAATCGTTATTAAATTTTATTCTATGCATAACGTATGGATGTACATACTTTTAAGTGTTATTATTGGATAGTAATGTAACATATTGGCTTGCTTTAACAGAATTAAGCTTACATAAAAACGTGGATCTTTAATGGAGTGATTTATCAAAAATGTTTTAAATATTCCCTCTGCTTCATTCCCTTGGCAGCTACAAAATATTTTTTTGATTTTCAAGGGTAAACATTCCTTTGTAATTTTTTACGGAAAAAAAAGACAAAAGCCTACCAGCCTTTTACAACTTGCAAAAAGCTAATAAGTACAGCCAGAATACAAAATTATGACAGGAAAAACAGAGATTAACATCACGTCCCTCGGGCTCCAGCAAAAGGACTACTCAGGAAATGAAGGTTGTCTGTAGGGCTGCGCCATTTCCGGCCGGCCCGGACGCACTCGCTAAACAGGGAGGTCTATTATCGCGGCTCTGTCATCTGCGATGCGCTCTCGCATCGCGCCTCTATTGTGAACTCGCCCTTTGTCTGTACTCCTTCAGGCTAGGCCCACACTAAATAGTTTTAACTTCAAATACAGAGAAGAATCGGGGGACTTTTTAAAACAAGTCGCTTTTATCCCAATTGGGTGATAATGGTATAAAAGGTGATGGTGGGGCGGCTCAGAAAGGGAACTCCTTGTCCCGGCATATCATAGATGGATTATAATATGACATAAGTCGAAGAATACATATCTATAAAGATAAAGAGGATGTGATGCGCCGACCCCCAATAGATTGCGTTAATCCATAGATATTATGTGTGTATTTGCATCTTGATTTAATCATTAAAACAACTACCGGACTAATCAAAGGAATAACAAACATCCATCCATCCTCACATATAAATGCAATACCTAGTGTATTGCATTTATAATATAACTAGTTGCCGTGGCGAACTTCGTACCTCCTCAGAATATTTTTTTTCTTTCTTAACTTTTAGCATGTCATTCTACTATTCTTGGATTAGACGAAACCAAAAAATCATAGATTATTAAAATCGGTGAGTTATAATAATTGGTGTAAATAACCCGAATTTGTTTTATATTTATCGAATTATTAACAGATAGGTACTTTGAACGTCTGTAAATTTCCGTTTCATCGTAGCGTAGCGAAAATGCAAATTTATATAAATACGTAAATCTCCCATCCCAGAACACTCGTGTGGGCGCTAGTCCTAACTAGCAAGTCCCCAGTTCATGTGATGTAAACAGACATTTCCGTACTCCTTACAGTCTGATCTTTGTGGTGTGTTTGCGCCATTGAGCGGAACCGCTCGACCGTGTAATTGTAGCCTGTGCTGGAGATTTAAACTACACTACGGCAAGAACCTACAGCAATACTGTATTGTTTATTTGGACGAATGTGTAAGTTAAAAGGAGATAAAATGTAGCAATCTTGTTCCGTTTTACTCTCTTTCGACAATATTATGACTCTTTAAAGGCTGACTAAATGAGAAGGGTTCTGTACCAGCGTACAATATGTAACACTACATAAAAAAACACGTTTCTGGTACGGGGACCTCTTTCATTTTTAACATTTAGTGTTTTTTTTTATTTGTTGTTACAGCGGCAACAGAAATACACTTCCTGTGAAAAAAATTATAATAATGTTTATTTCATCTCCATAAATTACATCAAGTTATTTATTATAGCAAAATTAGCAAAAACTTTTGTAAAATGTCAACTTTATTAATTCATGAGATACAGCCCGTTGACAGATAGATAGACGGACAACGGAAGTTTAATAATAAGAACCAGTTGAAACCCTCGAGTACGGAACTCTAAAAAAAACTAACAAGAATAAACCTATATAAAAATAAGAACCTGTTTAAGGGTACACTTATGATTGGTTCACAAAAAGGACAATTTCTTCCTCCATTATAACTTTAAATAAGAAAAATCAAACGAGAAAACTTTACGGTTCTTTTACCTTTAAAGCTACATTGTGTAGATATTTTACCGTGTGACCGTTCAAAGTATAACGTCAATAAAGTAGACAGAATTCAGGGGAATCGGTGGGTATAATCGGGTACAACAGGCTTGAGTGGCGCCGAGACGGATACAAGTGCGGCTTATCTGTGCCGGATGTAAGCCGTGTGCCGTACCGGCCGATATTACGGCCTTACGTATCGAGCACAGATTTACCTAATACGGGAATAATGTACAATACTTACTTTGTAAAATTTTGTTGTGTATGTCAGGTGCGGCATTTGAAGTATTTTTTTACTATAACCGTGAAATTTTTAACGTCTATTACAACAGCTTTTAATCCCCGACGCAAAAACGACGGGTTGTTATAAGTTTGACGTGTCTGTATGTGTGTCTGTTTGTGGCATCGTAGCTTCCGAACGAATGAACCGATTTTGATTTTTTCTTGTTTGATAGTCGATTTAGTCGAGAGTGTTCTTAGTTATGTTTAATGATAATCGATACAGGACGGCCGCCGTCTGAGGATTTTAAAATTTTAAATTTAAATGCATCTTCACGATATTTAAAACTCAAACCAAATGAAAGGAAGGCGCGGTGTGGAAAGGGTTCCCACGAAGTACACCGTTGGATACAGGCAGCGCAAGACCAGTCATTGTCCAGCAGTGGACATCGTTCAACTGATATAATGATGAACCAAACGGTTTGCTAAAAGCAATTATTACTTTCACAAACCCTTATAACGTATTTCTTCTTACTTCGACTCTCAGTTACTCGGGATGATTTTCTACATACGAGTATATTAATCGAGTAGGCTAACTACGAAGTTACCTAATATAAGCTTTAGCTTTAGCTTGAGAGCAGCTTAGCGATAAACCATTGATTAGAGCACGCTCCACTACTTGGGCTGATAGATGACTGCGAGCTAGAATGCACGAGTCAATGTAATACTCATTCAAAATCTAGGTAAGTGGTCTCATGATCAATTAAAGATTATTTAGTAATTAGAGTCGTGACAGCAACGTATACATTGTCCAAAAAGGCTTTATTTGTACTTATTGAGGTTTAAAAAAAAAAATTTTTCATACAAAGACAACCGGCTGCTTTGGTTTGTGTATTTTTATGTACTGCAACGGACTTCCAAAACTATAGAAATTTTGATTTAATTTAGAATTTTTGAAAGCTTGTTGTCATTTTCATTAAATAGATTTTATTTTTCACTTTTTAGTGCATTTTTACTAATCGTTAATATTTGAAATCCTTACAAAAATCGGTTCAGCCATACGTAAGGTAATCGCGAACAAACATACATACATACAGAAAGGTCAAGCAGAGAACCTCCTTTTTTGGAAGTCGGTATAAAATATAAATAAAGTATAGTACATAACGGCATTTAAAGATTGTCAAAGGAAATGCTTCTGGCTATTAAACGACTATCACCTGCCTCCGTTCTACTCATCCATAGACACAAGACTATTTCACAAAGCGGAAATACACGGAACAGAATAAAAAAGTCGAAAAACGAATAGCAATTAATTCCAATTCAGTAATCGTCTGTTCAGTCACACTGATTCTAAATTGTATACCGATACGTTTAGAGATGGCCGGTGGCTCTTTGTTTAACTAAAGCCGAAAGCCGATAGATTTAGTGAGACGAAGGACGAGCCTTAAGGAATTAGTACCGGCATGAATATAACGTTCAGTACCAACACTTGATGGCGAACGGCTTAATAGATTTTATAAAGTAAACGTTGTATAAAATGTTGTCTCAACAAACTTCGTCTTGGAAATATCGAGGCGTCTCTCTATTTGTGACGGAGATTACATTTTACTAACAGTTTTGTATTTAGAAAATGTGGATTCTCTGTTTACTGTTTACGAACAGATTATTGGTGAAAATACTTGTTACATTTAAATTAAATTTGAAACATTTAAAGCCATGTTTTGATAATACTGCCTCATTGGTCTAGTGGTTGCAAGCGCGACTGCTGTGCATGAGGTCTTGGGTTCTGGTCTCGGGCAAAGTGTTATTGGGTTTTTCCATCAGGAATTTCTCAGTAACAGCATCGGAGTCTGGATTTGTGCCCGGTTGATGGCAATAGGCTCGCCCCCTATTACATGGGACTAAAAACATAACTGGCGAAATGTGGGTGTACTAATGGGTACACCTCTGCCTAACCCTTCGGGGATTACAGGCGTGATGTTATGTGATGTTATGTGTTTTGATTCTATTGTAAAAATTCGAAAGTGAGTTTGTTTTTGACATTTTCATGACTAAACTATTGAACCGATTTTTATCAAATTTGGTACAGTCTAAGCTTAAAGTCCAAAAAAAGACATAGGATACGTGTTAATCCGCGACTTCATCGTTATCTGTGATAATCGACATTAATTTGGACGAAGTCACGGGCAACCGTAAGTTTAATATAACTGTAAGAAGATAGGCTTCTTCAACGCTAAGAATTGCGGTGGAGAACCTTTTGAAAGTGTTGGTAAGCGGCGTAATTTAATTGATAACGATTTTTGATTTAATCTTGGTATCTCGGTCCGCTCCGAGGAGTAAAATCGTTGATCGAACGAAGAAATAGCATTTATTATGTCTGTGATTTCTGATAAACTTGTAAACGTTTAAAATCTAATCGCAATCTCTTCTCAGCGACAGTGACGAAAATGTAGGTAAATTACAGACAATTATGACAGATTGAGACTAAGATTACAATGCGATCATACCATAACATAACATCACGCCTGTAATCCTCGAAGGGTTTGGCAGAGGTGTACCCATTAGTACACCCACATTTCGCCAGTCATGTTTTTAGTCCCATGTAACAGGGGGCGAGCCTATTGCCATCAACCGGGCACTAATCCAGAGTCCGAGGCTGCTACTGAGAAATTCCTGATGGAAAAACCCAATAACACTTTGCCCGACCTGGGAATCGAACCCAAGATCTCATGCTCAGCAGTCGCGCTTGCGACCACTAGACCAACGAGGCAGTCAAGAACACACACAAACACACAACAGACAATGCGATCGTTCCTAAAAATTAGTAGAATTGTCTTCCTGATCTTGAAACACCTCTAAGTACTTAGTAATACTATTTTGTAATGCGGTAGATTCCGTCAGGTAGTTACTTACTTGTGATGTAATAAGTTACTGAAAGAACCTTAATACTTGTATAAATATTAAAATAGACGACTGACTTCATAATGGAAGTAACTTTCTTGTATATCTAACTTATGCATAACGTAAAGTACTTACGGCTTGTGACTGTATAAACATTTTAGTTAAGCACTGTTCTAGATTTTTCTGTTGATTTTGGCTTTCAGGAGTTGTAGTTGGTACGAATATTGATGTAAAGGGCTTATATGTATAAAAATCGTCGTTCCGTACCACCGTTCTTTATTCAAAAAACATGTTTCTTGTATAAGAACCTCCTTTAATTTTTATCTTATTTTTTTTTTGTAGTAACGAATAAAGTTCAATTCAATTATTTTTTGTAGTTTTTTTTCATGATTTCACGGTTGGCCCCATAGAAAAAGTTGTTCATAAGGTTGAGTACAAAAGCCCCTTTTCAGGTTGCTCGTGTTTTGAAAATAACTCTGTACCTATATACTAACACGTTTACATAACTAGAGAATCTGGAATAACGTTCTCTGGATATCAGGACAGCCACCAGTCGATATGTATTCTTATTATAAGATATGTATGTATTTATGAGTATGTATATATTATATATATTATATATGAGTTTATGTACTTGTGTACGTTTAAATTTGTTTAGATATTTATTTTTAATGATTTTAAAATTTCATATTTGATTATTTCCTCATATACAATTTTTTGCACCTGCTTTGTTTATCTCTTCACCGCCTTTGGTTGACTGGTAAAGAATGCCTAAGGCATTAAGTCCGCCTTTGTACTTTATTTGTTGCATAAAGTTTAAATAAATAAATAACGTTAATATCTCTAGCACAATGTTATACTCAGCCTCTTAGCGTTGCCCTTTGACAGTCGTAGGTAAAGTTTAGCGAGTGTGCGATCGTGCAAGTTGCCGACAGTTGTTCTGGCCTGTCGAGAAGTGCCCGGGAACTGATACTAAATTCTGTTGCTGTTAGTCGAAGATTTAGACGTAGACTGTATCAAGTTCAGTAATTTGATTGAAATATTAGCTATGTTTTGGCGATGTTTGAGTTTTGTGTTTATTATTTTAAGGAACATAAACATAACATCACGCCTGCAATCCCCGAAGGGTTAGGCAGAGGTGTACTCATTAGTACACCCACATTTCGACAGTTACGTTTTTAAGTCCCATGTAGGGGCGAGCCTATTGCCATCAACCGGACACAAATTCAGACGTCGAGGCTGCTACTGGAAAATTTCTGGAAAAACCCAATAACACTTTGCCCGACCTGGGAATCGAACCCAAGACCTCATGCTCAGCAGTCGCGCTTTGCGACCACTAGACCAACGAGAATAGCGAGGGTGTTTTAATGAACTTAGTTAAAAATAATGTTTATTTTTTTAACGTTGTCCCACTCTAGGAATTCAGTATCATGCATGCCTTTATAAACATACTAGCTTCTGCCCGCGACTTCTTCCGCGTCAAAGTTGATTTCTTCATACAAAGTTTGGCCCCGTTTCATCCCCTTAGCGGGTGAATTTTGCATAATCCATTCTTAGTGGACGTCTGCTAACTACAAACTACCTCCTTGCCAAACATCTTTATACGTCATGCGTTTTTCGATATTTCGTGATGAGTGAGTGAGTGACCTTTCGCTTTTATATATTTAGATTAGATAAACATACACATCCTACCGTTTTCTATCCGTGAAAGTCTTTTAATCGGGTCATTAGGCCTACCACCATCACTTAAAACAGTACTATTTTAATATTACTTTGTTATTTCTGTTATTTGACTTTCAAGGCAAAGCAATATTAAAATAATACTGTTTTAAGATATGCGGCTAGGCCCCTTTCTCTTTCATAGATTACTTCTGTCAAAAAAACAAACAAGCTTTATCTCTTTATAATAATAGTATAGATAAGGCACTGGTTCCGTCAAGTACAAGTTAAACAAAACCTAAGAAAATTATCTGTCTTTTCCTAGGAACTAAATGCATTTGTGTGTTCTGTGCATACCTTTACTAGCTACGTGCTCTAATGCGGACCAGGAGAAGATTTATGCTCACAACGACGACATTATTAAGTACTCAAAGTACTTAGTTGCGAGCTAAAAGGATTGCCATCGATACGGCTACTAAGTAGCGAAGTGTTTTTCCTTTAAAAGTAAGATCACTTGCGTCTAGACCTTACCTGGAACACATTAAGTTGAAACTACCCTCAACTTAGTAATGTGTTGTGCTACAAAGTTGCTAAAGAGTAACTTATTTTTCAAAACACTTGCTCGCAAAGTTGCTCTTATTCCACTGCGTTTCGGATCATAATGCAGTGTATTACGTATGCCATTCACTAGTACGGTAATAGATTTTTAATTTAAATTTTCTAAAAGCGTTTTGATTGTTTTTATGCCTAAATATTTTGTGAATAAATTAATTAAGTGTGTTAATTCAAACTTGTGATAAACAGAAATATTATTTTTATTTATGTAAAATAAATATTATAGTGATTTGTGTTCTGTATACAAAAATTCCTATTCAACTTTTAACCTTTAGCATCAGGCTGTTTGGCGGATTTATAATTTTTCACAAATCTTAGTGTAAAATATACTAAACTACATATCATAATTATTTATCTTTCCTCACTATTGTGCAGAAAAAACGTCTAGGCTTCATTGCACCCTCGCTTCAGACAGGGCTGCAATCTGGCCTCGACTTAATTCAAAAACCTAGCTTACTTGTAAAACACATTATCATACAAGTGACCTAACTATATAGAACATGATTGCAGGCTGAAACTTAGTAAACTGCTTCCACATCAAAAGAACTTAGTTTAGGCAAGTCGCAGCGAATTTTGTGACGACCGTTCATAGTTCCGACACGAAATATTACAGGGAAAGGAACTTTATTCGTGTCACAATAACTTACGTACGTGAGAGTTTTGTATGGGGGAGTTAATTGATTTTAGCTTGTTATAGTAACTTTGGACGGGGGTAATATTTTTGCCGATATTCGATTAGGGGAGTACTTACCCATAAAATAGTCTACCTGATGGATAAAGTTATCTTTCAAGATAATTTAATTTAGTGGGATATTCGTCGTGCACTGTTTCGTTGGGTTGTAGATTGCTTTTGATTGTGACATGACGTACTTATAAAAATGTCGTTTGATTGTCTTTTCAACCGACTTCAAAAAGGAGGAGGTTCTCAATTCGACGCGTATGTTTTTTTTTTTTTTTTTTTCCGTCACGTGTCTTAAGAACTATCCAGTGCACATTTCGCCTCTTGTATATACAAACGCCCGCACCTCTTCCGGTCCCCGTTCTCGTCCTATCTCCGCGCCCTGCAGGCGAGGAGTCAATTATGTGATTTATGTGTAGTACCTAAAATGGTAAAAATGCCTACTTTATGTATACGTGTACAGTGCCTACAAAGTGTCCCCTACACGTATACTTATAGGACATTAAAAACGCCACTGATTTTGAGTTAAACATGAACAAAGAAGAGAAGTAGTAGATAAGGAACTTTTGAACGTCATTACAAAAGAAAACAAAAATAGAATTGAATCTAATTGCCCCTTCCAAAGAGTAGTTTTGTATGAAGAAGAATGGGCAAGAAACTCCATACGTACTCTTTTAATAACATTAAAATGAACTTGAAATTCCAAAGAAACTCACAATAGCATAACACAGTATGGATGCCTATGTTAGTTATGTGTCCACTATAGTCGTTACAGACATCCTACGTCACATGTATACCCCAGTCGGAACACAAAGCAGAGAAAAGCCAATTATCGATGGAAGCCGGTCCTTACCTGCGAATTTTGGAATACAGTACCGAAGTAAATGAAAATATACGACTTCTCGTTAGTGTTGGCTCTACGTTCCAACTTGAATACACGGGTTTTACTGGATTTGGTTTAGATATCGACAATGCACGACGGTACATTGAGGTTTAGTTGCTTGTTTTGTCATATTTTTATTTATGAATTATATCAGTTTAAAAAAGGGGTGACTATAAAGGCTTGTGATTTACTTTTTGTGCTATTACTGCAGTGGTGAATTGGGGGGGGGGAGCTTAAGGGCCTCAAGCCCCTTCAAAAGCGTCTGACTTCTTCCTTGACCATTGTTATTAAATAAAATGTTGTATGTAAAATAAACGGGGTCAAGGTTCAAAACGACATTCCTGGATCCGCCTCTGTACTGCTGGATAAAAGCCTCCATGTGTCGCCACATCGACTGGTCCCATGCTTTTCGCATTTAGCGACCAGCATTGCTACTCTATAAAAAAATGCCTTGAAAAATGAAAAGACTTGTGAAATGACCTTGAGGTGAGCTGTCATATTACCATAAAAGGGAATGACAGCACACCTACCTCACTTTATGCTTACTTAACCTTAATCCAGCGAGGGAGATTTTTACAGATCGTCGATCCACCTTAAGAGTTGAGCCCACCCACACAGTGTTAAATCTAGTACGCGTCCACAACTCTCGAATGTATCGGCTCCATTAGTAAACCCTTCTGTAAGTAGGTTCTTTTGTGAATCTCCTTATTTTAATTCACGTAGTTCTATTTCAAAGGCATTTACATTGTTATCGTACCTATCCTATATATTTTTATTTAGTTTTGTGAAGCTTGGCCGTACGCTTAACTCTAGCTGACGAAAATTTTCCGGCAGACATTTTTAGGGTTTCATATATCAGTCGACAAAAACGGAACCCTAATAGGATCACTTTTTTCAGGAACACGTAAAGGAATCAAGCTGTAATTAATGTCAAATACTGAGGTCCGCTACCCCTTGAAGTAGTGAAAAAATCAACGCAATCTAAAGGTCGTTTCTCCTTTAATGACGCTCGCCAGCGAATCAAAACCTATAGGAGACTTCCCGTTGATCATGAAGCTTGGCAATAAGCAATGCCATGTAGCAAATAATGGAATACAAGTAAAGGAATACCGTATCCGTAATCCGAAAACCATAAATGTATAGTTATATCACAAAGAACATTTCTATTTTGCAATTTAAGTTCATTTATTGTATGTTGTGTTAAATATTGTATTCTAGTACGGAACCCTTCGTTGGAGAGTCTGACTCGCAATAGGCCGGTTTTACTTTGTTTTCTTGAAGGTACCGCTGTTTTAAGAAAACTTCAACTATATCTGACAAGCCTAAATACCAATCTCTTTTATTTTTACTTTATTTTTTAAAGCAAAAAAAAAAAAACAAACCTTATTGACTTTACCAATCACTTAAAAGTTTTTTATAAATACAACTTGCCTTAATTATATTAATGAAAATGGCTTAAATATACACAATAAAGGATCCAATAGCAGTTAAGTAGTGCAGATTGCAAGCTAATTACCAGTATGCGCCGTAATGACCCAATTCACTCCAGCGACTTTTATAGCTTCTGCGGTGGGTTGAGAGAAAAGGTTGAGCCTTTTATTTTTTATTTAATTCTTAATTAAACGGAGACCTTATGGCTGTTAGGTTACTTTTTATGTTGTAGTAAAAACAGCGGTACCTTCAAGAATAAAAGTAAAACCGGCCTATTGCGAGTCGGACTCTCCAACGAAGGGTACTAGAAGAGAATCTTTGATTTCTATAGATAAAAAGATTTCTATCGTAATAAGTAATTGCCACTGCAAGGCAAAAGCCTGTTCACACACAGAAAGCAAAGAATACTTTATCTATGTCCAAAAAGAAAACTAGTCCTTTGTGAAAAATTAAGATCAATATTTTATTCCGAAGTTTATTTTCCGCGAGTAAATTATGTCGTTCAAGTATACAGTGGCCGCTCACAGCTGCTTACAAAGTTAAGAATAACGATACTACAGTTTTGGCGCGAAACTTTTGCATAAACCTGCACTTAGCGCCCCGACGACCAACTTGACTGTTAAATAATAAACTTTAATGGACTTTTGGTCATTTCACTTTATTGTTATTTTTTTTTTGCAGTAGCTATATGAAGGAAGGGACTTTTTGAAATTTTGATAGCATCTTGCCGTGCTGAAGTTTTAACGAGGTTGAAATTTAGTAGGCTTTAAAAGAACGTCGTGAACTTGGGATTGTATTACAGATAAAAGATTTAAGGGAAGTGATTTTTAATAACTATATTGTCGTGTTCTTGGATGACAACATCGATTTGTATGACTAGGGTAGATTTTTCAATAGCCAGACACCTTTTATTCAAAGATTAAATGTGACCGTTTGACATAATATTTCCTATACAAAAGCTGTCAAACCGCCATATTTATCCTTCCGTTATGACGAATAAATAAATATGACGTTACGTAAAGGGCAACAGAAGGAACAGGGTGGTTTTTTAGTCAGTAAAAGTCTGACTGGCCCTTCCGCCCCGCCCAGGGCGGAAGGAGTCATTTGATGATTTTTACTACCTAAAAAAAAAAGACCAAGGGTGACTGTTAAATTAATAACGCATTTCTCATTTGACAGAGCATTGTTTGCTGTTCTACGAAAAAGGTCAAAGTCAAATATAAGAAAACTTAAAATCATGATAATAAGACAGGTTGAATTGCGGTAACGCAAAACATCTTTAAAAATACTCAGAAATTAACATCAGTCTTTTGTTTTATCCATCATCATCATCATATTAGCCGAACTACTTACGAACCACTGCTGGACATAGGCCTCCCCTAAAGATGACCACAATAACCAGTTCTGTGTTGCCATTATCCAGTAGTTTTCCGCGATCTCTACCAGGTCGTCAGTCCACCTCGAGAGAGCTTTACGACCCAGGCGGCCATCTGCTCTACGAGCTAATGTGTTTTACTGTCAGCTGTTTTATTTAAAACGTAGACATACCTAATATTCACAACATGCAATCATAATATTGCCCTCATTATGTTATTCCCGGGTGAATAACACCGTTTGCGAATGTTCCTATTCATTAGGCATTAACAGCATAACTGGGCCATAGTGTCGGCGTGTGCCATACTAAAATGGCGAAATACGTTCGAATCATCGCGTCCTGGTAAATTGTGCCTAACTATCTAAACAGTATTGCACACGCAAAGGCTGGAATCATTAATATGTAAACGGATATGTTTGTTCGTGTGTATATTTATTATGGTGAATTTTGGCTCGTTGTTTGTGTATTTGTTTTCTGGTCAGCGCTTTGTAGGTTCAGTTACTACTCGTCACTACAAATACCTATAAGAAAAAGTAAGTGCTTCGGATATCATTGTTTTTTTTTTTATTTACGTACCTAGAAACATTGCGCCGCAGAGGTGAATATTCTAAGAAACTGTTAGCATTCCTATTATTGTGACAGCTTTTTATTAGATAAACGATGGTTGCCGAAGCACATACCTTTTCTGACCATTCTATGACTGCTCTAAGGGCTATGTGCTTGGCTGATGTAATACCTATTTACATAATCGATGAGGTTTCCTTTTTTTCCCTTTCTTTTCCCTTTCACACAATCTCCGTAGTGATCAATCTTTAATACCGTAGCAATATAAAAATCGGATAATAACTTATTTCCCCATCTGAAACAGATGGAACACATGCTGTTAAAATATTAGCATAATCCGCCAAATATTCCCAAAAATTCTACCCATCAACGAAGGATAAAATAAGTTAGTGATAAGGCAAAATAATTTGAACCACTCACGCTGCCAATGAGAATCTTTCGCACCCGCATTGAAAGTAAATTCTGAGGTAGCGATCGTGAAGGCTATGTAGTAAAGTTCGCTGACTCAGCTCACAGAGGATACACTGTGAACGAAGAGCGCTTGAAATTCCTGGAATATTGCCTCTAAATTGAAGCTCTTGTAACCTAGATATTATTGTCTTGGTATGAAGCCGGAACGTGTCGATCGTAATTGGTAATGTGGACAAGGTTTATATATTTATATTGATAAACAAAAATGTTTTTTATTATAACGCAAAGGTACTTTTACTTAAAAATAAAAGGTCTCCGAGTGATTAAATCAGAAATAAATAGATACGCAAGAGAACTTAAGTAATCGACATAGACTGAAGAATTGCTTAACTCGAGTAGAAGTTGGAACACTACTGGTTTCTATGAATTGCTATGAAAATACTTTGGTAGACGTGAGTGCCGCCTGCTTCTGCCGTTTTTTTGGTAGTGTCACTGCGATCAAGACGGCACTGTCACTGCCGTTTGCGTTCTGCCGTCGCCGTCGCCGTCGCATTTATACTTCTTGGCTCTTTATCGCATGAATGCATCGTCATTCAACTTTGTTTGTAATTCCCGCAGCTTCGTTCATCAGTTTCAGCAGATTGATAGCTTTGATGTCAGTTGTTACTGGTACGCGTCGTTTAATGATATTGCTTCCTTTGTCATTTGATATCTAAGGAATTTAATTTGCTTTGTTTTGTAATTGAATTGCTTTTAGGCATATTAAATGGTTCCGTGAGTGATTGATTGGGAGATAATGCAAAGACGTAAGTTCCGAAGTTCGCTTTAAAAAAAAATTGTATCTCCATCCCTCGACAAGCCAAACAGGGGTTAAAGTTTGTTTGTAAATAAATTCACAGGTAAAAGATACTTTATCTATATAACACATAAGGTTTCTTTTATTATAATACCGTATCTACTTCATATCTATTCACAAAGCAGTTTTTCAAACAGTTTTCATATCAAACATTATTCACCCATCCATTCATCATATTTTTTGTAAACATGTGTTTCGTATCTCATACAAAAACACGAAAATAAATGTTTTCAATCACAGGCGAAATGTAAATATGAAAGGAGATTCTTTAGGAACATTCGGTGATATAATAGGTGAAATGTAATATCTGTGAATACGGGAAACGCATTAGTAGAATTAATGTTCTGCTTTTCAACTTTGTTCGCTATTCTGGAGCAAATCGGGGCTTCGCCGATGGATTGAATGTGGAATCGATAATCTTGAAGGACCTCGTAATGCTTACTTATTAGATGGAGCAGGGAACGGATTGATAGCGGTCGGATTTAACCTGGCTATTTTTACAAGGCCAGAATGATGAAAACTTTCATTTTCAGTTAAATTCTGTGTTACTTATTAATAAAGAAGTGTGTATAGATATTATAGATATTAAACAAAAAGATCTTAAAGTTATTCTTGGAATAGCTTTACATTTTTTTAAAGACATGAATAATGTAACCTCTTTTTTTGAGAAATAGAAAAGGAAAATCATTGGCTGGTATTGCATGCCTTTTTCAAAAAAAGAATGTTTATTTCTATGTTCAAATGGCATCGAATTTTACGGTGTTTTACAATTACGTTGCCAAACCAAAAAAAAAACAATAATTATAATTTTTTCAGTTACATTTTGTGGCTCATTGATAAAGTACATTAACTTCTAAAGAAAAAAAAAATTCTAAAGAACTTGGACTAACAAAAAATTATAAAGACTTAGGAATAATTCAACCTCTTTTTTGAGAAAAAAAAAAGGATAATCATCGGACCTCATTGCTTGGTGACCTAATGCATGCAAACTTTTTTCAAAAAAAGAATGTTTATTCGATGTTATAAAATTACGTTGCCAAACTCAAATAAAGAACATAATAATTAAATTCTTTGAAATAAAAATTACTTTTTGCATGGATTGAATTTAATCAAGTAAATTATTGTAGAAGCAATATGTAAATTACCTTGGCGAATAAAAATAAGTTTTAGAAAAAATAATCGATTCTACAATTATGTAGATTTTTTGTCTATGGTTGCTTTTTAATCTTTAGAAGGTTTAGAAGGTTTTACGTTTTTGCGCAAGTTTCACAGGCTAACATAAATAAAAGTTGATTAACGAAGATGAGTGTTCTAAAAAAGTATTTAGTGCTGAGTGATTAGTCGGAAAAATCAAATTAGAAAGTTTCAACTTCATCTACACTCAGGTAAAAAGAATGTTCTATCAATTGTTTTAAAATTTAAAACCACATTGTAACCTAAGTCAAAGTCAAATAATTTATTTCAATTACGCAATTAAAAGTCATTTTTGAACGTCGTAAACCTCATTCATACTATTTTAAAATCAATGTTATACGATATTTGTGTACAGAATTACACGTAGACAGACTACCTTTCATAAAAACTACACTAAATATTTTTACAAAATCATAATTTACGGTACAATTGTATTTTTAAAGCGCGGACGCAAAAACGTGAACACTATATGTCTTCAATTTTTACAAATATTGGAACTATAGACGATGTTAAGAGCGTTAACATTTCAACTATCAATTAAATTGTGCATAATATTTAGTCAGCGCAACCATTGTTACTAAGTAAGTTACTCTCTATCTTTGTTTCATCTACTAAAAATGCAAAGCCCTAAATAGCACGTGAATGACAATAAGAGACTTTCCAAGCATTAAACAGGTAATCTTTCGTTTAACTTGGGTCCAATAAATTAATGCGCGCCGGGCGACAGCGACGATCATCGTCCTCCAACACTTTTAATTAGAGATGGGTTTTTGCCTGGGCATTTACGGACGTATTGAGTAAACGCCCAATAAACGTCCATTTACGCCCAATAAATGTCCAAAAACAGGGCATTTATTTTAATTGTAAAATATCATAAATTATTACATCTTAATAAGTTCAAATAACTTTAAAGTGTTTTCTTTTTTGTAAAATAAAACTATAAGTACTTAATTCCAAATTTAAATACCTAGTTTTGTAGACACATACCTATTTCTTATGCTCACCTAGATGTGGATACCTATTTTGTGTTCCAATTTAAAAAATAAAAATATTTTGATTACCACCAGTTTGCACCACCAGCTTTAGAAGGTAAATATGTAATTAAGTTTATATAGTACCTAAACACACTTAGACGTGGACACGTGTAGGTAGTGAAAAAAATATAATTTCCAAATTTCTCTTGAAACAAGACAGGAGACAGAACAGAACGTGGCCAGTAGGCACAAATGGATGTTTGTAACTAGGAGAAGCATTACTATTAGACGAATTATTATTAAATGAATGGGTCCTAATGTGAGCTGTTACTTTTGATTCCAGTAATAGGTAGGTATGGCATAAACGCTTAAACGCACGGAAATTAGTTCTAGTTTCTACAAGGTCCGCATAATAATCAACACCGGATGTAACCTGTACACTATCTAGCATAATATTGCGTTCGTACACTCCCATTAGATGTGATGAGCAGATTGTTCATATTCACAGTCGGATGTAGAACATTGACACAAAAGAGAAGCAACAAGCTTTAAAGAAAATAATTTAATCTTAAAGTTGCCATGACCTGTGAAAATTAGGCAACACAGTGGTCCACCTCCAGCCATGTTCTGGCCAGCCGCTCACAAACTGATGGAAAGAACTGAGGCAGGCCCTTGATAGAATTATCCCACAGACCTACATTGATTAAAAGTTCTTCCCAGACGTCAGCCTGCGATTTAAATAATCTGGAGATCTTAGCTCGGTCACGTTGTGTTAGAAAGTTTGCGTCCATGGTCTCTCGCGTGGAATAGTACATTGCAGCACGTCGCTGCACCTTGAGATCGACTGGAAGTACACCTGCAAGTACTGGTAGGGCTTCAGTACTGACGGTCCTACACGCTTTACACTTTTCTTAAAAATATTAAAGCTAACCGTTGACTTTGAAGCAATTAACGACGTACCGCCCCTATGGTGGCCCTATCGGCCCAAACAGGAGCATCGTGCTCCGGTGCGATCTCATGGCGGAATGGGAGATGCGACTGTCGCAACCCAAGTTCGGGCACGCCGCAATCGCGGCAGACCCCTCTTTGAGGAGTGGATGAAGAGGCGCTACGGCGTCCTCACCTACCGCCTGACGCAGGTCCTCACCGGACACGGTTGTTTCGGGAGGTTCCTGTGTCGGATAGGGCGGGAGGAAATGCCCGGGTGTCAACACTGTGTGGATCGCCCGGAGAACACGGTGGAGCATACGGTGAAGGACTGCCCCGCTTGGGCAGAGCACCACCGTGTCCTTCCGGAGGCGATAGGCGGCGGCGACCTCTCGCGTCCGGACCTGGTTCAGGCCATACTCCGGGGCGAGAGGGAATGGGATGCAGTCACCTCCTTCTGCGAAGCAGTATTGCTAGCGAAGGAGGAGGCGGGCCGCGTGAGGGAGAGAACCACCTCACGCCCCAGCCGCCGCGGGAGACGCCCAGGGTGTCCGTAGGCGCGGGCTTGCGGACGGCGAGTAATGGGTAGCTCGCCGTCCGATCAAGGACCAAGCCCGGGTCGACGGCGCGTTCTGTTCGCGCGCGCCTTAAAGAGCTGTAAGCACAGGGACGGGGCCCCCAACGGGGCCAGCGTCTGCCGGGGTTGAGGGACGTCTTAACAGGATACCGTGGACCCGGAACGTAAAGGGCAACAGAAGGAACAGGGTGGTTTTTAGTCAGTAAAAGTCTGACAGTCCCTTCCGCCCCACCCAGGGCGGAAGTAGTCATTTGATGATTTTTACCACCTAAAAAAAAAGATAAGATCTCGTCGCCCGCTGTTTTACACGCTTCTATAATCATTCAATTCGAAATCATCAACACCCGATGATTTGTCGAGTGGTAGTCTCTTGATAACATTTATGAACTTGTCAGTGGATGGTAAATCTGACGCTGGTGATTCAGGAGGCACAGCAGCCCACACTCTGATCTGCTGGTGGTAATAGTTGTCGTTGACCGCTGAATCATCGAGTATAAGAGTATTAAATAGAACCTTTTTGGTCAATACAATTATTTTTAATATTATACTTAACTAGCAGACCCGTGCCCACTTCGTTGGGCGGTAACCATTTTAACTTGTCATGAAATTATGAGTGTGGTTCGGTTAGTACTGAGTGCTATGATTTATTTCCTGCCTAAAGACGCTGCGCACGTTCAGCGCCAGATTCCCGAGCACGGGCCAGCGATGTCCTCGCGCTCTGGCTAGCGAGCCTCTGCGAGCGCTCAGCGCTAGACTCCCTATTCCTTGTTGCAGAGACATACTGCCTTAAATCACTGAGACGCTGAGCATTTTCAGCGCTAGATTCCCGAGCACGGGCCTGCGATGTTCTCTTTGGTTAGTAAGTCGCTGTGAACGCTCGGAGCTAGATTCCCCAGCGCGTCCTTGCGAAATATTTTCTCTATTCCTCAAGAGGCGCTGATGCTTTTCAAGAGCAGACTCTTCCGTATGGTGTACTCGAGCTGCTCTGGGATGTCTGACGGGAAAGTTGTGATTTCCTTTTAGGCATGATAAACAATCGCTGAAACTGTCCGATATCCCAAAAACAGAAATACCATGTGGTTCGGCATTTTGCGATTTAGTAATTTTATATTATCTTCGAAACTATTTAACCAATCACATACTGTTTAGGGCAAATCGTATCTCTATGATGTTCTTGTGATGATAATAATATTTTTTTCGATAAGGTTTAATATTTTGTTGTTTAAAACATCGTCCAAAGGTAAGAACATCGAAAAATCCTTTTTTTAACACATAAAATCTACTTTAACTGCTAAAATATAAAAGATAGAAACATGGTGGTGGGGACTTTTTTGTAGAACTATTATAGGCGGACCAGGTTGCCATACATTGTTTTCAATTATATACAACTGTTAAGGCAGCGCATGCAAAAAACTTTGTTGTAAGAGCTATTTTTTTCCACCTGGCTAGACAAAAATTGAGATAGTTCGGCTATTTTGCATGATATCTTTATAATTTATAGCCTATAGCACTCACGAATAATATAGCTTTATACCAGTGAAACAATTTTTAAAATCGGTTCATTACTTCCGGAGATCCCCCTACAAACAAACTTACAAACAAATGTTTCCTCTTTTTAATATTATTACTATTAATTTTTATAGTATAGATAATAAATAATATTTATCTTATATTAATCTTACCACTACTTAATAAAAAAGTCTTAATAACTATGAAATTTAACTAATTATAGTTTCCGCCCTGTTTTTGGGCATTTAAAAGGACGTCAATTCGTTTTTGCCCTATTTGCCCAGTTTATGCCCTTTTTGCCCAGTTAGGTTTAAACCCACTGCCCATCTCTACTTTTAATAGAATTAATCTATTTTAGTAAAGGCTTTAATAGGTGCCGTTTATTTCGGACTCATTTGAATATTGTAATTAAATTGTTTATTAAGAAAAGTTGTGGGCACTTTACCTTGGTATTTTACTTTTTTTGAATGAAAATGTCTTTTTGTGTCTCGATGTATTATGGCACCCATCTTTTTAATGTCTACCTTCTTATGAGCCGAAAATTGAATACCCTTTGTTACTTCGTCTCTAAGTTATTAACGAAACTATTTGAAAATACATTATTTTGCCTCGGAGTCTGGATTTGTGCTCGGATGATGGCAATAGACTGGCCTCCTATTACGTGGGTGTACTAAAAGATACATTTCTACCTAACCCTTCAGGGATTACAGGCCTGATGTTGATGTTAATAATTATGTCATCGCTGCTTTTGATTCAATCAAATGACTCTTCTTCATAATTTTAGAAATTAGAAAATAAGATAATTTTATAATAGTATGCAACAAATTATAAACAAGAATAAATAGTCAAAAGCCATTAGAAACTGTAGCACGAATCCCACAATTTTCTTATACGATATAACCACATTTACAATCGCATTGCAACCCCGAAAGCGGCATGAACCAGTAATAACCGGTATGAGCCGATTTGAATGCAACTGTGTCCGCTGCCCGTTTGCAATTAAATGTTTCCATTTCAATGGCGAACTGAAATAAGACAAACCATGAATGGCTTTCAAAATGGACGTGGAAAATATTTCTTTTATGTTGTAATGACAAGTCGTAGGTACTCGTAATATGAAGATTAAAATATGGAAGTAGATTTATCAGTAAATTGTGCGGTAGGTAGGTATACAATTACTATAATTATCCCTTACCTTATTATTACCTAGCAAGCAATTATTTGAGGGACTCGACTCTGTAATACGATTATTCAATCAAAATTGCTTATAATTATTGACCAATTCATTTAAATTTTAGATAATAATGCCGCTTAATCGCTATTTACTGAAATAATTATTATGTAAACTAACGTATTTTTTAATTGATTATCTGTACTATACTAATATTACAAAGTGGTAAAGTTTGTGAGGAAATCTCTAGGTCTACTAAACCGATTTTGAAAATCCTATTTTAATATTATTTCTTTAATTATAAAAAAAAAATAGGAATCCGTAAGATAAATCACTCGAACAAAGTCGCGGGAAGAGTGCTAATTGATATTACAGAAAAAACCGAATTTGTCGTCTTTTCACAAAACCAAACGATTTACGATTGGTACCTTTATTGTACCGAAAACTAAAAGGGAATCATTAAAATATTATCAGTTTTCGATGCTGAAATTCCGCATTCATTTGTTAACTACTAATAAACGACATGTTGATTGCGCACGTCGAGTCCCCAGAGTAGTGCGATGACATCACAATTTAATTGTGTTACTAGCAAAATCTGCAATCAATAAATCAACCTATTTTATTTATGACCCTGTTTTTCCGACTTTTATGACCTTTCCAATAATTACATTTTGCGTAATCAACTAATATTTTAGCCCAACGTTATAATTTTACGACTGTTTTGGACGGAATACTAATTTAATATTATTCCTTCAAATTAATTTTGAAATTCGTGAGCTACTTTGATTCGGCTCAATAGATTTGACGAGTTGTGAAACATCAATTCAGTTCGTATTTCAAACTATTTAGTATAATTATTCAAAAGCAGATTGACCGCGAGGGTGTTCCTATTCGCACATAAAATCAAACTTGAGTCGCTATTAAGTTGGGTAGAGAAGCGTATCAGTTGGGTTGAGAGCATTCGAGTACTCGACGGCGGAATTCAAGTCGCTAGCGCTCAGTCCGCGTGCGAACGCTGCCCGAGTAACACGCGTTCATTCCTTCACCACTTTTGGAGGGAAAACTTCGAACGATTTCCGGAAAATGCAAGAATAAAAATTGTGTTGTTTGTAAAATAAAATGACTTTGGAACTGCAGTGCGCTTTGTAATAAGGCATGTGGATTTTTATGAGTGTGTTAAAATCATGACTTAAATGGGTAGTTTGGACTGTGGTGTTCAGTGATTGCGGAAATAATGAAAGGTTTGTTCAACTTTATTATTATAATTTTTATTATTTATTTAATTATTGTTATGTTTTGTAAAAAAAATATCGTTAAATTAATTGGCTACAGATAACACGATGCGTGAAACAACTATAATTATGTAACGCTAACTAGTATTGTAGATCGAAATTCAAAATTTAAAAAGACGATACTGGCCGTGTCTCGAAAATTATTAAAATACCCGCAGGCGTAAATCTCAAGGGGTCATAAAACTTTTCGCTTCTTACTTTGCAATAGTTTTACATAATTTGGAAGCTTTCAGGAAAACCGTAAATTCTCTAGGGTCCTACGTAACATAAGTTTTTAGTTCGTCTAACATTTTTGGATAAGGAATTTTGTACTATTTGATTGCTATCATTTACGATTTTCATAAAATATAGTTTTCTACATAATCTTCTTAGCGCATCAATGATAAACTAACTAGGTATATTGCTATATCGCTGCGGTTCAGAACTTGGCCACTTTGACTGTGGTGTCGGAGGCAGCCATTAAATCTTTCTGCCTACCTACAAAAAGTAAAATATAGAGGCGGTAAATTGTAACCTACTACGGAACATTTATTTACACTCATGGTGATTAGAATCAGAATTTATTGGAGTGATGTTTTTTCTTTATGTGAGGAAAATACTAAAGACAAAACAACACAGGGCATTGACATCGGTTCTGCTTGCACTAAGTAGAACTTAGGTTAAGTAAAAACGTCTGTCTGTCCGTTAGTGCACTTTTAACTTAAGATTCACTTACCTAATTTATCCACGGATTTTTATTAGATTTTTATGTTTAAGCTATAGTATAGTTATTTACGTTTTGTAAAGTTTAGTGATATATGGAAAAAACAGTGATAATATTCTATACTACAACTAATATTATTAAAGATGTAAAGTTTCTTTGTTTCTCTTAAAAATAAAATCAAAAAAATATTGATAGAAAACAACAACGTTGTCGATTGTCATAGAATAAATTTTATGGTATATTTGACTTCCACGTGGACAAAGTCTTAAACTTTTAACAAATATAGTGAATAATATTTTTTTACAAACGCGTTAGGAAAGCCAGGAAAATACAAAACACTATCAAAAACATACAAAAGTACTTACTTACCGTGCTTCATGTATAAACTATTTAGATTTTTTCGAAGCTATACACACACTTTTCGAATAGGCCATAGGCCAATATACCCAGAAATGAAATTTTATTATAGTACTTTTCAGCACACTACTCAATTAAGGTTATTATTTTTAATTGGCAACACCTTTGTTTACATTTTTTATCTCGAATTCTATTTCTGCATGCTCTTATGACCTATCATAAGAGCATGCAGAAATAGAATTCGATAGTACCTATACTATCCCATCAAAAACATAAATGTGAATTGAGAGCCAAGTTCAATATTATGATATATGCCTTGGTTGTTGACTTCAACGACAAAAGAAGCGAGATCTAAATGGGTGCCAAGATCAATGGTCAATTTTGAAATTTATTTATGACAACATCAAGTATTTTAAAACAACTTATAACTTCTTCTTATTATAACAACATCTTATTATAATCATTTCTTCTTATAACTTAGGATAATATATATATATATATATATAATATATTCTTATATGTATACGAATATTATAAAGTACCTACTAAAACAGTAATGGAAGAGCCGTACGTTCGATGGCTAGTTTCTACCAGCAAGCCAATTTTTTTAAAAAAATGGCATTATTTTTCGACCTTTGCGAAGCCGAGGCGGGTCGCTAACACAATAATATAGATACAATCTGGTTTTCAATCTTATTTTCACCTTTTGCATTTCACCATAATACTACAGCGTGTAAACTAAAAATGTCAATTTAAAATCTGAGCAATATTCCCCGCAAGTGGGTCGCAGCCCGCCAGTAAATAAACCGTCAGCCATGATAGACGTTCACGCGGTCTGATTTATGTTATGACTCACTGCGAACGACACCGACGCTAGATCTTAAAAAAGTAGAAAATTAACATAATATTTACGCTGGAATATTTTATAAGGGGAAGGTGTAATGTGGCTTAGGCACGTGTAAAGTTCTGTAAAGTGTCGTTTCATTTGTGTCCTAACTCCATTTTATTTAGGGTCTATTTACATTGTACTCTGATAGGCGCCAAGTACGGCTGTTCTA
This sequence comes from Hoplodrina ambigua, assembly GCA_949774945.1. Classification (NCBI taxonomy): domain Eukaryota; kingdom Metazoa; phylum Arthropoda; class Insecta; order Lepidoptera; family Noctuidae; genus Hoplodrina; species Hoplodrina ambigua. The sequence goes on along the minus strand of OX458974.1, from coordinate 10,110,883 downwards.
GCCATGAGTTTATAGTTCCGTTGACTCGGGATATACTTATAATTTCAAACTTTTAAAAACATTCATTCATAAAAGGTTCCTATAACCACCGTACCTTATTTAACACGACATACAAACACGTTTCTTGTAGGGTTAAAATAAATAAATATAAAAATATTTATTTTAAACTTTATTTAATTTTTATTATAGCGGGTAATACACATTTTGTAAAAGAAACTCAAGTATTTAACTATAACGGTTTGAAAAATAGAGTCACAGGCGGACTGATAGTCAAAACTTTACAAGAGTATCGAACTAAAGCCTTATTTAGACCTAGTGCGATTTGTCGCACATTGCGGGACCGTGCGACTGTCGTGTCAAAAGTGACCGATCATCGACGGAAATGTACGATATTTCTCGCACCGTCTAAATCAGCTTTTATTCTCAGTTCAATTATCGACCAAAAGGCCAGTTTAATTTACTACAGTCAAAAATTGCTGACTCCAAGCAATTCATACAAAGCGTTTCATAAAGTTTTAAAAACGCAACTCAGCGTTCGATCCGGTAGTTGATTCGTTCTGGCTTTTGATGGATTATGCCTCAGACTTCGAGCGTAGATGCGGAATGTTAAAACGAGCCAAAGGAAATTAAAACTAACTTTTTAATCAAGAGCTAAACATTAGAGAGCCAAACATTCCCGTAACTGTGTTCGTATTTATGGCAGGTTTGTAATTATGATTTATGTATCGTTGGAAGTTAGTTAATTAATTATTGTAATAAGAGTTTGTTATTTTGTGAACGTTTATAGCTTAGTTTTGACATAGCTTAATGGATACTTACTGTCAAGACTGGGAGAAGGCTTAGTAATTATTGAGTCTTTTGTCGCCCGTCTTTTGTTTCGAAATCGTATATTTTTTTTACTAAATCATAATAAAACTATTCAAGAGGCTTGGAGATCTGACTTAGGGGTTACCAAAAAAATTTAGTTTCAGCATCAGTCTTCCACAAATTAAAGACTGACTATTTAAACTTTAAACTGTAATTTGTGGTAATAAAAATCTATTATATTCTATATCTTTAGCAGAGTACACGCTACCATGGATGCTGATCACTGTGGCAGTGTTAGAAGCTGTGGGCGCAAGCGACAAGCGGCCACGGTTCGTCACAGAGCCGCCCGCGCGTGTTCTATGGCCGGCCACGCGCGGCGCGCACGCATTATGCCGGGCGACTGGACATCCGCCTCCGGACGTGCATTGGGTCACCGCTGAAGGACAACTACTTACTACTATACCAGGATTAAGGTAAGATTTCACTGTTTTATTTTTTCGAGTAATTAGGTCTAATTAATTGACATACTTTTTATGAACTGTCAAAACGCGATTCCCCTATATATTTTGTATGGCAATAGTAAATTGTGATGTCACGTATTTTCTAACTCAATTGACTAACTATTTATTAATATGAAACCAACAAAAAATGTAATTTTCAAATAAATTGAACATTAATCGGTATTCAAGTACTAAAATAAAATATTAATTTCTTTTGAGAAGTTATCTCATAGAATTGTTGTTTAATGGTGTCAAATACCCAATTTTAGGCGCTCCTTATAAAAAATGCAAGACAATTCAGGGAAGAAAGGGAAAGAAACGCCATACTTACTCTGTTATAAATTATTTACAATATTTTGTCTGAGTGACGTGTATGAAATTCTAAGTTTGTTCGACTTCGTCTTGATTTTTTCACGATGCCTAATTATTTCCAATTATGTAAGATTTTCATGACATTTGCAATGAATTTTGTAGTCTTCGTCTACGAGAGTATTTGGTTATCAGCTATATGTGACAGTGTTTTTATGGTTAGGGGGGCAAATAACTATCAAGAACGATTGTTATGTAATCTCAGTCTTAATCTGTCAAAAAAACGTATAATTTTTCTATTTTTTTTTACATTTAGGTATTGTTGACGAGGTCGTCACTAGATTTGCCACGTTTTTAATTAATAGAATAGGCCTTCTTGTCAATGATTATTTCCTTATTGCGGACCTACAAACAATTGAAAGCTATAAATCGATTTCAATATAATTATTATTGTGCTTTTGTATTCATATCGGGCAATTCGCCGACTGAGCAATTCGCTGCACATCGTACTATTACGTTATTAACACGCCATTTTAAACCATATGACGTACGAAATGGCTTTCCATTAAATTGTTCGACTCTAATTCCCAATTATCGAGTCGTGTTAGATGAAATGTTGGAAACATTAATAGCATTACAGATAAATAATATAAATTGCATGCTGCCTAAGGGTGCAATTAAGATCGTTATAATTACGTAATTAATAATACATCCATTTATAACTCTAGGAAATGCATTTTCCTGTAACTTTGTTTAGTATTTTCTATTTACTAAGTACTTAATGTAAGGATTACGAACACAATAGTAGCTATACGTCTAGTTAATCCTTTTATGTGAAAGTGGTTGCTAATTGCGTTTAAACCTACTTCTTACTCCTTTTCTTCTTCTGCTTACATGTATTTTAAATGGCCTGTAAAAAGATCATAAAGACAATATAATATGTACTTACTTAAATATTTACACTACATTGCATTATCTAAACGCTATTTTGTACCAAGTTTTACGGCACACTCAAATGTTCTCGGTACGAGTTAGAACGACTCATCGCCTGATCGGTCTTTAGATTGCTTCGGGATTGGGTGTTAGTGGAGTACAGGCAAGAGTCGGCGACGGCTCCATTACATAAACTACTCTAACTTCACCTATATTTTACAAGAAAGCGATACCGGAGTGAGCAAGTTAATATTTACTGCGAGCACCCCAGGCGAATGCCTTCGCTACGCTTAGAAACACGCGTACCTACTAGTTGAATATTTGTCTTGAATTTATTGGATATTAATTAGGGAAACTCGCTAGTTTAGCAAACTTAACAGTTAGGAAGATGGTGCATTAAATATCCAAAGCTGTTATCGAATTGCCTCTTCAGATCATAACCAGTAACGAGTTAGTATAACTGCTTATTATTGTACCATACCATGCAAGGCAAATACCTTTTTAATGCAGCAGAGATATGAGTAGTGATCACCAAATTTGCCGAAATCGGATTAGCGTTTTTAGAATTATCTAAAGTAATTTTATACAAAAGCTGTATTGTTTGTTTGTGTGTAAGGTGTGAAAGTGCTAGTACGGTTTCAAAAAATATTTCACTATAGGTACAATTCCAGACTATTGTAAGTTATGTTTTATGGTACAGGTACTTCACTTCTGGAAAGTGTTGCGGTCCGACTTTAGTATTTGTTATAAGTCCAGATTTCCTCACGATCTTTACTTTTACTGACGTCAGTAATGCCCAAGATATAACTACTTAGAAAGTTCATATGAAATTGAAGAACCCACATTGGTACCTGCCCGTACCCGGTGGAAGACCTACAACCGATGCATTAGAGGCAGGTAGTTAGAGGACGGATTTACGTCTTATTTAAGAGGAAATAAGACGTAAATCCGTCCACTGCTTTATAAACCTTATCAACGTTTACATTTCTGCCCACAAACTGTTGTATTTAATTAATTATAAGTAGCTAAGTGAACAGCGTTGCTTCCGCAAAATAAAACATCCATCCCTAAAAGCTTATGACAAAGTTGTGTCAATTAATCTCGGCTGAAATTTCACAAGAAAAATGTATCTACATTAAGCAAGCACCGGGTGTCCCAAAGTTTTTGCTTCCACAGTGTCTAATGACTAACGGCAAGCGAGTCGACGAGTTTTGTATTTTTAATAAGGCCTTGTGTAAGTGTCCCGGCGACTTCGTAAACTTTACTGAAAAGACATTTAAAACTTCGTAGTGAGAGCTCCTTAACATTTTACTTAATACTTTAAAATTATTTTGAAAGTGCAGTAAGACAACAGCGGACGTAATTGATTGGTGATTAACTATAATGATTGATTATTTTCTTAATGGCTCGTTAATTACTCTTCACTTTTGAGATTAAATTTATTGATATTAATCTCTGTCCGATTTTATGGGCTGTTCTGAAATATTGAGTGGCTATAACGTTGATAAACGTTCACACATTACAATGTATCTATCACTGATTTTATGTCCATCTACGAAAGTGGTTAAGTAGCAAATAAAAGTTATCCGATACTCAGTTAATGTTTTATGTGAAGGCTACTTTATCACCAGCGAGTAACAACACAGCCACAAAATGATGTGTAGGGTAACTAATTCGTAGTTTCCCTGCGGGGTGCCAGTAATAAATTGGCTGAGTTTCCGATCACAGTCCGTTAGGGGGTAAGTTGTGAGGCGAGGACGTGTGAGAGACTCCTACCTATGTGTTGAGTTGAAAACTTTGCCGATCTCCGATACACTTCCAAGTCGCAATTACTAAAGTCTTCAGTGTTCGCTAACTTTACGCTGTACCAAATTCTCCACATGAGAATGTTGATGTTGGTACGAGAAAATGCAGACGGTACTAGGTAATTGAAATAGCACAAGTAAACGATCTTATTACTCCCCTGGCATTCATGTTTACTTATGTTTTTAACTTACGGTTTACTTACATGACCATTTGAGTCAGAACTCCGTTCGAGTAGGTAAATAAACGAGCAAGCCAAAAATAAATACGTAAGGGACCTTCTCCGATTTGATATTGTGATATTTTTGCTGGTTATTTAAAAGTTATTACCAAGACAAAGGATGTCCAATAAGAAAATTTCGACCGTATTATTTATTTAACATAAATATTTTACCTTTAAAACATAAATTACTTTTTCATTTTTTTTTGACATTCCTGTAACAAAGTTTTTCCCGCGGCGAGGTGGTAAGACCCAAACTGACGGTAGTTAGGGATACAGAATGAGGAACCTCCTATTCCGTCTATTGTTAGGAACAAGACTTCCTAATTACGACAGCTCAGAGGCAAAGAAAGTTTGCCCGTGTGAGAAGCTCAGCGAAAGTAGCGACAAAGTATTGAATACAACGACGGACTTTGCAATATGTTACAAGTTTAACCTATTGTGAGGGCTATGCAACTTTGCCATCTAGAGGATTATATAATGTTCCTTCTCCAAGTTGTATAGTGTAGTCCGTTATATTTTTAGGTCGTAGCAAAGTAATGTCTACTTGTAATACATGATAAAAATTCAATGTTCATTATTTAGGTCTAGAAATTTTTTTAATTAATAAATTGGAGAATTTTAATAAAAATAAATATAAAGTAGTAGAGAAGACTAGAATACAAATGGAAAAGATAAGTAAAATTCACCTCAAACAATAAGACAGAAGTAATAAAACAAAAAAAGTACGAGCGCTCGTGAAACTGATTTAATCCTTAAAACAATTCCTATCTCCGCAAGTAAAATATAACGCAGGGCACTTATTCTTTAGAAATGTATCAAGAGTCTTGTTCGGCGTAACGTGCAAGTAACTCTCAATTGCCATACACTCCACTCCCGGCGACGGCAAAGTGAGCATGAAACAAACGATTATGGTGACAGTTGACTTATAGCAAGCGAGCAGCGATAAATGGCCAAGGCACGCTCACGCGCTATTTTTTCAACGACACACAGCGCACTTTTTACCAAGTAATACATTCTTAAATCGTAGTAAGACTATTTGTTTAAAAGAAATCTTGGAAATCTTGGAAAAATACTCACCGCCGTCTCCCTGGATGACTGAACTCATTTTAAGCTCGGTTAAACATTTGCCAGAGGGCGGTTTAGTATAAAGTATCAGTTAATACTTTGGGTGGCAGTCCCAATTGTTTGAACGCTAATGGAATCTATTGTTACTGAGCTGATAGTGGCTAGACAAGAGGGATCTCGTTTAACGTGATTCGACATTCCATTATCGACGTGATTATGTTTAGTCCCTTGACAACCGAGGGGATATACCTAAAGTTATTCACGAGGCAACAAGCTTCCTTCGGCCGCATTTAAATCTATAAGAATAATTGTAATTTTGATATGACACAATGTCGGAATAAAGTTTTCGCATATTGAGCAACGTGGCAAGTTACCGTCGCGTCGCCAAGTAGCGTAAAACTGAACTAAATCTTGTACAGCTCTCAGCGAAGACATAGGGGTCGTTTTCTATATTCTGTTCGGCAAAATAAACGTAGTTTGGGTTAGTTACGTATCACGTCCAACTCGTGTCAGCAGTAAGTAGTAACAAGGCGTTGTTTACTCGCGTCGAGTTGCAAACTTTGGACATCTCACCTGTGAACTTACTTTAAGGTTTATTCGTGAAGATATCACAACGAAGCGTGTTCGCGCTAACCGGACTGAAAATTACGAAATGAAACTTGTTGGAAATAATACTGGAAATGAACTATTTTCGTGGAACCGTATTTTTCCGATAATATCGTTCAATGTTTTTGTTTGAAATGTCATTTCTGCGAAATTAAAATGGAGGTAGGTGGGAAAAGTGTTCAAATAACGTACTGGTCTGGGTCTTGACCGTATTTTAGGGACTGTCCTGATGGCCGTGGAACCTCTCCACTTCTTATTCACCTGAGGATACGTGGGTTACGAATCTTCCTTGTGGCTACCTCGCTATGTGCCAGTTATTATTTTTGCCCTAGGTAGGCCTTTTCCCCTATGTATAGTCTTAGGCATTTAACACCCATATCATTACAAACTTTTGCTAATCATATAATTTTAACATACATAACATCACGCCTGTAATCCCCGAAGGGTTAGGCAGAGGTGTACCCATTAGTACACCCACATTTCGCCAGTTATGTTTTTAGTCCCATGTAATAGGGGGCGAGCCTATTGCCATCAACCGGGCACAAATCCAGACTCCGAGGCTGCTACTGAGAAATTCTTGATGGAAAAGCCCAATAACACTTTGCCCGACCTGGGAATCGAACCCAAGACCTCATGCATAGCAGTCGCGCTTACGACCACTAGACCAACGAGGCAGTAAATATATAATTTTAAAAGACATTTTTCATACAATTATGTTCAACAACAATTTTTCCCCTTCCCCACCCTTATATCACAAGACCAAAAATAAGTACTAGGTACTTAAGCTCATGTCTTTACAATTTTGCTGTTTGAACAGAACTACTTCAGAATAACCAAAACATTGGAGTAGAAAATTAGATTTCCATATCAATATGTAGGTAGACAAAGTTGTATAGGATGTTTATGTCAGCGGAAAATTGGCAATGATCGAATATCGGGACGTCTGAAGATAACCTGTCACGGTGAAGACGGCGAAATATTGAATATAATGGCACTCTTCATAGTTACGATCGTTTATCGTATATTTCGTAACGTTTTTTGCCATACTAGCGAACCGCTCCGGCTTCGCACGGGTGCAAATTCCGACATTTCAGATGGATTTCGCAAAAAAGTCTTATATATAAAATCTTGTCCGAGAAATTACGAATGCAACAAAAAAAGGATCAAGCAAATCGGGCCAGCTGTTCTTGAGGTGCGCTTAGCAACACATTTAGTTATTTATTTTTATTTATACAGGGTAATTGAAAATATACCCGAAACCTTAAAAGGGGTCATTGTACTCATCATTATGAACAACTTTTACTAAGGGACCAACCCAGAAATCATGAAAAAAAAAAACAGCTGATCCATCATTACGATCTTATTATGTAGCATTTTTGTAGGGAACAGCTGTTTTTTTTCATGATTTGAGGGTCGGTCCAGTAGTAAAAGTTGTTCATAATGATGAGTACAATGACCCCTTTTAAGGTTTCGGGTATATTTTCAATTACCTTGTATACATAGTTAAACTAATACTCGTAGATAAAGACTTATAATAAAAATTATGTGAAATATAAATTACTGTATAAAGGCATAATAACTGAGAATATTTTCCCCCAATAGCGATCCATCTATTCATCCTTATTTCCAAAAACTTTCTTTTTTGTTTTGATACAATTAGGTAAACAAAAGAAAACAAACTCGTGTTATTAGAGATTGGTTAAGGAAAATTACTATTTTGTTTACATATACGGCAAACATTTCATGATATGGAATACATTCCGTGATGTGTATTTTTACAAAAAGACACATGAATGACAAATGACGTGCTTGAAAATGGAAAAATTATATTACCTATCACCGCTACTTTATTTAGTTAAAGTTAAAAATAATTATTAATAAATAAATAATTATTTTATGTTTCTTAATTTTGAATATTAAATCAGTCATATCAATTACAATGTCTTCCTTGTAAAGTTAAAATTATTATAACACATTTTTATTATTTTTTTATTTTATTTAAAAAGTTATATAAATATCCAGTTTATAATTTCCTGTTAAATAAAACCAGGAACAAATTAGCGGAAATGTAGGAGTGGCGGATATTTATAATGCAAAAAAATATTATCGTGTCTGATTTTCCTCTTATAAGATTTTGATTATCAGTCTAAATGTCTGAAAAAAAAATTCACAACGCTTGATTGTAAATCCATCTCGTGGGATGCTGGGTTCGTATCCCAGGTTCGGCAAAGTGTCATTGGGAATTTTTCCATGACCACCCTGTGCCTCGCACGAAAATCAGTTGGTACAGCTCTGACGGGTAGTCTGAAGCTCGCAAGTCTGACAATTACTCTTACCAAGGGGTGTCGTGATGCCCAATAAAACTATGCGGTCGAAGTCGCAGGCAGAAACTAGTGTTGTTATAAACAATAAGTCTTCTCTGTTAAACCTATCTTCTTCCTACTTCTCTTCTTTTTTTCCCTACTTCTTGCGAATTACAGTAGAACCAAAATGACAGATGAAATACTTGCTTAACTTTAATTAATATGATTGAGTCGCGACTGTGACCCGGTAAAGTAATTTGTTCTCGTACATTACCCTCGGTTTTACGGCCTATCGTTACAACGAGTCACAAATTAAGTTAGTATGAAGTTTGCAACTCCAGTAAATGAGTTACGGAATACCGACTAAGAATACTGACGATCCTTGTGTATTTAAAGAAATTATTACAAAACGCAGGAGACTATGTTTAAGGTGAATTATAGTTTTTATATAAGTAATTATTTATTACTAACTGCACCTCGCGGCTTCACTTGCCTTATGTTACGTAACCAATGTCTCCTCCTAAACGGCGGTACCAATTTGGATGACATTTTGTGTGTATATTTTAATAGGTTCCTGCTATCGGTACGTCACGACTATTAAATAGCATTAAATGTGGCTCTGCTTTTCCGGGTAGGACGATGTCTTTCAGGTCCGCTAGTACAGTAATCAAGTACTTCCCGGATGCAAGTGAAACACGGTGCAACAACTAGTTAAAGTAAAACATTTCCGCTGTTCTATCTTATTTCTTTTCTTCCAGGAAACTGTCTTTGTATTCTAAATCAGGTGTTTGCTAGCGAACGTTATTCTTAGAAGCAAATATATAGGTATAAATAAAATTACGAGTCTTTTGCTTTCAAAGAAAAACCTTTTATAATTTATCACAATACAATTTTTATAAGATTATTATAGATCGTTTCTTTTCATATGAAAAAGTAGTAGGTATACATATACATGTGAAATGAGAGCCAAGTTCAATATTATGATATATGTCTTGATTGTTGATTTAATCGACAAATGAAGTGAGACCTAAATGGGTACGTACGGGTAAGTTCATAATCAATCCTGAAATTTATTTTTAACAACATACAATATTTTATAACAACTTAAAATATCATTTCTTCTTATAACATAGGATAATATATTGAAGCCTACCTAAGGAGTGACTTGGCTAGTTCTCTACGAATTATTAATTATTACTCAAGTCCCACGTAATGAGACACAATTGATTTTCTATTGTTCTGTCATACCGGTATGACGGCCGGGCAAGTACTGTATCAACCCAGACGTAGGTTGTTACTTGTACCGGGATATATTCCCTACTATATACCTAACCCCACCCCCCTACCTATTACATTATCTACTTGATTGAAACACTTATAAATCCTTTAAACTCTTGTATTTACTTTAAATTAATAATATTTTTTAATACTACTTATAAGCTTTGGCTTGACAGCCGCTGACACGCGGTCTGCTTCTATTCTAAATATAAAAGTCCTATTCATCTCATGTGTCGTGATGGCCCAGTGGTTAAGGCGCCCGCCTCTCATGCATAAGGTTGTGGGTCCAAATCCGGGCGAGTACCAATGTGAATTTTTAAATTCGTATGTACTATCTAAAGTTTATCTTGGACATCACTGGCATCGGTGAAGGAAAACATCGTGAGGAAACCTGGACTTACTGTTCCACTCAAACCATGTCAGAGGCCCTTGAGGCGGTTTAGAAACTCTGACACTAGGGTGTGTAGGGTAGTAAGACCTTACTGCCCACACGATAAAGAAAGAAGAAAGATTCATCTCATAACAAATAGTTTGCATATGGCTCAAATAGCCAGGGTCTCTACAGTACCTACTAAAACAGTCAACGAAGAACCCTATGTTCGATGGTTAGTTTCTACAAACAAGTCAAATTGTCGGAAGGTATACATATATACATACTCGTAGTAAAAGGTATAAAATAAGTTCAAAATTAACGACAATATGATGCATGAACTTAAAAAAGTTCGTGCTCAAATAAGTAGCTGTATCTACATCTTTATGGTAGACGATTACCGTCATAACGTACTTTTATACGAGAAAAGTTACATCGGAGTCGGCTGTACCGAACCGATACGGCCCCGGTTTAAGTTCTGACGCGTCGTAAACGAGGCTGTTACATCGTGACAAATGAATGGAAATGAAATCTTATGATGACAGTAATTCGTTCAAGTTTTTTTGAGGAACGAACGTAACTTATATTTGCATAGGTAAGGTACTTGGTGGTGATTTTAAACTTGAAAAATTGTACTTGTAGGTACTTAGTTTAGTTTAATGGCACTAATATTGAGGTTCCTAGTATATATTTTTTTCAACAAGTATGCTATCTTACTACTATTATAAATGCTAAAGTTTGGATAGATAGATGTTTGTTGCTCAATCACGCCAGAACGGCTGAACTGGATGAAATTTGGCACAGATATATATTATAATCTGGAAGAGCACATAGGCTACTCTTTTTTAGTTTTTTTTTTTTATTAGGGAATTTTCCTGTTGAATAGTATATTATTATGACTTCGACGTGGACGAAGTCGTGGGCAAGATTATTTATTTAACATTGCAATAATATTACCTATTGTATAAAATTATCAAAATATTGGCCTTATTCTACAAAAACCGAGATTAACGATTATCTTATATTTTTAGTTAAAAAGTTCTCGGTATTTGAGATGAACTATTAATTTTATTCAAAAAAGCGTTATACATATTCCGAACGTTGTATTTTTTCCTTATTGAACAGCCATTTAATCGAATGTCAATCATCTTGACGTAAATATAATGTTTGAATTTGTATGTAGCGTTCCAATAATAAAATATCATGCAATTCCAAATACATCATCGTTGATCGCGCATAATTTTGATCGACACGCTGTGTTCATGATTATGTTAGACAAACATAATTTTGTATGATATTAAGTTAATATTAAACATTGTAAAATAGTTATTCTACAATATTTTCTAATTACATGTTCAAGATAAACTGTTCATGTTTATGACCTGTATAACAATTTACTAATGTATCTCGTGTCGTAAGATTTACGTTTAATTTAATATATCGAAATTAAGTACCTACTTTACTGTTTTTATATTACTTCCGTACCTCGGAAAGCATGTTAAGCCGTTGGTCCCGGCGGTCATACGTAGATCTTTGACAGTCGTTACGGAAGTCTGACAACCAGTCTTATCAAGGGGTATCGTATTCCCCAGTTACTGGGTTGTGGGGGTCATATAGGCAGTCGGTCCTTGTAAAATACTCATATTTAGTTGAATCCTGTTAAACTGGAAGCCGGCTTCAACGTAGTTGGGAAAAGGCTAGACAGACGATGATATTATCTACCTACTTTAAAGTGTTTTTTCTAATAAATTGCATAGAGGACGAGCCGCTATCAACTAAAAATGATGTCAAAACTTGGTACTTTTAGCTGTCACTGATAATTTTCTAATTAAAGCGTCTCTGAGTACCACAGCAGTTCATTTCCTTCAAGCGTAAATACATATTATACATACTTTTATTTATAAGTTTTGTGTTCAGGTTAATTATTGTATATAATGTATAAATATGTATAGCTTAAAGAGAAGAAAGAATAGAAGATCGTTCTTTTCTTATATAGTTTCTTTAAATATATAAAAGGATCCAGGCAATGGCTAATTAAATCGATTTTTTTATCAGAAGGATATTGAGGGTTTAAAAGAACAAAGAAAAACAATAAGGTGCTACTTGCCTTTTCTTCTTAGTAGGTTTTCTTTGATTGAAAGACGTAATTAATCTTATACAAATACGACGTTAATTAATTTTTCATTTGTTTCACCAGACACGTGCTAAGCGACGGCAGACTGGTAGTTGGTGCGAGACGATCGCTGATGGATGCGGGCAGCGGCGCTGGTGCGATGCTGAGGTGCCGCGCATCAAATCGGGCAGGCACAGTGCTCTCCAGACCTGTCATGTTACAACCTGGTAAGTTTAATATATTATTATGATACTTTATTATAACACTAGCTTTTGCCCGCGACTTTGTCTGCGTAAATATCGGTTATCGCGAGCGTAACGATGTTGAGGAATTAAAAGTAGCCCGTGTCCTTTCTTAGGATTCAAACTTACCCCGTACCAAATTTTAAATTATTTTAATTACTTTATCAAAATCAGTTCAGTGGTTTAGTCGTGAAAGCGTAACAGACAGGCAGACAGAGTTACTTTTGCATTTATAAAATAAGTATCGATACTAGCTAAACCCGAACACGCTTTGCTGTGGCTCAGTCTGACAAAAACAATTTTCTGTTACAATACAATGTTGTGTCAAAATTTCAAAACAATTTTTTTAATAAAAATATTTGTACCTAAATATTACTTATACATTTATAAATAAAAAAAGAAGAAAAAAAATGATTTTAATAAAATATGTTCAGTCTAGCTGACGGTAGTTAGGAATTCAGAGTAACTTTTTATAATGGAGATTTTTTGACCGAAGGTCGCAACTTTTGCAAACGTACAAAAAAGGCAGTTGTATGTAGCGGGATTACCTACATCAAAGGGACAAAATTATTATTTTTCAAAATCAGGTACATAACACATAAATCAGACCGCAATTCAAAATCCTATAAGTATCATACCCATTTATATAATAAATGTCTATCCCAACATTGTACAGATCATAACTGATTACAAACCCTTTTGCAACTACTTGGGTTTCTTTATTACCATAATTATAATACGAAATTAGCCGGTTTCAGTCGAAACAAAGGTTATTTATTCAAACAAAGAGATTTATTCAGAGGTTTGACCTCGTAAAGCAAAATTTGTAATGAATAAATAATTGCGAGCCAAAAATATTTATTATTTTGATTATCGTTTCAACAAAGAGATCTATAATATAGCTCCTATCTCAATTACGGAGAGGCCATAATGGAAATTATAAAAACTGTAAACAACAGACTTGTGTAATAAACAGATGTACGGTAAGAGGGCAAAACAAATTACAACTTCGAGTCGAGTTGGACCAATTAACTTTCCGTTACAGCGAGGGAAATATGAAATAAAATGAAAAACAGCCCACCGCTCCCGGGTTTTTTTTACACAGAAAAACTTTTAATTAAGGGATTAAAAATGACATTAGAGTGAGTTCGCAGCAACGTAACTTTCTCTTTGTTTCCGGAATATCCACCAGGAGAGCTAAAACAAGACTGAAATTACGATTAGGTAAATAGATAAGCACTGAGAGCCACCTTTATTCTCTGTAAGTCTTGTTTAAATCTTACCTCAGCACCCTTGAGGACTGAAGAAAAATAATCTACAAACTTAGTTTCGTAACATTCATTAAGAAAGCGGAATGTCGGAAAGTTGGAGGCACTTTCCAGAGATGTTACAAACAAAAGTGGGTTATTTATCAACAATTTTAATTAAGTATTAGTAATCTCTTTATTTAAACCAACTTTAGTCAATTACATTTAATGTAGAAGATAGAAAGTTAATTGTAATATTTAAAAAATAGTAGTCACACTTTTGTGGTGTTTGACTTTATTTGATTCTTGTTTAAAACTTACCCTTACGTTATTTAGAAAAATATTATTGAAAATGTTATTTTAGGACTAGCCTCTGTCTGCGACTTCGTCCGCGTTTAAGTCAAATATACCATAAAACTTCCTATATCACTAGGCAATAGTAGCTTACGAACAGTGAATTTTTTTTTTAATTCTTTTAGAAATTACCTCTTTTTTCCCTAGACGCTAATCCCCGTAGAGTTAGGCATAGTGTACCCATTAGTACACCTACACTTCGCCAGTTATGTTTTAAGTCCCATGTTATAGGGGGCGAGCCTATTGCCATCAACCGATCACAAATCCAGACTCCGAAACTGCTACTGAGTAATTCCTGATGGAAAAACCTACTAATACTTTGTCCGACCTGGGAATCAAACCCAAGACCTCATGCTCAGCAGTCGCGTTTTGCGACCACTAGACCAACGAGGCAGTTGAGGCACTTCATAACATCCGGGCTGACCCAGGATGTTAAGAAGTGACTCCGTATATATACTATACCAACATTAGCAACTCAATACTAATTAACAATTCATAACACCCACTTTCTATTCCAGTTGCTTTCAGACCTTAATGTTAGGTATTTGAAAAGATGAATATTTTTCACTTCAATTACTTTTTCCACCGAGGGACGAGGAAAGTTTTAATTAAAGATTGAGCGACATTATGTCTCTCATCTCGGCAAAATAACCTTGTTATAACGAAGCCGGCGGTTTGTTATTGAAAATAATTTTGTTTCTGTAAACCTAGCCTTCATACTTTATGTTGTATTGAATATAACAAGTGAAATGTATCTAGACAGTATAAATAAGTACCTACCTTTTTGTTTGAAGTGGTGTATAAGCTTTCCTATGCAAGGGATGGTTCCACTATTTTATGACTTATTATGTCGAATATATTTCTGGTGGAAGGATTGCCTCGTCGGTCTAGTGATCGCAAACAGCGACTGCTGAGTATGGAGGTCTTGGGTGGGATTCCCAGGTCGGGCAGTGTTATTGGATTTTTCCTTTAGAAATTTCTCAGTAGCAGCTTCGGAGTCTGGATTTGCGCCCGGTTGATGGCAATAGGCTCGCCCCTATTACACATACCTAACTGGTGAAATGTGATCGTTCTAATAAAGGTACACCTCTGCCTAACCCTTCGGGGATTATAGGCGTGATGTCATGTTATGTGTAATTCTGGCGTATGAGTGATGTGTACTCCGAAGAATAATAAACAAAATTCGATTATGTTGTGTTCGTTTTGTTTCTCGTCATATTTAGAGGCACATTAATCAATTGAGGATGTCAGTTAAGACAACTTCGCAAACAAATGCTCGAGTGCGCTCGTTAACTCCATGAACTTCGTTACGGAGCACCGACACAATACGAACGCAGTGGAGTTAAGGCGAAGGCGCTAGGGTAGCACGCGAGCTATAATATTTTCAAAAAAAGTAAGAAATAGATACAATAAGAATAAGAATACAATTATTGGTTTATACCTAGTTATAAAACAAATAACTAAATATAAGATATCTTATTATAAGAACTTAACATTGTAGTATGCTACTTTGGTTGTTTATTTAATTAATTATTTAATGAAGTATGGTAGACTTACAGCTTAAATACTAAGTAAAAAAGGAGACCATAGTTGACAAGAAGCCAACTATGGTATAACAACAGTTATGTAACTATATAGTTGTATTTGTTATCATGAGTAAGACAGTGGTCCCCAAACTAGGCGACGCCTGTGTATTGGGGGCCAGGATAACATATAAGTTTTTACTTAATAATAGTCATATGGACTGACCACCTGGTAAAGATTGCGGGCACCGCAGGACCGGTCATTGTGGTTATCTTTAGGGGAGGCCTATGTTCATCACTGGACATCGTTCGGCTGATATGATGATGATGATGACGAAAAGTCATTAAAACCAATAACATAACTCTTCTAGTCAATGTAACCCGTAAATGTGCCCATTTAATGAAATCATGATGATTGCGGTCAATTTAAAATTCGAAGGCTATGTTGAAGGTTGAAATGATTACAATTTTGTAAATACAGTTTCGTTACTGTCGCGAAATTTTTTGGTTTCTTTAGCATCCTACCTAATTTTAAGCGACAAATTTCAAAAAAAGTAAGAATTATCGGATGTGGCAACCTTAACGCATCCCTATTAATGTGGAACAAGCCAGCCACGTTAACGAGTTCCACAATCGTCTATCATAAGTGGTTGTAAGAACATCCCTTTCAAACTCATAAACTAGCTCTCAAGTTACAGATTTTACTTACCATATTTTAATATTTTCCCCTACAATGAAGCTGACTACAAAGAGAAAATTGAAAGGCAACAAATGGGGGCGCAGTAGAAGCTTATTCTCATTCAAATGAGTTTCGAAGAAAGTATTCGACACTTTGATATTGTGATATTTACTTACCGTGTTCCAGTTTTGTAATGTATTTCATTTCAGTGTTAAGTTAATCTCGCAAAGTCTCATTATGACGAGATTATCAAAAATTGTCATAACCTTCAAAACTTTGGTCTCATTTGCGTTAAAAGTAGTTCGTGTTTTCATCACATAAATCAAAGTTAAACAAAAGGGTGTCGCATAATATCTATTAAATTTCCCAGTAATTCAATTTATTTTTTTGCTGAACACAAAAAGAAGGCGTAAAAGTATTACACAAAAGGCAAAACCTAAATATAGCTTGAAATTGACGGAGTCAAGCCTAAGATGGCTTCACAAACAAAGCCACGTCGGACGCAATTATTCCTTTATTTATTATTCCATCTCATTTTTGTTTCGTTATTTCTTTTGACAAGTTATGAAAGTCTCAAGTTACGCATTATTAAAAAGAAAGCGAACTTTTATAATGCCTTCAAAGCGAATTAAATGTAATATCCTATTTCTTTTTCCTTAGATAAATAAGTGCAATATAGTTGGACAAAATACTGAGGAATGTGAATTAAAAAGTTTTGTTCCATTTTTGTCTGATTTAAAGCAGACCACAATCTGGACATAAATAAAAGAATATTTTTAATATTCCAAATGTAAAAGTATTGTGAATGCGAGGTCCGTTTTTGTGTTCATTCCGTTACTACGTTTGAGTTAAAAAGTTTCGTAGTAGGTAGTCCATTACTACGGCGTATTTTTGTTTGGATAAGTTTACGTTTCGTAAAGAGGCACAGTTATTTTGCCGAAACAAACAAACTTTACCGCTTTGTTTAATACACAAGGGATTACTGAATTAGATATGTTTGTGTCACATTTGGTTTGTTTAGATACTGCCGAATGAATTATGATTATGGCTCGTTTGTGCAGTGGAAGACAACGTCCTGTCCCATACGGCTCGCCAGCTGATACCAGCGAAGATCGGTGGTTCCGTGGTGCTGCGATGTGAGCTGTCACCTCAAGTTGGCTTAGTAGACATCACGTGGCTGCAAGATGGACTGCCGTTGTCTTCTGGATATTTGAGCGGTGGTGAGATAAAACAGATTCTTCTTTTCTTTCTTTCTTTGGAAGAAAAACGTTGCATCCACGATACAAAAGGACTCCTAGTGTTGGGACATTCGGAATTTCTCTTGTATCATGGGTGCGCTTACAAAAATAAGACTCACATACACAAACAGCCAGACCCGAAATAACTTTCTGTAGGCCATACAAATATTGTACTAATCAATCAATAAGATAAGTATCACCAATTGATACGAATAAACCTTTAAACCTAGTAAATAATTTGTATGATGCCGTTTGTTCCAATTCCGAAATCTATCGAATTTACATTATGTTCTCCCGTAGTACGTAAGTAGCTCCCGTGGTGATTAAATTTCAAAATTTCAACCAGAATGTTTCCAAGAAGAACAACAATAACAAAATAATAACACATAGAAAAAAAACTCAAAAGTTAGGTGCTTCTGATAAACAACAAATCTACAAAGTTTTATTTTGTTATAGAGCATCGCTGGGTGTCTGGAGCCAGCGGACTCCTACTCGGACTAGATCTGACTCAAGCGGACATACAGGCGGAATATTCATGCGTAGCACTCGACACTCCAAGCCCGCCTTTGAAACTCACTACCGACGGTCAGTTTAATAAAGCTCTATGCATTTAGAATGTCTTGAAAATTTGCAGAAATTGGTAGGTTTACTGGTCAAAGATGAATTTGCATGGCGGCATAAAATATTATATCTCTACAAGGATATTATTACTGCATTGGATTCAAACGAACATTAGAATTTCCTTTGAAGCTTAAATGTTTCATCTCTCTCTTCTTAATCGTTCCCTCATTGCTGGGGATCGTGACTGCTTCTTAGACGATCAATGGTCAACCTTCAACTGATCCGGTTCATCGACTGGTGTAGGGCAGCGCTGGTATATTCAGCTTTTCGGAGAACTGGCCCGACCATCTCATCAGGCTACGATCTCTAGGTCTTTTGACTCCGACCGCTCCCATCACTCCTAGTGTTCCTAAATGTTTCATATCTTGCCAGTAAACTTATACAAAAATAAGTTTTTATTTTCTTTCTGTTAAAATGTTGGTATCTTTTTCTCGTGTAGACAGTAGCTGGCTGGAAAATATAGAATTGAATTCGGTGGAAGCTCGTGCGGGAGATACCGTTGTTTTGCCGTGCATACTTCGACATATAACGGGACATACTGTAAGGTAAGTGATCGTACATCTTTTTATTTATATTCCTGTGATATGGTTCATATTATTCAGTTAGGCTTGGTTAAAAATTCTAACAACCTTTTTCATTATCTTTGGATATGTATCGAGTAACTTGATTTGTAGACTAGTTGTTGAAGAATGTTTAATTTTATAATTTGGTTTAAAGTTTTTATCCTAGGACATTAAAAAGGCCATATAATAGGAACACATTTTTGACTTGACTGCCTCGTTAGTCAAGTGGTCGCAAGCGCGACTGCTGTACATGAGGTCTTGGGTTCGATTCCCAGGTCAGGCAAAGTTTATTGGGTTTTTCCATCAGGAATTTCTCAGTAGCAGTCTGGATTGGTGCCTGGTTGATGGCAATAGGCTCGCCCCCTATTACATGGGACTAAAAACATAACTGGCGAAATGTGGGTGTACTAATGAGTACACCTCTGCCTAACTGTTCGGGGATTACAGGCGTGATGTTATGTTGTTACATTTTTTTCTTAATATTATATCGTCCCATCGTACAATTTCTGGCTTAGATTATAAGTGGCAAAATTAAATCATCAGTTGGCAGCGGCAGGAAGCATCAGGCACCTGGGCAGCTGTCTCGGTCGAGGGGACGGTTCGTGGTGGTTCGCTTGTCATTTCATCTGCGCGGGCGCACCACGCCTCACGATACGCTTGCTCGTCCAATCCGGAGTCACCTTCAAGAGTACTTATAAAGCTCGTCGTGTACGAACCATTGTCTGTCACTGTAGCACCGAATCCTTTGGTAAGTTATGGGGATTCTTATTTATGTTGTACTCAGTTCACTAGTGTGTTTTCTAATTGCCATAATCACGTTTAGCACAATGCAAGCCAATACTAGTACACCAAACACGATAGCTCAGTATCAAAAGAGCATTTTCCTACAACTTATAGGTGCTCAGTGCTAGTTATATGGGTTCTGGATGACGGCAAAGAGGAGAAAGATTCGTATTTTATCCAGCATCTGTCCATCTCGTCTTCACAAATTGACTCCTATTGTAGATGATAGGTACAGGCGGTTCCGGACACCTGAACTGCTCAGTGCTGGGTGGTCGCGGCGGCGGTGTCACCCTGAGCTGGCAACACGAGGGTCGACCCCTGCACGCGCCACAGTCACGCCTCTCACTTGGCCCCGTGCGGTCGCACCACTCGGGCCTCTACCAGTGCACCGCACACGACCATTCTGACTCCGCTGTTGCTGGTGCCGAGTTAGTTATTGCTGGTAACAATAGCATATTATTTATGTTGTGGTAAGTGGCCCAGACTGTACCAGCATCAAAAGCACTAATGATGTCAGATTTTTTCTTCAGTCTTATTAGATCATGGGTGCACCATCAATTCACTGCTTATAGTTTCACCTTACTTACACCCTGTCTGGAAAAAAAGCATAAATACCACTATATGTACTCCTTCTATCTAAAATTTATTCGCAACAAACAATTAGATTTTTTTTTTGCATTTCTTCCGGTCTTCGAATTCCTGGGCTATCTTACGACGACACATAATTTTGAAACTACACCATCTGTGCAACCGTTTATCTTCAATCCGGTTTTCAGATAGGCCACCGCGGCTGGTGTCGACGTTCAGTGGAGCTGTCACCAGAATAGGACAAAGTATAGTCATTAGATGTGCAGCCACAGGTGTGCCATCGCCTCGTATACTATGGACTTTGGATGATAGACCACTGCCGGCTGCACCTGACAAGTAAGACCATAATTTTTGGCAAAACAAACTGTTGCTCTTGCATAAACGCTCATGCTTTAGTCAGTAAGGAAAAGACGAAGTTCATAGCTTGATGCACACATTATTAGCAGTTCTCCAGTACGGTCCTTTTGTAATGTTACTCTTAACAGGTACAGCGTTAATACAAGAGCAGAAGCAGTCCCAGGAAGTGAAGAAGGAACTATAGTGTCTACTCTTAGTGTGACGATTAGAACTGCAGACGAAGGTGGCAGATACGGCTGTAATGCCACAAATTCACAAGGATCACATGCTCATCAAGCAAGACTGAATGTTTATGGTAAGCTTACTTTCTCAAATGTCTCTTTATTTGGCCTTTTGATACGAAAATAAAACGTTACGTTTTTGTACGCAGGTCCCCCAAATATCAGATATTTACCAGCGTTACATGTAAAGACTGACACAGATGTGACAATACACTGCCCATATTCGGGATATCCCATTAAGTAAGTAAACAAGCAAAACGCGTTCATGTACACGTCTTGTTTTCCACCTTCTATAAAATTTGTATGAAAATCAATTTCAAAGCTCGAGGTAATTTTCAGAGAAGTAGTATGGAAACGAGAAGATGGCTCGGTAGTAGAAAGTATATTGGAATCAAGTGAGGAACGAGGAGTTTTAAGACTGAATTCAGTAAGAAGCACAGCTGCAGGAACATATACATGTGAAGTGAGAGCTGAAAGTGGAGAACTTGCAAGAAGAACCGTGCGACTTGACGTTCATAGTAAGGGCTTAGCTTATTTACCCGGAATTCTCTATTTACTGGCAATGTTTAAACGTTTAGGGTATTGTCAACAGAGCCACCGAAAATAGCACCGTTCCAATTTCCCGAAGAACTTGAAGTGGGAGGTAGCACTCAAGCCACCTGTAGTTTGATATCGGGGGATAAACCGATACAGTTCACATGGCATAAGGACAATTTGCCAATACCTTCAACATTAAAAGTAAGTCACTTTAGGATATTTTTCATGACTTTAATTGATTCAAAAATATAACTACAGTTTTTACTCTGGAGAGTTAATTTTTAATCAACAATGAATAAGAAAAGGCTCTAAATCTTCTGTAATAAGGTTATAAGTACAATGGTTTGTTACCAGGTCGAACAGAAAAACATGGACTTTTTTTCTCTGCTAATCATTCACGATCTAACTTCGGCTCACAGCGGCGAGTACACTTGCAGAGCTACAAACGACTTTGGAACTGTTAGCCATAGCGCTTCACTGATTGTCAAAGGTATTTATTGTCTTACCTCTAAGTTTACTCTGGTCTGTTCGTAACGTAGGTAGCTAAGGTACGGGTCTTAGTTTACAATAGTTCTTGAATGAATTTGATTTAGTAGTTAGATTTGACTTATTCATCAACTCCGTGGACTATGTGCATCTATCTCCACAAATATTTTTTTATCAGTCTGTAATATCCATTCTGGGCAAAGGTCTCCCCAAATCTTTTTAGGTATTATATTCTCAAAGTACCTGTAATGGTGTGCGTCTGGTAAAGTTATCTAAATCTTAGATGTCTTTGACTAGACATTATCATTGTTTTGATAGAATAGTAGTCAGACTAAAGACAGGCTTTATTCAGGTTTAAAAGGGCCAAAATTTTCGACGTCCTTACTTTAGATATCCAGTAAATTAATTTTGGACATTACATTATCATTTGTTACACGACTGCTGTCGAAGCAGCATTGCGTTCGAGATCTATGCCTTTGTACTATGGCACGTATCATTTCCATACACAACACATTATGGTTCTGTCTTTTGTTTGTCTTGCAAATTCGCATTAATATATGGCAGCAGGCCAAAAAAACAGTTGACTGTAGAAAATTCCTCAAAAACCCGAATAACTTAATAGTTCATGGCTTTGATCTATTTTTATACCTTCCTTCTTCTTTCTTCTGTACTTTTAAGAGGGCCAGCGTAACATATAAAGCAGTCTCTCCGCACAGAATCGCCGACATGGGTGTGGCGAGCGCAGAACACGTCGGTGTCCGCTGGCGCCGCACTACTTCTACCTTGCTCGGCTAAGGGACAACCCACGCCAAGGATTTCATGGGAGTACTCCACAGGTAGGGTTATTATAATCCTGATAATATGTGTAACCTTTACGGCTCCAAATATTAAAGATTTCGCTACGATTTCATTATACGAACGTGTAATCAAATAAAAAAATAATTAGCTAAATAAAATCAGCTGATCCATTAACGTTCACAGAACTAGAAATAATGTTGATCAGTAAAATTTTTTGTCCCATTTTTTAGATTAGTCCCATTGTAAAAGTTGTTGATAATGATGAGATCAATGACCTTATTTCGGGTTTTCAGTGATTTCAATTACAATTTATATCTTGAGATTATTTTGCTTGCCGATTACAAATCTGAGTTCTATGACCTTTGAAATCGAATCTTATGAAGTCGAACAATTTCTGGTTTCCTTTCCTGATTTGGTCCCAAAACGTTCAGTGTGAAATTCGCGCACGAGTTCCCTTTAATAAAAGCCTTTACTTGATCGTATTCCTCACAACAAATTAAGTCCTTCTCGAGCAAATTCTATAAATACTTACATAGAATACAAGAGAAATAAGCTTTCGGACGGAGTAAATATCTATTAAACCTATTCAGCAAACAGCTTACGTATTCTACTATGAATTCTGTGTGGTCAGAAATAATTCTCCTTTTTATTGTCAGATTCGCACATGCCGCCATTTTGTTACAGAAGAGCTTACCGCGCCATTATTTGTAATTTCATGAATACGGAAAACTGAATTACGTAGGAGCCGTAGTAATCGAATTTCTGTGGTAGCGGAATTTCGGGTATTGGCATATCCAATATTGCGTTTTGATTACTTTTAATAGAAATAAAATGTCGAAGGTAACCTTAGTGGATTACGGTTGTTGATGGAGGATACGTAACTTTATAAAAAGCCGGCCAAGTGCGGATCGGCCACGTGCAATGTAGGGTCCCTTATGTAAAAGTAAACAAGAAAAAAAAATCTGCTCATTACACGTGTTGAGAAGGTACCTAAAATATAATAATTTACCACTTATTCGGTGTCACT
Organism: Hoplodrina ambigua; assembly: GCA_949774945.1. Classification (NCBI taxonomy): domain Eukaryota; kingdom Metazoa; phylum Arthropoda; class Insecta; order Lepidoptera; family Noctuidae; genus Hoplodrina; species Hoplodrina ambigua. Next base: position 10,087,309 of record OX458974.1, on the reverse strand, counting down.
ACTATGTAGGTATATCCATGCTAAATAACAGCTTTTGAGTACTAAGAGTCTCCGAGCCAAGCTGCGGACAGACAGACGAACGTGTGGTCTTGACGGAACTATAAGGGTTCCTTATTAACAAAAGGACCCTAAAAATATGGCTCTGTGAAAAGAATGCGATTTCACACACGTAGAAGCTTAAGTACCTATAATATCTAGAAGTGACTTTACTGTGCATGGAAGAATATTTTTCTGTCAATAAAATTAGATTCCTTTCCAAAACAAAACGAAGGTACCCATTTATATGTATGTACAGATGGGGACAACTGGCGCCACGTTCTATGGGGCCAGTCAGAGGCTACAGACACCAGCGGAGGGTCAATACTGATAGACGGTACTGTGTGGCTAAGAGCTGCTAGTCCTGAACACGAGGGCTGGTACCGATGTACAGCGCGCGTGCAGCATTCCTTCTTGCATCACTCGTTTTATCTCGATGTTAGAGGTAAGTTTGCCTTACGTACAATTTTAAGGATTTTTGACTTAAGTGTGTGATTATTAGGAAACGAGAAAAATTTACCCATTGTTATACACAATCTTGATTAGTACGGAGGTCAGAGTGATATCATCTCTACTATTACATTATGTATACGCTCACATGCCTGTAAGGCTAGACTTTAACAGTCGGGACCCATTCAAAATTTAGAACGGCTTCCCAGTAATGGGTCTCGGCTTTGAAAGTCCACACTTAAAGTCTGTAAGAGTTACATGTTTTTTTCTTTTTAGTTTTCAATTAATATTATTTTTTTACGCTGTCGGGTTTTTTATATTTTAACATTGCATATTAGTTTTAAAAATTATACAAATTAACTGATTAATAAAAAAATTGTTAATTCCATTTTATTATATTCCTAACGATTTTGAAGCATTAACAATCAAAGTCATAATCCATTTGGTGTACAAAATCGACAAGATAAATAATTTTAAGTTTGCTACGTTGTTGAATAATTTTTGTTCCATTTTAAATTTTTCCTTATAACAGAACCTCCAAGACTGAGCAGAAGTGGCAGTGGTGAGACTCGGTGGGTGGTGAGAGGGACCACTGCGAGACTGTCGTGCACCGTCAGAGGGGAACCGGAGATCCACGTGCACTGGACTCACGACTCGAGACCCTTGTCGTTACAGTAAGATTTATTTATTTATTGGTTAACCTTCAATTATTACATACACCCAAAAATATTAGTCACATAAAAGTTGATTAAGCGTATGGGATTGCGTATGTGAACTAAAATACCCAAAAAATACAGTAATAAATAAAAAGATAATTTTGTAAGGCATGCACTGTCAACAGTGATGCCTTACAAAATTAGGTAATTATCTACATTGGCGCTTAAATTGTTGAAGTAAATGAAATTAAAGATGTCTAGATAAAGATGAGCTTGCTTTGTGTCATTTCATATAGGATTGGAACGAGTCAGAGACGTTCTAAAGCTAATGAACAGTTTAAGTGGATACCTTTAAAATAGTTGACTTCCACATGTAGCAAAAAATGGTGATAGCGATGAGCGGCAATTTGCATTAAAACATATAAAAAACCTATTACACAATTAATCGCAATAGAGATCGAGATAGCGATCTGTGTTCTATTTGCTAATTTTACTGTCGTGGGTGTACTCAGCCAAATTTCTCTTGATTGACAGGAATTAATTGCGCTATCTTCTTTCTGTAGATTTTCAATCAAAACTTGCTATTTATTTGATTGATTAAAATTATGACAATTTCACAACTTTATCATTTTGTGGGAAGACTTGACAATTTAATTTCCTGTTCTGATATTAAATTCTGATAACGCGTTCTGATCAATTTATAAATTTGTTTCAATACTTGTCTCGGAAAATATTCAATATTTTGTAATAAAATTGCGTAGAATATAATTTATATTTTCGATGCGCTTTTTCGACCGCGCACTAGCGGTTAGGATCTAGACAAATACCTACCCAATGTGTATTTTTCAATTCATATGTACTTTCTAAGTTTATCTTATCCATTACTGACATTGGTGAAGGAAAACGCCATGAGGAAACCTGGACTTATAATTTAATTGAATTCTGAAATTGGGAATCCGTCTTGAGCAAGCTTGGTGATCAAAGCTTATGTGTTCTATGTATTATAAGAGACATTTTCCTTAAAGAAAGATAATAATGGGCTGGTATTATATTATTACTAATTAATTGATTGTTACGCGTTTGCGCAGTTGCATTTAGCACATTATTACATGCGCATAATTCCTCCACTATGGCAAAACCTTGCCAAGTTAAGTGCTAAGTGTGAGTTTTTTTACGCCATCTGGTGGTCACTAGGAAAACTTTATTTCCCATACAAAATACTAACGCGCTCGAAATCGAACGTAAGTAAAAAAAAACTTACACTTAGCACTCTGTAGTTTTTAGGTTATGTCGACATAGATTTCATCTCAAAAATAGAATTAAAATAACTTTCTCCCTGCTCAGTGGCTCCGGTGGGGTTGAGAACAGAGAGACAAGTGCAGGAGCGATGACGTCAGAAGTGACAATACCTCATGCAGGGCCAGAACATGCTGGTGAATATCGATGTTTGGCGCGAAACCTGTACGGAAGCGACGAGCTGGTCTACCGACTGTTCGTTAAAGGCAAGTTTTGTTACTTTTTAATCTAATACTGTATAACCCAGCGAATTTCGTACCGCCATATTTTTTTATTATTTTTTAAATTTTCTTTCATAAGAACGTTCTCCTTACAATTTAAACACAACAAAAAAAGAATTAATGAAATTAATTTAGCCGTGAACGCGTAGATTATCTTTGAAGTAGTAGGTACATCCAGAGATTAGATCTGTTCGGTTCGGTATTAAAATTCTTTTACTGATGTAAAGACACCTTAATGCCGTGTGTGAAGTCGAGTGGACTATAAAACATAGGCTATGATGTTTTATAGTCCAATTGACTTCTACAGGGACAAAGTCGCATGCAGAAGGTGGTCGATTAAATTGAGAAAACAGTTTCCAGAATGCTTAAATAAGGAGATAAACTTCATCAATTGCTATAGTATAACTTTAAAAGTCAAGAACAACATTCTTCACATTTTTATTTGGGTTTGGGACTAAATTTTGGACGAAAAAGTACGCAAGACAAGATGTCTGACGACCTCAGTCGACATCCCGCAACGTCGCCTGACTTTGTCCGACATCTTTAGCGGCACGTGTCGCAGTACTTCTATCCCCTAGCGAGTACAAGGCTTTAACATCAAAAATGAGGATAAAGTAGAACCCGGAAAATGCTAGCGCCCCTATGTAGGCACGGAACCACTCAATTGTTCGGTGTAAAATTTAAATTTGGATATGTAGGTTTGTACCAGTATGTAGTTGTTAAGAGTAAATATGAATAGGCAAATTGTAGATAGGAACGGCTATTTGAGTAAGGCGAATATTAAAATCAAACTCATTTTATTTGTGTTCGATAGCAATATATTAAAGCTGAAAAGTTTTTTTGTTTGTTTGTTTTTTTAAACGCGCTTTCTGAAACAACCAGTCAGATTTGATACATTCTTTATTGTAGGTATATGATAGCCAGACTCATGAGGAATAGTATAGACTATATGACATCACGCTACCACCCACGGGAGCGGAGCAGTAACCAAAGACGTAATCTAACGCGGGTGAAAAAAAACATTACATTTCCTATAATCAACGATAAACGACGCGTTTAATTTTAATCTGAAAATAATTATTATGTAAAAAATCATCTTTTATAATTACATAACATAACATCACGCCTGTAATCCCCTCGGGTTAGGCAGAGGTGTACCCATTAGTAAACCCACATTTCGCCAGTTATGTTTTTAGTCCCATGTAATAGGGGGCGAGCCTATTGCCTATTGATATCTTTTATGATTGTTCGCCATTTTGCCAGTCAATGTTTGCGTTGACTTATGTTCAGTGCAATGCATTTCAAGATTTTATTTTAACGATGGTTTTCTTTTCACCCGACTGCAATGAAAGGGTTATGTTTTTCCGAAAAGCTAAAATCCACAATTTTGAAGCAATATCTTAATTTTTCACTGTCACTTTAGAGTTATTAATAATTAAACAATCGCCATGAATCATTTTGTCATTACGAGAAAGGGATAATGGAATCCCTCCCCTTTGGCAAAGAGTTCAAAATTCTACAACGACGGATCGCATTACCTCCGCTATTTAACATGTAAACAACATTAAGTAACACAATACTACCTATGTAGTGGTTGTTTCCGTGCCGTTGTACTGTGCAGTCCAGCGGGCCTCATGTACTCGCGTCGAGGGCCATAAAGCGTAATGTGCGCCCGCGATAATACTGAATACGTGGCCGGTGGCCCCACTGTGTTACACTAAATAAGGGAAACGGTGCAGAAGTATAATTTTATTGAGAGTTGGTTAGGCAGTCCAGTTCCAGTATTTAGTTATGGCTAAACTAAACAATGTCTCTGTTATTTGTAAATTTTTGTGTTTGCGTTTTTGATGTGTATTAATAATCTTAATTTTAAAAAGCGAAAGGTCACTCACTCACTCCTTACAAAACATCGAAAGCCTCTTGAAGTTTAAAGATGTAGTTTATAGTCAGTAGACGTCCGCTAAGAAAGAATTTTCCAAAATTCACGCCCTAAGAGGATGAAACGGGGGTCCAACATTTAAATGAATTAACATTTAAAAATTTAAATAAATAAACTACTTAGCACTCACCTATTTACTCGCCTGTTGTTATTGTCACCGTTAACCACTGTGACGTCATACATATCATAAGAATCAGTGCACATTTCGCCTCTTGTGTGTCACGCTACGAGCCCGTACCTCCCCCTGTCTCCGTTTTCGTAACCCAACCCCGCGCTAGCTATAGAATGGTAACCAATGACCCCTACGTAGTTAGGAAAAGGTTACGCAGATAATTGAACACAACAACTAACGTAAGATTTGTCATTATATTTACTAATTGGTTGCTAGTTCGGCCTTGAAATCATTAGTGACTTTTCAATTAATATTATCACAGAGAGTAAACAATACATTGCTTACATATTTTTTGAATATTCTGTATAAAAATATCTAATAATATCTCCTCTTCTAACACCGCACACGACTTTTTCCGCGTGAAAGTTGAGTATACCATCAAAGAAATGGCATTCGGCTCTATGTAGGTACTCAGCAATAGAGTAGCTTTTTATCAGTGAAATTTTTCTTGTTATGGGACCACTACTTCTGAACATTACCTCTTTATAATATAGGTATAGATATTCTTAAAAACCTTTTTCTACAGAGCGTCCAAGCGTGCCAGAAGAGGTGCGTGTGTCAGAGGTATGGTCACGTAAGGCCCGCGTCACATGGCGCGTCGCGCGGGGAGCGCTCGTGTCACACTACTCGTTGCAGTACCGCGCCTTGACGCGCGACTTGTCGCACGCACCGCTCGACGCTCCGCTACCGGCTCAGCTTGACAACTGGGACACGCAAGATGTTCTCAACATCACGTTGGCTAATTCTGATCTACTGCACGTCGCGTAAGTTTTTACTCTGTTATTCATGAATCTGTCTTGTTTTATTAATGTGTAGTTACAGGCTTAATAACAGACACAGGATTTTGCGATGTAGCTTAGGTATTCGTTTTATGTGACTTACTAAGGTATGTATTTTTTTAAATCCTTAAAGCAGTTCTGATTCGCTTGAAAGTTAGACCATTCTAACATGACATAAATCTAGAAAAACCTAATATTACATTACTACATTTTTAATGGAAGTCAAATACATTATTTATTTTGTAAAATTTATGTCGTTCATTAATTACTCGTATGTGTAACTGCCCGTTCAGGCACGGCAAAAATCGCGCGGTTTCTAATTGGTTTCTTACAGAATCTTACTATTCGTTCAGACAAAAACGCGCGTTTGCCGCGACGTTTAGCCGTGTCTGAACATACAGTTACATTGAATGCGTGGGTTATTCAGTTGTTTTTATTAGGACCCTTATAGATACTGTTCATACCCTTCACTTTGCATAGATTTGATAGTTGTTTTGAAGTAGTTACAAGTGATATCTACAAACGGTGTAGTCACGAATTATCTATTCAGAGACATCGTGATGTGTAAGGGTAACTTTATTACCATTTGATAGCTGCTTTAGTTTAGAACTCAGTAATTAACTTAGTCTACCAAGTTTTGGACAAGTTTATATCAACTGGAGTAAATTGATACATTTACTGACATTTACGAATCCGACATTGTACAGGGAGGATAAATAATGGAAACTCAAGGATGACCTTAAGATTATTTCATATTTAATATAAAACATTGCGCCTGTAATCCCCGAAGGGTTAGGCAAAGATGTACCCAAGAGAAATTGCTGATGACAAAACGTAATAACACTTTACCCGACCCGGGAATCGGACCCAAGATCTCATGCTCAGCAGTCGCGCTTTGCGACCACTAGACCAAATCATAAAGATTATTCCATTACAAATAATAAGTTATTTTAAGAGTAGCACCTTCTTACTTTTGTTCGGTATCTTTTTTATTTTTAGCATTTTAAAAGTACCTATTTCCTGGAAAACTTGATCGGAAAAATCAAGTTCTTTTAAACACTAGTATCCCGCGTTACAGTCGCTTGGATTTAAAGTTTAATAGCTTTCAAGTCAACAGGGAGAACTGAAATTTTATAACCCTTTGTATAACTTGGGTAGTTAGCTACTCTGAAAAAAATCAAGCCCGACCAATTATGTTTCCATAAATTTTACAAAGTTAATTTTCAGTTTTTAATACGATGTTGATGTAGACTTTATTACTACTACGTATTAGTTTTAATTTAGAATCACAAAGTTTCTGTAAAAAGTAAAACTAAAAATCAAATATTGGCTTTAGAATTCTGGGTTAAATTTCATAGAAGTTGATTTTTTCTGTACCCGCTTGTAGAACTGGTTAATTAAATTAACAAAAAAACGAACAAGTTGCTCATTAGTAGCACGAAAGAATGTTAGTAACCATGTTTATAGGGAAGTAGTGGATGCTTGGGTTGTTAGGGTCTTTGTTAATGAGCTCGTTTGAGGAAGTACAATCGGCTTCCTGTATTTCTTGCCCTCTCTTCCGCTTTTCTTCTTTTTATGAAAGATTAGGTAATATAGGATATGACTGTACTTCCTCGGACGAGCCTTTCAGCATTGTTTCTAGAATGACAAACTCATGTGCAGAGATTTGATATTATAAATATTAAAAGCACAATTCTCGTGTTTCTAAGCACGTTCGCATTTCAAATCTCAGTCTTATACTGTCAAGAATGACTTTAGTTTACCTACATTGTCGACAACTGCCTCAATTGCCATTACATTTATTTGAATGGATTTTTACGGAGATTGGTCTTCAGGTCGTCTACTTGCCACGATCTTATCTGCTTAGTCGTTTCCTAACTATAATACGGCACAAGTGTATTCGGATACAGCTAAATACCAATACATAACATGGAGCGACGTATCTGACCTCAATAACCCAATTACGTAAGACTAGTTGTCAGATCTGGCGTCTGACACCCGCAACGACAGTCAAAGGTCTACGAATGACCTCAGGGACCTACGACTTAACATGCTATCCGAAACACGGAGGGTCTCAGTATAAAATGGTCGGTCCATCCACAAACGGAGTGACATCAATCGACCCGTGTGGCTGTTACTTAGCCACGAGCCCTTAATCTCGAAACACTACCACTTACCACCTAAAAACATAGAATATTGTACTTAGGTCTGAAGGGCCGGGTCGTGCGGGTGCGTCGGTGGCGGGTCTCTCTCCCGACACTAGATACGCGTTGCGCATGGCTGCGTTCAATGATGTCGGCGCCTCGCCTTACACGACGCCACTGCATTTTACTACACGAGAAGAAGGTAAGACATGTCTATCAGTTACTGTAATAAAGTGTACTTGTCTACTGTGTGACTTAGAAGCTTTTAGTATACTTTTTAGTTTGTTTCAGATTAGACTATCGGAATTAGTCTCTCCAAAGTAAATACTTATTTGTTACTGTAACGCCTTCAAATTGTGAATTAATTAACGAATTACTTGGGTCTCGTAGAACAAGAAAAGGTCAACGTCTATTCCAGACCCTAAATTTGATATAGTTACCAAACTTAGGTATTGGAGTAGACCCTAGCAAAACTAACTACTGTTCGATAGTTTAGTTTTGTTGCAAATGTTCGGTTCAAGAGAAATTCTATTCTAATACCTACTACCCAAAAAATACAATCAAACGCCTGTTTAAGTTAATTAAACACACTTACTTAACATTCACCCATCACAACGAATGTTAAACACATTTCTCATTGCCATTTGCTCACAGCTCACAAAGTACACACAATGTTCGGATATATATCATTAATATATTCCTGAAGGTCGTCCCAAGTGAGAGCAACTTGAGGCTTTCCCGTCCATTAAAAAACAGTGCTGTGCAATTTCCGCAGGAAGCTTCGTAAATGCGTGTGGATGTATGAGAATGTGCTTCTACTTTGTTCACAGGGTAAAAACGTGTCCATATCTCAAGCAATTCCCGTCTCTGTTATATGGTGGATAAAGTTGATTGTTCTTTGATAATGGTGTAGTCAATGTGGTGAAATTTTTTTGTGGGTGTCGCTTTTAACAGTGGTTTTTTTTTTTCTAGCGCCCGGAGGAGCACCTCGTGACATTACCGTGCGGGCACTTAGGGCGCGAGAACTTCATATCACTTGGCAGGTAAGGCCTTCAACTTCGCTTTTTTCATCTATTTATACGGCATACATCTTTATTTAAGGCGGTGCAAAATATATGCTGATGGGATTTGTAATTTTTTATCTTTTTTATCCGAAGACGTTACCGTGTCTTAGAACGTTTGTAAATTATGCTGAAGTCATATTGGAATGGTTAATTTGATTACATAACACTTGTGATGCGCTCTATCAATTTAGATGATAAGGTACTTGGAAATAACGCTCTAAAAATGAATCAGTATTTCTTTTAAGGGATAAACTACACAATTTTTTTTTTGGTTCTGCTTCCGAACTGTCTTATGCCTAGAGTAAATAAAAGAGAACATCGTAACAAAAACTGACTATATATTTAGTACATGATTCTAAAAACAAAAACTTTCTGTTCCGTATAAAAGTGCGATAGCAACACTGTCAACAAGCATTTAACAGCTCATATTTTAACCAAAAACTTGGAACACTGAATGGTCCAGAATCATGTTATACTAAATTCATAGTAAGTTTTCGTTATGATGTCCCATTCCATCCCCTGCCTATAGTTACATTTATCATTCACTTTAGCCACCACCACGAGAAACATGGCATGGCACCTTACTTGGGTACACCATTCGCTGGTGGGAAGTATCCGAAGAGGGTAAGGGAACCTTAAGCGACAGTCCTGGCTCAGAAAGTGGGGCCAGTGCTGATGCAACCAGCACTACGCTAAGAGGCCTGAAGGCGGCTACGCGATATGGAATCACTGTGAGGGCGTATAATGCAGCCGGGACGGGACCACTGTCGCCACCACATTATCGACATACGCTTGAATCACGTGAGTTAACTTCTCATCTGTATTTATACTAATACTTACTTTTGCCCGCGACTTCGTCCGCTTCGGTTATCGCGGACGCAGAGGAAGTGGCCTATGACCTTTGGGGTTCAAGTGTACTTCAAATTTCATCAAAATGACAAAAATACAGACAGAGTTTTAAAGAGAATTAATTGCGTTTTACAAAAAAACTCTTCAGCTTTATAATAATTCATACTAATATTATAAATGTGAAAGTAACTCTGTCTGTCTGTTCGTTACGTTTTCATAACTAAACCACAAAACCGATTTTCACTAAATTTGGTACAGGGTAAGTTTGAACTCCAACAGAGGACATAGGCTACTTTTTATTTGACTTTGACTTCGTCTGTGTCTGCAATAACCGACATTTACGCGGATGAAGTCGCGGGCAAAAGTCACTTTCCTGTAAATAATCCACGACTAAAGACACGTCTTTAGCTTAAAGACTTCTTGTTTTCGAGTTAATTTAACTTAGGACTGTAGAACAATTTTATTACATGAATTCAACAAAAATAATTATTGCTTCATTAGACGGAGGGAAATAAATAATTCGCATAATTTGTCAGAACAAAATTATGCAAAGAAGCATAATGAACAAAGCTACCCACAAACTTCCCGAAGATTATTCCTGTTCCCGATAATCACTTTCAAAAGCGCTTTAAAATCGTAAAACTTGGAAAATGAAAGAGATCGATTTCCTTAATGTTCTGAACAGTCAGCCGCAGAAGTGTATCGGAGTTGAAACTTCGACAAGGCAAGTTTTGTCGTAGTAGTAAATAACTGAGCGCTATCGACGTGAAGCGACGATCGTAAATTTTCCCATCAAAATGCAAAATGGCTTAATTGGACTGTGGCCTTCTCGATCTAGGTCAAACGATTCAGTACAAATTGATGGCACTTTTGTATTCTGCGTCTGTTTCATTTTTATTCCTTCATGCAAAAAATAGAAATTCCAATTCTTTTTTAAAGTCTGTACTGTATCTGGAAGGCAAAAAGAAATATAGTTTCAATTGTCCGTCTGTCCGGTGGTCCATCTGTTGCAATCGATCAGATACGCTTACGGTGGAGTATTCTTTTTCATTTATCGGAGAATTTCGCTGAACTTTTTATCGGTAGATGTTTCAAAATATCTTTCTCGTATAAAATGGCGATGATTTTTACATAAAAAGGATAAACTTCACTTCAATACATCCTCTTAAGCGTGTTTTTCATTCTCAAAATTAAATGGTATCAGCTTGAAAAGACTTAATTAATGCTCTTTATAAGTCACATGTGCGCTCAACAACCTTTCCAGTAATTAATCTTAGAAGATTGTTATTAAGAAATTGCTTTGCAACGTTTTGGAACAGATGAAAAAGCCGTTTGAATTATTAAGCATAAAATTAATACAAACAACATAAAGAAGACACATTTTTGTGACAGACCTTTGAGAAGTTTATCCTTAAGAAGATCTCATTAGTGTAACGGAACTCGGATCATTTAAGCTGATAAAGCTTGTAGATATTTGCCCTTGAATAATATATTTTAATTTATCCTTATTATGTGACCACGTGTAAAAAGATAACTCTCGATTTCTAAAACGAAAAATTGACGTGACAAATTGTTAAACGCGCTTAAACTGCAGTGGTTGACTGAATTGTCAACAAACAACAATATACGAACCCTTTCAAATTCGTCACTTTAATTTTGCGTTGAAAACTGGCAGTACATATCACCGACGACTTTTAACAATAACAGTGTGAACAAAAAATATCCCTGACCAGGCAAGCTGATTCCTAACTTTTGTTCACTGTTAACAACTAACTACGTATATTCGGGTCTGAAATTATACGAGTTTTTTCATCTATAACAACAGGCCGTTTTGCGTTAGACCAGCATTAAAATAAACCTATATTCTATACAGCACCTACGGGTAGTCCAGAAGGGGTGGCCTGCATATCAAGCGGTTCCTCATCACTCCGGGTGTCATGGCGGCCACCAGGCGTAGAAAACAGAGGAGGTCTCATAACACACTACACATTACAATACACGCGCCGCGATGCCGATCCTATGCTTCCCACACAAGACGCGTATCTAAGGATACAGGTAAGATTGATTTTGTTTTTCTCTTTTTGTCCTCATTACCTACTTCAATAAGCAATAAATGTCAAGGATACTGTTTATTATGAAAATATTTATCCAAACTTTTGATATGAATAATAAATGTTTGTGTATTCTGAAACCAAGATGAAATTATTGTTATTAAAGAAAATCAAAGAGAACCAAAAATACAATAAAATAATGGTTTTACAAATATAAAGAGCGTTTACGCCGTACGGCAATTTATACAAACTTTCAAGTCAATTTCAATTAGTTTTCGAAAAGAATGAACTGATTTTTATGAAACTTCTTAGGTACACAAAAGCAGCTAGCAGCGTGTTCAACTAACTTTTTAGATCTTGCTTATGTTTTTTTTTTGGGTGTTCCTTCCTTTGGGTTTTAGTTACCCTTCATATCTTGAAGTGTAACTAAAACCCAAAAATACTTCTTTTTTTTCTGTACCTACTGTTTTTTTTTGACGTTTCATTAGGGCGAGGAAACAACAGTATCTCGGTTAACACCATATGCCGAATACGAAATAAGAGTCCGGGCGCACAACGCCGCGGGCGACGGCCCTCTGTCGGCCCCGCAGGTCTGCAGGACTGATGAAGATGGTAAGTAAAGGCTACAAATATTGATGATAAGGATTACTTTTTTTCTCTTTCAAAAATCTGTTTTATTTTTTTGGTACTGTAAGCTTATACGGGCTGGAATAGATATCGTAACGAAAACTGTTACCATGTATTCAGTAGGTACATAATTCTAGATATTCTAGTATTTATAGAATATAGAATTCTAGTATTTTTCTTCGATTATCCATACCAACATTATAAATGCAATAATAACTCTGTCTGTTTGTAACGCTTTCACGACTTAACTAGGTACTGAAACGATTTTGATGAAATTTGCTACGGGGTAAGTTTGAACCCCAAGGTAGGACGTAGGTTATTCATTTTTCTGCGACGTCGTCTGCGTCCGCGATAACCGTTATTTACGCGGATGAAGTCACGTGCAAAGCTAGTTAAAAATAACAATCTGCTTTTCTTAAAAAAGTTCAAGTCCTAAGCGGTCCAAATGTGTGAAACAGTTTTTTTTCTTTTCCTTTTAGATACTCTGTAATAGTATTGTACACCAATATCGGACAATAGTTTTCACGTCGCTTTGTTTCGTTCAGTGCCCAGCGCTCCGGGCGGCATGAAACTGATAGCCCTCGGTGAGCGCTCGCTCAGGGCCTCGTGGCTGCCTCCACCCGAACCCAACGGGAAACTGACGCACTACACGTTGTATGTCAAGGATCTGTCCGGGTAAGTCATATTTCAATCCGTTAAATAGGTACCAACGTGCTAGTTGTGTTCGATTCCTAGGATGACCAAAGTCTGCCAGGGTTGCGGATTTTGTCTAAAAGAGTTACCGCGGCCCTGGAACACACACGGCATTAGGAGGAACACGGATGGGTTTTAGTCAGTAAGAGTCTGACACTTCTTTCCGCTCCAACCAGAGGGGAAGAAGTCGTTGGATGATTACCCATCCTTAAAAAAAGATGGCCAACGTGTTACTGGGTTTTCCCATCAGGAATTTTTCAGTAGCAGCCTCGGAGTCTAGATTTGTGCCCGGTTGATGGCAAAAGGCTCGCCCCTTATTACATGTGACTTAAACATACCTAACTTTTTGGGGATTACAGGCGTGATGTTATGTAATACATACCTAAATGATTATTTTTTGTAATTAAAATATGTGCATTATTTAAATCACGACAAATAATTTGCTTCGAATCCCAATTTTAATCAAAAATAGTTATTTCAAACATTTGACACAATCCGGAACATCAATATAACCTACCATTGACCGGTAACAAATCAGAATAGTTCGACGGTTCCACGTAGATAGTACGGAGCTCCACAGAGCTGAGCGTTAATGAGATTATACGGTACGACGAGCTCACAGAGATGAGTGACAAAGCGAAAGGGATATTGCGTTGCAGCGAGGCAAATAGGTGAGGCATCCGTGTAGCGCCTTTGGTATATGTTTCAATTACATCACGAGTTATAAATAGAATTTTATAGGTAAGGCCTCGGTTTAAAAACTAATTACAAACTAGCTGTGCCCTAGGCTTTTATTTAATACTAAAACTTTTCCAGACTTAGAGGTAGATCTATAAATTCAAGAAACATTTTGTACCTAAATTGGAATTTGTTCTGAAATTGTAAGGGCTTTAAGTAAACAAAAAATATATAGAGTAGTTAAGTCTTAATTTTTTAGTAGCAGTCTCGGAATCTGAATTTATGCCCAGTTGATGGCAATAGGCTCGCCCCTTATTACAAGGGACTTAAATATAACTGGCGAAATGTGGGTGTACTAATGGGTACAGCTCTGCTTATCCCTTCGACGATTACAGGCGTGATGTTATGAGTCTTGGGACAAGCCGGCTGCCACACTTCCCAACCAGAATCAACAGTGGCGATCACCAGAAAGCGCCGAGACAATGAAGCTCGATGTGTTCCAGTGAAACGCTTCAACTAGTCTTGAATTCCGCAACGAAATTAATCAAAGCACTGCGGAGGGGTGGGCAAAATGATAATTTTCACATACGTTTAAGCAGGATAGGACAAAAGTAAGCCGATTGGCACAACGAGTGGATCTAGTTGTTTCGCGTAATATTATGTCCTAATGTAACTTTAAAGATCTTTACTCAAAATGTAAATGTAAATGTAATGTGTGCATTCAAAAGCAATTACATAGTTTAACGGCTGTAAGCACAACTTAATAAATAATTGAAATAGAACCCTACATGGCAGGGGAAATAAGCAAAGTTGTTCAACAATCAAAGTTAAATACCGCTCCGATTGAACCATGTCTAACCGTTTTACTCCGGCTAGTTTGTTCTGTTAACTAACTGGCGTTGTGTTTTGGTTGGGCGGAACTATAGTTTGGTTAAAGCCTTCCTCGTAAGATTTATAGCCTTTCCTTTTGAGATGTATTTTAAAGCGGTATTGAAGATCTGTACTTATGTTGTAAACACATATCCGATTAAGGGCGGGCAGTAAGCCAGCAAAATTTTAAAATTCACCCGCGCGCCCCTTTCCTCCCCTCACATCGGACACGATTGTGCACCAAAACAAGTGAACCTAGCCGCGCTCGCTCGTCACGTTTCTTCTGTAGTATACGTAAAATAATCACATAATACTACTGTATTCACAGTAGGTACCTATGACTGCAGGAAAGTAGGTAAGTGACTATACCATCGATACTGAACATGAATCCATAAAAAATGAATACCCCAAAAAAAATCTAGTTGCCCCTTCCAATAGGTAATATATGGAGAGAGTGTATGGAGAAGAATGGGCAAGAAACTCCATACGTACTCTTTTAGAATCAATGTTTTACAATATTATTATTTGTATACTACAGTAATTACATGTGAATGCATTGTACCTTACATAAAAACTAATAAATAATAACACGCAAAAGAAATTTATATTACAAATTAGGAATTGACGGTACAAATACATATGTATATTCAAAGTTACATAGTGTTCACATGTTAACAAATATTGGAACGACGTATATTGTATAAAAATTAAAATGTTGCCAAGAACAAAATAATAAGGTTTTAGGGATTGAAAAAAGTAATGGCTAGTAATAGTTTAATTAAAATAAACATTCCAAGCAACTTTTTAATAACCTTTTTTATTGGACCTCCCAAAGTCATCATCGACGGCTCTACATCGTCGTGGCGTATTGAGTTTTAGGTTGTCAATAGTGACCTGCGGAAGAAAGCTCCTCTTCCTAGATCAACCTTTGGAGAAAAACAAAAACCACCGGCCTTGCTACACAGCCAGGTCGGGCACACCCGTTCGCGCACATTATATTGCATGAATAAGATTGCTGAGCCTACCTCGTTGGTAAGAGATGACAATAGGTTCCATAATCTCGTGAGGGTATCCCTTCGCATTTAAATTGACTCGTATTAAAACATGAATTATGATCGTTACAAATTGGTAAGTATGAATTTCTTAAAGATTCTTAAATTGTCTGGCAACCAGGTACTGGCTAAATACACTTTTCTTGAATTGAGATGAACTCCAAAGTAAAACTCATTGGAAAAAAGAGTACGTTGGCCCGCACTAAACAATTGCCGCGATTTCGATATTAAAGAGTTGGTAATCTTAGCAGTCTACAAGCGTAAAGATTGACCTCATGTTAACTTTTCCTCGCGACTTGGTCACTGATGACCACTTAGTGCGGAGACTGGAGTCTTCCTTTCACTGACGAGCCGTAATTTGGGACGGTTCCCCATATTTGAACGAAAAACAATAATAAATTTTAGAATTGGAATAATTTTTCGTATACTACAGTGACCCTATATAAATATATAACAAACTCAGACCATCTAAAATCATATATTTATATTGCATATACTATACACTACATTTTTGTGCCTCTACTATGACATTCTGGTTTTTATGTAACACAACGACTTTATTATTTTTGTACAAAATACAATGCCTTTTAAGTACTACCTCAGTTCGATCCGGTGTGAATAAACGAAGCAATGTAAAAATAACATAACGATACTTTGAATATTCGTGTTACCTGCCGCAGATAACGGCTATCGGCACAAGTAAGGCCTATTACGCTTCAGCAATTGACCGCCGACGTCGTTGAAACAGCGACTGACCGCCATGATGGTCAACCGCGATGAAACTGCATCGAGCGTTTGGATCGCTGAAAGGCGTGTTGGTCCATAAACTACAGCTTGTATTGTCTATTGTTATTACCAAAAACCACAATAAAAAATAACTAGATTCATCCTTTATTAGAAACGCTGCAGACTAAACCGCCCATAAACCGCCAGTGCGTATATATTGATGGTGGCCAGCCAAGAAGCGGGCCGCGGCCCCGTGTTCAACCGCCGCGGTTGAAATTATGTGGCGTGCGTACGATAATAGAAAAGCGGCTACCGCCCCAGCGATTAACCGCGAGTGCGTAGGGGGGCCTACTCTCAAAATTACCCCCGACAATTAGCCGTTCTTTCAATTTATATTTGTATTTTTATGTTCTCGTTTCGAAATCTTTTTAATGCTTTCTTATTATTTCCCATTTTACTATTTATTTCGACCACCAAAGCAGCCAAAAATTTGAGTGTAGTCCTCTCGTCTCAACAGAGCGGCAGCGACTGACGTGTGAAACAAAAAATATGCTTGAGGCTCTGTCAAAGTGCGACGACAGATGACTTGTTTCGCGGAATTAAAACGTAGTATATGCCAAAAGTGTTTTATCGTAATAATTCCAAAACTAAAAGGAATTATCTAAAATGCCTAGACAAAACCCTCACTTATGTCTAAATATAACTAATTATCAAGTTTTTGTCATAATAGTCATTATAATATCGTGTATAAATAGAAAAAATAAAAAAGTTAGAGGCTACTTCGTGATGTTTTTCTATCGAGAAAATGTTATTATTTTATGTTTTTGATCAATGAGAACCCTCGAAAATATCATGTAGTTTTCATACATATGTATTTTAAACCTAGAAATCTAGAATTGTTTATGTAAAATCAAAAAAAAGATTGGTAATTTTGCTTACTACGCCCTCTTAACGCTGTGTGCAGAAACTCGGAAATTCTACGAAGAAGGTGTATTATTTCACATGGTGCTTTCCGTTTTCAGCTAAGCGCGCGCTGATACAAAATCTGTTGAATGCTTTTATTATTAATTGTTTATTTTAATTGTACTCGGTTGATAGCAATAGGCTCGCCCCCTATTACATGGGACTTATTTTATTTAACTTGAAAGGCCATCAACCTATATTGATAACACAGGCATACAGATATGTGATCGTCGTCCATTCGTCTGCTAACACATCACAGTCAGGAAAAAAAAAACTATTTATTTCGACACCAATTTATTATGTAGATTTGGTTTTTATGATGTACACCTATAATTAAACCTGCAGTTTTCTGTAAAATTTTCGTGGGTGTATTTAGGTAAATTGAAATCGAAGGGAGCCTTCAATCCTTGGCAGGTGGAATAACAGTTCACTTCACGCTGATTTTACCCAAATTGACGTGGGCGATGTTTTTACGAATAGAACAGCAGGAATTTAGTAACAATTATCCTTATCTCAGGTCACAAGAGCCCAATGTTACCCGCGTGAATGCGTGCGCAGAAATCGAGGGTACTACAACGGAATGTATGCGCACGATGCGTGGTCTTCGTGCGGGACGGACGTATGAGGCTTGGGTCCGTGCTGCCACTGCGGCTGGCGACGGACCGCCGTCACCAGCTGTGGCATGCCAGACCAGTTCCCTGGGTAAGTACGATTAGCTTTTAGATCTTACATATAAAATCAAATTTTTAAAGCTTGATCTTTGTTGAATCATCTATGTATCTCCATTTAGCACCTGGACGCATCTCGTCATTCGGAGGCGTGGCGCTGGGCGCGGCGGGCGGGTCGTTGTCCTTACGCTGCGTGGTCGGTGGCGCACCACCTCCGGCCAAGCGCTGGCTGCGCGGCGGCACTCCGTTGCATCCGCGACCGCCCTTCCATCTCGATGGAGACGCGCTGCTTATACGAGGTAACTGCACTCTGAAAACAGGAGAGAAGTGTGAGATGAAATTATGGAAGATCCTTTCATTAACTTAGTCAAACAGGATAAGAACATCCAATGATCTCTTAACAGGTTTAGAGTTATCCCACGCTGACAACTACACGTGCGTGGCGGAGAACCCTCACGGATCAGACTCTGCGACATGGCGCGTGATAGTACTACGACCACCTGCGCCCCCAGGGCTGGCCCTACTGGAGGCAAGGTCGAGGGAACTGGAACTTGAGCTTCGGCCGGCACCGAGATCACCTGGTCATGCCATCCCTAAGACTTATAGTTTACATTGGAGACTGGCTTCACCAGAGGTACGTAGACATTGTATTGTCATATATATTGTCATTTAAACTGGATTAAGCCAATTATGTCCAAAATAAGCTTTTTTTTCCTAAAACCCCTCATCTTGTTTAGCTATTAGTAATAGGGTCCAAACGAATCCACCCTACTTTACATCTTAAAGCTCTTTCAATTCATACCTACTTTTATTCCATAGAACGTGCCGATTCCATTCCTTACATTTGGAATCCATTTTAGGGTGAATGGCGATTACAATTGGCTACTCCCGGACCGGTAACACTGACCGGGCTTCGCTGTGGTTCCGCATACCGAGCGTATGGTTCTGCCGGTGGGGCTCCGGGATCTGAACTGGCTGTTAGGACCTCTGGAGGTCCACCTACCGCCCCTCCAGATGCAAGGTGGATTAGGGCCAATGCAACGCATGCAAGGTTCGATACTAGTGCATGGAGTGATGGAGGATGCGGTCCCGTGGCCTTGAAGTTGGAGTGGGCAGGGTCTGGGGTGGCGGGCGCCAGGGATGTACCTGTTGGCGGTGAAGTTATTTTGGGAGGTACGATTTTTAATGTTGCGTATCTGGTTTATTAAGTTCGTGATAAAGAAAAAAGTTTAAAAACCTAATCTTGAATGAAACTGAAATGAAAAAATACTTACCATTAATCAAAACTTCAGATCGTTAAAACTTCGCCTTATTAAAGTTTCCGAGCTGTACTGACTGAATTACTGTGAAGATAGAATTTATTTTTGTTGTTCACTTTCTGGGCACTGAAAGTAACAATAAAATCAAAATCATTCTTGTTGCCTAGTCTTTAAGTAGGATAGAATTTCTCATAGATAAAACCAAAAAAAACACGTGATTTTCTGGGTAGGTCTAAAACCAAGGGGGTTTAAAATTTGATATAAACATCACGTGATTATTGGATGACCAATTCTTATGCAGACCGTTTACTGTAAAAAAAGAATATTAGTACCATGGGCATGAACATAATCACATTTTCAAATCCCTAGGTCTTTCGCCGGGCTCCCGCTACAGAGTAGCGGCTCGTGCGTCCAACGAGGCTGGTTGGACGCGCGAAGTATACGAGTTCGCGACGCAAGCGGCCGACGGCCATCTTGCGGAGGAGGTCGACGCGCCATTCCCGGCCACTGCCGGCGAACTGGCGCTGCTACTTGCACTCTGCGCTGCGCTGTCACTTGCTGCACTTACTATACTAGCCATATTACTGAGGAGGAAACGGTAAGGTTTTACTTTTGTCATTCTATTATTTGTCTGGGAATGTAAACTAGCTATACAAGTACGTTGTTGCTCCCTATTTCCATAGCTATTTGTATCCTTATATAGAACTATGAACTGCATTTTATTTGTTGATATTTTGCTAGCCAACACCAAATGGCAAAATGTTTTGCAGTAATTACGTACACTGCAGACGGTGGATCGGAAAAAAAAACAAAGTTATTTCAAAACTAATTTACTTTAACGGAAATCATAACAGTTAGGTAACATAGGTGAAAACTGGCTATTAGGTGCTGAATAATTAAAATAATATTATTATTATTTTAGAAAAATAAATTATTTAGATTTTTTAAACTTTGCGTAATAAAATATATTTTTTACTTAATTTAATATCGACAGACAGACATCAGACGCGACAAAAAACATCCCGATCAAAGCAAATCATTAAGCAGAGTTCGAAAAAAATATTATTAGTAAAAATAAAAGAGGATCGTTAACGTTAGCGATCTGTGCGTGACAAAGTGCTGACATAAGCGGTGTCGCTCCATCGACCCTTTTCAGTCCCAGTCTTAAGAGTAGACGTGTGACATGACGTTTGAACGCTCCTTTGACGCGCGTGATTCGTTCAACGTCACGTTTTACGTGGAAATTATTAATGCGGCATCGGTTTACGTGTTCACGTACATTTGGTATGTGAGAGTCAAATGAGACAAGTGATGTGAGTACGGACTTACCGGACATCTGCTACTGCCAAAGTATTGACTTTATCCAGAAAACAGCAGATAATACAATGGATGTAACGGTCTTGTAATCAGTAAATAATAAAAACATAATAAGAACGCAGTGGGAAACAAATAAAAATGGCCTTCTCAGGGTTCCGTACCCGAAGTCCCGAACGATGCCAATGGGACGCTATTACTAAGCCTCCGTTGTCTGTCCGTCTGTCCGTCATCGGGCTACATTTCATAATTACATACAACATATTATAAAAAAAAAATACACGGAGTGAAAACATTTTTTTTGTATGTAGTGTTAAATGCTTCTCACTGGCTGGTTTTTTCTATAATACATGTCTCTCAACCTTAGGTGAACGAATAAAATGTAACATAAAACTCGCCGTCGACGTAACGGCGCGGCGGTTTAGATTTTTAATAACGAAGTCATAATAAACTGCTTGTCAGTTGTCACTCTAAATTGTTTTGATATCGTGGAAAAAAAACTTTTCATTATGTTTTGAAACTTTGTTGGAACGCTGCCTATCACGAGTCAAGTCTATCGATACAGTTTTGATTGATTGATCAGTGGACTCGCTTTACGTATTATATTTGCAAGATGTTTTCCATTAAACCTTTGTTAGTAACTTTTCAAAAACTGCCAAATTTGAGTTGGACTTGTAGTCGATAGCAATATTTAATGGCATTATTTATTGTATAGGAACTCTCTTTTATTTTTATTACTAGCCTTTTGCCGGCGACTTCGTCCGCGAAAATGTCCGGTATAGCGTACTTGAAAAGTAGCCTATGTTCTTCCTTGGGGTTCAAACTTATAACCCAGTACTTCATCATATTCCGTTCAATGGTTTAGCCGTGAATGCGTAACAGACAGACAGACGTTTGTACCTATATGACGTTAAAAAGTGCCTTTAATGGCCTAAATGAAATAAATGATTTGACTTTTACTTTCAGGCAGACAAAGTTAATATTAGTATGAATTTGTTATTATAGAGATCATAATAATACATACTCTGAAAATTTCAAGTGATTCCCTTCTATGGTTCAAATAATACAGCTCTGTAACAGACGGACGGCTAGACAGCAGAGACTTACTAATAGGGTTCTATTTGGCACCATTTGGTTGCAAAACCGTAGAAAATAACCAGCCTTCCGTTTCTATTATTCAAGCACGCATAACATCGCCGTAACTCTCGTTAACTTGAAAAACAAAACATTTTACATGTTTCAAGGATCGCGCTACGAACACAGGAGTTAATGGCCCTCCTTGTTGCACAAAATTGCACAGTAATTATCAAAACTTAACAAAACAATGGCAACACTGAAAATATACGAGCCATAAAATAATCCACAGTAGTTAGTAAGTCAACAGGCGCGGCCGTAAACGTGTTTTACGATCGACTTGTAATAAATTCAGTTTCTACATTGTATGAATATTCACCGCTTATATTCATAAATGGTTGAATTGGAACTAAACGTGACCTAGATACCGTTTGTTTAAATGTCGCCCATATTTCCATCGATAACTATTTCTATTATGGACACTGAAATCATATGGGTTGTTTACTGAAATTAATTAAAATATTTTGTATTCCTATTTTATGAATTAGAAATTATACACATTATTCTCGTATATCAAAATTATATCGTCACGCCTGTAATCCTCAAAGGGTTAGGTAGAGGTGTAGTAGAACCACATTTCGCCAAATATGTTAAAGTCACTTGTAAATGGGGGCGAGCCTATTGCCATCAACCGGGTACAAATATATAATAATTACTGTAGACAAAATTGGTAATACATTTAAAACTGGCCAAATGCGAGTATACTCGAATACGAAGGGTTCCGTCCTCCGTATAATATTTAATGTTACATGCAAAAAAAACGTGTTTCTTGATAGGGTCCCGCTTGGCACCATTTGGGTACGGTACCATAAAAAGCGTGTATTACGAATACAATTTGATCTAGCGACGCACATTTATTAAAACACTGAGGCAGGCGATTCTTCTGTACATTTTTTAATTTAAAATGCTAATATTGTGTCATCATAAATATGGACGCCCATTCATCTCTGTTAGCGTAGCGAAAATCACAAAAAGCACCTACCGAATTACGCGACGGAAAGTCCGCTTGCTTATATTTTCTATGAAAATACGAAGCGTAATTTCGATGTGATTCAAGTCTAATAACGGTCCTTGTTCATTATAACAGCACGGGTCACAGCAAATAATTTGCGATTCAAGTTAGGGCTTTAAATCGTGTACGTTAAAATGTTTTTTACAATGACAAAATCATAAAGGTGACAGCTCGCGGTTTACTAACGATTGGATCATTCAAGATGACGTCGGTCGTGCTGTTGCCGCGTCGGTGTTGTTGTATTTAATATGCCATGGCCAGTTAGTTCTGGTAATTTGGTACTTGATACCACAACTCAATTGACATACGTAGATGTCAAAACGCGATTCCCCTTTAGATTTTGTATGGCAATAGTAAACTGTTTGCCAACTCATAAGTACTATAAAATTTATTCCTTTAAAAGCAATTTCAAAAATAATTAATTATTTGAAAACTAGTCAGGTTTTCAGTGTTAAAATAAAGTGTTTTTTAAAGAAGTTGTGTCTTTAAAATATTGGTTAATGGTAACAAATACCCAATTTGGTGTTTTTCTTAACCAGGACTGACGGAGCCGTAGCTCGCGTGTCGACGAGCGCTGAGAAGCCCAGTTGTGGGACATACAGAGCGCCACAACATCAAGCAACGAAACTTCCACCGGACCCGCCAGGTACACGCCATTTACTTTACCCTACCGGCTTAGAATAGACAGCCTAATTACGTCATACACCTCGGAACATTCATTCTGGTAATTTGTAATATCTGTTGTGAGTTATTCTGGTCTAAATACTGAAAAGACAGATTTTCAACCATTTTTAATAATTCATATTGTATTCACAATAAAAGCTATTTTAATTATTTATTGTGATACTTAAGTAATTGATGTTCTGTGAGGGTCGAGAACGAGTGCGCGGTTCAGTCGTAAATTTAATCGTTTTTTTTTAATTACAAATATCCGTTTCGCAGATAATGTAGTTTGAAACCTTAATTCGAATCAATGAGTGATATTACTTGCGGCAGTCCGTATAAAATAAAATCGAAATAATTTAAGATATTCTTATTTTTAATGTAATTGAATAAGCATTAAAAATAAATAGATTTTCAATGGCCTCGGGACCAAAGTTAAAGCTATCGGTGGTCAGAGCACCTGAGAGTCTATCACCTAACAATACACGTCGTGTCGTGTCTAGGAATACCTTTCTGAATGAAACCCTAGATCCAACTGCCCAACGAGAGCCTGGTCGAGACTCTTGGCTACTATACCATTGACCGTCACGACTTTCGGCACAATGACTGCAGCTGTAGAGATACAAACACACAAAAAAAATGGCGCGCCCCTCCACAATTCAAAACGTTTGAAACAAATCTGCCGGCCTGCTACTGAAGACGATTAGTTACAACAACATACAGATTGGGCGCGCCATGTTATAGTAGTTTATCTATACAATGTCATTCTCACATCCCACATGTCGGCATCTCGCGAGCCAAGTCAAGACACTTAATTTATAATTCGAACGGCTCGAATGAAATACTTTTACATCAGTATCAAACATCACCTACACACACACCCTCACCTACTCTCTTTACGTAAACAAACAAGTTTAGTCTAGTTTATAGTCAGTAAACTTTTTCTCCTATTTCTTTTGAAACAATTCCCATATACTATTGTTTTGAATCAATCGCGTCAGACTTATTTGTTTGACTAAAAATCTATTTCGGAAGTAGTAAGTAGTTTTATTTTGTTTCGTTTCATTGTTTATGTTTCCACGTGCGCTCCAAACAGGATCCTGATGTAAGAAATTTCCGGGACGGGACGATCTGATAGTAAATGGAATGAAAATAACATTGTTGCCCGGAGCTAGTCTTCTTTGACGTAAAATATTTTCAGGACAACTTTTTATTTTTATTATTTTGTCTCTCATTATTAAAAGTTAAATGAGTACAAGAGACTCAAGATAATATAAACTTAGAAGCTTTTAATAATTATTAAATAGTTTAACTAGCTCTACGAAGTACTTCATTATCAATTTTCTTTAAAACCTTTAGAATAAGAGCTGCTAGGAATTTTTATGCGTCAAAAACCTTTTACAGGCTTTCAGGACACTTACTCTGGGGGATTTAATATTTAATACTCCGGTTCCAATTTCATAAAAGATCCCTTGAAGCTTAGAAAGTGTGCTCAAATAATACCACATTGTTCAACTTTATAAAGTAGAAAAGCTCACACTAATAATTAACTTCTAATAAAAAATGGCCAATCAAAAATAAAGCTTTTGTAATTGTATAAATGTATAAAATCCGCTGTTAATTAAATATTAATCTTTTGTGTACATTCGTTATTACCTAATTCTCAAATTACTTTTCCCTAAGTAAATGAAGAATTCGTTGAATCAACCGAGGTCGCTTCGACTACGATCCGGTACGCTTGCTACGAGCACGTAGCTGGAGTAGCGGGTCGTAGCCGCTGCGTAGCAATTAATACAGACACACTTGTGGTAAACGGGTGCGAGTTTATGTTGTTGCAATAATTTTTAATCCATTTTAAAATATGAGTTAATTAAAACAAAAAATAAACGATCTTTTATTTTTTCATCCGCCAGTATATTATTGTGTGTGTAAGCTTAGCGTAACGGCAGATAATTATTTATAAAACTTTTAAAATGTACAGTCCTAAGCGTATTATATTTGAAGACGCAGGGTCCTCGCGGTTGTTTTTAAAAAACGTGACGTCAGCATTGCTGACGTCACTAATATCCTGGTCAGGGTTGCTGCTCATCTTGGATAATGAAAATAAACACAGTAAATGCTTTCTGTAATTTATTCTTCAACTTACCGAGGAGGTCCGATCGCTACGACGGCTCCAGTAAGAATGCCCGAGTCCGGCGAGCGCTCGGCTTTTTATAGTAGAATTGAGTGTGTCATTCATTTGAACAAAAAAAAAAAATCTTTACCGGCAGTCGCCGCAACGAGCCAGGGTGGCTCACGTGCCCGTGGTGGGGGGTCGCTGGACTCGTCCAGCACGCCCTCATCACTGGCACCAGAGGAGTTGGCGCACAATGCCAGCTCAAAAAGAGAGAGGGCGATGGTGCTCGAGTCGGATTCCGACTCGTCATCAGATGCCTCGAGCGTCCGGAGCGTGGCCTCTGGACGCGAACGGGCGGAGGCTGAGGAGAGGAGGCAGTCCTTCCTCAAGCGCCCCCGCCCGGGGAAAGGGCAGGGTACATCCTCTGAGGGAGAGGTGTCCTCTGCCCGCAAGAGGCCCGCGACCGCGGCGTCTGGTGTGGAGTCCGACACCAGCCTGACCTCGAGGTAGGAGGGGCGGATGAATCTGGAGGAGGCCGTGGTGAAGGCCATACGGGTGGTGGCCCTGAAAAAGACGAAGGCGTCAAAAGACAGGGCCATCACCGAAGCCACGGCCTCCATCTTGGCGGCGGCGGCGGCCTCTTTCGCCGAGCCTCGGGTGGCAGGCCTGATGTCGGAGCTGCGGACAGAGGTCGGCCACCTAAAGGCCGAAGTGGAGGCAGTCCGGAAGGAGAACCTCCGGCTGAAGGCGGACCTGGCCGGGCTCCAAGGAGCCGGCCGTCGGGGGGCGCCTAAGGGGGAGACCGAGAGGCCAAGCCAGCCCGCGGCAGAGGAGAGCCCTCTCCTCAACCTGGTGCGGCAGGAGCTGGCCTCCTTCAACCAGAGGTTCTCGGTGCTGGAGAGCCGGGTTCTGCGCCCCCCACTTGCGGCGACCTCTTACGCCGCAGCTGCCGCCGCTGCAAAACCGGCAAAGACGGCAAAGGCGGCTCCGGGACCGGCCCCGGCACGGTCAGTTCCGGCGGCATCGGCTCCAGCAAAGCCGGTTCCGGCGGGATCGGTTCCGGCAAAGCCGGTGACAAAAGGTGGCCGGCGAAAGAGAGGAAAGGAGGCCTCGGCTGCAAACCCGTCGACCCAGCCTCCCCCGCCCCTCGTGCCCCGTGCAGCCAATGCCGGTTGGCAGGTGGCTGGGGAGGCGAGGAGGGCTGGCAAGGAGGCCAGATCTGCGAGGAGGAGGCGGCAGCGCAAAGAGCGCAGCGTCGCGGCGCGACTCCGCGCCCCGAAGACCGCGGCTGTAGTTATCACACTACAGCCAGACGCGGTAAAGAAGGGCGTGTCGTACCGCGACGTGCTCGCAAAGGCGAAGGAGGCGGTAAACCTCCAGGAGCTCGGGATCGCCGGAGGCCTCCGGCTGAGGGTCACTGCCACGGGCGCCCGGATGCTGGAGGTTCCCGGAGCGGCCAGTGGCCCCATCGCCGACGCTCTGGCTGAAAGGCTCAGGGCGTCTCTGGATGCGGAGGAGGCCCGAGTGTCCAGGCCCATCAAGTGCGCCGACATACGCATAATGGGCCTGGACGACTCCGTAACGGAGGTCGACCTGAGGGCCGCCGTCGACAGGACTGGAGAGTGCGCTGCCGACCAAGTCAAGGTCGGCGCCATCCGCCCTGACTTCGCTGGGCTTCGAACCGCTATGGTTAGTTGCCCCGTGTCGGCGGCCAAAAGGATAGCGGAGGGTCGAAGGCTCCTGGTGGGCTGGGTTTCGGCGCAGGTCAAACTGCTCGAGCCCAGACCCCTGAGGTGCTTCCGCTGCCAAGTGGGCAACCATGCGGCATGCGTTTGCACCTCGGAGGTGGACCGCAGCGACAAATGCTTCCGCTGCGGTCAGCCCGGTCATATGGCCGGCTCGTGCGACGCCGCGCCGCACTGCTTTGCATGTGCGGCTGCTGGCAAGCCGGCCGATCACCGGGCAGGGGGCAAGGCCTGCGCCCCACCCGCCAAGGCCAGGGGTAGAGGTGGGCCCTCCGCTGCCGCCGCCACTGTCGCCGCCGTCGCCGCCGCTAGGGCGAGTCCGCCCTCGAGGAGGGCCCTGGAGGGGGATGTAATGGAGGGCTAGTCACGGCCCCATTGCGCCTCCTCCAGGCTAATATCAACCACTGCGCCGCCGCTCAGGATCTCTTGGTCCAGAGCATGGCGCAGTGGCTGATCAACATCGCGGTGGCCGCCGAGCCGTACTTTGTCCCACCCAGGGATGACTGGGTGGCGGACCTCGACGGCTCGGTGGTCATAATCGCGTCGGCCGCCGCCGGTACCCCGTCTCCCGAGAGCGTCAAGAGAGGACGGGGCTGTGTGGCAGCACGGTTCGGGGAGATCGCCGTGGTAGGCGTTTACTTCTCCCCGAACCGAACTCTCGCCGAGTTCCACGTCTCCCTTAGGGAGCTAGGAGTCGTCGTCGCCGGGTTCGGTTCCCTCCCTGTGTTGGTCCTCGGGGACTTCAATGCCAAGAACGTGGCTTGGGGTTCCCGGTACACGGACTATGCGCGGGGCAAGATGGTGGAGGACTGGGCCCTGGAGACAGGCCTGGTCATCCTGAACCGGGGTTCTGTCCCCACGTGTGTGCGGATGCGGGGCGAGTCGGTGGTGGACATCTCGTTCGCCAGCCCCGCTCTGTCGCCGCGTGTCGTTGACTGGCGCGTAGAGGAGGGGGTGGAGACATATTCCGACCACCGGTACATCCGGTTCGACGTCTCCGCCCAGATCCCAGATACGCCGGTCCGACAAACCCCGAGTGGTCCGCGATGGGCGCTGAAGCAGCTGGACCGGGAGCTCTTCCTGGAAGCCTCGATCGTGCAGGCCTGGGTGTCATCACCAGACAGGCCTGCCGACGTCAACGATGAGGCGGAGTGGTTCCAGGAGGCCATGTCCGTGATCTGCGACATGGCCAGGAAGCGCCCGGCGTCAGGTGTACTGGTGGTCGCGCGAGATAACGACACTACGCGAGGCGTGCGTTGATGCGCGACGCCTGTACGCCAGGCACCGCCGGTGCCGCATCCGACCTCCGAATGCGGCAGCCATTGAGGCGGAGCTGTACGAGGGGTACAGGGCGGCGAAGACCGCCCTCCGAGATGGGATGCTGCGGGCTAGGGATCTATCCCGCAGGGAGATGCTGGAGGCTCTGGACAGGGACCCATGGGGGCGCCCGTACAAATGGGTGCGGGACAAATTCCGCCCCTGGGCTCCCCCGTTGACGCAGAGTCTCCGGCCCCAACTCGTGGAGGGCGTCGTGAGCGCCATGTTTCCTTCTCGGGGGGAACATACCCCCCCGCCCATGGCTCCGCCCCTGGCGGTGTCAGACGAAGACGCGGACCATAGCGACGGCGGCGACTACAATGCTCCGGAGGTGGCCGAGGTAGATCTGAGAGTGGCGGTACAACGGCTGAAGGCCAAGAATACCGCCCCGGGACCCGACGGCTTACCTGGGAAAGCCTGGGTCCTGGCCTCGGGGGCTCTCGGTCCTCAACTAGGGGGGCTCCAGCCAAGTTGGTGGCATGCCAGAGGGTCATGGCCATCCGGATTAACCGGGGATATCGCACGGTCTCCGGCGAAGCGGCAAGCCTCCTTGCCGGATTGCCGCCGTGGGATCTGGAAGCAACAGTCCTCCAGCGCGTCTACGAGTGGCGTGTGGACGCGCTGCGCCGGGGTGAAGCCCCGCTGCCGCGGCAAATCGCGGCACTGCGGAGTGAGCTCCGGTGCTGTAGTATTTGTCTTCTGCGGATTAGAAGTAGATTCCGAAGGCTTGAACCTACACTCGTTAGTGCTATGATTCGTCCTTTTGCATATTTGACAACGTGTTGTAGTTTGAGCAGTATCTGAAAAACGTGCACGTTTTGGCATTGACGTAATAGGATTTTGATGAGGGCGCTTCTTTCGTAATGAGGAAGCCACAGAGATGAGTTCTGGAACCGTATTTGCTTTTGCGTTCAACAGCTCAATGCGTAGGCGCTCATCATTTATACATCCTATCACTGCTTCCACTGAAAGTTCATCATCCAATTTGTCTTTTGTAATCCTTTTCCAGAGAACCCAGGCGCGGGACAGAAATTCAGATATATCCTTGCTTGAATCGTAGACATGCTCCCGGAACTGTAGTATATCGCGAGAGTATCTATTCTCGGGCTCGAATGTGGTGATCAATTTTTCGCGAAACTCTTCCCATGAGGATGTAGTCACCAACCAATCATCGATCCACATCTTAGCACGTCCCTTCAGTAATCCACACACCTCAGTGCGTAGGTCCAGGTCGTTTAGTTTGTAGTTATCAGCTGCTTTATCAATATGCTGGCACCATTCCCTGATGCCAACATGACTGTCCGGATCGAACGATGGTAGATAGATGTCTTTGATCCTGATCTGCGGTTCTGGAGGAGAATACAACCGTTCGGACATTCTCTGCATCATCTCCACATTTGCATCATAAACTGGGGCGGAAATCCAACTGTTGGAGTAGTTGGATGCACAGTCATCGTGTCGGACGATCCAGCGGCGATGGGTACCCCTGAAGGATATAGGCTCCCTTGATTGTACGAGGTGGATGCCATTGACGTGAAAGCCATCCCTGCGAAAGCTGGTATTTCCGGAGCAGTTGGCATTGCGGTTGATGTATACGTCATGCCTGCGGGTAATCCCGTCGCGGTGGACTGCATGGCATTGAAGTTGTTCGCACCAATTAGCGAGTGTGAAACGTTCAATGAGGCAGGGTTTATCAACCTGGTACTGCCCTGCACTGTTCCAGACGTGATAGGTTGAACCGAAGCTGCAGAGGAAGTGGTTGGAATCAGAGCTTGTTCTGATCCCACTTCTGATGACGACGCAGGGTCCTCGCGGTTGTTTTTAAAAAACGTGACGTCAGTTTTGCTGACGTCACTAATATCCTGGTCAGGGTTGCTGCTCATCTTGGATAATGAAAATAAACACAGTAAATGCTTTCTGTAATATATTCTTCAACTTACCGAGGAGGTCCGATCGCTACGACGGCTCCAGTAAGAATGCCCGAGTCCGGCGAGCGCTCGGCTTTTTATAGTAGAATTGAGTGTGTCATTCATTTGAACAAAACACCCACTTCCGCACAATAAAATTAGTTTTTACATTATAAAATGTTACTATTTTATAAACAAACGTTTTATAACATTTTTAAATCAATTAACATGCGTAAATCTATTTTTAATGTTAACACGTGGTAAAATAATGACCACGTGTTTTTATTTTTGAAATGAAGTTTCTCACCAACGTGACATACATTGAAAATAATCTGTATTCTTATAAGTATTACTAATTTGATAATTAAATGATTCGAAATACAATTTTTGACTTAGTTACAATCAACAAATCTGATTTGATTTTAAGGTTATTCCGGAAACGTGTTTTTATTTGTTATCGAATTGTGGCGACCCACAGTGGTTCCATATCGAAAATTAGTGGACATAGACAACAAAGTTCCAATATCGATGCGATTTTTTTTTATGTGATTCTTTATGATATTCCTGACAACTTTTACTCTTGTGAAATTTCTTCTAAAGTTGATAGTTTGTCTGAAAAAAAAATAATTAGATTTTTTTGTATGGAGCGAATCACCTTTCATTTTTTTTCTTCAATTGTACTAATATGTTGGGTGTATGGCGTGAGTATATAATAGCAGGGGTCATTTTCTATCCACGAAAAATAAAATCAGCGCCGGCCATCTGCGGCCGCGCGAGTAATCATTCCTCAAAAAATAACAATTGTTTATGATGTTTTTTGCCATTTAAAATAAATTCAAAGTATATTTTTTGTCTCATTTGGCTGTTCTGACCCTCTTTTTTTTAGTATAAAGTTTTGATAGCATATAAGGTACCTACAACTAGTAATTCTTGAAGAGATTATTTTTTTTTATCGAATGATTACTCGCGCGGCCGCAGATGGCCGGCGCTGATTTTATTTTTCGTGGATAGTGAATGACCCTAGCTATCATATACTCACGCCATACACCCAACATATTAGTACAATTGAAGAAAAAAAATGAAACGTGATTCGCTCCATACAAAAAATCTAATTAATTTTGTTTAATTTTTTTTCTTCAATTGTACTAATATGTTGCATGTATGGCGTGAGTATATGATAGCTAGGGTCATTCTCCATCCACAAAAAAATAAATCAGCGCCGGCCATCCGCAGCCGAGTAATCATTCGGTTAAAAAGAATATTTTGTATGATTTATTTTGCCATTTAAAATAAATTCGAAGTATGTTTTTTGTCTCATTTGCCTGTTTTCACCTTCTTGTGATTGATGACTCATTTCACTGTGAAATACTTTTATTTTTATATTTACATTAGAACTATGGCCGGATTTTGTACCAACCTAGATCTTTTTGTGAAATTAAGAAGTGGCGGTGATCTGAAAAGTTATATATTTCTATATGAAAGTATAATTTCTGTGTTGAATACCACAGTTTCTGAAGAAAACAAGAACCTAATCAAGGAATTCTGTCGACTTTTTTGTGTAAATCTTAATAAAAAGTGGATAGAGTCAAGTTGAAATCAAAAAACTTTTATGAATCGTATAAATAATCGCAAGTGGTTGAAAAATAGCATCGACTGGCCTGTTTGTGATAGTGTTGACCTGAGAAGTGAGTTGGGCTTTTCGGGCGCAGCCATATCTGAGCCAGTGGATATGGTTTCCCATGTTCCTGATCTTGCAGTATGTACTGCGGAAGCGGGAACATCTACAGAAAAGGAGCACAGAAAACCGTTCGAAGACTTAAGTTAAAAGCAAAAAAAAGACGTTCTACTTCCATAGTAGAAGAAAGTTCCGAGGAAGAGTTGCAGTACTGGTACTTAATAAAATTGAAAGACAACGGCAAAACGAATCTGGCAAATTTGGTCGAATACTTTTCCAGTAATCCAGAAATGCTATCCGAAGTACACGAGCGACTATTTAAAAAGCAGAGCTTAAGTACTGTGTCTGAAGATAAGTGTTTAGCCCTTTGTACATCACTTGCGCTCTCGAAATGGAAGTACTTAGCTCTTTGACAATTTCTGAAAGAAGAAAACTTTGCTGCCCTTCCATCTTATCCAAAGCTCTTAAATGCCAAGAAAAGATGTTATCCACCACAGGAAAGTATTGAGATTACCAAAAAAGGAGCACAAATTAAATAAAATCATAAAAAATTTAATTTTTTACCGAATGATTACTCGGCTGCGGATGGCCGGCGCTGATTTATTTTTTCGTCGATGGAGAATGACCCTAGCTATCATATACTCACGCCATACATGCAACATATTAGTACAATTGAAGAAAAAAAAATTAAATAAAATTAATTAGATTTTTTGTATGGAGCGAATCACGTTTCATTTTTTTTCTTCAATTGTACTAATATGTTGGGTGTATGGCGTGAGTATATGATAGCTAGGGTCATTCACTATCCACGAAAAATAAAATCAGCGCCGGCCATCTGCGGCCGCGCGAGTAATCATTCGATAAAAAAAAAAAATCTCTTCAAGAATTACTAGTTGTAGGTACCTTATATGCTATCAAAACTTTATACTAAAAAAAAAGAGGGTCAGAACAGCCAAATGAGACAAAAAATATACTTTGAATTTATTTTAAATGGCAAAAAACATCATAAACAATTGTTATTTTTTGAGGAATGATTACTCGCGCGGCCGCAGATGGCCGGCGCTGATTTTATTTTTCGTGGATAGAGAATGACCCCTGCTATTATATACTCACGCCATACACCCAACATATTAGTACAATTGAAGAAAAAAAATGAAAGGTGATTCGCTCCATACAAAAAAATCTAATTATTTTTTTTTCAGACAAACTATCAACTTTAGAAGAAATTTCACAAGAGTAAAAGTTGTCAGGAATATCATAAAGAATCACATAAAAAAAAATCGCATCGATATTGGAACTTTGTTGTCTATGTCCACTAATTTTCGATATGGAACCACTGTGCGACCCGCCGACATATTATATTGACGCAAAATTCTAAAGCGATTCTGTCCTAAGTTTTGATAGACAATTTATTTTGTTACGAAAATATTATTTTCGGAGCTAAACTGTTATGAACAGATATATTCTCATAGTTGAAATCAGTATTTCATGAGAAAATCTCCTCTTATTGTTACGTAACTCTTACATAAGTTTGTGACGGTATCAATACACAAATAGGTAAAATAAGCAAAGGTGTGACGTAATATCTATTGTATTTGTTTAGTTTTACATAATCTTCACATTTAATACAACGTCATTACTAAAGCTTGATCTATTCGAATATAAAGTTGTAACCCATGAAACATACCTGTAACAG
Source organism: Hoplodrina ambigua (assembly GCA_949774945.1). Classification (NCBI taxonomy): domain Eukaryota; kingdom Metazoa; phylum Arthropoda; class Insecta; order Lepidoptera; family Noctuidae; genus Hoplodrina; species Hoplodrina ambigua. The sequence continues at coordinate 10,053,537 of OX458974.1, read as the reverse complement.
ATGTGTACGAGATAAGTCCGTATGCGACGTTTGCGGGTGGCGCGGGCGCAGTGGCGGGTAGCGGCGCACGCGCATACACGCTGCAGCTGCGTGCGCTTGCGCGGCACGACGACGACGCCGCGCCGCCTCAGCTCCCCGCCTGCTGTGATGGTGAGACCTGACAACAAAGCAATTTATTTAAAACTCCTTGAATAAAACATTATTATAACCTCTATATCAAAGCAATTTATTTTAACTTCCTTGAATAAATTATTTGTGTGCGATGTGCACCTATGCGCTGGGTTGGAGGAAGATTGTTTCAGTAAAACTCTTGATCACTATTATTGAAGAACTATTATATTATTATATTTATTTTTCTATAATCTGTTCACTATTTACAATTTGCGCTGTTCTGTCGATCGATCTTGACTGTTAAACTGGATCTTGTGGACTCACTGACTGGATCTGGAATGTGCGTACTGCACTGTTGATTGTTCCGCTGGATCTGTGTGTTCTCTGATCTGTTCGTTCAACACTGTTCTGTCGATCGATGTGGACTGACTGTGTGGGTTCTGGAATGTGCATTCTGCACTGTCGACTGTTCCCTTCTGGCCTGTGCGTTCTGAACTGTCGACTGGTCCACTGGATCTACTTCGGTGATCGATGTCGGCGGGATCAGTTGCGTCTGTACGGGCGCGAAGTTTGGCTGCCAGGATGCGGCGGTGACCGCTGGCGGCGGGTTCGGTTGCGCTTGTTCAGACGCAAAGTTCAGCTGCCAGGAGGCGGAGGTGCTCACTGGCAGAGTGACGTTCGTAGGATCTCCCTCTTGCTTGTAGACGATGTTCTCGGGATCAGTGCGAAGGTTCTCATGCGGCGGAGGCGTGGTGCTGAATCCCGCCGGTAAAGTCGCCGGGATGTCCCAGTACACAGCGGCGGTCACTGGAACTACAGGTTCGATCGACGACTTCACTTCAGGTTCATATGCTGTTGGCGATTAGTTGACTTGATTGTAGCCAAGTAGTCACTCGATGATCATTTTCGGCTTCTGAGGCGACAGAGGATAAGTCTTCATCTGAAGTTCGGCTTTGATTTCGGCCAGGCGCGCGGTCGCTAAGTCCACTTTAAGTTGAGCTAGCTTCGCCTCGGCCTTGGCTATGCGACGCGCTTTCGAAAATTTGTTGCACTTCCGTGACTTAGACTTGCTACGGTGACCACTCTCCTTTTGTTCGGCTGCGGCGTCTTGCTGCGGCGCGGCATGTTTGATCGTAGACACGGTCGCAGCGGGCTCTTCTGTGGTGTGAGTTGAAGGTGTGGTCTCTGTGGTGGTCTCCGTTTGTACTGTGACGGTGGTCGTCAGGCCGCCTCTTTTCCCCGTAGACCTCGTAACTGGCATTGTTACTATGTAAATAATTCTTCAATAAGTTCGCAGAAATCTTCGTAATAATCTTCCTCAGAATCCGGCTCGAAGGACCAATGTGTGCGAAAATCTTCCTCAGGATCCGGCTCGAAGGACCAATGTCCTTAAAATCTTCCTCAGAATCCGGCTCGAAGGACCAATGTCCCGACAATCTTCCTCAGAATCCGGCTCGAAGGACCAATGTCCCGACAATCTTTCTCAGAATCCGGCTCGAAGGACCAATGTGTGCGAAAATCTTCCTCAGGATCCGGCTCGAAGGACCAATGTGTCCAAAAATCTTCCTCAGAATCCGGCTCGAAGGACCAATGTCCTTAAAATCTTCCTCAGAATCCGGCTCAAAGGACAAATGTGTCCAAAAATCATCCTTAGAATCCGGCTCGAAGGACCAATGTCCCAAAAATCTTCCTCAGAATCCGGCTCGAAGGACCAATGTCCCAAAAATCTTCCTCAGAATCCGGCTCGAAGGACCAATGTCCCTATCTTCCTCAGAATCCGGCTCGAAGGACCAATATCCCGAAAATCTTCCTCAGAATCCGGCTCGAAGGACCAATGTGTCCAAAAATCTTCCTCAGAATCCGGCTCGAAGGACCAATGTGTCCAAAAATCTTCCTTAGAATCCGGCTCGAAGGACCAATGTCCCAAAAATCTTCCTCAGAATCCGGCTCGAAGGACCAATGTCCCCAAAATCTTCCTCAGAATCCGGCTTGAAGGACCAATGTGTCCAAAAATCTTCCTCAGAATCCGGCTCGAAGGACCAACAGAATCCGGCTCGAAGGACCAATGTACCGAAAATCTTCCTCAGAATCCGGCTTGAAGGACCAATGTGTCCAAAAATCTTCCTCAGAATCCGGCTCGGAGGACCAATGTGTGCGATGTGCACCTATGCGCTGGGTTGGAGAAAGATTGGTTCAGTAACTCTTGATCACTATTATTGAATTACTATCTATTTTTCTATGAGATATTTACCATTTGCGTTGTTCTGTCGATCGATCTTGACTGTTGAACTGGATCTTGTGGACTCACTGACTAGATCTGGAATGTGCGTTCTGCACTGTCGACTGTTCCGTTCTGGACTGTGCGTTCTACACTGTCGACTATTCCGCTGGATCTGTGTGTTCTCTGATCTTTTCGTTCTGCACTGTTTTGTCGATCGATGTGGACTGACTGTGTGGGTTTTGGAATGTGCGTTTTGCACTGTCGACTGTTCCACTGGATCTGTGTTGTTCTGTGCGATGGTTCGTTCCGGACTGACTGTCGGCGTTCAAATGGCGCTATACTTATACTAATTTGTGTGGTGCAATCCAAGTTCAAGTTACGAGCGGTCGTCCTGCACATTTCTCCCGCCGTGCGTCAGGAAAGGAAAACATTGTCTTATAAAATATAAGTCTCAAAGTCGCCTTGAGCAAGTGTGGTGCTCAATGCTCGTGCCTACTCTGTATAGGAAGAGCCCTTTGCCTTGCAGTGGAGCCATAATAGACTGATATTTTTTTACGACAAACCATCCAACAACATTCAGCTGTGAATAAAGTAACCTATCCGTTTGCACCGAAATAGGCCCTAAATATTCATTATAACATATTAAAACGCAAACTTACCCAACACATATTTTCTCTTTATGCAGAAGAAACGTGCGTGGATGCATGCGACGCTCAACGGCGACGGAGACGCCGACGACATTATTGCCCGGACCACGGTAAGGATAGATTTATAAAAACACACAAACACCCTTTTTTTTTTGGTGGTAAAAATCATCAAATGACTCCTTCCGCCCTGGGTGGGGCAGAAGGGACTGCCAGACTTTTATTGACTAAAAAACCACCATGTTTCTTCTGTTGCCCTTTACGTTCCGGGGCCACGGTATCCTGTTAAGACGTCCCGCAACCCACACACACCCTCACACCCATTTTACTTTAACTAAATGTATTGGATGACTGGTAATAAGTGACCGATACTAAAGCACATTATTGTACTAAAGGTAACAAACAACTTTTCCACCTTCTGTGCTAAGAGCGTTTGCGCCCTAGGTACGGCATTTGATTCAAACTTTAAAGTCCTTATTTTTCTAAATGAATGAACCGATTTTTATGAAACTTCCTACACATAGGTAGGATACATAGGTCTAAAAAGTTATCAGAGAATATGTTCGAAATGTATTATTAAAAAAAAGATGAAAAAAAAGAAAAGTTATACAATTTTTCGAAAATGTTCTCTGATGGCATGTATAATATTACGCCTGAAATCCAGACTCCGAGGCTGCCAAGAAGAAATTACTGATGGAAAAACACACTGCCTCAACTGGGAATCGAATCTAAGACCTCACGCTCAGCAGTTGTAACACAATTTAAGGAAAATGTCCTCTGTTAACACATTCATAAACACACGCCTTTTTCCCATGAGGGTAAGCAGAAACCACAGAACGCCTTACATACTAACAAAGTCTTTTCTTTGTTCCCAGGTTGCTCACAAGATTCAGGAAGTTGAGAAACGAAACTGCCAAATTGTTTAGTGAAAAATATCTAGTCAGTGTAATAATAATATAGTTAATTCGGTTATACATATTAATATGTATACAAAAATTTATACAATAATATTGTCTATTTATATTACAATGTTTTTCTTTATTTCTACCTTATTTCCCGTTTTCAATAAAAAGATAATGTGACACATTAAAAGTATGTAATTATTTATTTTCCTTTCCACACAAGTTTTATTATGAAAACCAATTTCGAGGAAAATTGATTCAAAAATGTCTACATAAGGTAATGGAATAGCTTAGACAAAGTAATCACGAGTAAATCTCAATAATTTTCATTCTAAATTGAATATTCAAAGTTTCTATCAACTTGAACAGAAACTTCTAGTATTAGAACTACATATTTATTTGAGTCTTCGAAAATATTAAACACTGTATAGGTATTGATCTTTATTACATTACGGGCCTCAGCCTACTTCAGATTTTTTGTACGACCGATAGTCAAATCATAGTTTCGTATGTCCAATTTTTGTGGGACGTCGTGTTATTTTGGAAATTATTTTTTCCATTTCCGTCCGACAAAAAATCGGTCGAACAAAGTCGCTACCCGCCGTCTGTAGGGCATGCAATCTATTAATTTATACAAATACACATAATTGAATAATAATAACAGATTTTTAGTAAATTAATATGAATGTTTACACGACACTTAACTACACAAAAAAAGAACAATTCTTCCTGTCTGTCTGTTTTGACCGAGTTTAACGCAACAATTATTGGCAGGCAGCTGATGTTATTAATTTAGAAAAATAATTTTATTATGATTCTGCGCAAATAAACTAAGCTTGTGAAAACATTTACGAGGACTAAGCCGCGGATGTAAGCCAGTTTTAAATAAAAATAGCTAAATAAATTGTAACCGCGACTTTGCCCTCACGAATATTCTCACGGAATCCTAATTCAATGCTAACTTTAAGACGCAGCCTATAACACTCACAATCAAGGATAACGTTCCATCCTATTAGCACAAGAATACCGGAGATTAGCATGACCAAACAAAATAAAAAACAAACAAACGAACTCTTCAGCTTTATAATATTAGTATTGAAGTGTAGATACTCATGAAAATGATCAAATTTTACTACGGTATTCTTGAGATCAGAAAAAAAAATGCCATAAATAAGCTACATTTTTTTCTATAGCAAGAAGTACTTACAAAAGGTAGTTGGTTGGTACTAAATAAGTACAATAATATCACCAGGAAAAGTCTCAACGAAACTGTCCCCTGCAAGAGATAGCGATCTTAAAATCCAACAGGTTATGACTGGGTCCTAAGGAAGGGCTCATTGTAAAAAAGGTAACGAATTGGGATCGTGTCCCTGCAAGTAGCCTGCACTATTTACAACAGAATTTATAAAAAAGGCTGTTTGTTTCCTTTTGTTATTTAATTTAAAAATAAAGAACTAGGTTCTTCCCGCGACTTTTCTCGCGTGGAAGTCAAGTACCTATACCATAAAATACAGCAAGACCAATAGTGTACGTTTCTTATCAGCGAAATATTTTTTGTAATCGAACTAAGAAAGTATTTCTACTAACTTTTACCATAAACAATCGCTATCTAATTTCAGTCTCAATCAGTCAAAAATGAAAATTTTTTGACATCGATTTTCGCTATACAGTGGTAGAATTGGCCTTTAGGACTTTCAGGGACAAACCCTAAAAAAAAAAGGAGTAACAAACAAACCTTACCTCTATAAAATGTAAGCAAAGATAATAAAATAAAATGATAACCTAATATCTCCCATGGACATGCGCTCTCCACTATCAATAGACATGCATACCACAAGATATTTTTTTTTGCGGCAACCTCGAAATTAAGCTTTAAAAAAAGGAAAATGGTAACGTTATATTACAAAGGTTATTGGTAGATAGTACTTTAACATAATAATTGAATTCATTCTGAATATAAAGAATTTGGGAGGGAAAAAATCCTTATCAAAGCCTTGACTAATGAGACAACTAATTAAGCATTGTTGCGCGACCCCCGGGGTGCAACGCTCGTCAAAGAGCAAGTTAGGCAATCTCCGCGTAGTATGAATTTTCATTTCACGACATTTAAAATAATACCAGCTTATTATAGCACCAGGAGACAGACAAGAGGCAGGGGCAGGGCAAAGGCCTCTTTTTATACAGAGGAGGCACGAATATATTGCATATTTCATGACACAAAACAAATAAATAGGTAAAAAGAATACAACGAAACGAAGGGTTAGGTGTACCCATTAGTACACCCACATTTCGCCAGTTATGTTTAAGTCACATGTAATAGAGGGCGAGCCTATTACTATCAACCAGGCACAAATCCAGACTCCGAGACTGCTACTAAGAAATTCCTGATGAAAAAACCTAATAACACTTTGCCCGACGTTAGGCAGGTACGAGTATCTCAACTTCATCTAAAATTTACTACGAGGTCGAAACTACTATCAACATATTACATAATCAAATTATAACTATAAAAGAACAATTAATCTGGGATCAAGGCAGTCAGTGTTCATCTCAAGCGATGGGATCAATTAGGAAGTAATCCGCTTACAAGCAATAAGCGGTGAGGGTGATCCAAACAGGGTTACTCACAGAGATGCGATTACTATCGCTAGTATATTACACGAAGTCATAATTAAACTATCATAATCCGGGTCCGACAGAAATTAGGAGAAGGTTTCTGAAGAATATTGTGTAGGCAAGGTATCACATACTTATGTATTGAATTGGTTCACCTAAGATCTTGAAATTAAAAATAATATGTTCTTACAAGTTTAAACAGCGTAAGAAAAATTTTACATTTAAAATTCCCCCGACGTTGGCCATCTTTGACCAATTTTTATCAAACATAGCTAAGAACACTCCAGACTTATTCACCATTCAAACAAAAAAAAAAAAACAAAATCGGTTCATCCGTTCGGGAGTTACGATGCCACAGACAGACACACACACAGACACGTCAAACTTATAACACCCTGTCATTTTTGCGTCGGAGGTTAATTAGTGAACATAATATGAACAAAATGAATAGTAAAAACTACAAATCAAGTTCATCTATACAAGCTTATATTTTCTTCACTAGAAACCTGACAAGGGGTCTTTAAACTCATTATAACTATGAACAACTTTTACTATGAAAGAAACCTACAAACCATACAATAATGTTCGCATTACACTAATGTATGGATCTGCCAAATTCTCCTAATTTACTATACAAAACATATCTCACTACACAGCACTAAACAAAAGCTATATTCAAATAATGACGTAAGCAAGTACAACAAAATTCAAAGCGCAACAGTAGGTAAGTACTCCCCACACTCGTCGGCGCTAAGTCAATATTACAGCACATAGGCAGAACTAATTCACACAGAAGTTCCTCTGTGAATTATTTCACCGCAGCGCAATCTACAATCCGCAGAAGGGTTCCGACACTGGCAATTAAGAGCGGCGGCCCACTTGCAACATATGGCGGCCACACAAAAATGTAAGTAAATTGCCCACACTTGCCCGCACTCGCACGCACGAGAATATTTGCTAGGGAAATTGCCCGACTAACTTTTATTGTATTGAATACAGTTTGGGCATGTTACGTAGGTAAGTTTTGTCGGAGTATTGCTAAATATTTATTTACATGTTTAGTACACAGGCATTTTTTATGTAATTTTTTACAATAATCTAAACTCAAGTAACAAATACATAAAAAGTCTTCCATAGTTGCTATTCATACGATTTCGGCCGCGTGGAAGTCAAATATACCATAAAATATAGCTTATGGACCGGGCCAGTAGTGTAGCTTTGTCAGTAAAATAATTAAGAAATTACTTCTTATCAATAAAAAAATACGATTACTCTATCTCATTAGGTATATTAGCATATTTTTTATTGTTTTATTTAAAATAAATAAATTCTATAAACGTCAAACGTCACGCCTGTAATCCCCGGCGGGTTACCCATTAGTACACCCACATTTCGCCAATTGTGTTTTTTTTTGACAAAAAAAGAATGAATAATGAACGAATAAATAAAAAATTAAAATAAAAAAATTAGAGAGAGTTAAGTTGAGTTTTTTTTTTATAGTATAAATTATAATATTCTACAAAATATTTTATGCCAATAGGCTCGCCCCCTATTACATGGGACTTATAAATAACTGGCAAAATGTACTAAGCCTTCGAGGATTGCAAGCGTGATGTTATGTTGTTTATAAATCATTTTAGATAATCACACGGGTGGAAGATTCAAATTGTAACGCTGTCATAAGGTGATTAATTTTCCTTTTTTTAATGAAAATAAAGAACATTTATTCACACCATTATACCATTATAATATTACCTTATTTTAATATTACAGATTTCAATTAAATATGTAAGGTGGCTAAGCAAACAAAAACTATAGGTAACCTACGAATAAAAGCTTCTCTAAGTTGACGTAGTTCTGAAACGGTTCAGTACATTACCGTATATAACACGTTTGTATGCTAATTTTATTCCCAAAATCCGGTCTGATGGAAAACGGTCCCTCGAAGTAGGTATTATCAGACGGGGCAGGACGGGGCAGACCCGAACTTTTGGGTCGATTTGATAACACATCCCAAATACGGCACCCACTGAGTCCATTACCTTATCATACAGACGGAATTATTTGAATTTAGTATTTACATAAAATGTCATATTACTGTTTCGTTGAAACTCTCGTATATATCTTCTACAATTTAAATGCGTATGAGGATTTGAGGGATTACGATTCTGGTAATGGAAAGTCATCAAATTGAGTGGAGGATAAGAGATAAGTAATTGAGGTCGCTTGTATTAATGTTCGGACACAAAGCTGGATTATATACCCACTCACAATTCAAATCTTTTCATCAAATTGCCGTTACCGGGATCATCTTTTAATTATCTAAATACGCGTATACATAAAATGTAAAGAATTTGTTATAAATTCGGTGTACATTTTGTGGTAGTTTGTAAAGCGATACGGTTGGCTTTGTAAAGGTATATAATAGCGGATTATCCCGTCTTGAGGGCTATTAATCACAGGTTTGGAAACTTACACCGATCTCGAGGGCTTACATTCGTGAGATATGGTTATAATGGTGGCAGCAGTGGTTGACTTGTTTATCTTTACGCTTGTATACCTTGATGGGATTAGTACACCTAATGTTTGGTATACACAACAATATAACATTTAGCGTCCTGAAAAAAAAAAAAAAAACTGTCCGATACAAAAGTGAAACAACACTTACAGTCATATAAAACAACTGTTTGACAGGAGACGAAAAACCAGCTGTTCGTGATGTTGGTTTTAGGGTTACGTAGCTCAGTCGGCCAAAACGGAACCGTTATAGGATCACTTTCTTGTCCGTTTGTCGCTGAGTTGTCGCATCTTGGAACAGAATCCAAGGGAAAAGTCTATGTCACGATGTCCTTTCCGACTTCTATAGACGAGTCGAAATAATATAAATATTCCGATAAAGGAAGAAAGAAGAAACAAAGAAAAACTGTTTATTCGCGCGAAAATGACGCACATGACATAAAAAAAATATGTAAAACAATTTAAAGAAACAAGTTGTATTATATTCGTATTCGTATGTAATCTGTAATCCTACAACTAATCAGCTTATTGTGTAATACTTAAGTACCTAATTATCGTGACCGATAATTAGGTACTTAAGTATTAGCTAGAAATATGATACACTGGTTATAAGAGTCCGATGGAATAATAAAGTTGAGTTGAATTATATACGTAGTAAGTTAATTTTTCACTAATTGAAAACTGCGAGTACCAAATGCTTTATGGAGTCTGTCTGTTATGCTTTCACGCCTAAACCACTAAACCGATTTTGTTGGAATTTGGTACGGGGTAAGTTTGAATCCGAAGAAGGACATAGGCTACTTTTTATTCCGCGACTTTGTCTGCGTCTGAGAGTCGAGACACGAAGTAGCGGGCAAAAGCTAGTTAAATAATACAGACTCAAGTAAAACTTATCTCCTTACCTTACGTCCCTTGCATCACACAGCCTCGTGACGATCGCCTTAGGTTACACCACACTGCTGGCATTAACCATCAACTTACTTTATCACTAATTTCACTTCATTCCTATCGCGGGATCATAGTCTTTCCCAGCACCACGAGTGATGCGCAACCGAAATAAGCAAGAGAACTAGCTGTCCTACTATCAACGTGCGCGCACCAACTGACTATTCGTGATACTTTACGACACAAAACAGGATGACTAACGACATTAAAATGTACTGAAAATATAATTAAATGTAGGGTAGGCATTTAATTTATCATCTACTCTGAACAGTGTACCAACCAAACATTTTTTTGCATTTTTTGTACAGGCAATGTATTTTAATTAAAAAAAAATGTTTGAATTATTTAAATTGATTTATTTCAAAGTTAACTAACAAAAATATTGTCGGCATGATTAAAGAGCGAATATGCTTATTCAGAAATTGGGTTATAGTTATCACAACCAATCAAATGACATACTTTTTATGAACTGTCAAAACACGATTCCCCATAGATTTTGTATTACAAAATATCGAACTTTGGCGTCAATTTTTTGCCTACTCAATTGACATACTATTTATTGATTTGGAAGCCATATAAAATCGAATATTGCAGTAAATTGAAAATTAAGATGCTGCTAAAATAAAGTCTATTTTCTTTTAGAAGTTATGTCTTGAAATTGTTAATGGTATAAACTACTCAATTGTCATTACGATTTATTTTAACAACTCATTACTTTGTGAAGTTAAAATCTTACAAATTCTGCTTCAATAAATATTACCCGGTTAAAACAAGGTCTTGGAGAAATAATTAAGAATTTAGGTCGGGATTATAACAAGTCTAAAATAATGAAGACATCCGGCGTATTCAATCTTTGTTTTGTAACAAAATTAATAGGGGACTAAGCCTGTAATACCCAGACTTTGTGAAATGTAATTAAACTATTCTGGAAATTGCGCGAACTTGTTACATTCGCAATTAATTTTATTAGGAAATGATTTTATGTGACCTTCAAGATGTTTGTCGGTAAACATCGTTGTTATATACAGAGATTTGGTAAAACCTTGAGTTTTGTCTTATGGATGCAAAAAAAAAACATTTACTTGCTTAAATATGAGTGTATTTGGTAACTAACATTCTTCCCGCGACTTCGTTCGCTTGATTTTTCTTACGGATTCTAATTTTTTTTTAACATATATAGCCTATATCACCCGGGGATAGTGCAGTTTTCCAACAATAAAAGAATTTTTCAAATCGGTTCTGTAGTTTTAGAGCCTATTCAAAGCAAACAAACAAACAATCATATATATATATATATATATATATATATATATATATATATATATATAAAATAGTATACATGAACCATAGGAATAACAATAGAACCCTTCTTTATTAGGCGTGGAGAATTAATATATGGTGGTACAATGGTAGGTGGTACAAATAATGGTACAATTAAAATATTAAAAAATCATAATTTACAAGCGCATCTGACAGACGTTGTCCTGCCAAAACGTTGTCTTGCAGCGCCACCTACTGGGCCAAATTGTGAGTCTAAACTACCACTTAGACATGTGAATTTCGTTAAAATCGGTCCGGCCGTTTATGAACAGTTCAGTGATATACACACGGAAAACAGAAATACCTACATATAAAAAGATAATATTTTCAATATTCATGACATAGAAGAAGTTAGATCAATAAAGTATTTGTTTTAGTGTTCGAACCACAGAGTAACTCCACAGAGACGAAGTTTCTTAGAAACTACTACTTCTGTGGTTGTAACAGCTATATTTGATTTCATCATACGCATTCGTATTTTCAATGTTATCCGATGACTGCCGAAGCGAAAAAGTTTTCTAGTAGATCAATTTTTCTTTCATACTTTGCCCTACACTAGAAATTTCTCCTGTATCGTGTCGTGGGTGCGTTTACAAGCATATAAACTCATATACACAAACAACCAGACCCGGAACAAACTACCCGTTGCGAGCGGGAATCGAACCAGCGACATGCAGCGCAGCAGCCAATCGACTACCACTTCGCCAACCGTGTCTTTATCCATCCAACCATACTAATATTTTAAATGCGAAAGTAACTCTGTACATCTCTCAAAATTCATTCAAAAAACAATTCATGTAAATCAATCCAAAAATCAAAAACTCAATCATCAATCAAAAAATAATCAATTCAATTCATTCATTTAAATTCATTTAATTTTTTTTTATTTATTTTTTTATCTTTTTTAGCAAAGCATTTGCAAGGCTTCTGGTATTGCAAATGTGTATAGGTAGCTGTGACTATTTAACATCAAGTAGGCTGTCGACTTGTTTACCATCCAATGACATAAAAAAACTGGCTTATCTATTCATATTGAGATCATTTTCACTCTTTATTCATAGAAAACCCGTATTTTCATAAAGTTTGAACAGTTTCCAAGTCCGTACCATTCGAATATACTTTATTTGCACAGAAAAATGTGGAGGAATTTGAAATTTTATTAAAATTATATTTCTTTGAACTACTTTCATGAAATGCTAGTGCTATAGTGGTCGGCTTTAGGTCTGCTTTGCTTTCATATTTTTAATGCCCGTGTGGCGTTGAAAAGCGCCATTCACGGTTTACAAAATTCGGATTTCCTGGAACCTTTTTCGTAAAGTTGAATAATTTGATCAACTTGACACGATCTCAATAGCGGATTTGTTCGACGGTCACCGTGGTGGGTAGTCGTGTGTGGGTACAAGTTGAAGTTACTTTATCGTGTTAAAGCAACAAAACAGAAATGTTTTGTTGCTTTGAGGTAACATTAATTAATGATGTGGGGTAATCCTCTACCTATGCTTATAATATTGTAAACCTGAAGAGTCTGTTTGGTTGAATACGCTAAACTCAGGAACTCCTAGTTCGAATTGAAAAAATATTTTTGTGTTGGATAGTCTGTTTATTGAGGTTGACTCACTATAATCTTTGTTGCTAATTAGTGCATTTTTTGCGACGGTGTTTTTATAAATATGATATAAATCCTTATCCAAATAAATACGTTATTCATCACAAGTATTTCATTTTGAACAAAATTGCCCTTGACATAATTTGACTTCAATGGATATCATAGTTTTAAAATAACTCCACAAAGAAATAGCGTACGTATAAATAGGTACGTACAAATATATTTAACATTTCAAGATTGCAATCAATTAATCATCTTAACCTACTTCAAATATGATTGTTATTCGCATACGCATTAACATGGGCTAGCCACAGATGGATCGCATAGAGTGTTACAGACCCGATCTTGGTTCTCATATCTGGAGTCAGAGCGCCGAGATGACGCTGTAATTAGATCTGCAACCAACGCTCTAGAGCTCATAGGGTTGCCAAAAATAATTGGAATGTTCGAATTAAAAAGAAATATAAGTAATTGGACCTTGGTACTATCGAATAAAAGTTTGAATAATAAATAAATAAATGCATTAGCAATATATGCGTGGTAATAGGAATAAGCTTTATTTTAATTTAAAAAAAATCTTTCTACATTTCTTGAAATTCTACATATACCTGCGTATTCCCATTAGGCGACGATTCATAGAGCATAATAATATATCTATGTGTGTACAAATACCTACTTATGATCTTTTAAACGTCAGTAAGGTATCTAGGAAAGATTATTGTACCTATATTTAAAAGAATAGTGTTAAAAGACAAAAAAATGGACGCTAGCATACTGGCTACCATTTTGGTATCATCATTATTTCAAATTTGATTTCAATTAAAAACACATACATACATAAACGCCTTTTTCCCACGGGGGTAGGCAGAAACTACAGAACGCCACCTGCTACGATCCTTACATACTCTTTTCGCCTCATCTACGTTCATACATCTCGTCATATAAGTACGCCGGTTAAGAGTACTCCTCACCTGACCTTTCTGAAGGACCTCACCAATAAGTTAAACTCTCCTCTATATTTTAAAAGTCAGACTAAAAACAGGGCGCCCGTTTTAGAAGTCGGAGAAAATTTTATTCAATCGTTTGACAGCCCTATCGCCGGTGCGGTGTCGTTCGTACTAGCAACTCTCAATCAATTTGTCCTCTTTTATACCTTTTATTCTCCACTCTGTATTTTATTATATTAAAAACCGTATTGTGTCGTATTAGTGAAGGAAGAGCTTTTACATAAATGATATTTTTGTTTGAATGACACAAGTGCTTTGCGGTTTAGAAATTAAAATAAAACTACGGTTTATTCTTTGTTCTAAAATATATAAATTATAAATATGTATCCTTATTTCTGAATATGCAAATAAAAGTACTACAAAGTATAATATATATTTTTTTTATATAGTATGACTTAAGTCGAAATTCATTAAAGATTTATATCTAGTATAAGTCTTCATTTATAAATACATTTAGGTTTTTCATATAGTATGCCTTTATAAAACTGTTACACGTCAATTTTACACAACATAACATCACGCCTGTAATCCCCAAAGAGATAGGCAGAGGTACCCATTAGGACACCTACATTTCGCCAGTTATATTTAAGTCCCATGCAATAGGGGGCGAGCTTATTGACCTCAATATTATTTCATAGATAAAACCCTTAATCATAAACTTTGGTGAAATTCACCTTTAGTAACGGTTCTATACCTACTTATTATTAATATCAACTGTAGGTATAGATTTTTATGGAAGCATACTTGAGAAAAACCTTAAAAAAAACAAATTCCTTAAAAAGAAAACTTGTGTAATGGGACATCGATAATGTCCTACAGTTTGTGTATAGATAGATATTTTTACCAGACGTCCCCTTCTCCGGCGGCGAGGAGATTAATTACAGAATCGGCAGTTTTAATTAGTTTTGTAATTAACAGCCGCATGGCACGCCTTCGAGGCGAACTAAAATAAATTACCATTTAATACAATCACGCCGGATTACACAGCCGATGACGTCACCCAACGCTGGTATATATTTTTTTTAAACGTGTAAAGTGATAAATACGGTGTTCCACATATTACCTACCTACGTTACAGATAGGTATGTGTACTTCTCGCACGATATGATCCTATTAATTTAATGGATTCCGGCAACCAATTTATTGGATTACAAATGAGTTTTTCCCGGATACAAATAGGCTTTGGAACTGCGATGTGAATGGGAACTTTTCTAATCTTACGGCGATACCATTCAAGTTGTACGAGCTCCTTATAAAATGTTACTTTACTTAACAATCTTGGAGACAATGGCTGTACTAAAGGAAAGGTAACGTGGAATAGGAAACAAGTACTTGAATACATTTTGTCTTGATATTTTTGTTGTCAAAAAAGTAAAGGATCCTCGATTGATCTCATTCTACTTGGAATAGTCATTAAGTTTTATTTCATTTAATAAATAAAAAGAGTGCGCCATATTGTTCCCGGCGTAATTCGTCACAATCGGAATTGTGACAATTCCCTGGCGAGAGCTTTGAGAAAAATTGTCGCTAACGAGCTCGCCCCCCTCTCCCCCGCGCGCACCTACCCCGCGTCTCCCCCTCTCTACTTTTAATCCGTACCACCCCCCCTTTATCCGTAGCACTTTAAAACCCTTTTGCGATTTTCCGCACGGAGGAATTATCAAGAAAAAGGGAACATTTATTCATTGTCTACCTTTTTAAATTATTCGTTATTAATCTTCAGTTTAATATCCTAATTGTCGTCGTTGCTCTATGTTGGTTTAAGTGAAGTAGAGAGGGGGGGGGAATTAATATCAGATGATTTTGTTACGAAAGTGTTTGAAAGAGCGTCTGCCGAAGTTTTAATAATCAAAGACAGAGAGAGAGAGAGAGAACTCATTCTAACCCTACTATTCTAAATAGGGTAGATGGCACCACCAATCAATTGACGTACTTTTAATGAGCTGTCAAAACGTGATTCTCCCGTATATTTTGTATGGCAAAAAAATACTAAATCATTACATAACATCACGCCTGTAATCCCCGTAGGGTTAGGCAGAGGTGTACCCATTAGTACACCCACATTTCACCAGTTATGTTTTTAGTCCCATATAATAGGGGGCGAGCCTATTGCCATCAACCGGGCACAAAGCCAGACTCCGAGGCTGCTACTGAGAAATTCCTGATGGAAAAACCCAATAACACTTTGCCTGACCTGGGAATCGAACCCAAGACCACATGCACCACATGCAGTCGCGCTTGCGGCCACTAGTTAGTAGTTAGTTAATAATTTAACTTTTCATTTCACTAACTATTTATTAATTTGAAAGCAATTAAAAATCAAACTTTACAGTTAATTGAAAATAAATCGGGTTTTCAGAATTAGAATATAGCCTTTCTTTAGAGAAGTTATGTCTTGGAATTTTTGGTTAATGTTATCAACTACCCAATTCTCTTACTGAAAGCAAAGTCTGAACATTCTTTCGTTGGTCTCTATTTAGAAAAATAAAACAAAAATATCCATAATTAAAATTCTTATACTGTGGCTTTCTGGTCACAGGTGCGTTTATTATCCTACCGTAACATTACAAAGTTCAAACGGGAATAAATAATTTAAAAAATATCGTTTTATTTTGTTTTGAAATGGATGTTTTTTTTTAACTTTTGTTGGTATCGCTAACTCACTGAAAGTGGTTTCATTTATTACTGTCTACAAATAGTAGATTCATTAGTCGATAGATCATTAGTCGCTACAAAAAAAAAACACTAAAACCTTTTTGGTTCATGTAGACATTTTGTTCATCAAAAAACAATATTCCTCTAAGCGATTATTTTTTTAATTCAAAACTCTTTTCTTAGTTACAAACGGAACATTTTCAATTGTGTACATGTTTATCCAAAAATAACAAATTAAAGCTAACTTGTATAACAAAATAAAGGCATTAATAATAAAAGAAATATTCGAATTGAGTCGAAATAGGCAAATTTGTTCGGCGAGTATGTCCTCTTTGAGTTGCGTTCAGCCTCATTAGCGATTTTCCATTCGAACGATTCGGTAAAAGACGTTGAAAACTCTCATTCTTATAGCGCTACAAGTGCGATACCCGGTTCTGTCTGTGTTGGTGACAACTTTTATTGTTACAGTTAGTTTCTGACTTTCAATTTACATTTTTTTTTAAATAAATGACTGTTACTTGCTTTTGCTGTTAGATTTTGTCTGGTATTGTTTTTGAAAATAGAATGTGTTCTTTTTTTATTTAAATATTTTAATAGTAACTGGAACGAAATATTCCATTTTCAAACTCTGCTTTTAAATGTAAAAACAACAGTCAGTGTTCACTAGCCATTGTCAACATTAAAAAAAAACCTTGTTTTATAAGTTGAAACGTTCTTTTTTTAAATTTATCATGCTAAAAAAAAATACAAACTTACACATTTTCTTCAGTCCACGGAGGCCACTGAAGCAAATCGACATTTACGGAAGATAGTCATTTGAAACTTGTTCACTCGTAAAATGATTGCGTCTTTGTGTCATGACGTCACGAGTCCATGAAATCAGAGGCTCTAAACCTTTTGCCCAGAAATGTAATCTGTTAAAAGGTTGAAAGGTAATCGCGCGTGGTTGTTTACCTACAGGTGAATGTGGTCGGAGTGTATGCTCCTAATACTACTAAAATAGTCAGTATCAATTGGGTTTTATTTTGAAAAAACGAGCCAATTTATGGAATATTTTTTTGATTCTTCGAAGTAACTTTGAAATATTTTTTTCTCTATGCTACGCAGTCCCATTGTTGGACAAAGCCCTGGTTTCGAGCGTCACTACCTCGCGAATCCTCCTGGTGCGCGTCCAGGTCATCCATCGTCCATCTCGCCTACTCTTCCAGGGCCGTACTCAGTGATGCTGTCCATCTTCAGGCACCAATACAAATAACAAATTGTTGTTGTACTTAACAAATACAACATTTAATAATTTTATATTTTCTTAGCATAGGTTATTAATACATTTTGGACTGTTATTAATTGATAGTAATTTAACACATTTGACATATTAAATTAGCTCGTCGTCGTTTTAATTATGAAGAGATTATATTGATATAATGAGATCTTCAAATTGAGAAACCGCCCGTCATTTCTACTCACACCCTCCGCGCAACTACAAGATTGTGAGTTAGCTCGTTTTGACAGAACTTAATTTAAATATAATTAAGCAGTACATAAATTACTTATTTCAGTAAGTAATATGTACAAATATTTACAAACTTAATTATAAAATAAAATAATCAGAATATAAAATAAAGAAACTAAAACTAAACCTAAGTAAATGTTCTTTATCCATTTGACACACATTCCGCTGTGAAATAAACTCATAAAAGTCACAAAGAACTTAAACTAATTACATTACAGCGCACGTACACAGAAATAAATTTCACTCCAACTAAGATATACCTACTTAAAGCACACTCGCCACTCCGGTAATAAAGAGAGGACATACCGACTTGAGAACTCGTAAATTCTCCATTAGAAAGTTGTATGCAAAAGTTGAAGAAAGTATTAAAACGTAGGTTTTAACACGTGACCTTCCAGTTAATAATATGAAAGCTCAACTTTCCACTCGGTGGGTCCTTAATTGTAATCGGCCACTTTCCCTCCATTAGTGGGGCCGGTCGGTGGGGCGACGCACGGTGGGCCGAAATCAAGCTTTCATGGACTTAGGGATTCACGAAAATTGATGAGCAATTAAAAAAAAAATAATAACGGCTTTGCGATCTACCACTAAATACAAGACACTTTTCTTCTACGATTTTTGTATATACCTAATATTTTTAAAGTTATAACGATTTGAATTTTTTTTTGTATGGAGATATTTGATTTTATATGAATAACTTTTAATTCTCAAGAGTTCTCAAAAAACGGCTTTCGGTATTCGATTATGCTATTTTTTAGGCAAATTATCCGATATATCACTTGCTTCGATTTTCTTCGATTTTGGAGAAAATTGATTTTCATTCCTTTTTCCACACCACCCTTGAGGTAGAGAACTAAGCGTGTTTTTTTTTATCAGTGGTGTCCCCAGGAGGCCTAATCCACTCATACGCACACTGTTACTCACACACGCACTCACAAAATTATCACTTATACAATTTCATCAGATTCTGATTCAGATTCGTTCTCTAAACATTCCAAATTTACAAATTCTATATTTTCGCGCTCATCATCTTCAAATGTTGGAGATAACAGAAGCATGGCTTTCGCTTCTTCTGAAAATGGTTTGTGTTTCCGTATCATTTTATGACGTTTTGATGATATATAAGGGTCTGAACTAATTATTAAATTATTCAAAATACCCTCATTATTAGCTCTTCTGCAGAATTTTCTTGAATGGTGTTGGCGATATCGCCTAAAGTCTTTATTTCTCGATTCAGTCGCTTCTTCCGATAACTTTCCAATCGGAATTAATCCCAAGTTTTCAATGATAGCTGCTCCATGAACAAGAACTTTATGCACACTGGAGGGCATGGGATACCACTCATATAAATTTACGTATAATTTTATGGTGGCTTCCGTATATTCTTTAAACTTCACTGTGTCAATTTTATGACCTGAAGATATTGTTTCTAAAATGATTGAAAACCGTTTTATTAAGTTTTCATCGACACCAGTAATTGCAGCAGCAATCTCTGTATTTGAGAAAAATCTTCGAGCAGTATTCCCGTCATTAGTAGTTCCATGTCCTTGCTTTACAACATCTATTAAAAGGCCTGTTTGATTTTTAAAAGCTTCCTGAATGCTTTTTTTTCTATTTTCCATCAAAACTTTGTTTTCACCTTTTGCAACCCATGTTTTGAAATTCAGTCTATAGGCTATGTGAAGAATGCATTCCATAAAACGTATCCATATATGTAGCGATGATAAACCATATTTGTACAAGTCGGTATCAATGTTTTTAGTCAATAACAAAGACAAGTTATTCATTTCTGTAGGAACAGCTTTACATATGTCACATCGTTGAGCTGAAGTTTCACAGAGGATTGATGTTGCTTTGCCATCTATCATGGCAAAGCAATAATGATTGTGAGACTTTTATGTCTCCAATTTCTGTTTCCTTCAATTCATTTATCTCCGTTTCAATTTCGGTTTTCTCTCTTAAAATCGTTGATTTATTCTCTTTTTCAAATTTGAAAAATATTGGACGACACCAATATGCTGAATTTGGTGAGTCGTTTTCCCATATAATTTGTTCTTCGGAAACAATTTTTATTGGTACTAAACTACCCATAAAAATACTTGAATCATCTGTCGAAGCACTGTCCTCTTTGTCATCCGTTGTCATTTTTTGCTTATAGTTTGCTTGATTCGAGGCACCATCCATTCCCCATTTGCTTATCATTGTCAACTCCTTACAGTCTGTGCTATCAATATTGATTGCTTTGAATATCCTTTTGGCGATTACATCTAATAGAGCCTGCAATTTTATTCTAGCAGTTGTATCTGTTAAGGTGATATCATCCTTTGGCGGGTAGCATTCTTGTTTTGCATTTTGCACCTTGTAGTAGGAAGGGAACATGTCGACATTTTTCTCTTTGATACTTTTTCTTAAAATATTGTATTGCCACTTTGTTAATTTAAGTCAAAGATGAAGATTTGGGACAAAACAAGTCCCAAATCTTCATCTGGAGTAAATTTAGGTTTTTCATTTTTACGTAAAAGACTATCTTTGGCTTTTTGCACATCCTGTGGATTTTTAAGTAGGTGTTCGAGGATTTCAGCTATTCTTTGATTACCATCCTCTCGTAATTTCATAATATGTGCATGAGATATTTCCTCTGTAGTCATAATTGTATGAATATGTTCTGTACGTTTCTTTTTTTGCTTAGGTCCTAATTCACAAAATGGTTTTCTTGGACTTACATTCGTTGACGTGGCAGTAGACACTTTTGCTGGAGATTCATGTTCACTTGATGTACTAGGAACAGAGTCTTGGTTTCTTTCAAATGCACTTACAATGAAATCAGGCCACTTTATTTCCGATGATAACTATTCGCAATTATTGTTGCTAAACAATTCCTCTTTGCTATGAGCATTTTGCCATCTCCTTTGCAGATTATAGCAATATTTTGCACAAAACGCTTTTAGCGCTGTATCGTTTTCATCACTTAACACAGTGGGGACTAATCTAGATTTAATAGCACTATATAAAACACTATTATTTTTAAAACTTCCACTTTCCTTTAATAGCACAACAATATCAATATTTGACACCAAATCGAACATTTTAACGTAATAAATAGTATTAGTATTCCGAAAATGTGAGATAGGATAGTGCGTTTATTACGATGTGTAACAACGTACTGAAGGTGGTTGTTTTTCAAATGTAACCGTGTCATTTTTCTACCTGCTATTCACCATCCAATCACATAATGACACGTCATCATTTTGCTGCGCTAATGAGTATTGTTAAAAACAAATGACGTCATAAGGGTGGTGTGAGTATCGTGAAAAATAAATGACGTCATAAGGGTGGTGTAGAATGTTTACCAATAATTTGTTTTTTTGCTATATTTCTGTAATACAATATTAAAACAAGTCAGAATAAACCAAAAACCGATTAATACTTCATACAAACTTTTGGGGTTTATAACTCGAAAAATACTGGGTATAAAAAAATTACAATTAACAAAAAACATTTGTATTAGGACATAAAATTTAAAAATACTCATTTGAATCCTTAAGTCCACACTTGACAATTCCAGCCCACCGTGCGACGGGCCGGCGGGCCGGTGGTCGGACGGCCACTTCGGACCGCACTTTGTCCCAGTCACGGTTGGGCGCGGGCCCGATTGCCTCTGTCAATATTGTACTAATGTTCCCAACCGCGTATTATACGTACAGATTATCTTTGGGTACCACTTTATTACGGAACCTCTTGGTTAAACGAAGGGATGTAAGAGTACGTAATACCTATTGTAGGTATTCATTAAATGAGGTACAAGAAATGGTATTGCCATGCTTTTTTCTTAACCATTTATGTAGGTATTTCCTAGGGGTATCGTATTACCCAGTTACTGGGTGGTGGAGATCAGATAGGCAGTCGCTCCATATAAAATACTGGTACTCGGCTGCATCCGGTGAGACTGGAAGCCGACCCCAACATAGTTGGGAAAAGGCTAGGCAGATGATTTATGTAGGTATTTCGAAGTACTTGAACTAAACAAATACAAATCTTTACTAAAAATTAAGCTGAAGACTTTATTTGTTTATTTAAACGCGCTAATCTCTGGAACTACTGGTCAGATTCGAAAAAACTGACCTAGATTCCTGAGGAATAGTTTAGGCTAAATAACATCACTGTTGCCAAAGACATACCCGGAGGCTGGCGAATTTATTTGTTGTAACATAAGAAAATTACATTACTAATGAATACTTGCTATAATGTTAAATATAACATGGAAGGCCACATTGGTCTAGTGGTTGCAAGCGCGACTGCTGTGCATGAGGTCTTGGGTTCGATTCCCAGGTCGGGCAAAGTGTTATTGGGTTTTTTCCATCAGGAATTTCTCAGTAGCAGCCTCGGAGTCTGGATTGTGCCCGGTTGATGGCAATAGGCTCGCCCCCTATTACACGGGACTAAAAACGTAACTGGCGAAATGTGGGTGTACTAATGGGTACACCTCTGCCTAACCCTTCGGGGATTAAAGGCGTGATGTTATGTTATGTGTTATGTGTAACATGGAAGGCGAAAAGATATTTTCTATTTTAGATTTTAATTAAAATCACAAGTTTTATTAAAATATCATATCTTAAGATAATTTAGGTAAAACAACCCTTTCTGATGTCGAACAGTGATTTTATCCCTACCCACAGTAACAGGATAATAATAATATGATAGAATAACAATCTATGAGAATTAATTCTCGCTAATGTAAATACGGCAATACCGCAAATAAAAACGGCTCGGAAATTAATGGCGCTTAAACAAATGAATAAATTGATGTGGTGAGCAAGCCAGTTGAATATGTAAATCTATCTATATCTATATATTTATAAAATGCTTTGTCCTGAATGACTGACTGACGGATCAATGCACAGCCTAAACCGCTGATCGTAGAGGCCTGAAACTGAGCGTGTGTTTTTTGTGTGACGTAGGCATCCGATAAGAAAAGTTTTTTTTTTTTTACGAAAACGCGTTCATACGTTGGTCTTCTTTAAATTTATAAAAGGTAAATTACTGACTGACTAATCTATCAACACAGCTCAAACCACTAAACGGATTCACCTCCTAAGAAAGTCGCTACATGGAAAATAATCAATATTCGGTTAGACTGGAAGCCTGGGGTCGGCTTCCAGTCTAAACGAATATTGATTGTTTTCCATGGAGCGACTGACAGTGACATAGTTGGGAAAAGGCTAGGCAGATGATGACCTCCTAAGAAGATGAAACAGGGGTCCATAACTCGTATAGAGAAACAAGATTAGTTCGCCAATAACCGACATTTACACGGACAAAGTCGCGGGCAGAAGCTAGTGTAAAATATGAATGCTATTTTAAGTAAAGTAAAGTAACTTTTACAGTAAACCCTTAACTTCTCTCAACAGTCAGGTAAGTTAGTATCTCTTGGGTCGTTACCTGCATTACGTTAAAGTTTATTGCCGAATCGTGCGCGCCATTTACCCTTTAACGAAGGTTAACAACTTCACTACTTTTACTTTTACTGACGATAAGTGCTTACCCTAAAAATAGTATTATAAACTTGAAAATATTCCCTGAAGTAAAATGATAATAGTATCCTCCCGGCTGAATGTTGGTCACGACGCGACGGTCTAGTTTAATGGAGACTAGCCAAGTTCGCAGAATATGTTTTAGTGCACTAGTGTGTGCGCAGACGCAGGTGTACTTCCTATTCCTTCACTCCCATAGTCCGATAGGACGGCAATCTGACACGATTGAAGAAAGATCAGGCGCAGGACCAACGGTTTTTACATGCTTTTCGAGGCACGGGGGAGCCACCACTACCTTCAAAATTTTGGGCTTGCGGCCACAAAACCAACGGGGCCAAACCAAATACTGGAACGGCTACAATCGCAGCTACGCGTAGAGGGCTACGCATCTGCTACGCTTCGTAGCACGTCAGGATAGTTGTAACCGGTGAATGGAGAATAAACCCCTTTTTGATACTACAACACAATATTTGGATCACACATAGCATATAAATGAGATAATTTCCAAACTACTCAAGTTGCCACCAGCTGTCGTTAGGTGCCATGGGGAGACAATTAACTACAGATAGCTCCCAGGGGTCAATGTTATATGGTGCTCGCTGGAGTAATACGTTACTAGACCCACTGACTGGCGAAAAAGGGCCGAAATATAAAAGGTTTAATCGTGTTACTAGGATAGCATACTAACCATTCAATTACAATGAGCAGTTTTTTTTTAATAAAAATTTAAACAGACCATTAGTATGTTGTGATGGCCCAGTGGTAGGGTAGGTAGAAGGGCGCCCCCGCCTTTCATGAGGTTATGGGTTCGATACCGGTTAACTACTAAAACGACTTTCAATTCAAAAGTGCTTTTTTAGATTTACTTTTTTAAGGATAGGAAATTATCAAATGCCTTCTTAGTGGAGCGAAAGGGAATGTCAGCTTTTTACTGACCCATCCGTGTTTCTCCTAATACCCTTTCTGTTCCGGAGCCGCGGTTACTCTTTTAAACAAAATCTGCAACCCTGGCAGTCTTAGTTTATCTTGGACATCACTGACATCGGTAAAGAAAAAATCTAGACTTAACCTCCTGCAGTGGGACTGTAATAGACTATTATATTTTATTTAAACTCTGCAGTATTATTAAGGTTATGAATTTAACAAATGAAATATACATATTACGAGAGAGAGATAACAATTTTTGCCGAGCATACAATTTGTTAAGGACTGCACACAGCAGTACGGCACGCTACGCGGAGCGTGTCACGACGCGTTGCGGCGCACCGCTCACACCGCCGCTACTTACTTACATGACCTTAAGGTGCATACACACTAATTCACAGCTATTAATATCAGAAAATGTGGAGCGTTTGTTTTAGTTACCTAAGACCAAATACGTGTAATACTGGAAGCACGAAAACACGTAAATACGATTTTTTACAAAAAAAAAATCTGAAGATGGGATCGCGGCAGACCGAGGAAAAGATGGCAGGACGCCTGAGATGGCTTCCTCAGAACCTGGCGGGAGGAGGCACGACACAGAGGGAAGTGGAAGGAATGGGGGAAGCCCTTTGCTCAGGAGTGGGACAGTTACGGCTAGCAAAAAAAAGAAAAAAAATGTTGTTGATATTGAATCATTAAAGATTGATTAAAATGGAAATTATAGTTTTCATTGGTCCTCCGTTGTTCTTTACTGATTAATCTCGGATCGGGACTCGTGGAGCCTTTGCGCTTTTCTGGTAGTCGCCACTGTATATCTGGCTTTGAGGAGTTGCAGCAGTTGGTAACAGTGTGACGGATCGTTGCCCCACACCTTTAATTTCTCATGTGTCGTGGATGCGTTCACAAACATATAAAGTCACATACAAAAACAGCCAGACGCCGAACAACTATCTCTATGCCATACAAATATTTGTTCCGTGCGGTAATCATACCCGCAGTTGCCTATCGTTCAGTTAATGCGCCAATCGAATATTCAATGGAAAAAAAAAACTATTGTCATCATCATACCAGATGTCAGATTTACCCGCTCCGCATACATGTAGACGTACCTTTACGCCTCCGTGTTGAGCGTGCTCGTGTATGTAATTGCGCTAATATCTGTGCTCATCCCGCCTGCACATTATATCCCGGTGCATAGCTGTAAAGCCGAACTTATCTCTTATTGCTATGGAGAGAAATTGTCCGCGAGATAACTGACGTATTTATTTATTTATTTATTTAAACTTTATGCAACAAAAAAGTACAAAGGCGGACTTAATGCCTTAGGCATTCTCTACGACGTACCTTGGTCTTAAAAGTCTTGATTTAATGGAAAAGCTTTATTTATACTACATTTATAATAATAATAATAATTTATTTATTTGTTATGTTATGTGAATTTGGAAGTCGGGTAAAATTTACTTTTAAATACTTGAATAATAGAAAAATTGATTTTAAACCTGTCAAACCCCGGCTGACTTAGCGGTGTGTCAGAACTTTAGAAAATCATTGTGTCTCATTAAGCGGGACTCGAGTAATTGATATTCTCAATAATAACTTGGATGACGAAATATTTATATTTATTGTATATTTATGTTTTAAATTTGTTGTTTTGTATTTTTTGTTTTTTTTTCGTGCAAAGACTCACAATTTAAATACCTACCATTTTTACCTTGCAATTGTAAATGTCGTTTATTCAAACTAAACATAATACAGTTTAAACTGTTAATAATTTCCGAACTCATTGTTTTGTCAAATGAATCTCAAATTATAACTAAATATAAAAAAAAGCACTATTTAATTTATCTGCTACATTTTTACTCAAAATTTTCCACATCGTAGGTACCTAGTTCTGTTAACTTTAGTTTACAGCACACATGTTGTTTTTATTGCAATCATTTTCAAATCGGCCGATAAAAATTTCAAACGACGTTAAACTGAATAGTTATTTAACTAGTTACAAATAAAAAACCAAATCGGAAAGCACAATGAAATTCTATGCAAACAATCTGTTAGCAAATAACCGTATATTCTTTTAGCAGGGCAACGAAACGGTTCTATTTTTTTATCAGTAACAAAAATCCACCTTGGTCGAACACTTCAATATCCATTACCGCATGACAGGCAGTGCAGTGCTGTGCAAACAGTCGTGACAGCGCCGCGTCAGCGCTGCAGCGGTGCAAGGCATCGGCTTATAACCTGCTCACAACACTGCTTTAGAAAAAGGATAAGCTCGTATAATTTGTGCGTTTATGCTGGATTGTTGTGCTCGCTGGTACAGTCTGGGTGACGGACTGCACGTTGCCTTTTTTCATGAAGTTGATAAGTGAAGTTTGTTGAACCGCCGTCGTGCGTGCGCAATACGTGTGTCGCACGACACTCACGACGTGTCAACTGTATGAGTAAAAGGCATCTATTTGTGGGCAGTCCCCGCACTACTCTAGTGCTCTTCAGAAAGAGCACTCAAATATCCCATAACTACTATCATTTATGATGTCGGTACTGGATAAATCTTAGGTTAAAATAAAAATAAAAAACTATTTATATATTGTTTTTTCTTTAGGTTCCTACGAAGAGTAGGAAAGTCTTAATACTCGCAATGACCACAATTGCGAAGCTGAAACGACGCAACTACAGATGCAAGACAGACACCTTTTGTTATATTTCAATGTTAATCGTATTATGCCAATAAAAACAAGTACATACCTATTTAACCCCGTCCTTATCTACAATCCGCACTGTGAACATCTGGCCGCTATTAATATTGCACCACAACCCTCAGTTGATGAGCTCTCAACCGAGCTCAGCTAAAATAATTAACAGTGTCTCGATTATTGTGGTTTTGTCCTCATCATTATTTTCAGCTAAAGTACACTTTATAATATTAGAAATTAAAGCGATCACATATGTTACACAAACAATTACTTTCCCATGACATCGCTAGCTGTCATTAGAGAATTATATTAAAGACAAATAACTACCGCGGTTGATCGATCATCACTTATCGTTCAATTACTCACAGTCAGTCATAGTACTATAGTCGTACTACTCGTAAATTAACTGACTGAACTCGTTTAAAACAATGAATCTCACGCCTTTTAAATATCTTTTGGTCATGGAAAATATGACAACTGTGTTCAGAAATTATTTGTGTTTCAACAAAAGTGCTCGTATTATTTTACTTTTTTGGGTACTGATTGAATTATTCAGTATCGCATTTGGCACTGTGATCAACTTCAAGATCGAAAATAAATTTCAAGTTCAGGCTCAGCGAATATATTTCACGTCGATTGGTTGTTTCTCTTTTTACATAATAATAGCATCCTTATATTACTCCAAAAGATTTTATAGCCTTCTATTAAATTTTGATGCGTTTTACAAAATTATAGATGACGAATCGTTTAACAGAAAAATGTTAAAAACTCAAAGAGTTTTAACAACTTTAGTGGCGACATTTTGTTGTTTTATAAACCTTGTTATCACTTACTTTCGGGTCCGTTTCAGTAACGAGTATATAGGATCTTTATTATACATTATTTTATATCAGTACGTTAATATTATGTGTGACTTTCGCTACTTTATGCAATATTTCATTTTGCACTGTGTCTTGTACGTGGTTACTGAGCAACTGAAAGCAATCACGCGATCTATAGATAGCGAACTGTCGGCAATAAGAGAAAATCAAAGGAATGTGGAACACGCTGAAAATTTGTCGAGTGTAGCCGTCGACCATGATAAGTTGAATAAATGGGTGAAAGCGTATGAAAATATTAACTACAGTGCTGTCTTATGCAATTCAATGTTTAGCATACAGGTAATCAATATACTTACACTTAAGTACTTAAACGGGTCAAAAAAATAAAAACGTGCACTCGACGCCAAGCTACGAATTCGAAATAAAAATGGGCGTTCTGTCCCATCAGCGGTCATTAATGAAACTAGTATCATTGGAATGTCTTTTAGAACAAATATTGCTCAATATCATTTAGAAAAAAAGATATAGGTAAAATACATTTTTAATGAATTATCATGTTTTGTTCATGCTGCCATTTTTGTTCCGATGACAAAACATACGAGAAAACATTGCATTGTTTATTTTACTGACGTATGAACGAATAAATTACGTGCATAAAATATTAGGCGAAAATGTTTTTATGCGTAAATGTAAAATGTTTGTAATAAAATTCAATACCTTTGTTATCATGGGTTTAGCTGGTTTCAATGAACTCTAGGCACCAATATTAAAATGTTATCATTGCCCAAATTATGAATTCGAAAATTTATAATTGCTATCAGTTTTTTTCATCTTATGTTAACATCTAGATGAAATATATATATTAATGTGTTGTTGTAAGGTGTAAAGTAATTCATATTATAATACCGACACGATTGGTTTCAGTTGACTATCATGCTTTTGATGGTGACGCTGTATTACATATTATTGCTGTACAGCATGATTATAGTTGCGATTCAGGTAAGCATGAATTTGGTTAACACCTCAAAATAATAATAATAACGAAATATGATACATTAAAAATACTGTCTTGTGAATTTCTGCAACAATTTTTCTCCACTTTTAAAAGTAAAGGTGTCTGTCAGTCAGTCAGTCAGTCAGTCAGTCTTCTGTGTGGGCAGCAAGGTCTTACGACCCCACACACCCTAGTGTCAGAGTTTCTAAACCGTCACAAGGGCCTCTGACATGGTTTGAGTGGGACGGTATAAGTCCAGTCCAGCTTATCTTGGACATCACTGCCATCGGTGAAGGAGAACGTCGTCAGTCAGTCAGTAATCTTTATTTATTACAAGCTAGCTTTAGCCCGCGACGGTTATCGAGGACGCAGACGAAGTCGCGGAATAAAAAGTAGCCCATGTCCTTACTTGGGGTGCAAACTAATTCCGTACCAAACATCAAAATCGGTTCAGTGGTTTCGTCGTGAAAGCGTAACATGCAGACAGACAGAGTTCTTTCGCATTAATAATATTAGTATGGACTAGTATGGCTGTTTTATACACTGTGACCATGAAAATAATTTCACTTTTGTATAAGACACCTAATTATTGACGTCTTAACAGGATACCATGGCCACGGAACGTAAAAGGCAACAGAACGAACAGGGTTTTTTAGCCAATAAAATTCTGACAGTCTCTTCCGCCCCGATCAGGGCGGAAGGACTCATTTGATGATTTTTACCAACAAAAAAAATAATTATCGCTATAAAAATCTATCGCTGGTGTTTTTCATAACGATGTCCCCTTCCACCTGTTATATAAGTTTGTTTGTCACAGGGTTCTTTGACGCTCGCAATGGTATTCGTGAACACGTTGTCACTGACAGTGTTTCTCAGTACGCTGCTTGTGATATCGTACGCTGGCCAGCAGATCCAGAACTGCGCCATGGAGCTGCGACAGAAACTCTGCGAGCTCTGTTTGTACACGCAGGAAAGTCAGTCATTGTTTCATATTTATTCAAATTAATAAAAGAAATATATATATATAATATATATTTCTTTTATTAATTTGAATAATTTATTTCAAGTACCAAGACTGTGAGCGTTGAGAAAGAATAATAAGTCAACTTCAACTTTTTTTAGTTATAATTGGTATAAAATAATGATCACAACATTATAATGAACAAACGCTCTTTAAATCATTGATTTCAAGTATCAAGTGTTTGTATCACATTACTCATAGTGTTTGTAACAGTTTACTTACAAACTATGTTGGTAAAAAAACAAATTTATTTTTTATTTACTTACAAAAACAAAAAATCGCTTTATGACATCACTACTGCAATGTTACAAGCTTAGCCGAATAATTGTTTTGTCTTTTTTATTTTTATTTTTTTACATTTCTTTTGACCAGGGGGCCATCTCTTAAAACAATCTAACTTTAACATTACTTTGCCTGCGACACAGTTGGAATTTCAACGCTCAGATCAGCGCCGATAGTTGAAAATCCAACAACAGAAATTACAAAGTAATATTAAAATAAGATTGTTTTAAGAGGTGGCGGTAGGCCCCCACATTTTTGGGCCAAAGAATAGCATTGCCGTACAAACGTGGCAATATTGCTATTTTTTTTGGTGACTGTCCTCATTCCGCCGCGACTCCTCCCCTCTCCCCTTTATATACTGTACATTATTATATTAATATGATTAATAGTTTTGTAACATTTTATCAATATATGAAGATCTTGATGATTTATTTTTTTTCCCGCTAATCTTTAAAGGTTAATTGTAATATTTTTTGCTATAAAAATAGATAACCAACTTTACAAGAGCTTTCATCTTTCTCAGCTGAGGAATACTACAAGCTGACAAAGGATCTACTACGTTACGTGCGCACGCGCCCCGTCTACGTGCACGTGTTCGGGACTCTGGACGTCAACATGACTATGTTGCCGTCGGTTATTACTTTCTTCACTACGTACACTGTTATAGCGCTGCAGTTTAATAATGTATTGTAAATAATAAGTCGCATACTATATATTCATAGTAAGTGTTAGAAGTATTTACAAGTTTTAAGGTATTTGTATTCGGTAAAGTGATTTTGTTTGTGTTGTGAGTAAATATATATTTTTTGACGAAAATATCTTTTTTTTCTGTTTAAAGACATTTTACTTCTGATAAAGTAGCCATTCCAAGAGTGGACGATAACGCCCCCTTGTGGGCGCTACAGACCTAAAGGGGGGCGGTAAGAGACCCAGAAAGCGGGATGTTGTGTAGACTTGTAGAGGCTTCGGGAGCGATGTGTAATTTCATCTAGTAGTTGGTTTTTAAGAAAGGTGAAAAAATAGGGGCGCTAGAAAATAATTAATTCTCTAAGTACTCTTAGAGACAAAACAAGTTTGGAAAATGCTGTTTTAAAGGAACATTACTGTTTGCGTAGGTACTTGTTTGAGAAAAGTATAAAAGTAGATAAAAATCTCTGTGAAAATAATAACAAAACAATATTAACAATATTATATTA
The DNA here is from genome assembly GCA_949774945.1 of Hoplodrina ambigua. NCBI lineage: Eukaryota > Metazoa > Arthropoda > Insecta > Lepidoptera > Noctuidae > Hoplodrina > Hoplodrina ambigua. The sequence goes on along the minus strand of OX458974.1, from coordinate 10,022,021 downwards.
CAATATTAATTTTGAACCACACACCCAGCCGAGTTAAAGAAGCTTTTGAGCTTAGGTAAATTTATTACCTAACAGTCTCGTCCATACTAGTTTTATTCATATCGTACCTAAGTACCTTTTCAACTGAAGCACACTTTATTGACGTTTTCATGCAAACAATTACTTTTCCATCAACATCGCTTTCATTAAGTAATTATATTTAAAAAAAAAGACGACTGCCGCTGATTGTATCATCGCAAACGTTTTCAGTTATGTACAATTTTACAGCCAGACTACTCGACAAACCAGTTACTCAACTCGATCTAAATATTTTTTTAAAACCACCTTCCGCCCGCGACTTTGTCCTCGTCAAAATTACTATATTTCACGGGTTTTTTTTTTTTTCGGAATAAAAATATCTATGTGGTATTCCAGCCTATAATCTATCTCAGTGCCAAATTGCATCCAGATTCGTTCAACAGTTCTGGCGTGATTGAGTAACAAACATCCAGGCATACAAACTTTCGCATTAAATAAATGTAGTAAGATGAATCTCGCACCAATTAAATATCTTTTATTCATAGAAAACGTGACAACCGTGTTCAGAAACTATTTGTGTTTAAAAAGAAGTACTCGTGTTATTGTACTCTTTTGGATTCTGATTGAGGCATTCATCCTTTCACTTACTGCCATTGCAAACTTTACGCCAGAAAAGAATTCAGCTCAATGTATATATTTCTTTTCGTCCACTTGTTTCTCCATCTATATATTGACAGCATCTTTATGTTATTCCAAAAGATTTTATAGACTTTTGTTAAATTTTGATGCGTTTTACAAATGTTTTAATGATACCGTCTATTATCAAAGAATGTTGAAAGCGCAAACAGTTTTAACATGCAAAGTAGTATCGTTTTGTAGTTTCGAAGTTTTTTTGTTCACCTACTTTCGGGTGTCTGAAAGGGTTGATGGTATAGGATGGATTTTCGCAATTACTATTTACTTTAATAGCATGTCCGATTTTCGCTATCTTTTTCAATATTTTATATTGTATTGTATCTTGTTCGTGGTTACTGAGCAACTGAAAGCAATCACGCGATCTATAGATAGTGAACTGGCGATGATGGGGAAACGAAGACACGTGGAACACGCAGAAAGTTCATCGACTGTAGCCGTCAGCCGTGACCAATTAAACAAATGGGTGAAAGCTTACGAAAATATTAAGGACAGTTCTAATTTATGCAACTCAATGTTTAGCGTACAGGTAATAATATTATAATTGTATATAAATATTCAGACATTTAAGTCTGCTCAATTTTTCCCTGGTTTATAATATATAAAAGACCCCACCATTATCAAAACTGAATTATTTTTTATATTTTATATATACAAAAATTAAAGTCTCTTTAATTTTTCCCTGACTTACATAAAATACCTATTATCAAAACTGTATAAATTTTTATCTTTTATATTTTTGAAATATTTTTTTTTTTATTATGCTAACGAACTGAAATTGGCATTGCTTACAAGCGCGGATCCAATGTAGTGGGAATGTCCACAAAATTGTTCCTTGTGAAATTTATACCTACCAGCTGTTTAATTAATCTGATATGCTTTTAAGCTGTAAAAGTTTCATTATAATTGGTTCAGTAGGTACTTTAGAGTCTAGATGCGATAATGTGATTCGCGTGATTGACTCGCTTGGCTGATTTGAAGTGTCCGCGACCACATAATTTTTGGAGGCTGGATCCGCGCCTGAATGCTTATTATTTAATTTCACAAGCTTGCTATACTGTGCGAGTGAAATGGCATAATAAGCTTCTTTGTTTGACCGCCATTTTTTATTCGGTCTTTAATGGTGCCCGTTAAATTATAAATTAATGTTTTGTTTCAGTTGACTATCATGCTTCTGTTAGTGACACTGTATTACATACTAGTGCTGTATTCCATAGCTATAACGACTGTAAAGGTACGTATTATTTGACAACTGGCTTAATGTACTTAAATAAACAATGTACCTTCTGTCATAATGAATATTATTAATACTTTTGGAGTGTTTTATGGAGCTTTGTTTATTTATTTAGAAGTGTCTTGATGACGTCAGTTCATAAAATACATAAAGTGAAATATCATTTAGCGTATGATGTCATTTGTTTGGTCTTGAAGGAACAAGGCCAAACATATAGGTAGTCATGCGAGTAGAAACTCGCCAACAAGTTACTATCTTTGTCTAGACGAGTGACAGTGAAAATTATTAAATTACTTTATGTCAACTATAACGGTTGTAAAAAAACAATTAAAGAAGCCGAAAATTTGCTCAATGTTATTCAGTTTTATGGGCAGTATGCTTAGTTAACGGCTATGTGATTTGTCTTTTTTATTTTACATTCCATATAAATTGAAGTGACTGTTAAAGTTGAGCTTAGATCGCTGTGCTACGGACCCGTAGCACATTGTCTACGCGCTACGATTCAGCGTAGCGTTACAATACGTCAAATATTATAATATTGTTAAGAATTTTAATCTAAATATCATCGAAATATCCCTGAATAGATACACAAATTATGGGTAACTATTTCGTACATCCATACCTACAAGCTCCCCATTATTGGCGCTTGTCAAGTCTCATCTTTCGTGACGCGTAATATACGTTAAGTTTCGATTTGATATCTGTTCAAGTGCTTTAAAGTTGTATTCCTCTAATTAGTCTCGTGTCTGTCCACCACAGAGTGCTGCGACGTTCACATCTCTATTCCCAAACCTGTTTTCGATGACGGTGTTCCTCGTTGCACTGTTTGTGATATCCCGGGCTGGCCAGCAGATACAGAACGGCTACGTGGAGCTGCGACAGAAACTCTGCGAGCTCTGTGTGCTAAGCACACTAGAAGGCAAGTCTATGGTTTATACTGTTACTTTGTGTCGTGATGGCCCAGTAGTTAAGGCGCCCGCCTCTCATGCATGAGGTTGTGGGTTCAAATCCGGGCAAGTACCAATGTGAATTTTTCAATTCATATGTACTTTCTAAAGTTAATCTTGGGCATCACTGGCATCGGTGAAGGAAAACATCGTGAGGAAACCTGGACTTACTGTTCCACTCAAACCATGTCAGAGGCCCTTGAGCCTGTTTAGAAACTCTGACACTAGGGTGTGTAGGGTCGTAAGGCCTTACTACCCACACGATAAGAAGAAGACTGTTACTTTAATTTTTCAAAGTCCAAGGTCAAAATGATCTAATATACCTAATGGTATAGCACTTATGATGTCGATAATGACATAGTTATGTAAGTAATCAAAAAACATAATATGGAAACGCTTCTTTTTTATTGTAACTCACAAAACTGAAATGTACAAACACACATGCAATAAAAATAAAGTAATTGATTTACATAACTATGTACTTAAGATTGATATCTCCAAGATGTGACACCAGCATGCGCAGTTTAGGTAGGCTTCTTAACTATTAAAGTATACAATAATTAACCTATATATAAAACCTTAAAGTAAATGTAAAATACGTACTAAAAAAAATCTTAAATAACTACAAATAAAAGTATCTTTACATTTAATATTAAAGGATCGATTTAATTCCTGGCAAAATAAAACCCAAATCTGTGGTAATATTTACTGAATCAAAACCTGGTTCAAAATCTGGTCGTATCAAATCCTGTTCAAAAAGTACCTAATATCTTAAACATCACATAACACATAACATCACGCCTGTTATCCCCGAAGGGTTAGGCAGAGGTGTACTCATTAGTACACCCACATTTCGCCAGTTATGTTTTAGTCCCATGTAATAGGGGGCGAGCCTATTGCCATCAGCCGGGCACAAATCCAGACTCCGAGGCTGCTACTGAGAAATTCCTGATGGAAAAACCCAACAACACTTTGCCCGACCTGGGAATCGAACCCAAGACCTCGTGCTCAGCAATCGCGCTTTGCGACCACTAGACCAACGAGGCAGTCAAAACAAAACAAAGCATAAAAAAACAAATAGCTAATAATATACAATACAATCTTTTTTCTCAGATGTGGAGTACTACAAGCTGGCAAAGGATCTACTCCGCTGCGTGCGCACGCGCCCCGTCCGTGTGCACGTGTTCGGGACTCTGGACGTCAACATGTCCATGCTGCCGTCGATTGTTGCTTTCTTCACTACATACACTGTTATAGCGCTTCAGTTTAATAATGTGTTGTAAATAAAAATCATTATTTCGCGACCATTTTGTATCACAGTTTTCATCGTTGCCTTATTAACGATTATATCGCCACATCAAGCTAAATTACCTGATAATTGAATAAAACCGTTACTTTCGAAACGTTGTTTTGAGTGCATGTAGTAGTGACAAGGACTCCATACGCAATTAACAAAATAAATAACATATAACTAATGCGTCGAATTGAACACTACTATAAAACCATTGAACTGCTTCACATGAATTATAAAACCTTTACATGACTGTTAGTTGTATAATTCAAATACATACATACATAACATCACGCCTGTTATCCCCAAAGGGTTAGGCAGAGGTGTACCCATTGGTACACCCACATTTCGCCAGTTATGTTTTTAGTCCCATGTAATAGGGGGCGAGTCTATAATTCAAATATTATACAACTTTTTGCTAGTTGGGTAGGTACAATTCGATTCCTACCGGCTCGCCTTAAGAAGTTCGACACTACAGCTACTCTATCGCCATTGTCGAATGGCAAAATCATTAGAGTCTGCTACATACATATTTAACATCACGCCTGTAATCCCCGAAGGGTTAGGCAGAGGTGTTAACTTATTATTGACATTGTATTATTCACATTGTACATGTTAACTTATTATTGACTAATTATTAACTTATTATTGACATAGTTTACCACTGAATAAACTTACAAATTGAATGATTCATATTTTTATTGATTAACTATTTAAGATTATTTCATAATTACTACTACAATAAAAAAAAATTGCATGCCTCACGGTAGAATGTACTGGATCCTTCTCTTACTTAGCAGCATAATTATTTTGTACCTACACTCATAGCAAATAAATTATTTCATTTCATTTTCATTATACCCACATTTCGCCAGTTATGTCTAAGTCCCATGTAATAGGTGGCGAGCCTACTGCCATTAACCGGGCACAAATCCAGACTCCGAGGCTGTTACTGAGAAATCCCCGATGGAAAATTACGTCTACTAACTATAATCTACCTCCTTGCCTCATCTTTATACGTCAAGCTGTTTTCGATATTAAGATGAGTGAGTGAGTGAGTCACCTTTCGCTTGAATATATGTACATTAGATAGAAGATAGGTTAGGAAAAGATAGGATTAGGCCCGTATGCCAATACAAGTTTCTCTCTGTGAGATAAGCAGTTCACAAAACGCGTGGCCCGACTGGATTTGTGACGTCACACGGACTGCAAACCGGGAAGACGCCGCGTCAAAAAGACTTATACACTGACCTTATTGATGATTCCTCAAATAAGGTCAAGTGCGTATTCGGTAAACTCGTCGGGTAACTTTTCGCAACCGGTGCACGTGTATGACCAGATATATGAACGTGCATACAGCTAAACTTAAATTGAGGAGCTCGTGGCTAAGTAATAACAGCCGCATGGGTCGATCCGTCAGGTTAAGCTACGCTTGCCGGGGTTGGTCCGTGGATGGGTGACAATCTTTACACACCTAGACTCCTCCGTGCCTCGGAAAGCACGTTAAGCCGTTGGTCCCGGCTGTCATATGTGGATCTTTGACAGTCGTTACGGGTCGTCAGAAGCCCGAAAATCTGACAACTAGTCTTACCAAGTTAGGGGTATCGTATTACCCATTTACTGGGTTGTGGAGGTCAGATAGGCAGTCGCTCCATGTAAAATACTGGTATTCAGCTGCATCCGGTTAGACTGGAAGCCGACCCCAACATAGTTGGGAAAAGGCTAGGCAGATGATACAGCTAAACTTAAATGATTGTAGCACTTGTCGTTTTGTAGTATTTACCTCAATCTATGTAAAAAACAACAAAATAGAACAAAATATTAATTACTTAATTGAAAGAAATCTAATTAAGGTAAGTATATGAATTTTACAGCGTGTCATTTTCATCAATTTACGTCCTTCATAGCTGTAACTTATCGATCAGCTTTTAACCAAGTTCGGCTATAATAATATTTATTATTGATACATTGTTCTTTGTACTCGTCATTACTTTCCGTTAAAGAACACTATACAATATTAGAAATTACTTTACTACGAAAGAGGTAGCACTTTCATTTGATTAAAAAGTTCTTCCGGGCTGATTAAACCGTCAATTGTTTGTTCTAATACTAGCAGTCGCGTTCATTTCTAAAGTGTTACCACTCGTCGATTAAGTACCTTATACACGTCGAAATAAAGATGAATCTCACACCATTAAAATATATTTTGTTCATAGAAAATGTATTGACTATATTCAGAAATTATTTGTGTTTAAAAAAACGTAACCGTATTATTGTGCTCTGTTGGATCATTATAACCATAACAAACCTTGTTCTTAATGCTTTTATCAACTTTAGAAAACAACGTGAATATAACATTCATGCGCAACTGTTATATTTCTTTTCGTCCATTGGTTTCTCGATTTTTGTAATGGTAGCATCACTATATTACTCCAAAAAATTTTACATACTGTTACAAAATTTTGACGCGTTTTACAAAATTTTTGATGACGAGTTCTATAAACAAAGAATGTTGAAAGCACAAAAATGTCTTACTTTTATGATGTTGTCATTTTGTGGTACTGAAATATTGGTATTCACATTTGCTCGGGTGTATTACAGCGGTGACACTTCGGGTTATGCATTTTCCTCATTTTCACAGTTAAACTACAGTGTGTCCGATTTTCGATTCATTTTTCAATATTTTGTCTTAAGTTCAATTTTTTTCGTGGTTTCTGAGCAACTGAAAGCAATCACGCGATCTATAGAGAGCGAACTATCGGCGATAAGAAAAAGTCAAGGGAGTGTGGAACACGCTGAAAATTTGTCGAATGTAGCCGTCAACCATGATAAGTTGAATAAATGGGAGAAAGCGTACGAAAATATTAACGACAGTACTAATTTATGCAATTCGATGTTTAGTGTACAGGTAATAGTTATAATAAACGTACATAAATAATTAGATATTAAAAATGCTTCAATTTACGTTCAAATATCGAAATTATTACTTGCAGTTGACAATGATGCTGTTCATAGTGACCTCGTATTATATAATGGTGCTGTATAACATCACTTTAATAACCGTTGGGGTACGTATGAATTCATATTTATCTACCTACTGACGGAGTTATTTTCATATTTTTATATTCCAGTTGTACTGAAGTCTAAACTAAAAAAAAAAATTAGTAAGTACTCTAGACTTTAAGTACTTATAGTCTAGACTTTCACAGTTTTGACCTGTTAAAATTTGGACTGGCTTACCAATAATGGGTCCTGTCTGTGAATATGTAGATACAGTACCTAAAATCTAAAGTATTTAAGTACTTGTTTTTTTCAAACCTTTGAAGTATTTTTTTTAAGGCGGTGAAATCATCAAGTGATTGAGAGATTTGATGATTTTTGGACTGTCAGACTTTTACTGACTAAAAAACCACCCTGTTCCTTCTATTACCCTTTACGCTCCGGGGCCACGGCATCCTGTTAAGACGTTCCGCAACCCCGGCAGGCGTTTGGCCCTGTTAGGGTCCCGTCCCTACTTTTGAAGTCTGTAATGAAAATATTGTCTTACAGGGTGTCCAGACGTTATCGTCGCTACTTATAAATCTATTTTCGATGTCAGTGTTCCTCATGGCTCTGTTTGTGATATCTCGCAGTGGACAGAACATTCAGAACAGCTCCATAAAGTTGCAACAGAAACTCTGCGAGTTCTGTGTGCATACGCTTGAAAGTAAGTGTAACTAGTTTTTCAAACTTAATACGTTTTTATTTTGCTTTTGTATACAATTTTTTTTTCTTGTATTTTAAGCTTCATTTTCGCGTGAATAAATAGATTTTCTTTCTTTCTTTCTCTATTTTTAAGTGTTACATTTAAAATTGGGGACTTGATCACGTCATATCACGTCGCTGTCGCTGTGTGTCGCTGTCATTGTTCACGTTTATTCACTCCCAAATTCTTAAGCAACACTTAACTTTAAGACGTTCATAAAAGTATCTCTGTCACTACAATACACCTTAAAGTGACAAAGACAGCATTAGACTTAAAGGCGACTTAGAATTATGTTGAGTTTGACAATTTGGCCTTCAGTCTCTTAGATTGTTTTGTAGGTAAGTCTCAAACAACTCCTAAATAATTAATGGATTTTGAGATTAATTTTCATGTCAATTAATATATTTAAAGGATATTTTTGGAATGGTCTTCTGCGAGCGCCCATTAAATTATAAGCTTCGAGTGTATATTTTTAAAATATCGTGTAAGCAGGTACATAAGCATTAACCTTTTAACCTCCACAGTCATGTATAGATGACAAATCAAAATGTGCCTAGCACGCCACGGTCACGACTACATGACAGACTAACTATTATTTTATAAGCAAATAAAGCCCAACAAACAACATTGTGTTATTTCTTTCTTTTGCTAATTATGTTTCTTGACTCATTCTAATTTATATAAGTTAAACTTGTTTGTTTATATTTTATTTATAGGTACTAACATAAGATGACAAAAAGAATTATAATACCAATTATAAAGTTTCGAATTTATAACATGGCGCCGAGGGCACGTTTTGGCTTGTCAAAAGGTCATCATCTATATATATAAAAGAATGTCGTGTTGGTCACACTATTTATAACTCAAGAACGGCAGAACCGATTTGGCTGAAAATCGGTGGGGAGCTTAGAACAAGGAGACGGACACAGGATAGGACTTTTATCTTTTTTTTTGTTTTTCCCCTTTTCCATTTTGGGACCTATGGCAGTAGAAATAAGCATTTTACTCAGACTGGAAAGGTCAACATACTGGGTTTATAAAAAAAAAGTACTAGGGTGTCAGAAAATCAAGGGTACCTATTCAAACAAAATTCACTTTACTCATATTATTATTTACAAGCAGAGCACAACCTGAATTGATTAGCAAATTCTAAATTAACGAGGACGAAGCCGCGGGCGAAAGCTAGTGTTCATATAAAGAAGGTAACTCGCAATCCTCTTTGACAGATGAGGAATACTACAAGCTGGCAAAGGATCTACTCCGCTGCGTGCGCACGCGCCCCGTCCGTGTGCACGTGTTCGGGACTCTGGACGTCAACATGACAATGCTGCCGTCGATTGTTGCTTTTTTCACTTCAAACACTGTTATAGCGCTGCAGTTTAACAATGTTTTATAAATAACAGTTTATAAGAACCAAATGTCATCCTTACATACCGCTTGTTGTATATTAATAGCACAGTATTAAAATATTTGTCATTGTATAAAAAACATTCTTAGGTTTCTTCAGAAAGGTCAGGTGCGCAGTCAGCAGCGCGTTAATCGTAACCGGCGTGCTTGTATGATCAACGGTCAACGGAATTAACTTGGACATTTGAATATTACTTTTTCATTTCTGTTGTTGTTGTGTGTTCATTTGTGTTGTTGGTCTAGTGGCCGCAAGCGCGACTGCTGTGCATGAGGTCTTGGGTTCGATTCCTAGGTCGGGCAAAGTGTTATCGGGTTTTTCCATCAGGAATTTCTCAGTAGCAGCCTCGGAGTCTGGATTTGTGCCCGGTTGATGGCAATAGGCTCGCCCCCTATTACATGGGACTAAAAAAACATAACTGGCGAAATGTGGGTGTATTAGTACACCCCTGCCTAACCCTTCGGGGATTACAGGCGTGATGTTATGTATTAAAATATTTGTTATTGTATAAAAAACATTCTTAGGTTTTCTTTTTCTTCAGAAAGGTCAGGTGCGCAGTACTCGCAACCGGCGTGCTTGTAGAAGTATGATCAACGGTCAATGGTACCATTTGAATTTATCATTGTCATTTCTGTTGTTCTGTTGTGTATAGCAGTGCGCATGGCAAAGAAATATTAAATAATAGTGTTTTAAGAGATGGTAGTACGCCCCCAGATGTATAAAGGTGTAAGAGGAGAAAGGAGTAAATAAGGAGCAAATAGCATTTTTTCTTTCTTTTTTAATGTTGTAAAAATTATCAAATGACAGTCGAGACGAGTCATTTGATAATTTTTACAATTTTTACGAAGGGACTGTCGGACTTTTACTAACTAAAAAACCACCCTGTTCCTTCTGTTGCCCTTTATGTTCCGGGGCCACGGTATCCTGTTAAGACGTCCCGCAACAAGCAAATAGCATTCTGTGGTTTTTGCCTAACCCCTTGGAAAAAAGGCAGTTTATGTATTTTTAAGCTCTGTCAGCATTTTTTCGATGCATAATTTAGGTATGTTAATTATTAATATCTATGATTTTTGTTCTAACTTTGTTTGGCACGACATTTTATAACGTTCTTTATTGTAATATTATACTGAAGTCTCTTATTTTAAAACCAATAAATCAAAATTAATTGTTTATTTAAAAAAATATTTTATATTTTAAAGTTATCAATGTAGATACCTACCTAGTAATTACATTTTAGAGAAAGACTTTGTAGATATAATATATGTAGTTGGTATAATATTTGTTCGTAAGTAGTTTCATCTAGGTTATATCTTGAAACGAACTCTGAAATAAGTGCTTAGGCAGCTTTTGACTATGTATATCTAGGTACCTCCGATCTAGATCAAAGCAAAGTTCCGTTTGTTCATCAGTTCTAGCTAGTTCATTGTCAGCATTCACCCCTATGCGTGGAGTGTGCCGACCCCTTTCCTTCCATACGATTGTAAATACTGCCAAAAGAGCTGAATTCGGCTTGTCTTAAAAATAAAATGGTCTATCTGCCTAATCTGCTTATCTGAATGTTGTGACTAAATGTTAAATAAGCACGATGTTTAGGTACGCTCATTAATTCTCACACCGATAATTATAGAAATCGGTTCCCAGAAATCATTTTTGCGTAATATAACTTAGTTGGTCGGGTATGCGTAGTTAACGACTGAGATGTGGAATTGAGTCTGGTTACACCCCGTATAATCCACGTGTTTTCAACGAACGCTGTCGTGGTACGGTGTGTACAAAGCAAACAGTCATATCAAAATAGGTACCTAGAATTCAACAGACAGTTTCATTAAGCAATACAAATAAAGACGTTTAAAATTTCTCATTAGGATATTACAAAATGAGATACTTACCTTATGACAGTGGTGCAAAAGAACTGTAAATACTAGCCGTCGAGGGCGGCGCGACGATAAAATGAAAATGAGGGGGCGGGGGGCTCGTTAGCGAACGGTCTCCTACTGCGCTTCGCGATTGTCACCACCTCAAATCCAACACCACCAAAGCTACAAAAACAACCTTACCCACCAATTCCTAAAGCTCAAATTCCATCATCGACAACGCTTTTAAAAAATGCCGTTGGAACAAAGAACGCATAAAATTCTGCAATACAAAGGATTTTCAGAAATGTAACAGAAGTAATGTCTAATTAGATGATTCGTTCCTTGCTTTTGTGAGTGGATGCGAAATTTTAAAAGTCCACAATTGATGTTGAGTGGAAAGGTACCATACCTACCTAAATTAGTGTTGTTCGCGTTTCGAGAAGTGCAATAAGAAACTCGTTGAATTGCTGAAATTCGAGGGCGTTTGAAGAAAAAACATTAATTCATTTCTAGTATTTTATGAGTGTAAGGAATACTTAGTATAGTATAGTATATACTTAGTATACCTTGGCCAAAGGCGAGGCATTGCCATCCAACGTGGCAATGCCGACAGACTTTTGGGCACATTTCTAGTTGACCGTGATGCAGCGAAAAATTAATTAGAAAACTTTTGTTGCCATATAGTTTTAATTGTTTTTTTTTATAATTTTTTTTTTATAGATTATCATGTTCAAGTTCTATTTTTATCAAGTAATCAGTATAAAGTATCTCCAATCCCACACTGTCTCAACATTCCTAAGAATTTATCATTTCCCACGCGCCAAAAGCCGTAGCAATATGAAAGAGCAATTCAATCTAGCCTCCAACGAAGCTATCTGTATGCTATCTGTAGTGACTCGTGGATGAATGAGCGACAAACAAGTGAGCCGGATATCTTCAGGTGTCGCGGCACTCACACACACGACCTAGACTTGTTTACATTGACGTGGGTACACGAGGTGGGAAATGGAATGGAGGTGAACAATCGAAATGAAACTAATTGAAGTACTTCACGTATTGTGGTACTTTACATGACTTTTATTCTAGATACATCGTCTTTACATTCGTATGAAAATTAATGAAATGAATGTACAATCAGCAACAAAAGTCGATTAACATTTAAGATGCCTCAATCGTAATTATTGAGCACAATATTAAAGGAAATACAAAATGGATATAAAATTAAGATAGAATAAACCCTTACCTATTGCATGAAATTCGGAGAAGCAGTGCATTGTGTTATTTTGTCTCTATTTAAATGAAATAAAAAAGTAATCATGTTAATCGACTTTTGTTGCTGACCGTACCTACTACTCATTGTACAACATTATTTTATTTTGAAAAGAGTGTGTATGGAGTTATTTGCCCGTTCTTCTCTATACGAAGCTATCTTTTGGAATGGGCAACTAGATTCGATATTATAAAAATATTTTTTAATTTTATAAGACATTGGTATAGAGGATATATGAAGATACTTAACGAATCTGAAAGTTTTATGTTCTTCTCATCCATTGCGATAAATAAATAAATACAACATCAGGTAGCGTCACAGCCAGCGTCCCGTCATATTCACTCTAGCCGTTTCGGAGATTAGCCGGAATAAACAGAGAGACAGACAGACAATTAAAAGCTTTTTTGGTATCCGTGTAAACAATCACATACATTTAGTAATCTACTACTTTGACATTACAAATAACAATGTTCAATTTTATTTATTTGAATAAAAATTTTCGTAGCTGTACGGCCTCATACACATACACACGGTGCGCTGAAAGAGCTCTCGGAGGGCAAATGTCGGACCTTTTAATGGTAACTGCTCGCTCGGCGTGTTTGAATGAAAAATAAGAAACGTATAACTGTCAGTTGGCAACAATGTGTTCTGATCTACATATTATGTATCTACTGTTAAAGAGGAGAAAGATTAAATTTGTTTGAAAAGTTATGTGAGCTTTGAAAGTAGGTAGTGTGATGTATTTTCGGATGAATGGAAGACGATCTTGTCATTACGTTTGGAGTTTTGTGAGATGAGGATGTGTCGTAAAATATATGTTTAATGTATATCCATTTTATGTTAAAGTAAAATAGGTTACTACATTTTTTTTTAAATGTTTTATTGATAATAATCTTTATATTTTATAAGTAATGACCTAGTTGTGACTGAATGGCAATCAATATACAGCTAAATCTAATCTGTGTAAATAAAAATTACCTTGACAATTCAAAATGTGCCTGTAATTGGTCTAATTGAAATAAATGTTTTGAATTTGACTTTCATTAATGTTTCTTTGTATATCGAATGGTTTTGTGACGCATAACGGACATTTTATGCGTCACTAAACAATTAATCCAATTATAAATAATAAATAAATATCTTGGGACAACTCACACACGGCTATCCGATCCCAAGCTAAGCAGAGCTTGTGTTATGGTAACCAGACAACTGATATACATACTTATATAATTTATTGGTGTGATTTATCTTTAATATGTATTTATACATACATATTAAAGATAAATCACACCCAGACACAGAACTAACAATCATGCTCATCACACAAAGTTTGTCCTGGGTGGGAATCGAACCCACGACCTCCGGCTTAGCAGTCAGGGCCGTTAACCACTAGACCAACAGGCCCGTCTAATTATGATATAACTTTGCTGAGTTGTTATGACATCGAAGGTCGCAAATATAACAAAAATACTAATAATATAGGCGATTAATACACGGCACCGCGCACCACCGCGGAGGGCGGTGGCGGTAAAGCGGATTTAACCACTCGACCGCGCGGTCGGGCGGTGTACGTGTGTTAGGCATCAACGGATTTCTTAGAGGCCAATGCGCGGTGTCGTGTGTTAATCGTCGGGGCAATTTAGTACATGTTATATCATACGTTAGAACCCGAAGCGGGTCGTTAGAAGATAAGTTTTAAAGAAAGATGACATTGGAAAAGAGTGCAATACTGTAGGTACTCTTTAAAGACGAAGTCTCTCGATAAAGATTTACGTTACTGAAAAAAAATACTTTTATTTTATTTATTTATACACACTATCATTACAGGAAGGCCCCAATGTTTGCAAGTAGTGGTTTTCAAACAACCAGATGAAAACTAATACTTAAAAAAATGCAAGAAATACTACAATAAAACACTACTAAAATACCTAAATAAGTACATTCGTTTTGATTATTACAGTACGTTGCATAGTCAAGCAACGAAATATGCACATAGAATATTTGTAAAAGGTTTTATTTAACCAATGGACTCGCTAACCGTTTGATAAAACCGTTGGCGACTAGAGAATATACTTAAAAGAAGCAAAAACAAAACACAAATCCACTGCATATGTAAACATTTCTACATAATTATATGAGCACGCAAACAGTTAACCGAATAAAGCGGAGTACAAAACAGCACTTTACTAAACAAGACCGAAAAAGGAACCTCTATAGCCAATCGCTTGCTCTAATACATAATAATTGACATGAAAAGACCAACATTCTGTCCGACTTTTTCCACTCGTTTTAACCCGTCGGCACAAATTAGGTTATCTGACGATGCCCCGTGTGAACGAGTTATACAAATTAAGTTATCTGTTTTCCAACGTCCAGTTAATTCAGTTCTTTCTCCAGCGCGCGCGCCGCTGCTGGGAAATTGTGCTGTTTTGCATTTTGATGAAATATTTTGTCCAGTCGCAGCGCAAATAATGTTGCTTTCCACTGAGATTGTTTCAGTCTCATTTTATTAGTTGCGCTGCTAAAGATTTTTCACTATCAACTTCAAGTATTTTCAGAACTATGTAGTGTAGATATACATAGGCTTAAATTTACATGAGCTAGCTTCTGCTCGCGACTTCGTCCGCGTCAAAATTGATGATTATCCCACGGAAACCGTACATTTTTCCAGAATAAAAATAAGCCTATGTGCTAGTCTAGACAACAATCTATATCTGAATTAAATTTCATCCAGATCCGTTCAGCCGTTTTAGCGTGATTGGGCAACAAACATCCATACTTCAAACTTTCGCATAGTAAGTAAATAAGATTATATCAAACTACACAAGCTTAATTAAATTAAGCGTAATTAACGTGTAATCTGTTAATTAATGTCTAACAACACAGCGGAACACATCAATGTATTCAATTAAGTACCTAATAATGTATCGGATTGGTTGAAAAATAACGCAGTTTACTTTGTTACAAGGGGATCAGAACCCGCGGTCGTCATAAACCGGACCTCGTAAAGGCCCCGCGGCTGGCACGCCCGTTATGTCCGCAGATGTTATCACAACATAAAATGCCAAAATTAAAACCTATAAAATATCGAGCCCCAACTTGATTTATGTCATGCGCGCTCCTATAACACCGAATTTCTCCTTTCGTTATTGGAAGTCGTAAAAGGGATTTTTCGATTTTATCTTCCAAAGTAATACCGATGACAAGTGGTTTTATGGATTTCAGACAAATTAAATTCGTTGAAAGTCATTATAGAATTGATGGTTTTGCATATGACATAACATATTATCACGCATGTAATCCCCGAAGGGTTAGGCAGAGGTTTACCTATTAGTATACCCAAACGCCAGTTATGTTTAAGTCCCAAGTAAGAGAGGGCAAGCTTATTGCCATCAATACAAATGACTATTAAATTAACACGACCACAAATCTAGACTCCGAGGCTGCTACTGAGAAATTCCTGATGGAAAAACCCAATAACCCTTTGCCTGACCTGGGAATTGTATTCAAGACCTCATGCTCAGCAGTCACGCTTTGCGACCACTAGACAAACAATAATTTTAAGGAATTGTTTACTGTAAAACAGGTACCTATGTAAAACATTTCAGCTTGATTAAACGGCGCTGTTTATATCCGCGTGAAATGCATTACGTTAATGACATTACTTGCATTAAAACTCTTAACAATCTTCTGATATTCTGCAAAATATTTAAATATGTCATCATTTTATGTATATACCTACATATAAACAAGTGTGCAAACTTTTAATTACTTTATTTATGTGGATTGTAGATAGCAGATTACATTTAGTACCTAAACATGATTACGTCAATATGAAGTCTTTTGAAACGATTGTGGATGTGTTTACAAATATACTTACACACACAAACAACCAAACCCGGAACAGCTACCTGAAGGCCATACAAACATTTGTTTCGTAAAAGAACCGCATCCGAGACACACAGTACAGCAGCCAATCGCCAATTTGCCAGCCATAAGTAGCCTAAATTGTTCCCACTGCTGGGAAACAGCGTCATCTCTGAGGAGTGGGTCGTAGCTAGTTATATACTAAGAAAAACTAGTGCAAGATTGGGAAATGTTGGTGTATCTCCAGCTTTGTATCAACATAACATAACATCACGCCTGTAATCTCCGAAGGGTTAGGCAGAGGTGCACCCATCATTAACCCCACACTTCGCCAGTTATGTCTTTAGTCCCATGTAATAGGGGGCGAGTCTATTGCCGTCAAATATTATTGTAAAATATTTGATATCTTACAGCTTAAAACCCGACTGAAATATATACAAAGTTTATCAACAACATCAACAAAAACTACAAAAAACTAATTCTCATCATTGTCAATTGAACAAGTGTCCAAAAGGCTGGCAGCATTGCCACGTTGTTCCTTTACCAAATTATTGGACACTAGCACTTTTCCCGCAACTAAGTTAGCATGATTTTTCTTACGGATCCCAAGTTTTTTTTAAATATAATATAGCCTATGTCACCCGGGGATAGTGTAGCTTTCCATCAGTAAAAGATTTTTTCAAATCGGTTCTGTAGTTTCGGAGCCTGTTCAATGCAAACAAACAATCAAATCTTTCCTCTTTATACTATTAATAAGTATTAGATATAGATGAATATTTATAAATGTCTTTTCTAAAAGGGTACTTAAACCCTACGTCCAACTTCATAGCGTTGTCACTAGGATGCTTCTCTGTACGTTCCTTCCAGAACCCATATGCCGATCATAAGGATAACTCCGAAATCCCGACTCACACTACAACCAGCCGCAGTCCCTCGGAGTATCATTTAATAACCCTGTAGCCATACCAAACTCATAATTAACGAACACGTGTCACCGCAACCATTTTGAAAGCATATTTTTTATTCTATCCAAAAGTAGTTAAGCCTCGGGTTTAACAAATTCCGGCTAAGCGATATATTTATAATTCAGCATTTCGTCCGAAAAGGGTGACAACACATCACAAACTGCGAACGTTTGAGCTCGGGCCGCGCGGTAAGTTGGCTATTATACAAATAAGCGGTTTGCCTACAAACTGTTAATTTCTGAAAGTGAAACTCGAGCCGCTCTAAGCTCGGATTTAGGTGACCTTTCTGTAGGTTTAGTTTGAAAAAAACTTTCCACGTTTATTTTAGTTTTGGATTTCAAGTTAGCTTTTTTTAAAAATCTAGGTTAAATATTCTGGTGATTCTGCTAAAAGTTGTACTCATTGTCAAGATTACTAACGACTTATCACTGTTTTTCCACCTCAATAAGGTTTAATACCTTTCATCAAACTTTTAATCCTAGCAGTTTATCCGTGAAGAAAAATTTAAATCTGAAAATTTTTGAATAAAAAAATAAAAAATTACAAATTATATTTTTTTAAGATTCTAAGATTTTATGTTTAGGTTAATTATTGTATTTTGTTTCAAAATGATTATAAAATAAAAATAATAAAAATAAATGTTAAAAATTTGGAATATATTACCAGGACTTACCATATGTATAAACATTTGATGAAATACACTCTATGTTGTCTTAGTAAGAGCGAATTTTACTAAATATTGTTTATTTTTTATTTTTGGTGGCCATTTTTGTGGCCATTTGGCGAGCTCTGGTCGAGACCATAGATATAATACTGGTACCAAAGTTAATTTAAATCTAATCTGATAATATTATTACACAATTTCAGAGAAAATTATTTTCTATTTACAGTGTTCATGTTTAATTTAAGTATGGAGTTAATGAGATCCTTTTAAAAGTTAATTGTGTGTTGTAAACGACGAGGCTTATCTTCCGATTAGTTTCATTATGTTAATTAATTACCTCCTTACGCGTTTATACAAGTACTTAGGTGTATAACAATTTCATAATAAGTTATAACAAAAGTTTGTAGGTATAAGAGTGGTTTAATAACTTTTAACCTTTCTTGTATCAAATGTATTTGAAATATGAAGAAACTGGATATAAATAATAGAAACAAAAATGAATTTGACTACCTCGTTGATCTAGTAGTCGCAAAGCGCGACTGCTGGAGGATGAAGTTTTGGATTCGATTCCTAGGTCGGGAAAAGTGTTATTGGATTTTCAGAAATTTCTTAGTAGTAGCCTCGGAGTCTTGTGCCCGGTTGATGACAATAGGTTCGTCCCACCTAAATCCTCTACTACCAAAAATACACCACCAACACCATAAATAAATATACTTTACCATTTTCAGATATTTTACTTTAGTTTTTTTTACTTTATAAAGTAAATATTATGGATACTCAATCTCCTTAAGAAAAGCAGTGGCAACCCTGTATTCAAGCATAAATTTAAAAACAAATACGAACAGAAAATACGTTTTTAAATTAAGATTTCTGTGTACAAAGAAAAATTTAAGCTTTACGTTCACAAATCCTGTGTGAACCATTAACACCAACGGCGTAGATTTACGTTCCCAGTACAAAGCGTAATTACAACAAAAAACAAAGCAATTTGAATAAATATGAGGAACTTAGCATATCGTTGTTGGTAACTTCATTAAAAATTCATAGTTTTACCCCTAGCGTTAGTAAACAGGTACACAGGTACTAAGGAATATTGAATAACTCTGTCTTACGGTAACTACAGTTTGTAGTTTTTCATTTAAAACTAAATACAACGCAAATAAAGCTATTTTCAACCGACTTCAAAAAGGAGGAGGTTCTCAATTCGACGCGTATGTTTTTTTTTTTTGTTTTTTTGTTCTACGATTACTCCGCCAATTATGAATCGATTTGGATGATTCTTTTTTTGTTTGAAAGAGTATAGCTCCGAATAGGTCCCATAGGAATGTTGTTATGATCTGATGATGAACTTTGGAGATATGGAACGGAACTCCTTATAAAATCACAGCAGAACCGCCGTAACAAGAAAAATTGCTTTGTTTATAAGTGTAGTCGATGACTGACCGATGGAAGTGGGGAGGGGGTACGTCAACCCCCTCCTACCACTTTCCAAAGTTAAATATATCGTGTGAGGTATTGTTTGAAAGGGCTTTATGTAAGGATTTCAAACATTAACACACAAGCACTAAAAAGTGAAAAATAAAAAGCTTTTTTACAAAAAAAGATAACCGCCTTCAAAAACTACAAAATAAAAAATTACTTTAGCTTGGAAGTCGGTGGCAATACTTATATAACAAGAAACAAAAACAATGCCGCCGACTTCCAAGCTAAAGTTATTTTTTATTTTTGTAAGTTCTAGTTATACAAAATGCGTACTTAGTGAGTTCGTAGATTGGTAAGAAAATATTGATTTGGAAATAAAAGAATGACTAAGACTGCCTCGTTGGTCTAGTGGTTGCAAAGCGCGACTGCTGTGCATGAGGTCTTGGGTTCGATTCCCAGGTCGGGCCAAAGTGTTACATAGGACTTAAAACATAACTGGCGAAATGTGGGTGTACTGGGCACACCACTGTCTAACCCTTCGGGGATTACAGGCGTGTTATGTTTAAGTCCCATATTAGAGGGGGCGAGCCTATTGCCATCAACCGGGCACAAATCCAGACTCCGGGGCTGCTACTGAGAAATTCCTGATGGAAAACCCCAATAACACTTTGCCCGACCTGGGAATCGAACTCAAGACCTCGTGCTCAGCAGTCGCGCTTTGCGACCACTAGACCAACGAGGCAGTCTTAGTCTTAATCTGTCAAAAATTATTTCCCCTTCTGGTCTATTGAGAGTTTGTAAAACGTGCCCTAAATCTACAATTAAAGATACAGGGTAACAATATCTAAAGGTCAATCTTTGGTTAGTTTAGAAAGAAACTTATTCTTTTTCTTAAAAGAAATCTAACCTTTCGTTAAACAAAGTCTAGCTCTCCACTTCAAAAAACTTTTAATCATCCAACAAAAATTTTCCTCAATTGAAAAAATAGAACTAACAAAGTATCTAAGTAGGTAGTGTAGGTAGGAAACAGTACAGTTCGAGCTCTCCTAACAACGATTACTTCACATGTAGAAACAACAAGAATATTGTAACCAGGATTTTGTGAACACCTAATTAAAAAGAGTGCCGTGGAGTTTCTTGCTCGTTCTTCTCCATAGAGGCCTAACTCCGTTTTGGAACGAGCAACTAGCTTCAAGTTTCTGACTAACTAACCGACTCCTTAACAATTCAAAAGTGCCTGTAATTGGTCTGATTGAAATAAATGTTTTGACTTCGACTTTATATAAACATCATACAACAAAAGGTACAAAGGTAGACTTAATGCCTTAGGCATTTTCTACTAGTCAACCAAACTATTGATCTTATCTTCTAATACCTAATTAATTTCAGTTGGTTCTAACTTTTTAACAAAGAATAGATACCTAACTTTGCTACATCAAAGTAATTCCTTAAACAAAAACAAAAGAATAAAAAAGATACAACATGTAATTTTTTTGTTATGTAAGTAGAATAATTAAATTAGAAAGAAGAAATAATGATTCAAAGTAAATTGAATAAAGCTTTTAAATAATCTAGGTATAGAAATAAATGTTTCTTATGAATAATTATGTAAGTTTGAAATTAGCACGTCGTTACTGTCAGATATGAGTTAAAGTTCTTCAGCAAATCAAACACAAAACAGACACACAAGAGACTGGTGCGGGTCGGTCAGGAGGACAGCGGGTCTCTTCGAGTATTTTTCCATTAATTAATATGGAAACGAGAAAGCGGGTCATGGATTTTGGTGTAATTTACAAAAAAATACTTTATTCATTAGTCATTTATTGATGAACAATAAATTGAATTTGAAATTACATAGTATAAAAAGTAAAAGAAAATTTTAATTACATTAAGAAAATAAACACGTTAAATTAAATATTACAACAATGCATATTATACAACATCAGGACTTTCGAATTTGTCGATAGACCCGCCGTACCCGACCAGACCCGTGCCCGACCCGCACCAGTCTGTTCAAAACTGACACGTTCAATTCAACTGGCACAAATCCGTATACAGTACGAGACGAGGCGTTAGCGCGAACCCTGAATAATGTATCCTTGCGAAACGACTGCGCGCACATTTTCATAAATGTCGGAATGCTATCTAACTGGCACACGCGGCCATTTCTGGATAATCCTAAGTAACTAACTGTCATGAATTTTAAAGTGTAATCACAGTTATAGCTAAAACCTTTGGTGTGGTTCGCAGGGCTATAAAGCTTTTTTAACTTACTTTAAATTAGTTGCTTTTAGGCAGCTTCTCTTAAATATTTGATTTCAGGTTTACAAAACCAAACTTAACAGCTGCAACAAGGAAAATATTATTGAGTTTTTCCATCAGGAATTTCTTAGTAGGTACCAGTCAGGATTTGTGCCCGGTTGATGGCTCGACCTAATTACATGGGACTTAAAACATCACTGGCGAAATGTGGGTGTAGTAATGGGTAGCTACATGTCTGCCTAACCCTTTGGGGATTACAGGCGTGATGTTTATGATATTGTCCATAGTTCGTAAGCAGTCCAAAGGCTACAAGTGAATGAACCTAGCTTGACAAGGTAATAACCTACTGCATAATAACAAAGTTATTCACCATACCGGTAGC